>OW971939.1:35000-4835000 GCA_943193695.1 Acrobasis suavella
GTGCATTTTTGATATTTTGGAATGGTTAGGGAATAATTTTGCACGGATTGCTTTAATTATTATTATAAAAGTACTATGTGGTAGAATACAATATTTATTTATTTACAGCGTGCCACGCGCAAGCGCCCTGCGCCGCCTAAACGAAACAGCAGGCGCAGGCATACATTTTCGCGGCGCCATAAGTAATATACATATCCCTGCCAAATCACAGCTTTCTACTAAAAGTCGCTGAGTTAAACCGCGGACGGACAGACAGACAGACAGACAGACAGAAGGACATGGCGAAACTATAAGGGTTCCTTGTTTACTACGGATCCCTAAAAAGTGTACGACGCCGCTAAAGAAGTTTTCACTTCAAAAACGATTTCTTCAAGTCGGGTTTCAGGTTCACACAAGTCACTGTCTCCTCCTACATTAGAACTTCTTTTATCTACTGCTGCGTGGCATGAGCAATCACGGATGTCGACTGCTGCCGTCTGCTTCTTAGTGCTCAATAATGATTCCAGGGTCCCAAGTTCCGGCTGAAGGTATCGGCGGCGAGCGTCGTGCTAGTGACTTTTTCACGCCCGGCCATTTTGAAGATCCACGATGCCCGCTTGGCCCACAAGGGAAGTACTAGACAGCGTGGCAAGGTTAGGCGGCCATCTGAACTCACGACCTAATTGTATTTTGGGGTAACCATGAAATAAATTTTGTTAAATATCCAATACGTAACTTAAAATATGAAAAAATATATTGACTTTTTTATAACTTAAAACACTGCCATAATTATTTTCTTATCTACATTATTTTGTATTTATATTAATACGCTGGAGTCCACACAAACGAAGTCGCTGCGCAACAGCTAGTGTTATAATAAAATTAACTAGTAAAGTAAAAAAGTAGGTAAAATAAATGTATACAGTAAGTAGGAACTTTTTATTTTATAAGTATATCATTTAGTAAATTGTTTTTGTATGAATGCGCGGGCTGTCGCTCGAGCCGCTGTCGCACGCGGCGCAGGTGTTCGTCGCGCAGCGCTAGCAGCTGCGGCCGGCCGCAGTGCGCGCGCAGCACCAGCGCCGCCAGCAGGCTGCAGCGCACGCTCGCCCGCTCGTCCAGCACGGCGCCGCCCGCCACTTCGTCCGCACTCACTGTTGTAATTGTTTCTATTTCAGCTGAAATAAAAAACTTATTTCAATTTCAGTGAAATAAAATTCGAGGTTCGACATTAAAGAGAAGTTGGCTAGTGGCTACCTACTAATTTATTAAGAATACCTAAGTTTTTGTATTTATTTACTGCATTTCCCAATTGTTCTTAAGGATAATGTGTTACCGCAGAAATGTGGCCACGGCAACAGCGGCAGAGTCAGACAAAGGCTGTTGTGAACAAACAATCGGTGCGCGCGCGCCGCCAGCCCGTGCCGCGGCGGGCGCGCGTCCTGCTCGTGCGACTCCACGGCACAGCGCCCGGCACAGCGCGGCCCGCATTCGTACGATACACTGTAGCGCCAGCTCGTATAGTTGCTCGCCTCCTTTTCAATAGACCATGTCATTCTGCAAGTTAAAAATAAGTACCTACAAGTGCCGTCAAGTGGCGAATGGTCGGCGAATCTACAGAGTGAGCGAGCAAGACAGTACGGGGAAGCGAGGGATGGTCGGTACTCGGCCTAGCAAGTTTCAAGGCTCTGGAGAGCTTTCCCGATGACATCAGATCTATCAAATTTTCTTTGAAGAGGAAAGTTCACTCGCACCTTTTAAAATAATTTGCTCGTTATCATCAAAACAATTTGACGACTTTGAATTGGATGACCGAATTGGACGACCGACTTTGACTAAGACTACCGACTTTTGGACTTTTCGACTTTTCGACTTCTGGACTTCTAGACTATAGGACTTTTGGACTTCTCGACTTGAACTTCTAGACTTTTGGACTTGAACTTGCTTGCGTGGCTTTGATATGGTCACTGCAGTGCACAACCATATATACCATCTATAATGTACCTTTTTTGACTAATTCGGAGCATGAAATGTATTGACAAACATACTATTTCATACATTGCCTAACAATGATTTAGGCATTATTGTATACAATGCCTGAATTTAACACTAGGTATCTATTAATAAAGTAACATTAAATTACTATAGCTACGTACGGCACGGAAAACAAGGAAGGATGCGTGGAAAAATCGGCGAGAAGATGCGCGAGGCGCGCGGGCTGCGCGTGCGCGAAGGTGACGTGCGAGTGCAGCGAAGCGGGCGCGCGTAGCGCCGCCGCCGCCAGCAGCGCCGCCGCCGCCAGGCACAGCGCGCTGCACGCGCGCCGCGCGCCGCACGTGCGACGTACGCGACGCAACATCACATTACCCATGCCCTGCAATGGCCACGTCCAGTCACGTATGTATGATGCTGCTGATGAAGTGTAATTAATTACAGACAAAAAAAAACGTCGGGTTGCACTCCGGGAGTGTCGACGCGGCAGAAGTGAAAACTTGAATATTAACGTTGTGCATTTTTGATATTATGGAATGCTTAGGGAATAATTTTGCACGACTTGTACAAATACAAATGCGTTTATTTATCGAACTCCTTAAACTAGTGATGTTTACTGGTGGCCCCACACTAGGCAACAATGCCTGTCCTGTGGAAGCCTTTATTATCATTTCCAAAAACTGATTTTATTATGTAAACTGACTTAAGCCGGCAATAGCTTATTATCAGAAAAAGCTTATAAGTAGTATAGTTTATTCTATTCTATTATACTAGTAAATTTTTAAGTTGGTATTGTTGTAAAATACAATATTTATTTATTTACAGCGTGCCACGCGCAAGCGCCCTGCGCCGCCTAAACGAAACAGCAGGCGCAGGCATACATTTTCGCCGCGCCGTAGAAAGAGAGGGGGATACTTCCTCTCCTACGCCGCGCCGACTGTCTACTCTCCATCCGTCTTACGAATTTTCGATCAGGTCACGTGTCCAGACGCCTGACGGCCTGACGCGAGTTTATCATTTTTTACCCATTACAAAAAAAGTGTACAACACCGCTAAAGAAGTTTTCACTTCAAAAAGGTTTATTCAGCCAAAATTGATAGTTTCAAAAACAGTTTACCTTTTTTCCACCCTTCGGCAATCAAACCCGTTAACATGATTAAACTTCTTTATATTATACTGGTCTGACGACCTGACTAAGGTCGCTGGAAAGCGCTGCCGCGCTGGATGCAGGCCGCTCTAGATCGGTCATTTTGGAAATCCTTAGGAGAGGCTTATGTCCTAGAGTGGACGTTATTCGGATTGATGATGATGATGATATTATACTACGAAATGCATCGTCCGGGCTTCCTGAGCTAGGCGAGAATCAAAGATGACTTTACAATGACGTAGTGGTGGACGTCATGTGAAGGAAGATAACTCATCGTTTAGTATATCGGCACTCTTCATGTCATTTATTTGCTGGGAGAGCTTGGTAAATGATGAATTCAATTTTATATCATCAGATATTTCTTCATTAGTTGGTATCTCGATGTTGATTAATATATGGTTAATTTGGTCTATTTTTGGCATCACATCACAATATCTGGTGTGAAGTTAATCTGGTTAGATTTATGTTGTAAAGAATAGAACACGAAATCCTTTCCTTTTACAATACATTTCTGAGCCATGCTAATGACCCCGGATTGAATCAGCTGCCGGACGGTAACTTGATCGTCACATACTCGTATGATTTTAATAGAATATTATAGGTGTCACAAAAAATATAGGTATTGTGACGTATGATGTAACTCTACCCATTGATCGGTGCATGTTGTTATTTTTGTTTTACATTTTTCGTCTGGTTGGCTCTTGGTACAAAAACTTTGGTCACTTTCGATTGAGAGGATTGGATTGAGAAGCTGACACAAGTATGAATCTCCGTAGAGTAAACAAGTACGCGAGTCTTCAGTGGTTATCGCAAAGAACGAATCTTTCTTCAGGTTTACGGCAACGTGTTTGGATACTGGTACGAAATAGTGATCATGCTATTTTTATTTATTTGATGCGGAAGCGCTAAAATTTTATATAGTTGGTAGGAGTCTCTGATGATAAGGGGAAATGTGATTTCAAATATAACTATAGGTCATGCGTTACTCTCGCTTTTGCTTTCAAAAATTGCTAGATGTATGGTAGATCTAGGTCAGTCAATATTGCTGACTGGACTGGTAAGGTTTGGTCGCATAATTGACTGTAGATGGTTTAAAGCTCCGTCTTGAGTAACGTAGGCGGCAACAAATGTAGACTAATATCGCCGTGACACACATCCTGTAATAGTGTGGAGCATAATATCTTGAAGTCTCTTCAAACTTTGTAGTAAACTATTAGCCGACATGGCAGGTATATTTTGAATTTCTTCATTCAATGTCTTTCAAAACTTATAATCTTTTTGTTGATTAATTCATAGTGTTTATCGTTGATGTCTTCCAATTTCTTCATTAAATTAATTTGGACTCAATAATTGACGTCTGGTTTTTCAATAACTTTGCAAGATGGTAGGAGTTGGTTTTAATAATTTCAATATCCTTGGTATATTTTTCAGCGAAATGAGAATCCAGTACTCCAAATATTTCATTCGCCAGGTAGCCTACACCGTTGATAAGGCCTCGGCGCCAACGACGTCTAGTGTAAATATTAAAGTGCTGTGTTAGCAAAAGTTCATTGTAGTATTTTAATTCCTGGTAATCGTGACGTAGCTGGGATATTATCATGTTACAAGATGACTGGTCATTAATGTTCGTACATAGTTTTTCTAAATACCTACTCACTTATTTTTGTACAAGTAAGTAACAATGCCTCTCCAATATTGGAGTCAAGTCGCCATGTCGTAGTAAACGACTAAAAATCATTAAGAGATAAATGATTTTTAGTCGTTATCAACTGTATTTTGAATATGGGGTCTAAAGACAGTGTTTGATTTTATTTGGTAGATCGTAAAGATTGTACGATGCATTTGTTGGCGAAATCATAATGGTCAAAAAAGTTAGGTTTTTTCCTTCGCCTTCTTGTCTCCTCTGGTTTCGTTTCATCGCATTGTTGGTTAATTAATTCCTCTTTTGCTTCTAGTTCTGGTATTGGTTCTGGTAAGCGGGTGCATCGCGGGGTTGGTAAAAATGATAATTTAATTACTGGTCGTTTAATGAACCCATTTTTGGTTTTTAATGTGACAACTCTAACTAAGCCATTACCCCCGGGTGCGTGTCTACTATGCATCCCATTGCCCACTTTCCTGCTGGTAAATTTTGATCATGAATTGTAACTAAATCTCCAATGTTTAAATTGTCCTGTTCATTCACTTGACCGTTTAATAACCGGTTGATAATTATAGATAATGGTACGGATCCCTTATTGCGCGAGTCGGACCGCACTTGACCGTTTATTTCTTTAGCTGTACTGAACCAGTAGGTACTCGTGACTCGTAAGTTTGTAGAAGCTACTAGTAGGGAGGTAGCCGCGCACTAGCTGGGGTAGTTGTAGCTCCTACATGAAGAGGTAGGTAAGGCACGTAGTGAGAGCTTGAGAGAAACAGCACAGAGTTATTTTTGTTTATTATAACTTTACAATACTGATATATATACATTTACAATACTGATATAGATGTAATGAATCAGAATGATGAGGAAGGAATGTAAAATTTGAAAATGAAATTATTTTTTTGAAAACGGAAAAGGAGGTAAACGGGAACATGAATAATGAGATTTATTGTAACATCGTTAATAAATAAATAAATAATAAATATAAACGGACAAATCACACTGATTGAGCTAGCCCCAAAGTAAGTTTAAACTTGTGTTATGGGATACTAAGCCAACGATACTATATTGTATAATAAATACACATATAGATAAACACCCAAGACCCAGGACAATTTGAAAAAGGCCATTTTCCAACTTGCCCTGGCTGGGGATCGAACCCAGAACCTCCGGATTAGCGGACTAGCGTGTTGACCATTACGCCACGGCGGTCGTCATAATCGTTACAAGTTTAAACCCTTTTACCACAAGACTTTATATCAGTTGCCGTGCCCCAGCGCGAGGGGTAGTAAATCTAAAATAAATACCTATAAACAAAAAGGGATGTGGATACTTAAGGGGCTACCTGAATTTTTCGGGGTCCAGTGCTGCCCCCATTTGAATTAAATAATTTAAAAGGAAACGGAGATATAATTTAAAATTTTGTCTTGACCAGGCTCTAGATAACCCTTCAAACTATTTTATGAACTACCTACTGTTTACAGTTTAAAGTGAGAACGTGAAGCTTTTCTACGCACATACGCCAAAAGTGGCCGTTTGTCGCAAATGTGCGTAGAAAAGCTTTACGTTCTCACTTTAAACTGTAAACAGTAGTTCATAAAATAGTTTGAAGGGTTATCTTCTTCTTCAGAGCCTGGTCAAGACAAAATTTTAAATGATGTCAACAAATAAGATGATGATGTCTCTGTTTCCTATTTAATGATTTATTTCAAATGGGGACAGCACTGGACTGATCCGACGTTCGCGGTGAAAGGATTAGAGCACCTTATTGTAAGGCAAGAAATTAACGGGCATTTGTAATCATAAACCTAAAATTTTTTTACTGCGTTTTGTAATCTCGCTTGTTAATCCTTCCTATTTTCTTTACCCAATAAAAGGTACCTACCCTGTAGGGCTCGGCCCGGCCAACGCTCTGGTTTGCTCGGAGTGTGTAAATTTCAACTACATAAATAAATTTTAAAAGTTTTTTTTTTCATATCTTCAAAGTTCTTTTCATCATATCTTCACCAAATTAATATGGGACCAACTTGGTGCTACAAGCTTTCCAATAAAAAAAGAATCATCAAAATCGCTCCACGGTTGACGAAGATATCGTGTAACATACATACAAAAAAAAACATACAGTCGAACTGATAACCTCCTCCTTTTTTGAAGTAGGTTAAAAAACCTGTGTGCCTCCTGCCCGCAATCAACATACATTTTCTTGTAATGTCACTTGATTGATATTCAGGTATTACTCCGATAGCCGGTCGAAACGCTCTGGGGTTTGGAGTGCGAATTTTAACTAACTAGGTACCTACTAAAGCCTGATACTTCCTGTTCTTGGCCAAAATCAAGAGGTTAGTGGAATTCGCGGTCTCTACTTGGCGTTATGTCTAACATCCGTCCAACGTTCGGCCAAGCTCAACTGGGATCGAGGGGGTAACGTGATCTTATCTGCTATATGACTTGCAATTACTTATGCATCTAGAACGTTGGGATTATGTGGCCGCTAAGTGTCTCAAGGTGGTCAATAATCGCAGGCCCAGAGGCGAACAAGATGGAATGAAAACTCTGCTCACATCCGCTACACACATCAAAACAATTTACCTTCAACTTTTCCATGGATCACACTCACCTCACCGTTTTAACACAGAACAACACGCACCGGCCACCAACTGCACGGCGTATACTGAAGCGTTCCACACACACTCGACTGGAGCCTATATTTAGCGGATCGTAAACACGCCTCGTTGCCGCCTGCGTTCGGTCGCATCACTCACTTCAGCACAGATTCGTGGGTCGAGGCGGAAACTGAAGCGATAGCGACTTCCGCAACAGCGGGCCTCGCCGGGCCGCATACATACTGTATACGGTATAGTGTACAGTTAGTACAATACAGTAGTGTTACACTAGTGTGTTACGAATGCATGCATATCCCGGAATCTGACCGTGCACATCACATTACCAAAGGCAAAGATAATATTATAATTACTAACGTAACAGATACCCAACGCCATACAAACTATTGGAGGTTAAATAGGCAAATATATATATAATAATAATAAAATATATATAATAATATTTAATAATAATAAAATATATATATATTTAATTAATAAGAGTACATACGACTTCATTAATATAATATTAATAAAAGATTTTAATGTTTTGATAAATACCTATAGCGCCATCTAGTGATAAGGGAGAGAAATAATTGTTTAGAAGGCGATGGGTAGGCATGCCAAAGGACAAATTGTTAAATCCATGGAATTATAACCCGTTAAATCTGTTTAGTTCTCTCTGTTCTGGTTTGCCGATAGCTGTGATGTGATGTGATGTGACCGACAAAATTGTATCTTGATCAGGTAGAATCTTGTGATGTGACGTGACGTGACGGACGTAACCTACGACACCACGAAAGTGAACACCGTTGATTATAATGAAAGGAAACATGTTTTAATGTCATTCACTTTATTCAATCATTTTCTCAATCGTCAATACAGACGGAACCCACAGGGCCCGCTCCGTAATCATTTATAAATTAAAATTGAAATTCCAATTACAAAATCACTTATTCTAGGCACCCACGCAGACTAAGCTATTTGACGAACGGTCGGCGGCGCATATATAACATACAGAACGGAAACTCGTAGGGTCCTGCGCAATATGCGTCCCCGTCCCCCGTCCCCCGACCCCGCACCTCTCCCCCGTTCGAGGCGGCTGCAGGCGCCCGCAGTTCGAACGGGAGAGAGGTGTGAAGACGGGGGACGGGGACGCATATAGCGCGGGACCCTAGGAGATTCCGTTCTGTATGTAATACTGATATTACTTTTGTGACCGAAGCTAGAGGCTCCTAGTTTTCAGGCAGAAAGCGGCTTTACGCTCCTTGTGCTGTATAGCTTCATAGCCTTAATCTCCACAACATTACCGAGCCTACACCGTCCTGCCTGGCGGTGGTGCGCCAACTATACTTAGTACCGAGCACAATCGCACTTGTGTGTGACCACTTTCTACCACAAGACCCTTATAATAGACCAGGTGATTTAAATGTTAATATGTAATGTAGCTAAATCACAACCATGAAACATTATTTTTACTGTACAGTATGTTTGATATATACAGGGTGGATTTGAATTCGATGGCATCCTTTTAAATATCAACTATACTCATGAAACAAAGTAATTCATCCATTTATTTGTTTTCAAGGGACTTGCAGCTAATACAGTTTAAAAAACTGACCTTACGCTAAAGCAAGCATCTGCATACAGGACTATTAAAACGTCAACCAAAAGTAATCTCCATATTAGAGAGCACGGAGGCGCTCGTGAGGCCACTTGTGGACACTGCTCCATGTTCTATCACCAAGATAGCTGGTGTAAAAGCGGACTTGTGTCGTCACACGCATGCCGAACAATCGTGCCGTTCGTGATTTTGTTGTAAGTTTTACACATTTTTAATTGCCTATAATTAATTTAAAAACAATGTGAAAGCGTTTTTTTTTGATTGGAATCAATTTATGATAACTTTTACAATACACAAAAAAAAACCGATAATATTATTGATTCACATATTCGATTACTTATAAAAAAGTAATAGGCAAAACCCTCACGAAAAAGAATCTAATTATAATATCTAGTATCATCGCGTCGTCGTGGATTCCGTAGTACATAAAAGGTAGTACATAAAATATTCGTTTCTACTCCACGAAAGTTTGAATTACCTACTGTTCTTAGGCGGTCGCGTGACACCGCCCATTCGACTTTTAACGTTATTAATGAAACATGGAAAAAAACATTGAATATTTGCGTAAAACACGGCGGGGGTCTCTACGCGCGCCACACTGATGTGATTTGATACGTTCGTCATTTTTCTTACACTTTATGTGTCTATATATCGTTCATGTGAGTATGTCAACTAGTCAACTTGATGCCAATGATTACAAATGCACCCTGTATACAGTTCAAACGTTTCAAGAAATTATTGAAAATATTGGGGCCCGCCGGCGCCGTACCGTGGCCTGAGATCGCGAGCCCCCGCCGCGGCCGCTCCTACGCTAGCACCTCACGCGTCATCGTAAAAAAATAAATACATTAGAATCGAATGCTCGTCCACGAAATGAATGAACGCCATCAATTTATGTACAAGAACGATCGGCCGTATGTAGAGGGCGCTACCGGCGGCGGCGGCGGCCCTTGCGGTAGCCCTTGCCGTACCAGCCGCCGTCGTCGGGCGCGGGCGCGGGCGCGGGCGCGGGCTCGTCGGCGCCGCAGCAGGCGCACAGGTAGCGGCGGGCGCGCGCGCGGCGCCAGGCGCGCGCGGCGGGCGGCGGCGCGCGCGGCGGCCCGTACCACAGGCAGCGCGCCGCGCCGAACCGGCGCCAGCACCACGCGCACTCCGCCGCCGCGGGCGCCGCCGGCGCCAGGATCGTGTGCAGCCCGGGGTACAGCGAGGCGCGGCACACCAGCACGGCGCGCGCGATGATGGCGGCCGCCAGCGCGCCCGCCGCGCCCTCCGACCCCGAGCTGTCGCCCTCCTCCGGCTTCGGCTCCAGCAACCGCCGCAGCCGGGACCCGAACTTCCACGTCTCGTACTCGGGCTCGTCCTTTATCTTGACGTCGGGAGAGATCGAGGCTTCCTCTGGGTGGTGTCCGTTGACGACGCCGGACGAATCCCCGTTGATCGTCGACGAGAGGAGGAATGCGGTACCCTCTTGTGACGCAGCGTTGACCGGCACGCGCGGGCGCGGCGGGAGGGCCGGCGGCTGCGGCCGGCCGTTGGCCGCGATGCGCAGCTCCGGGCGCTCGTGCTGCGGCATGCGGAACCTCCGCAGGTCGCTGAGGGGGCGCGGGCCGGGCGGCGGGGCGGGCGCGTGCTCCGGACGCAGCAGTATGGTGGCCTCGCCTGAACACATGTTGACCTGAAATAACAAGTATTTTATATATTATTATTTCAAAATAACTTTTTACCGACTTCAAAAAAGGAGGTTATCAATCTGAATGTACATATTTTTAGATTTTTTTAAGTATTGTCCCCCGATTACCCAAAATTTTGAAAAACATCTTTTTTTTATTAACAATCTTGTGCCTTATAATAATTTTATGGTCAAAGGAATAAGTTTTATAATTTTCATTGACAAAATTGGTTAAATGTGACAAAAATGCAAAAAATAACCATAGCTAGATTTAGAGAAATCACTTTCGTATCAGCGGCATCTAGTGCCATATTTGTAAAATACATATGTAATTGATGTTTGAAAGTAACTTACACGTACCTTTAATTTAAAGTTTTTGTTTGACTGAGCCGATTTGACCGAGCGAGCGAGGGCTACAATTCAGGTTGGGGCGAAAAACATTGTTTGTATGTATGTATGGTCCGCGATAACTCTCCAATCATTAAATAAATTTTGTTGATATTAAAAATAAGTGAAGAAACTGTTCACAGAATATTAAGTTCGTTCGGCATAAAAATCGGTTCAGCCGGTTTTGAGATATGCGTTTTTGGCAAAAATAAATATTGTTCTATAACTATCAAACCGTTAATCAGATTTAAATGAAACTGAACGTTTCACGCGATAGTATTGCGCTATATTTTAGATGTTTTGGAGATAATGAGTTGCAACCTGAAATGTTACGGAAAAACTACCTACACTTATTTGTGATCAAAATGAAATAAAAATGATCAGTGAGAACAGATATTTACTCTGAAGGCTCTGAGCAAGTCCGGCGGCGGGGGAAGGTGCGGGTGCGGCGGGGGCGCGGGCGGTGGCGCGGGCGGGGACGCGGGCGCCCGCAGGCGCTCGGCCAGGCGCCGCAGCGGCAGCTCCTCGTCCGAGTCGGAGGCCGAGGGCGAGGACAGCGGCGCGGCCGGCGACGAGCGGCCCGAGCACGGCGCCGGCGACAGCAGCGGGCGGCGCGTGGTGTGCGCCTCGGCCTCGGCCAGCGGCTCGGCGTGCGCCAGCAGCGGGTCGCGCGAGGCGCGGTAGCGCGGCACGCGCAGCCGCAGCCGCCGCGCCACCTGCCGCATCACCGCGTCGCAGCGCGCGTTGATCTTCAGCGCCGCCACCGAGTCCTTGGGCGTCCACTGCAGGTTGACGATGTAGAGGTCGGGGCGCGCGCGCGGCGCCGCCTGCATGCGCCACAGGCGCGGGTAGCGGCGCAGCACCTTGAGCGAGGAGCCGAGGCACAGCACGACGTCGGCGCGCGCCGCGTGCCGCAGCGCGCCCGCCCAGTTGAGCGGCCAGGCGGCGCGGCCGCGCTCGCCGAAGTGCACGATGGAGTCGCGCAGCTCGGCGCCGCACGCGTGGCACAGCCGCCGCGTGCCGTGCGCGTGCCGCGCCGTGCGCTCCGTCGTGTCGAACGCGCGCAAGTACACGCGCCGGCACGCGGCGCACAGCTCGCAGAACATGTCGCCGTGCAGCTCGGCCAGCGCGCGCCGCGGCAGCCCGGCGCGCAGGTGCAGCCCGTCGCAGTTCTGCGACACCACGAACTTGAGCGCGCCGCGCGCCCACAGCGCCGTCAGCGCCATGTGCGTGAACGTGGGCCGCGCGCGGGACACTTCCACGCGCCTGCAAACGTTCGTATGCAATGGGCAAAACTTGTTAACCAAATGCCAAACAAACAAAAAACATTCGAACGAACTGATATTTATTAAAATAACATTTCTTTTAATCCAGGATCAATTACAGTAAAAGTTCATTAACTCAAAAAGTGTGCAGTACAGCCACCGGCTATATTGGAAACCTCTGTGGCCTAGTGGTAATTATGCCACGCAGTCACACCGGAGGCCCCCAGGCCAGGTCAAGATGGAAAATGATCTTTTCAGATTAACCTGGGTCTTGAATGATTTATCTATACATGTATATTGGAAACCTCCGTGGTGTAGTGGTCACCATGCTAGTTCACCACCCAGAGGTCTGGGGTTTGATTCCCGGTCAGAGCAAATTGGAAAATGGCCTTTTTCAAATTGTCCTGGGTCTTGGATGTTTTTTATATATGTATTTGTTATAAAATATAGTGTCGTTGAGTTAGTATCCCATAACACAAGTCTCGAACTTACTTTGGGCCTATTTTAATCTGTGTGATTTGAGTTTAAAAATAGAAACAATATAAAAATATTAAATATATTTTATTATCAGTTGCTTATGTTTTGAAGTCGGTTAATAAAAATATGATAAGTACTTTTATTTAAACATCTTAGGCTACATACATTTAAATCTTTCAAATACTCAACTTTAGTCCTAGTGGTTGCTATAATTGACCCCAGAGAAACTAGCTACATAGCTTCTATAGCTATAATAAGATATTAGCGAATGCCCGCGGGTTCGTCAGCATACTATTTTTTTATCTCACGGGAACCATGCATATTTCCGGGATAAAAAATAGCCTTTGGGCTATTTCAGACGAAAATCTCTCTCTTTGCCAAATTTCATCCAAATCTGTTCAGCCGTTTTGGCGTGATTGAGTAACAAACATCGTGACTTTCTCATTTATAATATTATTATTATAAATTAGTAAAAAAATGAAACCGGGCAAGTGCGAGTAGGACTCGCGCACGAAGGGTTTCCACCATTATCTATACAAATATCACTTTTGCTGTATGGAAGCCCCACTTAAATATTATTTCGTTTTTAGTAATTGATGTTAAAGCGGCAACAGAAATACATCATCTTTGTATGTAAATCATCTGTAAAAATTTCATTGGTATAGCTATCACGGTTCGTGAAATACAGCCTGGTGAGACAGACAGACAGGACAGACAGACAGACAAAACACACAGATGGACGGACGGACGGAAAGCGGAGTCTTAGTAATAGGGTCCCGTTTTTGCCCTTTTGGCCCGGAACCCTAAAAAAAAGTAAGATGATAAGACGGAATGAATGTTTTCCTTGAGAAATAAATTTACAGAACACAGTGTGTGTGACTGCGACGTCATAGCTAGGCAAATGCGACGTTGCTAGCCCGTGCGGCCGTGCACTGTAAGTACTGGAACCGTGCGCCGGCGCCGTTGCCGTCCTTCCTTTTAATTTTTATGAGGGTAATTTTGGTAAGGCAAGTAATCACCCAAATCGCCCGAAAATTAAATGAGGTGTCTCGTGACCAGAGGGCTGAACTAAACAAAAGATAAGCATTGCTATACAACGCGGCAATGCTGCCAATTTACTGGGCACGTTACCACGGAGCAGCGATTTAACAGGGCTTTTTGAAGTGAAAACTTCTTTAGCGGCGTTGTACACTTTTTTGTATGGGTAAAAAATGATAAACTCGCATCAGGGCGTCAGGACACGTAACCCTGATCGAAAATTCGTAAGACGGATGGAGAGTAGACAGCCGGCGCAACGTTAATATTCAAGTTTTCACTTCTGCCGGTACTCCCGGAGTGCAACACGTCGTTTTTTATTCATAGGTTAAGTTATCATTAAGTTTAGTTTTAGTTAAATTCCTTGTTTTTCTTTTACCAAATAAAAAAAAAATATTTTAACTTCAATTTATATTATTTTTATAGTATTGGGATGGGAATTTAGTAATAAATAATAAAGAAAAAAAATGCCGAAATTATACACCTATATTGAGAATCGAACTCGTATCCAAGCATTTACATAGTCACATTATCCGCTAGTCCAAGGATCGTTATGACGTCGTAGACGAATTTAGTATTGTAGCTTATACTTAAAAGCCCTTTGAATGTAAGCGTGAAAATTCTAGCTGACATTAGAATTCACATTTTTAATACTTTAGAAATTAAAATATGCATGTTTTATAGTTGGTATATATTACAAATATTGCGTTATTTTCGTGAATAGAATTTGTTGTATTCATTAATGCACGTTTCATTAGTAAAAAATAAAAACGACAAAAATAAAACATTAAGGGGTATGGGATGTATACCTGAATTTTCGGAGGTCCCAAAATTTTCGGGGGTCTAGTGCTGCATTTGAAATAAATCATTTGATAGAAAACGGAGACATCATTTAAAATTTTGTGTTGACCAGGCTCTAGACTCTAGATAATCCTTCAAACTATTTTATCAACTACTGTTTACGGTTTACAGTGAGAACATGAAGCTTTTCTACGCACAATTGCGAAAAACGGCCACTTTTGGCGTATGTGCGTAGAAAAGGTTCGCTTTCTCACTTTAAACTTAATCTTAATAATTTTATTAAAAATTTATTAAAAATCTTAATAATTTCTCTAAAAATGTAGACATAGATATATTCGACATTTCTCCGGCCAAAGCCAAACGTCTACTTTACGACTCTTTCTTTAAAGGTGGTTAAATTACTTTCGCTCAGTACTTTGTGTTTAGGTACTTTATCTTTTATCGCATATATTTATTAATCTTAACTGATTGTATGTATAAGTTTGTTTTATATAACTAAGTACTTGGCGTTTTTGGCGTTCCTGAAATCTCATAATAATTGTATTGTGTTTTTATTTGTGAAGACTTTGTAACCTATGTTGTAAGCGTAGCTGTTTGTCATCCGAATGTATAAAATAAAATAAAAAATAAAAAAATAAAATAAACTGTAAGCAGTAGTTCATAAAGTAGTTTAAAGGGTTATCTAGAGCCTGGTCAATACAAAATTTTAAATTATATATCCGTTTCCTTTTAAATGATTTAATCCAAATAGGGGCAACATTGGACCCTGAAAAATTCAGGTAGCCCCTTAACGCCATCTATTGACGGTGAGGCACCTAGCGGACCGAATCAAAACACCTTAACTGTTCGGTAGATGGCATTAGTTACGCATTGTGCTGCTAATATAGTTGTGCCATCTAATATAATAAGTCAAACTACAAGGTACCGGTGATGATAATAAGTTTTACACGATGCCTTTACCAAAGTATGGAGTGAGCAATCTATGCTTCCTTATATTTATCTATGGCACGGTGAATTAAATATTTACAAGAGTTTAAGATGTTTGTAAAATCTAAACTAATTGGTGTTTTGAAATTAAAAAGAAAAACTAGAGTGTTTATATACATTTATAGACTTTACTGTGACAATGTTTCAAGCATTATGCATACCCATTAATATTCTTCATTCTTTAGCAGTAACCCTATTTGTATCATAAGATTGACAAACCATACGTTTATCAACTATTATATTATCATATATTTATCAAGTAAATAGTGTCTTGGCTCACCCGACTGTCTCTCCGCGTTGAAGCCGCGTCCACACACCACGCGGTCCTCGGTAGTCGGGGATGTCGGCGGCCGTACTGATGCCCGCACCCGTATACACCTGCATGCAACAAAAAACATGAGAACACTGCCACAATCACACCGTGCATCGGCCGGCCAGCATCGCTACCTACCACGAGATGCTTGGCGTTGCGGAGAGCGCGGGCGAGTCGCCGGCACTTGTCGCGCAGGACCCTGGGGCTGTCCTCCACCTCACGTGCACGCTCGGCGGCCCGCGCCCGTCGCTGCGCCGCGGCCGCCGCAGCCTCCGCCGCCTCCACCGGCCGGCGGTTGCCATTCGCAAGGGCACCTCCTGCACCTCCACTAGGAGTGTTGCGAGCCGTCTCACCGCTCAGCCTGGCGCTGCTTCGCACTCTGCCTCGAGCTTCCATGTCGGCAGTTACTGGTCTGCTGAGCGGTGAAATATTCTCATTTCAATGAGAAGTAATCTTGATGATCCAGGCCTACTCATGTCGCACGAAGGTGGGGCTTTGCAATCCACAACAATCGACCCTTGCTTCTGTTCTTTTTCTTTCTTTCGCTTCATAAATAAGCTTATGGTCAAGCTCAATTGGTTCGTCGCTTTGTGACTTTGTGTGTAGTGTGGTGACATTAGTGACTGACACTGTCTGTCACTGTCTTTTTTTTTTGTTTTACGGCTCTGGAAAAACATTCTTTAGAACCATGATGTATGTGTATGAATAGAAGCACAATAGGAGCACCTTGGCAAGGAAGCTCATATCTATCTATTTGTAGTCTAGCTAGACGACGAGCGTAGGTAGCGAGTTGGGGGAGTGCAGCTAGCAGCTGCAGATATACTGACTTTATTATACAAAAAACGGGAATTCGTTTTATTAACGATTTAGGATCGAGAGACTCCTTAAGAGAATTTTTTAAGCAAATTGATATACTGTACCATCCCAGCCATAGACATATATCAAGTAGACGATTTGTACGTGAACAGAGCGTGTAACCACGGAACACAGAAATAGGTGGAAGTGCCTTGGGCCTAAATTAGTTAAGAAACAAGCGTCGCCAAATTCACACGAATAAACCAATAATCACATATTGCACACATACGGAAAATTCGTTTGATTGGTCGAATATATTTATTTCAATATTGGCCTAAGTCAATAGACCGTACATTTTAAAAACGACATTAAGTCTCAAGCATAAGGTTTATTTTGCTACGGTTCAAAAAGTACTTACGATGTTTTGCTATTTACTGTCTAACTCAAATTAATAAGTCTGATAATTGCGCCATCTATCGTCGAGAAGCAGAATTTTTTTCGTCATTTGAATCCCAAGCTACGAAATAATTCTGCTACTTGCCGACAGGTGCGCTACTCGAATAGTGATGTCCATATTATTTAATATTGATTAACAGTATCGATATCATTCGACGCAAAGGCATTTTTTTTCGAATTTTCTTATCTTTATTTAACACTAACTTTCACTCGCAACTTCGTCTGCGTAACTTTCTTATTTATAATATTAGTATGGATGTGCAGACTAAATCGTGGGCGAAGCCAGTCTCAAATAATTAAAGATCTATTATTTTGAGAACATGAAAAATCCGTCTTTATCCCTGTAGCGATCTTAATCCCAAATGGAATGGAACATACAGAGCTTTTTGAGTCTTGCGGTTTTAAGCTGAAATCGCCCAGGGCCGCAAGATCCAAAGGCTACTTTTAGCGTGACGGCGGGCGAGGAAGTGGGAAAGGGAATCAAAATAGTGATGGGTTACTACCCGCATGGTCGAAATGGCAGAGGAATTTCTCTTCTGCCATTTTGCCCATTCTCTCGATCGGCTTTTAAAATCTGCGCGGGAATGCGGGAAGTTGGTACATTCTATTTATTTTCTTTTGTCCCTTTCACCCAAACCAGCATGGTGAGCTTAAAATACAGAGAATTGTGTCAATAACTTTGTAGATCCATTACTAGTATTACAGTGATATTCAAGTAAATCCGTCTGTCTGTTACTTCTTCACGCTTCAACTACTTAACCAATTTAATTGAAATTGAATATGTAGGTTTAAGAGTCTCGGAAAAGGACATAGATTTATATCCCCAAAAAAGGGTGATGGAACTTGGCATGGTGAATCTTATTTTGCCATACAAATGGAGACTTTTTCAAATTACTTACATTACATTAACGAAGGCTTGGGTTAAAGCTAGTTACATATAAATTTGTGAGCAGCAGCAGGAGCTAGAGCAGAAAAAAATTGACATAAAGGACATCCTTTATAAGAAAATTAAATTATTATATATAAGTAAATTAGATATAATTAAAATAATTCGAAAGGTTAGACTAATATTATTTTTTTTATTGCAATAAAAATACTAGAAAATGTTCATGTTTATAATAAATCTATTTATTACTTAAAATAGTTGCGTTATTCTATTAAATTATATCTGAAATTTTGATTTATTTTATCGACAAAATCCGCATCTGACTCAACTACATCACTTATCGAGTAGCGAAGTTCATCGACAAAATTTGTACATCACTAATCGAATAGCAAAATCTGTACATCACTAATCGAGTAGCGACAACTTACGGGAACGAACTTTCTAGAACTACCTAGTTAATATGATCGTACCAGAATGATTTTCGTAATTTTTTAAAAGAAAATGCATGTTATCGTACATACTGATGGAAAGAAATACCTACATTGCTTTTATTTTTGTTCTTACTGCTATTTTTACATACTAAAACACTACAACACGGCATATTTAGCTAAAAAATGTTGGTCGGGCGGACAAAACGATCTCAACACGTAGCTAGAATACGACTGATGTACGGAGTCGGTCGATCTTGTGTAATTTTACCGGATTATGACACGCGCGCCACGCCCACTTGGCACTTCCACCTATTTCTCTGTTCCGTGCGTGTAACATATTGCGTAGGTACTTAGGCGTCCCAACTATAATTTAGAGATGGAAACCATAATCCGCGCGGAAACGATTCAAAAGCATCGATTAGAACGCGGCAAACCGATTCTAGGCACCGAAGTCAGCGTAGCAATTGTGCTTGACAAGATCAAAACATCGGAGGTTCGTTTTCGTTGTGAAGACAAGTAAGTACCTCCCAACATACCTTTAACTTTATTCGTGTGACCACAAACAAATCACGAGGTGTAAATTGTTTGTTAATGAAATAATATTACGCAAGTTATTGTGGGTGTATTTTTATCGATTCACCGAAACTGATAATCATAATCGACTTAGAAAATTATAATAAATTTTACATAGAAAATCTCAAAATTTTAAATCGATAAACATATAGATATGTTACCTACCTAACCAATAAATTGCGTTACATTTGTCAGTATCTATTACAGTTATTTTGACAACCTCTGTGTCTGTCTGTGGCATCGTAGCTCCGAATGGATGGACCGATTTCGATATGGTTTTTATACGGGAAAGGAAGTTCCTTAACCGTGGTTCTTAGCTATGTTTGATAAAAATCGGTTCAGCCGTTTAAAAGTTATTGGGGGTTAACTCTAGAAAGTCGGGGTTTTTAATTTCCCAGGCAAATAATAAATGGCGCTACGGATATTGCTAAGGAAACCAAAAAAATGGGCTCCCATTGTGAAGTGTTTTAGTTCCTGTCCTGTCTAATATTTATACTAACGCCCAACCCAGTCCCCTTGGTAACAATAGATTCCTATATACGCTATTGATCTATGTGTCAATAGGTGTGAGCGAGAAAGAATATCAGTTAGGGTGACGGCCGGTTACGTTACCGGTACCTGTAACCACGGAACAGAGAAATAGGTGGAAGTGCCAAGTGGGCGTGGCGCGCGTGTCATAATCCGGTAAAATTACACAAGATCGACCGACTCCGTACATCAGTCGTATTCTAGCTACGTGTTGAGATCGTTTTGTCCGCCCGACCAACATTTTTTAGCTAAATATGCCGTGTTGTAGTGTTTTAGTATGTAAAAATAGCAGTAAGAACAAAAATAAAAGCAATGTAGGTATTTCTTTCCATCAGTATGTACGATAACATGCATTTTCTTTTAAAAAATTACGAAAATCATTCTGGTACGATCATATTAACTAGGTAGTTCTAGAAAGTTCGTTCCCGTAAGTTGTCGCTACTCGATTAGTGATGTACAGATTTTGCTATTCGATTAGTGATGTACAAATTTTGTCGATGAACTTCGCTACTCGATAAGTGATGTAGTTGAGTCAGATGCGGATTTTGTCGATAAAATAAATCAAAATTTCAGATATAATTTAATAGAATAACGCAACTATTTTAAGTAATAAATAGATTTATTATAAACATGAACATTTTCTAGTATTTTTATTGCAATAAAAAAAATAATATTAGTCTAACCTTTCGAATTATTTTAATTATATCTAATTTACTTATATATAATAATTTAATTTTCTTATAAAGGATGTCCTTTATGTCAATTTTTTTCTGCTCTAGCTCCTGCTGCTGCTCACAAATTTATATGTAACTAGCTTTAACCCAAGCCTTCGTTAATGTAATGTAAGTAATTTGAAAAAGTCTCCATTTGTATGGCAAAATAAGATTCACCATGCCAAGTTCCATCACCCTTTTTTGGGGATATAAATCTATGTCCTTTTCCGAGACTCTTAAACCTACATATTCAATTTCAATTAAATTGGTTAAGTAGTTGAAGCGTGAAGAAGTAACAGACAGACGGATTTACTTGAATATCACTGTAATACTAGTAATGGATCTACAAAGTTATTGACACAATTCTCTGTATTTTAAGCTCACCATGCTGGTTTGGGTGAAAGGGACAAAAGAAAATAAATAGAATGTACCAACTTCCCGCATTCCCGCGCAGATTTTAAAAGCCGATCGAGAGAATGGGCAAAATGGCAGAAGAGAAATTCCTCTGCCATTTCGACCATGCGGGTAGCAACCCATCACTATTTTGATTCCCTTTCCCACTTCCTCGCCCGCCGTCACGCTAAAAGTAGCCTTTGGATCTTGCGGCCCTGGGCGATTTCAGCTTAAAACCGCAAGACTCAAAAAGCTCTGTATGTTCCATTCCATTTGGGATTAAGATCGCTACAGGGATAAAGACGGATTTTTCATGTTCTCAAAATAATAGATCTTTAATTATTTGAGACTGGCTTCGCCCACGATTTAGTCTGCACATCCATACTAATATTATAAATAAGAAAGTTACGCAGACGAAGTTGCGAGTGAAAGTTAGTGTTAAATAAAGATAAGAAAATTCGAAAAAAAATGCCTTTGCGTCGAATGATATCGATACTGTTAATCAATATTAAATAATATGGACATCACTATTCGAGTAGCGCACCTGTCGGCAAGTAGCAGAATTATTTCGTAGCTTGGGATTCAAATGACGAAAAAAATTCTGCTTCTCGACGATAGATGGCGCAATTATCAGACTTATTAATTTGAGTTAGACAGTAAATAGCAAAACATCGTAAGTACTTTTTGAACCGTAGCAAAATAAACCTTATGCTTGAGACTTAATGTCGTTTTTAAAATGTACGGTCTATTGACTTAGGCCAATATTGAAATAAATATATTCGACCAATCAAACGAATTTTCCGTATGTGTGCAATATGTGATTATTGGTTTATTCGTGTGAATTTGGCGACGCTTGTTTCTTAACTAATTTAGGCCCAAGGCACTTCCACCTATTTCTGTGTTCCGTGCCTGTAACACCTATTGACACATCGTCGTTTTTTACCTGATACAAATAATGTCATCTCCTTAGAATTCCTCGAATTCGGGGGTTGATTCTCTAGTATCGGGATAAAAACGTGTTTAAAGGGTCTCATTCAAATTTTTATAACTTCTAAACTACCTCGCCGATGGCAGAGATGTTAGGTTTTATGTTTGCCAAACATTCTCTTCTATCGTTTTAAAATAAAAAATAAACAGTTTAATGGGCTAGATTTTTCACAAAATTCTAATTTTTAATAAAAATAGAAAAATAAAAATCATTTTCTTTCTTTTAATATTTTTTTACTTTCTTTTTGCCTTTAAAATTTAGACATGTTTGTTATTTTATTATTGTCTACATGTTTAGCTATTAAATGAGACGTATTTTATGTCTATAGCACTTTTAATCGCATAGTTATGATTGAATTAGTACAAGAGCCCGTGCCTTAGTTCCAAAAAAAAACAAAATGGCTGCCATTTTACTACAGTAGGAGAAAAAAAAATAAGAATGGTGATTTGTCGATAAAAAATGCCATATAACATGCCATTTTGTCATTTGCTAGAGCAAAAGAGAGCGACGGATCTATTTATCTCAATTTTTTTGTCTATCTCAAAAAATGACGAAGTCTCATTATAATATAAATTTGCAACCCCTATTTCACCCATTTAGGGACGTTATTTTCAAAATCTCATAAATGCATAATTATTTTCTAGTAACCAATAAAATGAATTAAAATTTCATATGCCTCAATTTAAAATTTCATACAAATTGGCAACCCCTATTTCTCCCCCTTAGGGTTGGAATTTCCAAAAATCCTTTCTTAGCGGACGTCTCCTAGTCACAATCTACCTTCCTGCCAAATTTCATTTTCGTGATAAGAGTGATTTTCGCTTTTATACATATTTTAGACTTCATTTTTGAGTGAGACAAAAAATTTGAGACAAATAGATCCGTCGCTCTTTTGTTCTAGCTGTTAATGGAACGGGAACGAGAATGGGTAAAGGAACGGGAACAAACGGTAAAATAACAATTAAAAATCCTATTAGAAACATTTTCGACTTCTACGCGGACGAAGTCGCGGGTTTAAGCTAGTAGTCAGTATAATTGTTAGTTGACGTTTTTAGAGAAAATGCTACAGTACAGTTTGTTACCGCTTCTTCTGTACTTACGCTTAAGATGCGGCAGTAAACTTAGATAAATGACTTTTGACTTTGACTTTTTCACGCCTGTTTCCCCACAGGAGTAGGCAGAGAATAAAACAATACCAGATTTTATATTTTTTTTATTAATTTAAACCTAGTCACTTCACTTAACTTCCTTAACTTGAAGACCTGCAACAGAAAAAGAAACCGATTGAATTAGGTGCCTGTAAGATATATGTATAGATGTTGAACATTTTTTAAAAATATATGGACAAATCAAACAGACTGAGTGAGCCCCAAAGTAAATTTAAGACTTGTGTTATGGGATACTAACTCAACAATACTATATTTCATAACAAATACATATATACACATCCAATACCCAGGTCAATCTGAAAATGATCATTTTCCATCTTGATCTGACCATGGATCAAACCCGGGAACTCCAGGTGACAGCTTGGCATGATGACAACTAAGCCACTGAATGGATGTATAAATGCATCTCTCAAAATTATTTTGTAATATAGTTCCAAAATATTTAGTTATTTATTATCCAATAAAATATATAGTGCTGTAGTATTAATGGTTCATTGGTTCAAATTATAAAATTTTTTTGCTCTTTGCTGCATTGCCACAAAAGCTGCACCAGCTACTTCCAAGATGACCTGTGCTTTACACTTCCAAGGAAAGTCCTTATTGCTGCATCACGCAGACTGATTGTGTTTGAAAAAGGGTAATTATTAAAAATACCATATTGATTCAGTCCAGAAACCAATATAAAGGTTTATTTGGTTTTCTGTTGTTATGGAGCACTTTCATAACAGACTCAAAAATACCATATTTAGTTAGTCTAGCAGTAGTATAAAGTTATATTGACACCTAAGCAAGATGCATATTTAGAAATTTAATAATTTTTCAAGCAAAACTAAAAGCAGACATCGCCCCCAAACTACACAACCGATTTTAATAAATTTCTATGGGACCTCCTAACATGTATACTCTTTCAAACAAACAAAGAATTTTTCAATTCGGTCCAGGCCTTTATGAATAATTGGTGAACATACAAAAAAAAATCATAAAATTTCACAACAAATTGTTAGCCTCCACCTTTTAGGAAGTTAGTTAAAAATAATGCAAACAGTAAATGCCACCAAGTAGTTCTTGCTTTTAAAAAGGTAAGTGTGGAGCAGCTTACTGACCGGGAGGTAAGCTTTGCTTGAGCTTCTCAGCCTTCTCCTTGTCGGTGATGACCAGTGTGTACAGGAACCGTGAGCAGCGCACCTTGAACTTCACATTCTCAGAGTTTTTCTTTATTTTTACAGCTGAAAATCCCCACATGGTATTAAATAAAAACCGGTTAACAATTAGTGAAATCTGTCCATTACTCAACTAAAACAAATTTATAGCTGACCAAATGAAGATTAACTTGTAATACTCTTAGATTTATTGTAACATTACGTAGCTATATGACAATTAATACTACAAGTTAGTATTATCATAACATTAGCTAAGTTATTTATTTTATAAATACAAACAAATAGTGCTAGGTACCTGAGCATAAACTAACTCCTTTCCTACATAACAGAATTCTGGAGTGCCTAAGTAACATCTTACTAACTAACTATAAGTACAAGGGTAAACACTCGCCCTCGCACAGCAGCGACTCAAAATCACGCGTGTTTATAAATAAAAAGTAAAATAAACAACTTACACTTGGCGTCGGGTCGCCTCGCCTTAAGTAAGAAATCCTTGATATCCTTGATTTCACGCGGCTGCAACACAAAAATAAATGGGATAAGTAGGACCTGCGTGCAACTGAACAATAAATTATAAACATTTATTTATGTCTTGCGTTAGTCTTAATTAAAATAACTGTACTTTTATGTATAAAAATGCTGTTTAATTGAGCTGGTGTCGAAACAATTTTATAATGGTACGAAATAAACTTACCATGTTGAGGTTAAAGCTGTCGCTCACTGTAATTAATAAAAAAACCTTATTTAGATACTTTACCAAAATAGTTAACTCAGTTAATTCACTTACAAGTCTAACACTTAATTTCATGTACTTTTATTTATAAAAAGTCATAAATATTCCGATTAAATACGATTAAATTAATTATTTTCAAAATAACATAAGAACCTACCATCAACTTCCAAGTAAAAGAACTTGACACTGACAGTGACAGTTATCATTGTCAATTTTATCCATGAATTTTACGTTGACATTCAAATACTGCTGTCTGCTGCTGTCTGTCACACTTTTGTCACACGGATATAACTCATACAGCCAAGGGACGCCTTTTTGAAATCGTGTCACATTACATGTCGTCCGCTCGAGCGTTTCCAAACGGGTGCATATTTTGATTTTTGATCGGTCTTAGTCGTACCGTACTGAGACACTTTCCAGGCAACGTTCCACAAAAAAATTATAGATGGCGCTGTGCATCGCAGGCAGTATGATTATGAAATGTATCCTAAATATTGTCCAATTAATTAATGCCCCAATATTGTAGTTAAGTCGTCAGAGTGCAGTAGAATCGGAACCCAAATATAATAGCCAGGTCTTCATATAAAGTATGAATTACGTCGTAATCAGAGTCCAAAAAAAGGGGTCCAAAGTCAATAGAAAAAAAACGACGGGTTGCACTTCGGGAGTGCCGGCAGAAGTGAAAACTTGAATATTAACGTTGTGCATTTTTGATATTTTGGAATGGTTAGGGAATAATTTTACACGAATGGCTTTAATTATCATTACAAAAGTACTATCACTTATGTGGTAGAATACAATATTTATTTATTGCGCTTTCGTACACAAACATTACAATTTTTAAAATACCAACCATTAAAAAAACATTCCCATACAAATTGCCCGGGCGGCTGGACACTATTGTATGGAAATGGCATTTTTTTACGTTTTTTATTGTTATTCTAATTTTAGCCCGTGGTTTGATTTATTACGGACATGTCATGTCCTTTCCACGTTGTACAAATTCATATAAATTACATCGTCAATCGATAATTTGGTTGTCAACATGGTGTATTGGAGTAACGACAGCATTCTACAGTTTAGAAACTGTATTTTTCCATTTCCTTGCGGAGTACGTTCAAATAGTTATGCGAATATTTCAACGTTCTCCAAGTTCGCCGCTAAAGAAGTTTTCACTTCAAAAATAATAGATTTCGAAAAATTAAGGAGGAGAAGAAGGAATCGAGGAGACGAGGAGAAAAAGAAGGAGAAGGAGAAGGAGAAGGAGAAGGAGAAGGAGAAGGAGAAGGAGAAGGAGAAGGAGAAGGAGAAGGAGAAGGAGAAGGAGAAGGAGAAGGAGGAGAAGTCCCCACAAGACTCGTGCGGTGATGCGCACTCTCTACGAGACTATAGCGCACTCCTCACGAGACTATTGTATTATTGATTTCCAACCTTCGTCTTTATTCCGTGTGCATTAGACTTGAATATAATTTTTTATCTACTCTCTTTCTTGCCAAAAGTTTATTATTATATGTGTTTACACATATTTATCAGTATGAGCTTTATTGGTGTGCAGAAAATAAGTTAATGTTTAAATTTTTTATAAGTATGCATTTATAGCGACACAAATTATTTCTGTGAATGTGTGATTTTGTGTAGTAGTAGCTTACCCCCTCACCAAAAGCGGCAGAAAGTTGAGTTGTGTTACGCAGAAAAATCTTCTTAAAAGCTTTAAAAAGATTTGTCTGCGTGACTCACGTTAGGTATACGAAGGATAGTCTCGAGTTCCCGGCAGAACCTGAAGTGTTATTTTTGTAATGTGAAGTCACCTAAACAAATGGTTTTTCCATACAAAAAACTGGAATGCTACCACCATCACTTATAAAACCATTCAGAAACAAGGCAGTTGAGTTGCAGTTTTTAAGCAGGTCAAAAGCAGGACAACTTTAAATCGTACCATGACGTTCATAATGCTGAACGTTTTTTGAATGGTTATTCCTGAATGGTGAACTGTTTGTTGTCTCTGGCTTGTTTTGGTGATGAGAACTGCGAAGACGTTCAAATCCTTGACAAAAAATTATTATTTTTACCGGTTTTTTATTTACGTTAAACAAAATTATTTCTATCATATTTTATTTAAATATCTAAAAGTTAGTGTTATTTACTTTGTTTTCTTTTGATTATGTACATAAATTTAATTTGATATTGACCATTAAAGATGGCTAAAATTTTAATGAGTGCGAAAAAAATTGTGAGTGAAAGTTTTGAACGGATGTCTGCGTCTGGTTTTCGAAATTATAAATAAATCGTAAATTCGTGAAAACATAAATGTTTTATGTTTTTAATGCTGGAAGCCGAGCAATCACCTGACAAAATATATCCATCACTTCATATTATAGTGCTTTTTCGAATTGCCGTGATAAATAGTTATTATACAATGGTAACGACTAGTGTTTGGAAGTTAATTTTATTGTGGGCTTCATCGTACAAAAGCACAGTGTCTTGTCATAAATATATTTTATCAATAACCATGTCGTAAGTAACATTTTAACTACATACCTATTCAAAGTTTATATTTAGATAATTGTGTTCAAACTTGCAGCTTCTTCACTAAGTGCTATTATAAATAACATAAATATATACAGACAAAGTAAGTTCGAGACTAACTCAACGAAATAAAGGCTAGGTTTTAGTAAACGCAGTGATTGTAGTGCACAAAGAATTTTATTACAAAGTATGGGTATGTGTTTGATATTCGTAGATAGCGACATGAATCTAAACTATTATTTTCTTTCAGGTATTCTGGTGAAAAAGCGAACCAGCCTAGCAGCAGAGCTAGCCTTGTAAAATGCTTGGAATTCAACATTCTGCCATTTCACTGGTTCAATCACAGGTTCCAAAGGAGGCTGTAATCCTCTGGCTCTCTCAGTCTTGTTTGTATTTAATAATAGGCTCCAGTGAATCCTGTCTTGTATTTTTTAATTGATGTCATCATGGTACTTCTCAGAGAGTAACCAAAGAATCCTGTAAGACAAAATGTATAAATGTATGTAGTTGTAATTTTAATAAATAATTTATACTTAAGAATGTGTTGTTATTTGTTTTCGTGTGTGAATAAATATTTTACAAGGATTAGCATTGTTATTACTTACAAAAAAATATGTTACGTAAGTTGGAATAACTTACTATTTTTCACATAAGTTGTACTAAAATAATGAAGTAATAATACTTTGTTTTTGAAATCCAAATTTCCAATAAAAGGTATTAAGTAGGATTAATTAAGGTCCCATGGTAGCGTTACTTTAATTATCTACTAACTGTTTTGTAAAAATCTAAAGTAAAGAAAAAACATATTCACATTCACAAGAAAACCAACTAAAATCCTCCATATAAGTTACTGGAAAGTAACTTTTTAAGGATCGCTTTATTTGACACTTGAGACGCGCAATAATCGTTTTCGTGCTGTCAAATAGACGTGATGGTAGGAATAGTCCATACAAAAAAAGGTGAATGGTTTTGTGACGTCAACCAAAACAATCCTGTTTAAGGCCTGCTATAAAGGTGTCATGGTTGCATTAAACAATACAGTTCAGTATAAGAGATGACGGTAGGCCTGCTGTTCATTTAGTGACTCCGCGTTTGAAAAATGGCACCACAGAACGCACCTAAATTTCTGAACGTGTCATCAATCAAAGGTCGAGCTCCTCCTGGCTCCTCCTGTCAAGTCATCTGTCCAACTAATTGTCAAATAGTGAATAGCAAAGCAGGAGCGGTAGCGCATATATTTTATAACAAATATGTCTTTTTATTTGCAATTTAATAATCATAGGTAATTGCCGCGCCTAGTCGTAAGCTTAATCAGTAAAAAGGATAGTAGTGTTTGACGTTCTGGTCGCAGAATGACTTCAAGAGATCGAGATACAAAATCACTTCAGGACAAGTTGAAAGTTTTCTTCAAAAAAGGGGGTTCCGGTAAGTATCTCATGATATTAGAGCGCTCGTCAAGTGGGACACGGCAATACAATAGTGCGAGAAGATGTAACGGACTTTTTGACGGCGTTGCAGCGGCGCTGCCGGCGCGCTCGGAGCTGGTGGTATCCGCGGAGATGGAGCGCGAGCTGGGCCGCGACGCGCCGTCGCACCGCCGATTGCGTGCGCTGCGCGACCTCGCCGATAGGATACACACCATCCGCGTGCAGGAGGTCAGCAACGAACACTTATTATTTATATACCCTCAACACCATACCTCTCCAACAGCCTATTCAAATCAGTTTTCTGTGTAGCCTGGCATTTTTGCAGGCATCTTGGTATATCAGTAGAGTAAAGAATTTAAAATAATTTCTCTAATACCTTTACAGCTTGATGTGTAATATTAGCTCTATCTAATAACTTAAAAACATGACATTTCAAAAATATAAAAAGGCCTTTGATTCAATCGAATCATCATATCAATCACAGACTTCAATTTAGTATTATCTGGCTTCTGTGCACCATCACAGCTTCCAATTAATGGTAGATGGCTTTTGCCATGTGCAACAGTGGATTGCTTAACATTTGTATGTTCACCATGGTACATTGGTCCGCTAAAAACCAGCCACATAGGGCAGTATACTGGTCACATTCGAGTAAAACATGTATCAAGTCCTCCAACTTACCACAGTAATTACATAAGTCTGAGTGATCGAGATCTTTAAATGGATCATTTGTACTGAAATAAGATATTTTTTTAACTACACACATATATCAACTGTGTCCTTTGATTACTTAGTGAGCAAAATTCGAAAGACCATTACTGGAGTAGACACCAATTTTCATATTTACATTACACCAGAGAAAAGCTTTGGGTTACACACAAATGTATTTATTATTCCTTTATATTTCTGCACTTTTTGTAAACGGCCACTGTACTCCTGGCATTTCATATTCCAAAGGGCTGG
Organism: Acrobasis suavella; assembly: GCA_943193695.1. NCBI lineage: Eukaryota > Metazoa > Arthropoda > Insecta > Lepidoptera > Pyralidae > Acrobasis > Acrobasis suavella. The sequence continues at coordinate 64,660 of OW971939.1, forward strand.
GCTCTGCTCAATTTCAAATATAATTCAATTGATGTCGAGATCCATCTTGGCAACATCCTATATGCATAAAAACAAGGGGTATTGCAGAGCAGTGTGTTATAGATTCTGTGAATCTGCGCGCAGGATGCGCTCCTGTGCAGTGATGCGTTGTCAGTGTGTTGGACTAGACATGTTTTCTATACAAATTGAGATACTTGCATACAGTGCTAAAATCTGCGGCCTGCACTCCACTATGTTGTGTGGTGCAGTGTGGTCACCGCCTATGTTGCCATTAGTTGCAAACATGTTGAATAGTATTATTAACCAGGACCTGCATGTCACACAAGAGTGTGCAACCACAGTAAGATTAACACTCTATGAGTAAAGTCAGGGCTAAATCTAGCTATTTCATTTGTAATTCATTTCAGCTTGCTGCTCCAAAGGTGGGATTTGATTTTATAGCTGTTGCGTTATAAATTGTCGCGAACGAGATTGACGCATTCGTTTGCGATCAGAAGCCCATAAAAATACGTAAGAAATGTGCAACTGAAACTTTAATTATTGGTCTTATGTTTTTTAGGCATAAGTTTGTTTAACTTACACACACATACCAGCGTCACGATGTTTCTCATCATCAAAACATATTCGTCAAGAGAATTTTCGAGAATAGGGTAGTACTTCCGAATCGACGAACATAATAATTGGCCAAGTGCGTTTCGGGCCACGCGCAGTGTAGGGTTCCGTAGTTACAAATGCCAACGTGTTCATGTCACTAAAAACTTCAAAAAATTAATTTTCTATTGAATTTGTATGAAATTTTCCTTTTCCGAGTACATTATATAATTGATCGCCTGTAACTTTTTAATTTGTAAACCCCACTTAGCTCTAATGGCTTTCCTTTAAATTTCGTTAAATATACTATAGCTGTGAATTTTTTCACATGTCCATATGTAACCGTTTAGCAGATAGAACCAAATATTTCAGAAATTATCTCATAACTAGTTTTAACCCGCGACTTCGTCCGCGCAGAAGTCGAAAATGTGTCTAATAGGATAGTTCCCATTCCTGCTCCCGCTCCCGCTCCCGTTACCGTCATTTGCTAGAGCAAAAGAGAGCGATAGAGCCGACAGATCTATTTATCTAAATTTTTTTGTTTCTCACTCATAAAATGACGAAGTTTCATAATAATATAAATTTGCAACCCCTAACGCAACCCCGGGATGCAATTTTTAAAATCCATTTAATTGATTATTATTTATATATATAGATATATTATATTTTACTAACCACTAATTCAAAAATGTCATGTGTCTCACTCCAAAAATGTCGAAGATTCACCCTTATAGGGATGTTATTTTAAAAATCTAATAAATGCATTATTATTTTCTAATAACTACTAAAATAAATTTAAAAAATCATGTGTCTCACTTTAAAAATTACGAAGTTTTATACAAACTGGCAACCCCTATTTCACCCCCTTAGGGATGGAATTTCCAAAAATCCTTTCTTAGCAGACGTCTCCTAGTCACAATCTACCTTTCTGCCAAATTTCACTTTCATTGGCTAAGTAGTTATCGAGATTTCATGATGAGTGAGTGAGTGAGTGATTTTCGCTTTTATATATATAGAAGATATTTTTAAAAGACCTATTCAACGATACGCCACGTGATTGGTTAGTCAAGAAAAAAAATGACTTCTAACTTAACTTGTATGGGAGCTACCCTAAACATTTTATAAATTTTTTATTTCCCCTCTTTTTCCGTTTAATTAATGTACATACCCATGCCAGATACACAAACAGACATACAAGGCGAAACTATAAGGCTCCCTTGTTTACTACGGAACCCTAAAAAGGAGATTGTATTGTATTCAGTTTGATACAAGCTATCAAAGCGATCTCTTCGAACTACTTTGAAGCGAACCGAAGCGAAACATATTGTTACGAAACTGGGGTTCGAGATTTGGAGAAAAACGCCAATCTTCGTATGAGGGTCTTTATTCACTACGGAACCCTAATATGACACGTGAAGGTGGTCTTCCAGACGTGCAAGTCCGAGTTGCGTAGCAACTGAGGTCCAGGTATCGTGCCGAGGTTGTCGCAGGTACTTCCACTTGTCGCACTAGAGTAGGCTTCCTTCGCTTCGGTTCGCTTCGAAGTGATAGCGTTCGTAGCTCGAAATGAACTGCCATGGTGCGCACTCGTTCGCCTTTTTATATGCGTCGTTAAAGAAGTCTACATTATTCTCGAATATTCCCCATACTTGAAGAATGTATTTCGATGCCGGGAAACATCGAGGCGCCGGTACGTACGTGTGTGTGAGTGTGAGTGAACTGGTTAAAAAATTCTAGACTTTATGCTATAATGACATAAGGCCTAGTTTCGCTTGCACCATCCTGACCAAGTTCCGCGAATTTTTGCTCGCGAACATTCTGCGTTTATCTCGTTTGCGACAATATGTATACGGAAAAATCACACAGATTGAGCTAGCCACAAAGTAAGTACGGGACTTGTGCTATGGGATACTACGATGATGGGATACTCAACAATACTGTAAATTTTTTTACAATTTTTTAATTTATATATGCCGCCTTTTTCGGCGCGTTGACGGTCTACAAATTATTTGAACAAATGAGCTGTAGAGAATTGTGATAAAAATTATGATATTATTTAGGGAGCAGTAAAAAAGCTATGGACATTGACCCGGGACTTACTGGAGGAGCCGAGTGCGGAGAGCCGGCACGCGGAGCTGGCGTTCCTGCGGAGCGTGGTGGAGGCGACGCAGGGCGACGCGCCGGGCGACGAGCTGACGTTCATGCGCACCGTGCTACTGCGCTTCCTGCGCGACTCGCACGCCGGGCACGCGCCCGAAGACGCGCCGCTGCGCTTCCGGCTGCTGCACGCGCTCACCAACACTGGCAAGAACATCAAGTGCTTTGAAGAACAGGTACGAAGCTCCTCCATTGTTACACGACTCGTTCTGTATTAAGTGAGTTGCTATACTCTTGTCTTCAAAATTCCAGATTGGATCGTTTCTCCTGGAGTGGCTGCCGCAGATCCAGAATCCCAGTCTCGTGGAGGAGTTCCTCCAACTTGTCATCAATGTTGTCAAGTTTAATGCTACATATCTAGACGAGGAGATAGTTCATGGATTTGTCAAGTAAATAAACTTGTTTTATTTTATTAATACTAATATAATTAAATATTTGAAAAAGGAGTCAACTCACGTGCCGAGTCAGCTACTGGCCGACATGTTTCGACCTCATCTGGGGTCTTCCTCAGGGCGAAGGTAGCTTGAGATTGAAAAGCACGCACGATGACACGTTCCGAGCCGCACTAATGTTATTAGGGCGTCGCGCGGACGACGTTGGCGATCATTGCATTGCTGGCATTGTTGCTGCTGCATTGCTTGCAATTTTTGCCAAAATTGGCCGTTTTTCGCAAAAATGCTAAGAAAAGCTTTACATTCTCACTTTAAAATGTAAACAGTAGTTCATAAAATGGTTTGAAGGGCTATCTACGAGTAGGGCCACATGGGACAAAATTTTATATGATATCTCCGTTTCCTTTCAAATAATTTATTTCACGTGGGGGCAACACTGGACTGGACTTAATCAAAATATTGTAAACCTCTACAGGGAGGTATGGTATTAACGCGTAAAGCAAGTAGTAGTAGTAAGCGTAACAAACTTGAGTGCAGTTTATAATAATTATGTGCTGAAGTGCCGTGATAATGAAAGTGAAGTGTATTGAGGGAAGTGTGCCAGCATCATTGTAACATACAAAATGTAGACAGGGACCATGTGCTTCGTTTACAACTTGTTCAACTTCAGATGATCTGTGGGAGTTTGGATGCGATGACGTCTGCCAGGTCAGCGATTGTGGCTGTCATACTGAGCTCCGAATCTTAAAGTGTCGTTGTAATGGATTTTATGTATCTATAGTGTTATCTATATATAAAATAGAATAGTTTTTGGTCTTTCCAATAAAATAAAATAAAAATAGAACTTCGAAAGTTTGTTCGTAGCAAATTAAGTTCCATACAGAAAATTTCGAAGTCCCGTAGTCTGGTACTAGTTCACCCTAACGTATCAGAGACTCACTGCTACATGAAATGGTTTTTTAGTGATAGATGGAGCTTGAATAAAGTGGTTATTTGAATGGTTAATTTTTAATTGTTTATTTAAAATGGTAAGAAATGGTAGGTACACGCCGAGCGGCTGGTTATTACGTACTTAATTAATTATTGCCTAACAATCGTCATAATGTAAAATGCTAACATGCTGAGTGGATAAAATCGCTGATCGATCACTTGGAAGATATTTCTGTTGTAAACTGTAGATAGGAAGTGTGATAAGCGTGTGTCGTGTGGTGTGCAGCGAGGCGTGCCAGCTGGCGGTGTACTCGGGCGAGGCGGGCGTGGTGGTGGCGGCGCTGGCGCTGCTGGAGGCGGTGGTGTGCTACTCGCTGCTGCCGCGCGGCGCGCTGCGCGCCTTCGTGGGCGCGCTGTGCCGCACCGTCAACCTGGAGCGCTACTGCCAGGCCTCGTGGAAGCTCATGCGCAGCGTGCTGGGCGCCGACATCGGACACGCCGCGCTCCGGGAGCTGGTAACTCTTTATGCTCACTGTACGCTTCTGTGGCACGCTCGCCCTCATTTTTGTATTCAATACGCGTTGACTGAGGTTTCAACATGAAAAGATTTATATAAGGATTACAAAAAAACATGGTTAAGTACTATGGAACGAGAGATGTTAAAAACAACATCATTTAGCTACTAAGAACGTGTTCCCGGTTGCATCCCATAGGTATACATACAGCTGTTGTCTTACAGCTGGGTTTTTAACCAACTTCAAAAACGGAGGAGGTTATCTATTAGAATGTATATATGCTCTTTATGTATTTTTTTATATTATTTAAATAAAAAGAAAATACTTGTCAGGTGGTCCCATCGATTTTTTTCAAAATAGGTTGTATAGTTTGGTGAAGTCGGTGTTTGGTTTCGAAACTATTTAAGAATAATTTGTTGTTTAGCTTGAATTTCCAAAAGCCGGGTCTGAAAAGTGTGTCCGTGTGGCAGGTGGGGCTGCTGGCGGCGGGCGACAGCGCGGGCCTGCAGCGCGGCGCGGTGTTCTACATCAACATGGCGCTGTGGGGCCCGTGCCGCGTGCCCGCGCTGCACGGCTCGCTGCTGGCCGTGCTGCCCGCCTTCCTCAAGGTACGTCCGCCGCTCTCCGCGCCGTCGCGAGTCGCCGACCGATACTCATGCGGTGCCTTGTCGCCAGGCGCTGGACGGCAACCACCCCGTGGTGACGTACGAGGTGGTGCTGGCGCTGCAGAGCCTGGTGTCGCGCGTGCCCGCCGAGCTGCACGAGCCCGCCTGGGACGTCATCCTGCAGATCGTGAGCGCCATCATCGACCAGGACCGTGAGTGCCGAAACCGACGTTCTCCTCGTTAACGAATGTTCCGCAGCGTGGTAAACGTGTGACGTGATCGCAGGGCGCCTGGAGCCGCCGAACGAGCTGATCCACTCGCGGCTGCACGCGCTCGTGAGCAGCGTGGAGCAGCTGCACGAGGCGGGCCAGTACTACGGCGACCCGGAGGCGCTGCTGCGGCTGCTGGACCAGTGCGGGCCCGAGCGGCCCGAGGCGTCCGTGCTGCGGCTGGTGTCGGCGCGCGCCGAGCGGCTGGCGGCCACCGCGCCCGAGTGGGTGCCGGCCGCGCTGGCGCTGGCCGAGCGCTACATCCGCCACGACACGCGCCGCGCCGTACGCACGCACACGCTGACCGCGCTGCTCGCCTTCGTCAAGCGCAACCGCTCGCTGTACGGCGAGGAGCTGGTGGAGCGCGTGGGCGTGCCCGTGCTCAGCGCATGCGCGCTGGACGCCGACGTCGGCATGCGGGCCGCCGCCGCGCGCGCGCTGGCCGACCTCGCGCTGCACACCGCCGCCGAGCCCTGCACCGACCTCATCGACCTGCTCGAGAAGATCCTCAACCGGCCCTTCGACATGTACGTCACGGACGTGGCGATCCCGGCCGACGCGGACGCCTCCGACCTGCTGCTCGCCGTGGCGGGGCTGCTGCGGCTGCTGCACGCCAAGTTGCTGAGCGCGCCGGCCGCGCACGCCATGCGCTGTCTGCTCGTGCTGCTCGACCACCTCGACCTGCACTACAAGCGGCCCGCGCTGTTCCAGAACCACCCCGACATCCGCGTCAAGATCCTCGAGATGCTGTTCGGGCTACGCGCCAACGCGCTCAACTGCGTGGGGTTTTGCTACGACGGCAGCGGCGCGGCCGTGTACGGCGCGGCAGCGGCGCGGCTGCGGCCCGTGTGCTCGCCTTTCCTGCTGGTGGAGCCGGTGGCCGTGCGCGCGCAGCCGCCGCAGCCGGCGCGCGAGCCCGCGCCCGGCACGTGCGTGCTGGCGGCCGGCCGGTGCGCGCGCGCACTGTGCGCCGCGCTCACCCGCGAGCAGGACTGGGCCGTGCTGTCCTTCGTGCTGCGCGCGCTGCCTGCGCTGCTGCACGCACGCGCGCTGGCGGCCGGTAGGCGCGCGCAGGACCTGGATCTGCTGGCGTCCACGCTGTGCGCCATGCTGGTGGAGCGGCCGCAGCCGCAGACCAAGGTACGTACCGCGGCGTGTGGGCGACGGGCTGGGTGTTGACGTGCTGACCGTGTGTCTGTCGCAGCCGCTGCTGTCGGAGCTTCACGGCGCGGCGCTGCCGGCGCTGGCCGCGCTGGCGCCCTACCACCCGTTCCTGGAGCCGCAGACGCAGCAGCGCATCGTGCGCTGCCTGCTCAAGTTCGGCATGGTGATGCGCGCGCCGCAGCCTTTCATCAGCGCGCTCACCATCTTCACGCTGGAGACGCGCGAGACCATGGTCAAGATGTTGCCCGAGGTGCTGCTAGAGCTGTCCAAGATCTCGGACACTAAGGCAATCGCCAGCCCGATGCTCGAGTTTTTGTCCAGTGAGTATCGGCCTGTTCGTGCGAGCTGTGCTCCTGGCGACGGCGATGTCATACAACGTGTGTTGTGTTGCAGCGCTGACGCGGCTGCCGCGCGTGTTCGCGTCGTTCGTGGAGGACCAGTACATGTCGGTGTTCGCCATCCTGCTGCCGTACACCAACCCGTCGCGCTACAATCACTACGTGGTGTCGCTGGCGCACCACGTCATCGCCGCCTGGTTCCTCAAGTGCCGCCTCTCCTACCGCCGCAATTTCGTGCAATTCATCATACATGTCAGTACTGCGCTAATATAATCACAGTTTATAATTTTATAGGAATCGTATCATCAGTACTGATCGATGTCGCGTGTGGTCCGCAGGGGCTGCACAACTACATCATAATGCCGTTCGAGGAGCAGCTGCAGTACAAGAGCAACAGCTTCCAGCCGCAGCTGCCCAACGAGGACTCCTCCAACCGCCAGCGCAGCTCCAGTCTGGTTCGTAGCGAAGCAAACTATGCAGCTCGCCGTCGATGAGCCTGTTCACTGTTCACATGTGCTAATGTATGATGTATCAGGGCTCGCGCGCGGTGCCGCGGGCGCCGCTGGGCGGGCGCGGCGGGGGCTCGTCGGCCGCCTTCCACGTGGAGCTGACGGAGACCTGCGTGGACCTGCTGGCGCGCTACGCCTCCACGCCCTGCAGCGTCAAACCGCAGCGCACTGACACCGCCGACTTCCTCTTCTCGGGTACGTGGCTGTCTCCGCGGCGCCCACGTGCAGGCGCTACCGTTACTGATTTGGCTCGTGTGCGCTCTCAGGCGGGCAGTCGGCGACGTGGCTGGTGGGGCATAAGCTGGTGACCATCACGACGTCGGGCTGCCAGCAGAACTCGCTGAAGGCGGGCCCGTGCGAGCGCTGCCTGGCGCTGTGCCGCGGCCACCAGGACAACCTGTCTACACCGCTGCCCGCTCCGCTGTCCGCTCCGCTGCCCGCGCCGCTGTCCGCCCCGCTGCCCGCGCCGCCCGCCGACTGCGGCGACAGCGGCGCCAGCGCGGCCTCCAGCAATCAGCTCAGCGTGCAGAACAACCCGCCGGAAGTTAAGCGGTGAGTGCGCGGCCACCTCGCAGCGTCACAACTGTACATACCACCCGTATAGCACCCGCCTTTAATGTTTACGTGGTACGGTCTGACTGATGAGTGTTGAAACGAGATATATGTAGTTAGTTGTTAGTATAAATACTAAAACCCGACTGCGGAAAAATTTGTACAAGTAGTTTTAATAAAAGACATCCGGGGCCAAAGATGAATCACGAACAAGTGAAGAATTCTAACGACTGAATCACGACCGTAGGAAATAATTCATGATGATTGATGGCCCTTTATATAAATCCGTTTTATTCAAGAGTTGCGTACTATACTTTATACCTTGACTAAAAGAAAAAGAAAGATTTAAACAAAAATAGACATAAATAAAGAAAATAACTAAAATTAAATTTTATTCACTGTTTATATGTAAATAAAATAAATTTTTTAGAGGGGTATAAAGTAGGTTTATCCAGTGAATGCAAGCACAGCAGGGAGCAACAACTAGTAAGATATAGAAATTTATGTGTTTCGCCGCTATGAATGTATGTTAATTTGTTCCCTCGTATCTTCTATAATATGGTACCTTAACAAACGATGTATCTGTCTTTGACGAAAGGGATAACTCCAACCCCATTTCGTTTTAAAATCATATGCTTAATTTCATTCCTGGACTTATTAACCAGACTGCAAACAGCATGATTACTGATAGTGCTAAATTCGCCCATCAGATGGATGATGACAAGACAGATTATTGCCAAAAAGGTTAAATATACAGTGCAATACAAGTTCGCGCTTCGTCGTGTACAATTTTGGTCTTGGTACAATTTTTAGGGTTCCGTAGTAAACAAGGGACCCTTATAGTTTCCGCCATGTCTCTGTCTTTCATAGTTTCCGCCATATCTCTGTCTTTCTGTCCGCAGTTACTACTCGGATATTGTTAGTACTAGAATGCTGTAATTTTACTTGGGCATGTATATTAGTCACGCCGACAAAGTGCTAATAGTACATTACTGCAGAGGCCGGGAAGTATGGCTTTGCCAGACGATTACTTTTGACAATAATTACGAGTTCGGCAATGCCGTTCCCGTCGAGGTATGTATACTGAGAGTGCTTTTCTCAATAAATGTGAGGAAATAATTACAATTGGCTGTATGACAAGTGATGGAATTAAACGCTAAATGTCTTTGCCAATAAATGTAAAACAGAACTGTCATCTGAAACGCCAATGTTACTGTCTTGTCATTCTGAATACACTTCCTTCTTGACTTCTTGTTTTGAGCAGCGACCAGGAATGAATTTTCATACTACTTAACTTTTAGTATAAGAATTCATTCCTGGCCGCTGCTCAGAACAAAGACGACAAGAAGTGTATTCAGAATGACAAGACAGTGACATTGACGTTTCGGATGTCAGTTCTGTTTTACATTTAGCACAGACATTTAGCGATTTATTCCATCACTTGTCATATAGCCAATTGTAATTATTTCCTCACATTTATTGAGAAAAGCACTCTCAGTATACATACCTCGGCGGGAACGGGATTGCCGAACTCGTAATTACTGTCAAAACTACTCGTGTGTCAAAGCCATACTTCCCGGCCTCTGCAGTAATGTACTATTAGTACTTTTTCGGCGTGACTAATATACATGCCCAAGTAAAATTATAGCATCATTTTCTACGACTCTGTCATCATCCATATTATACAAATTAGCATAATTTTGTGTACCTATTTTTATATCCGTGGCAAATGAGGCCGTTGCGAAGGATGCATGGTTTTACACTGTGGCGACTTTCGCGTCAGCTTTCACTGTAATTTGTAACTATTACTGGTATAAATGCAAACCAATATCGCTTTGCGGCCGTTGGTGTGATTTGATTCTTGTACCATTATGCCTTTTCGTTTTCAATGGTAATTTGAAATCGGAAAGTGCGTGTCGCCAGCAGGGCGGTAACGGTGTGTTGTGCCGCAGCTACAGCAAGCCGTCGCTGCAGCACAGCCGCTCCGACACGTCGGCGTCGTGCTCGTCGCTGTCCGCCTCCGACGCCGCGCTGGCGCCGCCCGCCTCCGGCCTCTGCTCCAGGTCACCACCGCAGCTTTAGCCGATACTGCCTACTTTTATGTTGACGCTAAAACGTTCGTTTTCTATTCGGTTGCACAGGTCTGCGCACGCGCTTGTTCGTTTACTTTCGTTTCGTCGTTTGAATACGCGTCGTCGGTGGTGCGTCCGCGCCCACTGACGCTCACGCTGTCGTGTTTCAGGCAAAACTCCGCGGAGAACAAGACGGGCGACCCGGTGGCGGACGCGCTCGCGCAGTTCACGAGGCAGTTCGAGAGGGTATCCAAAGAAGTGGTACGTATCGACACAGAATAAGTACTAGTACTGACGTACAGGAATCGTTCTTATAAAGAAATTCCAAGAAATATCTACTTAATGTGGTTAGCGCTATGGTTTAGTTTAGCTCGCGGCAGAAATTCTCACCTCTTTGTTTAGATATCTAGACATCCATTATTGCAAGCCTATTTCTTTCTTATTACTCTAGACAAACGATTCATGTAACCATGGTATAATAATATACTTCGCCTGGTATGTTCTTCCCGTGACAGCTGGTGACGTAATAGGAACATGTATACGTCATCAGTTGCGCAGCGGTTCTTAAAAGTTTTTGTGGGGAAAAGATGATAGATAAAAACAATACAGATATTTGTACATTTTTTAAATATTAAAAGCTTTTATTTAATTTGCCCCATCAATCGGTTCGGAATGACCACTGATGGGAAGATAACGTTAAAAGAAACCCAGTTCAGTATTGGTTCCTTTCCTATCCAGCCTGATGGGCTATTGTTACAAATTACCATACAGATTCAAATCATAAGCTATACAATACATTATATTTTACATTAAAAAATACAATTTAAATTTTTAGTCCGTTTTTTTTTACCAGGAATTTTGATCTGATATATAGTAATTTACATGATATATACTCATTTTTAATAAATACTTTTGACGGCATTTTTAAAGCGCCATTTTCTCGATCAATAAATCGAGTTATTTTTATTTATAAGTCGTCAACACTTGTATCTGATTTTTCTAGCTTTAGGCATTAGACGGATTATCCTTCTTTCTACTTCACACACTTTTATTCCACTTGTGGTCACCCATCCAAGTTTGCGACCACTATCTAGGTTGCTTGACCCGTTAAAACGTAGTCAGTTGGTAGCCCATCCTATTAGTGACCACGTCCAGAGTTGCTTAGCCTGTGAAAGTGTGGCAACCCGTCCAATTTGAATGGGTCACAAGTCAAAATCAAAGACAAAAATAATTTCTTTATCTTTAAATATTTGTATCACTTGATAATTGGCAATTTTTTCTTTCGATTTCATAATAGGGCCGTGCCGGCAAGTGAAACGCCAAATATGTCACGTCATACTTACTTGACGTGATCGAACTAGCTTAAAAATCACTGTAATTCCTAAATATGCAAACGCAAAAAGAATAATGAGTTATGTTGACCTTCTGTCTACTATTGGTTTAGCGCATGATGAAGCACAGTTCACCGCACCGCAAAAGTTTGCAATCCGCTGTAATTTCTTCATCGATCGAAATAGCGCTATAAGAGTGAGCGAGACGACAATAACGATGACAGGGCGGCTGCCAATATGACACTTGTCAATTTGATGTGCTGCCACTATGTGTAATTGAATTACCCGAGTAAAATGCATTTTTGGAACTTTATATACCAATTGCGAATTAATAATCCATAATACCAATTTTTAAATTATTAAAAAGTTGAATTCATACGAAATACTAAATAGATAAGTTAGTTAAAAATTTATTGAATGCTCATGCAGTAATCGATAAAGTCCTTAAATTTACTAAAAGAACAATCAGTGGCAACACTTATCGTGACGTAGTCACGTTTTTTACTCGGGAGGAAGATACCTTGTTTTATTATACCATGCATGTAATTGAATTTTCCGCTCCGTCCGTCTTGCGTATCGCTTTTGGAGTGATCCCCTGGTAACGAGGTGCCGCCCGTGCAGGACTACGAGGAGCCGCAGTGGGGCCGCAGCGGGCCGCTGCTGGCGGCCGGCGCGTGCCCGTGCTGGTGCGCCGGCTGGGCCGAGCTGACGGTGCGCGCGCCCACGGGCGACGTGTCGTGGGTGCTGCGCGCGCAGAACCAGCTGAGCTGGGACCACCTGCTGGAGGGCGCGCTGCAGGAGCTGGCGGCGCTCGTGCCGCCGCCCGACGCGCGCCCCGACCAGGTACGCAGCTGGCCAACTGTCTGAATGCTATTGTTATAAAATCGTGTGGTCAGATGTGTAGAGCGCTGTGGTTGTGTTGCGCAGGCGTGGGAGAGCTCGCCGCGCTCGCGCAGCGGCTCGGGCGGCTCCGACGACCGCGCGCCCGACCTGCACAAGTCCAGGTGAGCACGCGACCCTCAGTGTGAGTGCGTGTCGAGAGCGATGGTCCCAGTACATGTGTGTTGTTGTCGCAGCTCGGACTCGGTGGTGTCCGGCGAGCGGCGCGCGCCGCACGCGGCGTCGCACTGCATCGTGCCGCCGCAGCCGCTCAGGTCAGCCGCTTGCTTGCGTCGCCGCTCCCTCGCGCCCGCCCTGTGTAACGCGACAACGCGTGTGTTGCAGGACCAGCACGCAGCCGATCAACATCCCCGGCTCGCCGCAGCGGCAGAGCTCGTCCAGCACCACCGACGATGACGACATGCTGCTCATCGTGCCCGAGGTCGGCCGCACACGCTGCATTATAAACCTGGGGCATTATTTTCCTTACCGGGACGTGGCTTTCACGCACTTACAGCCCGAGAGTTTTTTTTTTAAGTTACCTTACAATCTGCTATAATTAAAATCCATCAGTCTAATTAAACGAAAGAAATAACATGGCGAGGTATCAGTTTTCGACATTAATTCGCAAACCATGGTGGCGCTTACGACTGAAAATCCGCTAGTTTCCATCAAGTCATTTCAGAATTTTTTTCTGAACGTCAATAGAACAATCATTTTTTATGAGGAATACCATGGCGTGACGTCATTGTTGCCTTGAGTCAAATAGCGCTTTTTAGGTACGCATACATTGTGTCGGGCCGCATCGAAGCGGAGCGGATTGCATCGCAGCGCAAAATGCTTGCTTAGCGAACTCATTAGTGCAGGTTGCACCACACTGACGGATTTTAAGTACAGTGTACTGCTAGACGTGTAAATATGTTCTCATCATGATAGCTCAACCGAAGAACGGCGCAAGCAAAAAATTTATCAAATAAACCTGCCAAATGCGAGTAGGCTGCCTTTTGAGGGTTACATAAACAATTTATATTCTTTTGCAGTCGGTTATATCCGACTTTTGGTCACTGATTAACATATGAGTACCAAAACAACTCAATCGGTCCAGTAGTTACGTTAGGAAGGAATAGTAAATTTTTGTCCCATTTCCTTAAATAACTTAAAAATACCGATGTAATAAAATATTAAAAATAAATATTTACTAGTTTATTTACCAGGCAAATTAAAAACCCCCGACTTTCAAACGTATACCTCAATAACTTTTAAACGGCTAAACCGATTTTCATCAAACATATCTAAGAACCACCGCAGGGGAACTAGTTTTCTCGTAAAAAACCTCATTAAAATCGAATCATGTTTCACTTTCTTCTCTTATTTTATTGATCGAAAACTGTTTCACTGCCTTGGTTACTCAAATTAGAACAATACACTGAAATTTAATGTAATTAACATTATAATTTTGAATTTTATTATTCTGACACAATATTTTGGCAGTAAGTTAAGCCGACAAAGTTTTCTCCAAGTGGCGAATGCTAGGCAGCGCTGCTTTGTCCAGTAGTTTACTAGTATTAGCAGTTTCTGTGACAAGCTGACCGACAGACAAGTGACGGAACCTTTACAAGGGTTCCGTCTTCGACTCGAGCGGCGATTCCTGCGATCCGCGCCATCGATTATTTGGCCGCCGAGCAAAGTTAGTGCCTGCGTCCACGAGACGGATTTTACCTGGCATGGCGAGGCGCCAGTCCGGTGCCGTGCCGGGTAGTCACCGTGGTCATGGGCACGGGACCTCACGTGTGTGTGTGCCCTCACAGGGCAAGTGTCGGCACCCGGTGCGGCGCTCCAACTCGTCGCCCGAGATGTCGTCGTCGTGGAAGCGCGCCGCCGACGCCGCGCCGCCCGACGCCGACGACATGATTCTGCTGCCCAGCGTCGAGCCCACGTACGTAGCGCCCCACACGCCCCACACACCCCACACACCACTATCGTCCACAGGTGTACCCATGACAGGTTTCCGGGAGGGGCCGGTCGATATAAAAAAAAAACTACTCAAAACTTTCTTAGCTGATTCTCGTGATTGCCACGATATAGATATTTTCAGTATATTTGGCGCTAATGCGGAATGAATGAATCATTCACTGGACAACAAGATTTTGCCACAAGCATACTTGCAGCGATTTCTAAAAGAATTCAGTACACAAAACATGAATCTAGTTGTAAAAAATGTGAAGGACGTCAAAATTGTCAAATATAACACGTCAAAAATTCACATTTCTTATTTTTTCGGTAATTTCAATATTATACCATTAAGTCAATGAGGTGTTTTCCAATTTTTCTAAACCTATGCACACCTTACATTTTGCAATATTTTTTTCATCATTGCTAAATTATTAAAAAAAATGGATGTTTAGTATATGGGTAGATATGAATTTAACAGAGTAGAAATTCTGCAGAGTTTAAGCGAATTGGGCAAACAAAATAATTGCTAATTATTACAAGACATAAATAATTAAGTATGATAAAATAAACATTCGATTGTAGAGGAGATTTAGTCTCGTCTACCAAAGTTCAAGTGCTGGGCCCATTAAGAGAAATACTGATTACAAGGCACTAGCCACGGAACCATTCCTATAGTGCTTGTACAACAACAGTCGGTGACCATGCATTCATACAACCGACAATAATAATAAATACCTAATCTGAAGGTAAAATGAAATTACTTGAATGTAACACTTACAGTCTTTGGGTGAGGAACACCTTACGTCCAATTCTTCATGAAGATCTTCCGTGGATTCGAAGCCTCAAAACCCCCCGTTGGCGGCCACCAAATACCCCAGGAATACACATTTCACAAATTGTCTGGAGAAATCCGCTTCTCTGTTGGTCATTCACACACAAATAGCTCATCAACAATTTACATAGTTCGTCACCAATCCAATACATAGAATTGTACAAGTACATCAATTTTCACTACGGTTTTAAGGTTCTTACAATATTCTTATTTAATTAGTTCACTTTAATTTACTAGACTTCATGTCCGTTTGAGGTTACAATTATACACGATTGACGCGATTCGATATAGTCCGACACTGATTTTAACACAAATATTCAACAATAGTTTATTTTTTTACGTTCACCGGTTACACAAAACATTATTATACTAGAAATTTAACTTTAAATGTGATCCGCGCCATGCGGTCATGCTAACACTCCTTCACGGTGTGGTTAGAATATTGCTTATCTCGCGAGTTGTTTACGCCCGAACCGAGTTCAACACACAATCAAATACTTTATCATCGATCATCGATAGGCGTGACAAGACTGTGTGACGCGTCGCTTCAAACGCCCCCTAGGGTGCGCTCGCGCCACCGCTAGTGATGTGCAACGCTGCACCGATTTAAAATCGATTCTATTCATAACAATGGACTTATTACAGATTTTTTGCGGGTCAGTATAGCGCCATACAATGCGCGCAGTACACAATGTATGGGAAATATTATGGTAACTTAAATCTTTCGATATCTCCATAGATAAAAATGGTATAAAGGTATAACAAATTTTGTTTTGATTTTGAAGGCTGATTACGTCATTTTAAGTTGCAAAATTAAACAATCTGCACTATTAGTTATTTACTATAAATAATTAAAAATATCATAATTTTGGGAAAATCGGATTTTTGATATAACATTATTCCCAATTCTGACCTCCTAGAAACAAAAGTAAATTTTGTCCATAAACACCATTAAAAAATCTGTAAGAAACAATTAGTCTTATTCTAGTTACAATAAAAAAATTAAATTTTGTCGACCAGTGAATTTAAGCGCGATCCGCCAGCTTGCCCCCCATTCCTTTTCTCAGGAAAGATTATATTCATTTCTAGCATGAAAACGTAGAAACAGGAAGAGTGGCCAACATATGGATTAACTTGCTGATGGTCGGAAAGAAAATGGGGTCACGTACGTGGGACACTCAGATGATGATGGCTATTTTTATTGAATTTTAAATTTAAACCAAATGTCAAAACTCGCATACAACGTACATATACGTGGGACACTCAGAAAGTTGCGAAAATAGAAAATAGGGTTCTAATGGTATTTTTTTATATTAAATCTTTTCAAAGTAGTCTCCACCAGCCTCTATACAAAGTTTCATGCGTCTGAACCAATTTTCGAAACATTTTTTCCAGTCCGCTGCAGGCACCTCGTTTAAAGCCTGCTTAAACGCTGACAGCGCATCTTCCGGCGACGAAAATTTTATCCCTTTGAGCAGATTTTTTTATTTTCGGGAATAAAAAGAAGTCACATGGTGCTAGGTCAGGGCTGTAAGGGGCGTGACCCAGGAGTTTGACCGGCGTGCTGTCCAGGAAGTCCCTCGTTTTGAGCGTGGTTTGGGCGGGCGCGTTGTCGTGATGGAGCAGTAGCCCGCGGAGCCCTGTGCTTGGTCGCGTCGCTTGGTGGTAGCCCTGTGCTTGGTCGAGAAAACTTCTGGCAAGCATTTGGTAGTATACCATTCGGCGTTAATGCTTCTTTGATTCCGGTAAGGAATTAACACCAAGTAGCCAGTCGAATTGCAAAAGCTCGCTATCAAAATCATTCTTCCGCTTCTAGATCGCTTCATATTGTTAGGCGTTGATTCGTTTTAAAACACCCAAACCGTCGACTGGCGCTTCGTTTCTGGATTGTATTGATAAATCCAGGACTTTTCACCTGTAAGGATGTCGTAAACACGCCGAGACAAGCTGTTCCACCCGGGCTCGCATCTGAGCATCTGTAAGGTTGTGCGGCACCCATCGTGAAACTATCTTTCTCACGCGAAGATGCACGTGTAAAATCTCGTGAACGCTTCCTGATCCAATCTGCAGGATGTGCTGAATCTCCTGATATGTAGCTCGCCTACTGACGTGGATTAAATTTTTCGCTGCTAACACGTTTTCTTTCGTAACGCCGTCAATGAGTGACCACTTCTTTCCTCATCCCCCAAAGTTAGTTGACCGCGCTTGAATTCGTTATCCAGTTTCAGGCGACACTTGAAATCGTGAAAAATCATAGCGCGAAAATGTTCTCGGCTCAGATCCATTTTTCAATGATTTTTTTGTAGCCCTTCAGGTTCCATACTTGGGCAAAGGCCTCCTCTTGTTGTTCAGCTGTTTCGACCTTTAGCTACTTCTTTCCAATCCTTGACAATCGTTACTCCATCTCAGTTTAGGCCTTCCCCTTGATCGTAATTTGAATTTATCCGCAAAATATTAGGAGGGAAATTTTAAAATTGGAACGTTCCTATTTTTACTTATAAATAGTTATATTTTCAAAATAGATTGTAACTGGCCAGTCCCAGATAAATAAAAACTTTTTTCGCAATACTTTCTGAGTGGCCAGGTACATCCAAAACGACTAATTTATTTCTATATTCTTCCACTTAAGACACTACAGATTACGTCTTTATTAATGAATCTCCAAATTTGTGAGAAACTAGTCGTTTTGGATCTATTTGACCCCATCTTCTTTTCGACTGCAAGAGCAGAAAGAAACTTCTTGCCCAACCGGGTGTACCACGAAACCATCCCACTTTATTGTACAAAGTAATAGTGTCAGGCATGATTAGTGAGGTGTGTAAGTACAATGTGGGGTGTGTGCAGCGGCAGTACGTCGATGTCGCTGCACGCTAGCAAGAAGGCAAGCAAGAAGAGCGACATGCGCGTGTCGTGCGAGGCCATCCCCGAGGAGATGACGGGCACGTCGCCGCTCGCGGCGCGCGTGCAGCCCGCGCCGCACCCGCAGCACCCGCACCTCATGACGTACAACTCTGACCCCGGTGAGAGACAACCTTATCTATCCTTATGCGAATCAGGTTACTGGCAACCCATCGCTACTTTGATTACTTTTCAATTTTCTAGCTCACCATCACGCTAATAGTGATATTTAGGTCATGCAGCTCTAAGCAGATAGCCATGGGGCTCTGTCTGTTGAGAGCCAAAATCCAAAAATGCTGCCTGCCCCATTCGGGATTAAGACGTGTATGTAATGGTACTCTATTTAGTGCCGCTAGTTAAGAAGTGGTGCAGAAGAAGCGGCAACAAACTACTCTGCAGCATTTTCTCCAAAGATCTTCAACAATTTACCAAAAGATACACATAATAACTTTAAAAACTTTCCTGCCTCGTGTCGTTCCGAAAAGAGCCACACGTGTCGGTATTGGACAGTGCAGTGAGACTAACGAATGCGACCGCCGCAGGTTCGGCGGAGGCGGCGCCGGCGGCCGGCCTGCCCGCTCATCACCAGCTACAAAAGGTATGTAAGTAGGCACTCACAGCTGCGATGCTGTAAATTTACCCATGCTGTAAATCCTCTATAAAAGTTTCTAAAACAGTTAGCTTATTGCCAACATTAAAACAACCCATGTCTTAGTAACCATAATACCATCCAAACGAGTGTTGTAGTGCTGTACTTCATTATGCAACGCGAATTTGATCCCTTACTCATCAAACAGTCACGTTCAGCGTGCTCACTGCTTGAGCGAGTCGTCCTTGCTGAATTTCCCCCTTTCACGCGGAGCTACATAGTTTTTTTGTATTAGATACATAGCAATTAAACTTACCATGGATTTACATAAATTTCTTACAACACTACCTATCCTAATATTTTAGAATCTTTTATACTCGTAGAGGACTAGCTTTTGCCCGCGGCTTCACTCGCGTAGGGGTGTAATTTATCAAAATCCTTTCCTAGGGGATGCCTACGTCATAGTAGTTTTATGCATGCAAAGTCTCAGCCCGAACGGTTTAAAATTGACAAAGTTTCATACGAACTTTCATCCCCTATTTTATCCCCTTGGGGGTAGAATTGATCACAATCCTTTCTTAGCGGATGCCTACGTCATAACATCTACCTGCATGCCAAATTTCAGCCCGATCCGTCCAGTGGTTTGGGCTGTGCGTTGATAGATCACTATGTCAGTCAGTCAGTCACCTTTGAGTTATATATATTTAGCATCAAAATCCTTTCCTAGGGGATGCCTACTTCATAGTAGCTTTATGCATGCAAAGTCTCAGCCCGATCGGTTTAAAATTGACAAACTTTCATACAAACTTTCATCCCCTATTTTATCCCCTTGGGGGTAGAATTGATCAAAATCCTTTCTTAGCGGATGCCTACGTCATAACATCTACCTGCATGCCAAATTTCAGCCCGATCCGTCCAGTGGTTTGGGCTGTGCGTTGATAGATCACTATGTCAGTCAGTCAGTCACCTTTGAGTTATATATATTTAGATTCATATCACATGTCATGTGTATGTTATAATAATATTTATGCAACAGTTGTACAAGAAGGTTCAAAAAATGCGAGTGACGCAGATTACGATGCGAGCCTTGGCGAGCATCGTAACGAGACGCCATCGAGTATTTTTCGACGTGTTTATACAACGTTGCATACAATAATTTTTCTACGACTATATTTACAAAATAAAATACAAAAATAAACAAAGAAAAATATGAAAATGTTTGACATATGTTTAGCAGATACTAGGTAAGATATCTAAAGCAAACTTTTTTTTTTAATCGTCGTTATTTCCTATAGTGACTATATCTGAAGACTATTAAAAAAGACACATTTTTCTTATGTTGACAATTTGGAATTTATTAAGGAAAGTTTTTTTTTAATTCAATAAGTGTATGTTGCGCTTTTTTTAGAGTTCCGTAGTAAACAAGGAACCCATATAGTTTCGCCATGTCTGTCTGTCTGTCCGCGTTTTTACTCATCAACTATAAGTACTAGAAAGCTGTATTTAAAGTGAAAATTTTTGCTAGAATCAAGTGTGCCCCCCCTCCCCTCTATCTCCTAAACGGTTATATATGGACACGTGAAAAAAATCACAGCTAAAGTAAATATAACGAAATTTAAGGGAAAAAAAAGCTCTGATAGCGGAGCTTATTAGGGTTATCAAATTTAAAAAATGTTATAGGCGATCCAACTTATAAAATGTACTCGGAAAAGGAAAAATTTACTTATTTAGTGGTGGCATGAACTCAAAGTTGGAATTAGTAACTACGAAACCCTACACTGCGCATGGCTCGACTCGTACTTGGCCACTTATTATTCGGTTAGTTTTGATCGATTAAAACCTTAACCTAAGTGTAATCTACATAAGCAGTTAGGCGCATGGTCTAAATAAAAAGTGTACAACGCCGCTAAAGAAGGTTACACTTCAAAAAAACTAGGTCTATGACTAGGTGTATCTTCTTGGCGAAATTGCGACACACGTGCTATTATGAGGAATAGAGTTATAGACTTTTCTGCAATCATATTATCAATGTTCTAATATAAGTGTTCGGGACCGTTAAAATACAGGTACAGGAGTAGAAAAATAACTTGCTTAATTAATGGATGGTACACGTATCATGCGTATTCAGACGGCGAGTGACAGCACCGTGCCCGCCAGCAGCGCCAGCGCCCACAAGCCGCCGCGCGCGCCGGGCGCCGCTCTGGCCGCGCCGGCCCCGCCGGTCCCGCCGGCCGCGCCGGCCGCGTCGTCCGCCTCAGACCGCGACGACCTGCCGCCGCTGCAGCGCTCGCGGCGCTCGCACACCATCTCCGTGATGAGTCCCACGAGGAAACATCGGTAAGCGACGAATATCCCAGGCGACCAGTGTTGTTACTGTTATCATCATTTCACCCGCTTAACGTCCGTAGGCCTAAGTCCCGCTGGACATAGACCTCATTACTTATCTCGTAGTTGTCTGATAGAGTGCAATATGTAGAAATCGAACAAGTGGATAAAAATGCAATTGTTCAAACTTATAGATCAAAAAAACAATAGAAAAAAAATTT
Organism: Acrobasis suavella; assembly: GCA_943193695.1. Lineage (NCBI taxonomy): Eukaryota > Metazoa > Arthropoda > Insecta > Lepidoptera > Pyralidae > Acrobasis > Acrobasis suavella. Next base: position 85,782 of record OW971939.1, read on the forward strand.
TACGTCCTCCGTGGCGTAGTGGTCACAATGCTAGTCCGCCACCCAGAGGTTCCGGGTTCGATCCCCGGTCAGGGCAAGTTGGAAAATGGCCTTTTTCAAATTGTCATGGGTCTTGGATGTTTATCTATATACGTATTTGTTATAAAATATGGTATCGTTGAGTTAGTATCCCATAACAAAAGTCTCGAACTTACTTTGGGGCTAGCTTAATCAGTGTAATTTGTCCGTATATATTTATTTATTTAAAAACAAAACAAAATAAATTTGTGTGTCACAAGGCAGTGTTTTAGGGCCACTTTTATTTATTCTTTTTTTAACCAACTCCCAGAAGTCGGTTTTTCGTTTTGAACAATTATACAGGGTGGCCAAAAAGTCGTGGATCAAACGAAACAGGGAGATAAAGGAGGTAATTTCCAACAAAAAATCTTTCCCCAGCATGGCCATAACTTCATTGCACGAAAAGATATGAATTATTTTAGTTTTTTCAATGAAACTACCGAGATTTTTTACAATTTAATCAGTAAAAAATTAAATTGATTAAAAACAATAAAACAAAAGGTGTTGTATTATGAGTCGATAATGTATCAATACTACAAAAATTGTATTGCAGCTCTTGGTATCAAACTTAACGAGCAATGATTTTTTTTCCGTAAATTTTAAAGCGTTACAAAAAATTACTTCTCACTTTAAGAGCACTTATTTGAAAAAAAAAATGTATTGAAGTTATGGCCATGCTGGGGAAAGATTTTTTGCTGGAAATTACCTCCTTTATCTCCCTGTTTCGTTTGATCCACGACTTTTTGGCCACCCTGTATATTAATGACTTGATATTGACCAAAAACCAATCTGTGCTGATGACTTGTCATTAATAATAACCACTGACCAAATTCTACCTAACAACAAAATAAGAATTATGACATTCTTAAAAATTTTTAATGTGTAATTGATTGATTTAATAAAAAATATTTAAAAATAAATATACAGAGGGAAAAATGTAAATGCCTTAACCTAAAGGGGTACCCGAATCACCCACATGTCATTATTTCCGCGATTTTTTGTACTCAAAAAAAAAGACTCTACTTTTCATCTCCAACTATTAGAACGATTTGCAAATACAATACGGAATATACACGGTGTTTTTTAAATCACTGGCATCCTTTCTACTGGTGAAAGTACTCATGAATATGAGCAACATTTTTTATAGGACCAACTCAATCCAACCGAAAAAAAATCTGCTGTTCCATACTATTTTACAATACTTAGAATCCCAAAATGTATGGAACATCTGATTCTTTTTCGGTTGGATTGAGCCGGTCCCATACAAAAAGTTGCTCATATTCATGAGTACTTTCACCAGAAGAAAGGATGCCAACGATTTTAAAAACACCCTGTATAGAAAATTTGAACTCATATAACTAATCAGAATTCAACACATTTGGTGTTGTTTTCATTCAATAAATACTAAGAAATAATTTTTCGAAGAGCACTTACTTGTGATAAAATGTTCACTCATACTCGTAACTTTGTTTGCGTGGCCCTTCATATCTTGTTATTTTTTATGTAAACTTGATATTCACTATTGGCTTAAACTTACGAAATACACAAATAATTATAGCAGAACGGAATTAATGAGCCTCTGGAACACTTTCAGTACCGGCATTCCGTCCGCTTTCAAAAGCTCGGTTGTAATCCCATCCTCGCCAGGCGCCTAGCTATATTACTGCTAAATTAGAAACTAATTGCTATTCCCCTAAAAACATGAATATGAAAATAGAAGCCTAGTTCAATATCCGCCAAAAAAATTGAGACCTTAATACGCTGCCGCATGTTAAGCTGCGCGTGCATAGGTGTTGGCTTCCCTGAGTACGGAGAAAAGTGGTGAAATGAATATTGTGATCTTTTACGAGTCTCCTGCGTCTTACACAATATAAACGATGGGCTCATGCTCCCTTACGGCGTGTCTGTGCCACTGTCAAAAGAGTATAACACGCAGACATGAAATCACCTATTTAGGTCAAAGAGGCAAAGTAGACAGGTAAAGTAAGAGAGGTTGAAGAGACGAGTAAAATGGATCCTTTATGTTGTCTCGCACTGAACTTCGCAGGTTTGGTTGGCTGGGTTCTCGTAAGCCAATTACAATTAGTGTTTGAGAGATTGCGCAAATTTCTTCTAGGGATAGACACCTGTGGCTCGGTGCTCGGTCAGCGGGCGAGCGAAGGAGATACATATTTCGTGTTGGTTTTCGTCAGCGCGATCCGGCTGACGGAGCGTGGAAGACAAGGTTCCCTGTTGAAAAGTGTGTCGTATTGACGGTTCGCGACGGTTTGCAGCGAGAACGCGACGAGCCGGGCGCCGGCGCGCGGGGGCGCGGGCGCGGGCGGCGGCGGCGGCGGCGGCGGCGGCGCGGGCGGCGGCGGCGTCCCGCCGGGCTTCGTGTTCCTGCAGCTGTACCACAACATGAGCACGTACCCGCTGACGCGCGCGGCGCCGGGCGAGGCGGCCGCGCCCGCGCACCCGCTGGCCGAGCGCCCGCTGCGCGTGCTCGGCGTGCAGCACGAGCGCACCATCAAGAACCTCGACCTCGTGCCGCCCGTCGACACCTACAAGGTCAGCCCGCGCCCGCCTAATTAAATTACGAACACGGAAATTATTAACTGACTTTCTATTTCTATACTAGTATTTACATTATTTTATTCTATTGGTCATCGAATCCTCAATTGACGTCAATTGGAGAAATCACACTAATATTATAAAGACGAAGGTTTGTGAATGTGTGTGTATGTGTGTTACTCCTTCAGGCGCAAACGGCTGGACAAATTTTGATAAAATTTGATATGCAGGAAGCTAACACCCTGGATTAACACATAGGCTACTTTTTATATATACCGCGGGTAACACCGCAGGGCGCAACTGGTTGCTATAAACTTATAAGATGTCAACGATCCCTTAACTCGTGCGCCGGCCGGGGCTGCGGCTGACTCGTGTGTCTATGGCAGGTGGGCGTGCTGTACGTGGGCCCGGGCCAGCACGACAACGAGGTGCTGATCCTGAAGAACTCGTTCGGCTCGGTGCGCTACGCGGAGTTCCTGTCGGCGCTGGGCTCGCTGGTGTCGCTGAGCGAGGCGGCCGAGCCCGACCTGTTCCTGAACCTGGAGCGCGGCGGCCGCGACGGCACGCACGCCTACGTGTGGCGCGACGACGTCATGCAGGTCTGTATACCGCCCCCCCCCCCCTCCCCTCACCCTCGGCGGACAGTGTACCCGGCCGCGGCTAACTCTGTGCGTGTCGCAGGTGCTGTTCCACGTGGCCACGGCGATGCCGTCCTCGCCCAAGGACCCCACGTGCAACGAGAAGCGCAAGTACATCGGCAACGACTTCGTGTCCATAGTGTACAACGATTCCGGCGTCGACTTCAACATTCACACTATCAAGGTAACCCAGTGTTACGGACGGTGCCATAGTAAATTTAGTTTCCCATAATCCTGAGATATACAGGGTCCAAATGAAATTATTAGCATCAATTTAACAAAGAATCAAAATTCTATGCAACAGTTGTATAAGACGTGTCAAAAAATGCGAGTGATGCAGGTTACGATGAGAGCCTTGACAAGCATGTTAAGGAGACACCATCGAGCATTTTTTGACGTTCTTTGCATACACTTTTTCTTAATTTCTTAAACAAAGAATAATATTTGATATACATACATATTTTGTTAGGCAGATATGTTAGCTATGGTGAACTTTTTTTTTTTAATTTACGTTTACTTCCTATAGTGACTATATTTAAAAAAAGATTTTCTTATTTTGACAGTAAAGAATTTATTTCGGAAAGTTTTTTTTTAATACGAACTGTAGGAATTCACTTGTTTATTAAGTTGGTAGTTTTGTTTTTTTTTTTTGTTAAGTTAGTGTTATTTGAGTAAAACCGTAACCTAAGTGCAACTACATTGGCGCTATAGTATATAGATCTAAAGAAAAAAATCTAAGTCTATGGCTAGGCTAGGCTAGAGAGTATCTTTTTTTCGAAATAACGATACATGTGCTTATTATATTAGTCAAAAATCATTTATTTGTCTTTAAATATTTATATTACTTAATAATTGTCGTATGTTTTCTTTCGATTTCTTAATAGCTAGTTTACTGCTGCCTCCTAAGCGCAAGTACAGAAGAAGCGGTAACAAACTGTACTGCAGCATTTTCTCCAAAAACGTCAACCTTACAATTAATACTGATATTAAAGTTAGATATGTGGACCGAAAATACGTTGTTATGTTATAATTATTAATTAAGAATTATGTCAAAATTGAAATGAAATGAATGTCAACTTGTAAATAAAGTACATGTACTCAAATTATGACATTTGAGTGTACAATTACAAACCTTTAAGTGGGACCCGCGCCAAGCTCAAGCCAGACGTTTTTGTCTTAAAGATAATCATCGGTTCCGTAATAAGCCTTCTCACAAAGTACTTTCTTTACATAGATTTTAAATTTTCTATCTGGCATGTCAAGGACGATTCTGGCAATTTATTATAAAACTTTATACAAAACCTCCCTTAAACGTTTACTAACTGTTTTTAGCCTATAATACGGGGTAACTAAATCATTTATGTTACGTAAGTTCTACCCGTAAAATCAGCTGTTTTATTAAATAAGGCAATATTTTCTAACATACATTTTATTTTCAAATATGTACTGGGATGGTACAGTGAGTATATCAATTTTTTTTTAAATTATCTTAGGGACTCTCTTGATCCTAAATCGTAAATAAAACGAATTGCCCTTTTTTGTAAAATAAAAATAGTCTGTATATCAGCAGCACTCCGCAGCATAAATAAATATCAGATTTTTTGGTTCAGTCAATGAATTATAAAAAATAAAAATGCTTCTATTCGCAATTTCGTTCACCAATCAGCTTAACTCCGCCATTTCTTTTGCCCGTCTAACGTGTAAAAAAGATGTCATATGACAGTTGACAACTGAACTGCCATTGCGGTAAAATAGGGACACTATTTTGACAATTATGACAGTTAAATGTCAGTTAAGCTGTCAACTGTCATATGACAATGGCAGTTAAGTTGTGAAAAGTCATAAAATATTTTTTCTATACGTCATATGAGAAAAAGGCAAAAGAAATGGCGGCGTTAAGACGTTAAGTGTAAAAAATTGTGATTAAAAATATTTTTATTTTTTATAATTAAATGACTGGGTCGAAAAATCTGAAATTTATTTACGATAAATAGGAATGTTATTCCCAACCGTAGAAAAAGACTCAGGCGTTTTTAAAATTTTTATCTCTTCCCCATTGTCTGATTCTTCTTAAAGCGTAAGCCGCTGAGCTAAGCCTATTAGCGAGTTTAGAAATATAGGCATCCCATTGAAGTTTTGAATCTACTTTGATTCCCAAGAAAGTAGTGTTTTCAACGAGATCTATTTTTTGACCGTCCAGTAGCACCTCAGCATTGGCCTGCCTCAAGTTAGGAAGATTAAATCTTAATGCATTGGGTCTTGTTTGCATTCAACAGAAGGTTATTGGCTGAAAAACAATTATAAATGGCAGATAATGTGATATTCACCGCAGTAGCATACTTTGCTAAGACGGTCTATTTCAAAAATAAGAGACGTGTCATCGGCAAACAACACAATACCAGCCAGACGTACACTAAGAAGAGGAACGGTCCTAGGATAGAACCTTGAGGTACACTCATTTTGACAAGAGATCCGTTTGACTTTATGCCATTTATATCAACAGTCTGAAGCCTATCCGTTAAATATGATTGAATGAGGTTTATAGATTTATCGTCAAAACCGTACTGACGGAATCTGAGCAAAAGTGTCGGATGATCTACGCAGTCAAATGCTTTTGACATTTGAGAGATCGCAGAAAGAACCGATTGCATCATGCTTGTTTTCCCATGCGTTGTAAATGTGAGTAGCTAGCGCTACCCCCGCAACGGTGGTCGATTTCCCTCCAGTAAAACCAAACTGCTGGCTATGAAAAAGGTTATGGGTGATAAAGTGCTGTAGCATTTGATTAAGCATTATGTTAAGCAGTGTAAACATAACTTACTGTATAAATTTTTGTTGAGCTTACGAATCTTTTTGGAAGTAATTGGCCTACACATGATTTTATCATCTTTCAAGCAGCGGGTGGACTCCTTGACAAAAGATACAAATGCACCTGAACGATTAGATGGCAACTTGTTAATAGCAGATTTGTGGAAATAACTTATATCGATAAAGAAATTATCAAGACATGTGGCAGATGTAGCGGTGGTTCTAGTAGATTCAAGAAAAACATTTTCTAAGTCATAACATTTAAAGAGGTTTAAGAATTGTGTACTCCTTGGATTCTGCACAAGAATATCAACATTAAAGTCACCACAAATAATTAAAATATTTTTACTACTTGAAGCTAACTTAAGAACCTGATCCATTACCTTCAAAAATCTCTTAAAATCGCTATCAGGTGGACTGTATACGCATACAATTAAATGATATTCTAGCTCGGCTTAGGAATAGAGTATAGACTTTTCTGAAATCATATTATCTATGTTCTTATAAAAGTGTTTATCATCATGTCAGCCACAGGAAGTCCACTGCTGGACATAGGCCTCCCTCAAGGATTTCCAAAACGACCGATCGGAAGCGGCCTGCATCCAGCGCCTTCCTGTAACCTTGCTCAGGTCATCTGAACATCTGGCAGGTGGGTGTCCTACGCTGCGCTAACCGGTATGTGGCCGCCATTCAAAAAGCTTTCTGCCTCATCGGCCATCAGTTCTTCACGCTATGTGCCTCGCCCACTGCCACTTCAATGAGCTAATCCGCTTGGCTATGTCAGTGATCTTCGTTCTCCTACGAATCCCCTCATTTCTGATTCGATTGTGTAGAGAAACACCGAGCATAGTCCGTTGAGCGACCTAGAGTCTTCTTACGAGATCCATAGTAAGGGACCACGTTTCAGAGCCATAAGTCATCACTGGTAACACACATTGATTAAACACTTTTCGTCTTGAGGCACTGAGGTATTTTAGATGATCAGCCAGTTTTTTGTCCAACCTCAAAGTGCGGACGTTGTGTTTTACCAGGGCCAGTTTCTGCCGTGGGTGGCCCGATCTCATCCGGAGGTTCTTAGCACCCCTCCCCGTCGTTACCATGACCGCTACCGGAGTCAGGAATAGCGGGGCCCCGGTTCCGAATGAAGTGAATCGTTGTGTGTGCGCAGGGGCAGGCGAACTTCTGCATCGTGGTGGTGGAGCCGTACGAGCACGGCATGAGCCGCGTGCTGATGAAGAGCAAGGACGAGCGCATTCGCGGCGAGTTCCTGCCGCACGTGGACACGTACCACGTGTCGGACGGCGTGGCGGCGCTGCTGGCGCGGCAGCTGGCGCTGCACTGCGCGCTGGCGGCGCAGATCTCGCAGTCGCTGCGGCTGGCGGCCGCGCCCTACGCCTCCAACTCGCTGGAGCGGCTGCGCATCATCAAGCGGCTGCGGCGCCGGCTCGAGGCCGAGCGCCTCGCGGCCGCGCAGCGCCCCGACCCGCTGTGCTACGGCACGCCCGACGTGCAGCAGCGCATCGCCATCGACGACTTCAACGACTACACCTAGGCGCTCGCTCCACGACACGGCTCACGACCATTTTACCCCTTTCCTTTTTTACACTTTTTGCGTCACATGTGATAATAGCATAAACGAACGATACGAAATAGGACTACATTAACACGTATATTGTACTCTGACAAGTTTTTTACTGGAAACACGCTACGCCTACGGACGATTCGCCCGATTCGAGGCCGGAGTGGCCGATTCACACCAGTCGTGTCGGGGCGGTCGGCGCCGCGCTCTCGCGACGCCTCGACCGACAGCGACCATGACTGCCACACTCGCGCACCGCATCCACGATTTGATAATGAATCTGTATTTCTTTGATTATCCTGTTGTTTACAAAAGATGTATTTGAATATCTTGTGACCTGTGGCTAAGTAAAATAGGTTAATTTAGGTTTTGAACTGAGTAATGTTAATTTATGGAATCCTAGGTGTTTTGTAATGGCTGTCACGTCCGACCGGCGCGGTGTGCAGCTGCTCCCGCGCCGCGTGCAGCAAACTTGTTAAGCATTGAAGCATTTGTTGTTGAAACATTTTATGTAGCAATTTATTTCCTGACAACATTTTGTAATCAAATAAATGATGGCTATTTTTTTGAATTTTGAATTTTAAATTTAAACCTACTCTCAAAACTCACATACAACGTACATATAGTTCTTACAGCTTTCGTTACAAACAAGGTGTCCTTTTTGTTCATTTCTTATCCCTGTCGGGGTAAAGGGCGAACGGGGTTCTCTCTCAATTCTCATCAGTATACAGGTGACTTCAAATTCACCATATTTTCAGTATGATAATCCTTTTCGAAAATAATAAAGAACGTATTTTTCCGTTTAGTACCGTTGAGTACAAGAATTTAAATAAAGCGCCCTAAAGTTATCCTGAAAATGCTAACGATCGTTGCGAACACGCGCCATAGTACCTACGCGTCGGGCGTTGACCCCTGTCGGTTTCATTGATAAAAAACAGTTTATTTGTACAAAAGTTGCAAATTTTCCCTTCGAACTTACTTTCGGGCTTCGGACCAAATTGCAAAAGGTTTTTTAATTAAATACTAATTAAGTCCTGAAAAAGAATCAAAAATAAAAAACCTTGTGAAATCAGGCGTATTTGAAAAATTGGAATCAACTTATGTACAAAATAATTAAAAATCACCTAAATTAAAGTTCCCTAAACCAGCTACGTAATTAAAAGTTCACGATCAAGTTTCATGAAGTCTTTTGTTCGGGATCTGTTCAAAGTGTAGTCCTTATTGTTCTAAACAGATCCTGGCTCTTCTTTAAAAATTTTTTCTTAAACCTACAGTGTCTCATTTCACCACATCAAACGCACGCACTACCTGTGTCCTTAACTCCTCGAGGCTTTGAGCCTCTTCTAGGTACACCAGTCTTTTCACTTTACTCCACAAATAAAAGTCCATAGGCGTGAGGTCTGGTGACCGAGGTGGCCAAGCCCCAGGACCTTCATGCCCTATCAAACAATTGGGGTATTTATCTATGCAAAATTAGTCATGAAACAAGACGAAAATTGACCATTCCCTGATCTCAGAAACTACTACTGAGCCTAGAATTTTGGAAAAATACAAAATTCTGTTATCTGTAAATATGTTTCATTTAATATATAGATTCCATCAATTGAAAATAAAGTGGTAAATTCAATATATTACGTTAACTTATGGAAAATCTTCAGCATTGTACGGAACCCTATCCACGCGAGTTTGACTCGCATTTGGACGGTTATTTCATAAATTGTTACTCATAATTAATCAGTGAACATACATAATGGATGACTACCTCCTTTTTGGATGTCAGTGCAAAAGGAAAGGCTCTTTAGCTTGTGATAGGAGTGATGGGTACAAGCATGGTATTAATTAACTGAAATGAAAGCTTGCAAGTATAATAAGTAAGGCATATAATTTATTTTTATTCTATTCCCAAACTGACTACCCAGCTACCCAGTGGTGCCCGCCCTCACTCCTTGGAGCCAAGTATACGCCGCCACACCTTGACCTTGCCGCGCAGCTCGCGTAGCCGCCGCATCTCCTCCTTGAAGTCCTGGTGCTCGTCGCGGAATAGCCCGTACTCGCGCAGCTTCAGCATGAGCGCGTGAGTCTCCACGTGCCGCGGGTAGTAGTGCACCACCGTCTCGTCCGAGTGCAGCGGCCGCGCAGAGAACATCTTTACCACCTTCATAGACTTGTCGTTGGTAGGGATTGCCACTTCACCGAATATCCTGTTCGACAACCGTTTCATACGACGCGCGTAGTTCGTCGATGCATTTATCAATTGGGCGTATTTAGCATAGTTTGTAGCCATGTTTTTAATCTGGAAAATAAAAGTTAAAAAATTATTTTGTAAGTAGGTACCTACTTTGAAAACTGGTAGGCTGTATATATTCATATTTTTATGCATAATGTTGATACTACGTTTCTAAAACTGACCTTCGTATATGTGTGCACTGTGCAAGTTTATTTTAATTACGATTTTGACTAAGGTATCGCTAAATTCATTAAAATTATTTATTTATATAATCCTATTTAATATAATAAGAAAAATATTTTTTCTAATGTTATTTTGCCTATCTGACAGTGACACATAGGTCACTGTAACTTCTTGACAATTTCTTTTTTATTATCAGGAGTGCTATTTTTCATTTACTCACCGAAACACGAAACGTGTAGATTTCCAAATCACCGCGCGCGTATAAAACCATTTGGCCGTATTTTTGAAACCGTCGTGAAGGCTACTACCAACACTTTGCAACCATTCAAAAACAAGGCAGTTGAGGTGCAGTTCCTAAGCAGGTCAAAAGATCCTCAACTTTAAATCCTACCTTTACGTTCATAATGCTGAACGTTTTTTGAATGGTTATTCCTGAACAGAGATATAGGAGGTATATAGATTCCGCGATGAAGGCTCCTAAACGTAAACTGAGTTCCTAAAACCGCCACTCTGACTTTTTCACCAGACGATACAGATATGAATTACATCGAAAATCGTAAAATGGCCACATTAGCGCAATAAATATATGTTTCACGAGCGACATTACTTTTCCCAATTAATTTTTTTGACAGTTTCCTTTGCAAATTCGTAAAATGGGTCACAATGCTCGAATTGCTTTTGTGTCAAATAGGAGAATCATAAAAAGTTAGTCATGAGTAACTTTTTACGAAACATCTACGCGTAATGACACTTGAAGTAGAAAGTTAATTGTATTCATAACCTATAAAAATAAGGATTAAGGCCTTCATAACTTATTGAAGCATTCTCTGGTACTGGAGAATATTTTGTTTAGTTAGCAGAGGGTCTCAGGGCCAAATGGGGTGTAGCCATGGCATCTAGAGGTAAATGCCTAAAAGTGAATTTGTTTATGCAGTCTTATATTGGCGGATTCTTTTAAAGGAAATACATACAATACATAATACTTATCATGAATGACTTTCTGACTGGTATACAGCAAATAAATTGATTACAAGACAAAGACCATATTTAGCAATACGATGAGGTCATGATCAAAACTCATGATAACCCTTCTAAATCCAATCAGCTAATAACAACTGCCCCTAATAACGCTATCTCCTACACTATCCCTGATCGTCCTAACTCACTCCCATACACATCAACCTTGCCTACAGAAACACATACAAATCACACTAGTACACTGACACTCACGCTAACTAAACAGCCATAATTTAATTTAGTATTTAGAATAGTGCTTCCTCCTACAATTTAAAATACTTAAACTCAATAAGCACATACAATAAACTAATCTATTAAGCAAAACTCGTAGGTACACCTGCAATGTCTATAACAAGTATTCCAAGGGAGGAGCACCTGTAGCACAGGTCCTCATGGGACCTATTTCAGGGACTAGTCTCTTCACAAAGTCTTCTATGACTTAACAAGACTGTGAAATAGAGATAAGTAATTAGTTACTTGACACCTATCGTAATGTAACACTTTTGTCAATTCTGTGCTATTGTGAAGAGAAAATAAACGTTTATTATTATTATTATGATAGGTTGCTAGCCCATTGCCTATTTAGAATTCTAAGAATAACTAGATATCTACAGTAGTAGTAGCAGTTGGCAAATTTTTCTCTCTCTTATCTCTGACTGGCATCTTATGCCAGCCGGGAATAATTCAATTTTAATATTAGACTTTTAAAACAGTATAAGTTAATGTTAGGAATAAAACAAAATGGGTAGGTACTAAAATAAAATTCTATACATAAATATAACAAATATAAATGATTTATTCCGATAAATGTATGTTGTTCTTGCTTTAATCTTTGTCTTCAGTCTTGTTTTGCTTCTTATTGTTAATTTCATCTGAGCAAACCCAGCTTGTCATGCAAGTTTAGGATCTCATCATGTGAACCAAAGGGTTCGCTCATGACTCCCTTTATTTGCAGGAATTCCTCTCTTGATGATACAAGAATGCTCTAGCAGTGGACTCGTTGCTGCTTCCTTAGCCTTCAAGCAGCCTCTGCAAATATCATAAAATCATTTATTTCTTATACAATAAATACTTAGAAGAAATACTGGCACTTTAAAAGGATATATTTTTTTAGATTTTTTGTTACATTACAAGTATTGTTTGAGACTACAATATTTCAGTCGGTGGTCATACTACAATAATACTAATATAATATATGCCTACTACAAATATTTATTATTATTTAACCTTTATTGAAAGCCAGGTCAAACATACTGCCGAGCGAAAAAAGTCTAGTACATAAGATTTTTGTTTGCCGAATAAAGATTTTCTTTCTTTTCTTTCTTACTAAATTAAAGGGTTTAAGTAAATCTAATTGTACAATGTACGTCAAAGTCAAAGTCAAAATTTTTTATTCAATGTAGGATAAATTTATCTCTTATTGAAGGTCATTTTTTTTTAAATATTATTTTAATGCAAAAGCTAAAAACTACTAGCGTTTCGGAACGACCACTGCTGGGAAGATTACGCCGAAAGAAACTCAGTTCAGTATTGGTCCCTACCCAGCCTGATGGGCTATATTACAGTTACAATACATATTAACACTTTAGCTAGGTATACATTATACTATATATTTAAACAATACAATTAAAATTTGCAGTCATTTATTTCCAAGAATTGTGATCAGATGATGATAAATAGTCATTTACATGATAATACACATTTTTGATTAAATGATTTTTAATGGCAGTCTTAAACTTAGATAATGATAACGCTACTACATTACCTGGAATCTTATTATAGAGGCGTAAGCCAAGACCCACAAAAGATTTTTTTGTTTTTTGCAACCGAAAAGCTGAGGTAGCTAATTTATTTTTATTTCTAGTGTTTATACTATGAATATCACTATTTTTCTTATATAAATGTATATTTTGACGCACGTACATAATGTTCGCATAGATGAATTGCGAAGGGAGAGTCAAAATATTAATGTCTTTAAAAAGTTCCCTTAGAGACTCTCTAGCACCTAATTTATATATGGATCTAACAGCGCGTTTTTGTAAAACAAATATGGTATTTATGTCTGCTGCATTACCCCATAGCAATATTCCATAGGACATAACACTATGGAAGTAACTAAAATATACCAAACGCGCTGTATCATTGTCCGTCATCTGCCTAATTCTCCTAACCGCGTAGGCTGCAGAGCTAAGCTTTCCAGCAAATTTTTTAATATGGGCACCCCATTGCAACCCGGAATCAACCGTTATTCCCAGAAACGTTGTGTTATCTACCATTTCTACTGCTTCCTTATTAATAAGTAATCGTGTTGGAACTTTTGTAACATTCGGTAAGCAGAACTTTACGCATTTAGTTTTGTTTGCATTTAATACTAAATTATTTGCCGTAAACCATTCCAACACTTGCGACAATGTATTATTAATCTCATCAGAGGCGTCAGTTTTCCTATATACGCTAAAAACAAGCGAAGTATCGTCAGCAAAAAGTACAGACTTACAGTTTTTTACACAATATGGTAAATCATTGATATATATGAGGAATAACAAAGGACCTAAGATGGGACCCTGGGGCACACCCATCATTACGGTTGATCCTTCAGATTTCACTTGATTTAAACTAACTTTTGAATACGGCTACTCAAATAAGATTTAATTAATTCGAGAGCTTTCCCTTTTATTCCATAGTGCTCAAGTTTGGATAGAAGGGTTTCGTGGTCTACACAATCAAATGCCTTGGAGAGGTCACAAAACACACCAATTGCATTCTGACAACACTCCCAAGCATCATAAACGTTTTGTCAAAGTGTAACACCATCCGTTGTTGATCGACCCTTAGTAAATCCATACTGATCACCATGGAACCGACTATTTTTGTTAAAAAAATCTAATAACTGGGTAAAAATTAACTTTTCGAATATTTTGCTTAGTGCTGGCAGAATAGAAATGGGACGGTAATATGTTGGATCATTTTTGTCACCAGACTTAAATAAAGGAATAACTTTACTTAACTTCATCATGTCAGGGAAAGATCCCGCGTCTACACATTTATTAAATATAGAAGCTAAGTAAGGCGCAATCACATCTATAATATTACATATAACGGATACTGAAATGTCTTATTATTCAAACTTTTAAAAGTATCAATGATATTTCTAGGTGTGATGTATTGAATTATTAACCTATCTTTACATTTTGGTATACAATTGGTTAATAGTTTTTAGATTTCTTAAATGAGGACATTAGTGAGAGACGTGACCTTTTTATAAATATCACTATCAAAAGGTGTAAGTACTTACGTGCGTGTGTCCTTTAGCGCAATTAGTGACACTCTTTCAATACGTATTCCTATTTCTACTTTCCTATAGCTACTAGACAATATCAAAGTAAATTATTGCAAAACTAATTGAAAACCTTTAATGAAAACCATTGAAAACTAATTACGAACTATTTTTATTTACCCTGACATTAATAGGGAGAAGTGTCACTGTCATGTCATATGGCATACTTTTTATTGCCAGTAACAAAAAGAAAACACATTTTATTAAATATCTGTTTAATTCTAAGATAAATGCATGTTTTTTTACTTGATTGAGCTATATTATAGTTGAATATACATAAAAACAATGTTAATACTTTAAAAAAGTATAAAAATGAACAAAAATATGAACCGGTAGAGTACCGGTTTCTAATTATTTCGTGCGGCAACCTTCTCGCCAAATATGTATTGCGATTTGAATTGAATTGAAGAGGAATTGGGAGATTTTGTGACCATTTTACGATTATTAGAGAATCTCTAGCAGTTCTGCGAGGAATATGGCTGATGAATTGATTCGAAGCAATTCATCAAAGTGGCCATTTTAAACCTGCATCTGATTTTTTATTTCGTAGAATTCTGACAGCTGTCATTTTTTGACATGTCAGTTATCACAAACCTTTTTGGCCGGGCACATTTTTTATTAAATTCCAAATTTCAATAAGAGTCTAAACATCTGAGTCTACACATTTTAATTGTTAGTGAATGTAACCATTTTTTTAAGTGTGGCTCTCCAAATTGAAAGGGGATTTACGGCGAGCGATACTTGTGTCTCTTTTCACTACGCACAGTTGAATAATCAATTTAAAATAAAACCTATGAAAACTGTATCTGATTTAACAAACAAAAAAGCGGCATACTTTATTTTTTAATTTTTCATCTTAATAGTTTACGAAAAATAATTTGAAAAAGCTTGTGACCAAAAATGTTTATGACACCTAAATTAGTAGGGAGTGATGCCAGGTAAAGAAAAATAACCTGCTGACTTAAAAATATAACTTTGATAATTCGGCATTAAAAAAATGACATAACATTAAATATACCAAAAAGTTTAAAATTTATCTTTTTCTAGATAAAACATAAAAATGTATCAAGAATTCAATTTTTATTGCCATAAAATGGGTTCCTTTTTTAATTGCAGAGCTTTTTTAGTTGTAAAATGTCATATTCTACGGAATAAAAAATCAGAGTATAAATGTTTATTTACGCGAGCGGTGAGTTGGAAAACGAAACTTTTACGTTTCGGTGAGTCCTTAAATTAAAAATAGCACACCTCCACATTTTCGAACTGTCACTGTAACTTTGTACGTCACTGTCTCTCCGTCCCCCCTTGTTTGTGGTTCTCATCTCGAACCTATTTCTACGTGATTTCTACGAATTGTTTATATTTGAATTAAGTTGAACTTGAGCCTTGATATATTATAAATTTTATATACAAGGTACCTACGCAATAATGGACTGCTAAAATTAAATTAAATAATTTAATATTAATCTACGAAATAATTAAATTGTGTACTTATGTAAATCAAGGAATCGATCTAAATATTTATGAACATTTTTGTAGATTACATTATCTTCCGATCTTACACACCTAGGTACCTAAACAAAATCTCTTTATTTTCCTTTCCTTTACCGGGATCACAAATTAACAACGGTCTATTGCCAGCCTACAGTATAACATATCTGAATGTCTCACTTTGCGACAGAAGTTCCTCAGGTCGTGGTCAAACCGGTAAGTGTAAATGATTATATTCTCTTTGGTGTTATTCCTTGTTTTGTTTGTTGGACTTGCTAGTTAACTTTTAATGTATTCTGTTGGTTTTTTACCATGAAAGATTATTATCCATTCTAAGGCCGTAATCCTCAGGTCATAAATTTCTATGAATATGAAGAACCATATAATTTATTCTTCATATTTCTATGAGTCGGTATGTGTAAGGTATCTTTTGCAGGTTTTCTGTTCAAGTGGTGTACCATCGATCTTTAGGGGGATGTGAGGGGAAATTAATTTGTTTTTAGTTTTGAAGTTAATGTATATATTTCTTGTTTTAGAAATATTAATAGTTAACAAATTATACTGAAACCATTCGAGCAGCATATTGAGATCTTTTTGAGCTTGTGATGTGATTTCATCTATGTTTGTACCAAAATAAAATGGACATGTATCGTCCGTGTACAAGGTTACATGACAAATGAGCTTAATTTACTATGTCGTTTATATAAATCATTTTACTTTTCGGGTGGTCATAAAAAAGTATCCTTAATCTACCTATTTTTCTGTCCTAACAGTTTTTCCAGGTGGTCATAAAAAAATAAACCTTTACCTACCTATTTGTTTGCCCTAACAGTCTTTTCGGGTGGTCATAAAAAATAACCTTAACCAACCGATTTTTCTGCTCTAACAGTTCTTCCGGGTGGTCATAAAAAAAATAACCTTAACCTACCTTTTTTTCTGCCCTAACAGTCTTTCTAAGTTATAATTAATTAAAAATATTATTATAGTAAATAATATTTGTTTCAAAAATAGTAATACAAGGATATCATTACTTCTAAAGATATGTATGCCAATGCCAACCGATTTTTGTCCATGTAGTATAAGAGATTTTAAAATTAGGGCTAGCAATTGATAGGCTAAACTATTATTGTGAAAAAACGATTAATTAGGCCAAACTATAATTTTACAAGTTTAGACCAATAAGGTTCGGCAAAGTGAAATCACAGGGTTTTTTACATATTGTGTAACACATCTTCTTCTTCCTTCCCTTATAAGGGGTGTTAATCAAAAGATATGATATATAATTTTTAGTCTCATAATGTTTTATCCGTTCTGGCATTATTATAATGCTATAAACATAGGTGGTACTCACATAGTAGTTTTACTCAGCAAAGAATTTCAAAGAAATCCATTGCAAGCTAATTTCATTCTTATTACTCTGGACAAATGATTCATAATAGGTAGGTACCGAATATCCCACTCCAGACCGGTCACCGCGCTTAGGTATATTTTTGATATCTAAACGGGGAGTGATACAGGCTTGCCTTTGAAGCAGAATAGCCGCCAACAGCAAACTCGTTCTTGCAGAGTCATGTAGACCACCCGACAGGTAGTAAACTGCCTTGGGCTGCCCCTTCACCGCAAACAGTGTTCTTGCAGAGTTATGTATACCAGCCAGGTCATATAGTATAGAACGTTCGTTCGGGTAACTCTGCTTCCACACCACCTCCCTCTTCTATAACAGTATAAAAGGACGGAAATACGATGTAGTTTTATTATTCGGCGGTCAAGCGTCGAACGATAAATCAACAACTTGGTTGGTGCCTGAGAATACCTTGTGGAGAGGCGAAACACGTGTCGCGTATGCGGTGTCCGATGTTGCTGCGGCAGCGGATGAAGCAGCATGAGAATAATGGGAGGAAAAATTAGACTTTTTTCGAAATCCTTTTATTACAGGGCAAGATGTTGAAGTACTGGTCGTCGAAAACGAGAGTGTGTGCAGTGCTGCTAGTGCTGGCAGTGTATGTCTACTTCCTCATGTTTATCAAAACTATTTATTTGAAGAGCCAAAAGCTGGACCACATTAAAACCTTGGTAAGACAATACTCATTATCTAAGTACACATTACATGCTCCTTTAAGCTATTTAAGTTTTGTTAATAGTATATATTTGAGCACTCATTTCTGCATTGTTTGTCTTATTTCCAGGCCACGGAGACAGAAAAAATGATGCATAAATTACACCGCATTGATCAGAGCCTTGCTGCAAATATAGAGAGGCTGGACGCACTGTATGAGGAGTACTGAGCGTTCATTATATTGGCATTTATTGCTAGCTAGCAGGCAACAACATGTAATAGCACAGAATCTCTTTCAACATTATCTCAAATGATTGGTGCGAATCAAATATCTCATACTGTTAGTTTTACACACTTGATTTTAAGACAAATATTAGAACGGCAGACAGACATGGTGAAACTACATTTATAAGGGTTCCTTCTTTACTACGGAACCCTAAAAAATAGTGTAGGTGACTGATGGACAACTGTATATTTTTGTGTTGGCACAATAAAAGTCTTAAGTTACCCAAATAAATTCTCTTTAATAATCATTCCACCAGTCCAAAAATATTTTACAAAACATTTATTATCTACTGAAAAAAATTCAGTCTTATTTACAGATCTGTATAATCTCTTGATCCTTGGTGCTATACATAAACGAGGTTTAATTATTGAAACGCACGCGCACGCACGCACGCTGTGAGGCCTGCTGGTCTAACGGTCTGTGGTCTGTCTCCATAGGCGTATTGATTTCGGGGCCAGGAAACAGGCTTTTATAGTTAAAATTCGCACTCCAAACCCCAGAGCTTTTCGGCCGGTCTGACAGCCCAACCCTATTGGCTATTGATGTTGGTAAATATCAATTAAGTTAAATCACAAGCCTGTGTGCTATCTAGTCGAAATCAATAAACTTATGGAATAAAGAGTTTGGGGGCATGTCAAAATACTGATTCATATTTACTTTTAACGAGTTATTTCAGTCAAAATAAAACTGTTTTTTTTTTTGTGCTCTTCAGATAACATTCTATTTGACCAAATGGGAGGACGACAGTAAAATTATTGAGTAGTGTATTGATATGACTTACCAGGTAGATCGCAAAATCATTTTTATTTTTAAAATGGATTTTTACAAGCAGGCGACGAAGGTTCATATAAGGACTTCATATAATGTGGAAAATATATTGTGAATTTACGATAAAAACTACAATAAATAAATAAAAAAGTAAGTGAATCAACTTCCTTTTGTCTCGATTCAGATTATCAAAAGTGCCCCATCCATTCAATTGCCCCCAAACTGAGCGATAGATAGGGGATTGATTACAAGTGACACTATAAACAAGTTTATAAGCCATGCAAATTAAAAACTCCGACTATCGAGCGTTCGCCCCCAATACTTTTAAACGGCTGAACCGATTTTCATTAAACACCGCTATGAACCAGAAGTCGGTCCATCCGTTCGAGAACGACGATGTCACAGACAAACTTTAAACATCCCTCTTTTTGCGTCAGGGGTCGATAAGTAAGCGCGTCGCAGGCTAGAGCGGTCGGTAGTGCGACAGCAAGCCGTTGTGGAGGCTGCGGCAGGCGGGCTGCCCGGCGGGCGGCGCGGGCGCCAGCACGGCGGCCGGCGCGCAGCGCCACGGGTCGCGCGTGCCGCGCTGCCACGCCGCCAGCCGCGCGCGCAGCGCCGCCTCCAGCGACCGCAGGGACGGCTTGCCTGCGACACGAGGTTGGGGTCAAATACTACCGCGACCGAGCTTCAAGATGAAAAACACCAAGAAATTCATATAAATCGTTAGACATATGCGTACGTAATAAATCGATACTAACAAGTTTATTTTCCAAGCAAATTAAAACCCCCCCCCCCCCCCCCCCCGGCTTTCAATAACGTCATCTAGTGATCAGTAGCGGAACTACATATTCCAACCGATGGTGGAATTGACATCCGCAGCGCCAACTATTATTTGCTTTGCAAATTACCCTGACTTTTACCCTGGGCTACCAGAATTTTTCGGGGTCCACTTTACTGGCCCCATTTGAAAGGAAACGGAATATCATTTAATAATTTGTCTTGATCAAACCCTAGATTACCCTGCAAACTATGTCATGAACTACTGTTTATAGTTTAAAGTGGGAACGTGACACTTTTCTTCGCACATAGGCCAATTCGCAAATGTGCGAAGAAAAGCTTCAAGTTGTATAAAGGATACTGCTGACACAATCTCGTATGCTTCTTGTGAACTATGTATCGCTTCATTCACAAGTTCATTGTTTTAGATAAAAGCTTGTTCTAAAAATATTTTTTCAAATATCCATTGTTTATCAAGCTTGTAAATGGTATAAACGTTATCACACTAAACACTAATATTATAAAGGCAAAATTTTATGTGTGTGTGTGTGTGTGTGTATGTTTGTTACTTCTTCACGCGCAAACGGCTGTACCAATTTCGATAAAATTTGGTATGCAGGAAGCTGACACCCTGGATTAACACTTAAGCTACTTTAAGCGCGGGTAACACCGCGGGGCGCAGCTAGTATAATATAATCAAGAATTTTTAGAAATTTAAACTCAAAGATTTGTTCTCATCGTTCCTCGTTTAAAATATCGCTCTTGACAAAGTAATAGAAGTTTTGAAAGTGCGAGTCGGACTAGCGGATTGAGGGTTTCGTTGCAAACATATATTTATAAAATTTACAAACATATATTTGCAGTTGGATTCACGGCTCAGTGCTCACATAACTAGTATACTAAAATGTACTACATGTGATAATAAGAAGTTATTCGACAGATTTGAATAATATACTTACATAGACTTATAATACACATAATGTTCCTTAGGAAAGTTGTTCAGTATCATTGAATGAATGTTAAATAGTTTCAGTATATTTGTAACACCCTTTATATTTCTTACAGGTTTTCCTGTAATCTATCTATAGGTAGGTACTATTTTCAGTGTTTTTGTTTTTAGAGGTCAAATTGTCACTTCGAATTTAATTGTGAATGCTTAGACATTCGTGCCCTGGGTAATAATATTTGCTGCTCCTTGGAAGTAATTTGTGAATTCGACATTCGTAGTGGTGGCGTATTTTGATGTTGTGCCCCAGGGTAGTAACATTTGCTGCCCCTTCGGAGTAATTTGTGAATAGTGTCTGCCTTTAGTGCAGTGCAGAGAGTACGCAATTCAATCGCATACCGTGCAGGTTTTTGGTCTCGGCGGGGTCCATCTTGACGTCGTAGAGCTCCCACTGCGGCCGGTAGTAATACTGCTGGAGCGTCTTGTACCATGGCAGCGGCTGCTTGCTGCGCGTTCGGTTCAACAGGTCCTGCAACAGACACATAGCTGCTTAACTCAAGCACCGCAAACACTTATTTTGTTACGCTTTGAGTACCATCTCATCTAGTGTGCCAATACACCTACATACATTTGGCTACGTTTTTGTTCCGATTACGTCGTTTTTCCTATTTCTAAAAAAGAAAAAGACTACGTTATTTGGGGTCGGCTTTGTACGTCAATCTTTTCCTGTCTTTACAAACACGAAAAATAGAAAAAAAAACTATCTTCACAATATGCTTATTAAATTACCTGGAAGGTAGGCGAAACGTAAAGGTCTTGGTCGATGGGGAAGGGCATCCCGAAGTTGAGGTTGTGTATGAGCTTGTAGCGGCGCGTACGCACCGCGCGCATCGGGTAGTACATGGTGACCTCGTGGTGCGTCTGCGATGCGAACACCGCGTCCGAATCCGACGCCGGCGGCTCTGCGAACATAGCATAGCCTGCGGTTCTTATTTTGTAAACGGAACATCTGCAGGGTCATATTTAAAAAAAAAATGCCGGCTGGATTGGATCCAATGCGATGCGATGCGTCATACGGTGAATAAAGTTCTATTTATTATTATTTTTTATTATATCTCACTGATTGACATAGTTTGACCTGTTTCAGGGTGACATGAGTTGTGATTGATGTACCGCTGTGTGTGTAGAGGTGTGTTTCAGTTAATATAACTTAAGATCACTAGATTTTGATGTGGGAGGGGTACAACGAAAACATCCGAAAACGGCCCAACCGTTTTCGGAAGTAAGGAGCGTGATTTTTTTTTCAAAATGTAGGCGGTTGTAAGCAATGTGACGACTGTCATTTTTTTACAATCCAAGATGACCGCTATACAAGAACAAATGCCAAGTGTGTACCGTGAGACCGCAAGTCGAGCCAAAAGCGAGGCCGCAGTCCGAGCTGCAGTAAGGGTCCTACACCCTCTTGCCGAACTCGAAACTGATACAAGATAGATGCTCACATATTTTTTGATGTTTCCTTTTCTGAAACCGAATTCAACAGCTGCACGAAAACCTATTTCCGAAAAGCTAGTTTTTGGTAGGTATATCTACGGTAGAAGTGATAATTAATTATAAAAGTACCTTTTTCTAAAATGGGCAATAAGCTCTTAGGTTTATCGGGCGCCCTGATGTCATTGGAGTCCGTGTCGGGCTGCGGGATGCGGAACCAGTCGAGCACGGTGGGCATTAGGTCGAGCAGGCTGACGAGCGCGCCCGAGGCCTGGCCGCGCCGCGCGGCCGGCGCCGGCGACGAGAGCAGCAGCGGCTCGCGCAGCCCCGGCTCGTACAGGTTGGTGCGCCCCGCCGGGAACGGGATGCCGTTGTCCGACGTGAACACGACCAGCGTGTCGTCCGAGTGCCCCGCCGCCTGGAGCTCCTTCAGGATCAGACCCACTCCTGAACAAGACAATATCAAGACAATATCCTTATTACGTAGTCAGCAGTGCCACTCGTTTTTAACTTTTTTTATTTGTCTGCGTGGTATGTACTTTACCTTGGTCGAGTCTCGACATTGTGGTGTACTGCGCAGCCACGTCTCTCCTAGCTGCTTCTGTATCCTGAGGAAAATAATTTAAACTTTTCAGTGACGAGAGTCACGACGCGTGTAACGCCGTGATTCTCATTGCAACGGCAGCGGCCGGTAGCATTTCGCAACCATTCCAGTAGAATTCAGCGCTTAGACTTATAAGTTCTATGTGTTGTACTCTAGACGGTAGCGTACCTACCGGAGGGCTAGACGGGGCCCGGGACCCCCAAGCTCAGGGGGCCCCTCGGACTCTGACTTACAAACTATACATTGAAAAAGTGAAGATGTCTCCCACATTCGAAATATAATTAAACCAGTTTGCAGGAACACGGCTTTAGTAATGTCCTACATATTTATATTTTGACTTAAATTGATAAAATTTTTAAGATTTTTTCCGTATTTGTCATGTTCCGAACTCGACGTACCATCTCCAGATTTGTCATAAACCAGATTCGTCGTATAGTCGGTCAAGAAACTGGTGTTCCGTAACCAAAGGGTGGTCAACGGGACCCTATTAACGTTTAGCCTAGTAACAGGTACCTAGATATTTTCTTTTATTTTCATAAAATAGTTTGTTCATTTAAATAAGTTAAAATTTGTTATTTTATTATGGAGTCGTCTGTATTACGACGAATCTGGAGAACGTCGAATTCGGAACAGTACGAATACGGAAGAAACGATTTTAAATAGTTTAGTTGAGGCCCTAGTTTATTTTTTGCCCCAGGGCCTTTGGTTACCTAGCTACGCCACTGACTCTAGATGTTGATTGATAAAGCAAAATTTACTACACTATTAGACAGTGATATGTACCCCTACGGGAAGAAACATAAATACCTGAATGTGGAAAGGCAGCTGAACCTCATCCCACTGGTAGTACCAGGGTTGCCAGTCGGGGATGGTGCCCATGCCCTCCTCGCCCGAGCCGAAGCGCTCGCAGAAGGGCCCGTACTGCGGCTCGCTGTGGCCGCAGCGGTGCGGGTCGTGGAAGCCCACCAGCAGGAAGAACGGCCTACAAACGAATGTCGTAGCTGACGTTTATTTTTTTTAGATAATTATTTTTCTCAAGGTTTCATTTCGAACGCAATAAAAATTTGATAAACGTTTGATGGATGATCATCATTCTGTATACTGACTTTTGTTGCGCGGCGGCTTGCTCGAGGAACTGGCGCGCCAGCAGCTTCATGTACGTGATGTTGCGGCCCACCTGGTCGATGTGGTTGTTCTCCTCCGTCTGCTCGTAGTCGAAGCGGAACACGTTCGCTGGGCCTACGTGCTTCTTGCCGATTATGCCTGAAAACATGCTTATACTAACTTTAATTGTTCAATGGTTCGATACAACTCAGTGATATAGCTATATCTCATCTACCTACATTCCTTTTAGCAGTACAGCAATAAATCGAGTTTAGTGTGTAGTTTGGACAACATCGTTATGGTCGCGTGGCTACATTTAGCCGTTTGAGCCACTGTACTGTTAGGAAGCCACCTGGCACACAATAAAATCAGACAAAACAAAAAATAACATAAAGTTAAAATTTAAAGTGGGTCATCAACATCATATAAGAAACGTGTTTTATTTTCAGCGTTTTTAACTCGATCTTTATAATGTATTAAGGGACTACCTGAATTTTCCGGAGTGCAGTGCTTTTAAAATAAATCTATTATAATTTTTCAAAACTAAAAACCTACTTCACCCACAAACTATACCACCGATTTTGATAAAATTTCCATGATACCACTTGGAAAGTATACCCTTTGAAACAAAAAAAGATTTTTTAAATCGGTCCAGGCGTCTTTGAATAATTGGTGAACATACATAAAAAAAATAATAATAAAGGATCGCAACGAATTGATAACCTCCTCCTTTTTTGGAAGTCGGTTAAAAAGGAAACGGAGATTTCATTTAAAATTTTGTTTTGATCAGACCCTATACCGTTTAGCAGATAGAGAAGGGGATACTTGACTCAATCAAAAATTTTCACTTTAAAACCCAATATTTCAGAAACGGATCCCTAGATCGAAAAACTGTGTTTACAACCTCATAATATTTTTCAAAGACCTATTCAACGATACCCAACATGACTAATTATCGAGAAAAATAAATTGCCTTTTCTCATTACTTGTTTGGGAGATACCCTAAAAAAATGTTTTTTTCAATATTTTATTTTACCACTTTTTCCGACTAATTAATATACGTATTCATGCCAAATCACAGCTTTCTAGTACTAATAGTCGCTGAGTAAAACCGCGGACGGACAGACAGACAGACATAGCGAAACTATAAGGGTTCCTTGTTTGCTACGGAACCCTAAAACGGCCCCTTTAGGCGTATGTGCGTAGAATTTAAATGATAGCTCCGTTTCTTTTCAAGTGATTTATTTTAAATGGGGGCAGCACTGGACCCCGGAAAATTCAGGTAACCCCTTAACAAGATACTTGAAAAATATGGAAATGTGTATTATTGTGGCCGCTATAACAAGATACTAAGAAATAAAAATAAAAAAGTACTGTACCATGGAACGGAACCCTGCATATACGAGCCTGACTCGCATTTGATTTTAAAGAATTTGCGATGTACCTAAAGAAAGCTGAGTTTTCTTTCTTTCTTTAGGTACATCGCAAATTCTTTAAATGTACCAACATGGCATGATTTGGGGGCGGCAAAAAATGAAGCATTACCAGCCAAAGGGGCGGCATATCCACTGTAGTGGGTTAAGTGAAATCGGTACCTACCAGTGAAGACGCCGTGGTCGCGGAGCACGTTGGGCAGGCTGGTGAGGTTGTCGAAGGCGTTGAAGTGGTGCACGCCGTGGTGCAGCCCGTACATGCCGCTCTGGTGGCTCGGCGCGCCCGTCAGCAGCGCCGCGCGGCTGCAGCGGAAGTAGCGCAGTGCTCACATCACAATTTATTCAATTACTTATACCCATTATTAAAACGTCTACCTACCGATATCAAACGCCCTACTGCTGATATCTAATAAGTTAAGACTTAGGGACTCTACTCTTTTTCCCGACTACGGCGAAGGCAAAATAAGGATAATGTGTTTTGGTTTTGCCACTATGTATGTATTTTCAATCTGTTCTCCTATATCTTCTACGATATGCATGGTACCTTTACAATGAGATATCGTTGGAAGCGTCTTGGCTATCCGCTGGTTAAAGGCTGTATGACGTCAGAATAAATTAAATATGGCGCCCACTACAGGTCAAAAGTAAGTAACTAAAAAGTAAAAATAAATATACAATACCGTGTGGGTTATCAAATGAAAGGGCTTAAAAGCACATTTCAAAATCGGGTTTAAAAAAAGTGGGGTTGTAATTTTTGAATCTATATCTTGTTGCACCGCCAGCGCCTCCACCACCAGCCACTGGTGTGACTGGTTCACGCAGTCAAGCTGTTAAATTCGACTGATTAATTTACCTTCATCTGCCTGCTTCTTTATGGAAAAAGAACGCCGCCAATAAGCAATTATTCGGCGTCAGCGTTTCGTTTGTTTCTGCGGTGAGGTGAAACTAAAACGCATTCTTTTCGTTTGTATGTGTGATTGTTTTGTTTGTTTTTCGAGTGTGTAAGTGGCCAACACTGTTGTCGTGCTGATGTCAGATTTTTCAAGCTGTCTAAAGGCATCTGACAAACAATGACAGCCAACGGACAATAGGACCCACGGCTTTTACGTGCCTTCGGAAGCACGGAGGAGCTTGAAAATTTTATGCCACTCGTGGGCACCCATCCAAGTGCGGACCACGCTCGATGACGCTTAACTTGCGCTCGCAATGCGTACTCCCGCCGAGCTGCTGAGCCATGTGTGTGATGTGACCTGGGCGAGCAGCTGCTGACGGATGTGAAGGCGTTGTTGAACAGCAGACTGCGCGCCGCCAGCGCGTCGATGTGCGGCGTCTGGCAGATCTTGTTCAGGTACGCGCCCAGCTCGAAGCCGCCGTCGTCCGCTGTACATACAATACCATAGTCACCACAGAATAAGTACTAGTACTCACGTACAGAAGTCTTACTCAGAAAATAAATTCAATGAAATATCTACTTAATGAAATAAGCGTTAAGGTTTAATTTAGCTCGCGTCGAAATCAGAACTCCTCACCTCTTCGTTTAGATACCTAGACATCCATTACAAGCCAATTTCATTCTTATTATCTGGACAAACAATTCATGTAACTCCAAAGTGGCCACCGCGCGCTTAGTATAATAGTAGGTATATTATCCATACTTAAACGGGGGCGAGGAGTAATATAGACCTGCCTGACAATACAAACAATCTTACTTTTATCCATATCCATCTAAACGCATCTACTTATTTGCAAGGCTGGGACTGGCTAGGAGGAAACGTGGTCAGCGATTGTTTAATTTATCTTAAGGAGTCTCTCATACTTATTACTTACACGACAGTCGTGCGATAGTGTCGTCATATTTTAATGCTTGCTGCGCCTATCGTCACGAAGCTTCGTGCTATTACACGATACACGCAAATGTGACCGGCCGTTATCGGGTATCGTCCCGAATATTCGGACTTCATATAGTTATCGCGCGGGTGGCGATACATCAAAGGATTTAAACACGCTAACAATTCGCTCTGCGTGGTCGCACTTGCGTTGTTCGTTCATTTTGACGTTTGTTTTCAACTTGTTTGGACGGTGCTGTGCGACGGTGCCACGGTTGTTAATGCGTAAAAATGCGTCCATATTTAAAACACATAGATGACGCCATCTTGGATTATTGCCAGATAGTTCGTGAAAAATAACAAAGCCGCTAGTGTGACCAGCGCTTTATCGCGATAACTTTTTAGTGTACAAAACGTACGAAGATTCGCCGCGAATTGCTTCGGGACGATAGGCACAAGTGCAGCCGAAGCATAATAGGTATCAAACAGAATAAGACTTTACGAGTATCATTATTTCGAATATCAATGGTGGGTGCCGGACCTGACGATGTAGTGCCGCTTTTGGAGGTAAAGGCCCGTCTCTTTTATACCCGTTTATACGCGATGAGTAACATAAGGGGAAAAACTTCCCGATGAGTCCCAGCCCAGTGTTACTCATTGCAATTGCAACTAACATTCTTCCCAATGAATACCATTGACTTTGTCCGTGGTATCCGAAGCATCGGATTGTTAATTTATTACTCGATCTGAGGCGGAGATCAATGTGGCGAAACGAGAATTTTTATAGAAGGTATACTTGGGCGAGGAGGGATGGAACAAGACAATAACTGGCCAAGTTCATGCGACTAAAACGAATTTTCTATCGAATTTGTACTAAAATTTCCTTTTTCGAGTAGGTAGATACATTTTATGAGTTGGTCACCTATAACTTTTTAATTTGTAAACCCTACTTAGCTCTATTTTGCTTTAAATTTTGTTATACAGGGTGGCTTTTTACCATAGAGCAACACGAAACTACTGCTTTTTACCCACCAACCAAATTGGAGCAAGTCCCGTTCATGATACTTGGATGGATAGCATATTGAAAATAATCGGTGGTAAATGGTAATGGTAACACTTATTTATCCTGACCAGTGTTGCCAGTTCAGCTCAAACGGACCGATTATCAGTATTTTTGAAATTATGTCCAAAGACGCTAAATACTTTTTAATGCTACCTACGGTACCTACCTATTATTCATGCAAGGATATCAATTAAGTACTCAACAACTTCCTGCTTTTCGGCAATTATATTTTACTTCATACTTTTAACACACTTAGGTAGGACTGTCAAAATAGAATAGATACTCGTTTTAATCATAATAAGCTTACTTTTAACTAAACAAAACCAAACTCGATTGATAGAAAAAATAAAAAACATAACTTCAATCTTGTGACGTGTCGGAATCGGAACGGAACTATATTATGTTATCATAATAACATTTCGTATCATAGTAACGCATAACAGTTACCCCTGTCGGAATGCGGATGGTACGGGGAACAGTTTGAGATACCTAATATAATTGACTGTTATTCGGTAACATGTTACTCGGTTATCAAAAAACATAATATATTGATAACATGTTCTTTAGCGCTAATATTATGTTAGGTGTACCGATAACTGTATGATACATTCGTAACACCTCTACTGGGACTGGAAATCTCTACATAGTCCCCACAGAAGAAACTCCCATACATAGCGAATTTTTCGTTTTGAACAACGTTATCTATTAATCATATTCCGAACTAATTATCAAAAACCACTATTATTAGATATTAGTTTATTAGAATTTGTGGAGATGTCGCACTACATATTTTCTCATTTCTCATTTTACGGTTTTACGGTATAGTATAACCAATAATTTCGCCCGCTTAGTATGAAGCCTGACTGGTGTAACGGTTTACGTATTCGGAACTAATCAGGAGTCTTCAGGTTCAAATCACCACAAAGACTACTATATATCTTTTATTCGATTTTCTATTTTATTTAGAGTTAAAGTATAAGCTATAATTTCGCGCGCTTGGTACCAAGCCTGATTAGCGTAGCGGTTAACGGAATGGACTCAAAGTCATTGAGATCTCAGGAATCTCAGGTTCAAATCCCACTGTGGCACTGCAAATAAATCTTATATTTGATTTTTTATTTTATTTTGGAATAACAATAATAGATGACACCACATTTGCAGCTCAAATTGTTGGCAGAAAAATTACGCAAGATGGCTCTCTATTTCAATTATAGTATACTCTATGCTATGGCCACTGATAAGATAACTAACCCATCCATACCTAACCTACGTAATATAATGCGGTTCTGTGATATTACTCTTGACGATTATTGTAAAATTACATATGTTATAGAATGAAATACAACATGCAATGTTTATTTTATGTAGGTACAACTTAATAATATGATACTTACCTAAAAGTAGAAGTACATTTCTAGCCTTGGTTGTTATCACTGTTTTAGTGATAGTGATAAATAAACAGAATAAGAAGGCGCGACGGGCGGGCGAACGCTGCGACATGTTTACGAGCATAGCAATCGCGACGGCAAGCCCTGACTGACGTGACGGCCGGCCCGTCTCTCCACTACACAATCCACAAGTGCGGTGTTGGCAGCTTGGCAAGGGTCACGCACGTCACGAGCGCTCCCCGGCACGCCCGCGGACCAGTTATTGACCCGACTTTCGCTTTTGCCTCCAAAATTCAAACCTTATTCAAACACTAGTTCGAGACAATATGACAAGTCGCAAAGCTACGTTGTATTTGTTTGACGTTGACGGGACGCTGACGAAACCGCGGCAAGTAATCACGGAACAATTAAGAAAGTTTCTGCTAGAAGAAGTAAAGCCGCGCGTGTCTGTTGGGCTGGTAAGCGGCTCCGACTACGCCAAGATCGTGGAGCAGATGGGCGGCGAGCACGTCGCCAACCAGTTCGACTACGTGTTCTGTGAGAACGGCGTGGTGCAGTACCGCGCCGGCGAGTTGCGCAGCTCCGAGAGCATCCTAAGCCTCGTGGGCGAGTCCACGCTTCAAAAGGTCATTAACTTTGCACTAGGCTACATGTCCAAGCTGGAGCTGCCTGCAAAGCGAGGCAACTTCGTGGAGTTCCGTTCTAGTATGATTAATATCTGCCCAGTGGGTCGCTCCTGCAGCCAGGCCGAGAGAGACCAGTTCTCAGCATTTGACAAACAACACAAAGTGAGAGAAAAGTTTGTAGCAGCTCTTGTAAATGAATTCAAAGACACTTTACTGACTTTTGCGCTGGGTGGACAGATCAGTGTAGATGTGTTCCCATTGGGGTGGGACAAGACCTACTGCCTTAATCATGTAGCAGATGCCAACTTTAAAGAAATTCACTTTTTTGGTGACAAAACGGAAGCAGGAGGAAACGATCACGAGATCTACATTGACTCCCGAACTGTGGGGCACAGAGTGACATCACCAGATGATACTAAAGAGCAACTGGAAAAGTGTCTGAATATTGATTTTAATTATTGCGATTAGACAACTCCTATCTATTGTGTATTTATTATAATAAAGAAAAGGCAAATGAAGAAGTTTTACAAAATATTGTGAAAGAAAGTGATAAATCAAATACCTATACTTTAAACTACTTAGAAGAAGTTAAAGCTGTTAAGTACATATTTAATTTTAAATAACAATAGTTTTGACGTGACAACGTCTTATAAATTGGTTTGCCGGGTGACACTTCAAGAAACTGCGTTACGCTCCGCTCACGTTATGCGCTCACAATGAGAGCGAGTGGGAGGCACGCGTCCCTTCCACTCGGGCATTCAAAGTCGTTGTCACGTAAAACTTTCGCCTGTATACCGACTTTACAGGCAACCAAATTTTTTTTTTGATGACCTCTTGTCTGAGTTTTGATGAGATTAATATTTGTCTGACCGTACTGACCATAGCTGATGTTTTTATTTTAGGCTTACCCCCTTATTCATAAAAAAATACAAACGTTGGCTAAACCTCTATTAGTTAAAATATGTTTTGTCTCATTCTCCCTATGTCAAATATTAGAAAGAGAAAAAGGAACAAAACATGTTTTATCTAAAATAGGTTTAGCAAACGTTTGTTATTTTTTATGAATTTGAGAGTTAATGTTGAACTATTGTTTAAAATCACTTCATCAAGTATCTTGCAGATGTGTGTTCTTTTTGATAAAATACATACATGCAAAGTAAGAAATTAAAGTCTGGTGAACTATCCATTCATTAA
Source organism: Acrobasis suavella (assembly GCA_943193695.1). NCBI lineage: Eukaryota > Metazoa > Arthropoda > Insecta > Lepidoptera > Pyralidae > Acrobasis > Acrobasis suavella. Next base: position 117,231 of record OW971939.1, read on the forward strand.
AATATAATTTTAAGAATTATAAAAACTACATACTTATATGTATAAAAAACTTAACACTTTTCAAGATCCATTGATACCAGATGGACAATTATCAATGTCCCTGATATTTAGGCTTCCTTTTCTCTAAGAACGAAATCATTCCTTCTTGCCGGTCTTTAGTGGGAATGTTTATTTCATAGTACTTCTGCTCTACTTCGTAGCCCTCCTTGATGGGCAACTGCAGCCCCTCATTGACCGCCTGCTTGGCGCAGCGCAGGGCCAGCGGTGCGTTTGGGATGATTTCCCGAGCTAGACTTAATGCTTTCTCAAAGGCTGCATTGTTGCTGCTATTCTGAGGAACACTGTAATTAACCAAACCTGAAAACAGTTTCACAATGTTAGGTGCTGTCTGTCCTGACCTGATATTTACAAGGTTATACAATGATGTAAATTATCTCTATACAAACCCAATTCAAAAGCTTTATCACCACCGATAATTCGAGATGTGAATATCAGTTCTTTGGCTACATTGACATGAACTGCTCTGGGCAGCCTCTGAGTGCCCCCAGCTCCCGGCAGCAGACCCCGAGCGGTCTCTACAAGCCCCAACTTGGCCGTTTGAGCTGCCACTCTGATATCACAGGCCAAAGCCAGTTCCAGACCACCACCAACAGCCACCCCCTCTACCGCTGCTATTGTAGGCATAGGCAAGTCTTCCACTTCAATAAAAGTTCCCCTTAGGCCACGCACGAATTTTGCAACCTCTTCATTGGACATCTGAAAACGTTCTTTTAGGTTGGCACCTGGAATTAATAATTAAATAAGTAAGTACCTTATGAAACCTACTTTACAGTAAAAAAAGCTTAAGTATGTTATTTTACCGGCACAAAAGATACCCGGCACTAGGCTGTGCAAGATAACTACGGATATTTCAGAATCTTCCCTTATCCTTTGGTGGACTTCCTTCATGGACTTGACGAGGTCGAATCCGAGTGCGTTCCTGTCGCGAGGGCTGTTGAGGCCGTAGACAGCGACGCCGCGGTCGGCGCCGCCCAGCTTGTGGAACACCACCGGCCCCACGCTCTGCTGCTGCGAGGAGAGCAGGCGGCTAGCTTGCCTGAGCGCAGGAGCACATATCACTGTTCTTGGTAAAAACATGATTTCTCTACTAAGAATTTAAATTTTGCAGGTATGTAAGTACAGAAAACGAATGCGTGGAACTATCGCAACAAAAGTATTTTAGTTTTCTTAGCTGCTTCGTTGGTTATTTGGCAGTTTTTATCTTCTTATCAGTGCTACTTAATTTCATTTCAAACAAAACAAAACAACCGAAGAATTTAAATTACATACATAGGTATGTTAAATTTACATTACAAATACATTGTACAATACAAAATACACACACACAGAAACAATTCAAAAGAATTACACACACACTTGATCAAAAATATTTGATATTGTAAGTATTTACAATTTTACATATCTTCGGTATTATTAACAAAGTAAAAAAAATATGTTTGATGATAAGAAAATTATCGTTATCGCTCAATTGGACAGTGGACGTGCGTGACATGACATGCATAACTTTTTTAGAGTTCCGTATCCAGTGGGTGTCCATGGAACCCTTTCAGTGAACTCGCCCGCCGCTCGCGAACTCCATATATCGGCAACCGGCAACCCCTTGACAGATGTAGCTCATGTTCAGACTTAAAAATTTTAAGTAAGTATTAACCACATCAATACGTCTACCAGATTACATTCCATTAATCTGAATATTACTGAAGTTATCGTTGAACACACATAATACTCTAACTAACTAAGTTACTTACTGACTACCTACTGACATCCAAATTCCAAACGCCGCTGGATTTTTCTTTATTTGCGGAGCACTTCGCTCGCTCGTTCAAATTCTATACTACCGACCAAAAAGTATTTATTAAGGATAGGTACTACAGTATAGAGCACATACATTTTAAATCATTGAATTTGGTTTATAAATAATATAGAGGTAGTTAGGATCATAAAGGATATTTTTATGCACTGCAATTAATACAGTAAAAAGAATCAAAAAGTAAGAAAAATAATCAGTTGCCTTGTATCTAATCTACCTGTTGCCGTTATTTATATCGAGAAAAAACGGCAAGAAAATCACGTTTGTTGTATGGGAGCTCCCTTAATATTATTTGATTCTGTTTTTCATAGGTATTTGTTGTTATAGCGGCAACAGAAATACATCATCTGTGAAAATTTCAACTGTCTAGCTATCACGGTTCATGAGATATAGCCTGATGGTGACCGGTGACAGACAGACAGACGGACGGACAGCGGAGTAATAGGGTATCGTTTTTACCCTTTGGGTGCGGAACCCTAATTACCAAAGTATTGCGAATCCCATTGAGTCGAGTGCGTAGAGTGCTACGCTACGTAGAGCGCGTATTTACGACTTACTCTTTTTTAACCCGCGACGAAAAGAGGAGTGTAATAAGTTCGACGTTAATGTCTGTCTGTTGCATCGTAGCTCTCGATCGGATGGACCGATTTCCATGTGTTTTTTTTTTTACGAAAAAGCAAGTTGTCTTACTGTGGTTCTTAGCTATGTTTGATGAAAATCGGATCAGCTGTTTAAAAGTTATTGGTGGTTAACGCTTAAAAGTCGGGGTTTTTTAATTTGTTCGAAAAATTGACGTAATCCTTTTTTTGCAGAAAGGTAGGTACTGCGTTTGAAGTTAGCAAATGGTTCTAATTTTAATTGTTATGCATTGTACGGAATCGGTACAAGTACAAGTCAACTCTCTCGCACTTCGCTGGTTTATTACGATGATTATTTTCACGTAGTGATTTGTCAAAATACCCATCATTACCACGTGAAAATAATACATTGTCATGTCATGATGATGGAATGTGGCAGCGAAAGGAAGGTAACTACAGTACTCACTTCTTGTACCGGTCAGCCATGTTTAGTTCTCGTTTTTAACCCTCGACGAAAAAACCGGTGTTATAAGTTTGACGCTAACGTCTGTCTGTGGCAACCTAAAGCTCGAACGGATGCACCGATTTCGACGTGGTTTTTTTTTTTAGTGAAAGCAGGTTTCCTTGCGGTGGTTCTTTGCTTTGTTTGGTAAAAATCGCAGCTTAGACAATATCAGCTCTTTATCACCATCTAAACCATGGCTTACAACTAGATGGCGCTATCTAGCGCAAAGCTTTAACTTTGCTGACAGAAACTGTAACTCCCTCGGCTCAATTGACATCACTAAAGACATGAAGTGCGATTTCTGAAACGCGGAGTCACCTAAACGAATGGTTTTCCCATACAAAAACCATACGTTTAGGTGACTCCGCGTTTCAGAAATCGCACTTCAGGTCTTGAATAAAGTCCCTGGACACGAACAAGGGTCCTGTAGAGTCATCAAACCTTTCGTATGCTTGATACACGGATCTGCGTTGTGACGCAAGTGCCTTCATGGTGCTTCAACGCGGATCCGTATTGTCGTGTCTGCGGTCACTTTTGTTTAATTTTAAGCTTTATAATATGACTATAACGTTTAAAATTGCTTGATTTGAATCATTAAATGAACCAACCATAGACAGCATTCACTCACTGACAATAATGTCAAAAAACACCGTGTAACGTAATTCAAATTCGCCCATCTAACCGCAAATGCTGCATCAGTCTGCGTAAGATTTTTTTAAAATAAATTGTTAGTTTATTGCAATATAAGTGAAATTCTATTGTATATTGTTGAAAGCTTATCATAGTACCGATTTTTAGTAAAATATATAATATTTCAATTGTTATTTTGAAAAAAAAAATACGTGCGTTTTAGTTTGTTTAACGTTTTTTCATACTTTTACTATACATGATTAGTGATAAATATAATACAATTTGAAGATAATTTTATTGAGAATACTAACTACTATGTGTCTTTTTATAAACATTGAAATTTTTTGATGAAATTCAATAGTTTTCATAGCAATCTGCAATATAAACGCACACATACACATCACATAATTACTGACGTCACGAGGCTACTGTATGTATATGCACGGATCCGTGTTCCAGCAGACTGTGACAATATGCATCGAACGGATCCGTGTTCTAGCATACGAGCGCTCATGTAAATACACGTACACATGCATACTAAAACAGTCAAAGATAGTTTTTTTTCTGATTTTAAAATAGATTTTCATAAATAATTATTATGAAATGCTTATATGAAACATAGATAAAATGAAAGAAATTTTTATTTTATTCACTGTACAGTAGTTTTTAGTAATCATTTTATTTTGGTACTGGCAATACAATAGTTCCAAATATATGCCTATCAGCTGTGCCCGCCTTCCAGTTATTTCGTCTAAAACTAGTATTTTACTTTCGGGAATGCTATTTTTTACAGTTTAAGTAAATAAACAATGTTTAAGATCAAGTAATAATGAGATATGACTTACGAAAACGTTGGTTAGATTGTGAATGCAAATGGCGAATCTGTTAAAGTTTTTGTGCAATTTCAAATTAGTTTTTATTAGTAATCTTTTGTTGATACCTAATAAAATCTCATACAATACATAACTTAGTTATCATATATGCTGGGAAATAAATAAAAAATTAAATAAACAAAAAATATCGGTAAAATAATATTTTTAAAGTGGTAAGCATTCTGAACACAACTTCATAATTAAAAAGTGTAAGAAAAATAATAGGTCGTAATTTCTGAAGGAAAAAAAAAGATCATATATTATCAATTAGCTATCGAACTTTAAAATTCAGTCGTTGTTTTATTAATTATTATCAAATTAAATGTTACTTTTAACCATAATTTGCACTGCGCCGCGCATTCATTTTCGCCAAAGTTTCGCGCATGAAATCGCCGCACATGGCCTTTCCCAATTAGACAGCGGTCCCGCTTACGAAAGGTTAATTAGTGATAATGGCATTTAAAAATAGCGCTGCTTGGGACATCACAGCGCACTTGAACAAAGATGTAGCCACCTTACTGTCAATTTAGTTTACCTATCGATATATTCCTAGCAAGCACTTCTACAGTCCGCCATTTTTATTTCTCCACATTATGGCGCCGGCTTCACTTTTTCTTAGGTACGTCACTTCCATATGCTTCCTTTTTCATTGTTCATATTGGATTAGTAGGTAGTAATGGTACTCAGGGTACATGGCTAAATACGCAACAGAGTCAAGCCAAAAAAAAAAAAAAAAAAAAAAATGGTACTCAGTACTCACTAATATTCAATAATATTGTAATGTAAACAAACACGGAAATAAATTTGTGCTGAGAACTAACTGTGGAGTGTCCAGGCAAGGGGTAAAATAAAAAGTGGTGGTTAGTCAGAAAGTTACCTAGTTATGAGTTATGACTTTTTAGGTATTTTAAAGGTACTAACTTGAAAATATTAAATATATTAACAAAAGGTGACCTTACCGAATATTTTTGTCGGTTTCACGTAGTATTCTAAACGTGTTGGTTGGTACCTATCTACATTAATTAAAACAGGTTTTTATAAACAATACGTTGGTACTTATCTTTATTTATTACTTTTCAGATTAGTCGACATGGGTAGTGAGGTATTTAGCTGTGATTTAGACCCAGACACTAGAACTGTTCTGCAGATATACCTGTTTACAAATGTTCAGAATGTAGAAGCTATCAGGAAAAATATAGTACAAGGAGCTTGGAACTGCTCAGTGGTGAAGGCCAGTTTAGTGGCAGACTTCCTGCAGGTGGCCGCGGCTGCCAATAAGGCAGTTGTTGCACAAATGCAGAAAACCATGGTCACTAAAACTGTTTATGCAGAAATTATATACAATTTGTCTCTTACCAAAAACATATCTCAAAGTCTTATTAAATTTGGCATAGACAAAGACAACAGCCTGCTATTTTGTTTCCTAATAACTGATGAGAAGGATGAGACTGAGAGTATAATTGCTCAAATAGAGGGCGAGCAGCGGCCAGTCAGCGAGCTGCCAAACTTCTCCGATGTGAAGCAGATCAAGAGTGCATACAAGTTAAACAATGTGAGTGACAGTGCAGACTTACTTGATATAATTGTTAGTAAAATAGTTACAAAAAATTTTATTTCTCATTAAAATTCAACTTTCCATATTTTTTTGTTTTGCGTGATATGTGTTGTCCATAATAGATTTAATGAAATATTACTTACTGAACAAGTAATTATCAAAACCCTGACTGTTTCAAAATCATTTTAAAATTCCATAATTTACTTTTGTTTAATTTTTTATACAAGTGCCAGTGTCACTTTCAGAATTAGGATGAATCTCTCAAGCTTAAATCCATCAAACCATTTAGGCTGCAGAGCTTTGCATAGATGTATACATACAATATTATATATACATCTATGGGATATATATATTATATTATATTTAATAAATATAAAAATATGTTTAAAGGAACACATGAAGAAAGAAAACTGTCTAGTTATTGACCTAGACCACAGAATGAATTGTAAATTTAAACAATATTGGGTGTCCATGGATAGTGCACTATTCACCCGACTATATAACTTATCCTGCAATCTCTGCAACAGTGCTGTACTGCTCTGACCACTACCTCAATGGTTATGTAAAAATCTTGTCCCTCTTCTTGCAATCTTGTTGCAGTGGTTGGTTCTATTATAGTACAGTATCAATTTCATACGACCTGTATGAGCCTAGCTCGCACAATTTGAATGCACCATATACTATGTCGTGTGGCGGCTGTTTTTACTTACGCGATCGAGAAAGGACAACTGTATGTAGCCCTGAAGATTTAGGATTAATTCATTTTGTTTATACTCCTTTTCCCTATTAGAATTTCATAAATGACAACACGCATATTTTTAATAATGTTTTATTTTAACAACAACAATTATTATGTAAAATGTACATTTAAATTACACAATATGTAAAAGCATTAAGAAAAATCATCAATTCATACATGAAATGCAATATAATGATTGAATATCCGATTCACAACAATCTCCACTTTGTTCTTGTGTACATCGCCACCAGTTTGATCTCATGGCATGTCTCTCGTTTTCAAACTAAACATGATATAAGTATTCCATACACTAAATGCTTACAATATCACTGAGGGAGCCGCTGCTGCACACTGTTACAGGCACACTTACTTACGCATGCGTGTAGTTGCTACACTTTACCCAAACTTAAACCTATATTACAATAATCGAACACAACTTCACCGTCTTATCCGTACTAACAAAATCTTAGTAAAATTAATAAATGGCATCTAACTATCGAGTCTTAGGAACTTTCAGTAATTCAGTAATCACAAAACAAATCATTTGAAAAAAATATTTCTCTCATATGTACAAAAATAAAAATAGAATACCTAGTCCACTCTGTGAGAACGTTAGCTGCAAAATATCAAACTCTATTGCAACGATAATGTATCGTACGTGCCCTAAGCTAGCTATCTTATGTGTCTGTATATGAATGAACACTGTCGGTAACAATAAAATACATGTTTTACTAGGAAATAAACTTTGAGGCACTAATTTACTGCAAGTAACACATACATGCGAAAAATGTCTAAGTCTTTGTAAAACTATTCAATCCATATGGGAAATAGAAGATCCGAGAATCTCATTGACACACGGTACGAAGTGTGTGGGGGCTCCACAAACATAATATTAAATATTGATGATTCCACCGAGCGATCAATCTGAAGCATCTGGGGAGCAAGCGCAGCCGCCGTCCGTAGCCTTGCCCAGTGCGCTCTCGTATTTACAGGATATAAATTATATACTTAAAGCATTACATTTGTGAATAGTGTATACTATACATATAAAATTATGCGTACTTATAAACTAAACCCGCAAACCGTCCGTCGTGCCTGCGCCCGATTTTGATTTCAAACAGATCCAGTTGTTCTCGAGATCGCCCGCCACGAAAGAACCTCTACGTCATATTGGTAATTTATAAACAATTTTTGAATTACAATTTGGCGACTTATGTTTTGAATGTATTGCAGAGTTGCAGAAGCGGCTTATTTACTCGTTTGTATCTGTACGTCAATTTATGCAAGAAACAGTTTATGAAACTAAACACCTAGTTGGTGTGATGATTCTCGAAGAATAGGTGTAGCGGTTTGCTTTGCTGGGTGTATGTTTAGCTATCATGATTATCCTAATGGATAGTCTCGGCGCTGGCTGCACGGGGCGGGGGGGGGAGGGAGCACCGGCGGGTCGAGGCGGCCGCAACGTTTACCTGCGATGTCAACATATCCGTTCAATACGGTGTGCAACGTAATAGGGTATATGCATGAAAAGAATATGTATTATCTATCCAGTTTATCCATAAATATTCAAAAGTAAAGTACTAACAGTAACAACAGAGTTAAAATTGGTTGAAAAACGAACGAAATATAACGATATTACGAAAATATGTCTATGTCACTCGCAAAATTTTCTTTAGCAAATGTAAAGATAATATGGACTTTCACGTCACGAGTTCATATTGGACTTCTCTTTCTAATTGAAACTAATATCTATAAACTAAATTCTTTCATATTTGTTTAGTGTGGTTAAGACGAAGTGGTAGCTAAAGTGGCGCCCTCATTTTAAATAAATTGTTTAAAATAGTTCAAAGGTCTTTCTAGACATTCATACAAATCAAATTTTTAGTTTTAAACAACTTATTTAAAATGAGGGCGCCACTTTAGCTACCACTTCGTCTTAACAAGGATTTTAATAAGCGATTAAAAAAAAATACGTGTATATTCCCTAATATACCGGCGTGCGTGTGCCCGCTCACCTCACTGCTGGAAGGGGCGGCACAGCGAGGGTCACCGGCGCGGCTCGGCCACGTACACCGTCACCGTCGAGTCCTTGGAGCCCACGCCCAGCGCGCACCTGCACACACAAATATAAATACATATATACGGACAAATCACACTGACTGAGCTAACACCTGCTTAAGTTCGACACTTGTGACACAAGGATACTGGTCGGCTAGCATGGTGACCACTACGCCATGGACGTTCTAAAAAAAAAACAAACTATGTATAACAAGTTGGTGTTGTCAACTACATACGGAGTGTAATGAGCGATAAATCATAATATTTTTGTGGTCAAGTGTACTACCATATAGCTCAGTGGCGTAGCTGGCCCAGAGCCATCCGTGCTAACTGCGCCGCTGTGAGACCAACTGTGCTGCTACACAACAACGGTGATTTCTGTTCACGACAAGTAACATTTCGAGATCGATATATCGAAATAAACTCTTTAAAGTAATAAAAAAATCCCACTGGCTGTGTACAATATAGCTCTGCTTACTTCCTGTGAAGCCGCGGTTATATTTTGCGCTGTGTGTTGTGTTACTCCGACAATGAATTTACATAAGAAATACGTAAATTCTTATGTGAATAATGGTGTCTTTAAACGACACCATTATTTCACACAAGAAATAATGGTGTCGTTTAAAGAGGCGTGTGGCGTACCGCAGCGGGTGGAAGGTGAGGCAGGACACGGGCCCGATGCGCGCGCCCATGAACCCCTCGTGGAACTTGATGCTGTGCAGCGCCGCGCCCGACAGGTCGTAGATGCTGATGCACTGGTTCACGCTCCCGCTGCACAACCGAACAATACTCGCCTTTATTTACAGTATAACAGTCGGCAACAGGAGCGAATTTCAGGCACGGACCCCGTGCGCAAGCTGTGTCCCTTTTTTTTGGTACTCTAACTGGCTGGACACACAAGATTATATAAATAAAAAATAGAGTAACGGAAAGGGGGATCAGCCCGAAAGGGAGTAAATATACTAATCATTGTCAACAACTTATACTATCAGACTATCCTTGAAATAGTAAATGAAAAAAAATGCAGTTTCATACTTTCTGGACGGTAGGTATTTGATTTAGTGTGGAGGTGAAGTTTTTTTTTTACGGTTTTATGATAGTAAACGTTGTTGACAATGATTAGTATATTTACTCCCTATATAATGCTCTAGTCATTTTAAATAGAGAAATTAAGTTATATTTAATTACAAAATTTAATTACATTTTAAATCAAATTGAAAGTAAAATACATAATAATTAAATGCTTGTGTAAAAAAAGGTTTGATCATATTGGCTGATACGTTGAAATTGTGAAATTCATTATATATTTCGTCATATAGTAGACATTGGAGAGACGAAGATGTAGCGGGTGTAGGCAGTGGGAGCGGCACTGACCAGGCGATGAGGCTGCAGAGCGGGTGCACGTCCATGGCGGCGAGCGGGCCGGGCGCGCTGAGCGCGGCGCGCAGGCGCAGCTTGCGCGTGTCGTAGAGGCGCAACGCGCCGTCGGCGTCGCCCGTGACCAGCGTGTGCAGGTCGGCGCGCTCGGCGCAGCACAGCACGCGCGCGCCGTGCTCGTGCAGCGCGAACTGCGGCGCGCCGCCCGCGCGCTCGTCCCAGCAGCGCAGCGAGCCGTCCGCGAAGCCCACCAGCAGCCGCTGCGCCGGCCGCGCCAGCGCCGTGGCGGCCGCGTCCGTGCGCGTCGGGATGTCGGCCTGCAGCAGCTCGGCGCGCGCGTCCCACAGCCGCACGCTGGCCGCCAGCCCCGCCAGCGCCAGCGACCCGCGCAGCGCGCTCCAGCGCAGCAGCGTCGGCGCCGGCGGCGCTGCGTACCCCACGCCCGGGCCCGCGCCGCCGCCACCTGACACAACCACCGTGTAGCTCATACGATCTAATTAATCCCGAATTAAATCTAATCAAACCGATGGTAGTGCGATTAGTGTTCCCGAGGACTTATAGGCTTTTAGCCCTAAATTTAAACCTATCGGTCCTTTTTTAGGGCTATGTCATTTTTAAAAGCCTATGAGCCCAAAAAACCTTTCGTGTGACTAGGTTTTTTAGAGTAATAGGCTTATGTTTAGGCTAAAGCCATTGTTTTAGTATCAGCTTGAATTTTGAAAGAAAAAAGAAAGTTTATATTTTACTTAAATATCGCCAAAACAACATCAAACCAAATGTCTATAAAGACTTATAGTCCTTTAGGCTTGGCCTATTCAACAGCCCTAGCCTAAAGGACTAAAAGCCTTTATAGACCATGAGCCTGTCAAGCCCTACAATAAGAGTCTAAAGTTAAAAAAAAAAGCTAAAAGCCTATAGTCCTCGGGATCACTAAATGCGATAGATGTTCATCATGACATATGGGCATGCAAACATTAACACAGTGTTAGTATTGAACGAAGACAGAAAAAAAAGCTTTTTCATTTTGCAAAGTAATCATAAATTAATAAAAAAAAAATATTTACATTTAAACCAAAGACAGTTAGTTTTTTTTAAATTTTAATCATAGGTATCCCGACTTTGACCTATATTAGATTTTCGAGCCAGACGTTTTCAACCCCCGACAAAAAAATAGGATGAAGTTTGACGCTAATGTCTGTCTATCTGTTTGTGTCATCGTAGCGCTCGAACGGATGGACCAAATTCGATTCGTTTTTTTTTTTACATGAAAGCAAGTTCCCTAGCGGTGGGTCTTAGTATGTTTGATAAAATTCGATTGAGCCGTTCAAAAGTTATTGATGTTAACGCTTGAAAGTCAAAGCTCTCTCTAGCAAAATAATATATGGCGCTACGGATATCCATCCATCCGCTACTCAACACTAGATGATGTTCTTGGCAATCGGGGGTTTTTTTAATTTGCTAGCAAATAAACTGAGTGTGGTTTTATAAGGGCGGCTTGCAGGCTGCGAGACTCACTGTTGGCGTCGGCGAGCTTGGCGCGCTCGTCGGCGGCCGCGAACTGCTCCGACACCAGCTGCGCCAGACCTGCCGCAACCACACCGACACTGTCACCACACGGAACAACACAACGTGCTCCATCGCCACACAAACAACGTATCACCGAATACCCGTAGCTACAAGACTCTTCCGGAGCAATCAATGTTAGATATTATCCAAAGCAAGTGTTAAAATAGTATTGTTATATATAGTATCGATAGTCGATACTATTGATGATTGTGACTACTTTTCAAAGTAATACATGTTGATAGTGAAACATTTTCGATAGTAACTATTGTTTGTTGAAATAAATTTGTTAATAGTACCATCGATGAAATATTAGATTATAAAACATAAAAGTAGTATCGAAAAGCAATACTATTGAAAGTATCGAGAGTTTTTGTAGTAAACTACTGGCTATGAATACTATTCATAATTTGAGTATTTATCAAGATCAACTACCTATAGTCCTGCATCGCTAGTGAAGAAAGCCTCGAATCACACTTTTGCCCAATTTCTGTAGTTTTTCTTTCATCGGTCGAGGAAATTACGTCCCTTCGGGCTGTGATTGATAGGTTTTAGGATTGATAGACTAGTTTTGACCAGGGGAATACGTAAATTGTTTACGCACTTCGTGTCGTGACTGCTGATAAAGACTATTTTTATGTCGTGTAATTCGAGACATTCTCTTGATCATCGCTTCTGGTGTATAATTAAATTTTTGGAAAAGCATTAATGTACACGAACACAAATATGATATTCGTCTGAAGTTCGACTTCAATTCGGGAACGAATGAGTAGGAGAGACGTCGCAAATCAGTAATTAGTTTCGAGCGAGCAAGCTGGGGACGTGGGGTTGTGGAGGTTGATAGTGTTATTGAGGATGCGGCAAGCGTGGACAAAGCTTGCATGTATGAGTGGGCACGCACTGTAGATGGGCTGCGCGGGCGGCGGGCGGTAGTCGGGCGCGGGCAGCACGTCGAGCGCGCGCCAGGCGGCCAGCAGCGCGGGCTCGGCGCCGGCCGCGGCCGGCCGGTAGATCAGCACGTGCCCGGCGTGGCTGGCCAGCGCCAGCAGCGCGCTGTCGTGCGCGTTCATGTACTGCAGCGCCGTGATGCGCCCGCTGGGCTTGCGCCACGCGCCCGTCGTCACCTTGGCGGCCGAGCCCCAGTCCCAGGCGCCGAAGTTGTCCTTGGAGGCCATGGCCAGCTGCTGCGAGTACGGGTGGAAGGCCAGCACGGCCGGCGGCAGCGCCGCGCGCGAGTGGAACGCCACCGACTCCAGCCGCGGCACGCGCAGACCCGCCAGCGCTACCACAACGACCATCTCCGTTACTCATACCTTAGTTTCACATAATACATACAAAGTGCTTCGCTATTTTTAAGGGATACATGAACTTTTCGGAGATCAGTGCTGCCTCCATTTGAAAAAAACATATGATAGGAAACGGAGATATCATTTAAAATTTTGTCTTGATCAAACCCTAACCCTTTAAACTATTTTATGAACTGCTGTTTACAGTTTAAATAGAGAACTTGGCGTTTTTCTTCGAACATTTGTGAAACTGCAACAAAAGCATATTAACCACTTTTGGCTAATGTGGGTAAAAAGCTTCATGTTCTTAAAACTAAAAACAGTAGTTCACAAAATAGTTTGAAGGGTTTTCTAGGGGTCGATCAAGACAGAACTTTAAATGATATCTCCGTTTCCGTTCAAATAATGTATTCCAAATGGGGGCAGCACATGTATCCCCCTAAAAAACTTAACAGTTTTTTTAAAGTATCACTCAATGCAATTTACCAATTGTTTATCTGCGACTCTTAAAACACCACGGCGGCATATTGGCATCAGAAGACTATAATTACAAGTAGCAGTAGATTCATAGAACTTCGATATTTTGAGGGTACATTGAAAGTGACCGGGCAGGCTCACCCCGTGCGCCGGCGCGCAGGCTGCGGTTGCGCGCGTAGCGCCAGGCGCGCTCGTGGTGTGCGCGGCTCTCGCAGTCGGCCGCGCACGCCGGCTCGGCGCGCGCGAACATGCTCGACGCCCACTCCACGAACTGCGTGCTCACGATCGGCTTCTTCGCCTCCTTGGGTTGACCTTCAAAGTTAACGTCGTAACGATATTATCTTTACTTCATTTTATCATGGCTTTATAAAAACAAAAATATATATTTTCCCAAAATTCCCAAAATCTCGGCGAGTTTGTAAATATAACTGAAAGTTTTGCGACTAACAGTTTGCCTATAGTACACTGGCTGGTTTTGATGTCAATTTAAAACTACGACTATTTAATGCGAAAAACCCAACATCCCAAATTCGGATTTCACTCCAGATTTTTGTCGAACAGTATTAAAATATTCCGTCTCGTTTAAAATTGAATCTGCATCGGGAACATTTTCGTGCGATGCATTTTACGAATTCAAATAGTTTTCGTCCGGTTTTAGGCCAAACCGGACGAGTCGATCGACTTCAAATGGTGATCATGGACATCATAATATAACGCGTTCAAGCGCGGTCGTTAAACTTTAGGGAATGTACAAAGAAGTGGTCGTTCTTCAACGGCTGTCAGCATAAAAAGTGTGCTGTCAGTAGAAAAAAAAAGTTCGAGAAAACAAGCGAATTACATAGGAAGAGATTCAGCATATCTACACTGAAAAAAGATTCGGAAAGATTCTACACGAGCACCTTCGCGTGAGGACGATCGTTGGCACAACCTTACGCAAGTCAGAACTTTATATAGAAGCTATTATTTTAACCATATTAGTTAGTTTTTTAGTGTCTCAAAACTTTCCGAGAGTCCCACGTATTTCCGAGTCACTCTCTGCGAGGATAACGTAATGAATGTGTCAGTCTCACTAGAGGTGGAGGAGGTGGAGTTCCGGTCGCGGGCGGCGGTCTCGGGCGGGGCGTCCTCCGCGGGCGGCGGCAGCGCGGCCTTGCTGCGGCTGCGACCTGCAACACGCCGGTTACTAGCTGCGCGCCCGACGGGCGGGTACACCCCATTCGTCCCCAGTGGGGAAGTCCCCACTGGGGACGAATAAGACAATTTTTAGTTTTGTTTGTTTCGATTGACACCGCCGCGTCATCCCCACTGGACGAATTCATCCCCTGTGGAGACGAAAATGGGACAGACTTTCATAACAATTCCCATTTGTCCCCAGTGGCGACGAATGCGCATTTGCGTTTTTGTGATTCCCATTTGACCCTAGTGGTAGCAAATGAAACGGATATATTTTTAGGATAGATGGCAAGGCGGGCTTTATGTAAGTATATTGCAATAAATGTTACACATATGCCAAATCTTTTAAATTGTTATAACTATTAGGCTTTACAAAGACATTTTTCACTAAAGTTATTTTACAGATGTAGGTAGGTATAATGAAGCATAATTTTCTAGGTACATATGTCGCATTGGAGAACTTCTTAAATAAGTATAAGGAGTAAAAGTTATTCATAATATCGAAGGTTTTTGTCGACAATTTGTATATCATTGTGTTATAAAAAGTTAATTATTTCTATATTTGAATGATCATCTTTGTTAAGCTTAAGAGTTATTTACATATAACAATGTAAAAGATTTGACATACATGTAATTATTATATCAATATACATAAAGCCTTCGTTTCCATCCAAAAAATATACTTTATGAAAATCATTATCAGATATTCTTTTTAACACAACTGGGGACAAATGGGAATCAAAAGAGACGAAAATTCCCATTCGTCACCACTAGGAAGTCGGCTCCATTCGTGTTGTCCAGTCGGTTCCACTGGGGAAAAATGGTACTGAAATAATAGTCCCCAGTTGGGGCGACGCGGAGGAGACAAACGAAACGCACAAAACTAAAATTGTCCCATTTGTCCCCAGTGGGGACGAATGGGATATACCGGTGGGAGCGTCCGGCGGCCGGCGTACGTACTGAGGCTCATGTTGGGCAGCGTGCGCGTGTGGTCGGTCAGCGGCGACGGCCGCGTGTTGGGCGACGGCGGCAGCGACGAGCTGCCCGCGCCCAGCGAGCGCGGGCCCGACTCCGCCACATCGCGGCCCACGTTGTCCACCTGCCGGCACAGACACGTCACACAGGGCGAGGGGCACACGACACTACAATAGGGCAGCGGGAGTGGAGACGGACCTGATCCGCGATGTGGTCGATGATGTCCTGCGCCATCTGCGCGACCTGCGGGTGCGGCTCGCGCGCCATCGCCACCAGCGCGTGCCACAGCTTCATGTACACGGAGCCGAACCCTGCGACACAGTTGGCATTAGTAGGGGGCGGGCGGGGGTGCTTGCGGGGGCGGCGACACTCACCGATGGCGGGCAGCTGCAGCGCGGCGAGGCGCGGCGCGGCCGGCGCGCGCGCGCCCACCGCCAGCGCGTCCACCGCCACCGCCACGCCCGCGCCCGGCCCCAGGCCGCTGCAACACGTATTAACATCACCACTCACTGACCTACTCAACGGAACTATTTACATGTCATTCAGCGCCCCTCGTGGATAGATAAGGCACTGAACGGAAGGTCACCGCCTTCCGCGGGGCGACGTTACTGTTACTAGTATTAGAAACGTGCGACGTAGCTACGAAACTGACGTGACTCGACGACTGTTGTCCGATATGACTCATATGACAGACAGAATAACAAATACAGTTGGGTAAAATGAATCAATCTATGACAGCGTTTTACTCACACACTTGCGTGTGTTTGCATGACAATTTAGTTCAAAACGCTAAGTGAAAAGTTAAATCAAATATGTGTAATAATCAAGCTAATAAAAACAGCAGCAAAGTAAAAAACGTGTGCACTCACGCGGTGCTGCGTCGCGAGCGCTCCTGCATGTACACGGCGATGAAGGACTGCTCGAAGAACAGCACCGGCCACTGCAGCGCTGCAACACACCCGCCGTCACTGCCGGCCACCACTCCAACACAAAGCCGCACACAGTACCGTTTACACAATGTCTTAGTTTACGTTTACCGTCCCTATCAATTTATATGGTTCACTCTTTTGATTGATTTGAATTTGAGAGTGACTTTGGAGACCATCCATAAATTACGTCACACGAATTTCTTTACTTTTTGTCTCTTCCTTGTCCTTCTCACAGTTGGTCACAATTTTAAGACCCCCACCCCACCCCTAGAGTGACGTCACAGATATCGAATTTTAACTAAAGTTAAAAAAAAAACAACTGAGATAAAGCTAGATTTTTTAAAGTGTGTTTTATTGCTTAGATACACATTTTGTATTGTGTCGTAATGAACCTTATGACCCCTTACACCTTTTGTCACACAATGTCACACTTCATTGATCCCCTATCCTGCCCCCTTAATGTGTCATCATTTATGGATAGTTCCTGAGACACGGCGCAGTCAAAAAAATTAGTATAACATCAGTACGTCTTGTTCAGCGACGTGGAACATCGACCTCGTCTCTACAGACAGGTCGCGCGGCGCGAAATGACGCGGGTCTTTTTGGCTGGGAGGCCAGGGCCAGCTGATGAGATTTGCTACTTGTTTTAATGGATTGTATAGTGTGCAATTGGTTTAGTTTGGTGTTAGGCGATTCACGCATTGTTCCGCAACAACGCGCGTAGTGCGGGGCCGCCATATAAAAACGACGCGCGGAGCCGCAGTGTTCGGTATGACCGACCACCTGTGACGTCGGCGAGCCGCCCGGTGTCACAACACTTTTGATATGTAAGGCGGGCGGGTGCATTCAACCCATTTTTTTTTATTGTAACATAGTGTGACGCATAATACACGGAGTTTTTGGTTTAACATTCAACTACAACAATACACACACCAAACATTGGTCCTTCGAGCCGGATATGAACCAGCGACCTATGGATGTCAGTGTGTTGTCTCATGCGAGTTTTCTATACAAATTGAGGTAATTGCAGTCCTCTTGCAGTGAGGTAGTTGCTACGTAGCGGGGTGCGGAGCAGTGCGTGAATCGCCTTATGGGTGGTAGGTAGATGGTCATGCTCATGAGTAACATGAAAAACATTTAAGTGGCCCTATTTCGTGATATTTGTTTAATGGACTGTGGCGGGCGTGTTCAAGAACGGTCCCCCACTCAATCGGCTATGAAAACCAGTGGACTCAGATTTGTCGCCAGAAGCCTCTCGGAGCAATCAAAGGATGTATTATACAACAATTTATGATCGAGAAATACAATGTTTTGTATCAGTAAGGACATGTAATGGACTTTGTGTCTAGATTGTTTTTTATATAAATTTTAATAGTCCTTAGTTTTTCCAATGAAATAAAAAAAATGAAGTATCTAGAGCTGTAATGGATACTTTCCGTAATGGTTAAAAATAAATTATTTGCTATTTTTAACGAAAGAAAAAACGTCACAAGACCATATCCATTTTCAATGTGATTTGAGATTGATTATTGCAGAAAAGCTGATATTAGGAGCGCTATTCGACTACAAAAAACTATGACGTCATTCGGCCATATTTCATACAAATCCCATGTAGAGCAATGCGTTGGAGTTTTTTAATTTTATTTAAATTAGTAAAAATGGACAATAAATCGTATAAAAAATGTTTGTTTTGTCATGTGGTGGTAAAGAGCAGGCGGTGTGACTGACCGGCGAGTATCTCGGCGCGCACGAGGTGCGAGCAGTCGAGCGCGAGGCGCGCGGCGAGCGCGACGGCGACCTGCTGGTCGAGCGCGTTGGCGTGCTCGGTGCGCGGCCGCGCGCCGCCCGCCGCCACGAAGCTGCCCAGCGCGAACGCCGCCGCCGCGCGCACGCGCACGCGCCGGTGCCTGCCACACGCGACAAATTATTTCTTTGTATTTATTGTATGAAAACGACACTAAACACAGGTTGAGGTCTGATTAAGTATTGTAGGTGTTCTACTTTTTGTATGTCCTAGTTTTTGTCGTAGATAGAGATGAAAAGTAGTGGGTTACTCGGGTACGGTAATATTTTTATCTCGAGCGATATACATGAATCCTTCGCTTCACTCAGGATCCCACCGTAGAATCGTGAAATCCTTCGCTTCACTCTAGATTTAAACTAGCGCCTTCGCCTTCAAAATATTAAATCATCCCCTTATAACACAATTTACTATTAATTGTAGAATTATTTCTGATGTTTGTTTTAGAGTTAAAATTGTTTTGTTTCAAATAAAAAAGTGTTTATTTTTTTAAGTTTCTTTGAGGAATGATTTCAATAGTTTAAATAAAACATGTGATACTAATAAAATTTTATTAAACTAACGTAAAAGTTACAACAATTTTTCTAAGAATCTTGTTCGAGTTTGTGGGGTGGACACAACACCCCGCGAGTGCTCGCGCGACGGAAAACCGTGCGAATGATCGAGGGTTAATTGATCATCAACAATTTCTCCAATTGACATCAATCGAGGATTCGCTGACCAATAGAATAAATTAATATAAATACTAGTTTTAAACAGAAAATAAGTCAGTAAAGGTTAGATCTCACTTGTCAGCACGGAGCAACACTTTTTTTATGTAGCTATCCTTTTCTGACGCACACAACGTCATTTGCCAAAGCGAGATAGAGCAACGGAACGCTATCGCACCGGCCGTGGGTTCCGTCTCTCTCTCTCTCTCGTTCTATTTAATGATGGTTCTGAGTGACAGAAAAGCATAGCAGCGTGGAAAAGTGTTATTACGGGAATTATAAAAAAAAGGTATTTTTTGGATAATTCCTGTGTCCGTTACTTAATTGGCGCAGCCGGTTCATAGGATTCCCGTAGTTAAATCCTTGCGCTTCGCGAAACGATACAGCTCCTCCAGTACGCATTGTTGCCGGGTCAATGTACATTTATATGTTTTGGCAGGATAACGAACGGAACAAATAAAATAATGAAGTACTTAGCCTGCAACGATGTCCAAATAATAGTACATTACCGCAGAGGCCGGGAAATATAGCATTGTCGGATGAGTAGTTTTCAAAACATTTTGTGGTTATATGATTTCCTCACATTTATTAAGAAAAGCACTTTACATGTCTCGGCGGGAATGGGATTGCCGGACTCGTAATTATTGTCAACGCCATACTTCCCGCTCCGTGCAGTAATGAGCTATGTTGTCGGTGAGTGAGGGCGGCGAACCTGAGCGCGGGCTGCAGCTTCTCGTGCGCGAGGTCCCGCACGCCGGCCCAGCGCGCGGCGTCGTACCCGCGCCACAGGCGGCCCACGCCCACGCACAGCCACTGCTGCAGCAGCGCCGCCTCCGCCGCGCCCGCGCCCGCGCCCCCGTCGCCCAGCTGCTCCAGGCAGATCGAGATCATCGAGCCCTGCCCACGCACACCACGTTAACACCGACACTCTCTCATACTACGTTACCCTTTTAAGGGTATTCGAAACTTTTTTGAGCTATATTCAAATAATACATTTTTAAAACTTGCGGGCACTTATGCATTTGATGAAGATTTTGATATATTTTTTTAATATTTTTTCTCTTGTGTGGATATGCTAGATATACAGCGCATTCTTGGCGACACAGAGCAAGCAGACTAATATAAACTGAATTCTATTTTAGATGTAGAGGAGGGAGTCTTGGCATAAACTATGACGACCTCCGTGGCGTAGTGGTCACCATGCTAGTCCACCCGTTCAGGGCAATTTGAAAAATGACCTTTTTCAAATTGTCCTGGGTATTGGGTGTTTATCTATATATGTATTTGTTATAAAATATAGTATCGTTGAGTTAGTATCCCATAACACAAGTCTCGAACTTACTTTGGGGCTAGCTCAATCTGCGTGATTTATCCCTATATATTTATTATTTATTTATTTGGGAGGTAAAAATGTGAATCATATGTATCACATACATATATAAGTAGGACCCTTTAAGTGTATCATTTATTGACGCAGACCTGTAATGCCGCTTCTTGTCCGGCCGGGTAGTTGTCCACGATACCAGCTAAAACGTACGCTGCCAGGGTTCTGTGCTTTGTCTACAAACAAAATAAAGAACGATTTAAGAAACACAACAGGACGAAGCTAAGTAATTTATTTTAGATTTAATACTTACATCAACTGACGGGTCTTGTAGAACGGCCAGGAAATACTTGTGACCCTTCGCATTTACCAGATCCACTTGACAACTCTGTAAAATAACATAAGGTATACAATTTTAATACTACAACGCAACCTTGAACTACAATACCCGCTACGAACGTTCCTCTAAAATATTGTAGAACATGTCAATAGAGATCGTCATTCGCAGTAAACCTCGTATGTGGACTGCGAGAAACCAACTTCATTCAGATCAGATGTATTGATGAGCTGGACCAAAAGCTATCCATGCTACAAAGATGTACCCTCATATTTATAAAAAACCAGCCAAGTGTGAGTTGAACTCGCATGGACAGGGTTCCGTACAATGCAAAAGTTTTTAAATTAATCTAAAATATTGCATTTGAAACAGTCATTGTGAGACGCGAGTTAACTAATAATAGCGCCAGCTAGAGGTGTCTTAGTGAACTATTTCTGTACGTGAACGTATTTCGAGTTTACTACTTTATTTTCAATTGATAGATCTCTTGATAGTTAACCTGTAAAGTTTTTAATTTTAGGATTATTAGTTTCGAAGATCAGGAGAGGGGAATGGTACTGGATATGGTACACAGTAAGGTATGCAAAAATTTTTGACACTTATTTAAAAAAAAAATATTTACTTTGCACATCTGTTTGGGTCATAGGATTACACCATTCTAGCAATTTCAATTGGCTGTGACAGACGGACGCACGAGTGATCCTATAAGGGTTCAGTTTTTTCATATTTTGTACTTGTTTTAGTTAAAACATGTGTATCTTGTATCTGTAAATTCGCATGCCGTTCCACTGTTTTCTGTTGCAATGCCCTATCATTGCCCTACCCTACTTATTAAGAGCGAGCTAGTCGATACTTTTTCTATACAAATTTGACATTGTACATTCAAAGTTTAATATGATATTGTTTTGTCTGATTATAAATTTTGTATATATGGATGGATACAGAATAGTAAAATAAAAAGCTATTAAAAAGTTA
Source organism: Acrobasis suavella (assembly GCA_943193695.1). Classification (NCBI taxonomy): domain Eukaryota; kingdom Metazoa; phylum Arthropoda; class Insecta; order Lepidoptera; family Pyralidae; genus Acrobasis; species Acrobasis suavella. Next base: position 138,965 of record OW971939.1, read on the forward strand.
TGAGCCATCAAATATTCGTTTTTTTTTTTGCTTATTTTTACGCAATTTTCGGCGTAAATAAGTAATAAAAAAAAAGATTTAATAAATTTTATATGTCATCGGTTAATGCAGTCGTATTTGCATGAAACCCCTTTTCCCAAAGGATTTTACGTATTTTTTACGCGCTCGATTTACTATGAATTTATCGCGCATTTCACCTCACTGCTTTGCCGGAACATAATGTTAGGTGAGACCGCATGCTTTTAGGCCGCGCCCACCTGTGAGTTCGGGCCCACGACTAGTTCAACCTTAAGAAGTTACTATGTAGTGTAGTATAAATCTATGTACACTGTGAAAAGCAATAAATAAATTGAAATCCTTTTCCCTTTTCAATATTTGGCAAAACAAAAGACAGAACACATTTAAACTAAAACAGGTGTAGCAAAGGTTTAAAGTGTTTGGTATGTCTCACGGGGTCGACGGCCATGATCTTGGCCCAGATGTAGACCATGGAGTGGCGCAGGTCGGGCGCGGAGGCCTGCAGCAGCTTGAGCATGTAGGGGAAGATGCCGACGGCCAGCACGGCGCGCACGGCCCAGGCGCCCAGCGCCAGGAAGCGGCACAGGATCTGCAGCGCGCGCACGCGGTGCAGCGTGCTCAGCAGCACCTGCAGCACCATCGGCAGCTGCTCCGGCGGCGGCCGCCACACCGACCCTGCAAGCGACATTACTTGCGCATACATTCTGTCACACGACATCACAATCACTCCGTCACGTACTCACACATTATCATTACTAACGTAACAGATGCCCAACCCAACGCCATACAAACTATTGGAGAGCCGTAAGTACGCAAAACTAGTAGGCCAAATTAGTACCTGCTGTTCTCACAGAGATAGCAGCACACACCACTAGCAAAAATATGACAAAGTGTTGAATATGTTAAAAATATTTGTTGCATATCTATAACATAAGGCATATTTAATGAATAAAAGTATTGCTTTATTTAAATAAGAGTAATAAAAGATTTTAATATTTTAATTAATACCTAACGCGCCATCTAGTTACCAGAAAAGATAAATAATGCAGTAACTCGCACTATTTAGATGTAACGAGTAACTTGTAGGCGAGAATTGGACAGTAGCTCGCATCCGAGTTACTTCAACATTTTTTGTTTTCACTCGCCTCGCGACTCTCACATAGCAGCAGCTCAGTCATCACTTGCATCGTTTGGACGCATTCGGCAATAGCTCGCCCATGCCAGACGGACAGTTGTGAGCGCAACCTGTGTTTTTTTAATGCTGCGGTTAAGTAAGAGCGTCGCAAACATCGCGACAACTGCAGCTACTATGTGTCGTGTAGACAGCAAAGACGAGCGACTACTGGCTAGGCAGCAGCCCGCACTGTGTAAACGAGCCATAACGTGTCACAAATGGAAAGCACTAACATTTACCGAGGTCGAGCCACACTTGGAAGGCGGTGAGCTGGTCGCGGAAGAAGGGCGAGTGCGTGTAGTCGGCGTGCGCGGTGAGCAGCTGCGGCAGCTGCGCCAGCGCCAGGTCCAGCGTGTGCTCCCACGCCGCCCACAGCGGGTGCCGCGCCAGCGACGGCAGCGCCGGCATGCACACCGGCGTGCAGTTGTACGACCTGCGCACCACACTCGCTTGTAGAACCTTGTGCGCGCTTCAATTACGTTGTTATAAGTACTAGTACTCACGTACACAAGTCTAAAAGAAATTCAAAGAAATATCTACTCAATATGATTAGCGCTGTGGTTTAATTTAGCTCGCGCGAGAATTCAACACCTCTTCATTTAGATACCTCTACATCCATTTCAAGCCAATTTCATTCTTATTACTCTGGACAAACGATTCATATAACTGAATTTACCACTCCGTACAACTACAATGTAGGTATATTTAAACGGGACACAGGCCTGTCTTGGGGTTTAACCTCGGATTGAAATGGAATAAGCTGAATATTTGTAGAGATATATGTATACTGTGAAAATGAGTTTTTTTCGGCGTTTTTCTCAGCAGTGGTCGTTGCGAAGCGATGGTAGCGAAAGCTTTAGTTTAAAATGAATTAACTTTTAAACTATACCTAATGTGAATTATACTTATTGACGTGTAAAGTGCCTGTAAAGATATAATTACTGAATAAACATTTGAATTTTGTATATGTTAATTGTAAAACCTATTCTAAGGGTGTCCGTTAAGTGACGCGGGCGCACGTAGCGGGTTCAGTCTATCGATGTTATAAAGTCTACGTGCGACAGAGACAGGTGACCGGCAACGAATTTCGCTATCCCTTTCGCACTTAGAGTTTGTGTCAGAGACAGACTAAAACTTGCCGCGTGCGCCCGCGTCACTTAGCGGTCGCCATAAATATCACAAAAGCTATATTTTGCGTATGAATCTAGTGCCGCCTGAGCATGCTCTAGATATTTTACGCCCCAGATTTAGCCATATACCTCATGATGCGGTCGGCCAGCAGGAAGTTGCGGCACAGGCTGGCGGTGAGCAGGTCTGCGCGGAACAGCTGCTGGAACAGCTCGGGCGGCAGCGAGCTCCAGGCGATGGTGTCCGTGATGGCCGTGAAGATCCAGTTCAGCTCGCCCAGCATGGTGCGCCGGTCCGTCACCTGCCCCGGGATCCTGCGACATCGCACGAGTGTCACAAACATTTACATCATGCTGCTACTTCCTCTACAATACAGATATCAAACACAAACAACCATTTTTTTTAACTAGCCTTTCAGGTCCCATAGTTGGGCAAAGGCCTCCCTTTGTTATTTCCGGCTATTTCGATCTTTAGCTACTTCTTTTTAATCCTAAAATATTTAATTTAATGTAAATAATTATTTTCTCAAACATGCTCGGAAATATATGCATTTTTGAAGTAAAAAGAAGACACGAAGTTTCTAATTTTTGGCTCATGCATTACTTCACCAGCCAAGGCCTTAAATTCATACCTGGCCGCTGCTCAATAGTACATAACTACAGAGGCCGGGAAGTAAGGCATTGCCGAACGAGTAGTATTTTTCTCTCCTTATCCATTTTTCCTGATCATATCCATTTTGTAAAACACTTTGTGCTACGATATCCGCTACGACGCTGCTGCAAGACAAGACGTAGCGTAACGGTCGCACAGAGCACACCACTATCCGTTCTCTGTTTTCTACGTCTATCGAAATGGGTGACGAAGAGTATTGTAATTTTACAAGTGACAAATCAGGCTGACGTACTTGTCAATGAGGTCGATGAGGTCGTGCTGGGCGACGCGCGTGCGCTCGCGCAGCACGAACCACTTCATGGCCATCTTGACAGGCGTGGTGAGGCAGGCCGTGAACAGGTCGGCCGGCAGCTCGGGGTTCATGGGCAGGCTCTGGCCGGCCGCGCACGCCGCCAGCTGGATGCAGTTGCGGAACGACACCGCCGCGCCCGCCGCGCCCGCCGCCTGCGCACCACACACCACACACACGTCACCGATATACTGCTGGACCTTCAGCCGCGCCCGCGTTTGTAATCGTATCTCCGTCGTGTGGCACCGACGTGTATCATGGTCGCTGGTGACGCAAAGTGAAACGTGACAATGATACACGTCGTAACTGATACGGATGATGCAGGTATAACACCATCCTTATAGTCGTACGTGATGTGAATTAGGATATATATTTCATTAATAAGCAAATAATTTATTATGTCAAAAAAAACATCACGTACTAACTGGACGTGTAGATTCAATATAATACTGTACAATGTTTTAGTATAAATATTCTGCATAATTCAAATAAATTATCCATTATCCCGTTGTCAAAAAAAAAACAAGCCAAAATGGGTTTCATGTACTGGTCGCTGTGCACGTATCATGATCGGTAGTGTGGTCCTATTCTGATACCGTATCACGATACGGCGTTGCGATACGATACGTGATACACCGCATCCCGAGACTTGGCGGTTTTTCCGCGATCATCAAAGGGCATACAGATCGTCTTGACAAGCTTGGAAGTGAATGCATTTGATACGCGATCATTTTTTGCGTTCCGCCTAGAACTTTCGTCCACGTAGTCCAAATAATATCAAAAACAATATAACAGCCGCAAAATTCTGAGCAATTGCAAACGATACCATGGCTGAACTGTAAGAATGGTAATAGTGAACTGCAAGACACACGTATCATCAGAATAGGAAAATATACGAGGATCGGAGAAAACTTTATAGCGTCCACATAGAACGTTAATGCCGATACGCTGACACGATACAATATTTGGTAAGAATGGACGCGATTTTTTACACGATACTGCTAGTGATACAGTATGGTCAAAATTGGCGTTTATATGTTATATTGTTATACTTGATACAAATACTCGATACGATACACCGAAATGCTACAAATGTGGACGTACCTACATTCAGCTGCAAGGGAGGCACTCACCTCGTACTCGCGCTCGTGCTGCTCGGCGAACTGGCGGAAGCTGTCGACGATGACGCCCGCGTTGGAGCAGTCGTACACGTACAGCGAGGGCGCGCCCATCCACGTCTGCAGGTCGTACATCGACAAGGGGATGTACTGCGTGTATGCCTGCAAAACGGATATAAGGTCTTACATACGACAGAGACCACATTACCGCGTGAGCATTCGTCACTAAAGACGCTAGTGTAGCGTGAGGTCTTCGAAATGTCAAATCTCGTAGTCTATTCTCGTTGGTCAAAATTAAATGTTGTTTAAGTAATCTTTATGAAACACGAATACAGTGTTAATTTTTCCTTTAAACTTACGAGTGATTTTTAATTTCAAAATCAAAATCGTACTTGTACTATCTGTATTTCAAGTGATCGACAACGTCGACCACCATTTTGTTTTCAAACGTGACGTCAAAATAGCAGAAACGAGCTGTAGATAAACAGTGATAAAGTGATATTTTTTTATATTGTGACTTCAGATTATATTTATTTGGACTTTAAAGTGGCATTGCACACAATTTATAACACGAGCCGTCCTTTTAAAGTGGAAAGTAAAAATCAACACAAGGTAGCCAAGTTCTATGCTTTTATTACTGACATATTTTCAGCAGAATGCAGAAATATATAACAGAAGTATTTTCCTACCTTTATTCTATTTCATTGTAAAGATAGCTGTTATAACAATACACACAATACTTAATCTTGCATTTGTTACTGCTGGTATGACGTCACTATGATGGCAGCTGTCGTTTCGGTGCAAGTATGTATTGCGTAATTTTTAAATTCAATATTTTAAGGAAATAAAAATAACACTTGACTAAGTTATATTAGATTTAGAACATATTTAAAAAGATATTGAAAATCATAAAATTGTTGTAATCATTTTGCGATATCTGGGATTTATATGATTTATTTAAGCAAATCAAATTTATTCGATAAAAAAAAAGAAATGTGGTGTCGTGGGACACCAGGTAGGAACGAAGTTCCTTCGGCTAATGTAGAATCGACACAATTTGCAAAAGAATTGTGTATACGACTGTCGCGCCTGCGCACGTCTCATTTAACGGTTTTATTTAACGAGGTCATCCTTACGGTTTTACTATCACATTTTTTTCAGTTCGGTCGCGCAGCAAAATCCCTATCTCCTCCAAGCCTGCCGTAAGGAACTTCGTTCCAATAATATTGGTTTTGTTTTATAAATCAAGTCCAAAATTCGCGCATTAACTATTTTTAACCCCGACAAAAATAACGATGTGTCTGTCTGTGGCACCATAGCGCTGGAACGGATGGACCGATTTCAATGCAGTTTCTTTTGAGTTCAAGCAAGTTCAAAGCAAGTTCTGTTGCGGTGGTTCTTAGTTATGTTTGATGAAATCGGCTCAGCCGTTTAAAAGTTATTGGGGGTTACGCTTGAAAGTAGTTTTTTTTTATATAATACTAGCGGTCGCCCGCGGCTCCGCCCGCGGATGTCGGTTACCGCTGCAAAAAGCCTACCCAGGAAAGACACGGTCAGCAAACAAAATGATTCCCAGGTCAATTCACAGACACCGACACTAACATCGACGAAGCAGTATCCGCAGGCTGAACAGATTTTCTTTCTGTGGATGTTAGTTGTTAAGTCCCGGAGTGCAACCCGTTGTTTTAGGATAGAAAACTTAAGCTATTATTGTAGAGCTTCTCTATACACAACATTTGACGTTATATTATTTTCTGGTAACAAAATATACTGATGGTCGGGAGCCCCGACCCGTGATAGGGCAACGTAAAGTTGCCCATGCGTAAAACATTCTTTTCGTAAATCAATTCCTACTAATTTGAATGTTTGGCCCTGGGATTTGTTTATCGTGAGTGCGAAAGAAATTTTTACTGGAAATTGGAGCCTTTTGAAGGGTATAGGCAAATCAGTAGGGATCATGGGTATTCTTGGTATATGAGCTAATTCACCAGCTGCAGGGCCGGTGATAATCTTCGCAACTATTAAATTATCTTTTAGCTCCTTTATAAGAAGTCTCGTGCCATTACACATGTTGGGGGGTCTTAAATTTCTGAGAAGCATTATCGGCGTGCCAACTTTTAACGACAGTTCATGAGGTGGAAGCCCAGCGGGGTTCAGAGAATTTAAAAATTCCTGGGGGTAGTGCACTGCGTCCTCGATGTTAGTGACGGTGTCTATGGATTTATAGCACTTAACTTCTCCCGGTACTTTCTGCATAATTAAATTGTTTATTTCGTTGACTGTGTCATTCCTGGGAGAAACTATTGCTCTACAACACAGCCAACGAAAATCATTTTGATGTAAGTTTTCGATGTCAGGATATATAGCATCTATCAGACTATCTAAATTATAGACTATTTGCCCTAGAGACTCATCCAAAGTAACCGCATAATCGGTGCCCAAATTTAAAGATGGAAAAATTCCTTCTCCCAGTTTCAGCAGCTGTTGTGGAAAATTGCTATGCGTATTTCCATGTAGATGAGCTCTCATATTAGTACGCAAATTCAAATGTTGAACAGATGTCCAAAGGTGAGACGATTTTAAACATGCCTTCATAATATCTGCTCGCGTACCTCTGTTGACGACAGGAAGCGTTTGTCGGAAATCTCCAGCAAATACAAAAGTGATACCACCCATGACATTAGCAGAGCTTCGGAGGTCTTTTAAAGTACGGTCCACGGCCTCCACATGAGCTCTATGACTCATGGTGCATTCATCCCATATTACCAACGACGCGTCTTGCAGCAACTTACCAAGAGGCCCATTTTTCCGAATAGAGCACGTAGACCGTTGATCTAAAGATACGGATAGCGGGAGTTTAAACGTAGAGTGAGCAGTTTTTCCTTCGTTCAAGAGAGTTGCAGCAATTCCTGACGAAGCAACTGCAATCGCTATCTTCCCTGATTGCCGTATCTTAGCAAGTATCAAATTTGCGAGAAAAGTCTTTCCGGTGCCTCCTGGTGCGTCCAAAAAAAATAATCTCCCCATGTTATTGTTCACGCTGTCCACAATAGTCTCATAAGCATGTCTTTGATCTGGTACTAATTTTGGCACATTGTCATTAACAAACGCTGTTAGATCATTGCTGTTATACTGTTGTACCATTGTGTCAATAGTATTATTCTGGGTACGAACGGGAGAAGGTAATCCAAAATCACTTAAATTTTTGTCGTTTAGTTCTAGAAGTTTGTTTTCTATTTCAATTAATACTTCATTATAAATGACTTCAGTGAAGAGTGAAGTGTTATCCTGATTTTGTTGTCTGATACGATGTCTAATATCTTCACACAACTGATCTTTGAAAGTATCCCATAACTTCAATGGTTCCGATGGTTGACAAAATAAAAGTATGACTACGAACAACTCCCTTAGTTTTTTTGGACAATGTGATAACGAAGCTTCGCTTAAAGTGTTACCCCAATGATCATCGTTTTCAAGTAAACCTCGGTCACGGCAAGCTGCTTGATACGTCTCTTTGACAATACCGTTTACAGTTTTAAGGTATGCAAATGAGGTCGGACCGCGTACGTGGTGCAGTAGAATCCTAAGATAAAAACACTCTGATTGGGATGGATGTATCCCGTAGACTCTACCTAAAGCGGCATCTTTTTTTATCCCCGGATGTCCAACTACATCTTCACCACGCCTCCTTCTAGTGAATGTATTATTTGCCCATGTATAGTATTGCGGGACTTCATGATACAGAAGAGTTTTCGCGAATTCATCTTCATTACAGAGAGCAAAAAATGCCAGTAATGTGGTATTGCGTGGGTTTTGGACAACTTGATGAGCTGTCCCTGGTGTAAAATACACCCTTTGACCGTTCTCTAGATGAACGGCCAAATGCACTACAGTAGGATGCCGCTCGTGAATGGGAAATTCAAATAAGCGCCAGACAGCTTCAGATGTGCTTATGTATCTGCCATTTAAATAGTTTTCGACCTCATCGTGTGGGTTTCTAAGGCTAAAAGTTGCCTGATCTGAACCTTTATTTATATACTTACATATATATTTAATGGCTTGGACAGAGTGGCAATACTCCACGTTTATATGAGCGTTAAAAGTCTTACATAGTAGCGGGGAGTATGGAACAATCCACCTATTATCTATCGTCACCATGTTGCCCCTGATTTCTAGCGTAGTGCTCCGACCGCCATTTCCTGTATCGCGCCTACGATAAACTGGATACCCATCCTCTCCGGTCTGGGTATCGTTCATGAAACGGCGAGGGTATTTTTTTGTGCAGACACCGTTCTTCATGCATGGTGCAGCTAAATTATGTTCTCCGCAGGGTCCATGTACCATATTTTTAGTTATAATGTCGTGTAGTACCGGATCAATTTGTTGATCGGGTAGCTCCGCAACTATGACACTGTCGATCTCATCTGGTTGTATTTTAGTTTCTAGCCAGAACAGCAAATGACAATGAGGTAAACCGCGTTTTTGCCACTCCACACTTGCCATATAACATTTTACTTTACCGAATATCTGTTCTTTGACAAATAATTTGATGAATTTCTTCATCTTTAAATGAAATACACGTGAAATTATGTCATGACGGTCGAAAGACCGTTGTCCTGGTAGCAGCTCGGCTTTTATTTCAGGCCATTCGGGGTTACATGTAAAAGTGACAAATAAGTCAGGTCTACCATAATTTCGAACGTACGTCATCGCGTCCTGCGTTTTCTCGTGCATGAAACGCGGAGAACCCGTAAATGACGATGGCAATATGACATGTTGACCGATATTTGATGGGTCAACATTTGCGTCATGATTTAAGGCATCTCTGAGATGAATGTAGTCATCAGCCCTCAGTCTTTGTTGATTCCGACAAATATAATTTAATCTTTCCGATATCATTTTCGCCATCATGTCAACACAATATTGACTAAATAAGTCTCTGTAATAATGTAACGGATTAAAAGAGTTAGTTCTAATCATTAATCTAAATGCATAAAATTGCATACACGAAACAGTTTTATTACGCGCAGAACCCTGCTGAGGGATAGTCAAATAATAACCGTCTTCTCCTGTCACAAACATTATAGGATACTGTAGTGGATCATAGGACCGATGTAGCTCAGAAACTCTTTTGAGCTGCCCGTCTCTACCGTGTAAGACTATATCCCTGGGACCTTTGTCTTCATCGACCAAGAGAACAGCTACCTCGTTTACAGTAGGAGCATTATATCTGCCTCTGTATGCTGTCTGTGGAGTGCGATCTGAATGAATAATTAACTTTAAATTATCTGAGGAGTTAAGTTCTAAGTTTTGTTTAAAACTTCGTATGTACACGTTATGATTATTTAAAGCGGTCTGTAATTCGTGAATTAAATCCATTTTTAAGGTTGGTGCGATGCTTGATCGCAACGATAACTGGTCTGCATCCGAAATAAAATATATTTGCAAGAACTGTGGGTTTTGGCCTGATGGTGGTAAAAGGCTACCAATTAGATGATACACTTGTCCTTCAATTTTAAAAGTGGGCATAAAATTTCCTTCCCTGATTTCTTTTGCGCCAAACGAAGTCATTTGAAAAAGACTATTGTATTTACGTATGTTTGTTAAAAAATGCCCAGATAATGGATGGTTATTAGTCAAAAGATTTTTTATTGGTTGTGGCGGCTCCTGCAGGTTAGGAAGACAAACTTTACCTGAAGCACAGCACATACCATTAGGTTCGTCCGCCCATTTCTTGGCAGAGCAGTTAGAGCAGATCTTATTCATGACTCCGATTTGGACGGACGCTTGTTGTGCATAATCAAACTGCGGATCATATCTGAAAGCCAGTCTGTTGCTGTTAGCTAAAATTCGATTGCGAACTCTATTTGTGGACAACTGCTGTCTCTCTGCCTGAGCTCTAAGTCGCTGCAAACGCTCGACACTCGACTCTCTTTCGCGCAACTGAGAGGTCCTTATATTTTGTTCATGAAGACGTTGGGAACGCTCCAGGCTCGACTCTTGAGCGCGTAGCTCAGAGGTTCTCAAGCTTTGTACGGCAAGGCGTTGCGAACGCTCGACACTCGACTCTCGTTCGCGTAAGTCAGAGGTCCTTACATTTTGTTCATGAAGACGTTGGGAACGCTCCAGCCTCGACTCTCGTGCACGTAACTCAGAGGTTCTCAGATTTTGTTTTGCAAGGCGTTGTGAACGTTCGACACTCGACTCTCGTGCGCGTACCTGAGAGTTTCTCTGATTTTGTTCAGCAAGGCGTTGTGAACGTTCAGGTGAAGATTCTCCCATACGACGTATTTTTGCTGCCCGTGCTTGAGAACTATGTTTAGAAAGTTGAGACCTGGCTCTCTTAGGCATTTTCAAATGTTTAAGATAATGTTATTAGCGTGTAATATTCTAGCTCTAAAAAAAACTGTTGGTTAGCCCTGAAAAGAACTGTTGGTAAGCCCTGAAAAGAACTGTTGGTTAGCCCTGAAAAGAACTGTTGGTAAGCCCTGAAAAGAACTGTTGGTTAGCCCTGAAAAGAACTGTTGTTTAGCTCTAAGAAGAACTGTTGTTTAGCTCTGAGAAGAACTTTTGCGTAGGTGTAGTTTAAAGAACGAAACCTAAAAAAATCGCATGAAAATTATTAGACTTCACGCACGACCGCTGCGTAGGGAGCCGACCGCGCGAATGAGCCGCGCGGGTACCTTACTCATAGATCTAAACTCCCCCTCCCACACGCTCACCGGGCCTTGGTAACGCCTACTTCGCAACGGGCCGTGCAGCAGAAATCGTAATATTTTAATTTCGCTATAACTTCAGAACCAAACGTCCAATTTTAATCATTCAAAGACCAAATATTATCTACATTAAATGTACTTAGTTATGAAATAATTTATTTTGATAAGGATTAATAGCATGAGTAAAATAAACGCGTTTAAATGTAGTCCAAAAAAAATCAAGATTTTTCAATAAAAAAATGGTTATTGTGCCTCACTCGACATAGATAGGTATAGTGTGTCGCGGACTTTTTTGTAGATATTTATAAGATCTACAATTACTTAGAACATTTTATGGTTCTATCTTTAATAGTTTAGGCAGGGTACGCAAAATAAGTAACTTTTTTGGTTGATTTTTTACACCTTGTGTCCGAAAAACCCTAATATCTTACGGAACCCTATTTTTGTTCAAAATGTAATATAGCCTATATTACTCGTGGATAATGTAGCTTTCGAATGGTGAAAGAATTTTTAAAATCGGTCCAGTAGTTTATGAGCCTATTCATTACAATCAAACAAACAAACAAACAAAGTTTTCCTCTTTATAATATTAGTGTAGATAAATTTATGCCGTCGGCACAGGTATGACACTTCATAGAAGCGGAGTGTCTTATGCCTACTACTACTACAAATGAAACTATACATCCGTGCACACGACAATGTGTGTGTGTTCGCCCCTCAACACAATCGAAAAGGCGAGAACGGGGGAGAGAAGTGCGGGGACGGGGAACGGGGAACGGGACGCATGTTGCGCAGGATCCTGGGAGTGTCCGTTCTGTATGTAATACTTTAATTATGTGCCGTCGGGCAACACTCACCCTGTTGAAGACCCATATCTCTCCCTGCGCGGTGGGCTTGGGCACGCCGTGTCCGTTGTAGTGGAACAGCACGCGCTCGTCCTTCGCGTTGCGCCGCAGCGAGCAGCACAGCTTCTTTACCTGCACATACAATACACAACATTTTTTATCATCATCATCAACAGCTCTGAGGTATCTACTGCTGGGAGTGCTGGGCATAAGCCTCCTTTTGTTTGCGCCACCCTGCTCTGTTGTTGGCCATCACAATCCAGTTCATTCCAGCAACTTGCCTGATATCGTCAATCCACCTATCCGCCGGACGTCCCACACTACGTTTCCCGTTTCTGTGCTAACATTCGGTGACGGCCTTACTCCACCTGCCATCGTTCCTTCGAACCAGGTGTCCTGCCCAGTTCCACTTTAGAGTCGCAACCCTGGAGAGCACGTCATGAACTTTTGTTCGACGTCGGATCTCCACGTTGCGAACTCGGTGTTGCAATTCGATGCCGAACATGACTCGCTCCATGGCTCTCTGCGCAACCGCATCTTTATACATGGTACCTTTTGTAAGAGTCTATGTCTCGGCACCATTTTCATATATGCTGGGAAATACGTTATTATACAAGTAATTGCCTGAACTGAATACTGTTATGTCATGCAAAGGAATTATTCACCTACTGGAAAATGTTAAGTCAGTGTCAGTCAAAGTGGCAAAATTGCAATTGATTGTTGCAAACATTGGGTGAATATATAACTCATTTATGTTCTGATTGTTTTATACAGTCGGTAGAAATCAAAGTACAGTTGATGAACTTAAATAACCGGACAAGTGCGAGTCGGACTGGCGCACGAAGGGTTCCGTACCATTATCTATAAAAAATTACGTTTGTTTTATGGGAAATCCTTGTTTTATTTATTTTTAAAAGGAATATACAACTAAATATTCTGTGAATATTTCTAGCGTCTACTTATTACCGTTATTAATATCGAGCAAAAAACGGCAAATAAATCACGTTTTTTGTATGGGAGCCCACTAATATATTTATTTTATTCTGTTTTTAGTATCTGTTGTAATAGCGGCGTCAGAAATACACCATCTGTGAATATTTCAACTGTCTAGCTATCACGGTTCATGAGATACAGCCTGGTGACGAACAAAAAGACAAAAGGACCGACGGAAAGCGGAGTCTTGGTATAGGGTCCCGTTTTTACCCCTTGGGTACGGAACTGTAAAAATATCTAGGTTCTAGGAATAATTAAACAGTCAAAACCGCAAGTCGCCACAGCAAGCGTGCGGCGGCCCGTGACGCGCCGCCGCCGCCAAGGCCGCGGCGGCGCCTCATTAACTAATTTATGTTAATTCGCCGCCAGACCCCACCTGACACTCCTTTTGCTCTTGTTTACGCAAATTATTTTATTTTATACATTATAGATTTTTTAACCGACTTCCAAAAAGGAGGACATCCCATACAAAAAACAATTCTTCGCGATCTCTTTTATGTTTGTTCATTGTTCACCGATTATTCGAAAACGCCTTGACCGATTTGAAATTTGTTTTTTTGTTTGAATGGGTATACTTGTCAGGTGGTCCCATAGAAAATATATCAAAATCAGTTGTGTATTTTGGGGTTGAATTCGATTTTTAGTTTTGAAAAATTATTTCACTTATGGAATATACACAGGGAATATAATTGTACCCACCTTGCTAATTTAAGTCTTTCCCTATATGACGGAATTTTAGAATGACAAAAAATCATCGCATCTCAATATCACTATACGTTAAGGAACTGTAATTGTACTGTACGTTTCCGTAAGCACAAGTTTTAAAGCATGGTTTAGAAGAAAAATAGGCGACCTTTGGTGCCATACTGTCAACCACCAGACATTTTGGGACCTCATAATCTCCATTGGGATGCATTTGCATCAATCACTCAAGCAATTCACAAACGCCGACACCATTCTTTAGGCTAATGGTTTTTGTATGTGTAAGTGGCAAGACACTCACCTCGTCGCTGGTGGGGTCCAGCGACTGCTTGTAGCGCGCGCGCGGCTGCCAGCGCTCGTACTGCGACTGCAGCGAGTGTCCGATGCTCTCCAGAGCCTTGCTCGGAGACATGGAGTTTGGATCTGAACAACAGAATAAGCAATATTTAAAAAAAAGTAATCTTTTAAAATGTTTTTTTTTTTTTTGGAATCTATTTTGCTTTATCTATTTGCCTGCATCAACGCGGTGAGAGCGGCGGCCGCACCGGCTCCAGATGGAGGGGCACCTGATCTGCTATGGTGAGTTAGAGAGAGAAAGCGAGAACGGGAGTACGCATTTCTAGTGCTTTCGCATACAAAGCAACGTCGGGAGTGGTCGTGGATTAAGCATGAACAAAATTAACAAAAATTTGCAATATAAAACCAATATTTTTGAAACGGATCCCTAAATCGAAAAATGATGTTTCACAATATTTTTGAAAGACCTATTCAACGATACCCCACACGACAGATTAGTCGAAAAAAAAAAATTGACCCCTACTTTACTTGTATGGGAGCTAACCAAAAAAAATTGTTTTTTTTACATATTTTCTTATCGCTTTTTTGGCATTATTAATATAGATAGGTACTTATACCAAATTAAGGCTTTCTAGTAGTTATAGTCTCTGAGTAAAAACACGGACTGACTAACAGACATGGGGAAACTATAAGGGTTCCTTGTTTACTACGGAACCCTAAAAAGAATTTACACTAAAAATTAACTAACAATAGCTACTTTTGCTACGTGTGGTTAATCCGACACTGGCGCGGCCGCCATCACGTGCGGGGACGTCGATGACGACGCACGAGAGCCGCCCGCGGTGACTCACTGTCTGGCCGCGGTTGCAGTGTGCAGTGCGACGCGCACATTCAAATAGAGGCCAAAGCTAGAGGCGCTGTCACAAAACTACTATGAATCATAAAGATCGTCTATTTTAGAGAGTCATCACTGTTTGATTTACATACTATACTTTGTTGAACAATGTTAATGCGTTTTTTTGTATGTAGAGCCATCCTGCCTACAGTGTCCAACGGCGAATTTCCAAAAAGCGACAAATTAATTAAAAAACATGCTGCTTCCTGTCAGCTGGCTGTCTAATATTATCATTTAGAAAAAGACAAACCGGCAGTGTAACACAAACTGCAGACAACATCTACAAATACATATCTGAACAAGTCAAACAAGTAAACAACACTCACCGATCCAGCATTCCAGCCGCGCACAGGGCTGGGTCTTCACCACATCCGGCGGATCAACTCCGACGTTAAGGCATAGCACTAACGCTACACAGTGTGTCTTGTACTGTAACAGACGCAAACCCAACTTAGCCAAACTTACAGAAGGTCATGCACGAACACCACATGACAAATAAACTTCAATTAAGAATAACAGCATCAGAATTCTTAATGAAAATTTTTATTCACAGCAAAATCGAAGTTTTGTATTGCCATTCTAACCAAGCTGTAGCCAAACAGCTGAAGATTTTGTCAAACTGTAGATTATAACAATCTAACTGAGACATATATGTCATGTACATTTAAAAAAAAGCAATAAACCCGACTGCCTTCTTATATACATCAAGTTTAAATCCATCGAGCCATTAATGCCACAGAGCAAGCTAACTATTATATTCATACATCTATCCTAGGATTTTATCTCTTACTGAAGATAATTTTTTAATATTATTTTAGTGTAAGGGCAACAAACTACTAGTGTTTCAGAACAACCACTGCTAGGCAGATCACTATAAAAGAAACCCAGTTCAGTATTGCCAAATCTAAACATGCATATAACTGTTACACCTGCAATATTGCCCGCATGTTCAAGGTGGTTCCTTCTTCCACAATTCCACTGAATCTTTACTTTTAAATTTTTTACTTTCTGTTGAATTTAATTAGAGAAATGTAAATAATTACGTTTTAATTTAAAGTTATTTGAAGTTAAAACACTTGAATTTGTTCTTTCTAAACTTCTTATTTTGAAATAGAATCAAATGCTTATAGTCTGTTTTTAAGGGGCATTCTTATAAGGAGAGTTATATTTTTCTAAGTTCAGCAATGCCACTTAGTCCGAATGTTAAACACATCCACCTTAAACCAAAACGCCTAAGAGCCAGACTGAATTCCACAACATGTGGGGGTTCTAAGTACAGAGCTCCCAGCGCTCAGAAAAAAAATTCTATCAGATTTGTTTGGACTTTTGAGTCAAGTTTGGCGTCGTTTTCAGATACCTAGATGATGCCCAGTTCATTCCCTATACAAGATTGTTTTGGGTTCCATAGCAAAATATGACCCAATACTTAAAATAAAAACTTTTAGTAGAAACACAATGTAAACAAACCCTTTGGTTTATATAATGAACATACATTGAACTATTTCAATGTAAAATATACTAATTATTGCATATACCGAATAGAGCCACATAGAATGGTTTATCTTTGAACTACTTTAGAACTTTTATTTCCTGGCTATCATGACTGATATTGTTGGATTCCTTGTAACGCCCAAAACACGAAACTCTCGGTCGTAGAGTGCTAAAGTGGGAGGCAATCAGAGATAGCAGAAGAGCAGTTTGGTTTTCACTCCATAATTCGATGAGCACTGGACCGATTTACAAAATTTAAATTATTTCTTAAAGGTAATAATATGCTCCATGTTTGGTCGATATACATCTTAGATGTATTTATTACAGCTGATGAGTTATATAAAATTAAATATTGAAGTTCACATACTAGATGGTCTTTCAGAGTGTATTTTTATAAACCAAGTTTCATTAAAAATCTGAAAATATAAGGGATTGTTTACTTTGTGTTACTACTATAATTTTATTATTTTACATAGGTATTGTATTATATTTTGATACGGAACCCTCAAAAAAACTGGTACAGGGAATGAACTGGGCATCATCTAGTTATCTGATAATGACACCAAACTTGACTCGAGAGGTCCAAAGAAATCTGTCATTTTTTTTTCTGAAAACCGGAAGCTCTGTACTTTGGCCCCCCATCTCCCATCACCTGACACGGAGTTCAATCTGGCTCTCGGGCGTTTTGGGCTTGGGTAGACATGTATAACATTTGTACCAAGTGGCATTGCTGAACTGAAAATTGGTATACTTCTTCACCTAAAAAAGGAACTATTAAAAGTTTTTTAAGTCATACCTATGAACTCTTACTCTTATAGATCTACATATTGGTAGTAAGATTAACATTTTGATGTTTGTGTTGGATGCTTTACTCCCTCACTCTTTAATCCTGGTTTAAGATAATGGAATACTTTGTATTAAAAAATGATAGCAGGTTCAAGGTCCCAATTTGCAGCCCACAACATATTAAATAGTAAGTAATTAAGTATAGTAAAGCCTTGCAAATCATAGCAGACAGAATACTACCTAGGTACTTATTTACCCAGAGTTTGGTAATACATATCAATATTTTGACCAAAACACTGACTTACGGACAAATTAATGGTTGCAATCTTAGGTTCGCAAGGTGATACTGTAATTTACCAGATAATAACAAATTAAGTTTATTTCCATTAAAGGTTAAACTATACTCTAATTAATCGACAGATAAATAGCAATAGGCGGCGAGGAAGCTCCCAGGGCCATGTGCATTTGTTTTGATCGCGCCAAATGCCTGCAGTATCTACATACCTACGCAGTAATTGAGTCAGACAAAGTTAATTACTGGAATAAATGTACTGTACCTTCTCTTTGACTCTCCACGAGTGCTCCACGGGCTCGGCACCTTTGATAGGCTCAAGGTGCCTCGATTTATTGAAACACAGAGGCAAATCCCAATCATCTACGTCCGCCGAAGTCTCACTGTCACCTTGGTCACTGTTCTCCTCATCTTTACCAGCGAGATAAGGAGGCATATCTGTCATTTTCACTTAACACTTTGTCGAAAACTCGTCAGTAAATATCGCTTAACGAACACTTACAATAAAGAACAACATTTTTAAAGCCTTACAGAAACCAACATCATGTGCGCGTCCATTTTTCGATACCACATGGGAATAAACAATAAGATTAGTGTGGCTATTATAAAAAATATAGAATCTGCCAAACATCTCAAAAGTGACTGTCAAAATGGTCTTGACAATGATGGCGCCTTGGTGCCATGCCATATTCCACCGGTTGTTTCAGGTTTTTAAACCTCCGACAAAAAGGAGGGGTGTTATAAGTTTGTTGTAATGTCTGTCCATAGACCTACATTTTTTTTACTGTTTGTCTGTCCGATTTCGATGCATTTTTTTACGTGATAGCAGGTTTCCTTCTTCGATAGATAGAAACCGATTCAGCGGTTCAAAAGTTATTTACTTGAACGCTTAAAAATCGGGGTTTAATAAAATTTGCCTGGCAAGTAAAATTGTTTAATTTGTGGGCGGGAGGTCCCACCATATTAAAAGTTCTCCGATTATTTCAGCAATGTTAAAGCTACAAAGATTCTTTTGAGATTAATGATTATTCGTCTAAGTCACAGGTCTAAATAAATTAAAGTTTTATAGGAATATTTGCCAAAATAGCAGGATTATACATAAATGGTCACCCTAAGTCCCAGTTTGTATATTCCATTACATGTACATGGTTCTTCAATCTGCAACCATCATTCAATAATCGTAAATATTATTTACTGTGCTTGCAAATTATTAGTTTTTTTTTATAGTAAAAATTACGTTGTATGTTTTATAAAATATTATAAAAGTAAGTTATACTGTATAACAATACCTAACAAGATATTTCAACAAGTGTTTACGTTTTCTTATAGTTTTCTTGACTTAAATTTTACAATTTTTTTTTTAAATATGTCGTTAAACAAAATGTCGTTGTTACCCGATTTTAAAAGGATGTCTATATCCACAGAGTACCTACTTTGTTGCAATATTGTCAATGAAAAATGTTGCAAATTGCACAGGAAAACCCTGCCCGTTTACTCCGTCGAACGAGGTGCCCTGCTCAGTTCCAATTTTAAGTTGATCGTGGTTTCAACATCTACCTAGTACGTTGTCAGAGTCCGAGTTCCTGTAACATGCTAAGAATGGCAAGTTCAATATATCTCTGTACGACTCTCAGAGTTACTCTGCACAGCCTCCTAACACAGATTAGAAGCGTAACCATATAAGGCGCTCCATCTCTCTTGTATCGTTATCAACAGAGGCGATAAAAGAAAGATCAAAGCGCAAAAATCTCATCAAACGACTGCAATTGACTGCATTACGTAAGGTTAGATGTCGGACGGCAGTCGGGTGTAGAACTTATTGCATAATTACATATTAGGAGGGTAGATAGACATCAGGCAGGCGGCCACTTGTAAAACCAAACTGTTTAAATGTATAACACCAGCCAAATAGTTTAAAATGTTCTTCTTTTTAGGGTTCCGTAGCCACATGGCAAAAAACGAAACCCTTATGGTTTATGGTTTCATCATGTCTGTCTGTCTCTCTCTGTCACTTTTTTCCGAAACTATAAGAACTATACTGTTGAAACTTGGTAAGTAGATGTATTCTGTGAACCGCATTAAAATTTTCACACAAAACTAGAAAAAAAAGAATAAATGGGATTCCCCATACTTAGAACTGAAACTCAAAAATTTGTTTCATCTAACCCATACAGTAAAAAAAAACTTGGTCTATGAATGAACCCATACGTGTGGGGTATCTATGGATAGGTCTTCAAAAATTATATTGAGGTTTCTAATACGTTTATTTTAAACATCTATCAAGGTTACAACGAACTATAGTCCATTTGTTTAGGTTTGTTAAAGAATGTAAACAATCTTGACATTTATTTTTATTGATGAAGTATACACTTTAATAAGTCAAAACCTTCGCAAATTACAAATTGTTTATTTTATAAAATATAAATTACATAATTTATTTGTAATTTGCAAGGGATTTGATTTATAAAGTGTATATTTCAATAAAAGGCATGTCAAGATTGTTTACATTCTTTTAAATACCTAAACAAATGGACTATACAACTTTTATATTATGTTACTTGCTGCTACGCAACCCTTCATGGGCGAGTCCGACTCGCACTTGGCAGCTTTTTTTCTTTTTTTCGCACCATTTTCGGCATCCTCCATCTTCTCAAAAGATAACGTGATTTTGCTTTTTTATTACAGACTATGGACGGTAAGTAAATTCTTTATTGTACAGTCGGAATATTACATATCTATTCTAGCCTCTACTTATATCTTGAATTTTCTCTTATAAAGAAAATTTTAGATAAAAGTAGCGGCCTGGATGGATACATATGTAATATTACGACTGTACATAAAGACACAACGCAATTAAAAACATAATAGTATAAAAGCGGACTTATCCCTATCAGGGATCTCTTCTGGTCAATCCAAAAATATTTTTTTATTTTTATTTATTTGGTTCACTATCTGGCTGAACAACATTGGTGCAGGATGGCAGCATTGCCAGCTGCATTCCGTCTACCGTCCATACTCTTAAAAAGATAACACTATCAAAAAAACATTCCTCTATAAATTCAAGGAAAACATAATGACCCTGAATCCCTGACTGTGTCTGTGACCCTGACTTGTCCCTTATCACTATTTACGCGCGTGCTCGTAGCTCGACAGGCATACCACTGATTTATTATATCAGTGTTCCAGGAATAGACAACAACAAAAAAGAAATAACCTGAATAGTCGGGTATATTTTATAATAAATAATATACATAACATGAGGTATATAACTGAAATCGGGAAATTAGTTGATACAAAAGCCACTTTATTACAAAAGCACCAAAGAGTGTTATTGTGTAAACCTCATTAATTAGTCCATTGGCATTGATACATACATTGATTGCTATCACTAGTTACATGGAAAAATATAATTAGGATGATGGATGATATTTTATAGTCCCTAACAACTAGGACCATTCATTGAGCATATCCAGCGTGCGTCACATGCGGACGGCACTGCACACCGCACAGTTGTTGGACTCCGCGCCCTCGGGCAGGCACTCTATGTGAAAGGAATGCCTACAATTATACACTTTAAGGTTGGAGGCATTAGACAAGTCCTTGATGATGATGCGCCCTTGGCACACACTGCACAGAAAGTCATCAGTCACAGATATACCTCTCCTCTGACCAATGATCAGCTTTTCATGTATTTCAAAGAAGTTGCGCAGCGTGATGACCTTGCAAGCCTCCTGCACCGACAGCTGCAACCGGTAGTCACACATCATCTTAGCCAGAGAGTCCTTTAAGTCTTTAATTTCACAGCCAGACTTGATGTTCTGTATTAGCATTCGCGGGTCCACATAGTTCCCTATCCGCTTCAGCAGCAATGTGACATACTCTGGCTTATCTACCGTGTGCTTGATAAGGTCCGTCCAGAGCTCTTTGTCATTGTGCTCTTGACAAAAGTTGATGGCTTGCTTGATGTCTTGCAGCTGCTCGATGATGATTTGTAAAGCCTCCCGTGTGTTGCCTATTCGTCCCAGTAGAAACACTGTTTCTGGATAAAAGCCATTGCCCTGACACACGTCCAATGCTTCCTGAATGGGGTAGTTGTCACTGCACTTGAGGAATGGTAGAAGCTTATCTTTATCGTACTTTGCGTACAGCCTGACCAGCTTGCCATGGTATCGGCCATTGGGCTCTTTCTTGCTGTAAGCATGGAGATACTGGAACAACAGGTAGTCGTGTTTCTCCAGCTGCTTCTCCACAACTTCAACTGGAATTTTAATTTCTAGAAGAAGAGATATTGCTTCATTGCAGTCCAGGGTCATTAGGGCTAATATTTTGTCATGAATCACATTGTACATTTTATACTCAGTGATAAGTTTAAAAACATCTTTATGCTGAAGTTTGAGGTATGTGTTCAGGGCTTTGTCATATTTCTTTTGATAGCAATACAGCATGGCTAAGGCCTCCAGGTAAATGTCTTTGTCCACCTGAGTGGTGAACAGATGGTCCAGCACTTCCTTGATGATGACACCTGTGTTGTACAGCTTGTGGTGCCACTCCTTCACCAGCTTAAGGAACCCGTGTGGATCTACTTTGAGGTACTCATAGAAGATTAGTTCATAAATATGTGGGCTCAAGCACTGTTCTGGGTTCCTTGGCACATAAGGGCTAATAGCTCTGAGTTGGTTGACTTCAGCAAACTTCACTATCTGGTTTTCCCACAGAACTTTCTCATTCTTACAGATACGAGCACAAAGAATGGCCGCTTCTTCAAACAGGTGCTCTGATAGCAAATGGTCTAAGTACTGAACTCCTACAACCACCAGTGAGTGCTTGGAAGTCTTGCCGCCCACTTCCTCCAGCACTGCCATGGCCTTCTCAAAGCGGCTGTGCTCTGTGAGCCAGGTTATTCTCTCGTCTATATCATAAGGACTGGCTACAACTATGTCTTTAGGAGATACAATAAAAAATCTGTTTTCTTCAATGAGCATGTCCAGATAGTAATCATTACAAGAATATTCTTCATATCCTCGAATGTTGAGGCAGTCAGTGGACACTTCACAGAATTCACAGTCTTTGTAGTCAGCTACCATCAGCACGGGGCGCTGCGCCTTGCCTGTTTCCGGGTCACATTCCTTTGGTACGCCAAGCAACACCAGCTGGTTGTCCAAGGGTCCAAGCCCACTGATATAATAGTCTGTCTGGAAAGTATATGCAGGATCCACCAAGTACTCGGTGACATCTCTGGTCTGTAACTCTATTTGACTGCGTTTCCTAATGATACATATTCTGATGGTGTCCACCCAGCCTATCATAAGTGTTTTTGGAGCAGACCATAGGAGGTTGCAACGGTAATCCTCAATGGACCTGTTGGGACTCTTTTCCCACTGAATAAGGCCCAGGGAACACCGTGCCAGAAGGTCGTAGACTCGTACACCGACTTCACTGGCCCAAGCAATGAAGCGGTCGTGCCATGCAATGGCCTGCACATAGCCCTCGCACTCAAACAGCACCGTGCTGCGTAACCGGTTCAGGAATGTCTTCTCATACAGGGTAAGTTTATTATCACCTGAAAAATAATGTTGTGAAATCAATTGTACAAAATAATTATGTAGCATGTAACTCAGAATTTTATTATTTGCAATAAATGCTCAAATTGTTTTATTATTTTGAATTAATAATAGGTTGATTAAGTATTTAAAAAAAATAATTTTGGAACAGAACAACTTTGAATAAGGAGGAGTGGAAACACAATAAAATGAACAAATGATCTCTGTCTGAATAAAGGGTATTTTTATTCCATATAGGTAAGTATATCAATGCTTATCAATGTTATTGGGTCTAAGAATACACTTACATAATATAAATAATGAAAGTGCTATAAAAGCGAAAAAAGCATTACATACCAGTCAGAAATCTTCTACCAGAACCAGATTTAAAATAGCAAGGATCCAAGGCCACAGATTTGATGACTTTCCCTAATGTTAGGCTGTGCGTGTTGTCGTTGCAGTAAAGGCCATAGACGACCACCTTGCCGTCGTCAGAGCAGCTCGCGATGTAGTCGCCGTTGAGGTCCACCGAGATCTTGTTCACTGCGATGGCGTGCGCTTGCAACTCCTTGTCCCTGCCGTCCTGCGAGATCGGCACCGTGTTTCCTTCATGATCCAGTAGGTGTATCACCCCCCACTGCGTGCCAAGACAAATGAACTTCGTGTGTACACAGATGCAGCTCACTGCGTCTTTCAGGAGAATATTTTGCACATCATTACCCATTCGATCATATTTCAACTTCGGCTCCTCATCTGGAGGCAAGCTGTCGCAGCTCTCCAAATTCAGAGCCATGACTGGAGTACAGTACAATACGTTCGCTACTCGTTCTAATTAGGTATCACATATTACTGCAATTAATAATTTAATTCTCTGTTTTCCGCTTTTGTTTCGATTTCGTTCGCTTCATAAAAATTGTAAATATTTTTTCATTATATTTGACACTGACAGCAAGCAGTGACATGACATGACAGATTTTGGATGACCATGGGTCGCAATTTTTAATATTTTTTGTTTGGCAAAATTGCTATCGTCTGACTGAGTACCCGGATGCAGACATCATAGACATATGGCCTGGTGGAAAATCCTATATATGTTTCCGGTGAGCGGTATAATTTCGCGCGCTTTATAATTATTTGAAAAGTTTTTGTGAGAAATAATGAAAGGATTCAAAGGATACAAACATGATTTAACGCCATTTGGACAGAAAATATTTAATGTTTTAATTAATAATAGTAATAAAGGTGTGTTAAAATAATAAATAGACACTATGCAATATGTAACAAAAACCCTGTCCGATCCTTGTAGGAGCAACTCAGACCGTCAATATGAACAACTTTTCCTATGGGACCGATGCTTGAAACACGAAAAAATCGACGTTTTCATACAAATTGCCGGGTCGGCCGAACCTTACGCAGTAAAAAAAATCTTGGTCAATGGGCCGAACACTTTTGTATGAAAATGACGATTTTTTCTTCCGAGTTTCAAGCATTAGTCCCATTGGAAAAGTTGTTCATATTGCCGGCCTGAGTTGCTCCCACAAGGATCGGTCAGGGTATTTGTAACATATTGTACCTATACAAATTACAATACTTATCAAACTTTCGAGACCAAGCGCATGGTGTCTAAATCCATCTGTGGTGTTTAAAATAATAAATAAATAATCACAAATATAAATTAGGTATAATAATTCCAAAATATGTAATATTTTTCTTTTTCCCAGACTTAGATAAAGAAAAAGTATAATAGAAGGTACCAATTGCAGCTTCTCTATCCACGCGGATTGTAAAAACCTATCGAGGATATGGGCTAAAAGCTGATGAGTCATGTCAAGGTTATGTGGCTAAATTTCTTTGCACAGCCTATATCAATCCTCTGTGCAACGGCGGACGTTGGCAGTTGCTCTGCACAAAGAGGCGCTGCTGCTCATTCTCTCTGTTACCCTGTAAGCCCTATATCTCATCCCTTAGGTGCTTGCCGTGGCAGAGGAAAGGGGTGGTGATGGTGATAAGTAGTTGTCTATTCGGCCGTCACTTCACGGCAAATTTGGATAACAACAACCCGTTACATATTCTGATTGCTTTTCACCTACACGCCCCATTGGTTTTTTTATTTCAGACAAACAGCGCCGCAGCAACAGTAGAAACAATAGTGGATTTGATCGACGTAATGGACAGAAAAGAAAATTGTTGACGTATGTATAATATATTAAATAATAAGGAGCAACACACTATAATCATTGCCCGCAGGGCAGCTCTGCCGAGCTGTTAGTGAGTAACGACACCACAGACCTGAGTGCTCCAGAAAGCCGGTCAGATCCTCGTCCCCGACTAGTCTTCATCGGTCGGGGGGGGAGACCCAAGAGGGCTCGCAGGGCTCTCAGCTCTGCATTGTCTTAAATGGCCGTGGAGAGAGGAGTTGTCAGTGCTGTTTCTCCGGGGGTAGAAGTGTTAAGGCATCAAGCCGCGAGTAACTTTAGAGAAAGCGCAGCACACCTGTTGTGTTGCTCCTTTACCGGCAACTATAGTCGTTTAAGAGGCCCATCTAGTGGGCGGGCACCACCTGCCTACAACAGTCAGTAATCATGATTACGGCTGGTGACGTTTCTTCATCAGTCCATCCCGATCTCATTCCATTATCCATAAACTTTTCCTTTTTCTTTTTTTTGATCCTTCTCATGCCGGAACCTATTCGGGAGGTACACTTTTCATAGGTATATCCATGAATGGTTTTTGGCTGGAGCGTCACCCATAACATCAATTTCTCCAAAGGGCCTATAGCTCTACGTGTTGGATTGGATTTGTATCCCGATGCAAGCCTCTCAAAGGACCGGGGTGAAAAGGCTCGCGATTCTCAAAGGAGATATAATAATAAGTAGAAGTTTCCTCATTCATGTACGATCGGTACGAGTGTACTCACATCCCTTATGTAGATATTATGTTTTCAGATTTGATGATGCATGTAGTCCGAGACCTCCGTCATTCAGTCAAAACGAACCATTACAAGATTATTTCAAGGACTGCACCCTAAATACTTACCACTCTGATGATCGCGACATTACTGTATTTAATGATCACGATATCGGAGACTTCTCCACCCCTGATGAGCTGCTTCAAACTAATTCTAAAGATAGGCCTAGTGATTTTGATGCCGACCGATTACAGCATAACTCGGTGCTAAGCAAGCCAGTAGGAGATAAGCCCAATGTAACTTCCGCAGGTTTACTGCAGCTAAGTACATTACAAAATAATGCTAAGCAGGACGCTCTGAATTTCACCACGGTAGGCCTGCCGCTACCGAAAGCCACAGAAGATGATTCTCGCATTTTTGATGTTTTATTTCAAAATAATTCGGTACAAATCGACGCCGTAGAAGATCGGCGCAATTTTTTTTGCGCTGACTCATTACAGTTTAATCGGGCACAAAAAAAAATCAAAGAAAATAGACCCAATGTAGTCTCCGCACAATTGAAACAGTTTGATTCAGTACAAAATAATATTCAAGAAGATAAATCTACTTTCACCCCTGCTGAGTTTCTTCAGATAAATTCAGCAAGAGTTGTTAATGACAATAGTCCCAATCCCAACGTTACACTGCTTAGTGAAGATAATGTAAGTATGACTGCTATAAGGCCACATGAGTCGGCAGGGTTCCCAAAAAATGCCGCAGAAAATTGTCCCAGCATTTGTAGCCTGGACCTATTGCAGCCACGTAATAAACTTTGTCTTGATTCCAATAAAAGTATCGAAATTTTTAAACTAACTACACTTACAGATAGAAATAATTTAAATGAAAAGAGCGATGTTCCATGGAGTGACATGTTTGATACAGAGTTAGTGCCTAATGATATTATTGCACCTGCAGTCAAAGAGAAATGTATTATTAAGCAGAATGCTGCAGACGAAAAGCAATTAAAAATATGTTTTCCTAATGAAAGCAATACCAACCTGAATGTTGATACGATCAAAAAGCGTGATAAGAACAACACGGAAAAGAAAGCTAAATGTGTGAAGCGCAAGAAAGAGAATTCTGAAGATAAAGCTCCAAAAAAATTGAAAGAAATTAGTACAAGCACAGTAAGAAAAGCAAAATATACAAAATCTGTAAAAAAGTGGCTCGATAGTATCGATTCGAACAATCCAGAGGAAACTGAAAATCATCAGAAAAGTGAAATTCAGGATTCCAATAAACTAGTTGAACCAGAAACAAGAAAAGAAGATCAGAAAACAGAAAAGAAGACATTTGTTTCCAATAAACAGAAAATATCAGCTAAGAAGGTAGTCCAAGCACGATTAGCCAACAAAGGAGGCATTATGAAATTTGATAAACCTGAAATTGAACAGGATAGTGGTGGGAATCGTTCGAGTGCCGCCGCTGTGGACGTGGAGTCTGTCAGCAAAGCGGCAAACAAAGTGACCGCAAAGAAAGGCAAGCTCAGGTTCGTCGCGCCGCTAAAATCTCAGGCGCCAGGGAAGGAGATTGCCTTCACTGTCGCATCTATAGACGATAGCAACTGGGAGGAACACTCTGCAAAATTGCAATCATCGAATATTACTGAACTTTTCGCAGTTTTAACGTACAGGTAAATAGGTGTACCTACTAACTAAATAATAACTTTGCCAACCTTGATACCAACACTGTTTATCCTTGATCAATGTGAAAACATTGATAGACTTGGTAATAAATAATTGCAAAATATTTTAGCAACGGTTTCAACCAGCTGAACAAGCAATTTACCGAAGACGACTGCATTCCCGATGGTATCATGCTTCTTATTAACGAGGAATTTTACTATTTCCAAAAAACAAACGACACGTTCAGGTACAATTAACTAATTTAATTAACAATTCAATCAAGGTCGTTATACAATCTTAGGTACAGTTTACTTCTGTTTTATAATTGCAGTGACATCATAACAAAATTTCTGGAAAACCAAACAGTGGTATGCTACGACGGAAAATATATCCTTATATTTTTGAAAACATTCGGCTTGGAGGTTAATATTGTGGTGCAGGATGTCAAGGTAACAGCGTTAAAGGAATTATTTTCACTAGCCATTTGGGTCCCATAGATGGCAAAAGCTTCCCCTTTTTTCTTTCCAATCACTTCTATCTCTAACCTTCCAAAATTTGTCAAAAGTAGAAACTCGTCAAAAAGATCGTTATCCAAGTTAAGATCTTATTTTTTGCACCTGACAGATAGGCGGCAGTTTGCTAGAGCCAGACAGCCCGCCGGAGTCATTCGGGGCGCTGCAGAGGCTGGTGTCGCCTGTCTGTGAGCAGGGCGCGGTGTCCGGGTGCGGGCTGCAGAGGGCCGCGCGGTACCTCACGCTGCTGCGCGACAGCGCGCGCGCGCTGCGGCCGCGGCTGCGCGAGCGCGCGCTGTGGAGCTTGTTCGAGGACATCGAGATGAAGGTGTTGCCGATCATCGCCGGTGCGCACTACGGCTTTATCGTGTGTTATTCGAGCTGCTAGAAGTGGTCTATTCCATACATCACTTTCCTCCTCCCATAATTAATTTATCAGCTAAAACAAGCAGTTCAGTAGCCCTTGCAACACATTTAGTATTATAGCAGATATGGAGTTCTGCGGCATCGCGGTGGACACGGCGCGGCTGTCGGCGATGGAGGCGGCGGTGCAGCGGCGGCTGCAGGCGCTGCAGCGCGAGTGCGCGCGCGCCGCGGGCCGCGCCTTCCGGCCCACGGCGCCCGCGCAGGTGGCCGCGCTGCTGTACGGCCAGCTGCAGCTGCACACCCAATGCAACCTCAACGTCACGGAGACCAGAGGCAGGGGAGACATGTCCACGTCCGAGGATATGGTAAGGTTTTTCTTGATTACGGAGTCGTAGGTAACATAACTTTATTTCTCTTCATTTAGTTACTTATAAGAGCATCCGCGGTTGAACCCTTCTTAGACCTTACAATAACTATCCGGGAACGGCTATTATTGTCATACATCATTATATTGCTGAAAATAGCATCTTAGCTGTGTTTTGCATTTTGCATGTGTTGTGCATTCGTATGTTCACCGTTCTTGTCTGGGTATGTTCCCAGCTGCGCACTCTGGTCCCACTGCACCCCCTGCCCGGGTTGATCTTGGAGTACCGGCGGCTGCACAAGGCGCACGCTACATTCCTGGCCGGCATCCGACAACACGTTAAAGACGGCGTCCTAAAACCGACATGGTAAGCAAACCGCACTATCTCCAACACGTGACTTAATACGAGAAAATAATGTGACGCTCGATGACCACAAGGACATTAACTGTCTCTCGCTCAGTCCTCTTTGCAAAGGCATAAAGTTTTCGGTCACGTCATCGGGAGAACGTCATTGCAATGATTACAGGGAGCAGAGCGCGACCGCGACGGGCCGCATAGCGTGCAGCAACCCCAACTTGCAGGCCATACCAAAGGCACCGTTCATCCTCAGCTCTGATGACGACAACCCGGGTGAGTTTAACGTTTCTATACAGCTAATGGGCATGGATAGTGAAATGTTCAGAAGATCACGGTCGTCACGAGGGCACACCTCTCCGTGTTGCAGAAGAGGTGCTGCACCTGCGGTCGGCGTACGTGGCGCGCGCGGGCCGCGTGTTGGTGAGCGCGGACTTCCGGCACGTGGAGTGCCGCGTGCTCGCGCGCGCCGCGCTCGCCGCGCACCCCGACCTCTTCCGCGGGCTCGCGCAGGAATGGTATTGCGTTTGCTTAGTCGTTCTGATCCACTGCAATCTTTTCCAATTGGGACAAACGCTCCTAATAATAATTCTTTCTTTCCGATAGCGTGTGTACGAGCTATCATCGTACAGTGTCAGCATGCATTTTAACCCAACTCATTACTTCACATAATTTTATATTCAGTTCGAAATAGGTGACGACATAACATCAAACAATATTGTATTATTTCTTATCATCTCAGTTTTGGCAGAACCCCTACAGCGGGTCAAAAAAAGAGAGAGATTAATTTAGAATTCTTAAGGGCACAGCAATGGGCACCTACAATTTTTTTTTACACCTCTTAAGTCTATGCTCAAGGATGTGCAAAAATGGCAAAGGTCATGTCATCCATAATAGATTATGATAATCTGTAAATGTTTGAGCAGGCTCAAGAAGCCGGAGAGCGAGGTGACCGCCGAGGACCGCGAGCGCACCAAGCGGCTGGTGTACGCGCGGCTGTACGGCGCCGGCCTGCGCAAGCTGATGGACATCCTGCGCGTCGACCGCCACCAGGCGCGAGCTATCAGCGCCAGCTTCGACCGTGAGTAACGCCCTATTTAGGTAGCCAGCGAGACAGTATCATGGTTTTACGATTAGACCTAGAATTCTTTTTACAGGGCCAGTAAAGGCAGGCACTAGTACATATATATATGGTGAACAAGAGATGCCTTATTTAAAATGTGACGATAAGTCAGCCCTCCAGCTCACGGTGATCCATGAGTTTCAACATGAGTTGAACCCCCTAGCCCACACGTCCACCTGGGTTTATCATCTAGCTGAAATAAACGGTCATTGTAATAAATCACAACTTAAAAATTGTAACCAATCCACATGTACTTCTTACTATAATCATTAAGGGGCTACCTGAATTTTTCGGGGTCCAGTGCTGCCCCCATTTGAAATAAATCATTAAAAGAAAACGGAGATATCATTTAAAATTTTGTCTTGATCAGACCCTAAATAACCGTTCAAACTATTTTATGAACTATTGTTTACAGTTTAAAGTGAGAACATGAAGCTACGCACAATTACGAAAAACGGCCACTTTTGGCGTATGTGCGTAGAAAAGCTTCATATTCTCACTTTAAACTGTATTCAGTAGTTCATAAAATAGTTTGAAGGGTTATCTAGGGTCTGATCAAGACAAAATTTTAAGTGATGTCTCTGTTTTTTTTCAAATGATTTATTTTAAATGGGGGCAGTACTGGACCCCTAAAAATTCATGTAGCCCCTTAATCACAATTTAAATGAGCATGGCCAAGCCCACAGCATACTACACTCTTTTATGCTCATTAAACGATTTTTATTTGAAAATGTAGGTACCCGCTATGCGTTGCAGTAAACAACTTTGTCTTTGCATTAAAATATAACCGGCCAAGTGCGTGTCGGACCACGCGCAGTGTAGGGTTCCGTAGTTGCGAATGCCCACTTTAAGTTCACCCCACTAAAAACGTCTAAAAACGAATTTTCTATTGAATTTGTATACATTTTTCCTTTTCCGAGTACATTTTATAAGTCAGTTGCTTATAACTTTTTAATTTGTAAACCCTACTTAGCTCTGATAGTTTTCCTTTAAACTTCGTTATATGTACTACTGTGTATTTTTTCACAAGTCCAAGTATAACCGTTTAATAGATATATGGATGGACATTTGACTCTAACAAAAATTTGCAATATAAAACCAAATATACTAGAAAGTTTCAGAAACGGATCCCTAAATCGAAAAATGATGTTGACAAGATCACTATATTTTTGAAAGACCTATTTAACGATATCCCACACGATGGGTTAGTCATAAAAAAAATAACTTCTACTTTACGTGTATGGGAGCTAACCTAAAAAACATTATTTTTTTTTCAATATTTTGTTTTACCACTTTTTTGGCATGATTAAAATACATAATCATACCAAATTACAAGTTTCTAGTACTTATAGTCTCTTAGTAAAACCGCAGACGGACAGACAGACAGACATGGCGAAACTATAAGGGTTCCTTGTAGGTACTACGGAACCCTAAAAACGGAATTTATCTTGATTTTTTCGGCGTATACGAGTATTATATTTTGATGACAGGATTCGCGTCGTTTTTCACGGTCGCTATTATATTATAAAGTATTGATACGTGGCAGGGACATTTCCATCGCTGAAGGCTTTCGCGGAGACAGTGTCGCGGCAGTGTGATGCGGGCGTCGTGCCGCGCACGGCCAGCGGGCGCGCGCGCGCGCTGCCCGCGCTGGCCGCCGCCGACCCCGCGCAGCGCGCGCGCGCGCACAGGCAGGCCGTCAACTTCATAGTTCAAGGTAAGAGTCTAACCACCATACGCCTTCGATAAATGGCGGTAAAAGCAAATTAGAACTCGCTTGCTTTGTTTTTTTTTTACATATAGGAACGATAATACAATACAAGATTTTTGTATTCGCTCCGAATGCAGTCGTTTTATCTTTGAGATCTATGATGAACAATATTACCACGAACGAATTGTGCCTGGAAGTTATACTTCATTTTGATTTGTAACAGTCTAAGTCTAAGAGGAGCTCAAAGGCAGTCAGTGCAGTGACCCGGCGGGAGCGCGCATTACTAGTGCTTTCGCAAGTAAAGCGACACTGGACGTTGTCCAAACTAGGATAAGTGTTCATAAATGACATAAAAATTTCTCGAGCTCTTCCGTGCTTCGAAAGGCACGTATAAGCCGTTGGTCGCGGCTGTCATCATTATATGACAGTGGGCGAGATGTCAGATGCCTATAGGCACCCTGAAAAATCTGACACCTGCAGTGTTGGTTACTCACACACAAGAAAAACAAAACTAAACAAACAGTAATGAAGGCAGATAGGACACGTTTGTACCACCAGGCAAGGCATGATGTCAGATGCCTATAGGCAGCCTGAAAAATCTGACACCTGCAGTGTTGGTTACTCACACAAACGAAAAACAAAACTAAACACAGGCAAGGCAGCGAAACAGGCGGGTGTACCGTTCCGTTGCAGGCACGGCGGCGGACGTGTGCAAGACGGCGATGTGCGCGGCGCGGGCGCGGCTGGCGGCGGGCGGGCTGCGCGCGCGGCTGCTGCTGCAGCTGCACGACGAGCTGCTGTGGGAGCTGCCGCGACACCACCTGCACACCGCGCAAGGTGCGGGCTCACAACAAGCTTTACTGCTGCCCTTGCTTGATACATCTCACACACCGCGGCGAACGCTCACATTCATATTATTGTGATCCGACACTATATTGTACTGACGGATACGATATTTATTGACGTATAGTGTAGTGATGGATTACAATATTTATCGCTGGATTTCTGTAAATCCTTGTCATCTGATTTCAGATCCTGCGTCGTGATATTTATCTTGCGAGTAGTGTCGCACGTCATTATTTATTGCGTTGGTACGCCATTTACTCAAAAATTGCGTTAACAATTCTAAAAAGTTATCAAATAGACATTAGGCAAGTAATTTCGTAGTCGTCTATTAAAATGGACAACAATAAATCGTAAAGTCAAATTTCGTCCAATAAATTTAAATGTGTTTACTTTTCTTTATTTTGTAGACAATTCTTCATCCATCGCTTTCTTTTCACTCTTTTGCTCAAAGAAAAGGCTACGCTGATTGCCACACGTCCGCCTCGTACAACAAACGCTTCAGTACTGATGTGATCCGTATTGATGGTGTGTGTAGGGTGCGCCGTGATCCAGCTCAAGTTACAACAACAAAAATGACAATATTCATTGACATGTAGCGTTCGCCATAGACTTACTGCAACGCATTGGTTGCAGCCGTGATCCGCGCGGCGATGGAGGGCAGCGGCGCGGGCGCCGGGCTGCCCGCGCTGCCCGTCGCGCTCCGCGCCGGGCCCAGCTGGGGCGAGCTGCAGGACCTCGCGGACTTCACCTGCACTTAGACCTGTCTTCTCAACCATACCGTGTTATTTTTAGGCGATTCGCACCCCGCTGCCACAGTATATAAGTTTTACATACAGAACGGAATTCCCTAAGATCCCGCGCCATATGCGTCCCCGTCCCCCGTCCGCGCACCTCTCCCCCGTTTTCGCTTTGTCGCGAACGGGGAAACGGTGCGAGGACGTGGGACGGGGAAGCATACAGCGCGGGACTAGTGTTGCAAGCAATAGTATAAAAAATCGATAGCCTATCGATACTATCGTGGCCTTGAAAAACAGTCACGATATCGATAGGACTATCGATAGTACCGAATAAACGATACTATCGATTGTCAATAGTTAGCAATACTATTGATATTAGGTAAAACTATCGATAGTATCGATACTATTGAATATCTTCGATACTATCGATAGTATCGGTTATTGAATAGTGTCTATCGATAGCCCTATCGATATTGTGACTGTTTTTAAGGTCAACTATGAATCTATCTATCACTATCGATCGTAAACTATGAATAGTTATGCAACGCTACACGGGACCCTAGGAGATTCCGTACTGTATGTTATACTTATATTAATTCTGTGCCGCTACGTAGCGCGGGGCCGGACTGTTTGCAAGTATCACAACTTGTATACAAAACACGCCTAGGACAACACACTTACACCGCGTCTACGCGCGTCGTTTTTGTATGGCGGCCCCGCGCCTATCACTTTAGATGGTCTATACTCGTATTTGGCCGCATGCTAATTAAAGATTCTAGTTATATAAATTAAATTAAAAAGGATTTTTATTAAATAACATACTATGTTCTGTATACTCCAAGTATATCATTTATTTACAACGCCAAAACCGACATGACAACCTTGAGTTCATTTGTTAATTATTCTAAATAACTAATAAAGAGTTCTTTTTAAACAAGAGTCTTTGATCTAACATATTTTCGTGTATGTCACCACATGACCAGATCTATTTTAATATAAATAAATATTCAAGTTAAGTACTGTTTATAATACATAAGCAAGTAATACTTATCGTAAGAAATAAAAATGCGCACACACTGGCAAGAGGCAAGAGTACTAAGAGGCACTACCCATGAACCCATCTAGGCTGTATACCATAAGAACTAATGGTACAGTTGTACAATAAACTCTGTAAGAATTTGATTAAAAAAGATTTTATATATAAATAAACAATGAAATCATAAAGTGCCGCAAATACTCATCGACAAATCAATTTTATCAAGATGTATATTGCTCGGATAGTTTTCTAAGGAATTAGACAGTTTTACAAAACATTATGGAGAAATCTAAGAATAAATGTATTAGATATTATAGGAATGAATAAAGCGGCTTAGTGATTTATGTGCATTACTTGAAAAAATGCCCCCCAAATCTTCACCCATACATTATTATGAAATACTTATTATAATCAGCACCTATGTATGTCTCACTTTAATAAATACATGACTGCAGGGACAGGAATACCGATATTTTTTTATCGAAATATCTGTACTGGTATTATATCGATACTATGTAAAAAATACTGGTATCATATCGATATTTTGCATAAAACACCGCTATTTTATCGAAATTTGAAGCGATATATTGATATATCGATAAAATACTGATATCGTGTATCGATATATCGATATTCCTGTCCCTGCATGACTGGCAGAAGCACAGAATGAATATAAGTATTACATACAGAACGAAATCTACTTTGACGACCTCCGTGGCGTTGTGGTTACCATGCTAGTTCGCCACCCAGAGGTCTCGGATTCGATCCCCGGTCAGGGCAAGTTGAAAAATGGCTTTTTTCAAATTGTCCTGGGTCTTTGATGTTTATCTCAATATGTATTTGTTATAAAATATAGTATCGTTGAGTTAGTATCCCATAACAGAAGTCTCGAACTTTCTTTGGGGCTAGCTCAATCAGTGTTATTTGTCCCTATATATTTATTTATTATTATTTATATTTATTTATTTACTAAGGTCCAGCGCAACATGCGTCCCCGTTCCCCGTCCCCGCACCTCTTCCCCGTTCGCACCGTGCGGAGGCGGCTGCAGGTGCCCGCAGCCGCCCGATAACACGGCGAGAACGGGGGTGAGGTGTGAGGGGACGCATATTGCGCGGGACCTTAGGAGATTTCGTTCTGTATGTAACACGTATTCTGTGGTAGAAGCAAGCCTTCACAAGCGGACCCCTAGCCACGTGCACAGCCGCTGCGGCTTGAGCTGCACGGCCTCGTACCGCACGGAGCTGAGCCCATCCGCGGCGGCGCCCAGCTCCCGGTTCTCCTTCAGGATGGCGGCCCGCGCCGCGTTCACAGGCTCGTGCTTGTGGATCATCATCGAATACTCCGACATATCCCGAGGGAACCTGAAATTTTACGATGCGAATTTTATCTGATTATACAATATTTTCTCACATAGGTAAATAAATATATACGGACGAACCACACAGATTCAGCTAGCCCCAAAGTAAGTTCGAGACTTGTGTTATGAGATACTATATTTTATAACAAATACATATATAGATAAACATACAAGACCCAGGTCAATCTGAAAAAGATCATTTTCCATCTTGACCTGACCGGGGATCGATCCTGGATGTCGGAGTGTCCAAAATAAATTCCTTCAATTGTTATTTTACTCGTGCAGAGAAAGTTGTTTCCTACAACGCATAACGGGGCTAGAATTTCAAATAAAAACAGATGTTGCAACAAATATAAAACCATACCTTAATATTTTAAAATCATTGGATAGTATTCTGTCAGCAAAGTCGTCATCTTCCCCGCCCCAGTTTTCGAATCTGTTCGAGAAGCCGTTGATTTGCTGATAGTGGTCGGAGCGGATGGCGAACACCCCGCCCACGAGCCAGCTGTAGGGGAGCACGAAGCGGAACTTGTCGATGCTGGCGCTGAGGTGGCGCGGCTGCCGCATGCAGGCGTACAGGTTGCCGCCCGCCAGCGGCAGCAGGTCCACGTCGTGCAGGATCAGGCACGGGAACTTCTCGCGCATCGCGAACTTGGCTCCGATGTTGTACAGCAGGCCCTTGTTCCAAGGTTTCTCATCTAATTGTTCTATAAGATATATCCTGAAAAAGTTCACTATCAAAATATTGTATACCACATATGAAACTTAGAAAAAAATATATATATATTTGAT
Organism: Acrobasis suavella; assembly: GCA_943193695.1. Classification (NCBI taxonomy): domain Eukaryota; kingdom Metazoa; phylum Arthropoda; class Insecta; order Lepidoptera; family Pyralidae; genus Acrobasis; species Acrobasis suavella. The sequence goes on from OW971939.1 coordinate 175,693, forward strand.
TTAATATCCTTTATTTAATAACCATGTTGGAAAAATAATGTTTCCGTACAGGATTTTCTCCTCTTTAATATAATAATTTAATAATGAATTATACTTACTTATAATGTATATTTTGCTTCCTCAAAAAATTGTGCATATAAGGCAAAAATATATCTAGTTGACTCTGCCTATTCCTATAAGTTACTAATATAGCGACACTAAATAGAGGCTTGCAGTTGCCTGGCATGTAGCTCCCATCTTTGATGCCCTGCGCAGAGAAATTGCCAATGTCCTTAGAACTCTTGGGGATCTCCCAGTTTTGTATGGCCTTTCTGCTCTGCAAGATGTGGTCATATGGACAGTCTGCTTGTTTTTGATCCAATTGAGGCACAGTGGCAGTGAAGATGGCATCGGTCAGCTGCTCTCGAGGCACTGATGTATATTCGTAAACGCTGCAGTTGCCAAAGAACTGGACGACTGCTATTAGGCTTAGTATACATATAGCAACGGTGCTAATTCGTAGCTGCAAAAGCCTGTTCTTTAGTGGTAGTTTAGGCATCTGACTGGCTGTAGCTAGTCACCACGAAGAGAGACTCTGCACCTACAACCACAATCACATTCATTACTTAAATATTATAGAATTTATCTATCAAATATTTAGCCTCCTGTCCTGTCTTAAAAAAAAAAGAAAGGTGCCAGCAGAGCTAAGGCACAGGGTGTAGATCTTGTTGGGGCATAGGGATGACTAGGCTAGGATGAGAAACAAAACCTTTTATATGTATTATACTGCTATAATCGCGTCCTTCTATCAACATTATACACTACTGATTACATATGTAATTTCTTCTCAAAAGTAAATAACCTAAGAATGTAAAATCTAAGATAGTTTTTAAAAAAAGTGCGCAAATGTCAAGGTTGCAGTTATAGAAGCTTGCAAGGAGTGCATAAAAGGTACCACATTAGGTGAAGTGTGAACACTAAGGTCCCAGGACAATTGGAAAGGTATATATTTAGGTATTGTTTATTTTAGTATAGGCACTTATACTAAATAGTATGTATTATTTTTGTGTAGTTCATTCTAGTTTTGCACAAGCCCTGACATTCTCCACAACACACAGTTGACTGGTAGATAATAGTGTTGCAATATACAATCGTGAATTAGTGACCTGGAAAAATAGTCACAATATCAATAGCACTATTGATAGTATCAAATAACTGATACTATTGATAGAATTGATTTTCTATAGTTTGCAATACTATTGATGAAAGGCAAAACTATCGCCTTTCATCAATAGTATTGTATCAATACTAAAGAATTTAGATACCATTGGATAGTATCTAAATTCAATATTATCGATAATATTAATAGTTTTACGATAGGCGAAACTATAGATTGTATCAATACTATAGAATTTAGATACTATTAGATAGTATCTAAATTCAATAGTATTGATTATATTGATAGTTTTACCTTTCATAAATAGTATTGAAAACTACTGACAATCAATCCTGTCAATAGTATCAGTTATTTGATACTATCAATAGTGCTATTGATATTGTGACTGTTTTTTGAGGTCAACTATCGATAGTTACGCAACGCTAGTAGATAAAAGCCAGTTCACTTGTATTTGATTGAGTATAAAGTTGACTAAATAGGTAAATAAAAGGGCCTCCAAAAATTTCCATAATGGACCGAAGAATTTAGGGAAGGAATGAGGGTTACCCTCCGTCAAATATGTACTACCCCCGTACCAGACACCCGCCACGCGGACCCTCATGGTTATGGAGATATATGTACAAGATTAAAGTTTTGATTCTTGCCGCCAGCCGCGTCTGTGCAGAGAAATGTAGACCATCAGGTCATGTAATAAAAGTTATGGTGCGGCGGGGGTGGCCTCCCTCCTCCCCTGACTTTCGGTTATATTGCAAATTTTAACCAAGGGCCGTTTTCCAACTTGCTTTATGTTAACGGCACAAAGGTCATCAAAACAAAAAATAGGTATTTATCAGTACTTACATGTGATAAAAGATCCTCCTGGTAATATCAAAATAAAATAACATATCACAGATACACACTGGGCGCCTGTATCAAATTAAATTATATAATTCTCGCTCGATAATCTGTAATTTTTTAGAAACACTCAACAAAAGTAAATAGTTTCGGAAAGTAAAAGGAAAATTCTCCTAGAAGGAAGTAGGTACTCTGTGATGTGATCTTCAGGAAAATCTATGGGAAAATTCACTTGCTTGATGACAGTGACATTTTACTAAAAAGGTTGCCAGTTTACTTTTCCGCGGTATTTAGGTATTCGTTTTTATTTATTTCAAAAGAAAAATGTTGTATTTCGGTATTCTTGTTTTTGTAATCCGGCAACCGATTTTGTAAATTTAAACTGCAATGTGAAGGTTTGGCTTGTTTGTATCTAGGTAGGTAGTTAGTTGTGTACGTTGCTTTTTTGTTAGTGTAATGTATACATAGATAGTAGATACACATACATACATACTTACTGCATCCATGTATTCGTATTGTACGCTTGATGCTACCCGCCCATGCCGCTCACCTAGTGAACCTGGAATTAATAAAAATAGATGTGGAGTTAGAGATTAGGCGGTGGGTAAATGCCCAATCTACCCATTTGGGTATATACCCGGTAGATTGGGTAAATACCCGATAAATACCCGTATTTACCCGTTTGGTGGGTAGATTGAATTATATGAGTAACTACTTCGCAAATCATGTAGAAAAGTATGTGCAAACGCTGTAATATGCTTAAAACGCAGGTAGATGTCAAATATAGGATACTAAATTATATAAAACCTATAATACTATTCATACATTGCAAGTAAGCTTTTTTGACTTATTATCATTTTTGCTATGAAACGGCATATTGATGTGTTAAAATAGGATAATAAGACATTAAATGCGATGTCAACATACTCTTATTAGCCTTACCTACACAATATGAAAAAGTATTTTTGACTGCGCATTCAAGAGCCAAAACTACTGATTTCAGATCTGGTCCCGAAACAAAAGTTATTCGTATTAACGAGTTCTTCGATCCCCCAATTACTTACTATAACATTTTCCACAATTATAACATTTTTTACATTTATTGCTGGTAAATATTTGAAAATCTAATTATATGTTAAAATAAGCAAACCGACATCAAATGCGATGTCAATATATGAGCACCCTCATACATATAGTGAGAAAAGATTTTTTAATGGGTCTTTCCATTTTTTGCTGGTAAAAAATGTAAATACCAATCAAACAAAAGGAACAAACAAAAGATATTCGTATTGATGAGTTTTTTGGTCGTACATTACCCGAATCTACCCGTTTTATGAGAACATACGAATGGACAGGTCTAAGTTTACATTTTTTGCTGGCAAATGTTTTTAAACCTAATTATATGTTAAAATAAGCAAACAGCCATCAAATGCGATGTCAATATATGAGCACCCTCATACATACATAGGGAGTAGGCTTTTTTGACTGTCGCCGAACTACTGATTTCGGGGTTGGTCCTCGAACAAAAGATATTAGTATTGACGAGTTCTTTGATCTCCTGCCAACTTGTTACACCATTTTCCTCTGAATAGCATGCCGGGTATTTACCCCAATCTACCCGTTGTATGAGAAATGTTTATAGATTTGTTTTTCTGTTGAAATAAGCAAATAGACACCAAAAAAGATGAAATTAGTATGTTTCATCTCATCTACTCAAAAAACGATGTTTTCGTCCCAAAACATTTGGAGCTAAAGTTCTCTCGGGACTAAAAAGTAAAAAAGAAGATCTCTAGGGATGAAAACAAATTTGAAAACAGAACACGAGTGTAATCTATGTAGAATCAAAAATAATGTTGGCAGTGCAGCAAAAACAAAGAAGAATGTTGTTTTAAAATTAAAATAATTGGTACAGACGTCGTGATTTTTTTTAATTTAGAATACATGTTGTTGTCAACATGGATGAATGTAGGTTAACATTTTATGTTCTTCGCTTCGGAAAAAGAAATCAATATGAATAATTAAAAACGCTCAATTTTTTTCTTTCATTCAAGTAATTACAGAAGTTTTACGTTATTTGTATTGAAATTTAATTATTTGTGTAAATAATTTTTCATGAGTTTAAGCCAAGTGAATAGTTGTAAAGTTTACTTATAAAAATAAAAAGATATGAAGGCAAACAAAGTTATGAGTGAACATTTTATCTTGAGGCGGCCCTTCCCGGCCGCTCCGTTTTCATGCGAGCATAGTATGAAAAGCATGGTGTTTCATCCAGGGCAATGCTAGAAAAAGAGGCAAACCAAAAAGAGAGAAATTGCGCCTAAGGGCATGGTTTGCATTCTATTAAATGAAATTAGTATTATTATTAACTATCCATTGAACGAATATTAACTATACATAGGATGCGAAAATTTTATAAAACTTGTTCCAGGTGATACGTGTTTATCAGTAAGCCTTTTAAGTATGTGAAATAAATGTTTTGTATTCAAAATGTTCATTAGATTTGCGAGGTTTGTATCGAAATATTTTCTTTACTTTTACAATTTATGAGTACTTTATGAACGGTCGAAGTTCAGCTAAAATTTAAGCAAAAGAGCAGATTTTTGGAGGCTTATTCTAACTATGTTTTTCTAAATTTCAATTTTTTATTTCGATAGAAACCTAGAAATAGCGCCCAAGATACCTGTGAATTCAAAAGTTTTCAAGAATGATCAGATACAACGCCATAATCACGTACGAGCTTTTGTATGAAAAGTAAGACGGGAAGGCCCCTCTTAAGTTGCTGGTCTTCGAAAAAATATTTTTTTGTATTTATTGTATGAAAACGACACCAAACAAAGGTTAGTTTTACGTTGTCGGTTGAAGTCTGATTACGTATTGTAGGTGTTCTATTGTTCTTTATATTCTATTTCGTATGTGCTAGTTTTTCTCATAGATGGAGATGAAAAGTAGAGTGTGCTACTCGGGTACGGTAATATTTTTATCTCGGGCGATATACATGAATCCCTCGCTACACTCAGAATTCCACCATAGAATCACTCGCTCCGCTCGTGATTCAACTGGGAATCCTTCGTTTCGCTCTGGATTCAAAGTAGCGCCCTCGCCGTCAAAATATTACCTTTTCTCCTTCTAGCACAATCTACTATTAATATGCATTGCATTAGTGATTTTAATGTTTGTTATTTATTCTTTGAGATATATTCATATATTTATACATTACATAACCATTCCAGACATTTCCACATATTATTAAAGGACTAGTATTTTAATAAATATCCCAATTGAATTTTTAGTGGAAAAATACATACCAAGTAGGTAAATAGAAAAATAGGCGCACGTTATCGTCTAGTTGACCCACTATTATTATCTCGGTAAATAGAACATAATAAATCTCATGGAACGTTTTACTAATGGTCCTTCCATTAATATGTGGTATACACAGAGTTTTGAAGCTGTGTTTTTGAACCTTACAACTTCAGAAATGTTCTCGTATTTATTCAATAGTAAGTTTCATTTTATTTAAGAAGAATCAAAGAATCTATCGGTGTTCAGTAATAACTTGACAAAATTTTTGCAGGCATATTGAAACATCAATGTTGTAAAGATCAGCATATTATGTAAACATATCGAGATATGTTTATCAAAATAATATATTTATTTTTAATTATTATTATGACCTATATTGTTACTCACGTCGTTTTAGAAGAAACTCATTACGACACAAATATATTTCTATTTTTAATCTCCGATGCTAAAAGTGGGGTGTTATAAGTTTGGCGTAGGTATCTGTGGCATCGTCGATCGTAGCTCCTAAACGAATGGAACGATTTCAATGCGTTTCAAGAAACGAGATAAGATGGTTCTTCGATGTATGAATTGTATGATGGGAATAGGTTAAGCCGTTCAGAAGTTTGGAGGTGAACGCTTGAAAGACGGGGTTTTTTATTTACCTGGTAAATAACCTTTTTAGCTGAAATTGGTAGTTATAATTTTTTTTATTGTCAAATTAAGGTAACGCTCGTAAATTGAGCATGAGCATGGGTATTATCGATCTTTGAAATAAAGTTAAATTATTTAGTGTGAAGAAACGGAAGTAACACATTTTTAGTACCTAGTAAAGATAATTATTATTGTTATCTGCAGTGCAGTGCCAGTGTGAATAATAGGGCTATGCATTCCGTAATCAGCTTTGCCTTGAACTGTTACCTATTTATTAATGTCCTACTTTTTGCAGTAGGTATGTAAACATAGTATATATATATTAAAGTGATACGCGAAATACTTGTTGTTTAGTTACAAGTTGAAGCACGGACGTTATTTTGTTTCCTATGGTATAATTATTTTGTTTTAACAATGGCTTTGTTGAATCATTATTTTTAATAAGATTAAATTTCGCGGCCTTTTTCCTCATATACCTTATATCTCGAGATGTCAAGGATGGCAACTTCGATAAAAGTCAAATGTCAAAATCAGCTGTAATGTAACTTTATTATTCTTCCAGTCATTCATTTTCTGGTGTAAACGTAGTGTAAACAAAACTAACCAAGTTGTTTTTGTGTACCATTTGTGGTTTCGTTGGTTTTCTTCGCAAGTACAAGTGAAATAGTTTTAAAGTTTTTAAAGTAATGTAGTTTTCTGCGTGACATTGTTATTTAAATCAAAATGTCGCGCAAAAGTTTGACTTTAAAGCAATTCCTATACGAAGAACCAGTATGTAAGCCGCTGGACACGTACGAGGATATCATCAAGTTCTTGGAGGAGCCGCCGGCGTGGCGGTCTCTATGTAAGGAGCTGACGCCGCACAGCGAGCTAAAGATCTGCAACATGGCGCTGAACTCGATGGTGGGTCCGATCGGGCCGGACCGGCCGCCTACCTTCTGCCACTTCAGCCCCGAGCAGGAGGACGTGGAGCGCGAGAGCGCTGCCGCCGCGCCCCGCACGCTGGTCTGCCACGACATGGCCAACGGATACCATGACGACAGGTGATATTAAATTTTTAAAAAATTTGCCTATTTACCATAAAAATATGGTTGGGAAAATTTAAATTTCTTTTTATAACCAACTTCAAAATATATAAATATGTGTTCATGGATAACTTCGTCATTTCTGAATGATTTTAATGATTCTTTTTTTGTTGGATAGGAGATTTCTCAAGGGTGGTCCTGTAGATATTTTATCAAAATGAGAGTAGTTTGGGGGTGAAGTTGGTTTTTAGTTTTAAGAAATTATACAACAGACAAGTTTGTTAGCCAGGCAAATTCAAAAACCTCCAACGTTCTAATATACACCCCCAAGTACTTTTGAACGCCAATATCTAAGAACCTTCACAAGGAAAATGGCATTTACTTTAAAAAACCTACCTGACAAGTATACACTTCCAAACAAAAAAAAAATTCCAATTGCGTCCAGGCGTATTCACATATTCAGTGAACATACATAAAAAAAGATGTCAAATAGATTACTCCCTCCTTTTTGGAGAAGTTGGTAAAAAAATTGTGTTGATCAAATAAAACCTTAATCTAATAGTTACATTTAGTAATTTTAGTACTAATGAGTACTTGTTTTTATTCTGTGATATAAGAAGTGACATCCGTAAAATCCTTCCAGAAGTATTTTTTCCTCCTCCATGCAAAGCTTTCCTGTTTCCCTTCCTAGCTTCCTAGAAGATGTTAAAGCATTCAATCACATTGCATCTCTGTTTTGTGCATCAGTCTTTGAAAGGGAAGTCCTGGTCCCAGGAAGACTGTTCCTTGTGGTATTGCCTATTAGTACCAATTAATAAAAGATTCACTCCTAAGAAGAATTGGTTTAGTATGGTCTAAACAATTTGCGTCTAAAAATGCAGCACAACTTTACAAAAACCTTCATGACCAGTATTGAACAAGAAGCTTCAGCTCTATGTTCAAGGAGAGACAAAGAATTTAATGAAACATTGAGGCTAATGTTATGTGTGTGTTTGTGTGAATGAGGTGGATGACGTCGCAATCTTCTATAATGAATTAAAAACGATATTCAATGAGATGTTTCAGTGGCAGGTCCGCTTAGGGTCAGTTCAAACAGAGAGATTTTTTATGACACTCAAAAATAAACTTTAAACTATTAGCATAAACGAACGCGAGTAGTAAATTGCTCAAGCATTTTTCCTCTCTGTCTGAACTGACCCTTACGAGTGGATTTTGAGGCCCTGGACAAATCAAAATTTACTAAGATTAATAAAAATAGCTGGTCAAGTGCGAGTTGGACTCGCGAACGAAGGGTTCCGTACCATTATCTAAAAAAAAATCACATTTGTTGTATGGGAACCACACTTTTTTTTTGTTTTTTTGTATTTGCGGTTATAGCGGCAGCAGAAATACATAATCTGTGATTCAACTATCTAGCTATGACGGTTCATGAGATACAGCTTGGTGACAGACAAACAGACGGACGGACGGACAGACGGACAGCGGAGTCTTAGTAAAAGGCTGTTTTTACCCTTTGCGTACGGAACCCTAAAAAGGTCTACAAGATAATTATGTAGTTCTTAAAAAAAATCCTTAAAAGCTAACCTAACAGAGAGTTTAATTTTTTTCTTTGTAATAAATATTAAACAGGAGGAGGAGGTCGGCCGAATCTTATTTTTTTACATAGGGGTCTATAACTTTCACTGACTTAAACTGCAACTTACAAATAATTTTTAACATTATTAATTTTTTTTTGTGCTCAGTAAGATTGACGGCACCTCCAACGAGCTGGCGTACACGTTCTACCACTGGGCCGGCATCGACATCTTCTGCTACTTCAGCCACCACCTCATCACCATCCCGCCCGTCGGCTGGATCAACGTGGGCCACGCGCACGGAGTCAAGGTTATTGGTATGTTATTGTTTTATTATGACTATCTCCGTGGTGTAATAGTCAATACGCTAGACCGCCAATCCGGAGGTTCTGGGTTCGATCCTCAGACAGGACAAGTTGGAAAATGGCCTTCCTCAAATTGTCCTAGGTCTTGGGTGTTTATTTATGTATGTATTTATCGTAAAACATAGTATCGTTGGATTAGTATCCTATAACACAAGCTGAAGCTGACTTTGGGGCTAGCTCAATCTGTGGGATTTGTTCATATATATTTATTTTATTATTTATTATAATTTGAGGAGCTCGGTGGCCCGGCGGGAGTGCGCATTACTAGCGCTCTCCCCAGTTTTGCAACACTAGGCAGGGTACGCATTTGGATGGGTGACCACAAGAGGCATAAAAATTTCCTGAGCTCCTCCGTGCCTCGGAAGGTACGTTCCAGCCGTTGGTCCCTGCTGTCATCATTGTATGGCAGTCGTCAAGCTATGTCAGATGCCTTAGGCAGCTTGAAAAATCTGACACTAGTTGGTTTTCTTTTAATCAAACTTAGAAAACGCTTTTTCAGTTTCAATTTCAAATGTTAGATAAAAAAAATATTTTGAAAATTTTATCAGCACGCAGGTCTCGCAAAACGCCGGAGTGAAACAACTCAAGGACTTTGAATGAATGGATGAATGAAAAACTCTTGATTGCACCAATACAAAAAATAACATAAAAAAGAAATTTTACAATTTAAAATACATAGGTACAATGGGCGGTCTTATCGCTTAGAGCGATCTCTTCCAGACAACCGGTGGATGGTGAGGAATGTAGGCACGTCAAAAATAACGGTAGTGTGTAGTTAAATTAAAGGTAACATTGAGATAAATGGATGAATGATGTTGTACCAGGTACAGTGATAACGGAGTGGACGGAAGGCTTCGACTTCTGGGAGTTCGTGCTGTCGTCCGAGAGCCAGTACCGCGAGCTGGCGGACGCGCTCGTCAGCATTGCGCTCACGCTCAAGTTCGACGGCTGGCTGCTCAACGTCGAGAACAAGGCGAGCTCGTTTGTTACCTACATAGATTCAAACATTTATTTGCTAACTAGTCATAATTTAGTGGTCGGATAATTGGGCGCTTATATGCCTAACTTCACGCAGGTACATAACACAGCGTTGTACAACCACTAATATGATAAAAATAAGTATCAATATCTTTTAATGTAACTTTTCTATTATGGTAATAAATTCTTTCGGAAATAGCCCCCTTGAAAGTATGTAAGCAGTATTCAATAAAAATAATATTATTTAGTAGCAATGAAAAAAATAAGTAGGAAACATTAAAAAAAAGTCAGCCCATAATAGTAAAGTTGAATTAAGGTATAGATCATTATTTTTATCAGGTATCAGCGCCGAATTATCCGACTACTGGTCATAATACACACAGGTCTTAGGTATATTGATGTTCTAATCATCGCAACTCAAGGAGTATTGCAAAGATAATGTTAAAAAAATTCAAATGTTTATTCAGTAATTACACCTTTACAGGCACTTTTACACGTCAAGATGACATGGGGGGGGGGGGGGGGGGACAATGGGAAGATGACAATCAATTAAATTGATAAACTAAACACAATTAAAATACTATTAAATTAAATTTCTTAATGAGGGTCTTTTAAACTTATTTTTTTTAATTACCTTAACACTGGATCGGTAGGTTTGACGAAACCTTTTATATAGGTAATTAGACATCTTTTATTTGGGTTCCGTATAAAAATGATAAAAACGGAACCCTTATAGAATCAACCGTGCCTCTGTCTGTCCGTCCATCTGTCACAGCCAATTTTCGCTAGTTCAACTCGCACTTGGCTGTTTTTTTTCTATATAGGCTTGACCAATCAGAAATATTTAACAAAGCCGAGCATTTAAAACGGTTTGACAAATTAGAACTATCAGCAGGCTGCAATAAATCGTTCCGAATGCTCTGCTGAGAAAACAAGTGGAAAGAAACTCACATTACGATGTTTTAAAAGCTTTTTAGAATTTTAAAAACATGCGAAATTAAGTGGGAATGGTCGCTATCACAGAATGAATATACGTGTTACATACAGAATGGAATCTCTGAATCTCTTAAGGTCCCGCTCAATAAGCGTCCCGTTCCCCGTTCCGCACCTCTCCTTCGTTCGCGCCGTGTGGAGCCGCCTCGACAATGCGAGGTGCGGAGACGGGGAACGGGACGCTTTAGTTATTACGCGGGACCTTAGGAAATTCCATTCTGTATGTTACACTTATATACATACTGAGGTTATATCATGCTTAGAGCTCGAGTTACGTACGACACATATTATAATATTAGTTTGTTGCAGGTGTCGAAGCCGCTGGAGCTGCTGGCGTTCGTGCAGTACCTGCACCGGCGGCTGCACGAGGAGCTGCCGGCCGCGGAGCTCGTGTGGTACGACAGCGTCACCATCAAGGGCAACCTCAACTGGCAGAACGGCCTCAACGAGAACAACAAGTACTTTCATATGTCTACTCCTGCTATTGCTGTTTAGGGTTCGGTGCCCAGAGGGTAAAAACGGGACCCTAAGACTTCGCTGTCCATCCGTTCGTATGTCTGTCTGTCTCCAGGCTGTATCTCATGAACCGTAATAGCTAGACAGTTGAAATCTTCAAACATGATGTATTTCTGTGGCCGGTATAACAACAAATACTAAAAACAAGATAATATTAATACTTAAGTGGGGCTCCCATACAACAAACGTAATTTTTAAAAGAAAACGGTACGGAACCCATCGTGCGCGAATCCGACTCGCACTTGGCCGGTTATATGTTTATCGTGTGGTGTTTATTAGTGGCTTACACTGTCAGATTTTTCAAGCGGCCTAAAAGGACACTAGATTTCTTTATGCATCTTTTGAAGAGCAGTGTTGGTTACATGATGCTACATACAGTCGTTATGGACATAGCGTTGTATACTGTGGAAATACTACTGACTTAAGAGTCCCCTTACCCTAGACAGTAGAATCAGACTTTCAAACGTAGACTAGCTTTTATTTTGAAATGTCATGTCAGATATAGGCAAAACTATGCAATTTCAAAGAAGTTGCATATATTTAGGCATTGAACTAGTTTTCACATTTAAAATTTGAAATTAAAAGAGAATATAGTGTATTATATCATATTTGACCATCATCAGTATGGAAAACTTCTACACCCTTATATTTTATTTCCAGTTCATAATTTTACCATCGGAAACCAATTAAAATCCTAGATAATTGCAATTTCTTTAAAATCACGTTTTTTTTCCGAAATCTGACATGTCGTGTCAAAATAACTAGTCTAGGGTAAGGGGACTCTTTGGGGACTAGATTTTTCTGGCGTTTTCCTCTATAGTCTTCTTTTATCTTTTATCGGGCTGAAGGTGCTTTATTTATTTAATGTAGGTACTCGCGGAGATAGATTCCTGGCACCACTTCTTTCCCTCCATTTTATGGAACACTATGTTTATCTATGTTTTTAATTGTGGTAATTAATATTTGCCCTAATCTTTCTCTCATCATACTTATTACGCATCGTTGTTGGTTAAAATTGTTATGATTTGATGTTCTGTAGAGTTTTGCGAGTAATTAAGCGTCCTGTAAGTAGGGTTCGTCGATTGTCAGCAGTTGTTGAGCTCTATCAGCGATGGACCAATAAGCTTCTTAAAAATAAACCCCTCTGTTGTGGTCCGTTTATAGTATGATTGATAATAAGTTAATTTGCGTGTCATGTTCTGATAGAAGATTCCAATGATCGTGATCGTGTCACGTGGCTGTGTGAAAAGGGTGGCCCTTTTTATTCAAAGATGCATTGAGCGTTTTGTAACGAAGTAGCTGGAGCTAGTTACATGACATCTCAGCGTGCGTCGGGAGGATTCCAAGAGCGTCTATCCGTCCAATGATTTTTCTCAATTTTTTTGCGCGCTTAAAAATACACCCACGTGCGGTGCAAGCGCCGAGGGTCAAGCGTGAAACAATTGCGACCGGCTACCTGCCCTAGCGTTGACACTGATTGCATCATCTTAAGCTACGATGTACTTTAAAATATTTGAAGTGCTACGGAGCCTTTTATTGAGATTCCAAGTCAACTAGTTGTAAAACCTATAGGAGTATTCTTTATCAAATAGAAAATTATACAAATGCATCCCAAATCTAATCAAACCATCACATATATGTATACATTCTATGAACCAATTATTGTCATGATATTTTTAACCCCCGATGCAAAAAGAGGGGTGTTATAAGTTTGACGTGTCTAAGTGTCTGTTTGTCTGTCTGTGGCATAGCAGCTAAACAAACTAATGGGCTGATTATGACGCGAATTCCCTTGTTTGAAAGCTGACGTGATCAGAAAGTTCCTAGATACCGTTGTATCGGGGGTTACTTAAAAACTTTTAATTTTATTTCTTGTTTAATGGGATGTTTAGATATACTATAGGATTTGAATGGGTCTCACTGGGATTTTTGACGTGGGTGCCACAGGTTTTTTTTTTTCACTTCACACATATTAAGCACTAAATATAGTCTGCACTCCCACAACACAACACATACACACTGGGTACCCTTTTGTGATAATGTTTAGGGAATTCGTTATGATAAATTTTTGGAAACCTCTCACCAAGTTATAGTAAGTTTCTAAATAACGCACTTCACTAAAGTAGTCACAAAATATTGCACTTCTACAACGCAACACACACTCACTGGTTAACTGGACTAGCACAAAAAAAAGAAACAAAGGGATAGTCAGTATCTGTGCAAAAGGACGAGCGAGCTCGGAACACGTGTTATCCAGATCCAGACACGTGCCGGCGAACGAATCCGCCTAAAAGCACCATAGATTTCTAAAATAAATCATCAAATTAAATAAAAATACTTGACCACAAAGGTAATAGAAAAGTCACAGAAAAAAAATGCGCAATTTCGACGGGATGCCTCGTATTTTCCAACAGAGTTCTGACGTAACCACTATAAATTTTTTTTATTGGGATTGAGAATTTCGTTTGTTTGTTATAACTTTATAGTAGTATGAAAACACACAATTACATAAAATAAAGAGTAAAATGACATCGGCGGACTTATCCCATAATGGAATCTCTTCCAGTCAACCGGCGAATAGAAGTTCCTACTAACATAGGATTAAATAACTATACATGTATACTTACAACAACTTATATACATACATAAACATTCATAAATATACATAAACATACATCGTCGTATACACATATTTATGTATATATAATTTAGTCGTATTTTCTTTGTATTGGGTTGGAAATTGACTTGCGTTTTACATATGACCGGCTTTTCTGTAGAGACTTCTTCGACGCGTGCGACGGGTTCTTCACGAACTACTCGTGGAAGGAAGAGAACCTGGTGACCAGCACGGAGATGGCGGGCGAGCGGGTCACCGACCTCTACATCGGCATCGACGTCTGGGGCCGCAACTTCTACGGCGGCGGCCAGTTCAACACCGCAGCGGTCAGTGCCGACATGTGAGACATGAGCGGTCGAAAGTAGCGGAACTGAAACGTCCACTGCATGGCTTTAGAGCAGTCTTTCCCAAAGTGGGCGATAACGCCCCCTTGTGGGCGCTGGAGGCTTTAAGGGGGGCGGTAACGGGCCCAGAAGAAAGTTGGGGGGCGCTGATGTGATTTAAGCAATGAGTGATTTATAACTTTAGCTATTTCATATTTTAAAATTAACTGAAATTAAAATCCTCTTACTACACAACATCCATTTCTTAGTTCATATTTATATCCTTTTTTATTGTACAAATATAAACTAAAAATGTAATTAATATTTATTATTTTAATGCGTTCACAACGCTATTTATATCGTTAAAGGAATCAAACACTGAAAAAATTTCGTGTTTTAAAGTTTCGCAGGTGAGGTCCCCACTTCCGATACTCTTTATTATTGTAAAATTGTATTATTGTCGCTATTTTTTTATTTAAAATTAACAATGTTGATTATTGTTATTTTTTTATAAAAGATACTTTAATGTACTGGTGTATGTATTATTATTGCTCTCTCTTGTAAAAAAGTCTAGTTTAGAATATAGGTTAAATTAAACTACAGGCAAGACAAATATGTGATTCAGGTTTTTATGGTGAAAAAAATGGGGGGCGCTACAAAATAACTGATTTTTTAAAGTGGGCGTTTGACAAAATAAGTTTGGGAACCTCTGCTTTAGAGTTTCGCGCTCACAATCACTGTTATTAGTGTGACGACTTACCGCGATTAATATCACTTTTGCCAGATATTTTGATGACTCTTCTGTCATCATCAACGCTGGCAGACTGAAGAATTAAAACGGTGGTTCGGCTGTCAAGGGTAACCATTTCGGTCTACACTCTTTCTTGGTCGTTTGTTGTACAAGTCCTTACACACAGCACTGACGGGGTCCGTTCGGGATTTGTTTTTTGTTGTTAGCACACTTTCCAAAGCTTAATCATTGGATTCCACATCCCAAATAACTTGAAGCCATCTTCTCGATTGAAATTGGGACGCTTTTTAATTTCAATTATTAAAGCTGTGTTTGCTGAAAATCGGTTCAGCCATTTAAAAGTTATTAGGGCTTGAAAGTCAGGGTTTCCTTGAGGAAATATCAGATGGCGCTACAGATATCAATTATAATATTTAGTTCCGCTACTCTTCACTAGATGGTGTTCTTGTCAGTCGGGGGTTTTTAGGGTTCCGTGCCCAAAGGGTAAAAACAGGACCCTATTACTAAGACTCCGCTGTCCGTCTGTCTGTCCCTCCGTCTGGCTGTTTGTCTGTCACCAAGCTGTATCTCATTAACCGTGATAGCTAGACAGTTTAAATTTTCACAGATGATGTATTTCTGTTGCTGCTATAACAAAAAATACAATAAAATCAATATTTAAGTGGAGCTTCCATACAAAAAATGTGTTTTTTTATAGATAATGGAACGGAACCTTTCGTGCGCGGTTATTTAATTTGCTTAGCCAACGGCCGTGTTAGGCGTAAAACACATAGAAAAGACGTAAGGTGCAAGCGCGGCGCAGGCGCGGGACAGATACGGCGCGGATGCGATTTAAATTATATAGAAGAGGCTAAGAGACGATACGATGCGTCTCATTATATAGACTGAGTATGTTTCGATAGGATGTTTTCCTCTTTAGAAGACGATGATGGGGTGCCTTGCTGCAACTCATTAATATGCAGAGTAACCGAAGATATTGCGTGCACCCTGTGTGGTTATCGTTATAAGAGCATAGGCAACTAGGCATAGGCGTTTCAGTGTAATTTGCGTCACGTCGCCTTCAACATTTTGTATGAAGGCGACGTGACGTAACGTTTTGAAGCGGCATCATGCCTGTGCCGCATCTGCGCCGCGCCTTCACCTTTCGCCTTTTCTATGTGTTTTATGCCTTAACTTTCGTTTCGTTGCTTCCGCAACATGTGTGTAAGGTCGCGTGTGGTGTGCAGGCGGTGGAGCTGGTGCACGGGTACGGGTGCTCGCTGGCGCTGTTCGCGCCGGCGTGGACGTACGAGGCGGCGGAGCGGCGCGACGCGGACATCGCGCTGGCGGCCGGGCTGGACCGCCTGCACGCGCTGCTGCTGCGCGAGCGCGCGCTCTGGGGCTCGCTGTGGCCCTTCCTGCACACGCGCCTGCCGCAGCGCCTGCCCTTCCAGACCTCCTTCTGCCGCGGCCACGGCGTCAAGAGGAGGATCTACGGAGAGGTTTGTAACCCATTTCAAAAAAGGACAGTTTCTCAATCCATGTAACAAAAACCCTATCCGATCCTTGTAGGAGCAACTCAGACCGCTTGAAACTCGAAGAAAAGCGACATTTTCATACAAATTGCCGGGCCAGCCAAACACTTTTGTACGAAAGTGTCGCTTTTGTAAAACTTGGTCTCCGAAATGTGTTGGTTGCAGGTGATAAGCCCCGGGCCGTGGTACAACCTGCGGCACCAGCAGTACCAGCCCAACTCGGCGTACGGCCCGCACGGGTACCTGCTGTCCACGCCGGAGCAGATCGAGAAAGTTTGTGTCCCTTTATTCTTTTCAATTTCAATCTGTGAAGTGAATTGTTCATCATCAGCAGTGATCGCAGCAGAAAGGATGATTTGGGATCAATGATCTCAACCATATATGTTAATATGGATTAAATTTTTAAAACCGAAATTTTTATTTATTTTGTCTTTTTTTCCGGAATTTCAAATTTATTACGTGGAGGAGCTAGATGTAAAATACAATCTTGCTCTTATTTATTGCTAATAAATGGTCTTATTTAGTGGTAAAAAATATGAGTAAGATTAATTGAACAATCATAAGATTCGATTGGACACTTTCATTTTTCAATGATTTTTAGACTGTGTTTAACAAGTTAACAGTCACTTCTTTTCTTGTGGGAAAGTGTTTTCACGTGATAAATTACGTAAAAACCTTCATGGCTTTGCACACAGCAACTCACTAAAGTTTCAAATCAATCAGATGAATTTTTTTGGAACACAATAGACAAATAAACTCATATTCATTTAACTATTAGACAGATAAATAAAATCAATTAAAACATTTTAATATCCCTTCCTTCAAATTTCGAATAATTACTAATATACGAATAGTCAATAATTAATTCAACTTTACAAAAATTAGGAAAAAACACCGGAACTGTCCGGAAAAAGGCATGTCCATGTTATGTACGACATCCTACAAGTACCAACAATCACCCTACCTACTCCGGTCACTGTTCATCATCACATCAATCACAGGAAATCTATTGCTGTACATATTCCTCCCCCGAGGATTTTCAAAGTTCTATTGAGGGTTTTTTTATGAGGGTTTTTCAAAAATATGGGATACTAGCTTTTGTGTAATTTATCAAAATCTAGTATCCTTAGGGGATGCCTACGTCATAGTATTTACTTTATGCATGCAAAGTCTCAGCCCGATCGGTTTAAAATTGACAAAGTTTCATACAAACTTTCATCCCCTATTTTATCCCCTTGGGGGTAGAATTGATCGAAATGCTTAGCGGATGCCTACGTCATAATATCTACCTGCATGCTAAATTTCAGCCTGATCCGTCCAGTGGTTTGGGCTGTGCGTTGATAGATCACTATGTCAGTCAGTCAGTCACCTTTGAGTTATATATATTTAGACTAGAAGACTAGATGGCATGAAATATGAAACAAAAGTACCTGCCAACTGATGGATCAATCACAACAGTTGATCGGACTTAAAGTCACTGTGCTGTCATCTGGTGTCTCATAGTTTTGAAAACCCTCGCCTTCGGCTCGGGCTGAAATTCCGCCTCGTGGGTTATAACCACCATAACGCACTTATATCGTAATGTAATCTTTGGTCCAGGTGTCGCGCCATGCCGTCATCCGCGACGGCACGAAAGGCATCATCAAGTATCAGTCGGATTTTGAGGCCAGCCGCATGGAGCTACACGCGGTTCGCAGCGCGCGCGAGATCGAGACGTTGGAGCGCGAGCACCAGCACCACGACAGCCTCGTGGTGCTGGCGGACGAGGACCCGGGCCCGGCCGCCGAGCCCGAGCCCGGGCCCGACCACGACGACAGCGACGTCAACAAGCCCAGCAAGCGGAACACCTTCAAACATATGTTCCGGTAACGTTCCGTTACACTCAAATGTAATCATCATCTCACAACCTTGTATGTTATTACTATATTGACACATCTGCAGCCTGCGGCCCTTTTACTGGCGCCTAGTGGGTCAGAGACAGTCGCAGAGTGGTCTGAGTCTGAGGCAACATTGCAGTCATTCTGCCCAGAGTGTGAGACGTAGGTGGACCCGTACCTCTAGTTGTGGCCTATTTATATTTTTACTCTATGAAAAAAAAAACCATCATCATCATCAACATCATTTCAGTCGCATAATGTCCATTGCTGAACATAGGCCTAAAGGATTTCCAAAATTACCGATCTAGAGCAGCCTGCATCCAGCGCCTTCCAGTGACCTTCGTCAGGTCGTCAGACCTTATGACTGGGTGTCCTACGCTTCGCCTGCCAGTACGTGGTCGCCATTCGAGAACCTTTTTTTCCCATCGGTCATCGGTTCGTCGCCCTATGTGTTCCGCCCACTGCCACTTCAACGAGCTAATCCGCTGGGCTATGTCAGTGTCTTTTGGTCTGCTACGAATTTCCTCATTTCTGATTCGATCACATAGACAAACACCGAGCCTAGCCCTGTCCATAGCGCGTTAAACGACCTTGAGCCTTCTTATGAGACCGTATAACATTCAAATGTGTATGAAGATCTTAATATCGGAACTCGCAGATATGTTGTATAGTGTAATGTGATCAGGCTGAAGTCCCGGCGGCGGTCGAGCTCCCTGGAGCGCGAGCGGCTGGCGAACGCGGAGCGCCAGCAAGAGGGCGGGAACGAGGGCGAGCACTCGCACCACGACCTGAAGCGCGGCTGGTCGATGCGCGAGATGTCGGTCAACCTGCACCTGGGCCAGCACTCCGGCAAGCAGCTGCGCTTCGCGCTGGCCTGCGTGCCCGGCGAGCGCGCCTGCCTCGAGCCCTACTTCGAGGACAGCTACCTAGGTACTCCCCTCTTCATACATCATATCACTTTATTCTCTTGGTCGGGAGTGTGTTGACATTCGTCTATTCCACGATGATGCATTGATAGAATCCATTAGTGGATTAGATTCAGCCTTTAAGTACGCTCTAATCCATGATGGGATTTGATTCCGCTTTTGAGTAAACTCTAATCCATCATGGGATTTGATTCCGCTCTTGAGTACCTCTATTCCATGATGGGATTTGATTCCGCTTTTGAGTACACTCTAATCCATGATGGGATTTGATTCCGCTCTTGAGTACCCTCTAATCCATGACGGAATTTAATTTCGCTCTTGAGTACCTCTGTAGGAACTCCTAGTAGGTAGGTAGCCACGCACTAGCTGGGGTAGTTGTAGCTCCTACATGAAGAGGTAGGTAAGGTACGTAGTGAGAGCTTGAGAGAAACAGCACAGTTATTTTTGTTTATTATTACAATACTGATATAAATTAACAATACAGATACAGATGTAATCAGCTCGAGAGATGGTAGTGGAATGATGAGGAATGATGAGGAAGGAATCTAAAATTTAAAAATTGAATTTGAAAATGAAATAATTTTTTAGAAAACGGAAAAGGAGTTAAACTGGAACATGAAGGATGAGGTTTATTGTAACATCGTTACACCTCTATCCCATAATGGGATATAATTCCGCTTTTGAGTACACTCTAATCTATGATGGGATTTGATTCAGCTCTTGAGTACCTCTATTCCATGATGGGATTTGATTCCGCTCTTGCGTATACTCGAATCCATGATGGGATTTGATTCAGCTCTTGAGTACCTCTATTCCATGATGGAATTTGATTTCGCTCAAAGTCAAAATTTTTTATTTAATGTAGGATAAATTTATCTCTTATTGAAGGTCATTTTTTTAAATTTTATTTTAGTGCAAAAGCTAAAAACTACTAGCGTTTCGGAACGACAACTGCTGGGAAGATTACGCCGAAAGAAGCTGTAATATAATAATCATGTCGAAAAAGCGGTAAAATTAAATAATATTGAAGAAGAAATATTTTTTATTTTTTTGTGAGCGAAAAGTGGTCAATTTTATTTTTCTCCATTAACCCACCGAGGTGTCGTTGAATAGGTCTTTCAAAAATATTATGAGCTTTTGAACACTGTTTTCCGATTTAGGGATCCGTTTCTGAAATATTTGGTTTTATAGTGCAATTTTGTTAGAGTTAAGTGTCTCCCGCCCTCTTTCTACTACATTAGCATTTTATAAAGAAAAGATAACAACATATTCGTATTATCACTTAATACTAATTCCTTCAGTCAGCAGCCCGCCATCGAACTAGGAATGAACCTGTATCTCGATTGGCGAGTAGCATCATGATGGTATCAGTGTGATGATGACTTAATGATAAAGTACACTGTCGTACACTATATACATGAACCAAACAGAAAATAATGGTGATAGATTTAAGAGCACACAGTAATTCCCAAACTAGATTCCTCTGTCATTCGGGAATTTGTGCTGTAAGTAATTAACAATGATACTAAAAGTAGTAGGTACAAAAAAAAGACATTTATTCATATTGCTACGGTCACTCATCCGCCAGAAATAAAAAAAAGGTGAGAAAAAGTGTGTGTGTGTGTGTGCGTGCGTGCGTGCGTGCATGCGTGTGCGCGCGTGTACACGGATGAATACGAGTACATAGTATACATAACGAAGTTTAAATATCAGAGCTAACGAGGGCTTAAAAATTTTATAATTATAAGTGACCGGACCAACGTATAAATTGTACTCGAAAAAGGGCAATTTCATACAAATTCAATAGAAAATTAGTTTTTTTTAGTCTCGTGAACTTGCAAGTCGGCATTCGTAACTAAGGAACCCTACACTGGGCGTAGCCCGACACGCTCTTGGCCGGTTATATGATAAAGCGGCTTCCAAAAAGTATGAGATTATCAATTCGTCGCGTTATTTTGTATGTATGTTCCAACCAATTATTCGAAGTCGTCTGGATGGATTTGAAAAATTCTTTTTGTTTGAAAAGGCATATTAGGTGGTCCCATAAAAATATGTTATAAAAATCGGTTGTGAAGCGGTGAATGCTGTTTTTAGTTTTGTAAAATGATGGTAAGTTTAGTGAGTGAGCGTTTGCTTGCGCGCAGGCGGCTGCAGCCTGTGCGTGCACCCGTCGGACGCGCTGTCGCCCGAGCACCGCTGGACGCGGCTGCTGCACTGCGACTTCCCGTGCCAGAGCCAGCTCATCATCTGCGTCGTCACCAAGACGCTCTCCCCCTACACCCACCAGTACCTGGACGTCAAGGTATGTTACAGTGTAACGATGTTGCAATAAACCCTACCCTTCATGTCCTTACATACTTCTTTTGTCTATCATTTCATTCTGTCCACCTTTTCAAATTTCATTTTTAAATTTAATTTCTGTATTTTTGACACATTCATTCCATCCTCGCCATTCTGATTTTTTTCTTCAAAACCTCTGCTACAACTCAATTATATCATTTTATTAGTGCCGACAAATAAATGTATTTTTCAAAAATGTTAAAGTAAAATACACTCGTAAAGTGAATCTAATTTTACCGGTTTTAGACATATAAAAGCAGCTCATAAAACACGAGTGTATTATAAACGCAAATAGTGAAGTTATAATCCATAATTACACTATTTGCTAAAATTGTTTTTGTTTTCTTTTTTAAATTTGGAGCCGGCCGGCCCGCCGCCGCACTCGCCAGCACTACAGGCCGCGCACCGCGCTCATTTCAAAAAGTAAAACTAATGGCGTCAAAATAATGTCGGACACAAAGCGTTAAAATAATGTTCGTAATCACCAGAATGAAGCACTCGAGCTTCCTTAGTGTGGCATACTATTCGGTATTTGACTCGATTCTTTTTCAAACAACATGATACGAAACCGAAAACATAAATAATAACTTTACTCCTCTCAAAAATAAGCAAGTTGTAAGCCTTTCAAATCCGGTGAAAGGGGAAATTGTCAAATGACAGAAAAAGGATGCACATACACCCGCGTGACGTCACTGTCATTAGGTGTCACGCTAACGAATGAGATAGTGAGATGTCCCCACCACGCTTCCACTTATATTTAAAATGATAATTGCTGCCTCATTTAATAACCAATTTACTTTGTTTTTCGGAAAACGGCTTCTTGTTAGTGTTATTTGTTATTCGTATAAAATATTGTCCAAAAACAAACTAAGTCAAATAGCTTATTGTGGGAACTCGACCTGTCCTACCTAGTTAGTGTGCCCCCACATGAATAATGTAGATTTAAAACAGGCGTAGAGCAAGAGAGAGAAACGACAAGGGTTTAGTACATTACCGTATAAGTGCGTTATGGTTATAACACACGAGACGGAATTTCAGCCCGAGCCGCAGGCGCGGGCGTAATAGAGCCGAGTGTGTTTAAGCAACTCACGTATATCGTACGACGTTTTTCAACACACTTGCGAGGAAAAACACCTAATAAACTAAGTCCACTATATATATTTGCATCCTGTTGCTTTCTCGAACTTCTCGCCGTTCAACTTTTTAGAAGCGAGGCGTGCGGCCTTTCGTGGCCCAGACAGAAATTTTAACAAAAAAAAATTGCAAATGGTACGCTTATAAGATATAACTTCACTATAAGCGTATTTTATGAGCTGCTTTATACATGTAAAACCGGTGAAATTAGATCCACGTTACGAGCAAGTGTGTTGAGAAATAATAAACTCGAGTGCGGTCCGGCAGCTGTTCGCGTTGGACGGCGCGGGGCGCGAGGCGCGCGTGTCGTGCATCGGGCGGGCGCTGCCGAGCGCGGGCCGCGCCGGCGCGGTGGCGGCCGCCAGCCGCCAGCTGGCCGCGGCGCGCGCGCTCACGCTCTACCCGCTCACGGCCGGGCCCGTCTTCGCCGACCTGCACAAGTACCTGCTGCTCAACCAGCCCGACTTCTACATGTCCGTCGAGAACTCCTTCGGCTGGATGGTCAGGTGCGCCCGCTTTGGTTGCTCGCACACTTGTGACGTCACACTTTCACGAGTCCGAGGGGCGGATTTTTAGGAGAGGCAGTAGACCACGTCCTTTTATGAAGGTTAAATCAGACTTTTTCTTGTCCAAAAGTGATGTGCACATGCTTTTTATTGGAACGAAGTTCCTTTTCGGACGGTACGGACTTGGGGAATAGGTGCTTGGCAAAAAAATTTAAGATTTTTTCATCACGAATTCTTTTTTCAAAGTTCATTCCAACCGCGTGTTCAATAACAGTCACACATTTTTTTACTTTATGACATAAAATTGAAGTGCATCCGCTACCTAAATAATAAAAGAAGAAACTGAATGAATGACTGACTGACATATCAACGCACAGCCCAAACCGCTGGATCTAGAGATTCCAAATTTGGCACATAGGTTCCTTATGAGGTATAGGTGCACTAGGAAAGGATTTTTCAAAAGTCTAAAACTTGTATGAAGAAACAAGATCAGTTTGATCATTTTATTCAAAACTTCGCAGGAGTACTCCTGGCGGTAAATGAGTAAGTACGTGTTTCAGGATTTTTCAAAATTCAACCCCAAGAAGGATGAAATAGGACGACCTACTAGGCCATGCTGAAGCGTTCCATCGCTCTTTCTCGCTCTTGCAAATGACTGTTCTGAGTGACATAAAAGGATAAAACCATAGAAAAGTGCTGTTCCGTGCTGACATATATAGCCTAAACTTAAAACGGTGAAAAAATAAAAAAAAATAGCAAAAACAAAAATATAAAAAAGCAAAGAAAAAAAACAAGAAACGAAGTTTTATATGGTGAGAAATGGGAACGGAAACAAGCGGCACAAAGTTCGCCGAATCAGCTAGGAGGTCTTTAAATCCCTACACTATAATATTGTTATATTTATAGGTATTCAAACATTTTAACAAAATAATTTTTATGTTACTAGTTTTAACCCGCGACTTCGGCCGCGTAGAAGTCATAAACATATGAATTTTTATGTTAAAAATTTAAAATGTTTGAATTGCTTGTGCCCGCTCTCGCTCCCGCTCCCGCTCGTAAAGTGAACGTATTATATTGAGTTTACTACTTTATTTTCAACTAGCTTTTGCCCGCGGCTTCGCTCGCGTAGGGGTGTAATTTATCAAAATCCTTTCTTAGGAGACGCCTACGTCATAGTAGCTTTATGCATGCAAAGTCTCAGCCCGATCGGTTTAAAATTGACAAAGTTTCATACAAACTTTCGACCCCTATTTTATCCTCTTGGGGGTAGAATTGATCAAAATCCTTTCTTAGCGGATGCCTACGTCATAACATCTACCTGCATGCCAAATTTCAGCCCGATCCGTCCAGTGGTTTGGGCTGTGCGTTGATAGATCACTATGTCAGTCAGTCACCTTTGAGTTATATATATTTAGATTGAAGATTGATAGAATTCTTATACATATTATTTTTCCTGTAATGTACAAGTAATAAACTATATTATTTATTTTTTGTTTCAAAATTTTAGGCTCAGTAGTTTTGGAGATCAGGAGGGAGGGTCATGGTCAAGTTTCGTCTTTTTTCGTGAATAAATTCAAAATTATTTATTTTAAAATAAGTACAAAAATATATTTGAAATCCTCATCACAAGCCCTTTCATTTGATATATGACACAATAAGGTTTGCAAAACTTTTTTTTTTAATTTCCTAATTTATTCCTCAAAAATTACCCTTATTTTAAAAAATATTTATTTACTTTGCACATCTATGTTTGGGTCGTAGGATTACACTATCCTACCAAATTTCACCTGATTTGGTCCAGTAGATTCGCAGCAAAGTGGCTGTGACAGACGGATGGACAGACAGACGCACGAGTGATCGTATAAGGGTTCCGTTTTTCATCTTTTGTACGGAACCCTAAAAATTACAAAGATTCATAATAATATAAATTTGCAACCCCTAGTGCACTCCCGGGGTTGCAATTTTTTAAATCCAATTAAAGGATTATTATTTTTTACTAACCACTAATTCAAAAATGTCTTGTCTCGCTTCAAAAATGACGAATATTCATACAAACTTGCAACCCCTATTTCACCCCTATAGGGATGTCATTTTCAAAATCTAATTAATGCGTTATTATTTTCTACTAACTACTAAAATAAATTAAAAATTTTATGTGTCTCAACCCCTATTTCACCCCCTTAGGGATGGAATTTCCAAAAATCCTTTCTTAGCGGTCGTCTCCTAGTCACAATCTACCTTCCTGCCAAATTTAAGCCTGGCTAAGTAGTTTTCGAGATTTCGTGATGATTGAGTGAGTGATTTTCGCTTTTATATATATAGAAGATAACAAAATTTATAACGTAAAAAAAACAATAAGAACAATTTTCGGCTTCTACGCGGATGAAGTCGCAGGCGGAAGCTAGTAGTGTAATATATCGACAGGATTCAGTTGAAACCAATCGCTCTCGGCTCCATTTAGTAGCCAGTTTATTTATATTTTTTTCTTTTTTTTCCCCGAATGGTATGTAGGTACTACGTGGCGCCGCTAGGCGAGGTGCGCGTGACGTCCATCAACCTGCACTGCGGGCACAACGAGGGGCCCATCCTGCTCGGACACATCGGCATCTGCCACCGATTCGAGGTACACTATAGGCATGACGAATGGAAATTACTTTAAACCCATCGGTTAGATTTCAAAACGGATCTTTGAAGGCTCATAAATTTAACTGCTTTTTATTTTACAATTCTGTATCCGTACAGAAAATGAATAGTGAGACATAACGATATCATTTTAAACATTGCGATGTACAATGTCAAATAGTGGAGGAAATCCCCTCAGAAATTTGTATAGAAAAAGTATTGAGTAGTTCGCTCTTAAGGGGAAATGAAACCTTCTAAGTAATTCAGCCGCATTTATGCAAAATGTTCATCGAATATTTTTTACAAAAGACTAGATATTTGTATGACTAGATACTTGTCGGATATGTTTTTTTTTTAAATAACTTTAGAGTAAAAACTGTTTTCTATTGAATTCAAATCATATGTAATTTTCGGAGGGCGTCCTAAACGGCAGCGATAAAGTCACATTTTAGACTTTTAACAAAAAAACTGCTACTCAGTTAGAATCTCCCACGAACTGAGAAATATAAATGTCATTCGACCCGGCCGGGGATCGAACCCTGGGGAAGGTGTACGGCCTTCTCGTGCGCACAGCGGCGACGTGACGGTGAATGTGTTCGCAGGAGGGCGACGACGACCAGTCGGAAGACGACAAGCCGCGCGTCGCACAGGAAGCGCCGCAGCCTCCAGTTAGTACTTACTGTGGTAGAATAGAGAGACTTTGGAGCATAGAGAGGGTATTCAAATACTAGTGTGTGCTTAAATGTTTCGATAATGAACGCGGTGAAGTGCTGAGTTTTAGGCGCCATTTATATACTTTTATAGTTAATTCCAATTCATGATAAAACAAACTCCAATAATATGTACTTTAAACTTTAATCACTGCACTTTATAATTACAAAATAATTACACGTAATAACTATTACAAGTTCACGCTACAAGCGAAGGATTCCGAATGCCTCGCTCGATCAACGCGAGCTCCCATGAATCCTCCCTTCCATCACCCTACCTAACTTTTGCCCCACTGGCCGACGTCATGGCGCCCAGCCAATGAGCGATGAGAACTCAATACAAATACTTTTTAATGGAAGACAAATATTTCGGACAAATAATTTCAGACCAAATATAATTCATTTATAATATTGATTCTTTTGAACACATTTAAAATCATAAGATTATGACAATACAAATTTCTATTGAAGCAATCAATTGTGTTAAGACTTAATTAAATACTTCTTGAATGCTATCAATATCAATAATATCAATTTGTAAACTATTATAATAAAATAACAGATAATGAGCAAAAATTTATAGAAAATATTAATTATTTTTGAATAAAATTAAGAAATCACAACAATGAGATTAGATAAAGAAGTGTATGATACTGCTTATAACAGCTTATTAAAATAAGTACTCGTTTGATTTTTTCGAAAGCGACTCCTACCTTAGTCGCCGTTACACGTTCACCCTCCAGTTTGTGCACAGGATTTTTGTGCCTATTTTTTTAACGTCATCCGTAGGAAAGATTAAGTGGTCTTAACTAAACCGAGGTTGGAAACCACACAGTACATCATTCATTATTAGTTATATTCTCTTGTTCGTAGTTACACGTATGGTTGGCAAAATTAGGTGACAGTAGACTAGAATGTAGAGCATTTTCATGGTCTGCGGGCGGTGTCGCGCGGCGGTAATGCTGTGGCGGCAGTTGCTTTCGACATATTCTCAACAAGGCAACTTTTCTATGCAATCCCAGTCCGAGTAATAAATTGGTTACCTATCTCTTAGATTTAAGAGCTAGGCTCTCGTTGAAGTCATTCTGTGAAAAGACAAAAAGAAAAACTAACTACTTATGAGTAAGAGGTTTTTGTCGCAAAGATAATCGAGCAGTTTACTGTCGCTTTCTTTTGCGTGAGTTTCCTCACGACGTGTTTTTCTAGTGGGACTTTTTTAAATTAATTTTGCCGTATTGCATGTTACAAGTTGTCGAAGGAAGTTTACTTTATTTGATAATTACTTTATATAATATTTTTAATTGACTTCAAAAAAGGGAGGAGGTTATCATTTCGTATTTTGTTATTTTATGTATGCTCACCGATTATTCGAAGACGCCTGGACCGATTTTGAAAAAATATCTTTTTTGATTAAAAGGGCATCCTGTCAGGTGGTCCCATATTTTTTTTTTCAAAATTGGTTGTGCAGTTTGGCGTTGAAATCGGTTTTTAGTTTAGAAAAATGATTACGTTTCAGAACGGGTCACAGGCGACGAGTACGCGGCGGGAATCCGACATGGGGGAGTTCGACGACAAGGGGTCCGAGCGGCGCGCGGAGCCTGGCGAGGGCGACGACGATGGCGCGGCCGGCAACACCTTGGGCGGCAGCACCTTGGGCGGCAGCACCTTGGGCGGCAGCACCTTGGGCGGCAACACCTTGGGCAGCTCCCGCGCGGGCCGCGCAGCACACACGGACACTCCGCGCATCCGCCGCGAGCCGCGCGCGGTGCGCTACGACGGCCGGCAGCCGCCGCTGCAGCCCGAAGCTATCGATGTCCTGGATAGAATCAAAACGCCTATGGGCTCCAAACCGTCTGACGTTTCTGAAATATCCAAATCGATCAAGGATTCCTTATCGTCTGAAACTTCTGACACGCCGACTGACACACTGACTGACACGCTTCTGAGTCTCCAAGACTCTTGAGAATGTGGACCCGGCGTCGTGGCCCCGGGCTGCCGCGACGAACCTCGGTCGGCCCGTATACGAAACCCTGGATTTGAAGCAGACCGGCGACACTGAGAGATTCAGAGACTACGAAAATTCGGATCAAATGGCTCCATGTTTACGAGCAGACGCTACATTCGACGAGCTCTAGAGTGACTCGCAGCGCAGTTCATCCCGGTGCCCGCGGACGCAGTCGCAGCGCGCCCCGCATGGGGGCAAAGTAGTAGAGTAAGAATTTGAAAAAAAGTCTTGTTTCTTTGTCAGTTTTTCTGTTTGTACACGCCAATTGCCGGATATACTGGACAGATTCGAATGAAACTTTTTTGTTATGTAGCTGTTAAGTTAAAGCAATATGAAAAATTTTACACCTGATGCAGAACCATAAAGGTCCAGCTAAACTATAAGAAATATAACAATGACGCCTCAGCAAAAGTTGTTCAGCCTGATGAGCGTTTTTTGTTGAGGTATAAAAATCGAAGATATGGAACGCTTGATGCAGATACGCCGGTGTCCACGCGAACGAAGTCGCGGACTTAAGTTGTATATATTTATTGTACAGTAGGTGTACGCTATAGATGTACTCGCATTAAGAAATGTTTATAATATTTGACTAGGTATACATATTGTATTATGAAATGTAATTAAATATATTTTTATAAAGGTTTTAATGGTTGTTTTAATTTATCACTAACTAATTACCTGATTGCACGTTGCAAATTAATATTTTTCTGATACTGGTAATGTATTCTAGTATTGCATTCTTTGAGCACCTGTAACAAGTAATTTATATATCTCTAATATTTAAAGTAATAATATCTCTAATATTTGACATGGGATTTCTTCTTTTAACATATGGTTTTATTCCTAATATATTTTGGCATAATACTTAGTGGCAGTTCACTGGAGGGGCAAAATATAATGTAATTTGAGCCCATCAACACGAAAAGAAGAAGCAGCCATAAGTGTTTTTTGGCATACAGTTTATTTTATTTTATTTTCACAGAGAGAGACCAAGTGTGATGAAACCCTTACTTATGTATATAATATACACAGTAATACACATGCGGCTTGCTACAGGAGTTCCAAATCACATGAGCTATGATCGTCTATTTATAACCTTAAGTATTGTACATAATAAGATACTCCAAGCTGTTCACTCTACTCTGAATTATTTTAAAAGCTTAAATTATGAGGATATCTATACTAGATATTATTTAAAACGTAATTTAATCCCTTATTGAAATAGTCGTATTACAGAATTGTTCTTTTGTATCTGTTATGGTTTATATCATTCAAATAATTGACTTCGTAAAGCGAAGGAAAATATACGCCTTCCTGAAAATCAGGTAGATCGATCTATATTTGTAACCAGTTAGGTCATAGGTTTGCTATAGCTTAATTATATATTGTATTGTTGTACAAAGTACGATAATAGGCGTTGAGAGTCTTGGATATTTGGTTAACCAATGTAATTTTATAAATTCGCTTACGCGATACAGGTATGTTGGTCGCGATGACAATCGCGAAGAGCTCTTATTATAATAATATTTTCACAAGACTCTAATTATTTCGAGTAAACTCGATACATCTTGGCGATACAAAGTCAATATATCTGGTTTGCTGTGTTGCGAGGAATGGGATATTATATCGTCATGGACAGCAGATTTCCTCTTTAGGAGAAAGATGTCACGGTTTGACACCTTTTGCACTAACATGCAAAGGAAAAATGTATAGTTTTGGTTAATAAGTCCACTTCCGGTGAAAGTATGTCTGTTTGGCCTCTCGTTCACTCAGACATAATTTTTCCAACCCTTAATTGCCTCGGAAAAACCAAATTTCCCGATGAAATTTGATAATTCTTACCACTTATTAACCTTTTCGCGACTCTTAATATTACAACGTAGGAAAGCAATCAAGATCTAAATGATCTTGAGCCATACCAAAGAAAACAATCCTACCCGGCTAACCTAACAAGAATCCTAATCCTATCTGCTCTGTAATTACCAGAGCTTCCACGTAAATTCTATTCTTGTTACTTATTTTCTAGTTAAACATGCTCGCAATGGTTGGCGTGTCAAGAACCTGAGAGCAGATATATTTTAAACGTTAATTTAGATCAAAAGTTCTATATAACCTTTCTTGGGTAAATAGATGTTTGATATACTAGTTACCATAGGTCTCCATAATCTCAATAAATACATAACTATCAAATATCATAATCTGATAACTTTTAGATATTCACTATCATACATAGGACTAAATTGATCGGATCCTATATCTTTCAATTATAAAGATCTAAGATAACAAATGAAACATACGTGACTCTTAATTGACAACAACAATGATAGTACTACATTTAACCCAACTATAGAAATTCAAGTAATTTCTACGAGATATACAATGTTCTTTTTAATTAAGTATAAATATTTTAAGAGGTGATTCAGTCCATCATTTTGAACA
Organism: Acrobasis suavella; assembly: GCA_943193695.1. Lineage (NCBI taxonomy): Eukaryota > Metazoa > Arthropoda > Insecta > Lepidoptera > Pyralidae > Acrobasis > Acrobasis suavella. The sequence goes on from OW971939.1 coordinate 206,834, forward strand.
ACTTTTCCCAATAAATATATATCCAAATACGAAAAATTTGTGTGCATTTTTCATAGTAACGATATCACGTGACTACTTCGATCTGTATGAGAACCTAAATATTTTTTTTCGTATTTCGATATATATTTATTGGGCAAAGTTGTTCAAAATGATGGACTGAATAACCCCTTAAAATATTTGTACTTAATTAAAAAGGACATTGTATATTATCTGTTCGTTCTATCGTATCATTCTTTAGTACATTTATTAATTTAACCGTATACCTCACTATATTCCGATAACGAACCTAATCATGAACCTACGTCTAAACCGACCTATGAGCAATCGCAACTGCTCGCCTATCCTAAGTCTAGTCTATTATAAGACCTAGTGTGAACCTAGGGTCTGTTATTAGCCACCACGCTCATAACAGTTGTGTGAGAAGTTAAACGTGTGTGTGTGTGTAAAGCGACTTGTGTAGGATATGCAAATAAGAACTAATCTAGGGATATATTAGGATAAGGTCAACCCTCTGTAAACCTATAGGTTAACCTAGGATACCTAGGTGAAAGGATAAAGGAAGACCCAGAGCGCCCGAATGCCAGTCTCCGCATCCAGTATAAATTACCTATTCAGTACTTTTCTAACGCTCCAGCGGAATTTTGGGTTATGTGAGAAAGGTATAGATAAAATATTTAGGAATTCTAGAATTCTAGACCCGTCACTTCACAGTAATTTACCCGGGCACAAAGCAACGAGCTCAAATCGGTGAATGAAATTTATAACACAAAATTACACACACTCGATTTTAAACTCGAAACCTGTATGTCAGGCAAAGGACGCGAAAGGACTCACCCCACTTCTTGCCTCGCGTCACTTTTATTAGCTCCGTCTGATCCCCGAATCCTGACGCGTCACCAAGCCTACTACCATGCAAAAAAATATTGCATCCCCATCTGCATTTACATGCATGCAATAGCGTCTCCATCTAAGATAACTTAATATATTTACATTCACATAGAGATCTCCCGCAATCGTCATTCTATCGAATAATATGACATATTTATAATTTATTTAATTGATGAATGTAACACGATATATGAATCAACTGTATCTTGTGATTTCATGTGTACCTATAGTATATGAGTAAATAGACGCAACCTCACCCTTGTATATATTTGAATGTACAATTATAAATATGTCTATCTATAGAATTCGATTTTTCAGGAAGTATCTAAGCATTAGTTCTACCCGACCTCTGTCCGTGTAATCAGCGAAAATTTAGACCAGAAAAGCCGATCTAAAGATATGACAGAGTATAAACTCGCATTTACACAACACGGCGTAAATATAAACCATGTACATACATACATACATACATATTATCACGCCTGTTTCCCACAGGGGTAGGCAGAGACTAAGGACCTCCACTTGCTTCGATCCTGACAGACCTCTTTCGCTTCATCTACACTCATCACTCTCTTCATGCATGTCCGCCGGTTACGGGTACTTCTAACCTCTCCTTTTTTAAGAACGTCTGCAATTTGATCGCGGTACGTTCGTCGAGGACGACCCTGACTCGCTCTTCCACTCACGTTTGCTTTGTAGACTCTTTTAGTGAATCTCCTTTCATCCATCCTTTCTACATGTCCGAACCATGTCAACATTCCTTTCTCAATTTTTGTTACTACATCTTCTTTCAGTCCACACTGCTCCCTTATGACATCATTTCTAATCCGATCTTTCAAACACCACACATACTCCTCAGCGCTCTCATTTCAACTGCATTTATTCTACTTTCGTGCCTTTTCTGCCATACCCAACTCTCACTTCCATACACCAGCGTCGGTATCAGCACTCCATTATGAACAGCCAAACGTGCTGTGTACCAAACGTGCTGTGTAAACCATGTAATACTGCATAATTACATTTATTTATCACGCAAAATTTTACCAAGTCAAAACAGCTGTGCAGGCTCGCAAACATTCCAATCTTTTTTTTTTTACAAACCGTCATAACGCCCTCGTCTTCGCAAAAAAAAATCTTCGGTACACAACAAAACATCTTTATGATCGTGTGACCGTTTCTACATGTCTTATGTGACCACTACACAAGCACAGCTACAAGTAATTACAAAACCACAGACTATACTAGATCACTATCGTATAGTGAAATTAAAATAACCAGCGAAAACACAAAAAAAATTACGGCTTTTCCAAGCAAAAGTGTGCAGCCGCCCAATTTGTATGGGAATGTCGATTTTTTTTGGTTATTTGGTTGTTATTTCATTATACTATAGTGATCTAGTATAGCGTGTGGTTCGATTTATTACGGGGATGTCCCTTCCACGTTGTATGTGGTAGAGATCCCTTAAAGAGATAAATCCGCCTCTGTATTTTCTTTCGTATTTTTGTTATGTCCTTTTTGTACATTAAAGAAATTACATACTTACTAACTGCTAGGCTAGTATACTTTAGTTATTTTCACAGCATAATGTCATATGGCTTGCTCTTATGGGGTAAAGCGGCTAACATACATGCTATCTCTGTGCTACAAAAGAGAGCAATTCGGTCGATCTACGGACTAAAATCACGCGATTCCTTAAGAGAGTTATTTAAATCTATAAATATTCTTACTGTGACATCTCAATTTATTTACGAAAATCTTCTATTTGTTAAATCTAGGTTAAATAATTTCAAGAAAAATAGTGATGTTCACAGTTATAATACTCGCAACAAAAATCAGCTTCATACGCCTAAATTTCGACTTGCTAAAACTAGAAAGTCACTCTTAGGTCTAGGTATAACATTATTTAATAAACTTCCCGAAGCGATCGTTAACCTACCAATGGCAAAATTTAAAACACATGTTAAAAAAGTTTTATTGAACAATGCATACTATACTATCAATGATTATTTAAGAGATAAAAACGCGTGGATACTTCCTAAACATTTTCCATTACACTCCACACATGAAACATAAATAGCTGCATTTTCTGTTACCATAATAAGCTTACTGTAAAAACATGTAAATGCTCTGCGATCAATAAGTGACCAACATATAATTAATATTTTCTCTTGACAAGGTCTGCGAGTTCGGGTTTTTCATGCTCACTAAAATGTCCAATCCGGTGGTGGCGTCGCTGGTCGGGTCGTTGGATTCCCTCTAATATGGTTGAGTTTAACGATGGCTGATCCGTGCGTCAACTCGTGAACGGGTGCTGCCGGGAGGGACTGGTCAGCTCGGCTTCGCTTTTTTTGACTACTTAATATTTTTTATTACGCAATTTATGTTAGTTTACTTGTTCGCAAGCATAACATGTTATAATGTGTCAACATTGTATTATATTATAAGTATTTATTAATTAAAAGACAATTATAATAATATGACAAAGCCCTTCTGGCGAGTAGGCGACCAATACTGTGAAAATGAGTTTCTTTCGGCGTTTCTTCTCAGCAGTGGTCGTTACGAAGCGCTGGTATCGGTAGCTTTTCTTTAAAAAATAAATTAAATTTTAATATACTTTACACGTAACATAAATTATACTTATTGACGTGTAAAAGTGCCTGTAAAGGTCTAATTACTGAATAAACATTTGAATCTTGAATCTGAACCCGAATTGCCACATAGAAGGTGTTAGGTTATGTTTGTGCAGTGGCCATCGCAGGGGCGTCGACCAAGTGACGGAAGCGACAATTTGGTTACCTCGATTTGGTGGAAGGTAGGTTAGTTAATTATTATGCGTATCGGTATGCCTATAAAAATATGTTTTATTAGCATTATGCGTAAATAAATTTATGCTTTAGAATATTATGCTTAAAAATGATGCATAAACTCTTTACAGCCCTTATGCTGTACTCTCTCCATTCTTCTCTGGATACTGAGAATCGAACCGACCTCTCCTGGACTTCCGACCGCTACTCCACTCAGGTGTTAACATGCTATCGATTGTGGATGATAGTGTTAGCTGCCTTATCAGCCGATAAGCCCCAGATCACAGATTAGCGACGGAGCTATCTCAGTGATCTACCAGTCACCGCCGCGGCAGCTCCACCTGTCCGTCTTGGAGTGGACTAGGTGGTCTGATGTTCTGATTGTTAAACGACGAGGTTTGGTACGTATGTGTTAGTTTTATTCAATTCAGTCTTTGTAAACACTTAGTTCAAAAGGGCATCTCAATTTTATGATATAGCACCGATCATTTATGAGTGAAGATACATTCCTCCTTGTATCTAATATATTGCTAGTAATTTAAAATAATAATATTATATAAAATAACCACGTACTAGTTTATAGGAAGGCAAAAGTAATTTGGGGCATTGAATTTGTACGAAACCCGCGCGCGAAAGCTGAGTAGGTACTTTTCATACCTACAAAATCTTTAAAGTCAAACGCTGTACATATAGCGCATTAGTTTGTGACCTCGGGACGTGAAGATCTATGAAATAACTTACCATACGTACATACACCTATCACGTTTCTATCCCTAATATTAAGAGCATGTATAGCCTTTTGAGCTCTATTGACCTCTTTAGTTGCAATACGGTCACGTTACTGAGACGCCATTGACGATGACGACTAAAGTTGTTGACATTGTACTATCTAGGCTTGTTGTTGGGGGTAAAGTAACGTTAACAAGCGCTGCCGTGCACAAGGACGGTCATCTAGCTAGACTTTGAAAAAATCTGCAGAAATGAAGGTAGGGTGTAAGTAGATAAATAATTTCTATAACGTCATCAACGACAAGTCATTAATTTGCAGGCATGGGCGTATCCAGGTTTTGGGCCAGGGGAGGGCAAGTCAGTTTTTTTATAATCAAATAGATAATAAATTATAATAGCTATTTTTATATAGATTCTTTAATAAACAATAGTTATTTAAAAATTAAGTTTCAAGGGTCTTCGGCAAAACAGTTGATGACGTCTTCGACGGTTTTTTTATTGCGTAAGCATGTAGGAACTCCTAGTTGGTAGGTAGCCGCGGACTAGCTGAGGCAGTTGGAGCTCCTACATGAAGAGGTAGGTAAGATACGTAGTGGAGAGCTTGAGAGAAATAAACAGCAGAGTTATTTTATATATTATAACTTCGCAATAATGATATATATAAATTTACAATACTGTTATAGATGTAATCAGCTCGAGAGATGGTAGTGGAATGAATGTAGATTGATGAAGAAGGAATCTAAAATTTAAAAATTGAGTTTGAAAATGAAATTATTTTTAGACAGACAGGTGGGCAGTATGAAATGGAAAAAGGAGGTACACGGGAACATGAAGGATGAGGTTCATTGTAACATCGTTACAAGCAAGTTTCCTTGCAGTGTTCTTAGCCGTGTTTGATGAAAATCGGTTTAGCCGTTCAAAAGTTATTCGGGGTTAACGCTTGAAAGTCGGTGATTTTGTAATTTTCCCGGGAAATAATTTTGTTTAAAGTTGTATATTATATTGCTAATGGCAAAAAGTTATTTTTCTTAATTTTCATCGACAAAAGTAGATAGTAGGGACGAAAACAAACTGCAGGGGGGGGGCAGCTGCCCCCCTCTGCCCCCCCTCGGTACGCTCATGCTTGCAGGTATACATATGTAGGTATACTTGTTCACGCCAAACAAACCAATGGCACAGCCAATGGCGGTGACAGTTCAATGTAAGCTGCCTAATGTGTTATGTGAATTTCTAAGTTATTGAGTCGGTGAGTACCTATTACCTAAGTTTTTGTTTGCCAGAGGTCGTGTTTTTCATGCTGTGTTGTCTCATTCACACCTAATAATTACAAACTAGTGTTTCGACGTATCTTTATTATACAAAGCGGAAAAACTTTAGTAACAACTTGGTTTAAAATATCCGTCCATAACAAGACCACCCGCAATAGGTATGTCGAATCATACCTACTAGTACCATTGCGTTTTTGTTGCATGGAACAAGTGCTACTCATTTTTCCCACTTGTTCCATTGAACATAATAATGGGACGAATGCAACTAAAAAGTCTCACTAGTTTTATAATCAAAAAAATAAAATAAAGAGCAATGGAGCGGAGTGTTTTGGGTGTCACCAGGCTCGATAATGTGCCAAACGTTCTAAAACCGGCATTGCTGAAATCGGACATAAACCCGCTAAACTAAAGTGGGATCGGGCGGGCCACGTTTGCCGTACGCATCCTGACAGGTGGGCTACTTTGGTAACAAAGTGGACTCCTGAAGATGGCCGAAGGAAAATAAGTAGGCCCCGGAAGCGTTGGTGTGACGATTTGCGACAGTTTGAAAATGGTTGGAAGTGGCACACGATCGAGATATTTGGAAGGAGATGGGAGAGACCTTTGCCTAGCAGTGGGACAGTAAAGGTTAAAAAAAAAACACGTTTGTGCGCAAAGAAGTTTGAATAAATTACTTTGGAACCTTTAAAGTCACTGTCAACTTTATTTAAGAGTGATTAGTGGTTGGTTAGTCTATTCGGACTAAAATACCCGTTAGAACAAGGTACTTTTATAGGCGCGTATTACCATTTTCCTTGTCCAAATATAGGTAATAAGCATGTCAATGGTCAACCAAGGATACTGAAGACTATATTGAATACTAATCGAGAAGAAGTAGCTGGAACAGTTAAAACGATTTTATGACTGGCCGCCTGCTTAGCGTCTACCCTCATTGGGAATGCATTTGTGCGAAGAGTTTAACAACCAGCCGTCTCGTCCGACATCAATCCTCCTTGGGAATACAGTTTTAATGTGTGTGCATTCCTCTTGCAATAAAGAATTTTGAAGTTTTGAAGTTGAAGTTTTACGTTAGCCACGGGAAGAGATGGAGTGCAGTAGTCCTTTTCTGTACCCCTTTTACATCCTAATGATTTTTTTTTATTTGAGTATACTTTTATTTACTATTTCAAAACACTATATTGAATACCTTGTTTTTAGTTTCAGTTTACCACGTTGTACTATCCTTACTGTGTTCTTGAACTTAAAATGTGTCAACTAATTGGCTAGAAGTGGAAACTTAATTGTTTTATTTACATAGATAAGATATGGCTGTAAGTTTTCCGAAATAAGTGAAATAAAATTCTAGGCCGGAACCCACGACCTTGACGGTTGTACATATTCGGTTGCAATCTGCTAGTTCAACGACCGCATATCAGCAGCAGCACCGGGCCTGATGAAGATTGGTGACGTCATTTACCTATTTATGTATGTCTTATATTGATAGGTGACGTACAACCTGCCTTTAGGTGTCTAAATATGTATAGGAATAGGTAGTAGGTGGCTATTGTTAGAAAGGTACAAATTACAGCTGCAGGCAGCCACCACTTGCGTTGCCGACCCAAAATATGTAATATGATCGGTTGATTGTAAACAATACATAGGTACTTAAATCACCTTGTGGCGTACAGTGAAGCCCTCACCTCTCCCACAGGTGTCGTGATACTCGTGATTAATTCGTAATTGATCCCAGAATAAGGAGGTGTCAAAGAGCAAGCATCAGCGGTCCTCTAAGCTGTACAAGCAACGAGTCTTCACTTGACACCACAGACATTCTACCTCCTGCCATCGCCAGACAGCCTGCGCAGCGGTGATTTCGGGAAAATCCACCCTTTATGCAGATGCCTTTAGTAAGCTGTAGGCTGATGAACTATTCAAGAAGAAAGATTTAGATCCTCATCTTCACTGTAATGCTGCTGGAATGTAACTGAATTTAGGCTAAAAGAGGGTATCTTATTATAACTAGTATTAACTTTGGAAGGAATACTGTGCACTACGACGATTTCCTCGAAACAATAGTAAAATTGTCCAATTGTTTATTATTATTTGCGCAGAGCGCGATGGTATCAGTCGGCGACCCGCCGGCCTACATTGTCACGGCCGTCCTATTGTCAACCGGAGCCCAGCTCGGCTGATCATTACTTGCGATTTACATCACCATTGTATAAAAATCCCTACTCAGAACAATACCAAACCTAATGCCAGGACAATACCTTTTTGCTGCTATTCCTACACTCGGTGCAGTGCCTATGAATATGCTATTAAAGTAATGAGTAACTTAATATAATCGGTAAATGTCTAGGTATGCCAAATCCTTTTAATGGTTCCGGATTTCAGGTTGTCAGGTAGTCACCTTCTTGCTCTGAAAATCTGAATGACCAATGTGTGACTATTATACTACATGAGTATATAGACATGAAAATATTCAAAATTGAAATTCAAAATATCAGTGTTTTTTCGATTATTATTTTATTTTTGTAAAACTGTATGTGTGATAAATGTAAAAATTAGATGTGTAAGTAGTTTACACATCTAAGTTTTACATTTATCACATTCGCAATAAAGTATGTGTAAGTGTGTGTTGTGTGCAGGTAGCATGTACTCGGTGGGGCTGTGCGCGGGCGCGGCGGGCGGCGGCGGCGGCTCGGTGGCCAGCACGCTGGCGGCGGCGCTCAGGTTCTTCGCGGCGGCCCAGTGCGCGGTGTCGGAGCCCTGGCCGGCACACTCTTATATTGCTAGTACGTCTTCGCTTGATCACACGACTTGTTACCAAGGGGGTTACTGCATAAAATAATACGTTAGACGTACGTTAGTGACATCCTATTTCTACGTCAAACCAAATTAGACTTTATTATTGTACATTAGTGCTCAATGTTACTTGACACTGAAACGGGGATACGCAGTAACGCCCGACTTGCTTACCGCTTTTGGCGTAACCCCCCTGGGCCGGATTTAGAGGTACACAGTAGAGAAGACCTCCTCGCCCCAAATTTAATATTTTACTGATTGCCTGGTTGGAGTGAACAAATATAGATCAATGATTTTTGTTTATATTTAAGAACAAAATAATCATGTTTGTACAAAGAACTGTAAGTATGGGCAAAACATCAAAAAAAGAAGTTGTTTACTTCTGTTTACTAGGTAGTCCGAGTCCGAATCTAAAATTTTTTTTTTTGAAGTCTTTCGGTCTCCCTTGGAGGCCCCGGCGGGGCTGTAAGCCCCGGATGCCCTCCCCTTAATCCGGCCCTGCTTGTTACATAACTTGATAATACGAGTACGAATACAAAGTAAGAAAAGGTGCCTATACTAGAATCCACCTTCTTTTTTCCTGGACATCGAGGTCGCGCAAGCCCACACATGCATATTGCTGTGTAACGTCCTAAGATGGTAGCACTTTGGTAGCACTTTTATATAGTACGTCTTGCATGAAATTTACTGAGGCAAACAAGTTATTATTTAAAAAAAAATACAGAAATGCCGGCTGCCTTTTTATATATCTACCCAGTGTCACTCTCAGAATTAAAAAGAATCTAATGACACCTCTCAAGTTTAAATCCATCGAGCCGTTCAGGCTGCAAAGCGTGCCAAACTCTATACTCTCGAAAATCATAACCCTCCTTCTGGCGCAGTCGGGTAAATTTCTATATCCAATGTGTGGTGATTAGATAGGACCCATTGCTGTGGTAACTATACAATGTAGTAGCTTGATTTATTTTGGATTTACTTTATTAGTAAAATAAGTTGCTTGTGCATTTGTATCGTTGTATTTCGTTTCCAGACGAGTCCCGCTTCGACTTCATCATCGTGGGCGGCGGCACCGCGGGCTGCTCGCTGGCGGCGCGCCTGGCGGCGCTGCCGGGCGCCAGCGTGCTGCTGGTGGAGGCGGGAGGGGACCCCCCGCAGGAAGCCATCGTAAGTGCTTAGGCGAGAGCAAAATTTGGCCGTCTCACGTTGCAAAAGGGAAGATGCATACATTTATTTCGCTGTGCTATGGAAAGAGTTCATTCAAATAGGCAAGTCCAAGAAAATACTACCTAGCGCACTCAGGATCTCTTTAAGATATAAAGGTTACAAAGTCACGTCCGTCTTTAGACTGCGTCTTGGAGTGCCTTAAAAAGACCGGACAGGAGTGACATCACTTAAGTCGCATTTGTAGGCGTCGTATAGGACATTTGTTCGGGTGCTATGTCAAATATTGCGTATACAGGATTGGCCTCAGAGCAAAGTAGCTATATTTTTTAAAGAAAATCCCTAAGGTAATTTTCTTTAATAAACTTTTTATTACTTCTAAAATTGATTTTTTCAATAAACTAAAAATCAAAATTTACTTTAAGAACTAAACTGTTGAAACTTGGTAAGTATTCTGTGAACCACATTAAGATTTTCACACAAAAACAACAAAAAAAATATTTTTCGGGGTTCCTCATATTAAGTACTACAACTCAATTTTTTTTCATTAAACCCATACATTTTGGGTATCTGTGGATAGGTTTCTAATATCATTTTTTTCTAAACTGAGTAGTTTGCGCGAAAGACGCTTCGAAAGTGGTAAAATGTGTGTGTCCCCCCCCCCTGTAGCTTCTAAAATAAGAGAATGATAAAACTAAAAAAACCCCTGTAACTTCTAAAATAAGAGAATGATAAAACTGAAAAAACCCCCTGTAACTTCTAAAATAAGAGAATAATAAAACTTAAAGAATCCCCTGTAACTTCTAAAATAAGAGAATGATAAAACTAAAAGAATCCCCTGTAACTTCTAAAATAAAAGAATGATAAAACTAAAAAAACCCCCTGTTACTTCTAAAATAAGAGAATAATAAAACTTAAAGAATCCCCTGTAACTTCTAAAATAAGAGAATGATAAAACTGAAAAAACCCCCTGTAACTTCTAAAATAAGAGAATAATAAAACTTAAAGAATCCCCTGTAACTTCTAAAATAAGAGAATGATAAAACTAAAAGAATCCCCTGTAACTTCTAAAATAAAAGAATGATAAAACTAAAAAAAACCCCCTGTAACTTCTAAAATAAGAGAATAATAAAACTTAAAGAATCCCCTGTAACTTCTAAAATAAGAGAATAATAAAACTTAAAGAATCCCCTGTAACTTCTAAAATAAGAGAATGATAAAACTAAAAGAATCCCCTGTAACTTCTAAAATAAGAGAATGATAAAACTAAAAGAAACCCCCTGTAACTTCTAAAATAAGAGAATAATAAAACAAAAAAAAAATATGCTATATATTACCATGCAAACTTCCACTGAAAATTTGTTTGAACGAGATCTAGTAAGTAGTTTTTTTATACGTTTATTAAAACATCGATCAAAGTTACAACGAACTACAAGAACTTTCATATTATGTTACTTGCTGCTACGGAACCCTTCATGGGCGACTCGCACTTGGTTGCTTTTTTGACAGTTGATCCATTCAAAAAGAAAAGAGTTTCCAATGTTGGGTATAATTAAAATTTACTAATTTTGAATTCATCGCGAGCGCGACCATTCGCGACAGCAACTTTGTATAGTTCAAAGCAGCCGACCACCTGCTATATCTAGAAACCCTTCTAGAAAAAGCAGTTGGTCGGCTTTTAGCGATCGAAATACTAAAAGTAAGAAAATTCTGACCTTCCAGATTCCAGGATTTCGCGACTTCCTCAAAGGCAGCGAAAATGACTGGAACTTCACAACCCAGAACGACAACTTCGCGAGCCAAAGCCTCCAGAATGGCAGCCAGCGGCAGCCGCGCGGGCGCATGCTGGGCGGAAGCGGCTCCCTCAACGACATGGTGTACGCGCGCGGACACCCCGCCGACTACCGCGAGTGGGCTGCCCTCGCCGGCGACGACTGGGCATGGGACACCGTGCTACAGTACTTCAAGAAGACCGAACATTTGACTGATGAAAATATCATAAACGACCCACAACTGATGCAATATCATGGTCGAGGTGGAGCTATTGAAGTCACCGGTTCCAACGAGTCAACCTTTGACACGGATCGCTTCTTAGACGCATTCAAAGAATTAGGTTATAATATTGTAAAGGATATGACGAATCCAGACGCAATAGGCGCTGGAAGATTCTCCCACACGATCCGCGGCGGGCGGCGGGACAGCTCGCTCACAGCTCTCCTCAATCCTGTTCGAAAAAATCCCAATTTGTACGTCATCAAAAACCGATTAGCATCTAAAGTACTGATCGACAATGGTACAGCTTACGGAGTAGAAGTTTTCCAGGGGATTTATAACATGCACTACTATGCAAATAAGGAAGTCATAGTTTCAGCAGGAACATTCAACACACCTAAACTTCTAATGCTCTCAGGAATAGGCCCCAGGCAGCATTTAGTTGAGTTAGGAATCAAAGTTGAGAGTGATTTGCCAGTCGGACACAATTTGCATGACCACGTGATGGTGCTTACTTACTTAGCCGCGGAAAATGGTACGTGCTCCATGGATGCGAGCACTCACTACATGAACATAATCAGATACATGTACGACAGGAAGGGGACGTTTTCCTATTCCAATAGTATGGGAGCCTACGTCTCTTTAGGCGGAGAGCCTAACGTCCCTGATTTTGCTATTTATCCCGTGTGCATTCCAATCAAAAGCCAATTCTATGCTGGTTGCTCGTCCGTATTAGGTTTCAAAGACAGCATTTGCCACACTCTAGATGAGAAGAACCAAAATTATGAGCTGCTGTCCTTAGCAGTGGTGCTTCTAAAGCCGAAATCGCGTGGTAATGTGTGTTTGCAATCCACAAATCATAGCGATGCACCGCTGATCTCCTCGGGAACTTTCAGCAATCCCGACGACCTCATCGGGTTCCCTGCCGTCATGGAAATCGCGCATTCGATCGCCAACACTTCGTATTTCAAAAGGAAGAACGCTCATGTTGTGGATTTGGAAATCGATGGGTGTTCCGAGTTGGTAGGGCCAGACGCGTTGGCGTGCAAAGCTAAAGCAATGGCGACTTCAGCGTGGCACGCGGTGGGCACGGCGGCCATGGGCACTGTGCTGGATGGGCAGTTGAAGGTGCGAGGGGTGGCGGGGTTGCGGGTCGTGGACGCCAGCGTGATGCCCCGCGTGGTGCGCGGCAACACCAACGCGCCCGTCGTCATGCTCGCGGAGGCTGCGGCCGACTTCATCAAACGGGACCACGGACGCAGCTTCGGCCTTTAACGTGTCCACTAGTAGGTAATGTCACTACCTAACCTAGTATTTTAATAGATATTTTTAATTGTTAATGACGTGCTCAGTATTGCGAATTGACGAGTATTTATTGCGATGATCAATTAAGATAAGAAATTACCTACTTGGTTGTAAAATTTGTTGAAGATTCTATTTCGAATGTATAATAAATAGACAAAATGATGAAATTTCTTGCTATTAAATGACAAATAAAAAAAATAACATGTTATTTTGTCAATTAATATTCCACGCGTATTCATAGAAGTTAGAAGTTTTACCCAGTTTAAGAAAATAGACAGCAGTCAGTAGAAACATAACGTGATGTGGCTTGAAGAAGCACCTCTCAGTTCGTTATATTTCGATTAAGTTTCAGCCCTTATGAGCGTCGCCGTCCCGACATACCAACCTGAGGCCCAATACGGTCATGTCCCAGCGACGTGGGTGCCTTACCTTACCGATCAACGTGACATCGGTATAATTGGGTTGATAGGTGGCGCTCGAAATCAACACAATCATTTATCCTAGGACCCGCTTTCGATTCCCGAGCATCGTATTCAATTATAATAAATAGCTATTTGCTACAGTTACTGTACAATAGATCTATAAGATATTTGGGTAAGACGTCACTGTGTCATGTGTCATAGCAGGTGCTCGCTTTGCTCGCACGCGCACCTTTATTCTCCGGAAGTATCACTTGTAAAGTTAGGTGAAACGAGATAGGGAGGAACAGCGTATAGTATAGGTAACTATTATTTTTATGACACGGAATTATTCGAGCGTGGTGAGACGTTTTTATGAGGGCATGCCAGGATGTGTCATACGCTATACGCAGGTGGGTGGCTGCAGGGTTCAGTCACAGCCTTCATGATATGTTATCCTTACTTATAACTACTAAAGCAACTCTAACGATAATAATGACGTCGTGATGAATCTTATTCGTACAAAGTTTCGCACCAGCGACCATTTCCTATAAGATCACTAATGCCGCTTTGCTAGTTTCTTCATTCTCACTACTCTCTCCCTATTCGGAGTCGAATCGCCTCACACATACGGGACAAGGTGTCCTATTTCGGGATGCCTTCCGGACAAGATGAGACCTTGTTGTTTTCCTTGTTTATTCCGCGAGCCAAAGAAAGATGCCAACTTCTCTATTCACCTACATCTCATTAATTTGCAAATGTCGCCGTCACCTGTCGATTATTTACGGCCACATTTGAATAGCGGCCGCACCGGCCATTAGTGTAGCGGGCAAGAGGTATACATTGGGTGGGTTGAATGAAAGAAAGTACTTAAATTCATACCGTCTACTCTTGTAAGCACTGAATGGAGGTACTTGTAGTAAAGAAATTTAGGTTGCTGAAAGAAGAATAAATATTTAAGGCAAGAAAGCAAATTCTCATATTAAGTAACAGTCGCTTTCCTATTCGCTCTTCCCTAATACTTTTTCTTATACTAAATGACTCTACATTGACGAATCTACATAGCTATACGTAGGTACAATGCGACACAAATACTAAAATGGCGGACTTCAAAGCATTTTTGTACAAATTACCGACACGTGAATTGCACCAAAATGGCAGTCGTCGGCGCATTATTTGTACTTGCGCTGATAACCGCCATTTTGGTTCAACCTATTTGTGATAAAAATGCTTTGAAGTCCGTCATTTTTGTTCAACTTATTTGTGTCTGTATAACGGTCTAGTCCAAAAACTTATAACACCCCTCTTTTTTTGTCGGTGGTTAAGAATCACGACCAGAACATGATTAAGATGAAGAAGAGGCTACTTAGCCGCCTGCCCTAAAGACTATACATACATATAACAGACGCATGTTATCTGGATAAACGATACCATCGCTTAAGGTCACGTTTAATACGTTATCAAGATAACTAACTGTAAAATACCTCACGTTTCATTGCCGATTCACCTACTTACTGGAACAATGTGAACTTGGCTCGTGGCTAGCGGAGAGAGTCCGGAGTACGGTGAACTATGGCCCGCGCCTAATTCTGGCCTGTTTGACATCGCCTCGACGGCCTTACAATTAACTCATCAAGCTTTGACACACTTTTTATTGCCGTTTTGTGGGTTTAACACTTGTATGAGTTTTAAAAAAAGCGAGTCACGAGACAGTTCATGTTTGTTTAGTTTGCTTTGATTTTGCAACCTGTAATTTGATGTCTACAACGAGTAAGTATACTTGTTTTTACGATACCCTTTTTCCAGCTTGGGCTCATAATCTTGCTAAGCATGGTGGTAATCTCTGAGTTTTGCGAATGTATTTACTCCGTAAGGGATTTACACAAAGTCGTAGACTAGTACTAGTTTTATTTAAAACGTAACATAATCCGATTTTGGGGGAGCAACCTGAAAAAATCATTTCCGAATGGTGATCTCAGACTTTTACCTAAAAGGATATCGACGGAGATGCTTTTTCGCTCTTTTCACCGCAGCGCCGAATCATCCAAAAGCTGGGAAGTAAAAGTGACGCAATCACAAATTTAAGTTTACTGACATCGCGAATCCTAAATTCTAATCCTACAAGAAATGAGAAACCAAACGTATGATTATAGCACAACTTTCACCCACAGGTGCGCGCCGTCAGTTCCACCTCGCGGGCCGTGCGAGTCGAGCGTGCGATGCCGCCATGGCCGACAACGCGGAATCCGCCGCGCCCGGCTTTACGACCGTGTCCAGTCTCAAGTCGGACCACTCTACCGAGCAGTTGATATGCAAGACTCCGCAGGACAAAGTTAAAAAGCCTAAACAGAGTGTCAGTTCGAAAAGTGTCGAGGCGGGAAGTGAGAATGAGGGCGGACAGCGCAGGAGACTGGTTGTGTTGCTGGGGCTGGGGCAGGTGGTGTTGGGCGCGCTGCTGCTGGGCGCCGGCGCCACCGCCGTGGTGAAGGGCGCCGCGCTGTCGCGCGTGGGCGCCGGCCTGTGGGCGGGCTGCGCCGCCGTCGTCACGGGGGTCGTGGGGGTGCTGGCCGGGATCAACGACTGCTACGGACTGAACGGAGGACCTGCTGGGTAGGTGGCTCTCTATGGATGATCTGTTGTGACTAGACTACGTCATTGTAACTAACTATATCAAACCGGCCAAGAGCGAGTCTGACTCGCGCATGGAGGGTTACGTACCATTATCTATATAAAATCACGTTTTTTAGCCCGCGTAAATATTTATTTATATTAATTTTATTATTTATTTTTAACTAAATATTTTGGTAACATTTCAAGCGCCTACCTGTTGTCGTAATCAATATCGAGCAGAAAACGGCAAGAAAACTCACGTTTGTTGTATGGGAGCCCCCCTTGAATATTTATTTTATTCTGTTCTTAGTTTTCGTTCTTATAGCGGCAACAAAAATACATCTTTGTAAAAATTTCAACTGTCTAGCGGTTTATGAGATACGGCCTGCTGGTGACAGAGAGAAAGACGGACGGACGGATGGGCGGGCAGCGAAGTCTCAGAAATAGGGCCCCGTTTTTACTTTTTGGGTACGGAACCCTAAAATCAATCTTCAGTGTTTCGTTTTTCTACAAATAGGTTTGTTTACTACTGGCAAACTGGTTTATGCACAACATCGACAAATCTTTGTTTGTGATACTATCTGGTTTTGATAATTTACTAATTTTGCACCCCATTGAAAGTAAACATCTGATTAAAGATACATATTTGGTTTAAAAATTAAATTAGTAAATAGAGCATGTAATGTTCTCAAAACATGTCTTATATCACTAACCATACAGAGAATATTATTGTCATGAAAAAAGAAAAGAATAACATAACTACGTAAGTAATTTATTTTGGCAATTTGTACAGAGCTATCTACAAACGTGAGTGTCTAAATGTGTAGTTGTGCTGATTAACCATTTGCATGTGAAACCAATATCTGGAAATTGAATAAGAATAATAAGATAAAACTAATCACAGATAAAAAGGTGCCCGCAAATCTTATTTAGGGTATTGAAAATTATTTTCTTTTTCAACAGGTTACCCAAAGGGTAAAAATGGGACCCTATTACTAAGACTCCACTGTCCGTCTGCCCGTCGGTCACAGGCAAATAAACCTTATATCTCATAAACCTTAATAGCTAGACAGTTGTTTTCACAGATGATGTAGGTTTTGTTGTTATAGCTGCCGCTTTAACAACAAATACTAAAAACAGAATGAAATAAATATTTAAGTGCAACTCCCATACAAAAAACATGGTTTTTTATAGATAATGGTACGTAAACATACGTGCGCGAGACCAATTTGCACTTGGCTGTTTATTATAAATTAACACAACTATTTGTAAAATAGAAAACGGTTGAATTAATTTTATACATACGCAATAAAAACGAACTATAATCATGTCGAAACGAAAGCTGTTCGCACAGAGCCCATCTCTGCTGTGGTTTGGACAGAGCCCTTCTTTTAGGTCACTAAAACTGTGTATGTCGTAGAGACGACGGTCTGATATCATCTAGTTATAAAAAACTCTGTAAAGCAGCCGTAGAAAGCAGCAGTCTCCACTTTCTTCAGTTTCCGATGAAGGAAATCATCGTGAAATCTGCGCGGTGGTTGACTACTCGTAATTAAGTGTTGTGTGCAACGTGATGGCCGACCGTCCATTACTGACGAAAGTCAGGGTACCAATGATTAGGTTAATATAAGTATTTAGTACAGACTTTAATTCTAATCAGTAATTTATTTTCCGTAACATTTCGTAAGTAGTTCACTCCGACAACCCTTTTACCGATTTGATTTATATACCAACTTCAATATTATGGTTTCATTAATTCACTTAATTGACCAATGATAATATTGATAAGCCACCCACTGCCATTTCAATGAGCTAATTCGAAAATATTATATCATAATAAAAAGTAATGTACATTCTATACGGGTAAAACGGGTGCCGTATGGTTTCCGGCAGAGTAGAATAGGACCACTCCAAGTCTTCATGTGGATGTCGTAAAGTGCGACTAAAGGATACATTCATCACGAACACCAAAACAGGCTTCCGATGGGCAGCAGCGTCGGAAGCTTAATCGTGACACAACACTGCGCTCGCCAACCCGCCTGCCAAGCGTGGCGAGTATGGCTAAACCCCCCAATGGAGGTAAAAAAATTGACCAGGCCCCCAGTACCCGGCGGCCCCGCTATTCCTGACTCCGGTAGCGGTCATGGTAACGGCGGGGCAGGGGGTGGTAAGAATCTCCAGATGAGATCGGACTACCACCCTCGGCGCAAGGTTGCAGGGAGGCGCTGGATGCAGGCCGCTTTTGATCGTACGTTTTGGAAATGCTTGGGGGAGGCCTATGTCCAGCAGTGGACTTCTTGTGGCTGATATGATGATGATGTAACATACTATCCCCGCAGCTTTCCTCGCGTGGGCAAATATATAGTTTATTTTACAAAAGGCAGTAGCTCTCAAAGAAAATTCAATTAATATAATGTAACCATCATCATTGATCTTTTATAAGCTGACAAACAAATAAAAAACAAAATACTTTATATGTTCAAAGAGCTCATACACAACAACTTAAAGGCACTCACATTTGTTATGCAATCCAACTATATTGTACTATCTTATTTTTACAACAATATTTCTATGATTAACCCCGAAAATAAAAGTATTGTAAAAGTATCAAAGTTGCTTGAACATAAACATGTGTTTTTAGAGATATGTATAAGTATTTTTAACTCTTAGACTGGGTGCATCAGTATTAACAATATTCTTACTTATATTTGGCAAGCCATTTAAAAGTACAACAAACAAACATCGAATTGTCAGAGTACACTCGGATACCTTTGCACTCTTCAATCGCTCATTCAACAAGGAAATAGCACTTACCTATTTGAGTACATACAATAATACTCTACAATCAGAAACGGGAAGAATGCTAAGGTAAATTAAAATAAACACGCAAAAGTACGCCTGTAGTAGTGATGGGACAGTGTACTCGCGTGAACGGCCGCTACCGCGGGTGTAGCCGCCCGCTGCCGCACCCGCACCGGCTGCACGCGATCTATGATATTGCGATGTCGTGATCTTGTCCGGTAGACGTTTATTTATCGTTGCGAGGCGGGTGAACTGATGGGTGCGACCGGCAAAAATACGAATGATACATAGCACCAGTAAAGTATCGACGGAGTAAAACATCGCACTAATAATTTTGCAATACACCGTGTTACGTTACGTACTAGTGCATTCAAAATCGCATAACCATTTTCGAAATGAAATAGGTAACCCGTGCTATTTATTATTCAACCTTTGTAAATAGTCGGAATATTTGCACAACCTGTATCAAAATGTGCCCTGTCTATATTGAATACTGTTTAATATGAGATATTAAGTTACTGTAGTGTTCTTTTTTAATTGGTTCGCAAACTGGTTGTTACAATATTAACAAATGTTCAAAAAGTAAGACACAAACCAAAGGTAACGCGATTATGCAAACGACTTCAGGTTCTTGGGACAGAAAATGATATCCTACTTAGAAAATCAGGGCTATCAATTTTAGCACGGGCAGTTTTACGCAGAAGTATAATATTGAAGTTGAAGTGAGACAACGTAGTAAGGTACCTAATGTTCAAATCTTGATTGGTAAGATTCTAACTGTTGGCATTTATTCTGAAAATAAGTCAGATGGTATAGAGACCTCTTCTGGACACGCTCAATTGTGTTGCGCTAAATCTAGCTAAATAACAGAATGATAGATGAGATGTTAAAGGGATCCCTTTTCGTTCAGAGGATCCTGACATTTCATAAGTGCCCTGGCTGTCCCTGCAGGGGATGTGGTTGCACGACAGTTATCCCTGATGGCCTCCGTTTCGAGACAAGTTTATCGGGTAAGGTGCGACGAATCTAACTGAAGATATAGCACGACACACGCAATCACTTAAATTAATATATTAAGCCTTAGGCATTTTTTTCGTATGTATTCATGTACAAGCAAAAAACTTAAGAGCCTTAAAAATCTTTAGATCCCTCGATTAAATTAGAGGTTTTTTTCTTGTAAACAGTCACCAAATATTGTTAAATATACCAATCTTTAGCTGTGGGACCAGAAAAAAACATATCCTGCAAAAAATTGGTAGCAGACCCTGGGGTCAGAAGCAGAACAACTAAGAACAAGCAAGAATGAAAGAGTATGTAATTATAACAACGACAATATAATATGTGCTTGGTTTGGGCGCAGCAATAAAGTAGTCAATAACCACATTACCACCAGCCTGAAGACCCCTAAAGTGTTATAAGCCTCTACTGTGAGTACTTATTTCTTTGCACAATTAAGTAGACAGAGAGACATACAGCTACAGCCCACTTGGTATTATGCAAATGCCCCCAATGGCACAAACTCAGTCGTTACACTGATGACCGAGGCAGTTCGATGCGCCGGCGCATAATCGGCGTGTCATCGCGCGAATTAGCTCATCTCGGTCTCCGTCCGACAAACACTTATGTAATCTCTCAGGCAGCAGCAATAGGGTTGCAACAAACGTCTAATCGACAATCGTTATACGTACCTGTAACCTGTAATGCCTTATAAGTATATTCTGGTACCGTAGCTAACCTTGCTATAGAACCTTGGTATCCGTACAAAACGCGTAATCGGCGTGTC
The DNA here is from genome assembly GCA_943193695.1 of Acrobasis suavella. Taxonomy (NCBI): domain Eukaryota; kingdom Metazoa; phylum Arthropoda; class Insecta; order Lepidoptera; family Pyralidae; genus Acrobasis; species Acrobasis suavella. The sequence continues at coordinate 227,358 of OW971939.1, forward strand.
ATTGATCGAATTAACTAATTCTGCGCCGGCGTCTGACAGGCATTATGAAAGTTCGCAGGGCGACTGATGCAAACGCTTTGGTTGAAATTTGAGTGAACGATGAGAGACGCTGATCGCAGCGACGTCTGGTTCTATAACTTGATGGTTTACTTATTGGATTACTGGTGCATTACCGGCATTAAAACATTTGTAGTCTAAAATATCTATATAGTTCTAGAAAAACTAATATGTGATCTTCGTATGGTTCTGAGTATATTCTGATTTCTTGTATTGATGGGAAGTTAATTACACATTGCTTACTCACTGACCGTTGAACTATAAATTTTTCTTTACACCAACTGGCTTTTTGGGATTTTGAGGTTCACGTTACTATATTCAAAAATAAGTAGATGTTACTAAGTATAGATTAGTAATTATATTATCCTTCTTTGGTATAGACGTGAAAAGGTTCAATGACAGACAAAGAGAAATAGAGGAACGTTCCATACTGTACTGCCCGTTCCTCACCCACTTTAAATTAGGACGAGATAAGAGGAAAACAGAAAACCTTAAGTATTTAAGTTGCCGCTATAACGACAAGTACTAAAAAAATTATTTTATTTTATTTTATTATATCACACAAAACAGATTACAACTATTACAAAAATACACAAAAAAACATAAAAAACTGGTTGCAATCCAAAGCATGTGTGTACAAAGAATAATTATATTAGCGGAGAATCTTATAAGCCAAGAAAAAACCAGTATATAATATTTTACCTATTAAATATGTACTTTACTTTTCTGTAACACAGTACAGGATTCGTTTTAGTGTTTTAATGTATGAGGCAAGCTTAGGATCAAATATATCAAATTCTGGGTTAGTTAAAGCAATCTCGTTACACTGACGGGCCATCCGCACAATGGGGATATAAAAAGAGAATAAAATAAATAGGTATTTAAGCGGGGCTCCCACAAAACAAACGTGATTTTGTTATAGAAAATGGTACGGAACCTTTCATGCGCGAGTCCGACTAGCACTTGGCCGGTTATTTCTTCTCATGTCAGCACATTCGTTGTATTCCTCGGCCTTGCTGTGCTGCTTCGGAGCCTGGGGCTTGGTCGGTGTCTGTTTTCTGGTATGTTCTACTCCAAAGAATACATCTACTCGTGAGGCAATGAATAATACATACAACATATTTGGGTAGTGGTTTTCTTTCTGTATTCAACACATATGTTGTAATTGGATGCAAAGGTTATGCTCTACATTTTTGTAATTACTATTATAAAAACATGTTACCTCCTTATTGGGTGACTCCGGCTAACCATCAGCCGGAATTTTGGGGCAAGTTCAGTCCACGATACTGAATTACTTTCCATAAAAAGAATTGCCTTCCCATATAAATCAGCGCTCAGCCAGAAGAATTTTGCATGAGGACGTAAATATTTTATCTTTTTTATTAACTTTTTTTTACAAATAAGTTCAATATCGTAGACTGAAGTTGCTTCAAAAATTTGGCTGGTGGGCAAAAAATCACTCTGTATGATTAACGCACCGAACAGCTGATACTTATCGCGCCGTCACCCGTGGCCGGTGCAGTGCCGGTGCGGAGCGATGACAGCAGTCGCAGCCGCGTGCGCAAGTTTACTTCCGCGCGCCCGAGCGCGTCGCGTTCACGGCGCTGCACTCGCTGCAAGTACCACATACCGGGTAATCACACACAATGGAGTTTTCGCAAATACCTAAAATAATACTCATCATCATCATGATCATATCAGCCGCAGGAAGTCCACAAGGTTTTCCAAAGAGACCGATTAGAAGCGGCCTGCATCCAGCGTTTTCTTGCAACCTTGATAAGGTCGTTAAACCACCTAATAGGTGGGTGTCCTACGCTGCGCTTGTCGGAACGTGGCCGCCATTCGAGATAAATATGGACCTTTTTTTAAAAAGCTGTTGCTCTCAAAGAGAATTCAAATAGATTTGAGTTGTGTGTCTAAGCATTATTATGACAATATTCAGCTGAAACGTCCTGTTAATATGTTCGTTACTCGTCACCCAGGCGAACCTTTGAATATTTTCACAGTAAAAAATTATTAATCCACGTAATAAGTTAAACAACCTTCAGCCGTTTTTGCGTGATTGAGTAACAAACATAAAAACTTCTGAAGGATCAGAAAAATCAGGTTTATTAATATAGTTGGATTCTAAGCCAGCAAGCTCTATTTGTCTGTCAGCTCTATGGCCGCGCTCGTACGCATGTGCGGTACTCCCTTTGCATGCTTTCTTAGCCTCCGTACTGAGCAAAGTAAAGATCACGAACAGATTTGTGGAAGCAGTTCAGTCCATACTTAATGATACGTATTTTGATGTAACCTGATATGAACTGGTTCCCTCGTAACACTTCAAAAGTTGAAGTTAATTTCAAATAATTTTAGACATTACTACAGTTTTATTGAAATAAACTCCCACATTTAAAATAAACAAATAACTAGATACTTATGCATCATATTCTAAAATTGCCAAGCATAATCTAGAATTGCTAATACATAGATATGGTAAAATTTCAGTAGTTGAATAACTGCAGTTAGTTTTTTTAAGCTGCTTATTTTGAATTCTCTAAATCTGAGAGAAAGAAATACAACCATTTAAAGTAAAAACAGTCGAAATGAGGCTTCCATGACAGCCCGATCTTCTAATATTTTTGTATGTTTTGTAATGGTTTTGTTTTCGCCGTATTTCGCCGTTCATCGACCTACTGAACTGCGGCGGCAGCATTAGTCTTACTTATAATCATGTGTTACGGCGGACCACCTCGGACAGAATAACTGTTTAATAATAACCCCAAACCATATGCTTACGCCGCCAACATAATAATTTATTTTAGCGGATTTAACTCGATAACTGCGATAATAAGTAGTAAGTATATGTTGGAACTCCACTCTTAACTGCTGCTAAACTCGTGACATCGATTGTTGCAGAATACGCATATTTTATGACATGTATTTCTAATTTCTACATGAAGAAAGTATTATATTACCTCTGAAAAAAAAAACAAAGAAGATACAATGAATTATTCCGATCTGCTTCCTATCCAATACTGTCGAAATGAGTTTCTTTAGGGGTTTCCTCTAGCAGTGGTCGTTGCGAAGCGCTGGTAATGGTAGCTTTTATTTAAAAATAAATTAAATTTTAAAATACACTACACCTAATATAAATAATAATTATTGACGTGTAGTAACAAGTGCATGTTAAGGTATAATTATTGAATAAACATTTGAAATTTGAATATCATATGTTAATGCCTTTCTGGCGCTGACACTTGCAATACCGTGTGGCGGCTGGCAACATCGTAATGCAGCGGGCAACCCTATCAGATGGATAGCGGTACGATATTGCGCATGCGCGGTCAACGGTTTTCTTGATTCAAAACTTGCCACGTAAGGTTGTGTCAATCCATATATTATAACTTATTGAAGTAATTGTAGATATTTCATAAAGTTCTAGTGATCAATGTATTAAGCTTAATGGTTTACCTAGCAAAAAAAAAAATATGTATTACGTATAATTGTGTCTAGTATTTATTTTGCTCACACATATGACAGCAGATTACGTAAATAGGCGAAAAACATAAGACTACCAATAAGTAGCATGCACTAAGCAATTATTATTTTGTCATAAATTGCTGTCTATTACATGTATGTCCAAAAGTCACTGTTGCTTTCAACACTGTCAAAGATTGTCCTTGTGATTGTGAAGATGATATCATGTAATTTTCTGCATAATCAATCGTCATAATATAATACAGCCAAGTTCATACACCAAGTCAGCGGCGCTCATCGAGCCCGGTTATGGTAAGCAGAAATGCTCCGTATGAGTGCGCGCGCGCACTTCCGCGCCGCGCGCTCACTCGGTGGGAACCGCATACCGTGGCCCGAGGCGGTGCACTGCGCCGCCTGCGCAGCGAAGGATGTCGCAGTTGCATCTGCACCATATGAAGACTTTGAACAGCTTATTAATAATAATATTAACGGCTCAGTTTTGTGACTATTTGTTGTAGATGTTTATATAGATAAGAAATGGCTGTTAGTTTTCCGAAATAAATAAAATAAAGCCTTTGTAATTTTTGCAATCATATTTTTAAAGAACTTTTTGCAATAGTAACTCGAGAGCTCTTTGATCAGAACTTCGCGATATAAATAGTAGATTTACCAAGACAAAAATAAATTTTTAGGTTTACCTAACTTTGAGTCTCTACTGTGTGTACCATCGGTCATCGTCAAGTCCAGTCAGACATTTAGTCTGTTTTAACCAATTACACACACGATAAACAAAGTACTTTTAACTCGCTGGTAGCTTACGTACATTTTAAAGCATGATGTATCGTTTTACATTCCTTCTTCTAGCGAATAGTACCTATATTGACTTTGATTTATAGTCTAGCGCGTAATTTTTAGTGATTTTGCAATACAGCATAAGTACATGGTTGGACTATTTTACATAAGTACCTATATATCTTGTTCGCTGCATTAACACTACTTATTTGCAATGTTATAAGTGCAACAAGTGACCAGCTAGATCTCTCCTAATAAAAATAGTCTCCGGGAAACACCGTCCGCAGGGCTGCCTCTAAACAGCGCAAGTAGTCCGGCTTTCTCCGTGTGCTCCACCGCCACTCCACACTCGACCTTCTGATGATGACAGTAAAGTGGCATCTTCCCCGCTGCGCCGAGATAATGACAGGCGGATGGCGCGCGAGTGCCACAATTAAAATTGTATAAATGCTCGACGCTTTATTGGTTTTTCTTGTTTACGTTTTCTTTGCGGGAAAGTTGCGTATAAGTACGATGACTAGCGTATTGAACCGCGATTCCGAATGAATAAATACATGTAAACGTTCTGGAAGAATTGGGCTAAGATACAGATTCATTATCGGGATAGACAGACACCAGGGCTACCAGGCACTAGGTCTGGTCGAGTTTTTATAAACAAGTAAATTAGTCGCGATTCGTGTGTTATAGCACATTTAAAAAAAATGCCTTTATCGTGACCTAAGACCTAAGGGTCACACTTAGGTGGCTTTTTTCTGATATTGGGATAAGATAAGTTCTATATTCATAACGTTACAAAATTAACTATGTACAAGTTTTATCCCAATCGGGTTCGGGACAGAACGAGCCAAGAGTCAAAAGGCCCAATACGAACTAGCCATGTGAATTTGTGAACTTAGCAATAATCACAAACATGTACAAAAAAGGTTACTTTCGGAGCACTGCTGCTAGACCTTGCACAATAGTATTCACAGTCACGTCGCTCCGGCAATGATACCTATCCCTATGTAAAGCGGAACAATCCCAGAAGAAGCTTTTGATTGCCTCGGCCGGCCACGAACGCTGGAGGCGCCCGGGTCCGAGCCCGGGGCGTCGGCGCCGCTATATTGTAATATCGTAATCTACGAGATAGCATCGCACGTCGGCACGTTCGCTTTCTCCGTCACCATCACGTCGACATCGGCGCAATTATGTCCAGAGAAAGAGCCTCATCACGGGCAAATGATGAATATTCGATCTATCGATTTCTGCTAAATGATGAACGATGTAGCAAACTTACCTACGTGAACCTATGATGTCTTGTCATCAACTTCTGTCGGTCTTATGCATAATATCATCAAATGTTTTGGTCGTTAATGTGTATTTATTTACTTTAGAACTCGAATTTCCAAGTTACGTTTGCTGTTAGTGAAGGATTAAAACTCCCACTCTTCAATGTAGTTCGCTTTAATCTGGATCTCTTGCTAGTTCTTTGAGCCATGTGACTGAAACCTCATTAACTGCAATGGTGAATGTAACTACAACTATTTATTTGCGATATTTTTTTTCCAAATAGTAGTGACTATGGTTAATATTGGCTAATGTAGTGGTAGTGGTAGTTCATGTGATTTTATGTTACATTTGAAATTCACTAGCGTCACATTTACCTGTAACTGTTAGAAGTAGTCAGCTCTTTACCTACCGCGTGGCTGAGACCTGTCGCAATGAAAGTGCACTATTAGATCTGGAGCAACGCCGCAGGCGCCAGAGCAACGCTGCGCAACGTCAATTTAGCATTGCATATATTGCAGTTCAATATTTGATTTATGTTAGAGAATAGACATTCTCACACACACATACTCTCAAACTATTTTAATATTAGATTAGACTGTCTGTGATCAATCTGATGCCGAAAACCTCCTTCACAGCAGCCGTTAGATATGTCAACTTGATAAATCTGACTTTAGACAACAGTGTTTGATTAAGCATAATGCGAACGAAATTGAGTCGGTCTTCTGCCTTATTATTTATTGAGGTTGGCACCAAATGTCAGTCCTTATCATGCTGTGAAAAAGATTAAAACAACTCACCCTCCTTGGGAATGCTGTTGTTGCACATGATTTTAGTGCTTTATTTCTCTTTAGTCACCTCTTACGACATACATAGATGGATAAGTCCTATTCTAGGCCGGAACTACAAGGATATATCGAAATATGCGAACGAAAGAAAGACGGTATTAACAAGTTATTCTTTTTCAGGGGCGGGCCTCTCCTGACCGCGTTCCTGGCCCTGTCGTTGCTGTGCCTGGCGTGCGGCAACAGCGCGGCCGTGCTGGCCGCCACGGGGCTGCAGCGCGACAGCGCGCGCCAGCCGCCCGCGCCCACCAGCTTCCAGGTAATTCTCAGCAGTAACGCTTCAGAACCCGCGGTCCGCTACCTAACCAAAGAGATTTGACGAGTTTACTGGTTTTTACACAGGGCGACTGCCGTCTGATCCCCGCAACCCAAAAGGGTAAACCAGAACCAACCTGTGGATAGTTTAATGATCAAACGCTAGATGGCGTTTGGGACCCACAGTTTATACGCGCCTTCCGAAACACGGAATCATCTTTCCTTTCGGATAATCAGGTGATTCAAGCCTGCAATATCCTAACCAGACTGGAAACAATTTTTTCACAAAGTATGCTTACCAGTGGGATTTGAACCCTGACCTCCAGGTCACAAGGCGAACGCCTAGACCACTGGATGTAGGTTGACTGGTAGAAAATGCCTTGGCCCTTAAGTCAGCCTGTTACATTTTTGTAATGAAGTTCAATAAATAAATAAAATAAGGCGACCTTCACCCACCTCCAGTCCATCGTGTTCAGCCCGAACCAATTAGGTACTAATTTTAATCCAAAGGTTGTTATGGAATATGCATGGGCAGTTTTGCTTCCTGTTAATGCTTGACTTATAAATATTGTAAGTGGTACAAAATCCACTAGTTTTATAACTCGCTGCTCTGGTACACATATACAAATTGTCTCAAAGGCTTTGCGCTAATTCTTCCGTTCTCTGTTACATCGCAACAATACAGTTCAAAGCAGAACAGAGAAGCGAACTAGGCTAATTGCTGACATAACCCGTGCTTTGTGTCGTCTGTCAGACGCCGGAAACACCGCGGCTAATGCAATTTGTCGCTGACTTACGTACACTGCCGGTTTAGCAGCGACACGCCTCCTGAAGCACGGAGATTATGTTTGTCACAAAATTCCACACTCTCGATACAAGCTGCCCTTATCGTTACAAAGCCCTTAATTGCGTGTCCTTTGGTTTTCATTAATAGTTCTAAGACTTATACTCTGGTTCAGGGAGAGGCTTAATTTGTGCTAACGACTAGATGAGATGAAGAAGCGTTTTTTAAATCAAGCTTTAGAATTACTCCATCGTGGCACATAATGGACATAGCAAATGTTCTAGTCGCATGTATAGCTGCTTCGCAAGATGTAGAATCCGTTAAAATTAAAAAATTTATTTGTAAAAATTTGACCTAATTTTCGTTACAAAGTCATTGTTGTGTACTTTGATAAAACACTTCTAAAGATAAAAAGTTTGAGTAAAAACGATTTATTGTTCTGTTGCCGTCAGTTCGCTTGGTCGATAAGTAAATCTATACATTATTTAAATACCACGGGCAATTTCAGAGACATCAATCTTTTAACACGCATTTTGACCGTAACACTTTATAACCGAATCATTTTTTGCTGCTCTCGATCAATTCCCTTCGGGTGATCCGCTGAACGTTACGAATATTCCAATTAATTGCAAAAACTGATCTAAATCGCAAATAAGGCATGTTATTGCTGTGTCGGCGCTGGTATCGAATTCATAATGGGCAGTGAGCGGCTGTTAGGAAACCTACACTTGCATAAATATCGCTGCAATTAGTGCAGCAATCGGGGGAATGTGTCGGCGGCTGCACCTGCCTTAAATGTTGAGTATCCTACGTACCCAACCAGGTACATGAGTACTGGCTGACTACGAACGCTGTTATAGCAAGACAAAGGGGCAACTGCTGTAAGAGCATTTACTTAGGAGGAATTACTGACATTATTAACTTATGTAAGCAGAATCGACGATAGAATAATGACCTGCGTTACCAAAACGTTCGCATGTGCACTTTCTTTACTATCTGGTAATTTAAGTAAGAAAATACAATTAGCAATAAAAAGTGTTGTAATTAGAACTAAGTATATGGTAAATATAAATTACAAAAGATAACGTGGTATATTTCATTAATACGTTTTGTGTTTATTATCACGTGCAACAAATATATCTATATATTACTTTTTGAGTTAATCACGAACGTCGAAATCCATAAGATCCGCCAGCCTCACCATAGCCATCAAATTCATCCAACTGCGCTAAGCTACCCTATGATATGATTTATCGATTTTGAATCAATAGATTTACCTAGTAGGATCTTGACAACACACGCACTTGTACAGAGACATGTGTCCGGTAATATGTATTTTGATCATGGCCCGCGCACACTTGTCGGCGCCGCGTCGACTCGAACAATCGACAGGGTCAAGTCGTGCTGACACCTGTGAATGTGTAATTACTTCGAAGACTTGCATTAACATGGACTAAGCGCTTGTTAGAAAAAAAGTAAAATAAATAATAATAAATAAATATATAGGGACAAATTACACTGATTGAGCTAGACAATACTATATTTTATATCAAATACATAATTTATACAAAACATATAGATAAACATCCAAGACCCAGAATAATTTGAAAATGGCCATTTTCCAACTTATCCTGACCGGGGATCGAACCTGGGACCCGTGGGTGGCGGACTAGCATGGTGACCACTACGCCACGAATGTCGTCAAATAATGAAAAATAAAATGGGATTTTAATATTAAACTACTATTACCAGTTTCATTCACCATGATTTATGAATGAAAATTAACGAAATCTGATTGCATGTCGAGTCGACACAAGAAAACGAATAACGAAAGGCATGTAACATATAACGAGGTTTTGGGGATCCCGATAATTTCCCGGGAAATCGGGCTTGTATGGATATCTTGGAGACTTCCAAACTCTAGACCTGTTTGCAAATGCATGCAATTTTTTACGGATTTGAAGTATTTTAATTTAGTATTAAACATATTTAGAATATTGATCCAATCATATTGCATAAACAGTACTGCCACGGATATATGTAACAAATAAAAATAATAATAAAAATAAGATAAAAATGATCGTACAAATGACTTTCGTTCCGTATCTTATCTGGCTCAAAGACTTTCCATAGCCATTCAACGTGGAAATGCAGCAAGTGTTATGGGAACCTTTGGGCCGGGAAGGATGCGTTGCGGTCTCTTAGAATAAGAATTTTGACAAAGCATGTTGCGGATATTTTTCTGTTTACTTATTTATTAGAAGCAATAAATGATTTAATAAAAATGATCAGAACCTTAACTTAGCTGCGATTGGCGTCAAAAATAGGGATATGCACGTATTTTTTTATTTGCTTAATAAAATCCTCATTATCCACAGTAAACTAATATGAATAATTTATAAAATATCTTAATTAAAGACGAACTTGTGATACTTTAAAGTTTCAATTAGAAAGAAGTTCGATATGAACTAATGACGTCAAATTCTGTATCACCTATACATTTGCCATAGAAAATAGCGTTTTTGCAAGTGAGATACACATGTTTTCGTAAAATCTCGTTCGTTTTTTAGCCAATTTTAATTCTGTTGTCACAGTTAGTACTTTATTTTTGAATATTTATTGTTAAACTAGTTAGATAACACATATTTTTTCATGCATGTTCTCTATTGTAAACGATTGGTTACATCCTTACGTAAAATTGAAAGCGAACAATAAAAATAACAAATTTTATTTAAAAATAAAATATTCTTTACTTTTATACTTTCTAAAGAAAGTTGCTATTCAATCGAGTGCAAAATACAAAAATAATCTTTTAGCTAGTCCATCTCTTTCACAAGTCAATGTATTACACTGGCCGATATCGTGCGCACGCGCACCACACGCGGAGGGAGGAGACCGTGAACTGAATATTACCGTGGCTATGGCAAGTTGTATATGTGAGTACCAAATTTGACGAGATTCATTCATTCATAATGAAACAAAATTTAAAAATCAGGACCTGACTATTTATAAGAAGTCTACAGATGAACAATCTGGTATTGCGCCTGCAGGGAGGTAGACAGTGGATAGAGAGGGTTATGAACGGATTGTTGCAGAAGGCAAGTTGTATGCTTTGGTGGTACCAGATATTGTCATGCTTCATTTGAATAGTGAAACGAAACCGCACGGTGCTCGGAGCCGTGCGGTTTCTTTTCATTTAAATAGTTGCAAAATATTAAAGTTAAGTAATTATAGCTCTTCAAAGACTTTACGAGTGTTGATTCGCATCATCTTTGCATAAAAATTTGTATCCCAAATTTCATGTTTGAACGTAATTGGAGAACATTTCCTGTTTGTAATGTATTAAAAAGTGTCTCGTCTCGTCGATGTCTTTTGTATCGCGTTCCGAGCGTGGGAGTAGTTGCCACGTACCCGCTTACGTTTTCCCGCTCCGCTGTAGTATTACATTCAGATCGAGTAACTTGAGCGAACTTCTATAAGTGGAAAAAATAAAATACATACTATCACGTCTTTATTCCTAGCAGGGCAAGCAGAGCATTGTGGGTCTTGCGGCGCCAAGCAAATAGAGCCTAGGGCCGCAAGACTTAAGGGTCACTTTTAGCGTGACGGTGAGCGAGAAGTTGAAAGAAAGAATCAAAATAGTGATTCGCATTTTCGCCCATTCCCTTGATCGGCTCCTACGATTTGCGCGGGGAGAGAACAGCTGGTGTATTTTAAGTTTTTTTTTCTCCCAGACCAGCAAAGAAGGAAAGAAAAGGGTAAAAAATGAAATTTTATATTTGCAGTCCAGCAAGCGGCCCGCACGGCAAGTCGATTACCAATTTTTCTTTTGCATGAGTTTGCACCGCGTGCTTTTAATATAAATAATTGTAAACTTTAGAACTGGCCAAGTCAAAGCTAAGCCTACTTTCCCAGGTACTCGTAGAGATGAGGCTTTGTGCGACTCTATTCATATTAACATGCTAACGGGCCGCAAGTGTGCCGCCCTGCCCGTGACGGCGCGCTTTCTACATGTTATATTGTTGTAAAGACCGAATATTTTACCATATGTTTACAACTATTTTTATCATTACATTAAACAAGTGACCTGAATACATTATTTCTTATATAAAAATGTAATTGTTTAATTTCTTCAATTATGTTCTTGGAGAAAGAGAATACAATGGTCCCAGTAAATCACAAAAAATCTGTGTTTTTGATTTAAATTGACGTTGATAGCGTTAGATTGTAGAAATGTTCAACTTGTTTGGATAATAATTTGTTGTGGTATAGGTATCTAATGGTAACTAACACCGTAACTCGCACTATTGTTTCAAATCGACCGTCAGATTTTTTATAAATTTAATTACATTTTAAAAATGTTGATATGCGTAGATTGCTCAATACTATAGTTTTTTTTTTGAACTTTGTACAGACTCATTCAGAAACAAAACATCACGCGCAGAATGATTGATTCATTATAATAATAATTATAGCCAAATGTATATGAATATATATCTATAATTACATTCAAATGCAGCCAACATTATTTTAGATATTTCGCCATACGTGTGATTACTACATCCCGCAACGTACCTACGCGAGCGATGGACTTTGTGAGTCGTGAGTGATGAACATGACATGACATCATGCTGCATCATTTAACGGCTTACGTTTTTAACAAGAGGTTTATTTTTTTCCGTCTATTGTTCGCGTGATATTGGATGTTGGTACATACATCGATATACGTATGTACTCATACGACTAGCATTAGTTTCGGTTCCTGAAAATTTCACTAGTGTATCTATAGGTCTATAGGTATGGGGTCTCAATTGAGTTACAATGAATAATATACTTGTATCGTAAGAACAAATAAATGTATGAGGAAAAATCACAATACACCTTAATTCTGTAGGTAGGACACATAATTATATTCTTATTAAGATTGATCCGACTTTTCAAACTTTCAGAGAAAAGACATACATACTAGATGAATTCATGTTAGTTAAATATTGTTACAACTGGGAGTTAGACCTCGCAAGTCCCCCGACCCGTTAAAGGTTATCCGATAAAAAAGTTGTTCTAACAAAAATAACGAAACAGAATAAAAACATTTGTTTTTTTTTAAACGGCTTAAATATGATATTTTTAATATTTTCAATCTCGAAAAAATGTAAAATTTCGAACTTTGTCACAAATTTTCACGGGAATCGGTTGAGAAATGCGACCTGTAGGTGAGACCAGCCGGACAGACAGATAAACGGGAACAAAAGAATTTTTGGCCAATGTCGAAACTGAGACGCTTCGCTCGCCTCGCCCGCTCGGTCAATAATGGAGACTACGTTTTGGGAATCTGCTTTAGAAGTAGTCCCGTATCAAAGTCACTGTTTGCTCTTTAATTTTTGAATTATATTTAGGAACAAATTTTGAAGCTGACGATGGTCAGTGTTGGGAACATACCATACAACTGTCAGAATCATATACAACGAGGCAACTGACTTTAAAATCGTAATCGAAGCATCAAACTTTGTATGAAAAGAAGATATCTAATTATCAAAAAAAGACACGATTCTCTATCCATACTTTCTTTCAAAATTACAGAAAAACTACAACAAAAAACAACTAACGAATTCAATACCTACTTCCAATATTTAAGGCGACATGATCGCTGGAGCGTGCGAACTTTTTGCGGCGAAATAAGAAGGAAAGTGTTGTCTAAAGATGTGGCCGTACATACAGTAAATGTTATGAGAGAATAAGCTTTGTAAATTTACTATTCACATGCGCAACAATGTTTATAAACGCGAAAAAGAATAACGTGCGCGGTATTTGATATAGTATACCCGAGGTATTTTGTGCTGTTGTAGCTTCGTCACAGGTAACTTATTATACAGTCGGTTATAAGCCTGTTTTGCAAGAATAATCTAAATGGCCCGAAATTTTTTCAGAATCATGTATGTTTATTTAAGCTTTAATTAAGCTGCTTTTGTTCGTCAAATACGAATTGTACAGAAACAACAGGCAAACTAAATGCTAAAAGCGTTGTCTACCTGTCAACTTTTGGGTTACGTAGTAACTTGTTTAGTAATCTGCGCTTTGACTTTGAAGCACTAGAAAATTTAATTGTGGGTCGCGAGATAAAGGGTTATATACCTACATAAACTAATTTTGTTAATAAATACATGAATACTTACAGTATTTTCTATGCAAATACATCCATATGTTATTAAATAAATATGATGTTGTCGTGAGGGATCGTGTTAGTTGAGATGGAGGTTCCTAGTTAGAGGCACCCTATTAGCGTTATATCAGGGTATTATGCATGTCTTCATCTCTTTGCCTAACTCCTCCATAGTGGCGTCACATAGACAAGAGAGTGGTGCTCTGGTGTCTATGGTCGTATATTTCGGCGAGGTTACCGTTGGTTGCGGCGACCCACTTCATAACCGGGGCACGCGATGCTCATCTCGTGTTATCTCACGATGTTACACCGTGTTAAAAGCTACAAATAACCTACTTCTGCAATTTTTATAGCTTTGTTATTTGAAGAAACTTGATCTAAGTTTTATGTAAAACTGATCACTTCTGGCTTTATACGGTTACGTAGCGTTTGTTATGGAGATCTTATCAGGTAGGTATTAGTTAGATCCAAATCACAAATTGTGTGATCATCCATGAGAAATAGATGATTTGTGATGAAATTATAGCAATTCTACCATCTTTTTTGCAATGACATAAAGTTACATGAGATGTGAGGCCTCGGCACGTCCGGTGCGAACATCACACGAACATCATTACAGCTGATCATCTCCGGCCGCCTATGACACCGTTTCGCAACGCCGCAATTACAGGGACGACCTTAGCCCGCCGTGGAACAACATTACCATGGATTAAGGTCTAATTGATGTCTTCATCTCGCTGTAGATCCAATCTTAATTAAGAACATGTTAATGATGTAGGTGGTATTTTTGATTACACAACAGCAAAAAAGTTTTTGTTTTCAATTTCAAAATACGAAAAATGATACTCGTATAAGAGGTACCTAACTTTACTAATACTAGATGCTCCAGGATTAAGTGTGATGTTTTTTTAATAATATACTTTACTTTCGGTTTACATGTTAAGGCGTATACTTAAATTGAAAGGTTCATCAACATTAAACTCATCACATCTTTAACATCCAATCAACACTATACCTGTAAGGAAATGGTACGTCTCGTCATTATTTGATCGTAATCTTCAAACGCACACCTTCACCTTTCACACCATTACATAACGCTCGTTGGTCATTTATCTCCAATAAGGAAACAATGGTCATACATCCATCACCTGTTGGGGTCGAGCATCGTCGGCGGGTGACGTACCGACAGCTCGGTTATCGGCGGCGCGCCCGTGTGAGCGTGGGAAATGTGAATCACTGCGCTTTGTAAAGCAGACTGCCGCCAGACGCTGGGAACCTGATGAGGTAGAAGACTAGATTTCATTTTTCAATCTAGATTACTTACTTTGAAAAGTATAGCGCATAAATCGATACACACTGGAATTGGAACCACATGTGTCTCGTACATACATACATACATATTATCACGCCTGTTTCCCGCTAGGGTAAGCAGATAGGTTGTCATCACTGTCTTTATGCCTGCAACCGCCATGGATTTGTCTCCCTCTGACGCCGTGCCCACTGGCACCAGATAAAGTTGCATGCTTACCACACGCGAGCAAAAACCAGGGCGAGCCGCTGTCTTAAATATTGTATCAATAAAAAGGAGTGATGACAGGGTCAGAATGGCATAATTGTAATTAGACCGTCTTTTAGATTTTCTAAAAATAATGGACTCAATTTTTCAGTTTACCAATAAAGTGAAAATTCACAAAGATACGGAGCATCAAAGTTCCGTAATGGGGGGGATAGCCGTGACGTCATGCGAAATTTCAATGCGCTGTATCGTTGTCATTTTATGTTTCTCAGAAAAAAGAAAAAATACTTGTTAAAAATTATTGTTAATAATCTAGCCGACGGGCTAATATATTTTTCTGTTCGCCATACCTATTGTAATAATTCTGCCGAAACTCGGCATGAGTCAGGCCGCGCCCGCCGTCCGTCGGCATTTACTGAACCTTCACCTTTTGCTTCAAGCAGTTGCTCAACCACGCAGCCGTTTGATGACCGCAAACATGGGAAACTGCAGAAATCCATAATGGCCAAGAGATTAGACGAGAATGCATGCATAATTGCATATGCCTTGTATGTACTAGTGGTACCTATCCTTTATTCCTCTGACCGTTACTGCACGTGCCATACAACATTTCGGCATTTGAATTAATTAATTAATTGACTTTACATTTCTTTTATTTTACTTTATTAGAAACACAAACAAAATACAATCATATCAGGTCCAAAATATCTAAATCCTATTATACATTTTAGTTCTACAATTCTACAGTTCTAAACTGTACTACAAAACTGTGTTTACTTTATTTAACTGTTTCTATATGTACCTACCTTGTGAAAGCGGGTGTTTTTATTAAATGTTTGTTTTATAATAAAGTTTCTTTAAGTAGAAGTTTCGTACAGTTTGACTTTATTTATTAATTGCAGTCAACATTCCTTGTCCCCAGGATGAGATGGACGCGTGGTCCCCCGTGCTGGCCAACATCGCGCTCCTCATCATCGCGGCGGCGCATTGCCTGCTCTGCGTGCTCAGCATCTACCACGCGGCGCGGCGTGTGTGTCCCTGCTTCCGCGCCAAGCAGCCCTTCGACCACAACCAGTTCGACCCCGGCAAGCCCTTCGTTGTTCAGCTGGACAGCGAGAAGGTCGGGGATCTGTGCAAGGATCTGGAGGGAAAGCTGCAGGGAGAGGCCCCTGTGAAGAAGAAGAAGGTTAGTTGTATATGTGTTGTTGTGAACAGCTGGATTGTCCAGTGTGCGTACAGATTATAGAGTGAACGTAAGCGAAATTATCAGTCTACTTGAGAAATCTGGTATATGCTTTGTATATTCAAGTAAATTCAATTCAAATATATCTTACTAGCTGTAACCCGCGACTTCGTCCGCGTAGAAGTCGAAAATAGTACTAACAGGATCTTTAATTGGTTTTTTACGTTATAAATTGTGTTAAAATATCCCGTTTCCGTTCCCGTTCCCGTCATTTGCTAAAGCAAAAGAGAACAAATGATCTATTTGTCTCAATTTTTTGTATCTCACTCAAAAAATGACAAAGTTTCATAATAATATAAATTCGCAACCCCAAAGTATGCAATTTTTAAAATCTAATTTCTGTATTATTATTTTTTATTGGCCACTCATTCAAAAATGTCATGTGTCTCGCTTCAAAAATGACGAAGATTCATATAAACTTGCAACCCCTATTTCACCCTTATAGGGATATAATTTTCAAAATCTAATCTTTGCATTATTATTTTCTACTAACTATTGAAATAAATTAAAAATTAAATGTGTCTCACTTCAAAAATTACGAAGTTCCATACAAACTGGCAACACCTATTTCACCCCCTTAGGGATGGAATTTCCAAAAATCCTTTCTTAGCGGACGTCTCCTGGTCACAATCTACCTTCCTGCCAAATTTTATCTTAATTGGCTAAGTCGTTTTTGAGATTTGGTGATGAGTGAGTGAGTGAGTGATTTTCGGTTTTATATATATAGATTACCGTAGGATATTTATAATTACCCGACTGCGCCAGAAGGAGGGTTATGTTTTTCGAGAGTATGTATGTATGTACACGCTCGCTCTGCAGCCTGAACGGCTCGATGTATTTTAGCTTGAGGTGTTGTTAGATTCGTATTTACTGTGAGAGTGACACTGGGAATATCAAAATAAAAACAAAAAAGGCAGTCGGGTTTTTGTTTTTGTAATAATTACTTGTATTTGATGATGTAATACACTACCGGTTTTTACAACACCTATCACCATTTCGTGGCATTTGCGCGTGTACGTAGCATGTGTATCTTTGAATTATGTCAGATACATAGAATAATTACCCACTGGTGGTCAGATACCGTATATATCTTTGCCTTTAGGCCTATTTGTATATTCAAAATTTTTGCTTTAGGCCATAGATTTAGAAGCAACTAAAAATTCTAGGTCTATGCTTAAGGCAATTTGAAAAATCTGACGTATGTGTTGGCAGTTGCTCACACGACTGCTACTAACACACAAGAAAAATACAACAGACACAATGCATCTTGCAGTCATGCGTACAAAACTACTGATTGATAAAAAAGGACAAGTGCCTATTGAATGGATCGCCCCCGTCACAATCTCCCAGCCTCCATCGCACCGCATCACAATGCTCATTGTCGCGTCGTGTCGTGTCGTGGCGCCTCTATGTCAATGGCCATTGTAAATCGTAAATAGCGTGGTATTACGTTGCGGTAGATACTAGAGAATGTGGCCGCTTCCTTACGAGGTGCTGCAATGACGATGTTTATGAATTAGCGACTTCTCTGACGATAAACAGAATGTAAAGACCTTGCAGCTTTATTACTGTACTTATTACTCTAAGAATTAATTAGACCCCTGGCTGCAAGACAACGCAGATCTCACTGGTTTGCCACGCTGGTTAGTAATAGAAAAGAAAAAAAAAAAAACATGGAATGAAAGCTGTTTCTCCTCCAAGCGAATATCGTAGAAGTCAATCAAGGGAATGAGCGGTAATCAAAGAATCATTCTAAATAGGCGAGAGACTAGATACCTTTTATCTTAAGGCCATCATCTTTTATTATCTAAAGCAAATAGTTCAGTGCCGTGAAAACCTTATTCTTAAGGGGATACATGAATTTTATCGGGGTTCATAGTACTGCCCCCATTTGAAATAAATGATTTGAAAGGTAAAGGAGAAAATTTGCAAAAATTTGCAAAAAACGGCTACTTTTGGTAAATGTGCGAAGAAAAGCTTCACGTTTTCACTTTAAACTGTAAAAAATAGTTTGAAGGGTTAACCAGAGCAAGATGAGACCAACATTTAAAAGATTTCACCGTTTCCTTTCAAATAATTTGTTTTAAATGGGGCAGCACTTGACCCCGAAAAATTCATGCATCTCCTTAACGATAGGTTTTTCACGACCTACAGATGACAAAAGCTAGATGATGGCCCGTTTCAGTATATTTTTCAACTGGTGTTTAAAGTGTCTATATAATTCCCCACTAGGAGGTCGCAGGCGAGCCCACCGCCGGCGAGTTCGGCAGCGCGAACAGCAAGGAGAAGCTGGTGACGCACTGGCTGGGCCGGCAGCCGGCCGGCGCCGCCGCCGCGCCCGCGCCGCGCCGTCCCGCCGGCGTGCGCAAGCCCAGGAAGCCGCCGCCGCTGGTGCTGCTGCCGGCACATCACGCCACCACGGTGAGTTAGTCTTTATTATACACTCAGGAGTTCAGTTACGTTATGGAAGGGATACTAAGAATTAGATATATTTTTATTTTTTATTAACCTCTACTGTCCCACTGCTGAGCAAAGGTCTTGGATGTTTATCTATGTATGTATTTGTTTTAAAATATGGTATCGTTGAGTTAGCATCCCATAACACAAGTCTCGAACTTACTTTAGGGCCAGCTCAATCAGTGTTATTTGTCCCTATGTATGTATTTATTTATTTATGTATCTCCCTCCAAATATCTCGATCGTGTGCCACTTCCAACCATTCCCTTTCAAACTCTCGCAAGTCGTCACACCAACGCTTCCAGGGCCTACCTCTTTTCCTTCGACCATCTTCGGGAGTTCACTTTGTTACCAAAGTAGCCCACCTATCAGGATGCATTCGGAAAACGTGCCCCGCCCAATCCCACTTTAGTTTAGCGGCTTTATGTCCAATATCAGCAATGCCGGTTTTTGAACGAAGCGTTGTGTTTGGCACGTTATCGAGCCCGGTGACACCCAGATTGAATGTGCAAAATATAATAGAGGAGTCTAAGTCCACAAGTTGGACTTCATACGCCTGAAATGCGAAATGTGAATATAAATCTGAAGACTTTACTCCAGCTTAACAAACCGGAAGCCTTTCAAAACTTTTTGGAATGAAGTTCCTTTTCGGATGGTACGGACGGGGGCTAGGCGAAAAATGGGTAAGATTTTTCCGACTCATTTTTCCATCACGAATTAAAGTGAAAGGTAATTTACAAAGACTATCTCGTCCATAGCTCTGTTGGCAGATCTTATGCCTGACATGGTCGATATTCCCGGTTCAAACCCATCATACGCCAATATTATTTTTTTAATTTTAATTAGGGTTGTGCCATCCTCTTAAATTGAGCATAAAATTCAATCCTTTTAAGTAATTTTTAAGTTCTCCCACCAGATAATTCGATGGATGACTTACTGGTTAATGGTGACTTTTAGAGATAGTTACGTATATCGGAACTGTTATAAATATACTTTCCTAATATAGTATGAATAATTAGGTATGTAATTATTCTTTCTACTTCGTTGCCCTCACCTTTACGTGTTGTGTGTGTGGCTGTTGGGTCGCATCTCTAAATCCAATGTCGCCACATATCCTTATTGTGAACTACGAGTTACGCTTTCCTGTCGTTTGGAACACTAACCTAATTATTCAATTCATTTAAATTTACTGTCTCACAATGGTTTAGGTTACTAGATTTTTGGAATACAATCTCTCAATCCGAGTGTGTCAGTGTGACGCCATTACTCGCGTGGCATCAGATATGGCAGTCACGTGTGAGGACAATCCGGACTTCAGATCGCAGGTCAGGGTCTCATGGCCAGACCGATAGCTAGGGCATACATACGTCTGTATTCCTTACAGAGTAACCAGAGCCTAGGGCTTGAGTCACAGGTGCAGATAAAATTCAAATTTTTTATTCAAACTTACACCCACCAACTAAGTAGTCGGATGAACTTAGGAAGGTTGCAGGAAAACGCTGGATGCAGGCCGCTTCCAATCGGTCGTTTTGGAAACCCTTGGAGGAGGCCTTAGTCCAGCAATGACTTCCTTTAAATAAATATATAGGGACAAATAACACTGATTCAGCTAGCCCCAAAGTAAGTTCGAGACTTGTGTTATGGGATACTAACTCTACGATACTATATTTTATAACAAATACATTTATAGATAAACATCCAAGACCCAGGACAATTTAAAAAAGGCCATTTTCCAACTTGCCCTGACCGGGGATCGAACCCGGCACCTCTGGGTGGCGGACTAGCATGGTCACCACAACGCCACGGAGGTCGTATGATGATTCAAAATTTCAAATTTCAAATGTGTATTCAGAAATTAAACCTTAACAGACACTTTTACACAATCAAAAAGCCCTAAATGAAATCAAGATCGTGATAACCCTATACACAACACACAAGCATCAACACTGCTACTGACATGATGCCTCAGATTTTATCAGGGAATGTAACTAATGGGACTGTAAATGAGGAGCATATCTATAGATGATGATGCCTTAGCATCTAACTTATTATTTTTTATTAAAAGTTAAGTCTTCTAAGTTATTTTAAATCCGTTTAAATGTAGTAAGTCTGTTATTTTGTTTTCTGTTTGCCTCAGTGAATTTTTAATGGTATATACATATGTTTACCTAAGTAGGCAGATACTCAGCAGTCACCTCACATGGACCTCAAATCCGGCCTTGCGCTGACGCGCAGCTCATTGCAAACCAAATTCCAAAAGAAGCACAATTTCTCTCTGCAGCGCGTCGGTGGCATATTGTGACGAGTTCCGACTCTGTCTCAATTTGAAGAAAGTCGGAATGCAGTTAAGATAGGTGAAAGATATAAGAAATAAATATATTACAATTTTAACATTGGCTTGAGCTTGGCATCCCAGGGTACCTCATGGTTTGAGGTTACTTAGTTACAGTACTGATGGTCCATCTTTGTGTTACACGGTTATTGGTTATTGATAATCATTACACTTCTCACAATGTCCAAAACAGATAGCAATTTTGTTACTTTGATAATACGACTGAACTGACTGCTTCTCTCCCCGCGCAGATCGTAGAAGCCGATCGAGGGAACGGACGTAAATGCGAATCATGTTAATAGGTGATGCGGCTAGGAACCATCTCTATTTGATTCTTTTCTCCACCTTCTCGCCCACCGTCACGCTAAAAGTGGCCTTTGAGTCTTGCGGCCCTGGGCTCTGTCTGCTTAGAGCCACAAGATCCAAAATGCTCTGTCTAAGACGTGATATTATGTACGTATAACACGACAGATAAGGAA
This sequence comes from Acrobasis suavella, assembly GCA_943193695.1. Lineage (NCBI taxonomy): Eukaryota > Metazoa > Arthropoda > Insecta > Lepidoptera > Pyralidae > Acrobasis > Acrobasis suavella. The sequence continues at coordinate 249,006 of OW971939.1, forward strand.
GTTTATTTACAAAAAACTGATTTCATTATGATTAATTTATAGCCGATAAGTGCATTTTACGTAAGTTTCGAACCCTCGTTTTAGATAACTTATATCTTCCCGTGTCGCCACTTAATGAATATTATGTACGAGTACTTACGAAGCGCAACCAGGAAGAACCAAGTGTCGTTAGCTAGCTATATCGTTAATATCGCAATGAATCGCAGCCGCCTGCAAGCGCTAATGGCTGCCGCGTAATAAAGCTAATATTGATCGAGCTTCGCGAGCTTTCTGCCGAGTCCAGGAAGCGCGCGCAATGCGGAACCAGGCGATACCATCTAACAAACACACACACACTGCGCGATATTTGCTAATGATAATGATGTAGCCGCGGCCGAGTACTTTATGTTAGCAAGGTATTTCATTATCGACATTGCATTGTGAATTGTACGGTCAACATATACTTAAAGGGGTATGTTATCTACACGTTATGATTTTGCCTGTCGCCGTAGAAACTGCTGGCCCATGGTGTCCGGAGGCAAGGGACTTTATTAGTGAGATAGGACGTCGTTTAAGAGACCGTGGTTATAACTACCGCTCTGGCTGGTACCTGGTTCAAAGGATATCCATTGCTATTCAACGAGGAAATGCAGCTAGCATAATGGGTACCTTTGAGCCAGGTACAATCCGTAAGGGCATTTTTGATTAACGAATTTATATTATTTTATGTCGAAAAATAAATAAATGATTTTTGACATAGAGCTCATAAAACAAAAAAAAAAGAACAAAGGGGTAAATCGTCTCTTCAATTTAAACAACATTTTCTACAGGACCACATACCAATACTGTAATCTTTACTTTTTGTATATGTGAATTTTTATTTTTTTGACAAACTGAAAAATATGGCTCCATTATTTTTGGATAGTTAAAAATAAACTAATTACAAGTATACTTTTCTAACTCTGTCGTCACCCCTATTTGGTTGGTCACTTTATTTATGTATTTAACTTTATTAACTCCATGAAATAGTAGTTGGCGGGATTAACCTCATGACACCCAATTGTAAATTACGAAAAACGGCCACTATTACGAAAAACGGTAGTAAAGCTTCACGTTCTCACTTTAAACTGTAAACAGTACTTTATAAAATAGTTTGAAGGGTTATCTAAAGCCTGGTCAAGACAAAATTTATAATGATGTCTCCGTTTTCTATCAAATGACTTATTTCAAATGGGGGCAGCACTGGGCCCTGGAAAATTCAGGCAGCCCCTTAAGTTTATTCATTTAAATTTAAGAGCGACGCTCTTGTCGATGGAGCTCCTTCCATTCCTGTCTGTCCTCAGCCAGCCTAATGACGTCTCGGTGCGACACCACTCCTACTCTCTCCTTTATTTGCTTTATAAAGCTGTGTCTGAGTTGTACGCTTTCCCTTCTTCCTTCTATTATCATCTTCATGAATTCGTAATGCCATTCCATACTGAAAACTAAATGACCTATCGGAATAGCGTTCACCGAGATTTTGTCTGTCGGAACGAGTGATAGACTCTATTTTCTCGTCTATTTCCCAGAGTTTTTATTAGTTGCCTCGTTTCGCCTGCTCTGTCTAGTATTCATTTTTTTGCAACCCTGTCCTTCCACCTATTTTTTCCATCCTTCTCCAGCACCACATCTCAAATACTTATCCAATCTCTTTATTTCTTTCTTCGTTAAGGACTTGTAATTTGTAAAGGATTTTTAACCGACTTCAAAAAAGAAGGAGATTATCAATTCAATTGTATGGTTTCTTTTTTGTTTTTGTATGTATGTTACGCGATATCTTCGTTATCGATACCGACCGTGGACCGAATTTGATGTTTTTTTATTATCTGTCGATTTGCCAAGGTTACACATATAAAACCACAACTGTCAAATTCTTTACTTTTTTACTATTTCGTAATATTCTTAGATCCAGTTACGCCCATTTAGTATACATTACGCATTGCATCACCAGATAACATATATATCTCTTTTTATAACCATCCGTAAAAGATAAGTGCAGGCTAATTGAGCGTCTGCTTACAAAAGATATGAACGCGCCGCGCAGCGCGTTACCGGGATATTTTCGGAGCATCTTTTGATCTATTGGGACCCAAAAAGTATTACTTGGTAAGAAAATAAATAACCGACCAAGAAAGAATTCCGTACCATTATCTGTAAAAAATCACGTTTGTTGTATTGTAGGGGAGCCCCACTTAAAAATTTATTTTATTTTATTTTTAGTATTAGACGGACAGTGGACTCTTAGTAATAGGGTCTTTTTAACCTTTAGGTACGGAACTCTAAAATGGTAAATGAACCAAGAGAAGGTATTCTTTTTTTGCTATCCATATGTCTTGTCTTTGTTTCCAAACATAAATGTAAGACTTTTAGAATTCCTTTGTTACAAGTAATTATTTATATAGCGCGTAAATGTGAAGCTCAACCTACGGCCGCCGCCGGTGCGCAGGCGACCTGCCGTGATGTCAGCAGCGGAACTTGTAGCGGCTGTAAGAGTTCTTGACCCAGTAGTGGACAGTGGACCGTATTTCGTTATTGGTTGGGCTGATAAATTGATACACCGAGCACTGATGAGACGTTTATTGGTTGGATCTACACAATTACACTCCGTAGCACAGAATTAATCGGAGACAGAGTTGTTTTCTTGCGGAAGATGAGATGGCAAATGAACTGACAACTAGTGTTGCCAACATACAAACTTTACACAGATAAAATATACATGTTGGATTTTCAACAGCGGCTGACGGTGCAATTGTGCTTAGTGTTGCAAGCAATAGTTTAAAATATCGATAGTCTATCGATACTATCGTGGCCTTTCTTGAATAAAAGTGGCGACCTTTTGGAAGGAAAAAATATTTTTTTAGAGCTTTCGACACGAGAAGAAGAAGATTATGGCCTTGAAAAAAGTCACAATATCGATAGGACTATCGATAGTATCTAAATTAAGTAGTATCGATACTTTTACCTTTCATCAATAGTTTGCAAACTGTTGACTATCTATAGTATCGATTGTATCGGTAATTTGATACTATTGATAGTCCTTATGACTGTTTTTCAAGGTCAACTATCGATAGTCAAACTATTAGTAGTAATGCAATGCTAATTGTGATAATACTTCATGCTATAGCTGCAGTGTGATGTTCGTGTTCATTGTGGACATTTGCTAGTGCGTGTGACTTTAAACCGCTAATAAGTTTAAGTAATCTATCTTTGGTTTTGTCAAATAAACTTTATATTTCATTTAAGGTAAACTTCTAGGCATTGGACGTTAACAGACATTGGACAGAACACAATATAACCTTATTTATTAAGACTGCTTTCAACACGGCTACATAGTACAAAAAGCTATCAGCTGTAGTGGATGTGTAGTGTATTCTGTCCAATGACTGTTAACATCCAATGGCTGGAAGATTACCCTATATACTTACACTAATATCATGCACTGTCTGTTTTCATAAGTGTCTATAATGCACTCAAAAGTGCAATTTTTGAAACGTGATGGCTACACGAATGGTTTTTTATTCAAAAAAACCGTCCGTTTAGACTCCGCGTTTGTAAAATGGCACCACATATCTCACAACAAACATAACTTTGCCCATGCCTTTGCTTTTCTTCTAAAAATCATTAAATAATAATTGCTCTTATATAATCATGGAATATGCGTCACGAGATTTATTTGTGAAATAAATCACTTCATTGTCGTTCGTCAATTCATTGGGATTAACGGATACAAAATAGTTGTTGTTCTGTTTCCTCGTAAATACAGTCTTTTTTTGGTAAATTCGTGGGTTAAGCCGAACGAGCGGGACTTTGCAATAAGATGAGTGGTGATCCGCTAGCTCTGTTGTGATGCTTTTTTGGAGAAATAGTTCCGACTGATTGCTCGGACGACCACGTCGTGGTGGCTTATTGGTGTACTCGTTAAGGTAGTGGTATTATTTGTCGGTTTCCTATAGAAACCATTGAATTTACAAATAGTGCTGAGAAAATATTTAGAAGTACTTATTTACGAAAAATGAAAACCAGCGAGATACTTTTGCAATGACGTTTTGGATCAAGTGATTACCAGTTCTTTGGCTATCAATTTCTAATCTTGTTAAACCACCGACAAAAAAAAGTTTTTTTTTTTAAATAATTTTGTCGTGTCTGTGTATCTGTATGTATGCCTGTGTCATCATAGCGCCTTAACGAATGGGCCGATGATGCAAAATTCAAATGTTTATTCAGTAATTAGATCTTTACAAGCACTTTACACGTCAACAGGTATAATATAATACAATGTTGACACATCATAACATGTAATGCTTGCAAACAAGTAAACAAACGTAAATGCGGTGCGGTTTTTTTGAAAGCTAATTTGATCAAGATGGTTCTTAGTTATGGACGTCTTACAAGTCGGTCTTTTTTGATTTGCCTGGTAAATAAACTTTTGAATAACAGAAAATGTTGAGATGCCAGATCAAAAGAGATGTGTTATTGTTGCTCGTGGAATTCGTGTCGTTATGAGAGCGGAACGCGGCACAAAAACGCGGACGCAGTCGCCGGCGACGAGCATGCGAGTTTTCACTCGTTTCGTAGTTCCGGCATATCCACCATCTATGAAAATTGAATATACACACTTACAGTTTTTTTTAAGATACTAGGAAGGTTGCTGTAGGCTTTCTGACTTCCACATGCTCATGGCGTGGTGATGGTAGAGTAGAATACAATGTGTCATCGTCTATTTTGCTATAGTAAGAGTGTCGTAAGATGCGATTAAGAAGGTAACAGAGGACGGACAGTGCTTCCTCTGTGCGACAATCTGCTGCGACCATCAACCCTACAACTGCTCAAGATAGTGATTTTTGGAAGATCAAATTTATTATTCCGACTCACGATGAGATGCTAAATAACCAGAAGCAGATTAACTACATATACAGGATTTCTTTTTAACGACCAGCCAAATTTTTCGAGCAAGTCCTGTTCTTGATACTGAACTCATTTCCATTAAAACAATTAACAAAAAAAAAAGATTGCAATGGATTTCTAGGTATCTAAACTATCTAAACGAAAAGGTGCTGAGTTCTGACGCGAGCTTAATTAAACAAACCATAGCGCATAACCACATTGAGTAGATATTTCTTTGAATTTTTTCTAAGTGAGTCTTGTACTTATTCTGTGGTAAGGCTCCTGTTTGAAACGAATGTTTTTCGTACTGCGGCTCCTTCACCGCGGTGCGGCGAAGCACGGAAACGCGGCCGCTTTTATGGGGCTCGCGTGAGTTTACACACTAACTTGCGGTGCGTACACATCGCTCAAACATTAATTACTGTTGTTAGCTGCAGCTTACAGCGAACACGCCTTTCTCGCAGTTTTGACTGGCATTTTTGTTTGTCTTTTGGAGCGTGTGAAGTCGGTTGCTTTTGTGTCGTTATCTCCATTTGGGATCGTGCATATTCAATGTGTCACATCTGCGTTTCGACTTCCTTATTCTGAATACTACCAGGGCCGGCCCTGGCGCTTGATGAGGTTAGGGATAAACAAAAATGCTTGATTTGACGTTTTAGAGTCCAGTTTTACCTAGTTTTTTACCCCCATCAAAGAAGAGGGGTGTTATAAGTTTGACGCTAATGTCTGTCGGTCTGTATGTCTGTCTGTGTGTCTGTGGCATCGTAGCGCTCGAACGGATGGATTGATTTTGATGTGGTTTCTTTACGTGAAAGCAAGTTCCCTTGCGGTGGTATGTTTGATGAAAATTGCTTCAGTCGTTTTTAGGTTATTAGGGGTTAACGCTTAAAAGTCAAGGTTTTCCCAGCAAATAATTGATGGCGCTACGGATATCAATTATAATATGTAGTTCCGCTACTCATCACTAGATGGCATTCTCTTTTTTTTTTTTAAAGAAACTTGTATGTTAATTGTACGTCCGATTAATACCTACAGTTGTTGAAAAAAATCAAAATTTATTTGACTCTCCTTTTATGGTAAGTTATATTCGATATATACGTTTATTACCTACAAATTGTAGCTAATGTCATCCAGACAATCAAGAGAAATCGATTGACATCTTATTTGTGAAAACTGAATAAGCGGTCCGGATCCTATAAGGTGAAACAGACATAAATTCCCAGATACATTATATACATACATAAAGCTAAAATCACTATCCTTCCTTTTGGCTTTATGATAGTCGGGTAAAAAATCAAGTAGACTTTTATAAATTAAAAAAGATTATATTGACAATAAAAAGAAAAGAATCACATCTCTTCGTATTTAGTAGTTTTTTTTTCTTTGATTTTTCTTGAGAGTTTTAAATTGGAATCGCCATTATTGCACGGTATTGTGATGGAATTGCGTCGATATAATGAGAATTAGAAAGTGGTGATACTGTGAGAGGCTGCGGCGAAGATGGCGGACGTACAGTCAAGTACCAAGATGCCTGACCAGGCCCTCTACTTATATCTTCAAATTTCTCTTAAACTAAAAGTAATATTAACATGAAAATTAATATTCTCAGAAAGTCTTAATTGAAATCTGTCCGAATATAAATTTTCAGCTTAATATTATTTTTAGTTTAAGAGAAAATTCAAGATATAAGTAGAGGGCCTGGTCAGGTATCTTGGTACTTGACTGTACACCGACCCTTTCATCAACGTCATTTGTTTGATGTGTTTATAAATAAATGAATATAGCTTGCCCCAAAGTAAGTTCAAGACTTGTGTTATGAGATACTAACTCAACGATATAATATTTTATAGCAAATACATAAATAGAAAAACATCCAAGACCCAGGACAATTTGAAAAAGGCCATTTTCCAACTTGCCCTGACCGGGGATCGATTCTGAAACCTCTGGGAGCTGGACTAGCATGGTGACCACTATACGCCACGGAGGTCGTCAGATGGAGTCGGATTACATACTCTGCTTTTTTGTATATTATCAAAATAAAATTAAAGTCGTTTATTTCAATCTTTACAACCTATAAAGTTTTAGTAACAAAGGAAACTTATAACTATGTTAGTATAACATTCTAGAAAATATATTGTTTTTGCTTACATGTTTGCGAATAAATAAATGACTATGACTTATGATATCTAAATTAAATTTTTTAGACGGTTTCGTGTCTTTGAGTAAGTGAACGCGAGTCCAGTGATGTACTGTTTATGTTCAATGTAACTAATCATTATGTATTAATATCATAATCATTATCACTCGTATCATCGCTGGATCGCTTCATCGGAAGAAAAGACGAAATTGCTAGTTTGTGGGGTAAATAGATTAACTTCCGAAATTGTAAATGAGAAAATAAACATTTATTATTATTATTATTATATCTTTACAAAAAAAAAGAACATTATCTAATAGAGATCATCACAATAAAGTTCTAGAATTTTTTATACGTACTAAAAAGTGATAAAGAAAGGGAATAAAAGTGTGAAAAATATTAGACTTAGCGTAATAACGACATCACAGCGTTCAACAGCTCGGCTTTCTTACAAATACCGTAGAAACTGATTTTCAACGTTTACAAAAATGAGCCGTCAAAAACTTGTCTATTGTGCTAACAAGTCGCGTGAAACTCGCTTCTATTTACTTTTTTAAAGGCCACATCAAACAGTTACTTAATATATTACTGGACATCAAGTAGCACATAAAAGTCGTTCACAATTAGGCTTATCTACTAGTTTTTAAAATGAGTTTTGCTGTAATAAAGCTGCAGTGGTCTCGCATTTTTAACCGACTTCAAAGAAGAGTAGGTTTTATTATCATGTTCGGTTTTATAGGATTGTTTCTGATTGAAAGGGCAGACATTTTAACAAAATCGGTTGTGTAGTTGTTTGGTTTTAAAGTCGGTTTTTAGTTTTGATAAATAATTATACAACTTGGAAGGGCATACCCGTAATAAATTAAATTTATTCCTTAATCAAAAACTTAAATAAAACTAATCATATCACGCCCCACTATTTTCCAGGTGAAAAAATACTAATGTAGATTAGTATTGAAAGATAGTATAACTTTAAATTTGCCGACAATTTTACAAGATCAAATATATTTTCCAGTAAATCAACAAACATTTTGTTGCTGACTTTACTGTATGTTTGGGAATCCGACCGGAATAAAATATTTAATTATTATTTCTGATACCCTGGACGGGGGATAAGACCGGAATAAAAAATAATTTAAAAAAATAATGGATCCAATATATCAAATTTTGGGGATCAGACCGGAATGACTCAATAAATCGAATCACGGGCTATGCTAGATCACTTGTATAACAATAATGAAATAACAGTCAAAAACAAAAAAAAATCGACATGTCCACACAAATTGCCCGGGCGGTTGCATACTTTAGTATGGAACTGTCATTTTTTTACTTTTGGCTGTTATTTTAATTTCATTAAACTATAGTTATTTATTATAACCCGTTGTTTGATTTATTACGTTTTTGCCCCTACCACTTTGTATATTACCTATACCTAAGTAACAAATGTTTTGCAAACAAAGCGCCCGCGCTGCACGGCTGTGAGGCGCGCGGCGTGCGGGCCGCTTGAGCCGCGCGGCTAATTGCGCGTTTTCCCGCGGATCTGCGGATCGCCGCCATTAGCGGGGAATCTAGCAGACGGCTGTCAGCAATCGCCAATCAAACCCAGCCATTAAATTAAACAAAAACCTATGAAAGGTGGACTCGCGGTCTGTTGGTGAATAGGCGGGTTGCCTTAGACCCACCGCACTGCATTTAAAATACGTTATAAGTATCAATGTGACTTCGCGACAAGTCACTTATAGGATTTCATTTGAATTGCATTGCTTTATTTTGCAGGAAGGTTTTGAAGTCTAGTAACATTACATCAAGGTAACGATAATCGGTGGCGTTGTAAATTATTTAATTTGGCTTCTGTCCAATAATTTAACCTAGGAATTCAATACATTTTATTAAAATTTTCTTTCTTTATGCATATTATTCCCAACCAAAACAGAAGACCGGCATGAACGATTTCTGCAACAATACATATTTAATTCTACATTCTGTATAACGTATACCAAGTATCATTCGTCTTTCAAAACATACATTAGTAGTGGTTACATACTAGTATCACGACAGTGGTGCGATTTTTCAAACGCGAAGTCACTAAACGAACGGTTTTTTGTATGTAAAAATCATTCGTTAAGGTGACTCCGCGTTTGAAAAATGGCACTTCAGGTCTTTTACAAAGTGTCTTTTCATCTCCCAGGTAGTACTTGCCAAATTGCCTACAGAACTACCTATTTGTAGTTCCGTATTGACGTCTCCGGCAATCAATTAGGTTGGTAACAGTGGTATCGGTTCTGGGCGGTGCCGGCTCTTGCGCAAGCTTCCGTGCTTTCTCGACCGCCGCCGCACCGCCGCCGGAAGGGCCTGTTCCGTTATGTCATTCGATTATACACCATCGCGAATTCACTGAAGATAATTGATAAAGGCCTTTTAGATCAGGTAAACATGTTTCATTGTTACTTAGAGGGTGGTGATATCGGTACCTGCTGACGACAAGAGGAGACCTACTTAGGTCAGTTCCCCAATTTTAAAGATAAATAAAAAAAATATTGCACTCTCCATATTTTGACGTCCACCGTGGCGTAGTGGTCACCATGCTAGTCTGCCACCCACGGGTTCCGGGTTCAATGCCCGGTCAGGGCAACTTAGAAAATGGCCTGTTTCACATTGTCCTAGGTCTTGGATGTTTATCTCTATATGTATTTGTTATAAAATATAGTATCGTTGAGTTAGTATCCCATAACACAAGTCTCGAACTTACTTTGGAGCTAGCTCAATTAGTGAAAGTTGTCCCTATATATTCATTTATTTATTCATTTATATTTTTATAAAATCAAATTATCTAGTTATAAATGAAACTTTATCAAACTAGCAATCGTCATTCGAGACCAGCTACAGATATCCATAAATTCCTTCCATACATTAAATCTAGACTGGTCATACTTCCGCATTCTGAATTTTACTGACATGCAGTTGACAGCTGTCATGCAGTAACTGAGAGAGATGTCACGTCGACAGGTGAGACGCCAAGGTGGCAGTGGCAGCTTTATAGCACATCTTTATGGATGAGGCATTGTGAAGAAGTTATGATTGAATTTCATGATGCTCCGAAGTTATATCTCTCATTTTCCGCCACTCAGTATTGTGAGATTTTAAGTTTTAAGTCAAACTCAAAGAATATAATTGCTGTTGATATCTGATAGATACATTGATAGTACCTAAAATGCTATATTAAAATCAATTTAAAAGTTATCGTTTAAGTTAAAAAACAGAAATCTAATCGTTTAAGTTAATAAACAGAAATTCTTTTTCTTTATCAAAATATCGTCAGGAACTACCAACGAGCACGATTTGTGTTTCTTTGTTATTCATCAGATTTTTATTTAAGATTTAGTTTGGAACTCCGATTTAAGTACCTACCTATAGAACGTAATATTTGAAGTTTTGAATACACTTCCCCATAGTTCTGTGAAAAAGCACATAGGAATATCCGATGTACCAATAATAGGACCGAGGTTTCGTATCGCTGAGAGATTGATGTTGGAAACGGATTTCTAAAGTTGGCGCTTCATCGTATTACTGTCGGCCACAGGAAGTCAAGACTTAAGAGCGGCCTTCCCGTCTTACTTTTCATAGAAGCGCTCCTACGTGATTATGGCGTTGTATGTGATCTTTCTTGAAAACTTATGAACTCACAGGTATCTTGTGCGCTATTTCTAGGTTTCAATTGAAATAAAAATTTAAAATTTTGAAAAACAAAGTCAGTATAAGCCTTCAAAAATCTCCTTTTTTGCACAAATTTTAGCTGAACTTCGACCGTTCATAAAGTACTCATAAATTGTAAAGATAAAGAAAATATTTCAATACAGACCTCCGAAACGTAATTAAAATTAAGAATACAAAACATTTATTTCACAAACTTGTAAGGCTTACTGATAAACACGTATCACCTGGAATAAGTTTTATGAAATTTCCGCACTCTATAAATAGTTAATATTCGTTCAATGGATTGTTAATATTATACTAATTTCATTCAATTGAATGCAAACCGTGCCCTTAGGCGCTATCTCTCTCTTTTTGGTTTGCCTCTTTTTCTAGCATTGCCCTGGATGTAACAACCGACCGATAGGGAGCGGCCTGCATCCAGCGTTTTCCTGCAACCTTTCTGAGGTTGGCACTTAAAAGGAACTTTTAAAATAAAAATGGGATGCTGCATGGCATCATTGCATACGACGTTGAGACATACTTAGGTCGAAAAAATGAGTCTGCATCGTGCTTAGCGGAGAGCTTTTGAAACAAACGTTCAGCATTGTATTGCTGACTGTAAGTCATATTTGTTTTAACATTGCTTATGTGTGCAATACCAGCTAATGTGTACACAATGCTTGCAGCTGCAATACCAGCTTTCATCATGACAAAATCTTCATAAGGTTTGTTGATCAATAAATTAATAATTAGTCAAGTGCGTGTCGAGCCATGCGCAGTGTAAGGTTCCGTAGTTACGAATGCCCACTTTGAGTTCATGCCACTAAAAACTAATTTTCTATTTAATTTGTGTGACATTTTCATTTTGCGAGTACATTTTATAAGTTGATCGGCTATAACTTTTTAAATTATAAACCCTACTTCGCTGTGATAGTTTTCCTTTAAATTTCGTTATATATACTATAGCTGTGATTTTTTTTACTTGTTTATATATAACCGTTTAGCAGATAGAGGGCGGCACATTTGACTCAAACAAAAATTTTCATTTTTACCCGACTACGGCAAAGCAAAAGGAGGGTTATGATTTTGACAGGCTATGTATGTATGTATGTATGTATGTTCATCTGTTCCCTCGTAACTTCTAAACTACTTATCAGAATTCGACAAATGACATATCATTAGAAGCGTCTTAATTGTCCGCTGGTTATAGGCTATATGGGGTTTCACAAAATCTAATGTGTCGCCCTCTAGCGGACAAAACATACAGAGTAAAAAAATAAAGTTAAGATAAATATGCCGTGTTTGGTATCATTTGAAAGCGCTTTACTTGTACATTTTTAATATATATATATATATATATATATATATATATATATATATATATTAGATTATACTTGGTAGAGTCTACTGTGTCCATTTACTTGCAACTACATTAGCAACTTTGTTTAGTTCAGTATTCTGAAAATCTTGTTTTATACTTTTTCAGCGTCGTTTTTTGTCGTAGTTGGGTTTTAGTTTTTTTACTTTTTATTATAAAACAAAATGTTTCAGCAACGGTGTTCAAAACCTCATAATATTTTTAAAAGGCCTATTTAACTATACCCAACATAACTGGTTAGTCGAGAAAAAAAAATGCCTTTTCAATTTACTTGTAAACGAGCTACTCTAAAAAAAAAATGTTTTTTATATATTATTTTACCACTTTTTTCTTTTAATTAATATACATATCCATGCCAAATCACAGCTTTCTAGTACTAATAGTCACTGAGTAAAACTGCGGACAGACATAGCGAAACTATAAGGGTTCCTTGTTTACTACGGAACCCTAAAAAGTGTCGGATAGTATTATACGTCAATGCCAAGGTGGCTTTGTATCAATTCAGATAACACATCTTCACCCTGACGAGGCAGGCATAGCCAATTGGCTGTATGCTGTATGGCTTTCTTAATTACTTAATTAAGTAGGCGGGTAAATAGGCTAATCTTAAAGCTGTTTGTCAATTGTGCTGAATCTTAAATCATCCTTATTTTTGCTATTGATTTCCGTGTGAGTTACTGACAGGTAGCAGATTTTTTAAGATGCTACAGTCATCTAATAAACGGACATCTAATTTCGAAAGCCGGGACCTTTTATCCTATACCTTCATGGCCAAGACCAACACCTTGACGTGCCTCGCAAAGTTTCATAAAAAACATAGCTTTTTCTATGTACTCGCAACTGTTGCAACCTAATGAATAACAAATGTTTACATCGATCTCGAACAAAACAACACCGGTGCAAATGGTTCACTTTCTCGGCCGGCGGCGAGATCTCGACGATAACGATACGATATCGTTATGCAATCGATATAACTCGTCGCAAGTGATCGTTAAGCACACACGGTGCAACGTGATCATTGACCTTTGACTGAAGTAAAAGTATCAATGTATTCTGTAGTAAAAGTTTAAGGAAGCAAAGGCAATATTGACCTGGCCACAAAAAGAGAATGTGTGTAAGAGAATATATTCTGCATTTCTGCGCAGATTGCGACATCGGTCTCTGAGTGAATAATTAAAACTAAAACGGCATAATAATGAGCGATAGTATTGAGTCTATGCAGTTCATCATTAGTGTGCCAAGTCTGCCCTTCCGACTGAAAGGTATTGGTATAAAAATTTCAAACCCTTAAGAGTAACGTAACCTTCTACGAAATGCTCTAACGACGTAGATACCGGTACATATAACTGTTAAAGTAATTCAATACGTTTCCAGCGTTTATTCTTCGATTGCGCTCTGTATTGACCGACTGCGCGTGATTAGAAAGCAGTTTTGTTTATTTTTGTTGTGGTGCTTGTTACGTAACACGCGGGACGTTACGCATGAGCCCCAGCCGAAACTTGCACATTGAACGTTGTCAATTACCTCAATAATAGAGATATTCATTGGTATCTTCAGTGCTTGACTTTGATTTAACCGCTTCAGTAAAGCGATGCAAAGTTTGTTGCAGTCAGAATCATTAGGATAAGAGATATCATAATATTTAAAAAAATATGTTTGTACACAAGTAAATATGCAAATTTATTGAAAAATTAACTTATTGTTGATTGAGTCTGTCTTTTGTCACACCAAACAAAACCATTAAAAAAATCCTTTGCAGCTGAATGATTGTGATAACTTTGTCTCAATTGTATTTGTAAGTCTTTGTTTTATTGCTTTTCTTGTTAGGTTACCATCGTTACCACGATTCGACCACAAGCCTTCGTTCGATAAAAGAAACGCCATCGCACGTTCTTCGAGTCAATTATGTCAGATTCTGAGCCTCCTCGGATCAAGTCGCAGGATGTGGTTTTGGAGTGCAGCGGTGCATGGGTGCAGTCTGCTTTAACTTGATTGCTGTATCAACAAAAACGTTCCGGGTGATTATTCGTCAATTTGCTGTTGTAGAATCAGATTTTGGCTCAAAGTTTGGAAATGCTGCATCAAAGGAAAAGAAACAATGCAAATTCGTTTAGTTTTGTCATACGCATTATAAATACGAAATCAAACATATTGTACGGTACGCCTCAGAAGTGGAGTCCCAATTTCTCATACTAATTGTATGAGAAATTGAGACTCCACTTTAGAGGCTTACCTAATCTAGTTAAATATTTAAAAGTAGCACAAAATCACGACGATTTCCGATAAATTCGTTGAAGCTTTTCGTAGGAGACTCTGTTTAAAAAAATGAAATAAGTATTCCGTCACGTGACGACCTCCGTGGCGTAGTGGTCACCATGCTAGTCCGCCACCCAGAGGTCCCGGGTTCGATCCCCGGTCGGGGCAAGTTGGAAAATAGCCTTTTTCAAATTGCCCTGGGTCTTGGATATTTATCTATATACATACGTATTTGTTATAAAATATAGTATCGTTGAGTTAGTATTCCATAACACAAGTCTCGAACTTACTTTGGAGCTACCACAATCAGTGTTATTAAAAAAAAAAAAGCATTTCGTGATTGAATTCGCAGGATGCGGTTCATGCGGTCACACCACAAAGTGCAGTGATACAGAGATGCAGTGGCGTTCGCGACGGTGCAGGGCAGCCTCTGATGCAGTCAAGTGGGCAATTAATAGGATTAGATTATGACAACAAAGGCGGGTAATGACCGCCGGCGCGCCTGCTTGGGAAACAAGCTTAGGAACTCCACGCTGCGCGTTAATGACGGATATGAAAAAAAGACCAGGAATAGAAAGCATAATCTAAAATCTGTAAATGCACCCTGTTAGTCATACAGATACATTGTCACGTCTTTATCCCTGATGGGGTAGACAGAGCCCAGGGCCGCAAGACCAAAGCCACGCCAGACCCAGCCACGCTTAGCCTGATGGTAATGCGCCCTGTTCATATGATAAATTGCCTATATAGATACATCTGCTGGACGAAACGCCTCTCCCGAAAAAATATTGGTCATAACCACCGCGCTGGACAGGCGGGTTGGTGACCGCAGTGGATGCTTGGTATGAATTCTTGCACTGGGGACGCTGCTGGCGGTTTTGATTCTTATTTTTTAATAATAAAACAAAGCCCTTCTGGCGATAAGGCGACCAATACTGTAAAAATGAGTTTCTTTTGGCGTTTCTTCTCAGCAGTGGTCGTTGCGAAGCGCTGGTATCAGAAGCTTTGCTGTAAATTATACCTATTGATGTGTAAAAGTGCCTGTAAAGGTCTAATTACTGGATAAACATTTGAATTTTGAATACCTCCATTAGTCGCCTTTTACGACACTCGTAGCAGCGAAAAGGGGTAGTGTCAAATCGTTTTCAAGGCAATTTCGTGTGTACCTCACAGAAACGTACAATTTTTGTTCCTGTAGGAAAACGCGCAAGAAATACAAGAAAACACTCATTTTCACATGGTCACCCTACAAGTTATGAAATTGCTCGCAAAAACTGAAGTCGTGTATACGGTGTAGTGTAGTCAGTAGCAGAGCTAGACGCGAGGGCACGCGGCTCCCAGCATTGTTGCACTTTTGCGGACATAACAAGAACTAACGGAAAAAGGGCGGCTCTTTAGCCGTGAGTATAGGTTTGTAGTATGTGTATAACTTTTACATGTGTCGTTACAGTATACCCATTCAAACAAAAAAATAATTTTCCAAATCGGTCCACGCGTCTTCGAGTAATCAGTGAACATAGATAAAAAAAATAAAGGATCGTAACGAATTGATAACCTCCTCCTTTTTTTGAAGTCGGTTAATAATCGCATAAATAGACTGTACAAAAACAAGATCTTCGAACATCAAGACGCGCACACATTAGTTTAATAAGATGCTAATGTGCTTTAGAATAAGTAATAATGACAAATAATTTTACAAAACTAAATACCGACTTCACCCCCAAACTACACAACCGATTTTAATAAAATTACTATGGGACCACCTGGACAGTATACCCATTCAAACAAAAAAATAATTTTCCAAATCGGTCCACGCGTCTTTGAGTAATCAGTGAACATACATAAAAAAAATAAAGGATCGCGACGAATTGATAACCTCCTCCTTTTTTTGAAGTCGGTTAAAAATTGACCATAATTAAGTCGTCTACATAACTGTAGTATCTGATGATTTAAATTAAATCGAGAACAAAGATAATATGCGACTCATACATCACACAAACATTTACCGACCACTTAGTGACATAACAATGGTCGGAATGCGTTACATAATGGCTCGGCTATTTAGTCTGTGCACGACATTATGCCAATTTGAATGTATGAATATTTACCGCTATATTTGTTTATTATTTCAATATATATTTCAATAGTGACACTATTATTAAGCAACTTATATGACCATAAGTATTAAAATTCATACATTGAAATTGATTCATTGAATAATTATTGTTAACTTTTTTGTCAACAAATAAAATATTTGTTGATATTGGGTTCAACGTACATATAAGCGAAAGAGTCTCCGAGAGAATCCGTTTTTCCGGGAATATTTTTGCAAAGTATCATTGTTAAACTGTAGCTGTGTTGTTTTTCAGTATCAGGAAAAGGCCTGTCCCTAAGAACTTGAATTAAATAAGGAAATAAGACATGGTGAAAAAATACTCCTAAGTGACTGCGAGCACTTTTGAATTTCTAAATATATGGTAAATAGCCTTCCCTTTATTTCTCCGGATACATACATTGACAATATTTTGACTCACATAATTTTCGTCTTGGAGATACATACTCGTCTAGCTGATAGATGTAACACATATTTTTATGTAACGAACATGACAACAAACACATTATCCACTTCCTTACGACTAGAGAGCTAATAGCAATTACAATAAAACCTGAAACTGTTATTTTCTCTTAAGTAAACGCAATAAAATCTCAAATGGAATACAATTACAAAGATGCTGCACGTAGATATATTACATAACAGCTGTATACATAATACGTGTACAGTATGCAAATACCAGCTCTTGCAGAAATGCAAATGACTGGTTGTGCACAAATTAGGGTAACGGTGTGGAACTTACTGTAGACTACATTTTTTGACCACTGAATTACAAAAATGAGCAGCAACTTTATGGCAGTATGTAATTTGGTTGTTACGGAGGCAATATACTTCCCTCTTCTCTTTAATAGTGTTGATAAAGCTTATAAAATATAAAAGTGAAATTGAAATCTTGGTACATATATATGTATAGTTAGTAAATAGCACCACTAATTAAAAGTACTTCTTTACATTATCTATGATCTTAAACAAAAATTTTAAAATTATAAAGTATTTAACAATAAATCGAACGAAAGGGACATCAAGCAGTACCGTCTGGCTATTTTGTCACAACATTACTAATAATACCTGATATATGGCACAGGTATTGTTTAATAAGCAGATTACTCTAAAAACTTACTTAAGTTTACTTTCTTGCTTTCTTCAGCGCTGCAAACCCTTGTGGGTCTTGGTCTCCACAACAATTTCATTTTGTCTCTGGGCTGCCTTCTCCATACCGTGTACTTTATTTTATTTATTTTATATTATTGGTTCATGTAGTACCCTTGAAAATTTACAAATAAAAGTAAACATATATGTAGGTGTTACCTTCTTTCCCATCTTACGTAGGTCTTCTTCGCCTCCATCTCTGCATTCTGATTTCTTATCATAAATAAAAATCCGTTGATGGATTGTTTGGTACAAGTGATGTAGTTTTTTTTTATTCGCATCCTACATTACTTCACCTCAACCTTACCTTTCCAATTCAAATGTTAAGTTAATTCTTATAGTGCAGTGATAAGCGACATCTTCGTGACGTACCAGTGCTTACGTCACCCCTTTCCAATGACTTGACCCCGGGCCCAGGGCCGCTTTCTCCAGCGCATCGTGACCCCTAGGCCCCCAGCCCTCCGACTACGAGACTCGCCAATTGCCAACTTAATAATAGAGTGTGCAAATCGTGATTTACTAGTTACTACCGAGTAATGGGATACCAATCAGGTTTCCCATAGTTCTGGTAAAGCGGAATGGATTGTTGATGTGAAAGTGCTTCCAAGATGAAATGCATTCGTTTTGAATACCAATAAAACTTAATTATAAACAGGTACTAAGGTTAACTCTTGAAAAATGTAGGGGTTCGCGCATGTTGGCTTTAGTATATACTCCTGTGCAAATGAGTAATATTATTCACTTTCCTTTAGCGCATGTATGCTGAAAGTGTTCAAAATACCGGGCTCAATTCCCTTTTATGTTTAAAGGGGCTACCTGAATTTTTCGGCGTCCAGTGCTGCCCCCATTTGAAATAAATCATTTGAAAGGAAACGGAGGTATCATTTGAAATAAATCATTTCAAAGGAAAAACGGCCACTTTTGACTAATGTGCGTAGAAAACCTAGGGCGCCCGCCACTGCTGGCAGTGCCGGCTGCCTGGATCCTTCTCTTATCAAAAATGCCACTCGTGCGCGCCATTCGTGTTTAAACGAAGTACACGAACGAGTCGATATATTTTCTGTTCCTCTGAGTGAATTTGCAAAGGTCGTCTTTTATGTTCTTTCATATAAGATTTGTAAATAATTCTAATTAAATTGAATTTATTGAATATATTTTTAAGTAGGTATTTAGTAATGTGTTTTTTCTTGATTCTTGTTATTTATATCTATTATGCATGTTATTTTTTAAATATCAGCACCATCGCATTAGGTTATGACCTGTAATGATTAGTGCTTGTAAGATATTTAAGATAAATAAATAAATTGTTAACAGTTCATAAAATAGTTTGAAGGGTTATCTAGGGTCTGATCAAGACTAAATTTTAAATGATATCTCCGTTTCAAATGGGGGCAGCACTGGGTTAACTGGAAAAATTAAGGTATCCCTCTAAGGAGGGCTAGCCGTATACGACATTTGTTTGAAACATCAAACCGTAAGCTCAATATATTTTCGCCAGAAGAGAGTTCTTCCGCTATGGTATAGTAGGAAAAGTGTTCAGGGCTACCAGAGCTCTGGTTTTGATAACAATAGCTTTATTTCTCTTGAAGCTGATCAACAAAAAAGGATCTCGGAAAAATATTGATATTTTTGTAGTAATGTAAACAATGTTTGTTCCAGGTAAGTGTAACTATTTGCTGCACCCAGTCACGTAAGTACCGCGGAGGTCACTCATTCGTCTTGCTGCTTTATGCTGCAACGCTCTCGGGTTACAAACGGACATAATCAAGGAAACTTCTTATTTACTAAAAAAAAAAAAAACTTGTACGATTGGTCACATCATTATTATTTATTTATAATAACGGTGGCCCGGCGGAGGTGTGCATTACTAGCGCTTCCACGAGTAAAGCGATACCGGGCGCGGTCCGCACTTGGATTGGTGACCACAAGTGGCATGAAAAAGGAGGCATGTATAAGCCGTTGGTCCCGGCTGTCATCATTGTCTGGCAGTCGTCAAGCTATGTCAGATGCCTTTAGGCAGCTTGAAAAATCTGACACTAGCGTTGGCCACTTACACACACGAAAAGAAAGAAAGAATAACAGGATTTCGAAAAAGAATGTCATGTTTAGAAAAAAAGGCTTTTTCTCTGTTCGCAAGCATGCTGATAAACATCATCACAAAATGATTAAAACTCAAAGCCGGCAAATTCAAGAAATATTAGGTATTGTTGATACCCCAAAAGTTAGTATAGTTTAGACTCAATATCTTTTTAAAAATCACATGTTTTGTAAACTGTTTGTGCTGGGGTAATACTTGTATGATGTAATGTCATCGATGTAATAGTATTTTATGCAACAGTTGTATAAGAAGGTTCATAAAATGTGAGTGGCGCAGGTTACGATGCGAGCCTTGGCGAGCATCGTAAGGAGACGCCATCGAGCATTTTTTGACATACTTATACAACGTTGCATACAATACTTTTTCTACGACTACATTTACTAAAATAAATTCAAAAATAAACAAATAAAAGTATGAAATACTACCATATGTTTGGTAGATACTAGGTATCTATGGAAGACTTAATATTTTTTTTAATGATTTCTTCCTAGTGACCAAAAGTGCCATTTTTGAAACATGGAGTCACTTAAACGAATATTTTTTCATACAAAAAACCGTTTGTTCAGTGACTCCACGTTTGAAAAATAGCACCATATGTTAAAATAACGATTTTATTATGTTGGCAGTATGGTAGATCTAAAGAAAAAAAGTTGTAGGTCTATGGCTAGGAGTATCGTTTTAGCGAAATAACGACACATGTGCTATTATATTAGGAATATTATAAATTAAAAATATATTTCTGAAATCATATAATCTTTGTTACTATATTAGTGTTCGGGACCATTTAAAAGACAGATAATAGTACAGGAGTAGAAAAAAAGCTTTTCACACTTTCCCGTTTGTTAGAGTTGCCTAACGTTAAGCTCTGCTGTACAGAAGTAGGGTTTTATATTCGTGGCTTTTTGTATTTGTAGTATTTTATTTATTTAACACTCAAATACAAGTAGCATATCGATCTCCATAATGCCAGGAGAGTAACACACGCGCGTTGCTAATCCTGAAGAAATTTATAAGAAAAATACCTAAAATATGCAAAAGGTTTTCCTAATTAGGAGCTCTGTGAATGCAGCTGTTGTCCATTCCGTTCTTAATTGTCCATCGGCAGTGCGGGCACGTTCGCTGAGATTTGTAGCTCGTCTGACAGAGCACTCCGGCACTCCTCGGCGTGCCAACTGGTGACTCATCTTGTTTACGATTCGAACGTAACTTGCATTGCCGTAGGTCCAAACTGCCCGCGAAAAGTTAAAAATCCAAAAACTTAATTAACCGTTGGGACTTTTGGGCCGTGAAGCCCGTATGCGAGGGTATGTTATCACGTGAATCATTCAGAAGAATAATTCACGTGAATGTTCAAAATTGCTTAAACTACAGTACTTATTGCTCTTATCTATGTCTATGTATATTTATACTTGTGGTTCAGGATGGGACCAGCGCTTGCGCAAGCTCTGCAGTCGCGGTGGAGCGACCGCAAGCGTTGCGAACTTGCGATCTGTGTGCTCGTATTGCACGCCTCCCGTGGCAAAACAACTCTATCAATGTTTTTGTGTTTCTTTTTTGGTTTTTCGTGTGTGTAAGCGGCCTACATTGGTGTCAGATTTTGTCAAGCTGCCTAAAGGCATCTGACATAGCTTGACGAATGCCATACAATGTTGACCGCCGGGACCAATAGCTTATACGCGTGCCTTCTAAAGCATGGGAAGGTCGAGAAATTTTCATGCCACTTGTTACCCATCCAAGTGCGGATCAGTCCTAGTGTCACTTACGAAAACGCAAGTAAACGCACTCCCGCCGGTCAGAAAGGCGAAATGCCCGAGACCTTTAAATGACAATCCAAACTCATCAAACTGATAAGCTGCTTAGCTTTGAGATCGCAGGTAAAAAGTCGCTGCTGTCTGCTGGTGACCTTCCTCAGTAACCTCTTACGACATAAGAAAGGGGTTGTGACAGATGGGTGACAAGACCTATTTTACCCTGCCTTCAGCCACAGTCATAGGCTGGCCGTGTCGTTGCGAATAGGTTACAGAAAACAGAACTCTTTTATAATGCAGCAGCGATTGGTGTATAGATAGTAAGTACGTGCGTGTAGAAAATATTCTGATAAAAACTTAACGAGTAGGAACTCTTGGTGCAATACCGTGCAGTAAACCCAGGCTTGCGTCACGTCTGCGGTGGGCCTGCATGCAATTGCGTCTGCGGTCGCACTCATGTTTGCTATGAAATTTATCTTATTACTAAGTTATGTTACTTAGTATCCTGTCTAAGGCGTTAGGTCAAACATTTTTTATATTTTTTCAATGTATAAAGGATTTTTAAGTCTTGTCTAAGTCAAAGATGAATAACCTACTATGAAAATGAACATGAAATTTTTTCTCCACTTCGGACATCGGTGCCCTTGGGTGACTATTGACATTCATGTCCTTCAGCAGATGCAAGTAAAGTTAGTAAATCTCTATTTTATGTACGAAATCTTTTGTTTTACAAACTTTTATTCAACTTGCAATGCATCATGTATGTACTCGTATATATGTATGTCTGTTTAGGTCAAATCTTGCAACTCAATTTTCAACCAGTTATCCTCTTCTATCCTTGAGCTGAAATTTTGCTTGCTTGTGTAAGTCGAATGACAATACAATATTATGGAGTCAATGAGCTGTTCTGATGATGGACGCGGGAGATATTCGACAGAACTCAGTTATAAAACAACATAACCTCATTGAGAAGGACTCGTTTGATTTGTCTTGACGAGCACTTTGTGGTAGACGATGTCTAGAGTCTGATCTCGGAGACGGAAGATGGTCGTGGAACACAGTAATAAAACGACCCAACACGAGTTTGGGGTTATTTCATTCTTCTTTATAAGTACAATAAACTCTTTATTGCACAAAACAAAAAAATACAGGACATTATTATCTGAAAAACTAGGAAATGCGCAAAAGGCAGCCTTATCGCTAAGTATTTTCTTCCAGTATATAAGTGTATGTAACAGTACTTTGTCCTCACGATACAAGCTTGTACAAAAATGTATTTTTTTTTCAAAAGCTTATAGTTTTTATATCCATACCATACACTTGACTAGAGACTATTACAATCAGTGGTTTCATCATATCTATCCTACGCGGTGTAGCCATGCCGTGCAACACCGCACAGAAAGTATGTGACAAAAAGTTGTGAACTTGTGTGTGTCGCAGTAGTTGGCACATGCAGCTAAGTTACGTTAGGTAGGTACGTGAATGCGGTTGAGTTGGTCTATTGGCCAATAGGATCGTGTGCCGTATGCGACTGAGAGAACATTTCAAAATAACACTTTTTAGCTATTCGAAGAAGTAAAGTTTAAATGCAATTAAAGAATCAAGAAGAAATATTTAGTTCAGAAACTATTAATTAAAATAACCCAGACTTTCAAGCGTTAACCCCTAATAACGTTGAACGGCTGAATTGGTTTTTATCAAACATAGCCAACAACTACCGCAAAGAAACTTCCTTTTACGTTAAAAAATACTGCATCGAAATCGGCCCATCCGTTTAAGAGCTACGATGACACAGATTTTTCGTCGGTGGTTAAAATTATTTAAAGATAGAGATAAAGTATTTTATTCATAACAGCATATGCTGTTATGAATAAAATACTTTATCTATATCAGCCTATTACAGTCCACCGCTGGACTTACGGAAAATGCTATCAAATAAAGCAATCCTCCTGATATTGGGAGAACTCAACTGGTTCCGTAGGCATTTTTCCGCGCCTAGGCTCTTCTTTGGAGCCCCTTGCACCTTGCCCCTTTTTGGACAGGGAGGGCCCAATAAAGGGAGGATTTTTCACGTGGGTTTATTTAATAATTAAATCCAACCAAGGCAAATACTACATTTTATTAATTTTAAATCACACGTCAAACTTTTAGTTCAAACTTTCAAATGTCAAACTACCTTCAAACTTATCCACGAAAAAAAATCCGAAACATGCTGTACCAGGTACAGTTAGTGACATGGCGTTATTTCGATATTCCGTTGTTGTCTCCATTGACAGAACTGCCGACTCTGAATGACTGTACATAATACTACAGTATAATATGACTTCCCTCTCTATTACGCGTGTATATAATTATCGGCGATTGAATACTTTTTACTCGGGTTTCTAACGGCACCTCTCGATGACGGGGAAAAGCTATAAGTTATGATTTATGGTTTTATTTCGAAACGAATTATAGTGAGCGAGTTTTCTTAAACTGATTATTAAATCTTTCTTTTATCAAAATTTGTTGATCTAAATTCGAAAGTATATAGTTTCGAAGAAGATGAATTAGTCTTTCATGGCTTAAGTACTTATAATAGGAGCAATACAATGTAAGTGTGCGTGAAATAAAACACATACAATGAAATAACTATGGCGTGATTTGTTCTTTGACGAGTTTATCTGAAGAAGTAGTCTATGGAAATGATTACGTGGGTTAGATTAAGTCCCTGTGCTATCAATCGCGTCATTGACAGCGCAGAATAGTCATTGAATACAGCACTGGAACTTTTTCACCAAGCCCTCTGACGAAATTCTTTCTTCTATGCTGGTCTGTCAGAAAAGTAAATACTTAGAATGTATCAGCTGCTTCTTTTTGCTCGCAGATCTTAAAAGTAGATCGAAGGAATGTGCGATGCGGCTAACAAACCATCACAATTTTTTCCCATCTCGACCCTGACATTTATCCGCTTATGTTTGCAAGACACAAACCGTCGGGCGTCGTTATTATAAAACTCAAAATACCTTTAGAACTTGGTTTAAACCATTATTCACCCAAATGAAGTTGACAGTAACAAAAGAGAAGGTGACACATTGCGTTGGGTCTTCTTATTTTGGGTGGATAATGGTTTAAACCAAGTACTAAAGTTAATTCGCGTTTTATAATAAGACGAAAAATGCCCTGTCTGCTCCATTAGAGATTAAGCCGTGAGATAATGTATATGTATCTCCTGAGCAAAGAGCAACACGCACTTCTCTAGCTGCGGCGCCCGCGCTCAGCAATGCTCCTGCCGGACTAACGACTTGTGGTTCCATTTTTCAAATGCGGTGTCAGTAAATGAAGGGCTTTTGTGTATAGAAAAACCATTCGTATAGATGATGCCGCGTGTCAAAAATGACACTTCTGATTATTGTTTAAAATGACCTAGTAACGCAACGATGCTAACTCTGTACTAGCAGCGTAGTTACACTTGGTGCTGAGCGTGCTGAGCGTACCAACTGCGGATTGCACAAGCGCGGTCATCGGTCACACGATGCGTGCGTGTGACCCCACGCACTGCGAACATCTGCGATGATTGTTTGAATGTACTGTTACGTCTTTGTT
This sequence comes from Acrobasis suavella, assembly GCA_943193695.1. Lineage (NCBI taxonomy): Eukaryota > Metazoa > Arthropoda > Insecta > Lepidoptera > Pyralidae > Acrobasis > Acrobasis suavella. The sequence goes on from OW971939.1 coordinate 274,065, forward strand.
TCTAACGGGGATAGATAGAGTCTTAAGTTTACCCATAGCACGATGGCGTTTGGTAAATAGTTAAGGGAATCGGAAATAATAAAATAATAATTTTTTTTTGCTTATTTGAAGAATCTCCAGGTACGAGTGGTCTCTTTTTAGATTTCTTGATTATTCAAAAAACAAAAAAATAGGTTAAATTTTTTCTTTTTGTCAGATTTATTCTTGTACTAGGTAAATCATCATCATCATCATCATCCCAGTCCTTTAACCCACTGCTGAGCATAGGCCTCTGTTCGTTGACGTCACCCATCTCGCTCCTGTGCTGCTCTCATCCAGGTGTGACCCGCGACTTAGATTATGTCGTCACCCATCGCAAGGCACTGACCGAATGGTGGACCAAAACGGATGACAGAAGCATCGGGCGTCCGCCTATACGATGGGTAGGTTAGGTAAATACTGTCACCATCAGGTATTTTAGTCTCCACCGCAGGAGCACGACCCTCTCTGTACTAACAGAGCCATACTCAGAGCAGCCAGAGGATTTGGCCTACACTCTCCTCGCTGGCCAGACGGATTGGAGAGCTCTCATTGATGTTTATAAGCTTTGTTTAGCTTGTATTTCCTAAGGCCTTCTACGACATCCAGGGACTTGGATTGCCCTATTCTACTCTGCCGGAAACCACACGGCATACTATACCTACTACCGTTATCTCTGGGATTTATTAGCAATGCCGAAGAGTTCAAGATAAAACATTGAAGTTTATATCAACGGCCGCTTGCGCAAGCGCAGTCGCCAGCACAGAGGTCGCAGTGTGCATGCCGTACTGTATGATTACCGAAACATTTGTACACGACACGCCGTTACTGCAAACTATTGCTAACCAATTAAGCCTTTCACTTTACTAAAGCTGGGGAGGTGCTTGAAGTGAAAATAATATTGAAAGACTATTATACTGTAATCGTGTTATTTAATTTCACATCAGTACAACAGTTCTTACTACTAAAAGTCAGTGACTTTTAGTATTCGTACAACATTTGGACTTAGGTACATGAGATGGACTTTATATATATGGACAAAAAACACAGACTGAGCTAGCCCCAAAGTAAGTTCGAGACTTGTGTTATGGGATACCAACTCAACGATATAATATTTTATAACAAATACATATTAATGGATAAACATCCAAGATCCAGGCCGATTTGAAAAAGATAATTTTCCATCTTGACCTGACCGGGGATCGAACCCGGGACCTCCAGTGTGACAGCCTTGTTACCCCACTATTTCTGATTCGTTCTTCCATCTTTATCACCTCATAAGGTACATTGAGCCGAGACAAGACCCAAAGAACACCCTCAGCAAGTCGATGGGCCTACTTACAGATGGTAAACAGTCAACCAAACTTTCAATACTCAATACTCAATACTCAATACTCAATCATTTATTGCTTCCTTAATGTACATACAGGTCTTTGATTTTTAAATATAGGATCAATTAAGGGCCCTGACGGGCGCTGCAATGAGAGAAGGGCTATTTAAAAAAAGGAATGATTAAATTAATGTATTACATGCATAGGTTATTTTTTTTTTTTTTAGTTTCCATATATTATATCCATTTGGTAGTTTCCTGCTTTTATTATATATAAACTCATTCAATTAATACGATTTTAACTAATTTAGTCAATCAATAAGACAAAACTCAAAATTCAATATCAAATTTACCATATTTTTATGTAGTAAAATAACTACTAATTCCTTGGAGACCATGAAAAGTACAATGAAAAGTATGATTTAATTGTAGTTATACTATTTTAAAAGGATTTATTTTATTGTATTATGCATATTATATAGATTTTTTGTATCATTTCTTTTGTTAAATATTATTATTTTTCTGCTTTAATAAGTTTTTCGTATGTATTAGAAAATTGTAATTATATTTATTTATTTAATTGCAATTGAAAAGATTATTATATTATTTAAATAGATTATTGATTAATTTATTTCATTTAATGTATTTTATTTTATAGATTTCTTATAAAAAATATTTTATTATTTATTTTGTATCTATTTCAAGTGAAATTTATCTTTATCTTCTAAATATTCATTTATAGAATAATAGCATTTGTTAGTCAGCATTTCTTTTATGCGCTTAAAAAATATTTTATCATTTTCTAAGGATTTAATTATTTCTGGCAGTTTATTATAAAGCTTTATGGACATTGCCAAAGGGCTAGATGAATGGAGTTTGAGGCGGGAAGTTGGTAGTTCTAACCTACTCTGATGCCTTAAGTGATATTTAGTAGGTATATCTTTCCTTTTTGCATAAAAGTGTGGATGTTTACGGACAAATTTACATGCTTCTAGAATATAAATGCTCGGTAAAGTTAGGATTTTGTATTTTCTAAAATAGGGTTCACAACTGTCTCTCGGTTTTATATTGGCTATTATACGGACCAACCTTTTCTGCAACGTGAAAGCTCTTTCCCAGTCGGTTCCACTTCCCCATAGAATTGTACCATAGCTAAGCCACGAGTAGGCGTAAGCGTAGTAGGTGACAAGTGCTGTTTCAATGTCTGTTGTTTTTTTTACCTCTCTGAGCGCGTATGCGAACTTAGATAATTTAGCGCAAAGTTTTTGGGTGTGAGGCTTCCAATTAATGGAGGTATCTATGTCGACGCCCAACAATGTAAAAACATTGACCACCTCTAGATCTTTTCCGTTAAAATTTAAATTTAAATTTAATTGTGGTTTTTGGTACGGGTGAAAGACCCGTTCAAGACGCTCTGCGTCGTCCTTCGATGTCGCTCCATATCTAGACTTTGTTCTACGGCTCCATACAAAAGACATCAACGAGTGAGTGCGGTCGGTATCGATTTTTCCAAGATTTTCTAATCACACGGAGTTCATGGAAATATATACTACAAGAATTTCAGTGTGAGGTACTAACAGTATTAGAATATGTCCTCGGAAGATTGTGTCTGTCTCTCTAGACCTTTAATAATTTATATGAATATCTAAATCAATCCATCTTAATTGTGGAACACAGGTTACAAGACTTACAAGTGATCTTAAATTTATATACAAGGTACCACTGCAACCTGCCCTTGATGGACGTACAATAATCTAAATATATATAACTCAAAGGTGACTGACTGACATAGTGATCTATCAACGCACAGCCCAAACCACTAGACGGATCGGGCTGAAATTTGGCATGCAGGTAGATGTTATGACGTAGGCCTCTGCTAAGAAAGGATTTTGATCAAGTCTACCCCCAAGGGGATAAAATAGGGGATGAAAGTTTGTATGAAACTTCGTCAATTTTAAACCGATCGGGCTGAGACTCCATGCATAAAGCTACTATGACGTAGGCATGCCCTAAGAAAGGATTTTGATAAGTTACACCCCTACGCGAGCGAAGCCGCGGGCAAAAGCTAGTATAACATAATTAAATTAGGTCAAATTTTCAGGAAAAGCTTACAATCGTTCATATTTATAAAATAAAATCTAGTAATTAAATAACATAATACAATTCAATATCAACAATAATAAAATTCAAGTCAAATTATATTTTACATATACTTCTACAGATTTAATAAAATTATTCAAGAGTAATATTAGTTTATTTTTTTAATGTCAAAGGATCTAAGGTTTTAAAATGATCTTTGCAAGGTTTACTGTTACTTGTCTAAGTATATTATTTATTAATATTTGTTTATATTTAGTATGGTTTTGTACCTAAGAAGTGTCCAATTTGTCCATTCGTTCGCTGAGGTGCGCTAGCGGCCGAAGTAAGCGGCGTGAACTTTAGTTTGCGCAAGCAGTGACCGGCGCCCGCGCAGCGCACTCGCAGCGTTGCGGATTTAATGATAGAAGGGATCGTTAGGATTAGGTGTTGTGCTTCTTATTGCTAAGAAAAGCTTTAAAGCTTACTTTTAATATATAAATGCTTAAGTTACTCTGTTTGTCTGTCCGTTACGTCTTCACGCTTTAACCACTGAACCGATTTAGATGAAATTAAGTATGGATATAGTTTGAGACCCGAAAAAGAACAAAGGATAGCTTTTAACCCAAAAATAATCCATTAAAGGAATGAAATGTGGAATGGAAATTTGTATGTGGAATCCTATTTTGCCATAAAAAAAGACTTTATTACAGAGTAGCAGGTAAAACCTAGCTTTCCATAAAAAAACTATTAAAAATGCGATTTTTGCATTCGCATTAAAAACTATAATGCGAATGCAAACATGAATACTACGTTCACAATGTAAGAAGCGATAATGGAGCTGCAGGTTGCTATCACAGGTTGCTACACCGACATTTGTGAAACATAGACACGGCGAAAGTCCGCGCGCGTTTCCCGCCTGTACTGCCTTTAACAAAATTCATTTGCATTCTATTAAAACATACTAAACATAGTTTTCTTCTAGAAATGTACTTCTCGTTTCTTTTTAAAATTTCTTTGCCAGCTGTCGCAGTCAACCATGACTTAGAACGTTTCGCCACTTCGGCGAGCTTGGATTTTAACCCCCAACAAAAACAGGGATGTAATAAGTTTGACGCTTATGTATGTTTATCTGTGTGTCTGCCTGTGGCATCCTAGCTCTCGAAAGGATGAACCGATTACAATGCAGTTTTTTTACGTGAAAGCATGTTCCCTTGCAGTGGTTCTCAGCTATGTTTGATGGAAATCTACCCTGTGTTGTTAATTGTCCTTATATTTCAAGGTTGACTGGAAGAGATCCCTATCTGGGATAAGTCCGCCTTTGTACTTTTCTCTAGTTTTAACCTGTATTTTTGTCATGTGTTTATGCACATTAAAGATTTTACAAACAAACATTTAAAAGTTGTTAGGGGTTTACGCTTGAAAGTCGGGAGTTTTTAATTTACCTGGCAAATAATAGATGGCGCTACGGAAATCAATTGCACTCATGGAATATGTAGTTCCACTATTCATCACTAGATGGTGTGGTCGGGGTTTTGTTTTTAATTTGCCTGACTTGTGGTAGTATTTGTTACGCGGCCTTGGCAGTGGTTCTAGCTTCCCCGGCGCCGCCGTGTGTGTAAGGAACTTGTACAAGAACATATCCGAAGCCTCTTTTATTTACCGACCATAACAACTGTAGTATTAAGTACGTTAGTATTTGATTTAAGATCCAGTTTTTAAGATTTATGTAAACATGAAAATAATCTTATCTCGAATCGGTCCCAAGCCGCCCGAAGCGAAGTCGCTTCAAGATCATTCCGGTTGACATTATGTCTACTTTATGGCCATCTTTATCATTTTCAAAACTAGTCCGAAGTTGCGCAATTCTTGAAACTACGTGACATTTCAGATTTATGGCCATTTAAAATTTATTTATATATTTACTAGTTGTTGCCCGCGGCGGGGCTTCAAGGGTATTTATCAATTTCATGGAAACTTCACATTTTTTTTCGGGATAAAGTGTATCTTTGTTTAATTAGCACAATAAAGATAATAAGTTATCCACATACCTAAGTTATTTAAATCAGTTCAGCTTTTTGACGTGAAAGTGCAACAAACATTCAATCATTCAACCAAACTTTCTCAACTATACATATATGTATAGTAATAGAGGTAAGCTGTCTGTTTAGTTTAGTTAGTTACTTAGTTGTAAAATTGAAGCCCATTTTCTTTGGTTCTGCTCAAGTTGTGTGCATCACTTTACTTCCGACCCCAAAACACCTTCAGAATACGAGTACTCTAGTTTGTTTTTACATTTCTTTTTCATCTTAGCGCGTTCCCGGTTTCATCTTCAGCTGTGCTGCTTCGGAGCCCGGGGTGCGCTTTCCTGTTTTTCTTCTCTAAATATATGCAAGCCGGTGGTCACCCAAGGATGCTGAAATCGGTTTTAATTTTCGTCTACCCCTACATATAATTCTCTCTCTCTCTGTTTTGCCATGCCTTGTCCCGTTATTTGGGGTCGGCCCTCCTCGTACCGCGGCGCCAGGACGCTCGGTCCCGGGTTGTGTGGATATCCAGTTGTGACCGCTTGGTATCCCTATTACGGTTGTCCACCATGTGGAAAGTGGTCTCCCTTTGCCTTTCTTCTTGCTGGAAATGGCTAAAGCCTTTGTATTTGAACACAATGGTCTTTGTCTCGTCTCATCACAAGTCAAACCACTTCATACGACTCTCATCATCTTTTCTGTTATGGGTGCTACCTTGAATGAGCCCCGTACATACTCATTTCTGACTTTATCAAGTCTTGTGACTCCTGCTGATCATCGAAGCGTCTTCATCTCAGTCTACATATAATTACTATTATAAAACTTGAATTCTCAGTGCTCGGCAGTACATTCGAGAACAGTACCGCACGGCGTGCGCTAGGGCCGGCCCTTTCACCTGCGGCGGCTCTGGAAGGTTCGCCGCAGGTCGGGCAGACTGCCGCACTTGTCCACCGGCCTTGGTGCTTACATTTAAGTCATGGGGTGAAAATAAACTCGCTGTCAGCTGATCAGTGCCCAAAACATTAGAGAATGGCCGAACGAGTAAACTGATGTCATCTGATTCTAAATTCTAAATCTGATTCTGATTGTAAACTGATCTATCGAGTGTCATGTCGTGAGTTATAAATCGTAAATAGCAGTAATACGGTACGCTAGAACGGTAACAATGAAATAATATTTGCAAATGGATAACATGCTCAGAGTTATTTATTTTATTTACTAATTTATGTTCACGGAAAATTTATACAGAAAATACATCAAATACAAGTTATACTGTACAAAAGCACTAGTTATCTCAAAAGAGAATTTTAAGTTTTCGAAATAGAATATTTGATAAGTAGAGGATGAACGCTAGACAATCGACTGCTGATATGGTAGACACTGCTCACATGGTAGACACTCCGGGCTCTTGACTGCAGGACATGATACACACTCGATTATTTTAAATGGCTTTCAATTTCTTATTTTTTCTATTTAAACGGTATTTATAGCCGTAAGTCTTCCTAAAATGTAATAAATAAATAAATAAAAATAAATTACTACGTACTTACTCTTATTTATCATAAATCGTAGTTCACCTGGTAACTTTGCTTTAGGAATAGACATTCATCCACGATTGAACCGCGAGTGCAAGTTGATTTTAAATCAGCCAATGGCCACTAACCTGCAAGTTTGCGTAACTCATAATTAACTTGATTGGGTTGAGCCATTCAAATGTTATTGGTGGCGAACGCTTAAAAGTCGAGGGCTTTTTGATTTGCCTGGAAAATAAACTTGTGTTCTTAATAAATTTTCGTTTACTATTTAAATTATAATTGTGTGGTGATTGCTCGTTCCACCTGTTCACAGACAATACAGATCAAGAGAATTTTGTAAGCATTAGAAAAACAAAACTATTCAGTAATCCGCTATAGTGTACACAGCATGGCCAAATATATGAGAGCAAGTCAGATTTAACAACAATTTTTACAAGATAAGATGTGCAGGCAAGTCATCAAAACCGGTAGGTAATTGGTATTAAGTTTACATAATCTAATGAAGCAACCAGTGATCTTTTAAATCGTGACAAACTTGGATTGAAGATATCAAGATCAGCGTTACATTGTCTCAATTCATTAATATTGCGACACATTCTAACAATGGGAAAAAGGTAGAGTTAATTTTTTAGACGTCCAGGTGAAATATATTTATTTATTTATTATTTAATTAAAGATTTGAGGGTTATCTTCTATTGAGAAACTGTCTCAAAGATTCAAGATTCAAAGATTCAAATGTTTATTCAGTAATTAGACCTTTATAGGCACTTTTACACGTCAATAGGTATAATTTACGTTACGCGTAAGTATATTAAAATTTAATTTATTTAAAAAAAAAAGCTTTCGATACCAGCGCTTTGTAATGACCACTGCTGAGAAGAACGCCGTAAAAACTTATTTTCACAGTATTGGTCGCCTACTTGCCAGAAGGGCTTTGTCATATTATTATTATTGTCTTCTAATTAATAAATACTTATAATGTTGACACATTATAACATTTAATGCTTGCTAACAAGTAAACAAACATAAATTACGTAATAAAAATACTTAGAAGTCAAAAAGGCGAAGCCGAGCTAACCAGCCCCTCCCGACAGCACCCATTTACGAGGTGAGTTGCTTCTAGAAAAATGAATACTTAAATTTTTACTTGTATAAGAATGCAGAATGTTGTTATTCAACAGGGCGGTTATTGCCAATCCTGCTCGTGAAAAGTTAACTACCAGCGGAGCCCGGCTGCGACAGCCCAATTAATCGAGCAGAGCGACGGTTTCCGACGGCCGCCGCCACAGACACACCGACAGGACACTTTGCATAGTTGAATGTTAATCGAGATCGGTATCGGCTGGACAAGGCCGGTCTCGTAAATATTATCTGGCTATCAAAGTGACACGCCTTTTGGAAAGACATGAATAATCGAGGTACGCAAAACTGTAGCAGCGGCTTTCTCGACAATTTTGATATATATGGAAATATATAAAACCAGTAGTGCCCCAGAACTGTGATGTCATAAGTATTATAACCCAACTGAACTGTGATGTTATAAAGATTTCTGTTTCAACCCTTGCATCGAATTGGCTCATGTTATTTTATATTGCACTGATCTACTACTCGTCTACTAATTTAAGTTTTCATCATCGAGTATATTTGATTTAAAAAAAACTTTGCTTGCTTGTTCAACTACTGCCATAATATCACTTTTGATTTTCAAGTATATTTTATAAATTATAGCTTTTTTCTTATTCGAATCGATCACTTGTCAAATCTAAAGTTGAAATTCAAATTAAAGTAGAACATGATTATAGTTCATCTATCAAAGCGAGGTCGGCGATCTAGTTGCGATATTTCATATAACAACATTAACAACTATTAGTAACAGTACAGGGGACTATGATTTTAATGCAAAGAAGTAATAAGGCCGGTGTAGAGTGCAGCTGCGGCTGCGGTCCACTGTACACGGCGGCGACCGCCCGCGGCGCGCGGTGATTTCTCACGCACCCCGACAAAACTAAACAGCAAATTAAGTTGGAATGTATTGCTTGGACGAAATGTTATGAAACACCCGTATAAGTTAAAATATTTCCTAAAAAGGACGAAAGGCCCGAAACATTTTGGTTCTACTTTTATAAAAAAAAGGAAGAAAGAACAGACAGATACGAATGTGTACAAAAAAAATGTTTGGCTCATTAGATAGATTATTAAAAAGTATGGTATAGTTACGCCGTATACGTATTTTTGTATTAGCTGTTCTCTGTTCAGCAAATATTGACGAAGAAATTTAAATTTAAATTTTGCGTGACGTCACGATCAGCTACGATTTTTAAACAAGGGTGAGGTAAATCACACTTCGAAGCGTTGTATCTTTGTGAATTCATACTACTTCACTAAACGAAAAAATATGGGTCCTTTATTTTTGGATAATCTAGTTGACGGAGTAAATAAAATAATATATTTTTTATCCAGTGCACATCCCTATTGTGTGTATCTCAGGACCTACACAAGGTTTTATTTTTCACGAGGAAAGAAGACGAAAAGAAGAAAGGAAGAAAATGTAAGTGTCGAGTATATCACTCACCTTCGATTTGCCGACGATATCGTTGTCATGGCAGAATCGATGGAAGACTTAACTACTATGCTCGGAGACCTAAATCGAGTTTCCCTACAAGTGGGCCTTAAAATGAACATGGACAAAACGAAAATAATGTTGAATGCCCATGTCGCGCCACTACCTGTTTGTGTTGGGAGCTCCACCCTTGAAGTTGTAGACCGGAAGTTCCAGCGTCGAGGAAGAGGTCTTTCGACGAATCCGACTCGGCTGGACAGCGTTCGGGAAGCTACGCAGTGTTTTTTCGTCCAAAATACCTCAGTGCCTCAAGACGGAAGTGTTTAATCAATGTGTGTTACCAGTGATGACTTATAGCTCTGAAACGTGGTCCCTTACTATGGTTCTCATAAGAAGGCTCAAGGTCGCTCAGCGCCCTATGGAGAGGGCAATGCTCGGTGCTTCCCTACGTGATCGAATCAGAAATGAGGAAATTCGTAGAAGAACAAAAGTCACTGACATAGCCCAGCGGATTAGTTCGTTGAAGTGGCAGTGGGCAGGACACAGCGCGAAGAACCGATGGCCGATGGGACAAAAAGGTTCTCGAATGGCGACCGCGTACTGGCAAGCGAAGCGTAGGACACCCACCCACAAGGTGGTCAGACGACCTGACCAAGGTCGCTGGAAAGCGCTGGATGCAGGCCGCTCTTGATCGGTCATTTTGGAAATCCTTGAGAGGCCTATGTCCAGCAGTGGACGATATGCGGCTGAAATGATGATGATGACTTTTCGAGCTGATGGCGCGCTCCCGTCGTGGAGCTTTTTATTTCTGTTATGTTTTCTTTCCTATAAACGATTTTGATAGTAGAAAATATATTGCCATTTTATAAGCTCACGTCCTTCTACTTTCTCCAAGGACAGATAACAAGAAAACGAACCTGCGAATGGGATGCGAATGCGAATATGACGGTGGTATTGATGGCCGCACAGCGGGCGATGGAAGTGCAAGCGTGATGATGCGGAGTCAGGTTTCAGATTCGATTCCATGTAATGTTTTACTCGTTTGTTCGTTTCTGTGTATGTAAGCGGCCAATAATCTTTTCAGATTATTCAAGTTGCCATCTTGACGATTGATATATAAATGATGACAAAAAGGGCCTCCCGGTGACGTACCTAATATGCAGAATTCGAGATTTTTATGACGCTTATAGTCAGCATACATATGGCCACTAATCCCGGTGTAAACCCAAATCCAGCATTTTCTAAGTAGGATCTCGTTTCTAGTGACAATATTAAAGGAATCGCGGCACATGGTTGGTTCCTGTTTTTTTTTTAAATTTTCGTATATGTGAGTGGCCAACACTGGTGTCAGATTTTTCAAGCTATGTACCTACAAGCATCTAACATAGCTTAACAACCATACAATGATACCAGCCGAGGTCTCAGCTTATATGCCTTCCGAAGCACGGTTTCCGCTTAAATGACGAAAGGATGTCTAGAGGCGCGGAAAGCGCGCCGACGTATATGGGAGCTGGAGAAAGTTGCAGCCGAGATTGCCGCTATACTTGGCGGGCATCCATCTCCATCCGCACTGGAAAGATCAGCACGACGCGCCCATTGCAAACAGATTGTGACGACACAGTGCCTTCAGAGTTACCAGGTGCAAATGGATATCGAAAATATTTATTCTAGTAGTGCGCCCGAACTGTGAGCTCGCAATGTTTTATAATCATATAGCTCGGAAAGCGGCTGCATAAAACTTCAAACGATGCATGCATTAGCCTTTTTATTAATATGACTCAACGCCGGTTTGTAGATTTTATTTTTAGGGTTCCGTAGTAAACAAGGAACCCTTATAGTTTGGCCATGTCTGTCTGTCCGTCCGCGGTTTTACTCAGCGACTATAAGTACTAGAAAGCTGTGATTTGGCAAGAATATGTATATTAATTAGGCGGAAAAAACGGTACAAAAAAATATTGATTTTTTATTAAAGGTAGCTCCCATACAAGTAAAGTGAAAAGTTCTTTTTTTTTCTCGACTAACCAATCATGTTGGGTATCGTTTAATAGGATATCTTTTTAAAATATTGTGAGTTTGTGAACACCGTTTTTCAATTTTGGGATCCGTTTAAAATATTGTTAGAATCAAGTGCCCCCCCCCCCCCTCTATCTGCTAAACGGTTATATATGGACACGTGAAAAACTTCACAGGTAAAGGATATATAACGAAATTTAAAGGAAAACTATCAGAGCTTAGAAGGGATTACAAATTAAAAAATTATAGGCGATTAACTTATGAAATGTAATCGGAAAAGGAAAATTTCATACAAATTCAATAGAAAATTATTATTTAGATGTTTTTAGTGGCATGAACTCAAAGTTGGCGTTCGTAACTACGGAACTGCGCGTGGCCCGACACGCACTTGGCCAATTATATTTTATTAGGAAGACTAAAAACTGTTCTAATTTATATAGATGACAATATATATACAAAAAGTCTATTACAGGTCCTCACTGATAAAAAACATTGTATTTATAAAAGATTACGATCTCTAAACATCAGGTTAAACATATAGTTACAACTTTCAAACATCAGCATATTCAGTCTTTAATTTATGTAAAATATAGAATAGTTTGTGGGATTACTTGTAAGGAAGTAATCCCACAAACTATTAAGAAAGTAGATCGGTTTAGTTTCCGTTATCCGTATCTAGTGGCATAGTGCTGTAATCTCGGAACGTCCTTTATTTGTCGCGCTAGTTGCACAATCACACCACCCGTATATAAGATAAACCGTCAGTTCAATAGGTTAATCAATTTACCGAAGAATAGCTGCATAGTAAATAAAACAAAGAATGTTTTGTGTTGCTGGTCTAGCTTGACAACATAATTAGGCACAAGACCTTTCAGCCGATAATGAGCGACTTTAGATAATGTTTGCTGGCACATTGTAAGCTCGGACCGGTGCGGCCTTCGGGCGTGTGTTTGCTATTTCAGAAACAAGACTCTCAAATTGGCTTGCGTAACCAGTGCCGGCATTTTTACGGTGACTTTATAATATTTGTATTAGTATAAGATGTTGCGAAACCGAAATGTTTGTTCAACCGCAATAAGGTATGGTTTGGATCGCCATTACTTTGGGCATAATGATCGGATCAGGCAGTTAGCTTTTGATATAAAGTTAAGTAGAGTCGCAGTTCGCGTGAGAATTATATTTGGTTTCATATCGCATGCGATTTGACTACGAATAGAACTGGGTTTTACGACACCGATTTAAATATTTTGATAATAGATACTTAAGTTCTATAACTCAGAGAAATTTTAGTAACGAGCACAGAAAACTTAAAAAGTTAAGTGCTAAAGCGAAACGATTTATGAACTTGTCTTTACTGAAATGTTATAACAATTATACGAATCATTACCCCGGAGATATCAACTTCAAACAAAGGATGTAATAACGGGGGCGATTGAATAAGACCGACGTTAAAAGAACGGTCAATTAAATTAGAATGGGCGGTAAAACATATTACAGCATCGCGACACGAGCCAGCAAATAAGTTGATAACGACAGTGACATAACCGGCTTTCTCCGCAAAAACAATCAGCGCGAGAAAGTCCGGCCATCGCAGCCTTCCCAACAAAAACACTGCCCGCCGCGCCGGACCCCGCGGGCGGGGGCCGACACGCGGCGACATCACACGAATCACGAGGAAACTACAAATAACATACATAAACTCAATAATTCATCGTCATAAATTCATAAAATAATCATCATCTCTTTTTGTCTTTGGACCTTATCCTTAGTTTTACACAACTCCCTGTCTTCTTCATTCAGTTGTAGCCGACGTATCGACTGCTCTTATCAACCCATCTCTCGGTCACAGATTACATAATTAGATACTGATTTAGCATATACAAGTAGTGTTATCAACCCGTTTCTCGGTCATAGATTACATAAATGCTGTCTCTGTGCAAGACTTCTCCTTCTCGTTGTTTCCCTGGGTCTTTAAATAAGTTACTTCTATTACTGACGGTTTGTCCTCATATGATATATACTTACTCTGAAGTACAAGTGAAGGGTCAGCCAGTATATAATTATAAGGTCAATACCATAAATTGTTAGCTAAAACAGGTGTGTTTCTTCGAATCTAAGGAGGCTAAAGGTCATGTTATCTTGGAATAGCATTTATTTCAAACGTTTGTAATAATATACTTACTTTAAGTAATGCTTATTCTACTAAACCCATATAAAAACGTCATTCATGATTTATTCACGTGAAATAACAATAATAATATGAAATAAATAATAAACAATAAATAAAAATAAATTTCATTAAATATATTCGATAACGTAAGCACATATCAAACGTAGGTAAGTACTTACGTAGGTACTAACTTACCTTTTATATGCATAAGAGTAATAAACTAGCAGTTTATGTTTTCTTTTGTTATAAATTATTCTTATGTATATTTGTAATTGATACCTAGCCACACAATTGTATACAAATGGCTTTACGACGCGAAATGACTGTGTACATCTAAATCTAATGACGGCTGTAAAAAGACGTTTTGCAGTGAAAGTCGCTTGTTAGGGCGGTGCAGACTAACAGACAGACAGACTCGTTTTATGGGCGCTGTAAAACATGTGTTCTTTATACGAGTAGTTGACCCCATCGCTTTCATTCGTCGTGGGAGAGAGAATATAGCATTTCGCGGATTGTCGACCAGGCGCGGTCGCAGCTTGAAATTTTGGAGGGGGTCACTCACTACACTAATAAAAAATTGGTATCTGGAATAAAATAAACATTATTGCGTAAAAACACCACTAGATGTCAGCAAACTATAAATTTATCGCTGTTAGGGGATAGCTAGAAATTTCCTTTTATTATTTGGCAAATTTTTGAGATTTTTCAATTTGACCTTAGATTTTGGGGGGGGTCATGTCCTCTGTGACCCCCCCCCCCCTTTGGACCGCGCCTGTTATCGACAAGTACCATTCAGTATTCAGTTTGGTATGGTTTCATCAAACAATATAAACGCCACCTTAGAAGGAAATGAATGAATATGGTGTAAGTTATAATTTATTAGCCTGCAGTTTGCCGTTACAAAAACATGAAAAAATAATTCTTCTAGCTCGTTCAATGGTGCAATGCCATCCTTTCTAAGTAATACTTAAAATCTGTGGACAAAACTGGTGTTAGATTTACAAAACGCTTCATCTTACCGACGTAGTGTTTCAATTAAAATTCAGATATAGTGTTGTTAATTATATATTTAAATCGTGTAGAGTAGATCTCGTATTGTAATTGTACCAAGTAAAATTAATACTTATTGTTACTTATTTTAACATTTGCTACACCTGAAGCGGTCAATAAGAAAACTAACAAACTCTTATTAAGCAGACAAAGAATTTAATTGAATTGAATATATGATTTAATGTTTAATCAAAGATTTTTTTTCAATGATAAATCGGCACTTAACACTCTTAATGAAAAAAAGAAGTGAGGAAAGGAAGGTGAAAATATAGCAAGAATTGTTTTGCTATGGGAGCATGTATGTCCAAGGGCGGTGATGCACCGCTGGCGCGTCGTCCGTTGCACAACACTACCGGGTGCCTTCGGCACTGTCCCCATCCCACCGTCGCTACATTCTTCCACGAGGAACAGGTCCAGCAAGAAAGTGAATCGAGAAGTCAATGGACTCGTTATTTATTTGATATCTTTTATGCATAGGTAAATAGAATCGCCTGACTCTTTCTCACCATGCAGTCTGCTGAAGGGATCAACACGTTACAACTGCTTGGCGGTCATGTCATGAGGTACAAAGTCTACGGAGGAATTGTGCTCCTGCCTACAAGAAAGCCAACTATGTATATTTTACATATTTGCATCGATATAATCCATCTACTATTTCGCCGTATCTTTTACACTGTTTTTCATATCTTTAAGAACATTTCACCGGGAAGCTTAACATAATAAATACACATGCGAAAATACAACCACATATAAAAATACAATATAATAACTAAAAAACCACTGTTAGCGCTAACGGTGTAAGGTTAGAGTTCTATAGTTTACAAGTTTCCGACACCTTACAATACTCTCCAACAATCTGGAAGAGTAGCCACAGTAAAGCGGAAAAGGGTTGAAACGCCTGTGGAAATGCTATTTTATTTATGAAAATTGTGAAGAAACCATATGTAATGGAGGAAGTACGGGGGCCCTTGGGCACAGTAACAAACTTCTAGGGTCCTATGTTGATATTTTTTCTTCCGCAATGTACGACGGGCACTCGACTGTAGTAGAATTGATATTCCTACAGAAAATTCACTATGTAACTTAAGTTACGAAAATCTTTCATAATTATACGACATAAAATCTGTTCACTTGCTAAAAGTACTTCGCGAACAAACAGACAGAGAAACAAACTTATCAAAATGTATGTCATTCAACTAGCTATCGTTTGAACAATGGTGCGCGTAGCCAAAGGGGCTAAATCACGCAAGGGAAACGCCATAGACGAGATATCTCCTAAATGGCGTGGGAAAGCGCGCGGATTCGAGCTTACTCTGAGCGGGTGGTGCTAACTAGAGCGACTTGCATTCTGTTGTCTTGCGCAAAGTCAGGCGGACTAAACAACTTGAAAGAAATTACAGCCTGTCACCAATTGTTACTATACAGGGTTACTGGTAACTAACGCAAAACCTCTTAACATCGTAATCAGAATCTTAACATAATATAGATCTGCAAGGAAAAAAATAAAAAAAAATCTAAGAAAAAAAATGGACTCTTCATAGAAACTCGACCAGGTGATCAGTGAATTTGTATGGGAAGCCAATTTTTTTTTCTGCAATTTTCGCCTTTTTTCTTGCAGATCTATAATGTGCTGGGGAGTCTGATTTCGATGTTAAGAGGTTATGAGTTAGTTACCAGTAACCCTGTATATGTGAGGACCTGTAATTGGCTTCTTAATATCTAAGTTGTTACCTAATTTAATGAATGTGCTGTTGGTCTTCCTATTGAAATAAATATATATATATATATATATATATATATAATTAAAAAAATAAAAATATTCTAGGAGAGCTTCGGGGCTGTATATTTGGGGCTCGAATTGGCGACACTTATTCTAAGGGATGGCATAAAATAAGTCAATAATTACGTTTGTAGACCTCAAATATTGGCCGCACTTCATTATTTATTGTAAATCTGTATTATGTATTATGGTGAGAGACATAGTGGTTTATTAGTTACAGAAATGTCCTGCATTTTATGAAAAAAAATTTGACTACTTTGAAACTTTAAGAATTCTAATCTAATAGAAAAAGAATCACATGCAGAAATGCTACTCAAAATATCTAGAACGTGTTCCTTGAATATCCACAGATACAGCGTTTGATCAATAGTCGTAATTGTTCATAATACTCATAATATGTCGCATTTGTTTCCATAGATGCCCAAAATTTGGCATTCTCAGGTCCTTGCGCAAACTAGCGACACCTCGCGTAATATTTGCGGTAGCGAGTTAGCGAACTACTGAGCTGAGTGTATGCGATTTCTCACGGTTGGCCAAGAGACAAACAAATCTTGCACATGCACAAGGAATCTCAATGGTGATGGCTTGGCTAACAATGTTTACAGTAATGTTTAGTGTTAGTATATTTGCACGGAATCAAGGCAAAGTCAAATCTGATATATATCTTTGTATACTGTACAGAGGTCTAAGAGGGAAATTACTGAAGGAAAGTCACAAAATGACGAAACCGTTCGTTTTCCAGTTTTTGGACGCCAGTTACTGTATGTGGCTCTAGCATTTACGTCCACTAAGTATCCACGTAGCTAGTATTACTAATGGAAGTTGGTTCCCGCCGTCTATGAAAAACGTTGGTTTATTTATAAAGCTTTATCACATCACATTATCACACTTCACACTAATAATATATAAAGGCAAAAGTTTGTGATTGTTTATGTTTGTTGCTTCTTCACGCGCAAACGACTGGACCAATTTTGATAAAATTTGGTGTGCAGGAAGCGGACCCCCTGGATTAATACATAGGCTACTTTTTCCGCGTTTAACACCGCGGGGTAATAATGCTTATATTAGGTAATCGATTCCTATACAAATAGTAGATTACATGTTTATAAAATCCACATATTTATTTGTTTCCTGCGCTTGCTGTAATAAACAAGTCCAGCGATATGATCCGTGAAACGAGCAAAATAGCTTGAAATCTGTTTACATCCCATAAGTTTAGAAGAGCGAAAGTGTCAGACACAAGACCGGTCCAATCGTAATCTTTATGTAAATTGTCTGCTCGGCTTCCGTAGCACTATAATATACGTACATACATAAAGTAGCAGGTGAGATGTGCAGTTAATGATGGACACACATGGAACTTGGCCATTTGCAATCTTAATGTTTTTGATGTCAGAAATGGTTCTCAACATGTTTGGAATTGTGCGTGAGAGCGTGACGCATGCAGTTGGTTGTTTTATTGGAAGAAATCTATCGCAGCTTGTTTTTTATATGAATAGAAATAAATAAATTAAACATTGTCTTTTTTAACTAGTGATAAAATACTCTGTCTTCCACAATAAAAATAAAGACGTTATTGCATTTATGTATAATAATATGTATGTAACAATAGTATATTATGCAATTATTTAATTTTATTAGATTTAATTTGAGGACCCAAGATGAATCACGAGCAAGTGAAGAATTCTAACAATTGAATCACGACCGTAGGGAGTGTGATTCAAGTCTTAGAATCCTGAGCGACACTTGTGATTCATGGCCCTCGATTAAATCCGTTTTATTCATGAGTTGCATACTATACTTTATACCATAACTACGAGAAAAAGAAGGATTTAAACAAAAATAGACATTACAAGAAAAAAAAAGGAAGGTTAAATCAATTAAAATGCTAGTTGAAATTTGAACAGTTACTCAAAGTAATTAGTTTAAAGTAATTTTTTTAAACTCAAACCGAAAATAGTAATTAAAAGTGCCTTTTTTCACTGTTTTCAGTGAATAAAATAAACTTTTTAGAGGGGGAATGGTATAAATAGCTTTTTTATAGTTTATTACTTACTATTAGATAGAAATATACAGAGTAAATAAGCAAAAATAATAAGAGCGTATTCCGTGTCTTACCACTTGAGTGCTACCGCTGCATTTAAGTCATAAACGAAACAATAACCATTAGAAGTCTCAATAAAGTTTATAGAGCAGCACGCGATGACTGCCGACGCTAAGCATGGCCGTTCTCTGCTTTTCTGGGTAAATGAAAAGTAAACGAACGGTTTATGAAAAGGTTTATGTCACCAATCTGGATTACAATAAATTACATAAATGTTGCCCCTCATTACCCGCGCCTCGCTTCCTCCTTGCTCTAACCCCATTCGACGACAGGAGTTACAATAAAACGCTAATAGTTTCAAAACTAGTTCCGCTTAAGGCGTTTGCCAGCCGGTGGTGGTGCCAACATAAATGTCCACTGCTGAAGAAGATATTTAAGTCTCGCTCAATGTATTTCAAAACAACCAATCGGAAAAGGCATTGCTATCCAGCGAGGGAACGCAGCCAGCGTTCTAGCTATCATGCCGCAGGACCAAAAGGATTTTTAACAAGTCATCATTTAAAAAAAAACGCCTTTTTATATACCCAGTGTCACTCTCAGAATTAAGACGAATCTAATGACACCTCTCAAGCTTACATCCATCGAGCCGTTCAGGCCCCAGAGCGTGCCAAACAATTATGCATGCATACATACATACTCTCGAAAAACAGAACCCTCCTTCTGGCACAGTCGGGTAAAAACTTTTAATAGGTTTATTTTTTAAATATTCTTACTTTAGTTTTTAGTTTGTTGAATTAATTTTTCATTTACCTGTTCTTGTTCAAATAAATCGACGGGGTCGGACCCATTTCAGAGAAACAAAAAAAAGACGGGTTGCACTCCGGCAAAAGTGAAAACTTGAATATTAACGTGGTGCATTTTTGATATTTTGGAATGGTTAGGGAATAATTTTGCACGAATTGCTTTAATTATTAGTATAAAAGTACTATCATTTATGTGGTAGAATACAATATTTATTTATTTACAGCGTGCCACGCGCAAGCGCCGCCTAAACGAAACAGCAGACGCAGGCATACATTTTCACCGCGCCGTAGAAAGAGAGGGGGATACATCAGCCGCGCCGGCTGTCTACGCTCCATCCGTCTTACGAATTTACGATCAGTGTCACGTGTCCTGACGCGAGTTTAACATTTTTTACTGAATACAAAGAAAGTGTACAACGCCGCTAAAGAAGTTTTCACTTCAAAAACTGGATACACCTCGGTTTTACGTCGAAAGATTTACAGTTACAAACTCCCAACATCGATAGAACTTCCACGTTCCTTAGCTAAACTTTAGCGGGCATCGAACCCCATAACTCTTGGTGGCGATGTCGGCTGTTATTACGGGCCGCGGTATTGAATATAGATCTGAGTTACGGGCCGCGCCGCCCAGCGCCGCCCGCCGGAATGCAGCTGATGCACTTCAAAGATACGGCACAGGTACAGCTACACGTTATTAGAAGATTCCCGGGAAATTTACTTATTTGTGTTTTTTAACCGACTTCCAAAAAAGAGGAGGTTATCAATTCGTCTCGAACTTTTATGTTTTTTTTTTATTTATATATGTTCACCGATTACTCGAAGAAGCGTGGACCGATTTGGAAAATTCTTTTTTTGTTTAAAAGGGTATACTTGTCATGTGGTCCCATAGAATTTTATCAAAATCGGTCGTGTAGTTTGGGTGTGAAGTCAGCTTTTAGTTCTGAAAAATTATACAATAACTAGCTGTTTTTATCGGATCGATTGTAGATGTCGAGCAAAATCGTACAATCGCAAATTATCTCGATCTTTTTCCAAGTAGCGATGGTCTGGCAACTGGTCACTATTTATTAACGGACTTCAAAATTTATGCACAAATCATATGTAATGCAATGTAATGAATGAATAAACAACGAATGAATAAACAAAAAGGAGGAGTGAGGATGGTTTAAGGTCTTTTACGCTATGTCTCGGATACTCAGTATGACTTTCGTGGTATGATTCGTAGGAATCTATAAAGGTTTTTTTTATCTTTTCCTGTACTGTTATCTGTCTTTTAAATGGTCGCGAACACTAATATAAGAACACAGATTATATGATTTCAAAAAAGTCTATAGTCTATTCCTAATATGTGCACATGTGTCGTTATTTCGCCAAAACGATACTCCTAGCCATAGACTTATAACTTTTTTTCTTTAGATCTACCATACTGCCAACATAATAAAATCGTTATTTTAACATATGGTGACATTTTTCTAAGGTGGAGTCACTGAACAAACGGTTTTTTGTATAAAAAAACATTCGTTTAAGTGACTCCATGTTTCAAAAATGGCACCTTTGGTCACTAGGAAGACATCAATAAAAAAAATAAGTCTTCCATAGATATCTAGTATCTAGCAAACATACTTTTCTTCGTTTATTTTTGTATTTATTTTAGTAAATGTAGTCGTAGAAAAAGTATTGTATGTAACGTTGTATAAGTATGTCAAAAAATGCTCGATGGCGTCTCCTTACGATGCTCGCCGAAGCTTGCATCGTAAGGAGACGCGAGACCTGCGCCACTCGCATTTTATGAACCTTCTTATACAACTGTTGCATAAAATACTATTTTAATGAATGTTCACCGATTACTGAAAGACGCCTGGACCGATTGGGAATATTTCTTTTTGTTTGAAAGAACATAAAATACACAATATTTTTGTTAATAATATCGGCTGAGTAGTTTGGTGTTGAAGTCAATTTTTAGTTTGGAAAAATTATACTTATTATCTTAATGTAGACTAGCGTAGCCTTTGGTATACAATATGTAACAAAACCCTGTCCGATCCTTGTACGAGCAACTCAGACTATCAATATGAACAACTTTTCCTATGAGACCAATGCTTGAAACTCGAAATAAATCGACATTTTCATACAAAAGTGTTCGGCCGGCCCGGCAATTTGTATGAAAATGTTGATTTTTTTCTTCGAATTTTAAGCATTAGTCCATAGGCAAAGTTGATCATATTGACGGTCTGAGTTGCTCCTACAAGGATCGAACAGGGTTTTTGTTACATATTGTATATCATCGTTGGCTCTTGCTGCCCCGTAAGTGATAAATATGTAAACGTTTATCTGTGTCAAATTCAAATATATCCTTTTTATCATAGGATATGTACCTTTCATCTTTGTATCTATCATGTATATCTCGAAGCCTTCAACTAACTGCCGAAGTAGTCAATATTGTTCACGTACTATTACTACTATCTATACTAGCATAGTTTGGCCATATTGTGTGCAAATAGACTTGCATCATTGATACCACTACGCCCTTCATTCTTGGCAAATTTTATCAATATATATCGTTAGCTTTATTGAAATTGCAGTACAAAAGAGTTCAACGAGCACATGTTCTTGTTTGTTTGCTTGTTGCCAGTTTCATACTATTATGCTCATTGAACTCTTTTGTACTGCAATGAGTTTGTCATGTAATAACGATTAAATATACTATTTTCATACTTATCTAACGTTTCAGAAATCAATATGTTTTTTATTAGGTTTTTAATGATACGATTTTAGAAAGCTGAGAATCATTTTATGCACATATTCAAACTTTTATAATAAATACCTCAAAATTTGGTCGAAATGCGTTAGCTTACATTTACCAACAATGTTTCTCAAAGTCATATCTTCTTATTATAAGTATTTATTTAGTTTCATCTGTCCCGTTGTCTGTCTGTCTGTCTGTAACCAAATCTTGCAAGTTAAATTTGACCCATTTCCCGGTTTTAGATTGAGCTGAAATTTTGCACGCATACGTATATCGCGTGACAATGCAATAATATGATGACATGGAGCTGATCTGATGATGCATTTGGAAGGTGGACATGGCATCTTTGTGATAAAACAACATACCCTATCGAGTTTGGCTCGATTGATTCGTCTTTAGGAGCAATTTAATCTTTTTAGGTCCTTGTTATAGATAAAAGATTGTTTTTAAAAAAATTTTTTTAGTATATTCTTGTTTACAAGCCTTTAATTAACTTGCAGGATATCTTGTATGCACTCGTGTGTATGTTTGTTTAGGTCAAATCTTGCAACTTAATTTTCAACCAGTTATTCTCAACCGATTAAACTGAAATTTTGCATACTTATGTAAATCGGATGACAATACAATATTATGCAGTCAGTGAGCTATTCTGATGATGGAGCCGGGAGCTGTTCGAACGAATTCAGTTACATTACATAATATCATTGAGTAGGATTCCTTTGATTTGTCTTGACGAGCACTTTATGATAGACGATGCCTAGGGTCTGATCACGGAGACGGAAGGAAGTCGATGGAACTCAGTAAGAAAACGACGTAACTTTATCGAGTTAGGCTTATATTTTGTCTTTATACGAATAGGAACTTTGGCCTCACAATAAAAGTTATACAAAAAAGAACTTATTTTATCAGAAAAAAGGTCAGGTAAATGTTATTGTCTAATTCAACATTTGATTAACGTCTTCACGTCGTCGGCTTTCGCAAAATAATAAACGGCTGCAGGCCGCTGTAATTATGCGTAATTACCTCCAAATGAACCAGTTCCGAGTAATTCCAACTACATCTGATTTCACAACTTCCCATGAAAGAAAGTTTTAGAGGCAATTGTTTAAAAATGCAAGTTACAAGGTCAGGGGCGGGGAGCTCAGACGATTGGACATGAATGGAGATCTTGGAATCTTGTTTATTTGTTTCTTAATTAAAAACTAGACACAAATATTGAAATTAGTATCAATGACAACATATGTATGTATATGGTCCGTCTTTTTTAGTCTTCGTGAAAATTTTATACGCAGTCGGTACAGTATATCACTTCCCTTCGGTTCTATTTATAGTCAATACCGGTTTAAAAATACTTTCCTCCTTTCAAATTTCTTAGATTATATAAATAAAGCTATCTTTGTTACTTATGAATAAAAAAATAAAGTCAAATGTTTTTATTTCGACCAACAAGAATCATAATTTACATATTTGTGTTAGTACCAGAAAAAAAAATAATCTAGTGTTAGTTTACTATAACCAAAACTAAAGATCTTTATTCTTTAGTATATGAAACATTGAGCAGTGATTCACATACTGGAAATCAAGCCTATTTGCCAACGTTTTAAGGATGCTGTTGGCACTGGCCCGAAGCCTGCCCGCCAGGGATGTGCACCGCTTGCGCATGGTTGCATAGAAGCAGTCCACACGCGCTTCAGCAAACATCCCTGACGCGCTGCATCGTCGAGGCAGCCCCTAGGAATCAGCACCCTAAATGCATTGTTGTACTGTACTCGCAGGGCACTAAACTGTTTTTGTGTGTAATGTACCCATAGGCTGCTTGTATAGAAATATGTATAGTAGGCACAGAATAAGGTTATTTTGTATCCACTAATGGCATTCGCAACAATGCCTATATTTCTTTACCCGTAAGTAGAATAGCAGTTTAAGTATTTAAGTATCGTTTGTATTGAAGACAAAATCTCCATATAAGTACGCTTGTAGCCTCCTAGTTTTATAAGTGTGCTATGTGACGTCATACTCTCACAACCACGGTCGAATGTGATCTCTAGGCCATTGAATGACCCCACGGAAGCATTTCCACTTCATTGTTCTACATGATACGGGACCTGTTCGGCGCGCTTTTACCTTTTAGTCACTTTATATGGAAATGCGAGCCCTTTTACGCAGTTTTATCAGCTTTCGAGATCAAGATAATAGTCTATGGTTGTTTCATGTCACTATGTTAACTTGAGTTGTCCTTTAGTTTCACGGGACTTTTGCAACCCGTTTCTTTGGGAGGCTTGCGTGGGGATACAGATCCAACACGTAGAGGCCCTTTGGAGAAGTTGATGTTATGTGGTGCTGCCGCCAAAACCCATGCCTGAATATTACTATGAAAGGTGTGTATCCTTGAATAGGTTTCGGCAGGAGAAACATCTACTGCAAGAAAAAGGGAAAGATCTATGGATTATGGAATGAGATTGGGATGCACCGATGCTGGGATATTGCAATAGAAACGTCACCTGCCATAATCATGCTTACTGACTATTGTAGGCAGGTGGTGGCTTGCCGCCTCTAAAACGGGCCTTCAATAGTTGCCGGCAAAGGAGCAACACCGGTGCAGGCGACTCAGGGGTGACGAAAGGTGTCTGCGTTTTCTCCGAAGTTAGTCGCGGCGTTATGCCCTTTAACACTCCCTGGAGCAATTCGTTAGCTGTTATTATCACTGAATTGCAAAAATTCTGCCGAAATATACGTTTGGAATAGGTATTCGGCAACAGTATCACTGGATATGTTGCACGGCCCCCATGTCTTTCGCGAGCACCATACTCAGTGAGTTAGTGGTTCATTGTATAATTAATTGCACTACTCGTGTTCCGCGTGTCCGCGCTGCGTGCGTCGGCGCGCCGCACCGCTGCGCGTGCGCCGCGCTTTCTTTGGAAAGGAAGTCGCATGCGTATCTTCTCTCTAATTGGTCGCAATGGTTCAGTTCTGCAGCAGTAAAGAAGGCAATTGATAGGACAATTTAATATGTACTTCTGTACATTGTATGTCAATCAAGTTGTAGTAAACTTGATGAAAAATCTCTAAAGTTTTGAGTACCTAGGTTTGCGTCTTGATTGAGTTGATGTCACAAAAGACCTAAGTTTTGTCCGGAAAATGATTTACGAGAATTATTGCAAGAATTAATTTAAAATGCTAAAAAATATATAACTGAGTCCTGATTCCAGCTAAGAAGTAACACCTTGACGCAACGATCCTACTTCGTAGTTACTGTGGTATATTTGATATTGATTCAATCATTACACAATACGCTTCAACAAGCACTTGTTGCCTCTAATAGACGGAGCGCAGCTCACACACGTCGCATGCAATAAATACTCTCCGACATGTCCGTGTACACCGACGACATTTCGCAACGTTGAGTGGCAGGCGCTCAATCGCCCGCACGTTGATTAAAATCGGCACTAGGGTTGGCAATGTGCAACAGTCAAGTGATGGCCGGTGGTGTTTAAAAAATTCTTTATTAGGTAAAATCGGCAGAGATCGTCTCTGGTTTATTGAAGTACAAATAAAACCATAAAACTATGTAACTTTTAAATATTAAATTTATGCTGATCTGCAATGACGTTTACGAATGTGACGTAAAAGATTTGTTTCCTTCTTTTCTGTCGATTAATCTAATTTGACAGGGTTTAATATCCTTAACGCATGCTTTATCTCCAAATAAAAATCAACGAGCTTAGCGAAATAAAGGAACTTTGAACTAGCAGCTATGTTCGTACATCTTAACTTGACTCGAATTAATAGGAATCGGGGAGTCACGAACGATTTCTTTCCTTTGTTCTCTTTAATTTCATTAGATGAGATCGACATTATGTTATATTTGATTATAAATCGCTATGAGTTCAATAAAGTAGTGACGATGAGCTAGGAACGTGTAGCTTGTGATTCTTTATCATCTTGTTTAATGCGACCTTCGGATCTCGCAACCCTTGATCTGATCTAAGCCTTACTTACTCACTGCGCTGACTCAGCGACCCAAAGTGGATCTTGGCCTCCGACATCAGAAGACTCCAATGTTCCCTATTCTGCACTATCTGCAGATCTCATAGGAGAACATTGACGTGTTTGCAGACTTTGTCTTTCCAGCAGCGGTATCTAGGACTGGGCTAGGAGGAAGCTTTGCATACATAGATATGTGCAAATAGAATACTTTTGTCAGATATGTTGGTATTCGGTGAGAGAAAAGCGTCAACCCTAAGTGACGTAGAGAAGGCGACCTCACAGGGGCGTCTCCCGCCGCACCTCGCCGTTTATGAGAGGCAGCGGTCCCACTACTTCAACTACCTAACTTCTAGACAAATATCTCACTTCTGGTAAGGTCATATTATCTCATATCTATTATTTATATCGAGCCATCATGTGTCCCAACTCCCACTGCTGGGCAAAGGCCTTCCTCAACTTTTTCCATTCCGTCCGGTCCTGCGTTTTTACCCGACTGCACCAGAAGAAGGCTTATGGTTTTCGAGAGTATATATTTATGTATGTATAATTTTTTGGCACGCTCTGTAGCCTGAAAGGCTCGATGGATTTTAGCTTGAAAGGTGTCGTTAGATTCGTATTTTCTGTAAAAGTGACGCTGGGTATATCAAAATAAAAAAAATAACAAAAAAGTAAGGCAGTCGATCCTTTTTTGTTTTTGTAACAATTACTTGTTTTCTTTCATTCGTTATCTAACTTATTTACTTCATAGCGTCATGTCTATTATTTGAGACGGTTTTCTTTATTGCAATAACAAGAAATTCAACGGCAGTTTGAATATCACTATCATCATAATAGTTCATTTTCTGGGAGATACACTTAAGAGATACGATATTTATAAAACGAACAACGTACACTCGCTCTGAGGATGATCATCTAAACCGATTGAAATTAGTCTGCCTTTTCAGAGTACACTACGTGAGTAAAAGCGTTTATAATTTTAATTATACTTAACTAGTATAATTATATTTAAGTATACGGTTCTAATTAATACTTTTAAATGCACTTTGTGTTGTCTGTATATGATGCTCGCTCTCTCATTTTAGCGCTATCCGATTGCATCCTCGTCTATGCTGTCTCGCAGCTATCACGAATCCGCTTCAGCTCCTAGCACGAAGCCGTAAGTTTAGCAAACAGGCTCGAGCGCCAGCGAATGATCTGTAAATGTATCAAGGCAGGCCGGTCCGCGTTAGACGGCGGGCGCGGTACCGGTTCGGAATTATCTCTGCACCTGCTGACATGTACTTATTGCTGTTATCCCCTCTCCCAGGCGCGGTCCGAAAGGGGGGGGGGGTCACAGAGGACATGACCCCCCCCCCCCCCAAAATCTAAGGTCAAATTGAAAAATCTCAAAAATTTGCCAAATAATAAAAGAAAATTTCTAGCTAACCCCTAACAGCGATACATTTATAGTTTGCTGACATCTAGTGGTGTTTTTACGCAATAATGTTTATTTTATTCCAGATACCAATTTTTTATTAGTGTAGTGAGTGACCCCCTCCTAAATTTCAAGCTGCGACCGCGCCTGCCCTCTCCATACCTGATTAATAGAGTTAATTAATGGAGAGTTAACGGGCAAATTCATCGTTAGGGAAAATGAGTCTTCTTCGTGTTTTGTTGGTGTTAGTTGCTGGCTAGTGACCAATTGATCATGGCCAGTATAAGATGTTTCAAGAATGGCTTAGGAATTCAGATGTAATTAAAATCAATAACATTAAACAAGTTTTAATTTACCATCACGAGAACTTCTTTCCCCGATCCGATGTTCTGAAAATAATACACGGCCATTTATTTGTCGTTGATTTGATTTGATTATGAACTATTATTGCTTTTTCATTTTGTTATTTTGGTTTTCGAGATTAAGAGTATGATGAAAGAATGTAGCAGACAATGCATTGAATGATTTGCTTTTATTGTCAATAAAGATTATGTAATTTGCATTTGTAAAAGGAGAACATATGTAATAAGCGTTGCTCTAAAATCTATCATCATTGAAAAAAGCTTCATGTTTTGATTGTTACTATTGTCCAATCACAATGATAAATTGCATTTCGGTCTGATTACTTGTCTCAAAAATCGGACGCCTTCATTGTTGTCGTCTCTACTTTTATAAAACGTGTTACCTACCTTATCTAATGAAGCTGCAAGACAAGACGACTTGAATTTACACCGACGACGAATTATAAAAGCCATATATCCGAGTACCTACGTCGCGTACTATATGTCGATGGATATAATCGATTGTGTATCTCAACTGCGATTGCATCTATTCTCATAACACGGCAATCTCCAAAGATACAATGTACTACACTCGCCTGATCTCATTCCAAGGCAGGCAAAGGTGAGCGACATTCCGCCGCGCACCGCGGGTTATGCGAGCCACTTCATTAAAGTCCTGATGAATTAGAATGTCCTCTAATGGACAATAATTTGTGCACATTTTGTATAACGGCTTATTGATTTGATCAACTAGCTAGTTATAGACTTGATAAATATTAAACTACTAGTTTTTAAAATATCTGGTGGCGAAAGTAAAGTGATTCAGATAGATTTTGCAAATAAATTAGATTGACCTACGATAATCTTCCATATTTAAATATTTCTTGAAGATTACATTCCATTGTAAGAAAGTATTGAATATATTAGCGAATTTAGAAAAATTTATAGTTATTTTATGAACCTCCAGCATCCGTTTCTCAGTCACATATTATGCAAGAAGTAAAAGGTATTGCTAACTGTATTACTAGAAGCCTGCCAAATAATACGATGTTTCTATTTTAGATCAATGTCGTCCAGTTAGAATGTAAGTTAGGAGCTCCATTATTAAAATGAAGACGAAGGAACGAACGAATAACAAATTAATTATACCAAAATACCAAACAGCTTTATCAAAAAATCTGTCATTGAAAATAGAACAGAACAAAGTGCGTTTTTAAATTTCTTTTGAGTGTGACATACTTCTCAACTTTAACCACAAACCGCATGTGTAGGTTATGCGTCGAAAACAGTGCGAGAAACTAGTCCACGCACCATCGCCACAACGTTCGATATGTTTTTTATGCATGGAGCGGCTCTCAGCGAAGTAAACACGCAGGAGTGACGCGTGATGAGAATATTGGATTGAGGGCGGAAAATTGCAGACATCACGTCTTTCGTAATTGTGGAGTAGGCAAATCCGCACTTTAGGTTACAATATACAAACATTGATGTATCGGGCTTAACGAAGAGGACTATAGCAGAAGGTAGCATTTCAATACACCTACATTTCGCCTGTACAATAGAATTATGTATTATTGACCTGTAAAACAGTTCTTACCGTTTTTGCTTGCAAATGAATTTTCTTTCATTGTATTTCATTACATTTGGATGACCAGTACTATTTACTTCTAATAGCATGACAAATTGTAAAAGTATTTCTTACACTTTCACGCTTTCGTTATAGGATTTATCTTGAACCTTTTAATGATTCGTTGGGCCTATCAGAGAACGACACGAATCTAGACAGAGTTATAAAATAGTTGTACCTAAAAATCTAGAAAAATTTGGATGCAGGCCGCTCTTGATCGGTCATTTTGGAAATCCTTGGGAGAGGCCTGTGTCCAGCAGTGGACGTTATGCGGCTGAAATGATGATAATGATGTTGAAAAATCTAGAGAACCCATCATTAGTTGTCTGTTACCTAACAAAATCTTAAATCATTGCGAAACGATTTAAAGCTCACGAAGACAAGCTTCCGCGGCGCACTAGGAAGAGGCGTGTGCCCACGGCCTTCGAGTCGTAAAGGGGCTTGGGAGAATGCGATATCTAAATGCATTGTTTTATTGCAAATCATTTGTATATACATTCTAAGATGCTATTCTGATACATACGACCTCCGTGGCGTAATGGTCAACACGCTAGACAGCCAATCTGGAGGTTCTGGGTTCGATCCCCAGCCAGGGCAAATTGAAAAATAGCCTTTTTCAAATTGTCCTGGGTTTATCTAAATATGTATTTATCATAAAATATAGTGTCGTTGAGTTAGTATCTCATAACCATAACACAAGCTTAAGCTTACTTTCTGTGTGATTTGTCCGTATATATTTATTATTATAGGTCTAAGAAAATATACCCCTTGAGGAACATACTTTTTTGTACAATTCCTCATTTCTCTCTAACTTTCTTTATCTGAGTTTCTTTATGCTATTTATGAAAACTCACTTCCAATTAGCTGATCAGTCGAAGTTTTGATGAAAGCATATAATTTTATTTCGCAATGTGTTCCTCGGAGAAAATTGATCAGTAGCATGGGCTGAATTCAGAACTAATATAGATGTAGTCTGACTTTTTCCCAATTTATCAATGCTTTCCAGAATTGTAGATATAAAATTTCCGTCTAATCGTTTATTCAATGCTTTAAGGTTTGATAGTTAATAGATTCAGGTGTTACTTTGCGGAAGTCAAAGTTACATACTACATGATTTGAATTACTTTGTGCAATTCCGCCACCATAGTAAATATACACCATAGGTAAAAGTGGCCACTTTTGGCGAAAAACAGTTTTAAAACTAGACAGCCAACCAATATTACTTTCAAAGGTTATTCATAAAATAGTTTAGAGGTCTTTCTAGACATTGATACAAATCGAATTTTTAATTATCACCATATTTAGTTTTAAACAATTTATTACAAATGAGGGCGCCACTTTAGCTACCACTTCGTCTTAATGTGATAAGCGCTATGGTTTAATTTAGCTCGCGTCAGAATTTCTCACCTCTTCGTTAAATACCTAGACATCCATTGCAAGCCAATATCATTCTTATTACACTGGAGAAACAATTCATATAACTAAATTTTCCCCTCCGAAGTGGTTACCGCGCGCATAGTAATAATGTACGTATATTTTCAATACTTAAACGGGGAATGACACAGGCCTGATGTAAGTTAAATTGATCAATTCTTCTACTAATTCGTGAGTTTGTCCACAGCTGGGCCGCATGCCGGTGAGTGTGATGATGCCGCCCGCGCCGCGCTACGCCACGCTGCCGCTGCCGCCCGCGCACTACGCGCACGCGCCTCCACACGCTTCGCTATACTACCCAGTGCATGATACTGTAAGTTAAGAGTGTCTCATTCCATTCAGTGTTGTGTTGTAAAATAACTTGGTAATAAAAGAAGAGGTAGGAATAGCACGTACTACCTCTTGATTAGGTCACAGATAAATAATTGTATTCTACTCTGCCGTTCCTAATCAGCACATTTATGTTGGTGCAAAATAATCGCCCGGGCTAATTGATGTTAATAATATACTTGTACCAAGCTTTGGAAAGCTCAAGATTCAGAATTTCACTAGTGGAAGGTACTGATAGGTGCACATGTATCTTATGCTTCCTTGTAATGCATGTACTCATCATGCAACTTTTGCAATTCCAGCGCATCCGACGGCGCCGCTCGCCGCGCTCGCCGCGGCACGAGCGGCGGCGCTCCAACGCTCGCGGCCGCGAGCGCGAGTCACAGCTCACCCGCTCGCTCGAGCGCATCCACCGCAAGCGGCGAGCGGAGCGCGAGCGCATGACCGACGCGGACCTCAAGCGGACCTACACCGGCCTCGACAGGTGAGCGGTACCTACTTCTAGCGTAGCGATACTCGCTCATGCAGTCTTGTTACTCATGCATTTCAAACTTCAAACTAAGCTCGAGAACGAAAGAGGATCTCAGAAGCAATGACGAGTGTCCTGCTAGCGGGCTTGCATATCAAATTAAAAAAATTACAACATTAAAGGACGCAAACCAAAAGATAGGAGGAAAAGCCAAAAGAGGAGAAAAGTTAAAAGATACGAGCAAAGATATACCTACAAAAGTTAAAAAAAAATCTCTTTGGATACGAGTTTACATGCATATATATACTTATTTATATCGGTGCATATGTTAATTCCTTATCTATTAACCTCTTAAAAGGCTTTTCACATTTGGTTTGCTATCTCGCTCGCACAAAAAATCGATTATTAAAAAATGGGACTAATTTGAAGAAAAGTGTTTCATAAACTTTTTAATATATTATATGTTCGATATTGTAGATATGTTTGTATATTGTGTAGACATTGACTACATCGAAAATTAAGTCATCAAAATTTTAAAATTTTGATGACCCTATTCTTAATACACACAAACATAAACAATTTATGAAACACTTTTCTTCAAATGAGTCACATTTTTTAATAATCTTTAAAAACGTTTGATTGTGCGAGCGAGACAGCCAACCAAATGTGAAAAGCCTCTTGACTCTCTTAACTCTTGTCCCTGCAGGGCGTACGCAGAGCAGTTCATCGCCGTCATCGACGAGACGCGTCACGCCGCCGAGCACCACGACTCGCTCACCACCTCCAGCAGCGACTCCTCACCGCACTCCCACCACGACCTCTAGAACCTTCGCTCCGTTATTAGGGAAATAATCTCGTATCAGATTGGGTCGAACGCCTGAGTTGTTAACGTAAAAAAGTAAAATATCAAACCACCTAATAGATAGACGGAACGTAGCCGATCCGACGAAGTGATGAGGATTAATGGATATTACACACAAGTCATCACATAAGTTTTCTTTTACTGCCACGTGGGAGACACTTAGGTGTACAGTTAAACGTAAAAGTTTTAATTTTTTTAGGAGTAAAAGTATAAGAAAACTATAACCCACCTCTACCATTCGCATATCCGCGTCTTCTGACACTACATGAGTAAAACCGCGAACTATTTTGAATAGGTACAGTTCGTCAGGTGCTAAACAACTCTCCAGATTAGTGAAAGACATTAGTTTAGATAAGAAATTGTGTGAAAGACATTTCTTAATGATGTGTGGTGTGGGGTGACGATGCTACTGTCGTCACAGCTACTGCCACATCGACGACTTGTGCTTGTTATCTTTACATTCCGTCGCTCAACCGTTCGCTCAATTATAACAGAACTAATGTTATAATTGGTTGACAATGTATTTGTGCTAGTTCTGTTTATGTTTCTCTGCGATGTTACCGACGCAGCGCATGCGTGTCGTTCTTAGTCGAGGTAAAATTTAATTCAGCCTGAGTTCCACGGGAGTACACTTAATATTCTTATAAAATCTGTATACCTATAGTACTTACATATTGTTGTCATATAATAAAATGTTGTGTGCATTCGTAAACGTTCTTAGGAATAAGTAGAGGTATATGTAGAAATCTATAAATTTGAAGTGAATAACATCTTTTTTTTTTGATAGGACACAGGCTGTATAAGTAGGTACGTAAGTAGTAGTTTGATTTAAAGTCGTAAGCAGTTTTGCTGTGGTGCAATCTATTTATTTTACAGAAAATGTGTCACAATTTATTTTATTCCTTAATTTTTATAGACTTAACTCGTTTAATACTCGTAAGGTAGGACTAACTGTAAACATATCATACCAAACTAAACCAATAGCTTTACGGACTTGTTGTATTGTAGATAACTTACGATTACGGTACTAACCCTGCACGCTCTAATTAACTAACTGAACGCACATAAGATTTCAAGTTTAAACGTTTAAATTCTGATAATCTCACAAAGTATGCAACTGGTCTCATCCATGTTTGCCGCATATAATTACAAACAGCGGTTACAACCAATCCACCGGCGTGGTTTTAGGTAGATTTCCAAGCCAGGATGGTATACGTAGCGGCACGAAACTCTATAGCGCTAACCTTGCCTGCGTAGAAGTTAAAAAATAGTACCGTACTCGTGCGCAGTATCCTCTCTACATGTCGCTCAGCGCTAAACTTACGTGCCGCAATATGTAAACTGGTGTGAAAGCAGCTAGTTTTTTTATTATTCGGTTGTACATCACATGGAAAACTAGCTCCAGTTAAATGGCAAGCTAGTTTCTTCCAATGGTACACGCAGTGCATCTGTGAACACCACACACATGCTCCGTTTGACGTTCGACTGTAAAAAAAGTCTCAGTCTACAATCTGGAACTTTTTACCTGTACTAGTGTGAGAACACTATCCTTACTATCAGTTAGTTAGTATCCCATAACACAAGTCTCGAACTTACTAGGGAGCTAGCTCAATCAGTGTTATTTGTCCCTATATATACCTATTTAGATTGACTTTCTTAATAAATAAAAAATAAAATAAAAATTACTATCTACCGTAGAAACCATTAATTTATGAAGTGGGGAAAAAAGAGAACCACTAGTTCTACATAGGACTACTTAGTAAAAAATTCTTCTTCTACCGTAGAACAGGTGGGAACATAGGAATATTCAAGGACAGCTGTTCATAGATGGGACAAGTTGTACATTTCAATTGTTAGTGCTAATCTTGCAAGCAGTAAAGTAGGAAGGATAAAACAGAGAACTCCTTGCTGCGCCGTTGTGAGACAGTGCTTGGTACATCTGGTTGGCAATATAATACACACGACTAAATTGACTAATCTCACTTTACTAACCCAAACGTTGTATACTCATGTTTATCGTCAAGTATCTGTGTTATACCGTACTGTACTCCTAGGTTTAGTTTAGTGCTAGTTGTAAGCTGGATGCGAATATTTTTCATTTAAGCTAAACTTCCTCCTTGTTAAAATATGAATCTTATATCCTAGTAATTAAATTGCCTATTTTATAAGACTATTAAAAAGAAGAAACTATTCAAAGTACCGTTTTTTGAAACGTGGAGTCTGTATACTAGGTAACCACAATACTCACATATGGCGTATTTCGACTAGGCTATATAAGTATTGTGTTAATTGATTATGGATATTATTTCAAAGAGGACAATGTCGATAATAGTTTGACAGTCGCTTCGCTATATGTGCGCCGGCCCTAAAGGTTTTTTTGTATGGAAAAACCATTCGTTTACTGACTCTGCGTTTTAAAATGGCGCCCCAGTATTTATCACAATGGCTAAGTGAAAAGCTTGAATGAAAAATATTTATATCTTCACATTAGCTATAAATACTATTTGTATGTTTGTACATATGAAACGAAGTCCTATGTACCTAAACGGTGCCAAATTGTACGCCGGCGTCGGCGGTAATCGACGGATTGATCGGAATTTGCTCAAAGTTGTCTTGTTAATTCTCTTAGATTTTATATTTATACTAATTTATTGGTATTAAGTTTATTGTTGTTTTAACAAGTTTATTGTATCTAGATATAGATATTGCCCACAGATCTATCCTTGATCTGAGATATGGCCCCTTTAGTCTCGATTTTAAAAGACAAAACATACATACATATATAGAACTTTATATTATTATAAACTATCTATCAAGTTTTCTGGCTATATAATGACGTTATATCGGCGGTATATCTGATATATGCGGAATCATATCCTTTGAACCTTAGTTTGCCATCGGCTTACAGATGATGGTGGTCGGGATTTGAGGTTGCAGCAGTTTTGCAACTTCAACGAATTAGCACTTACAGTCAGGTACCAAGATACCTGACCAGGCCCTCTACTTATATCTTTAATAAAATAATATTAACATGAAAATTTATATTCAGAAAGACTTAAGGGGATACCTGAATTTTCCGGGGTCCAGTGCTGCCCCCATTTGAAATAAATCATTTACAAGGAAAGGGAGACATCATTTAAAAATTTTGTCTTGATCAGACCCTGGATAACCCTTCAAACTATTTTATGAACTACTGTTTACTGTTTAAAGTGAGAAAATAAAGTTTTTCTGCGCACATACGCCAAAAGTGGCCGTTTTCGCAATTGTGCGTAGAAAAGCTTCACGTTCTCACTTTGAACTGTAAACAATAGTTCATAAAATAGTTTGGAAGGTTATCTAGGGTCTGATCAAGACAAAATTTTAAATGATGTCTCCGTTTCCGATCTAATGATTTATTTCAAATGGGGGCAGCACTGGACCCCGGAAAATTCAGGT
Source organism: Acrobasis suavella (assembly GCA_943193695.1). Lineage (NCBI taxonomy): Eukaryota > Metazoa > Arthropoda > Insecta > Lepidoptera > Pyralidae > Acrobasis > Acrobasis suavella. The sequence continues at coordinate 310,116 of OW971939.1, forward strand.
ATCCCCTTAAGTCTTTCTGAATATAAATTTTCATGTTAATATTATTTATAGTTTAAGGGAAAATTTAAGATATGAGTAGAGGGCCTGGTCAGGTATCTTGGTACCTGATTGTACCAATACGTTACCCGAATAAGTGTAAGAAAAATTGTTAAAACATAAAGGTATGACTTAGGTAATGCAGGCAGAAAGTATTAAAGAAAACACATAAGATAATTTTGCGGGAACACCAGGAACATTTTAGTAAGTACTTACCCGGTGGTTAAGTTTAATTTCAGTTAGAATCTGACTAGAATTTATTATTATTATTATATTTCATTAAGATTTTTTATATTGTACATAAACTATAAGTTATTTTACCTTTTGTACATAATATACTTTATAACAAATCTTGGACAGCTGTAATATATTATTTCCAAGAGGCGTCAATGCTAGGTTCTATTTTCATTGGACTACTTAACTTATGTGACACATTGAAGATGTATTTATTTACATATAAATTTTATTGAAACAAGATACCACAGCTCGTGAGGGTGTGAATAAAGATTTTGATAAATTAATTAACTTTTATTTACATACAACACATAATATTTAAAAAAGAACTAAATACTATTTACCCGCTATACCCGGCCGGTTGACTGAAAGAGATTTCAGTATGCGATAAGTCCGCCGTTGTCAATTTACTCTCTATATTGTTATTTTATATAATTGTGTGTTTTCATAGTACAATAAAGTTATTACAAACAAACCAACAATCTATCTCGGCCTCGCTGCCTGGAAAACACCTCTACATAATAATCCGGCTAATGACGTCTAACGCAGATTTCCAAAACATTGAAAAACACCTGACAACGTAAACATTCCAAGACATTTATACAATTTATTTACTCACACATACTTTGTTACTTGTGGGCAAAAACTATATTGACACATCTATGTTTAATCAAACTAGAAGTAAGTACATACAAGATCAGACATCTGCGGGGGCTACTTCCCTAGTGGTCTAGAATAGCGTTGCATAATTACACATTAATCTTTCAAAGGAAAATCCACTACTACTTTCTAATAAACAACACCCATAAAGTTAAAAATGAATTGGCATTAGAGCGATTTGGACTGTGTGTTCCCGCGCGCTGGAATCGAGGTGGTGGGGCGGCTGTAGCGCCGCGAAGACGTCCGCGCTTGTTCACTGCTCCCGCTGGCACTAACTATGTAAAAAATGCTCCAACGGCAAGAGCTCTGCAGTTGCTCGGTGATATGCTCGTTCAACAAATTGACATTGACATATTTAACGATTCTATTAATAATTTCATAAAAAAGTTAATATTGTATTTAAATTCTATAAATTTTACTATTTAATCTTTTGACATTTTAAACTGACTAACCTGACTTTGTTTTATTTTCTATATTTGTGTAAATTTTAGCTAACATGCGGATGCTTTAGTTGATGTAAACTGTTAATCTGTGTGTAATTTAAATAAATAAACAAATAATACCGATACTATCGACAGTATATTATCGGTTATTCGATACTATCGATAGTCCTATCTTTGTGACTGTTTTTCAAGGCCACGATAGTATCGATATTGGATACTATGCTTGCAACGCTAGGCTAGAACTCGTTGTCGCTGAGCGCGGAGGCGCGGCCGTGCGGCGCGGCGGGGCGCGCGCTGGTGAGCCGCAGCTCGCTCTCCGACGAGCTGCCCAGCGACTGCCCCGACCCCGGCCCGCCCAGCTCTGTGCCTGCCCAAACATAATATCATTCATAAATAAATAATCCGTGGCGTAGTGGTCAACATGCTAATCCGCCATTCAGAGATCCCGGGTCCGATCCCCGGTCAGGGCAAGTTGGAAAATGGCCTTTTTCAAATTGTCCTGGGTCTTGGATGTTTATCTATATATATGTATTTGTTATAAAATATTGTATTGTTGAGTTAGTATCCCATAACACAAGTCTCGAACTTACTTTGGGGCTAGCTCAATCAGTGTTATTTGTCCATATATATATATATATATATAAATTACACTGATCGAGCTAGCCCCAAAAGTTCGAGACTTGTGTTAAGTATGGGATACTAACTCAACGATACTATATTTTATAACAAACACACATAAACATCCAAGACCCAGGACAATTTGAAAAAAGCCATTTTCCAACTTGCCCTGACCGGGGATCGAACCCGAAAACTCTGGGTGGCAGACTAGCATGGTGACCATTACGCCACAGAGGTTACTAACGTAACAGATACCCAACGCCATTAAAACTATTGGAAGGCCCGTAAGTAGGCAAAACTGGAGTTGCGGGTAGGCACACAGAGATGGCAGCACACACGACTAGCAAAAAACTGACAAAGAAAGTGCTTATTTGACTTATATAGTCATATTTAATTAATTAAAGAACTCATTTATTAAAATAATAATAACAATAGATTTTTATTTAATGATGTTTTAATAAATACCCATAGCGCCATCTAGTGACAATGAAGACAAATAATTATGTTTATAAAGCGATAGGTATAGGCATGTCCTGGGAAATATAGGGGCTCATGTAGATTTAGCCAAATGCTTGATTTCCCTAAACGACACGACTTCTGCGTTCTCCTTTACTTCATCCATGAACATCCTTCTTGGTCATCTTTTTCCTCCCCTTGTCTCTATTTCTTTCCATTATGTTTTTGATTAAATTTTCGTATTATTAATGAATTTATTTAGGAAGTTAAGCATTTCGCTGAAGATCGGGAGGCATGGAGAGTACTCCACCGACAAGAACATCTCAAATACATTGATGATGATACTGATGAGGATTTTTCTATTAGCTTTCCTACCAAACTTGAAAATAACAGCAGCAACGATGTATAGTGCAACATTACACTCTTCTTGATTGAAGTTTTACGGTTAAATTAATCGAAGTTCGAAGTAGAATAATATCAGGAAAATCAGAGAATGTTGGGAAAATCTGGTAAAGCAAAAGTTATTGTAAGACTATAATTCCAAAGGTTGGCCGGAAAAAATTGCTTTAGTGGTAAGTCCGCATTTGTACCAATTACATTTGAAATCCACTTCAGATTATTGCCATACTTAGTAAATAAATTGAATTATCTTATAATTTCAAATCATTGAATCGCAAGAGCTGTCAAATAGTATCCGAATATACTTCTCGATGCTTCCATGTGGAAACTTAAAATATTATCTTTCATAGCCGGGCACAAGAGACTGGACGTGGCTTCCTACCTTCGATGAGATCAGCGAATTCGTCGTCGTCAGCGGCGGCCAGCGTGCGGGTGGAGGGGCGCGGGCGGGCGCGGGACCAGCGGGAAGGCATTTCCGTCGCTCCTGGAAATGAGGGTCGAATGAAAAGTTGGACAAACAGACATACTTCTTCTCGGTGCTGCTTCGGAGGCGGGTGTGATGAGATCACCGGGACTGTTTCTTCAAAAGGTAACTCTTGGCTTAAGCTAAGGATATTGGAGACCGTGTTATGTGGAGAAGTAAAGGTATTATATAGCCAAATAGGTACTTATGATCTGGCCGGTTTCTCATGGATGTGATGTATGTGCGATGAGAGTTGATTAATATTATAATTCGTTTCAGACTCGCGACTGTCGCTTAATTATCAGCTTTCGCCATTTCCGTGAGACGAGACACGCAGTTCATGTCAACCGCGGACGGAACGGGCGAGCGGACGCGGCGGCCATATATCGCAATTTCGTTCTGGAATGCGCTTCGAATAAATAATTTGGATGTTTACGTGTTGTTTTTTTGTTTTATAAAGTTAATAATAATTCTATAAGTTTTTTGACGTGACAACGTCTTATAATTCGATGGAGCCGGCTGCTCGCACGAAAAAACATGACGCATGCGGCGTTACCTGGCTCTGAGGCGTTCCATTGGCTTGAAGTACAATCGGCCCCCGCGTTCGGCATTTCATCAGTATTTTCTTATGACGTTGTCACGTTCAACTATCGTCAGTAAACCGACTTTATAGACAACCATTTTTGAATAATTGGCAAGCCGCAACATGTAATGACTAATAAGTTAAGAAGCCCTGAATTTATTAACTCTCCGCAGATAGACTTTAAAAACGTAGAAGAGGCAAAATGATTCCTTAGCTTAGAGGTTCTTATTTAACTTTAAAAAGTGTTTTCTATCTGAGATTGCACATACCTCCACCAAAGATCTGTGTGTCGGAGAGATCGGAGTCGGATCGCGAGTCGTCCTCGTCGCGGATCTCGTCGAGCGAGTCGCGCGCCGCCGCCGCCATGTTGCCGAAGGCGCGTCTCGACTCGGCGGCGCCACCTGAAGCCAAATAAGTCTTAATCTTTGGGGATACATGAATTTCTTTGGGCTCAAAACTGCCCCCATTTGAAATAAATTACTTGTAAGGAAACGGAGATATCATTTAAAATCTTGTCTTGATCGGAACCTTGATAACTCTTCAAGCTATTTTAATAACTGTTTACAGTTTAACCTTTCAAGCACCAATCGACCGGATCCGACCGAGTGTACTACAGTCACGCGGTGACGCAAAACTCCAATCGGCCGGATCCGACGATCCCCCGTCTCACTATTTTCATAATTTTGCAATTCAGAGGCAACTTTTGTATGAACAAGTTTGACCATAAAGAAACTTTACTATATTTGCTACATAATGAAATGCAATTGTATTACGTCAGCGGTGTTTTTAATCTATTTTTCTGTATCACAAGTGTCAACATTTAATTTTCGCAATTCTTTAGGTGACAGTTCATGAAATTTGACATATAATTCATGGTGGCTGAAGGGTTAAAGTAAGAACGTGATGCTTTTCTACGCACGTTAGCCAAAAGTGGCCGTTTTTCGCAAATGTGCGTATTTGTTAATGTGCTTCACGTTCTTACTTTAAACTATATACAGTAGTTCATAAAATAGTCCGAAGGGTTATCTAGGGCTTGGTCAAGACAAAATTTTAAATGATATCTCCGCTTCCTTTCACATAATTTATTTTAATTGGGGGCAGCTCTGAGCCCCGATAAATTCATGTATCCCCTTAACGGATACTTGCTGGAAAGAACTGGATAGCCAAGGCTAGCTATAGGATTCAATGGCGCAGACAAAAGGAGGCTTACGCTCAGCAGTGGGCCGTTGATAGCTGGCGATAATGATGATCTCTAACGGGGTAGACAGAACCTAGGTTCTGTCTACGGCCCTAGGGCCGTAAGATCTAAAGGCCACCACTAGCGTGATGATGGGCAAAAAGGTAAACAAAGGGAATCCAAATAGTAACACAGATTCTGTTTCTTCTCTTTTTCATATCTCTGGTCCCTGAGGATATTAGATCTATAAAAATCTGCGTGTTTTGGAGACAACAAAAGTAGCAAATAAATTAAGTACTTATTTATATACTCAGCCTCAAAATAGGGGCGTTACTCGATAAAATAAAACGATAATCATCCGATAGTGACGTCCTTTTTCTATATCAAATCAAATTACACTTTATCATCTCAGTTGCTTGACTGTTGACACTGAAACACGGATACGCAGTACAGTAACGTCCGTCTTGCTTACCCTTACAGAGTAATCCCCAGTCGCAAATGGTTCACTCACACAATTTTCGTTCGTAAAACATTTTACCTGCGGTTTTGATCCTGAGCCTGGTCTTGGGTCTGGTGGCCGGGCGCGGCTGGCGCGCCTCGCTCAGATCTTTGCCGTCATTACTTGAATCACTGTCATCTGCAAAGTTCAATTACAACTTAAATTTCGTCAGCCTCTCCGACTAGACAGCCCAGCTGTAGTTCCGGGCGGAACCTGAATGAAGTGTTTGTTACCAGAGTCGCTGAGCTTGCCGAGCACGTCCTCTGCCTCATACTTGTGTATCAGCTGCATGATGGCTGCCTGCTGTTCCTCAGCTGCCTGTAGTACAATTTTTTTTATTCAAACCTTATTGCACTGTAAAAAAATTACACGATGCGAACCTAATGTCATCATTCTCTCCCGGTCAAATCTTTGTAAGTATTAATATCCTTTGAGTCACTGACAGCTTACTTTCTATGCTATACTGTTGGTCGAGTATAATGTGTCTTTGGTCTGCTTTTCAGAAATCAACTTACTGTCGTTAGGAATATTTTAGTTACATTTATTAAAATTTGACGAGTTTATTCTTCAAGGAATATTTTAAAAAAATTATCGCTAATTTTTCAATCGACCATTTACCTCGGCCTGCGCGCTCTCCAACAAGCTGAGCTGATGTTTGAGCGCCTCCACGCAGCGGTACCGCAGCACGTACTGGTCCCAAAGCTGTTCCAGCTCGCCCTCCAGAGCCGTCAGCTCGCCCTGGTAAGCCGGCCTGGAATGTATGTAATTTTTATCGTCATCACCTTATACAATTCTAGACATATTTTCCTTACATGCTGGTCTGGAAGATACAGAAAAACTTAGAATATTCAAGCTGCTTCTCTTCCCACGCTAATCATAAAAGCCGATTAAGGGAATAAAATGCAAACCATGTTATATAGGCGATGCGGCTAATATTACTATTTCGATTCTTTTTTCTCAATCTTCCCGCCCAACATTTCGCAAAAATCGGCCTTTTTAGTTAATAGATTCAGGTGTTACTTTGCGGAAGTCAAAGTTACATACTATGTAATTTGAATTACTTTGTGCAATTCTGCCACCATTTAGTACATGCAAACTATTGCCGGCCGGCGCCCACTCACTGCTGTTAGTCCCAGCATACCTGCCACCAACAGTCCGTGTGCACCCGCCATCAACAGCTAATGCATACTCCCTCCCATGTGGCGGAATTGCACAAAGTAATTCAAATCATATAGTATCGGCCTTTTAATCTCACGGGCCTGGGCTCTTCCTACTGAGAGCCGCAAGCGCAAAAATGCTCATCTGCCCAATTAGGAATAAAGACGTGATAGTAATATGTGTGTATTTTTCACGAGGATTTCATTTCTCACTTGATCTTCTGCACAGTATGCAGCCGCTTCTCCGCCCTGTGCAGCTCTGCGCGGCGCCGCTCCAGCTTGGCGTCGAGCGCGGCCTCGCTGGCCGCCACGTTGTCGATCTGCTCCCGCCCCGCGCCCAGCTTGGCGGCCACGGCCTCCAGCGCGCGCCGCAGGCACGCCTCCATCGCAGACATGTCCAGGGGACGGTCCAGGGCTTGCTCGCGCAACTCCTGTGCAGACATTGTAGGTGCAACCATCAACGCTAAAGGAGAGACATGCCTCCATCGCAGACATGTCCAGGGGACGGTCCAGGGCTTGCTCGCGCAACTCCTGTGCAGACATTGTAGGTGCAACCATCAACGCTAAAGGAGAGACATGCCTCCATCGCAGACATGTCCAGGGGACGGGCCAAGGCTTGCTCGCGCAACTCCTGCGCAGACATTGTAGGTGCAACCATCAACGCTAAAGGAGAGACATGCCTCCATCGCAGACATGTCCAGGGGACGGGCCAAGGCTTGCTCGCGGAACTCCTGCGCAGACATTGTAGGTGCAACCATCAACGCTAAAGGAGAGACATGCCTCCATCGCAGACATGTCCAGGGGACGGGACAAGGCTTGCTCGCGCAACTCCTGCGCAGACATTGTAGGTGCAACCATCAACGCTAAAGGAGAGACACGCCTCCATAGCAGACATGTCCAGGGGACGGGCCAAGGCTTGCTCGCGCAACTCCTGCGCAGACATTGTAGGTGCAACCATCAACGCTAAAGGAGAGACATGCCTCCATCGCAGACATGTCCAGGGGACGGGCCAAGGCTTGCTCGCGCAACTCCTGCGCAGACATTGTAGGTGCAACCATCAACGCTAAAGGAGAGACATGCCTCCATCGCAGACATGTCCAGGGGACGGGCCAAGGCTTGCTCGCGCCACTCCTGCGCAGACATTGTAGGTGCAACCATCAACGCTAAAGGAGAGACATGCCTCCATCGCAGACATGTCCAGGGGACGGGCCAAGGCTTGCTCGCGCAACTCCTGCGCAGACATTGTAGGTGCAACCATCAACGCTAAAGGAGAGACATGCCTCCATCGCAGACATGTCCAGGGGACGGGCCAAGGCTTGCTCGCGCAACTCCTGCGCAGACATTGTAGGTGCAACCATCAACGCTAAAGGAGAGACATGCCTCCATCGCAGACATGTCCAGGGGACGGGCCAAGGCTTGCTCGCGCAACTCCTGCGCAGACATTGTAGGTGCAACCATCAACGCTAAAGGAGAGACATGCCTCCATCGCAGACATGTCCAGGGGACGGGCCAAGGCTTGCTCGCGCAACTCCTGCGCAGACATTATAAGTGCAGCTATCATTAACGCTAAAGGAGAGACACGCCTCCATCGCAGACATGGCCAGGGGACGGGCCAGGGCTTGATCGCGCAACTCCTGCGCAGACATTGTAGGTGCTACCATCAACGCTAAAGGAGAGACACGCCTCCATCGCAGACATGTCCAGGGGACGGGCCAGGGCATCAACTCCTCCATCAATTCTAAAGGCTGATTACCAAATAGCTTTATGAGCTGAAGCCTATGGTAGGTATTTTATCATTTAGTGCCAAAATTTTAGTTCAAACTTACCTTGTTTTCAGCCTCTTTGGCCAGCAGGTCGTACAGAAAAGCTCCCTGAGCAGTGATATCAGTTGCAAGAGCTCTCGCTTGCTTGATTTCAGCCAACTGCAACAATTTTACATGATTACAACTTGTTTTTGAAGTGAAAACTTCTTTAGCGGCGTTGTACAATGTTAAACTCGCGTCAGGACACGTGACACTGATCGAAAATTCGTAAGACGGATGGAGCGTAGACAGCCGGCGCGGCGTAGGAGAGGAAGAATCCCCCTCTCTTTCTACGGTGCGGCGAAAATGATGCCTGCGCCCGCTGTTTCATTTAGGCGGCGCAGGGCGCTTGCGTGTGGCACGCTGTAAATAAATAAATATTGTATTCCACCACACAAATGATAGTACTTTTATACTAATAATTAAAGCAATTCGTGCAAAATTATTCCCTAACCATTCCAAAATATCAGAAATGTACAACGTTAATATTCAAGTTTTCACTTCTGCCGGCACTCCCGGAGTGCAACCCGTCGTTTTTTTTTTTGTTTTAATTCAACGCCTGCGGGAATGACCTGTACCTACCCTAGTGCTGACGTCATAGTTGAGCGCCCCAGAGTCGCCCTGCTGGTCGTCCAGCGGCGGCGCCTCCAGCGCCGCGCGGAGCAGCGTGGCCACTTTCAGCAGCTCGCGCACCGCCCAGCCGTCGGCGCCGTACATCTTCTTGCCGTTCAGTTTCAGATTTGCTTTTGAATGCTAGACAGAATTGTATCGAAATTAGTTTGTAAACCGACTCAGATTTTCAGACTTCTGTCTAGGCAGTTGTATTGTAAGTAAGATACAGCATCAGCTGCAACGTAGGTATTCATTTAAAATTAAAGTCCTACATGGGTGACAGATCTTCATCACTCAATAAAAAAACCAAGGAAAAGGGGTTCTCGAAAAATGAAACCTAGCTAAATCTATATTTCATTCCCGAAATTCATTATTTTTCCCTGATACAAAAACACAAACTCCCTACAGTAAGTAAATATCATTCTTTCCCCTGGTTGTGGCTTGACTGGAAGAGATCGCTTAAAGGGATAGGTCCGCTTTTGTATTGCTTTCTTTTGTATTTTTATTGTGCCCTTTTTGTAAAATAAAGAATTTAGGTATATAACATATTTACATAACTCCCTGCATACCTACCACATTTCTGTGAAATCGTTGGAGCGGTTTCAGAGATCCTCACAAAAGAATTGCTATTACATTAATTATATGAATAAGTAGGTAAACTTACTATGTTATTTTGCACGTCTGCTTGCAGGCTAAATACAGTGACTACAATCATACCGAACACGTATTTTATAATGTATATAAAGATGGCAAATAAATATTTCTAATTTCTGATATGGTTTAAAGTAAAAGTGGATAGGTACTTTTAAGAGAAAATCGTCAAAAGTGGAGAGTGAAGCTCACAAAAAGCGCGGTGGCGTGTGTGACGAGCGTGACGCGCTGCTCCACGGAGTGGCGGCCGCCCGCCAGCGCCGCGTCGGGCTCCGCGCGCGCCGCCAGCCAGCGCAGGCTCTGCTCCACCACCGACCAGTTCGGCGTGCGGAAGCTCTCCAGGGATATGGGCCGCGGGAAGCCCAGGGCGCGCATCGCTTCACTGAAATCTGACGGCAAAATCGGTCATTTATTAAGCAGGCCGTGGGCCTCTTTCGCTTCATGAACACTCATAGGTATTCTTTATATGCATGCACTCCGGTTTTGTGTACCACTCTTCACATCATCTTTCTTAAGAACTTCTGCAATTTGGTCGCAAAAGTTCGACGAGGACGATCTGGCCAGGATTTATTAACAAGGAAAAACCAAAAATGTATAACCATAAGCAGTATTTTCACCAGGTAAGAGGTAGGTAGGTATACTTACTTCTCAAATCTCTATACGACATTTTCAGTTAATTTCTACTTCACTTGACTTCTGAGAACATTTTTACTATGTTAACATGACAGGCATCAAGGCAACGAATTGTTTGAAGTATGTTTCCATGGTTACAAGTCTTTAGTTACCCATAATACAAAAAAACATGAAAACATAATAGATGCTTGCTTAGCGAGGCAAGCTAAATAAGTGAATCCTTCCCAGGGCAGCCGGTGAGAGGGACGGCAACAAAAACACACCTGTTCACAAACTTCTTTACACTCCCGCCACAACATGAGACGCAATTCTATTTTTGTTATTAATTATGCTTTTTATTTTATTAGATTTAGGAGACGGCAAAAAGAAAACTTCCTGTTTGAATTTGGGTATTCATAAGGATAATATTAAAGACAAATTTTGTACCTTAACTTTTATTTCTGTGGCTTGAATATAAACGCCTTAGTAATTATTCTACGCAAGTTACAATATAACCATTTTACAACAATATTAACTAGGGTATACAGACAGAGCAAATAACATTAGGTTAGTGTTTTAATATATCTTTCACTATTTACTAATAAACTACTAAACTATCGTTATTGAAAGCGATTAAGTTGACACCTATATAATTCTACGCATGATGAATTTCTTTCCATGTTAAATTGGGCATAAGAACTCAACTGTAGCAATATTGATAAACTCCAATATTATCACTGTTGAATCATACGGTGTCGTGGTAGATTCTGTTGTTGCAAGCTGGCTAGCTTTACACTTAGATATACCTAAATAATCGGTCTGCCTTTCATAGAGTATTATTTATTGTCCAGCCAATTTCAAAGAAAAACTTTACACAAAACGCCTGCTTAAATATAACTGCAAAAAAATGTTTTTGAAGATCAAAATATTGCTACATTCCAGTCAGGCGTCATGTCATAAATCTCTTACCCTCTTTTATCTAGCAGCCGAAATCAACGGTTTACATAAGACATTATCTTTCCGGCTCAATTTACACTGCATAATGAACTTTATGTCAAGCGTATAATGTTCAAACTCTGGCGTTGCCGGCGGCGACGCGACGATTCGCTTGACTCGGCGCGACTCCGCGCGTCGCCGCCGGCAACGCCAGAGTTTGAACATTATACTATTGAACATTATGCTATGTACGATTTCGTCGCTTCGCTTCGATTCCGCCGCAGTGTAAATTGAGCCTTGTACCCATGGAGGAATTTGGGCCAATGGCCACGCCTGGTCACATTACACCATAACTTTCATTACAAGCAAATCATCAATCAAGCATCAACATGACTTACTAAATAAAATAAATTAAAATACATCTAATTTATTCACTTGCAACAATCAACAGAGTCAAACAGCACCGTCCGCAGCACACAGTCCTAGTTCACAGTGTGCTCAGACATCTATGCCCAATTTAATGGAAAAATCATAAGTCCAGCACGGGCGGCTGCCGCATGGCTCGCTTCAGGGACTCCTCTCGCTTGACGGCCACGCGCAGGCGGGCCGCCTTCAGGTGCCTGCGGACAAAGTTTCTTTTTAATTAAGGCCCATCGTAGGTAAACTTTTGAAAATAAAATTGAAGAGGGAAGATAATTGTACATCTAATAATTACACATGACAATCTTTTCAAAATAATCATAGACTAGAATTTTTTGAATAATAGTTAGTAGAAGAAAAATCAAAGGGAGATAAGGAAAATGAAAACTAAGGATAAAGTTTTTCCAACAAATAAAAGTAGGAGTAAGGTCCTTCTAGGACATTAATAAGACAGCATAGAGAAGAGAGAAATGAAGGCATCTCCAGTAACTCCACAGGCAAGAGCAAGCTCTAAAATTATGTACAAGTTTCATAGGGTCAATTGATGTGTATCTACAGACGCCGTGTTTGTAGGTGTGTAGGTGGCCAAGCCAACACTGGTGTCAGATTTTCGGGCTGCCTAAAGGCATCTGACATAGCTTGACGACTGCCATACATTGATGACAGACAAGACCAACAACTTACACGTGCCTTCCGAAGCCAGGAGGAGCTCGAGAAATTTTTATGCCACTTTGCTTGCGAAATTGCTAGTAATGCGCACTCCCGCCGGGCCACCCAATTCCTTATTACGTGACAAGTCCAAATAATCCAATAAGTTAAAGAGCAAAGTATCAAGGAAGAGAAAGTCTCACATCAGGTCTAGAGAGTCTGTCCCAACCCACATAAAATGAGAGAGTAGTTGGGAAAATGTATCATTACTTATTAATATTTTTGCCACATCTCTTATTGTCACTAAAGGATTATAGGTTGTTTCAAAGAGATCCATCCCTACGTGGGTAAGTAAACCTTTGTACATTTACATATTTGCTTTTTCTAATGTTGGTATCTACAATAAACATATAAAATTTTCAGGATCAGGATTTTAGACAATAGGTTTTAGTGGACAAGCAACTATTCATAAGCATGATGTTTCTTATCATTATAGTTAGGCCAATGGCATGTAGGTAATACAAGTGTTTACCTCTGTCTGATCCTCTCCTGTGTCTCCGGAGAAGGCTCCTTTTTGGTGACCGAGGCCTCTCGAATCAGCTCCCGCAGCTTTCGCATGCAGTCGGCCAGGTTGAGCTGCTGAGAGCGAGTTACATCTGAGCGAATGATCAGGTAGCCCTCTCGAGTTAACTTCTTGCCATGCTGTAATTAATATTTAGGATTTATTGCATTCTGTGTCCTCAGATCATTTTATTGAGTATTTGGTCCTTTTCACACCAAAGTGTTTGTACTGTCTCGAGACAGTACAAACTATTCTGATTCCTAAAAGAGGTCCAAACCAAGCCTAAAGAATCAGTCGCAGTGTAGCAAAGGGTGTGCAAGGTCCAGGGACTGCGAAATTTTTTAACTTACCTAACTAAATATACACAATGAAAAATTTGGGGTCCTTATCTTACCTTACGGTGTCGTGTTAGGTTCTGTTGCTGCAGGCCGGCTAGCTTAACACTTAAATATACCTAAATGATCGGTCAGATTTACATAGACATTTGTGGCAGTCTTTATCCAGCCAAGTTCAATAAAAATTTTCACACAAAAGGCCAGCTAAAATATATCAGCAAATAGATCAAAATATTGCTACACGTTACGGTCAGGTGTCATATCATAAGTCTCATACACTCTTTCATCTAGCAACTGAAATCAACGATAAGCACTGAGGAAGTCAGGATATTTTATTCCACTCATGGTTACCAATTCCAATGGCCACGCCTGGTCAATTTGCACCATAACTTTCATTACAAAAAATCATCAAGCAAGCATCAACATGACTTACTAAATAAAATAAATTAAAATAAAATAAATAAATTAGATGTCTAATTTATTCATTAATGTCACCTAAATATACACAATAAAAGATAGGTCTTACATAGACCCCAAATTTTTCATGAAAACATCTCTAGACCTTGCACACCCTTTGCTTCACTCTGACTAAAGAATCCTTAGTAACATTTCATCTTGGTTCATACCCAGAGTTATATGCACAAGTCAGGGGTCAAGAGAAGGAGCGGACCATGTTATGAATCCAGTAATGTACTTACAAGTTCCATAATTTTGCCTCTTATGTCTGGATGCAGCCAATCTGCATCACTTGGTCTAAATCTAACATCCACTTTAGTATGAACCTGTAATTAAGCAAAGACAGTTTTACTAATGTGCATATGGTGCCAGAAAATGCAAGAAATGAAATAAAAAGTCATTTTTGAGGAGCAGGTTTTACCTTGTTGACATTTTGTCCACCAGGGCCTGAGCTAGCGCTGTATGTAATGTCTAATTTCTCTATTGGAATGAACCCAGAGAACTTTTCCTTGGGATCTGGAGTCTGAAAAAACGATATTTTATGCAATTTTGTAAATATGTTAGCTCGGCCAGCTCTAAAGTTAGATTGAGCTAGCCCCAAAGTAAGTTCAAGACTTGTGAGGGATACTAACTAACTCAACGATACTATATTTACATATATATAACAAATACATATAAAGATAAACATCCAAGACCCAAGTCAATCAGAAAATTATCATTTTCCATCTTGACCTGACTGGGGATCGAACCCGGGATCTTCGGTGTGACAGTCTGGAGTGACCACTAGGCCACAGAGGGCGTCGTGACACCACTCTTCTTTTTTACCTAAAGAAGCCTTAGACGCCTCAATTAAAGTGGGCAATCATATATATACACCCTGTAGGTAGATTATTTAACGAAAAACACCATTTCTACTTACAAAGGAAGGTGTGGTGAGCTTCAATGAGCTGCTGGGGTATAGGGTTTCCAGAGAAATAGAACTTTTGTAGGCCATCGGCCGTGACAGCAAGGTACTGTAGTTTTGTATCGCCTTATGGAAAAAACCTAGTCTGAGAGGAGTAAGCGCCATTTTAGTGCTTAGTTGTATCTTAATACTTTTACAATCTCAATTTAAAACATTTTTTTAATTATTTTATGATAAAAATAACATAACACATAACCTCACACAAATGAACTATCAAACTGTCAAAGTCAATGTCAAAATTGATGTCAAAGTCAAAGTTTATTTTTTTTAAACTTTATGAAATACCTAGTTAATATTCTATAAACAGCTTTTACCAACTTGATAGAAAAAACGCGATGTTTAATTACGTTATTATGTCCATTGTTTTGGTTTTATATTAATTTGAATCAAATGGATAAATAGGTATTTGAGCAGTTCATAGTAGTCGTCTTTTTGAGTTGAATTATTAAAACTGCTAGTAGTTTTAAATTCACTAGGAGAAAAAACACGAACATCAATGCGCGCGCGCATGTCACGCTCCAGATAATTTAATTAGGATCCCGTTCCAGTCGACGAAGCTCTCCGATCTCACGTTTCTACAAGAATATTTAAAATAACTCGTACTTTTTTGACATTTTTAGTATCTTAATCTCATTTATTTTAAAATTATTATTTGCATTTAGAGGTATCTCTATCTCATCTAATATGCGAACTCCTACAAGCATGAGCCGTATGACCGTATGTGAATGAACCATGCTATACACAATCCAATCCAAGTAGGTAGGTACGCGTGGCTGTTACGGCATATTGCGGCATGCGCGTGCGCAGATGGGGCGTGTTAAAAAAACTGCACTAAATATACATACATATATATATATGCCAGTCTCTCTAGTACAAGTTCAAACAGCTGGTTAGGTCATAATTATCATCAGGTCAGAAAGAATGAAAGAATCTTATCAAAGGGTCATTGCCTTTGACAGCACTGACAGCCATCTATATAACATTTATGGAATATGTTTCAGATATCAGAATACTTAATCAAGTATTGTATGTAGCTATTAAGTAAGTAATTGAATAATATTAATAATATACGTAATATAAGTATAATTTCATCCGAATAAGTTGCACTGCACCTCGATAGATAAACGCTATACACACATATACTTTCAAACAAAAACAATGTACTTAAATTAATTGTTTTAAAGTGGTAGTGAACGAGAAACCCACCTCATATCAATATTAATAGTTTATTATCTGGCGTGTAATTGCAGCACTGTTGCAGTCGCTGCACGCCAAATGGTAGGTAGGTACATCTGTAATTGTAATGCACATAAATACCTACCGGCCATTTTGCAAAAAAAAAAACACTAAAAAGTAAATGTTTTATGCATTCGTTTCAGCTTATATATTCTACATATTCTCAAGTAATTTTTGATTTTTCATGTTTCAGTTTACATCGCATGCAGAAATCGATTACCTTCTAAAAAGATATGATAAACATCTAAGTAGGTACTACTTATTACTAGAATACTTGCTTTACATTTACATATTTTTAGTACATTCACTTTACTTTGGATGGCTACATCTTACTTATCAAAATTATCCCAAAAATAAAATAATTTTGAACGAGACCAACGTCAACAAAATGAGGTACAAGACTTACGTTTCAAGGATTCAAATGTTTATTCAGTAATTAGACCTTTAGTGCAGACACTTTTACACGTCAATAAGTATAATTTACATTACGTGTAGTTTATATTGAAATTTAATTTATTTTAAAGAAAAGCTACTGATACCAGCGCTTCGTAACGACCACTGCTGAGAAGAAACGCCGAAAGAAACTCATTTTCACAGTATGAGTCGCCTACTCGCCAGAAGGGCGATTAGGCGACTCATACTGTGAAATTCATTATTATTGTCTTTTAATTATTAAATACGTATAATATAATACAATGTTGACACATTATTACGTGTATTGCTTGCAAACAAGTAAACAAACATAAATTATGTAATAAAAAGATAAATAATAAGAAGTAGCCAAAAAAGCGAAGCCGAGCAGACCAGTCCCTCCCGGCAGCACCCGGGCACGTAAATGAAGACTAATTAAAAATCTTTTTGGAGTATATATATATATATTCTGTAAGTACTCCAAAAGAATTTGTACATTCTTCAAATGTAACTATAAGCCGTTAGTCCCGGCATTCCCGGCTGTCACCATTGTATGACACTTAGCCACTTACACACAAGAAAAGCAAGCATCAAATTCTTGATTGGTTTGATCGCGGCAGTGAATGACAAAAACGCTGGTCGGGCCACTAAAACGGCGTTGTAGTGGCCCCTCAGTAATGCATGCAGGTGTAGTGGTTTGTCGTACATCGTACATCGTTTTGCGTGAGCATCGAAGTTTTTCTCAATCCATAATTCGGTAGTGGACCGGGCGGGCGTGACGAGCCTCGCCGCTGACAGTCGTTCGGCTGCCATTAGTGTTGCATCCACTGCTTGCAATCTTTCAGGCACGGCGTGCAGTACGGCTGAAAAACTCACAGTAAACTTGTGGGTAAATGAGGGTAGAACCAAAATGACCGGCTAACCTGCAGTGTTCGAAGCCGAACCAGCACTACATTTTTAAGTGCCGTTTGGAGTTACAATTGATATTACCTCATCAGTTCAATTAATCATCAGCGCGATTGTTGCTTTCTTACCCATAAACTATTATGGACCGCCAAATACATCAACTTACATATCTTGAGGACATTGATGATGATGCTAGCCGGGACCAACGCCTTAACGTACCTAACTTTGCTCGAAATATTTTTTTACCACTTATGGTCACCCCATCAAAGTGCGTACGCACCATGCATGGAAAGAGCAATGCGTACTAACTGGGCCAGTGAACTCCTCAAACTGGCAATGCCAAGATAACGCATAAGAATATGCTACGAGTACCTATCTTTAATTCTCGATCTATAAAATCTACAATATTAGCTGCGTAATAGTTTTTTCGCTCATGGAGCCAGATGAGGTAATTATCTATATCTCCCAACTTTAATTTATGACAATATTGACAGTTACTTAAAGAACAGAATTTTTTTATGTAATAACTTCATTGCAAAAATATAAGGTGATCAGAATTCACATCATGTGATATTATAATTCATTATCCCTAAATAAGCTAATAACTATTGATTCAACTTCGCTTCTTGTGTTAAGCAAGATATTTTACTCTGAATTTCGACGCTATACTAGCCGGCGCAGATCGGCAATGCTTTCATCAATTATGAAAATGGTGCAGAGGTGCGGCGCGCGCGCACGCGAGGCTTTCCGAATTCCTCGCATAGGAACAGATGCACTGCTCGTAAATTCGATGTTCTTATTGCCATCATTACTGCGGACGTTTCTCCACCAGCCGTGTACACACTGGCGGTACGGCCTGTCAACTGTTTAAGAACCAATGACCAGCAAACACACGAAGTCAACAACTTATGTTGCTAAAAATGGTGACAGTGTCTGTAAATGTCTTTGAAGACACGAACGCTGAAAACCAGTTTAGTTGATCAGGAATCCAGGTTGCTGAATGAGATATTCGTAGGATGCATTCAACGACGGCCACCGCCGCACTTCACACCTTTAACAATCGACAGGGTATACATTTCAGTATGCAATGAGCGCCTTGTGAGAATGTCATCTATATAGACGTGGAGCGGAACGAGCTTCCAAATGTGCCTTTGCGGAGATTGTAAAGAAAGGATTGTCAAATATTATGCAGGTCTTATGTCTAAGTAGAGTAGGCATGTCTAAGTAGACGTTATGCGGCTGAAACGATGACGATAATGCATGTATAATGTGTAAGGATATACAATTTCACCGTTGTGTAGGTATTATGATGACAATTCAACCGATAGTGGATATACTGGTTTTCATTCCATCTAAAATTAACATGTGAATTCTTCTTTAGTTGCAAAGACAAATTTTTGTTGTTAATTAGGCTGTAAACCATAAACATTCGAAAGTGGAGCCACTTCTAATTTGGGCTTCGAGAATGATGAAGCTATTTTGAATGTACCTAAAGTAACTAATTGGGTATTGAATTATTATGCTAATGCTTGAAAACAAGACAATTTAATTTGATTATCGTGAAGTCGACGGCTATTCCTATAAAAATGAAAGCACTGATGAATGCTTTTAAAGTTTGAAACAATCTCGTGTGTGAATGAAGACACCTAGCATAAGTGATATTTTTTGGAATGAAGATGTTAGTTTTTAACCTCAAAAAACAAATCCATAAAGAACCTTTCATTCCAAATTGACCCTATTATTTGAATAGCCATCAAATTTGGGAATTAGGATACTAGGTAATTTAAATTTGTTAATGGAAAGTTATGATAGCCTTGCACTCACACACGCCCTCAATGTAAAATATAGACGAGAGATAGCGGCGAGGACCGTAGCCTGCCGCGGCGCCAGCACCCTTGCGCGGCCACCGTGCAGCATATCCATTCTCGTTTCCACGAACGCGGCAAAAGACCGCAATTAAAAATTAAGACCGTGAACACTAAACATTCATAATTAAATCGCGCACATACCGAAATTGCTGCGGCCGAGACGCTCGCGCCTTCACGCTCTTCTACGCTGGCCTACAATAGCAAGGCTGCTCTAAGCGGATCCCCATCCACTGACGGATTTCGTGCATTTCCATCAAGTGTTACTCAAAAGCCGGAGGTGGCAGCAGGCCCGGCTAGGCTGGTGACGAGATTATGGCTATATTTCACATTATTAACGGGAGCCGAGGTTATAGCCCGCTAATTGGTGCTTGATGAAGACGTTATAGTCATGAGGAATCTAGATAAAATATCATAAATAAGCAGACTCATACCTTCCTTCCTACAGAGATATATCTTTTTGTAGTCCTTTTATGATTTTTTTTTATTTCCCAACCATGGTTTCAATAAATGACGATCACATCAACGAGAAAAACACAGCAGAAGCAGAGATAGATTTAGGAACTTGACACCTTATTCCTTGCATCTTGCAACATGCCCTTGTCGCTGTATTAGGTGCTGATTGGTACATATATAATAGACTTCCCCTTTCAAATGGTCTTCGGACCAGTCGAATAGAATCAAAGCGAGATTTTTGGACAAAATATTTCAAGAACACGCGTTTATTGGCTACCTTTGAAGTTTAAAACAAATCTTCAAATTCCACCGCAGTGGTTGTTCTTAGTTTACAAACTCTTGATGTAGCGACAACTTACATTTTATAGCGATTGACATTAAATTGTATGATATATACTTAAGTACTGCAAATTATCGAGACTTTGCAAATGAAAGATCAAGCACCGTTGTCAATTTACTGGCACTGACACCGATACCACAGTCGATCTCTTCCGATATAAACGTACATTCAGTTTGGTATGCTAGCCAAGTTATATAGGTATTATTTTTGTAGTTGCTATTTTCCTACTTGAATACCTGTAACCTGTAAGGCTCGGCCGAAACGCTGTGGGGTTTGGAGTGGGAGTTTCAAGTTCAACTACAAAGTCAAGAGATTTTAACTCCAAATCCCTGTGATCCTGGCCGCAATCAACAGGCATTTGTAATCTCGCATACCGCCCGTACTCTTTAGATGGATAAGTATAATATATTTGTAAGCAAACAATTTATGACTAGTTACAAGCTACTTATGCGTCAAATGCAATCCTCGATGCAATGGCAGATTCTCACGCGCTGACTGCATGCATAATTTCGATGTTTATGGTCCCAGCACGCCAGTACGTGCTTACAAGAGCCACTCATTCGATTCCCAGCGCTGGGAAGCGGCGGACAGTGACGGAAAAAGCCTTAGGCACGTTTGCTGCTTAATGTCTATGTTTCAGACAGTCATTAAATTATAGGTGATTAATTTTTATTTTATACTTCCAGTACAGGTATATTATTATTCTGAATACTACAATTAAATAAGTATGTCGAGACCAGCGTATTAAAAGTAATATTGGATGGAAAATAGAAGGAAGAAGAGGTAAAGGAAGACCTAGAGATAGTTTTACAAGACAACTAAAGTCAGTCTTTCCCAAAGTGGGCGATAACGCCCCCTTGTGGGCGCTGGAGGCTTTAAGGGGGGCGGTAACGGGCCCAGAATAAAGTTGGGGGGCGCTGATGTGATTTAAGCAATGAGTGATTTATAACTTCAGCTATTTCATATTTTAAAATTCACTGAAATTAAAATCCTCTTACTACACAACATCCATTTATTAGTTCATATTTATATCATTTTTTATTGTACAAATATAAACTAAAAATGTAATTAATATTTATTATTTTAATGCGTTCACAACGCTATTTATATCGTTAAAGGAATCAAACACTGAAAAAAATTCGTGTTTTAAAGTTTCACAGGTGAGGTCCCCACTTCCGGTAAAATTGTATTATTATTGCTATTTTTTTATTTAAAATTAACAATGTTAATTATTGTTATTTTTTATAAAAGATACTCTAATGTACTGGTGTATGTATTATTATTGCTCGCTCTTGTAAAAAAGTCTAGTTTAGAATATAGGTTGAATTAAACTACAGGCAAGACAAATATGTGATTCAGGTTTTTATGGTGGAAAAAAATGGGGGGCGCTACAAAATAGATTTTTTAAAGTGGGCGTTTGACAAAATAAGTTTGGGAACCTCTGAACTAAAGGGTCAAATTAATGTTTCAACCTACAAGGATGTTAAGGAGTTGACTTTAGACAGAGAGAGATGGAAGGCATTGGTTGCTCCACAGCTTTAAACGAAGCTTTAAGCTCCAGAGCTTAGCTCTTTAATAATAAGAAGAAGAAGACCAGCGTATAGTTCCTTCTCATTCATTCAAATAAAATCAAAACGAAGTTCCAGTCTATGTTCTAAGAAAAGTCTTTTTTCAGAACAGCTCGATTAACTATTTCACATTGTTGTTTGTAATAAGGACGACGACAGGTTTAGAAAAGTATAATTGTTTTTGGTCCATCTTTTAGATTATCCAAAAATAATGGACCAATATTTTTCAGTTTGCCATAAAAGTAAAAATTCACAAAGATATGAAGCATCAAAGTTGCGGAGTGGGGCTTGCGACGTCACCTCTATGTAAAACTTGTATATTCATCTTTGAAAAAACTTGTATTTTTGAAATCTTTGAAAAAAAGTACGTAGCCGCGACTTCTACGAAATTTCAATGCGCTGTATCTATGTAATTTTTTTGGGCTAAACATATTTTTCCATTCGTCATTCGTTCTTTTCAATTTGACAGAAAAATTGAGACGGAAAAGTAAATATTATTATCCTGTCCATTATACATTATACTATATCTAAAATCGTGACAGAGGATGCTCCTTAGGCTTATTGCTGGATAAATACAGTTCTTATAGAAACAACCTCTTATATTTAAAATAAAAGTACTTACCTATTTAAATAGGTTCTGTCTTCCAGATTGTGCTGACAGTCATTTAATTGACTGAATATACCTGCAGGTATGACTTGTTTATAGCATTCCATCACCAATATACGTTTCACCTGGTAAGTAAGATTACACTATGGATCTCAAATTGCTATGATCTTAGAAAATTAAAGTATCAAACCATATAGAAAATTCAGGATATAAAAGAAAGAATAAGGAATCAAATTGTAACCTTTGATTGCCATTGATCTCTAAGAGAAGAATAAACATGATCTTTCACTTTGCGGTGAAAAGTCTGCAAATAAGTATGTACTACATTCCTTTCAGCCTTAATTTCATAAATAGTAGGATGGATATGATTAGATAGACATCCGTCTTATTATAAAACCCAGACTAGCTTTGTTTCGTTTAGTAATATCACACTATCTTACCTGTCAGTCTCAACTTCATTTTGGTCGGATAATGGTTTAAATCTAGTAACAAAGTTAATTATTAAACAAAGAAAATTAGCATCATTTCATAGAAAATAGAAGTAATTAAGTATACTTCATCAGTTTTTGTGTAAAGCTATAGAAACTCAGTTTCTACATGGAAAAGTGAGCAAAACATAGCCTCAGACAGATCTCGATAAGTCCAAGCTATGGGCAGTGCCACGGTCCGGTGGCTTCCTAATATAATCAATTAGCTGGATGCCAGCATTCTACTATCGCGTTATTATTCTTCGCTGGATATTTTTTTGCAGTGAAATTTAAGGTTGGTGTTGGACACTATACCAAGCATTTCCAGACAAGTGTTCTAAGCAGAGTAAAATTTTTCTATGGTTCTAAGGCTGACGCCACTTTACTATAATTATAATATCTACCCAATTGCAGTGCATTGTTTATAAACTGATGAAATTGTAGCAAGGAAAACAAAAATAAATTTTCTCTTTCGTAAAGCTGGAAGGTCTTAAGTAAGGTTTATCGCAAATACTTTCGATTCCGACTAACTTTTAATATTTCCTAACTTAATGAACTTACTTAGGTATTTTCGATTTAACATTTATTCAAGTAATGTTCCACTTTTGCGTAGAAAGTGAGTTGAAAAGTTAGGTCATAGCTAGGATTTCCCGAGTTTATTGAACAAATATACAATGCACTCTCGCCATTTACACTGCATCTCGTTGTTTTGCAGATGCAAATTGCTGTTAGCCAACACTTTCCAAACTCGAGATTCTCGAGAAAGCGCCCCTCGAATATGAGCGCATAATGCTGTGAAATATATTTATATTTTAATGATTTCAAATCAGTTCATCATTTATGGCGCCGAATTTGTGATTTCACTTTTTGATTGATTCACGGTTAAGTAAATACATTTATTTTAAGATTATAGGTAAGTAGAGGTTGCTTTAACTCTTGTACTGGGTATGTTGAAAGTAGTCAATTAGGTATGAGGTTATTTATGTTAAATATATTCTGAATTTGTTTTGAATTAAAAATTTTGTTGTTTTACTTTCGTTTATCAAAAGTACATAGGTATATTAATTTCTTATACATACAAATAAATCTGCAACGGAAGCGTAGGGCACAACCCTACCATTTCTCAAAGCGTTTCGTCGTATTTTTGTACTCTTTATTCTGTATCCTTAATAGAATTACATGCTTATTTAAATACAATAATTAATTTTAATACAGAGAAATTTCATACACTTTCACTAGGTAAAAATAAACTGAAAGTTCTAAAGAATGTCTTAAATGTATTTAACACAAAAGAACGAAAATGATAATACAACTATTTTAAGAGGGGCCTTCCCGTCTTACTATTCATACAAACGCTCGTACGTGATTATGGCGTTGTATCTGATCTTTCTTGAAAACTTTAGATTTCACAGGTATCTTTTGCGCTATTTCTAGGTTTCTATCCAAATAAAAATTGAAATTTAGAAAAACAAAGTCAGTATAAGCCTCCAAAAATCTGCTTTTTTGCACAAATTTTAGCTGAAGTTTAACCGTTAATAAAGTACTCATTAATTGTAAAAGTAAAGAAAATATTTCGATACAAACCTTGCAAATATAATGAAAATTTTGAATAGAAAACATTTAATGCATATACTTGTAAGGCTTACTGGTAAACACGTATCACCTGGAACAAGTTTTATGAAATTTCCGCACCCTATGAATAGTTAATATTCGTTCAATGGATAGTTGATAATAATACAAATTTTATTTAAAAGAATGCAAACCATGCCCTTAGGCGCTATCTCTCTCCTTTGGGTTTGCCTCTTTTTCTAGCATTGTCCTGGATGAAACACCAAGCTTTCCAAACTATGCTCGCGTTGAAAACAGAGCTGCCGGGAAGGGCCGCCTTAACGTCCGTGTATTGACCTCAAGTAACCGTTAATATCTTCATTAACTTGCACCGAGTTAATTAAAATTTTATCACAATAAAATCGCAAGATGAGCGGTTTGAACTTTCACGCAAAATAACTTGAGAAAAACACGCTCCGTCTATTGGCGGATAGTGATCTTTCCCTGCTCTCATTGGTGGATTCGGTAACGGGGCTTCTGCGGCTGCATTCACGCGCGTCATCCCGAGCGCACGCATAGCGCCATCTTCAACTCTGTCAGTCCGCCGCGAGCCGTCGTGGGGTAGTGTTGCCGCGTGATATATTTCTGATACTAATCCGCACCGGTCCCTATTGAGCCGGCACACGCAATTTTAAGGATAAAATAATTGTATTATTCAAATTCAGTGCCAAGTTAATTCATGTTTGTGTAGACTTATTGATCTAATTAGATTTTTTCGTAGTGCAACAGTGGTTTGCGATCTACGTGACTGCATTTCTTTGGTGTGTGAGCTCGCTGAGGTGTGAAAAGGTGAGTTTTTGCTAAGTTTTGCGAGAATATGGTGGTGTTCCGGCGGCGCGTAGGGGAGCGCTGGCTGGATCGATCACGGCATTCGCGGCCGGTATACCGCGGCTCGGCCGGGATGGCAGTAACGTCCTCCCTAGTTATAGCTGGGCCGGGGCTGGCCACCCTCGCTCCCTCGTGCCTGCGGGTGAGGTATCTATCCTTCGCTGTCGCCGGCTGCCGGTGATCTTGAACTACGAGCTGTTGTCATATGAATAATTTATAAATATTGTATGCAACTCGCATGGATAGCTGCGATGGGATTCAGCAAAGAATAGCCTGTTTACCATATAATTGTTGTAACTAATTGAAACACGTTCTTTTTTCGACTACCCTCACGCTTGTCAGACATGATTTATTCATATTTCTTTTGCATAGAGTAGGTACTTAAGTAGTTATACTTAATGGGAATGACCAAGTTATAAATTACAACACTAGGATTATAGGATAAAAGTTTCATAATCAAAATATTATATAATTATTATAGGATAAAACTTTACTTAATGTAAAGTTATTCAATAACTTTCTTTTTGAGTTTTTGTTTATTTTTAACGTAAGTGCCTACATAACTACTGTAAAAACAAATCACTCAAGTCAAGTAGCGTCAATAAAAGCGAAAATAGCGTGTTTTTATTTTCTCATCACATAAAAAAGGCAGTTATATTATAATGTCATCAACTCATCATATTAGGTATGCGCCGTTGTCTCCCAGGCTAATTGTCGTGCTGGCGTTCATTCTATTACAAGCTTCGGATACAGCAATGACTTTTCTGCGCATTCCCGGTCGCATCACTCACTACTAGTCCGGGCTGTGAATTTTCAGTTGTATGGAATTTCCACAAAACCTACAGTAGAGATTTCTTAGAAATTTCGTAGAATGTGCTATTTAAACTGTAAATTACAGGGCTTCTCTAAAAAATTATAAGACTTTTTTTAAATGCCATTCTTATACATACCTGCTCATTTTGTTACCTATATATTTCGAAAAATAATTTCTACACGGGAGATTTTCCATCACATGTTTACTCATAAATAATAAAAGCTTGATTTAAGAAATCTCTCCATCAGAATATGATAAATATTTTTCGTATTCCCAAATTTTCACCATTCGTACATGATTTGGTAAGTACAAACATTTTATAGAATAGCTAATTTTTTCTATGACCGGAAACTCTTATTAAAAACCGGAGAACTTTTATTTTGTACAAGAAAAGCCGTTTAGTATATTTCCCCCCATTTCATAATACTCCTGGAGGAATGAGACATGGGTGTCTTAAAACATCACAATAACATTTAGTATAAGAAATCGAGAGTAGGAATTGGTCGATATTTTTTTTTCTAATGACTGGACTATACCTACCTACTGTGTATGCGGTTTCCGGCCTGTCCATTTCCAATATTATATGATCTGCATGTCGACTCAAGATGCCCATGAGTTGCACGATGACCGTGAAACCATGCAAATGTTTCATTAACGATAAATTATTCATCGTTAATGAAACATTTGGAAAAGTAAACCCTTAATTTAAGTTGAGACTCGGTCTTCCCATCATCACCCGCAGTTCGATAGCGTTCTGAAACGGTTTCAGCGAGCGGTCCCCGCGCCGCTGTAACGGGCGTCTACCAGATTATACGGTCTAAAAGTGCTCCATCGATTTTCTAAACCCGTCTGCAGTCTGTGTATGGTTTAACTAAATTAACTGAAACTATTTTAACTGTGGGATCAATCCACGCTATTGAACTTTCCTCAATGGAAATACAATATATATTGAAGAAAAAAAATTGCTTATATGCAGATTTTTATAAAAATCTTATCAAATGCTCGTTTGTTCCGATATCATTCTTCTCAAAGTTAGTCAGTATTGAGAGCTGGGTCAACTCTTCAAATAACTTTCGTAGACCTTATTCTAGATTTAGGTCCCATTTCGATATATCGGTCTCGTATTTTTCCATGAGAGAGTTGATGATTTGATTAGTAAAATTAACATGAGTAATTATTTTTTTTCCTGATTGTCTGTGCCTGCTATATGTAAGTAGGTACTTAAAGATATTTTCAAACAGGCATTTTATTTCTTTCAGCAGCTCCAGACAAAATGTGTGTTTTGTTTCCGACTTCCTATGTCTCCAAACAATAAACGTGTAACCAGATTATCCTGTCTATCCATTGTCTAAAATCCGTTCAGAGTTCAGACTCCGACAGCCTCCGGCTAGAAGAAACGTATCGAATAAAATTGATTTTATTAACCACTTAATATTTTCCAAACTTGTAAGGAAAACTAGTGGAGAAATAATAAGGTATAAAAATAATCTATGATGACTAGGACTAATTTTGAATGTATGATATATAGGTAGAATGATTTGATATTAACTATGACTACAGTTGACGAAACGCTAAAGCTGTTAAGAAAACTACACTAGTTAGTCAAGATCCTTGTAAAATAACTTAAAACCAAACTTCCAATTTAGTACTGAAATAAACAAGAGTATGTAAAAATACATGTACGTTAAAGGTAAAAATGTTAAGAATTTGTCGATCACGATTACCTCAGGACCTATTGTCGAGAGAAAAACACGTAACGGATAAATGTGATGCGATAAGATATTGACTGACGCGAGAAAGTCACACTCGATCAAGACGATGAGCAAGTATGAGCATTCTTCAATTAAATAAATAAATAAATTTATAGGGATAAATCACATTGATTGAGCTAGCGCCAAAGTAAGCGTAAACTTTTGTTATGGGATACTAACCCAACAATAAATTTACTAACTCAACGAAATCTAATACGTAAGTAGAAGAAAGTGAACTATGTTCCAAAATTACCACACAAGATCCCAATCAAAGCCAGAAATCACTCACTTCGCAAATGGTAAGTTGTATCCTGAAAACAAAATCTTATTGGAAGTTAATGCGACAAGTAATGACGCGAGAAAGTGATGTCCAGCCGAGATGATGAATATTAATGAGTCCAGACCAGCTTCAATTTATTACCATACTTTCGATTTTGAGTTATTCGCGTGTTTATCGTTGTCAACTGGTTATTAGAGCGGCTGTGGTCTCTGCTTCAAATGATTAGATCTGAATTTTCGCCTTAAATTAAAAATCCATACAAGTTTCATGACATGTCAGTGTTCGTGAAGATTGCAGATTTGAATGATCGCCTGGCTATGATGTTTAGCTGGTTTCCGGACAGTTTAGTAAATTATATCTCTGTGTAGTTGATGCCTGACAGGTTAACCATATTATGACAGCATTTGTTTTAGAAAGTTATTTATGCAATTGAAATAGTTGCCATAAAGATGGAAAATGACCTTCACGGCTATTCAGGAATCATAGAAATGGTGATAAAACGTAAAGCTTATTCTAGTAGAACGTGATGAGTTGGGTTCTGCATTGCACTACAATTAATATCTTGTACTGTGAAGATATCAGCAAAAGCGAACACTGCGAGAGTTCTTGACTACGCTCTCTGTATACCTCTGACCCGTTATGCGTATTTTATTCAAATGCAAACGATATAAATAAAACTAGAAAATATGACTTCGCATGAGAGTCCCATTATAGCGTCGTGTGCGGTGAGATGTGATGCCTATCAGAGAGCTAGACCTACAGCCAACAATTTACAGTTCTACCTCCTTGAAACCTGAAAGTCCTAACATAAATAAGGCAGGAATAATTAGAGGCTTTGGTTTTTCTGTGCTTACCGTAATGTTATCTTACAGACTGCTCCATCAATCTGCTTAAGGAGTACAACTCAATTCGAATTCTGTATTCGAATCAGATCTGAAGGCTTTTTGGAAATGGAGTTTGTGTTTTGGAGTCTTCCTAAAAACAAGTCTCCATAAACCTGAATCCAATACAATCATCTATATAAGTAGAGTAGGGTGTGGATGCGTGCGCAGCTCCAATTATTGCAGGAGATCGGATCGACGACGCGCTTGTTAATTCAGATCTATTTATTGCGGCCGCATTATCAGGCAGCGGCTGCTTACCATCGGGAAAGTAGATACAATGCTCGAATTCCTTTTAAAACGATTGAATCCCGAGGTGTGTAGGTATAATAGCTTCAAGGAGAAAATTCGCAAAATATTAACCCTTCAACTATTCTTTAGCCACTGCCAGGACAAAGAACTAAAGATCAAGTAGCTTCAGTAATTGCCGGCTAAGATGTTACATGACATGCCAGTCACTACTTGTGCTGCTTGGCAGTTGGTTTGCACAAACTAAACAACTGGTGAAGTACCAATAATGTGAAAATGAGTTTCTCTCGGCGTTTCTTCTCAGCAGAGGTCTTTACGAAGCCCTGGTATCGGTAGCTTTTCTTTAAAAATAAATTAAATTTTAATATACTTTACACGTAACATAAATTATACTTATTGACGTGTAAAAGTGCCTGTAAAGGTCTTATTACTGAATAAACATTTGAATCTTTGAATCTTTGAAGTCCATGCACTGATTATTTCATTGCCAATTAAAATTGAATAACCTAATCAAATGCTTCTAAGATCTATAATACGGATATGAATTCAATGGTACTCATAAATTAGAACAGATTTCATAACTTAATAAGCGTGGATCACACAAAGCAATCAAAAATGTTGAACGATAAAAAACGGTTGGCAACAAAGTTGCGATGACAGGAATGTCATCTCACTAGCTGGATGAGCGGTACGGTTGCTGATTTCCACATTTGTCGCTGGTGATCACGCGAGCCAAGCCTAATGAAGTGTGAAGTAGACGGGCACGCGCTGCAGCAAATGACAGCTGCGCTATGATACTGAACACTGCGACATAAGGCTGAACGATGCGTTTGTGTATAATTAGACTACAGAATAAGCTTGTTTAAATAAAATGCGAAAAGATTTATTCAGAGATAGCAACATGCGTGTAGCGACTCATTAAATACATCAAATTTTTTAATTTCTATGACCTCACCTTTCCTGTAGTAAATTTTGACGGGAATTCTTATAAGTCCAGGCTTAACATCATTACTAAAGCCTCCCAGGTAACAATCGCAGGCGTGAGTCAGCAGGCAAACAGACACAACACAATGCCCGGATGCGACACTAGCTGGGTATTACATGATGCCGGTGAATGTCATCCCATACCATACGAGATCAACTAATGTTAAATATAAATCGTTTGAACTAGGCCAAACTTTGTAAATTCTTGTTTAAGACTTAGATGTTGGTAAATAATTTGCAAGAAGTGATAGTGAAAAATAAATCCTATGATAAAAAAGGATTTAATATTTTAAAGACAGAATGAAGTACATATATAAAAGCACTTGGAAATGATCATCATAAAGACTGCACGATTTTAAAAATGGGTGGTATAAAAGTCATGATCACGACTGGCAAAAAGCTTAGATATTTTGCCGTTGACACCAAAAACAGAGTAGCAAATGATAAAAAACATCATTTTATTCTACTATGAAGAAAGTCTATACAATAATAAAGTTTTGAATACTTGTGAAAGTTAACCTAACAATCACATCAAAAGTAAAAAAAAAATCAAATCAGTTCAAAATCTTTGAAGTTTTTGTGTACTTTCAACGCTGTGTGGGACATAGCAGATGCTTTTTGATTGTTTCTTTTTTTAATCTCAAGGGTCAAATAGGAAAATGTTCGTGGGACATACGGAAAAACCCTCAAAGTCGGGTTAATCATCCCACTCGACTCAACAACATTATCAGCTTAAAGGGCCTCGTTAAACTGTATAGATAAGCACGTAAAGTATAACCCGTGAAAGCTCATGCTAATATCGAGATATGGTATCGGTCGGACACATCGACAAACATCCCCAGATAATTCGAAAAATTGCGTGATACGTCGATCAGCGATGAGCAAGGCGACGAGTGGATTGTTTGGCAAACTCATAAATGTAATGGGATCGGTTATTTTCTGGTAAAACCATTTATACTGCCGGACTTAAACCTTCTTAATTTTAAAAGCTTTTCAACTGTCATAACTTTTTGATTGCACTGGAGATCTTCAGTAGCCTCATTGAAATATTAAAATTATTGAGTTTCTTTTAGTCATCATCATTTAAAAGCCGTTATAAAATTGTTTTGCATTTTACGCGTGCGCTGGCGCCGCTGGCTTCTCGTCTTACTCTTTTAAAATTTTATGTATAGTTATTTAATAGTCAATAAGTCATAGATAACTGTTCTTTTTTCTTATTTAAAATTATCTTACAGTAATATGTTGCTTTTAATTTAAATTATTTTCATGATATCTATTTATATTGTTACTCATGGTAAAAAAAGTACCGTAGTGTAGAGCCCACGGGTCGAGCCGGACACACTTATTATTTCTTTGATTGACTTATCGATCTGTTACTGCGCCTTAGACGGCGATCACGCTTGGATCATCTTAAAGCGGTACGCATACGTATCTGCGTTTCGGAAGAAACATTGAGCCTAAATAAATAATGATAAAGTCTTATTTAGTTTGACTCGTATATACTAATTGACATAGAAATAGGACGTCAATATCAGAAGACTATCGTATTATTTGATGGAGTTGGAATGTAATCCAAGAGCCACACGATGACTGATCGATACGGCCATACGTATCTATTTACTCGTATAAAATCACTATTTTTAATTCTACTACATTATCTTCAACTGTTGTTGTCAGCTAAGTAAAATCGTGTCAGAAAGAGTGGTAGTTCATAAAATGTGAAAGCACTGAAATCGTCTGGCGGGTAAAAATTGACCAATCGTAATACAATCCCTTCTAGAATAGAGTGATATAACTCACGCAATTCTACTTTTGTATGTTTTTGTCCAGTTTCTGAAGTCGCCTACCCGTGTTGCGGTTCCGGCTTTTGCGTCGGAACAATTAGATTTTATTACAATCTCAAGTATTCAAAAGCGCACTTAATTACTCGAATGTGTTGCGCCAGATAAAGCAGCTCGCTTCATTCAGATAGCATCTCTCTCGTGGAAAGTGCGCCATCTTTGTACCTACCGCGGGTTTGGGAAAGTAAACCGTCTAAATAACGTCTAGTTTTGTTATTATATAGATTTAACTGTTATAAGCTTAATTTATCTTTCACGCTAGAAAGTGTAGCACCTGATATTCCATAGATTTGAGAATGTACGAGTATACCAGCTTAATAAGCGTATTCTTTTTTTATAGGGACAAATTACACTGATTGAGCTAGCCCCAAAGTAAGTTATAAGCTTGTGTTATGGGGTACTGCACTAACTCAACGATCGTATATATTATAATTGCATACATCTTTTGTTATCTTTATTAGTATTTATTGCCCGGGTGTTATTATTTCGCGAGGGTATATTCTAGGTGTCTGATGACGATGGTATCATCCTAGACATAAAGTGGATCTTGGATTGGAAAATAAACCGCATCAATGATAAATTGATAACTTTTATGTTAACTTTTATGGTTGGCTTCTACTCAAATACATCTTTCAGCTCATTCATAAAAATAAATATGACTTAAGTGTATGTTTTTCTTCTTTACTAAATTAATGAGTTACGTAATAATTAGTTTAGTTTTAGTTTCTTTTTTGTTTTGGTTACGTAATTAATTATAATTATTTGAAAGTAAATTTACTTTACTACGCGATCTCAAGTTCTCTAATGGCAGTGATTTGTGCCGGCATACAGTCGCAATAAAAATGATTTCTCTCCAGCTGTCACTCCGTTCCATCAAGCATTTACATAAATCAATGGACCATTAAATTCACAGATATCAACTGTACATTCTATCTCTGGAAAGGATTGGATATTAATCAAAGTGTAATATTGTTTGTATGTCAAATCAAGCTGGCGTAAGGCATGCTAGTAATTGAATCGAAAAAACTATTTGAAAGGTGTACACTTAATATTAATGGCAAACGAGAGAGAGTAGAATATTGTATAAGACGAGTTGGTGGGTTTGAAGAATATTTTTTGTCTAAATTATCGTCTTCGTTTGGGTATTTTCCTGAGTCAAAAATAAGTTATTTTGTACTAAGTACTAATAACAAAATAAAACGTCGCACAATAATGTCACTTGTCTTTGAACATATTCATTTTAACGTGACTTTAGATTTACTAGTATTACTGGCAGTAATTTACTGCAGAAAAATTGAAAATCAGTACGCTATTTGACTCCAAGAAACTATGAAGTCATCTGCCTGTATTTCATACAATTACCATTGGAAATGTTTGTTTCGACGTTAAGAGAAAAGTATCTGATTTGATTTGTTGGAAAATAGCGGTCAGTGCCTAATGCCTGTAGACATCACAGCATGCATTCACTGTAGCTTCTGTAGCCAAGCTTTAGTAAACATCGTAGGTATATTACCGATCTGTGTCTATATGCATCTTTATAATAAATATCCAATATTTCTTCTGAAACCAAGCTTGTAAACACCATACATTACGACATAATTATCCCATCCCATGTCGTGAACATAGACCGATCGCATCCTCCATTAACGGCGGCCGTCGTTGTCTGTCTGTATTTACACAAGTGCACAATGCGGCGCCGACTGCGACTGTTTGGCTGAGTTCTGAGCAGACGATATTGTGCATTGTCGTCTGTCATGCTCAGAGTGTTCCAACAGCGAAACTTGGGATTTTGCGTAGGATTTTAGAAGACCGAAAAATAGTCGAGTGTAATATCTAAAATGTCAAAGATAGTCAAATATAAGCAAGATCAGCACTTCGTGGTCGTAATTGATTAGATTCTTTGGTTCTTATAAACAAATAACACTGTTCGAGCTAGGCCCCAAAGTAAGTTCGAGACTTATGTTACGGGATACCAACTCAACGATACTATATTTTATAACAAATACATAAATAGATAAACATCCAAGACCCAGGACAAATGAATGAAATGAAATGAAAAAGGCCATTTAACAACTTGCCCTGACCGGGGATCGAACCCGAAACCTCTGGGTGGCGGACTAGTATGGTGACCACTACGCCACGAAGGTCGTCTAATAGTTATAAGTTTAACAGCTGACATTGTGACTGATGAAAAACAATTGCTAATCAGAAAAGACAACTATTGTTACCAGAATAAGAGATCTTTGATTCTAACACTCGTATAACATGAAGATAAAATAGAGTCTAATTGAGCCGTGCATTACCCACTTAAAGAATGGATTGATTGCTGCTCGGAGCCGTAGAAAGCTGTACTGTCGGGAGCCTGGGAAGGGCGCAGGCGCAGCGGCTGTCGAACAATGCCCGATTGACTAACGAGACGGCAAACAAGCCGTGTTTGCTCGTGTGTGTCTTACGAGCTACCGGTTTGATTGCATACTTTATTTGTATTTGATCTTGATTGGGAGCCCAAA
Source organism: Acrobasis suavella (assembly GCA_943193695.1). Classification (NCBI taxonomy): domain Eukaryota; kingdom Metazoa; phylum Arthropoda; class Insecta; order Lepidoptera; family Pyralidae; genus Acrobasis; species Acrobasis suavella. The sequence goes on from OW971939.1 coordinate 344,441, forward strand.
CGGACAATATGGAAGAGCCGTTATGTTTAATCTATAGGTATAATGCTACTGGCAATGGCAGCAGGTTATGTTCTGAGATGCTTTAAGACGCCTGACTTCTCTATGACCCGCATGGTGGTATATTCAGAACAGTCTAATGGTCTTCTAGATCCTTTCCTACCTTCTGTCTAGTCAATAAGCAATGCAGTGTAGCTGCAACCCATCAATATCGGACAAGAAGAGAATAAATCATTGCCGATTTGATTGTCTTCTGCATATTCATGCCCTAAACATCAGGGTACTTTAGGTTCCATGTACGTCGTAAGGGACAAAAACGTCATTATGGGGTCGTAGAAAGACGAAATTTTATAAATATAAAAGATAGGAATAATGCTATTCAGAAGACTCACTGGTACACCATACAACTGCTCCTCTCTGCAGGTCGTGGTCTAAATTTAGCAACTATCTGTGTTGTGCAGCCCGCCACAAAACTTGCCTACCTTTTTTCAAACTGGCATTTTGCTTAAGATGTCTTCACACTGAAGATAAAATCCACCACTTTTGTTACGTCTTGTACTTACTTACATGTCAACTATACCCTTAATAACTGACTGGATACCATTTTGTATGGCAATACTCGTTACCTCTTGTAATTAATGTAAAATCTCTTGTTTCAGGTAAGACGCTGGGATTATTGATCTTTTCTAAAGTCTGAAACTGAAGCCGCAGCACAGGTATTTATCATATTATGAATTAGTGCTAGTTTCAAAAGATGTCGGGTACTTAGAAGTCCTACCAAGTTTGTTGTACCATTTGAGGGTACATATATTTCAGATTTTTAACTTTTTCAGATTGAACGAGACATTTTTGACTTTTTTCTGTCTTCTTTTTGCCTCAATTACTATTTTTTTTTCTTTCAAAATAAAGTTAAATGTTCGCTCCTTTGTGAAGAAATGCTCCTTATCCCAGTTATCTCCGGCATCGAGTTATGCGGCGACATTACATTCACCACAATGCAGTTACACTCAATGCAGCTATAAATAGTGCCGCTAGGTTCTTGGATTTAATATTCAGAGAGGATTTTTCGAGATTTAGAGATGGTACTTGTATTTTTAGTGGATAGTGTAGCAAAAGGAACAACTTTCGAGTGACAACTAATAACTAGATGTCGTTATAAATGTTGTAGTGCCTTTCCCATTTGACAAGTATTTTGGTCATAAATTTTTTACAATAATATAGAAATTGATTTATTTACATATTATTCACTTATCAGCTTCACTGTCATATATGCAAGGATTTCATACCATATATGAATATCATAATTCAAAATTTATTCTGAAATATAAAATAAGTAGGAAAAATGTGCTTTCAATTCTTTCCTGTTTCCAATTAATGGGAATTTATAGGTATGAGTTTTGAAGTACTGTTTATTATAATTACTTTCCTGTAAACACTGTGATAAGTTATTTTTAACACAGCCTCTTTATATATTTAAACAAATTCCTTCCTCATTGACGAGATTAAGGAATATGTAACATACGTTTATGTTGAATATTTACACTATAACAAATGCATTTCAATTGCGAATGCTGGAAAACACTTTCCAAGTGACAAAGTAAATACTTAAAGCAATTTTAAAGTAATTTATTCAATTATTTTTACTTTATTCATTTATTTTTGGTATCTACTCGTGCCATTAAAATAATTGCACGCACCAAGGCTAGAATTTTGAGCTGCTTCTTTGTTTCTGTTGTTGTCTATTCAGGTCAGTATATTATTTTCTACAGTTGCATTAAAACTATAATATCGTTTTTATATTTTTTTAATTTGCAAGGCTTGTTGTTGCTTATATAAAAAAAAAGTTTCGGGCGAAACAAGTTACAGAAAAACTAAGGAAGGTAAGTTCTACTCTCTAGTTGTGCATGAGGAATTATGACGACAATGGCACACAGTCAAAGCCTAACCTCCACATCTGTTGAGGTAGGGCGATTCCTTGGACCTCAACAATGTAATTCTCCTTCTCCTCTCGAAGTATTTTCTACTTGGTTCAAAGGCAATTGGGTATTTTCCTGGGTCAAAAATAAAGAAATTAAAACGTCGCAAAATAATGTCACTTGTCATTGAACATATCCATTTTAACGTGACTTTAGATTTATTATTGCAGAAAAACTGATAATAAGAACGCTATTCGAGCGCATTCTAAACTATGACGTTATCTGCCTGTATTTCATACAAATCCCTATCCCAATGTTTGTTTTGACGTTTAGAAAAAAGTATCTGATTTGACTTGTTGGAAAATAGCGAATTGAAGTTTGTGATAGATCCTATCTAAATATATTGAACAGTACAAGCTCGCTATGCGGCTCACGTCGCGCCCTACAGCCGGTTGCAGTGTACTGCACACGTACAGACATACGATACGAGCATATAATGTCGCGTCTCCTCAGATATGTAAATGTTTGTCTGGCTGCTTTCCTACGACGCGGTGCTTTGTTCGTCCTAATTTATCAATCGGTGTCGTCTCCTTTCCCTTCATAAAAAGGCACGCAGTGAAAATACTGACTATGTCAAAGTTTCTTCACGAGCAATAGGCTAAAATTAAGATCTCCGTATAAGATCAACAATAGGTATGTGGACTGGGTTAAAAATGTAATTATTGTTTTATTTGGTCCGTCAAATAGATTATTATAAGTATAATATATAAAATATAAAGTAGTAAAAATTTCCAAAAATACAGTGCTTCGGAGTTTCAGAGTGGGGGTGATTTCATCATTAAAAATTGTAGCTGATCGTGACTTCACGCGAAATTTAAATGCGATGTAAATAATCTTTATTTTTTTATTTAGCCATATACACACATAATAATTTTCAAATGACATGGAATAAGAAATTGAAGACCATCCAGCCCCAGGCAATTTCCGAACGAGACTGATGTATCTTTGACATTAATGCTAATTAGAAATAAAGAAAAAAATATACCATACTTTTTACTAATATATCTAATGAGCCAAAACAAATTTGTTTTTTGTCCACATCCCCGTTATCGATGTAAGTCATTGATATAACACTTGGACTTGCATAATTAGGTACATTTTTTTTTGTTAAACCACGATTTTATCTTACTTGAACAACTGTGTTTTAGTTAGGAATTTATGAATCCAGAATACACGTATTCGATATAAAATGTGTGAACGTACAAATTAACATGCACACGCTACGTTTGTTTATATGAGTGATCGTTTCTCCGTAACCCGCTGGACGAGCCATTGAACTTTACGATATGTAGCGCATGTACTCGCACCTACTTAGGTACTGCATATTGTCTTTGTCATAGATAATGTAATTTATTTTATAGAAATTTCTCTCGATTTCTCGTCGAACCAACGCAACATAATGTACCTAATCTGCTTTGGAGTCTCGACGCTACGATAAAAATAATAATAATCTTATTTTTAAGAAATGAGATAGAAAACTTCTTTATTAGGTACAAATAACAACAACATTCCTGTATTAACTTCATTTTCTACCAGGGCCTTTTCTACCAGTCAACCAACAGGTGATGCTGAGAAAGTAATCATTTAATTTTCGTAAATAAAATTTAATAAAGAAAACATAATGAAAATATGATTTACGAAAAAAAAAAGTAAATGGCAAATAGAAATTTGAGGATAAAGGCGCTCGTACACAGTGCAATCGTCTTGCCTGTTAAATACATTTTATTTGAACCAATAAATTTATTGGCATGGTTGACGGTTCGTTAGACCATGCGAGTCATCTATTGCTTCTAATGCTATTAGAGGCGGCAACTGGCAATAAAAATTGAAGTGTTTGTAATGTGTCGTGTGTTTGAGCAAGTAAGCACTCGCAAGAGCGACATCATGACACTTCCTTGCCGAATGCATTCTGAAGTCCAGTCAACTTAGTGTTAAGTCATCATTGTACCTGAAAATGTATATTTATCATCATTTGGTTTCTGTATTGCTCGCCGTTATTTTTGTTTTGTGAATTGCGGTAATTACCAAGCGGGCTTTAATGTATAATTTGACAATAACGCCGAGAAAGCAACATGCATTATTCAAAGCCTTTCTAATGCGGTCTCTGCGAGGTTTGCCTGATTCATATTAATGCTAAATCTTATTACATTAATATTATACTCTATACGAATTTTAAAAAATATTGCTTTTACTCCTATGATATTAGGTACAGTATTGGATCCAATCCCGAGTTCAGTGAGCCTCGTCTAACATTGACAAATGAGACTGTGCATATTATAGTAAACGCGCAAATAAGTCATAATTCATTCCATAAGTGTCAGAATTAATTTCATTTACATCTGTTAAAAAAAAGGAATTTCCAAAAATAATCGTATGACACACATGCTAAAATAAATTGTGTGATCTTCGAAAGGGCAAGTAAGCACTCGCAAGAGCGACATCATGAATCTTCCCTTGCCGAATGCATTCCGAAGTGCAGTTATTTTTGTCACTGGTGCAGTGAGATCTCTCGCAGGAATCTGGAGCGACACTGGACAAAAATGTTGTTCAGCAATATATTCTTTCTATTCTATTAATGTTGACGTTAATAGAATAGAAAGATACTAAGTTGGTAAGGGCCTGAACTGATGGGCGCCACCGGTTCTTTTTTAATCCGTGTTATGGGCTGTCCAATGTTAGTTCTGTTTTTTTTTTCCGCAATATGGCGAGGCCCAGTAACTTATTTGTTAAGCTTTAATTTAATATGAGTTGAGTTAATATAAATTCTATTACGTTATTTGTAAAGTTACACTGTTTGTTAACCCTATATAAAATAAATAAAAAAAAAAAAAAAAGATTGAGAGATTTTTATACGACAACAGAATTGATAACAGTAGCAGAGGTGTAAGTATTTACTTTAAATTAAATAATTCAATGAATAAAACGCCATGGATGATCAAATTGACGAATTTTATTCATGTTTTAGATATATTATTAAGACTCCAACATACGAATCATATACAAGTATTTATTTGAATCTATTTTAGGTCAGTAAATCTTGAGAAAAATTATATTAAATGATGATTACTGATAAGTTCATGAGTTATGAGTTCATGACACAACATACAACTTCCTGATTATAATATACTAAGGCTTTAATAAATAACTTAAAATACAATTAAAGTGAATTTAACACATATGTGGACGTTAACGATCGTCGCGATGGCAACCGGCGACCATCGACCGTCAGTGTCAAGGTCACTCGCGCATGCGTCGACTGCAAAGCAGCCGGCTGGCCCCCTTTGCTTTATTTTTAGTACGCTCCCTTTAAATTAAGCCTTATGCTGAAGTTCACTTACTAATATTTTTGGTTTTCGAAACGGAATTCATATTTATTCTTGTTTATTAAAACAATTAGTGGTACTTTTTAACCAAATAATTCATAAAATGCTATTATAATGAATATAAGACCTAGTGTTCGACAAATAACTAAAAATCTATTGTCTGTAGGCTGGCAGTTGAGTAGATGTGAACATAAACGTAAAAAAAATTAACATTTATTTTCTATGTACCTACTTAATTAATAAATAATGGGCTTATTCATTTTAACCTAATATACTTAATTATGGAATTAATTACCATTGCTAACGACTGAGATTTTTATAATCCTCAAATATTGCAAGTTAATTAAGTTTTTATGTTTGTTTAAGTAGGCCATTCACAGCATTTATAGCTCTATGTATATCATTTTATTTACTTTACGATCAATTTAGCCAGCTTTACGAATAAAAAAGTTAAAGAGTCTGAATGTCTCTTTTTGAAACTTACTAAAGGCAAATATTTCGTAAAAAGTTATTCCACATTTGCTTTTTGTCCAAAAATTTCTTCACCGAGGCTAGTCAAGAGAGTCTAGGACTGAATCTTCAACAATAACATTTTGGATATTATAGATCAAACGTTTCTATAGGTCGCATTTTTCTCGTTTTATACCTATTTTCTCGTAAAGAAAGTATCATGGCCTATCTTGCTAACAAAATTTGCACATCGAAAAAAAATCCTGTTTTTACACATTTTTTAGCAGCTGATCTAAGAAACGTTTCTTAGACCTGCCTTAACATGCCACAAATAGACAAGTGGGCCACAACCCACAAGGCAGCTCTCGTAAAATGAGTATAAGTGCTGTCAGGCGGATGATGCAACGATAGCTATGCACCGAGAATAGTAATACTCTCATAGAAATGCAGGAAGTTGCTGTGATAGCATCTTACAACGACATTGCGTACCCAACAAATATAGGTACTAAGCTCTATTTCTATTTTAAAATTTCGATTAGGATTATTCTCGTCGAATCAAATGTAAATCTAACTAACTTCTTGATGATGTTAACAATTTAGATTTAAAACAGGAGCAATCCCTTTATGTACTGCTATTGCACGCAGTAGATCCTTGTCAGCTCCTGCCTAGTTGAAATTAATTTGACGACAAACAAACGAGGCAATTAAGCGGCGAGATTAGTAATTATAGTTAACACCGCCTTTTAGTTTTGTTGTGGTGTTAGATGAGACTCATTTGCTGTTCTAGCGTCAATCTGTTGTAAATTAATCGGTGTTGACAGTCGTGAACCCTTTGGATGAGTGACGGAGATGGTGTTGTGACTGCTGACGGATACGGGTTCCGTGTTCCTATTTAAAGAACAGGAACCGTGTGTACACAATTCCGATACACTATAAATGTAATAGGTACTAGTACTATTTTAAGATCCAACCTTAATCTTTTCACTATTGTTGACGAAACTGCAGATAGCAAGAAATTACGTTTAGAATCTGAGACAAAATGGAAAATACTTACAAAATACGACATCTTAAACTAACACAAAGCGCCAAGTCACTGATCTAAAGATTATCTAGTATACCAGTTTAATGCATTAATACTGGAAGTAAAGGTGGGATATAGCGAATACTTAGCTAGCGTATTGCCTTCTCTATGTTGCTTAGTTTTTGTCGGTCTGTGCCCCATGATGCGAGACTAGCAGCTGTCACGCGTCGTCGCCCATCTTTTGTTGCAAGATCTTCCAATGTGGATACTGTAGCTTGGTGGAATCCATTGTCAGGAACCTGTTCTTCAAAAAATATCAATAAATGACTGATACATCTGAACCTACTACGCGGCCTTAGAGGACAAAATTCGTTACAACTACTAGTAGATTGTTTATTGATTTAACTTAATTTATCTTTTTGTGAGTTTTGTTTGTTAATAAAAACGTTTATTAATTTTCAGCATTAAAAGAATTGGTAGCTTTTAATTTGATTTAGTTTACATGTTAATTAGGTATGTGTTTAGTTAAAGGTAGTAATGTTAAAACAGCTTACAATGATTTTTTATTGAAGCTGACTAAAACTGGTCTAGCTGGGGTAACAATTACCAAATATACTCGTTCCGTTACTTAATTAGCTCCGATATCAAGTTTCTGCAAAAACTGAGGTTTGTCTACGATATCTTGAAATCCTAATTTTTTAAATATTGTAGCATTATGGTAAAGAGCTCGTCTTCCAGGCACGTGTCTTGGAGAATCCTTGAATAAACTAAACAGCCTTGCAAAAACCACAGCTCCGACCGGTTTCCAGAAACGCAGCGGAAGTATACAACCCAATCTCAAAACTTATCAAGAAGCGTTGAAAACATTTTACAGCTTGTTTTTCCATTAAACCGACCTACACTGGACATTGCAAATCCATCGTTACTGCAAAGATATCCAGTGCATTTCACATTTAAGATGTTTAAGAATTCTTGCCTCATCAGATTTTAAGCACTGTGGCATAGGATTTAAAGTAGGTTTTAAGTTTTTCGGGTGTTCTGTTGGCAGTTTTTGCGCGGGTAGCGGACCAGTACGGGGTAATTGATGTAGACCGAACGCGGCCGTTGACCTCGTGGGTAACGGATCAGCTTCGCGTGAGGCATGAAGGCTAACGTCGGATTAAAGTATGGGTGCAAACACGTTCAAGTAAACTGCATTCTTAGAGAAAGCTGAGATGGCTTTAAATTAGTCTAGGGGCCGGACGCGACGCACATATGGCGAAGCGCAGCGCAAAGCATTTTTCACTGTCAAAACATTATCGACATTGTGCTCTTCTAAATAATATCCAAACTAAATAAAATTCATTACTATCCAAACTCAATTATCACAATACTTACGCACATATGGCGAATTTCGACTGGGCTGTAACTCTATAAGTATTGTGTTCATTGATTTTGGATGTTATTTCAAAGAGGACAATGTCGATAATAGTTTGACAGTGAAAAATGCTTTGCACTGCGCTTCGCCGTATGTGCGCCGGCCCTAGGAGTCTTATCTTCAATATTTTTGAACAAGATGAAAAAAATTAAGGAAACGACTTTAAGAACGGGATAGAGAAAAATCATGTATTTTAATTTAGCTTTTATTACCTGCTATATTTTAGTTATCTAATTGGCGCCCAAAACGCGATTGGATTTCAATGAAAATAATGCAACAATTTCATCCTGTATTTTTTTGTGGAATGGTAAAAATTTGCAATCGTCTAAAAGAACGTGCATGAAGCATGTGCATCTACATTAACAAATACATATATTAATAAGCAATACTCAAGTTATGAGTTAGAGTACAATATTTAAGACCACTAAGTCTCAATAAATGTAACAGACGGCCACTTCTATTGCAATCAATAACTCTGTATCTGCGCCATACAAGGCGTGACACCGGGACGCACGTGCGCGTACTTTGACACGTGGGATGGATTTTTATTGCCAGACAAATTTATAGGTGGGGTGATACGCGTACTTACATCAGTCAATATGACATAAATTTTATGTCGCTGTTTCAAAACATTGATGAAACAGCATCATCAATCACTTGAATTTGTCTCATAATTTTTTTTTCTTTTAAAATTAGGTACCTATTTATTTATTTAAACTTTATTGCACAGTAAAAAATGTACGAGTGGTGAACCTAAAGCTATATGGCATTCTCTCTTGGTCAACAATTAGACCAAGCAGAATATATGTGTGGCCGTCGTGATAAACTTCGTAAAGTAAAAACTATATTATTACCTAAATATAGATTCTTAAAAATCAAAGGCAAACAATGCATTTACTCTCGAATCGTCAAAAACTAAATTAAATTATATAAAAAATAAGATTTAGTCGGCACCCTATCCGCAAAGGCTCAATAAGTAATTCAAATACTTATTAAAAGTTTACAGAATAAAGTATGAATAGTAAAGTTGTAAAGGATGTTAAACTTAGCAGCTACTGGTTTAGTAAGTGGCGGTTGATTTCCCTGGAGACAACAATATCTAAATATATATAACTCAAAGGTAACTTACTGACTGACATAGTGATCTATCAACGTACAGCCCAAACCACTGGACGGATCGGGCTGAAATTTGGCATGCAGGTAGATGTTATGACGTAGGCATCCGCTAAGAAAGGATTTTGATCAATTCTACCCCCAAGGGGATAAAATAGGGGATGAAAGTTTGTTTGAAACTTTGTCAATTTTAAACCGATCGGGCTTAGACTTTGCATGCATAAAGCTACTATGACGTAGGCATCCCGTAAGAAAGAATTTTGATAAATTCCACCCCTATGCGAGCGAAGCCGCGGGCAAAAGCTAGTTGCATTATATTGCCGGTCCCTGTCAGCTGTTGCTGCCATACGAATTGCGCTTTTCACAAATTCTCCAAGAAAGAGCTGTTTTATGTAAAAAGAGAAAAAATTTAAGTCTCTGAGACAGACTGATATTTGTACCCGTTTTTTTAACCGACTTCCAAAAAGCAGAAAGTTATTATCAATTCGTTGCTATCTTTTTTATGTATATCCACCGATATTCGAAGACATCTGGACCGATTTGGAAAATTCTTTTTTGTTTGAAATGGTCTCGGAAAATTTTATCAAAATCGTTTGTGTAGAGTGGGAGTGAAGGCGGTTTTTAGTTTTGAAAAATTATAAGCGCAATCGGTCCTTAGCTGCGCTATTTCGTAGCTCGAGATTCGCTTTCCGGCTTTTCATTTTTCACTTCAGATGGTCTTCCGCAGTCTTTATTGTGTAAACAATCTACACATATTAGTAGATTTTTTTCTAACGACATTTGTGGATTAGGGTTATCATGCCAGACTGTCACACGGTCCGGGGTTCGATCCCGGAAAATGATCTTTTTCAGAGTGACCTGGGTCTTGGATGTTTGTCTACCTTTATTATTATATGTATTTGTTATAAAATATAGTACATAGCGTCGTTGTTATCGGGATTTGTGGTATCCTATAACACAAATCCCGAACTTAATTTGGGGCTAGCTCATTCTGTGTGATTTGTTCGTCTGTATCAATGGATATATATAACAAACTTTGCTCGTACGAAGAGTCATTGTTGTGTTTATGCATGCAGCACTGTTGTAAGTACCCTACGCTCACATTTTTTTTCCTTTCTTAACACACTAAAATAAATAAGTACGCTAATAATATTAAAAGCAGGCCTAAATTCAGTCAGCCTAATAATTAATTTAACATTGACCTAGTTTCATATGTTATTGTCTAAGAATGTGTCCATCGGCACTTTTCTTATTGTCTCTATTAATTAAGGGGGAGGCACTTTGTTTTTGTGTATCTACTGGCACATTATTGCACTATAATATCAATGTATTTTTTTTAAACTACACTAGTTCAAAGCGTTTAGTTCTTTTGAGACATCGCACTATGTCCGTGTTGTCGAGGAGCTGGATCGCCTCGACATTCACATGGTGAAGCAGTCTATATATCGATCACAAAAAAATAATATTTACGCAATGAATTCATTTGCAAGCAAACGCGGTAGAAGCGCCGTGATGCCGAAAGGTAAACAGTAAGCTGCTTTGAATTAGAAATGCCAGAATGTGTCCGTGTCATTAGCCTAGATTCCTAGATATCCGGCGTATCATAAAATGTGTGTTTTAGATTCGTATGTATTACCGTTATCTTTGCAGATTCTGCCGAGTAAGTTGAATCGTTTTTCTTACTGCATTTTAGTTTTTAATTTATGAATTTGGTTTTTAACTATAATTTATTTCTTAATGTAAACCAGAAAAGAAGTGCCCCAAAACGCTACCTTGTGGCACTCCGTATTTATTTTGTTTGAAATAAAGTAAATATACAAACGCAAGTAAGTATCTATACTACATATAGATTTTGCCTTTTGATAATCTAAGGGCAACTGGACACTATGAGAAGATTTAGAAGGTAACGAAAAACCAATTCCAAACTGCATATTCTAGAACCTTTCTACTTTCAGGATATTAGTATCCTGTCGCCACTTGTATCTCAAACATAATACTTTCATAATAATACTACGGATTCTCTCTTCCATGATCACAAATTTCTACCATCAAGGTCTGCAATGTTTACCATATACCATAACCACAGACAAGCAGAAGGTCATGGCTGGCGCTGACATCGACCACCGGTCCCTGCGGCCCACCGACACAGCAACCGGTCCGACGGGTCCGTCATACAAACTTGCACAGAATGCACCTAGAGCATTTGCCTTGCTTTATATAGAAAAACCGGCTTACGTTTTAGTACTATGTTCAGGTAATAGGACCACCAGGCTAGACACAGTTAATTTAGCATGGTCGTCATCGTCACACGTTTGTCAAATCGCGTCGACACATACTGGAAAGCGCCACTCAGCCCTTCAGGTCAACTCGCAAATTACCTTTAGAAACCAATACTGTGATCACGAAAGAAAATCGATGTCATGTACTCGTAGTTTTAAAGAGCTGATTAAGTCGCGCATAACTTGTTTGTGAGTATAATACCTATTATTAGTTATGTTGTTCCTAAAGTACTGCATATATAACTTACAGTCTTGACAGCCTCATTATATGTACTAGGCAAAGCTATAAAAGCTCAAGAAGGACCCCCGCGGGGTAAAACTTATAATATATATATACTGCTGACTTTATAATACTTCTCTTTCTAATGAATATACAACAATGATGTATGTTGTATATTATTTATGTATGTTGTATTCAACATGTCTATTGCAGTAACAAAAGGTTCAGGTACAAGTTATTAAAATGCAATATTCATAGCAGCCCATAACAACTGCTCAATGACTCGAGAAAGTAAACTGTGCGCTCCATAGGGCTGTCAATTATTTTACAATCAAAATGTTTATTCTACCACTTTGGTTTGTTCATATGTACTTATCTGCTTTCGAAAGTATCTTTTGTGAGAACTAATGATTCGATGGCTCCATAAAAAAAAAATCTGGCCCCATTTTGGCAAGATCTTCATTTATAGAACTCATATTCTAAGAAACAGATACATAATCTGCGTTTTTAAATGGAAAAACGATAATAAGGTCATTATTTGTCAACCCTGTTCCGCCCACTGCGCCGGCGCATCCCTGTTTATTTATTATGGCCGATACACCCCGAGCGAGGGCAGGGACCTCGTCGACATCGATAATACTATTTATAGTGCCTGCAGCGTGACTCGTCGACAGTCGACATGTACCACTGATTGTACTTCGTAAGAAGAATGCACTTGTCATGCTGCCCTCAGTAATGTCAATCAACTACCTATACACTTATAGAAGACGTCTTGGCTTTAAAAGGTGTAATAGGTGCTATTACTACTTCAGCAGGTGGGGCTATCAAAGGAGTATAGCTTTTTTTTACCAGCTGTATAAATTACATTAAATGTAGTCTTTATTACAAATAATTCTTAGATATTATGGCTATTCTTGGTTTACTTGATATTGACTTTTGACTTGTCTGAGTTAGATGTTTTTTAGTCTCTGTAAGGAGCTTTCAAGTTATCATGTTTTAAATTATCAGTTATCGCGCCGTAAGGTTTCAAGTTGTCACGTTTTAAACTACCCGTACCAAGTCGCAGGTATTTTTCTTTACAAATATTTTGTTTTATTTCTTCTACTAGTTAAACTTGCTATATATTTTTGTCAAGCTCGACAGGAACGTGGCCAAATCAAACTATCGATTGTTTGCCTCGATGAGGTCGATGAGGTTGGACAGTACAGCAATGATGAAGACGAAGACCTTTTGCAGACACGGGGTGAATTGACCTCGTCGGTTGAACTCTGACATGGTAATTTAACGGACTTTATAAATCATATTAATGAGCAGTTTGTTTACGTGATCTGCTCCAAGCATGTGGAGCACGCTAGCACGCAAAGTTCAAGCTAGTCAAACAAATGCTTATGTAGATCGCCCCCCGCGGCTCCGCCTGAACGTTAATGTTCTTTAAATAACTGACAATGGCTGGTCATTAGATACCACTTATTTTTTTGTTATGGTAATGATGAAAGTACTTAACGAACGATATCTAGCAAACACTTCGTGTTGGTGATGGTAGTTACGAAGAAACGGAGCTTTCTTTGGTTTCATCTTTACTTAGAAGTTTTCTTACAGCTCAAGGTGGTCAGGCAACGTGTTAAACGACGCTAGAAAAGAATAAATGCAATTAAAGGTGGACGGTCTAACAGCTCAAGTTGCGAAATAACCAAATTCCCAAATAAAAATGGTGATATGCACCGCTGTAAAGAAGATATTAGTTCAAGGTTTAATTAGCTCTGGTCAAGCCTGCTTTTTTCAATGGTAATAATTGTAGTGTCAGTTGGTCCGGCCCATGAGTCACTGGTCACGGATCAGTTACAGTTACTGCTTGCAGGACACGCGATGCCACTGCGGTCGGCAGAAGGCCGCTCAAACGTTAAATACTTACTTGAAATTAGACACTTCGCATAATGATACGAAATGTTAGATTGATTCTTTGTTACTTGCAAGAGAAAATGTATACATGTTGTGTTCATTAAGTCAAAAAACGTTTTGATTTCATTCTGTTTTAGTTTCTAAATTCGCTGACTAAATATGGACTAGCCTCTGAACATCATATCGTTTTTTATACAGTGGACAAGCTTAGTTATATTGAGCCATTTTTCCAATATAAAATATGAATCGTTTAATCTAAATCAGTCTGTCTATAGATCAGAAAAATCCTTTTAACCAGAGATCATACACTAGCGATCTATGCATTTAACAACCTACCAAAACATATTCATTACCAAAATAGAATAATTTTTCAAAACTAAAAACCGACTTCACCCCCAAACTACACAACCGATTTTGATAAAATTTACCAGGTACCACCTGGAAAGTATACCCTTTAAAACAAAAAAAGAATTTTTGAAATCGGTCCAGGCGTCTTTGAATAAAATCGGTGAACATACATAAAAAAATGAAGGATCGCGACGAATTGATAACCTCCTTTTTTGGAAGTCGGTTAAAAAGCAAAACAGAACACAGAAAAAGATCAGATAACTTTGAAGAATGCGCAGTCACAAACAATGATGATAATTCGAGTAACAACCAACAATTTTATTTGAAATGGCTTCATCGATAAGATTTACGACGTGATAATGACAACAAACGCCGTGGTTGTTGGCGATCTCACGGAGGTTAGGAGTTTGTTGGTCGACGACCCCGCGCCCGCGGGTCAACTCTAATGGTGGCTTGACACGAAGCTCCAAAGTTCACCTTATTACCGTGATTTACTGTGATTCCTGAAACAAATAACTTCTTTGTATTCAAGTCTTGCAAATTTTAGGCCGGTAGCTCGCTTTTTAAAAGTCAAAATAAAGGAAATTTTAAAGTATACTTCATACAAAATCTTCAATATCCTTGAAGTACCTAGAAGTATAGGAAATATCGACTCGTGAGCATACTACTCTGAAAATAAATAATTAAAAGAAGACCTGAGTTTTGTCTAATTATAAGTAAGTAAGAAGAGAGGTGGGAAAAAAAGAATAAAATATATTTAGTAAAACAGCTCCTATTCTAGAAACCGAAAGCCAAAATGTTCCAAGTAAGTACCTACTTACACGCAAGGATGTGTTGTTTGCTTACTTATCAAAACTAACTCATTAGTTGCAATGGGTACCTACTGATAGCATTCTAGGTACCTATCTAAAATATCCTGTCCGCAGCACAGAGATAATAGAGTAAATGTGACATGACGGAATAGATTAATTACGTACACATGACAGTACGATATTACAACACTTCTCAGAGAATCCGGGCCTTTATGTAAAGTTTACTAACAACGCATAACAGTAGCATTCAGGACCAAGGCAAGTAAATGTAGAGTAAACAAGTTCATTGTTCGTAAATATGAACGTGGTCTAGCTGGTCATGAAATTCAAATAGACAAAATTCCAATGCTCAACAGCACAAATAATAGTATACCAGAAAAAAAAATACAAAACAAACAACATGACGCCTTGGACAAAAGAAATTCTATGTGTATTACTTCATAAACTGGTAATACCACAATCAATGAAATAATAGACTTACCTATGTAATCTAGAGCGGTGACTAATGCCGACGCTGCTATTGATGGTCTGGGAGACAGGCGGGAGGTTGTCAAGCCAAATCGAATGTACCATATCGGGAATCAATGGAGGGCGAGACCTTATCTGGAGGATGACTAGCCGCCTGAGAATGTACCTCCCTACACCTACTTGCAATATTTGTACTTACTAAATAGATGCATAAATAGAAAAAATAATTCTAGCAAAAAAAGGTTTTTACTTTTTACCACAGGTACAGTCGATAAAATTCTACATTGTTTAAAGTCACATAATTAAATTATCTGGTAAATTATATAAGTTACTGCCAATCTCAAGAATAATATTCTTTTTCGAACTTCGTACTTTGGTTATCTCTCTCTTCTCCGGTTGACATGTACCGCACTTCAATTCACATATACATATACATATTCTTAGTACAATCATTATTCGTACAAAAATAATAAAAAAATACTACTATCCTGAACTTTGACTAGTAGAGAATGCTATTAGCATTAAGTCCGCCTTTTATACCATTTATTATTGGTAAATAAAGTTTTTAAATAAATACCATTCGATGTACCAAAATAAGCTGTTTCCTATTTTTTCTAAGTATGTAATTTAAATTTTAAATAATGATCCATTCGCATTAAAATCGCATCAGAAAGTCTACCACCATCAGATTCTTCTAAACAGAACTCATTAATCCTGCTGGCTTTATATCTTGACAAAGCCGTGTCTCGAGGTACTTCCTGCCGGCTTCCGCGCCCATTGTGGCCGGCTTGAAGCCACTCCTGGGATGACGCAAACTCACCTTTGTTCCATTTCAAGCTACGATAGATAGTTAAGTTCAATAGGTTTCGAGAAAAGCGAGGACGAAACTCAATATTGTTTATTTATTCTTACGAACTGTTTTTAGAAATTCTTATTGAATAATCTAGTCTTTGCCGATTCCTCATCATCGCTTGTTTGTATACTTAGATATTTAGAATCTTGTCATAGAAACTTTCCTTGCTCACCCATCAGTAGATACATGCATTCCATGTGGTATTCCGTCCAGAAAGACTATTTGTAAGGATTGACATTCCACATACCTCACTACACTTGTTAACTGAGGAGAATTTGACATCGTATCACATAGTTCATAAGGGCGTCTGTTTACAACGTCAATAAATAAGCTGTGCTGATTCAAACGAGAATGCTCAGTCAATGAGACAGTCCCATTGAACCCAAATTCCCACGAAACAGAGATGCTATCAAGCGACCTTCAGCGAATGCATGTGCAGAACGCCGACTGGTAGTGTGGTGAGGACGAGCGACACGGTCGCTGGCGGCCCTGGTCCACTGGGTCAGAGGCACCCATGCATCATTGTTATGGTCCTGATGTACTGAGATTGATGGTCAATTTCATAACATTTATATTATTACACTACATAAAAGAAGATGATGAAAGGGAAGAAATTCCTCTCATAGCACGCGCTTTTATAAGTAGCTAACTTAATAAAGGATCTGTTGTATCTTCATTCGAATAAGTTAATATTAAACTGTCTTACATACATCAAGTAAAATTAAACGGTAGCGTAATTGCCAGCTACAAATTATCCCTAACGGCGGGTGTAACCATCAATCTCTCGAGCAAGAACCGGTCTGCGCTCTAATCGGCCGGCTATCTGACTGGTGTGGTTACCCGGACAAACTTACGAACCCGGAATGACGGAGACGGTTTATTATCCAAAAGTTCCGATAACGACGGTAATAAAGGACTCGTTAAAGAATAAGAAACAGCGAGAATTAGAAATCAAAACACTAGAGTGAGAGCTTACGAAGATTTTGAAGCCGATAAATTTTTATTGCCTTGTTATGTCTTTCTTTAATTAAAATACGCGTAATCATTGAATTAATATACACTGCAAATAATGCATTTGAAACATTCGAAAAATATACTTATATTTTGTCTTTTTGTTTGAGTTTTTAGAAACGGGATAAATAAGTATAAAGAGATGTTTTTAGTTAATGTCATGAAATCGTAAAGGTACTCGCTCATTTGGCAATGATTTGTATGTGGTTTCTTCTACTGTAGACGAGCATATGACTAAATAGAGATAAGAAAATTCAATATACTTAGTACCTCGAACAATATATACTCGACAGTGATAGACAATACAGTAGTACAGTGGCCTAGTCGCCACCATTCTTGTGTTCGATCAAATCAAGATATGATAAATTATAGTTCGTCGATGTATGTTCACATGCTGATTACAACACTGCAATTTCTTCGACGATTTGTTAGATTCCCACATCACGATAGTAGTAATGTTTTTCCTGAGTGCATGAAGTGTTGTTTGTATGTAAATGATGGAGATAAACACAATGTGGCAACCAGACCTTAGCAAGCACTGGAGAAATCTAATGGTAGTGTCGGAAACACTAGAAAGACAAGTTTGTGGCTTATCTCAGATTTAGTCGAAAGTCTTTCAGCATTCACTAGTAATATTTCTGGTTTGTAATCTACCAACATTTTTTGTGATCAAGCATGAATAAATATCAAGGAAAGGAGCCTCAAAAATTATAAGTATTGTTTTTAAACCTTAATTTTCATTAGTGCAAAACTCGTGATGGCCTACCAAAAATATTCCCACGTTTTAGGTTCCTTTGACTTTTTTTCATTTAATACCATTTAATATAATAGAACACATAATTCCAATTATAGCCATAGCAGAAATAACTTTATCGACTCCATTTTCCTCATCGTTCGTCAAACAAAACAAGCCACGAAACACAATGCTCCCGTCATTCACCCGCATCACAAAAGGATTTTGCCCAAAAGGACGTACACCTACTTATTTTGGCGCCTCCGAATATATTGTTCGGTATTTCGATAACAGGTGTCTGCTTTTTATGATAGCGTATACTCATTAGAGCATAATATTTTGAACATTTACGAAGTGAAAGCGATTGCTTCATTTTTAAGCTTACATCTCGGTCAAACTAACTATTCCGTGTGATTGTAAATCCAGACAATACTCATCTCGTCTAGGCTTTTTGCGGCGAAATTTTGCTCCTTTTGAAAGTAAACAAAGGATTATTTGAAATATTTTGGAAACAAAACCTAGAGTTTGACAATTCGCGTTGGCAAATGAGGCGTGCTTCCACGGCTGGCATGTCTTTGTCTTGCGCTGTCTGAGCGTGACTGATTGCAGAACATGAAATCTGAATCGGGAGCAGTGGGTCGGTTCATTGACGAATACTGTTATTAAGATGCTATTTAGTTTTTTTAGTATCGTTTTTGGGGGTCTGGAACAAATCTTATTGTTGTAAATCATTATCATTTTAGTAATTGTTATATTGGAGCTTTCACTTACAACAGAGACTATTTTGTTTACTATGTGAAAGTTTTGGATGTTTGGTTCTCAAGCTAAAACTTACCAGCGAACAGATTAGGATAAAATGTGGTGATTTCATTAAATGCTCATCGTTATAATCCGTACCTCCCACTGCTGGGAATCGTTTCGGGAAGTCGTTCCCTGTCAGTGAATCTCATTTGCCACGCTCCTATACTACTTTCATCCATGTTGGACTCGCGATCTTTCTGGTGTCGTCAGGGAAATCTTTTCAATCAGATTCTAAAACTAAATTACATACTATCAGCATTAACATCCTCATTTTATGACGTATTGATTTTAGTAGCTTCATAAAAACTTGCTATAATGATCTTTCTCTTTTTCCCCAGAACACACAATGAACGGTCTAAACGGTCACAGCAACGGCGAGGTGAACGGCGCCGGGGACATCATCACGCAAAACCAGCAGCGTGGCTGGTGGACCATCGGGCTGATCAACTCGCGGTACCGGTACCTTACCGCAGAGACCTTCGGCTTCAAGATCAACGCCAACGGCACCAGCCTCAAGAAGAAGCAGATCTGGACGCTGGAGCCGGCTTCAGGGAATGCCAATGACAGTATGTTTTTTTCATTTTGATATTTTAAGGGATTCTTTCCAATGCAATCATAGCCTAGTAGTTTCTAAATAGGTATTTGATTATAAATCTTAAATTTGGTCCGAATCATACGAGTCTAATGACGAGCAGTGGGTGCTAAATTGCTTAGGGTTGTAGATTTAACTACCGGCAGTATTTTGAAGACGTCGTTTTACTGTGCCATTTATAGCTCGTTATTTAAGCCATTTGCCTCTCAAATAGCCTAATAACGCTGTTATGGGTTCAGGATATGACTTATAATGTCCACGCCAATTTTGACTATCTCACAAATTCCTTAAGCTTGTTCCGTCCGACTCCATCATCAGATCAGCTCCATGTCATGATAATATTGCATTGTCACGCGATAAACGTATGCGTGCGAAATTTGAGGTCAATCGGAAACCAGGAAGTGGGTCAAATTTAACTGGCAGTATTTGATTACAGACAATGGGACAGACCGACAGAAAACGGAACAGGTGAAACTAAGTAAAAGCTTTTAAAAAGGGTTTTAAGTCTTGCATCTGAAAGGCTCAAAATTAATTTCGTGATGAAGATGTCAATGGCCTTTGTATTACATTTCATAAAAATAAACGCGAGTTACTTCCGTTCTTTCATGCTAACCAGACATTCCGCATAAATTCCTGACTTATCGACATCCACAAAAACGGCATACTATCGACATTAAACATCTGATTTGAACAGGTTCGAGCCCCCTGCCCCTGCTAATTGACAAAACGACCCCACATGTGCGCTGGTTGGGGGTCGTAAGTCCGCGAGCTCATGTATGCCACGTGGCCACAATTTGAAATGGATGTCAGGAATTCCATACATACTATTTAACTAAAAAAATTTGAAACGGTATGATATGGAAAATATTGACCAAGAAAGTTTTTAAGTAAATTCACTTCGCCATGCATTGTACTAAGAAGGAAAAATTATCAACTGTACATAGGAAATGTAAAGTCATTTACCAATCTCCACTTATAGCAGAAACATAAACAGTAGAATCACATAAAATTAACATAACATTAAAGATCATCTTAATTTCATGGGCATGATATTAATATTACTAATATGATTCCATGAGATCATTGATCTAATTGAATTGAATGCATGTGTGAAATGTTAAAAAGATTCATTATTTATTAAACCATTGCTCAATTCTACACAGTAATTAATTACTAATAAATTATTCTGACTGATTACTTCCTGCATTTTATTCTAAATGTAATTGCTTTCTTCGAGATGACGATTTGCAAGCGACTAAACAAGTTTTAACTGTTGTTCCGAAGCAAGCCGTAGGCCGTAGACTAGATTTATTTATATTATGTTGGTAACAGAATCGTTTTCTTATTTTAATTTTATTGCATAGTATTTGACTTTCATTGCTAGTCGAGAGAAAAAGTCCGTTATTGGTTGCACAAATTAGAAAGACTATGTAATTGGTTGTCAGTGTTGTACTTACTAAGATTGATATTGTAAATTAATTAAAAGCTGTGTATTTTGTAACTGTAAAGAAAATAAAATCAAGTCAACTTAAAATACTCGAAAATTATTGACAATTGATTAGCATCCTGCCTAAATCTGATTCCAATTTCCATTCGAAGGGCTTATCGTGTAATTTAAAGTTCGATTGAGCCCTCTGTAGCTTGACCA
This sequence comes from Acrobasis suavella, assembly GCA_943193695.1. Taxonomy (NCBI): domain Eukaryota; kingdom Metazoa; phylum Arthropoda; class Insecta; order Lepidoptera; family Pyralidae; genus Acrobasis; species Acrobasis suavella. The sequence goes on from OW971939.1 coordinate 365,402, forward strand.
TCTCATTGGTACCTACTCGTATTATAATCGTGTAACTGTATTGCATCTGATTATTTCAACGCCGCTTCAAAAGAATTAGAAAGTCTACGGCTATAACCCATTTTGAGGTTTATTCAGCAATAATAGCAAAATAGGCCTTTGCAGAAATGTTCCTTTCCCACTGTGGGTGGCATTTTCTCCAATGTTTAATAACCGAAGGTGCGTATTGTAAGTTTATTCATTACAATCGTTATTTCCAAATTCTTAGTATTTACTCGCCTGCATTCAGCGAGAGTTTGACAAACCCCTTTATGAGTGTCTTTTTTGCACTGCGACGTTTACCTCCGAGGATTCGTACTCTAAGTACCTACATAAAACAACTTAGTCCTTAGCAGCGGTCGGCAACCCCGCCGCGCCAGGGCCAAGGTCCCGTCTCCCGTCGCCCGGCAACGACGGATCGATATGCTTCCTGTTAGCGGAGCCCGGCTTTTGGGAAGCGAAACGTTCACTACAACTTCAAAACAAGTCAATTATTCGCACACATTTAAATTGTTGATTTCAATGGAAATTTGCTTTTGAATAAGAAGTGCAAAAATCTTCGCCAATGATTTAATTCGGCAATACAATGCAAACTGGAAGATTGCATTTAAAGAAGAACTTAATAGCTACCTAATAAACTATTGTTGTTTAATTTCATTCTTGATACCAGATACTTGATAGGCAAGTTATATCTACGCGTTTATCTGATCAGTTTCTCAGGTGCAGTTAAATTCTAATTAATCAAAAACCTCGTTAATTCTCCCATCATAGTCTGTGCGATTTCTACTCCATCATAATTTTACTAATCACGAAAAATAAATGGCTGATACAGATTAGTTTAGAATTTAGATTAATGAACACAGACGTCTTCTAAATTGATGGTCAGTAACAGTAACCACTAGATGCAGCGATTAACCATAAAATAGCAGCTATAATAAGACAGTCTGCTGCTTTAGAAACCGAGGCAATTTCAAAGTGATGCATAACGTTTGTATAATAATTTTGTGAAATTAATGATGATTTGTAACGCAATTTAAAAACCGGGGCATGTCAAAATAGTCGTTCGAAGCAGGAACGTGAATGAAGATGCGATGGGCGATGAAATTGAAAGTGGAAGGGCCGCTTACTGTTTTTCCAGTCCGAGTTTTGTAACTAATTGTATAATGACATGGAACGAAAGTGACCCATCTCCCATTCGTCTTCTAGTTTTTATTTCTTTATAATTTAGTTACATATTCTCAGATATATTAGGTATAAACAGTTATAAAATATTGTCTTTTTACCCGACTGTGCCAGAAGGAGGGTTCTGTTTTTCGAGAGTATGTATGTATGCATGTATAAATGTTTGGCACGCTCTGGGGCCTGAACGGCTCGATGGATGTAAGCTTGAGAGGTGTCATTAGATTCGTCTTAATTCTGAGAGTGAAACTGGATATATAAAAAGGCAGTCGGGTTTTTGTTTTTTATTTTCATTTTATTTATGACCTTTTTAAAAATTTATTGCCAAATAAGTCCTGTATACATAGATACGTTTTGCACTTTTATTACTTATCACTGTCATCCTTTTTGCTTGATGTTCCATTCGTATTCCTGACACCGGTCGATTGGCAACTATCTATATGAATAGTCACACCCTCAAGATTTTGAAACACAATCATAGGTGTACCTTGTTTATAGTAATCGTTTTAAATGTCACATGACACGATGTCATGAATTAATTGCTGATCTTAATTTCGAGAGCCTCGCATGATTACGTAGTAATGTTCTGTTTTCCTCCAGGTATGATCTACCTGCGGTCGCACCTGGACAAGTACCTGGCCGTGGACTCATTCGGCAACGTCACCTGCGAGTCTGAGGAGAAGGAGGCCGGCAGCAAGTTCCAGATCAGGTAATCCATCATCACGCTTGCTTAAAGATTACTTTAAAGGAACAACAAACAGTTTTTCTGATCCCCCGTCCCATAATTTAATAGCTTTTGGTCAATTTAATAGCTTTCTTAACCAAGTCAATGAACAGTTTCTGAATTTTTGATAGATTTTACTTTAAAAGAAGGTCCTTTACGTCCTCATCCGTAACAGTTGTCTTGCCTCAAGTATAGTTCTCATGCTCCTTTTTGTAAATTGTAGAACATCGCTTTTGGTTCATGTCTTTATTGGGTTATTCGCTATTCTACTCTTTAAAAACTATTGACATTAGAAGGAGAAAAATATTATGTTTTGTGATCTTATACGACACGTTCAAATTAATAATAAATAATAGAAGGAAAATTCGAAGCAAGAAGAGCGAAGAAAATGCCAAAAAGTGCATTTATGGATCAAATAAAGGAGAAAGTTGACGCCGTGTTATACAGGTATAGGGAGGTCAAGGGGGTGGCTTAGGAGAGGGAGACATGCATGGAAACCACTCCACCGACGAGAACATACTTCTTAAATTATAGAAAGATCGATAGGTATATATACGTTTTTATATCATTTAAATTTATTGTTCAAGCATCTGATAATACCTTCATAACCTCAGTTCAAAAGTGATTAAATAAGACATAACTGCAATAAAATAATAAATTTCAATCATCTTCCATATTAGTTCACAAAGCCATTATCTCCATGCCTCCAACTGGCTGCAGGCGGCGCGGCGCGTGCGTTATTTTTTGCGAGGCTCTGTCCGCGCCGTCCGCATACTAATCCGCTGCAGCTGTGAATCACCGGAAGCTCGGTGCTTGTTCGATGTTTTATCGGCGAGACATGACTTTGGTATAAGATCAGTGCATGGCAACAGATCTTTGTTTATTGAAGTGTTGTTGCTTGTATGCTCATTGCTCGCAAACATTTGTTTTCGTGATAAAAAAATAAGTCATTACATCTCTTGGAAGAAAGATTCGCTATGCTCTTCTATTCGTTTCTCAGTAATTCTGACGCTAGGTTTACAAATGCAGTAGCAGGTTGAATGTTGTTGAAAGTAATTTCTTTCAATGTTTTGAAAAACTGACTATCTGGTAAAACCGTGTTACCTCTTTAAAATGTTTTGTGTCCTAGTAGTTAGATGGTTTACTTCTTACTCATAATCTGTCAAGTTTGTAATTTCTGCGGCTGAGGCAAAAATAAGAATACCTATCTGTTAAGAAAGACAGTCTAAACCAGTCTTTCCCAAAGTGGGCGATAACGCCCCCTTGTGGGCGCTGGAGGCTTTAAGGGAGGCGGTAACGGGCCCAGAATAAAGTTGGTGGGCGCTGATGTGATTTAAGCAATGAGTGATTTATAACTTCAGCTATTTCATATTTTAAAATTCACTGAAATTAAAATCCTCTTACTACACAACATCCATTTATTAGTTCATATTTATATCCTTTTTTATTGTACAAATATAAACTAAAAATGTAATTAATATTTATTAAAAATGTAATTTAATGCGTTCACAACGCTATTTATATCGTTAAAGGAATCAAACACTGAAAAAATTTCGTGTTTTAAAGTTTCGCAGGTGAGGTCCCCACTTCCGATACTCTTTATTATTGTAAAATTGTATTATTATTGCAATTTTTTTATTTAAAATTAACAATGTTGATTATTGTTATTTTTTTTATAAAAGATACTCTAATGTACTGGTGTATGTATTATTATTGCTCTCTTGTTTATAATATAGGTTGAATTAAACTACAGGCAAGACAAATATGTGATTCAGGTTTTTATGGTGAAAAAATGGGGGGCGCTACAAAATAACAGATTTTTTAAAGTGGGCGTCTGACAAAATAAGTTTGGGAACCTCTGGTCTAAACAGATATTCTTTTTGCCTTAACCTGACGTAGATTAAAGATTGTCATCTAGCGATAACTATCGAGATCAATATCTTCGGTTGAAGACGATGAATCGTCTTTACGTCCATTACCTCACACCATTCCAGTGTTTCCAATCCATTTGGATCACGTCGCGATGAGTCAGGCCATTTCTCTTCCTGAAGACGAAAGCACAGATCGTGACTCACTGCTGAATCACTACTTTCAGTAAACAAGCTGACATTCAGTGATGCATTGCGGGGTCATGTAAATAAACTGTATTTAGATTCTCACATGGGATGCCTTCAAGACTATTTGTTAAAAATCATGTTGATAAGATGGTTCTACAAAGTACAATCGTACAATCAATCAGGCACCCCATATTTTTTGATCATGCTGCCTAGAAATCAAAACGTCTAGACTTTACCATATACCGACATACCTTTTTCTAACTAATCATATAATGAGTAAAATCAGACTAAAACGCCATCGATTCAGTCACTTCATTGAAATACCAGATTTGCCTTTTCAGACTCACATTTATTATAATTTAAAATATTAATATGTATTATTTAATTTTCTTCTTATGTTGCTCCATTCTTCGTTGATTTATTTATCCTACCCGCTTCGGTTTCATATCTAACATACTTACTACTTACACCCACCGTTATTTGCATACGATTAGAACCATATCGTATAATTTGGTTAGGTATCATGACAAATGGCTTGAAAGCACGTAATCTATTTGTTATCTGTGTTCTGTTTTACAAATTTCCATTTCTTTCTACCGAGATTTGCAGATTTACATTTCAGTTTTCAATCAGACGTAACCAAAACGCAGCGTGGTAGTGTTGCAGCTGCAGTCAGCCTCATAACTCATTGTGATGTATATTCACAAGTTATTAACATCGAATAGTTAGAAAATAATAAACATAAAATTAGAAAGTATTGTTGTCATGATAAAATTTAGGCTGATAAGTAAAAATAAATTAATATGAAGTATCACATGAGCTTGTATGATCTAAACAGATAAAGGTACATATGAACACACATATGAAATGAAGTTTATATGTAGTAGACGAAAAATGCAGAAAGAACATATTTGTTTAATTGTAATTCAATTGTCCATGACTAAAGCCAGTAAAAGCAAAAAGCGAAAAACAAACCAACACCTCTCAACAGCGCACCGAATCGAATGAGTCCCAAAATTATTGATCCTTCTCAAATACCTAAATATATACCCAGCTAGGGGGAGTCCTGCAGCGGGGTGGCAGGCTTATATGCAAATCTAGACTGTTTCCCTAAAACAATACGTTCCCATTTCCTGAATCAAGGAATTATAAGCCATACTGAAAGAGGGTGTAGAATTTTAATGACCGTTTGACGAAATTATGCCCTTCAAATTGTTTAAGGATCCCCTTGTGCACACTCATATTTGTTATTCAATGTATGGCGATAAATTCACCGACTTAATTTTGATTTCTCTTATGACACCTCCGTTTATATAACACATACTTTATGATAACTTACTTAATAAGAAGATTGAGCTAGGATCATAAATACTAAATTTATTAGTTAGGATGAATAATTCATGTAATTATGAATATGAGACTTTTTCCACTGCGTGTGGCAATTTAACTAGAACATGCGTCGTCATTTTCTAGAAAAAGCTTTTTTAATTAGCTCGTTTATATATCCATTAGTGTTATTGATTATTTTGGTATTACAAAGTCTGTTGGTTGAATGAGAGTTTTGATTTATTTTGACGAGAGCAGACTTTCTGACAGAATGTTTCTTACAGCTGTTATGTACCGAGATATTCAGTGCCACAAATTAGTCATTTTTGAAGTAACTCTTTCCCTACTTATCTATCATAGAATAATCATCACAAATATGCCTTGCGTCCATCGCCAGTCGTGTCTTATTTTTTCCCTTTTTAAGCCGATATATCCAAATAAAACCCAGCGCCTTCGACCGTCTCCAATGTCGTAGTCATAACCTCCATTTTGTCTTACCACCCTGCGATTATCCTTCTGGCACAATTCATATTGAGCTAGTCAAATTGCTGAGTCAGGCGGAGAGTTGACGACAATCAACAAAGGATCCTTTCTTGTTTGTTACAGATACCTATAGGATATTTTAAATTATTTGGTGTATAGATATCATATTATATGCAAATCTTTAAATAGTGACTTACTTAAATGCTGTTGGAAAAAAAAATCCTTAAGACGAAGTGGTAGCTAAAGTGGCGCCCTCATTTGAAATAAATTGTTTAAAAGTGGCCACTTTTGGCGAAAAACAGTTTTAAAGCTAGACGGACTATCAATATTACTTTCAAAGGTTATTCATAAAATAGTTTAAAGGTCTTTCTAGACATTTATACAAATCAAATTTTTAATTATCACCATATTTAGTTTGAAACAATTTATTTCAAATGAGGGCGCCACTTTAGCTACTACTTCGTCTTAAAAGAGAGATACGATTAGTTGAAAGCTTACAGCCTTTTGAAAAAAAGAAGAATCCTTACAAAGAGAGATGAAGACTAGTTAAAAGCTTTGATATTTAGCTACGACCATACTAGGCATCTTGTCTCATCCACTGTTTCTATTGTTTTCACGACAATTTACACAGCATGTCAGAGCCATTTCGACCAATGTAACTTTGCGCCCCTGTGGCATTTCGCCGGAGCCCTAATGCCATCTTGAATAATCTCGCTGCAAACTCGACGTTTTAACATTTAAATCACCGCGCATTGAATGCTAATGACTTCGTTTGCCTTTTGTGTTCTTTCCCGCAATACTTAGGTAACCTATTCCATAACCTTTGCTTTATCTTTTCATTAATTTTACAAGAAGAGAATCCACAATATCTAGCTTGGTCCATCGCAACTTTTATTAAGAGTAATAAAACCTCAGGTTGGTGTCAATTGGAGTATTGAGACCTATTTGCACGATAAATATAGTTAGAATAGTTACATATTCGAAAAAGAAATATTATATTCAATTATATTATACACGTAAGTACTCCTATTATTATTACTAAGCACTGTTTCTACCTACTACCATATTCTCACACCTCTTATCGGCATTTCCGTCCATGCCAATCATATCTACGGATCATGTCCTAAACTTTAGACATTTCGATAACAAAAGCCGGAAAGTAAATATTTTCGTAGGACAATCTCTCTGCCGACATCACCCCAGGTTGCCGGTCTCCTGGGCCCCTGTTCAAACAACCCTCCTCACCGCGTTAATTAACCCTCTGCTGCTGTTGTCTATTGTCAACACTGAATAGACATCATCAATTTGTGTTATGATGACTTCTAAATTTGTTTAGGTTGTTTCTATAGGTAAATTTCCTGTAGTATCTGTGTTTTTTTTTTAATTAAAAGTTGCAGTGCATTGAATTTGGCTATCTTTTCTGTGAAATTGTATATCTATATATGTGTCGTAAAATGTAATGACATTCAGTACTAGAACCACATGAAACGGTTCATTACTCGAAGATAAATGGAATAGATACTATGTATGAAGTAGTTGATCTTTGGCACCGTTGCGTTATCAATTCTGACTCAAGCTTTCCCTTGGACCGGCCAAAGGGTTTGAAGTAGGTGCTATTGATGCAGGCTGGTCGCTTTCACCGCAAACATAGTAACAGGTAAATATAGATTACTTTGTAAATAGTAGCATTAAGTTCGGAGCACACGCTGAAACAATGATGGAAGGGATGACTTGAAAAAATTATAAAGTAGTCTAAAGTCCAGATGTTTGTAGCTTGTAACTCTTAGTTGTTTGTAACCATGGATAGCGTGTCTGTGTTTCTGCGTCCATTAACTGTACTGTATGCACATTGTTATTATTCAAAAGAATTTGAAATATATATATATATATTTCTGGTTGTTGTTTTTAACGTTTTTGAAGTTATCGAAGAAAATGGGCAATAAATGACCATTCCCTCCAAAATTACTTAAGTAGTATTTACATACTTAGTTCTGAGTTGAAGCTTTCATAAAATGAAATGCAAAATATGCCGTTTCAGAATCTAGGCTAGAGACATCCGGCACTTTCGTTTCTCGTCATCCTCGAAACATTTTAACGCAAATAATTTACATCCGACGTGCATTACGATTGATTTTCATTCGGTAGTTCCACATTTATACTCAAGTTGATTCAACTGCTCAGTCATGGAGAAAATACCAATGACTCAGCTGATTAAAAAGGCCTATGAAAGCGGGTCTTCCAATTTGACGTGATTTAGAAAAAGTCTGTTTTACGTTAAGTATTTGTTTCCGTTATTTAATTGAGGAATTTGGGATAACTTTATCACTGAGGAACCGGCGAATAGGATTTACTTGTACAAGTCCCTGAGTAACAAAAATTTAAATAAAGTAAATATTTATGGATATGGGATTTACTCATAAGTAAGTCCCATATCTATCAATTTATCAATATTTTTAGTCTACTTACCTATAAATGTAACTAAAGGCTGCAACACTGATTCAAAGATTCAAATGTTTAGTCAGTAATTAGACCTTTTCGGGCACTTTTACACGTCAATAAGTATAATTTATGTTACGTGCATTTATGTTACGTTATTTATATAACGAGACCCTAACCGACTTATTATAAAACCCAGACTAACTTTGTTACTAAGTTTAAACCATTATCCGCTCAAAATGAAGTTGACATTGACAGGTGAGATAGTGTAGTATATCTATATGTCATCTTGATTTGGTCGGGTTATGGTTTAAACCTAGTAACAAAGTAAGTCTGGGTTTTATAATAAGACGATAAGTGTACAAATCAATCCTAATAACAAAGGAATTAATCAGAGCCCAATGTTAAAGTTGGTTTTAGCAATCAATGTAGCTGCTTTATTAATCATTGTTTTTATTTCGATCGTCGGCAGCGTCCGATCGCAATTTCTTCTAATGAAATAATCTTCGGCTATAATTAAAGCATCTGAGGTATCTGCCAGCCCGTCCTCTGCCCTCTGGGTGGCCACTGGTTTGTGGCCGCAGCTGCCTTTGCGAGTCAATTGACGTTGATTACCTGCATTCCTCAAATTGCGGCTTTATTGGCGCGTTGATGTCTTTTGATGAATCTGATTGTTTGTTGCTTGCTCGTTACCAGTAGAATGACGTGTATGACATCACTACTTAAAGAGATTTCAATCAGTTGCTAAGTAGAGGTTTTTAATATAGAGTTAGATCATTTTTGTCCCGTTTTACTTTTTACAAACTGTCTGGCAACTTTCAAAACTGTATGTTTTATCTGTTTTGTTCTGTTCTGAGTCCGTCCAACCAGCAGTTACGCTGTGAGCGCCTATGAGGTCTCCCTTGGAAAGTGCATCATTACGCTTGCAGACCAAAGCCGGTATGTGTACCGTCCTCAGTTTTTCGAGCTTGACGATGCTAAACCTCGTTATACCACTCTCATAGCTCGAGAAACAGATAAGATATTCGCAGTCAGGATGTAATAGAGAGAGAGTTTTAAGAACCGACCGAATACTTGCATCTAATCAGTATGGGGAGGATAGATATTATACTTGTTTTGTAATGTATACTTGGAAGGATAATAGACTGCTTTGTTGTTTTGTGTCCGTCGGCGTACTCTTCGGTTCTTCTTTGTAGTACCATTTTTTTCTTAAAACGTTTAATTACGTACGCTTTATGAACATTTTATTATGCTGACTCAGATACAAATTCTACAACGTGGAAGTAACATACCCGTAATAAATCAAACCACGGGCTGTACTAGACCACTATAGTATAATGAAATTGAAATAATAGTCAAAAATCAAAAATAAAATTCAACATTCCCATACGAATTGCCCGAGCGGCAGCACACTTTTGTAGGGAAATGTCAATTTTTTTCTTGCTTTTTGACTGTAATTTTAGTTTCATTATACTATGTATAGAGATCTAGTTTACCCCGTTTTTCGATTTATTACGGATGTGTCCCTTCCACATTGTAAGTACATGGTGGCGTGGCCAGGTGGTATCACACTTTGTAAGATTCCAAAACTGTATGTTTATGTAGGTAAAAAAGTTTAACGTTTCATCTTTGTATATTGTTCCCAGCGTGTCTGACGACCACAGCGGGCGATGGGCCCTGCGCAACGTGGAGAGGGGCTACTTCCTGGGCTCCAGCCAGGACAAGCTGACCTGCACCGCCAAGGTGCCCGGCGACGCCGAGCTCTGGCACGTGCACCTGGCCGCCAGGCCTCAAGTAAGTGCCAGACTCCCAGACAACCACTATTCCTCTTCATCCCACGGCATTTCCGATTGCAGCACTAGCTGTGCTGCATTTTGGGGAGGAAAAAGTCTTCTCCAAAATGATATGTACGTGTATTAGTTATTGGTTAACCAAGGATGTTAAGTCTGTGCGAAGTAGAGAGCAAGAAATCGGAACCATTGCAATGATTTGGCTGTGATTTTACGACCAGCTACCTTCCTGACGGTAACTCTTAATAGTTTTGCAGTTTGTTTGTTTTTCGTGTGTGTAAGTAGCCAACACTGATGTAAAATTTTTCAGGCTGCCTAAAGTCATGTAGTTGTTGCGGGAGAGGTTTGTGTCTATTTCTTGAGTCACCTATGATATCCACAGGAACATAAAATAGACTGGTTCTATTTTAAGGCGGACTCTAAGTAGGTAACACAGCCGAGCAGATAACCACTATCATGAAACTCGTAGAAATACATGCCAACATTTGTCACGAGAACACGCCTTAATAACACATATTCCTTTACACGCATGCTGGTCATCTAATATTCATAATACCGTCGTCCAAGTAAACACAACCTCGCTGCTACCCACATTTCCGGCCGTCAGCACAGTTATCTTTCCCACGGCTACTAACGTCGAAGTGGTGTACTTTAATGTGGTATCCACGGTCATAACCTCTTCAAACTTTTTGTATATTGGAAATATTAATGTCGATACACGAATAACAAGTAACAACAATACTAAGGGCTAAAGGCTAAGGTACACACGAGCGACCAATGAATTGTAACTTCTACATTAATTTTAAAAGTTTTATTTTTTTATTTTCATTAAACCACTGAAAGTGTTTCATAAAAATATGGGCTGATGGACAAACATAAACAGTGGAAGACTTATTTGAGCAAGTAAGAAGCTGAGGATAGGTTTCTAGTCCGTTCAAAAAGCCGATGGAAAATGTACATACATCAGCAGACTGTATACTCGTTGTATAGAACAAGATAAGCCCAACGTGTAATATTATATCTTAACTTTCTTCGTTGTTGTGTATCGTAGCATAACTTTTGATATAAGTACTTATCTTGAGATATGTCAACACAACATGACTTTGATGAAATGACGCTGGATCTATACAATTTACTGACCATTGGGAATATTGTTTTATGATGTAGATTCTGCTCAACATAGACGTCATAAAAATCTATTAACATATCCTTCAGTTACGTAGAGTGAGCATGTTTACCCTGCACACATCATTATGGAACCTTTACGTTGTTATAATTTTTGGTTGTATTCTTTGTTTGATAGGTAGCTATATGTACATTTTCCCTTCTTTTTGAATCGATGATTTATTTATTTACAAATGACACAAGAATTGCTTAAAAAACAAATTTAGCTTTTCTCTAAAACAATGAACTTATGAGTCCCCTTACCCTGGACAGAAACAGACTTTCCCATACAAATGTAGTCTACGTTTTATTTTGTAACTACATGTCGGATATGGGCAAAATTATGTAATTTTAAAGAAATTGCATTTATCTAGGGTTATAATTGGTTTCCGACGATAAATTATGAACTTAAAAGAGAATTTAGTGTATTATGTCATATTTGACCATCAGTATGGAAAACTTCTACACCCATTTTATTTCCAGTTCATAATTTTAATGTCGGAAACCAATTATGACCCTAGGTAATTGCAATTTCTTTAAAATTACAAATTTTTACTGAAATCTGACATTTTGTTTCAAAATAAAACTTAATCTATGTTTGTATAGAAAAGTCTAGGGTTAGGGGATTCTTAAAAGTTTAAAGTGTTCTCCAAAACGAATCAAACGAGTCCAAACTCGATGGGGTTGCGTCTTTTCATAACAGAATTCCTTTGGCCACCTTCCGGCTCCATCATCAGATCAGTTCCAATGTCATATTCTGTCTGTCTGTAATAATATTGCGTTGTCACGCGATATACGTATGCGTGCAAAAAAGTTGCAGTTGGTAATGATCACATGACAAACTTATCTCTTAAAACAACCTTATAGCAGGCCTGTGTCACTCCCCGTTTAGGTATCGAAAATATACCTACATTATTACCACTAATTTAGTTAGGTATATGAATAGTTGGTCCAGAGTAATAAGAATGAAATTGGCTTGCAATGGATTTATAGGTATCTAAACGGAAAGATGATGACTTTTGACGCGAGCTAAATTAAACCATACCGCTAACCACATTGAGTAGATATTTCTTTGAATTTCTTTGCCGAGTGAGACTTCTGTTCTGTGCTTATAGCCTTTTTGCCAATAATCTTGAATACAAACTAAGGTAACTTTCTTCCCCAGGTGAACCTGCGCTCGATCGGGCGCAAGCGGTTCGCGCACCTGTCGGAGTCGCTGGACGAGATCCACGTGGACGCCAACGTGCCGTGGGGGGAGGACACGCTGTTCACGCTGGAGTTCCGCGCCGACGAGGGCGGCAAGTACGCGCTTCACACCTGCAACAACAAGTACTTGAGCGCTGGGGGAAAGGTCAGTGTTGGGTACCCTGAGAATTTCAGAATTTGAGACTCGTCTCAACCTCTTAAATTCTTAGGTTTGGGTTAAATTTGGCCGCACGGATCAAAACTTTTCTGTGCTGCTAATCCTGTTATGTCGCTCAGAACCGAACAGAGAGAGAGAGAGAGAGAGAGAGAGAGACAGAGAGAGAGAGAGAGAGAGAGCGCGACGGCACGCATTACATGCTATAAAGTGTTAACATTGTATTATATTATAAGTATTTATTAATTAAAAGATAAAAATAATAATATGACAAAGCCCTTCTGGCGAGTAGGCGACCAATACTGTGAAAATGAGTTTCTTTCGGCGTTTCTTCTCAGCAGTGGTTGTTACGACGCGCTGGTATCGGTAGCTTTCTTTAAAAATAAATTAAATTTTAATATGCTTTACACGTAACGTAAATTATACTTATTGACGTGAAAAAGTGCCTGTAAAGGTCTAATTACTGAATAAACATTTGAATCTTTGAATCACGCTTCAGCACTGGCCATGCTCCATCCATGTTCCATCGCTCTCTTTCGCTCTAGCAAATGACGGTTCTCAGTGACAGAAAAAGATAGCGGAATGCGAAAGTGCTCTTCCGTGCTGACAGGTGTAGCTTAACCCTTATTCTCACATTTATCATGTTTCAGCTATGTTGAAAAAGTCTCTAGCATCGTGGCGCTTGAACGGATGGATCGATTTCAATGCGGTTTCTTTTACGTGATAATTCGTTCATCCTTTCAAAAGTAATTGGGGGTAACGCTTGAAAGTCCGCGCTTTCTCTAGCAAGTGATAAATCGTATTGGTAGTTCCGCTACACATCACTAGATGGCGTTCTTGACAGTCGCGGTTTTTTTTTATTGGCCTAGCAAATAAACTTGTACACTTTTTAATTCCAAACAATATTCTTATATTAATGGTTATTTTTATGTAACTACTGTTTACGCGTCTATACTGTTTGCTTGTTGAAGAATAGTGCATAGAACAGACAGAGAAGGGATATCTGATAATGTCGTTACATTCAACAAGATTGCCAATGTTGTTTTGCTGAACACATCTGTCTGCCGTTTCCACACCTGTGCGTACGATGTATATTTGTAATCACCGGCGCCGGCGTGTTGTTACGAGTGCCATATCTCGTATCGTATCATATCGAAGCTATACAAGAAACAAGTCACTTGCGTTGTGGCTTATAGTATGGCGCTTCCAAGAACGGAATGGAATTGTTGTTTATTTACTTTTCGTGTCGATGTTGTTGATTGAGAGATATGTCTTTTATATTTTGTATGCCCAATAATGAGCTACTATTATGGCTTTGCCTGAAGCTGCCCTGTATACGCATTAAAGTTTTTACGAAGGCGCATTTAAATTTTGATTGACGTCACGGTCTCGTAAGATTTTTAAAGGGCGATGACTTTACAAGCCCCCTCTGTGGAACTTCAATGCATTATAGCTTTGTAAATTTTGAAAAATACGAGTTTAGTATATTTCAATAAACTATCTAACGGACTAAACTGAATAATACTTTTCTGACCTAGTCTAAATTCCTATTACAAAAATGAATCCCACTTCCCAGCTCCTGGACACGTGCACGCCGGTGTGCCTGTTCAGCGCCGAGTACCACGCGGGAGCCCTGGCGCTCCGGGACAGCTCGGGCGCCTACCTCGCGCCCATCGGCTCCAAGGCCGTGCTGAAGACGCGCTCCACCGCCGTGACGAGGGACGAGCTGTTCTCGCTCGAGGACAGCCTGCCGCAGGCCGCCTTCGTCGCCGCCTTGAACGAGAAATACGTCTCCGTCAAACAAGGTCAGTGACTTAATTAATTTAGGTGTGGTGTGTTCATATCTGGGAAAAGTGTTTTTTTGATTAAAACCGACTTGAGACAGGCATTTAAATTTTAATAGACATTTTAACCAGAGTAACATAGACTGAGAAAAGTACCTAAGGAATTTGTATTTTCAAAGGTGCACTCTAGATAGTATTATAGAATATTGCGTCACTGTTACAGATGTTTAGTCAAAGTGAAAATGAAAGTCGGGAGACAATTACGCATTACTGATGCTTAATTTTGGGAACCCCAGACCATCTGGCGCCTAGAGCAACTGCGCCACACTCTCTGTCCCAGGGCCGGCTCTGTCTAGTCATGGTTTGGATGTTGGTGTTTCCGATACCTTATCTCACGGCAAATAAATACAGAGAGAAAAGAAACCTGGATATTAAAAGTTAAATGACTTTGAAATATTTAAAAGAATTAGCACAAATTACTAATGTACAAGTGGCGACATAAAAATGTGTTTGCTCGGAAATAAATAAAGTGTAACAACCATTTATTTGGGGGAGATTTACAAAAGACCAATAATTGAACCTGTTATCTGTCTTTCAATAAATTGATTTGTGCGTTGCGTGTCTGCGTGCATGTTTGCAGCTATCACGTGTATAATAATTTTACAAAACTATAAACAGACTTCACTCCCAAACTAAACAACCGATTTGATAAAATTTATATGGGACCACCTGAAATAAAAAAAAAAAAATGTTTTAAATCGGTCCAGGCGTCTTTGAGTAATCGGTGAACATACATACAAAAGATCGCGACAAATTGATAACTTTTCCTTTTTTGGAAGACGGTTAAAAACCGTTGCAATTTGTCGCCGGTGTTATCTTTAAAGTCATCACGTCTCTCGCTGAGAAAATGATGTTTCATAAATCTATTGCAACATTTGCAACCACCAATTAACTATTGAAAATAATGTACCTATATTATTTTTTAGAGGTTTGCAAGGATCGTAGCAAGTGGAGATACATAGTCGCTGCCTACCCTCTTAGGAAACAGGCGTGAAAATATCTATGTATTTCTTACCGGTAATTGATACTTTGGATAGTGTTACAGAAATTCATGATTATATGTCTTTTTTCTCTAGATTAGTCTATTTATACATTATTTACTCGTAAAATGCATCTACACGCCATTGCATAGCCGCAGACCAGCGTTTCCGTGAAAGTGTTAATTGGCAGATGTACCAGGCATTCAGAAGCACAATCAGTTCCTTATTACCCATAACTTCCATGAGGAAGAGAGGCCAATGCGAAGGTGACGCTTCATGGAATTCATTTCCCACAAGGGACCGGTAGAGAAAAGGTTCGAGATTTCCAACCGACGCCTCACTCTGCACGCAGTGAAAACCAACCTAATATTAATTGCCTCTGAAAATAAAAGAATCTCTGCAAAAAAAAAATCCACAATTGACCGAGCGAGCGAAGTGAGAGAAGCGTCTGGAAGCGTGAGATTGGTTAAAAGAGCCTTTGTCCGGCTGCCGCCAGTCTGTCCGGCTGTTCTCGCCTACAGGTCGCATTCCTCAACCGATATTCGTGAAATTTTGTGAGAAGTTTCGACAATTATATAACATTTTTAGTCGATTTCGAAGGGTCGGGAATATGGGGGTTGAAAACTTTATAATTTCAGCCATTAGGAAATATTTCGAAAAATATCATATATATCTTTTTTGTTACCCTTATTAAGACGCAACTTTTTTTTGAACAACTTTTTTATTCGATAAACTTCAACGGGTCGGAGGTGACTCGCAAGGTCTACAGCTCACAGAGCCCCTAGTTAGGCTGTGTCTCCCAAAGGCCTAAACTCAAACGTAATAATGTCATAGATACGTAATTTCCATGCTTTTCCTAGATCTTCTGGGGCCAGCAAGCCTGGGTTCCTCGTTGTTGTGTTTGTCATGCATAATTCCATTTCAAAACCAATGTTTTGAAATTTATCTATCTTCGGATATTTTCATCACTTGATATTTAACAATTTTGTTGTTAATTTCATTAGAAGTGCTGTGACGTCATATAACATACGACCCAATAATATGTTCGATCAAGTTCAAAAATTTACCTACATTTCATCTTTTGAAACCTTCACCACATAAGTACTTACCTTCTGGTACTTATGACGATTTCTTCGTCAGCATTCCACGTCGTCAGCGGCACACTGAGACAATAAAAAGTGCAATCAGCACATGCGCTGGTTTGCATACATTGTGGCGTTCGCGGAATCGAACCCGGGCCCGTCGGTCGCCGACCCGCATCACTGAACGTCTATTGTGTTGTACCCGATTGCTGGTCTGGCGACTTTATTAGCCTTTTTGAAAGAAGAGTCCCTATAGTGAAAGTGATATTGTTATGATCTCCCGACATATAAACCAATGACCTCTCTTACTTAAGCGCTGGACACACTGAAAAGACGTAAGACGCGGACGGACGCAGCGCAGACATGTCTCCTTCGCGTCCTTTCATACAATATGTATGGAAGCGTAGCGACGCAGAACCACAGATTAAGTACTAGTACTCACGTACAGAAGTCTTACTCAGAAAATAAATTCAAAGTAATATCTACTGTATTGTGTATCTGTCTGTGGTATCGTAGCTCCCAAACGGATAAACCGATTTTAGTTTACTTTTTTTGTGTCATATACATATAATTTATCCCGAGTGTTCTTAGCCATGTTTCACGAAAATTTGTTCAACCGTTTGAAAAACAGCTCATTTCTAGTTGATGAGGGGATCTGGCTAACTTCTTTAAGTCCGATCGATTCGAAATTTGGTACCGTGTTACTTCAATGATATTATACTTGATCAGCCGTTTGAAGATCATCAGCTTTTTAATAGTTGATTTATTTGTTACATTTTAGAGTTAATTTCTAGTGTCGGGGGTTTTTTCTAATTTTTAATTTTACTTTTATTAAATGTGTAAGTAAACGTAAACAAGTCCTTTAGCATGAGCTAAAAGTTTTCTGTAGAACAGAGCAGAAAATCGAATCCCATCCGCTCAGTGAACCGCTTTCCGGGTCAGGGCGTGGTAGGGCTTCGCCCTGGCGCCCGGCTATCGACCCTCAACGGACATCACCTGCCCTATTGTCAGCTGGTTTATAGATATGTAGTTGTTTTCTAATCGATTTCAAAGCACTTTAAATAACGGTCCAAGTGCGAGTTTGTTGTTTAGGAGCCCCCCTTCAAATATTTATTTTATTTTAATTTTATTATTTATTTTTTCAAGTGAATATACAACTTAATATTTTGTGAGTATTTTATGTGTCTAACTGTTGCCGTTATTAATATCGAGCAAAAAAACGGCAAACAAATCACATTTGTTGTTTGTGAGCCCCCCCTTAAATATTTATTTATTCTGTTTTTAGTTTTGTTGTTAATGTTGTTACAGCGCCAACAGAAATACATAAACTGTAAAAATTTCAACTATCTAGCTATCACAGTTCAACAGCGGAGTCTTAGTAAAACGGTCCCGATTTTACCCTTTGGGTACGGAACCCAAAAACGCTACCAATATAGGTAGGTACTTTTTCCCCTAATGATAATTCTTTCAGCCATATGAGGCGCTGACACAATAGTATAATATTTAAATATCAAAGCGATATCAAAGTTCCCTGTCGACACTGTTTCACATAATACGATCTCCCAGCAAAAACAAAAAATCTACATAATTTCTAATTTTTACCTATTGCCACTGTAGCTAGAACAGCAGATTGATAGTAATAGTTACTGCTCACAATATAATTGTGATCTGACTTAGGTAACGACCGGATATCACCTCCGCGACCTCTCACGTGGAGGTCTAGAGAAGCGGGATGCGACCTATGCGGAGTCACGTACGCGGACGATGCGGCTGAGGCCCTACTACAAGCGGTTATACTTGAATTTTTCGGGGTCCAGTGTTGCCCCTATTTCAAAACAATTATTTGAAAGGAGACGAAGATATCATTTAAAAATTTGTCTTTACCTAATCCTAAATAACCTTCGAACTATTTTATGAACTCTAGCTACTGTTTACAGTTTAGAGAACGTGGAGCTTTTCTACGTATATTCGTCAAAAGTGGCCGTTTTTCACAGAAAAGCTTTATGTTATTACTTTAAACTGTACACAGTAGTTCATAAAATAGTTAAAAGGGTCATCTAGGGCTTGGTTAAGAAAAAAATTAAATGATATATCTGTTTTCTTTCAAATATATATTTTTTAATAGGGTCAGCACTGGACCCCGAAAACTCCAACATTACCTACCCTTAAAGGTAAAAAAAACCTGGACTGCAATTTTTTTGAACAAGAGTATACTTACCCCTTAGAGAATACTTACAAATAAGTTTATCGAATACAGGGTTTTATCCGCAGGCTTTCGAATGTATTCGTCAGCAACGCTGGTGGACAAAAATGATTTCAAACTGCCAAAAGAAAGTTCAATTCAACCACGACGCCAAGCTAGACAGCTTATCGCTGATCGCCATATGGCAGACATTGCGGCCGCGGGTCACGAGCAGTTGAAGTACGCTCTGAGAAAGCACGACACGACCCAGCTCCAATACTATTCTACTTAGGTAGACAAATTTCTTCCTTCCCATATCCCACGATAAGTTGGGTTGGCAACTAAAGTAGATGAATGTTTAATTTATATAAATATAGGGATTGGTGAGTCAAGTATTATTGTATTCGTAACACAAATAAAATTTCCTTCTAGAGAAACAATACAAATACTTCAGGACTCAAATGAAAATAGGATCGAAATGTTTCAGGAATATTATTTTATTTATTACTGAATACTTTTTTGGTTGAATAAGTGTAACATGCTCTACAACCTCGTACCTAATATTTGAGCATTAATTTTCATAAAGTTTTATCATAAATACTTATGTAAAAAGCATTATTTAGTACAGAACATTCTCTAGTTCTAACACTTTTAACTACCTAATTGTATTTTACTAATTCTTCCAAAATCTGTATAACTATCTCAGTGATACGCGCAATTTAATGGACCCCCGTTAGAATGAGATTATTATAAAGTTTTAGCATTTTATTCTCATTAACAGCAGACAATTAACTTTGCTTATCACTGGAACGAGCAGCCATTTCTAGAGTAACACAACTTTTTTTTCTTAAAACTAAATTTTCCTGTAATAAGTTGTGGCCTGTGACGCTAATTACTACTAATTAGCGTCACAGGCCACACCTTATTACAGGAAAATTTAGTTTTAAGAAAAAAAGTTGTGTTACTCTAGAAATGGCTACCTACCTACGTAAAGATAACAAACTTTTGGTTTTACCTGAGTCACTATTTGCCTTAACTTGCTTCCAAATTATCTATTAAAAATAATAAAAATGCCCATCATCGTATTCTGCTACTGTTAATTCAATGTTGGACAAAATCCTCAAACATTTTCTACGTCTTCTTGAGTCACGAATTTAAGATTCCACAACTTGCCATTGCCCAGCTACTTTGGTAATATCGTCTTCCCAGCAAGTTTTAGGATTTTTCATCAGTTGCATTATTGCATTGTAAAAACTAACTAAATTTGTACTCGTGCAAAGTAAAGCCTGACTGAAAACATTGTTGTGTCTATATCTTACAATCTTAAGTCATGACGTTGATATGAATAGTTATCATTTGGAGCGCATTCTTACGCAATTCCTTCCACTTGGCAGATCTTCTCGGCAGCTATTCGGCAAAAAACGCGGCGCGCGCTTAGCGACTGCTTTCTAGCGTTTCTTAGTTTCTCGGCACGGATGCTTGCGCGCGCGCCGGAATTTTATATGTGAATCGCTGTGCGATGTCGCTGATTAGGCGTAATTAGGAAGCAATCGGATTAAGATTGTATGAAACGAAAGTATGCAAGTTGGTATTGAGGGAAAAACTAAGAAATAATATGTTGTCTCGACTAGCTCACAATTGTCATTGGTCCCGCATAGTCTATCAATATTGGCTTAAAAGGAAACGACTTTTTATGTTGAACTTTGGGTTCTTATGCCATTTCTTTTTATTTTCCCAAAAAACGTTTCAGTACCTAAGACATTTGAGATAGATTAATCTTCTAAAATATTTTCATCCTATACGTTAAATCGAGAAATATAAAAAAAGCAGCGAGGAATCGGTAATGTTCATGTTACTTCGTATCTGCTTTGATATTAAAATCCCCAAGAAGATTGACATTTCAGCAATTGCGTGTTGATCATCCAGGCATCCATGCGCACTACTTCCGATAAACCGAATGACGTGATTTCTCGTGATGATCGCAATCACACGTGAAACTTGTTCCTCGCACCTCCTCCGTTTATTATAATTAAACGCCTGGTATTTTATTACCAATTAGATTTAACTTTCGCGGCAAGAATGGTTTTCTTCGGTGATAAACGGAACTGATAAACTTAATAATCATGTTGTTGCTCGTGTTTGAGCAGCTGCATCGGCACGGAGCACGTCATAATTGAATGTTTTCCATGTTATACCAACGGAGCCAGAAATTTGCATTTATTTTGAAGACACAATGCTTATTTATCACAATATTTAAAAGTGCTTTTTTTGAAAAATTACCAATTAATTGTGAAACAATGCCTTCGGAAGCACCCTTTCACGTTTTCAGTTTTACACGTTTTTTATTATCTACCTATATTTAGAAATATGGAAAGTATTGCTTAACTATTGCTGTCCGTAAAACATAAGTATTTTAAAACTTAAAAATCTACAAAACTAAGATGTTAAGTTCATCACTGGATAAACTTTAACGTTTTTATGAAACCAATCAATTTTAAAATAGTAATCAAAGAGATACTATCTGGACAGAAAATTATTGGAGAGTACGCAAACCGCCCCATTGTTGTCTGGTAGTAGGCAATCAGAACGCATGACAAAAACCACGGCAACTATAGCGTTCCTCTCGAAGTCTATGCGTTTATCATTGAATCAGAGATCATGATACGATCGCCTAATTAGCGATGAAGCTCCGAATTAATGAAGTATGTCTAACGAGCATGCACCTGGCATGCAAATGCGCGATCAATAGGTTCCGCTTGAGAGCCTGGCGCCGCAAAGATTGCTGCCGGAGGTGAGATCAACATTTTGTTACATACGAGTACCATGTATTGTAGTAGGAAAGGATCGATTTAGACGAGCTCCATCGAGGCGAGTGCCAGGAGCGGCGACCCAACGGTTCCACTGCAATCTCCGCATTTCTCTAAAATAAGTGAACTAGTAGTTCGGCCAGAACTTTTTAAATACCGCTTGTGACTCATCCAAGTGCGTGGACTACACCCGGGGTTCCTAAACTTGCGAATGCGCTTGTAAGTACTCCCAACTTTTGGCGTTTCATTTTCAAGTTCAGCTCGGTTTAATTTCTATGACAATGTTGAAAGGGTCTTTTTTCTCCTAAGTCTCGTATCTATGTACCTATAAATAATAAGTGATGAAAAAATACCTATCTCGTATGTTGATATTAATGTAAAAAGTTAATAAGTTACACGAATTTATACGGAGTTTGTACGTTGTACGTTTAGGATATTAATACGGAGTGGCATTTTGGATTAGTATTTTATTTATTTCAGATTGTGACTAATTGTAATTGTAATGTGTTGTTAAATTAATTTTGTTACAGTGGCTCTTAATGATAAGAAAGAAGAAAGAAAGAAAAATAGTTTATTTGATATATCACATTGAAGGTAATAAAAGACACAGTTGTTACAAATACACATACAATTTGTGGCTACATCAAAAAGGCCTCCTCTCAGCATGGTGTCGTGGCAGGGCCACAACGCTGGTCTTCCGAGGATACCGAACAAAACAACATAAAAATAAAAAAATAATAATAATAAAACAAACCTACTAGGTTGGTGCTTCATTTAATTTATTTGTTTGATTATGTGTTTAAATGAATCGTATTCATATTAAAGGAATCAAAGTTTATTTTGCGTTACGGTTGTCAGCATTTTTTCACCACATATGCGTGTTTAGCGTTAATCATTCAAAGAACATATTGCTGTTATTTATATCTCAAATTAGCATATCAGTTGATAGATCTTGGTTAATTTAAAGCGTTGTATAACTTGTTTTTATTGATTTATAACTGGCTATTTCAGCTTTACATGAAAAGAATAATAACTGTTGACAGAAGCGAAAGAGGTTTGCAAGGATATTAATTAGGACCATAGACCTATTTAATCTATGATTATGAATTTAATCTATGGCAATAAGTTTTATCTCATTGGATCAAAACTAGCATGTCTATGGTTTAGCTTATATCGCGACGGACGCTCGGCCGCTAGCAGTCGACCAATATACACAATTATACAATATACGAATATGCTAGCGGAACACAATGTCGCAGGGTTCCCGACGCCATTCAGAAATTATTATTATTAGTCCTGAATAACTAGCTGGCATCTAATTGCTATTCAATTTAAAACATTTGAAAAATATATACAAAAAAGACTTGAATTTCTTGTTGAGTTGGAGATTTAGAGAATAAACGTAAGATTTAAGGCAAGACTCCGGCGATGTATTTTTGGCGTCAACTTGAGTATCTTTGATCAAAACTTTATAAGATTAGGAAGGCAAGGAATCACCAATATTAAGTCCAAACAGAACAAACTAGGTACTAGTTATACAACTATCCGTAACAAACCTTACTTGCGGCCGCTTCGGCGATCTCAAACAGTTTCACATCGTGAAAACATTTCATTCGACTGCAGATTATGAGATAAATTTTGCTCCAGGCAATGCTGCTTTGTAATAGTTTATCATTTATCTAGTTTGTGGGTAAATTCTAAAGTTATTGAACTTGAAGTGTAGATATTGCTGTATAAAATAAAACTGATCGGTGTGAAAGATAATACTTAATTTTAAACTAAATTGTGATTTTGTCCTATTCAGCTAAATCAGAGAGGATTTTCATGGTAAAAGAGAAACGTCCATAGCAATTTTTAATTAAAGGCCCAAACTACATTCAGTCCAGTGCTGTCCCCATTTGAAATAAATAATTTGAAAGGAAACGGAGGTATCATTTAAAATTTTGTCTCGATCAGACCCTATATAACCCTTCAATAGTATATTATGCAACTAGTGAATAATATATCCCAATCACGACTAATCTCCAGCCTGATGTCCGTCTCATCTCGCAGCAATCAGCGCTAACGGTGTGCTCTCGAGAGCTACTACTGTTAGGCGATCTGCAAACACTTACGGCGTGTAACCGTGTATCGGCGCGTGGGCAACTGTACACGGAGGATAATGATAACACATATTTTACGTGTCGGCTTGGCTCCACTGCAAAACTTATCTTTTTAACCGACCTTAAAAAAGGAAGGATGTTATTTATTCGAATGTAAATATGTTTTATTTGTCTGTTCCCCGATTACTCGAAGACGCCTGGACCAATTATGAGTACCCTATTTCGTTTTTGAAAGGGACTTGTCAGATGGTCCTGTAGAAATTTTATCAAAATTGGTTGTGTAGTTTGGTCACAGCACAGGTAATTACAGTAAATATTCTTCTTTCTCTTATACCAATTTAGGTGGGGTCGGCATAGCATGTTTTTCGTTCCGATTTCGTCCTGGTCATTTCAACTGAAGTTTACCTACTTCTGTTGTCCATCCCGCTGATGATCAACGAGATTTTTTGAAATATATATCCTGTAGCTTAGTGCCTGAAGTCCTGTGTCTCGAGATCCTCCTCCTTGCGTCGTAATCCTCATTGCTGAGGGTCGTAATCTCAATGGAACACCTTCTTGTTTACTATCTCCCACCGTGTAGTCTTGTGCTCTGCAGCTCGGATAGCGTCGCTGGTCGCTGAATTTGGTCTCGAGTATCGAGCGAATCGGGTCGGACCAACGCATGGGACTGCGCCCTCTGAATCTTTTCCTTTCTTCTATTTTGCCTGTAAACAGAAGTTTCTCAAGATTCTATGGTCGACTGGGAGAGAACCAATTGTAAATAATTTTTAGTGTCGAACAATAAAGTTTTAATAAATACATTTCGAAGAGGTTCTTGCTTGCCAGCCATTGCGTGGCAGCTATACAGATACTACAACTCGAGTCTTATATCTTTCTTTAATTGTGGAAGAAATAAAAATGTAATCTGTATCTAGATCAACAAAAATAGAAAAAAAAAATATGATAGATGAGTATCTAACTTTAAAAAGTTTTATTATAATTACATTATCTGTAGCTAGACAGATGAATAAATTAAAGTGCTCGCGAAGAGCGTTGGTGTTCACGGTACGTGGCTGCCAATTAGCGGGGTTGGTTGTCCGATAGACTGAGCTGTGACGGTTTATTGTGGTTATTAATTTGTTTAAATCCAAGGCCATATTCTTTAGCATAAAACATATTCGCCATGCGGCAAGCGAGGCGAAAAATTAAAAAAAAAAATTGCTAAAAAAACTCGCGCACGCTGGGTACCGTATAAAAAATCACGTTTGTTGTATAGGCCCCCCTTAAATATTCATTATATTTTAATTTCATTATTAATTTTTAAGTGAATATATATAACTAAATATTCGGAGAATATTTCAAGCGTCTACCTGTTGCCGTTATATATCGAGCAAAACAAAAAACGACAAAAAAATCACGTTTGCTGTGTCCCGCTCCCTTAAATGTTAAATTTTATACTGCTTTACATACTTTTTAAAAATTTTAGTGTGGCTCCCATTTTTTTTTATAGATAATGGTAGACTAAGGAACCGACCCACGAGTCGACTCGCACTTGGCCGGTTTTTAATATATATGCCCTGGAACGAGATCGATTGAATTTAACTACTAGGTATGCAAGAAATGCTCTGTCAAGCATGTTCTAACAGCAGTTTCCTTTGTCTGCAGGAGTGGACGTGACCGCCAACCAGGACGAGATCTCGTCGCACGAGACCTTCCAGCTGGAGTTCGACTGGGCCACGCGGCGCTGGTACATCCGCACCATGCAGGACCGCTACTGGACGCTGGAGACCGGCGGCGGGATACAGGCCAGCGGGGACAACAAGTCAGTGGATATTACAAATAGATACCCTTAATTTTTGTATTAAAAGTTATTAGGGTAAACTTCCAGTCATTGAACGCTAATAGTAATCGGCTTTTTCCAACAAGTCAAATCAGGTACTTTTTTCTAATTGTCAAAACAAACAATTTCTATAGAATTTGTATGAAATACAGGCAGATGACGTCATAGTTTCTTGGAATCAAATATCTCTACTATTATCAGTTTTTCTGCCGTAATCTTAAGTTTATATCAATTTTATTGTATATTGTGACTTTTGTGTACCTGCTTTTATGTATGTATAAATTGTGAAGAGAAATAAACAATTATTATTATTAACTAAGTGGAGGCCCATAGTCTCTGCCTACCCCGGAAACACGCGTGATTATATGTATGTATGTATAAATCTTAAATCACGTTAAAATCGAATTTAGACCAGTAGTGTACTTATAATAGGCTGGAAAATAAAGAAAAGAAGAATCAGTCATGGGCGTACCCAGGTACTGGGTATAAGGTTGGTCAGCTATTTAAAAAGTAACTTTCAAGTCCAAACTTCAGCAAAACAGTTTACGATGTCTTCCGTAAAAGAATCACCCATACCGTTAACAAATTTTCTATGTAAGTACACTGAGAATATAAAGTCCATTCAATCTATCTTCGACCACAGTCGATCTTAGCCACATTTTTATGCATCTGAGTGTGCTGAATGCCGATCTGTCTGCAGCATCATTGCTCTCGTAGCTCTCTAACGACTAAACTGACCCCCGCCCCTCGGTACGCCCATGGAAACAGCAGTTACACCTTGTTTATTTGCATATTCCAGATCTTCGAACGCGCTGTTCGAGCTGGAGTGGCAGGGCGACGGCGCCGTGGCGTTCCGCGCCAACAACGGCAAGTACCTCACCACCAAGCGCTCCGGACACCTGTACGCCAACGCGGACGCCATCGACGACAACTGCAAATACTATTTCTATCTTATCAACAGGTAATCTACTACTACTTCCACCAAACCCACTTACTTTGTGCGAAAAAGGTGTTTCAAGAAAGTCGGCCATGACATCGTTTGAAACCAATGAAAGCATTGGGCACTGAATGTTCAAGAATTTTCACAAACGCAGATGTTATTCTAAAAAAAAGTCGGATTTATTCGATAAACGTTTTCACACCACATGACAGAAAACCACTGCTCGTATTGCACAAAACTTAAGTACCTACTCGTATCCATCCACATCCCTTTTTGGTTATAGGTCATCATTATCATTTCAGCATCATTTTTGGTTATAGGTATTATTTTCGATTCACTATGCCTTACACTGGGAGCACGCTCGACAACTGATATAAAGTCTTGCGGTGAAAGGGATTTCAAAGCTAGTTGAAAACTTATGAATCATTTGTAATTTCAGGCCCATCCTAGTGCTGAAGTGCGAACAAGGCTTCGTCGGACCCAAAGGTGTCAAACTGGAGTGCAATAAGGCCAACTACGAGACCATCCAGGTGGTGCGCGGCCCCAAGGGAGCTGTTTACTTCAAAGGTAAGTCGGAAATTAATTCGACATGAAAAGCAATGGCTCAAATACTGATCCTTGTAGCACACCCATTATATCATATATCTGAGATCCCTTAAAATACTTTATACCTAAACAAATTAAATGGGACGGGATAGATTAAGTCAGTTTAATGCAAGTCATACAATGAGATACCTTGAAATAAAGGTACAACAAGCTGCTTTTGCCAAACGGCGAGCTGACGAGCAATAGTCACTACCAAGTAGGCAAAATTTAATGTATTTCTGGGCACAATCGTCCATTTGGAAACATTACTTTTCGCATGAGTCCTTGTCTTGCTAAACCGAAGAATTTATTGACGTTTTCATGTTTTGACAGTTGCATGGGTTTAGGTCATTTATTGCATTTTGGCGCGTTTGGCATCCATTTCCGCCAAACGTCAACATCAATCAAGTTCGAAATCCAACCAAGTTATTTGATCTCAACGAGCTGTTATGTTCTGAGAATTCAGTGCAATAAGTCCTAAAGGGCTCTGTTAAGGCTCCCGCGCATCGGGTATGTTTGCGGATGCTGGCATAGATGATGTCTTTGCCATCATGCGCAAATAGTGTGCTTCGTTTGTACAAAGAATGCTCGGGATAACCAACGAAATCTTGAAGATGATAGATGGAAGAGTAGATGCAGATGTGTATAGGATATAAAACATGGATTAAATATTTCATTCATGATATAAAATAAGCTACACAGTATACATGATAGTGTGGTGAGACAGATGTAAATTAACTATAAGATACGGGCCTCGTTGCTCGAAAAAAAAATTTTTTTTATTATGTACTTATCTGATTTACTTCCCAGGACAAAACGGCAAGTACTGGCACGCGGACAGCGAGAGCGTGACGTGTGACGGGGACTCCCCGCAGGGCTTCCACCTGGAGCTGCGCGAGCCCACGCGCCTCGCCATCCGCGCCGCCGCCACCCGCGAGTACCTCGCGGCCGCCAAGAACGGCAACTTCCGCCTCGTCGGCACCGACCTCAGCACCGCCACGCACTGGGAGTACTAGACACCGCGTTTTGACAATAGTCTGCGTTTGGACACGCCGAGAATCCGAGGCCTAGTAAACACGACTTTATTTTGAATTAAAAAATTGACTGAGTACATTTTTGTGCCGAACAAAAAAAAATCTTGCCCGTTTCTAAGTGTGTTCAAACGCTACAAATGAATCTCTAAGTCCTGTTCACAATACTCTTCCAATAGAACCAGAGTTCCACTTTGTATTGGCGTGCGACTTAATTCTCTTATCGTCGATTTCAGAGCGGGCCGTGTAGCGCGTGACGCCATTTTGAATTTTCTAGCCGCCATTGTATGTCGCATGACAAAATGGCGGCGTCCGAACGACCCAATCAGCTGATTCTGCGGGGAATCCGCTGCCAATGGATATAATAATAGAAAAAGAGGAATGTTAGTCAATGTACTGAAGCATTGTCGAAGTACATTCTGCAGAAAAAAAAGGTTGTCAAAATGAAGTCACGCGCAACGCGCCTGTTTTTGCATTTAGTACAGTTAAGGTGTATATCGCGTGAGGACGCGAATGTGATCAAATGAAAATATCGCTTCTCCTTAATATTATTATAATCATAGATTATTTTCTTATTGGTAGATCTGCGGTCATTATTGCTTTTTTCCAATTATATTTTTTTATTATTTTGTGACCGTCGCTCGTAATGCTTGAAATTATTTATTTTTAGATTTACGGTATCGATTAAATTAATTATCGAGGACATTATTGGATTTTTGAGAATATTTATTGGATATTGTAGTGTCTAGTCGATGGGTTTTATACATTTTTACCAACTGAGCGCTGCGTGGGTTAGAGCGGGGACGATAATGAGCGCGCAGCGTGAAACTGAGTGAATTCAGGTAAATTAAGTAAGCAGGGACGCCGCAATACCAGACCCGCCTCGTTGCTCAAAGTTCGCCGGAGTCTGGCCTACACTAGGGTAAGCTAGTTTAGTTGTAAGTATCGTATAGGATAAGCCAGAGACTCCGCTTCCGATCGTCCAATCCGTGCTTTTATATATGGACATTTTGTAACGTTTTTACATACCTCCTGGTGCGTATATCTTGTATATAAGTCACTTCTGTCGGATTCGCGAAGGAAGCGTTTCTCAACGCGTTTTACGATGAACAAAATGTGTATTAAGTAATTTACTTCAATGCTGATCCCGGAAATTAATGTTTGTACGATAATGTCTTTGTAAACTATTAATGAATAAATTATAATCATATTGTACGTCGATGATGTTTTATTTATAGCACTTTTCGTGACCTTGTAAAGTTACTTAAGTTTCTAATGTTACCGTACAGTTTTACAAAGGCGAAATAATATTTTAAGGGCATGCTAAGTCCTTGACATTGAATACTAGATTACACAGGAAATAAACATCGAAAAAAAAAAGAAAAAAAAACTGATTTCCCATACAAATTGAGTAACCGGCGGAATAGAGTTTCTATAAAAAGTTTTAAAAAGTCAAACTTATCTAAGTATACATTCTGTTCTATGAAACAGAATGTAACTTTTTTAATATAAATCAAGGACTGAGCATGCCTTTGAAATATATTTCACTTTTCTGAAAAACCCTGTACGGTTTTAAATCTTTAGTTTGCAAATACATAACATAAATGAATTACATAAACTTTAGGAAAAAATGGCAAAAAAAACAGTAAATTGTATTGAAAAACTTATATATTTTAATTAAATAGTTACATTAATCTTTACAGTTCTCCCTAGCTAATGACACAATGGATTAGCATCGATGCATTTTATTGGTCAAAATTAATATATTAAAAATAATTTATCTACATAACGGATAAACAAAGTCAATAAACATTATTTCAATTGAACATCTAGTTAAAAATAAGCGAAAAAAAACAAATGTCTGTGTTACCAGCAGAAATGTGTGACGGATTGTAAATGTGAGTGGTAAAAGCTATTTCCAACTGGCAACACTTCAAAAATGATCTAACAAGGGGATGGTGTTGCATGAAATTTGACTATTGACTCATCGATAAAATTGTAATTACTTAATCCTGCTGAAATTAGTCAATTTCATATAGAAAATAAAGAAAAGAGAACACAATTTTCGTGTGGAATGTTACAGGGGCGCGGGGTGTATGAAACTCTTCCCCCCTTTCCCACTACTGGGCAAGAATCAAGTCGATTGCAGAAACTTATCGCTATCCCGTCAAACTATGCAACACCGTCCGAATACAAAGTAGCTTAAATCGATAATACGTCAACGTTGAGGGTTGTAAAATATATCATTAACATACACACATCAAATGGAATAGTTTGTACGCAACATACACACACAATGCAAAGCGCGGGTTGATCTCTTGTGATTATCGCCTGGTTTACGTGGAATAAGTAGCTAATGTCCTAAATGTGTCGTAGCGGACATGAGCAACACGATTATTCTTAAACCATTGCTTTGCTTTACATATTTTTATTGACATGCAATGAGTAGCGTGAATGCGTAAAACGCAAACGCTGAAATATACGAGCTTTTAAAACTAATATCATCTTTTTTAGCATTGAAGAATTATTTATATAGAGAATACAACTTAGGACGTTGTAAACATTTTTTTAACTGTGCTTTGAAATTATTCAAAGCTAAGAATAAAAAAGTAAAATAGTTTGAATTTGCGCAGCAATCTGAATGAAGAAAGTATTTGCAGAAAAACCGCGAGCACGGTATGTAGGTATATCTACTAAGGCAGAAGCTACTGATTCCGTGTATAGAAGGACTTTATGTGAACTCGCCTTGGCTCCACATCGCTCAAAAGTTCAGAGAAATTATATTAATTGACTCTGCACTAAATAATTGACTACAAACTGTTACAAGCGGCCAATCAAATTATTAAATGACAAGAAATACTTTATTATAACACTAAAAAGAAATTTTCGATTGATTTGTAAATTGATTCATCATTTATCACCATTAAGTCACTCACTTTATTTCGGATAAGTTATTGAATTTCATTTCGACATAATGTAGTTAGGAAATTAAATAATTATTTCTTTATCTAATAATTTTTTAAAATCAGACCACAAAATCTTATTTTATTCGTTATAAGTAGATACACACCCTAAATTTCTTAATTGCATGAAAAGTCATACGCAGAAAAGTTTAGTCGTTTTAATATCACACCTGTGACGTCAAAGGCGAGTTCATCTCTTGTCGATTACGATATCGACAAATCGACTCTATCGTGACATGTCGATTGTTGGTTTATCGATAACATAATCGGCGCAGCGACGATCGCATTCAGTTTCGTGGCTAAAGCGGACACGACCAAGATATAGCATGCATTGAGATAGGGTAATCTAGGAAAGT
The DNA here is from genome assembly GCA_943193695.1 of Acrobasis suavella. Classification (NCBI taxonomy): domain Eukaryota; kingdom Metazoa; phylum Arthropoda; class Insecta; order Lepidoptera; family Pyralidae; genus Acrobasis; species Acrobasis suavella. Next base: position 396,630 of record OW971939.1, read on the forward strand.
ACAGAACTTGTCTATCGACTGACTCATGTCTATCGATTGTATCAACTTATCAATATGATAAGTATCTAGGACCAGAAATATAGGAACTGATGTTCCCAGGTTAGTCTGGAAATTTCAAAACAGACATTGGGATATGCCACGAAAGTCGAGACAAGGGCGTTATGATATTTGTGTGACTCCGATGTCACTCAGTCCGAACCACCACCACTCACGTCCTAACTCGACTCCTTGTACAAAGGCAGGAGTGCCATTTTTGAAACGCGGACTCACCTAAACGAATGATTTTGCCATATAAAAAACAGTTCGTTTAGTGACTCCGCGTTTGAAAAATGGCACCACAGATTGTATGTGACCATTGATAAGGCGTTCATCATGGCCAAAAACAAACTTAAATCTGAGTAATTAATGATTTTTTATGACTTATTTTAGAAGAATGTTTGCTAAACTGGCCGTATCCGCCGCCGCAGGGCGACACACATTAATTACAAAACTGGTATCTAAGGCACGTTAACAACTTGACACCTTAAACCGTAGTCGCCGAACTATGGACGCCATGTGGGATTGTCGCAGTGCACGGACTTTAGCTCTATATCTGGATATTATTTAATTTGCATAAACTATTAAAAAATAAAATAATTAGAGTTGGATCTCATTTGTGAGCACTGTGCAGAACCGTCATTTGCCAGAGCGAGAGAGACGGAACGCTATCGTCGTGCGATAGCATGCTATAGCATTCTGCGCTCTCTCTCACTCTAGCAAATGACGGTTCTGAGCGACAGAAAAGAATAGCAGCATAGAAAAGTGCTGCTCCGTGCTGATAAATGAGATGCAACCATTAAAGATCTGTTTCTTTTTTTAATTACATTTTATTTAGTTTTGGCTCTAAATCGTAGACTTAGAAAAGTCTAGACATCCTCAGCAATGTTTAAACCATTTTTGTAAAAAGATTACGTTCCATTGCGACAATCCGTTGAAGTTTATAAAAATTTAAACCTTTTATATTAGTAGCGTATTCGGGGCCTGACTCACATCTCTACATATTTGAAGTACCATCGATAAAAAACTGAACATTAGCCGATTAACGTCAGATACGATTCTTCACATTTAACTTATTTTAGCTTAAACTATCCCTAAGTTTACATCTTGCCTAGCTTTAATCAGCTGATATCAAGTTTATTTCAGTCTGAGATCTTATAATTATTTAGATATTCGTCATGGGCCCCGAAGTATTATAAAGGGTTGCTACGTGACTATGCTACTCTATGGTCGATACGCCACGACTTTCAGACAGCGTATTACGATAAGCTCCTCTTCTATAAAACTTTCTGATACGTCCAGCGTATTTTAAGCAAAACGAATGCGTTAACTGATACTAGAAAAATTAATGGGACTTGCTAATTATGATGCTATGTATGTGCCCATCCCAGGAACATTGTCACATGATTATCCAATTAATTTAATTTCGTCACTGTCTTTGTTGCCTGACAGTCGTGTCGTGTCGGTTTACGTAGTGGCGAGCGCGGCCGATGTCAAACTATGTGATTTTTATGTACCGTGTAACTAACTCGTTGTTGGGAATAAATTCGATCAGTGCTTTGCTTTGGTGTCAAGAATGATTTTCTCGCTTGTTTAAGGGAAAAAAGTATACACTTTAAAAAATCCTCGGTATAAAATAAATGTTATATCAAAACGTTTAAATTCGTTCGCTGACTAAATTGAAAAAACGATATTTGAGATATGACATAGGTACCAAGGAAACATACTAAAAAATAATGAAATATTTAATATTTCGTGACGTGTCTGTGTGTTTACTACTACTACTGTTAGAATTATATGGATCCAAAACAGAATCATATATTTTCTGTTTTTGCGTGTATGTTTGTTTCGACGCCCCGACCGCGCTTACCACGACGAATGACGTCACAGCTTCTCCAGTCTATAAATTTATTTGTATACCATCTAACTGCCTTATTTAATTTGTTAACCTACACCACATAGTTTACTCTCCACCATTCAATTTTATAAGGTCGAAGCGAAAATATATTGCCCTTCGAATTTCAACTTTACGTGTATATAAATAAAACAGATTCTAGGACAGCGCCGACGCTAAACCAACACTCTTTCAAGCTCATTTTGCCATGTTCTTTATGTATTTTATATAATAAATAATCTATTTATGACTGAGGGATGAAATAGAACTAAAAGCAAGACCTTTTTTAAACGCGTGGGATTTTTTAAAAGCTATGTTTTTGCAACCGTGTAAGATATATGAATTGATAATTCTTTCACATAAAACTATATGAATAGAAGTTTGTATAGTCCATTTGTTTAGGTATTTAAAATAATGTAAACAATCTTGACATGTCTTTCTATTGCATTTTTTTTTTTACAATATATTGGTTTAGGCATTTGTCCTCAATCTCACCTGATGGTAAGCGACGATGAAGACTAGGATGAAGCATGCCTATCCAAAAGATACCCATTCAATCTACTTTTGAATGTCCCGGGGCTGTACTTCTGTGGGAATATAGACGCAGGCAGTTCATTCCACACCTTAGCTACTCGAACCAAAGAGGAATTGTCGAAGCGTTTAGTTCGAGACTTAGGTATTTCAACGATATATACACTTTATAAATCAATACTTTTGCAAAATACTAAATAAATAAATTGTAATGTGCGAAGGTATTGATTTATAAAGTGTATAATTCAATAAAAAGACATTTCAAGATTGTTTACATTCTTTTAAATATCTAAACAAACGCACTATAGTGATGTTTTATTATTAGATTCTAGAGTTTCTTATTCATGCACAGTTTTATAGCAAATGAATTTCTAATAAGTATTTTGAAATATTTTTTTTTTTTACACTGGCAACAAATAGCTAACAACGTTATAACATAGAACTGAAATATTAAAACATTTTACTGTTTGTTTTGCATTTTAAACTGTGTAATTTTGCTGTTTTTCTTTTACATTTAATTTCAGGCGAAGCTACCGTTGAAACTAAACTTTGATTTTTAAATGCAGTTGAATGCAGCGTGACATGGAATCGAAAAATGATTGAACCGACATATAGCCAAATTAATTTTATGCAAGTTTCAAAGATTGCAATTCTTTGTAGCACTAAATTGTAACAATGTTTCTCACTTTGAAGGCGTATACCTCCTAAAAGAGATAATCTTAAAAAAAAACCCTGATTTCTCTTACTATAAGAGGTGGATTTGTTTCCGTATGCCGCTACAGATTTCCTGAGATTTTTCTTATATTTTCAATTGGTTATCATCCCTTTATCCTGTAGTAACATCACCACTCTATGAATGATTTTGTTTTTTTTTTTCATAGTTCACAGAGTGTGGTGTGTCAATAAAGAATGTTTGAATAAATGTGATAGGTATTGATAGTTACAGGGCGTGTCGGCGAGTGTTGCGAGCGCGGTCTGCGGGCGCGGCTAGCGATGTGTTACCCCTACCTGCGACAAACAACAGAATACATTGTTACAATATCCGGCACGTAAGTTGAACAAAAATGGCGACCGTCGGCGCATGTTTAATTGGATATAAAAGTGTTAAAAGAGATGTTTTGGTCTTTCTTCGAAGCCGAAATCATTTCTATTTGAATTTCGGAAAGAAATGATTTCGGCTAATAAATAAATAATAAATAAAAATAAATTTTATAAAAATGTGATAGAAATGTGATTCTAAACATTTTTGTTCAATTTACGTGCCAGGTATAATAAGGGGATATATGAATTTTTCGGGGTCCAGTGTTGCCCTCATTTGAAATAAATTATTTGAAAGGAAACTTGAGATATTTTGGTCACATCAGGCCAAACGCGCAAAGAAGGGTTATCTAAAGATAACCCTTCTTTGCGTGAAGCTTTTCTTCGCATATTTGTTGCACCCTTCAAACGTGAAGCTTTTCTTCGCATATTTGTTGCACCCTTCAAACGTGAAGCTTTTCTTCGCATATTTGTTGCACCCTTCAAACGTGAAGCTTTTCTTCGCATATTTGTTGCACCCTTCAAACGTGAAGCTTTTCTTCGCATATTTGTTGCACCCTTCAAACGTGAAGCTTTTCTTCGCATATTTGTTGCACCCTTCAAACGTGAAGCTTTTCTTCGCATATTTGTTGCACCCTTCAAACGTGAAGCTTTTCTTCGCATATTTGTTGCACCCTTCAAACGTGAAGCTTTTCTTCGCATATTTGTTGCACCCTTCAAACGTGAAGCTTTTCTTCGCACATTGGCAAAATATCGGCCACTTTTGGCAAATGTGCAAAGAAAAACTTCACGTTCTCACTTAAAACTGTAAACAGTAGTTCAAAAAATAGTTACCTAAACGTAAATAGTAAACGATTATCTAAAGCAAGATTAGACAAAAATTTTCAATAATATCTCCGTTTCCTTTCAAATAATTTATTTTAAAAGGGACCCCGCAAAAGTTCATGTATTTAAGAAAAAATATTGTCACAAAGAAAGACCATAACTTGATTTTGAATTTGCTTCTGTTGTACAATAGTGAAGTACCTAACCTGGACCAAAGTTTTTATTTTTGGTACTGAGAAGAGAATCACATCAATTTTGAATCATAAATTAAATACATGAATCAAAAATCACACTCTGCTGAAAAATTTATATTGAGAGCTCTATGTAACTCCAAGAAATTGTGACTTTTCAGTTAGGCATTTTATACAAACTCCATGAAAATGTTTGTTTTGAGGATCTGATTTAGCTTGATGGAAACAAGTGAATTTTGTCGTCTTAATTTATTCCATGTTTCATCTCAGCGATAACCAGACTTTAAAATCATATATTTATTACCTTCAATGGCTAATGCTTTGGTGACTAATACTTTGCCTGAGAAAGAACTGGTGTGCATTGGATCTTTATTTTTATTTTTTTATCTCATCTACTCGAAAAACGATGTTTTCATCTCAAAACAAAAGTATAATTGGAAAAAGAAATAAGTATAATTAAAAAGCGCAATTTTTGTTTTTATTGTATGAAAACGACACCAAACAAAGGTTAGTTTTAAATTGTTGGTTGAAGTCAGATTTGGTATTGTAGGTGTTCTACTGTTCTTTATATTGTTTTGTATGTGCTAGTTTTTGTCATAGATGGACATTAAAAGTAGAGTGTGCTACTGGTACGGTAATATTTTTATCTCGGGCGATATATATTAATTCCTCGCTTCACTCAGGATTCCACCGTAGAATCACTCGCCACGCTCGTGATTAAACTGTGGAATCCTTCGTTTCGCTCTGGATTCAAAGTAGCGCCCTCGCTTTCAAAATATTACCATAATCCCTTGTAGCATAATCTACTATTTTTAAATGTCAGCGATCCATTGCATTAGGTGCCTGTAATGATTAGTGCTTGTAAGATATAAAAATAAATTTAAAAAAGAATTACCTTATCCCCTTGTAGCACAATTTACTATTGTTTCGTTCATTATTTATTGAACCACATGTATCGTATAATATCTGTAGCGAGCCCCCACGGAGAAGCGGAGGTGATATTTAGGGCAGGCATGCTTACCTGGTAGAGTTACGGCTAGGACAGGAAGGGATTGGGCGTGTGTCGCTGCGGCGACCACGGGGACGGCGCGCGCGCCGGCGCCGGCGACCACGGGTCCGGCGCCGGACCGCCCGCCCTGCACACACACACACACAAAACATTAATTCCAATGTAATATGAAAGAACAAACTAACTAACTGGGTCTTGGGTGTTTATCTATATATGTATTTGTTATAAAATATAGTATCGTTGAGTTAGTATCCAATAACACAAGTCTCGAACTTACTTTGGGGCTAGCTCAATCTGTGTAATTTGTCCCTATATATTTATTTCAATAAATATATACGGACAAATCACACAGATCGATCTAGCCCCAAAGTAAGTTCGAGACTTGTTTTACGGGATACTAACTCAACGATAATAAAGTATTTTCCTGAGTCAAAAATAAATTATTTTGTACTGTTAAGAAATTAAAACGTCGCAAAATAATGTCACTTGTTATTGAACATATCCATGTTAACATGGTTTTAGATTTATTATTGCAGAAAAACTGATAATAAGAGCGGTATTCGACTCCAAGAAACTATGACGTCATCTGCCTGTATTTCATACAAATCCCTATCCCAATGTTTGTTTTGACGTTTAGAAAAAAGTAATTTATTTGACTTGTTGGAAAATAGCGGATTTTATAACAAATACATACACAGATAAACATCCAAGACCCAGGTCAACCTGGGACTAACAAAAAATGTACTTTTTTGACCCTATTACATTTTTCATCAGGCAGATAAGTAGGTACAATGCGATTCAAATAAGTGGAACAAAAATGGCGGACTTTAAAGCATGTTTGTACAAATTCTTGGCACATAGGTTGAACCAAAATGACAGTTATCGACGCAGGTACAAATAATGCATCGACTGCTGCCATTTTGGTTCAATTTACGTGTCGGGAATTTATACAAAAATGCTTCGAAGTCTGCTATTTTCATCAAGTTATTTGTGTCGCGTTATAAAATACGTTACTCAGTAAATAAACACAAGTAACCAAACCCAAAGATAAATAAATAAAAAAATATTTTTTGAAAACGTCACACAAATTGAGCTAGCCCCAGGGTAAGTTTAAGAATTGTGTGATGGGATACTAACCCAACTATACTATAATTTATAACAAATACATATAAAGATACTAATAATAATAATAACCAACCGGGGATCGAACCCAGGACCTCCGGTGTGACAGCGAAGCACGATGACCACTAGACCACAGAGGTCGTCATACATATATAGATACAGTTTGATTAACCTGAGTTTTATTAAAATCTACACTATTATCAACTAGATAATCACTATTGTTGAAACATACATGTGCATATTCGTCGCCATATTGTTCGTGACGTTGTTCATGTTGGGCGGCATGTTGGCGGACATGTTGGGCGCGGCCGGCGCGCCGAACGCTGGCGACGCGGAGGGGAAGTTCACGCCGGTGAGACCCATCTGTTGCTGCTTCAGCTCGTTGATTGTAAGCCGCGCCTGTCATACAATTAAACAAGATTCAATTTTCAAATAGATAGAAGGAGATAAGTGGAAGAATATGGAAGAGCCCTATGCCCAACATTGGGAGGATAATAGTTTAAAAAAAAATAACATTGGTCAGGTGTTAAGGTTATTTCGTTATTTAAACAATAGCTTTACATAAATTTCATGTGGTGTCTAGTAGAAATAAATAAACGGGCATTCTAAATTAATCAGCCCAGAGTTCTAGCCCATGAATGCTGAAACACTTGACAGTTGATACTTTGAACATCAATTTGGTGGTACAATCTAAAAATGAAAAGCTTTATTTGACAATCAAACTAAACTTATAGCGCTATTATAAGGTACGTAAATGGCTGCAGAGCAAAGGAGTTAATACTAACAAAAAGGAGGCACTGTAAGTTGATGTGCATACACCTTTAAGCCATCGTGTTGATAGACATTACAGTGGAGTGAAGACTCTTTAGATATATTTATTTGTTGTTGTGACGATTATTAAGATATATTATAAATATCCTATGATAATAAAGATATATTTGAATTGAATTAAAAAAAAAATTAACACTCACCGGCTGTGGCGGCACAAACATCTGCCTGGGGGGTTCAACAGCGAAGGGGTTGGGGGCGGGGGGAGACTGTGGCGGGGGCTGTAACAGGCGCTCCAAGTTGACGAGCGCAGAGTTTTCTCCGAGGAAGGCCGAGGGCGACTTTTTGATAGCGCCCGTGCTGGCTGGTGGTGGGGACTTGCCGTTTAAGTTGTCACCTAAAAATACAGATTATTGAATAGAAAAGAAAGAAAACAAAGTTCTAGGTCTATGGCTAGGTGTATCGTTTTGGCGAAATTACGACACATGTGCTGTTATGGAGAATAGACTATAGGCTTTCCTGAATCATAAGCTATCAATGTTCTTATATTTGTGTTCGTGACTATTTAAAAGAACAGTTCAGGAGTAGAAAAACAGTTTTCTTTTTTTTAAAGAGTGAACTAATCATTATTGATCTACAATCAACAATTAAAAACGACACCAAATAAACATACATCAATCAGATAAGTACTTAGTAAGTCAAAAACTAAAATTAATAATAATTTTCTTTTTAAATTAAAACATGAACGATAACAATCTCTAATAGCAAAGAACAAGTATCCAATTAAATATCGCAGCTACAATATCGAATTTTGGCTCAAAGGATCTGATTCTGTATTTGGTATATGCAAAGTTGAAAGAAAAGGCGAGGTTAGTTAAACATACCTAGTGTAGTAAGGTCGAAGGGGTCGGGCTCCGCATTGTTATTGCTAGCGCGCGGCCGCTGCGAGAGCGCGTCGAACTGCTCCAACTCGGATGACGATGGCGACGATATCGATGCTTGCGACTTGCTCTGCAACAAAAACACATGCTTTCAAACATTAAAAAATTGAAAAAAAAAAATAAAAATAAAATCAAATATCCCGCCCCGGATTGTCCCCGGTTCAAAGTACCAATTACGCTAGCTGCGTTGCCTCTCTGATTAGCAATAGATATCCTTTGGACCATCCCGAGCGTTGGTCATTTCCGCGGATCCTTAAACGGCGCCCTATTTCACTAATGAAGCTTTTAGTTTCAGGACACTATGGACCAGCTGTTTCCACGGCGACCGGAACAAATTATTGCGACCGGAGAAAATTGAGATGTTAAATTAGAATATTTAATACATTTTCGTCTTTGTGCGTATAGAGATAGGACGCCACAAAGATACTCACACACACATGCTTGTCAGAACAAAGTTCTAGCCAAGGAATGGTTTAAAATTCGACGGTGCCACTTGCACGCGTCTGTCGCAAGCTCTTACAAAGAGGGTTGAAATAGTCTTAGATAGCTGTAATTAGTGAACCGAAGGTGACTAGCAGGCGACTAGAATTATGAACGTTTGTAACCTGGCACGATACGACGGTTTCTTAAAAAAAAAAACATCATTGAAGGGAAGAAAGAAGGGAAAAGATAGATCCAGCCATAGCTAAATAAATAAAAATAAAGGGACAAATTACACAGTTGAGCTAGCCCCAAAAGTTTGCTTAAGCTTGTGTTATGGGATACTAACCCAACGAACCTATATTTATATTATATTATCATTATTTATCTACTTTCTATAGATACATGAAGCAAATAAAGGAGAAGGTGAACGTCGTGTCGTAAAGCGAATTAAAACGGCTGGCAGACGAGAGAGACAAATGGAAGAACATACATACTCCACGGGTTACGAGCATAGCTCTTAAATAATATAGATGAATATAGTGTACCTGTGCAAGCGGCGCCCAGGGGTCGGCGGGGGTGGCGGCGGCGCCCGCGGGCGCCCACGGGTCCCGCGCAGGGCTGCCCACCGCGGACCACGCGTCCGATGACGTCTCCTGGAAACACCAACCGTAGGGTCACAGTGGAACAACAATATCATTTTTCAAAACTAAAAACCACCCCCAATCTACATGAACGATTTTGATGAAAATTCTATACCTGACAAGTATGCCGTTGTAAATAAAAAAAATAATTTTCCAAATCGGTCCAGGCGTATTATATCGAATTATAATCGGTGAACATACATAAAAAAATATCGCGACGTCTTAAAATAGACTTCTATATTGATTGGCTCAAACCAATTAATATCAAAGTCTTTTAGATATTAAACAAATAAAAAAAAACAAATATAAAACAAATAATTCATACAATATCGCCTCTGTGATTGTCTACCTTTTTTTTCACTGGTAACACTTTATTTAATTGAATTGAAAATACTACTCTAGCAATACTTTTAACTAGCATTAACTATGAGCAATCATTCACACATATCTCACCATAGATTCAGCAAATGCATCAAAATCCAAATGCATTGGCTAAACAAAATAACAAATAATAGAAATAAAATTAAGGGAAAACAAGAGAATCGGCCTAGAGAACTATTAACATAGAACAAGTTTCTTGCCCTTAATAAATTTCAGCAATAAATTTGTACAGTTGACGTTTCGTTTAGACCATTCATCTATTGCTTATGGTATAGTCGAGCTCCACCACCAGGGTTTATCGCTCCGGCAGACCACGACCACCCATAGTCAGTTTGGAAGTCACTTAACAGACTGAGGACCCAGGTGGGACGCTGCAGGAGCAATATACAAAGATTTGGTTTTACCAACAGGGCAAACTACAACCCAAGTTGTCACTGCGGCTAGCCGAGACAGACAATGCCACATCTTCTCCGCTGTCCCTCATGCCCTGCTTCATGTTCAATGGCCGATTTGATGCAGTGCACAGACAATGCTGTTGCTGTGGCCTCCTACTGGTCGGGTGTAATTTGAAGAAGTTTAGTCATCGACACGATGAAGAAGATCTATTGCTTCAATTTAATTGTATGCAACAGGGTAGATACTTGCACTGTGTAAATGGGCCTTTAGATATATTGTGTCACAAGGGTGAAACTGGGCCTTAGGGCCCGTGTTTTGTGATCGCGATCGGATTGTTCGAGAGCTACGATGCACAGATAGACGAACATTGGCGTCCAACCTATAACATGCCCCTCTTACTAGCCAGGGATTAGGTGGGAAACAGATGAGTAGAGGGGGAGTTAGCTACCTGTCGTGGCGCGTGGTTGTGGTTGCCCCAGGCGTCCGCGGCGGGCGCGGCGGGGGACAGGTTCACGTCCAGCAGGTCCAGCAGGTGCGACTGCTGCTCCGGCTTCTTCTCAGGCAGCGTGCCCGTTGTCCTGCAACACACCACACATTCGTCAAACAACACATTTTTAACCGACTCCAAAAAAAAGAGGAGGTTTCGATTCGTTGGAATCTTTTTTGATATTTTTTATATATGTTCACAGATTACTCGAAGTCGCCTGGCCCAATTTGAAAGGTCATACTTGTACATAGTAATTGTATCAAAATCGATTATGAAGTTTGGTGTTGAAGTAGATTTTTAATTTTGAAAAAATATTATATCATAGAGCAATGGACAGAAGAAGGAACAAGGTCATAGACGTCATCAAAATGGATGCAAAGCTTAAATGGCGATGGGCTGGTCATGTCGCCAGGAAACAGGGTTTTTGGTGAAAACCGTCGGGAGAAAAAAAAGCCACAAGGAAGACCGCAGATTCGTTGGTATCATGACATCAAAAGGGTAGCAGAATCGAAGTGGATAGAAGTTGCCCAAGATCGAAGAACGATGGCATTTTCAGGAGGCCTCGGCACCGCAAGGCCGAGAAAGGCTGATAAGAGTGGGTTATTACATTTTAATGTTCCATTTTTGGAGGATTAATTGCCTTCCACGCCGTCGTCAGTGTCCAAAGAAGAGCCTTTCGGAATAAGTTTCCATGGTCTCTCTGTCGGTACTAGTGATGCCACTGCCCAACACTATGGGAAGACCTATTTTATGGCTGTCATCAGGCTCCATTTTTTAGGAGCTAAGCACTACATCTGGTGTCCGTTTACAACCCCCCACTTTCCCCTTCCCCTTGAATGTCGTAACTTACAGTATAGTAAAACAGCTGTATTAACTAAGCAACTAAACTAAACATACTCATTTTTACCTATGTACTTATCTAAAAATATACAAAAAGATTTTGTGAGTGGGCAACAGATTAACCATATCACTTTTATTGTACAACGAACTCTACTTTCATGATAAAATGTGGCATCTACACGTCATACTACGTTATATTCAATAGATACTGTAATGATATCAGTAAGAGAAATCAACTGATACTTCAAATTATCTATAACATACTTTTAACTATCTCTTTGTTTGTATAATATTAATGTTTTACACGAGAATAAAGCGGACCGTACCATTTTTTTTCAATTGGACTGCACTGATGTGGTGTCATGACTGAGAACATTGTCCGTGCAATTCGATTGAAACGTCAGCATCAGATTTTGCTCGCCTCATAAGCGGAGCGTTCAGTAGTGCTCTACGCTTAACATGTTAGGGTTAAGCATTTTTCTGGACATAATTTGTCTCTCTTTTATTTAAATTCATATTGCACTAACAATAATAAGGTATGAAGAATACCCCTTTTATAAACACATTTAATACTTGTACAAAATATTGTTCAAGCATAACATTATTTAAAAAAAAGTTGTGGACGTCCGTATGTCTGTGGATACAATTATTCTTTTTTTAAATAGCTTCTTTACGTCACGGCATTGTTTCCTATTGAAAATTACTATCTAATTCATTATAATTAATAAAATACTCAAATTACCTTTAGCAAAAAACAAAAACATGCGAGACCATTGATGTACGTCTTTTTTAAACAATTTTACGGCTCTGGATACAATTCCCTTGAGTCTCGCGTATGTCACGCGTTTGTTCTGCGTATTATCAGACTGCCTGTTACGCCCGTAAAACTTTTTTTTAGAATGTGCGTTATAATGGGTATATTTTTAGACTTTCCAAAATTATTTTCAATTACACTGACAAGAGACCACGATCGGTGCGATCCGATTGTAACGTCAGCAAATAAATAAGGTACGGTGTTAAATCCCTTGCATAACATTAAATATCTTCAAGTATTCGTACTAAAGTACATGAGCATTAGTTGTAACAACGGCACCGAACCACTGACTGTGTAAAGGCCCTACGGCGGTCGACGGCCGCGTACACCAGGTGGCGCGGCGGACACGAGGCGCGCCGGAGCAGCTGCTCCAACCTGCCGACACGAGCTGTTAGGACGGGGGGTCCCACTCATCGCGGCCACGAAAGTCTACTGGTGGTAGTCCCAAGGACTACCAATGCGGGTGACGACAGTGTCAGAAAAGTATGATTGTAATGAGGGTTTTCAAAAACATGTGATGTTTCAACGCCGCGGGCAACAGCTAGTTGATAATAATTGGTAGTCCTTGGGACTACCTCCAGCGGTAGACTTCCTGAGATTTCACGGTAGTGTGCCGTGGGTAAAAAAAATCGGACTAATGTGTGCCACCAGATGGCAGCACAGTGATGTCAGGTCCAATAAGCTGCTGTTATTGGATACATTTGATGAAGCAAAAGCAACTGTCAACTGATGGTCCAATCACAACAGTCGATTGGACCTGACGTCACTGTGCTGCCATCTGGTGGCACATATTTTTGAAAACCCTCATTAATCCGGTTTTTTTTTACCTACTGCACACGACCGTGAAGTTCCAGGAAGTCTACTGCTGCAGGTAGTCCCAAGGACTATCAATTATTATCAACCAGCTGATGCCCGCGGCGTTGCCCGCGTGGATTTTTTTTGACAATCCTAGGGGAAACTCACATGTTCCCAAGATAAAAAGTATCCTATGTTTTAATCCAGGTAATAAGCTATCTACATGCCAAATTTCATTCCAATGAGTACAGCGGTTTTTGCGTGCAAAGTAACAAACATTCATACATACAAGCAGGGCTGGAAAGCAAGACTGCTTTTCGTGTCGCCTTATGTCATTATCAAACCGAATTAAACTATATAATTTTCATTCATCAGGGAAGGTTCAACAACGCCAGCTGCAGTGGATGGCTAGAGGGATACATATTCCCGGACCGATGCGACATTGAAGCCTTCTAAAAACGAGTCTATATCTTCCTGAAAGACCAGCAACGCTTCTGTTAAACCCCTGGTGTTGCAGTTGTCCATGGGCAGCGGTGATACCATCAGGTGACCCGCTTGTTTGTTTGTCGCCCTATAACATAAAAAAAAAAGACGGGTTGCACTCCGGGAGTGTCGGCAGAAGTGAAAACTTGAATATTAACGTTGTGCATTTTTTAAATTTCGGAATGGTTGTTCAATTTCCACACTTTATATACACGAATTTTACGAATACACAGCAGGGTGGCCACTAAACAGACGGTCGAGCCATCAGCTGTCACCATCTATGGATGCGCGTGGCACGCTGTAACATAAACACACACGAACATTCGCGCAAGCGCCCTGCGCCGCCTAAACGAAACAGCAGGCGCACACATATATTTTCGCCGCGCCGTAGAAAGAGAGAGGGATAGTTCCTCTCCAACGCCGCGCCGGCTGTCTACTCTCCATCCGTCTTACGAATTTTCGATCAGGTCACGTGCCCTGACGTCCTGACGCGAGTTTAACATTTTTTACCCATTACAAAACAAGTGTACAATGCCGCTAAAGAAGTTTCCATTTAAAAAAATCGAGAGCTGCACTGACTGGAAGTCGTTCTGCGACTGGCTGATGGCGAGCTGCAGCCGCACGTCGTCGGAGCGCCTCCTGCGCTCCTCCCGCTCGGCCTCCTCGCGCGACATGGCCAGCGCCAGCTGCAGCTGCAGCTCCTCCTCGCCGGCCGTCAGCGGCCGCGCCAGCTCCGCGTCCCGCCCGCCCGTCCACTCCGCTGATTCGCCGCTGTTCAGCTGGAAAACGAATAAATACATTACGACAGGGACGAGGACATCTATTTCATTCAAGATTCAAATGTTTATTCAGTAATTAGACCTTTACAGGCACTTTTATACGTCAATAAGTATAATTTACGTTACGTGTAAAGTATATTATAATTTATCTTTAAAGAAAAGCTACCGATACCAACTCTTCGTAACGATCACTACTGAGAAGAAACGCCGAAAGAAACTCATTTTCACAGTATTGGTTACCTACTCGAATATACGTATATTTATTAATCTCTGTTTATCCTTATGGTTTACTAGGAGAGAACGCTCTTAGCGATAAGTCCATCAATTGTATATTGTGAATGTGGATGATGTGAATAAAATTCTTATAAAAAAATAAAATAAAAACAATTGAGAACTACGTTCTTGTTAAGGACATACATAAATTTTTCAGTGTCTAGTGGTGCCCGTATTTAAAATAAATAATTTGAAAGGAAACAGAGATATCATTTAAAATGTTGTCTTGACCAAGCTACATATCCCTTCAAAATATTATTTGAACTACTGTTTACAGTTTAAAGTGAGAACGTGAAGCTTTTCTACGCACATTAGCCACAAAAGTTCAGATGGCGGCAGCACTGGGCCCCGAAAAATTCATGTATCCCCCCCATGTTAAACACAAACGCCATCTTAAGACTTACATTGCATTATGTATTTTACCTACACCCATGCTATAAATAAAAGTTTCTGAAACAGTTTACCTTATTGCCAACATTAAAACAACCAGTGTCATAGTAATCATTATATCACCCAAATGAGTGTTATTATGTTGTAATTTCCATTATGCAACGCAAACTCGATCCCTTCCTTACTCATCAAATAGCCACATTCCTTATAAATTTAAAAAAAAGAACATTGTCATGTACGCGCATTTTACTACCACAGCTTCGTAATTTAAAAACGATCTTATTGGTTATTCGAATTCACGTCTTATCCCGATATTGTTGTTCGATATTAGTATAATTTGCATATCAATAATTAGTACGATCCAAAATATAAATAATAATTACAATTAATAATTTCAGTATTACCTATACATACATAGTTTGTATTAGATAGGTACTGAGTAATTAAACTTACCAGGAAATTACAAAGAGTTCTTACAACACTACAACACGCTGTGAATTTAGGACCTTTTATAGAGGATTCATATCATGGGTGTAGATAAAGTATTGTATGCAACTGTAATAATTAGGTATTAAAACACTCATGTGATACTATTATCACACTCGGCTTTTCCTCGTGTGATAAACCCACATTCGTGTTTTAATACCCCTTATTATACAACAATTGAATAAATAACTATTGCACAACACTGGTTACTACCAGGCAGTACCAGCTGCTGCTCCTCGTACATAAGAATATGTCAAATTAATAATAATGTTTACTGACCGCTGGGAAAGTGGGGCTGGTCGGAGTGTCAAGCGCACCGTCGCTGCCGAACGCGCTGGCGCTCTGCGCGAACCGCTGCTTCGCCTTCAGCGCTCGCGCGCGCTCGTTCTTCAACCGCTCCTCGTCTTTCAATAGGTTCACTAACTGTTTCGCCTTCTCTCTTACGTTGAGACCTGAACAGATAAAATAGGACTGATTAGATTTTATTTCCACTAATTTCTGGACTATACAAAGTCTACAAAATTTTTTACTGCTGTTTAAGAACGACATCAATACAGGAATATAACATAGTAATGTACTATTTCTCAAACATGCTCGGAAATGTAGGCATTATTGTAGTAAAAAGAAGACACGAAGTTAATATTCTTGGCTCGTGCATTACTTTGCTGGACTAGAACAGGAAAGTAGTATAAAAATTCATTCCTGGCCGCTGCTCAAAACGAAAAGACGATTAAAGTGTATTCAGAATGACGAGACAGTGATATTGACGTTTAAGATTACAGTTCTGTTTTACAAAAAAAAAAAAAAATTTGCAAAGACATTAAGAGTTTAATTCCATAACTTGTCATACAGCAAATTGCTACCACATTATGAAAAAATCACTCTTTGAGCATTATTTATATTGTAATGACCAAAATTTTATTAAAATAATGTAGTTATACAATCACGCGTAAATATGCTTTATTTTCGTTGCGATAGAAAAAAATCAACGGTATTACATTTTTTGCGTAAAATATGACGGGGCTGTATGGGCTATGTTCCTTTGCACTAAAAAACGCCGGGAAGCATTTTCATTTCTTTCAAAGCACGTAGTGATTGATTGTATACTCTGTGCAGTAAACATTAATTGCTTTCGGTAAATATTTGCATATTTCTGGTTATTTCTTTAATGATTTCCTCACATTTATTGAGAAAAACACTAAACATGCCTCGGCGGGAATGGCATAGCCGGACTCTTAATTATTGTCTACTACTCATCCAGCAACGCCATTTTTCCCGACCTCTGCTGCTACAGAGGCAGTAATAGTACGAGGGGGGGTCAAAAAGTTCGCGGAATGGAGGGGATAGCGGGGGGTGGGGGACCTGCCGCAGGTAGTAACTAATGAGCAACTCTTTGTGAGTATATATGCCA
Organism: Acrobasis suavella; assembly: GCA_943193695.1. Classification (NCBI taxonomy): domain Eukaryota; kingdom Metazoa; phylum Arthropoda; class Insecta; order Lepidoptera; family Pyralidae; genus Acrobasis; species Acrobasis suavella. Next base: position 413,584 of record OW971939.1, read on the forward strand.
AGTTTGAACCTGATTGTGTCAATAACCTTTGACCTGTCGTCGATCAAACAAGTGAATCCGGAAGAAAAACTTGAACATGGAAAAAATCGAGTTTCGTGCCGTCATAAAGTTCCTCACTAAGCAAGGAAAACCACCTCAGAAAATTTTGGAAGAAATGTTATCAGTATACGGGGACTCTTGCCCTGGGAAAACCATGGTGTACAAGTGGAATAGCCTTTTCAAGCAAGGCAGAGAGTCTCTTGAAGACGACCCTCGCTCAGGACGGCCGATTGAGGCCACCACCTCAAACATCGTTGAAAAAGTGGAGAATCTTATACTGGAGGATACTCGTTTGAAGAAGAAACAACTTGCAGAAATGGTTGGAGTATCACCTACAACCATTTTAAATATTCTACACGACAATCTTGGGATGTCAAAAGTCAGCGCAAGATGGGTGCCAAGAATGCTCACACCACCACAGAAACAGCTGCGCGTCGAGTATTCAAAGGAGTTTTTAGACCTCTGTAGCGCCGACAAGGAAGGAATTTTTGCAAGACTTGTTACTGCAGATGAAACTTGGGTTCATCATTATGAGCCTGAGTCGAAGCAAGAGTCTATGCAGTGGCATAAAAAGGGTCAGCCCCCCCCTAAGAAATACAGGGTGTCACAATCGGCTGGAAAAATCATGGCAACTGTTTTTTGGGATACAGAGGGTATTTTATTAATAGATTATAAAGATAAGGGTGTTTCTATAACGGGAGAATACTACGCTAATCTACTAAGACAATTAAAAGAAGCAATCAAGGAGAAAAGGCGGGGAAAGTTGACAAAGGGTGTGCTGCTTTTGCATGACAACGCACCGGTACACAAGAGCCGCGTTGCGATGGCTGCCCTTCATCACTGTGGCTTCGAAATGTTAAACCATCCTCCCTATAGTCCAGACTTAGCCCCCTGTGATTATTTTTTATTTCCCAAATTAAAAAAAGAGCTTCGGGGGAAGAAATTTTCCGATGATGAAGAAGTCAAGTCGGCGATTTCGGCCTATTTTGAGGACAAAGACAAATCATTTTTTTTCGACGGTATTAATAAGTTAATAGAGAGATCTGAAAAATGTATTCGACTTAAGGGGGAATATATTGAAAAAGAAAAATAGTACAGTATTTTATTTCACCCCCCTTCCCCTCCGTTCCGCGAACTTTTTGACCCCCCCTCGTACATTACTGCAGATGCCGGGAAGATAGATAGTTTCGCTTTGCGCCGGTCTGTGCATTAAGGCGCTGGACACACTGAAACGACGTAAGACACAAACGGGCACGGTCAGGGCACAGAAGGGGCGCCGTCGCGACTTTTGAAAACATATAGAAAAGACGAGGCACGGACATGACAGATACGGACAGATCCGTATCTATGGCAACACGACGCGACGCGCGTGTCCCTCACTCCGCCCACACCCCTGTGTCGCCCGTCCATCGTCTGCTCGCGCCTGTGCCCGTGCCCCGTCGAATCTGTATGTTTTACATGACGCAGACGAGTAAACGTCGTGTCTGTGCTCTGTCGGCGCCCCGTCTTTCCTGAGTGTTTTGCGTCGCGACGCTTCTCTACATACATTTTGTATGAAAAAACGCGGTGGAGACATATGACTGCGCCCCATCCCCGTCTTACGTCTTTTCAGTGTGTCCGGTGCTTTAGAGCTCTGTAGACAGTCGCTACGCAATTAGCATGGCGACAGCATGTGGCATACATAACTGGCATCTGGCTGGCTTTAGGCTTATTTACAGGTTACAGGCGGCTTTGGCATTAGGTCATGTTTTTATTTCAGTGTAGTTATGAAGCCTTTTTACCCGACTACGGCGAAGCGAAAAGGAAGGGTATGTGTTTCGCCGCTATGTATGTATGTATGTTCATCTTAACAATGTGGTAACGTTGGATGGTTTCAGGCTATATGACGTCACAATAAATTTAATATGGCGCCCTGTATAGGTCAAAAAGTAAGTAACTAAAACAAAAATAAGTCAAATCATGCCGAGTTGGTATCGAAAGGGCTTGGCACATTTCAAAAATATATACATTGCTAACTGTTCCTCCATGCTGTGCTTGCATTCACTGGATAAAGGTAATTTTTAGTTATCTTCCCGTAATCGGGTTTGTACACTCACAAATGTCATAATTTCAGTTCATTTGGTACATGTATAATTACTAAATCGACTTGCCACTGATATCAAATTTGACATCATTCTAAATAATTAATCTTCTTCTTAGCGAGTCGGAATGGACTTTATATATATATATGTGTGTGGACCAATGTGTGGCCACATTTACGCCTTTGTCATTAGCCGATTTCAGGTCTTCCATAGTACAGGGGGTTGGGCAGTTGGGACACGACAGTAGGTGGGCCATGGTTTGAACAGCTCCACAGTCACAACGATCTTTGTTTGGAAAACCCCACTTTGCTCGGTTTTCGTGTCATCTCCCAACACCAGTCCGAAGCCTGTTTAGAGACTTCCAGACTGCCCAGGGGAGATCGCCACCTAGTGGAAGTTTCTCAGCTCGTGGAATATGAGATGGTGCTGGAGGATATTTATTTTTCCACCAAGCTAACCTAGTAATTATGACATAACAATGTATTCTCAGTCCACATAATATCTAATTTTAAGATCAGTGACACTTTTGGAGAAAATGTTGCGGTACAGTTTGTTACCGCTTCTTTTGTATTTGCGCTTAGGAAGCGGCAGTACTTAGCTGTAAGTAAATGATCTGACTTTAACAACTATTATGAAATCGAGATAAAAAAGAACATACAAAGAAAAATAAATGATTTTACTGTGACTTCGAGCTCCTCCGCGGTTTGGTACAAGGCATGTTGAACCATCGATCCCGGCTGTCATAACTATGTTTAATGCCTTAGGCAACTTAAAAATCTGACACCAAAATTGACATGGCATAAAACTTACCTACTTACCTTACCTCAGTTGCGCCACTTGTACGGTACGCCTCAGAAGTGGAGTCCCAAATTCTCATACTAATTGTATGAGAAATTGAGACTCCATTTTTGAGGCTTACCGTACATGATACTTATGGTAACAGTGGGCGGGACACAGCCCGACGAAACGATGGCCGATGGGGCAAAAAGGTTCTCGAATGGCGACCACGTACTGGCAAGCGAAGCGTAGGACACCCACCCAAGGTGGTCTGACGACCTGACGAAGGTCGCTGGAAAGCGCTGGATGCAGGCCGCTCTAGATCGGCTCATTTTGGAAATCCTTGGGAGAGGCCTATGTCCAGCATTGGACGTTATGCGGCTGAAATGATGATGAATGATGATCTACATGGTACAACATGCAATTTTCTGCAGTTGTAATCCATAAAGACTACTATATGCCCAGGCATTGACTCGCGCAGTGAATGTCCTATTGTGTCCCATCGTGGCTCACTGTGCGAATGCATCATGTCAAGGTCGGGCACGTTCCCACGGCGGTACGGAGAATAGCGTCTTACTTATACACTTACTGCGACCTATTTGAAGTCGGAAATACACGTGAGCCTAAAACCTCGCCACGTATCACCAAAAAATAACAAATAAAAAAAAAAACTAGAAAGTTTATCCTGTGATGTTCTTTAGTCGCTCAGCTTTATATAGGCCTTTGGTCGCAACTCAAAATGCCTATTGGGCTAAGCCCGTGTCGAATGCAAGATATAGTTTTAAAACTAAAACCAAAGTCAAAGTAAAAATTATTTATTTATCTTTGTATGTTTTTATCACTTTTAATTGTAACTTTTTTTATTTAGATTTCATAATAGTTGTTAAAGTCAGATGATTTTCAGTTAAGTTTAGTGCCCCATCCTTAGAGCAAGTGCAAAAGAATCGGCAACACACTGCGCTGCTGAATTTTCTCAAGACGTCAATTTACAATTAATTGTAAGTTAAATCTAATATCAACTATACTGATATTAGATTTAATATTGAGCCACCGAGCTCCTCGCTACACTCTTCCCACAACAGACCTTATTACTAAAACGCACCAACCTTGGTCTTTTCCCTCCTCCATATACTGGAAATCTTTGAGCGTGTGTATCGCGTAGATATTCTCCTTGCATTGCATCGCAACCTTTTCGCTGCCAGTCTTGATGAGATACTCCATGAGTACCAGTGCCTTGTACACGTGCCGCCAGTTCTTGCCGTGGTCGTTGAGCCGCTTCCAGATCATTTGCATGATCTCTGTGAACGCCATCACGTTGTACGTGAGGTCCGCGATCTCCGCCATGAGGGTGCTGGACGGACCCCATGGGTCATTGGAGGTCGCCTCGCGCACTTTGACCTGCCAAGTGGCAAGTTTCAACATTATGTGACGAAAGTATTTGGAAACTTATCGTTATAAAGGTTTAGGTTTGTTGACGAAGCAAAGGAGGTTCGCAAAGATCGTAGCAATTGAAGATATGTAGTCTCTGCCTACCCCCATGGGAAACAGGCGTGAAAATATGTATGTATAAAGGTTAAGTAGCCCACATAATAAAAGGATTGGAGCTGTCGAAGATAGAAGTGGAAAAATCCACTAATGTCGAGAAAAAGATATAGTTACAGATGGACCAAGAGCAATTTATTACACAGCACTATATAATTATACACAAGTGTTTGTATAAAAATAAGTAAGGTCTAGCATCTCTTTGGTTTTTGGTCCAAGATGAATGAAGATTCAATAAGTGAGACACTGAGCGAAACGATCACAAATGTTTCCCAACTCCATACCGGAACTGCTCAGGGTTCTCTACTAGGTCCTTCGCTGTTTATATATTCTCATTGGACGCACATACTACTTCCATTGTCCAGTTCGAATCAGTCTGCCCTGGCGGTGGCAATAAGTAGCAACATTTTTTCTTCATAAAGAAGAATTAAACATTCATTCAGTAATAAGGCCTTGGCATGCACTGTTACATGCCAAAAAGTTTAGTATACATTACGTATAAAGTTTAAACGACTGAATAAGGGCCACAATATGATAAGTTGTTACTGGACGCCAGCAAAACTGGGAGTACAACAAGTGCGATTCTGACCCTGAAGAAATCAAATCTAATCTTTCAGACGGCAGATGTCACAGTATAAACTTCTTATATCAAATAGAGCATTACCCACTTCGATCAACAATGCGACTGCTGTTCGAAGATTAGCCAACCAACTGACCTGGGCATCGGAGTAGTTGTGCGCGAGGTTCTTGATGTTCCGCCGCAATCCCGACACGTTCACCTGCATCTCGTCCCGGCCACGGGGCATCTGGAACACCAAACACCACTGTCATTATCACTTAGTACTCAACATTATCATCTATAGGAGAATCAGAGCAAGGAAATAAAAATAACTAGGGACATCGTGACTCGTTGTGGTCGTGGAGATGGTGTTACGTCTTATATTCATCATCAACATCATCATTAGGTCATTTTCGCCTCCACTGCAGGAATATGACCCTATCTGTACTACTGGAGCCAGTACTGGTGCTTATTCTGTGCTAGAACCATATTTGCTTGGCCAGAGGTATACAATATGTCACAAAAACCCTGTCCAATTCTTGTAGGAGCAACTCAGACCGTCAATATGAACAACTTTTCCTACGGGACCAATGCTTGAAACTCGAAGAAAAAATCGACATTTTCATTCAAATTGCCGGCCGGCCGAATACTTTTGTATGAAGATGTTCTTCTTTTTTTCGTGTTTTAAGCATTGGTTCCATAGGAAAAGTTGTTCATATTGACGGTCTGAGTTGCGCCTACAAAAATCGGACAGGGTTTTTGTTACATATTGTATAGTTTTAGGTATTTAATTTGAAATCAATAATGTACTTAGACGAAATAAAACGTACATTTAAATTCAATGATAAAAAAGATGCAGTTTTTTTTTAAAGAAATTGTACTCTCTAAAATTAACTGATTTAAAGACGCTGATAAAGTTTCTTTTACGAAAAACAGGGTAAAAGACGTATGCAAGGCTGAAAATAATGCTGCAACGCAGAACTTAAAAACAAACAGTGTTTCGACATGAAAAGGGAGGTAACTAAAAATGCACATATGAATAAATTGGTAAAATAAAAATGTAGTCACATTACGGCTAGTTCTTTTAAACCTTGTTTTCTATATTTTAGATTGAGCATCGTCTGGGAGGAAAAGAAAAACCATACAATGCATCAGCTGCTTCTTTTTCCGCACAGTTCGTAAAAGCTGATCGAGGTGATTGGCGAAAACAATCATGTCAATAGTCGATGATGATGAATGAAGTAGCAACCCGTTACTACTCGTATTTGATATCTTTATCACCTACAAACCCACCATAACATGCTAGCGGCCTTTGGATCTTAAGGCCCTAGGTTCCGTCTACCCCGTCAGGAATAAATCGTGATCTGTGGATGGACAGATGTAAAAGGTGAAACAGTGCAATGTTAACAATAAATATCAACTAAGCTGCGATAACTCCCGTCTAGACGACATTATACTAATAGGAACGCATGGCCGCGTGTTAAGTAATGTCGTTAGTGTTAATTAAAGTGATTAGAGGGCGAGTAGTGCTGCAGTACTCGACAATGGCCAGAAATGTTGCGCTTTCTTTGAGAAACGCTCGCGCATCAGCGTGAACAATTAAACAATACAAACAATGTACCCGCGTGTCGTTTGTTTGACAAGGCAAATCAAGTACTTAAACAGTTGCTGGATTATTATGATTTTTAACCCTTTCACCGCGAGACTTTATATCAGTTGCCGTGCCCCCAGCGCGAGGGGTTATGAAATCTTAAATGAATACCTACAATGCAAAAAGGGATGTGGATACCCAAAAAGCAAAAAGGGATGTGGATACTTAAGTTATGTGCAATACGAGCGGTTTTTTTTTTGTCGGAAATATCCGACGCTCGCGGAATGGGCACGACAATGTTTGTCGGATAAATCCGGCGTTCGCGGTAAAGGGTTAACAACGCTTGAACTTAAACCTATTATTTTTAAAGGTTTATAAAACCAAACATTGTATCAGTCTGCACAGAATCATACTACTGAGATCGCGAGTGAGTGATGCTCATGAAATTTTAGATAGATGCGGTTATCATGTTATAGTAAGCAACCACTTTTTAACTACTTATCGGATGATCAGGCGTTTATTAAATTCAACCGGCCTAGTGCGAGTCTGACCAGCTATTACGTTTCATGAGATACAGCCTGGTGACAGACAGATAGACAGACGGACGGACGGAAAGTGGAGTCTTAGTAATAGCGTCCCGTTTTTACTCTTTACCCAAAGGGCGACGACGACGGGACGAAACCCTAAAAACGAAAAAAAAAGATGGAACATGAAATCAAAATAGTGATGCTTGTTAGCCGCATCGCGTAACATGATTCACATTTTCGCCCAGTCTCGAACGGCTTTTACGATCTGCGCGGAAAGCAGCTGATACATTATAAGCTTTTCTTTTTTCCCAGACCAACATGGACGAAAGATTCTATCCTTGAAGTGGTGGTGGCATGGATGTCGTAGGAATTATCCACTTTGCTGTCATTGACATACGAGTATGTCAGACAAGGAAGATGAGGAAACTCCTAACTCATTATATTTAACAGTTACATTAATGCTTAATTTGTAGCAAATTCGAAAGGGCATTGTCAGCGGCCGACCAGCAATTTGCGCATTGTTTGACACAGCGTTCGGCCAACAAAGGAGTTGGTGTCAATGATTTGCGGAATATTTTGCTCTCCATACAAAGAGTACTGCACAAACATTGGTGCGTTATAATTGTCTCGGTGTTGATGACCTCTGCCAAGCGGACCGTTGGGAGTTACCGAAATATGCTTGTTTACGACGAAAATAATATAGTTTTAATTTAATACTAGCTATTCGGGCGTTGCGCGAGCTGCAAGTAGCCTGCGGTTTTGTGTGCAGCTGTTGAAGTTGACTAAGGTATGGTTCTAGTAGAGAAAATGGGTCAAAACTGCAGTCAGTGAAATAAATATCAGGAAAGTATGAGCGCCCTGAATATGAAACTTAATAAAAAGGAGTGGATGGAACAGTTACCGAAATACTCAAGGTAACAGAATGACAAATTAAGGCGGAGTCAGAATGACTATGTAATCATCTGGTTATCAGGTTTTTAAAAAGATGCAGTTCAAATAATTTACTTTGGTACGTTCGCTATGACTTAGTAACTAAGCGTGTCAGTTATCAATCGACCAGCAAAGAGTATGAATACTTAATCTCTAAGCCATGTTAAGAAACAGATAATTAATTTTTTACAAAAAAAAAAAAAAAAACAACAACCAACATCATTTTTATTCAGGAGTTTCTTTCATATCTCCAAAGTTCCTCATCATATCTTCACCAAATGAATATGGGACCAACTTGATAGTAGGCTTTCAAATAAAAAATAAAAATGAAAATCGGTCCACGGTTGACGGAGATATCGAGTAACATACATACAAGAACTCCTCCTATTTTGAAATCGTTTAAAAATCAAGTCACCAATCTATTTTTAAATGAAGATAAATAAATAAATATACAGGGACAAATAATGCAATAACACTGATTGAGCTAGCCCCAAAGTAAGTTCGAGACTTGTGTTATGGGATACTAACTCAACGATACTATATTTTATAACAAATACATATATAGACAAAAACCCAAGACCCAGGACAATTAGAAAAAGGCCATTTTCCAACTTGCCCTGACCTAAGATGCTACGCTTAAGGAAAAAATTGTTGCAATTAATAAATTAAGTTAACAGACATATTGTTGGTCATATCAACGATTGGCCTACGGATGGCCGCAGGTAGGTAAACCACAACAAAATCAACATAATACAAACCACAAGTGATATTTAGTGAATTGATTACACCATCAGTGTATAAATTGTTGAAAAAATATATAAAACAAAACAGAAGAACAAGGTCATGGTTATGCCCTCATATGAATTAAAAATAAACCTGGCAGTAAAAATAACTAAATGTTAAAATTTTTTTAGTCTTCAGAATTTGAAACTTGGGCTCTGACCATCAAAAGAATCATATAGCGTAGAATACGTAATGACGAATTATGAAAAATTATAGAGAAATTTAAGTAATGCATAAATGACGCAAAGGGATTCTGAATTTTCTTTAATAGAAATGAGCCTATTGAAAAAAAAAAACAAAATCTACGCAACACGACGACTAATGAGTAAAAAAATCACGTGGCATTAGCGAAAAATCGGATGGCGTTGTGGGGTTTCGCACTTACTTTGCCGTGCTAAAAGGTGTTATTATTCAAAACCAGCCAAGTGCGTATGCGGTGCGCCTTCTGTTGACAACACACGCAAATCTGTTAAAAATTCCCATGCAAGACGTAAATTAAGTAAATAAATCCAAGTATACAAGAATATTAATAGCATTATGCACTTAGTAATCACACGTTATGCTACGTTCACACAAACTAAGGCGCTATAACAACTTCTTTGGCATTACATTACTAAAAACAAGCCTTAACTCCTATTGATTTTTTGATATGAAGAAAGAGAGGATTCGCTTGCAGTAATGTCTCCTATTTTCCTCTCTTTCGGAATGTCAATTACCTTGCAGTCACTGTCAAACTTCGAGAAAACCAGAATTAGTAAAACGAATTCATATTTCATAATTTTTTGTTGAAAACTCCCGAGATAAAACTTTAAATAATTTATTTAATAGTGTTGTTTCGTTCACCTTAAAACTAGCTAGGTATTTTTTTATATAGACAAATAACACTGATTGAGGTAGCCCCAAAGTAAGTTAGAGACTTGTGTTATGGGATACTCAACGATACTATATTTTATAACAAATACATAAAAACCAAGAACCTGGACAATTCAAAAAAGGCAATTTTCCAACTTGCCCTGACCGGGGATCGAACCCGGGATTTTTGGGTGGCGGACTAGCATGGTGACCAGTACGCTTAGTCACGTAATTCATGTAAACAAGGCATATCCTACACAATTACTACAGCCTAAGAACAAATGCAGGTAATAAGTAACTATCTACATAATGTTTCTAATCTAAAATGCTAATTATGATGTCTTTGAATAAATGTAATGGCATTGCAAACAAGTACATACTTGATTATAGGTAACCTCAAGCACAATGTTTCATTTAAAGTACTAGTTAGCATCACCTAGTTTCTAACGAAAATATGACAAGCACTAAAAAGAGGAATGCTATGCGCTTAACGTTAAGATTAACATTTTTTTTTGTTTATAATAATGAATTTTAAAAAGAGTAAATGGTGGCATGAGAACCTAAAACATTGAAATCCCCTTGAGACTTCTCGGCAAATGGAGACGATCTATCAAACGCTACATGACACTTTCTGAGAGACGTAGTAGGTACCAACGCAAGACCTTTACGATAAATTGAGTATTTTATGTCTCTAGGATACTAGAAGCGCAAAAATGGCCTAAACACAGCGTAGTCGAAAATAGCGAATAACAGACTGCAGACTTATTTAAGTAAGTATATTTAATTTTTTTTTATTTATTTAGAAATAGTGATACGATGTCAAATAAATGTGCTCTTTGCGCTAATTCGTACAGGGGTGCGCTTTTTCACAATGATTTGTATGTGCACGTCTTTACTCTGGTAATTGTCAGTCCGCTGTTTACCATGACTGTTCTCACGACGGAGGTTGAAATGATACATGACGGTTGAATTGAAAGATGCTATCTAAAACAAGGATATTTTTATCTGAAGCAGTCGATCACGTGGCTAAGCAGGTTGCGTTTGCCGCCACTTATTGTTTATGAATTCAACTGGAAACTTGCATCAACAATACATAACATTAGCAAGAAAATCGCAAATATAAAGGCTTAAATAAATAAAAATACATACTTATAAAATCTCTAAGACACAACACGTTCACATTCTTCACTTTTAAGTAACTGTAAAAGTTAGTTTATCAAATTACAAACAACAATATTATACATAACGATTAACGATTAAAAGTCCTAACCACGGATTGCATCGATTGACCTAACGTTGAATAAAGTTGTAAAATATCCTCTTTCCTCGAGTTCGCGCTAAAAATACACTAAAACTTTACTCAAACCACCTGAAAAGCCTTGTGACAAAACAATACCCGTACTTGCCGCGTTCGTCTGGCTGCTTATGGATTAAGAGGGGGAGGAAGCGCTACAAAGGACGCCTGTCTGCGAGGTGAGGGATGGCTCATGCCGCTCATGTAATGGTCTATATCTATGTTTACTTTTATGTGAACAGGTATTTTGATCTATGCTATTTTTGTTTGCTTCTTCATTTACGAAGAAAGAGCTATATCTCATTCATGAAAGGATCAAGATTCAATCGACTGACGTAATATAGGAATGATATGATTTAATTAAAAGACAGTAGTCGTGTCTTATAGTAAGGACAAAAAGTTAAGCAGATAGCTCCAAAGAGACAAGGCAATATAAGAAAATTACCGAAAAGGACTCAGTTCTTAAGTTTATGATGATGATTAAGTACCTAATACCTATCTAAATTAAAGATTATAATTAAAAAGCTAAAAAAAGTATAATTTCAGATCTTTTACTATTGAGCGGAACAGCCGCAAGAAACTCATTAGATTTTGGCAGTAACAATGTTTTTAGTAGCTGAATAGAAAAGTATAGAAAAAATTGCGCCGCGTTAAATAAAGCAAAAGTTAGCACATTAGTAATGTAATCTTAACAAAGCGTGGCACATTTTATTTCCCTAACGTGCAATTTGTCAAACTTTTTCATTGACCCTCAGCAAACATTACGAATTCAACAACTAAGAATTCATTGGTTTGCGTGCTGTGTTGTGGTTTAACTACCTACAAAATTATATTCAAGGCTCACAATCCTACACACACGTTTCAGAGTTCATAATAAGTATTTCTCATTACAATTTAAGCCACTTACAATATTTTTAATCAAACAAACGGGAGTAATATTGCATGGATTGAAATAAAATTCACGAATTGCAAAATAACCTTCTGCGAAGTTGGGCTAACAAACTCAGGATTCTTTCGCTTTCAATTATTTCGCCTATTGGGTTTTCTCATGAATATGTTGTTCTTGTATATCATGCATAGATATCCAATATCAATAGATGAATTCAGTGAGTAATTGAGTATAGCTGAATTAAATATAAACAAATAGGTTTGTTCATTATATGGATGATACACTTCATTCAGCCACAGACAAAACTCAGTTTCAGAACTGAAATTCATGAAAAACACTCCACCGGGGTCATCGTTCCTATCATAATGCTCGATTCCGCACACCTATTACATCAAGCTAACTACAACTGTCACATTCCAATTGTAGACTCTATTCGCTCCTGTTAGAGGTGGAGTTGGCGTGACGAGACTAATGGAGTCTGGTACAGTTATGATCGCGCAGCTTCAACTATCTGATGTTGTGATGCCAAACTCAGTTTTGCGATAGAACGGTATCTCGGATCGTCTTTCGATCTCATTTGAACACCCATTCCGATATTTGAGTACTTAATACAATAGGCAATATGTACAATAACAAACGACCAGGGACTATTGACTTATGACAGAATTTTGACTCTGACTCGGTAACAGTATGAATTGTAATTAAACTTAAGTACAAAAGAAAGCTGTTTTGTAAAACAAAATGTCGACAAGAATAATAAAATTGAAAATAAAAGTCGTTTAAATGAGCTATAAAAAGACAAATAAAAAATTCAATATTTGCGAAATAGCATCATAAGATTATACGAGTTATAATTACAACCAAATAGCTTTTCTTTGGTAATAAACAATCTTCAATAACTAGTATCTCCAATGATCGCATGTGAAAAATAGGTGTGACAATTTGTCGAAATTTTTAAAATTTACACTATTATGAACGAAAACCTTGTGAAAATTCAAATGCTCAGATTAATGATAACAGGTGACTCATCCGCGGAGTCTGCGTGCCGATTCATAATCAAAGATTTACGATACAATAAAATCACCCATGCTATCGTGATGACTGTCACACGTCATGTGCCAAAGTCAAATCTATAAACCGTCAAGCAAACATTTATTAAAACAATCAACTGAAGAGACCGTAGGACACAATTTAAAATGTTTTGCACCTTGTGGTGTCAAAATATAAGGAGCAGGTACTAACGTGTGTAAAGCACTACATAATAATAAAGTTAATAAAAGTAATGTCTCTGCAATTGCGAAAGCACCATTGCCAGGCAACCAGACAATTTGAGTTGGAAATGTCACTAGAAAAGCGAGAGAAGAGTTATATTCCAACAGGTAGTTAAAGAAAGAAAAGGTTGGCTGACTTTTAGCTATTGGCTATTTCATTTATATTTTCAGATGCTATACCACTGGCAGGGCAAAGACCTACTATTACTATATCTATCGAGAAACCACCCACACGGGAAGTTTCGATAATGTTCGCACGGAACCTTACGTTAGTTTACGCATTCATTAGCGATGGTTCTATCAGCCATTACTGCCATGAGTTAGCAATCAGTGTAAGTGTACTTAGTGGATGTGCTGAGGTCAGGCCAGGGACGCCTGGTTACGCTGAGGTGAGGTAACTCGTGTATCAATTTGGTTTGATGCGAGTATGTAGCTTATAAATGTCATCCATTATGAATAAGAAAATTCGTCCTGTAGATTATCATAGATACATAGGCAGACAAATTGACCTTGACACTAGTTCAGTATATTTAAGTTGATCTAGATCTTGAAAAGGGTTGTCATTTATCAAGTACAAAGAGTGATGTGGTCAAAGACAGCACTCCTCACCTTGCCTTAAAGAACAAACGATACATTTTGAAAAAGTATGTTTCTATTGGAATGCCAGCATGTTTAAAATTGTAATTTCATTTAAGACTGTTACTGAACGAGCCATCGCAATTTTTAAAGTGTACTTAGACCAAATGGTGTTTGTTGTTGCATGTCGACAATAGAATTTAAGTTCGAACATCAGCCAAACCGGTCAAGGGGTTGCAAAGATATGGGATCGTGAGTAACCGCTACTAGTTTTATCAAATCCATCAATTGAATGAGTATAACTCGCGTGTGCAATGGGTCAGTGCTGGCCAATGACATCGCATGACTGTATGCGCTTCCGGTTGGTTACATACAGTTTATCTCGTGCCTTGGATGTTGATTCAATGAAGGTCATGGGACAGTTCGTATCTTGTCACATCGACATATCTTAGCGTCAAAGGGTTAATTATTTACATTTTAACTATTGTACATTTTAATAATATGGACTCAAATTTATCACAAATCATTTCAAAGCACCCCTGTGATAATTTTGAAATTATTGAGTAATACTCCCACAAAAAATACTTGACTATCCCTGAGCTATTTTAAATTGATAAATAGCAAAAATAAAAATTTATTCCAAAAATTGGGCCTGATTGTCGATTTGCATTTTAGCCCTTTGTCATATCTCTACCAAAAATTGGGCCTGATTGTCGTTTTGCATTTTTGCCTCATCTAAGTAACTGACTGGTTCTTTGTGTGAGCTCATCCAAACCTTGTCAAGACAATTAAGTGTTTCGCAAGGTAGTAAGCTTAGACCGGTAAACATCATAATATTATACACCTCTAGCTTTGTCAGTTCCAAAACCACCTATGCTGCAGTCAATGACATTTTTCCAGCAGGTAGGTCACACTCCCGGCCGTCGACCCCGACGTAACATATGTTTCCGTTCTGCTCTGTAGATAACTTATCTACCATTAAGTTGAACGTATCAATCGTCCATGCCCGCCGTAATGATTCATTATGGCCCGATGCGGACGGGATGCAAGCGTGGAATTAATAAATCATTTTTGTTCGTAGTTCTTTTCATTATTTTATGTCAACAGCGTCGAGAAGTTCATTCCTGGAATGAGGTTAATAGTGTAAATTTTATTTTTAGTTCAACTACTGAAGAGATTTCATATGTTTTAACTTTTGTTGTGGAACTGCAGCACCACACAGAATTAATCAAATTATACAGAAAGTTTAAAAGCCGTTTTCGATCTAAAAAGAAGAAGATTAGATTTACATTTTTATATAGGAATAAGTATTTTCACATAAGATAGGACTTAACATATGATAGTTTTGTCTGATTCACTGCATAGTGTGTGGTTCATGAAAAAAAAAGTCATATTCGGCTTGCAACCACTAGAGTATGTAGAACTTTTACTCAAGTTTAAAGCAAGTTAACTGGGAAGAACGGAATCGCGATGGTCAGCGACAGAACAGCATAGCTCGGAAAAACCAATTAAACCAATCGTAAGATATAAAAAGTATAACGTAGATCAACATCAACGGACTTCCTACTTTGAAACACAAGCTAACAGCATATCTCACCGCAGTTTTATCTCGCAGTTATGCAAATGCATTGGAACAGTGTTCAGCTGCACGCTACGCTTCCTTCGTACTTTACATCGATTACGTAAGTTAAGGCTTTCGCTCATACGGCCCAATTACAGAGCCCGTGAGGGTCATAAAGATGTGAAAAACCGCAAACTACACAAATCGTTTAAGAAATTATTATTTAATGATATGCCATGACATGTCACTAGAGAAGTGCGTTAAACAGAAACGGTTGTACAGACATGGAAGGAGAGAAATGAGGAGGATAGAGAACGGGAGGTTTTGGGTACAAAAAAAGCAGATTTAGAAGACCACATTAAATTCATCGTAATGATATCTTTTTTAAAGAAGATTTTTTATCTTTTTTTTTATAAGCTGTGACAATCATATAGATCACCTTTAGCCACATAACAGTCTAATTTTATTTTACTTTTAAAAATACTGCATCTAATGAGCTAAAAGGGCTGTAGGCCATTACATTTACATAGCTCTAGACCATTAACTACTTGGAAATTATTGCATTTAAGACATTTCGCTTGATAGACGTTTTTTTATCTAGACCATTTATTATTTGAGAATTTCTATTGCATTTTAGGCATTTTGCTTCATAGACGTTTTGTTCTCTAGGCGATTTATAGCTTAGGCAATTTGCCTTGCAGACATTATTTAGGCATTTTACTTTGTAGACGAATTAAAAGTTAGACACTCTGATCATAGAGCATCTAATGCTTTTTATGCCTACGTTACGTGGAATAATAAATTGGAAGACCTTCTATTTATTATTTCCGAATGAAAAATGACAACGTTGAATATAATATTTCATTAATTAATAAGTAAATAACTTTCCTTGGCCAAAGTATGTCAGTGAAAAGCATTTCACTTCTGATCATCGTGGTACTTTCGCCGTCCATATTCGTTTTAAGGTTATGATGTTTTTAATAAATAATATTTTCTTACAATCTAATTGAATATGGGTACAAATCGTGAGAAATGTATTGTTTTCGTAACAAGTCACGAACATTACATAATGAAAATAATTGTATTCTATGACGCCAGCGAACTATTATCTCGTTAGCTGTATAACGTATATCCTTTCATGGTGTTCTGTCTGAGAGAAATACCCTTTCACCGCGAGACTTTATATCCGATGTTGTGCTCCCAGCGCGAGGCATAGTGAATCGAAAATAAATACCTACAACCAAAAAGGGATGTGGATACTTAAGGGGCTACATGTCCAGTGCTGCCAAGTGAAGCTTTTCTACACACAATTGCGAAAAACGGCCACTTTTGGCGTATGTGCGTAGAAAAGCTTCACGTTCTCACTTAAAAATGTAAACAGTAGTTCATAAATTTTTGTTTGAAGGGTTATCTAGGGTCTGATCAAGACAAAATTTTAAATGATATCTCCGTTTTCTTTTAAACGATTTATTTCAAATGGGGGCGGCACTGGACCCTGAAAAATTCAGGTAGCCCCTTAAGTTATGTGCAATAAGAGAACCGGTTTTTGTCGGAAATATCCGACGCTCGCGAAATGGACACGAAACTGTTTGTTGGATAAATCCGTCGTTTGCGGTGAAGGGGTTATCTACAAAGTACCTGCTTTGTTTCCCGCGCAGAACGTAAAAACTATCGCAATGCAACAAAGAACAACAAACCGTAAATATTTTTACTCCCTTTCGATAATTTTAATAATAATATAGACTGACAAAACACACAGATTGAGCTAACCCCACAGGCCACAGAGGTTATCGAACTACACACCCACTAAAAATGACTCTTGGTCATGGCCCTAGGCTCTGTCTATCCCGTAATAAAGAATCCTAAAGTTTCAATAATCAAAAAATCATGATAATTATCAAAGTTCGTAACTATGGCGTGAATCCACGTGGCATCGTGAGAATTATGTTGCTTTATTAGTCATGTCATGAATGACTGCGGTTCAATTCTGTGAAAAGAATGACTTAGACTAGGATCCTGAGTGGTCAGCGTTGTATTCGGAAATTGCAAGAATCTTTGGATAAGATTAAAAAATTAATAAATAAATTGCAAGATTAAAAACATATTCAAAATTCAAGATGGATGTTAAAAGAATTATCACCGTTTATTTAAGGTAAAAATAGTTCAATGGTGTAAATACTTTCTAGTCCTCAACGAGTACTTTGATAAGCAAATGTACAATGATGGAAACCTATAAACGCTTGTATTATTTTGAAAAACACCTACCTTAGACTTTTTATCAACTTGGCAAAAGATATTAACGAGCTTATAAATATAAATTTATTAACTGCATCGTATAGTAACATCAATCCACAAACATATCAAGACAACATTGTAACTAGCTATGGTAAAAAGTATAAGATGACATACAACATACATACATATTTTCATGCCTGTTTCCTATGCGGGTAGGCAGAGACTATAGATTTCCACTTGCTACGATCCTTGCAAACCTCTTTTGCTTCGTCAACACTCATTACTCTTTTCATACGTGCTCTCCGGTTATAGGTACTTCTTTCTACTTTACCTTATAAACTTGACATAATATCGTTAAAGTTGTCAACACATTATCATAATCTAGTCGCGCAGGGGCAAAAATCTCACGAAAATTCGAAAATTACTGACCGAAAATAACAATGGAGGAAATACGGTAAATAAAATAACAAAAGAATGCTACGAGCTATGAGTACACACAAGCCCAACAGCCCATACAGCCATCAAACAAATTAAGACTGCCAGTCCTTATACATATAGTGTAACACCGTTATCAAGCAATCGTACCATAAACTCCGACCTAGAACTTTATGGAGGCTGTTCCATAAATAGCGGTGGTGCCGACGAATCGATACCATGTATTAGGAAACACTTCAACCATCAACGTGGACGCTTCACCTTCGATAAACTAAAGGTCAATATTCAATAGACATTTGGCTTACGAGAAAAGAAGCGACAACATGCTTCTGAATTTGTAAAACCTTTGGATCACTCACTGGGCGTCACGTACTGGCAAGCGAAGCGTAGAACACCCACCCACAAGGTGGTTTGACGACCAGACCAAGGTCGTTGGAAGGCGCTGGAAGCAGGCCGCTCTGGATCGGTAATTTTGGAAATCCTTGGGAAAGGCCTATGTCCAGCAGTGGAGTGCGGCTGAGATGATGATGACTCACTAGGCGCGTTTTACCTCCGAGTTTGTACTCTTGTAGTCATTTTTAACTACCACCGCATGCTTCCGGTGAAGGAAAAAGAACGAGAGGAAACCGCACACTAGTTCACTAGTGAGTTTGACTGAGTTTAACCCCCGACGAAAAACTGTCTGTGGCATCGTAGCTGTCGAACGGACGGACCGATTTCGATGCATTTTTTTTCACGTGAAAGCAAGTTCTCTTGCTGTGGTTCTTAGCTATGTTTGATGAAAATATTAGGAATTAACGCTTATAAGTCAGGGCTTTCCCTAAAAAAATCAAGATGGCGCTACGGATATTTAATCGTATCAATAGTTCCCTAGATGGCGTTCTTGACATTTTCGGTCGGGTTTTTTAAATTTGCCTAGCAAATAAATTAATACAATCATTAACCTACGTCAGATGCCTTTAGGCAGATAGAAATATTCGACACCATTGTAAGTTATTAACACATTTTTCATTCACACAAGGCTGTCTGGCACCAGGATGTATCTCATGAACCGTGATAGTTAGACAGTTAACATTTTCACACATGGTATATTTCGGTTACCAGTAACAACAAATACTAAAAACAGAATAAATTAAATCTTTAAGTGGGGCTTCCATTCAACAAACGTTATTTTTTATACATGGATAATGGTACGGGATTCTTAGTGCGCGAGTCCGACTCACGCTTGGCTAGTTATTTTGTTTTTAGCTAGTATTAAATTAAATATTTGTTTTAACTAGCATGAGTACAATTGAGCTGAATTAATGACTGCATTTATTCACAGAACATATAAACCGTATTGCCAACCGGAATTCCCCTTATGAATTGCCACGGCAAAAAAGCTACATTATTTCTTTGAAATGTATTGTTGCACGTCATTCATATTATCACCTATTACATTTATTGTCACTTTTGTTATTGATTGAGGCATTCGTAAACCCACAATATCCGGTACATTTCAAGATAACGCTTAATCTAGGTACGATATTTGCCTTAAACCTTTTCCAGAGGTCCTTGCGGAAAACCTACAAAATCCTAGTTCAACCTATTAAGCTATTAACAAGTCCTATCATAAAATCTAATTTATTTAGGAAAATAATAATTTGGATGCAATATATAAATAATAAATAAATATATAAGGACAAATTACATTGATTGAGCTAGCCCCAAAGTAAGTTCGAGGCTTGTGTTATGGGATACTAACTCAACGATACAATATTTTATAATATATACATGTATAGATACACATCCAAGACCCAGAACAATTTGAAAAAGACCATTTTTCAACTTGCCCTGGCCGGGGATCGAACCCGGGACCTCTGGGTGGCGGACTAGCATGGTGACCACTACGCCACAGAGGTCGTCAATAATATAAAGGACACACATAAAAATTATAATTTCATCACCTCACATCCATTGCTGGAGAGTTTTGTGGAAATTGGGCACCCACAAAAATTAAATGTAAAATCCTATTGACACGGAGGTATTGTATGGTTATAGGTTATATACAACACAGGTACCTTTATTTCGCTTTCATGTGAGCTCATATTATATGACTTAAGGGGATACGTAAATTTTCCGGGGTCCAGTGCTGCCCCCATTTGAAATAAATCATTTGATAGGAAACGGCGACATTATTTAAAATTTTATCTTGACCAGGCACTAGATAACCCTTCAAAGTATATTCAAATATTTATGAACTACTGTTTACAGTTTAAAGTGAAAACGTGAAGCTTTTTTATGCACATACGCCAAAAGTGGCCGTTTTTCGCAATTGTGCGTAGAAAAGCTGCACGTTCTCAAATGGGGGCAGCACTGGACCCCGGAGAATGCAGGTATCCCCTTAAGGAATTAATGTTTAGGACGAACGAACCAAAAAGACATTTGGTTCTTGCCCAACACTATTACAAGACATGGTTCTGATGCAATGAACATTTTTTTGCAAATTCATATCGAGCGTAAAAATAAAGCCTGAGGTTTCGATATGTTTGGCAAGTGCGATTAATCTGCAAATTTGGCGACAGCCGCGACCTTACACAATCGGCCAAGGTGAGTTCGATGCGAACCTCGCGAGATACACTCCAGCTGCACTGGTGCCGATGACGCTTGTTTTGTGTACAGGGGCTTTACTCCGTGAAGTAGCACGACTGTCGTCCGATATTATCGTCGTGTTACAATAAATAAATAAGTATATTAAATATATACGGACAAATAACACAGATTGCGCTAGTCCTAAAATAAGTTCGAGATTTGTGTTCTGGGATTTTTTTGTTTGTTTTCTTTAACCTAATTTGTCCCATTATTGGGCAAAGGTCTCTCCCACCTTCTTCCACTTATATCTTTCTTGTGTACAACTTAAATGAAATATACTTCTGTAACGTCGACCATACTTTTGGAATGCGACGAGACCGTCTCGCCAGCGCTTTCTTGGCCTTATCGGATACTAACTCAACGATACTATATTTATATTAAAAATAAATACACAAATAAACATCCAAGACCCAGGTCAATTCGAAAAAGATCATTTCCCATCTTGAACTGACCGGGGATCGAACCCGGGAGCTCTGGTGTGACTGCCTAGCATGATGCCCACTAGGCCACAGAGCTTATCAAACCAAATTAAGGTTAAACATAACTTCCGTTGAAAAAAAGACATGGTGAATATTCCAACGACAAGAAACTAGTTCTTTAATTTATTGATGATCATTTCGTTGTGTCCAACGTTGCTTGACATGTATTACAGACAATCACGCTGAATTCTGAACATAGCCCTTTGTTCTTACGGCCCTGGGGTATTTCTGAAAACCTTAATTTCAGACCACGTTAGATTTATCGTTAGTCGGTCACCACGCATTCCCCAAGGCGAACAAGGTGGTAATTAAGGGATAATATTGCTGCAGATGAATTACCAGACAAATAAAGAAACCCTTACTGTCAAGAACGCAATCTATTAAGAACTACATTTTATAATAGAAATCTATTATATGCTACAGAGAACCCAGATTTTCAAGCGTTAACCCCTGATAACTTTAAAACGACTATACTGATTTTCATCAAACATGACTGAGAATCACCGCAAGGGAACTTGCTTTCACGTAAAAAAAGCCGCGTCGAAATCGGTCCATCCTTTTGAGAGCTAAGATGCCACAGACACGACAGATACAACCCTCTTTTTATCGCGGGGAAAAGGACGGGTCGTGATCTGCTAATTGTCACACACATAACACAATCTGTTTACAAATAGATTCCGCCAAAACAAAAAAATTGCGACAGTTTATACTTTATCTGTGACTTAAGTGATAACAAGGTATTTTGTCCCCAAATGAGTTTAGTCACGGCGGGTTCATTATCACATTAATCTGACACCGAAACTTATCGCAAAATAAATGTTATTCACCTTCTAGTTGTATTTGAATACGCGTACTTTATATCTTTGATTGAACTTCTTAGGCGATGAGGACAGTTCTTCTTGGCTTTCGTATTTCGTCATCATCATTTCTGCAGAAGCAAGTCCTCTGCTGGACGAAAGCCTCTACGCGGTTTTTGATAATGACCGATTGGATGCGACCAGCGTTTTCCAACCTTGTTCAGGTAGGGATCCTGAGGACTATCGGCCTATTTTTTGAAGTCTAGACTCTTAATTAAGGGGCTTGACGCTTTTAGTCCTTTAGGCTAGGCCTGTTGAATAGGCCAAGCCTAAAAGACTATATAGGCTTTTGGTTCGATGTTGTTTTGGCGATATTTAAAAAAAAATACATTTTCTTTTCTTTTCTCAAAATTTATTGAAAATAAAATAAATCCTGTATTCATAAATATGATCGCTTACTCAGGCTGATAATAAAAAATGGCTTTAGCCTAAACATAAGCCTATCACTCTAAAAAACCTACAGTCACAAAAAAGGCTTTTTAGTATTATAGGCTTTTGAAATGACATAGCCCTAAAAAAGGACTGACAGGCTTAAATTTAGGGCTAAAAGCCTATAGTCCTCGGAAAACTATGCTCAGGTCGTCTGATCACCAGATGTGTATCCTAAGCCAATCTTCCTTACGTAGTCGCTATTTGATTAGCCATTCGGCATTCCGCTATTTCATTGGATAAGAATGGATCACATTTTATATGTATTTCAGACACCTTCAATTAGCTACTCATCTTAGTACGATACGAATCAATAAGTACGTCAGTCAACCGACCAGTGTGACACGATTATTTGGTCGGCAAATTAAAAAAACCCGACCGAAAATGTCAAGAACGTCATCTAGTGATGAATAGTGGAACTAGTTACCGATCTTCGCTTTCCGAGTTTCGCTTTTATAGCGCCATCTCTATTATTTTAGGGAAAGCCCTGACTTTCAAGCTGTAACCCCGATTTTCCTCCAACATAGCTAATAATCAAATTTATAACATCCTCTTTTTCGTCGGGGGTTAAAAAAATCTCAATGATGATCATGATGAGGTTCAGGAAGACCAACTGAAAGAAAAAGCAGAGGTCGATGTATGGTCATGCTCATGTCGTATCAAGGACGAAAGAGTAAGGCTGAAGACAGAAGAACCACTAAGCTCTTAAATAAGATGATGATCAGGATACCGCCCAAATGAAAAATCACCAGTAGGACTCATAACATGATTGGACAAGGCACATTGTGAATTTGTGACTGTCAATAATGTTGGGGTGGTAATGAAACTTGAGTGAAAGCCCGTAAAGCTGTAAAAGCTATGCTCTCGTCAACTTCGTTTTATTGTGGACGTAATGTTGTTTGTCACTTCTCATGGCGGCCTGACATGACAGAGCAATAAGGAAGTTTTCAACAATCCAAACTGGATTCTTTTTTTTAAACGTCAAAACAAATGTTTTCTATGAGATTTGTATGAAATAAAGACTAGTCACGTCATTCAAAGATTCAAATATTTATTCAGTAATTAGACCTTTACCTACAGGAACTTTTACAATGCAATAAGTTTAATTTACGTTACGTGTAAAGTATATTAAAATTTAATTTATTTTTAAAAAAAAGCTACCTGTACCATCGCTTCGTAACGACCACTGCTGAGAAGAAACGCCGAAAGAAACTCATTTTCATCGTTTCTTGGAGTCAAATTGCGCTCTTAATATCAGTTTTTCCGCTATAATAAATCTAAAATCTCGTTAAAAATGGATATGACCAATGGATATGACAAGTGAAATTATTTTGTGACGTTTTATCGGAGCGTTGAGGTAGTTCTTCACTCTATTTCATACCTACCTTGAATTCCTTTTTCCATCTTAACTAAACGCCCAATATTACGCTAAGCGTGACTTTTGCCTTTTACGTCCCTAGGCTCTGTCTACCCCGTCAGGGATAAAGATGTCAGTATATCTGCATTTTGAAATCTCTGATTTGCCTTTTTATCTGGGGTCTGCCTAGTTACTAATGATTTTATCACATAGCAGAATTTTGCGGTATCAATCACCATTGGCGTTCGCAGGTTCTGGGCCAGGGGGGCCAAATCTGATTTTTATAAGCCTCTAATATAATAAATAAAGAATTCAAGTAGGTAATTTTATATAGATTATAAAATCAAACAACAGCTTTTCAAAAAGAAACTTTCAACAAGGGTCTTTTTAATGTCAATTTATGACGTCTTCCGTGATAAATCGCCTATAAATTTTCTATAAACACTGAGCATATTACAAAGCCCATAAGCCCATTATATCTATCTTCCATCGTATTCGATCTTAGCCACGTTTCTATGCCCCTGAGTGTGAATGACGATCTGTCTGGCTGTGGCATCGTAGCTCTCGAACAAATAAACCGATTTCAATGCGTTTTTTTTTACCTGAAAGCAAGTTTTCTCGCGGTGGTTCTTAGCTATGTTTCATGAAAATCGGTTTAGACGTTCAAAATTTTGGAAGTGACCGCTTGAAAGTCGGAGTTGTTTTTTAATTGCCTGACAAATAAACTTGATGAAATTTGTATAGGTATGTATTGCAAGTGGCAAAAACTATTTTTTCTTAACTTTTATCGACAAAAGTAGATAGTTAGTAGGGACGTAAACAAAATTCAGGGGGGGGGGTTGGCAGCTGCCTCCTCTTCGGTATGCCGATGGCAATCACATCTCAAAATTTTTTTTAGCACAGCATTACCCCATGTAAGCAGGTATCATATTTAAAATATGCTGCGTGATTTATATATTTCAGGTTTACAAAAATACAATATCTAGGTATTTATATACAATATGTAACAAAAACCCTGTCCGATCCTTGTAGGAGCAACTCAGACTGTCAATATACAAAAATTGCCGGGCCGTATATGTGCCATATGTGGCCGGGCCGTATATACGTAATAAGACTTTTGTATGAAAATGACGATATTTTCTTCGAGTTTCAAGCATTGCTCCCATTGGAAAAGTTGTTCATATTGACAGTCTGAGTTGCTCCTACAAGGATCGGACAGGATTTTTGTTAAATATATACAAATACCAACCAATTTTAGCTACAAGTTCGTAGGCATGCCTATTCTGGCAACAATAGGCTACATCAACAAACATTGTGTAGTCATAAGACCTACAAGGAAATAATAACCATTTAAGGCCCTTCGCGTTTCGTCCTCGCTACACTACCGCCATCGCCAGTTGAGGTCGCCGCCGCAATGTCAACTTGAAACAACGCGACAACATTGTCGTGAAATCATATGATAAGGATGAAGAGTCTGTGACGTGTCGCCTTTTGTTTGCGACACGATGTGAAACATAAATCTTATTTTTTATACACTTTGAGATTTGGATCAAAGGATAATTTAAGCATCTGGTCATTCTGTTTTTTAGTGTTAAAACTTTCGCTTCCAGAATAATTAGAATAGGTACCTAACCTACATATTCAAGCTCAGTAAATTCCTTAAAAATATCTGACGAAATTATATTTAATCCAAATGTTATCCAACAACGTGTCAATTATATGATGGCAACAATATCAAACAAAGCACCAGCCCTTTGTGTTGTAATTAACCTACAAAAATTATCAGATGTTTTTATTAACAATCTTAAAAACGTCATAATCATAACATAACTATGATAGCGATAAATAATTACAACAGTTTTAAATAAAATATTGAATAAGCTATTTTTAGCAATAACTAATATCGCTTGAGTAGTACTGCATTCCCAAAGAGAGTTAATGTTTGGCAGCGGCTGGTTTTAAAACATTTCCCACAAATGCATTCCCAAGAAGATTTGACTTAAAAATCATAAGCGAATCGTCTTAGTTATTGGCTCCGTATTTCACTTCACTTGACAAGCTGAATCGAAGACAAGCCATCACGATACAGGTGTGAGAGGTGGTGGTTCGAATCCCACTAGTATCGTAGCGAATATTTCATCTCATATTTTCAATACACATAGCGCTCCGAGTTATGTTTAAATCAATGAATACATGTAACATGTGCAATAATTGATATGATAAGGTTCAATACCACCCGATATCCTAATAACTAGTCGGCGGCCGCCCTTGGCGTACGCAAATAATTGCGTTGGCGCACTAATGAACTGGCTAATGGCTCTGTGGCAAGCTTATTTGTGGCTCACTTAGTTTGCTTGGACAATACATTATTTATTATCATTTATCGGTTACAATACTACTTCCTCTCGCCTTTTCCCAATCTAGGATTAGGACATCATGTTAGTTAAAAGTAAATAGCAAAAAATTGTCGTAACTTTTAAAATAAATACAGACAAATCACACAGATTGAGCTAGCCCCAAAGTAAGGCTTATAAGATACTAACTCAACGCTATTATATTTTTAAAACAAATATTACTTTATACAGAAAAACATCCAAGACCCAGGTGAATCTTAAACAGATCACTTTCCATCTTGACTTGACTGGGGATCGAACCCGGGACCCCCAGTGTGGCATGATGACCATGACCACTAGGCCACAATTCATGGCACCTATTTGCAACAGTAATAGGCAGTGGAAAAATTGCAATAAGTTTGGAGTACCTAAATGTGCAGATGTGTTTGCTACCTGTTCCTCGCTAGTTTCTTGGTAAATCTTTATATATATATATAAAAGCGAAAATCACTCACTCATCACGAAATCTCGAAAACTAGAATTTGACTAGGAGACGTCCTCTAAGAAAGGATTTTTGGAAATTCCATCCCTAAGGGGGTGAAATAGAGGTTACCAGTTTGTATGGAACTTCGTAATTTTTAAAGTGAGACACTTTTAATTTATTTTAATAGTTAGTAGAAAATAATAATGCATTTATTAGATTTTCAAAATTACATCCCTATAGGGGTGAAATAGGGGTTGCAATTTTATATGAATCTTCCTCATCTTTAAAACGAGATACATGACATTTTTAAATTAGTGGTCAATAAAAAATAATACAGAAATTAGATTCTAAAAATTGCATCCCATGGGGTGCATTAGGGGTTGCGAATTTATATTATTATGAAACTTCGTAATTTTTGAATGAGACAAAAAAATTGAGAAATATAGATCAATTGTTCTCTAGCAAATGACGGTAACGGGAACAGGATATTATAACACAATTTATAACGTAAAAACCAATTAAAAATCCTATTAGAACCATTATCTTCTACGCGGACGAAGTCGCGGGTTACAGCTAGTACAATATAAGTTTGGTTAAAATTATGTAGCTTACCTATTTAGAATAGAATAGAATAATTTATTTGCATGATTTATATGTACAACTACTTACTGGGAAATTATGCATGATTTTCACTTTCCAGTTCTACAGAACAACACAACACAGCACTGTTGAATACACTGATAAAAGGCAACACAATTATATCACTGATGAACATAGAACTATAGACAGGGTCATTGTTTTTTAGCCGAAGACCTTCATGGTTGTAAGCCTGATGTTAAAAAAGATTAATTGTTACATCCAGCTGGAGTGGATCATTGGCAAACATATCAGATAGGAATAAGCAACCTTTTTATAAATTATTTTACGGCTCTGGATACCACAGTCTCTTAAAGCCCATCTTCATTTTTACACTTCTTTATTCCTAACTGTAACTCTAACAATACCATCAAAGGTTGGTGTAGCTCCTTTGAATGCTTCAAGAGAGGTTCTAGCGACAAATCTATATGAGTCCACAGGTTTTCACAGCCGATTGAGTAGCAGATGACGCCTAAAGGCGCCCGTCACAGTTTGCAAATAAATATCACAAAAGCTGTGCTATGAGTGTCCACTTTAAACGTTTCACATATTATTCATGAGCATGAACATTTATAACACTAAACTACACCAATTTCATATAATAAAGTCGACTACAATCAATTTGCAAAACAATTTAAAGCAAACTTCAACTGAGCCCCTTGACTTTCCGCCAAAAACTCCAAATAGGCTACCTGAGGGATTCGTTTCGTCACTAGAGCTTCTAGATTTTCTAGGGTCCAGTGCTGCCCCCATTTGAAATAAATTGTCATCATGTCAAATGTCATCATTTAAAATTTTGTCTTGACCAGGCAATAGATTCTTCCTTCCTTCAGACCTTCCTTCAAACTATTTTGTGAACACCAAAAGTGGCCATTTCTCGCAATTTTGCTTGGAAAAGCTTTACATTCTGACTTCAAACAGTAAACAATAGTTCATAAAATAGTTTATAGGGTTATTTAGTGCCTGGTCAAGACAAAATTTTAAATGATGTCTCCGTTTCCTATTAAATGATTTATTTCAAGTGGGTGCAGCACTGGACCTCGGAAAATTCAGGTAGCCCCTTAACTAGTTATATCAATTATTTAATTATTCTCTTTGGCGCTACATCCCTATACAGAAACTTTGTTTTACAGACAGTGTCACAAATAATCTTTCATAAGCCTAAATAGGGTATATGCATGAAAAAAATATTTGTTATCTAACCAGTTTTTCCATAAATATTCAAAAGTAAATTACTAACAGTGAAAACAAAATAAGAATTGGTTAAAAAACTAACGAGATATAACAATTTCCCGAAAATATATCTATCTCACTCGCAAAAACGCTACTTTCTATGGCAAATGTATAGATGATATGGACTTTGACGTCACCAGTCCATATCGGACTTCTCTTTCTAATTGAAACTTTAAAGTATCACATGTTCGTCGCTGATTAAGATATTTTAAAAATTCTTTCATATTTGATTACTGTGGTAAATAAAGATTTAATTGAGCATATAAAAAAAATACGTGCATATTCTCCATTATAACATATGTAGGTATGTTATATGTGTTAGAAGAAAAATAAAAGTAATTCTAACTGCTGTGGGATACCTAGTAAACTGGTGTTATAACAAATTCCTTTTAAAAATTTACTCATAGTTAATTTTTGCCAATAGCTGTCATGATATTTAAAAACCAGTTATCAATGACAGACATATGAAAAAAATTAAAGACAGCAAAATAAAAAATGAAAGCTGACATTAGGTAAAAATTACAATAAAAAGACTAAATATTTCACCTAAACTACAAAAAATTGTGGATCATATATAGTGGGTGATTTGGGTACCCCTTAGGTAAAGGCGTTAAAATATTTCCCTTTGATGTGTAAAAATGGGTCGCCCTGTATAATAAGCCCAATAAACATGTTAAATTGAAAAAAGGTTAAATATAAATATGGAAAGTTCAACATAGATATTTTGTACAACATTTGTACTTAGATTTTTTTAATTGTTCATTCCTCTTAAAATATACAAGGTAAAATTACCATTAATAATTACAAGGTAAATTACTGAAATAGCAGACAGTATTGTGTTATGAAACAATTTTCCTTATTAATCCTAAAAATAGGTACCTCAGCAATATCTTCCATTGGTAAAATGAAAATGTAACAAGTATTCTGAATGTCGGCTATTATCTAGAGGAGTGTCTTAAGGTGCAAATTGTGATCCTAAACTAAATAACTATATAATTGACGGAAAGTTTGACAGGCTGAGTGTTGATTGTCATTCCATACTCAGCAATATTACTGATCATTATCTACCACTATTGAATATTCTAAATCTTTGTTATCTATGGTGAAACCACTCAATGATAATTTATTTAAGTAGGTAGGATTACTCGAATAAATTAAATTAAAGCAAGACTTACTCAATATCAACAAAACTAGGAACTTGTGGCACTAGCACACTAAACACTGCACTGTTTCAGGCACTTTACTTCATGAATAATGCTTTCAAAGCAGGCACTGATAGCATTATCAAACTAGATAATATTTATCATATCAGGCTACATTAGCACAAAGAATCTCGAACTTGTACACACTTTACGTCACAAAACAACCATCCAGAGCGCGAATAAACACACAACCAAAGAGTATATAATCACTTCGTTTCACACAACTAAGCGCACGGCAGGCCTCCGAGGCAATTCACATGCAAAACTGCTACGTCAAACTTCCATCACTCAGTGTTTACTACGCGAGCCAGTTATTCAAGACTCAAAGGCTCTACTGAATGGGGGTTAAGGTCTACGAATGTAGACATAGCGCATGAACTGCCTCGGTCCAATTACTACACATAGAAAGTTAGTGACAGGCAAATTTTGATGCAACCAAAAACTTACCAAATGACAACGAGAGACTACGATTTGATGTTTCCTTTTTTTCAGACTTATTTACGTAAATATAAATCACACATTATATTGTTATCGCGCCACTCAGTATGTTATCACTAGGTAAACTGTAAAATTTTGTTTAATTCCTGTCTAAACAAAACACTTTTTGACGAATTGACAAATATGACTGCAATCAACATGTCCTCCAACAATTCATCCGGTTATAAATTAATTACCTATAAATCACGCAAAATTGATTTCAAATGACATAAGAATACTAAACAAATAAATTAACAAATTTATCTACCTAAATAATATTTATTTGAAAGCAATTTAGGATACATTTAATTAAAAAGTAAGTAAACAGTGGTTGTAGAACGTAAATTGACATGAATGATTTTTATACAAAAGATGGCAACCCTGTCCTTTTTTAAATTTTCTATCGATTATTCGTAATTCATAATCGATTGAGAATAGAAGCGTGCATGTATAAACTCGTCTTGAAGTATTTGCGCATATTGTTCTTTGTATTTGCCTACAGAAATATAAAAAATAAAAATGTCAAATGACAAATCTCGAAAAACCCTTCTGTCAAAACTTGAAATTCCGGGTCAAAATGAAATGCGCGACCGTTTTTTGATATTTAGAAGTGATTTTTAAGTAGAAATCAACATTAAATAACAATTTTCGACATGAATACCTCAAGCTCTTCGTATATGAATCGTTCCAGCAGCTTGGAAAGTAAATACGTGAAGACATTTGTAAGTTTCACTTCTGGCTTTATTGTTTGAAGGTTATTTTTGTACGTCCTGAGGTAACAATCACTGTTTTTACAGGTTTTACCGGATAAATGCTTCGAAAAAAGGGTCGCTTGTACATGGAGAAGCGGAAACAAGTTAACAATTTACCCTCGGGGTCGAACTGTGAGCAAGACCCCCACAGAAGTTAGCGGCGACAAGATAGTCAACATTCGTCAAGAAGTCTTGTTATTTACGCCAATTTTGAGGAAACTCGTCAACGAATCCAATGGCACATACCTGTCACTACAAAAAGCTGCAGAAAATGCTAAAGTTTCCGATAACCAAGTGGAATTCTTGAAGCTTTCCCGCCAATACCGCTCCATCATTCGAGTTTGCATTGAAAGCCTACAGGAAGCCGCAGAGAAGGCTGAAGGCGTAGAAAAGAATTCACTACTATCTTACATTACTATATTTTATTCTGTTGAGTGTATCTGGCACTTGTGTGAGATATTGTATGTGGATAATATTCCGGGTGATGTGGTTTTGCCTTTTTTGTTGGAATGGGTTCGTTTCCACTTCCCGTGCCACGAGCAGGTCGCCGCGCAGCTGCTGGAGGCTTGCGAACGAGGGTCGGAGGAGCACCTGGAGTATTGGGACACTGTTGTGGGAATGGTGGTGCAGGGACGGGTGGATGTAGCTAGAGCTTTGTTGAAGTTACATTCAGCTACAGATACTAATGAGTTCAAGCTGTTGGATAGCTTACTGAGGACTATGCCTGTGTATAGTGTAAGTATATCGGGATAAGACCTACCACTGGGGAAGGGTTCAAAAATTCATTATCAAACTAAGTTCTAAACAAAATGTATAGAACCATGGTGTTTAGATAAGCCTAATAGCTGTCTAAATTAATGTACATACAGATACAGATATCCACGTCTTTATCCCTGATGTATCCCTGTAGACCGAGCACAGGGCTGTAAGGTCCAAACTTCATCGTTGACTTGTTAAAATTTATGCTGCACTGCACTATATAAAACCCAAGCCAGTAAATATGTTACACTCGTAGAACATAAAAAGATAAACTTATTTAGTTATTGGTTGCGATAACAATCTAGTGCGAGCTCATACATTTTATACTCGCATTTGCAGAAAATGTATGAACTCGCAATAATCACTAATGAAAGCGTAAAGTAGCCTTTAGGCTAGTTAGTTAATGGCTATCTGACATCACACTTCAATAAAAGCACAATTTTTACCAAATTTATATTTCAGGTGTATGGAGGTGTATCCACAGGAGAGTTCACAATATCCTGGAAGCACTGGCAGGCTGAGTGTCGCTCCAAGCTCAGCAGCAGAGCACTGACTTCACAGCCTAAGTTGGAGTTGATAATGAGGGTAGGATCAAAATTATTATTAGTAAGGAATGTCTAACATTCCAATTAGTAAAGAAGGAAGAGATCATAGATCTCTTTACACATGGTTGTGCTAGTATAGTATCTGATGTATATGATATGATTTTGTTATATGATGTAGAAATTTGACATGGTACAGTACAGTGATTTTAATTAGATGAGATTCCAAGGATCGTGACCCTTTGAAAACTTTTACAAATCCCTGAGACAACTTTTTTACTTCTAAATATCAAAATCTGTTCATTCATGCTGATAGTCACCGTGGTGTAGGATTGGTTCACTAGTAGACTGTGGCAAGAGTATAGTGCTGCTGGAAAATCTGACACCAGCTAACCACTTACAATGGTGTGTCGCTCGTCACTCGGGGAATCTCCCTACGAGCACCCATGTAAACAAACGATCTTCCACAGTTAATAATCGGTGACTACAACGCTTTCGAGTCGATCCGCGAGAAGTACAACTCTTGGTTCGACCTGCTGGGCGGCTGGGTGATGTACACGGCGCCGGGCGCGCGGCGGCGGGAGCTGTCGGCCGCGGCGGCCGCCTGCGCCGGCATGCGGGCGCCCAGTCCTGCGAGGACACATCTGGATGTTATGGTCAGGGCGCTGCTAGACGGAGACCTGCATCAGGTGAGTTTCTACATGTTGATTTATATTATTTTACTTGCAAAAAATCAATCTTTATTTTTGTACTACATATAGCTGGCAACCCTTTAGTGCTGGCAACCCCCACTTATGTCATTTCTCTTCTCTCTTGCATTGTGATAGGAATCAGACCGTATATTTCTTCCAAGTCAAAGTTAAAACAATATAATTTCATACTTTATCAGTTTAGTAGTATTTTAATTAAGCCCAAACCGAACAGATATTCCAACACTACGTCACGTCTTTATCCCTAACGGGACAGACAGAGCATTCTTGGTATGTGACGACCTTTGTGGCCTAGTGGTCATCATGCTACATTGTCACATCGGAGTCCCAGGTTCGATCCCCGGTCAGGTCAAAATTTATAATGATCCTTTTCAGATTGACCTGGTTCTTGGATGTTTATCTATTGGAAGGGACATATCCGTAATAAATCAAACCACGGGCTATACTGCATTACAATAGTATAATGAAATTAAAATAACAACCAAATAACCCAAAATTTTTTCGACATTCCCATATAAATTGTCCAGGCGGCTGCACACTTCTGTATGGAAATGTCGAAATTTTTTTTTCTGTTTCGCCTGTTATTTAATTTCATTATACTAAAGTGATCTAGTATAGCCCATGGTTTGATTTATTACGGGTATGTCCCTTCTTGTACTTATACCTTATACTTGTATGTGTATGTATTTGTTATAAAATATAGTATCGTTGAGTTAGTATCCCATAACACAAGTCTCGAACTTACTTTGGGGCTAGCTCAATCTGCGTGATTGGTCCATATATAATTTATATTTATTTTGGGTCTTGCAGCTCTGAGCAAATAGGGCCTAGGGCCGCAAGACATAGGGTTGGATTTCACTTGTCAGCACGGAGCAGCACTTTTTTATGCTGCTATCCTTTTCTGTCGCTCAGAATCGTCATTCGCCAGAGCGAGAGAATGCGACGGAACGCTATATCATAGGCCGTGCTATAGCGATCCGTCGCTCTCTCTCGCTCTAGCAAATGACGGTTCTGAGCGGCAGAAAAAGATAGCAGCATAGAAAATCAACCAGAAATCCAACCCTTAAAGGTGAACGCACACGTATCCGAGCCAATGCATCAAACGAGCCGAATTTTAGAATTCTTTATATGAAATCCTCGCACACCTGACGTCTTGAATCGTCCGAATCTGGAAGAAACACAGATATCTTAGACAAATTCGGATGACGTCATCAAATTCCGCGCGGGATGCGATCGAATCGCCTGCATTTCGAGAATGACAAGTGTGTGCGTAAGAGCAACGAGAGTTATGCGATCGAGTAACTAAGTACTTCGATTTATTTTAAATGTTACAAAAATGAGTGATTCTAACATGATTAATAAAGCACTGACACTAAAAATCTCAATTCACATGTAATTACAGTGCGACAGGTGTAAAGGAAATAGAAACAATTCTTTCGGCGCGCTCGATTCTTTCGGCGCGGTCGTTTCTTTCGGTGCGGATAGATATGAGAGGCCTTAAAAACTTCGATAGATTCGACGCGTTCGGCTCGGATAAGTGTGCGTTCACCTTTAAGTAAACCATTGTTCACCATAAATGTGTGTTCACCATAAAGGCCACTTTTAGCATAACAGTGAGCGAGAAGGTGGAAGAAGAAATCAAAACAGTGATGGGTTGCTAGCCGCATCGCCTAATAACATGATTCGCATTTTTGTCCATTCCTTTGATCGGCTCCTACGATGTGCGCGGGAAAAGAAGTAGCTGGTGCATTCTAAGTTTTTTATTTTCTCGCAGACCAGCATGGAAAGTGGGTTGCTATTTCAGTTTATTGCACGATTTTAGCAGTTTGCTTAATTCGTGCAATAAACTGCAGCTTTTTCCGTTTACTTTGCCTGTACATAGAAGTTTCTCAAGATCCGCTCCATGTTTCCTGGAAATATGTCCGAAGAACTCAAGTATTCTGCGTAGACATATTGTGGAGAGTCTGGTCTTTATTCCTAGTGGTTTGAGGATAGATGCGTTCGTCCGATGTGCTGTGCTTGGAATCCTAAGCATTTTTCTTCAGCACCACATCTCAAAAGCATCTATTCTGGTCTAGTTTCTTTAGGGTGGTCTCAAGTTTACTTAGTACCAAACCTTCATTGTTCCAGGTGATCAGCGAAATACAACAGATATCAGACAACGGCTGGTTCGCCACTCACCTCACAGACATGCTGTTCCAGTGCGGCAAACTGAACATTCTCGACAAGCACCAAACAAAGTAAGCATTTCATTTTATAACAAAAACCCATCCGTTGGCTTTATGTCTATGTACAAGGTAAGTAATTTTACTAGCTTAGGTAGGTTCCTGGGTTGAAAATAAAACAAATTTTACATATAAATCAAATGAAATATTGTGTATAGCGGGAGCGAGGTAATATGCTCCATAAAGGGAAGATCCTCCCGCCAGGCATGTTGTTGCGCCTGGGGAACCGCAGCTCCGACGGTGTATCGTCGGAAGTTGTATATATGCAGCGAATCGGGCGAACTCTAAGATCGAGATGTAGGATACTGCTGGCGCCATCTCATATACTTCTTGTGAACTATATTGTCGGTTGTCTCTTGATTGGTTTGTAGTTGTAGTTCCTGGTAGTGGCCGTAGAGGTCGCCACATGTGTATTCTTAATCTTTTGTTATTAATATTTGAAAAATAATCGGAAATAGCGCAAAAAATGTAATTTGCTAAAAATAGATGTAGTTGAATCATCATAGCAAATGTAGGTGACATACAGTTGTTTTCTCTTCTTAATAGAACAAAGTACGGCCAGGTCTCAAAAATGGAGTCAATAGTTTCTCACACAATTAGTATGAGAGATTATGACTCCATTTTTTAAGTGTACCATAAAAGTTACTAAAATAAAGTTATTAAATATAATAGAGACAGTTTAAGTGCAGAAAAATGCTTTGAGAGTAACGCACTATCTCAGCGCTCCGCATATGAGGCGTGCATTATAAACCTAATAAAGTATTAAAAAAAATACAAGACCACAAACACACTCTTTGTTATCCGTAGCGTGACAGCCCGCCTCCGCGACAGTCTGATCCTGGAGTACGGCGGTCTGCTGATGGAGCACCCTTCGCTGTGGTCGGTGGGGCTGTCTTATCTGGCCTCGTGCGCGCCCGAGGGCCCGCGCCGGGCCGAGCTGATGCTGGAGCGGCTGCCGGTCAACACTGACGCGAAGGCCATGAGAGTGGTCGCCGAGGCCAAGAAGTATGGGCTGCTGGGAGTTGGTAAGATGATTATGTAATATAATAATTATTATAGCCTTTATTCACACATAGCGCGAAGAACCGATGGCCGATGGGGCAGAAAAGTTCTGGAATGGCGGCCACGTACCGGCAAGCGCAGCGTAGGACACCCACCTGCTAGATGGTCAGATGACCTGAGTAAGGTTGCAGGTAGGCGCTGGATGCAGGCCGCTTCCGATCGGTCGTTTTGGAAATCCTTGGGGGAGGCCTATGGCCAGCTGTGGACTTCCTGTGATAGCCTTTATTCAGACAGTATTTTTAACCCCCTTAAAAAAAGAGGGGTGTTATAAGTTTGACGCTAATTTCTGACTGTCTGTCTGTGTGTGTGTCATAGTAGCTCTCGAACGG
Organism: Acrobasis suavella; assembly: GCA_943193695.1. NCBI lineage: Eukaryota > Metazoa > Arthropoda > Insecta > Lepidoptera > Pyralidae > Acrobasis > Acrobasis suavella. The sequence goes on from OW971939.1 coordinate 450,023, forward strand.
ATCAACGGATTTCGACGCGGTTTTTTACGGGAAGCAAGTTCCCCTGCGGAGGTTCTTAGCTAGTTTGAGGAAAATCGGGCCGCTTAAAAGTTATTGGAGGTTTCAGCTTGAAAGTCGGGGCTTTCCCTAAAAAACTAAAGATGGCGCTATAGTAGCGGAACTTGGTAGTCGAAGATCGGTAGTTCCGCTATTCAACACTAGATGACGTTATTGACATTTTCGGTCGGTTTTATTTTTTTAATTATTTTTCAAATAAAATAGTTAAATTCCAGACTTTAATCCATGCACTTATACATAATTATCGCCTCTTCTGTCAGTTTGCCATAGGTTGGCAAAGGCCTCGTCTAACTGCCTCCATTTCTCTCTATCCTCAGTCACTCTGGTCCATGTGCCCGCAACAGCTTTAATGTCGTCCACCCACCTTCGAGATGGCCTGTCTCGTGTCCGTTTACTGTAACTTGTGAACATCGACTGAGACCATTTTTCCTTTACTCCTTTTTGTCCCATCGGCCATCGGTTCTTCGCGCTGTGTCCCGCCCACTGCCACTTCAACGAACTAATCCGCTGGGCTATGTCAGTGGCTTCTGTTCTCCTACGAATTTCCTTATTTCTGATTCGATCACGTAGGGAAACACCGAGCATAGTCCTCGCCATAGCGCGTTGAGTGACCTTGAGCCTTTTTATGAGGCCCATAGTAAGGGACCACGTTTCCACGTTCGTTTTTTAACCAATTCTTATTTACTTTTGAATATTTATGGAAAATTTGGTTAGATAACAAATATTTTTCATGCATATACCCTATTTGCATTGCAGCCCGCACGGTGTGCACGTGTGTGGGCGCTCGCCAGCTGTCGCGGGGCCGCATTGGCGCGGCGTTAAGCTGGGCGCTGCGCGCGCGCTGCCCCGCGCTCTGCGCACGCGCAGCCGGCGCTGCACTCAGAGCTTACACCGAAGCCGGTACGTTCATTTCATCACACTTGTAACGATGTAATAAATAAATATAAATAATAAATGTGTAGGGACAAATAACACTGATTGAGCTAGCCTCAAAGTAAGTTCGAAACTTGTGTTATGTCTAAACTGACTTGTGTTATGTTTCAATGCGATTCAGTATTATACTCAAAAATAGTACTGAGTCGAATTGCATCGTATTGAGTTTCAATACGATTCCGATTGTTGGGGTGTTTATATACGTCAATTAGCAGGTTAACTATGAAAATAAATACAACTTTTTAATATTTTTATTTAGAAAAAGTGTAAATTAATACAATTAGTGTTCTTCACTATAATTCAGATTAATTATAATTATTTTTATTCTTGCAAATAGCCATTCATTTTCGCGCTGTTTCGGAAAACGGGACTTTTTTACGCCCCGAAGCTTTGTTTGGGGACAAAAGGACAAGTGACCGAGAAAAGGGACCGTCCCGTTCAATACGGGATGTATGGTCACTTTAGTTATGTCCCAATAAACCTCATCCTTCATGTTCCCGTTTACCTCCTTGTGACGTTTTTATTTAAAGGAAACAATATTAAGGAAACTAAACTCTTTAATTCGAATTCAACAATTTAGGTATTGAATAAAGAAAAATGCCACAGATAGGGGTCGTAGGTTCGAAGGTCACGAGATTCGTTGATTCAGGACGATGGAAGTACTCAGGTTTGGTGTACAGCCCGGCTTCACGAGTAGCGGAAAGAGAGCGAGGTCCAGCTCGCTGCCGCTTTTATATGGTCAGCGCGGGGTGCGGTGCGGTGAGGTGCGGCGCAGCGCGGGAAGGTCGTCGTCACATCCTTTTCCGTTTTCTAAAATATAATTTCATTATCAAATTCAATTTTTAAATTTTAGATTCCTTCCTCATCATTCTGATTCATTCCACTACCATCTCTCGAGCTGATTACATCTATATCAGTATTGTAAAGTTATAATAAATAAAATAACTCTGTGCTGTGTCTCTCAAGCTCTTCACTACGTACATTACCCACCTCCTTATGTAGGAGCTCCAACTGCCCCAGCTAGTCCGCGGCTACCTACCTGCTAGGAGCTCCTACACACTAATATTATAAAAGCGAAGTGAGTGTGTGTGTTACTTCTTCTGGCTGGACCAATTTTGATAAAATTTGGTATGCAGGAAACTGACACCCTGGGTTAACACATAGGCTATTTTAGGCGCGGGTAACACCGCGCAACTAGGATATAAATAAATATATACGGACAAATCACACAGATTGAGCTAGCCCCAAAGTAAGTGCGACACTTGTGGGTTTGGGATACTAACTCAACGATACTATATTTTATAACAAACTAGCTTTAACCCGCGACTTTGTCCGCACAGAAGTCGAAATGTGCATTGGTCCCGCAGGAAAAGTTGTTCATATTGACAGTCGGAGTTGCTCCTACAAGGATCGGACAGGGTTTTTGTTACATATTGTATTTAGATAGACAGATTTATGAAATAAAAATGACAGCAAATAAAGGTTAGTATCTGTCGGTTAAATTCTGATTAGATATTGTAGGTGTTCTTTTTTATAATCTGTTTTGTATTTGCTAGTTTTTCTCATAGATGGAGCTGTCAAGTAGAGTGTGCTAATCGGGTCGGCTAATATTTTTATCTCGGGCGATATACATGAATTCACTCACTCAGGATTCCACCGTAGAATCACTTGCTACGCTCGTGATTCAACTGTGGAATCCTTCGTTTCGCTCTGGAATATTACCTTTACCCCGTGTAGTACAATCTACTATTATTTGCTCTCTATGTCTAATTCCTGCCCTCTGCTCTGCCAAACCCTGCCGTTCGCCTTGGAAAGGAATCGGAAAAAAAGACCCCGTAATAATTTGAAGGCCCCTTGTATAAAAAAAGATAATTCTCGTTTGACAGAGGGCAACGCAGCACTTCCCGCACCAGACCTGCTCCTTACAGCCGGCGCTTCCATGCTGCTGGCGGACGAGCTGCTGTTTCTGGGGAAGTACTGCGACTTCCACAGGCTGTACAAGAGCAGACAGTTCAAGAAGGCCGCCAGACTGCTCGTGTCTTTGATCACGTCTAAGATCGCACCCGATTAGTAAGTATTCATACTTAGTTGGTGGAAATAGTACATTACAAGTGTGTTATGGTGGTTATAACACACGAGGCGGAATTTGAGCACGAGCCAGAGGCGAGGGCAAAAGCTTTCCCGCCGTTTTATCTTTTAAAATCAGCGCAGCGAGGGGGGCCAGTTCGAAATTTGAAAAAAAATCTTAATTGGTGCTAAATGCTAAAGCACCGGTGGAATTAGATCCACTTTACGAGCAAGTGTGTTGAATACAAATTTTATCTTATCTTAATCTTTCATATTGGTCTGAGAAAAAAAAAAACGTAGAGTACGTTCACCTACTCCTTCTCTCGTGTAGATGGTAAAAGATTTGCTGTTTACTATCTAATTTTATGCCTTCTTATGTATGTGCAAAAATGTTATATTCGGCTGTCGCTCGAACTCAACCCTATTCACGAGCTTTTATTTAGGTTCACCTGTTCCGTTGTCTGTCTGTCTTTAACCAAATCTTCCAAGTTAATTTCACCCCCTTCCCAGTTTCCGATTGAGCTGAAATGCACGCATAAGTTCTTTTTATTAATTAACACGTAATAAGAGCTTGTATCAATAAAAAAAATTGGCAATCAAGGCAGGGCGTGCAGTTGAACATTCAAGTTCATTCTTTTTTTATACCTCTGGTCTTCATACCAAATCCACAACCACAGGAAGAGATGGATTAGGTCTATTCCCTAACCAGAAACCATAATTTTATTTTACCTAGCTATTGTCTAATTTACCGCTCTAGATCGGTCATTTTGGAAATCCTTGTGAGAGGCCTATGTCCAGCTATGGACGTTATGCAGCTGAATTGGTGATGATGATGAATCTTCTTCTTGTAATGGCTTTTTCATTACTATATGGTACCCATTAGCTTCACAAAAATAGCTGAGCAATATAAAAGGGTAGACTGAAGTAATCAAAGTCCAGATTTTTTGTCGCTTGGCAATGAATGATGAAGCTATTGAAAATGTACATGTTTGTTCCGTTTTTTCATGTATGTAAGACGCCAACACTGGTCTCAGACTCTTCAAGTTGCCTACAGGCATGTGAAATAGCTTGATGACAACCGCGACCAACGGCTTATACGTGCCTTGCGAAGCACGGAGAATGTATATTAGGTATGTTGGTGTAAATGCGTTTGCTATCATCCATAAATTTACTGACCATTCCTTCACAGCTTCTGGGAGACCCTGCTCCTCGACTCCCTTCCTTTGCTGGAGTCAGACGAGCCGATCTTTTCATCCTCGGACACCTTCGAGATCATGCAGTGCTTAGAACTGAAGTCCAAAGACCTCGCGGGCGAGAAAGCGGACCTTCTGAGGCTGGCGCTGTCGAGGAACCTCGCTAGGACGTTGCTGGAAGACGTCGAGGGCGAAGGAGAATAGTATAAGCTATTTTAAATTAGTTGACGCTCGGGGCGGTGCCCGCGTGGTAAAATTTTAGCCGACTACGGCGAAGCCAAGAGAAAGGGTAATGATATTAAATTTTTTGGATGAAATAATACGGAATTGGGTATTATTGGTGGTTATTCGACTTTCTCAAACTTATTTTTCCATGTCTGGCACACGAATTACAATAGATACTTCTTGGTTCCAGCTTTTTTTTTACTAATAGCTGGGGAGCCGACGTGGCTAAATTTGGATTTACTCGAGCGCCGTGGGTAATAATAAAAAAAGATTATGTAATATATACCCGTTTACTGGGGGCGGGAGCGTTTACAGGTTTCAAAATTGTAAAAAAAGATCGATAAATGGAAATATTCGAGCGCGTCGGATATTGATAACCTAAATGCTCCCACGCCCACGTGTCTCTGATAACGAAGGCATGATAATCTGCCGACTTGCATGGTGGAGGTGGCCATACGGAAGGGTTGAAAATAGGAAAAAATAAAATTTATTCGAGCGCGTCAGATTTTCAGAGGGGATGTTAATTGAGCCTTAAAAACTCCCATTCAAAAGACTGACGATTCGGAAGCGACGCAAACACGTAGCGGCATTTTGGAAATTCAAAAAAATAAAATTATATGTATATATATATATATTGAAATACTCGAGAGCGTCAGATTATGACGTGTGGGGTGGGGACGGTGCAAGAGAGTGAGGGATACAGAAAAGTGAAAGGGAATGACGGGCGCGGACTAGGGAATACATGCTTTATACCAACTGTTCGCATTATACTGCATTTACGAGATTTTTGCTGCTTTGGCTTGTGAAAATAGTCAGGATGTATTATTTTCGTTATTCTTACATTATTTCCTTCAAAATAAAAAATAAAATCAACCGCGCCCCCCAATGTCCAGGTGAAGTTTTTGTGGCCCTCCCCTTCCCTTATGTCACGCTCAAATCGTCAGATTATAAAAATGCATACTTTTCAGCATGTAATTAACCCACCTTATCTTAAGACGAAGTGGTAGCTAAAGTGGCGCCCTCATTTGAAATAAGTTGTTTAAAACTAAATATGGTGATAATTAAAAATTTGATTTGTATCACTGTCTAGAAAGACCTTTAAACTATTTAATGAATAACCTTTGAAAGTAATATTGGCAGTCCGTCTAGTTTTAAAACGGGTTTTCGCCAAAAGTGGCCACTTTTAAAACTAGACGGACTATTAGTAATAATTTCAAAGGTTATTCATAAAATAGTTTAAAGGTCTTTCTAGACAGTGATACAAATCAAATTTTTAATTATCACCATATTTAGTTTTAAACAATTTATTTCAAACGAGGGCTCCACTTTAGCTACCACTTCATCTTAATCTGTCGCGCTCGAATATTTCTGACCATTTTTTTTTACAATTCTGATGGGCTATCCTAGACGCACCCTCCTAGATCAATAGCTTATACCTGGTGCAAGGTACCCTTTAATATGTTAATCTGACGCGCTCGAGTAAATCCAAAAATTCCCTCTTGGGCTCCCTTACAATAAATAAAAATATTAAAAAAAAAAACTTTTTAAAATTAAATTCGTTTAAATTAATCTGAACGAACAGCCAGTCGACTCCAAGAACAGGAAAAACATGAAAAAAATCATTTGTGATGGCTATATCACTGCCGCATGTTATGATTTCCCTAAATGGACTTCTAAAGCCAAAAGTTGTTTTTTGAAATAAGGTAAAATAAATGTCTCAGTTAACTGAAGAAAAAAAAAATGTTTTTTTTTTGTATTTTGTGGAAATTAACTACTTTCTTTGTTAGTTTAAAGTTTGTTCAAGTATTTAAGTATTAACGCTTTTTAGAACACACATTTAAAATTGCATTGATCAAGATGTAAAAAAATTGCCATTAAAAGCTGCAAGTTGTTAAAAAGTGTTACTATTAATTATAATAATTAATTTTCATTCCACCTCACTTTACTAAATCTAGGTAAGATAATTCTAGTTTTCATGCAGTTTGTAACAGTATATGTACAAATAATTTTCAGTTTTAAAATATTTTATGTGTAATGGCGCATCCACACATGCCCGGCAGCCTGGCCGGCAGTCTGAAAGACGGCGGTAAAGCCAGCAGTATGTGTGGATGCGCCATAAGATGGGGCTTCAATGAGTCAAGTAAGTACCTTTAACCACTCTTATTGCATATAATTAAAGTATCCACATCCCTTTTTGGTTGTAGGAATTTATTTTCGAATTACTATGCCTCGCGCTGGTGGCACGACAACTGACATAAAATCTCGAGGTGAAAGTGTTAAAGTATAAATCACTATTTGCTTTTCAGTTAAGCTTTTGAAAAGATACATCCTTTATTAAATATAAGATTAATAAAAAAAAGATCGAACATCCTAACACTTGAAAAGTAGAAGAAAACATCTTTTGTATGACTTTGTAATTTTGTGATAATGATAAATGATTGTGGATGTTGAAGTTGGATCTTGTTTATAATTTGTATACGAGTGAATGAATATGGTTGGTTTACAAGAATGTGTTGTGAAATCAAATAAAATCTTATTTTTAATCTGTTTTTGTATTTATTTACACCATAGAGGTTTTAATCATTACACACGAAGCATGTACGCTGTGTTAGGCGGGACCACGAGACGTGTTCAGCCTATCTCTGTCCCATGTGGAGTTTGTGACTGAGATAGATTGAACACGTGACGTGGTCACGCTTAATGCAGCATACGCCCGTTATATTCAGATTTCTTAGTTATATAAGTCCGTTCAGACAGAGAGGAAAAATGCCCAAGCAATTTATTAACTCAATTGAAAATAAGACCATATTACCATAGTACAGAGTTAATATAGACAAGTATTACGTTAGTAATGTATTATCTTTGGTATTACAGAATGGAAACTCTTAGGGTCTCGTGAAATATGCATCCTAGCCTAAAGTGTATAAACATCTGAACATGACAAAACGGTTTCGAGACTGTGTTAGCTCGCTCGCGTCTTGCACTATATGCTAATAGTTTAAAGTATATTTAGAGTGTCATAACAAAATCCTTTCTGCTGAATTCCTCCCTGTTCTACCTTTCAAGCCTTTACTGAATCATGTAAAGAACGATTTTGCTTGGTATTGTAGGAATTGAAGAAACAGACCATGAACTAAGCTGTGGGGTGATCTGAACAAGTTTTTGTTTCGATGGGAAGTGCTTGCAGCAAAAATGACTGAAGAATTAAGGGGAATGTATTTGCCCAGCAGTGGATTACAATACCCAACTAAATATAACAAGGCAAAAATAATAAAAATTAACTTTCACACTAATCAATTTATTATTTTGATCACAAAATAAAAATCACAGTTTGATTAAATAAAAACTAGAGATTCTTTCTAATACCCAAGTACTTTCACAATACAAAAGTTTATTGGCTGATTATAATAATATTTCTTAGTTAATGTCCCTGATGCTATGGCATTTTAGAGATGTCACAATCTATACTAGGTCATGTATCTTGGTATTTGTCATTGATTCATTAATGTTAAGTGAAACAAGCAATTTTAATACTGATATGTCTTACATAAAAAAATCTATACTAATCACAGCACTTACATTAAATTTCAGATAAAGAAACAAATATCTATCACTTGATTGGTCAAAAGAACTGTCCCCCAGGTGGCAATTGATGGAGGAAGACTGTATACACATCTCCGACAATGTTAAAGAAAGATATAACAGTAAAAACTTATCTAAAACAATAGAAAACTTAATGGTGGCTACGGGATTATTTCTTATCGTCATAAAATGCCTCCATAGAGTCCAGCTCTTCAATCTCATAGTTTAAAATCTTGTCGAAACCCTCATAGTGGAATTTGCCATAAAATAGCTTTCCCTTTAACATGTAAGGAAACCACATTCTATCGTCCAGCCACATATCATCATAGGGTATATCTTGAATACAGAACCACTTAGGACGCATTTCCTCTGATTCTTTAGGGTCCCCGACGAAGTTACTGGTCGTAAACACTCGTACGTCCATTAAAGTTGGTTGTCCTTCAAAAGTGAACTCTAAATGCCCGATATTCTTCAAATCACAAGTCATCACGTCAAGACTACATTCTTCTTTTAGTTCTCGAGCTGCAGCGTCTATTATACTCTCGTTGGATTCAACTTTGCCACCAAATCCATTCCATTTGTTTACGCCGAAACCGCGCTTCTTCAATCCCAATAGTATTTGCTTTTCTTTCCTTACAAACACTAAAGTATACAATTTTCTTAGTAACATAGTTACTTTTGTAAAGTTTTACATAAAATATATTTAAGTTTAACTTTTCAAAAATGTTTTTAACATCAGAACTCAGAATCGTTGCGATTTCAGGGTTATGTTTACGTTTTAGCTGTCACTGTCAATGTCATAATTCGCGCGAACATTTGACATTTTATAACTTTTTAGACAACGAGAATCATTCGTTTCCGTTCGATAATTAACCACATTCAAAATAAGACGTCTTGTACATACTGTTGGAAGTGGTCATGCCATGAAAGGTCTGACTGATGTTCTCTGCGAAGCGACGGTTCATGTGGTAGGGCGCTTACCGCTCGCTTCAACATACGTTTTACGAGATTTGTTTTCATACCTAGCTCTGAAACTTCGAACCATGAAAAATCTGTGTATTGAACTTCTGCAGAGATAGTTAATATAAATTTAACACAACTAGAGATACGGCTCCACATATGTCTCACTTTTTGGGCAGAATGACTGCAATGTTGCCCCTGGCCTCAGACACAGACCCTCTGACTGATTTGGACCCACTAGGTAGCAGTAAAGGGACCGCAGGCCGCAGATGTGTCAATATAGTAATAACGTTCAAGGTTGTGGGTGCGTCTGAGTTCCCGATTATCGAGAAAAATCTTTTCTATGATGATAAAACTTACCTTGTTATAATTTATTAGCATGCGATAATTTCGTTACTATGCTATAATTTTGCAGCAACTTATTTATGACTTATAAACGAACCAACCTATACGAAATATTTCTTAATATTTCCGTAACAACGCAAAGATAAAATACCTATCTACAATTACTTATATCTATTACCTAATTTACGTCTGGTCTGCTTCATTCGGTAATTTATTGCCTAGATACGGAGAAATAGTTCCATTATAATTTATGTAGGCGACTCATTAGGTTCAGTTCAGACAGAAAGGTAAATACTCGAGAAATTTACATAACTTTAACTGAATTGAAAATAAGACCGTATTACCATAGCCTAAAGTGTATAAAATATATATGAACATTATATATATTTTATGACAAAATGCTCGCGTCTTGCATTTTATGCTAATAGTATAAAGTTTATTTTCGAATGTCATATAAAAATCCCCTACGCAGCGCTTCTCTCTGTGTGCACTGACCCTTAAGAACCTAACCAGATACCTATCTAAGTACTACGGAGTTCTGTGAGCAATGTTGTACGGAGTTCTGTAAACAATCTAGTGCTGTATGTACCTACTTATGTGCTGCACAGACAGGAGTTTGTCTAGATTTCTGAGAAATTACCTAAAGTGTGGGGCCTGAGTACTTCACGCAAAAGGTACCTACCTTCTTATTTGCATGTTCTTTTCATAGAAATGCTTTTAGATTTTATAATCAGTGAAACAATGACAAATTTATTTGCCAGAAAAAAACCCAACTTTCAATAGTTGCATATGTGAACGCCATCTAATGATGAGTGGAGGAACTAAATATGTAGTAGAATGAATATTCGTAGCGCCATCTATTATTTGACAGGCAAACTAAAAAATCCTCGACTTTCAAGACAAACATTAGCGTCAAACTTACTTATGACACCCCTCTTTTTTGGGTTAAAAAAACAGTAAGTAGGTAACATAAGTACATATACCTGCATTTGCAGCCGCCCTGAAAATTTCCAGAACAGATAAGTTACCAAAACCGTGTTTCCTAAACTAATTAAGATGGTAATTTTATAAACCTCAATTCAATCATGAGGAAAAATTACAAAGAAGATCAGAATATACCTAAAAGTTGACAAATAAATTGGTGGACCTCGTTATATTGCGGAAAAAATTGTTATTTGCCATTCCCGCAAATTAAACATCCCCGACTTCCAAGCGTTCACCCCTATAACTTTTGAACCACTGAATCGATTTCCATCAAACATATCTAAGAACCACAGCAAGAAAACTTGCTTTCATGTAAAAAATCCGCATCGAAATCAGTCCATCCGTTCTACAGCTAGGTACTATTACTCAGACAGATAGACATTGGCGTCAAACTTACATTATAACACTCCCTCTTTTTGTGTCTACGGCTAAAAACTGAATTTAACATAATTTCTGGTTCTGGACGGGAAATGAGAGGTTAACTTAATTGTATATCTAAATAAATAAATATCTATATACGGACAAATTACACAGATTGAGCTAGCCCCAAAGTAAGTTCGAGACTTGTGTTATTGGATACAGCTAACCTAACGATACTATTTTTTATAACAAATACATGTATAGATAAACATCCAAGAACCAGGACAATTTGAAAAAGGGCATTTTCGAACTTGCCCTGTCTGGAATCGAACCAGGAACCTCTGGGTGGCGGATTAGCATAGTGAACACTACGCCACGGAGTCCGTCAAATCTGCAAGTTTTAAAGTAAGTATGAAAGTTAGTACCTAAGTATACACGCATAGAAGGAAATCAGTAGGTAAAACATAACAAAATCAACTTATTGTAAGCGGCAATGATGCACCGCGCTTGATACTCCGTGAAGCTTCAACTTCAAAGCGTATTAATAGACTTTAAACTTAGTTTAAAGCTGTTATCTGGCTGTTTCAAGGTTTCTACACATTATCTATCGCCGCAGGAAATCGACTTGGTTAGGTACCTATTCCGTGAGCACAAATTACAGTCATATACGTAGGTAACCATCTTTGCATTAATATCTCTCTCTCATCTCAGCGTTTTCCCAGTTTCGTCAGTAATTGCAATGCTGAGAAACCCGGGGTCCGCTTTCCGACTTTTTCTTCTCCACTTTGCACGGTCTTGAGCATCCTTGGTTGTAAGACGATTAGCACGCATATCGTGCTGACGACGTCAAGTCAGCACTTCTTGGGTCTACCCCGCCTGCCGGGCCCCGTGGCTATACATTTGTTTCCCACGTAACTTGCCGGCCTTCGTAGGACGTGACCGTACCAGCGTAGGCGATTTTCCTGCAGTTTGTCCGCTATGTCACGGATATGAAGGCTGCCGCGGTTGCGGGTGTTTCTCACATTGCATAAATATGTATCTAAGTAAGTTTATTGGTTAGCAAATTAAAATAGACCCTGATTGTCAAGAACACCGAATTTGTATCGATAGTGCCGCTACTTATCACTAGATGGATTTCCGTAGTGCCACGCCATCTATTATTTGCTAGAGAAAGCCCTGATTTACAAGCGTTAATCACCAGTAAATTTTAAACGGCTCAACTGATTTTTATAAACCATGTCTACGAACCACCACAAGGGAACTTGCTATCACGTTGAGAAATACCGCATCAAAATCGGTCCATCCGTTTGAGCGCTACGACGCCACAGATAGACAGACTGACAGAAATTAGCGTAAAACGTTGAACACCCCTTTTTGTAGGAGGTTAAAAACAACTAGTAGATAACTTACAAAAGTAGGTATTTAAATATTTTTATTTATTTTACGATAGAACACTTGAATTCGTTTCACATGGCCCAGATAGCCACTGCCCCGGGTGCGTATTGACACACTGTGTATCAGTACAGACACCCATAGTCTATACTCGATCACTTTGTGTATATCATACCCATAGTCTGTGCCCATTAAAATAACGAATATTCTAAAGCAAACTACGTATAAATACAGACCAATCTGTATAAATATACAGTTTGCTCGCATCCTAAAGCAAAATATGACCTTTTTATTTACATTGTAGGTAGTTAAGGAGTTATTATGACGATTATCATAGGGTTTTCGTTAATATTTAAATAAACTCCATTTTCAGAAAAAATATCCAGTTGCTCTTTAAAGACTGTTACGAGTATAACGTCACGATCAGAACGTCCTAAATTAAAACGCCATTTATCGTATAAATGTCTGATTTGACGATAAATTGGATTCTTCTTCTGAGCATTGGCGAGAACTTGAGTTGATTCTAAGATGCATATTTCGTGGTAATGTTTTACGATAGTCGGTGTCATGCCTTGTTCAAAGTACACTTGGAACTGTTTCTGCACGTCTGGATCGCATCGTAAGAATTTATAAGCGGAAGCAACATGTATATTATGCGAGTGGTCGAAATTTTTCTCAATAATGACGTTAATTCCATCTTTCAAAAGCACGTCGTTTTTTTACTTTATTTCTATTAATTTTTTTATACTTAATATTTACTGCATTTTTTATTGAATTATGAGTGCTGACATCCATACTGCTTACAAAATTCCAGTCTCTGAACAGCAGGACTCCTCTTCGCAATCCAGTTGGTGTTAGAAAATTCAGAAAACTGTTGAATAAAACGCTTACATTGTTCACGCGGCGAATCATTTTCTAACGCTTGTAGTTTGCATTGAATCAGTTTTTAGTTTGTATTCACGCATAGTTTAAACTTATTAATTACTTATAACAACAAAAATTATCGTTTAATTAGGTCACTGCCAAAAAGCGAAGAGTGCATTAAGAATGTATCGGTATCTGGTGCAAAAGAGATAGAACATGTCTGCACTCACATGTATTTTGCTCATCCTGAAGCATGCCATTCTACAAACCATAGCAGCCTAAATTGTCTGTACTCGTATGTTTTTTGCTCTTACAGATTAGAGCAAAGTGTATTTTATTTCAGTCTGTCTCTGTATTGACATGCAATATGCTTTCCAGCTACAAGAGCATATGGCGTGCGATTTCAGAGCAACCCCTGTCTGTAGTAGTACACATTATGGCAATACGCGCCCCGGGTCAAACGAATTACGTGTTATATAAACATGTCTGTATGTAAGCAGACAGACCGGCCGTAGCGCCCGTAGCCCGACGTCAACCTCTGCGCCAATTTGTAAACGCGGAGTCACTAAACGAACGGTTTTTTGTATGGTAAAACCATTCATTTAGTTGATTCCGCCTTTTAAAAATAGCACTTCTTGGAAATGCAGTTTACACTGGTGTTGATGAAGGGTGGAATTTCCAACAGAAATAGTGCAACAATAGTTCAAATTATGACAAACCAAACCAATAGTAACAAATTGAGAAAACATATGTTATTTAATTCGATAAGGCAAAATACACTAAAAGTGTTACCTCTATTACATTACATACAAATATTTTACAAGCTATAATGGCTTTAAGTAATTGTCAGTGTAGTAACGCAACGTCTGTTTAGTTAGAGCCGCAATACCCAAAACGCTCTTTCTGCTTTTTATGGGGTCAATTCGTGTATTTTTATTTTATTTTATCAAACTTTATTGTTCCAAAATACAAATATACTTTCAACAAATGGCGGACTTAATGCTAAGAGCATTTTCTCCCAGTCGACCATGGGGATAAACAGAAAATTATGCGGCACAAAAAAGCAATCCATATTTACTTACATTATAAAATATTACTATACAATATACAATTACATTATATACCTATCTAAATATATATAACTCAAAGGTGACAGACTGACTGACATAGTGATCTATCAACGCACAGCCCAAACCACTGGACGGAACGGGCTGAAATTTTGCATGCAGGTAGATGTTATGACGTAGGCATCCGCTAAGAAAGGATTTTAATCAATTCTACCCCCAAGGGGATAAAATAGGGGATGAAAGTTTGTATGAAAGTTTGTCAATTTTAAACTGATCGGGCTGAGACTTTGCATGCATAAAGCTACTATGACGTAGGCATCCCCTAAGAAAGGATTTTGATAAATTAAACCCCTACGCGAGCGAAGCCGCGGGCAAAAGCTAGTTATATATAAATTTCAGAATAAATATCTACATTCTTATACAATGCTTACATATACATCTACTTATACTAACATATAAATATGTAGCTATGAAGAGAAGAACTAAATAATGATGACTTTATGAGGAAAAGTTACTTATCTAGCTTACACGTAGAAGGTAAAGTAAGTAAGTCTAAAGTAGCTGACGGACAGCCAGGTCTTGTAAAGAAACTTCATAAATGAGCCCTGAATTTCGGCGCGTGCTTTTCATTCCGCAATTTCCGTCCAAATATTAATTCCTGTTAATTACATAACTTCTGCCCAGTGGCGGTCTTAGTATAAGCGCCACCCCGGGGCAAACGATTTCGATTTGGATATAAGTAACTAGTTTAACTGCCTGCCTGACCGTCATCTTTAAACGAGCTTAGGTACCTACATCTGTCCTTCCACTCCGACCAACTAAAAAGGATCAACTAATTTTCTTTCACAACGATACAGCTTTTACAGTGTCAGCATTTTACCCAACTCATTACTCCACTTAATTGACCGAGCGAGCGAAGCGTCTGTTTCGAGATTGGCCAAAAATGCTTTTGTCCGGCTGTCAGTTTGTCGGGCAGTTCTTGCCCACAGGTCGCATTACTCAACCGATTCTCGTGGAATTGTGTGAGAAGGTTCGAAAGTGATAGTATAGAATTTCATCGTCGATTCAGTTTTTGGGGTGTATCCCAAACGGCTGAAATATGGGGGCTGAAACCTTGAAAAAATATTAATACCGAATTAATATCGAAAAAAAAATCGTCATTTTCATACAAAAGTGGTCGGCTGGCCCGGCAATTTGTATGAAAAAGTCCATTTTTTCTTCGAGTTTCAAGCATTGGTCCCATAGGAAAAGTTGTTCATATTGACGGTCTGAGTTGCTCCTACAAGTATCGGACAGGATTTTTGTTACATATTATATATGTTTCAGCCATTTCGCAAATTTTTTATACATGTCAGCAAACTTTTTAATTAGGTAGGTCCCTTATTGAGACGCAACTTTATTGTCCGAACAACATTTTTATCCGATAATTTTCAATATCTCGAGGCACAGAATAAGTATTAGTACTCGAGGTGACTCACGAGGTTTACAGCTCACAGAACCACCTGTTTCACATTCATTCAGGTCGCAAAATGTCATCAAGAGAGGCGCGCCTGGTCATGTCAAACCACATTGTACCTATTACAAAGTTTTGGTTTTATCTTTTGTTAGCTCCAGCAGACCCCAAAATTAAATGAGTTGTTCGAAGGTAGTGATGCCTTTGTGCTGGTGTCCCTATATGCTATACGCCCTGGGCAGTTGCCAACTGCGGCTTAGCCCGAGCCTACCGCTTACACCCGACATTATTAGGTAATTCGGAGCATTCCTGTAGTATGTTCCTGGGATTTTTATTCATTATATATGCTTTCAGGTATTTTGGTGAAAATTGATTATACTTTTTAATGGGAAAACATTTTTCAATGAATTTTTGATTGCATTGGACGAGTCTGCTATAAGGCTGACCAGAATGGGCGTGCGTGTTCCTCGAGCGTGTGAACGACGCGAACACCGCGACAACGCGGCGTGAGCGTGGCGTATACCAGCAATGCTGGTCTAGCATGCGTCTATCTCTGTCACAAACTCCACGTACAAAAGAAATAGCAGTATTAAATATGTCGCGTAATGCCGCCGTGTCTCTGTCGCACGTAAGAGTTTGTGACACTGTTAGAGCCGCCCACGCCGTGTTGTCGCAGTGCCCATGCGGAGTTTGCGTCGATCACACGCTCGAAGACCGCGCACGCCCAATGTGGGGTCGCCTACTGGTCACAAATCAGTGGGTTGTAAATACTTAGGAATAATACCATGCACTAATTATGCTTTTCATAGCGAATGTAAATGCGAGCTTTATTTCTGAAATTTTGCTTCTTAGTAGACATCAAATCAACCAATCCACAGTTTTTTTTTATTTTTTTTATACTACAACCTCCAACGTTATCGGAGCCTATGTTTGCTTGTTAATCTTTCATACAAGTTCTCGCTTTTATGCCTCTCGTACTATCTTACCAACCCACAGTTACCTAATTATTCGTAGATAAAGTGAGAAAGAAGTCGAGACCGTGGCCGTAAAAATCGAAGGCCACGTCTTTATTCCTAAGGGCTAGACAGATCAAAGGCCTTAAGAAAAAAAAATCTATAAAAATGCTCAAATAAGTACGAATAATACTAAACTACTTATTGCGTAAAACTTTAGACAAAGAAAATTGAAAAATATCACATTTGATCTTGGGCATACATCAACAGTAAATTATAATAAACTTTTATTTAGTTTCACCTGTTGTCTGTCTGTCGATCAGTAATCAAATCTTGCAAGGTTTTGGCTTTCTGGTTTCCGATTGAGTTGAAATTATGCACGCATGTGTATATCCCGTGACAATGCAATATGATGATAGAGCTCCTTCTTCTCGAGTCGAAAGGCTATAACAAATTTGACCATTGTTTGGCCGTGGCGACTCCCTGATCATTTGCGGGTTTATGGACAGGACAATAAGTAGGTCATTGATTGGACAACACCACATTCGCATTTATCATTTTTGGAGAAACACCACCTAATTCGGTTCTCTTGACATCTCCCAACGCCAGTCCGGAGTCTAACCGACTTCCAGACTGGCCAGGGGAGATCGGCACCCGGTGGGAGTTTCTCAGCAGGCGGAATATCAGATGGTGAATATGGAAATTTATGGCCCCATAGCTCTACTTTTAATCTTGCAGCTTCTATGGCATCAAGGGTTGGCTGTCGGAGAAAACTGTTCCGGCTTTTCAGACGTGTGGGTGGTGGTACACGGCCATAGACTGGATGCCTGCCTGCCTGTGTCTGCCTGTGTCTCTCCACAGAACAAGCCACGTTCTTTCGTACACTAGGTGGAGCTATTCCGCCAAGAGCTGATCTGATGATGAAGCTGGATGGTGGCCATAGGAACTTTGTAATGAAACGTCGCAACTCCATCATGTTTTGGCTTATTACATTTCTCTTGATAAGGTTTTCGGTCTCACCTAAATATAAAAGCTTGTAAGAAATAATTAAATTTTTACAAAAAAATATATTTGCCTTCCGAAATGACGGGGTTTGGGATACACAATATGTAACAAAAACCTTGTCCGATCCTTGTAGGAGCAAATCGTCATTTTCATACAAATTGCCGTGCCGGCCGAACACTTTTGTATGAAAATGTCGATGTTTTTTCGAGTTTCAAGCATTGATTCCATAGGAAAAGTTGTTCATATTGACGGTCTGAGTTGCTCCTACAAGGATCGGACAGGGTTTTTGTAACATATTGTATAGGAACTCCTCTATTGAGATACACTGTAAAGGATATAAGTACAAATTACTACTTAGATAAGTACGCAGCACATCTATACCTACATCGTAAGTCGGTACCCAACGAACACTATAAAAGAAATTAATACCTTCAGGTTATAAATCAGTAAAAATAATCTAGGGTCTTCGGTAATAACTATACTATAAAGTAGCTCTCACGCTTAAGGCTATAAACTAGCCGACTTAGAGCTTATGATGCCTAGTCAAGTCGGAAGAACTTTGAAGTTCTGCTCTTCAGAAACTAAGTCGTGTAACCAACTTATTCATAGATATGATACTGGTAATGTATTATATAATGTACCTAAGAATATTATGTACTTACCTAAGTAATATGTAACAAGTTATATGCCTCCTACTGCGACGGAAGGCCTGAGACTCTATGCTGCTTTTAACCAAAATTAATAATTATTAGGAGGAGCTCCGTGGCCCGGAGGAAGCGCGTTTTACTAGCACTTTCGCAAGTAAAGCGACATCAGACGTGGTCCGCACTTGTATTGGTGACCACAAGTGGCATGAACGTTTCTCGAGCTCCTCCGTGCTTCGGAAGGCACGTATAAGCCGTTGGTCCCGATTGTCATCATTGTATGGCAGTCGTCAAGGTATGTCAGATGCCTTTACACACACAAAAACAAGCAAGCTAAAATTGTATTTTATACTAAGTTAGATTTTTTTATTACATAGGGCGCACTATAAGTTTCCGGAACTGGCCACTTACTTAAACAATATTTAAAAATTTATTGCAACATTTGGAAATAGAACTCTTTGGCTGTAGAATGCAGTTTGTTTCATCTGACTGTCTTTTGTTTTTACCTTGTGGCGCCATTTAAAAAATTGTGTGTCTGCATCAACATGGATTTAACTCGGGAAAATTTTCGTAGTATGATTTTCTACGATTTTAAGTGTAATTTGACAGCTCAACACAGCATCGCTCGGCTTGAAACAGATTTTGGCAATGAAGCACCATGCAAGACAACTGTTTAAAGCTGGTTTGCAGAATTCAAGCGTGGTCGTATCAATCTCAGTGACGAATCTCGCGATGGTCGGCCGTCCACCGCTGTGACCAACAAAAACATCGATGCTGTGCGCCGTATGATTGAAACAGACAGGCATGTGACCTACCATGAAATTTGCGCATCCTTAGAAATAGGCATGAGTCAAATACAATTAATCCTACACAAACATTTGGGTGTGAGAAAGCTGTGCTCGCGGTGGATCCCACACAACTTGACCGAGGCTCAAAAAACGGACCGCGTCACTTGGTGCAGTGCCATGCTTACCAGATTCAACGAAGGTGCGTCAAATTTGGTGTGGGACATAGTAACAGGTGACGAAACATGGATTTATTGCTACGATCCCAAAACAAAGCAGCAATCGAGCGTATGGGTCTTTCAAGATGAGCCGAAACCAACCAAAGTGGCGCGCGTGAAAAGTGCATCTAAGCGGATGATTGCTTCTTTTTTTAATAAAACTGGACACGTGGCTACTGTTGCTTTAGAGAATCGTCGTACAGTGAATAGTGACTGGTACACGACCATTTGTTTGCCGGAAGTTATTGACGAACTCCGTAAAAATAACCGTAAACGCCGTATCATCCTGCACCACGACAATGCTAGTTCTCACACGGCTAGACAGACAAACGACTTTTTGAAGGCGAAAAATGTAGAACTCATGAGTCATCCTGCATACAGTCCCGACCTGGCACCTTGTGACTTTTTTCTGTTCCCAAAAATTAAGAACAAATTACGCGGTCAACGATTTTCATCACCAGAAGAGGCTGTCGAGGAGTATGAAAAACACGTTTCAGAGGTCACCACAGAGGAGTGGCACAAAAGTTTTCAAAACTGGTTTCATCGAATGAAAAAGTGCATAGACACCAAGGGAGATTATTTTGAAAAACAATAAATTAATTTTGTACCTTTAATAGTATTTTTTCATATTCATTCCGGAAACTTATAGTGCGCCCCACGTATCAACAAAAAAAAATTAGATTTCATTCAAAAATAAACAAATAGAAAAGAAATTATAAATAGAATACTTCTTCCAAAGCACCGCCAGGCCTGTGTCACTCCCCGTTTAGGTATCAAAAATATACCTACATTATTACTATGCGCGCGGCGACCACTTCGAAGGGGAAAATTCTGTTACATGAATCGTTTGTCCAGAGTAATAAGAATTAAATTGGCTTGCAATACATGTCTAGGTATCTTAACGAAGAGGTGAAGAGTTCTGAAGCGAGCTAAATTAAATCGTAGCGCTAACCACATTGTGTAGATATTTATTTGAATTTCTTTTCTAAGTAAGACTTCTGTATGTGAGTACTGGTACTCATTCTGTGGCACCGCATTGAGGTAACGCCAAGAATACTGGCAAAATTTCCTCGCTCAATCGCTATACTTATACGCTGAGTAAAATAGCTGCCAGCTCTTTGATAAAATTGTATTTATATTTTTAATATGTCTATCTTCTTTTTTAAATCAACTTTGGCGACGCAAGCACACCTGGACTGGCAGTAGATGAAAATCAATGTTTTGCTCACTGGTCAATTCCTCACACTGAGCTACAGCCTTTTGTAATATTCTAGCACACATTACTTAATTTATATCAGGTTAAGTTTTTATTTATATATTGTTGTGTGCTATAGTTGCAAAAAATAATGTATCTATCTATCTCTGGTCACCAGTGTTGCCTCAATGAGGCGTATCATAATTTAGCATCATGACCCCAAAGGCCCATTGACTCAATTTTAAACTTGGGTACCTACTAACTATCTTCAAATGGTCTGGAAGAAAAGTGTAACGTTGTAACATTATTTAACCTAGGAATTAGTAAACAAATCAAGAATATTAAAATGAAAACCTAACTTAACCTATTTATAATAAACCTAAACTTATACATTAAAAATATAAAAGTAATTAAAACTAAAAAACTAAACTAAACATCTAAAATAAATATCTACAAATAAAAATAAATAAAAGAACTATTTCTTAAACTTATTATCTAAACATTTAAAAAGAATTTATTAATATTTTGCAAACTCAAGCGATAGGTTGACTAAGGCGCGCGCGCGCATAGACTGGTACGTGACGTCACCATACGACGCCAGCCGAGTGCCGCCGAACCAGGCAATCGGGTATGCTCGGAATTCCCTGTCTCAGAGCGACACGGACACTTCGACGTGACGGCTGCGTCACTCGCTCCTAAAATCCTATAATAAAAAGATCGAAAACTGTAGTGAAATCCCGCTGGGGTAAGTTCCTATGCATTATATTAAAAGTGAAACTATTGTAAGGTGTTCTAAAGTGATTCTATTAGCTTCCATCGCTAGCACCGTCCATTTTCCTTCCTATTGGGACACTGTGACCTTTGGACTGTGCAACGTGGTCGGTGATACCCTGCTAAGGCATCTTGTTTCTGGGCTTCCAGGATCTCAGGCTACACCTATCTTCCTTGCTTGGGCTACTGCTAGAAGGCCACCTGAAAATTGTTGCTGAGCATCTGCCGGTTGTCCTTGAATGACGGCTATCTCCGCTTGCAAGACTGAACTGACGCCGACAGATTGGGCCAGAGATGTTTGTGCCAGCTATCACCGGAGGACGCGTTATTTAAGGCCAGTGTTCCCCATTAACATATCACCCTCTTCCTGGGACGTGAGGCGGCCACAAAGATTTTAGGGCTTATTAAATAAATGACTTTTTGTATCATATAAGGTGTCGTTATTTAGGACCCCGAACCTACCTACCTGTGGTTATCTGGGAAGGATCGAAAACCCAGAGTGCCACAGTGGCGCCTACAACGTGTTCTTTTGTGGCCTAATCTCGTCTCAGTCTCAGACTTCCCTAGGTGTCTAGCTGTTTTTTTTTTAAATACCTACTTTTGCAGAGCTGTGAACGTGAGGTAATTCGCAACGGCGAACTGGTACGTACATAATTCTGATCTTGTATATTGTTACTAATTTTCTGTTTCTTAATTTTAACATTTATTAATTTTTGTAAGCTGTTACGTATAATAATGATGTTTTAATAATTAAAGATTAAATTGTGAAGAAGAAGCTCATAATAAAAAAAAAAACAGAAATAAAGTTCAAGTTAATAAAAGCAATTTAATATTTTTGTACTTAGAATATTTAGGATTGAAACCATAAATTTCAGACTAATTTGTGTATACTAAAATAGAGAACCTCCTTTTTATTTTTGAAGTGGGTTAAAATTTTTTTTTCTTTCTATTATAACTACGTAACAGTTCGCAAGTAACTTACCTTTGATTTTTATTTTTGATTGATTCCTTAGTCCTTTAATTTATTTTTTTCTTTAATTTTTGGTTCATTTTTATTTTACTTTTCATTTTGGTTCATTTTATTTTCTTTCTTTCATTTTTGGTTCATTTTTATTTTTCTTTCACCTATCACTATATTTCTTCTGTCTATCACCTACACGTAGTTAATTGTAGTGAATAGTTACTCTGAGTTGTAAAGAACACCATCTTTTGAGAAATAAGTTGATTTTGTTGTGTCCTAAGTAAATCATACACCTTATATAAACATGGAAACTTACCCTATTAAATTCTTTAAATAAAAACGAGCTTACTTATGAGGTGCTCATAAGGGGTGAAGAGCCTGCGTCAACCGTGTTTGAGCTTCGTAAACAAATAAATAAATTAACTCCCCTGATACCAACTTCTGATATTGGTGACTCGGGTATCGAACCAGACACAGACATAACTGGTGCTATTACTTCGTTTAGTGAACTAACATCTCGTATTAAATCTCTTGAAGA
The DNA here is from genome assembly GCA_943193695.1 of Acrobasis suavella. Lineage (NCBI taxonomy): Eukaryota > Metazoa > Arthropoda > Insecta > Lepidoptera > Pyralidae > Acrobasis > Acrobasis suavella. The sequence goes on from OW971939.1 coordinate 472,575, forward strand.
AAAATATGATTACAATCTTTTGCAACGCACTACAGCACTCAGTAATCACTTATATCACCGTCTAAAACGTATTGATTGCTCTGATTCTAAAATTAATGAAAAGGTCAAAACATTATCAAATCATGTGGCTACCTACATAAACAAATTAAGTATAATACATAAATCTGCTGAACCTACCTGTAAGCCTGTGGAAGTGGCAGCGCAATCCTCGCCTGTATTGGATAACGTGCCTAGCGTTTCAGTGAATTGCGATCGTCTGCATATTAATGATCTTCAAAAAATACGGTATAATGGCAAATCTTGTGTCCATGCCTTTAGACAAAGAGTAGATGAATATCGAACCGCTAGAAACATTAGCTCATCCAAATTATTGTCCTATGCCACGGAAGTATTTACAGGAGATGCTTTGCATTGGTATCGTAGTATAAAACATTCAGTTACTACTTGGGATGAATTAATGAAATTACTCGTTGAGGACTTCAGTCAATTCGACTACGATTATAGGCTACTCAGTGAAATTCGTAATAGAACTCAGGGTGAAACGGAAAGCATTACCATTTACTTTGCTAAAATGACCGAATTGTTCTCTAGACTTTCTCACAACATCTCCGAACACGATAAGCTAAGCATCCTTATGCATAATATTAGGCCGTGCTACGCAACCGTGTTAGCTTCCAACACTTCTTCTATTGATACAATTGAAAACCTAAAAGAAGTGTGTAAGAACTTTGAGAAAATTCAGTCCTTAACCTCACAATTTAAAGACCCACCTAGTGTGTCTAGTGGTACACTAGCTCCTGACCTAGCATTTACAAGATTTCCTGAAGCAATCACTAGCAGAACTAAATTCCCTAATCAATACAAAACTAACTATAACTATCCTAAAAGCAATCAAAATCAAACATATCCTAAAACTAATTACAAAAATCAACACAATAATACTAACTACAGTAATAAAAATCAATATAATAATAACTACACTAACAGACACTCAAGTAATTTAGCTGCTATAAATACTAATATGAACACAAAAAAAGTCTTTTGTCCACGTTGTCGAACTCCTACACATTCATTGGGTGAATGTTCTGCCGAGAGATTCCCCATCTGCTTCAAATGTGGAACTAAAAATGTTAAATACCCTGACTGTAATAAATGTCACTCAAAAAACTAATAAGTGAAGGCTGCTGTAGTGATAATAATGCTATTAAAGCTACTAATAAATCTAGAAACTTCAATAGCGAAGAATGGCAAGATTGGCTTTCAACTATTAGAGTTTATTTCTCCAGCTATTTCATTACAACAGTCTTTAACAAAAATACTTCTGATAATTTGCGTCCGTACGCTACAGTTAGAGTAGGAAACACTAAACTTGTTGGTTTACTGGATTCCGGATCTACAGTAACTATTCTCGGCAATAATGCTCATAAACATTTAACCTCATTGGGTTTAACTGTTCAAACTGATACTAGTAAAACATTTACGGCTGCTGGAGGGGAGCAGTTATCTGCTGAGGGTTATGTTTTTCTGCCTATTCATTTCGAAAATCAATTTCACATAATAAAAGTTTATATAGTCCCTTCAGTAAAATTAAATTTAATTCTTGGCTTTGATTTTTGGACAAAATTTAATTTATTCCCTAAACATCATAATTCTATATCACTCTGTAATGGTACATCTGATCTAAATGAAATCTCAACAACTACTGAACCATATAGTAAGTTACACTCGTATCAAGAACTAACTGAACCTCAACGTGTAACTGCTGACAATGTCATAGATCAGTTTAAGAGCATTTCTACCGAAGTACGAGGCCTAGGAAGAACAAATCTCATAACACACCATATTGACACTGGTGATGCCTTACCTATCCGGCAAAGATATTATCGTATTTCACCAGAAAAACAGCGCATTTTATCTGATGAACTCGACGAAATGTTAGCATTGGGTGTGATTGAAGAGTGTGAAAGCCCGTGGTCTTCCCCCGTTTTGCTTATTCCTAAAAAAGACGGTAAACTGAGGTTTTGTCTTGATAGTCGCAAACTTAACTCGGTCACTAAAAAAGACGCGTACAAACTACCGTACATTTCTGAAATATTAGATAATCTCAAGAACGCTAAGTACCTAAGTAGCATAGATTTATCTAAAGCTTTTTGGCAAATACCTATCGCAGAGAGTGACCGAAATAAGACGGCATTCTATATTTCTCAGCGCGGAACTTTCAGATTCGTAACTATGCCATTCGGACTTACTAATTCTCCCGCTACTCAACAGAGACTAGTCGACACATTGTTCTGTGGTCCTGAATTTGAAAATTCTGTCTTCGTTTATGTGGATGACATATGTATTGTGAGCCCAGATTACGAGTCGCATATTTCTTTACTTCTAAAAGTTCATAAAAAATTAAGTTTAGCAAATTTAACCATCAATTTCGAGAAATCTGTATTCTTCCGAAGTGAATTGAAGTACTTGGGCTACGTAATTGATTCTAAGGGATTACATGTCGACCCTGCTAAAATTGAGTCGATTGTCAATTATCCTACACCTGCTAATAAAAAAGAGGTGAAACGTTTTCTTGGTATGGCAGCATGGTACCGTAAATTTGTTCCTCAATTTAGTACCATAGCAGGACCCCTTAACAAACTCACTTCTACTAACAAGAAGTCTAACCCTTTTGTTTGGTCTAAAGAAGCCTATGAGAGTTTCTCTAAACTTAAAGAATGTTTGGTTACTGCCCCAATCCTTTCTTGCCCTAATTTCGACCTACCTTTTGAAGTGCACACAGATGCAAGCGACTATGGTGTTGGTGGCTTATTAACCCAAACCATAGACGGAGTCGAACATCCAGTAGCGTATACTAGTAGGACCTTGACTGGTGCTGAGAAAAACTACAGCATTACAGAGCGAGAAGCCCTAGCTGTATTGGTGGCTTTGGAACACTGGAGATGCTATCTCGACAACGGTAAAAAGTTTATAGTCTACACTGACCACTCAGCTCTTAAGTGGTTTCTGAACCTAAATAACCCTACTGGACGACTAGCTCGTTGGGGTGTAAGATTGTCCGCTTTTAATTTTGAAATCAGACATCGTCGCGGCGTCGACAATATTATACCTGACGCTTTATCTCGTGCATGTCAGGTCTCTGCCATTGACAGCACTCCTACTAATATTTCTACTTCAGTTCCTACGACTAGTGATCAATGGTACCTAAATATCTGGCACGGTTGCCAAAGTTCTCCCATATCGTTCCCTAATTACTCCGTTAAAAATGGCCGTCTATTTCGGTTCATGAAGACTAAACATCCACTGCACAGGGATTTTGAATGGAAAGAAGTTATTCCTTCGGAGTCTAGACAAGACATAATACTAAAAAATCATTCAGAACCTACAGCGGGTCATTTCGGAATATTCAAAACTTTTAAACGAGTAAGCCTACGATATTATTGGCCGGGTATGCATTCTGATGTCGTGAAAACTATATCTGAGTGTGACACGTGTATAGCACACAAACATCAGAATCATGCTCCCTTAGGTGAAATGGGACGACCTAAACATTGCTCGAGACCGTTTCAAACTATTAGTGTGGACCTTGTAGGACCTCTACCGCAAACTAGGAAACAAAATTGCTATATATTAGTTGTCACCTGTTGTTTTAGTAAGTATTGCTTACTATTTCCAATACGACGTGCGACTGCTGAAACCGTAACGAGAATTTTAGAGGACCGAGTATTCCTAATACATGGTATTCCTTCTACGGTAATTCTCGACAACGGTAAACAATTTGTAAGTGCTACCCTAAAGCAAATGTTCGAAAAATATAAGGTCCCTAAATTACACTTTACACCTAAATACTCACCACATATTAATACAGTAGAACGCTACAACAAAACTATTATGACGGCTATATCGTCATTCATTTCTAACGATCAAAGAGTCTGGGATTTACTTGTACCGAAAATTCAATTTGCTGTAAATAGTTCCGTGAATGAAGTTACTGGTTTTACTCCGTCATTTCTAGTTTATGGACGTGAGTTAGTTACTTGTGGTTCATACTACATAGATACTGGAAACGATGATGATCTTATTTTTCAACCACGGGATCAATACGCAGAGACTAAAGGTACCTTATCTAATACCTTTGCTAAGGTGCAATCCCTGCTTCTACAAGCCCACAGTAGAAATTGTTCTCAATATAATTTACGTAGGAAACCTGCTGAGTTCCAAATAGGTGACATTGTATGGAGTAAAACATTCTATCAAAGTGACAAAGACAAATATTTTAATAAAAAACTGGCTCCTAAATTTGTAAAATCTAAAATTATCAACAAACGGTCTCCACTTGTTTATGAACTAGAGGATATGAAAGGAAAATATTTAGGAACTTATCATATAAAAGATATAAAACTTACTAATTATAAAGTATAAACTAGAGTTATAATCGTTATTAATATCAGTACTAGCATTAATAACCTACTATATAAACTTTACGTACTCAATAATAATCTCGATATTGAGTACGTTGTAACTAACTATATGAGCACAATTGATCGTACCAATTGTTTCTTTTTTAAAAAGGTCTCGAATCATAGCTGAATAAGATTTGATGACATTATGTTCTATGTATGTAAGCGTGAAGTATGGAAGAGAATGATGATTGCAGTAATAGTTAGTTTAGTTTTGTATTATCAGCGGATTTTGCATGTTAGCACGCAAAATCCTTCGCTTTGACCCGGGGTACTGTAACGTTGTAACATTATTTAACCTAGGAATTAGTAAACAAATCAAGAATATTAAAATGAAAACCTAACTTAACCTATTTATAATAAACCTAAACTTATACATTAAAAATATAAAAGTAATTAAAACTAAAAAACTAAACTAAACATCTAAAATAAATATCTACAAATAAAAATAAATAAAAGAACTATTTCTTAAACTTATTATCTAAACATTTAAAAAGAATTTATTAATATTTTGCAAACTCAAGCGATAGGTTGACTAAGGCGCGCGCGCGCATAGACTGGTACGTGACGTCACCATACGACGCCAGCCGAGTGCCGCCGAACCAGGCAATCGGGTGTGCTCGGAATTCCCTGTCTCAGAGCGACACGGACACTTCGACGTGACGGCTGCGTCACTCGCTCCTAAAATCCTATAATAAAAAGATCGAAAACTGTAGTGAAATCCCGCTGGGGTAAGTTCATATGCATTATATTAAAAGTGAAACTATTGTAAGGTGTTCTAAAGTGATTCTATTAGCTTCCATCGCTAGCACCGTCCATTTTCCTTCCTATTGGGACACTGTGACCTTTGGACCGTGCAACGTGGTCGGTGATACCCTGCTAAGGCATCTTGTTTCTGGGCTTCCAGGATCTCAGGCTACACCTATCTTCCTTGCTTGGGCTACTGCTAGAAGGCCACCTGAAAATTGTTGCTGAGCATCTGCCGGTTGTCCTTGAATGACGGCTATCTCCGCTTGCAAGACTGAACTGACGCCGACAGATTGGGCCAGAGATGTTTGTGCCAGCTATCACCGGAGGACGCGTTATTTAAGGCCAGTGTTCCCCATTAACATATCACCCTCTTCCTGGGACGTGAGGCGGCCACAAAGATTTTAGGGCTTATTAAATAAATGACTTTTTGTATCATATAAGGTGTCGTTATTTAGGACCCCGAACCTACCTACCTGTGGTTATCTGGGAAGGATCGAAAACCCAGAGTGCCACAAAAGAAATAACTTAATGTACGGGACGTAAATTATGACTTCATTTTTGAAGCCTGACCGTATCTTATGTACCCGCGCAGATCGTTTAGGCCGATCGAGGGCATGGGCAGGAATCTAAAACATATTAATCAGCGATGTGGCCTGCAACGCATCACTACCTTGATTCCCTTATTTTCACGATAGACGTATCGCCTTTGCAATACGACATTTTCTATTTTTATATCAATTCATGAGTAGGAACGTTACTCCACTCGTTGTAAAGAAAATGAATGGGCGGTCTGCAATATTTCTTTCACTCGGGATATGAACGCAATATTTTATTTTCATTCATTTCTGAGGTACAAAGCGCTTTCTTGAATAGGAACGGTTCAATATCGTACCTACCTACGCAAGGTTCAAATAATATGTTATGTTCACATCGCAAATTTGCGCGAATTTTTAAGCGACTTCAAAAAAGAGCAGATTTCAATTCGAATGTTTATGTATTTAAATAAATTCTATGTGTGTTCCATGATTTACAGTTTAAAGTGAGAACGTGAAGCTTTTCTACGCACAATTGCGAAAAACGGCCACTTTTGGCATATGTGCGTAGAAAAGCTTCACGTTCTCACTTTAAATATAGACAGTAGTTCATAAAATAGTTTGGAGGGTTATCTAGGGTCTGATCAAGACAAAATTTTAAATGATATCTCCGTTTTCTTTCAAATGATTTATTTTAAATGGGAGCAACACTGGACCCTGGAAAATTCAGGTAGCCCGTTAAGGGGCTCATCATTTAAAATTTTGTCTTGATCAGACCCTAGATAACCCTTCAAACTATTTTATGAACTACTGTTTACTGTCTGAAGTGAGGACATGAAGCTTTTCTACGCATATACGCCAAAAGTGGCCGTTTTCACAATTGTGCGTAGAAAAGCTTCACGTTCTCACTTTAAACTGTAAACAATAGTTCATAAAATAGTTTGAAAGGTTATCTAGGGTCTGATCAAGACAAAATTTTAAATGAAATCTCCGTTTCCTTTCAATAGATTTATTTCAAATGGGGGCAGCACTGGACCCCGGAAAATTCAGGTAGCCCCTTAGTAACTCCGTTTTTTTATTTTTATTTGAAAGGTTGTTCGAAAGGACTTGCAACTGGGTCTTATTGTCTCCAGGTGAGGATCTGAAGGATCTGATGATGGATTCCTTAAGAAATGAAGGGATGCACACGAAGTGATTTCATGTTTTTGGTAGTAAATCAAGCTTTTGCATTCAAAGAGTGTTTCAGTAAAGGAACTGACTGGTCTTTGTTCAAAATAATACTCGTACTAGGTATTACCTAGTGGTTTTGGGTGAGAATTTGGCCTAGTACAGCTATAAAACGAACTAAATACCTACCTAATTAGGTTTAATAGTGTTTAATCAGCCGTTCAATGCCCGGCTTATAATTCGCATATAGAATGGTTGGGATTAAGATGACGCTGATGAGGTGTCCTAGTTGGCAAATGTGTAATTGTTAAAAATTGGTAAGGACCACGCAACTGTCACACGCTATTTCGAGCGACCAGAATTGCCATTTTAAACACGGAGTCATATATACGAATGGTTTTTCCATACAAAACCCGTTCGTTTAGTGACTCCGCGTATGAAAAAAAGCACCACAGCTCGTCGTCGCTTTGTATCAAGAAATTGCCTTGCGCTTTGAAATTCAATTTCACATTTTCTTTTAACATTAATTTACGTTCATTTTCCTGTAAATTATTGCTGCAAAATATATATCTGTTTTAGAATAAGTATGATTAATAGCCCCAGGCATAAAGTAGGGGATATGCAAAATGTTTTAAACACATTTTACTGTTGGAAAATCAAGTGCTCTTTAGGGCCAATCGCTGGTTTATAAGGTAAAAGTTTGCGGTGCATTTTGAAAAAAACATTGCATACATGCTAACTATGTCTATCACTTACGAGGTAGACAGATCCCAGTGCCATAAGACCTGAAGGTCATTATCTGATGGTGGGCGTGTAAGTAGAAACCGGAATAAACAATGAAGAATGTTCACAAATTTTGACTTTTAGCTCATCGTATTCTCTGTTCAAATTAAAAAATATCTTTGAAAAAATATTTTGATAGGCATCTCGTTTTCCGAGATGTAGAGTTTTAAAAGGTTGCGCTACGCGAGTTTCCACCGAGTCAGCGTTTGATGCAGTGACGTCACATTCTACAGGTGGGCCAACTCGTGCGACGTGCGACGGAGCGCGAGCGGATCGGGGCGTTGGATTGTGACGTCACACGCTAAACGCAAGCATTTTTATGAGAATTTCAAATGTTTATGAAATCATAACTACTCGGTCTTTTTGAATGAAATAAAAAATAATCTATTTGTTTTATATACGAGCTATAATTGTACAAACTTTTAATTCTGCATACCTAGAATATTCTCCATTGTGGCGGGTTGCTAGCCACAGCTCTCTTTGATTCTTGCCCATTTCCTTGCTCAGCTTTTACTATCTTCCCGGGAAGATAGTATGCGAAGAAGAAAAATTTACGAAGTTTTTTGTTTTTAATTGTATACGTGACTCAGGGCCAAATCATGAAGCTCTTCATGAGGTGAGCGTCATAATCAATACCAATACTGATAGTGCTATCAGGCAGTGTTTTGTTGACTGGTAGATAATAATTGTTTAATTCGTCGACGTGTACAGTACATTCCGTTTTGTGATGTCGTGTGGACAGCACGTTGGCCAGTCATAGTATTTACAAAGGTAGGTGCTATTCAACATTACCCTACTTCTTTATCAACGCACGTGAAGCGGCAGAAAGCGCTCTCAGTTTTGCCGCGCCGCCTGCGCCGGGTTCGGCAGGCGTGGTAGACAAAAGAAATGCTGGCTTGACGTCATCGGGGATAATATTCATGCCAAAGTTCTTCCAAGAATGCTCAAGACCGTTCGAAGTCGAGAAGCAATTAAAAGCAGGAATGCTGTGAAGCCTGGGGTCCCCCAGGCTTCACAGCATTACATCTGAGGATGCAACCGGGAACACCTGAGATGAGATAGACACCACTCTGACAGCCAAGTAGTTTTTAACTATTTGTCGAAAACGACTTGGGTAGAAAATCCATATCCTTGCTGTCCTTGGAAATGTTTGATTTATTACTTTAACTTTTAACCGACTTTAAAGAAAGTAGGAGGTTATTAATTCGTTGGAACTTTTTTTTTATGTTCACGGTTGTCTCGAAAACGCGTGTACCGATTTGGAGAATTCTTTTTTTCAATTTTGTTTGAGAGGACATACTAGAGAGGTGGTCCCGAAGAAATTCTTAAAAAATCGGTTGTGTAGTGTGAAATGAAATGAAATGAAATTTATTTGCATAAGTGACGTACGATATCGGTGTTATAAGTACATTATATCAGGATCGTACACTTGGTATTCCTACCTTACCTTACCTTACAGTACCCTTTGGTATTCCTACTCTTATTAATTATGTGGTTTGGTGTTGAACTCGGTTTTTAGGGTTCCGTAGTAAACAAGGAACCCTTATAGTTTCGCCATGTAACAATAGTAATAAATAATAAAAAATCATTTATTGCCAGAAAGAGAGGTACAGAGCAAACTAATTTATACCTTATTCTACCTTATACTACGAGTACTTATATACTCTTAAGGCAAAGGAGTGCCTCAGCTTGTGTTACCTCGAACCAAGGTTCGAGGTAACGCTGTTTTACAGGCTCCCTTCTCCCTGAGATCTTGTGCGGGAGGATCTTGGAATACGGGGCTTCAGATTAGGCAACTATTTAATATACATTTGTTTCTAAAAACTAGTGCTAACCACTTTATATTTTTAAAAGTTAATGTCTGTCTGTCTATCTGTCTGTCTGTCTGTCTGTCTGTCCGTCTGTCCGCGGTTTTACACAGCGATTATAAGTACTAGAAAGCTGTGATTTGGCATGGGTATGTATATTAGTTATGCGGAAAAAGTGGTAAATAAAATACTGAAAATCAATTTATTTTAGGGTTGCTCCCATACAAGTAAAGTGAAAAGTCATATTTTTTCCCGTGTATAATCATGTGGGGTATCGCTGAATAGGGCTTTCAAAAATACTATGAGCTTGTGAACACCGTTTTCCGATGTAGGAATCCGTTATAGAAATATTTGGTTTTAAAGTAAAAATTTTTGTTAGAGTCAAGTTTTCCCTCCCTTGAAAATATGACAAAGGATACATACCTACTCCAATAATTTCCTGATAAGTTTTTCATATTTTTCCACTTTTGCAATTTATTTTGAGCTTTGTGGACTCTCGGTATCATTCTAAATGTTTTAACTGTATACACTTACTCGTAAATTTCCCGGGTTAGCAACTAAATTGTAGTTAAACTGAAGCAAATTGTCCATTAGAAAGCCTTTACAGAAGCAATGCAATTGTCTCAGATATACCGGCCACCTGGGCTCCACAACCTACCTTGATTGTCTAATTTTTTATTTAAGGGCTACATGAATTTTGCGGGGTCCATTGCTGCCCCCATTTGAAATAAATCTATTGAAAGGAAACGAAGATTTCATTTAAAATTTGGTCTTGATCAGACCCTAGATAACCCTTTAAACTATTTTATGAACTATTGTTTACACTTTAAAGTGAGAACGTGAAGCTTTTCTACGCACAATTGCGAAAAACGGCCACTTTTGGCGCATGTGCGTAGAAAAGCTTCATGTTCTCTATTTAAACAGTAAACAGTAGTTCATAAAATAGTTTGAAGGGTTATCTAGGGTCTGTACAAGACCAAATTTTAAATGAAATCTCCGTTTCCTATCTATAGATTTATTTCAAATAGGGGCAGCACTGGACCCCGGAAAATTCATGTAGCCCCTTAATAAGAAAGAAAGATAGACTTTATTTTTTCTTGGTTTTTCTTATTTTATTTGTTTGTATTGTAATAATACCTAAATGTATTGTAAGTATAATATTATATGAATTTCTTTGTCCAGCAGTAGGACAGCATGGGCTAAATATAGAATCCTGTACTTTGAACGAGCAAGTCTAGTATATACACGCTGACTTTTTATTGGTTTTGGAAAAATGAATATATGGATAGAGGAATTTATTTACTACATGACATAGTAAATAAATTCCTTTATCCATATACAAAATCCAAATTTGTGTATGACATAAGATAAAAAAGTTGCGAAAATGATTTTCGATCGAGACCACGTAGTTACGCCCGTTCATAAAGGGTTTCACACACGGCAGCTATAATGTAAAGATGTATATTTATAGTACGATACATCTTATTACATCTTTCCGTAGAAATCGTTAGGATGTAAAATATACAACATAGCTGTGGACTCCTGACGATTTCTATGAAAAGATGTAATGGGATGTATCGTGCTATAATATACATCTTTACATTATAGCTGCCGTGTGTGAAGCCATTAACTGACGCGCGACCCCAATGAATTCGAAATCTATCCGGCCGGCGGTACTACTAATTGATCTCACGATTTTGCTTTCGAGTTTTAGACAATATATTTTGTTTCTAAATTTTTATTTTGACTAGCTAATTAGGTCTCACTAACGATCCTTATGAAGTGGCCTTCGGCTCCAAAACCAATGAAAAATCACTGTGTATAAAGATAAAATATTAAAGATCTCGGAAACGGCTTCAACGATTTTGATGAAACTCTGTATTTAGGGAGTGACCAGGCTAAAAAATATATTTTCATAAATTAAGAAACCGAGCAAAGCTTGGCCACCCAGCTAGTAGTTATAAATTGACAACAATCAACGACTCAAAGCACACAATACGTCTAAAAATAATCACACTTGTCCGCTTTGCGATACGGACCCTGCATCACTAGATTGACGAACAGTAGGCATCCGAATGTAGTTTTATTTAAGTAATAGCTTTGAGGAGCTCGGTGGCCCGGCGGGAGTGCGCTTTCGCAAGTTAAGCGACACCGGGTGTGGTCCGCACTTGGATGGGACCACAAGTGGCACAAAAATTTCTCGAGCTCCTCCGTGCTTCGGAAGGCACGTATAAGCCGTTGGTCCCGGCTGTCATCATTGCAAGGCAGTCGTCAAGCTATGTCAGATGCCTTTAGGCAGCCTGAAAAATCTGACACCAGTGTTGGCCACTTACATACAAGAAAAACAACAAGTACTAGCTAGTGCCCGCAACTTCGTTCGTCATCCGATTTCAAGAAAACAGCCTGTATGTTGCTTTGGGCTGAGCTTAATCTATTATTGAAAACCGCGTAAATATACGCAGTAGTTTCGAAGATTAGCATAAACATACATACAGACAGACAATTTTTTTCTCGCTTTTTTGTGTTCAGTTACTTTTTTTATCAACCGCACTAATTTTCTTATAAATTTATTTAATGGACAGCCACGCGATTTTTACTGTTTTATTATATGTATTGATTTGAGCTTGTGCTTGCGTCTCACAGCTGGGCAAAAAAAGGGTCATCTGTGGTTTTTGCAAAGACAAATTCGTGATGCAGCTCATGGAGCCACAAGTCATAAGGTCCATTTAGTCCGTGTAGTCCCAATAAATAATTTGTATGGCTGGTTTCGTTTAGACCATCAAATTATCTATAGCTTCAATAAAATGGTATATTATACAACGGGCAAGAAACTTGCACCGTCTAAGGGCCGTAACAGACGGGGCGCAAGTTGCGCCGCGCAACAGCTAGTGATGGGAGTTGCATAAATACTCAATCAACCCATTTGAATATTTACTCAGTAGATTGAGTAAATACCCGATAAATATCTTAATTTATTCATTTGGTGAGTAGATTGATTTATATGAGTTGCGACTTATATTTATATTCACATTCATTATTTCATGTTTTCATGACAATTTTGAAACTTAAATCTAGTATACACTTGCAATTCTTGTCGGAAAGTCTGTGCATACGCCATAATATGCTTAAAATGTCGTTAAACGTTAAATGCGACGCTAAATTATATGAAAATACCATACTAATCATACACTGAAAGTAGGCTTCTCTGAATAATTATCATTTTTTGCTGGCAGGTGTGCAAAGACGTAATTTTATGTTAAAGTAAGTAAACAGACATCAAATGCGATGTCAATATATGAACACGCTCTATTTACTCTATTTATTAAATCTAGTTAGTAAAAACTCATATGGGTAGATTGAGTACTATCCACTGCCCATCTCTGCTGTTACGCGACGCAACTTGCATCCCGTCTGTTGCGGCACTAAAGCGCCGGACAACTAAAAAGACGTAAGACGTGGACGGCGCAGACATATATCTCCTCCGCGTCTTTTTCATATAAAATGTATAGAAGCGTCGCGATGCAGAGCACAAGAGAAAGACGGGGCGCCGACACGGCACAGACATGAGTACACGACGCTTACTCGTTCGCGTCCTATGGGAGAATCAAGGGCCTGACACGATTTGATAGAGCGAGATAGTCTTATTGAGATTTCTAAAAGAAAAAAAGTAAAGAGTGCCGTGTTTGTCTCTATCATCGACCGAACATTGTTTCATTGTTGGGTTATAGGCACACTTCAAATTGCATATAGGTACTTGAAGTGTGCCTATAACCCGACCATAAAAAAAATATACGTAGTATCATTAATATGTCTTTCTCTTTCCCCTGGACGCTCGGTGGCCAATCTACACTACTTGTATATTCTAACCCTCATATTCATAAAAGTTAACAAACGTTTGCTAAACCTCTTTTAGTTAAAATGTGTTTTGTCTCGTTCTTACTATGTAAAATATTGAAAAGAGGGAAAGGGACATAAGATGTGATAACTAAAACAGATTTAGCAAACGGCTGTTAATTTTTATGAATATGAGGGTTATAATCTTTGGGTAGAACACACAGAACGGACGGGGCAAGTGCGCGAGCAGAGTAAACGGGCTTGAGGACGGGTTGGGGGACTCGCGTGTCACCAGTGTTGCCATAGATACGGATTTGTTTGTATCTGTCACGTCCGTGCCTCGTCTTTTCTATTTGTTTTCAAAAGTCGCCACGGCGCGGCGCCGCGTCTGCTTCTTACGTCTTTTCTATGTGTCCAGCGCCTAAGTCTTTAGAGATTATTCAAAATTTGGTGATTATAATGATGATCTTAAAGACAGATTAGATTCCATTTATCTTGATCTAAAGATCCCTTTCTTGTTCTTAAGCAAGTAATAGTTTTGGTAACCATTTTTTATATTAATTTTTACGACGTCCATGCTTCTAAATTAGTATGTGTTACCGCGCGTCTTCTCACTGAAAGTTGAATGAATCTCCACATTATTTATTCAAATACCCTTATTCACTGTAACAGTCCCTTTAAAACGTGCGCCCGATGAAAGAAACATAAATTGTAGAAAGGATTCGGCAACATAAACTAAGGATAGTTAAAAAATAAAACTATCATAACTTTATAGAAAACAAAAATTAAATTTTTAGAATACATTGACTCATAAATAAAATATTTATTTTACATCGAGCCAACGTACCCAATATGCTGGCAGCAGTCCCTCGCTGAATAGCGAGACCTTTTCGCTGAGCAAAAAAGCTACCAGTCCTCTGGTCACCATGAGACTCGTTGTGATGTTCTTACAAACTTAGAGCTTATTTTGTCCGTCCTCTGGTCAGTCAGTCCTCTGGTCACCATGAGACTCGTTGTGATGTTCTTAAAAACTTAGAGCTTATTTTGTCCGTCCTCTGGTCAGTCAGTCCTCTGGTCACCATGAGACTCGTTGTGATGTTCTTACAAACTTAGAGCTTATTTTGTCCGTCCTCTGGTCAGTCAGTCCTCTGGTCACCATGAGACTCGTTGTGATGTTCTTACAAACTTAGAGCTTATTTTGTCCGTCCTCTGGTCAGTCAGTCCTCTGGTCACCATGAGACTCGCTGTGATGTTCTTACAAACTTAGAGCTTATTTTGTCCGTCCTCTGGTCAGTCAGTCCTCTGGTCACCATGAGACTCGTTGTGATGTTCTTACAAACTTAGAGCTTATTTTATCCGTCCTCTAGTCAGTCAGTCCTCTGGTCACCATGAGATTCGTTGTGATATTCTTACAAACTTAGAGCTTATTTTGTCCGTCCTCTGGTCACCATGAGACTCGTTGTGATGTTCTTACAAACTTAGAGCTTATTTTGTCCGTCCTCTAGTCAGTCAGTCCTCTGGTCACCATGCGACTCGTTGTGATGTTCTTACAAACTTAGGGCTAATGAGTGCAGTCTTAAAACTCTTTTGTTCAGGTTCTTTGAAGGCCCAATCTTGCTGAAAAGACAGGAAAGATTGTCTCGCCATTCTCTTTTTAAAATCTGCCAGTATTTCTACCTAGTAGCAATTTATTTATCTTAATTTTACCTGCTTCGGTATTTACGTATGGGCATAACCATAATTTGGTGATTATTATCGCTAAACAAAGGTGGGTGAATGGTACTTTACCTTTTCGTTGGCTGTATATCCTTGCATGCCAGTCTGGGATTAAATATGGAATATTTTTCCTTACATCATTATGATTTCAAATGTACACCGTCTTTGTAAGGATTAGTATACCTATTTCCTTAAATAAGAGAGAGTCTCTAGGTCCTAAGCCTTAAAAAGCACGAATTGCCCTTTTTTGTAAAATAAAATAGTCTGAATATCGGCTGCACTCCCCCATAGCAGAATGCTGCAACAGGAGTCATATTATTTCTTTGACATTGTGTACGTTTTCTGTAACTTGTCGTTTTGCGCGTTCGGTCCCTTCCACCATAATTCAGTAGCACCAATCTAATCAGGAAAGGATTCAACGTGCTATATTTGTCACATGCACCGGGCCTGAACTCTGTATTTATCACTTAAATAAATTGCGCAGGGCGTATTTTCTGGTGTATTCAATTTGTTTACATTATGTGTAGTGAAGACGAACCTTTTCCCGGCTTTGAGCGGATAGAAGTCCCTAGGTCCCTTGAGTAAATTATTATTAATGGCCATAATATGCGTATCAAAATGAATTTTGTGAACGGAAAACGTAAGATCATAAGTACAGGAAAAGTAAGACTAAATATGGCCGTTTGGCGGCAAAATATGTACATAAATGAAACTTAAGGTTAAATTTTTATGCTGTTTTTTAACGGAATTATTACTCGTAGTTTTTCTAGTTTTTTTTTTGGACAAATTACACTGATTGAGCTAGCCCCAAAGTAAGTATGAAACTTGTGTTATGGGAAACTAACTCAACGATACTAAATTTTATAACAAATACATATATAGATAACCACCCAAGACCCAGGACAATTTGAAAATGGCCATTTTCCAACTTGCCCTGACCGGATATCAAACCCGGGACCTCTAGGTGGCGGACTAGCATGGTGACCACTACGCTACGGAGGTCGTCGTTTGTATTTAATTTCTTTGCTCTATACTAATGAGTATACCGTATTTTTGTTCCAGGAAGCATGACGTGCCTGGACAGCCCGTGCCCGGCGTACAGCGGGGGCGTGGCCGGCGTCACCTTCGCCAGCGCGCTGCAGCAGCTCTTCGCAGCGCAGTGCCTGGTCTCCGAGAACTGGCCGGCTGACAGTCTGCCCAGGGTCAAGGGTAAGTCAGTTTGTGTCAACAAATAACCTGGTTTACATATTGACAAGTGACAAGTGCGAGTGACAAGTGGCACGTAAACACTGACAAATGACAAGTAGGAGTTTACACACACACTGACAAGTGGATATGCATTGCACTTGTCAATATGGAAACCGGGCTTTACATTCGTTACTGATAGCCGTCTGGCTGTTGTTTTTACAGATATTTACAGTCTTATAATTTCATCAGGTGATACTAGCTATTTCCAACTAGCTGTAGCCGACCAAATGTGAAATGCCTCTTAGCTATAACATGCAATATTTTTCTACAGGTATCAGAATTTTAGAGCTGCCTAAAGGTATCTTGCGCAGCTTAATGACAAAACTCGTCAAGTTTCCTCACGATGTTTTCCTACACCGAAACAAGTATTAATAACCGGCCAAGTGCGAATTGGACTCGCGTACGAAGGGTTCCGTACCATTATCTAAAAAATCACGTTTGTTGTATCGGTTCTCCTATACGTTAAACGTGATTTTTTAATCTTTATTCTGTTTTTAGTATTTGTTGTTGTAGCGGCAATAGAAATACATCAACTGCGTCTTCAAATTTCAACTGCCTAGCTATCACGGTTCATAAGATATAGCCTGGTGACAGACAGACAGACGGACGGACAGACAGACGAACAGGCAGATAGCGTAGTCTTAGTAATAGGGTCCCGTTTTTATCCTTTGGGTACGAAACCCTAAATTTAACCATATATCAGTACAAACTCAAAGCAGATGCATAAAACAGTGTCTAAAAATGCTGCAAATGCTGCAATGTGGTTAATTGAAATATATCCTTTACAGATGGCGACAGTTTTGACTTCATAGTAGTAGGCGCGGGTACCGCAGGTTCAGTTGTCGTAAACAGGCTGACTCAGGTCGAAAATTGGAGGGTTCTGCTGATTGAAGCTGGGGGAGATCCTCCCATAGAGGCCATTGTAAGTGCTCTCACTGATATCAAGTTTATTGTTCTTCAATAAGATAAAGCGACTATTGGTGACGTTTGATATAATAATCTTATCACGAGGATTTCTTTAAATATTTTAATTATAAGTAGATAAAATATATGTAATCCTAATTTGTTGAAAATATTAGCTTTCGATAAATTTCAGATACCTAACTTTTCTGGAGCTACTCACCACGGTGACCAAGTATACGAATATTACACAGAATTAGATGAAACGACGAACAGAGGCTGTCGAGACGGCAAATCGTTTTGGCCTCGAGGAAGAATGATTGGTGGAACAGGCTCCATCAACGGAATGCTGCACATGACTGGCGTCCCTGGAGACTACGAGCCATGGCATTTGGAAGAAGGTGACGGTTGGGACTGGGCCTCGGTCAAGAAATATCTGAAAAAGAGCGAGAAAGTCCTGGATCCCTACATCCTCAACAACCCAGAGCTACTGCAATATTACGGTACTGATGGTGAATTTATCGTCGAACAGCTAAACTACACACATATGCAGATCGTCGACAAATTAGTTGGAGGCTATAAAGATATGGGACTGAACATTGTTGATAACTTCAATGGTCTGAATCTCATGGGGGTCGGTAAAATTAGAGGAGGTCACCACAAGGGTCACAGAGTCAGCACGGCTACCAGATTTTTGAATCCAGTTGGTGATCGCAAAAATCTGTACGTATTGAAAAACACTTTTGCCAATAAAATTGTTATTGAAAACAAAAAAGCAAAAGGTGTTCAGGTAACGCTGAGCAATGGTAAAGAGGCAACTTTCTACGCTTCGAAGGAGGTCATTATCAGTGGTGGTGCTGTTAATACTCCTGCTTTGCTTATGTTGTCTGGTATCGGTCCTAAAGAGCACCTTGAAGAAATGGGAATTGAAGTGTTATCAGATTTGAGAGTAGGAGAAAATCTGCTAGATCACGTCAGAATATCCTTCCCAGTTACAATCGAAACGGGAGCCGGACCTAAACCAGACGACTTCTGGGCGAAAGTTGCAGTTCAATATTTGATGGACAAAACTGGTCCCCACTCTCACAACTACAACCAGCCCAACGTTAACGCTTTCTTAGCCACTGATCCAAGCAAAAAGATGCCAGATGTCCAGATCGACCACAACTACTTCGTACCCAACACTTCTTACATCTACGAAATGTGTTATGAGACCATGAACTACCAAGATAGCATTTGCAAGCAAATAAAAGAGTTCAACAAGAAAGAGATGATTATATTCTTCGTGTCACTATGCAGACCTTACTCCACAGGCAAAATTCTGTTACGCAGTACGAACCCTCGTGATTTCCCTAAGATTTACTCAAAATACTTCTCCGACAAACGCGATGTGGAGACTTACCTCAATGCTTTGAAGAGGGTGACCGAGATTGTAGACACTCCTACATTTCAGGCCATTAATGCAGAACTAAAGCGAATTAACTTTAAGGATTGCGATGGCTTCAAGTTCGCTAGTGATGATTACTGGCTGTGCATGATGAGGACGTTGACCTACAATGTGTACCACCCTGGCGGTACTGCCAAGATGGGCAAGAAAGACGACCCTACGGCAGTTGTTGATAGCAGGCTTAGAGTGTTCGGTATTAAGGGTCTTAGAATAGTGGATGCCAGTGTGATGCCCACCATAACCAGTGTGAACATCAATGCTCCCGTGATGATGATTGCCGAGCGAGCATCCGACTTCATCAAAGAAGACCACGGTGAGCTCAATTCAAGAGACGAATTATGAGATCTAAGTTCCTATTTAAGTGATTATACTCCTAAATGTGATATTGTATAGACATAAAATCTAAATGAACAAAGTAAAATAAATTTTTTGTATTATTTTCGTTATCGAAATCGAATAAGCCAGCTAACAATTTTTCTATTTTATAAGTATTAAATACTTAACTTTAACAAAGCCGGCCAAGTGCGAGTTGAACTCGCGTGGAGGGTTCCGTACAATACCAAAGATTTTCCGTAAGTGAACGTATTATATTGAGTTTACCACTTTATTTTCAATTGATAAAAGTCTTATATTATTTTCCTTGAAAAAACTATTTATTTTACAATAATAACAAAAATATATTTGATATCCTCTTAAAGAGGCCTTTTATTTGATATATGATTTCTATTCTATATTTTCACATCTAATTTGTCCATATAAAATTATCCTTATTTAAAAAAGAAAATTTAATTACTTTCTAGCACATCTGTGTTTGGGTCATAGGATTACACCATCCTACTAAATTTCACTTGATTTGGTTCAGTAGATTCGGAGCAAATCGGCTGTGACAGAGGGTAGGACAGACTCACGAGTGATCCTATATGGGTATCGTTTTTTCATTTTTTGTACGGAGCCCTAAAACTACAGAAATGTATTAAATGCTTCTCTTGCGTAGGCTATAGAAAGTCGCCCGCAAGGAATCTCTAAACACGAAACTAGGGAAGTATTTCTATTTCTGATTCCCGTTTCCAATCATAAGCGTGACATTCGGGTCCTGCTGTCTTTGACTCTGTCTACCCCACAAGAGATAACAATGTGTACTGTACCTATGTATATGTCGGTCCTAAATTATTATTCTTTGGTCCTAAATACCCTAATAATACCATAATAATTTGGGTTTACACAAAAACTGTATTCTGTAAGTATTTATGCAGTTTCATCATTAGGTTTGCATAGCATCTTTCACAAATGCGATTCCGCGACGGTGGCGCCGCTGGAGCGCAAACTAAATTTCCCGCGTTTTGCCGATAACCCGGGAAATTGGCGGGAACGAGGTTTGTGTCTCGCCTTGCTTTAAATATAGTTAGCGATCAGTTTATCGACGTAAGTATGTCTACCAAATTACATTCAGGGTACATAACCTACCCACTTGAATGGGTGTCTTGGTCCGTTAATTGATTTTCAGGTCATAATATGTTTCTAAAAGAAATCAAATGTTAATTTCATAATTCCCGTATAGTTATAGATTCAAAGTTGTCTAGTGTAATGGACTTAACCCAAACTGCATTGGCCTTACAAAGTCTTCGAAAGAAAACAGCTTTTTGTTTTGCGAAAATGTAGTAGTTTAGTACCGAAGATTTAGAATATACAAATTTGTATTTTTAACGTTCCAGAAAATATTTGGGATTATTTTTTATTACCACTTTATCACAATATAAAATGGTTCGAAGCGAACCAGCTGTAAGAAGATTTGGTTGAAAAGGCCATCTAACATTCCCGTGCGATTTATAACAGAACAGAAAATGAACTTTTACTCACCTTCGATTTAAAACTCCATGCAGTTTACAAGTAGGGCTTTGGAGTTTATGTTTAACATAGAGTAATTAAAAGAAAAAAATATGAATCTTAATGTCAATTTCATAACAATCACAATGCAAGCGACATCAAGAAATGTGCGCATATTTATTACTGTTATTAATAATCATATCTAAGATCATAACAAGAAACGCTCACGTCTCTATAAGTATTATTGATAAAGGAATTTTGCCACTGGAAAAGGATTCCGTTGCCATTCAACTTTTCATAGACATCGAGAACCGCGATTCAGCCAGAGCCTGCAAGGTCATATCTAATCCAATCCGCTGTTGTTTGAACGACCCAAATGAAGCTGAGTGCATCTCAGCTGACGTTTACGGTGCCTACGAAGGTTTGGTCAGAGCAAAAGATCGCGAAACTATACTTTATATCCTCCCTTCACTATACCAACACGACCAACTCGGTTATTGCAGTTTCAATCTTGGTTATCAATGTGAAAGAGGCAAAAAATTCAAAAGGCACACTGTTGAGATAATACTAGATACTAGAATAAGAAATAAGAAATCTGATTTGCTTAATGAGTATATTGCTAATAGAAACCCGGTGAGTTGTGATAGTATAGATCAGAACTCACTAGCTGATTGTGATTCTGATTGTGATTTGAAATATCTTGGAGCGAAAGCTTTTTATAATAACAATGTTAATAAATGTACAGAAGTGGCAGATTGTGAAGGTGATTTAATAAAGGAATTGCCAGATGTAGTGTATATAGCTGATACCAACATGTGTCGAGATTATGAGCATCCTATAACTCTTGCGGATATTTACGCTATAACTACCAGGATGGGCGTTGTAACTGAACTACCGAAATACCAGCAAGGAGATCCCATAGAGTTGAAATCAAATTGCTCAACGATATCTCAAAATTTGTATTTACTTGGAGACATGTTAAATGGAAAACTTTGCAGCATGACAGGTGGAAGTGATTATGGAAAATGTTGCAAAGCAGCTATCATATCTATCTTCAAATGTATAGTATTAATTTGCATGCTAGTATTAGGATCTGTGTTTTTGTTTAGTATTATAATGTCGCTATTGAAGAAATGGTCAGATGGAGAATTTGAAAACTTTTTCAGCAGGTTTTCGTGCTCATTTAAAAAACCAAAACTTCCGAAACAGGCAAACTCTCCTGTTGGATTTGTGAATACCAAAGTAAGGAATGAGCTCCTAAAAGATGTGATTGTAAAAGACGTACCGATTGAGTTGAGAGATAGCATTGTTAATATTTGTGATAGGATTGGAGAAGATGTCAGGCGGAAGAGAAGGTACAGAAGGTCGGACTTGGGAAGTCAGGTGAGTCTCAATAGAGGGGACGGAGATACGACTGATGTGTCAGACAGTCCCGGGCACAGTGGTAATGAGATGAGAAGTTCAGTCAAGAAAATATTGAAGAAGGACAAACAAAGAAACAAGAAATAGAATCTACACTGAATTGTCTCCCTGTATATTAAATTGTATAATAAATATAAGAATATCTGGTGATATTTTTTGTGTTCATACTGTGTGTATTGGTCTTAAGGTACAATTAATTAAGTACTCTTCGTGCTCTTTCATGAATGGGTTCAAATTTGTTTTTACTGCTCATATAATTTAGTTAAGCTTTTTATCTGCGTAGCATATAATATTTACTAGTCGACTGACACACGTATCTCCCAGAAATCTGAGTACAGGATAACATTTAAAACGTGGGTTAATTCAATCCTTCAGTGTACGAGCAAGCCGTAAAATAAAATGCTACATCAGCCCAAGTGTGTTCGATGCGCATTTTTACATAATTTAAAGCAGTTCGCAATTAGCCGGCCAACAAGAGCGTCGCGCGTACTCACTTCATATCTCATCAGTATCCATACTTAGTTAAATTAAGTTTCACAGAATATATCGCAGTTTCATTTCAACTATCTGTGACTTTTATTATCATCTCATCAGATTATACCGGGAACTCCCGGACAGTGTCATAGAATATCTGCAAGCAAAAGTTCTCATCGATTTCCAATCCTTTGCTTTGTTGACATGAAGACCTGACAAAAAACAAGCTTTCTCACATTAGTGTGGATTTTCACGAACGTCACTTACGAGTAAGCTTAAAAAAAGAAGAAGTCACTTAAACAGGACAGGAAGTCTTTAAACAGGAGACGTCAGAAGTGCCAGGTGTAAGTAACCGGCGGGCATGCATGAAGAGAGTGATGAGTGTAGATGAAGCGAAAGGGTCTGTCAGCATCGTAGCGTGGAGGTCTATAGTCTCCTTCTACCCCTGTGGGAAACAGGCGTGATAATATGTATGTATGAATGTCAGTTAAGCTTAAAATGTTCCTTTTTCATGAAATAAACTTAATGCCGCGTGGTGCAGGTAGAAAAGCCGTCCTTTTTGGACGGTATGGACTTGGCGGATGGGGGCTACCACTTTCACACCAAACAGAAAAGTAGCCATGTATAATTTTTGTCTATCACGCATTTGTACACATAATACTATGTTGTAGGAAATCAGTAGGTATATAACTATCAAAATGCTTGTAAGTACAAAAATCTGGTGAGGAAACAGCAGATATATTATCTAAGCCTAAACAAGGTGTGTTAGGTAACGCTCCGCCTGCGCGGAACCCACAATTTCGTATGCCACGCGCGCCAGCTTCACTTAGGCTCCGCGCCAAACGGGAGAACCGATTACCATACTATTCTGAAAGTTCCACGTATGTTAAAACTTGGCGGGTTAAACTCAAAGTAAAAGGAAGACAAATTCGTTAAGGTTTCTAAATTTTTATCGCTTCTGAAGTTCGTTTATGTTCGAGATGACAAAATATCAAATAGATAACTTACGAGCTCCAGTCCTATGTGGCACATAAGTGCGTTAAGATAGTTACACAGATAAAACTAATAAAAAGTTAATATGAATTAATTTACTTCAAGGTACTATATAAGAACAGTGACGCGATTCCTCCTCTCTTCTTTTGCAGCGCCCATCAGGGCCCTTAAGTGATTGTGGAATCATCTATGTATTAACTTGCGATCTAATCTGCATGTATTTATTTATCATTTAAGGAAGCAATAAATTATTGAGTAAGTGCGTAGTGTGTTGTGAAGGTTTGGAGCCATTATGTACCGTGGTTGTTTTATGATTCAACCAATACGAAAACTTTTAATTTTCCTTTAAAAACGCTGTTAAGATTGACTTATTTTCACAACATCGCTTTGCTTTATTAAAACAATAGGAGTTATGAGTAAGTAGTATAATTCAAAGTTTATGTAAATAAAGTAGGTACTTTGTGAAAAGGCTTATTATGGAACCGATGATCCAGTTTTTCTTGTATCAGTGGCAAATGAGTTTAAAATATTAAACGTATAAAGCAACCAGTTTAAAAGTATAAAGCAAAGTTCGGATTTGATTAAGTGTGCTTAATTCTTCGAGTACACATTATCCGTACTTACTCTTGTGTCTTGTTTGTCTTCGCTTGAAGAGTTTTATAAAGAAAGGGCCTTTAAAAATTTTTTTCTTTTCAAATCACAGATTGATCTAGTCCCATAGTAAGTTCGAGACCTGTGTTATGGAATACTAACTCAATTATAGTGCATTTTATGACAAATACATGTTTAGATAACGATCCAAGACCCAGGTCAATCTGAAAAAGATCATTTTCCATCTTGACCTGACTAAGGATCGAAACCCGGGATCTCCGTTGTGACAGCGTGTCATGATGACCAAAAATCAAAATCTATTTCTAAGAAACAATCCTATATTATCGATTTCATAATTAAAGCTATATCGAAACATGATATTTTTTGATTCTCACAGGAATTAAGTCCAGCTATCGGTCTACTTGTATTATAATTCAATCGGTAGGACAATTTTTCTTATGGTGTTTCTCCATTTGTCCTTTGGAGAAAGTTGTTCATTATCATTGACTTTAGTATTTAAAAAAAAAACTGCTCTATCCTGCATACAATTTCTAAAAGTGTAATTTTATTTTAGTAATGGATACCAGGTTTATTTGCTGTGCAAATTAAAAAAACCCTTGATTGGCAAGAGCGCCATCTAGTGATGAGTAGCGGTACTACCGATACGACTTGATATCCGTAGTACTAGAGAAAACCCTGACTTTCAAGCGCTAACCCCTAATAACTTTTGAACAGGTGAACCGATTTTCATAAAACAAAGCTAAGTACTACTGCAAGGAAGCACCCTTAAACACAATAAAACCGCATTGAAATTGGTTCGTCCGTTCGGGCGCTAGACGATGCCACAGACAGACAGACAGACCGACAGACATTAGCGTCAAACTATAACCCCTCTTTTTTTTCGGAGGATAAAAAATAAGCACATGTGCGTCAACTCCAAAGATTAAGGTTAACCATTCTGCTTTATTTCAGTGTATTTTCTTTGACCTTGTCCTTTAAAATGAAAAGAAGTCTTCATTCCGCTTAATGATGCTTTCGTTTCATTACCCGCGAGTACAGTGCGACTTTTAAAAAGAAAAGCGCTGCAAAGCCTCCTTCATAATTCGTTTAAAATGTCCTGGGAACCTCATTATTTTAATGGAATTTGCAATTTTTTCCCATTTCGTTAGAGTTGCCTCGCGATAACCACTTATTCTAATTTAGAAGTTGTTTGTCCGACTTATACAAATAATAACCGGCGAACTTGTCAGGTCTCACGCAGGGTTCCGTAGTTACGAATGCCAATTTTGAATTCACGCGACTGACTCAAATCTATAAAAAAAAGTGTTGAACTCGGGGACTGCCGCGGTAAAACTATTGCCTTTTTATCAACTTATGCATTTATAATTATTTATTAATTTTTTATTTATGCAGTATTTTTTTTCTTTCATATTAATTCAAGTTCACTTTTTGAGCGTGATGACCGATAAGAAAACAATTTTTTCCTTTTATTGAATAAATGAGAAGTTAATATCGTTAAAAATATTTTTATTATCTTACAATACATGTAGGTTATTCAGGAATTTTTATTATGAGCAGTTAGCAACTAGACGTATGCGTGTAGACTACTACACGCATACGTTTAGTCGCACGCACACAAACACCGTGCCGGAGTCTGCCGAACTGAAACGACGTTAGACAATGTACGGCTTTCAACGCCGCGCCGCTGTGCCGGTCGCCGATTGTCGAGAAACGTTTAGGCGGAGTGGGGAGTGTTAGATTTTATTTCCGTTACGGAATTTCTTGATTCGGTAGCCGCGCTCAAAGCCCGCGATAAAAGCTATGCAATAGCTTAATAAAAGATTTTCTATGGAATTTGAATGAACTTTTCCTTTTCCGGGTACATTTTATAAGTTGGTCGTCTTTTTTATTTGTAAACTCAACTTAGATCTGATAGTTTTCCTTTAAACTTCATTATGTATACTACTGCCGTAACTTTGCTTACATGCCCATATACAACCGTTTAGCAGATAAAGACTCTAACAAAAATTCGATATTTCAGAAGCGGATCCCTAAATCGAAAAATGGTGTAAACAAGCTCAAAATATTTTTGAAAGATTTATTCAACGATACCACAAAGATGGGTTAGTCGAGAAATAAAAATGAATTCCACTTTACATGTATGGGGAGCTAAACTAAAAACAATATTTAAAGATTTTATTTTACCATTTTTTCGGCATGATATAACCATGCCAAATTACAGCTTTGTACTAGTAAGTACTTATAGTATCTGACTAGAACCGCGGACAGACAGACGGACAGACAGATAGCAAAACTATATGACCTTGTTTTACTTCTTATTCTTTTGCTGGGCTCATGCCGGTGGCGTGCTTTCCATTAAAAATATATTAATCTTATCTTTGAAATAACCATAGATCAAATAATGTTGTGATCAAATTCACGCTGTGCTCGGGAGAAGAATTTTCGAGTTGGCAAGAAATAATACAGATAAGTAGAGTTGTAAATTCACAAGGCCACTTTTAGCGTGATATTTGACGCAGATGTGGAAAAAATAATCAAAATAGTGATTGGTTGTTAATCGCGTCGCCTACTAACATGATAATGATTCTCGCTCATTCCCTCAATACGTTATTTTCCAACAAGTCATATCAGATACTTTTTTTCTAAACGTCAATACAAACTTTTTCAGAAATACAGGCAGATGACGTCATAATTTCTTGGAGTCAAACAGCGCTCTTATTATCAGTTTTTCTGCAATAATAAATCTAAAATCACGTTTAATTGGATATTTTCAATGACAAGTGACATTATTTTGCCATTTTTTTTGACCCAGGCAAATACCCAATTTGTTAAAACGAAGAGAAATAACTAAATACTTGCCTTAAAAAGCTATAAAACCAGGGGTTAGGTTTCCATTCGACTACATATCTTGCCATTACGACGTTCACATGTCGACATGATTTTACAACTTGGGAACCTACAAAGATATTTCTGGTAATAAATTCTTCAGTCGTCGCGTAGTCTGATCTGACTATAAACATAAAATGTCATCGGCTTTTACGAATCAACGCTCTTTGCCATAAAATATATTTTTCTTATGGATTTGTAAAGAGCCTTGTACGTATACCTATGTTACAATGACGTAATATTTTATTAAGATACGCAAAAACAAAGTAAAATGATGATGATTTGTTTCACATCTTCATAACATATGGTTAAGGTATTTTTCTAATTAGTTTTATTGTAAGTCCAAAGTAATAATTAGTGATCGGATAATCGGGCGCCTATTTGCCTAAACTTCACGCGGTACTTACACAGCGTTGATACAACCACCAACCTAATAAAGATAAATATCAATCTCTCTTAATGCAAATTTGCTATTATGGTTTATCTATAGACACATACTATGTAGTTGTACATTTTTTAAAAGACAGAATTTATTAAAATGTTTCCTACTTATAACTTTTTTAAAAGTCATTGCGACTGAATAATAATATTTTAATTGAATACTGCTTACGTACTTTCAATGGGGCTACTTCCACACGAGTTAATAACCATAAACGAAAGTTGCATTAAGAGAGATTGATATTCATGTTTATCAGGTTAGTGGTTGTATCAACGCTGTGTTATGTAGACAAATAAAATAAGCCCAAACTCGATGGAGTTCCGTCGTTTTATTATTGAGTTCTATCGACCACCTCCCGTCTCCGCGATCACTAGATACCGTATTCCATATGCACGTCAAGGCAAATCAAACGAGTCCTTCTCAATGAGGTTATGTTGTTTTATAACTGAGTTCTGTCGAATATCTCCCGCGTCCATCATCAGAACAGCTCATTGATATTATTGTGTAGTGACTCGTTTTACACAAGTATGCGAAATCTCAGCTCAATCGGTAAGGGCAACTAGTTGAAAATTTAGTTGCAAGATTCGACCTAAACAAACATACAAGATTTGCAAGGTAAATATAAGCTCGTTAAAAATATGGTTGTCACAGTGAATATGCCTTCTTTGATATCAGACCTTTGACAATTTTGTATAGAGTCCTGAAGTCATTAAATCCATTTAATCCTGCCCGGTGTTCCTTTATAAGCAACTTGCCTTACAAAATTTGATAAATAGATTTTATGACTTCATCAGAGTACGAAATAAATCCGGGTGATGACAGGTTCAGAAAAGTATGATTGTTATTAGACCGTCTTTTAGATTATCCAATTGTAAACAATTGTATATTGTAAATCAATAAAGTTTTGTGACTGAGATTTCAACGCGTCTCCGCGATGTTACGGGCGACCCAAGGGCGGGCAGTTTCTTTGCACAAAGAATTTCTATTGCGGTGCAGAGAGGTAATGCTGCCAGCGTTATGGGTACTCTGCCTCGCGGTGATGCGTTGGAATCTCTTTTTTATTTGTAATTTTTATTATATTTTAATTTGTAAAAATGTACAATGATTTAATAATTAAACTGATTATAAAACGAGTCCTATAAAGTTTTTATTAATAAATAATCCAAAAATAATAGACCCATATTTTTTAGTTAGCCAAAAAAGTAAAAATCACAAAGATCGTACCGATCGTAGATACGAAGCATCAAAGTTGTGGTGTGCGACGTCACCGCTTAGTAAAAATCGTATCTAGCCATGACGTCATGCGAAATTTCAATACGAACTTTGTTATTTTTTGTTTCTCAGAGAAAAGAAAAAATATGTCTACAATATTTTTTAATAATCTAACCGATTGACTAAAATATGTTTCAATTCGTCAAGCTTGTAATTCAAATACACTACCTCAAATACAGTACCTTCGCTGGCATAGATCTGTCTGTCTGCGCTTTGGCACATCTATATATTCATTCATCAAAGGCAGTATAAAACTTGTGATAATAATAAATCATTCACAGCTCCATTATCCCGTTCCACGTGTATGGAAACAGAAATAAATTCAATGCATTTTATGCGTTAAATTCACAATGTTCCACGAATGTGGTTAACGCTGATCCAGTATAAAATATCCATCGTACCCATTATCAGAATATAAATCATTGTGGTTTTTTGATCGCAAAACCTAATGCAATACACAATTAACACACTGCGCGAGATAATCTGAATTGCTATTATTGACTTTAATACCTACACTGCGCGAGATTCTCAAAACTGCTCGCTATTAATGATTATAAACAAAGAATGTTATTATTGCTTTTGGGATTAATTTTGAGTTTGGCCATATCAATAATGGTCACTAATATTTTGTGACCAATTTAGGACCGATAGTCTAAAATCATACGAAAGTAAAGTGCTATATTTACTACGCGACAGAAAATGCATCTTGACATTCAACACCAAATGACGCCATTTTTTATTGTGCAACAGAATGTCGAATTTTTCAATGATGGATTGGGAGAAAAGCAAAATCTTGGAATGTAGCAACTGCTTCACTTCCCGCGCAGATTGTAAAAGCCGATTGAGGGAATGAGCGAATGCGAAATATATTTAATAGACTATGCGGCCCTGGGCTCTGTTTGCTTAGAGCCGCAAGACCCCAAACGGCTCTGTCTGTCCCGTTAGATATAAAGGGGTGAAAGTGTATCGTTTCAGAATGATGGGTGTTGCGGTTCTAAATTCTTTCCCTCTTATTCATTAATATTAACAACCGTTTGCTAAACCTATTTTAAAACATCTTTTGTCCCTTTCCCTCTTTTCATTATCTGACATAGAAAGAACGAGACAGATCGTATTTAGGGAGTTTGTCTGTAGTCTTTTTTTCTACGAAATATGTTCGAGCTGAAAACCTCGTAGCAAGGCTGTAGACAAGCTACAACTTCGTAGCATTCAAGCGGTGTTCTTACGTACGGTAATATTTGCTACGAGATGTAAGCTCGTAGGCTGCACAACAAGCTCGTAGGCTACACATTTCGTAGGCTCGTAGCATCTACTCATTTGGAACAGAGTTACATACGCACCGTTCACCGATTAACATACATAATAAACATGACGAATAAAAAAAAATCTAGTCCATCAGTTAGGTTATTAAAAAATATTGTAGACGTATTTTTCCTTTTTTCTAAGAAACAAAAAATGACAAAGATACAGCGTATTGAAATTTCGCATGACGTCACGGTTACGTACGATTATTGCATAGAGGTGACGCCAGCCCCTACTCCGGAACTTTGTGAATTGTTACTTATTGGGCAAAATGAAAAATATAAGTCCATTATTTTGGATAATCTAAAAGACGGATTAATCACAATTATACTTTTCTAACCCTATCCTCACCCCTATTTTGTCGCAACCATTCAGATAAATTAGGCCGTTCCTTGAATAGTCCATTGTACATTTAAATCTCTTTTCTGTGTGTATATTTTAATTATTTCTTTGGTGCACAATAAAGTATTACTTACTCACCAACGGTAAAAATTGCGCTCGCTTAGCAAGCTCTTTCATTATTTTTCTATAAATTGCTTTTGAATGCCTTCCCAGGAAGCTAAGTACATTAGCGAGCTCCGTCAGCCGACTGCACAATTGCATTAAAAGTGCATTACTGATATTGCACAATACCTCACGACTCGTATCGCTAATGAGTTTATGTTTCGTTCTACTTGTGGCTGAAAAAACTCTACTGCTCTGAAATTTTAATATTCCAAATGAGAATTTTCTAATAAAATAATCACGTCTAGACGACCTCCGTGGCGTAGTGGTCACCATGCTAGTCCGCCAGGGCAAGTTGGAAAATGGTCTTTTTCAAATTGTCCTGGGTCTTGGATGTTTATCTATTTAAGTATTTATTATAAAATATAGTATCGTTGAGTTAGTATCCCATAACACAAGTCTCGAACTTACTTTGGGGCTAGCTCAATCAGTGTTATTTGTCCCTATATATTTTATTTATTTATATATGTTTAAAAATTTAAAACCCTAATACGAGAGCCATTTACAGCTAACAATGTAAATTTTTTGAAATGTGCTAATCAAGACTTTTTGTTTGATACCCTCGGTATAGAAACAAATATTTTTTTTACTCCTACTTTTTTAGGGTTCCGTAGCAAAATGGAAAAAAATGAACCCTTATGGATTCGTCATGTCTATCCAATCGTATGTCACAGCCATTTTTTTCCGAAACTATACTGTTGAAACTTGGTAAGTAGATGTATTCTGTGAACCACATTAAGATTTTCACACAAGAATGAAAAAAAAAACCAATAAATTATGGGGGTACACTTAAAATTAAAACTTAAAAAAATTGCCCTTCTTCTTGGCTTTGCCGTAGCTTTGGGTAAAAACTAACATTTAAGGGAGTAGTATTTATATTTACCTTAGGGCTTAACATAATTCAAAACAATATTTACATAAACATGTATAAATATATTTTACAAAAAAAAAAAAATATAAATAAAGATCTATAAATAAAATATAATAATCCTCTGTCTTGAGACTAAACACATGCTTTCTGATAAACGATAAAAAAAAATAAAGCTAAAAGATTTTTGAACGCGCGCAAAAGTTTACTGTTTGTGTCTGAATGCGCTTAAATTGCGATAAAGCGGATCATGAGTGCGTTTAAAATAGATTGTGTACACACGCTCTTAGGGCGGCCGCTAAGTGAAGCGGACGCACGCGGCGGGTTTCAGTCTATCTCTGTCACAAACTCTAAGTGCGAAAGAGATTGCAGAATCGGTCGCGGGTTACCCGTTTCTGTCGCACATAGACAAACGAATCGTGGCAGAGATAGACTCAACCCGTTGCGTGCGTCCGCGTCACTTAGCGGCTGCCCTAAGAGCGTGTGTACACAATCTATTTTAAACGCGCTCATGATCCGCTTTATCGCTCATCATGAGCGCGTGTTCAGTGCAGTTAAAATACATCGTGGACACACGCCTTAGTCTCTTCGACTTGACGGCCGCCTTCGTGTAACTCGACCGCACGGCGTGCATATCGCGTGAGACGAGCTCAGCAGCTTTTGCGGTAGACTCTTAAAGGTTGGCAAGCTCGGTTCCGATGGCTCGGGGGTCAAGGGTGGAGGCACTGTGGGCGGGTCGTAGGATCTGAAATAGTTGTTTAGTTATTTTTAATATCAGTGTAATTGTAAGTTAAGTTTTCGGAGAAAATGCTGCAGTGCAGTTTGTTGCCGTTTCTTCTGTACTTGCGCTTAGGAGGCGGCAGTAAACTTATCTGTAATTAAATGATCTAACGTCAACAACTACCTATAATAAAAAATTGACAATGGTACAGATATCCAAAAATATATAATTGATTTTTGACTTTGACTTTTGCAGACATTTCTTTCAATCTAGAAGGCGGCGGCCGGTAAGCAGGGAGGGCAACGGCCGCGCTTAAAGTAATAAGATAATGTTTAATATATCAAATACTCAGAAGAAATTTTAATTTCTTCTGAGTATTTGAATTTAAATTTCTTTCCGACACTCATGATCGGCAACTTCGTTCTTCCGAAACTCGTCTTCTTTCTATTCCTTTAAATCGCACTAATTTTATGGCAAAGTCTTTTGTAACACAAGCTTTATGGCTCTGGAATGCTCTACTCGTAGACATTAAGGACATTTCCACAAAAAAATATTTCAAAAGAAGTTTTTATGCCACTTTTGGTCATCCATCCAAGTGCGGACCGCCGGGTATCGCTTTACTTGGAAAAAGCTAGTAATGCGCACTCCCGCCGGGCCACCGAGCTCCTCCGAGTAGGGGAGGTGTGGAGGTGCCATTAACCTGTATTATGACACTTTTTGACGACCTCCATGGCGTAATGGTCACCATACTAGTCCGCCACCCAGAGGTCCCGGGTTCGATCCCCGTGTAGGGCAAGTTGAAAAAAGGCCTTTTTAATTTGTCCCGGGTCTTGAATGTTTATCTATATATGTATTTGTTATAAAATATAGTATCGTTGAGTATCCAGCTCAATCAGTGTAATTTGTCCCAATATATTTATTTATTTATCTATTTCATTTTGTGAGCTATATGAGCGGCCAAGAACGTCGATCACTTGGCCGCTCATATAGTTTCTTTAGTTAATCTGATCGGTGCGGCCACTTAACTCTTTTTTTTTAATCCCACGCAAAAGTGTAAACAATTTGGTGAGTTTACAAAGAAAATTACTTTTTTACTTTTTTACAATTTGTATTTTACGTAAACTAATAAAATCTAAGAAGCTTTTTTAGATTTAAACTGAGATTAAAAATTAAAAGTATTGAATTTTTATACACATACACATAAATTACGTTCATAAAACAATTTTTTGCAAGTACTACCCGTTTGTTTCGAGAATGCCCTCGCTGACCGTTACAAATGACGTCACAGTGACAAAAATTAGTACTGATAGCAAAAAAGGTGATCGCTCGATTATTTGAAATTTGTGGTTGGTATAGTCTAAGGGTAATTGTAATTTTTGAATAAACCATTTTTAACTCCCGACGGATAAAGAAAAGGTTTTCGCGTTCGAAACTAATCAGGAGTCTACAGGTTCATATCACCACAAAGGCCATTACACATACCTATTAAAAATTATTTATTAGTTTTTTTTTTCATTTTGAGTTAAAGTATAAGCGATAATTTCGCGCGTCTAGTACTAATTGCCTAATTGGCGTAGCGGTTAACGCAATGGCCTCAAAGTCATTGAGATTTCATGAATCTCAGGTTCAAGTCCCACCTCACTGCAAATAAAAATTATATTTGATAATTTATTTTATTTTGGAATAATATTAATAGATAACACCACATTTGCAGCTTAAATTGTTGGCAGAAAAATTACGCGAGATGGCTCTCTATTTCAGTTATATTATGGTACGCTATGCTTGCGATGCTATCGGTACTAAGCGGGTCTAGCTTGCGGCGCACGCGCGGCGGGAGGTAAATTCACGAGACAAACGGGTAGTAATGTGATTGTGCGCTTATATTTAATTTACTGGTAACAATTCAGGTGTTAGTGTTGAGGCTCGCTTTTTAAAATATATAATGAACTCGTTATAGGTATATATAAAGCTAATAAAAAAAAATGTTTAATTAGCTAATTTTATAAATGTAAAAGTATGTAACGATGTATGGGTGTTATAAAAATATTATGTAATTCAACTTACCAAAGCTAATATATCTACAAGTCTATCTCAAAGTGATTTTTATATCGTGAAATGTCGTCCACAAGTATTACCACAAACATTTTTTATAATGGGCCCGTAGTCTAAGAAGCCCTGAAATGTCACATTGACAGTGACATAAAGTTGTTTGTTTGTAAAAGCTTTATTGTAAGTATACACATAAATACAAATTAAGAGAACAAACACAGTGCAAAGGCGGACTTATCCCAGATAGGGAGCGCTTCCAGTCAACCTTGGATTGAAAGTAATAGGTTTTACAAAACAGGGTAGAGAGTGGGTACAATATCATTACATATAACTACATAATACACTGCTAAAATACTATTTAAAATTAATACATACTAATTATATATGTATATATATAAATAAAAAATAAATAAACCAAGCATAAACATAATTAAAAAGGAACTTTAATCACTTACATAAAACTAATATACTACTAATATACACTTATATATCAACTCAAATCACACGTTTCTAGGAGCTTCCTAGTTCTGAATTTAAAAATATGCAGAAAAATTTAATTTTTTTCCATGTGTGTTTAAAAATTTGCGTTTAGCCGTGGTCATTTAGTGTGCGAGGGGCCTTACTTGGGGTGAGACCTATTCCATGCTTCCATTTCTGAGCACATAGTATTAAGGAAGCCCGGCGAGGTCTTCTTGTCGGGAGATTCGATGGAGGGCAGCTTCTTGTCCGGCAACGTGTCTTTTGAAGTTTTCTCTGAAAAAAGAAAAATATGGAATCTTAACATACATAGGGATATAGATACATTCATCACCGTCATCATTTCAGCCGCATAACGTCCACTGCTGGACACAGGCTTCTCCCAATGATTTCTAAAATGACCGATCAAGAGCGGGCTGCATCCAGCGCTTTCCAGCGACCTCGGTCTGATCACCTTGTGGATGGGAAACCTACGCTTCGTTTGCCAGAACGCGGTCGCCATTCGTGAACGTTTTCGCCACGTCTGCCATCGGTTCGTCGCGCTGTGTCCCGCTAACTGCCACTTCAATGAGCTAATCCTCTGGGCTACGTCAGTGACTTTTGTTCTCTTAAGAATTTCCTCATACTGATGCACTTTTACATCTATAAACCTATAATAATTTTTCAAAACTAAAAACAAACTTCACCCCCAAACTACACAACCGATTTTAATAAAATTGGTATGAGGGTACCTTTAATATATGCCCTTTCAATTAAAGAATTTTGAAAATACATAAAAAATTGGCCAAGTGCATGTCGGGCTACGAGCAGTGTAGGGTTCTGTAGTTACGAATGCCAACTTTGAGTTCATGCCACTAAAAACGTCTAAAAACTAATTTTCCATGAATTTGAATGAAACTTTCCATTTCCGAGTACAATTTATAAGTTGATCGCCTATAACTTTTTTAATTGTAAACCCTACTTAGCTCTGACAGTTTTCCTTTAAATTTCGTTATATTTACTATAGCTGTGAATATTTTCACGTGTCCATATATAACCGTTTAGCAGATAGAGGGGGGGGGGGGACATACTTGACTCTAACAAAAATTTTCACTTTAAAACCAAATATTTCAGAAACGGATCCTTAAATAAAAAAACGGTGTTCATAAGCTCAAAATATTTTTAAACGATATCCCACATGATTGTTTAGTCGACAAAATAAAATTGACTTTTGACCTTACTTATATGGGAGTTACCCTAAAAAATTTTTTTTCTATATTTTATTTTGCCGTTTTTTCCGCATGGTTAATATACATACCTATACCAAATTACAGCTTTCTAGTACTTATAGTCGCTGAGTAAAACCGCGGACGGACAGACAGACATGGTGAAACTATAAGGGTTCCTTATTTACTACGGATCCCTAAAAAGGTCGCAACGAATTGATAACCTAAACCTCTAGCTATCACGGTTCATGAAATACAGCCTGGTGACAGTCAGGCGGACAGCGGAGTCTTAGTAATAGGACCTTATATTTTTACCCTTTGGGTACGGAATAAAAAGAAGAAAAAGAAATCAAAGTAGTGACGCTTTGCTAGCCGGATTGCCTATTGGCATGGCATGAGTCAATTCTTGCCTATTTCTCTAGCTTGCTCGCCAAAAACTGTGTACGCGGAAAGTAAAGCAGCAGCATTCTATATTTTTTCGTTTCTCCTAGACCAGCATCAAAAGACGTGAACATATTTAAAATAGTTTTTTTTTATGGGCCCTTACTACACTAGCAAATGTTCTCGTGACTCTCAATGTTTCACAGACCACAGTTTAATGGAGTGGCCGGCAGCGATGTATTTTTGCGGTCGTCTGATCGACGCTTTCCCTGCAATGTTAATTGCAATAGGAGTCTGAATAATACCTGTTGGTTTGGTATACAGTTGTTCATTAGTCCGGCTACGGAGCCTGTCCGAATCTGCTAGTTTTCAATAAGTTAAATCCTATAAATACAATATGCAACAAAAATCCCGTCCGATCCTTGTAGGAGCGACTCAGATCGTCAATATGAACCACTTTTCCTATGGGACCAATGCTTGAAACTCGAAAAATAATATCGTCATTTTCATACAAAACTGTTCGGCTGGCCCGGCAATTTATAATATGAAAATGTTGTTTTTTTTTTCTTCGAGTTTCAAGCATTGGTCCGATAAAAAAAAAGTTGTTCATATTGACAGTCTGAGTTGCTCCTACAAGGATTGGACCGGGTTTTTGTTACATATTGTATACTTTGTCGAAACAACTAACTACTAACTACTACTAACCATCTTCTGGGTGCTATTAAATGATAATTTTTCAAAACTAAAATCCGACTTCACCCCAAAACTATACAACTGATTTTGATAAAAATTCTAAGAGACCAACTAACAAGGGAGCCATTTCAAAAAAAAAACAAATATTTTCAGTCGTCTACGAATCATCGGTGAACATACATATAAAATTTCGAGGAATTGATAATCTCCTCTTTCTTGAATATCGGTTAATAATTAAAAAAATAAATAACAACCATTTTCTTGAGATTTGTATGAAATACCAAACCGTGACCTTATATTTTTTCTGTGCCGTGACATCCGAATAGCGCTCCTAATATCAGTTTAATATGGATATGATAAATGACAGGTGACATTATTTTGTGACGTTTTATTGTTTGAATAGTCCAAAGGATTTTTTGGCGGGAAGTCAAGGTGTTCAGTTAAATCGTTTTGCAAATTGATTCTAGTGAACTTTATAATATGAAAGTGTAGTTTAGTGTTATAAATGCTCATGCTCATGGACAATATGTAAAATGTTTAAAGTGGACACTCATAGTGCGGTTGTAGTGATATTTATTTGCGGACTGTGGTGGGCGTCTTTAGAAGCCGTCCGCCACTCTATCAGCTATAAAAACCAGTGGGCTCCCTTGAAGCAATCAAAGGACCTACACCAACCTTTGATTGTATAGTTAGGGTTAGGGTTAGGAATAAAGAAGTGAATAAATAAAGATAGGCTCTAAAAGACTAGTATCAGAGCCGTTAAATAATTTAAAAAAAAGAAAACAGTCCAAAATAACTTAGTTTTGACTCTGAATACTACTCTATTGTATTTAGGAGATTATTTTAATGCCTATTTGAATTGCTTGCTGCAGTCTCTTGAAGAAACCATTGCATGAGACTCGTCCTACAACTTCTCGAAACAATATATAACATTTACAGCTTCAACTTCTCGAGTGTGGAAACAAAATGACGTTATGATCAGCCATATGATAGACATCTGAGTGGAGAACGGTGTCGTGCGTGATAGATGCCAACAATAATAGGGACGGCTTGGTTGCGTCACGGATTGCTATGTGGAACGATAGTACTGGATGTGAAAACAACACGAGTTATGTTCAGCCATCTGATTAGAGATCCGAGTGAAGAGCAGTTTCATGTGTGATAGACGCTAACAAATCCAACAATAGTAGGGACGGCTTGGCTTTTCCACGAATTGCTATTTAGAACTACAGTACTGGATGAGGAAACAAAATGAAGTTATGATCAGTCATCTGATAGAGATCCGAGTGGAGAGTGGTGTCGTGCGTGATAGACGCCAACAATTATGTAGGAACATCGTGGCTGCGCCACGGATTGCTATGTAGAACTACAGTACTGGATGAGAATGCAACATATGAAGCATTTCTTTAGGATAGCTGTATCAAAAAGAAATTGAAATTATTTAAAGTTATTTAGAGACGTCAGGATGGAGGAAATGGAAAGTTAAAGATAGGTGTTTGGAAAGCTCGCCAGTGTCTACAGATGAAGTATCTCTCCAGGCGGAATTTAGCTCGGTGGTGGGAGTACTCATTGCTAGTGCTTTCGCAAGTTAAGCATCCCTGAGCGTGGTCCTCCTTTAGATGGATAACCACACGTGGCTTAAATATACTTATTTCAACTGAGCCGTGCCTGCTTACTGGAAAGTACTTGCCTTTTTATTACATTACATTAGTGGAGTCCCAATGTTTCATACTAATTGTAGGAGAAATTGAGACTCCACTTTTGGGGCTTACTGTACCTATGTTTGAGAAATAAATTATTGACGACCTCCGTGGCGTAGTGGTCACCATGCTAGTCCGCCACCGAGAGGACCGGGTTCGATCCCCGGTCAGGGCAAGTTGAACAATGGCCATTTTCAAATTGTCCTGGTTCTTGGTTGTTTATCTTTATATGTATTTGTTATAAAGTATAGTATCGTTGAGTTAGTACCACACAAGACAAGTCTCGAACTTACTTTGGGGCGAGCTAATCTGTGTTGCTTGTCCCTATATATTTATTGATTGATTGATGGTTCCGCAGCTCTGTCTCCTCTACGTATGTATTTAAAATTCCATCCATTAGTACATGTGTATGCATTAAGGATGTAGGAACTCCTAGTAGGTAGCCACGGACTAGCTGGAGCAGTTGGAGCTCCTACATAAAGAGGTAGGTAAGGTACGTAGTGGAGAGCTTGAGAGAAACAGCAGAAACAGTTATTTTTGTTTATTACAACTTTACAATACTGTTATATATTTTACAATAAATACTGATATAGATGTGATCAGCTCGAGAGATGGTAGTGGAATGATACAGAAAGATGAGGAAGGAATCTAAAATTTAAAAATTGAATTTGGAAATGAAACTATTTTTTAGAAAACGGAATAGGAGGTAAACTGGAACATGAAGGATGAGGTTTATTGTAACATCGTTACAAGAACAAAGAGACCTCTTATCCAGCAAACTTGTAAACCTACCTATGTCGTACAAAATTGTATACCTATGTAATTACATATAAGGTACAGTGTTTTGTTTTTCATGTGTGTAAGTGGCCACCACTGGTGTCAGATTTTTCAGACTGCTTAAAGGCGTTTGACATAGCTTGACGACTACCATACAATGATGACAGCCGGGACCAATGGCTTATACGTGCCTTCCGAAGCACGGAGGAGCTCGAGACATTTTTATGCCACTTGTGGTCACCCATCCAAGTGCGAACCACGCCCGATGTCGCTTTACTTGCGATAGGTGATAGTATGTTGCGTTTACAAAAACTTGATTTGCATTCAAGAACCTTTCTTTCCCTACTTTCTGGGCAAAACCCAGTACTGAGTAAAATTAAGGGTTCCCGTATCCTGTTCATCTATTGGCCGCACATCCTTGCAGATGCACTCGCTGGGAGATGAGCTTTGCATATTTTAAACACCGTTAACCTGCGCCGTTCACGGAAATGCATTCGACGAATACCACTTTGAACTAGACTTTACCCTTTCATGAATAAGATATGAAGTCTATTCTGATGGGATATAAACGAGGCTTGGTTTAATGGTTAGTACCATGCTTATCGATTAGTATTATTCCTTCCAATGCAGTTGTCGGGTCTTTAGAGACATGTATGAGTCAGATTACCTTGAAGTTGAAATTATTGAGGAAATACTCTAGCTAGCAACGGTTTCGTAAGAATTTTCTCTTATGTTACTGAATTTCAGATATTTTTAAATGACTTTGAAGAT
The DNA here is from genome assembly GCA_943193695.1 of Acrobasis suavella. Lineage (NCBI taxonomy): Eukaryota > Metazoa > Arthropoda > Insecta > Lepidoptera > Pyralidae > Acrobasis > Acrobasis suavella. The sequence continues at coordinate 512,591 of OW971939.1, forward strand.
TGGTGATGGTTGGCTAATCGACTGAAATTAGTCGGCATTTGTATGTATTATGAATAATTTTACACTACACGAGTAAAATTATTCATAATACATTCCTACTTTTATTTCCTTTATAATAACGATTGTTATGATTGCGGCAAATTATTGACTGCGTGTGGGAAGTTTGACTGAAATTTTCGTAAAAAAAATTATAGATACCTATATATATTTTATAGTGTGATGTCCTACGGGATTCTTCTCTGGGGGAGTGCTGCTGATATACAGACTATTTTTATTTTACAGAAAAGGGCAATTCGTTTTATTTATGATTTAGTATCGAGAGACTCCCTAAGACATTTTTTTGAGAAAATTGATATACTCACTGTACCATCCCAGTACATATTTGAAAATATAATGTATGTGAGGAAAAATATTGCCTTATTTAATAAAACGGGTGATATTACGGTTAGAAAGTTACGTAACATAAATGTTTTAGTTACCCGTATTATAGGCTGAAAACAGTCAGTAAATCGTTTAAGGGAAACTGTAAAAAGTTTTATAATAAATTGCTAGAATCGGCCCTTGATATAAAATTTAAAGGTTATGTAAAGAAAGTACTTTGTGAGAAGGCTTATTACGGAACCGATGATTATCTTAAAGACAAGAATGTCTGGCTTGACCTTGGCGCGGGTCCCTCTTAAAGGTTTATATTTGTACACTCTCAAATGTCATAATTTTAGTACAATCGGTACATGTACTTTATTTACAAATTAACATTAATTTCAAATTTGACATTATTCTTAATTAATAATTATTACATAGCAATGTATTCTCAGTCCACACATCTAACTTTAATATCAGTATATGTAATTGTAAAATTGACGTTTTTGGAGAAAATGCTGCAGTACAGTTTGTTACCGCTTCTTCTGTACTCGCGCTTTGGAGGCGGCAGTAAACTTAGTTGTAAGTAAATGATCTGACGTCAACAACTTACTATTAAGAAATCGAAAGAAAGAAAAAGAAATGACAATTATCAAGCGATATAAATATCCAAAGAAAAATAAATGATTTTTGACTTTTACATTCTTTATGAAAAAGATCATGTTGGTTTTTTTTGTTGGGAAAACCATGTCAAGCAGCTTATTCCATAATTTTCACGACGTGGAAGAAGATTCCTATGTAACGTAAGAATCGATTTGAGTGTGATTAAGATGTGAGCATAAATTTCTTTAGGGCTCTAATAGACGAGCCATCTTACACCCGCGATTGTCTCGCTACACAAATTGCCGCGGGCATCCTATAGCTCGTCTGTTAGAGGCTTTATTGATCACTCAAATTAATGTATATTAAGTATGCGTCTTGGAGCAACGATGTGTTCACCAACCAACCTGCAGCTAGCTTCAGCTTGGCTCTCCTCTCCTGATCCAGTCGGTGGGTGGAACCGTGGATGTAGCTGCGGTATTCTTTGTCGCGGCACAACGTCGGCTGCTTGGTGCACATCGCGTGTGGCAGTGTTCCTGGACAGTACCAACCATATTTTTCAAAACTAAAACCTGACTTACACAACCGATTCTGTACCATATGACAAGTACAAACTTAAACAAAAAAAAAAAGAATTCTTCTATTCGGCTCAGACATCTTCGAATAATGAACATACATAAAAAATCGCGACGAATAGATAAACTCCTCCTTTTTGAACGTCGGTTAAAAAAAAGGAACGTCTAACTTGTATTTAGTCCGATAAATAAAGAAACAAATTAACAAGCACACCGACAACTGGTCAAAATATAATCTGAAATATTTAACCCCGACAAAAAGAGGGGTGTACGTTAATATCTGTCTGTCTGTCTATTGAAAATTTTGACGACCTCCGTGGCGTAGTGGTCACCATGCTAGTCCGCCAACCAGAGGTTCCGGGTTCGATCCCCGGTCAGAGCAAGTTGGAAAATGGCCTTTTTCAAATTGTTCTGGGCCTTGGATGTTTATCTATATATGCATTTGTTATAAAATACAGTATCGTTGAGTTAGTATCCTATAACACAAGTCTCGAACTTACTTTGGGGCTAGCTCAATCAGTGTAATTTGTCCCTATATTTTTATTTATTTATTATTGAAATACGAGGTTCTTTTTAATTAGCCTATCAAGTAAACTTAATAAGAGTATTTTATTTAAGGAGTACCCAAACCAAACATAGTTGCCAAAGCGGCCGGAGGAAATTGCAAAAATTTGCAAAAATGTTACAAAGTTTTATAGGTCGAAAACAGTTAAGAAATAGGACAACAATATCGGACAACTTATATAATCGATTGAATCCCAAGAGTCTCCATTTATGCACGATCGCTCACACACATTAATGGTATCCTATCTATAGTGTTTCAAAATTGATCGGAATTTCCCCAAAAATCATTATTACTAGCGGCTTCACGTGCATTAGAATATCTATTCCCATTGAAATCGATTGAATCCCAAGAGGCTGCAATTATGCAAGGTCGCTCGCACACATATTAATGTTATCTATCTTAGTGTTTTAAAATCAATCGGAATTTGCCCAGAAATCTTTATTACTAGCTTTATTACTTATCACAGTCTTAATGTGCTTTAGAAAATCTATTCCCATTGAAATTGATTGAACCCTAAGAGGCTGCAATTATGCAAAATCGCTCGCACGCATATTAATGTGTTCGTGGTAATTCTGCAGCAATTGAATGTCTGGCCTCTCGGCGTGCTCTGCGATTCAGTACTTCCTGTATTGAATTGCAGAGCAATTCGCATGTTCTAATTCGTATTAATGATGGTTTTAATGAAGTCAATCATCGAACTATAAAAGTATATTATTTTGACTATTCCTTGTCTGTACATTTTGGTATTATTGCCCTACTTTGCTAAACATGCTCATAAAGAGACTCAAGAAGAACGACAGATACGAGAAAGCTCTAGGAGAAAAGTTTTTTACCTGAAACAGTACCTCGATTGCTAGTGGTAAAACATAGTGCACACTACCAGGCATTGAGATTATATAACAAACAGCCGGTCGAGCTAAAACTAACACTTTAAACCAAACGGTTTAGTTGCAAGCTAAACCAATATTTACTGGAAAAGTGTTACTACTCTATCGAAGACTTCCTATCATAGAATTAATGGAGAAAAAGTACGAGTACGTTTATAGCAGGTGCAATTCTACTATTTAAGGTTTTTTTGACATGTTGTTTATTAATATCAGGATGTTAATTAGTCTGTAATTAATAAGGATAACTTTTGCATATAAGTTATAATTATAATATTCTACACGATACTGTTTTGTACTGAATAAATGAGTATTAATATGAATATACAAGGATAACTTCAAACATTATAAACGTCGCGATGATATCGCCCGTGGTAACTATACCTTCAAATTTTTTCACAAATTCAACAGCTGTTCTCTGCTGTGGGATGGGAATGGATACACGTGAAGGCGAGGGACTTTGAGCTGAAGCGCTTTCTTCTGATGTTTCCTTATCTTCATCGGGCTCCTGTAAAAGATTTCAATCTGACATGTTTTTCCAAGTTGAACCAATCTGAAATTTGCGATCATATTACCCTACTAAAACTTATTTTCTTGAGGAATGTCACTGTGAGGAAACTCGCACAGAAGTGAATATGCATGTGTACTTGTATAGGTTTTCTGATGTAACTTGTTTCAAACATGGTCAAATCAGATCTTTCCAATGAGAAACAAAAAAAAATCTTATTATCGGGTTTAAGCATAAAATTTGTAACAATTCATACAGTCCTCCTTTGAGAAAGACAGACTAAGTAAAAAAATATTATCGATGCATAATGATGATATGTTAAACTCTTATTTCTCACCAACAGCCAACGTAAAATTGACTATTTTTCTCCCCGTGACAGCAGTGTTATCCATTTCTCTCTATTAATTTTGATTGTACATGTCACATTCTTAAAATGGTCTATCATCAAGGAAGAAAATATAATACATAAACTGTAAACTTACAGGAATCACCATCATATGTTTTATATGAGGCATGCTATAAATAAATCTCCAAAAATCGAAGCATTTCTGCTGTACAAACTCCGTGTCTTCCTTTGAAGGGGTGAAATCAAAGGTGAGGTGCTGGGGCTCCAGAGATTCCCCACACTCAGCTTCGCCAAAATCACTGGATTGACTCGAATCACTGGATTGAATCGACTCACTGGATTGACTCCTACTATCTTGAGGAGAGGAAATAGCAGCATAATCGTTAATGAGACAAGTGTCTCCAGAATTAGCACTGAAACAACTCATTTTTGTGGTGTCTTCATCTTTGTCAAATTCATCACGAATTAAAATATATTCAGCTGCTGAAGACAAATTTTGGGAACCTTCTTTTTGAAAATTTACTGGTAAATTTTCGTTATTTTCTGGCATGGACGGGATGGTACTGAGTTTATGACATCTAAATGTGTTAGAATAAGAATGCATGTTTTTACAATACTCGTAGATACAGTTAATGTGGTAAGTAATTAGTGTATACAGTTAGTGTGGCAGGTAATTAACACACTTTTAAAGTAGGTAATCAATTGTAATTGTTTTACTGTATTCTCTTTGTTGTTTTACTTTTAGCAATGACATTACAAATGACACAATATCATGATCATTATCAAAGATAATATATAAACACCCCAAAGAAACCATTCTATATGCCTTTGAAAGTAATAAAATCTTTTTGTTGAACATTTTATAACTCACCTATTTGCTGAGTTATATGTTATTGTTTGTAAGGGTTATTATCAAATATTTATTTATTGTATATTCTATATATACAATATGGTTCCAAAGATATAGAGTATACAAGTATGATTCTTTGCGTATTTGTGACATATCAATATTTTTTTTGGGTTCCTATCAAAGAAAATATGACAGGGTCTGTATATTCTACAATGAGCAAAAAAAAAAAAATTTTTTTTGATATTCTAAGTCTTTGACAGTCGGACATTTGCACAGCTGTTTTTCTTGTTTTTGTTTCCGTTTCGTTTTTCTCGATAGTTATGCCTTTTATTTACAAATCAGCGATGAATGTACCCAGAAACGAAGCCAGTCAAAGCTTTAACCGATTTGAAAGGTATTCAGTGGGTTCAGGTTATAGCTCGGGCTCCCATCTATACACCGACTTGCCCGGCGAATGCAGTGAAGACGTGTCTACCGAAACAGATAAGGTTAGTGCCTACCTCTACATACTGTACACCATACATTTACAGCCTTAATATTCCACTGCTGGAATAACCACCTCTATATCTATATATATATAACTAGCTTTTGCCCGCGGCTACGCTCGCGTAGGGGAGTAATTTATCAAAATCCTTTCTTAGGGGATGCCTACGTCATAGAAGCTTTATGCATGCAAAGTCTAAGCCCGATCGGTTTAAAATTGACAAAGTTTCATACAAAGTTTCATCCCCTATTTTGTCCCCTTGGGGGTAGAATTGATCAAAATCCTTTCTTAGCGGATGCCTACGTCATAACATCTACCTGCATGCCAAATTTCAGCCTGATCCGTCCAGTGGTTTGGGCTGTGCGTTGATAGATCACTATGTCAGTCAGTCAGTCACCTTTGAGTTATATATATTTAGATGGACACACGGATTTGTCATCGCAGTAAATCTTAGGTTTTTGTACAGGGGATGCTGTATTATCTATATTTTCAAACTTGCCCTGGCTGAAGATCGAACCCAGTACCCTCAAGTGCCGGACCAGCGTGGTTAACAATACGCCACGGAGATCGTCAGCTATTATTGAACGAGTCACTTTGAATAATCTTAAACACAGTTGGTGAAATACGTTCAGGTGGTTAGCGTACACATTTTTATAATTCTTCTAGTTATAACCATTCGACCACTTCTTGTTGAAGCTACTTTTAAAAGATTCCTGGTTTTGAACACTTTGTAAGTGAATGTACGAGTATCTATGAATGGGAAACTCTTTATTGCACTTACACAAACAAAAAAAAAAAAACATTGAAAATATATACACTTCTGGTATGGGCACGGAATTGATATAAGGAAAAAACGGAAAGTCAGATTTATTGCAAGTCACAAGTTTATGGTTGTTACATAAAGTTAAGTACAAGTGACGCCCTGTAAGGGCACAGCAAACATGAGGGCAACTAGTTGCCACTTTACTTACGAATCTAATTGTACAATTAACTGTGTTTATATAGTAGAGAAATCAAAGTGAATTTGTAGCAAAGTTATCATTGAAAAATTCAGATATTTTGTAATAGCATTTATTTATGAGGATTTCCTTTAGATTTTTGGCAAATAATGAAGATTTTTCTATATTCTTCAAATAGTTAAGGATATTGTTGTATACCTATTTTTATATCCATGTGATGAGGGCTGGATGAGACTAGTTTTATTTTGGTGTTCGGTCTTTCTGACACGTTTAGGTCTCTATTATTTCTTTTTTTTTTATTTTCTTTTTGTGTGTAAAGACCTTCGTGTTTCTTCATGATTCTAAGATGTATATAGACGTTAAGGTGAGAATTTGATGTTTCACGAAATATGATTTACAGGATGTCATTTGGTCAATATTGGCTAGTATTCTAATAAATTGTTTTTGCATTGTAAATATGTCATTTGCTTCACAAGAATTACCCCACAGGACTATGCCATATGATAGTCTTGAAGGTGCGTATGCATAATACGCTGCCAGGCACGTTTTTAAGTCAGTTTCCCGTTTAAGTTGATTTAATGCGTAAGAAAAAGAAGATAATTTATTTTTTAAATTTTGAATGTGTGGTTTCCAAGTCACATTTGTGTCAAGATCAATGCCTAGTAGAGTCGCAGTATCGTACAAAATGCATGCCTCTTCCCCGTCCCCGCACCTCTCCCCCTTGTCGCCTTGTTAAGTGTGTTGAGGGGCGAACGCACACATACACAAATTGACGTGTGCACGGATGTATAGTTTCGTTTGTAGTAGTAGGCGGCATAAATAATACTCCACTTATAATTGTAGCGGGAGCGAGGTGATATGCTCGACCGCCACAAAGGGAAGATCTTCCCGCCAGGCATGTTGTTGCGCCTGGGGGTTGACGGTGTATCGTCGGAAGTTGTATATATGCAGCGAATCGGGTGAACTCTGAGATCGAGATGTAGGATACTCTGCTGGCGCCATCTCATATGCTTCTTGTGGACTATATTGTCGGTTGTCTCTTGATTGTAGTTACTCGTAGTGGCCGTAGAGGTCGCCACAGGACTCCCTCCCAAGACTGAAGGTCTGATAGCTTTTTCAAGTGCAGTCTGTGCTTCATGTCGTAGCTTGCAAGTGCCAGATGATTCTGTCCCAGTGAGTCGGGAGCCTTCCAGTGAGTCGGAATTGAATTGCTTGCTCGTGGCCTGCGGTGAGTCGAGACCGTGCTGAGCGTGCTCGTAGTCTGCGGTGAGTCGAGACTGTGTAGAGCGTTTTTTTTTTCGACTTGATGATGGAATGATGTCCACTGCCGGGAGTGCCACGCTGGAGAGTAGATGCCTCAGATCCAGGGTGCGATGCTGCGGGGGATGCGCCGGTCGCTGAAGTTGTCGAGTAAGTTGTGGGTGCTTGGTGTCAGGACCAGGAAGCTCGGTGAGTCGGCTGCGATGGACCTGAAGATTGACCCGTTGCGCTGGCTTGCTGTGAGACTGCTGCTGACCAATATTGAGTGAGAGAGAGGAACAATGATAACAGAGTTCGACGATGCTGAAGAAGGCTGCTGATGATGGAGAAGGTTGCTTTCAATCACGTCGGGGTCACCACTGTAGCGGGAGCGAGGTGATATGCTCGACCGCCACAAAGGGAAGATCTTCCCGCCAGGCATGTTGTTGCGCCTGGGGAACCGCGGCTCCGACGGTGTATCGTCGGAAGTTTTATATATGCAGCGAATCGGGCGAACTCTCAGATCGAGATGTAGGATACTCTGCTGGCGCCATCTCATATGCTTCTTGTGGACTATATTGTCGGTTGTCTCTTGATTGTAGTTACTCGTAGTGGCCGTAGAGGTCGCCACATAATAAATAAATAAATAAATATATAGGCACAAATAACATAGATTGAGCTAGCCTCAAAGTAAGTTCGAGACTTGTGTTATGGGATACTAACTCAACGATACTATATTTTATAACAAATACATATTTAGATAAACATCCAAGACCCAGGACAATTTGTAAAAGGCCATTTTCCAACATGCCCTGGCCGGGGATCAAACCCGGGACCTCTGGGTGGCGGACTAGCATGGTGACCACTACGCCACGGAGGTCATATAAAGCGCCTGTGGTATGGGTGCAATAAATATATTGAATATGAGTCTACTTTGACATCAAGTTCTTCTTGCACAGATCCCCCTGGATTCCGAGTCATCTTTCAGCGTGTTTGGTGAGAGTGCGTGCGGGGTGCCGCAGACGGCGCAGCACCTGGTGCTGGACTTCACGCACAACGAGCTGGACAACGAGTTTGTGCAGAAGAAGTGCTCCGACTTCTGGGAGTTCGTTGACAGCCATCCGGAGATACATCACATGATGGTTATACCAGTGGGTATTCTGGGTATATAGTCATGTAGACCCCGTTGTCTAGTCGAACTGACGTCACTTTTTTGTATGGCTGCCATTGGGTGCCGAACTCCCCTGGGCAGTCTGGAAGTCGATAAACAGACCCCGGACTGGCGTTGGGACATGTCAAGAGTACCGGCGGTTACCTACCTAACATAGTTTTCCTATTATATAAATTGAGAAGGCTTCCCTTATTTTGAAGTCATCAAAAAAGAGAAGCCTTCTCAATTCACTTATTTGTGTTTGTTACCTCAAAACTCATATTTCTTTTGTATATTTTCAAATTCTTTTGTATAATTTCTGTGGGACCAGAAATTAATCAAAATTATAAAAAAATAGGTTCAGTAATTTGGTGTTAAAGCAAAATAACTTGAAAATATAAACGTCCAAGTTGTGTATTTAGATTTTTTGTGAGTTTTGGTCACTGGAAACGAAGTCGGTTTTCCAAGTATGTTTGTAATAATTCTAAAATAAAAATATTGCAGGAATCTCAAAACTACCCTAGCCCTGCAAGCTTCGAAAGCTCTGAGGAGACCACGGACCGTTCTCCAACTAAGGAGGAAAGTGTGGTTAAAGAACACACCGCCGTGTCCATGCTTGACTTCGTTAGTAGAGAAGGTAATGTATACTATTGCTTCATTTGTTAAATAACTTCTAATTCCTTTCTTTATCTCTTGGTGGGGTTGACGCAGCATGGAAGTCGCCTTCATTTTACTATTTTTAGTCACATCAACCGTTAAATAAAAATAAATAAATATATACGGCCAAATCACACTGATGTAGCTAGCCCCAAAGTAAGTTCAAGACATGTGTTATGGGATGCTTAATTACTATGTTTTATAACAAATACCTGTATAAATAAAGATCTAAGACCCAGTCAAACTGAAAAAGATCATTTTCTATCTTGACCTGACCGGGGATCGAACCCGGGACTCCGGTGTGGCAGCCTGAGATGATGACCACTAGACCACAGAGGTCTTCAACGTTACATCCTTACTTGTCATATTCTGGTTCACACACTCCATCCACCATTTCTTTGGCCTCCTTCTTATATCTACTGCTAATAGAAATTACCTTTTTAAAATTATTTTACAGCTCTGGATACGAGTTCTTTGGAGCACATCTTAATTTTTTTCACTTCTTTATTCTAGTCTCAGTAATAAGGTTTAATCATTTCTTTTTTTTTTTATAAAATAAAAGTATGTTGACTGTCGTGTGATAGTATTGGTCATTGCAGATATACGTACACTGTTATGTCTTTGTCAGTGTCAGAGTAGACAGAGCCTAGGAATAAAAGATCTAAAGGATAGTTTAAGCGAGTTTGTGTGCGACGCAAGAAGGGATAACCGGCCAAGTGTGTGTCGGGCCACGCACAATGTAGGGTTCCGTAGTTGCGAATGCCGACTTTGAGTTCACGCCTCACTGAATAAAAACTCATAAAAGACGAGTTATATAGAATTTGTATGAAATTTTCATTTCCCGAGTAAATTTTATTACTTCGTTGACTCTAACTTATAGACCCTACTTAGTTCTGCTAGTTTTCCTTTTAACTTCGTTATATATACTATTACCATGAATTTTTCACATGTCTATATACAACCGTTTAGCTAATAGAGGGGGACACTTGGCTCTAACAAAAATTTGCAACCAAGAACCATATATTTTATAAACGAAACTTGTAAATGAGAAAATAAAATAAAGAATGGTGTTCTTAAACAAAATATTTTTGAAAAACTTATTCAACGGCACCTCACACCATGGGTTAGTTAAGAAAAACAAAATTATTTCCTTTTTAGATCAATGGGAGCTACACTAAAAATATTTATTTTTTAATTTTTTTGTGACGCTTTATGGCGAGATATTAATATTAATATACACGGACAGACAAGTTAAAAAATACCCGACCAGCCTCTTTACTTATAACTTCAATTTTCTCTTAAACTAAAAATAATTTAACCATGAAAATTTTTATTCAGAAAGACTTAATTAAAATCTTTTATATTAATATCATTTATAGTTAAAGAGAAAATTCAAGATATAAGTAGAGGGCCTGGTCAGGTATCTTGGTACTTGACTATACATACCCATGCTAAATTACAGCTTTCTAGTACTAATAGTCTCTGAGTAAAACCGCGGACGGACAGACAAACAGATATGGCGAAACTATTAGGGCTCTTTGTTTACTACGGAACCCTAATAAGGGAATCAAAACAGTGATGGGTTGCTAGACCCATCTTCTATTGACATGAGTCGGATTTTGACTGATACCCACGATCTACTTTAAAATAGAAGTAGCTGGTACTTTCTAAGTTTATTCTCCAGTATAGAATTAAGCATTCCAAATATCAGATCAAGATTCTAATTCCTTTACAACCGATAACTTTGTGATTGCTTGCTTTTCTCTTAAAGGCCTAATCGACAAGTCTTTCGAGGCGAAGATTCCTCAAAGGTTCTGTCCCCTTGGCTCCAGGGAATACATAGAGAACCAAACTACTAGAAGCTTGCAGAAAAAAAAGAAGGAAAAGAAGTCAGGTAAGAGATTTTACTTTTAAACAATAAGTCAATGCTTAGTGGCTGTTAATTCAGGGCTTTTTAATTTATTACAAATTGCGGCTCGTTAATTATTTAAAACCTTATACATCTTTGTTTATACAATTATTAACTGTATAAAACAGAAAACAACGCGCAAACATCGAAACGTGTCTTTCGAAGCACATCCCAGAACGGAATAGCAATTTATGGCCGCCGCGTCCGTTCATCCGGTCGGGCCGCGGTTGACACCAACATGCCTCATACCACGCAAACGACGAAGCGGTATATATAGTTTGCGATAATTAAGCGACAGTTGCTAGTCGGAGACGAATTATAATATCTATCAACTCTCGGCGAAAAGACTATACTTACATTATATTGTGACAATGTTAACCTAAATCTACCTGCAAAAAGTGGTATTTTTCGCCCACTACCTTCTGTTATCTTAGCGTTTTCCTGGTTGCATCGTGTGTATGTATGCCGCAGCAGCTTAAAAAGATCGTAGACTCAGCGAAAATATTACTTAAAGAGAAATAGAGAAATGCGCTAATTTTCAGCTAAAACCTTAGGTAGATGCGATCAGTTATGTAGATTATTAAGTTACGCGTTTACCTTACCAATTACCTTATCCAACTACTTTTTTGTTATTTTTCGTATATGGAAGTAACCATCACTGATGTTAGATTTGACAAGCAGCCGAAAGGCATCAGACATATACTCGTAGGTTCATGACTACAAGCAACTAAGGGTTCGGATACCGTATTCCCGATACACGAGTGGAAAATGCCTCTTTCTGACCAGGTAAAACGCAGATCCACTATTTATGACTCACTTTCACAAAGAAGGGGAGAGGAATAAAAGAACCCTCGGAAAGTCAATCCCTGTAATTTGAGCAATTGTTTTTTGTAAAAATGGTGATTCTTCTTCTTAAGGGGATATCTGAATTTTCCAGGGTCCAGTGCTGCCCCCATTTAAAATAAATCATTTGATAGGAAACGGAGACATCATTTAAAATTTTGTCTTGGCCAGACTCTAGATAACCCTTTAAACTATTTTATAAACTACTGTTGACAGTTTAAAGTGAGAACGTAAAGCTTTTCTGTGCACAATTGCCAAAAACGGCCACTTTTGGCGTATGTGCGTAGAAATGCTTCATATTATCACTTTAACTGTAAACAGTAGTTCATAAAATAGTTTAAAGGGTTACCTAGAGCCTGGTCAAGACAAAATTTTATATTATGTTTTCTTTTAAATGATTTAATTCAATTGGGGACAGCACTGGAGCCCAAAAAATTTAGGTAGCCCCTTAAGGTGCCTCTCCAAGTAGTGAAATTGGCGACCAACTTGGAGTAGTCCTCTTTTTCATAGAATTTTTTATTTTACATGAATTTTCAAAATGTGAATTCCAATAATGTAAATTGAATAATGTCAAGACCATATGATACTCTCCACAGAGCCCTTGATTGGAAATTGGAACCCACATGGTAGGCGTAAACGTGGTCGCCCCAAACAAACTTTGCACCGTACCGTCATCATACCAGGATAATCCAAGTTAAGCAGCTTGGATTATCCTGGAGTGAAATCAAGAGCGCAGCAGTTGACAGATCGAATTGGTGACGTGTTGTGTTTGCTCTTTGCCCCGACAGGGGGATATAGGAATTGAGAGAATTCTAATAAAAAGATGACTGATTTTAATTTCAATTTTGTCCCAAAAGTTTGCATATGTGGCGGTAAATGCAACACCTGCAGCAAGATTCAGCCAGCAGAGAAAGTGCTGCACTCCACGCAAGAAGTCATGAATATGTGTGAGAACATGAAGAAGTGGGACCTGAAACATCCCAAGTACATACATCCTTAAACTAGTTTTAGCTTAAATGACTTTTGGCTTAAGATAGGTACAAACTTTTTGCCGTACGGTTCGACCTAGAATAGGATCACCTCATTTTTTAAGGGATCGCCCAACAGGCTATGGCATGGGCTGAGCTCGGTGTTTGTCTTACCTGATCGAATGAGGAGATTAGTAAAACAAGGAAGGTATAATATATAGGATAAGCTCATTGAAATGGCAGTGGACGGGGTACAGCGCGAAGAACCGACAGCCAAAAGGGGAGAAAGGTTCTTGAATGGCGATCACGTACCGTGACGTGTAGCGTAGGAGTTCTGCCTAATAGGTGGTCGGACGACCTGAACAGGGTTACAGGAAAACGCTGGATGCAGGCCGCTTACAATCGTTTTGGAAATCTTGGGAAAGGCCTGTGTCGTGCTGGACATAGCCCTCCCCCAAGCATCCTGTAGACTTCCTGTAGCTAATATAATGATGAAGCATTTCTTAATGAGGGTAACTTATACTTAATATTATGTAAAGTCATGGGGCACGTACACTCAGGCTTCAAAAATGGAGTCATAATTTTTGAAACAACTAGTATGAGAACGAGACATTAGAGCTCAAACACGACCGATAGTATGCCAATTAAATTTTGCGACACCTGTCAGCGACGGTCAATTGGCGATAGCAGTGACAGTCGGCGTCAATCAGTAATCGTCGCGAGACAATACGCGACACTGGTCGTCGATCGTCGCCGTCTGTCGCGAGCTGTCGGTAGTTCGCTGTCGTTCGTCTGTCTGAACCCGAATATACATTCTCCAGGTCCATGGAGCCCCCGGGTCGCGTCATCCCCCTGATTCACTGCACCATGCAGCGCAAGGTCAGCTGCACTCAAATGGACTCGCCCGTTAACTCGCCTGGACGCATGAGCCAAGGGACATTCTAGCAATATAAAATGTATTACCTAATTCTTTATCAATTATTGATCCTGTTAATTCTTAATTATACTTAGTTTTTAATTCGTTTATTGTATTTAGTTTTAATAAATTTATTTTTAATTTTATAGTTTATATTTTTCGTTTAATTTGTATTCTCGTTTACCGTTTTACCGTGTCAAATTTATGCCGATAAATTTGACACGGTATTTTGTTCTTTGTTAGGCCACAGGTTTGCCAGATCAACACCACAATCGAATTCTTACAAAGTAACCCTATAACAGTATAACCCAAGATGAAAAGACATTTTTTTGAGTCTTTCTAGGTCTATACTAAAGTACTCTGTGGTCTACATCGATGGGGTTGGTGGAATATGTTTGGGTGGAACCAATGCCGCGTGGTTCTCAGCATTCAACATTCATCAATGTTCGGATTTTCACAAATATCGTTGTTGAATCAAGCATATATATTTAGCAGAGAAGTGGTACTTAATGTTTAATAAGCATAAGCTGATGAAGATGTTTATGTCATAAGGCAGGCAAAGAGTAAAAAAAATTGCCTAAAAAAATCTTTGTAGGCTGGCGTCCGCGCAAAGAATAATATAGGTACATAAGGGACTATTCTTCTTTGGTTCAAATTGCTACCTTCTTTTTTTATATAGACAAATGATTTTTTAAAATAAAGATGGGCTCTAAAGGAATTGCGTCCAGAGCAGTAAAAAAAAATTATATTTTTATATATCTCTGGTAGGTATAGGAGTAATGACAATGACATTGTCCTGCAGTCAAATTGACACCAAATACAAATAAAAATACTGTGCGAAAGTTAACAATAAATTATTAATCTTTTTTATTAAAATGGACAATACCTTACAATAGCTATTTTTAGATAACATTTTAATTTTTTGTTGAATAACCAATGATACAATTACCAAAAGCCGATCTCAACTCGAAACAAGCCGAAGGAAAATGCAAGTGAGTATGTACTGTTTTGTACGGGAATAAATAGTAGAATGTAGTACCTGCTTCTCCTCCATCAAATAGAAGTCAATCTGTGAAGTGGACTCGTGAACCTCATAACCTTAACAGAGAATGGTCTTACAACTATTTAGTAGTGTCGTATATTCCGTTTATGTTTAACTCCAAAGTTTATGCAAGTCCTTTGGAATACGTCACTTTTGCCTCTGTTTAAACCCTATAAGAGCAAAGAACTTTATGCATACAGTGGCGCCGTGTATAAGGGTTAGTACTTGTCAAAGGGTGGCAACTTGGTGGAGTGGAGTGGATAATTTGAACATAGCTCGAAAAGGCGTTAGATTCCCATAGAGGATATTGACTACGTGAAGATCTAACCACCACCCCCTCCCCTCTATGACCAAGAGTGGTATTTTGAAGACCACCCTCCCCCTAAAAGGGTCACGTAGTATGGGTATGTAACCTTACCACCATGGAAATAAAGAACTTAACTGATAATATGTATGTATGTTTGTATTATATATATGTATACATTCAGGTGTCGCCCCATCTGCAAGAGCCGCCGCCGCGAGTGGAAAGGCCAGATCCAGGACACGTCTGCTGAACTGCTTTTGGACCGGAAACCTAAGCCCCTTTGTTTCCGCAGATGCCCCACTGTAAGGGAGCTTGATAAATACTTTCTCACCATCATCGACTCATTATGTCATTTTTCAACACCCTTGCTCGTAAAGTGAATTTAATTTCACCGGTTTTAGATATTTATAGCAGTTCATAAAACACGCGTGCGTTATGATGGCAAATAGTGAAGTTATATTCTACAACCGCATTATTTTCTTTTTTCAAATTTGGATTTGCCGCTGCCGGGTGCTGGCTGCCGCCGCACACCGCCAGCCAGTAGGCAGCGCCGCGCTGATTTAAAAAGTAACTCTGCGGGAAAATAACAGTGTGCATCACAGTTTTATAGTTCAGTTTGTTTATTTTAAATCAAAAAGTTCAGTTTATTGGGTATTGTTCCTCGCAAGTGTGTTGAAAAATGTCGTACGATATACCTACTCTATGTGCGTATATTGGTTCAACACACTCGGCTCTATTACGCCTAGTTTTTTATAACCACCATAACGCACTTATATCGTAATGTACTATTTCGTATCTATATAAATCATTTTCCGTATTGGTAATTTATCGTATTTGTCATTTTTTAATTGTAAATTTTTTGTATAATTAATTTCTCGTATCAGGCGTTTTTCATACTGGACGTTTATTATTTAAGTCATTGGTAGAGTTAATCATTATTTCAAGTGCAGGAAGTCCTGGACATATCCTCACCACGCCGTCTTCGAAGGACATTAGACTCAAATGTGTACACTCGCAATTAAAAATACTCGTATAGTTATTAGCTATAAAAGAAATAAGTTGTTTCGCTCGCTAGTTCAAAGGCTACACGAATTATTAGGGGTCCAGTACTGCCCAAAGGTTAATGTGATTGCCATTTCTACTCGATAAGAAGAAGAAGAATGTGATTGCAGAAAGTGTTCCCGAACAGTCCGTGTCCACTCTTCGGCCGCACCAAGCGCGTCCTGATCAACGAGCGAGACGCTGAGATCCCGCCCGCCAACGTGGTGAGGGTTTGCCAGGCTCCCATTGACGACCAGGTCGATACGCCCTACTTGAAATATGCGGAAATGGCTAAAAATAATGGTTATTTTATTTTATTTTATCAAACTTTGTTGTTCCTAAGTACAAATATACTTTTAGCAAATGGCGGACTTAATGCTAAGAGCATTTTCTCTCAGTCAACCATAGGGATAAACAGAGAAAATTATGCGGCACAAAAAGCAATACATATATACTTACAAATAATGTACAATTACATTATATACCTAATTATATATAAATTTCAGAATAAATATCTACTTATACAATACTTACATAATATACATCTCCTTATACTAACATATAAATAGCTATGAAGAGAAAAACTAAATAATAAAGACTTTACGATGAAAGGGAGTTTTAGTTTTTTAAGGAGAATTTAGTAGAAATTTCTCTAATGTATATATTCTTGTTCAGTTTTTAATGATCAGATTTAAATGATATGCAGTATTAAACAACTCTAATGTATTTTTCTAAAGAATGTTGGAATAAAAACATTTTAAATCTCCACTATTTTAAATATCAGACGCAATGTATTGCTATAATTTTTGAAGAATGAGTAGTGCCTCTGCTTGGATCACCCATGTGTCATCATTTTCTCTTTTGAGAGGTTATTCTCGAACGGACATTGTTGTAAGTATCTATAAATTTTTTACTTAACGGTCTGCTACATGTCAGATTTAAAATGATATTCAGTATTAAAAACTCTTATGTATTTATTTTTACAAAGAATGTTGGAATGAAAAACATTTGACAAGATAGCTAGCAACATGTATAAAAATGAAATAAAATATAACAAAAAATATCTTCACAACCGTCGACTAGGCGACATGACATTCTTGACTACGGATAATCGTAGATTCTTGATAATTCTAGTAAAGATTATTAAGATTGACATGGACAAAGAGAGATGGAATGGAGTGATCGCTCCGCAAACAAGACCTCCATACACCATCATCCTCTCCTCTTACTGGCCCCAGGATCTTGCGAAATACCCTTCTTTCCACCATGGAGCCTTCTTTCCTCTTTTAAAGTTAGCGTCCACGCCTCACACCCGCAACAACACACACAAGATGAATGCCTACCCTATCAAAAATATTTGTACACGTCTCTGACTTTTCCTGTATATCAGGTGCCTGGGACATGGTGACCAACTGCTGCGCCCACTGCAAATGTGGCCCGTGCTGTGCTTGCAACACGGGGACCTATTTGCATGACGAGGAGCCGGTGGGGGGCCGCAAGTGCGACATGAAGAAGTTCGACGCCCGGGTCAAGACCAACTACCAGGAGATGAGGATCATGTATGACAAGCCGTGAAACCTGCGGCTGGTTTTACAGTGACGCTTACCACGCGGGTGGTAACGTAGTGATGTACAAGAATCGAGTCCTCGAGTTCTAATTTTGAAGACTCGAGTCGGTTTTGCAGGGCTCTATGAGCTGAATAAGCTTGGAGTTGCGAGGCTATGCGAGCGTGAGTTCTCTGAGGAACGGCACGAGCCTTTACAAGTGCTCGAGTCTTACAATGAACTTGAGCTGTTCTTGAAACCTAGAAGGACTCGAGGCGTAATTTCAGATGAATTTTACTTATCCAACGTATGCAAGCAAACATTTTTTTAACTAATATTGTTATCAATCATATTTTGTTTCTCACTGACAGATCAGATCAGATAAATGAAAAAAATAAAAAAAAACCCTCTTCGTAGTCGGGTAAAAAGACGCGGGCGCAGAAAAAGGCTCGGATGCAGAAAGAGATTCGAGCTCTAATCTCACGCTCCGAGTTTCATTTAATCTCGCAGTCGTCGAGCCTTCCGTTGAAAGAGTCCAGCCTTGTAAACGACACCGAGTCCTAAGTAAAAGGACTCTGAGGACTCGAGTCTTGTAAGTACATCACTGGTGGTAAGCGCGGCCTGAAAGACATGCGACAAAAATGTCTGCGGTTTACTATACAAAAATCCAAGACGCTCGCTACGCGACGCGACGCTGACCAAACCATCACTGTAGAACCACTACCTATTCCTCCGTCAACGAACCATATATGGTTTTAACAATAATAAACTAAGCAAATCTATTTGTTCTTTTTTATTTAAAGTAAAAAATAAGCAAATACAAAATATAAACTCTAAAAACTTTCAGCTATGTTTCGTAACCGAATTTCTGGAATTTATAAGTTGTGGGTTTAAGGCGCCATCTGAAAATTTAATATCAATTAATGCAAAATCAAAGATTTAGAATATACAAGTAGTGTAGATTTGCCACAAAGCGACCGAGGGTAAGAGAAAGACATATTATTGATGCTAGATATATATTTTTTCATGGTCGGGTTATAGGCACATTTCAAGTATATGCAATTCGAAGTGTGCCTATAACCTGACCGTGAACAAATGCTCGGTCGGTGATAAGAACAAAAATGGAACTCTCTCTTTTTCGTCTTTAAGAAATCGCATTAAGGGGCTACCTGAATTTTCCGGGTCCAGTGCTGCCCCCATTTGAAATAAATCATTTGATAGGAAACGGAGACATCATTTAAAATTTGGCTTTGATCAGACCCTAGATAACCCTTTAAACTATTTTATGAACCATTGTTTACAGTTTAAAATGAGAACGTGAAGCTTTTCTACGCACAATTGCGAAAAACGGCCACTTTTGGCGTATGTGCGTAGAAAAGCTTCACGTTCTCACTTTAAACTGTAAACAGTAGTTCATATAAAAGTTTAAAGGGTTATCTAGGGTCTGATCAAGGCCAAATTTTAAATGATATCTCCGTTTCCTTTGAAATAATTTATTTCAAATGGGGGCAGCACTGGACCCCGGAAAATTCATGTAGGCCCCTTAAGGCTATCTTGCTCAATCAAAGCGTGTCAGGCCCTTGTGTAAAATGCTTGATGAGCTCATTGTCACAGAGTGACCACAATCGCTGGTCCTCACGATCGCCTGTTATGATCAGCCCGGGCGGAGAAGCCGCATAGAAGAAAAATAACTTACTTTTATTTACAACTTTTGTGTGAACTGCTGGTAGTTCGTTCCCCTGCCTTGTCATGTTGTGGCGGGAAGTCGTCGCGACTTGATCCATGAGATACGTTTCATTAACCGGTTTGTTCTGAGAGAAAAAGATAATTTGATAAGTACATGTCTCGAGTCAGGGTTGGATCTCACTTGTCAGCACTGAACAGCACTTTTCTATGAAGCTATCCTTTTCTGTCGCTCAGAACCGTCATTTGCCAGAGCGAGAGAAATCAACAGAATAAGTGTATTTAGCTTTAAGGGTTTTGTTCGAGCAATGCTCGCACATTTCGGCTGCATGCGGCCACATACTATGTACGTCGCGTGTCAGCTGTTTTTATTTTACATTCTAAATCAAATAAGTTAAAAAAAAATTGTACAAGTTTTTATTGTGAGGCTTATTAATCCCTTGTATGCTGGAATATCAGGCATAATAGTTAAACAATGCATTCTCGCGCAGATCTACGCAACGGCATACGTCAGCCCAAACGTCGTGGAGTTCCGTCGTTTTATTACTGAGTTCCATCGACCACCTTCCGTCTCCACGACGATGGCCATAAAGTGCTCGTCAAAAAAAAAAACAGTGCAACTCAATGACGTAACGTTGTTTTATTATTGCGTTCTGTCGATATGACTCCACATTATTGTATTGTCATCCGACTTACATAAGTATGCAATCGGTTGAAGATAACTGGTTGAAAATTGAGTTGCAAGATTAGACCTAAACAAAAATACATACATTTTAGCGCCTTACTGGCGCTAACGTTTGGAAACACCGTGCGGCGAACGGCAACATCGGGTCGCTGTTGGCAACCCGAGCAGAGAAGTGGCGGTGACGCACAGTCACCGGTCTTCTTGATTCGACGGTCGCCGTGTTCGGTTGTGTCAATCCATATATTTTAACTTATTACTTAATGTATTCATTATAGATTATTATTGTTTGAAATAATTGAAGTAATAATAAGATATTTCACAAAGTACTACAGATTATTGTATTAGCTTAACGGTTTACCTAGCAAAAAGAAATATGTATTATATATAACGGTGTCTAATTTTTCTAATACATACCTACATACATACAAGATACATTGACTACCTCTGTGGCCTAATGGTCACCATACCAGGCTGCCACTCTGAAGGTCCCGGGTTCGATCCCCGGTCAAGTCAAGATGGAAAATGATCTTTTTCAGATTGACCTGGGGTTTGGAGGTTTTGGATTTTTATGAAAAAAAAATCAATCGCCTTCGAAGGCGCACAACTTTTTAATAAACTACCCGCAGACATTAAAAATGTTCAACCGACGCATTCAAAGCAAAAATTGCGCAGCATATTATCAAACATTATTAAGAGCGGCCAACCCGGCTTACTTTTCATACAAACGCTCGTACGATTATGGCGTGGTAACAGATCTTTCTTGAAAACTTTTAGACTAGGTATCTTGTGCGCTATTTGTAGGTTTCTATCAAAACAAAAGAATTAAAAATAGGAAAAAAAATTCAGTATAAGCCTCCAAAAATCAGTTTTGGACAAATTGACAATTTTACCTGAACTTTAACTGTTCATAAAGTACTCATAAATTGTAAAGGTAACGAAAATATTTCGACATAAACGTGCAAGGCATTAAATATTTTTAAAAATATATAACATTCAATTCACACACTTGTAAGGCTTACTGAAAAACACGTATTACACAAGTTTTATGAAATTTCCGCATCCTATGAATAGTTAATATTCGTTCAATGGATAGTTAATAATAATACTAATTTCGTTCAATAGAATGCAAACTGCGCTCTCAGGTGCTATCTCTCTTTTCATGCTTTGCCTCTTTTTTTAGCATTGCCCTGGATAAAACAACAAGCTTTTCAAACCTGAATAATACTGAACTGGGTTTCTTTCGGCGTAATCTTCCCAGCAGTGGTCGTTCCGAAACGCTAGTAGTTTTTAGCTTTTGCATTAAAATAATATTTAAAAAAATTACCTTCAATAAGAGATAAATTTATCTTACATTGAAACAAAAAATTGAGTTTGACTTTAAAACCATGCTCGCGTGGACGATAGAGCGGCCGGGAAGGGTCCTCTTAAGCTTGGTTGAACCTAAGATTTTGAAAACATTAAGCATTTGTGAACCGACAAAATGTGAGTGAATGGGTTAAATGTGTACTATACTGTGTCGATTGCGAACGACATGCTGAAAATATGGACTAGGATGTTAACAGTGCTCTCAAGTAAGTGATATTTTGTATCTTCTGTGAGAATAAATTACTTTAAACCTAACTCACAGGATCCTTTAAAGCCATCAGCTTCTGATTGCTATTAACCATCTTCCAGAACTCGATGCACTTCTCCTGAACCTCTTCCGTGTCCTCTTTGTAGCCGATGAACAGGTTCTGCTGCTCCAGCGGGTCCCCACCAGCCTTCCGGACCTCTATTATATGTTGTGGCAGGAACTGAAATTCAACATAGAGGAGTTTTATAAGTTTGACACTAATGTCTGTCCGTCTGTCAGTCTGTGTCAACGTAGCGCTTTAACGGATGGACCGATTTCGATGCGGTTTCTTAAGTGAAAGCAAGTTCCCTTGCGGTGGATTTTAGCTTGAAAGTAATTGACCCGGCAAATAATAGATGGCGCTACGGGTATCAAGGAATATATATAGTTCTGCTATTCATCACTACACGGTGTCGTAAGTGTTCTTTTTTAATTTCCCAGGCAAAAAATCTTGTGTATACTTTTATTTACGAGCCAGTAGATTCTTCCTGGGTAAATAGGAACGCAATGACGACGACAGGTAATGATATAGCCATTGCCTTCTTAATTCAACACTCATTTAATATTCACTATAGTGTGTAGTTTTCCTCACGATGTTTTTCTACAGGAAAAGGAATGTTGAGATGGTTCGGACATGTAGAAAGGATGGATGAAAGGAGATTTACTATAAGAGTCTACAAAGCGAACGTGAGTGGAAGAGTGGGTAGGGTCGTCCTCGACGAACGTACCGCGACCAGATTGCAGACATTCTTAAAAAGGAGGGGTCAGAAGTACCCGTAACCGGCGGGCATGCATGAAGAGAGTGATGAGTGTAGATAAAGCCAAAGAGGTCTGTCAGGATCGTAGCAAGTGGAGGTCCTTAGTCTCTGCCTACCACTGTGGAAAACAGGCGTGATAATATGTATGTATGTATTTATGTTTTTCTACAGTTTTATGTTGAGCCTAGTAAGGCTGTAAGTCGTGCTTGACAGACGAACAGCCAGTATCTGAACCGCTTGACCACCATCGCTTCATTTTGTAAATGTTGTATCGTAAATATTTTCCGTTTCCATCATTTCATTAACCGCGTTTCTCAAGACAGAACGGGATGGAGAATAAGAATATAAGTTAAATATTTAAAATTTCTTACTTTTTTCCCTGTTTAGCCCTTTTTATACAAACTTTGAAGTCTCATTTTAACTACTTAGGAGATGAATTTCTCAAAATCCCTACATATTTTGCACCTTTACTTCATTTATGAAACGTTTGTGCGAAAATGCATGCCTCTAGACCCCAGGTGTTTCAGCTGTGCGTTGATCGGTCAGCCAGCGTGTCAGGTTTTTCTGTATACGAAATGTATGACAAACATCCCATTTCCTACATTGCCTTACAATGATTTAGGCATTGTATGCATTGCCTAGGAAATGCAAATGCCAGGAATTCAACATAGTGTCGGTAATATAGGTGATACTTAACAAGAATTCGTTCTTTTATTATATAAATATTGCAAACCAACCACTTTGCTGTTGCAAAATATGCAGTAGGCTCACGGGCTTCACTGGCCTATTAAAATTTAGTCAGAAATGGATGTCCATAAATTTCGTTAGTAAAAATGCCCTGTAATTGAAGCACTTTAGTTTTTATCCGTAGTAAGTATTCCTTTTGTGGCAAAGCTTTCAGCCCAAATAGAGTGCATTCATCGAAAATTCTAGCTTACCTTTATGTTTATATTGTTGATATTGTTGGCATTAACTGTTTGATCGCGTTAAACGTATTCACAACAAGAATAAACCAGTAGTCATCCAGTAGATTTCTTCAACTTGCAACATCTTTTGCAATCTTATACTTTGCCAACAATTTACTGATTTAACTCATGTCAGAACTCAACTATTTTATAGGTACCTACCTATATCGGTTGTGTCAACTCTTTTATTAATGTTTTCGCCGGTAGGTACTCAAGTTATACAATAATAATAATTGTTTATTTTCTCTTTACAATCTATACATACATAAAAGCAGGTACAAAAAAGTCACAACATACAATAAAATTGCACGCTAGAGAAATTGTGAGAGAGTGGTGTCTGAGCTAAGCTACAAATGTAACCCATGATTTTTCTTGAATCGTAGCTTAAAATAGGCGACTTTCATAGAAACACCTTCAAAATAGAAAACAACCAGTTAGGAGCTACAATGTGCTTATTATTAAACACGTCAACTCGTATTTAGGATATAAATCACTACAATACAAATTAACTCTTTAATGTACAGAAAAGATCTCACTCCTTGTGAAGAGTTTTGGTGCGTCAAACGTATAAGCACTCAGACATCTACGCACAGCTCTAAGTAACCCTGTGAACTCACCAGCACTCCTTGTGAAGACTTCTGGTCTGCGTCCATGGGGTTTTCGGGCAACATTGCCCAGCACTGGCAACACAGCATCGAGCAAGCAAATGTCAGGCAATCGGACACAACCTGCACTTGCCGGTACAGCCTCACGAACCTCCGGAGAATGTGGTGGAGGTCGTAGCTAGTGATCGTCAATATTGGACTCATAGGTTGGAAAGATTGAGCATATTTTTATAAAGAATGCAGTCGGTCAGTGTAAAATTAAATAGAGATTAACTCAAAGCGAAGAACGTATTGGTTCAACTGTAAACAGAAATAAATAAACAAGTTGTTATTCTCTTTGTAAAGAAATTTCGAAGATGTTGTTTGGCAGGTGGCAAGTGATGGACAGATGATTGAAGTTTTGTATTTGTACATACATCAAAGAGTTAAAAAGAATCCTATATCTATTGGCTCCAGTACACGTTGGCCAAGCGCGCTCGGCGAGTGCCTTCGGCATGGGCGTAGCCACAGTGGGGCACGGTGGGGCGCTTGCCCCACCCTGGTCACTTTAAGTTACTGAACCTAAAAATTAAATTATCTAGGAACTTACTACAATACTTAATATTCGTAAGAAAGTTCACACTCGACATTATATATGTACAAATTAACTGGGGTAAGCGGCGGACCGTGTAGTTTGCTAGTTACATATTATTTCAGATTGCTGCCCCACCCTGAGCCCATGGCAGGCTACGCTTATGGCGCTCGGCAGATTGTCGTGTTACTGTTTACACGTTGGCTTGTTTCATTCTGCGTTGGTCAATTTATAAAGATGGACGTCAGGGCGATCGCGCCAGTACATGTTGGCCGAACGCACTCACCGAGCGCGCTTGGCCAACGTGTACTGGAGCCTTATGATATACATGATAAAGATGACAGCAGACTGATCCACTCAGACGGATCTACACCGTACCGTATCGCCTTTCGACAAGTTGTATTCTCTTTGTAAAGAAATTTCACATGTGTGGATTGGCAGGTGGCAAGTGATGGATAGATGATTGAAGTTTTGTATTTAAACATACATCAAAGAGCAAAAAAAAGCTATATCTATGATATACATGCTACAGGACTCGGAAACGGATTGACATCGTATCGCCTTTCGCCGTGTCTCGGTACGTTGACTTGGCTACGGCTAGGCGACCCCCTACCGCTCTGCATCATTACTTTCTTTTGAAATCTAACCTAGGAATGGATAAAACGCGCGCAGCACAACTAGAAGTGGTCTTGTGAATGACAGCACGCAATTAGTCCTAGTAATGTCACGTTCTCACACTTTTATACTCCGTACTTTTTATGCCATCTTCTCCTCCTTATCTAAAGGAGCGTTTTACGTTTCTCCATCAGGATAATAACCGTCCCACGCGGAGTATTAATGCCTTACGTTTAAACATTCCTATTCATTCGACCGGATTCTACTCCAAATCTTTTACAGTACAAGCTGTCTATCTCTGGAATGCTCTCCCTGTTGAAATTCGGACTGCTAAGACTAAAACAATCTTTAAAAATCGCCTTTATGAATATTACCTGACGATATAATCAGTTCTGTTCAGTGTTACTATATGTATTTATGTAAATATTTTTATGTATCATATAAGTATGTATTATTTATGCTTATGTATATATATATTTATTATGTATTATATATGTGTGTATATGTATTTAGGTATATATTCATATGTAAGTAGGTAAAATAGAATTAGTACTGCGCCCACCTTGTTTCAAATAAATTTTTCCTCCACCCAAAGGTTGGCTGGAAGAGATTGCATTTATAGCGATAAGTCCGCCTTTGTGCCTATATTGTTTCTTGTTGTTTTGTAATTTTTGTGTGTCTATTATGGTGCAATAAAGTTGATTTGTATTGTATTGTATTGTATTGTATTGTAATGTCCTAGGCAGCCGCGGGATGGGTACAAGTAGCAAGGATGGACAAAGACACGTAAGCTACGGTATGGAGAGACATAAGCGCGGGGATGACGAGCTGCCGACCCGCAAAGCAGTTCGTGAGCTGGTCCTGAATACCTGAGGTGAAGCGATCACGTTACGAATCCGAATAGTGTGCGTTGATAAGTCTGACTTTAAGAATCATAGATTAAAGTAAAAAAAATGTATGTAATAGACATACACAGGGAAACAGACCAAACATTACATAGGTATTTAGAAGGCGTGGTAAACTTTCACCCATAGCTTATTTTTGAATTGCCTTAATAATGTATTTATAACAGTTATCGTAATGTATTTATAAACAGTTATATTGTGAATATACTAAGTACGCTTTCACAGTAATAAGTATAGTATTTAACTATTTTTGATACCAATTACGTTAAAGAAAATCATGCCACACGGCATTCTTTGTATTATAAAATAATGTTTAGTTTGCATCCCTTTCTATGTCTGTGACTTAAACTGGTCTTTAAAAATCCACCAAACGTTTGTCCACCCCTGAATTATGAGTAAAAGAGAATCCCATCATAACACAAGTCTGAGCTTACTTTGGGGCTAGCTCAATCAGTGTGGTTTGTACCTATGTATCTATTTCACTACTTGTATATTCTAAATCTTTGATCTATTTATTTCTTTCTCGCTCTACAATTTGAATCAACTCGTCAAACACATTTGCGAAAGTCCAATGACGTTGTGAGAAGTTGAGAACACGGGCACTCCGATTCGAAACGAGAGCATTCACTTTACCATCACAAGCTACGAACCATTTCAAGCGTGCATATGAATTTAGTATTTTTAAGTTTCCGTATTAAACAAAGAATCCTTAAGCTACATACTCAATATTTTATTGCAAACCATAAAGTATATAAGATGCAATTTTAGATCATTTATGGATCCAGTTGGGCACAACAATTGGTTATAAAATTAAATATGACATAGAGAACTATATAATATGAAAAGTAGAACATAGTTCTGCGCCATGTCTGTTTTCTGTCTGACGGTAATTTGGCATAGGTATGTATAATGTTCACGCCGTCAAAGTGGTAAAATAAAATCTAGTAAACAAAAATTTTGTAGCTCTCATTCATGTAAAGTGGGTTTTTTTTTCTTGATCAACCTATGATGAGGGGTGTCGTTGAATAAGTCTTTTAAAATTATTAAACATATACATTCTGTGTCCTAATTCACAACGTAGAAAATCGCAACTTGAGCATGTTCGCACCTCCTTGACATTTTCTGAACGAGCTCGAGCAATGAAAGGCGTTTATAGCATGTGAATATTGAATGAATGAGTGCAGTCACGTCTATGTCTATCACATGTACAGTCAGCCAACGAGATATCCTCTACAATGCAACACAAATAAGTTGAACAAAAATGGCGGACTTCAAAGTATTTTTGTACAAATTTCCGGCACGTAGGTTGAACCAAAATGGCGGTTATCGTTTTGGTTTAATTTACGTATTGGGGATTTATACAAAAATGATTTGAAGTATGCCATTTTTGTTTAAATTATTAGTTTTAAACTGAAAATAATATTAAAATAAAAAATGTATATTCAAAAAGACTTCATTAAAATATTTCTAAATTTTCAAGTTAAGCCTTCCCCGTATTACCTTTATAACCACCACCGCAAGTGAAATTGCTTTCAGGTAAAAAAACGACTGGTTGCACTCCGGGAGTGCCGGCAGAAGTGAAAACTTGAATATTAACGTTGCGCATTTTTGATATTTTGGAATGGTTAGGGAATAATTTTGCACGAATTGCTTCAATTATTAGTATAAAAGTTCTATCAGTTATGTGGTAGAATACAATATTTATTTATTTACAGCAGTCTTTCCCAAAGTGGGCGATAACGCCCCCTTGTGGGCGCTGGAGGCTTTAAGGGGGGCGGTAACGGGCCCAGAATAAAGTTGGGGGGCGCTGATGTGATTTTAGCAATGAGTGATTTTTAACTTCAGCTATTTCATATTTTAAATTTCAATGAAATTAAAATCCTCTTACTACACAACATCTGTTTATTAGTTCATATTTATATCCTTTTTTATTGTTCAAATATAAACTAAAAATGTAATTAATATTTATTATTTTAAATGCGTTCACAACGCTATTTATATCGTTAAAGGAATCAAACACTGAAAAAATTTCGTGTTTAAAAGTTTCGCAGGTGAAGTCCCCACTTCCGATACTCTTTATTATTGTAAAACTGTATTATTATTGCTATTTTTTTATTTAAAATTAACAATGTTGATTATTGTTATTTTTTTATAAAACATACTCTAATGTACTGGTGTATGTATTATTATTGCTCTCTCTTGTAAAAAAGTCTAGTTTAGAATATAGGTTGAATTAAACTACAGGCAAGACAAATATGTGATTCAGGTTTTTATGGTAAAAAAAAATGGGGAGCGCTACAAAATAACTGATTTTTTAAAGTGGGCGTTTGATAAAATAAGTTTGGGAACCTCTGATTTACAGCGTGCCACGCGCAAGCGCCCTGCGCCGCCTAAACGAAGCAGTAGGCACAGGCATACATTTTCGCCGCGCCGTATAAAGAGAGAGGGATACTTCCTCTACTACGCCGCGCCGGCTGTCTGCACTCCACCCGTCTTACGAATTTCCGATCAGTGTCACGCGTCCTGACGCGAGTTTAATATTTTTTACCCATTACAAAAAAAGTGTACGACGCCGCTAAACAAGTTTAAACGTCAAAAAAAAATACCGCATCGATATCGGTCCATTCGATCGAACGCTACGATTGGATGGCAGACAGACACACCTACAGACCGACAGACTTTTGCGTCAAACTAATAACTCCCATCTTTTTGTCGGGAGTTAAAAATATGACATCAAATTATATCTTTCAATCTTTTATGTCTTTCAATCTGCAAGTTATACTATTTTGGAACGCCCGCCCGAAGACCTTAAAACTATTTCAAACAGATATCTGTTTCAGTAAAAGTCCACACGCGTTAACTCTCTAATTTAGTTAATAGATTCAGGTGTTTCTTTGCGGAAGTCAAAGTGCGGAAGTCATACTACATGATTTGAATTACTTTGTGCAATTCCAATTCAAACAAGTTGTTGATCGTTCGGCAGTCAAGCGTCGAATGACGCTTGACCGCCGAACGATCAACAACTTGTTTGGTACCTGAAGATGCCTCGTGGAGAGGCGAAACACGTGTCGCGTATGCGGTGTCCGATGTTGCTGCAGCCGCAGCGGATGCAGCAGTATCGGAGGGAGTATGCATCAGCTGTTGGTGGCGGGTGCACACGGGCTGTTGGTGGCAGGTATGCTAGGACTAACAGTACTGGGTGGGCGCCGGCCGGCAATAGTTTGGATGAACTAACTGGTGGCGGAATTGCACAAAGTAATTCAAATCATGTAGTATGTAACTCTCTAATTGACAGCAGCAGAAAAACGTAAAGACGTATTTATTTAATGTATTTATTGTAGGTATGGTTATGTATAAGAATATACCTATATGTGTGAATAATATTTATTTATGTAACGTGGGTGGACCATGGAAGGCCATGCTCCTTCGAAGGCCAATCATTAAAATTTCGTAGTTATTGCCATGTGATGACAAATTTCTTCTATTTACACAAACATCAATCGAACTGGAAATCACAGACGCGGCGGCGAATCACTCGCGCTACTATTTTGGCAGTACGGTCCCTCGCTTCTTTGACATCGGGAATCGACGACGTTAAAATAAGGTGAGTGTACCATGGAAGGCTACTTTAACAAATAAACAGTTATTATTCGTTTATTTACTGGATAAATGAAACTAACAAATATTTAAGTAATACTTTGTTTTATTACGTAACATATAAACCACTTCTTTTTATTGTAGATTTAATCGCTATTTAGTAACTTTTAGTGTTAAATGACTGATTTATTATAATAGCTTTCTAAGGAGCCTTGTTCCTAGCAAGGCCATTTGGAAGAGTTCAATAAAACTTAAGTTCAATCGATATTAATTAAATCTGAAATTCAAAAAAGTGGTTTATATGTTATGTAATAAAACAAAGTATCACTTAAATATTTGTTAGTTTTATTTATCCAGCAAATAAACGAATAATAACTGTTTATTTGTTAGAGTGGCCTTCCATGGTACACCCACCTTATATTTTATTAAATATGTTGTATGTTTTGAGCATACTGTTTGAGTACCTTTCTTTTGCGCCTACTACGCTAAATTTCTATTTTTCCCGAAAGTTGCCTGGTAGAGAATGCTATTAGCATGAAGTCCGCCTTTTGTACAATAATTATTGGTAAATAAAGTCTTAATAAATAAATAAATAAAATCAAAAACTAAAGAAGAGTATTTATTTGGTTATTATTACATACCTATCTTAATTTGCAATTAATACATCTTTCTCAGAACTCACAGCGCGCATTATCAGTAATGTTTTCGTTTCATAAACACAAAATTCCCCCTTATCGATACTCGGAAAGACAGGGTAATGTGTCGCACAAACAACACGCTCACTTGAAACCGAACCTAAAGTTGAAGAAGTTAGGTTCATTCTGGAATGAGTCCTCCAACGTAGATAGGACTTTTTCATTCACTAACCTAGGAGCGTCTATGGCCCACAAGTAATCCAAATGATTGAAGTTAGGATACGGTACCAGGTAGCTCTTTGTTTGCGGCAGTTGTTCTTGGAGCTTCTTGACATCGCTCTTGCTGGATAGTAAATCATTTTTAGACCAGAACAGAGAAATTGGAAGCGTCACTTTACTTAGATTATACTGCGGTGGAAATTCAGTACCATATACTTTCATATTATAGTAAGATCCATAGTCAAAGTACTGAAACTTGCCTCCTGAGACTATTTCTTGGGCGAAATGCACTAGTGTTTTCCACGAAGTGCCTGTTCCGAAATGCGCAAGAAACACTGGTAGTAAGGTCTTATTGAATTGGGCTTCGTCGTACCCACAGAGGTAGAATACTATGTGATTACAGACCAGCGAGTCCATGTGCTCGGCTTCGCAGGATCTCGTCATGTCTCCCAAAGTCGATGCTTTGGGTAGGAACTCGTGAGACCCGTAGATCATTTCCATATACGCCACATTACTAGCTATTGGTGCTAGAGATTTTAAAGGAGATTTGATATCAGACATAAAAACGACAGGTGCTAAAGCTATGCCCGCGTTGAGGATATCATTGTATTCCGGTCTTACAGTCAGCATTGTAAACAAGATTGTCGTTCCCATGGAATGTCCTATATAATTAATCTTCGTATCACCACCTTTAAGTTTTATAATATAGTCTATGATAGCCGGGATGTCGTGCATGGCAACATCATGCCACGAGAAGTTCCAGTACTCCTTTGAATCAGGTTTCCAATATGTGTGTTCTTTAGAATATCTGTTGCCTCGTATGTTTGACATCCACACGTCGTATCCTGCATCTGCCAGCACGTACGCTAAGCCTTTGTCAGGTCCATTGAATATCCAGTCCGCGGAACTGGCGAAGATACCATGCTGAAGGAGAACCGTTTTGGAAGACACTATTTCACTATTTTTAGATCTTGGAATTCTATGAATATTAAGCACATATCCTTGAGAAATCACTGTATGTGTCTCGCAAATGTATCCGTTTCTTGAGACAATGGCTGGTACTGTTAACATTGCATCTGTAAATTCAGCCCGTCCATCTCTTAGTCTTCTTGTTTCAATAACTTCATTAGGAACATAAGACCAGGTATCTGCGACTTGTCTTCCTTTTTCTTTTACACTTTCAACATAACTGTTCACTTCATCATTGATGATCTTCTTTTGTTCATCCATATAGTTGTTAACACTGTCTTGGAAATTGATGGCTTCTTCGTAAGTGGAATAAACAGCCGTTTCGAGCTTAGATTTTTGTTCATCGAAGAAGCCATTGATTTTGTTTGTTTGGTCTTCGAAGAAATTTTTGAAAGTCCATTCTTGGCTGTCAGGATTCGCAGAGGCGGTCGCGAATAAAAATAAGATGTAGACGTTCATCCTGTCAAGTCGATACTGGCGTGTTTAAGAGTCGCTTCGTTTAATATTGCGAAGTATGGCGTATTACTCATTGACCCAGGGATCAACTTGGCGCGTCATCCAGATAGCGAGAACATTTTTAATTAAAACAATAGGAAGTTCATTATCAATGTTTTTGTTTAAAAATTCAAATGAATTACATGAAATAGATCCGGGTCATAATATTGACGAGATAGACCTATTTTATTTCATTGAAAGTTCATGACTGTCCATATTGAATCGCGATGCAAAAATGGGTGTGCCTGCAGTCGTGCCCGTACATTTTTTATGACGAAAGTTCGGAGGATATCGCGCTAAATAAAATGAAACATTTTTCCGGTTTCCCGTAACTCCGGCACGCGTACAGTGCTGAGGTTAAATGTGTCAATGACAATCTTTTGCAAGTCGAGGTTTCTCTATTATTTTGTGTTGTTAATATATCTAATGACTTTATAGATAAATCTTTGTAGTATTCTGTATTATATTGCGAGCCTTTCTGTACGCGCAGGTGTTACATTACAAGAGATTTATTCAGTCCTTCGGGATAATCTATTTGAAGCTCAACCTACATACTTTTGTTTATATATGAGTAT
The DNA here is from genome assembly GCA_943193695.1 of Acrobasis suavella. Classification (NCBI taxonomy): domain Eukaryota; kingdom Metazoa; phylum Arthropoda; class Insecta; order Lepidoptera; family Pyralidae; genus Acrobasis; species Acrobasis suavella. The sequence goes on from OW971939.1 coordinate 545,224, forward strand.
TTATACTTTAATGTCAAGGTCCTAACTACGGGGCCCAGAAAAAAAATAATTTTATAATTATTTCCATACATCATGGAGTCTCAATCTAATATATAAAATTTCTAATATATAAAATTCTCGTGTCACAGTTTTCGTTGCCATACTCCTCCGAAACGGCTTGACCGATTTTGATGAAATTTTTTGTGCTTATCCGGTATCTATGAGAATCGGCCAACATCTATTTTTCATCCCCCTAAATGTTAGGGGTAGTCCACCCCTAAATTTATTTTTTTATTTTTTAAACAAAATTTTTAATTTCTATTTTTTTATGATACAACATACAAAAATACATACAATCTATTTTATGGCAAAACAACGTTTGCCGGGTCAGCTAGTATTATATATAATTTTACGCTACAAAAGAAGGGAATGCCAATTAACATTATTGCATAACTTTAAACTGTTAACAAAGCAATTTCCCGGTTAAGCACTTCAGCCCTGTTTTTAACAGGTTACTAATTCCTTAGATTAATATTTGAATTCCTTCAAAACTTTCGCATAATTTTTGACCATCAAAAGTTATAATTGATGCTTTTAAAGGCGAAGTTGACCGGGCGTCTTAATTACACGTAATTTGGAAGTTGATACAAAAATGTTGAGGCGAGCGCCGCGATGCCAAAAGTAACTTTAAATTACCTTATTATAAAGCTGATTTTAAAAAACCTTACCTTAAAGTTCAGTCCATTATTCTGAATAACATTTCATGCGAAACTAATTTAGAAATATATAAAAACATCCTCAGTGGTCGCCGTTCTGAGAAGTAACGAATTATTTCATATCGTATTTATTTATATTGGTTTATATCAGTATCATACTGAATTTCCTTCAAAAATGTTACTTCTATTCTTTTTCTTATTTATTTATTTTACTTATTTGGGGTCGGCCCTCCTTGTACCGCGGCTCCAGGACGCTCGGTCCCGGGTTGTCTGGATATCCAGTTGTGCCCGCTTGGTATCCCTATTCACGTTTGTCCACCACTTTGCCTTTCTTCTTGCTGAAAATGGCTAAAGCCCTTTGAATGCAATGGTCTTTGTCTCGTCTCATCACAAGTCCAAACCACCTCATACGACTCTCAGTCATCTTTTCTGTTATGGGTGCCACCTTGAACTAGCCCCTTATGTCATTTCTGACTTTATCAAGTCTTGTGGCTGCCGCCGTAAGACAGCCCAGCACCAGATCCATACAGCATAAAAGGCTTAACAGCGATTTTGTAGACCCTAGCTTCAGTTATATGGGCATTTGGTTGTCACCCAATACCCCTTCGAAAAAGTAACTATGGTTGTGAAATCGTAAAATAAGGACTGAAAATGAACCTAATAACTTTCGAATAAGGCTGATTTGTTCAAATGTGTCTATTTAATTATATTAATTATTATTATCTCCTTTGGATCTTTTACCCCGGTCCTTTGAGAAATAATAAATAATAGGAATAATTATTAGCTTGCATTTTCCTGTGTATACTTTTACGCCATTTCGTACAGTGTCGAGAGTCCAAAAAGGCACGAAAATTCATAAGTTACAAGCAAAGAAAAAGGATATATCAGGAAATCGCAATTTTATGTTACGATTATCTGCAAAACGAGCCTCTCAGCTGATATCGGAACACATAAAATCTTTATACGGCCTAAACCTTTTTGGATCTAATCGGGTGATAAACTGACAGCCTTCCGTCCCAATTGGGATGTAGACCGGGTAAAATATATTTTATTTCGTTTGTCAACTAGATTATCCAGAAATAAAGGAACCATAGTTTTTCGTCTAGCAAAATAGTAAAATTCACAAAATTTTGAAGTTTCGTGGGTGGTGATTTGCGTCACCTTTGGTTAAAAAATCCCCATGGTAGCGCCCTTCGGGTCCTTAATTGTTACTTATTTTGTTAATAAAGACCTGTATGAGACATTAAGGAAGCAATAAATGATATGATATGAAAAAGTTTTTGAAGTGAAAACTTCTTTAGCGGCGTTGTACACTTTTTGTAATGGGTAAAAAATGTTAAACTCGCGTCAGGACACGTGACCTGATCGAAAATTCGTAAGACAGCCGGCGCGGCGCGGCGTAGGAGAGGAAGTATCTCTTTCTACGGTGCGGCGAAAATGTATGCCTGCGCCTGCTGTTTCGTTCAGATGGCGCAGGGCGCTTGTGCGAATGTTCTTTTATATTTATGTTACAGCGTGCCACGCCCATCCATGTTTTTTGGTGTCACGTCGGACATCACGCGAAATTTAAATGCTGCTGTATCTTCGTCATTATTTGCTAATTAGAGAAAATAAAAAATACGTATACCATTCTTTATTATATAATGGGCCTTTTTTATAAATTTACATCCCTATTTTATATGGATTTCCGTTTATACTTTCAACTTCAAACAAGAAAAAAATTCATAAAAGATTCCAACGAAATTTGATAACTATATTTTTTTTAAAGTCAGTTAAAATAAATAAATAAATTTATAGGGACAAATTACACTGATTGAGCTAGCCCCAAAGTAAGTCCGAGACTTGTGTTATGGGATGCTAACTCAACGAACATCCAAGACCCAGGACAATCTGGAAAAGGCCATTTTCCAACTTGACCGGGGATCGAACCCGGGACTTCTGCGTGGTAGACTAGTATGGTGACCACTACGCCTCGGAGGTCCTCTAAAAATTAAATACTTAGTTACGTACCTTAGTATTTAAACCTGTACCTACCTGATTATGACGATTTGTCCGTAAAATACCTCTCTAAAGTGCGTAAAGATAAATATCAGAGGGGCTTGTTAAGATAAAGCCCTCGTAAATAGTGGGCCGATATTGGAATTCGGGATAAATGTGGAGTTTAGTCTGTAATTGGACTGAGCGTTCTTTCAGTTCAAAGGAATTCCTGTGAAATAGGCTGCCATTAAACATTTAGGATGTTTCTTACGGAAAAATGATCAAAGAGTCGCATTTCATGTTAACAAGTTGTCTGGAGAGCTATTTTTATTGACGAATTGACGAAACACAAAACGTGTAGTTTTCCAAGTTACCGCTCGCGTAATAGGTATATTATTTGGTCGTATTTTTGGAAACGTCGCGTAACCGGAAAACAATATTGTTTACGTAGAAAACATCAAAAATTTGTCTATGGTATTCTAAAAATAATTACCATGAATAAAATAGCAGCGCGGAACGGAACGGATTCTCCATGAAAGGTTTCTTTGATATGTCTACGCTACAAGTGTCAAAATTGCAAATCCGTTCGTCATGTATTTGGTTTTTTAATAGCATTAAAATGCTCGGATTATTATCCAAATTAAAACATGTGATGAAAAATTTCGCCACGAACGTGACGTGATTAAGGGGATACTTAGGTACCTGAATTTTCCGGGGTCTACTTTGGATATCAAATGAATGGGCTCGTTTTAAGAATCTCAAGTATATATCTTTTTATTATTTTAAAATAAATAGTTTTTATTTCAGTCATGAAAGAAGGCGAAAATTGATCATGCGCCCTCTGATCTCCGAAACTACTGAGCCTAAAATTTTCAAAGAATAAAAAAAAATATATAGTTCATTGCTTGTATAGATTACAGAAAAACCTATAAGAATTCTATCAATTGAAAACAAAGTGATAAACTCTATATAAAACTTTCACTTACGGAAAATAGTTCACTAAAACACCACTAGATAGCGCTAGTAGCAGTTAATTCGCGTCTTACTGTGAGGATTTCAAATGTTATATAATAGTAAAAAACATTTGACTTTGGTATTGTACGGAACCCTCTCCACGCGAGTTCATTTCGCACTTGGCCTGTTTATTAACTATTTACACTTATTATTATATTTTTACTCTAGTGTTTAGTGTTGTTTCTATAGTTACAGTCCATTACACTCCACACATAAAACATAAGATAGCTGTATTTTCTGTTACCAAACAAGACCTCATGCGAGTATGGACTTATTTTAAACAACTATGGGGTTGTACCAAACAAAGTAACATTCAAATAATTCAACGTTTCCAAAATAATGTACTGAAGGCCATTGTGAATGCTCCCTGCTATTAGTATCGACGATTTACACCGTGATCTTAGTGAATACCCGAATTCAAACTATTTTATGAACTATTGTTTACAGTTTAAAATGCAGACGTGAAGCTTTTCTATGCATATACGTCAAAAGTGTACGTTTTTCGCAATTGTGCGTAGAAAAGCTTCACGTTCTCGTTACATTGACATGGTACAAAGTGTGTATTTTGTATACCCACTGACACCCCGACAACATTAGGATTTCGCTCCCTCCAAGTTTCCATAGACTCCTCGAGGTCAAAAACTTAAGTTACACGCGCCAAACATCAACCCGAATAATATCCTAAAATTTCATTGAATTCGGAATTGCGTCCAGGTCAAAAGTAAGTATTTGCCGACTGGACTATACAATACAACACAATACCCATTATTGCACAAAATAAATAAATACAGGACATAATTATCTTAAAAACTAGGAAATGCGCAAAAGGCGGCCTTATCGCTAAAACTACGAATAAAACCATATAGATCCTACTTACAAGTCTCATTGGAATTCGATAATACAGCCGTTGTACAAAATTGATGGCGTCTTAAACGAAACGAAAGTGTTCCTGTAGTAATAGATACTTTACCGGGATAGGTGCTTTGGGGAACCATTGGATTGCTTATAAAATAACAGTAAAAAGATCATAACTCTCGGCAGAATACCTGACAACGGGAGGTTTGAAAGTTTTACACCTTTGAGGAAGCAATTGGCAGGGTATTCACGATACGCGGAGGTCGTCAAAAAGTCGAAAAATTAAAAAATAGTTTATTTATCTTTGGATATTTATAATTTCTTTTTTCTTTCGATATCTTAATAGTTAGTTTTTGACGTCAGATCATTTACTTACAACTAAGTTTACTGCCGCCTCCTAAGCGCAAGTACAGAAGAAGCGGTAACAAACTGTACTGCAGCAGTTTCTAGGTAGTAAGGTGAGTGTCAGTGATTTGTCGATTCCCACATTTCGCGTATACGTGCATGGTGTTTGTGTGTTTGTATGGTCACAGCCAATGGATACCGCCGGTCAGCGGAATTAAATTATTGTTAAAGCACTTAAGGTATGGTTCCGTGGTTAGTGCATTGTAATTAGTTGTAATTATTTTAGTATGCCCTCACAGTTTACTTTAACGTTCTACTCTGCTTAAATAAACTATTCAGCAACTCTAGGTGAAATCAGCAAATGGATAGGTGACCATAAGTGGCACATAAAATTCTTGAACTCTTCCTTGCTTCGGAAGGTACTTAAGACTTTGGTCCCGGCCGTCTTCATTGTATGACAAGTCGTCAAGCTATGACAGATACCTTCAGTCGGCTAAAATAATCTGTCGTTGGCCACTTATACAACTAAGCACGAAAAACAAAACAGCGCACCAAAAATGCTTATTCCTTGTCAGAAGAAGAGGTAAGAACACGATGAAAGCATGAAAAGACATACCCTAGTCTTGTGTTCGGTCAGTAATTCCAAAGTTTCCGGACGTCGAAAAGTTCTCCGCCGATGCGATTTTTGAAGTGAAAACTTCTTTAGCGACGTTGTACACTTTTTTTGTAATGGGTAAAAAATGTTAAACTCGTGTTAGGGCGTCAGGGCGTCAGGACACGTGACCTGATCGAAAATTCATAAGACGGATGGAGAGTAGATAGCCGGCGCGGCGCGTAGGAGAGGAAGTATCCCCCTCTCGTTCTACGGCGCGGCGAAAATGTATGCCTGCGCCTGCTGTTTCGTTTAGGCGGCGCAGGGCGCTTGCGCGAATGTTCGTGTGTGTTTATGTTACAGCGTGCCACGCGCATCCATGGAAATGCACAACGTTAATATTCAAGTTTTCACTTCTGCCGGCACTCCCGGAGTGCAACCCGTCGATTTTTTTAAAGTAAAAGCATGTTATCTTGCGGTGTTTCTTAGCTATGTTTAATGAAAATCTGTTTAGATGTTCAAAAGTTATTGGGGCTTAACGCTTGAAAGTCAGGGCTTTTTCTAACGAATCATAGATGTCGCTACTTATATCAAGTAGTATTGGTAGTTCTGCTACTCATCACAAGGTAGCGTTCTTGATATTTTGCGATTAGGTTTATTTATTTATTTGCATAGCAAATAAACTTGCTATGGAATTGAAAGTCAACAAAGGCAGCGATTTATGTACCTATATAAACTTTATATATTATGATTATGTTTAAAGATTATGATTTTTAAATGTAAAACAGCTGTGGAAGTGTAAAAAGTCTCTCAGATTGGTGATGTTTCCAGCAAAGAATAAAAACAAAGGCGATTAATCTATCTTAATGTACAGTCAACGTCGCAGTTTAAATTGGAAAGCGGCGAGTGAAAAATGGAACCATAATGCTGATTTTTGCTTTGTGGAGTCAGAAAGTGCGATAAAATAAAAAAAAAATGTTTTCTATCTGTGAGGACCCAATGGACTTAGCGTATTATTATAAAATCCAGACTAACCTTGCTACTAGGTTTAAACCATTATCCGACCAAATTAAGTTGACATCTAGTAATATCACAGTATCTCACCTGTCAATGTCAACTTCATTTTGGGCTAAAAGAATAATAACAAAGTTAATCTGGGTTTTATAATAACACGGACCGTCTTATTATAAAACCCAGACTAACTTTGTTACTAGGTTTAAACCATTATCTGACCTAAATGAAGTTGACATTGACAGGTGTGTGTTTGTATTGTTGTTTATGTAAATTTGAATAGTTGTTGGTCTTCCCAATAAAATAAAATAAACTCCAAACGCCTCTAACATTTAGAACAGTTGTAGACTTCTTTCTTCTCGTTTGTTTTGTCGAAAAGGTAGGTTGCTTGCTGTTTATTAGAATCAGAATAGATAGATTCTGCTAGACACAAGCGCCATCTTCATAGCTTGCATTGCATAATGTAACTTCATGCTATAAAGCGATCCTGTCATTTAGTGATTCGATTAGCCAACACTAGGTATCATTTGGTATGCACACTATATAAACAAAGTTTTGGTATTTTTTCGTCCTCTATTTTCAACGCGCTTTAGCTTCCGTCTTTACGGCATCACGTCTCACTCTCAAACCAAAAACCACACCAAAAAAGTTTCTAGGACTAATTTGAAAATTCACGCGTTTTAAGTTGACATAGACTCCGACCTAAGAGTCATAACCCCGCTCCCGCTTGCCCACTCGCTGCCCGCTAGTACATTCGAATATATATATATGTATATATATATTAAAAAATGAAAAAAGGACAAAGATGATACAAGCAAGGCTCGATAATTTAACGATATTATACATAGAGTCCGTTAAAAACGTTAGACGTTAATCCTTGCGTGAATTCAATGCCCGAAAAAGCCGTAAGGCGCATTTCAATAGATATATAAATTATACTTTGGTTTTTATTGTTGTCGCACCTACTCCGCTTCTAAGGTACGTTACATCTCATCATCTTATTTTACAAAAAAAACTAATGTTTTTAGGCGGTAAAGGTTTAAAGACCGATTCTGGTTGACATACGAATAGGGGGGCCCAAAGTCGTGGATTACGAGTACTTAGGGCATCAAGTAGTCTTATTCCGTCACTGGCTATAAGGAGTTACCTCGAAATAAATAGATTGATACTAATTTCCCCCTTTCTCCCGGGCACTTATTTTACATACATACATATATACAGAGACTACGGACCTCTACTTGCTACGATCCTGACAGACCTCTTTCGCTTCATCTACACTTATCACTCTCTTCATACATGCCCTTCGGTTACGGGTACTTTTTACTTTTACGTATTTTACAATACCTTATTAGTGGAATTTATGTTCAATTGATGTGAGTAAAAGTTGTAATAAAATAGTAATAGGAACGGAGGAGTCAATGCGTTCAGCGTTATCCTATATTCTCTGGGTGGTCTGACCACCTGGGTGATCCCATCAGAAATAAATCAGAGGCTCACTTATTTTTCGGACCACCTATCCAAAAAAAAGGTCGTTAGGCTATCGTCTATTTACAATAGGTTACGGTAGGTTTTACAACCATTCTCTTGTTCTATTTCTACTACTTGGTTACATAGCAGAAACACCTGCACATATTTTATGGGAGTAAAGGCTCTGAGACCATCATGGAAGACAATGTTTTAGAATAATAGGGCTATAAGAAAAAGTATTGACATCGACTGTACAGTGTACGTGAGAAATTAACAGGATTTCCGGATAAGCTCCCAACTGGAAGTCAGCCGCAAGCGCGGGGATGACCGTTTTAAATTCAGCCCTCGTTTGTTTTTATAAACTGTGTCGCAAACTTTATAAATCTTTATTTGAATAATAAACTGGTTAAGATTGTCATGCGTTTATCTTTATTAACCTTAACAGCTGGTCTGGGAGAATAGAAGAACATGTACCAGCTACTTATATAAATTAAAAGAATATTAAAAGTCGACCATAGGAGTGGACGAGAATCTGACTACTGTTATCCGGCGATGCGGCTATTAATTCATCACTGTTTTAGTATATTTAATATATATTTTAATATTTATAATCTATACTATAATAAAAGAGTAAAAAAAATGTGTCTGTACATTGAAAATTTTTCAAAAAAACATGTTTTGGGTAATAGAGTAAGAAAATAAAAAAAAATGTCTGTCTGTTTGTCTGTTTGTCTGTTTGTACACGCTAATCTCCGGAAATACTGGACGGATTCGAATGAAACTTTTTTTGTTATATAGCTGTGAAGCCTGGGCAACATATAGGCTATAATTAATTTTGGTAAATGGAACACATGATGCAGAACTATAATGGTCCAGCTAAACTATAAGAAATATTAAAATGCCGCCTTAGCAAAAGTTGTTAAGTCTGATGAGAACTTTTGCTTGAGTTATAATACAACTGGCCAAGCACGAGTCGGACGCGCGCGAATGGTTCCGTACCATAATCTATAAAAAATTACGTTTGTAGTATGGGAGCCCCCCATAAATACTTATTTTATTCGATTTTTAGGGTTCCATAGGGTAGGGTAGAAATGGGACCCTATTACTTATCAAATTCAGAAGAACTACAGGAAATGCTCGAAGACCTGAGCAGGGTAAGTCCTGAGGTTGGATTTTCGATGAATCTAAGACCCAAGTCATGACCAACAGCACGAAACGTGAGGTCAAGGTTGATGGGCAAGAAATTCACTACGTCGATGAATATAAAAATAAACATGGACAATTAACACTGATTGAGCTAGCCCCAAAGTAAGTTCGAGACTTGTGTTCTGAGATACTAACTCAACGATACTATATTTTTTATAACAAATACATATATAGATAAACATCCAAGACCCAGGACAATCTGAAAAAGACCATTTTCCAACTTGCCCTGACCAGGGATCGAACCCGGGACCTCTGGTGGCGGACTAGCATGGTGACCACTACGCCATGGAGGTCGTCATATATACCTTGGCCAGGTAGTTCCCTTCAGCAAACGGCAAGAAAAGGAAATTAACCGCCGCATAGAAAATGCTTGGAGGAGCTACTGGTCTATGTAAAAGCTAATAAAGGGCAACCTTCCGTTGTCGCTAAAACGTAGACTCATCGATATGTGTATCTTTCCCGTCCTAACTTGCGGTGCTCAAAGTTGGTCATTGACTGAGGATCAGAAGTCCAAGCTCAAGATTTGCCAAAGAACAATGGAGTGGAGTGTTTTGGGTGTCACCAGACTCGATAAGGTGCCAAACACAACGCTTCGTTCAAAAACCGGCATTGCTGATATCGGACACAAAGCCGCTAAACTAAAGTGGGATTGGGCTGGGCACGTTTGCCTAATGCATCCTGACAGGTGGGCTACTTTGGTAAGAAAAGTGGACTCCCGAAGATGGCCGAAGGAAAAGAGGTAGGCCCCGGAAGCGTTAGTGTGACGATTTGCGACAGTTTGAAAGGGAATGGTTGGAAGTGGCAAACGATCGAGATATTTGGAAGGAGATAGGGGAGACCTTTGCCCAGCAGTGGGACAGTAGAGGTTAATAAAAAAATAATAATATATATAAGTAGGGACAAATCACACAGATTGAACTAGCCCCAAAGTAAGCTTAAGCTTGTGTTATGGGATACTAACTCAATGATACAATATTTTATGATAAATACATATTTAGATAAACACACAAGACGCAGGATAATTTGAAAAGGACCATCTTCCAACTTGCTTTGGCTGGGATTGAACCCAGAACCTCCGGATTGGCGGATTAGCGTGTTGACCATTACACCACGAACCTTTTATTTAGTAACTAGCTTATTTAGTAACCCGCGACTTCGTCCGCGTGGAAGTCGAAAATATGTCTAAGAGGATTTTAATTGGAAAATGTTGATATTTGTTGACAATTCTTATTTTTTTTTTTTTTTTTAATATTTTTATTTTTTAATAAAAAGTACCCTATGTTACTTCTAGTACCTCCCAGAATATGTGTACAAAATTTCATGATTATTCGTCAAGTAGTTTTTGCGTGAAAGCGTAACAAACATCCACGCTTACACATTTGTAATATTAGTAAGGATAGTAGTAGATTATCCAAAAATGAACGACTCATATTTTTTCGTTTAGCTAAGTAGTAAAAATTCACAAAGATAACAGCGCTTCGAAGTTTCGGAGTGAGGGTGATTTACGTCACCTTTGGTTAACAATTTTTTTTTGAAACTAAAAACCACTTTTGCTTGTAAACCACACAACCGGTTTTGATAAAGTTTCTATGGGACCACAATTTGACAAGTAAACGCTGTCAAACAAAAAAAAAATCAAATTGATCCAGGATTTTCCGAATAACCCCTTACCAGGAGGAATTTGGTCCCAGGTCAATTGTTCATCTATTGTTTTATTTATAGGGACAGGTAAAGGGATAATCAGTGAACATACATAAAATAATTGGCCAAGTGCGTGTCGAGCCACGCACAGTGTAGGGTTCCATAGTTACGAATGCCCACTTTGAGTTCATGCCATTAAAAACGTCTAAAAACTAATTTTCTATTGAATTTTTGTGAAATTTTCATTTTGCGAGTAAGTATAAGTTGATCGCCAAGTATACCTTACCTTAAATTGTAAACCTAGTAAAGCTTTGATAGTTTTCTTATAAATATCGTTATATATACTATAGTTGTGATTTTTGTCACGTGTTTATTTATAACCGTTTAGATTTATTATAGATAGACGGGGGGACACTTTACTCAAACAAAATTTTTACTTTAAAACCAAACATTTCAGAAACGAATCCCTAATTCAAAATCCGGTGTTCATAGCCTCATAATATTTTTGAAAGACGTATTCAACGATTCTCAACATAACTGGTTAGTCGAGGAAAAAAAAGTGCCTTTTCACTTTACTTGTATGGGAGTTAACCGAAAAATTTTTTTTTCGATATTTTATTTCACTACTTTTCCCGCCTAATTAATATACAAATCCATGCCAAATCACAGCTTTCTAATACTAATATTCGCTGAGTCAACCGCGGACGGACAGGCATACAGACATGGCGTAACTATAAGGGTTCCTTGTTTACTACGCAACCCTAAAAAGATCGCGACGAATTGATAACCGCCTTCTTTTTTGAAAGTCGGTTAAAATCGTAGCTGATCGTGACGTCACGCGAAATTTAAATGCGCTGTATCTTCGACATTAGTTATTATTGTTTATGTGTGTGTGTATTGAGAGTTAGGTCATCAAAAATTTAAAATTTTGATGGTCTAATTTTCGATGTAGTCAATGTCTACACAATATACAAACATTTCTAAAATATCCACAATATAATTACACAACTTTAGAAACACTTTTCTACAAATGAGACAAATTATTTAAAAATGTTTGATTGTGCGAGCGAGACAGCCAATCTAATGTGAAATGCCTCTTAATCAGAGAAAATAAAAATACGTGTACCATACTTAAATTTAAAAAGACGTATATTTCACGCTTACAAAACTTACTTGGCAAAAACAGAGGAAAACCTGAGACATCAACCACAAAAATTTTGGGACCACGTGCATAGGCTTAGGTCGAAGGGCGGTTTTGAACCATGTGTTTCCTATAACGGAAATGCTTGCAAAGGCATCGAAGCAGCAGAGGCATTTGCAAAGTACTTTTCTAGCGTATTTTTGGACCAAGAACAGAATTCACAGGAAGGGTTTATAGTCTGTCTACTATACAAACTCAAGACATTGAGAGCGGTCTTAACAGATTGCGTCCCAGTAAGTCATCAGGACCTGACAACATTCCCAGCTTTGTCCTTAAAACTTACAAAAAGCAACTGCTTCTCCCACTTCAACACATTTATAATCTTTGTCTCAGAGATGGCAAGTATCCGGAACAGTGGAAGCTGTCACGGGTGACACCCATTCCGAAGACCTGTAATAAAAACCTAGTAGAAGAACACCGTGCAGTAGCTATTTTATGTGCGCCTGCTAAAGTATTCCAATACATTCTTTATGAGGAAATTTACAGGCAGGTCAAACATCTACTAGGTGACGAGCAGCATGGTTTTAGGACAGGACGATCTGTTAACACTAACCTTTTGTGCTTAGTGGACTATATATCTAATGCCATGGAACGTGGACTACAAGTTGATGTTGTATATTTCGACTACGAAAAGGCGTTCGATAAAATCGATAATGATATATTATTACACCAGCTCTCTACCATCGGTTTCAGTCCCAGCCTGCTAAAGTTTATGTCTGACTACATGAGGGACCACTGCCAGTACGTTAAGTATGGCATTTTTGAATCGGAACCCTACCATACAAGATCAGGTGTGAGCCAAGGTTCTGTTCTTGGTCCTCTTCTCTTTTTGATTATGATCCATGATCTAGCAAGGGTATTTACCACTGCTAAATGCCTCTTGTATGCTGACGACCTGAAATTATTTCTGGAGATTAAATCCATTGAAGACTGTAACAACTTACAAAATGACATTAATCTAATTTTTGAGTGGAGTACGAAAAATAAAATGAAATTTAATATTAAAAAATGTAGCGTTATGACTTTTGATAGGAAAAGAAATCCGATTCATTTTACATATCATTTGGACAACCATAACATAGTAAGAGTCAATACAGTAAAAGATTTAGGAGTAATGTTCGACCGCAGCCTAACGTTTCATGACCATGTCGAACACCTGGCAAAGGAGGCATATCGTAGACTGGGTTTTGTATTACGTAATGCCAGGGATTTCCAGAACCCTCAAGTTATCAAAACATTGTATAACTCACTGGTTAGAAGCAAGCTAGAAAGTAGTGCATGTGTATGGAACCCACATCACGCCAAATATGCCCTTATGCTTGAAAAAGTTCAGAAAACTTTCCTCAGGGCTTTATATAAAAAATTATACGGTTACTACCCGTTCTTGTATCCGACTAAATTCTTACTCGGTCAACTTGGCTTTAATTCGCTGGAAGTTAGGCGCATGGTTGATCGACTCACCATCTGCTTGAGGATACTGCAAGGGTCTGTAGACTGTCTAGAGCTACACAATCTTTTATCCGTGTTACTCGTTCCTAACGAACTTGAATACCCTGTAGACAGACATGGGGAGAGACGAGTAGACAGACGTGGTCGTAGTCAACAGCCTGACCTTTTTACGTGGATCGTGGCCATACCATAGCGCGCGCGATGTCACCTTTGGTACGTCCTCTGAGCCATCTCAATGCACTTCGGAGCACCAACACTGATTTAGATTTTTTCTTTGACAACGGGTCTACCATTATTAAGTCACTCCTAAAGTACTCTGAAAATCATGACCAATGTAATATTCGCGACTATGAAAGTGACGAAAGTGAATAATGACAATATTTAAAATTAAATGTCTTATAATTAAAATTATTATATTTGTTATTAATTCTGCAATTATTATTCTATTTTTGTAAAAATGCATGTGTGATAAATGTAATAGATATAAGTCGTTTTTATCACAATGAACAATTAAACAATACTTTTTAATAATCTATTTAATGAGATGAGCCAAAATATTTTTTTTATTCCACATCCCTGTGATGTAAGCATACCTTTTAAGTTCTAATGACGAGGGCGTGCTGAATCATTAAAAATGTTATTTTAGGTCCACTTTATTTCAGTTCTAGGGTGTAAAGTGTTTGGGTTGTCCTAAACACACAGTTTCGTGTAAAAGAGTTGTTTCTGACTCTTTGCCATGTGTTATTCTTGCTAATTGAACGGCGACCTTTAGAACACGCTTGTTGCATGGAAAACTTACTAGGTACTATGATTCAAGATTCAAAGATTCAAATGTTTATTCAGTAATTAGACCTTTACAGGCACTTTTACACGTCAATAAGTATAATTTATGTTACGTGTAAAGTATATTAAAATTTAATTTATTTTTAAAGAAAAGCTACCGATACCAGCGCTTCGTAACGACCACTGCTGAGAAGAAACGCCGAAAGAAACTCATTTTCACAGTATTGGTCGCCTACTCGCCAGAAGAGCTTTGTCATATTATTATTATCTTTTAATTAATAAATACTTATAATATAATACAATGTTGACACATTATAACAAGTAATGCTTGCGAACAAGTAAACTAACAAAAATTGCGTCATAAAAAATATTAAGTAGTCAAAAAAAAAGTGAAACCGAGCAGACCAGTCCCTCCCGGTAGCACCCGTTCACGAGTTGACGCACGGATCAGCCATCGTTAAACTCAAGCATATTAGAGGCCGACCAGCGACGCCACCACCGGATTGGACATTTTAGTGAGCATGAAAAACACGATCTCGCAGACCTTGTCAAGAAAACTCGCTTTGATGATTGACTTTTTGCCATGTGTTATTCTTGCTTATTGAACGGCGTGGAAAACTTACTAAGTACTATGAGTACTTACTATTCAAAATATCTATATTATTGTATTATCTTATGTAGTATCTTATTGTATTCTTGTAGATATTTAATTTATGCTTTTCTATTTAGTTTACACAATCTGTCGCACCACCCAAATTATTTTCCACTTGGTCCAATGGTTGACTGGCAGAGAACGCCATTTGGCGTTAAGACGAAATGGTAGCAGAAGTGGCGCCCTCATTTGAAATAAATTGTTTAAAACTAAATATGGTGATATTTAAAAAATTGATTTGTACCAATGTCTAGAAAGACCTTTAAACTATTTTATGAATAACCCTTGAAAGTAATATTGGTAGTCCGTCTAGTTTTTCGCTAGAAGTGGCCACTTTGAGCGAAAAACAGTTTTAAAACTAGACGTACTATTAGTAATAATTTCAAAGGTTATTCATAAAATAGTTAAAAGGTCTTTCTTGACATTGATACAAATCAAATTTTTAATTATCACCATATTTAGTTTAAACAATTTATTTCAAATGAGGGCGCTACTTTAGCTACCACTTCGTCTTAAGTCCGCCATTTGCACACTTTTTTTTGTGCAATAAAATTTAAATTAATAAATATTACCTAATGTAAATCTCTAAGTACCTAATACTAAAAAAAAATCTATGGAAAAAGTTTAATTGCCTGACAAATTTAAATGTGTAAATGTTCTCTGTGTTTTTATGTTATTTGACCAATTGACTTTTAACCTGTAATATTTTTACTGTACCTGTTTCTTGACAACAGTGCAGATGATTTGGTGAATAACTGATAATCTGTAAGTGATTGATGGATTAATAAAAATAAACAATGAAAAAAAAACCAGACAGAGTATTACTATTTGCAAGGTAAATTAAAATGTTCCGAATTTCAAGCGTTATCCTTGAAAAACTTAAAGGGCTGAACCGTTTTCATGATAATAGCTATGAACCACCGCAAGGGAACTTGCTTATACGTGAAATATCCCTCATCAAAATCGGTCCATCCGTCTGAGAGCTACGATGTCACAGACAGACACACAGGCAAGCAGACAATAGCGTCAAACACTCCTCTTTTTGTCAGGGGTTAAAAACTCCTCTTTTATCTCATTTTTGCGTGTTCCCGGTTTTATTTAGTACTTTTACAATTTAAGTACTATTTCTTTATCAGAAAAATAAATAAATAAAATATATACGGACAAATTACACTGATCGAGCTAGCCCCAAAGTAAGTTCGAGACTTGTGTTATGGGATACTAACTCAACGATACTATATTTTATAACAAATACATATATAGATAAACATCCAAGACCCAGGACAATTTGGAAAAGGTTATTTTCCAACTTGCCCTGACCGGGGATCAAACCCGGGACCTTTGGGTGGCGGACTAGCATGGTGACCACTACGCCGCGAAGGTCGACGAATAAATAAATATATACGGACGATTTACACAGATTGAGCTAGCCGCAATGTAAGTTCAAGACTTGTGTTATTGGTTGTACTATATTTTTTTCAATAAATATTAACACAACGTGGAATGGTTATACCCGTAATAAATAGCACCACAGGCTATATTAGATCACTGTAGTATTATGAAATTAAGATAACAGGCAAAACACAACAAAAAATTCGGCAATTACATACAAAAATGTGCAGCCGCCCGGGGAATTTGTATGGGAATGTAATTTTCATTATACTTAAGTGATTTAGTACAGCCCGTGGTTCGATTTATAACGGGCACGTCATTTCCACGGTGTAAAGAAAAAAGAGCATTTTCCATCTTGACCTGACCGGGGATCGAACCCAGGACCTGTGACATGATGACGACTAGACCACAGAGGTCATCATCACAGTTCTCCCGGTTGCATCCTCAGTTGCTGCTTCGGGGTGCGCTTTCCTGGTTTTCTTCTCCAAACATTATATGCATTTAAATCACTCGGTCACCCGAGAATGCCAAAGAACTTGCGAAGTGGGAAAAAAATCGCGGAAACAGTTAAAATGATAGATTTCCGACCGGCCGCCTGCCCGACGTTAATCCTCCTTGGGAATGCATTTGAAGCACGAAATGTTCGTGGTTATTCCTTTAGTCTCTTCTTACGATATCCACAAGAAGAGATGGCCCTATTCTAGATCGGAAGCCACATAGCACGACTTGAAGTTTAGCTTGATTAGCTAAACCGGCCAGGCCACCAGTGGCATTCGGTGAGGATTTGGACTAGTTTGGACAGCTATAATACTATGAAATGAATTAAATACCTACCTTATTCTATAAAGGTTAATAAGCCGTTAAGTCCGGCTTAAATAAGTTGCATATTTTGTTAGTGTGTGTAATATATGTCTCTGAGCGTGTTTATACAAGATATATCATTGTGAGTGTATTTGGATAGGTAACCAGTCATGCTGTGTGTGCAATCCAGTCTTGCTGCTAGTTTACGGCTTATGGAAATAAGAAAATGCTCCTGCTCTTGCTCCTAAGTGCCGGAACAAACGGGGCGCAAGTTGCATCGCGTAACATCTAGAGATGGGCAGTGGATGGTACTCAATCTACCCATTTGAGTATTTACTCACTAGATTTAATAAATAGAGTAAATAGAGCGTGCTTATATATTGACATCGCATTTGAGGTCTGTTTACTTATTTTAACACATAATTACGTCTTTGCACACCTCCCAGCAAAAAATGATAATAAGTCAAAGAAGCCTACTTTCAGTGTAGGATTAGTATGGTATTTTCATATATTTTAGCGTCGCATTTGACGTTTACCTACATTTTAAGCATATTATAACGTATGCACACACTTTCCGACAAGAATTGCAAGTTTAAACTAGATTTAAGTTTAAAAATTGTCATGAAAACATGAAATAATGAATATAAATATAATTATGAGTCGCAACTCATATAAATCAATCTAGTCACCAAATGGGTAAATACGGATATTTGTCGGGTATTTACTCGATCTACTGAGTAAATATTCAAATGGGTTGATTTAGTAACTATGCACCGCCCATCACTAGCTGTTACGCGGCGCAACTTGCGCCCCGTCTGTTCTGGCCCTAATGCTCCTGATGCGCGGTGCGCCGACATACGTAGGTTGTTAATTATAAATGCGTATAATATATTAGAAACTCCCAAAGAGAACTCGATGGGAATCTGCTTGTAAAGAGGCCCAGCGACTGCAGTCCACACATTTTGACTGAGGTGTAGGGTTTGGAGAGAACTTAGGACTAAGATACGCAGAAAGAGAATAAGTAAGTATGTATCTATTAGGTTAGGGCTTGGCTTACCTTGCGATCTCATTAATTTTTTACAGTAATTCTACTAATCTAAGAATTAGGTACTTAAGCGGATACTTGAATTTTTCGGGGTCCAGTGCTGCCCCCATTTAAAATAAATAATTTGAAAGGAAACGAAGATAAGTATTATTTAAAATTTTGTCTCGACCAAGCCCTAGACAACCATTCAAACTATTTTATGAACTTCTATTTATGGTTTGAAGTGAGAACGTGAAGCTTTTCTACGCACATTTGCGAAAAACGGCCACTTTTAGCTTATGTACGTAGAAAAGTTTCACGCTCTCACTTTAAACAGTAAACAGTAGTTCATAAAATAGTTTGTAGGGTTATCTAGGGCTTGGTCAAGACAACATTTTAAATGATATCCCGTTACCTTTCAAATAATTTACTTCAACAAGGGCAGCACGGGGCCCTGAAAAAAAAAATGTATCCCCTTAACATGAAAATGTTTTCGTAGGTCTCTATTGTCATAATGAGTTCTGAGTTTCTTCGGGTTGGGGTTCTTCTTCCAGCTTTTCCTACTTTACTTTGCGCGGTTTTCGGCATCCTTGATTTTGAGATCATTTTCTTGCATATCATTCTTGGGGACATCAAGCCAACATTCCTTTCGAGGCTCTACAGAGGTGGCCAGACATTTCAATGCAACAGAAGTACCTAATAACTTGCAATTTTAAGTTATCCGGACGTCTGAAAGTTTGAAAGTTCGTGCCATGACTTTTGACATCTTGATGCACAAACTAAAAGGATAGTTTCATGCAAAATGTGTCAAACAGATGAAAATTCTCGTAAGTATATTTTCTTGAAACTACATGAGATTTTTTTATTGGAACGAAGTTCCTTATCGCGCGTTGCGAAAGACGGAAAAAAATAAGACCAAAAGTTGTAACGACACTTTTTGTTTATTAAAATTTATGAAGATAAAAAAAACTTGATTTTAGAACGCAGAAAAGAGTTTGAATGTAATTTAGACCTATTTATATTTATATTTTACTTCGTTCCATCCGGGTGTCCCTTGACACCTCTCAAGTTTTTTTTATTTTGTATCTTCTCCTTTTGGATTACATTATAAAATTTACCTTGAATAGGACCAACCAGGTTTTTGGATTTTGTAATCGAAACGAACAACATCAAATCCGTATCTTCGTTCCCGACTTAAACCTTGGTCCTTAATAAATTTTCAAAACTAAAAGCTGACACCAACTCCAAACTACACAACCGATTTTGATAAAATTAGTAATATAACTTTTAAAAAAAAAAAAAAGATTTTTTCAAATCGGTCCAGGCCTCTTCGAATAATCGGTGAACATACATATACCTAAAAAAGATCGCAAAGAATTGATAACCCTCCTCCTTTTTGGAAGTCGGTTAAAATGGGTTTTCTTAGTTGGTTCCATCTGTATGTCTACGTCTACGCATATTGACAGAGTAGCTCGGTGGCCCGGCGGTAAGAGTACGCATTACTAGCGCTTTCGCAAGTTAAGTTACACATAGGTGGCACTTGAATGGGTGACCACAAGTGGCATACAAATTTCTCAAACTACCTCGTGCGCTGGATAGCACGTTCAATCTCGATTGTCATCACCCCTGTGGGCAACAGGCGTGATAAAAGGTAATAATATTTTTATCACTTGATAATGGACAATTTTTCTTTCGATTTCAAAACAGTTGTTGACGTCAGATCATTTACCTTAAGATAAGTTTATTGCTGCTTTCTAAGCGCAACTGCAGAAGAAGCTGCAACAAACTGCACTGCAGCATTTTCTCCAGAAACGTCAACTTACTCTCGTACTGATATTAAAATTATGCGGACTGAGAAGTACATTCATCATCATCACTTCAGCCGCATTACGTCCACGGTCCACTGCAGGACATAGGCCTCTCCCAAGGTTTTCCAAAATGACCGAACTAGAGCGGCCTGCATCCAGCGCTTTCCAGGGACCTTCATCAGAGTAGAAATGCATTGTTATGACATATTTATGATATTAGAAAATGTATGTTGCATGTATAGAAAATATTTTTGGGTTTTTGGATGATTATATTATGGTCGCTGAAGTTTTCAGTTATTACATAAAGGCTTCCTTCCCAAATTGCATCTCGTTTCCATATTAAAGTTAGTTCCGGATGTTGTATTATTCAAATGCGATATGAATTTTCATGAAACGCCATTTTTAGCGTCTGCGTGACTGACATGAGGATGTTCGCAACGAATTATAAAGTTGGTACGGGTTTTGGGAACGTACGTATTTTCAAAGGCACAGAAATACGCAAAAGTTTATTTGTGACGGAAGAAAAATGTCAAATATGTTAGCAAATTTTTCTGCGACGCGAAATACATATTTTAACCACAGACTTTGAATTCCGGAGGTTATTGGTTAGAAAATGGACTTCATCAAATTGTACATGGTTTTGGGAGTTTATCTATAAATACATAGGGCGCACTATAAGTTTCCGGAACTGGCGACTTACATAAACAATATTTAAAAATTTATTGCAACATTTGAAAATAGAACTCTTTGGCTGTAGAATGCAGTTTGTTTCATCTGACTGTCTTATGTTTTTACCTTGTGGCGCCATTTCAAAAATTGTGTGTCTGCATCAACATGGATTTAACTCGGGAAAATTTTCGTAGTATGATTTTCTACGATTTTAAGTGTAATTTGACAGCTCAACAGAGCATCGCTCGGCTTGAAACAGCTTTTGGCAATGAAGCACCATGCACGACAACTGTTTATAGCTGGTTTGCAGAATTCAAGCGTGGTCGTATCAATCTCAGTGACGAATCTCGCGATGGTCGGCCGTCCACCGCTGTGACCAACAAAAACATCGATGCTGTGCGCCGTATGATTGAAACAGACAGGCATGTGACCTACCATGAAATTCGCGCATCCTTAGAAATAGGCATGAGTCAAATACAATTAATCCTACACAAACATTTGGGTGTGAGAAAGCTGTGCTCGCGGTGGATCCCACACAACTTGACCGAGGCTCAAAAAACGGACCGCGTCACTTGGTGCAGTGCCATGCTTACCAGATTCAACGAAGGTGCGTCAAATTTGGTGTGGGACATAGTAACAGGTGACGAAACATGGATTTATTGCTATGATCCCAAAACAAAGCAGCAATCGAGCGTATGGGTCTTTCAAGATGAGCCGAAACCAACCAAAGTGGCGCGCGTGAAAAGTGCATCTAAGCGGATGATTGCTTCTTTTTTTAAGAAAACTGGACACGTGGCTACTGTTGCTTTAGAGAATCGTCGTACAGTGAATAGTGACTGGTACACGACCATTTGTTTGCCGGAAGTTATTGACGAACTCCGTAAAAATAAACGTAAACGCCGTATCATCCTGCACCACGACAATGCTAGTTCTCACACGGCCAGACAGACAAACGACTTTTTGAAGGCGAAAAATGTAGAACTCATGAGTCATCCTGCATACAGTCCCGACCTGGCCACCTTGTGACTTTTTTCTGTTCCCAAAAATTAAGAACCAATTACGCGGTCAACGATTTTCATCACCAGAAGAGGCTGTCGAGGAGTATGAAAAACACGTTTCAGAGGTCACCACAGAGGAGTGGCACAAAAGTTTTCAAAACTGGTTTCATCGAATGAAAAAGTGCATAGACGCCAAGGGAGATTATTTTGAAAAACAATAAATTAATTTTGTACCTTTAATAGTATTTTTTCATATTCATTCCGGAAACTTATAGTGCGCCCCACGTACTTATATGTTTTTGGAACGAAGTTCCTTTTTGGGCGATAAATGTGCAAGGATTTTTCGCAACATTTTTCCGTCACTAAACTGAAAGGTATTTTCACAAGTTTGACTGTCTCGTCGATGGCTCAGTTCTGCTGGAAGGCACTCCGTCTCAGTTAGTTGTTTTGCGATTATGTTTTGTTTTGTCCTACACCCCACATACTATCAGTCAGATAGCCTTATACACTAACTCTCAAATTCATACAAATATCAAGAATTTGCTTTACCCATTTTAGTTAAAATATGTTTTGTCCTTATCTTTCATTTGAATATTCGAAATAGTATGAACGAAACAAAACATATTTTAACTTAAATAGGTTTAGCAAATGTATGATATTTTTATGAATAATGGCGTTTT
Source organism: Acrobasis suavella (assembly GCA_943193695.1). Classification (NCBI taxonomy): domain Eukaryota; kingdom Metazoa; phylum Arthropoda; class Insecta; order Lepidoptera; family Pyralidae; genus Acrobasis; species Acrobasis suavella. The sequence goes on from OW971939.1 coordinate 567,484, forward strand.
TGAAGTGAAAACTTCTTTAGCGGCGTTGTACACTTTATTGTAATGGGTAAAAAATGTTAATCTCGCGTCAGGGCGTCAGAACACGTGACCCTGATCGAAAATTCGTAAGACGGATGGAGAGAAGACAGCCGGCGCAGCGTAGGATATAGCATAGGAAGTATCCCCCTCTCTTTCGACAGCGCGGTGAAAATGTATGCAGGCGCCTGCTGTTTCGTTTAGGCGGCGCAGGGCGCTTGCGCGAATGTTCGTGTGTGTTTATGTTACAGCGTGCCACGCGCATCCATGGATGGTGACAGCCGATGGCTCGACCGTCTGTGTAGTGGCCACACTGCCGTGTATTCGTAAAATTCGTGTATATAAAGTGTTTAATTAATGTAATATTTTCCATGTTTGTGTACGATAGCGCAATAAATAAATATTGTATTCCACCACACAAATGATAGTACTTTTATACTGATAATTAAAGCAATTCGTGCAAAATTATTCCCTAACCATTCCAAAATATCAAAAATGCACAACGTTAATATTCAAGTTTTTACTTCTGCCGGCACTCCTGGAGTGCAACCCGTCGTTTTTTTTGCCAGGCACATTGAAAGACTTCTAACGACACCATTTAATGAAGAGTGGCAGAACTACATATTCCTACCAATGTTAAGTAGAACTGATATCCGTATCGCCGTCTATTATTTGCTAAGTAAATTAAAAACCCCGACTTTTAAGCCTTTTACTCTTATAAATTTCAAACAACTGAACCGATTTCCATCAAACATAGCACAAGGGAATTTGCTTTCACGTGAAAAAAACCGCATCGAAATAAGTCCAGACAAACACACACACAGACAGATATTAGCGCCAAATTTATAACACCCCTCTTTTTTAGGGTTCCATATAAAATAATAAAAAACGGAACCATAATAGGATCACTCGTGCGTCTGTCTGTCCGCAAACACAGATGTGCAAAGTAAATAAATATTTTTTTTTTAAATATTGGTCATTTTCGAGGGATAAATTAGGAAATAAAACAAAAGGTTTTGCAAATCTAAGTGTTATATATATCGAATATAAGGGCTTGTTATGAGGATCTCAAATATATTTTTGTTATTATTGTAAAATAAATAGTTTTGATTTTATTCATGAATTTGAATTTGATCTCAGAAATTAATGAGCCTAAATACGAATTATAGTTCATTGGTTGTAGATTACAGGAAAATTTATGAGAATTCTATCAATTGAAAATAAAGTGGTAAACTCAATATAATATTTCCACTTACGGAAAATCTTTGGCATTGTACAGAACCCTCTCTACGCGAGTTCAACTCGCACTTGGCCGGTTATTTTAAACTATACTAATTTAGTTCTAATTTTTAGCTAAACACACACACACACACACCCTCACACACACACACACACACACACACACACACACACACACACACATATATATATATATATATATATATATATATATATATATATATTATTATATTATATTTTACACGCCAAAGAGAAAGTTGTTTACTACAAAATGCAACTGTTGAATTTTAAATGGCAATATTAGTTAGCAAGTTGCAGAACAAATCCTTTGATTTCAGTGTCGGGACGTCCGCAAAATTCATGAATCATGTGATGATGATTCAATTCAACACTAACGCACTACTTACAGTAAAGTTTTGAGGGCCTGTATCATATCTTGATATTAGATAAATATGCCATTCACGTGCTACTACCTTCTCTCAAGTCGGGTAATCTTATCTGGTTTCATATACACAACTTAGTGTAATAGACACTTATAAGTCTTGGACGTTTATCTATAAATGTATTTGTTATAAAATATAGTATCGTTGAGTTAGTATCCCATAACACAAGTCTCGAACTTACTTTGGGGCTAGCTCAATCTGTGTGATTTGTACATATATGAGAAGTTTAAGTTTGACTACATCCGTGGCGTAGTGGTCACTATGCTATTCTGCTACCCAGAGGTCCCGGGTTCGATCCCCGGTCAGGGCAAGTTGGAAAGTGGCCTTTTTCAAATTGTCCTGGGTCATGTCAAAATGTTTATTTATATATGTATTTGTTGAAAATATAATATCGTAGAGTTGGTATCCCATAACACAAGTCTCGAACTTACTTTGGGGCTAACTTAATTAGTGTTATTTGTCCATATATTTATTTATTATTTAATCACTTTTCTACTGCGACTCTGTCGGCTCGATACGCTTATAACCATAGTTTTTGAAGTGAAAACTTCTTTAGCGGCGTTGTACACTTTTTTTTTTTGTAATGGGTAAAAAATGTTAAACTCGCGTCAGGACACGTGACTTGATTGAAAATTCGTAAGACGGATGGAGAGTAGACAGCCGGCGCGGTGTAGGAGAGGAAGTATCCCCCTCTCTTTCTACGGCGCGGTGAAAATGTATGCCTGCGCCTGCTGTTTCGTTTAGGCGGCGCAGGGCGCTTGCGCGTGGCACGTTGTTAATAAATAAATATTGTATTCTATCACAAAAGTGATAGTACTTTTATAATGATAATTAAAGCAATTCGTGCAAAATTATTCCCTAACCATTCCGAAATATAAAAAATGCACAAAGTTAATATTCAAGTTTTCACTTCTGCTGGCACTCCCGGAGTGCAACATGTCGTTTTTTTTTTAAATTCTATTATAATTAGTAATCCTGAATGTTCTCCTTTGTTCCTCTGTTCTGTCCTTTGTTCGTGTTTGCGTCCTATATTCTGTTTTATCTTTAATTTAAAAGCATCGTTTGTAAAATTGTTGGTTGGACGCGTTGGGAAACTGTAAGTGCACGGAGTAATTTTATCAATAAAGAATAATAAACTCCACAGAATACTTGGGCATAAAAGTGGAATACTTATTAATGTTCTTCGTTAGTCTATCATAGTCAAGATTTCAGTGTGCACATAATTCCGTGAGTCGAGGCGAGAAAATATGGCTGAAGAATAATATTGCATGTAATGGCGTCTTCTATGCCATCTAATCTTCACAATTTCTTTAATAGCATAATACTCGTAAAATCCATAGAATTCTCGGGCATAAACCTGAAGTACCTACGTTCTTCGAAGTCTATCATTATAAGTGGTCAAGTTTTAAACGTGCACAGAATTCCGAACGTCGAGAGGCACATACTACCTGCGCAAAATATGGCTTGGAAATTGCAAGTAAATGCATTACTTGTACATTCGTTTATATATTACTACGATGGATTAAATCATTACATCGATTGTCTTCATTAACGTTCTTTTCTCTTTGCGACATCCCATGTTTGGACATCTTATATGACACGATAATTTCATCAAAAACTTAATTGAAGGAAAGATAGAGGCAAGGAGAGGAAAAAGAAGGCAAAGAAGGATTTTCATGGATGAAGTAAAGGAGAAGGCAGAAGTCGAGTATAGGGAAGTCAAGCATTTGGCTGAAGGTCGGGAGGCACGGAAAATGTTTGTCGTCTTTTAGGAAGATTCCAAGGTTGGCGTCAATTCAGTTGATCGTTCTATTTTATTTCTATTTTCAGCTTGTGCTGTCCCATGGCAAGACAAAGGCCTTCCTTCCTCCCTTCCAAATCTTGTCAGCGAGGGCTTTTGAAGGCCAATCTTTATAAATAGAGTTGAGGTGTTCCCGTCACTCTTTTTCTTTGCGTAAGGCTTTCTTTTAACCATTTAGTGGAGTTCACAGTTCAGTTGTTTCAGCCCATAGTTCTTTGGGCATGCGGCAGATAAGTCCTGCCCAGTTGTACTTTTTGTCCAATGTTCGATCTGTGTTTTGGAGCGTTGGGTTTTATTTCTAACGCGGTCGGAAATCTGACTCCCAAAATACTGCGCTCCATTACTATTTGACAAACCTTGAGTTTGGACTTCTGTTTGATAGTTGATTGATTTGAAACGTGAGATATAAGGCGGTGTTTTAAACCGCTTTCATTTTAGAATGCTTGTAAAAATATTATTCTATAGTTAATATTTAATAAACAATCCAGCATATAAAATAATAAGTACCTACTTGTTTCTAATTCTAGTCATCGTCAAGTATCGTATGTTCATGATTGATTAATTTTCATAGCTCTTGAGGATCTTATCACACCTATAATTAACTTCTGGTATAAAAGGTTTTCTACGTATGATCTAAGTATTTATCTAACATGGCGTTTAAATTAGTGCTGTCAGTTTTGAGTGTAGTGACTTTTGTTCAAGGAGAACTGCTGCGGACAACCGAGCAACAGAAACAGGAACTAGCAGACTATATCCAAAAGAAGAAGGCAGAAATCAACCCACGGTACAGGCTACACTACCACGTCGCACCGCCAGTCGGCTGGATGAACGATCCTAACGGCTTCTCATACTACAAGGGAGAATATCACATCTTCTATCAATACTACCCTTATGACAGCAAATGGGGCCCTATGCACTGGGGCCACTCCTCAGGCCCAAATTTAGTCATCTGGAATGAACAACCAACTGCTTTGCTTCCTGATAACGAACAGATCTTTTCAGGCAGTGCTGTCACCGATGGAAGCACAATGGTTTTGATGTATACCGCCCATGAAATAACTACAGCGCCTGCTTATAATGAAAGCCAGTATCTAGCGTATAGCAATGACGGAATAAACTTCGAGAAATATAAAGAAAATCCAGTATTAACTTTAAATACATCGCCTGACTTTCGAGATCCTAAGGTTTGGAAACATGGTGACTACTGGTACGTAGTTCTTGGAACAAAAACAACAGATCAGCAACATGGAAGAGTAGTTTTATACCGATCTAGTAATCTAACATCTTGGGAACAGTTGTCAGTGATCGGAGAATCCAATGGCACTATGGGCTATATGTGGGAATGTCCTGACTTTTTTGAGTTGGATGGGAGATACGTTTTACTGATGTCACCGCAAGGAATGAAGGCGCAAGGAGACAGGTACAAGAACACATTCCAAACAGGTTTTATTATTGGGAATTTTAGTTACGAGACATTTGAGTTTGTACCTGAAACAGAATTTCAAGAAATTGACTACGGACATGACTTCTATGCAACACAGACAATGGAAAAAGATGGGAGACGGTATGTTATAGGCTGGTTTGGTATGTGGGAAGTTCCACATCCGGAAGACGAAGACGGATGGGCGGGAGCAATGACTGTTGTCCGAGAGCTGAAGTTGGTTGGTGATCGCGTTCTGATGCAGCCTTTGGAAGCTATGATGAGTCTTAGAGATCAAACAGTACTAGTCGGATATTTCAATAAATCTCAAGTTCTTGAGTTTGATACCACAGCAGAAATTATAGTTGAAGGTGACATGAATCTAAAAATTGAATTGTTATTGGAAGGGCGTAATGGCGGTAACTATAACCAGACTAGCGTGTCTTGGAACCCAGCGGATGGTAAAGTAGCTGTGAAAAGGGGAACAGACGATGTGAGACAAGTAGAATGGGTTCCTTTGAGGTCAAAGCAAATGAGGCTTTTCTTGGATACCAGTTCTCTGGAACTGTTCTGTGGGGAAGGGGAAGTGGTGTTTAGCAGCAGGTTATTCGTCGATGGTCCTTGGAAGGTGACTAATGTAAGTCCTCAAGCGCTGAAGATAGAATCATATCATTTGAAAAGAAGTGTTCCTGCAACTACTAATCGAGGAATCAGTTGTATTGTTTTAGCTGAAATAGTATTATGTCTTGTTTTTATTTCTATTTTAAACATGTTTTTAAACAATTGATTTACCAATAAAAAATCATCTTCGACATAAAGGTATTTTAAGTTTTTCTAAAGACTGTGATGAATGGTACCTAGTTATACGTAAACAAAAAATCGTATCTATTGCAATATCATTGATAATAAACTAAGCATTTAAAAGGTTGTGTATGTTTTCAATTTATTAATCTATTTATCAATTTTAGCGTTCGATCAAAACTAGACAGTCAATGACTAGTATCAGTTGATAATGCCATTTCACAATGTGCGTGCATTCAAGATAAAGTTACACATTTTGAAAACCACCTGGATATTAGCTAGACAGATAAATAAGTTTGTATAAAAAAATTGTGATAAGAGAATTCGCATGTTGATTTCTAAGCAAGATTACGAGTGCTTATATTAAACTATATGACTACCTACAACCGACCTACAAGTATAGTATGTCTATAATTAATATACCTAGACATACAATACTTGTAGGTCCCTTTGACCCAACCTTTCTCTAAACTCTTAGGTAGTAAATTGCACAACTTAGTTAGCTATACAACGTATTGTTATTTTTAAATTATTTAAAAACATATCACATCTAAATATCCTACAGTCAAAGTAACATTTATCTAATAAAGTCACACTCAGCGTTGGTATGAAATATATTTTCTATGATAATTGATAATGCATGTTTATTAGTGGGAGGTATCCAGCCAGCACTTATAGAAAGACTGAACCGATTTAATTAATGAATTGGAGTGCTGAAAAGTGTATATAAATAAAGAAGAAACCTAAAAAATAAAAGAAAAAGAAATAATGGAAATATTTGCATCTACCAAAGATAAGATGTTGAATCTCAATAGCTGATAAGATTCAAAAGATTTGTTTCAGTTGCATAATAAAGATACATCTTTCGTGTTACTAGCCTCTTTATGTGGGACAAAACAAAACCCTCGAGATAGCTTATCGCGATGAGATTACAGCATTCTGATGAATGCCATATAAAAACACCTACCTCCCGTCATCTTCGTATTTGAGAAAAATGGCGCTTACAAGGATTCTAGTAGCTCTTTGTTTAGTGTCGTTAGTTAACGCGAAGTTCCTACGACAGTCGGAAGATGCCAAGTTGGAATTGGAGGAGTACATACAGAACAAGAAAGCTGAAATCAATCCAAGGTACAGACTGCATTACCATGTTATCCCACCAGTAGGATGGATGAACGATCCTAATGGATTCTCATTTTACAAGGGAGAATACCACATGTTCTTCCAATCCTATCCGTACGACAGCGTATGGGGGCCAATGCACTGGGGCCATTCGTCGAGTCCTGATCTAGTCACCTGGAACGAACTGCCAACTGCGTTGCTCCCTGAGGAAGAAATGTGCTTCTCTGGCAGTGCGATTGTTGATGAAGAAACCTTGGTCTTGATATACACTGGACGGATTAACTACGATGATGGAACCTATAACGAGAGTCAATACCTTGCTTTCAGTGATGATGGTATTAACTTCGAAAAACACATCGGGAACCCAGTCCTAGCTTTACCCACTGGCGGTTCACCCGATTTCAGGGACCCAAAAGTTTGGAAGCATGGAGACTATTACTACGCTGTAATCGGTACTACAACAGATGACGGAGAAAGAGGAAGAGTAGTATTGTATCGCACACTCGATCTTATATCTTGGGAATTTCTATCAGTGATTGGAGAATCTGACGAAGACATGGGTTACATGTGGGAATGCCCCGACTTTTTCGAGTTAGATGGCAAATTCGTCCTTCTGATGTCTCCACAGGGTTTGGAACCCCAAGGAGATAGATACAAGAATGTTTACCAAACTGGTTACATTATTGGTAGTTTCAATTACGACACGTTTGAATTTGTTCCGGAAGTTGACTTCCAGGAGCTGGATTTTGGACATGACTTTTACGCTTCACAAACGTTGGAGAACGATGGAAAGAGATACGTGGTGGGCTGGTTCTCTATGTGGGAGGGTCCACACCCTGAAGATGTGGATGGATGGGCGGGAGCTTTAACTTTAGTCAGGGAAATAACATTGAATGACAACAGAATTCTGATGAAGCCTGTGGCAGCTATGGAGAGTCTCAGAGACGATATAGTATTAGTTGGTGATTTTACTGAAGCACAAGTCCTAGTATTTGATAACACAGCTGAAATTATTGTCGAAGGTGATTTAGAGCAGGAAATTGCTTTGTTGATTGAAGGACGTAACGGTGGTGGGCAGGAGTTACTGGTCCGATGGGACCCAGAAATTGAAAAGATAGCAGTGGAGAGAGGACCAGATGATGTGAGGCAAGTGGAATGGTCCCCAATAGGTTCGAAATCTCTTAGATTATTCTTGGACGCAAGTTCTTTGGAACTGTTCTGTGGTGAAGGAGAAGTCGTGTTCAGCACGAGGGTGTACGTTGATGGTCCATGGAAGGTGACGAACTTGAGCCCTCAGTCGCTGAATGTTCAATCTTGGCACTTGAAGAGGAGCGTTATATCGCCCTAAATTATTGTTAAGTACCTAGCTGAATTTTGTATATACTGTTTGTTACTTATGTTAGTGCAACTTATTTATAAATAAATTAATAATTATTTGTAATTTTTTATCATGTTGTTTATATACTTATATTTTCTGGAGCAGTGCAGCCTTCTGTGACTTCACAGCCTTTAGAGGCCAAGAAAGTATTTAGCAGAAATATACACGAGAACTTTTATTTCTACAGGTGAAGAGTAAAGTCAATCGTAATTTTTTAAATAACTACTCTGTCAACCGTTAGGAGTGGGTAGCCTTTCTACTTATTTTATGAACAATCGTTCAAAAAACCTATATTAATATAAAATACATAAATATTATATAGTTTTTATAATATCGTAACAATAGTACAAAATATAGAGAAAAGAAAAACACAAGGATGTGCTTTCTGATAATACTCAAAAGCAAATGAAAGGAATTTGTGAAAATGAGGTTTATGATCTTTTTTTCTGTAAACATTTACTTCTTTAACATAGTAGCTGGAGTAAGTAGCTCTGTCCGCGGGCTTTGTATCTTTCACAAACAAATCAAAAATTATTTCCTTTTACAAATCAAATCAGACAAATCTTTAGTAGACATAAAAAAAAGTGAACAGAACTCATCGTTTCTTATTTTCCAAATATGTTTAAGTATATGTATGTAGGTATATATTATATTAAAAATATATATATTATATGTATTATGTATTAATATGTTTTTATTGTATTTATGATAATTTAAATTGATAAAGATAAAAAGCCAGATATCTTAATCTGGCTTTTTATCTTTAGACGCCAACTTTCCTATCCGTTTATCTTTTCCTAAAGGGAGGGAATGCTTTAGCATTAAGTCCACCCATTGTAGAAGCTTTTGGATCGAAAAAGTTTTTAAATAAAAATAAATAAACTCACTGCTGAAATTATTCTTACCAGCGAACTACAACAAAGATAAAGCTCAAAATTACATTCTAGTGGGCGGTGCTTGAGACCTACAACTCGTTTAATAATCTGTCGATATACCGTACCTCGCAAGCAACATACGATCTTGAGTAATTCGTTATAGCATCCTTTTAGTCCACGTGAATCATTTTTTCTACTCCTGTACTGTTGTCTGTCTTTTAAATGGCCCCTAACACTAATATAAGAACATAGATTATATGATTTCAGAAAAGTCTATAGTCTATTCCCAATATAATAGCACATGTGTCGTTATTTCGTCAAAACGATACTCCTAGCCATAGACCTATAACTTTTTTTCTTTGGATCTACCATGCTGCCAACATAATAAAATCGTTATTTTAACATATGGTGCCATTTTTCAAACGTGGAGTCACTGCACAAACGGTTTTTTGTATGAAAAAAACATTCGTTTAAGTGACTCCATTTTTCAAAAATGGCACTTTTGGTCACTAGGAAGACGTTAATAAAAAAAAATAAGTCTTCCATAGATACCTAGAATCTAGCAAACATATGGTAGTATTTCATACTTTTCTTTTTTATTTTTGGATTTATTTTAGTTTTTATAAGTATAACATATTTAATTTTTTTAAGTATGTCAAAAAATGCTCGATGGCGTCTCCTTACGATGCTCGCCGAGGCTCGCATCGTAACCTGCGCCAGTCGTATTTTATGAACCTTCTTATACAACTGTTGCATAAAATACTATTATATACTTTCTGGATACAGCACATCGTCAATTTGAACTTCGGCGTTCAGTTGCTTGCTTGCTTTTCGTGTGTGCAAGTGGCCAACACTAGTGTCAGATTTTTCAAGCTGCCTAAAGGCATCTGTCATAGCTTAACGACTGTCATATAATGATGACAGCCGGGACTAACGGCTTATACGTGCCTTCCGAAGCATGGAGAAGCTCAAGAAATTTTTATGCCACTTGAGGTCACCTATCCATGAGCGGACCACATCCGGTGTCGCTTTACTTGCGAAAGCGCTAGTAATGCGCACTCCCGCCAGGCCACCGAGTTCCTCACGTTCAGTACGACAGTCCTTTGCACGTATTCCTTATATCTCATCAACTGAAAAAAAATGAATGAACTTTTATAATCTTACTAGATTATAAAAGTGTATTAATTTTTTTCAAATGCAAACTTAGTTGATCATTTTAATAATGAATTCTACTTATGGTAAGTTTTAATTATTTTCGTAAAATAAACCAAATGCTGCGGAGTGCATCCGGAATTTGCATTTTTATTACTTACTTCCTTCTCATGCACTGTTCAAACAAATTTGCACCGTATGTGAAAGTCGTTACAGTTCAGTTTGTTGAAACTGAATTTTCACATCTGAACTAGACTCAACGTGGATGGAGAACGTACTTTATCATAGGGTCATAAAGGTGATTTCGTTTTTATCCTCAAAGTTAATTAAGCAGTTAGATAAATATTTGACGTAGAATATGACGAAAGTAACTTACCATTGTCAATTTGTTGAATTAAATTTCAAAATCTGTCTAAGTTATACAGAGTCTAACAAAATAAATTTAATTTATTTTAAGGGTAATTACAGTCCATGATACTATACAACTTTCTCCAAGGAACATATATCGAAAGGATATATATTTCGCCTCCTATCTTGTATCCGCAAGTTATCCGATCAGCTATTCCTTTGTTTGTATGAGAAAAAAAAACTTCTTCCTATTTTAAATAGTATGTTTCTTAGATAAAGTTGTTCTGTGGTAACGTGATGATATGCAAATTAGTTGCTTATCAGAGTAACATGAAAATATGTAATAGGTACGTGCTAGTTGCACCTTCCGGTAAACGTTCGAATCCTTAAGATAACTATATCATTATAGTATATAAGCTTTAGATGTACTAAATAGAGTGAGAGTCGTCACCATGTAAGGAGTAGGTTTAAGAAGATGGAATAAATACAATCAACGGCTCTCGTGTTTCCATCACCACTCCCAACCACAACGCTACCTAATGGACACCGACATCAACCTACAGCGTGACCACACATCATTTGTTATTGCATGGCGACCGATACAGCTGAACCAAACTGGAAAAGAAGTCCATTTTGAAGGAGAAGACGGAAACCGTATTTCGGTGACCTCCCTTGGCTGCAGATGATGAGCAAGAAATACTGCTGTTTTACTTCGCGGCCACTAAATTGATGGTGCTGAGGATATTTTTTGGGGTATATTCCGTTTAATTAATTTATTGATGGAACCATATTTGATTTAATTTTTAAAGAAGCGAAGCTGCAAGTGATCTTGTGAAAAGTGTTTTTTCTTCGTCAAACGTTTACATTCTGTTACATAGTGTTGTTTTTTCTTTAGACTGATTTATGTTCTGTATATTTTTAAATTATAACTCTTTAGTCCCCTCTTAGTCTCTACTCCTCGAGTGTCCATCTTTAGCGCTGCGATCAGAATGAGACCAGCTCCCACCAAAAGCGTCTATCATCGCCTCCGCCATTACACCGGATATATACTTTTTTTTATACGGCGATGGTAATACGTCATGTGTCAGTGTCATTATGTCAAAGTCATACGTTTATTATTTTTATAAGATGGCGCCACTTTTTTAAATAATTCAACATTACCGTAATTAAATATTTTCAACACGTTAGCTCGGAAAGTGATATTTACCACACTGATTTTACTTATGTAATGCCATTCATTACGCACATATTCAAAATCGTGCGGTAAGTATTACTTACCGCACAAGTGCGGTAAAGTGTTTTTTAAATGTTTTAGGAATAAGATTCTATAAATCCAAAATATCGAATATTATTTTTGAAACATATACTCTCTGCATGCTATATGTATATACATATACTCTCTAGCTAGCAGCTAGCCTAGACTCATACCAAAACCTTGTTATACTCAAATTATTCAATTTTATTTATTAGTTAAAATAATTGTAACAACATTAAAATGAATGAATAAACGTGTCCTGTTTAAAAAAAAAATTCGTCTGGCTGGATTGATTTCTGTGTCTCTCGTATCACTACAGACTCGCGTATGCGCGAAGTGCCCCTGAAAAAGAAAATTTAAGCGCGCCATATTTTTAATATTCTTTAACAAGATTTATTGTAAGTGAAGTGTCTATTATTGAAGATTTTTTTTCCTTACTAATGTGTTGAAAAACGTAGTATGGCACACGTGTGTATTGTTCATCACAAGTCTCGGCTCCATAGACTCACGCGGGGCTTCGCCCGCTTGTGGCTCTCTCACTCGCCGAGAGAAGCATAGAAGCGGTGACGCTACTACTCAGACATCGATCTTCTGTGAGAGTGTGGTACTTCCCCGGACGAGCCGGCCTATTCATGCTACTATAAAACACACTTTACATACTATATCCCTTCAACAGTCTACGACCGTAATACGGTCGCGCGCCATTGTTTTACTATTGTTCTTTATTGACAGACAGTTAAGCGAATATATATACTATGCATACTAGCAAAACAGAGTTTTGCCGATAGCGTGTCTCTTACTTACTTACTACGGTGTGGCGCAGCGACACAAAGTGGATCTTGGCCTCCGATACTAGATGGTGCCATTTCTTGCGGTCTTGTGAGCATTGCTGCCAGTCGTCCACTCCGAGGCTTCGAAGGTCTTTACCTCGTCGGCCCATCTGTACCTGGAGCGACCAACAGGTCCACGGCCATTCGGCCGACCCCAGTAGGCTCTCTTCAACGCCCGATCCTCTCCCATTCTTTCTACGTGTCCGAGCCAGCGAAGCCTGGCTGCTTTCGTTTCACCGATGATATTTGGTTCGGACACTTGATTTAGCGTCTAGTTTATTAGTCACTAGCGTGGCTCTACCACAACTAAATACATAGTTAGCAAATAAATGTTTGAATCTAGCCAGTGACGGTTCTAAGCGACAGAAAAGTATAACAGAAACATCACTGTTGGCCACTCACACACACAAAACAAACTGTGAAAATAATGGAGTGGTTTGGTCTGTAGCCTCACTTTGTTCGATACCCTGGTTACTGATGGTTATCATCGCCGATGTCGTCATTAGTCAGCCCCGCAGTAACTAATGACGCGGTCACTTATTAATGATGCGGGTAGTAAGGCTAATGAATGTGGTTCCAATCTGACAAGGGGCTTTGCGGACAAGTCGATTTAAGGTAAAGGGTAGGGTCCAGTAGGCTGCTTCTTTTAAATCGTACTTATACATGGGTGACAATTAATTTGCATATATAAAACCGAAAATCACTCACTCACTCATCACGAAATCTCGAAAATTACTAAGCCAATGAAGATGAAATTTGGCATGAAGGTAGATTTTGACTAGGAGACGTCCGCTAACATAAGGATTTTTGGAAAATCTATCCTTAAGGGGGTGCAAGAGGGGTTGCCAGTTGGTATGAAACTTCGTAATTTTTCAAGTGCAACACATGAAATTTTTTATTTATTTTAGTAGTTAGTATAAAATAATAATGCATTTATTGGATTTTGAAAATTATTTGTATGAATTGGGAACAAGCGGAACAAAGTTCGTCGGGTCTGCTAGCCCTTAAAATCCCTACACTATTATAAAGATTGTTATATTGAATAAGTATTCGAACATTTTAATTCTCTTACATAATAACAAAATTTATAATGTAAAAACCAATTAAAATCCTATTGGAGTCATTATCGACTTCTATGCGGACAAAGTCGCAGGTTAAAGCTAGTAGATGTATATTTTTTACAAGCTTTTTTTAGTTTCACCTGTCCCATTGTCTGTCGGTCTATCTGTCTGTAATCAAATCTTGCAAGTTAAGTTTAACCCACTTCCCTGTTTCCGATTGAGTTGATATTTTACACGCATACATGACAATGCAACATTATGATGACATAGAGCTGATCTGATGATGAAGCCGGAAGGGGAAAGCAGCCTTTTTTTACAATTTCATGGATTGTTCAATAGTTAAAGTTTTTCACACATTGATTACACTTTATTTTTCGGATTATTCCAAAGTAAAAAGATTCTTTTATCAAATGGCGGACTTAACCTGAATTTTTCGGGGTCCAGTGCTGCCCCCATTTGAATAAAATCATTTAAAAGTAAATAGAGATATAAATTAAAATTTTGTCTTGATCAGACCCTAGATAAACCTTTAAACTATTTTATGAACTATTGTTCACAGTTTAAAGTGGGAACGTGAAGATTTTCTACGCGCAATTGCGAAAAACGGCCACTTTTGGCGTATGTGCGTAGAAAAGCTTCATGTTCTCACTTCAAACAGTAAACAGTAGTTCATAAAATAGTTTGAAGAGTTATCGAGGGTCTGATCAAGACAAAATTTTAAAAATTATCTCCTTTTTCTTTTAAATGATTTAATTCGAATGGGGGCAGCACTGGACCCCGAAAAATTCAAGTAGCCCCTTAATGCTTAAGTTACGATTCAGACCGACCAGCCCGCATCGGCTCGGGCCGCGGCAGCCGGTCACGTGCTTCGAAGTCGTAACGTGCCGCGGGAGACATACGCGTGCCGCGGGAGCCATACGGCTGCCACGGGAGCCGTACAGCTGCCGCGGAAGCCGTACGGGTGCCGCGCGAGCCGTATGCGTGCTGCGGCAGCCGACAGCGCCTGCGGCAAACACACCGAGCGCCCAGAAATGCAAATCTGAAATATCAACTTTAATTTCTTGTTACAAGTTTTAATTTCCTTTACCGCATTGTGAAATACCTTCCGGGCTGGCTAATGCGAGCCGGTCGGTCTGAATCGTACCTAAGAGTATTGTCTCACAGTCAACCATGAGATAAACAAAAATTGATGAGTTAGATTATTTATTAAATCATAACTATCGATATAGAAATGCAAATACTACTATTCGTTGAAATACTATGAACATTTATTTAAATTATAATTAACATTACTAAATAATACGAAGAAGGGGACTTTCAAAGGTGATATATCAACCGTTTGTTAAAAATGTTTTTATATAAATAAATATAAATATATGTAAAAGGACAAATTACACTGATTGAGCTAGCCCCAAAGTAAGTTCGAGACTTATGTTATGGGATACCAACTCAACGATACAATATTTTATAACAAATATATAGATAAACATCCAAGACCCAGGACAATTTGAAAAAGGCCATTTTCCAACTTGAACTGACCGGGGATCGAACCCGGGACCTCTAGGTGGCGGACCAACATGGTGACTACTACGCCACGGAGGTAGTCAACTAATAAATAATGATTTAATTACATATTTAAAAAGTACATATACTATCTTTAAGACAACAAAGTCTGGCTTGAGCTTGGCAAAGGTTTATATTTGTACACTCACAAATGACATAATTTGAGTACAATCAGTACATGAATTTTATACAAATTGACATTAATTTCAAATTTGACATTTTTAATTAATAATTATGACATAGCAATGTATTCTCAGTCCACACATCTAATTTTAATATCAGTATAATTGTAAGGTTGACGTTTTTGTCGAAAATGCTGCAGTACAGTTTGTTACCGCTTCTTCTGTACTTGCGCTTTGGAGGCGGCAGTAAACTTAGTTGTAAGTAAATGATCTGACGTCAACAACTAACTATTAAGAAATCGAAAGAAAAAAGAAATGACAATTATCAAGTGATATAAATATCCAAAGATAAATAAATGATTTTTGACTTTTGACTTTTTTGCGCGAGTCCCTCTTAAAGGCTTGTTTACTCAGAAATGTCATAAATTGGTACATTATATACATACTGAATCTTAAACTTGATTTGAAATTATTTTAACATTTCGACATTTAAAAATTTAATAAATATGACAAAAAAAAAATGTATACCCTGTCCACATATCAACTATAAATATTAATTTAATTGTGAATAGTACATAATTTCGTTCTTGGAGACAATGCTGCAGTGCAGTTTGTTACCGCTTCTTCTGTACTAGCGCTTTGGAGGCGGCAGTAAACTTAGCTCTAAGTAACTTTTTGACGTCAACAATTATTGTGCAACAAAACAAAGTGACGATTATTAAGAGATATTATAAATATCCTATGATAATAAAGATATATTTGAATTGAATTGAATACAACAATTGTTAAAACTTTGTTATTATTTGCTTTATAAAGGTTGTTTGTGCAATAGTGTTTATACTGGTGAAGTAAGCGTTACGAGTAGCAAGTTGTATAAAAACAAAGCACTTCGCGAGAACAACTGTAAGCGAAGTTGTTTAGTGTAAGCCATTTAGCCAGCGCTGGCGAGATTGCTCGTGTAGGGAAACAATTTGTTTGGATTGGGGTTCAGAACTAGCGCTATTTGGGAATGAGAGTTTATTTGTAGAAAGGTTACCTTTGAAACTGTAAATAGCGAAAAATTCTTACTTTTTATTATTGTATTTATTTAAGAAAAACTAAAATCATATCATCATCAGGTTACCCGACTGTGCCAGAAGGAGGGTTATGTTTTTCGAGAGTATGTATAATTGTTTGGCACGCTCTGTAGCCTGAACGGTTTAAATTTTTTTAAAATATATACGGACAAATCACACAGATTGAGCTAGCCCCAAAGTAAGCTTAAGCTTGTGTTATGAGATACTAACCCAACGATACTATATTTTATGATAAATACATATATAGATAAACACCCAAGACCCAAGACAATGTAGAAAAGGCCATTTTCCAACTTGTCCTGGCTGGGGATCGAACCCAGAACCTCCAGATTGGCGGTCTAGCGTGTTGACCATTACGCCACGGAGGTCGTCAAAGGCTTGATGGATTTTAGATGGAGAGGTGTCGTTAGATTCGTATTTACTGTGAGAGTGACACTGGGTATATCAAAATAAATAAACAAAAAAACAAAATAGAGGATTTTTGGCTCCAAATTCAAATGTTTGGGACGCTCTGCAGCCTGAACGCTTCGATGGATTTTAGCTGTAGAGTGTCGTTAGATTCGTATTTACTGTGAGCGTGGCACAGAGTATATCAAAAATAAAATAAATAAATTACAAAACTATAAAAGGCAGTCGGGTTTTTGTTTTATATTTCATTTATTCACCATTTGTAAACAATGTAGATACACATTAATTCATGCAATTATTACTTTACAAAACATCATGGGCAAAGTTAAAGCGCATCGCTTCGCTATCTCCGACACGTCGAAAGAATGGGAGAGGATCGGGGGGTGAAGATAGTGTGGCGAACTCTACGGCCACTACGAGGAACTACAATAAGAAACCAATCAAGAGACAACGGACGATATAGTTCACAAGAAGCAAATGAGATGGCGCCAGCAGTATCCTACATCTCGATTTCAGAGTTCGCCCTATTCGCTGCATATATACAACTTCCGACGATACACCGTTGGAGCCGCGGTTCCCCAGGCGCAACAACATGCCCGGCGGGAAGATCTTCCCTTTGTGGCGGTCGAGCATATCACCTCGCTCCCGCTACAAGAGCATATCAGGGCCGGCCAATCGGTTTTGATGAAATTTTTTGTGCTTATCCGGTATCTATGAGATTCGGCCAACATCTATTTTTCATCCCCCTAAATGTTAGGGGTATTCCACCCCTAAATTTTATTTTTTTATTTTTTTGACAAAATTTTTAATTTCTATTTTTTTATTATACAACATACAAAAATACATACAATCCTCAATTTTGGCAAAACAACGTTTGCCGGGTCAGCTAGTTATCTATAAAAATCACGTTAATTGTATTGTGAACCCCTTTAAATATTTATTTTATTCTGTTTTTTGTAATTCTTGTTATAGCGGCAACAGAAATACATCATCTGTGAAAATTTTAATTGTCTAGTGATTGCGGTTCATGAGTTACAGCCTGGTGACAGACAGATGGACGGACAGGCAGCAGAGTCTTAGTAATAGTGTCATGTTTTTACCATATGGATACGGAACCCTAAAAAGTTGAAAGTTCCAAGTGGGCGTGGCCCGTGTGTCATAATTAAGGAGAACTCCACTTAATCCCGTTAATATATTTTGACGCAAAATAAGACCTTATGTTTTTCGTACTTAAGTTTATAATTGATTATTTTAAAAATAACGCCATCTAAAGTCAAGTAATTAAGAGTGTTTTCCTAAAGTTATACTACAGATTGCAAAACATTGTAAGTACTTTTTGAACCGTAGTGTATTTGAACCGTATAATAATATGACAAAGCCCTTCTGGCGAGTAGGCGACCAATACTGTAAAAAAGAGTTTCTTTCGGCGTTTCTTCTCAGCAGTGGTCGTTACGAAGCGCTGATATCGGTAGCGTTTCTTTAAAAATTAATAAAATTTCAATATAATTTACACGTAACATAAATTATACTTATTGACGTGTAAAAGTGCCTGTAAAGGTCTAATTACTGAATAAACATTTGAATCTTTGAATCTTTAGCAAAATAAATCTTATTAATAAGGCCTAGAAGCCATAATTGATGTAAATAAAAATTACCAATCAAACAAATTGTTTGAATGTATCTAATGCAAATTTAATTAGTGGATTAGTAGTGTGAGTTTGGCCACACCGCTTCCGAGAGTAATTTTTTCAAGCAATTCACTAGTTCTCTAGTGTTCCGTACCCAAAGGGTAAAAACGGGACCCTATTACTAAGACTCCGCTGCCGTCCGTCCATCTGTTCGTCTGTCTGTCACCAGGCTGTATCTCGTGATCCGAAATCGCAAGACAGTTGAAATTTTCACAGATGATGTATTTCTTTTGCCGCTATAACAACAGAATAAAATAAATATAAAAAGGGGCTCTCATACAACAAATGTTATTTTAATAGATAATGGTACGGAACCCTTTGCGCGCGTGCATTTAATATAACGAACATTGCACGCTGGTCTGTAATACTGCGTACCTAAGTACAAGTTGATATATTTTCGGGTCCTCTGAGTGAATTTGCAAAAGTCGCCTTTTATGTTCTTTCATCTAAGATTTGTAAATAATTGTAATTAAATTGAATGTCTTTTTAAGCACATAGGTATCTAGTAATGTATTTTTTCTTGATTATTGTTATTTAGTTGTGGTAGAGCCACGCTACTGGCAAAACTCTGTTTTGCTAGTAGCATGAATGGGCCGGCTCGTCCGGAGAAGTACCACACTCTCACAGAAAATCGACGTCTGAGTAGTAGCGTCACCGCTTCTATGCTTCGTTCGGTGAGTGAGAGAGCCGGAGCCCCCTTCCTTGCCACCCCCCTCCCCCTATGTCTTCCCTTCCTGAAAGGCCGGCAACGCTTCTGTTACACCCCTGGTGTTGCAATTGTCCATGGGCAGCGGTGATCACTTATCATCAGGTGACCCGCTCGTTCGTTTTCCGCTACATGACACAATTTTTTTTTAATTTATTATGTATTGTATTTTTAAATGTCATTATAACCTAATGCGATGGTGCTGACCATCGCATTAGGTTATAACCTTAATGATTAGTGCTTGTAAGATATTAAAATGAATAAATAAAAATGAAATAAGAATATTAGGCTAAATTAATCATCTTGAGACTCCTTAGTCTTGAGCATTATAAAACTCCAAACCTATTGAGACTCGTCTGATTGCTCGACAAATTAAAATACAAAAAATGGAGTCCCTATTAAAGTGATTGGTGAAATTATATTAATAACGAGACTGCCAACGATTGTCAGTTGATATATTTGATAAGTGGAGTAATTCAAGTTGGGCTGATTGATACGGAGCTTTGAACAACTAATACGATAAATATACAATATGTAACAAAAACCCTGTCCGATCCTTGTAAGAGCAACTCAAACCGTCAATATGAACAACTTCTCCTGTGGGACCAATGCTAAAAACTTGAAAAAAAAAAAATCGTCATGTTTATACAAATTTCCGCGCCGGCCGGAACACTTTTGTATGAAAATGACGATTTTTTTCCAGTTTCAAGCATTTGGTTCCATAGGAAAAGTTGTTCATATTGACGGTCTGAGATGTTCATATAGTCGATAATAATCGGCCTTTGCAACAGCATGTGCGAATATGTTAAATATGCAATTGTATATTTCACGAGCTCCGTGGCGTAGTGGTCACCATGCTAGTCCGCCATTGAGAGGTTCCAGGTTCGATCGATCAGGGCAAGTTAGAAAATGGCCTTTTTCAAATTGTCGTGGGTCTTGGATATTTACCTATACAATATGTAACAAAAACCCTGTCCGATCCTTGTAGGAGCAACTCAAGCAGTCAATATGAACAACTTTTCCTGTGGGACCAATGCTTGAAACTCGAAGAAAATCGACATTTTCATACGAATTGCCGGGCCGGCCGAACACTTTTGTATGAAAATGTCGTTTTTTTTTTCGACTTTTAAGCATAGAGTTGTTCATTTTGACTGACTGAGTTGCTCCTACAAGGATTGGACAGGGTTTTTGTTACATATTGTATACGTATTTCCCTAGCACAAGTCCTATATATATCCCTTAAAACAAGTCTCGAATTTACTTTGAGGCTAGCTCAATCAGTGTAATTTGTCCCTATTTATTTATATACATTTATTTATATATAATTCGGTCTCTACTTATGGCCTAGAAAGCAAAGACATCGCTGTCCCAAATTGTCTATTTGCCGAGGCTAAAGCTGAGTTTCAGATTCGCAGATATTAATTAGGTTATCCTGATCGCCTCGAATTGATGATTAATAGCGACTTGATTTGATTAAACGCCGCTTGCAATGCTAATCATCTGTGAATTAGCGTTAAATTGGGCTTAAATTATCAGGTTTGATTAAGTATATACAATTATACAGTTAAGGAATATTAGCCATAATTTCTCAGCAATCTAATGACTGGTTTACAATATATAATATACATACGTTTATATGTATAAGTAACTACATTACATTACATGTTTCAAAACTACAATCCTACATCTGGTATCAGCTAGTATGGGTAGCTTTTCTTTAAAAATAAATTAAATTGTAATATACTTTACATGTAACGTAAAAGTGCCTGTCAAGGTCGAATAAATATTTGAATCCTCATTCATCATCATTTAAGCCGTAACGTCCACTGCTGGATATAGGTTCCCCCAAGGATTTCCATAATGACCGATCAAGGCAGTCTGCATCCAGTGTTTCTTACACTGAAAAACTTACAATCCTGACAGACCTCGTGTAATTCACCACTCATCACCCTAATTCAAGGCACAAAAGTCTGTCTGTCTGTCCGTTTTCCACAGCCACTTCGAATCTACTGGACCAAATGAAGTGAAATTTGGTATGATGATGTAATCCGAAGTTGACAAACACAGTTGCGAACACAGAACATTTGTTTAAAATAATCATTTTCGAGGGACAAATTAGAAAATTAAAAAAAGAAGGTCTGCAGAACTTACTGTGTCCCATATCAACTGAAAGGGCTCGTTATAAGGATCTCAAATATATTTTTGTTATTATAGTAAAATAATAGTTTTAATAAAAATTGACCATTCCCCCACCTGATCGCCGAACCTATTTTATAAAAAAAATTACATAATATAGTAACCTCAGTTTAATACGTTCACTTACAGAAAATCTTTGGCATTATACGGAACCCTCTCCACGCGAGTTCAACTCGCACTTAGCTGCTTATTTTGCTCTTGTCGTTTGCACCATTTCTATAAAATGATTTTTGGCAATTACTTGCGTATTCTGGCACATTCGAAATTCAACTATGCTTACCAAATTTCAAAATGTTCGAATTAACGATGCATAAACTAGAAATCACAAAATATTTAGTTCAAAACAGTTTGGTTTAATTTAACTGCCATTTGTGAAGCTTTAAGCATTGTTTGGTCAATTTGAGTTGGTTTGCACTATAACTCTAAAATTACTCGTTTATGGCCATCATTTGTGGATTCTGGCACATTAAAAATTCCACTATGCCGGTAAATCTGGTCACGTTGAGCGCAGCTTCCGGTGGAAATTAAAAATTAAGCAGAAGCGACGAACAGAACTACACCTGTTTATTAACCCTTCCACCGCGAGACTTTATATCAGTTGCCGTGCCCCCAGCGCGAGGGGTATGAAATCTAAAATAAATACCTACAGCCGAAAAGGCATGTGGATACTTCAGTTATGTGCAATACGAGCGGTTTTTTTTTGTCAGAAATATCCGACGCTCGCGGAATGGGCACGACAATGTTTGTCAGATAAATCCGACGTTCACGGTGAAAGGGTTAAAGCAATATAGCAATAAGCCCGCTTCTTTTAATTATTTTATTGAGTTTTCTGTTAGTATTTGTATTTTTGTATGGCCTGGAAGGAAACAAAAAAACTTAAAATGCTTCTTTTCCCACACAGATAGAAAAAGCCGATCGAGAGAAAGAGCGAATTGCAAATGCTGCTAGCAATCCATAAAAAAGACATTTTATTTAAATAACTAAGATAGAATAATTTACAAATAAAAAGAAAAAGTAAAATACGCGCATTAAATTTAATCTAAAAAATCGTGCCCATGTGGCATAGTGCCAAGAACGCTGGCTGCTTTTCCCTATATCGCAATACTGATGCGTTGGATGAAAAAACAGCCAGCTCTCTTGTCGCCAGCGGCGGTGATCAGTCTTGGAGAGATCTCTTTAAGGAGACCCTTTGCACCGGGACCCCATGGTCCGAAAGTCTCCACGCCAAACGGCACAAAAATATAGTCTTTATTTAACTTTGTTATTTGATTTCTTTTTCACTTTCTCGACTATAATCATTCATTCATGCTTAAAGCGAGTACCTATTTTTTAGGTACTCACTTTAAGCATGTTTTTTAGTATTGCAGCCCTGGTTTTTGTTTGCTTAGTAAGTACCTGTACTTATATTGGTCGATAATAACAATTGAGATGCGTGTTCTATCCAAAGAGCAAAAAAAAATTTTTCAGGTGTTCTTTCCCTATGCTACCTCCTTTTTTTTTCTTCCGGTTTATTTTAGATTTACTGCACCAGACGACTTTTAATGGCGCTTGCAAAATTTCAGCGGCAGTTTAAAAAGAGTGATAACAGTTTGGTAGACATTTTCGACGTTGGTGACTCACCAGTTTTTAAATGAGTTTTTTCACGAAGGATAGGTTTCCTATGTAAATTACTGTAGTATTAACCAATTTGACTCACTAATGATAAGATTATTCTAATCATACTTTTTTACTAAATTAATTCACACCGTGTTAAAAAAGTAGTACCTAAACATATATATTTTTTTAATTCTAGAATTTAAACAAAGTATAAGTATTCTCAGTAAAGGAACGTGTGGAGGGAACAGGAGGAGGCTTTTGTCCAGCAGTGGGACACAAAAATAGACTAATAAAAAAAAATCGCTCATTCCCATTCGGAGTGGATTCTCAGAGCAAAATGTTCAAAAGTTAAAAGTAGAAAATCATTTAATAATCTTTGAATATTTGTATCACCTTATAATTGTCAGTTTATCTTTTGATTTCATAATAGGTAGTTGTTGACGTCAGACCATTTACTTACAGCTAAGTTTACTGCCGCCTCCTAAGCGCAAGTACAGAAGAAGCATCAACAAACCGTACTGCAGCATTTTCTCCAAAAACGCACACTTACAATAATACTGATAATATAATTAGATATGTAGACTGAGAATACATTGATATAAAATCAATATCGGCTATAGTCATCAAAATATAAAGTCCTTTGAATAAAAATGTCCTCACGGTATCATCAAATCATCCATAAATAAAAATCCTTTAAAGCAAGTCGTCAGTATCGAATAATACAATGATTTTCCTGTTCTTATTTTTCATCTTAGCATGTTCCCGGTTAGACCCTCAGCTGTGTTGCTTCAGAACCTGGGGTGTACTTTCCCGCTTTTTCTTCTCCAAATAAATTATGCATGTCGATAGTCACACAAGGATGCCAAAGACCCTCGAATAAATTGCCAAAACAGTTGTAATAATTTGGCTATAGTTTAACGACCGTCCTGACGTCCCCTCTTTAGGTATGGATTTGTGTGAAATGTTTTTAACCAGTCGCCGTCAACCCTCCTTGCATGCAGTTGTGCACTAAGCACATACATATCGTTCTACATAAATATAGATAAATAGGGACAAATCACACAGATTGAGTTACCTCCAAAGTAAGTTCGAGACTTGTGTTATGGGATACCTCAACGATACTACATTTTATAAAAAATACATATACAACGTAGAAGAGACATACTCGAAAAAAATCAAACTACAGGCTATCCTAGATCACGTTAGTATAATGAAATTAAAAATATTAGTCTAAAAACTAAAATAAAATATGGCACTTCCATACAAAATAAAAAAAAATACATTTATTTCAGGTATCTTGGACCCATATACAAAATAATTCAAAATAATAATAATGTCAAAAAGTGTGCAGCCGCTCGGCCAATTTGTACGGGAATGTCGAAATTTCTTCTGGTTTTTTGACTGTTATTTTAATTTCATTATGCTATAGTTATCAAGTACAGCCCGTGGTTCGATTTACTACGAATATGTCCCTTCCACATTGTATAGAAAAATCATCTAAGACCCAGGTCAATCTAAAAAAGTCAATTTTCCATCTTTTCATGACCAGGGATTGAACCCGGGACCTCCGGTGTGACAGTGTAGCATGATGAACAGAAGGCCACAGAGGTCGTCAACAGACGACATCCACAGCAAGAGACGGAATGGTCCTATTCTAGGCCGGAAGCCACACGGCTTATTGTCAATGATTCTCTAGTTTATTCTAAGAAAATGTTTGATAGATCGAGATAATCTAATTACGATTTCTATAAGAAGAATAAGAAAAGTGTGCTGTCATTGTCTCTATTACCAACCAAGCATTTTTTCATGTTCGGGTTATAGGCACACTTCAAATTGCATATCCTTGAAGTGTACCTAGAACCCAACCATGAAATATATACATAAGTATCGATAATATCTTTCTCTTACGCCCGGTCGTCGGTGGCAATTCTAAATCTACTTGTATACTATATCTTGGATGTATATGTACGGGTTATGTGTTAATTTAACGCGGCAAGTTGTCCAAATGTGTCAGAATCTGACAGGCCGGTCGTCTGACAAATGACGACTGTCAGCAGAGCCCTGCATTGACACGTCGATGTGACGAAGGGCGACACTGATTGATAGTGGGACCTTGCAGTGATAGGGTGACAGTTAACGGTTTCTGTTATGTCTACATTGGTTCTTTGTATGTTTTTCTTGTCAAATTGTACGATACGATTATTATCCTTAAGTTAGCTTAAAAGAAGAGCTCGATGGCCTAGCTAGAGTACGCACTATTAGCGCTTTTGCATTTTAAGGGACAGTGGGCGTGGTCCGCACTTGCGTATGGGTGACCACAAGTAGCATAAAAAATTCTAGAGCTGTGCTTTGGAAGACACGTAATTCTTTTGGTCCCGGCTGTCATCATTGTATGGCAGTCATCACGCTATCCCAGATGGTTTAAGCAGCTTAAAACAATGCAACACCAGTGTTGGCCACTTACAAATACGAAAAACAAAGTTAAAAACTTGTTACCACTGATGGATACCACAACCCAAAATCAAAACGAAAAACAAAATTTTTTGAAATAATAACCTTAGATTTAATTAAACTTCAACCAATAATTTCCTACCAAAAGGCACTAAAACGAAATTTATTTCAAAAGCCTACTTCCATCAATTAGAAAGTCCTTTGGGCTAGATTTTATTACCGGCTCCATCTTCAAAGCCGCCATATTTCACGGACATATTAGTGACCGCTCCGCTTGATGCCTTCGATAGCCTGGAGTAGCTGGGGAGTGTAGTCTAGGGGACACGGCAGTAAAATAAAAACATGCAAAAAAGCAGCCCGCGATTTCTCGTGCAGCTGTTAAGGTAGGCTAAATAACATCCCCCCCAATGGGTTCTTGGTTTGTCGTACCGGAGGGGCTCAGTACCCGTGGTAGCCTCGAGCCACGGGGAAGCTAAGAGGAACCCGCGAGGGGGCGCTCCTGCTGTCGTCAACCAGCAGTGAGCGCCCACATTGGGGCGGCGGGGGAGTGGGAAGATCTCCCCCCACCCGGGGAGGGGCGCTCCCGCGGGCTCGGCTTCGGCCTTGAGCCTGTAGGGATGCGCCCAATGGGGCGGCGGGGGAGTGGGAAGTTCTCCCCCCACCCGGGGTGGGGCCACCGGGAGGGGAATGTTTCATTGCCCTCCCGGCGCTTCAGGCGGGGCCACACCGCCGTGGCTGTGGTTGGAGATCGGTCGCGGAGGAGGAGGAGTGTCGGTGTTACGTTGCCGCTCTCCTTATCCTCCGCGACCGAGCGGTGCCGTACCGCGTTTGCGGCGAGAGGTAAGCGGCGGAGCCTTTCATATTCTCCGCCGCTGGGAGCCGGTTTATCTGGCTCCCATGGGTCCACAGGCGGTGGACTGCGTGGGAGTTTGCCGCCTCTCAATTGGGCCGAGGAGGTATGGCGCGTCCGTGAGTTCCGGACGCGCCGACTTGGTGAGTGGGGGGGCGCTGTGACGCCCCCGAGGAGGGGCCGCTATGGCGGCCAGCCGCGCCGGGGTTCGCGGATGTATTTCCGTTCCCGTGTCCCCGGCAAAAGCGGTTGAGATGGAACTCCGGAGGTTTTTTAGTGGGTAGGCACTTCGATCTGGCGTGGAGTCCCACATAACCCGACAGCCTCCCCCGCAGGCTGACGGGTATCCGTAACAGGGATCTTTCCTCCGTAAAAAAAAAAGGCTAAATAACATGTCCAGTTGAGAAAATGAGTAAAAACTGCAGTCAGTAAGGTAAACATGAAAAACATCTTTAGATTCGAATTCCGTGAGACAAAAACCTCAAGAATTTAGAATTTCAGCTATATAGCTTGCATTTGAGAACTGGCGGCCATCTTGGAAGACAAAAACTTCAGTAAATGTTTGCATGTGTGATTTTATGTCTATGCTTCTTGGTTTCATTGTGTGTGACTAATACAATTTGATTTGTCAAGCTGCCTTAAGGCATCTGGTATAGCTTAATGGCTGCCGTCTTGTGATAGTGGAGACTGAGCTCTTCATAACTAATAATTAAGTCAATCTGGAAGTGCCAATCTGGAAGTGTCTTAACAGGTTGAGAGCCCAGGTTGGCCGATATAAAGATAATCTAGTCAGGTGGAAATACATACACAAAGACCGCAACGTTTGCGGCTGTGGTGCATCTCCACAGACTATGGCTCACTTGCTGAGTTGTCCAGCGAACCCCTACACCTGCACCCTGGGGACCTGTACAAAGCAAGCCCCTAACGCAGTTCAGGTCGCTGATTACTGGCCCCAGAGAAATATTTAATCACATGAACATCGACACGATAAGAAGATGACTGAAATTGCCATTTTTACAAAGCGAGTCGACACAAATATGTTAAACTATAAAATAGAGCTTAAAAAATTGTATCAAACTAATGTAATAAATATGCATATAAGTACTTTGTTTTGTTTGATAAATGACGCACTAATTTATTACAAGAAACTGGTGTAGACACAACAATACTATTAATAGATCGGAATTGTTTACCCAGTTGTGTAATTTGCCATTGAACTTGTGTAGTGATATTGTTGGCAGCTTAATGATTAGCTAGCCGGATTCTTTGGTTATCTTAATGTTTATCATAGTAAACATTAGGTCAGCATTATCAATGTTATGCTTATTATGCAATTGCAGTCACGACTGTTGATAAGAGTAGTAACGAGTACCTTACGCAAAATCTTCATGTTGTTATCGTTGTATTGTGTTAGTAAGTCGAGATTTTATTGTGTCGCCGAAATAAATTAGTACTTTAGTAAAATGCGTGAAACAAATAAATATTATAAAGAAATATTTATAAAGAAAAAAAAATAATATTTAAAAAAGAAATACTATTCTACTATAAGTATTTTTTCAGTTTTAGATATAAGGACATTTTATTCAAAATCTTTTTAACTCCTGACAAAAAGGGGTTGTTATAAGTGTGACGCTTATGTCTGTCTGTGGTATCGTAGCTCTCGAACGGATGTACCGATTTCGATGCGGTTTTTTTACGTGAAAGCAAGTTCTTATCTTTTATGTACTCACCTGGTTCACCTGGTTCCATGGGCAATTTTCCGCGCCTAGGCTTTTCTCTTAACCCCTTGCACGTGAGGGAGGCAGCGACATTCTTTTGTGTTCCCGTTTTTGTGGACTGGAGACGATGTTTTCATTCGAGCCAGCCCAGCTCGTCGAGGTAGCGCAGCAGTGCAGAGGGTGTGCTGCAGGCCTCCGCTAGTATACGCGGAGATCGCAGGTACTCTCTTGTTGATGCAACGCACGGACATTCTAGTATCACGTGCTTCGCTATTTCTTCTGTCCCCATACAGCCTCTGCATAGGGGGCTGTCGGTGATACCTATAGCGAATAGATGGTTGTTAAGAGTGCAGTGCCCTGTTAGTAAGCTATCGATAGATAGCTTACTAACAGGGCACTGCACTCTTATGATAATAAACTATACTATATTATAAACGATGAAAATAGATTAAGCCGTTAAAAAGTTATTGGGGGTTAACGTTTGCAAGTTGGGGTATTCATTTTGCCTGGCAAACGCAAACGCTACGTATATCAATTCTGCTTAACATAAATTGGAATATGTAGTTCCTCCACTCATTACCTAGATGGCGTTTACATATGAATTGAAAGTCGGTTTTTTTTTGCCTGGCAACTTAACTTGTTTTCAAAAGCCTTTGCTTTTATTTTTATTTTGACCTTGCAGGTAATGTCTGCTTCCGCTCCAACGAAGCTGTAAGTAGAATGAATTATTGAAGCAGTAAAATTCCAATAGAACCCATTCCACGGTACATTCCAACAAATTGCAGCAGTTCAGAGCAAATTGAATGCAAATGGCGCCGTCAGCTTAATGCCACGTGCTATGAGCATTGATGAGATTCTACATGGCTTTACAATAACGATAATAGGAAACCGAAGTTTAAAGCCTCCGTTTTATACTATCATTATAAAGGCTATATAATATCCGTACGATCGCCTAGGATATGAATTAATTTTAATCACAGCTATTTCAAATGCGCGGCCTTTGTGGCGCGCCGACGGCGTGCATACCAATTCGATAAATGAACTATAGATGAAAGGGGACTTTTTACCGATACATAATCAGGTTTGTATCCCTAGCAAAGTAGAAAGAGCCTCCATGAGTCCCAAAGGGCGAGTAAGTGGAAAACGGGAAAATACACATAAAAATAGTGACGGGTTGCTAGAAGTACTGCTCATTGAAATGATTCCGATTCTCTTACATTCCCGTGATCAGTTTTACACAATTTCTTTTGTTGCATTGGAGCTGCGCGGTGGAGTACGTTTCGCAACTCTGAAGATCAGTTACTAAGTCTCCAAATAAACACTGTCCCTTAGAGTATTCGCCAAACATTCTCCAAAAAGGGCCGTCCTAAACCAACAGAGTAAGGGCTGTTATAACGCCTCTAAAGGTACCCGCCATTCGATATCCATTCGCATTTGAAAGTAATCCTTATTATTTGCCAAATAAGAGCGGGTTAGTTTAGAGTGAAGTTACGTAAAATTAAGGATCATTTCTGACCGATTTGCTGGTGTCAGATGATCGGTAAACAACTGTTGGTTATCGTAACAGTTTCTGGGAGGTTAGCAGTTTCTCGGTTATGACGAGACTATTAAATTCTACAAATATTTGCGGCTGTTCCAAATATCAACTGTTATCTTCTATCTATCTCTCTAAATATATATAACTCAAAGGTGACTGACTGACATAGTGATCTATCAACGCACAGCCCAAACCACTGGACGGATAGGGCTGAAATTTGGAATGCAGGTAGATGCAATGACGTAGGCATCCGCTAAGAAAGGATTTTGATCAATTCTACCCCCAAGGGGATAAAATAGGGGATGAAAGTTTGTATGAAACTTTGTCAATTTTAAACCGATCGGGCTTAGGCTTTGCATGCATAAAGCTTCTATGACGTAGGCATCCCCTAAGAAAGGATTTTGATAAATTACACCCCTACGCGAGCGAAGCCGCGGGCATAAGCTAGTAAGTCCATATAGCCGGAGATATCAGATACAAGACAAGACATTTTAGACATTTAAGAAACTATCAT
This sequence comes from Acrobasis suavella, assembly GCA_943193695.1. Lineage (NCBI taxonomy): Eukaryota > Metazoa > Arthropoda > Insecta > Lepidoptera > Pyralidae > Acrobasis > Acrobasis suavella. The sequence goes on from OW971939.1 coordinate 597,646, forward strand.
AATAGGCATGACGAATTGAAAAATAATTTTAGTCCATCGGTTAGAATATAAAAAAATATTGCACACGTATTTTTTCTTTTCTCTAAGAAACAAAAAATGACAAAGATACAGCACATTGAAATTGCGCATAACGGCACGGATACGTACGATTTTTACATAGAGGTGACGTCGCAAGCCCCCACTCCGGAAATTTGATGCTTCGTTGTACCGTTTTGGTTAGTAAAACCTAGATTTAGGATCTAGGGGGATAGAGGAGATAAAGGAAAGACTAGATATTGGCAAATGAGATAGGTATAATGAACATTACATTAGTTACAATAATTCACAAGAACACTAGGTACAGATTAGGTAGTCAGGGTCGTGAGTTATAGGCACCAGATCCGTTGAGTAGCCCTTCTAGGTAGAAGGACTACTTAGCTGGAGATGCAGCCGAAGAAAAGGAGGACGAGCGCCGGCCGCCGCGCCTTATATATGGGCATGCCCCCCCCCCCCCGCTGCGCCAAAGAGAGGCGGAGGAGTGCGCGATGTCACACACCCCCCTCGATAGACCAGAATTTTTCCTGGCGGAAAATTCGGCTGCGAGCTGCGCTGGTGGAGGAGCTGGTGGAGGTTGCCAGAGCACCCGGCAGGAGCAGCGGGGAACGCGGCCGTAGACCACCCGACCTGAAATTTAGAAAAGAAGGAGCTAAATAAACTAAGTAGGAAATAAAATACGAGTTTAGGATAGTGAAGCTACCTATATAGGATGTAGAAACGTGCTAAGGCGAGCCACACAAAAGCAAAACAAGTGTAAAAGTATCTAAGAATGGAAAACAAATGGTTTCAATGATGCGCAGGTAATAAAATAACTATTGATGAATAAGTATGTATAACTAAATGAGCAGCGACGCGTGAACAAAAGGTTTAGCAATAACGATAAATAGATTTTTGCACTGAACAGAATCGATGTAGGCAAGTAATTTAAACGAAAATAAGATTAATAAACACAAGTACGTACCTTTTGAACGTAACACACACAAGTTATTCACACAAAAAACAGTAAATAGCAATATTTAGGGCTTAGACCTCACCAGACCTAGTGCTTAGCCTATTTAATCGGGCGCCACTGTACCGTTTTGGTTAGTAAAACCTAGATTTAGGATCTAGGGGGATAGAGGAGATAAAGGAAAGACTAGATATTGTTAAATGAGATAGGTATAATGAACATTACATTAGTTACAATAATTCACAAGAACACTAGGTACAGATTAGGTAGTCAGGGTCGTGAGTTATAGGCACCAGATCCGTTGAGTAGCCCTTCTAGGTAGAAGGACTACTTAGCTGGAGATGCAGCCGAAGAAAAGGAGGACGAGCGCCGGCCGCCGCGCCTTATATATAGGCATGGCCCCCCCCCGCTGCGCCGAAGAGAGGCGGAGGAGTGCGCGATGTCACATCGTATCTTTGTAAATTTTAATTTTTTGGTAAACTGTAAAATATGGGTCCTTTATCTTTCGATAATCTAAAATACGGACTTATTACAATTACCTCTATACTTTTCTAACCCTGTCGTCACCCCTATTCCAATGGGCGTCTAGAAGATAAATAATTCCAAAGCGATATGATATATTTCATAAACGTACTTATGAGGCTAAACCAAATCGATTCAAAGATTCAAAGATTCAAATGTTTATTCAGTAATTAGACCTTTACAGGCACTTTTACACGTTAATAAGTATAATTTATGTAACGTGTAAAGTATATTAAAATTTAATTTATTTTTAAAGAAAAGCTACCGATACCAGCGATTCGTAACGACCACTGCTGAGAAGAAACGCCGAAAGAAACTCATTTTCAGTATTGGTCGCCTAATCTCCAGAAGGGCTTTGTCATATTATTATAATTGTCTTTTAATTAATAAATACTTATAATATAATACAATGTTGACACATTATAACATGTAATGCTTGCGAACAAGTAAACAAACATAAATTGCGTAATAAAAAATATTAAGTAGTCAAAAAAGCGAAGCCGAGCTGACCAGTCCCTCCCGGCAGCACCCGTTCACGAGTTGACGCACGGATCAGCCATCGTTAAACTCAACCATATTAGAGGGAATCCAACGACCCGACCAGCGACGCCACCACCAACTAGTCTAGCCAACATACAAAGGCACGTTTATCAAGAACCCACTGAGGTGATATTAGATGAACCCGTTCTGCAAGATTTTATTTTACTTGTAATTTATCATCTTGTTCTATGTATTTTTGTTCAGGTCAATTGCAACTCAATTTTCAACCAGTTATCTTCAAGCGATTGAGCTGTAGTTTTGCAAACTTGTGTAAGTCAGATGACGATGTCTACAATATTATGAGTCAATAATATTTAACCTATTTTGGGAGGTTTCGACAAAACTTAGTTCAAAAACGACATAACCTCATTGAGCAGGACTTTTTTCATTTACATACTACACGATTTGAATTACTTTGTGCAATTCCGCCACCACTTAGTTCATGCAAACTGTTAGTTCCAGCATACCGGTCAAGCGTCACAAATGACCGCCTAACGATCAACAACTTGTTTGGTGCCTGAGGATGCCTCGTGGAGAGGCGAAACACGTGTCGCGTATGTGGCCGATGTTGCTGCAGCCGCAGCGGATGCAGCAGTATCGGAGGGAGAATGCATCAGCTGTTGGTGGCGGGTGCGCACGGGCTGTTGGTGGCAGGTGCACACGGGCTGTTGGGGGCAGGTATGCTGGGACTAATGGTAGTGGGTGGGTGCCGCAAGGCAATAGTTTGCATGAACTAACTGGTGGCGAAATTGCACAAAGTAATTCAAATCATGTAGTATGTAACTTTGACTTCCGCAATAACACCTGAAACCATTAACTATATTTTTAATTTGTCTTGGCGAGCACATTGTGGTAGACGATGCCCAGGTTCTGATTACGGAAACGGAAGGTGGTCGATGGAACTCAGTAATAAAACGACGGAACTCCATCGATTTCGGGCTTATTTTATTTGATATGTACTTTGGTGTCACAATAAAAGCTTGTAAATAAATATTTCTCGCGCCTCTACCTGTTTGTGTTGGAAGCTCCACCCTCGAAGTTGTAGACCAGTATATCTACCTGGGTCAATTGATCCAGGTAGGAAGTTCCAGCTTTGAGGAAGAGGTCTTTCGACGAATCCGACTCGGCAAAGTGGTCCCTTACTATGGGTATCATAAGAGGGCTATGCTCGGTGTTTCCGTACGAATCAGAAATAAGGAAATTCGTAGGAGAACAAAAGTCACTGACATAGCCCAGTGGATTAGCTCGTTGAAGTGACAGTGGGCGGGACACATAGCGTGAAGAACCGATAGCCGATGGGGCAAAAATGTTCTCGAATAGCGACCACGTACTGGCAAGCTAAGCGTAGGACACCCACCCACAATTGGTCAGACGACCTGACCAAGGTCGCTGGAAAGCGCTGGATGCAGGCCGCTCTTGATCGGTCCTTTTGGAAATCCTTGGGAGGGCCTATGTTCGATGGTAGACGTTATGCGGCTGAAATAATAAATTGAATATTTAAAACAAAGAAAAAACTTATTGAGCTTAAAAGTAAGGAAATCGTCGCTATAGATATTGAGTAAAACCTGAGTAAAATAGACGTAATTCTTTAAAACACAGCGTTGCGGTAAAAATGATTAACATTAATGATTTGACTCCAAAGAATCACAATAATGTTACACTCACTTCTATGTCTAGAAAAAGGTCCAGATTGAATAATGTGGTCAATTTGTTAGCGGTCCAGTAAAGATAAAACGGAACATGCTTTAAAAATCCTTTTAGAACGAATTGGCGGTCGTTATCCTTTTGCCGGGCCGCCGAGGTAATTAGATAACGAAAGGTCGTAATGGCCGTATGGAAATGTGAAAAATAAATACTTTTTAAAAGGGTGAGAAACATGTGCCTTGTGGCACAGAATAAGTACTAGTACTCACGTACTTGTGGTTTCAGGCTTAGTATAGATAGAACCATTTCATATCTTGTTGTGGATGTTATTAGAGGCGACTAAAACAAAATTTGTATGCCTGACGGCGCAGCATGAAGCCATACACTGTAAACTAACAACTTTTGTACTCATGTCTGATAAATAAATGATTATGATGACTAAAGGATTAAACTTTATCATCATTATTATTGTAATCCTCCGTATTCCCGGTTGCATCCTCAGCTTTAACGCTTCAGAGCTCTGGGTCCGCTACCTAATCTAGGTGATGTGACGAGGTTACTGGTTTTTACACAGAGCGACTGCCGTCTGACCTCCGCAACCCCAAGGGTAGACCGAAACCAATCCTTGAATAGGTTTGAGCAAACGCTAGATAGCGTTCGAGACCCACGGTTTATACGTGCCTTCCGAAACATTGAATCATCTTTCTTTTTTCGGGTAAAAAACTCTAATCTTGGATAGTTTGCAATCAACCTGACGACCTCCGTAGCGTAGTGGTCACCATGCTAGTCCGCCACCCAGAGGTCCCGGTTTTGATCCCCGGTCAGGGCAAGTTGGAAAATGGCCTTTTTCAAATTGTCCTGGGTCTTGGATGTTTATCTATATGTGTATTTGTTATAAAATATAGTATCGTTGAGTTAGTATCCCATAACACAAGTCTCGAACTTACTTTGGGGCTAGCTCAATCAGTGTTATTTGTCCCTATATATTTATTATTTATTTATTTAACCACCGTACGTTTTACCACGTATGACCGAACTGTGGAATCAACTTCCTGCAGCAGTGTTCCCGAACCGATACGACATTCAAGAAACGAGTCTATATCTTCCTGAAAGGCCGGCAATGCTTCTGTTACACCCCTGGTGTTGCAGGTGTCCATTGGCAGCGGTGAGTACTTACCATCAGGTGACTCGCTGGTTCGTTTGCAGCCATATAACATAAAAAAACACGTGATACAAGCCTGCAATATCTTAACAACTTTTTCACAAAGAATGCTTCCAACTGGGTTTCGAACCTACTACCTCCGGATCACAAGGCGATCGCCTTGACCACTGGAGGCAGGCAAATTAAAACTACTTAGCACAGTCTAATAACCATAGAATTATAACCCATCTAATAACATTACGTCGACGCGGCAGCGGTATGCACCTCTACCACGGCGGTACTGTGGCACATTTTGAAGGGTAAGGGGAGTTAGTATCGAGTGGTCTTAAACGCGAATAGTATATGTAGAAACATGTCTAAGTAGCAAGTAGTCTCAAATGTTATTTTGCCTAAATTTTAGTCGTCTATGTTACTAAGTCTATTGCTACAAGTGGTCTAGATATCAATTCGTACAAAGATACAAGTAGTCTATAATGTTACTAAGCGATTCACACACTGCTCCGCAACCCGCTGCGTAGCACGGGGCCGGACTGTATGCAAGTACCTCAATTTGTATAGAAAATACGCATAGTACAACACACTGACACTGCGTCTACGTGCGTGCTTTTTGTATGGCGGTCCGGCGCTACGCGCGTGATTGCGGAGCAGTGTGCCGTGCCAATCGTCTTAGGCTAAATTGCAACTAGTCTCAGATGTTTTTTAGCCTATTCCTGCAACTGGTCTAGATAAATATTTTGAACTATTTTTATTATTGGGCTGCCTGTCCACTGAAGCGGAGAAGAGAAAAGAACTGTGACTGGATACAAAACCAATGCGCACGGTACAGCAGTGGCAAAAACCGCTGCCGCAGCACATATTTGCCGCCGAATTAATATAAGTGAACGGAATATCCTAAAGTCCCACGCAATATGCGTCCCCGTTCCCCATTATCACACCTCTTCTCAGTAATCGCTTTATGGAGGTGTTGAGTGGGTGGCTGCAGCTGCAGTCGCCTGCAGCTGCCTCAAAAAGACGAGAACGGGAGAGAGGTGGGAGGACGGGGAACGGGGACACATTTTGCATGGGACCTTAGTAGATTCCATTCTGTGTGTAATACTTTGTGGTATTTTGTAAACTCTTCAACAGTTTAGTCTTGTGGTACGACTGCATTCCTCCACGTCAAACCTAAAAAAATTTTTTATGTCATAGGGCGGCATACGAACAAGCGGGTCACCTGATGGTAAGCGATCACCACTACCCATGGACAACCGCAACACCAGGGATGTAACAGAAGCGTTTTCGGCCTTTTAGGAAGATATAGACTCGTTTTTTGAAGGTTTCTTTGTCGTATCGGTCCGGGAACACTGCTGCAGGAAGTTGATTCGGTCGTATGTGGTAAAAAGTTCCTTTTAAAACGTACGGTGAAGGTTTAAAATCAACATCCAAATAGCTTTAATGGATGATTCTTCTCCACTTTGCATGGCTTTCGGTAATTTTCAGTGGTAATGCACGCAGCATCATCGGCAAGGGCATGCATCAATTTTTAAATTGGTGGTAGTCTCGAAGGAACTGTAGTGGGCAGTAGTAGGCTTCGGCCGGCAAAGCATACAAAGTAACAATGCTACTTAGTTTATATTCACAACAGTTACCCGACTAAGAACATATAACTTTGACAATCTCAAACTTATACTGAATTCTATAAATAAAATTGATAAGTGTTGACTTGGCATATCCACACCACAAAGTTCACAAGTTCTCCGACTTAAGAGAATTTAACTTTGACTTCCGCGAAACAATGAATTCTACAATAAAACACAAATTGTTGACATTGCGTATCCACACCACAAAATCTTTTTGATCAATTGTTCAAGTTTAACAAAGTCTTCGTAAAGCATTAATTCGAGGCCGGCGGATTTTACGGGATTGTCGGCTTGGGCTGTAAACGACGCTTATGTTATATTCATACAACTTTGTTTATGAGTCGCTTCGAATCGCCACTTTTGCTAACGTGGTTTGCAAGGGACAAGCGGATGGTTTTCTTACTGAAAGAGTGGGTGAAGTCATTTCCCGTCTTATTATAAAACCCACACTAACTTTGTTACTAGGTTAAAACCATTATCCGACAAAATTAAGTTGACATCTAGTAATGTCACACTATCTTACCTGTCAATGTCAACTTCATTTTGGGTGGATAAAGGTTTAAACCTAGTAACAAAGTTAATCTGGGTTTTATAATAAGACGGTTCAAGTTTACCTGAACAATCTGGCGGTTGTACTTATCTTTCAAAGATTACTCTTTGCAAGTCGATAAGACTTATAGAATTTATAACATCTTCATTATCATTTCAACCGCATAGCGTCCACTGCTGGACATAGGCCTCTCCCAAGGATCAAGAGCGGTCTGCATCCAGCGCTTTCCAGTGACCCTGGTCTGGTCGTCTGACCACCTTGTGGATGATTATCTTCGATCAACAATGTGATAAATCTTCAATGAGCCTAATCGGTAAGAGTTTGGGGATTTTCTCGCACAGTTTGGTAAGTAGGTATTAGTTTGATGAAGGTATGGGACTCAAACCCGTGACCTTTCTTTACGGTACGTGGATTTGCTGCCTGACCCAACTTTTCTTCTGCTTTATAATATCAATCCACTGCTGGACTACAGAACTCACCCAGTAAAGGAAGAATTTGCCCATAATTACCACGCTGGGTATGTATAGTAAGGCGATAAAAAAAAAGATGCTTGACGTTTATTCATAATAATTAATGTCACCCGGATTTGTGTAAATTGAGCAAGCAGTTCGGTTGCCTACGATGAAACAGACATACATATTTACATACATACATATATATATTGACTGCTATGCTAGTCAATCAGTTGTCAGTCAGTAGAACCACAGAGTACTAAAAAGCTACTTAGATTTTTTAAAGATAGATGTCGACGTGTCCGGCCTGATCCTCATATTCAACACGATTTCGTTTGAATTTAAAAGGAAGAAGAAATAAAACCAGCCAAGTGCGAGTCGGACTCGCGCACCAAGGGTTCCGTACCATTATCTATAATAAATCATGTTTGTGGTATGGCGGCCCGCCTCAAATATTTATTTTATTCTGTTTTTAGTATTTGTTGTTATAGGTGCAACAGAAATACATCATCTGTGAAAATTTCAACTGTCTAGCTAAAATGGTTCATGAGATACAGCCTGGTGACAGACAGACAGATGGAAAGACAGACAGATTACCCTTTGGGTACAGAACTCTGACAAAAGAAATGAAGAATTGTTTATAACTTAAACCACAAGCTGTAAAAATCTTATTATTATGACCAAGTCTTAGCACAACGGTCGCTGATTTCTCCAAAGACCATTTTACACTCTATGCAGTGGCAATAAAGACGATCGTTTCACGCTTTCCTAGTGGCGCGAAAACCGAATGGGCCTTGAAATAGTTGGCGACATAAAACAGACACTATAAATACTGATGCGGGTAGTTTGAGGGTTTGTAACGGAAAAGAAATAGTAGAAACAAGCATGGACATGGCGCGCGTGTCAAAATTAAGCACAGCTGCACTCAATTCCGACAAAATATTTCGACGCAAATTAAGGCCTTATGTAAGTAGTGCTTAAGTTTATTATTGCGATATTATCTTCTGGATATGGTAAAGTACAATAATTTTTCGTAAAGTTATACTACAGATTGCAAAACTCGTAAGTTCTTTTTGAACCGTAGCAAAATGAATCTGTTAATGAGGCCTGAATGCTATTATTGATGTAAATAAAAACGACTGATTAAACGAATTGTTCGTATGTAAGACAATTTATTTATTAAATCTTTATTGACCGAAAAGGTAAAAAGGTGGACTTAACGCTAATGCATTCTCTTCTATTCAGCCTTTAAGAAAAACAGAAACCAGTTAATAAGCAATAGGCGCTCCTGTATTAAAAACATACATTTACAATACATAAATATATAACTAATACCTTCTGGTAAGGCATTACAAAGTCGCGTAACCTGAATAGTAAAAGAATTAGTCATAAAATTTGTGTGAAATAAAGTGAGGTGAAGAAGAAGAGTAATGGCTCACGGTCATGGCTTTCAGACTGAAAGTAAAATTTGTTTTTCATGTACAAGGGAGAGAGAGAGAGAGGATTCTTTAGTATAGAAAAAAGAGAGCAAAGTATTCACTGCTGTCGACGCTGACGAACAATCTGAAAGAAGAGATATGATCGTACTTACGCAGACAGAAAATAAAGCGGGTGCAATGATTAATAAGGCGATCTAGCTTACTGAGAAGATCAGCGTTTAAATTTCAAAAATCAAAATTCAAATGTTTCTTTAGTAATTAGACCTTTACAGGCACTTTTACACGTCAATAAGTATAATTTACATTACGTGTAGTTTATATTGTAATTTAATTTATTTTAAAGAAAGCTACCGATACCAGCGCTTCGTAACGACAACTGCTGAGAAGAAACGCCGAAAGAAACTCATTTTCACAGTATTGGTCGCCTACTCGCAAGAAGGGCTTTGTCATATTATTATTGTCTTTAAAAAAAAAATACTTTTAATATAACACAATGCTTGCGAACGAGTTAAAAAACATAAATAACGTAATAAGAAGAAATAAGTAGTCAAAAAAATCGACTCCGAGCTGACTAGTCTCACCCGGCAGCATCCGTTCACGAGTTGACGCACAGATCATCCATCGTTAAACTCAACCATATTAGATTGGACATTTTAGTGAGCATGAAAAGCCCGATATCGCAGACCGACTCAGACGTTTAGATCAGGATAACACACATCAGCATAATCAATTACTACTATTACCACTTCCATTAATTTTCTCTTCCGTGGAACCAAATGATTTAAAAGAAGAAAACTCTCCAGTCACTGCGTACTTATATGTCTGAGCTGAAGTTCGAGCGTAATAAGTAGTTATGTAATGTGAATCTATGCAATTTTGTGTTCCCCGGGTCATAAAGTGGTCCAATAGGCGACCTTTTGTTAGCGCCTTTCTGACGCTGACACTTGCAAAACCGTGTAGCGGCTGGCAACATCGTAATGCAGCGGGCAACCCTATCAGATGGATAGCGGTACGATATTGCGCATGCGCGGTCAACGGTTTTCTTGATTCAAAACTTGCCACGTCAGGTTGTGTCAATCCATCTTCTTCTAATATATAAAATTCTCGTGTCACAGTTTTAGTTGCCATACTCCTCCGAAACGGCTTGACCGATTTTGATGAAATTTTTTGTGCTTATCCGGTATCTATGAGAATCGGCCAACATCTATTTTTCATCCCCCTAAATGTTAGGGGTAGTCCACCCCTAAATTTTTTTTTAATTTTTTGGACAAAATTTTTAATTTCTATTTTTTTATGATACAACATACAAAAATACATACAATCCTCAATTTTGGCAAAACAACGTTTGCCGGGTCAGCTAGTATATTATAAATTTTAACTTATTGAAATAATTAAAGATATTTCATAAAGTTTTAGTGATCAATGTATTAAGCTAAACGGTTTACCTAGCGAAATAAATATGTATTACGTATAACTGTGTCTAGTATTTATTTTGTTCACACTTCAAGTACCTACATCTAGATTTTAGGCTGTCAATGGGTCGCTGTGATACTCGTGTACTAAATAATGAGTGTAAGGGAGGGAGGAGCGTAACGGACATTAATTATGATTTACTTGCGTTACTTCGTGGGGCTAAGTGTTAATTGCATGTTGATAGGCGATAACGGGCCACAGACTAAATATAAGACCAAAATTAATTAGAGAGTAAACATATATAAATAAAAATATAGGGCGTGAGCGTCGCAGAATACTCGGAGCAAAGTTACTTACGTAGTAGGTAGCTGGGTAGAGACCAATACTGAACTGGGTTTCTTTCGGCGTAAATGACCTTCAATAAGAGATAAATTTATCCCATATTAAATAAAAAATTTTAACTTTGACTTTGACTTTGACTTTAGTAAAGACAAAAAAAGTGACGAAAAAATGTTACACTTTTTATTTATAGTAATTATAAATTAAAAAAAAATACAACTGGGTGGGCTGGAGGAGCTTTCTCATGAAATAAGCAGTACCTATGTAATCAGTGTTCTTACTTTGTTTGTTCCTATGTTTGTATTTTGTGTACATGAATGTTGTTAATAAATAAATAAAATAAAATATTGGCGTATGCTGGGTTTGAATCAGAAACATCGACCATCTCAGTCATGTACTCTCCCAACTGAGCTTTTGACGAGACTGTCGAACTTGTGAAATTACCTTTCAGTTTAATTCGTGACGGAAAATAATAATAATACATTTGTTTCAGGCAATAGTATTGTATTTACAATTATGTACAATACCAGAGACCCATATTATAAATACCTTACTAACTAATATACATAAATTTCATATAAAAATAAATACCTTATAACTAGCATATCTTATCCTATATCACAAAAAAGGAAAAATGTGACGAAACATTTTTACATTTTTTGCGTAGCCCCCGTCTGTACCGTCCAAAAAGAAACTTCGTTCCAATAATAGATATTTATATTTATTATTATTAATCTCCACAAACAAGCTGAGTAGCCTGGCAGGAGTGAGCATTACTAGCGCTTTCGCAAGTATTGCTGCACCGAGTGTGGTCCGCATTTGGATGGGTGACCACAAATGGCATAAACATTTCTCGAGCTATCGGAAGGCACGTTTAAGCCGATGATCCTGGCTGTTTTCATTCTATGGTAGCCGTCAAGCTATGTCGGATGCCTTAAAGGCGGCGTGAAAAATCTGACACTAGTGTATTTAAGTTAGCGACCAATCGATACTAACTTTAAATTAGTTAATGATGTCTATATTATTTGTTTCTATTGAGAGTAATTTCGGTGAAGCCAGTTTTTCATTATTGTTCGTTATTGGTTCGGCTATTGTACATTATAATAAGTAACGCATTATAGTACCAAGATGACTAGAAGAAAGCCTTACAAAGCACGGAGAAGTTTGATATTTATCCGTCACTCGTGGCCACAAGCCCAAGTTCAAACCGCGCCCAGGGTTCCTTAACATACTCAACATCGCTCTTCAAAAATTGAAAACTCGAGACCATTTCTCCCCCGCGAGCGATTACTACAAATGGTGTAAGTTTGTTTAGTTGAACCCTCAAGGAAGTTTTAAATGTTTTGAATGCTCCCAAGGGAATATCTGAATTCGTGAAATCCGGTAAGAATGTTTCTGCGCCAAAATGTAAACAACAATACGCCAAATACTTTTACCCGATTGCGGCAAAGGCAAAGGAAGGGTAATGATTTTAGCAGTCTATGTATGTGGGTATGTATGTCTGTTCCACCGTAGCATCCGAATCGCTTGTCCAATTTTCACAAATGATCTGTCAATCAACTCGTCATTGTCCGGTTGACTTAAAAGCTACAATTTGTATGCAAAAAATGTACATAATCAAATGTTACATAAAAAATTGTGTCGATTGGGGTATCAAATGAAAGGTCTAGATTAGCACATTTCAAAAATATATACATCGTTAGCCGTAGGCTCCCGTAGTCAAGTTTTAGTTCTTTCGTACTGTTATACCCTATTATAATATGTAGATTTACTGTATTAAGCAGATTACTATTTTTTCCATCATGTCAGCATTCTTATAAGTAGCCACATGGTTTTCCATGTTGAAGTAAGTTGGTCAGAAGTTAGTTCGTATTCGGAGCTCGGTATAGCAAGTCGGGAATACAGTGCAGTGCAAATAAAGTTTTAAAGAGTGTTTTTAATTAAAATAAAAGTGTATTGTAAGTGCGCGTTTTTTTTTAAAAGACCAACCGGGACTACCTCATAACAGTATGTCTAGGTATCTTGTTTCTTCTTTGTTTTTAGGGCTCTGTACCTTTAAAAGATAAATTGTAACCAAAATCACTTGTTTGTTTTATAAAAGAGAGTTGTAAGCCGTGTGGTCTTCTGCTTAAAATAGGCTTGTACGTATTCTCTTCCTCTGGATGTTAAAATAGGTGACTAAAGGACTAAGCACACATATCTCGTGCTACGACTGCATTCCCAAAGAAGGATTCTTCTTTATATCGAGTCGAAATGGTAACAATGTAGCTTCAATTTCAAATCATTTTTGACCAGTATGTGGCCACGGCGATCCCTCTGCCATTAGCCTCATTAAGGTCCTCTATAATACATAACGTAGGGTAGCTCGGACACGACAGAAGGTGGTCTATTGATTAAATGGCACCGCAGTCGCAAATTGGCGTGACGCCACCTAACTTGGTTTTCTCGACTCCTCCCAACACCAGCCCACAGTTTATTGAGAGACTTCCAGACTGACCAAGGAAGGTTTTCTACATGTAGAAGGTTTGACTCGTTAGGATATTTTTCAAACCACCTTTCAAATCTTGCATTAGGAGCTTCTGCGGGTGGTATGTTCGGTTGCCTAAGAATGTTGTTGCGGCGCTTGAGACGTGTTGGTGGCGGAGTCTGAAGGAAGAACGAAGGATTGACGTCTAACGATGGCTGTTTGTAGAACTTATTGCTGAAATACATTCTAAAAGAGGGTTGAAGTCAGGCAGGCGGCTGAACATAACTTCTAGCTTTATCGTTTAAACCGTTCTAGCTATTTCTTCTCGAATTCGCTTGTTCTTTGGTATCCTTGAGTAATCATTGACAATGCATATTATGTTTGGAGAAGAAAATGCGGGAAAGCGCACCCTGGACTCCGAAGCAATACAGCTGAGGGTGCAACAGCGAGGAGTGTCGCTATAACTTTACACACCCAAACTACTCAAGCGATTTTAATAAAATTTAGTAATAATTATTTTTGTTCCTACTCTCTACCCTGTGTTGTAAATTGTCCTCATATTTCAATGTTGACTGGAAGAGATCCCTGGGATAAGTCCGCCTTTGTATTGTTCTCTAGTTCTATCCTGTATTTTTGTCTTGTGTTTATGTACAGTAAAGATTTTACAAGCAAACAAATTTCTATGGGGCCCTTTGACGAGTATCCCCTTTCAAACAATAGGAATCCAAATCGGTCCAGGCGTCTTCGAATAATCGGTGAACATACATAAAGAAAAAGATTCTGACGAATTGATAGCCTCCTCCTTTATGAAAGTCGGTTAGAAATAGAAAACTGGGGACCCTTGTCCCTGAATATTCCCCTGCAAATTAAGTAAGTTTGCTTTCCTCGAACAAGGAAGAATGTTTAAAGTGAGCCTCTGGGAATGTCTTGTTTAGGATTCGTGGAACGTGGAATGAGAATAACTGCCACAATATACAAAATTACAAACTGAAAACTGAAATGCTAAGAATGCTCTTGAAAAAAAAAATGCTACGCCTCGTCTATCGAAAAGATTCCTCAAGATTTTCGCCCTCGCTCGATTGGGTTTTATCTACTGACTTCAAAGGGCTGACTTTCAATACGCCAAGTTTTTAAACGACCTAGACGTCCAATTAGCTGGCTGATTTAACTAAATGACTGCGACATATATAAGTTAAGATTGTTTCTGTGTCTAAGCACATAATAACTACTAGTACTCACGAACATATATCTTACTCAGAAAAGAAATTCATAGGAATATCTTCTTAATGTATTTAGCGCTATGGTTTAATTTAGCTCGCGTCAGAACTCCTCACCTCTTTGTTTAGATACCTAGACATCCACTGCAAGCCAAATTCATTCATATTACTCTGGACAAACGATTAATGTAACTAAATTTTCCCTTTCAAAGTGGTCGCCGCGCGCATAGTAATAATGTAGGTATATTTTCGGTACCTAAACAGGAAGTGACACAGGCCTGGTCTAAGTAAGTCAAAAACAGAGAGATATACTCCCAACAACACAAATCTTTACAAAACACCACTTTTTTCTAGTCCGGGATAAAAAAGCATTAAATAACATATGTGCATTTGCAGCGAAAAACGATTTTATAACAATTAAAATTTTGAATTTTAGGCATTTTGCTTGATACGAGTAGACGTTTTGTTCCCTAGGCGATTTCCAGCTTAGGCGATTTGCCTTGTTACATTATTTTAGGCTTTTTGCTTCGTAGACGAATTAAAAGTTAGACACTCCGATTATAGGTTTTAACCTCTTCAGATTTCTTTACCAAACTTGCTCGTCAGAGCCGTTCTAAAAGTACTTAGCAAGTCTGCCTGACCTGGTAATGACAAGAAAACTTGTCAGCCGTAGTTGGAAGGCCGATTCGCCCCCGGGGCGGCTCGGCCCGCCGATAACGGCGGAATGTCCGCGTTATCCTGAAGTTATTATTACAGGATTGTATGATGAAACTGCCCGGAGATGATTATCTTTCTCCCAGATCAGCATGACGCTTAAAAATGTTCAGTAGGTTAACTTCGCCGTTGCCGGTCCCAAGCTCGGATGAGAAAGAAAGGTTGGCAGAAGGTGATCTCAACTGCTGTAAATTCACCAACGCCAAACATCGGACGGCGGTCAATTATCCCGAATCTGGCTACAGCAGCCATGAGGAATCAATCACCTCAAAAACCCCCTGCCACACCGTGACCATGAGGTCACGGCGAGGCAGGGGGTGTGAAAACTATACTTGGCTAGGCAGACCAGCAGCCAGATGGTCGGACGGCATTAAAAAGACGGCAGGGCCGACCTGGACCAGAATCGCCGTAGCAAGATCTAAATGGAAATCCATAGAAGAGGAATATGCCCAGCAGTGGACGCAAACATGCTGAGAAGGAGAAGAAGACGAGCTCATAAAAAAAATCGAACATTTCATTGAATATATTTAAAGATAGCACTAATCCCAACAAATTTCCCCGTCAGCAACCCATTGTAACTGCCGGCAGTTGCAATGGATGTTCGATTTTTTTTGATGAGCTATTACTGAAAATTTCTTAGCGTCATGCTGGTTTGGGAGAAAGACCATAACTTAGAATTTGATAGCTGCATCTCTTCTCACGCAGATCGTTAAAAGCCTGTTCGAGGGTATTGACAAAAAACGGCCAGATGCGAGTCGGACTCGTCCATGAAGGGTTCCGTAGCAGCAAGTAACGTAATATAAAAGTTCTTGTACTAGATCTCGTTCAAACAAATTTTGGGTTTCGGTTCAAAAAAAATATAGTTTCGGAAAAAAGATGCTGTGACATACAGACGGACAGACAGACATGATGAATCCATAGTGGTTCCGTTTTTTTGCCAATTGGCTACGGAACCCTAAAATATGAATTATGTTTATATGCAATGCGACTAGGCGACCCATTGTTTTTTAGATTTCTTTTCCATTCTTTGCTCCATTTTCACTCGGCCCCAGACTCTGTTTGCCCCTTTGTAACAAAGTTGAAATAATGTTGATCTGTTTAAAATCTCAAAAATCCGTTTCCGCTAAAGGCCACTTTTCGGGAAATGGATTTGAAAGTTAAACTTTCATAGATGTTAAAGCAGCAGTTTAGGAAATAATTTTGTATGGAATATATTAGCTACGATAAAATGAGGTTTATTAATTTGTTTTGAGTATTGGGTTTATCTACATATATTTTTTTTTATTCCACAAGTAAAATAACATTGTTTATTTCTGTTATTAAAAACGTTACTTTTACAAATGTGTTCTACAAAGAAAAACACGTCAAAGGGATCTAATTATGTACATAAATGCCTCGAAATAATATTATTTGTATATAATTTTCATTGCTTTGTACACAGGAAGGAATACGTATCATGTACAAAGAGGAAAATATCACTAAATAAGCACCCACATCTTAGGCTGAACGGTGGGACTCCCCAATGTTAAGTCGCTGGATACAGCTTCACGCTCCTGTTGCTAGCTACCAATATCTATAGCACAGGAGTGTGACAATTTAATAATCTAAATTTCATTAATTACTAACCCTAGAATAAGTTGAGTGCTATAGTAACATAATATGGATGTATCTGTCTGAAATAAAAAAAATATTATTATTATTATTAGGCTCAACTCACACTGGGATGGCAGCCTACTTTACACAGCGGATGGCAGCCTACTTTAATTTCAAACCATAGTCACCTTTAATTCTATCTACGAAATGCATAGAATAGCTTGAAAAACTCGGCCGCTTGTAAACGCGCGGCGTTGCTGGTAGCCGTAAGGCCTTTTGTCACAGAATAAGTTCTAGAACATATTATATGATTTGAATTACTTAGCGCAATTCCGCCACCAGTTAGTTCATGCAAATTATTGCCGGCCGGCGCCCACCCACTACCTACTGCTAGTCCCGGCATACCTGCCACCAACAGCCCGTGTGCACCCGCCACCAACAGCTGATGCATGATCCCTCCGATATCGATATTGATGATCGGATGCACACGGGCTGTTGGTGGCAGGTATGCTGGGATTAACAGTGGTGGGCGCCGGCCGGCAATAGTTTGCATGAACTAACTGGTGGCGGAATTGCACAAAGTAATTCAAATCATGTAGTATGTAAACTTTGAGTTTCGCAAATTAACACCTGAATCTATTAACTATCGAAGTACTAGTACTCACGCACAGAAGTCTTACTCCGAAAAGAAATTCAAAGAAATATCTACTACATGTGATAAGCGCTATGGTTTAATTTAGCTCGCGTCAGAACTCCTCACCTTTGCCTTTAGATACCTAGACATCAATTGCAATTTAATTCTTATTACTCTGGACAAACAATTCATGTAACTGAATTTTCCCCTTCGAAGCGGTCGCCGCGCGCATAGTAATAATGTAGGTATATTTTCGATACCTAAACGGGGAGTGACACAGGCCTGCTTTTGTTTTATTCAAGCAGTAATGTGCATTTCGCAATAAGAAATAAAGGTGAATATCATTTGACAATGAAAGGGCGCTATCGTGTGAGTTATGCCTAAGCCTGGTTTACACATCGATAAGTGACAAGTGCGAGTGACAAGTGGCATGTAAACACTGACAAGTGACAAGTAGGTGTTCACACGCACAGACGAGTGGATATTCAACGTGGAAGGGACATACCCGTAATAAATCAAACCACGGGCTACTCTTCACTATAGTATAAATATATAGCAAAAATCACTATAATAAAATGAAATTAAAATAACAGTCAAGAAAGGAAAAAAAAATGGCATTTCCATTCTAAAGTGTGCTGCCGCCCAGGCAATTTGTATGGGAATGCCATAATTTCCTTTTTCCTTGTTACTGTTATTTTAATTTCATTAGGTATACTATAGTGATCATAGCCCGTGGTTCGATTTATTACGGGTGTCTCGCTTCCACGTTATTTATTACTGATATTCACTTGTCACTTGCCACTTGTCAGTGCCTGTTCACACGCACTTTCCACTTGTCACTCGCACTTGTCACTTGCCAATATGTAAACCGGGCTTTACGTACATAATATTGTGTTGGGCCCCGGAACACTTTAGCTCCTGCTGTGGGTTGTGTTGGCGGACGCGACTAGAGATTTCTTGAGGCAAAGATTATTTTGTTCAAATCATCAGCTGCCCCCGTAGCAACTTCAAAGATAAATGCAGATACAGTTTATATCGCGCGTCAGATAAGCCCGCTTGTTATTATTAGTAATTACGGAGAGCAAGATGATGGTTGGTTACGCTCGATAAACGCTGTCGCTGGTGCCATGCCGGCTGGTCAAGTAACGTATGATAGGAGCTACGTATAGGCGGTCCATGAGTGACTTTTGCGATTTTTCCATATTACCAAACCAAATACTTATGTCATTTGTTTGAAAACTCAACGAAGACCATACAACATGTTTATTTGCTAGAAATGAAAAAAAAAAATGAAATGTATTTATTTTCATTAAACACAGTATGATAGAGGTGATGACAATTTGAAGGTGCGCATGTTTAGCCAAAGTACAATGGCATGCAAAACAGTTATTTATACATAGACATTTAAAAATTCATGATTACAAATTATATTTCATTATATTAATCATATTAAAATAAAATAAAGAGAAAGAATGTGTAAAAATATATAGCCAATTATAATGTTATTGAGTTATTCATTAAAGTCATATATGTCAGCATCAGAAAAATAGTCTTTTATATTATAACTAGCTTTTGTCCGCGGCTTCGCTCGCGTAGCGGTGGAATTTATCAAAATCCTTTCTAAGGGGATGCCTACGTCATAGTAGCTTTATGCATGCAAAGTCTCAGCCCAATCGGTTTAAAATTGACAAAGTTTCATACAAACTTTCATCCCCTATTTTATCCCCTTGGGGGTAGAATTGATCAAAATCCTTTCTTAGCGGATACCTACGTCATAACATCTACCTGCATGCCAAATTTCAGTCCGATCCGTCTAGTGGTTTGGGCTGTGCGTTGATAGATCACTATGTCAGTCAGTCAGTCACCTTTGAGTTATATATATTTAGATAGGGGATGCCTACGTCATAGTAGCTTTATGCGTGCAAAGTCTCAGCCCGATCGCTTTAAAATTGACAAAGTTTCATACAAACTTTCATCCCCTATTTTATCCCCTCGAGGGTAGAATTGATCAAAATCCTTTCTTAGCGGATGCCTACGTCATAACATCTACCTGCATGCCAAATTTCAGCCCGATCCGTCCAGTGCTTTAAAATTGACAAAGTTTCATACAAAGTTTCATACAAACTTTCATCCCCTATTTTATCCCCTCGAGGGTAGAATTGATCAAAATCCTTTCTTAGCGGATGCCTACGTCATAACATCTACCTGCATGCCAAATTTCAGCCCGATCCGTCCAGTGGTTTGGGCTGTGCGTTGATAGATCACTATGTCAGTCAGTCAGTCACCTTTTAGTTATATATATTTAGATAGCATTTATCAATGAATATTTTAGTAATAGCATTTTTTAACTTGTGTGCATTTAGACATTTCAAAGGTTCAGGTAGTTTATTGTAAATGCTCGGCTCGGAGCCATCTTTATGATACTCATTCTCATCAATGCAGTTTTACAGATGTTGGAACAAATTGTAACATTCCTAGGGCGGAGATTAAAACCTGGTACTGTCTTTTTCTCTAAAATAGTTCAGGATTATTTTTTACAAACATACAGATTTCTAATATGTATAAACAAGGCAAGGTTAATAATCTTAGTGGGTGAAAGTCCACATATAAAAAAAAACTTTCAAAACCTCTATCTGATGATAAGTAGTGGAACTACATGTACCAATTAATGTCTGTAGCGCCATCTATTTTTTACTAGGAAAACCATGACTTTCAGGCGTGTGACGTTAAATTTATTTAAAGAAAACAATAAACTCTTTATTTCGAATTTTAACAATTTAGGTGCTGAAATAAGATAAATGCCACAGATAGGGGTCGTAGGTTCGAAGTCACGAGATTCGTTGATTCAGGAAAATGGAAGTACTCAGCTTTGGTGTACAGCCCGGCTTCCGAATAGCGGTAAGAGGACGAGGTCCATGTCGCTGCCGCTTTTATATGGTCAAAGCGGGGTGCGGTGCTATAAATACGTTTAAGTTATATACTTACATATACACCTCTGTGGCGTAGTGGTCACCATGCTATTGCGCCACCCAGAGGTCCTGGGTTTGATCCCCGGTCAAGGCAAGTTGGAAAATGGGCCGTTTCAAATTGTCCTGGGTCTTGGATATTTATCTCTCTTTTTGTTTTCTTTCATTTCTTTTATTTCTTTTATATCTTATCTATGTGTTTGTTATAAAATATAGTATCGTTGAGTTAGTATCCCATAACACAAGTTTCAAACATACTTTGGGGCTAGCTCTATCATTGTTATTTGTCCCTAATAAATATATATATATTTATTTAATTTTATTTAATTTATTACTATGCGCGAGGTGACCACTGCGTAATATGAATCGTTTGTCCAGAGTAATAAGAATGAAATTGGCTTGCAATGGATACGAGTACTAGGTATCGAGCCAAATTAAACCACATCGTTAACCACATTGAGTAGATATTTCTTTGAATTTCTTTGCTGAGTGAGACTTCTGTACGGTACCTACTAGTTATTATTCTGTGGTCAAGTCTTAGCACATTTACAAAACAAGAAACCTAAGCTTAATTAGTAACGTTGCAGGAACTCCTCGTCTCGGAAGCCGCACTGCTCGCAGATAATGAAGGAATCCCCAGGAGTGCTGTGCTTATTGAGTCTGTTCAGTCATGTGGTAATTTTACATTTGTTTAAACAACACAGGTTTTGTTTTGATAAGATAAAATTTCTTTATTACACCAACTAAATGTATTGAGTCAAAATATGTCCGTGGCAAAATATGACGTGGTCACCATGCCAGTCCTCCACCCAGAGGTCCCGGGTTCGATCCCCGGTCAGGGCAAGTTGAAAAATGGCCTTTTTCAAATTGTCCTGGGTCTTGGATGTTTATCTATATATGTATTTGTTATAAAATATAGTATCGTTGAGTTAGTATCCCATAACACAAGTCTCGAACTTACCTTGGGGCTAGCTCAATCAGTGTTATTTGTCCCCATATATTTATATTTATTTATGTAAAATATTTATGCACAAATCATGTGTAATGCAATGTAAGGAATGAATAAACAATGAATAGACAATAATCAAAAGTAAATTTAAAATGTAGTAGGTACAAACGCGGGCTCATCACTAAAGAGATTTCTTCCAGCCAACCTTTGGGTAGAGAAAACTATAAAAGATGTGGGGGAGTTGGCATAGTTAGAGTATTACAGTGTAGAATATAAGTATACCAATAAATAATAGGAGTACATACTATATCAAATAAATGAACTAAACTATAAAATAAGGTTTAGGTACATTTTACAGCTCTACATACAGTGCTACTTTTTAACCATTAGCCAAATTATTGGAGCAAGTTCTGTGATCTACCTTCTTTCCATAAAACCAATTAACGAAAAATAATACACAGTTTCCTATACAAATCAGAATTTGGCTAAGCAGATTTTGTTTGGGAGGACGAACATTATTTTATCGATTTTTGATAGTTTTTTGAAGTGAAAACTTCTTTAGCGGCTTTGTACACTTTTTTTGTGATGGGTAAAAAATGTTAAATTCGCATCAGGACGCGTGACCTTATCGAAAATTCGTATGACGGGTGGAGAGTAAACAGCCGGCGCGGCGTAGGAGAGGAAGTATCCCGCTCTCTTTCTACGGCCCAGAGAAAATGTATGCCTGCGCCTGCTGTTTCGTTTAGGAGGCGCAGGGCGCTTGCGCGTGGCACGCTGTAAATGAATAAATATTGTATTCTACCACATAAATGATAGTACTTTTATACTGATAATTAAAGCAATTTGTGCAAAATTATTTCCTAACCATTCCAAAATATCAAAAATGCACGACGGTAATATTCAAGTTTTCACTTCTGCCGTACTCCCGTCGTTTTTTTTAGTGAAAGTAGTTCAGTATCACACACTAAACTTGCTCCAAAAACTTGGCTGGTGAGCAAAAATGCACCCTATCTATAAATATATATAAGTCAAAGGTGACTGACTGACTGACATAGTGATCTATCAACGCACAGCCCAAACCACTGGACGGATCGGGCTGAAATTTGGCATGCAGGTAGATGTTATGACGTAGGCATCCGCTAAGAAAGGATTTTGATCAATTCTTCCCCCAAGGGGATAAAATAGGGGATGAAAGTTTGTATGAAACTTTGTCAATTTTAAACCGATCGGGCTGAGACTTGCATGCATAAAGCCACTATGACGTAGGCATCCTCTTAAAAAGGATTTTGATAAATTACACCCGTACGCGAGCGAAGCCGCGGGCAAAAGCTAATACAATATGTAACAAAAACCCTGTCCGATCCTTGTAGAAGCAACTCAATCTCTTCAATATAAACAACTTTTCCTATACATAAAAAAATCGTCCTTTTCATACAAATTGCCGGGCCGGCCGAACACTTTTGTATGAAAATGACGATTTTTTCTTCGAGTTTTAAGCATTAGTCCCATAGAAAAAGTTGTTCATATTGACGGTCTAAGTGGCTCCCACAAGGATCGGACAGGGTTTTTGTTACATATTGTATAAATAAAACAGTAGAAATTGCGTGTCTGTACATTAATTAAGAAATTTGTGTATGTAATAAGAAAAGATTAATTAATATATATTTTTTGTCTGTGTCCTTATGTTTGTTATTTTCGCTAGTTTTAAGTGGAATAACATTCACATGACGATTTGTTTAGAGAGCGTAAAACCGACAGATTTTCAAACCAAGTTATGGCACCAGCTACATGGCAAAGAAAAAAAAAAAGAACTTTTTTTGTATTTTATTTTTACATATTATTATCTACAGTTCAATAGCATTTAATGCGATACAGCGAACAAAACGCGTCATTTTGTTGTTAAATTGATTAACCAATGTAAATATCTTTGAAGAAGTTAGTTAAGGGGCTACCTAAATTTTCCGGCGTCCAGTGCTGCCCCAATCTGAAATAAATCTATAGATAGGAAACGGAGATTTCATTTAAAATTTTGTCTTGATCAGACCCTAGATAACCCTTCAAACTATTTTATAACCTATCGTTTACAGTTTAAAGTGAGAACATGAAGCTTTTCTACGCACATACGCCTAAAGTGGCAGTTTTTCGCAATTTTGCGTAGAAAATCTTCACGTTCTCACTTTAAACTGTAAACAATAATTTCATAAAATAGTTTGAAGGGTTATCTAGGGTCTGATCAAGACAAAATTTTCAATGAAATCTCCGTTTCCTATCTATAGATTTATTTCAAATGGGGGCAGCACTGGACCCCGGAAAATTCAGATAGCCCCTTAACTATTAATCTTACATACGTGGCACAGACAGAACATTTTGCGAAAATAAAACATAGGGTTCCAATGATATTTTTTATAGAATCTTTTCCAAAGTACTCTCTATCAGCCTCTATACAAAGTTTCATGCGTCTAAACCAATTTTTGAAACACTTTTTCCAGTCCGCTGCAGGCACCTCATTTATAGCCTGCTCAAACGCTGGCAGCACATCTTCCTGCGACGAAAATTGTATGTATCCCTTTGAGCCGATTTTTTGTCTTCGGGAATAAAAAGAAGTCACATGGTGCTAGGTCAGGGCTGTAAGGGGGGTGACCCAGGAGTTTGACCGGCGTGCTGTCAAGGAAGTCCCTCGTTTTGAGCGCGGTGTGGGCGGGCGCGTTGTCGTGGTGGAGCAGTAGCCCGCAGAGCCCTGTGTTTGGTCGCTTGTCGCTCATAACAGAGAAAACTCCTGGCAAGCATTTGGTTGTATACTATTCTGCGTTGATGCTTCTTTGATTTCGTAAAGGAATTGACACCAAGAAGCCAGTCAAATTGAAAAAGCTTGCAATCAAAATCATCCCTCCGCTTCTAGATCGCTTCATTTTGGTAAGCGTTGATTCGTTTTGAAACACCCAAACCGTCAACTGGCGCTTTGTTTCTGGATTGTATTGATAAATCCAGGACTCATCACCTGTGTAATGTCGTAAAACACGGCGAGAAGAGCCTGCTTCAAATTTGTTTATCATATCGCGGCACCATTCCATCCGGGCTTGCTTCTGAGCATCTGTAAGGTTGTGCGGAACCCACCGTGAAACTGAAGATATTCGTGTAAAATCTCATGAATGCTTCCTGGTCCAATTTTCAGGATGTGCTGAATCTACTGATACGTAACTCGCCTATTGTCGTGGATTAAATTTTTCACTGCTAGCATGTTTTCTTCTGTAACAGCTGTCAAAGGGCGACCACTTCTTTAATCATCCCCCAGAGTTAGTCGGCTGCGCTTGAATTTGTTATACCAACGATACACGGTTGCCTTGAAAGGGCCTTCACCCATTAATGCCATTTGAAGCCTATCGTACGATTCATCCGGTTTCAGACGACACTTTAAATCGTGAAAAATCATAGCGCGAAAATGTTCTCGGCTCAGATCCATTTATCAATGAGACACGATTTTTACAAAAAAACTTTTTTTCGCAATACTTTCTGGGTGGCCTGGTACGAGATGTTAAAGAAATACAAATATTCCTTGAAGGGAATGCTCATGGAAAGAGAAACAGTTTTCCCAGGAAAAAAAATTTTATAGTTATGATATAACTTTGAATAAATTTCTTCGTTATCGGATTGCTAGAAAAAAAAAAAAACAAAAACTTTTGTAAGTATTTCTTTTTCGCTCCTTTTCCCCTCACAGATCGTAGATTCCGATCGAAGGAATGGATGAAAATGGGAATAGACTATGCGGCTAGCATGTCATGATTAATTTTGATGCGATTAGACCGCTCATTGTACCTAAGTATAGTTAATTTCTTTTTTTACAATTCTAAACTTTTTATTTCTTTTGTTTTGGTGCTATAAGAGTTCATTCATTCATCCATTCATTCCATGCTGATCTGGGAGAAATGAAAAACTAAGGTTGTTCCAGGTGCTTCTATTGCCGCGCACATCGTTGAAGACGATCCAGGTACTAGGCGAAAATGCGAATAATTTTAACCCCGACACTACATGAATTTTCGGGGTCCAGTGCTGCCCCCATTTGAAAGAAAACGGAGAAGAAAGTAAAGCTTTTCTATGCACATTTGCGAAAAACGGCCACTTTTGGCTAATGTGCGTAGAAAAGCTTCACGTTCTCACTTTTAACTGTAAACAGTAGTTCATAAAATAGTTTGAAGGGTTATGTAAATATTGGCGAAACAAAATTTTACATCTCTGTTTCCTTTCAAATGATTTATTTGAAATGGTCCCCAAAAAATCATGTATCACCTTCATAGGCGATGCGACTAGCAACCTATCACTATTTTATTTCTTTTTCCACCTTCTCGCCCACCATCACGCTGTATGTTTGTTTGTTTTTCGTGTATGTAAGAAGCCAACACTGGTGTCAGATTTTCAGGCTGCCTAAAGGCATCTGACATAACTTGACGACTGCCATACAATGATGACAGCCGGGACCAACGGCTTATACGTGCCTTCCGAAGCACGGAGGAGCTCGAGAAATTTTTGTGCCACTTGTGGTCACCCATCCAAGTGCGGACCACGCCCGGGGTCTCTTAACTTGCGAAAGCGCTAGTAATGCACACTGTCGCCGGGCCACCGAGCTCCTCACTATCACGCTAAAAGTGGCCTTTGAGTCTTTCGACTCTGGGCTCTGTCTGCTTAGAGCCGTAAGACCCAAAATACTTTGTCCTGTTATGTTAGGTATGTATAAATGTGGACAAAAATAGAAATTGAGACATGTCAAAGGATGAACCTAGAACCGAATATCAGTACCTCAAGACAGATTTCTTGGACAATTTGGACATGTCTAATAAGTGTTCATGTGACTGGAAATATGAATTTATTCCCTCAAATAATACGCGTGCCGAACCCAAATTACCTTTCTGTGAAGAAAAATGGTTTTCCAGATCACGGGTAAAGCATTTTATATGTAGATTTATTGAAATTAACTTGAAATTGATCGCCAGATCGTTACTGTTATTTTTTTGAGCAATATAACTAAATACTGAAATAGATAACTAACTGGATTAATTAAAATGAAAAGGCAAATTACTTTTCAATGTTTGAAATAAATTAGATAAAGTAAACATAAAGTTATTTTGTGGATATAATTGAAACCATATAAATAGAGTGAATTTAGAAACTAAAAGTCATACGATGGGTAACAGTCACCAGTGAGCTATATTCATTTAATATATTTATAGATTTTTCTTTAAAAAAGCCACAGAGAAGAGCAGTGTAGTAAGTAAGTCACTCTTATGTAATTTAAGCGTATCTTTTATTTGCTAATTGTATCATACCGCTGAAAGCCTGCCCCTTTTTTGTTGATAAATTCTGGTAGCAAATAATATAACTATTATTTCCTCTTTAGAAGAATATTGACGACCTCCGTGGCTTAGTGGTCACCATGCTAGTCCGCCACCCAGAGGTCCTGGGTTCGATCCCCGGTCAGGGCAAGTGGGAAAATTGCCTTTTTCAAATTATCCTGGGTCTTTTATCTATATGTGTGTGTTTGTTATAAAATATTGTATCGTGTATTGTATTGTGTTTGTATCCCATAACACAAGTTTCAGACTTACCTTAGGGTTAGCTCAATCAGTTTTATTTGTTCCCATATATATTTTTTTATAATTGATTTTGTTCCCAAAAATAAAAAAAAAATTACAATCTTACATTATATTTATAGACTTTATATTTCTAGTCTGTTCTTCAACCATCCAAATAAATATAAACACTTTTTTTAAATAAAGTCGTTTGGTGCTCATTTAAAGGAGTTTGTTGTTGTTTTCTGTGTGTGTAAGTGGCCAACACTGGTCTCAGATTTTTTAAGCTGCCCCAAGGCATCTGACATGGCTTGAAGACTGCCATAATGATTGCAGCCGGAACTAACAGCTTAAACGTACCTTCCGAAACACAGAGGAGCTCGAGAAATGGTTTGCCACTTGTAAATATTTTTCACAGGTTTTTAATTCTACATTATTTATTTATAGGTTTTGGCAAAATGCCGTCGCCATCAGCAGAGGCTATAGCCAGCATCAAAAAGATCCAAAGTGCGTACCGCATCCTGGCCACCTACATGCAGCTTACTGCTCACCTGTTCATGCAGGAACAGCAGCCAATCCAAGGTAGGTCCTGAAAACAGCCAACAGAGCTAGTCCCAATAGTCCTACCAAGGTTGTCCTATCAGAAAGTCAACTGGGATTTTTGTCCCAATAGAACTACCAGTAGTACTACTGGGATGTTTTGTACCAATTGACCTACCTGTAAGACTACTGGGATTTTATATTTTAATAGACCTAATAATAGGACTTCTTTAAATTTCAGCCCCAGTAGTCCTACTGGTAGATCTGTTGGGACAAAAATTCCTAGTAGAGTATATGTACTCAGAAAAAAATTAACAAACCACATCTCTTTTTCCACCAATATCGCCACTCATGTTACTTAACGCCAATTGAAGGACCAATCAGTGGCTGACAGTGGATCAAAGTTATTACTAAAATACTTTTTTTTTACAATATATTGGTTTAGGCATTTGTCCTCAATCTCACCTGATGGTAAGCGACGATGAAGACTAGGATGAAGCATGCCTATCCAAAAGATACCCATTCAATCTAATTGCCGCTATCATAATGGAAAGTTTGAAGGGGTATTGGGCTACCGGAATCTCACTCACCAGCCTTTACATGCTGCTATTTCACGCCGGTATTCTGTGAGAAGGTGGTTATGAGCCGGTACGAGCCAACCCGATTTATGAGCTAAAGGTGTTGTTGTAGCTAATATAATTGGGCTCTACCACCTTAAAAGTTATCACTCTTTAGCACCATCCGGGGATAACGTGTAGGGTCTCGAGGGTAAAGGATACTCTACTCATTCATCATTCTGGAGGTAAAATTATATTTTTTTGAATCAACAACACAAAAGAAATACTATAATACAAAAAATTTACAAGTGAGATAGGACGCCGCATAGTAGACAAAGGTTTCGACCCCCGCTCCGGATGGTATCTGGTTCAAAGAATTGCCATCGCTACACAATGAGGAAACGCTGCTAGCGCAATGGGCACCTTTGAACCAGGTACTATCCGAGGTGGAATTTTTGATTCATTTTAGGTTTAATTTAGTTTTAGTAAAATATATTATTTTAGTTTTATAATTTAGTATAATTTTTTATCTTTAGTTTAGTTTATCATTATTTTAATTTTAGCTTCTACTGTAATATTTAATGCTTTTTTCGTGATTTATATATCTACAATACTATCCATCCTTGGATAAAAGAAAAAAAATTGAAAGTTCTAGCTTCTTCCTTTCCTGCTCATATCGATAGAACTAATTGAGGTTTATTCCTGAATCTTATCAAATAGCGATGTGGTTAGCACCAACCCGTCTCTATATTGATTCCCTAATTTCCACCATCACGGCTACAATCAAGCTAAGAGTGGTCTTTCGGTGTTGCAGCCCTTGCAATGGTCTTTTGGTGTTGCTGCTTTAGTCTACCCATCTTGGGATACAGAGGTAAAATCTGGTATCTGTCTGTAAAATTTTTTTTTTTTTAAATTGTGTTACAGACAATCTATCAGTAGATTACATCGTGGTGGGAGCAGGATCCTCGGGCGCCGTGATCGCTAACCGGCTGACTGAGGACGGGAAGACCACTGTGCTGCTGCTAGAAGCTGGTGGAGATCCTCCCATTGAATCTGTGGTAAGTCAATGACCAGCCTGTTTGAAAATACGATAAGAACGATCATCGCCGATGACACGTCTCTTATTTTTGAAATAGACCGTCATAGCGAAGATGCTACTGCGGTGAATGATACATTATCGGCCATTTCTAATTGGTTCTCTGCCAATAACCTTCTGTTGAATGCAAACAAGACCCAATGCATTAGATTTAGTCTTCCTAACGTGAGGCAGGCCAATGTTGATGTGCTACTAGACGGTCAAAACTTAGATCTCGTTGATAATACTACTTTTTTGGGAATCACAGTAGATTCAAAACTTCAGTGGGATGTCCATATTTCTAAACTCGCTAATAGGCTCAGCTCAGCGGCTTACGCTATTAGAAGAATCAGACAATTGACAGATGTAGCAACTGCTAGACTAGTTTACTTTAGTTACTTTCATAGTCTGATGTCCTACGGGATTCTTCTCTGGGGGAGTGCTGCTGATATACAGACTATTTTTATTTTACAGAAAAGGGCAATTCGTTTTATTTATGATTTAGGATCGAGAGACTCCCTAAGAGATTTTTTTAAGGAAATTGATATACTCACTGTACCATCCCAGTACATATTTGAAAATATAATGTATGTGAGGAAAAATATTGCCTTATTTAATAAAACAGGTGATATTACGGGTAGAAACTTACGTAACATAAATGTTTTAGTTACCCCGTATTATAGACTGAAAACAGTCAGTAAATCGTTTAAGGGAAACTGTATAAAGTTTTATAATAAATTGCCAGAATCGGTCCTTGATATGCCAGATAGAAAATTTAAAGCTTATGTAAAGAAAGTACTTTGTGAGAAGGCTTATTACGGAACCGATGATTATCTTAAAGACAACAACGTCTGGCTTGAGCTTGGCGCGGGTCCCTTTTAAAGGTTTATATTTGTACACTCACAAATGACATAATTTGAGTACAATCAGTACATGTATTTTATACAAACTGACACTAATTTCAAATTTGACATTTTTAATTAATAATTATGACATAGCAATGTATTCTCAGTCCACACATCTAATTTTAATATCAGTATAATTGTAAGGTTGACGTTTTTGGAGAAAATGCTGCAGTACAGTTTGTTACCGCTTCTTCTGTACTTGCGCTTTGGAGGCGGCAGTAAACTTAGTTGTAAGTAAATGATCTGACGTCAACAACTAATTATTAAGAAATCGAAAGAAAAAAGAAATGACAATTATCAAGTGATATAAATATCCAAAGATAAATAAATGATTTGACTTTGACTTTGACTTTGACATCGTCGTCCTCACGTATTTCCGGCTGCATCCTCAGCGGTAACGTTTCAGAGCCCGGGGTCCGCTTACCTAACCTAGTTGATTTGACGAGGTTACTGGTTTTGGACACAGAGCAACTGCCGTCTGACCTCCGCAACCCAAAGAGAGGACCAGAACCAATCCTTGGATAGGTTTGATGAGCAAAACGATAAGAATGATAATTGCATAAAAAAAATTACAAATTTACTCTAGAATTCGCGTCTATGTGGCATATTAGTGTCAAGAACGCTGACCGCATTTCCGCTTTAGATCGCTGTACTGATAATTTTTGAAAAACCAGCCTTCGGCGACGGAGGAGATCAGTCTTGAATATTTTTTTTTAAAGAGACCTCTCGCACCTTGCCATGGCCCTTAGTTCTGAAAGTCTCCAAGTCAAATGACATATAAATATACCTAGTTGTCGGTAAAAAAACCTAGGAATAATTCGCCGCGTGGCGACCTTATCGTTTTCGGCAGCCGAACCAGCTCTCGAGACTGATCCTCAGAGATGGGAGGGTGCAGTTGCGTCCTGAGCTGTACTGCATTTTAGTCCAGGGTACGCGCTACATTGTTTTCTCTTTCGAAGACAATATGATCGTCATTGAATAGAATAGTATTTCCTTTATTGCTAAAATAATACCACAACACTAAATAGAAAAAAGTACATCGAGCAATACTCATACATTTGTGCAGTATTGTCATAACGTGGTGCGGGTTTTTGGCAAATATTTCATTGGTCTTCCCAGGATGCCGAAGACCGTGCTAACTGGAGAAGAACAAGCTGGTAGGACAGTTATCATTACAGGTTTAAAACCTCTAGTGATATGTCAAAGCATATGATAATACTCGTGTAATATTCATGTTTTAGTGGTTTTATAGTTGGAAAACAGAAAAGTTATAAATTTTCCTTTTAACCCTTTCACCGCGAAAGTCGGATTTATCCGACAAACATTGTCGTGCCCATACCGCGAGCGTCAGATATTTCTGACAAAAAAAAATGCCCGGTTTAGACATAACTGAAGTATCCACATCCCTTTTCGGTTGGAGGTATTTATTTTAGATTTACTACCCCTCGCGCTGGGGGCACGACCACTGATTTAAAGTCTCGCGGTGAAAGGGGATTTGAAACTGTAAACTAACTGTGCGGCATCATTTGACCACATGACATACAGCTTTAACCCGCGACTTGGTCCGCGTAGAAGTCGAAAATGGTTCTTATAGGATTTTTAATTGTTTTTTTAATATTTGAATACTTATAAAACATAACAATCCTTATCATAGTGTAGGGATTTAAACGCCTAGCAGACCCGGCGAAATTTGTTCCGCCTCTCTCTCTCCCTCTCCTTCAAGTTAAAGTTTCAAATTAAATGGACTAATCTTGTTTCTCCATACAAACTTTGGACCCCCGTTTCACCCCTTTAGGGGCTGAGTTTTGAAAAATCCTTTCTTATTGCACCCCTATGCCCAATAAGAAACCTATGTACCAAATTTAGAGTCTTTAGACCCAGCGGTTTGGGCTGTGCGTTGATATGTCAGTCAGTCAGTCAGTCAGTCATTCATTCAGTTTCTTCTGTTATATATAGATGATATTAATTGTAAGTACTTACAAGTAAAAGTATCTTTTTTTAAAATCGGAATCATATTAATGCTGTTAGCAACCTATCACTACGTATTCCGATTCCTTTTTTCACCTTCATGTTCACCATCAGGCTAAGCGGTCATGTCGTTGGGTTTAACGGATCTAGTCTTTGTTTACCCCATTAGAGAAAAAGACATGATAATGTACGTATTTTATTTTATTTTTTTTAGCTACCTGGACTGGTGTCTCTCTTGAAAGAGACTCCCTATGATTGGAATTTTGTTTCTCAAAAGGAAGGTAATAACTTTTCCAAGGACAATGTAGCACATATCCTTCAAGGAAAGATGTTGGGAGGCACGACCAGTATCAATTACTTGAGCTACATAAGAGGAGCTCCGAGTGATTACGATGCATGGGCGAATTTGGTCCATGATGATTCTTGGAAGTATGAAAACCTGCTCAGATATTTCAAAAGATCAGAAAATCTGAGCAATATAGATGATTATAGCTCAGAAAACAGAAAATATCACGGTAGCAGAGGATATATCGGTGTGACGAAAGAAAATTTTAATGCAAGTTATCTGTACTTGAAAGCTTTTGAAGAATTAGGTAACAACATCGTAGAAGACATCAATGGAGCTACAACACTTGGCTATACACAGCCTATGAGTAT
Organism: Acrobasis suavella; assembly: GCA_943193695.1. Lineage (NCBI taxonomy): Eukaryota > Metazoa > Arthropoda > Insecta > Lepidoptera > Pyralidae > Acrobasis > Acrobasis suavella. The sequence continues at coordinate 630,114 of OW971939.1, forward strand.
TATTGACAATGGTTATCGTCAAAGTACTGGTAAGTACTTATCTTATAAAATTAACCGTGACAATCTAATACTGTACAGAAATACAATGGTTACCAAAATTCTCTTCGATGACAATAAAACTGCAGTAGGAGTTACAGCAATTAAGGGCAAAAAAACTCTAACGTTTTATGCAAAGAAAGAGGTTATTGTTGCTGCTGGAGTCTTTAACTCTCCAAAATTACTTATGCTATCGCAAATTGGTCCAAAAGAAGAACTAAAAAAGGTGAAAATAGGCTGCATTTCTGATTTACCAGTGGGAAAAAATCTACAATTCCACCCAATAGTTACAACTGTTTTTAAAATGGGAAATTTAAAATATGATGAAAAACTGGATCCTCGTAAATTCCCAACGCCTGTAGTTGTGGGCACTGCAGCTTTAAACTCTAATTCCACATCTCGAGACTACGGCTCATTAAGCTACGTCGTCGGATCAGAATTATTTTTGACATATTGCGCATTTTCACTGGGGTACAAAAATGAAATTTGTGATAAATTTGTCAAAGATGCTCAAGGCCGTGAGATACTTTTTGGTGCAGTAGGCTTATTGTATCCTAAGTCTCGTGGATCAGTCTCCCTTAAAAGTACAGATTACACAGTTCCACCGGTGATCAACCTTGGAATGTTATCTGACCGCGATGATTTGGAAAAATTGGCACGTTATGTTCAGCATTATACACAGGTAGCCAAAACAAGTACTTTCAAATCAGTAAAAGGCGAACTATTGTATTTAGAGATACCTGGTAGTAAGGCCGAGAAAGGAAGTTTAGATTATTGGAAAAGTTACGTATTGAATATGGCGACTCCTTTCCAAAGTTATGTTGGTACATGCAGTATGGGAAAAGTAGTAGACACTAGTTTGCGTGTCTATGGTGTACAAAACTTGAGAGTAGCTGATGCAAGTGTAATTCCTTTAATGACTAGTGGAACTATGGATACTCCTACTGTAATGATCGGAGAAAAAGCAGCTGATTTGATTAAAGGAATTAATTTAACGTCACAACCTACTAATGGTAGTGGTAGTAGTGAAAGTAGTAGTTCGAATAACAGTGAAAGTAATGAAGATAGTAATAATGAATCAAGTAGTTCAGAAAACAATGAGAACTCTGGAGAAACAAGTACAACAACTATTACTAGACGAGAAATAATGCAATATATTCAAGAGATCATGTCTGAATTACATGAAAGGGCGGAGTCAATAAAATCAGAACTTGAAGAGAAAGCTATTGTGGGAGCGAAATACATTAAAGAAAATATTGATTCGGCAGTAAGTAAAGTCGAAGAAAGTATTCAAAGCTTCCTGGACGAGATTGAAGAAAATGCCGCATATAAAATAAATGACATAGATTTGTTTGTCGATAAAGTCGTAAAGATATTGAAAGAAAAAGAAGCTGCAATGTTTAAAGAAATTGACGATAACAACGTCGATGGATGTACCACTGATGCCGATAAGAAAGCACTCAAAAATATAATTTCAGAAAAAACCAAAGTTATTGTCAAATATGTTGAACAAAAAGGAAAAGAAATCAAAGAACGCTTGGCGTAAAGCGAACGGGAGTCTCTAGTGTTGAAAAAAAAAATGAATGTATATTTACTAACAATAATTTTAAGTTTTAATGTTGCTAAAATTTACTAATATGTACATGTTTGGGAACTAGTATTTGGTACATTTTTTATTATTGTTAATTTTTTGATATAAGGATTATCGAAAATGACCCTGTATTTAAAAAAATAAATGTTTGAAGCATATTTGTTTTTATTTAAGTAAACATGTCTTTGACCAATCACCTATAGTTAAACTTTGACACAAAGAAAAAAATGCACACCTTATGTATGCGGAACTAAAAAATTCATTTTAGGGTACCGTAGGTTAAAAACGGGACCCTATTACTAAGACTCCGCTATCCGTCCGTCCGTATGTCTGTCTATCTGTCACCAGGCTGTATCTCATGAACCGTAATAGCTAGACGGTTGAAATGTTCACAGATGATGTATTTCTGTTGCCGCTATAACAACAAATACTAAAAACAGAATAAAATTAAATATTTAAGTGGGGCTCCCATACATCAAACGAGATTTTTTATACATTATATTACGGAACCCTTCGTGAGCGATTGCGACTCCCACTTGGCCGTTTATTTAAGAATACGATATGTAGAAGTTACTTCAACTCAAATTGCAAATGACAATAATATTTACAGTTATAATAACATAATAATGTCATTGTTGAGTTTAAAACCTCATCTTCAACAAGTTTTAGTTTGAATTTAAAAAAAGAAGAAATAAAACCGGCCAAGACGAGCGAGTAGGACTCGCGCATTAAGGGTTCCGTACCATTCTCTATGAATAATCGGCCAAGTGCGTGTCGGGCCACGCGCAGTGTAGGGTTCCGTAGTTGAGAATGCCCACTTTGAGTTCACGCCACTAAAAACGTCCAAAAAACTAATTTTCTTTTGAATTTGTATGAACTTTTCCTTTTCCGAGTACATTTTATAAGTCAGTCGCTTATAACTTTTTAATTTCACTTGTCCATGTATAACCGTTTAATAGATAGATAGGGGACACTTGACTCTAACAAAAATTTGAAATATAAAACCAAATATTTCAGAAACGGATCCCTCAATCGCATAATGATATTTTTAAGCTCACTATATTTTTGAAAGACCTATTCAACGATACCCCACACAATGGGTTAGTCAAGAAAAAATTGAGTCCTACTTAACTTGTATGAGAGATACACAAAAAATTTTTTTTTTTCAATATTTTATTTTACCACTTTTTTGGCATGATTAAAATACATACACATACCGAATTGCAGTTTTCTAGTAATTATAGTCTCTAAGTAAAACCGCGGACGGACAGACAGACATGGCGAAACTATAAGGGTTCCTTGTAGGTACTACGGAACCCTAAAAATGACGTTTGCTGTATGATAGCCTCACTTAAATATTTATTTTATATTGTTTTTACTTTTTTAGTATTTGTTGTTATAGCGGTAACAGAAATACATCATCTGAAAATTTCAGCTATATAGCTATCACGGTCACGGTTCATGAGATACAGACTGCTGACAGTCAGACGGACTGTGAAATCTTTGTAATATGGTCACGTTTTTACCCTTTGGTACGGAACCCTAAAAAAAGACGATCTATCGAAAGATAATAAAAACGTGAAAAGCAAAAGGAATAAAAGAATAAAAATATGTTAGAAAATAAATTTAAAATAAAAATTATTTGTATGAAATAAAGACTTATGACGTCATAGTTTCTTGGAGTCAAATAGCGCTCTTAATATCATTTTTTCTGCAATAATAAAATATGTCTGCCATTAAAAAAAAAAAAAAATATATATATATATACAATGTCCTTTTTAATTAAAAAGTACAAATATTTTAAGGGGTTATTCAGTCCATCATTTTGAATAACTTTGCCCAATAAATATATATCGAAATACGAAAAAAAATATTTAGGTTCTCATACAGATCGAAGTAGTCACGTGATATAGTTACAATGAAAAATGCAAAAAAAAATTTCGTATATCGATATATATTTATTGGGAAAAGTTGTTCAAAATGATGGACTGAATCACCTCTTAAAATATTTGTACTTAATTTAAAAGGACATTGTATAATCTTAATTTAATTCTTTATAATTTTCGAACCTGTTCACAAAAATTAACAAGAATCACTTGAGAAATGCGACTTTTAGGCGAGAACAGCGGACAGACTGACTGACAAACGAACAGACGGACAAAAGCGTTTTTGACCGACTCGAAAAATCGAAATTTGGACGCTTCACTCGTGCGGACAATACTGAACGTAACCCTACACGAAATAAGTGTTTATTATGCGTATAATATTCATTTCTGTACAATTCTACATACAAAAAATGCATATTTTATCATCCTTTTATAATGAATGCATTACATTAATGCAGTATAAAGATGCATTGCAACAATGGACGTGGCGGCAACAGTGTCTGGCATCAAGTTAGCTCAGAATGTATTTCAAGCTCTAGCAACAACGATGCACATGACTTCCTATCTATTTCCACCTGATGCTGCTACTCAACTGAAATGTAAGTAGCATGTACGTACAACATGTAATTACTTTTTAAGCTAGTCGGGTCATTGGGTTACCTCTAATATGGGTGAGTTTAACGATGGCTGATCCGTGCGTCTACTCGTGAACGGGTGCTGCCGGGAGGGACTGGTCAGCTCGGCTTCGCTTTTTTGACTACTTAATATTATTTATCTTTAATTACGTAATTTATGTTTGTTTACTTGTTCGCAAGCATTAAATCTTATAATGTGTCAACATTGTATTTATAAGTATTTATTAATTAAAAGGCAATAATAATAATATGACAAAGCCCTATTGGCGAGTAGGCGACCAATACTGTGAAAATGAGTTTCTTTCGGCGTTTCTTCCCAGCAGTGGTCGTTACAAAGAGCTGGTATCGGTAGCTTTTCTTTAAAAATAAATTAAATTTCAATATTCTTTACACGTAACGTAAATTATACTTATTGACGTGTAAAAGTGCCTGTAAGGGCCGTAACAGACGCGGCGCATGTTGCGCCGCGTAACAACTAGTGATGGGCGATGCATAAATACTTAATCAAACCATTTGAGTATTTACTCTGTAGATTGAGTAAATACCCGATTAATATCCTTATTTATCCATTTGGTGAGTAAATTGCTATAAATGAGTTGCGACTCATGTTTATGTTCATATTCATTATTTCATGTTTTCATTACAATTTTGAAAATTAAATCTAGTATACACTTGCAATTCTTGTCAGAAAGTGTGTGCATACGCCATAATATGCTTAAAATGTAGGTAAACGTTATATGCGACGCTAAATTATATAAAAATACCATACTAATATACACTGAAAATAGGCTTCTTCGACTAATTATAATTTTTTGGTGGGAGGTGTGCATAGACGTAATTTTACGTTAAAATTAGTAAACAGATATCACATGCGATGTCAATATATGAGTACGCTCTATTTACTCTATTTATAAAATCTAGTGAGTAAATACTCAAATGGGTAGATTGAGTACTATCCACTGCCCATCTCTAGCTGTTACGAGACGCAACTTGCGCCCCGTCTGTTGCGGCACTAAGGTCTAATTACTGAATAAACATGTGAATCTTTGAACCGACCTCAAAGGAGGAGGTTACCAATTCGTCGATTTTTGGAACGAAGTTCCTTACGGCAGGCTTGGAGGAGATAGGGATTGCTGCGCGACCGAACTGAAAAAAATGTGATAGTAAAACCGTAAGGATGACCTCGTTAAATGAGACGTGCGCAGGCGCGACAGTCGTATACACAAGCGAGTAGTAGGAACTTCGTTCCTACCTGGTGTCCCACGACACCACATTTCTTTTTTTATGTGCATATGTTTCCCGATTGCTGAAGACGTTTGGACTCTGGACCTATTCGGAAAACTCTTTTTTTGTTTGAGGGTTTCCCTTTAGGTGGTCCAATTTAGTGTGGAAGGAAAAAGATCAAGGTCATCGTATCGTGACCCGATACGATGGTCTGACCAAAGGAACACCTACACACCAAGATCTCCAAGGCGCCAGCGCAGGCAAAAGATTGTAACAAGTGGAGGGAAGCGTTGCAAGCAATAGTATAAAATATCGATAGTCTATCGATACTATCGTGACCTTGATCAACAGTAACAATATCGATAGGACTATTGATACTATCGTGACCTCGATAAACAGTATCAATATCAATAGGACTATCGATACTATCGTGACCTCGATAAACAGTAACAATATCGATAGGACTATCGATACTATCGTGAACTCGATAAACAGTATCAATATCAATAGGACTATCGATACTATCGTGACCTCGATAAACAGTAACGATATCGATACTATCGTGACCTCGATAAACAGTAACGATATCTATAGGACTATCGATACTATCGTGACCTCGATAAACAGTAACAATATCGATAGGACTATCGATAGCAAAGGTACTATTTGTATTAAAAACTATCGATAGTATTGTGACGACTATCGATATTATAATACTATCGATAGTAAATTAGCTATCGATAGTTTTTCGTACAAAAAGTAGTTACAGTATCGATACTATCGATAGTATCGATAGTATCTAAATTCAATAGTATCGATACTATCGATAGTTTTACCTTTCATCAATAGTATTGCTAAATATTGACAATCGATACTATCGATAGTATCGATGGTTTTTCGAGGTCAACTATCGATGGCCAAACTAACGATTGTTATGCAACGCTAGTGGATGGAGATCGTAAAAAAGTTAGGTCGGGCACATCACGACGCTCAGCAGTGAGCAGACGACTGTAGCAGGAGGTCCAATAGAAATTAAGTCAGAATAGGTTGTGTTGTTCGGAGTTGAACATAACATCTACCTGCATGCCAAATTTCAGCCCGATCCGTCCAGTGGTTTGGGCTGTGCGTTGATAGATCACTATGTCAGTCAGTCAGTCACCTTTGAGCTATATATATTTAGATTTATTGTCACGTAAAAGAATAAATTGAATTGCACCTTGAAACTTGATCGAGATGGTTCTTACGACGCATCTTATTAAAGCAAAGGGAGTCCCCAGAGCTGGCAGTCATTTTGCTCAGCGGATACGTCTCGCGATTCAGCAAGGGAAACTGCCAGTATTCTAGGCACGTTGCCTCGATGCGAAGCGTTGGAAGACTTTATTATGTATAATTTAATGTAGGCATTATTGTAATTATTGTATAGATGGTTCTTAGCTATGTAAATCGGGGTTTTTTAATTTGCCTGCTTATTAAACTTGTAAATGTTTGAAAAAACCAACAGCTATCCTCACATACCTATGTAAAATAACAGCTTCCAGCTTTCTTATACTACCAATACTTATATTGAGGAGCTCGGTGGCCCGGCGGGAGTGCGCATTACTAGCGCTTTCACAAGTAAAGTGATACCGGGCGTGGTCCGCACTTGGATGAGTGACCACAAGTGGCATAAAAAAAATTCTCGAGCTCCCTTGTACTTCAGAAGGCACGTATAAGCGTTTGGTCCCGGCTGTCATCATTGCAAGGCAGTCATCAAGCTATGTCAGATGCCTTTAGGCAGCTTGAAAAATCTGACACCAGTGTTAGCCACTTACACACACGGAAAACAAAAACTACCAATACTGTCTCAGTTAACCCGCAGACGGACACACGGATATGCCGAAACTATGAGAATAACGTGAAGTGACTTCGGAACTCAGAAAAATTCAACCTAAACTTAATTTTTTGGCAAAAAATGTTGTTGTTATATAAAGTATGCTTAAAATATTTTGCTTGCATGCACAGCTCAAGTAAGAGTATTTAACCTTGAATAAGGTCTAGCATCACTTTATTTTCTGCATTATTATTTGCACAACTGCGTTAACTTTAACATACATTGGGTTGGTATTAATTAATAAAATAACCTGTAATTGTGTTGCGTGTTAGAACACAAAATAAAATGTTAAGAGGAAAGGTACATACTCGTCTAAACAAAAAGAGAAAATGTTTTTCCGCTCCTTAATGTTATTTAAACTTTCTTGTATGTTATTCTCACAAAAAATTCAGGGCATATAGATTTTTTTTCAAATCCTGCAAATATATATATTTTTTTCTTTAAATGAAGTTTAGCAAACGTTGAAAAAAAAAAATCTTTCAATTTTATCTTATATTGTATAAATACTAATAAAAATCATTAAATAAATAAATATTTAAAAAATGTATATGGACAAGTCCCACAGATTGAGTTAGCCTTAAAGTAAGTTCGAGACTGGTGTGATCAGATACTAATTCAACGATACTATGTTTTATAACAAATATACAAAGATAAACGTTCAAGATCCAGATCAATCTGTAAAGATCATTTTCCATCTTGACCTTAAAATCATTAGGATCCTTATAACATTTAGGAGTGGAAAAATATTTCTTCTTTTTGTTTGGACGAGTGCGTATTACTTAATCCGTGTAAGTTGTCCAAATTTATATATTTATTTATGATATCTACTTCTCTCTTTATTGTAAGTTTTTGTTGTGTAACCTGTTGGTGTACACCTTATAAATCGAAGTTTCGCCCTATTTTTTAATAATGTTGCTTTAAAAGTCAAGCGGCTCACACTTTTGTTTTATTGAAATTGTATTCCTAAAATGAAACTATCAGCAATTTACGTCCAATACAACAAGGTACAATTTTACTGAGTCTTATACACATGGTCCATATGATGACATATGATCTCGATTTCAGGTGGGGATACATTTGATTACATTGTGGTGGGCGGTGGAACCGCGGGCTGCGTGCTCGCCAACAGACTCTCCGAGAACAAGAACGTTACTGTTCTGGTAGTAGAAGCTGGCGATGATCCGCCGTTACCTTCCCTCGTAAGTAATCATCATCATGACTTCCTGATGGAAGTCCACAGCTGGACATAGGCCTTTAAGGTTTTCCAAAACGAATGATTGGAAGCGGCCTGCATCCAACGTTTTCCTGCACTCGTCCGAATACTTAGTTGGTGTTGCGTAGCTACCATTCGAGAACCCTTCTGCCCCATCGGCTAGGTATCGGTTCTTAATGCTATGTACATTGTATACCAACTATCACTTCAATGAGAAATCCGCTGGGCTATGGCAGTGACCTTAGTCCTTCTAAGAATCTCCTCATTTCTGATTCGAATACGTAGAGGCAATTTTTGCATGAAAAAACTAACCACACGTATTTTTGTGGGTGTAATTTTTCAATTAAAGTCAAACATTTTTTGCTTTACAATAAAAACTTAAAGGGATCGGTGAATGAAGTAATGTAATTTTTACAAAAACACATTACATTTTTTACAAAATCTCAATTAACAATTCCAATAGTGTATCTATTTGAATTGGTAAATGATTCAAGGACAAAACTAAGCAAGACACATATTATGTACCCTCACTTTTGAAATCAAAAGTAATGGTACATAGTATGTGTATGGATAATATAAATATTTACGTTTCAGCTACCAGAGTATATGACATTTTTAAAAGAAACAAAATGGGACTGGAATTACACCTCTATACGAGATGGGTCGCAAAAGTGTACCAAACATGGCGTCACTGACATGACCCGAGGCATGATGCTGGGCGGCTGCAGCAGCAACAACTACATGTGCTATGTCCCGGGCAACCCGCATGATTACGACACCTGGGCAGACATTGTCAAAGACAAGTCTTGGAATTATGAAAATATCCTGCCATTGATAAAAAGGAGTGAAAACCTTCAAGATCCCTTAGTCTTGAGTTCACCAACTGGCATTTATCATGGCACTAACGGCAATTTGGGAGTTATCAGACAATCCTCAAATATTACTCATAAATATTTAGAATCTTTTAAAGAGCTAGGTCATAACATTGTTCTGGATACAAATGGTAAAAATACTTTAGGGTTCAGTGAGTTTATGTACACTATATCTAACGGCATCCGGCAAAGTACCGCTTATTCGTTTTTAAGTCCAGTTAAAGATCGTTCAAATTTGTTTGTTGTGAAAAACACTTTGGCAACAAAAATTTTATTTGATAAAAACAAGAATGCTATCGGTGTAGTCACTGTCAATAACCGTGAAAAAGAAAAAGTATTTAAAGCAACGAAAGAAGTTATTGTATCAGCAGGAACAATAAACACACCGCAGCTTCTAATGTTGTCAGGAATAGGCCCAAGAAATCATTTGAATTCGATTAGAATCCCTGTTATAGCTGATCTTCCAGTGGGCGAAAATCTTCAAGATCATTCACCTGTGGTACAGGTTTATGCAACTGAAAAGAAAAAGAAGTCAACAAAGTTTAAAAATCCTCACGAATACCCTAACCCGTCAATAGTTGGTTACGTTGCTCTGAATAAATCACAATTATTCCCAGACTTTCAAGTTATGGGCAGCATTATTGATGCAGACACATTATTATCAATGACTTCATTCGGTTTTGGATACAAAGATGATATTTGCGAAAACATTTACCATAAAAGCAAAGGGCGAGAAGTATTAATACTTTTAATATCGAAACTTCATCCCAAATCTAGAGGTAGGATCTTGCTACGTAATTCAAACCCAAGAGATCATCCGTTGATTTACCTCGGTATTTTTTCTAATAAAAATGACATGGAAAATGCAATCACATATGCAAAAGATGTTCATCGTATTGTAAAAACGACTTACTTTAAAAGTGTGAATGCCGAACTCCTTTCTCCACCAGGTTGCAAAAACTTGCACCCTCCATGTTTAGTAACCACCTTATACCACTATGTGGGGACCTGTGCAATGGGTTCCGTAGTAGACCCTAAGCTACGGGTTTATGGCATGAAGAAATTGCGTGTTGTGGACGGCAGCGTGATGCCCACCATCACCAGTGGAAACACTAATGCACCGATCATTATGATAGCACAGAAAGCTGCTGATATGATTTTGGAAGATCTTGAGAAATGCTATAATAAGTAATTAGGTAATAGACTATTGTATAATATTCCTTACTTATAAAAAATATTTGGTAATTAATATTTTGTACTAAGTACTAAGTACTCTGTGAGAAGGCTTATTATAGGACCGATGCCTATCTTAAAGTCAACAAAGTCTGGCTTGAGCTTGGCGCGGGTCCCTCTTAAATGTTTGTATACTCAGAAATGGTCATAATCTGGTACATTAAGTACATACTGAATTTACAACTTGATTAGACATTATTACAAAATTTCGATATTAAAAAAATTAATTTAAATTATGACCACAAACAATGTATACTCTGTCCACATATCAACTGTAAATATTAATTTCATTGTGAGTTGACGTTCTTGGAGAAAATGCTGCAGTGCAGTTTGTTACCGCTTTTTCTGCACTAGCGCTTTGGAGGCGGCAGTAAACTTAGCTTTAAGTAACTTTTTGACGTCAACAATTATTGTACAATAAAAAAAGTGACGATTATTAAGAGATATTATAAATATCCTATGATAAAAAAGATATATTTGAATTTGAATTGAATATGAATTTATTTTATAAATAAAGTGTTTTGGAAAATCATAAAAGTAAAATTTTATAATTTTATGAAAACCCAACCTAGATGCCCCGGAGCTGGTGGAGCAACGTCCAAGCTACCGTAGGTTATAACTATAATATAATTAAAAAAAAATACCGAAAAAAATAACATATCTTTTTTATTGATTTTTTGATTATTAGGCCAGGATTTTATAAAGTATTTGTAAAAAGTAAAATATAAACATATAACGTATAAATATATTAATATAAAAACCCTTACCTTGTTGATCGCTGGAAACGAAGTAAGGCCCAAGCTACCGGCGGTGAAGGTGACAGACAGGGAAAGAGAAACCTCCTGACAATGCAGGCCGTGTCCAGGAGTATTGCCTTCTGAATGTAAACCTTGACTCACTAGTGAGAGAGTCAATTATTGTGGTCATACGGAAAGTGTTCAAGTAAATTTCAAGTCTTATTGTTTGCCCTGTAACTATTTTAACGTTAACTCATTGCCAGAGATTGACAACATATTTAAATAAAATTAAGTGGTACCTATTAAGAATATTTACTGACTGGCAACAATTTGGTACATGAAAGCTATTAAACTTGACTAGTAACTATTCATATATTATATATTATTAGTGATTTAACTTTACCAGCATTCGTTCCAAAACTAAGAATTGTTTTGGAACGAAAAAAGAAAAACCTTAATTGTTGCAATCCATCCACCCATTTGAGCTTGGAAGATACAAGGTAACGAAGAAATTACAAGACACAAACAAGATAAGAGCAAAACACACAACCTTCCTTGGCAGTCGTGTAACAAGTAAGGTATTAAATATGCAGTATTATATTGGAATTAAGTGCAAAGTAGCTTACAAAAACTCTTTCAAGGAAGTGTAAATATGTTTTATTATTAAACATGTCATAGATCATGACGTGGGTAACTGTTAAATGTCTTTAACAGCTATTTTAATATTTACTCTCGAAATTTCGGAAGAATGGAAACCAACATGAACAGTTGGACTAATGTACATTTACCTGTACTGATAGCAGAGCAAGTTTTGTTATTAGTAATCTCACCAAAAAACATAAATGTGAAAATGGGAGCCAAGTTCAAAATTCAACAAAAGAATTAAGATCTAATTCGCCGCTAAGTTCTGTAGAAAATTCTGAAATTTATTTATAAGAATCTTAACATTTATTATATAATATTATATTAAATTCTTAGTATGTTTAAGTTCGCAAATTGTACAATTTTAATTGTGCATTAATAAATTTGTTTAACTTCTATGGAATCACCTGACAAGTAGGTACCATGCCCTTTTAAACAAAAAAAAGTATTTTCCAAATTGGTCCAGGCGTCTTCGAAATATCGGGCAACAAACAAAAAAAAAATGACGAATTGACAATCATCATTTTTTGAAGTCGGTTAAAAATTTTAAATTTGATCCAACGACGCGATAAAAAGAAGATGCCAACCTTACTCTGAATTTGCGCATATAATTTTATTCACATCTTTAACACAAAGATACATAATTTACTTACAGACAAAAGTCTAGACATATGTACACACTTTTGAGTTCTTCCTCATCATTTCCAAAATGGAGGTGGCATCGGCGCTGTCTACTGTTCAGACGATTCAAAATGTCTTCCAAGCTTTGGCCACCACACTGCATATGACTTCTTATCTGTTCCCACCAGATGCGAAGCTGAATAGTAAGTGTTTTTTTGGTTTTTACACAAACTTTCCAAAAATTACAACGAGCTTTTATGTACTTATGTACCAGAGTAGACGCCACATATCACAGTTTTGTTCTGTTCATCATATACTATCTCTGTTCATCTCACATTAGTCGCTTGCTAGCATTTACATGCCAAGTACACTCCATAGTTGATAAAAGAAAACACTGTCAACATAATCAAAATGCCTCAGCGTGTGTTTCCATACTGCACTAATAATTCACAGAACAAGGCAAAATATAAATGAATAATTTTCCATCGGTAAGTAAGATTTCATTGATTGAAAATGAAATACGTATTGCAAACTTCCCGCCGCCATAATAAATGAAATGAATGCTTTAGTCTATGACGTCTGTCAACCGATTGAATGAATGAGAGTGATACTTAGCGAATGTAGCGCTGTGTTTTTAAAGGACGAATTAAAAGAAGATTCTGCAGCGCGATAAGTGTCAATTACCAAAAAAGACATGGCCGTTATTAAAGACTGCTGGTCTAGATGTCTTAATATATTATGTCGATGAAAAAGTAGTTATTTTTTCAGGGTAACCGAATAGGACTGGCTAAGAATATTGGCTCTTGCGACTCTAAAGCAGACACAGCAAGACTTAAAAGGACACTTTTAGCGTTATAGTAGGCAAAAAGGTGACAAGTTGATTTGCAGGCAAATTAAAAACCCCCGACGACACCATCTAGTGGTTAGTGGCGGAACTAAATATTATTCCAATTCGTAGCGCCATCTATTATTTACCAGGTATATTACAAAAACTAAGCTTATAAGCGCAGTCTAATACGAGTAACTTTTAAATGACTAAACCGATTTTCATCAAAGATGGCTAAGAACCACCGCAAGGGAAGTTCCTTTCACGTAAAAAAGCCGCATTGAAGTTGGTCCATCCGTTTGATGCCACAGACAGACAAACAGACGTTAGCGTCAAAATTATAACACCCCCCTTTTTTCGGTGGTTAAAAATAGAACCCAAATAGTGTATGGTTGTTAGCCGCAGCGGCATTAACATAATTCGTGTTTTCGTCCATTAAATCAGTCGGCTTTTACTGCACGGCAAGAGGAGACGCTGGTGCATTGTAAGTTTTACTTTTCTTCCAGACCAGTATAAAAGATTCAGGGTTCATGTATTTATGTATGAATGTACTTATTTGAGTGTCTATATAAAATAAATAAATATAAATATAGTGACAAATAACACTGATTGAGCTAGCCTCAAAGTAAGTTCGAGATTTGTGTTATGGGATACCTCAAAGATACTACATTTTATAACAAATACATAAATAGATAAACATCCAAGAACCAGGACAATTTGAAAAAGGCCATTTTCCAACTTGCCCTGACCGGCGATCGAACGCGGAACCTCTGGGTGGCGGACTAGCATGGTGACCACTACGCCACTGAGGTCGTCAAACTAGTATTCCACTATAATTATATTCCTCTATAATTTCTAATCGCCTTGTTTGTAAATGTGTTGTTTAGCCAACACTGGTTTAAGACCTTTCGAGTTGCCTGAAGCTAATACACACAAACATATTAAGCAACAGCTGTCATATAATGATAATACATTTACCATCCAAAGCACGGAGGAGCTCGACAAATCATCATACCATCACTCAGTACCGACCACGCCTGCGTAGGAAGGTAGGTATCCAATTTTAAAGCCCATAGGTAACGCTTGAAACACCGGTATTTATGGGAACCGGTACCATTGACCTCGGTGCAGTACCGGCTCCTGACAAGATACCTGTACTATCTGTACCGGTACTATTTTTCTGTCAGTATCGGTACTATAATGGTACCGGTACAAATCATGTCAGAGTGAGAAAACAGATACCAGCAGGTACAAGTACAAGCAGTAGCTGCAGATACCTGTACTTTGAAGGGGGAGTACCTATACCCATCTAGAATAGGTACCCAGGTACCAAAATGAAAAGAACCTCTAAATACCGGTACATAACTTGTACTTTTGATACCGGTTCCAAGCCTTGCCCATAAGACATATATGTAACATGTATAATAAAAAAAAAACATTTTGTTTAAAGGTAAAGATACATTCGACTACATCATAGTGGGTGCTGGGACAGCGGGCAGCGTGCTCGCCAACAGACTGAGCGAGAATGAAAACATATCCGTGCTGCTGGTGGAGGCTGGCGATGACCCTCCTCTGCAGTCACATGTAAATATATCCATATAACCTATTCTAAATGTCATCAATATAAATGTTTACTCATGTTTTGATGTTTGTGTGTATGAATGTTTGTTACTCAGCCACGCAAAACGGCTGGACTGAAGATCATTACGTGGAACATGTGAACACATGTGAACAAGAAAAAGAAAAAGGCTTGTGGTTATTCCAGTTGACTAGTGTGTAACCTGCATACAAGTGGTTATCACAGTTGACTAGTGTGTAACCTGCATACTAGTGGTTATTACAGTTGACTAGTGTGTAACCTGCATACCAGTGGTTATTACAGTTGACTAGTGTGTAACCTGTATACTAGTGGTTATTACAGTTGACTAGTGTGTAACCTGCATACTAGTGGTTATTATAGTTGACTAGTGTGTAACCTGCAAACTAGTGGTTATTACAGTTGACTAGTGTGCAACCTTCATACTAGTGGTTATCACAGTTGACTAGTGTTAAACTGCATACTAGTGGTTATTACAGTTAAAATTGAGCTACTAATGGCAAACCACTTTATTATGTTTGCAATAATCGTCACAATTGCATCGACAGAGCCTGGCTCCTAAATGTATAGATCTCTAGACAGTTGGCAAAGTGATTCTACAGCAATAAGAGGGTATCAGTCACGGACATATGTTGGAAACTTCCACGCGACGATAAACACATGTCGTTACATCCTATTCTACTAAATTGACCTTGCGAGAGCTGCGAAGTGTCTCCGTTTCAGGCAAAAAGTTCTTTGTATCTGGCTCTCCTGCTGTCCCACTCTTCAACTATTCTCTTCTAGGTACAAGTCGCAATCTTCAAAAGTTAGTGAACAGGTTCGATTGTTATATAAATAGATCAGTTTTTGGAAAATATTTTTCAAAATGGCGGAGTCATGAAAAGTGCCAGAAAACAGTCCCAACGTTCAAGAATATTTACTTGCCTATAACAATAGATGAAGTCAAACTACAGTTATTGTTAAAAATACCAAGTGTCAATTGTATTATGTTTAGTATAGTCAAATAGATCAAGTTTCGTCACTAAAATTCAAAACTTTGAAAATACTCTATACGTGACCATTATTTCCAAAAAATTACTTCTGTATATATATTTAATACCATAAATATTATATTTCAGCTCCCAGGATATATGGCTTATTTGAAGAAGTCAAAATGGGACTGGAATCACACCTCCGTTGTAGATGGCTCACAGCAATGCAATAAAAATGGATATACAGACCTGACCAGAGGCAGGATGTTGGGGGGCTGCAGCAGCAACAACTACATGAACTACGTCGCAGGCAACCCACATGACAATGACACCTGGGCGGAGATAGTCAACGATTCTTCTTGGAACTATGAAAGTATTCTTCCAATTATTAAAAGAAGTGAACATCTTCATGATGAAGAGGTCCTGAATTCACCTACTGGTATATATCACGGGACTGATGGCAACTTGGGGGTTACCAGACAACAATTGAATGTCACTCAAAAGTATTTAGATTCCTTTCAAGAACTAGGACACGATATCGTTTTAGACATAAATGGTTGAAATGACTTTGGATATACTCAGATGATGTACACTATCGATGATGGCGTTCGTCAAAGTACTGCATATGCGTTTTTAAGATCAGCTAAAGACCGCTCCAATCTATTTGTCGTTAAAAATACTTTAGTAACTAAAATATTATTTGACGAAAACAATAACGCAGTTGGTGTCCAGGCTATCGATGAAAATGAATATGAAAAAATATTCAAAGCCACTAAAGAAGTTATTATATCAGGAGGAACTATAAATACTCCACAGCTTCTGATGTTGTCTGGAATCGGCCCTAGGAAACATCTGGAATCGATGGGAATCTCTGTAGTGGCTGATCTTCCTGTCGGAGAAAATCTTCAAGATCATTCACCGGTACTACAAGTATACTCCACTAACGACCAACATTTCACCGAATCCAAAAAATCCTCACGAGGGACCAATTCCGTCAATTATCGGGTTTGTCGCCATGAATAAATCTCAATCATACCCTGATTATCAAGTCATTGGCGTTCTTGTTGACCAAACTACGTTGGTAACGCTGACTGCTTTTATTTTCGGATACAAAGATGAGATTTGCCATAAATTTTATGAAAAAAGTCAAGGAAAAGAATCAATACAGTTATTCACGTACAAACTTCATCCAAAATCGAGAGGAAAAATTCTATTACGCAGTATAAACCCAAAAGATTCTCCTTTGATTCACCTGGGTATTTTTTCGGATAAAGCCGACCTGGAAGATGCTATAGCCTGTGCCAAAGATGTCAGTCGTGTTGCTGGAACTACTTTTTTCAAAGGCGTGAATTCTACGCTTGTGACTCCACCTAGTTGCGAAAACCTAGAGCCAGGTAGTACGGAGTTCTGGACTTGCTATGTCCAATGTATGGTGAGTACCATTTACCATTACGTTGGGACCTGCGCTATGGGGTCAGTAGTGGATTCTAAGCTACGGGTTTACGGGATTGGAAAACTGCGCGTGGTTGACGGTAGCGTGATGCCCACCATCACTAGTGGGAACACAAATGTACCAATCATTATGATTGCTCAAAAGGCTGCTGATATGATACTAGAAGATCTTTAAATTCTTGAGATTGTTTAAATAAAAATGTACCTATACATTTGTTTTATTTCTTTATTGGATGCGCGTGCGAGCGTAGCGAGTGAAGTTCTCCGAGTCTACCTACTTGAACAATTCGATGCTTGTATGTATGTATGTATATTTTTGTTCTACGATAACATTAAAGATATAAAGTATCTTTAACGACCTCCGTGGCGTAGTGGTCACCATGCTAGTCCGCCACCCAGCTATGTCCCGGTTTCGGTCCCCAGTCAGGGCAAGTTGGAAAATGTCCTTTTTCAAATTGTCCTGGGTCTTGGATGTTTGTCTCGTTGAGTAAGTTTCCCATAATTTTAGGGCTAGCGCAATCAGTGTTATTTGTCCCTATACATTTATTTATTTTAGAGTTTCATGAAATTTTATATACGTGTAGATATAGGCAAAAGATTTTTCAAGTTGGAACATGCGCCAAATTGGTCGAAGGATTACTGAGATATTGGGTTCGCGAGTTCACAGTTCAGAGCGAACTGACTAGTCTTAAAAAGTTAAAACAAAATCAAACGAAACAGTTCTTTAGGATAACACTTACTCGAAGTCGTACCTATGTAGGAAGATTTTTCTAGATTTAAACAATTTTTTTGAACGAATTGTACGCGTATTTCAGTAACATTTGGAGTACCACGCGAACGGACCGACCGAGCTAACTTATGAATATGCAAGTCAAGAGAAACAAGGCGAGTTCGGTAATTGTATGCAATCCTATCTGAGTTACTTGGATATCTTACTGGGCAGTATTCACTCAGTTATTCTGAGAGATGGTACTGCTGCAATTCTATCACAAATTCAGTTCGAAACTAACGTGAGATGAATTCAAGTTTAAAACGCCTAAAAACTCACAAACTCACGTAATATGGTCGGAGCTTCGGGCTACGGGTAAGTTACGATCGATTTAAACAAACTCTTTAGGGTGAGTGTCAGGCGCGGCGACCCGACAACGTCGCGACTCGCTTTGCACTAAACTCATACCACTCATCATGAAGATGATCGTCTAAATCCACCTTTCCGACTTCATATATTGCGTGAGTTGACGACCTCTGTGACCTAGTGATTATCATGCCATGCTGTCACACTGGAGATCCCGGGGTCGTTCCCTGGTCAGGTCAAGATGAAAAATGATCTCCTTAAGATTGATTCAGATTGACCTGGGTCTTTTCTTTAACAAGGGTGACAATACTGTATTAAAGAATTATAGGCCCATCACGCTTCTGAGTCACGTCTATAAGTTGTTTTCGAGGGTCATCACGAATCGTCTCGCTAACAGATTTGATGCCTTCCAACCTCCCGACCAAACCGGATTCCGAAAAGACTACAGTACCATAGACCACATCCATATTTTGCGGCAGGTTATAGAGAAGACCAGGGAGTATAACCGGCCGCTGTGCTTGGGGTTTGTGGACTACGAAAAAGCCTTCGATTCGATCGAAACATCATCATCCGAGCGTATTCCCGGTTGCATCCTCAGCGGTAACGCTTCAGAGCCCGGGGTCCGCTATCTAACCAAGGAGATTTGACGAGGTTACTGGTTTTTACACAGAGCGACTGCCGTCTGACCTCCACAACCCAAAGGGCAAACCAGGAACCAATCCTTGGATAGTTTGATGGTCAAACGCTAGGTGGCGTTCGGGACCCACAGTTTTACGTGCCTTCCGAAACACGGAATCATCTTTCTTTTCGGATAATCAGGTGATTCAAGCCTGCAATATCCTATCCAGACCGGAAACAACTTTTCACAAAGTATGCTTCCAATGGGAAGTACGAAGGAAATTCCATTGAAAAGAGCATGGCATATCTCCAAAACTGTACACCGCGCTCTGGAAGATACCTTCAAGCTCCTGGAAGGGGAAGGACTAGACATTAACATTAATGGCGAATATGTCATTCACCTTCGATTTGCTGACGATATCGTTGTCATGGCAGAATTGATGGAGGACTTAAGTACGATGCTTGAAGACCTAAATCGAGTCTCCCAATAGGTCGGCCTAAAAGTGAATATTGACAAGACGAAGGTTATGTCAAATATGCACATTGCGCCTATACCTGTTTCTGGTCGGAGGTCCACCCTCAAAGTTGTAGACCAGTATGTCTACCTGGGTCAATTGATCCAGGCAGGAAGTTCAAGCTTCGAGGAAGAAGTCTTTCGGCGAATCCGACTCTGCTGGGCAGTGTTCGGGAAATTACGCAGTGTTTTATCGTCTAAAATACATCAGTGTCTCAAAAAGAAAGTGCTTAATCAATGTGTGTTACCACTGACGACTTATAGCTTTGAAACATAGTCCCTTGCTATGGGTCTCATAAGAAGGTTCAAGGTCGCTCAGCGGGCTATGGAGAGGACTATGCTCGGTGTTTCTCTACGCGATCGAATCAGAAATGAGGAGATTTGTAGGAGAACGAAGTTCACCGACATAGCCAAGCAGATAAGCTCATTGAAGTGGCAGTGGGCGGGGCACAAGTTCGCGAAGAATCGATGGCCGATGGGGCAGAAAGGTTCTCGAATGGCGGCCACGTACCGGCGCAGCGTAGGGCACCCACCTGCTAGATGGTCGGCTGACCTGAGCAAGGTTGCAGAGTGACGCTGGATGCAGGTCGCTTCCGATCGGTCGTTTTGGAAATCCTTGGGGGAGGCCTATGTCCAGCTGTGGACTTTCTGTGGCTGATATGATCATGATGATGACCCGGGTCTTGGATGTTTTTCTATTTATGTATTTGTTATAAAATATAGTATCGTTGAGTTAGTGTTCCATAACACAAGTCTCGAACTTACTTTGGGGCTAGCTCAATCTGTGTGATTTGTCCGTATATAAGTATTTTTTTATGAAAAGCTTCTATTTGGTTTGACCTGTCCCATTCTCTGTCAGTCTGTCTGTAATCAAATCTTGCAAGGTTAAATTTGACCTACTTCCCGGTTTCCGATTGAACTGAAATTGGCACACATAGTTATATCACGTGACAATGCAATATTATGATGACTTGGAGCTGATCTGATGATGGAGCTGGAAGGTCATGGCATTTCTGTGAAAACAACAAAACACCATCGAGTTTGGACTCGATTGATTTATATTGAGGAGCACTTTATTCTTTTTAGGTCAATGTTATAGATATAAAATTATTTTAAAAAATATTTTTTAACCGTTCATTAATTAATAATTGAAATAGGTAATAATGTTTATTTACACCCATGCTATAAATAAGTTAGCTTACTCAATCAATATTAAAACAACCAATGCCATTGTAACCATAATATTACCCGAACGAGTGTTATAATGTTGTACTACATTTAATAATGCAACGAAAACGAGTGTTATAATGTTTTACTTTTCATTATGCAACGCAAACTTGGTCCCTAAATTTAAGCCCCTGTCTATCGCTGAGTGATAATTTCCTGGGCTGGGTGTGGCTTTAGGCCCATTAGCCTGGGCTCTGTCTACCCCGCAAAAGGCAGAGACGTGATATTATAAAAATTGCTCGTGCAATGATTTTTTCAAAAAGGGTATCATCCAGATATACTGGATTAACAATCATAAATCTTTGATTTGGCCTGTCATAGTTGCTAAAATAGGGTTTCGGAGGGACGAAAAAATAACTATTAAATACTAAGCTTTAAATCATTAATACACAGCCTCGTAGGTACAAACACGGATTGAATTCGCCAAAGCAAACAGTCCAGCTGCAAACACACTAATTTATTTGTGTGCCCACAATCTGACAATCAAATGTGTTATTAGTTTGAGCGCCGGTAATAGAACCTTGATAGAACATTACGTTTCGATTAGTTGCCATTGACGGGTGTTTGTGCACGAAATTGATTTTTATATTTGAATCTACGCTTCATATGTTATTTTATAGATTCATAGAGTGCTCATGAACGTGTTCGGGACACACATAAAATACACATGAAATGCAAACACTTGCTTATAATTAAATGCGGATTAACTTCGATATTTATTGAATAGATTATTCGGTATTTATTATTATTCGGTATTTATTGAATAGTGAAGCACAACGCGCCTGGACTGTAATATCAAAGAAGCCAGGATGAAGCTCTGGGAAAGGGGCCACACTGTTCCCAATTTTATTTCACCAAAAGAGGAACTACCCAGTGGACCTGATTTGCCCTGGCCTGCTTGGAAGTCGCTTAACAGGCTGCGAACCCAAATAGGTCACTGTGGAGAGCTTTTGTCCAGGTGAAAGATGATTGTTAGCTCTCAAAACGTGTGCCAGTGTGGCTCCTCCCCACAAGCTATGGCGAACCTGCTTTCTTGCCGCGGGTGCCCCATTTACTGGACGACTTATATGTGGCTACTGATGACGCCATCAGAGTAGCTCAATATTGGGCTGATAGAATATTTAAAAAAACCACCGACACGCAAAGAAAAAGAAGATTTATTAAATATTTTATAAATATTACGTGGAATAAATATTGACCAAGATAATTGGTTTAAACCAATATTCATCATCAAATCGTCATCTTCAAAATTGCCCTCTTTGAAAACGGCTCTCTATGTTAAGTCTCTCCATTGTTATTCACCATATTTGCACTAGCCTTCTGTCCCTTCATGTCTGGTCTCACATTCCTCTCTTTCACGGCCTCCTTTTCCTTTAAAGCCTTAGCTCTATCGCCTGTTCCCACAAAGGTAGGCAGAGAGTACGAACCTCCACTTGCCATGGTCTTCAGCAAGCTGTATTCCGAATGCGATCGCCTTGTCTTTAGTTAAATACATATAGGGTCAAATTACACTGATTGGGCTAGCCCCAAAATAAGTTCGAGACTTGTGTTATGGGATGCTAACTTAAAGATACAATATTTTATAACAAATGTAAACATAGATAAGCATCAAAGACTCAGGACAGTTTGAAAAAGGTCATTTTCAAAAGGCTGACTAGCATCGTGACTACTATGCTACAGAAGTCTTCAGATTAGTCAGTCAGTCTGTTAAATTATGCAGCAGTCGAAAACGACCACCAGATTGATGGAAATAAATCGTGCTTTGAAATTTTTGTAATGTAATGAAATTTCTTACAAAGTGGCTTAGGGAATTAAATACGTGGTATAATCATTCTCACTGATATTAGATTGAGCGCATATTTATTTTGAAAGTAATGGAAGCTAGATGTGCCAGTGCGTCTCTATAATAAAACCCCAGATAATGTATTTGTAATTTCCTTTTTCATGCTTCACGGAAGGCGTTTAACTTTTTGCTCCCGAATTTCATCAGTCATCACTGTATTGACGTCGTCAAGCGACGTTAGATGCCGTCAGGTAGCTTGAAAAATCTGACACTAGTGTGTAAATTAGGTGCCCGAGAGAAAGAGGGAAAGTTGGTATAGATCTATTAATTTATAATTGCTTAGGAGCTAAGGTGCGTCGAAACAGAGGGCGGACATTGTCCAAATCTCCTTTTATGCTAGTACAATATGACATCTAGTTGCGACTACTTGAATTACTTATTTACAGGGATGCTACAAGCATCAAGCATTGATACAATATTCAATACTAGGGTACTTAACACCTACTTAATGCAATGCAAGCCATATAGATGGCGCTTGTGTCCAACACAGTGTTTGGAAAAAAGGAGAAACGTAAATGTTCTTGTATTCCATCATAAAATCAGTAAAGGAAGTCACCATTTTAATAACCTTTTCACCTAAGAACCCACCATCGTTGGACGTAACCTGGCTCTGTCTACCATTTTGGCTCGTTTTCATTGGTCGTTCAGTGATTTGACCAGTGAGAGATTACAGTAACGCACGCGGAGCGCCGTTCTAGTCGGTAATGTACAGTCGATATACAGTGTGCGGGGAGCGGGGACTGACTACAGACGGCGAAACGACCACTGCATTGACTTGTGGCTTTCATTAGTCGCATTCCGTATATCGACTGAGTTAACGACTGGTGAACATGAGACAAAGACTTTATTAGTATCGCTTCCAATCGGTCGTTTTGGAAATCCTTGGGGAGGCCTTTGTCCAGCTATGAATTCTTTGAGCCTATAAAATGCTGGTCTATCTAAGTACCAGTATGTATTAAAAACAGATAATCAGAAGACAGAAATAGGTCCTTCATGCAATAAAGTTTGTTGGCACAGCGGTGATAATGACGCCCAGACGTTGATTGATCGCGTTAATTTAAACGTCGCATTGTGTACGTCTGCTAAAATTTGTCTGAGATTAATTGTCTGCGACAACATTTAATAATTACCAATTTATTTTGAAGTAGCTTGGGCGCGCTACTTTTGCCTGTTTCAGTCTAAAGCTGGACTAAGGGTGCGTTCAGATGACTTAGCACAGAACTAGAGCGGTTGGAATTTGTTGCATATAATTCGAGTGCCATCACACAACAATACAACTCAAATTGCATTAACCGAAGTCCAGTCGGGGCGAGCGCCGGGCGGGTGCCAAGGACGAGGTAAGCGAGGGAAGAAAGGCGGTGGCGCATTTATTAACCCTCCTTATACAACTGTAACATAAAATACTATTATGTATACTTCTGCTAAGCTACCAAAACTCCTCAACCAGTACAAGTATCCATTTCTTAGGTATACAGACTGATTTGCGTAGGAATTGGCAGTAAATGCATAACCACCATTCATGGTCATGGGCCAACCTGCTCCGCGTAGCATAAATTGCATTCCGTATGCAACTGGCAATGTTTGCTGTATAAATTTAAAATTTATGTTTAAAAAATGGCCATTTAAATTTATCTTCGGACCCTGTAGAAGGGGTAATCTCAAACAGGGGGGTTACTTCAAAAGCGGTACGCAAGACGGACGTTACTGCGTATCCGCGTTTCAGTAGCGAGCGACATTGAGCACTAACGTATGATGATAAAGTCTAATTTGGTTTGACATAGAGCTAGGACGTCACTTTCGGACGACTTTCGAATTATTTATGGAGTAACCCCCCAGTTCTCAGCTTACTTTAGTACTATATAATATATTCTGTAACTCAATATTTTTTTAAAACTAAAAACTGACTTCACTCTCATAGTGCACAACCGATTTTGATAAAATTTCTATTGGAGCACCTGGAAAGTAAACGCTTTGCTTACCACCTTTCTTTCGAAAGCCAAGCGCGTGTCTTAGGCGAGGCGTGCGCGTGTTGACTTCGGTTAATGCAGTTTTAATTGTATTAATGCGTTATAGGACCTAAATAATATGCAACAAATCAAAAAAATATCGGTACATAATCACCGCGCTGGGCTGACCGGTGGTGGATTGCAGCCTTCTTCTTAGCGTGTCGGAATGGCTTTTTTCATAGGGTTGTGGACCAGTCTGTGGACACACTTTTTCCCCTGACATAAGCCAAATCCAAGTTCAAATCGTCTAATGCAGAGGTTCCCAAACTTATTTTGTCAAACGCCCTCTTTAAAAAATCAGTTATTTTGTAGCGCCACCCATTTTTTTCACCATAAAAACCTGAATCACATATTTGTCTTGCCTGTAGTTTAATTCAACCTATATTCTAAACGGGAGAGCAATAATAATACATACACCAGTACATTAGAGTATCTTTTATAAAAAATAACAATAATCAACATTGTTAATTTTATATAAAAAAATAGCAATACTAATACAATTTTACAATAATAAAGAGTATCGGAAGTGGGGACCTCACCTGCGAAACTTTAAAACACGAATTTTTTTCAGTGTTTGATTCCTTTAACGATATAAATAGCGTCGTGAACGCATTAAAATAATAAATATTAATTACATTTTTAGTTTATATTTACTACAATAAAAAAGGATATAAATATGAACTAATAAATGGATGTTGTGTAGTAAGAGGATTTTAATTTCAGTGAAATTTAAAATATGAAATAGCTGAAGTTATAAATCACTCATTGCTTAAATCACATCAGCGCCCCCAACTTTATTCTGGGCCCGTTACCGCCCCCCTTAAAGCCTCCAGCGCCCACAAGGGGGCGTTATCGCCCACTTTGGGAAAGACTGGTCTAATGTACAAGGGTTGGATATTTAAAACAGTAGACGTATTTCTACTACTAGTCTACTACTTCTAATCAGCACGAAGGACGCTGGTGCTCCGTGTTACCTATGCTTTTCTTAGTCACCTCTTTTGACATCCGTGGGAGAGAAAAGGGTCGTGACAAATTTTATTCTACTCCACCGTCACCACACGCGTTAGAGCTCCCACAATGATTTCCAAAGTTTATCCTCCTTTTTGTTGCATGGTCCGGGAGAAAAAAAAATTGATTAAACTAGCTGCTTCTTTTCCCGTGCAGATCGTAAAAGTCGATCGAGAGGGGAACATATGAATTGTGATAATAAGCGATACGTCACTACTTTGGTTCTTTTTTCAAACTTTTAGCATACCATCACCTGGAAGTGGCCTTCTGGTATTGCGGCCCTAGGCTCTATCTGCTTAAAGCAGCTACATCTCCGCTTTTAACTTTCTCTTCTCATACCGCCGCAGTTGCATATAGGGTAAACTTCCAGTCACTGGACGCAAAAATTCATTGGAGAGGACCTCGGTGGTCCGGCGAGAGTGCGCATTGGTAGCGCTTTCGCAAGTAAAGCGACTCCGGGCGTGGTCCGAACATGGATGGTCCATTAGTAACATAAAAAAAATCCTCCTCCTCCTCCTCCTCCGTGCTTCAGAAGGCACGTATAAGCTATTGGTAGATGCCTTTAGGCAGCCTGAAAAATCTGACAACAGTGTTGGCCACTTCACACACAAAAAACAAATAGTAATTGGACAGAACACAATAATATCTCATTAAGGTTTTATTGTGTTCTGTCTACTGCAGCTGATACCTTTCTACTCTCTGTAGCTGCAGTGTTCCGATTTGAAGGCAACCTTAATAATTTTGTTCTGTCCAATGCCTGATAGCGTCCAATGACTGGAAGTTTACTCTATACGATCGGCTATACTAATGCCCCTAGCGCCGCAGTTGCATATCCCAACACCCAAACTAATAAAATTCGAAAGTGATTTCGCATAATTGTTTGTTACCACTTCACTTCAGTGAACCTATTTAGATGAAATTTAGTATGAATACAGTTTGAGACCCAGAAAGGATACTTTTTATGTTGAAATTCCCACGGGGAGCGAAACCCGTGAGCACAGCTAGTTTACGATAAAATTATTAGAAACTAGCTGCGCCCTGCGGTGTTACCCGCGCTTAAAGTAGGTAGCCTATGTGTTCCCCCCCAATGGGTTCCCGGTTTGTCGCACCGGGGGGGCTCAGTACCCGTGGTAGCCTCGAGCCACGGGGAAGCTAAGGAACCCGCGAGGGGGCGCTCCTGCTGTTTGTTCCACCAGCAGTGAGGGCCCACATTGGGGCGGCGGGGGAGTGGGAAGTTCTCCCCCCACCCGGGGAGGGGCGCTCCCGCGGGCTCGGCTTCGGCCTTGAGCCTGTAGGGATGCGCCCAATGGGGCGGCGGGGGAGTGGGAAGTTCTCCCCCCACCCGTGGTGGGGCTGCCGGGAGAGGAATGTTTCATTGCTCTCCCGGCGCTTCAGGCGGGGCCACACCGCCGTGGTTGTGGTTAGAGATCGGTCGCGGAGGAGGAGGAGTGTCGGTGTTACGTTGCCGCTCTCCCTATCCTCCGCGACCGAGCGGTGCCGCACCGCGTTTGCGGCGAGAGGCAAACGGCGGAGCCTTTCATCTTCTCCGCCGCTGGGAGCCAGTTTATCTGGCTCCCATGGGTCCACAGGCGGTGGACTGCGTGGGAGTCTGCCGCCTCTCAATGGGCCCGAGGAGGTACGGCGCGTCTGTGAGTTCCGGACGCGCCGACTTGGTGAGTGGGGGGGCGCTGTGACGTCCCCGCGGAGGGGCCGCTTTGGCGGCCAGCCGCGCCGGTTCGCAGTTGTATTTCCGTTCCCGTGTCCCCGGCAAAAGCGGTTGTGATAGAACTCCGGAGGTTTTTTAGTGGGTAGGCACGTCACTCGGGCGTGGAGTCCCACATAACCCGAAGCCTCCCCCGCAGGCTGCGGGTATCCGTAACAGGGATCTTTCCCCCGAAAAAAAAAAAAAAAAAGGTAGCCTATGTGTTAATCCAGGGTGTCAGCTTCCTACATACCAAATTTTATCGAAATTGGTCTAGCCGTTTGCGCGTGAATAACTCACAAACATACACACACTCACAAACTTTAGCCTTTATAATATTAAGCGTGATAGTGTCATTAACTGTCTGGCGCTAATAGGGGCACTTTTTTAGTAAGAACTCCTCACAGTCAAAAGGTTCAGTCCATAAAGGCCGGTCAGGCCGAGATGTAAAATCTTTTTCGGATTGAGGTGTGTTTTGGATCTTTTTCTACATATGTATTTGTTATAATATAGTATCGTTGAGTTAGTATCCCATAACACAGTCTCGAACTTACTTTGGGGCTAGCTCAATCTGTGTGATTTGTGCGTATTTATAGAATCGCTGGTATCGGTAATTAATCTTTAAAAATAAATTAAATTTTATTATACTTTTCGTGTAACTAACGTAAATGATACCTTTTGACGTGTAAAAGTGCCTGTAAAGGTTACTGTTACTGCATAAACATTTGAATCTTTGAATCTTGAATCTATATTTATTTATATCCACTCACATTAAATACGATATTTTTAAGAAAACCGCGAAAAAAGAGTACCCTTGATAAGTAAATAAGAATTTTAAGCCTCATTCATTGGATTTGACGTAATCGGGTTACAATGAAGTTTGTCATTGTTAGTCATGCTTTCAGACGCTGTCATAGCTGGCCGGGAACTCATTGAGTTTCCAAAGTGCATTTTCTGCAGGATGTTGTGACGTAAATGGGATTCCTTCGCGATGCTCGACTTTGCGTTAGTTTAATTCGGTTTGCTTTTAAAATGTGTAATGTGAGTAAAGCTTTATTTCATCTTTAATGTAATCAAATGATTCTTGATTCTTCTGCGATTACCGACCCAGCCTAATTCTCTATTTATTGGGAGTGGCCTTTAGTCATTTAGAGAACTGATACAGGACTGTAAAGGAGTTTTAGAGAACATTATTTATTTTAATCTCGCTGACCCGACAGACGTTGTCCTGTCTTAACAATTTTCTGGACATTTTTTTTTATAAGAACCGTATTATATACTAGGCTTTTTTTTTCAATTATTAATTTGAACCACAAAGTAATAAAAATTAAAACTAAATGATTAAGTATAACAGTGAACTCAGCGATGCTGGCCACGTCTTAAATCAAAGGTTTACAAATTGTGGAGTAATACATCCAAGCAGAAAATACAAAAATTCAAAGTAAAAGTGTAAAATCGTAAGAAGTTATAAGTGCGCTCATTCATTATACATAGGTGAGTATATGTAGTTTATATTTATTTGTTGTTGGTTGACTGGAAGTGATCCCTATATGGGAAAAGTCCGCCATTGTAAAGCTCCTTTAAATTTTTTTGTAGTTTATTTTATTCTTTGGTACATTAAAGTTTTTGCAAACAAACAATTTTATACCAGTTAACCCTAAAAGATTCAAAGATTCAAGATTCAAATGTTTATTCAGTAATTAGACCTTTACAGACACTTTTACACGTCAATAAGTATAATTTATGTTACGTGTAAAGTATATTAAAATTTCATTTATTTTTAAAGAATAGCTACCGATACCAGCGCTTCGTAACGACCACTGCTGAGAAGAAACGCCGAAAGAAACTCATTTTCACAGTATTGGTCGCTTACTCGCCAGAAGGGCTTTGTCATATTATTATAATTGTCTTTTTATTAATAAATACTTATAATATAATACAATGTTGACACATTATAACATGTAATGCTTGCGAACAAGTAAACAAACATAAATTGCGTAATAAAAAATATTAAGTAGTCAAAAAAAGCGAAGCCGAGCTGACCAGTCCCTCCCGGCAGCACCCGTTTACGAGTTGACGCACGGATCAGCCATCGTTAAACTCAACCATATTAGAGGGAATCCAACGACCCGACCAGCGACGCCACCACCGGATTGGACATTTTAGTGAGCATGAAAAACCCGAACTCGCAGACCTTGTCAAGAGAACCTCAACCGATTGATCTATTTGTCGGATGACAATGCAATATTATTAGGCCAATAAGCTGATCTGACGATGGAACCGAAAGGTGGCCGTATAAACCAAGTAAGAAAACGATGCAATGCATTCGAGTATGGGCTTGTTGCGTTTGTCTTGAAAAGTACTGAAACCTCATTACAAAAGCTGTTACGAAATTTTTTTTTTTTTCAAAAACTTATTATACAATATGTAACAAAAAACCCTGTCAGATCCTTGTAAGAGCAACTCAGACCGTCAATATGAACAACTTTTCCTATGGGACCAATGCTTGAAACTTGAAAAGAAATTGTCATTTTCATACAAAACTGTTCGGCTAGCTGGTGGTCAGGCAATTTGTATGAAAATGTTGATATTTTTTCGACTTTCAAGCACAAGTCCCATAGGAAAAGTTGTTCGTATTGACGGTGTGAGTTGCTCCTACAAGGATCGGACAGGGTTTTTGTTACATGTTGTATAAAGACGAGTGGGGGACAATGGGGCATTAAAGCGTAACCGACCTATCGCCACTGAGGCTGAAAGGTTTAAAATAAGTAAATCTTTCGAATCTCCACAAAATGTACGCGCAACTTACCCATTTCAAAAGAACCCCAAATAGGAGATAATTTTCCACAAAACATTTCATGACCTTTCACTTCACGCGTGCCGGACGTATTCAGGAATCGCGGGAATTTCCCAATCCCGATCGGCCTTCTTTATTTGAGCTCCTTTGAAGTCTCTCAAGTAGCAAATTTATATTTATCACAGTGTAACCTGCGACTTTTTTATCAAAAGAGTGAACTTAGTATTTTATATTATATACCTACGTGAAAATATCAAAAGATAACACAATTTAGTCGGGTAACAATCCACTAGTTTTCAACAAGTCAAATCAGATACTTTTAGTGTTCCGTACTAAGACTTCACTGTCCGTCTGTCTGTCACCAGACTGTATCTTATGAACTGTGATAGCTAGACAGTTAAAATACTAAGAACAGAATAAAATAAATGTTTAAGTTCGCAAATAAAAAACGTGATTTTTTTATAGATACTGCCCACGGGTCGTCGTCGTGGCCGTCTAGTGTAGGAGCTGCCTAAATTAATTTTTCATCTCATCTACTCAAAAAACGATGTTTTCATCCCAAAACATTTGGTGCTAAAGATACCGGTTATTCTCTCGGGAATAAAAGCGAAAAAATAAAATAAATAAATAATAAAATAAAATCGTTTATTTTCAGACAACTTAGTCCATAGACATATTGATTAGGTTCATCAAATTAAAAATCAATTGAAATCAAAATCAAATTAAATCAAAATCAAAAATAAAAATAAATCAGACTTGAAAATTATATAACGCAATTCAAATAAATATAATTGAAATATCATAAAGTGAGAAAAAAGAATAATCTGTCTTTCTGAAAAAGAAAATCTCTAGGGACTAAAACCAATTTGAAAACTGAACACGAGTGTAATCTATCTAGAATCAAAAAAAATTTTGGCAGTCCAACAAAAAAATGAAGAATTTTTTTTAAAATAAAAAAATATTGGCACAGACGTCGTGTGAAAACTTCTTTAGCGGCGTTGTACACTTTTTTTGTAATGGGTAAAAAATGATAAACTCGCGTCAGGACACGTGACACTGATCGAAAATTCGTAAGACGGATGGAGAGTACATAGCCAGCGCGGCGTCTGAGAGGAAGTATCTCCCTCTCTTTCTTCCCTCTCTTGAAAATGTATGCCTGCGTCTGCTGTTTCGTTTAGGCGGCACAGGGCGCTTGCGCGTGGCACGCTGTAAATAAATAAATATTGTATTCTACCATATAAATGATAGTACTTTTATACTAATAATTAAAGCAATTCGTGCAAAATTATTCCCTAACCATTCCAAAATATCAAAAATGCACAACGTTATTATTCAAGTTTTCACTTCTGCCGGTACTCCCGGAGTGCAACCCGTCGTTTTTTTAAATTTTGAATACATATCGTCGTCAACATGGATGAATGTAGGTAAACATTTTTATGTTTTTTGCTTCGGAAAAAGAAATAAATATAATTAAAAAAGCGCATTTTTTTCTAATTGCTTCAAGGAATTACAGAAGTTTTAGGTTATTTGTATTGACAGGTAATTATTTGTGTAAATGTGAATACTTTTTCATAAGTTAAAGCCGATAGTGAATTGCTATCAAGTTTACTTATAAAAAGATGTGAAGGACCACGCAAACAAAGTTATTAGTGAACATTTTATAGTACGAGTAAGTTGGTGGTCTTCGAAAAATTATTTCTTAGTATTTATTGTATGAAAACGACGCGGGCTTGGCAAGCGCGTTTAGTCGGAACGCGTACCAATTTCCCTTCAAAAATATCTAACTGGTAAAGCAAAAAAGTAGGCTTCTCAAAATTCCCGTAGGCCAGCCAAGTTCAGAAGTCTTGCTCAAAAAAAAATTCAAAGGAATATCTACTTAGTGTGGTAAGCGCTATGGTTTAATTTTGCTCACGTCAGTACTCCTCACCTCGTCGTTTAGATACCTAGACATCCAATGCAAGCCAATTTCATTCTAATTACTCTGGACAAAAGATTCATGCATCTGAATTTTCCCCTTCGAAATGGTCGCCTCGCGCATAGTATTAATGTAGGTTTATTTTGACACCTAAACGGGGAGTGACACAGGTCTGCTAGAGCCGTATATTTGGCTTACACAATTATTTTTTCTGAACTAAAAAGGCTCAGAACTAAAGCCGATTCCCCCATTAGGCCCAGCAGTTGGGACATTTTTCTTACTTATTCACGGTCGACGCGAATTCAATTTAGATTTAGTTTATCTACTTTTGTATTTCTTAGGATAAGTTTTATCTTTATTGTATTTACGATTAAATTCCATGACAATGATTTTATTTCGTTCAATCGGGTAAATGCGTTAAGATTAAATTCCATGATTTCATTTCGTTCAATACGGCCGATAGCACAAAACGTAAATACCAAGGTAAGATAATAATAAAATAGATTTCTGTTTTTTTAGAGTACTGCAAAGGAAGCTAACGGAACCGGGAGACTCCGCTGTCTGTCCGTCCGTCTGTCACAGGGCTCTACCTTTTGTACCGTAATAGCTAGATACTTGATATTTTCATTGAATGTGTATTATTAATATAGCCGCTATAAAAAAAAAGTAATAATTATAAGGCAAAGTAAAAAAGTTAAGGGATCGTCATTCAAGAAACTTTTTTTATTGTCAGTGTTTTTAATCGATCTTTACATATATATTTGTCAAACAAAGGCAGTCACCATAGCCGAAAACGGCCAGGAATATAACATAATGGCATTAACCTAGATAAATGTAATTTTCAACGATTATGTGTTACTGTGGCCGCTATAACAACAGATAATTTAAATAAGATAAAGTTAAAAATTAAAGGGCATCGTCGTACAAGAAACGTACTTTTTTTGCGTTTTTTAATTGGTCTCTATTTTTTTTACGTTTATGTACAAACTCCGTGGCGTAGTGGTCACCATGATAGTCCGCCGCCCAGAGGTGTCGGGTTCGATCCCCGGTCAGGGCAAAATGGAAAATGGCCTTTTTCAAATTGTCCTGGGTTTTGGATGTTTATCTATAAATGTATTTGTTCTATAATATAGTATCGTTGAGTCAGTATCCGATAACACAAGTCTCGAACTTACTTTGGGACTACTTCAATCAGTGTAATTTGGCCCTATATATTTATATATTTATTTATTTATTACTGAGCCGCTATAACAACAGTTAATTAAAATAAGATAATCTTAAAATAAAAGAGGGTCGTTGTACAAGAAACATGTTATTTTCAGCGTTTTTACGTACCTATTACTATTTCAAGTACCTTATGGCACCGATCCAGTATTACTGTGGCTACCTTTAACAACAATAAATTATTGGAACGAAGTTCCTTACGGCAGGCTTGGAGGAGATAGGGATTTTGCTGCACGACCGAACTGAAAAAAATGTGATAGTAAAACCGTAAGGATGACCTCGTTAAATGAGACGTGCGCAGGCGCGACAGTCGTATACACATTGTTTCGATTCTACATTAGCCGAAGGAACTTCGTTCCTACCTGGTGTCCCACGACACCACATTCTTTTTGTTCGGAGGTACGGAAACCTTGATGTGATTTTTGGTACATTTTATTTTTAAACGACTTCGAAAAAGGAGGAGGTTTTAATGTATGTTCACCGAATATTCGAAGATGCCTTGACCGATTTGGAAAATTATTTTTGTTTTTGGTTTAAAAGGGTATATTTGTCAGGTGGTCCTATTGAAATTTTATCAAAATCGGTGTAGTTTGGGGGTAAAGTAGGTTTTTTGTTTTGGAAAATTATCATGTCACACTTATATGTCTTTGTCATATAAAAATTATCATGTCACACTTATATATCTTTGGATACATTGTACCGCCATGTTTCAATTTTCTTTATAGAAAACATGGTAATGTACAATGTGTCCCAATTAAACAAAAAAATGTTTATTATTTGACTAAATATTACTTTATCTACACCCATACTATAAATCCTCTATAAAAGTTTCTGGAACATTAAAATACCCAGTGTCATTATATCACCCAAACGAGTGTTATAATGTTGTACTAAATTTTTTATGCAACGCAAACTCGATCCCTTCCTTTCTTTATGAATTTCAAAAAAAGAACATTGTCATGAACGTGCCCTTCACTCGAACTCGTATCGAACAAAAATAATTCGCATTTCAATAATTGTACGATCCAAAATTTTAATAATTATTACAATAAATAATTTCATTATTACATATACATTCATAGTTAGTTTGTATTAGATACTCAGCAATATACTTACCAGGTATTTACATAGAGTTCTTACAACACTGTACATCACTCTATGGATTTAGAACCTTTTATAGAGGATTCATATCATGGGTGTAGATAAAGTTTTGTATGCAACTGTAATAATTAGGCATCAAAACACTCATGTGAAATTCCACACCAGTTCCTATTCATGACGACATGTGATTTAGACATTGAGCGTTTTAGACAATTTGGTACGTAGACTATTGGCTTTTCAGACCATTCGACATCAACTCTCTCCAATTTTGACAAAAAAAAAACAAAAGCTTTCATACGCTGTTCTTGAAACATTGTACAAAACAAAATAAGAAAATATCGTAAACTCGTCTCAGGTGTGCGCATAGTCTTTCCCCTGAGGTTCATGTGTAATATATAATCCATTCTCTGCTGGAAGACTGTATTGATATAAAAAAAAAATACAAAACTGAGGAATCTTAGGGGAGTTTTATATCTCAGTGTTGTAAGTGATCAATCACGGATGAGACCAGTTTCGTCGCTAGTGGAATTTTCAGCCAAGAAAGCAACTTCTGTATTTTTGTCATTGAAAATCTGTGTTTCACACATTTAGCAATTTTTATCAGGGTTCTTTATAAAAAATGAAAAAAAAAAAACGGAACGCTTATAGGATCACTCGGGTATCTGTCTGTCTGTCCGCTGTCTGTCACAGCCAATTTGCTCCGAATCTATATACTGGACGAAATCAGGTAAAACTTGGTAAGATGGTGTAATCTTATGACCCAAACACAGATTTGATCTCTAAAACTATTTAACCTAAAATTTAGAAAAAAAAACATCAAAATGTTGTTCATTGCTTATAGATTACAGGAATACCTATAAGAATTATTTCAATTTAGAATAAAGTGGTAAACTCAATACTAATAATCAGTACTTTCCCTTACGGAAAATAGTTCACTTGAACACCACTAGATAGCGCTAGTAGTGTTAACTCGTATTGTCTAAGTCTTATTGTGGGGATTTCAAATTGAAAACTTTGGCATTGTGCGGAACCCTGTCCACGCGAGTTCAACTTGCACTTGGCTAGTTTTTATTTATAATTCAATGACTTTTACGTAGTTTTCCGGAGTTATTCCCAAAAGTAAATTGGCAAAACTGAATAAGACTAAAAGAGAAAAAACTCGCTATACGACGTTTTCATATATCTTGAACCCCTAAATGAATTCTCAGAAAAGGCGTAGAAGCTATCAGCTATTCATCCTTTATTCCGAGCCTCTTAAGACCTCTCCAGTCAGAGCGCTCAGCAAATCTCAAGAGGTCTTCAAGACTCTACAGTCTCCAGCGCCAGCCACGCACAATTCTGACGAGACTACATATGAAAGTGTTGGAAATTAATTAAATGAGTAAAACCTTTGCAGGTTTACAGGTCTTTCTTTATTCTCATAAACTTATTTGTCATAATAATAAGGCTGATTACGGACGTTTTAAAAACAGAAGAGTTAAAAAGTACTCGTAACCGAAGGGCATGTATGAAGAGATTGATGAGTGTAGATGATAGTCTCTGCCCACCCCTGTGGAAAATTAGGCGTGATATAATGTATGTATGTATAAGGGGTGACAAACTACGTGACTACTATCTATCACGGGATTCAAGTGTTTATACGGATGTGAACAAAATTGTCTTTTGGCTCATTAGATAGATTATGAAAAAGTATGGTAAATGTATTTTTTTTCTTTGATATCTAAATAATGACGAAGATACAACACATTTTTTTTTACAAAAGTGAGGTTAATCACTCCAATCCGAAACATCGAAACGCTATATTGTATTTTTACTAATTTGCAAAAATAAAACGACGGGTTGCACTCCGGGAGTGCCGGCAGAAGTCAATTTTCAATTCAAATATATCTTTATTATCATAGGATATTTATAGTATCTCTTAATAATCGTAAAAAGTGAAAACTTGAATATTAACATTGTGCATTTCCATGGATGCGCGTGGCACGCTGTAACATAAACACAAACGAACATTCGCGCAAGCGCCCTGCGCCATCTGAACGAAACAGCAGGCGCAGGCATACATTTTCGCCGCGCCGTAGAATGAGAGGGGGATACTTCCTCTCCTACGCCGCGCCGGCTGTCTTACGAAATTTCGATCAGGTCACGTGTCCTGACGCCCTGACGCCCTGACGCGAGTTTATCATTTTTTACTCATTACAAAAAGTGTACAACGCCGCTAAAGAAGTTTTCACTTTAAAAAGTGGATCCTTTATTATTGGATAGTTATATGATATTTATAAGGTATAGGAAGTTGACAGACCAAATTCTCCTTCTTCTGGAGTCGAAAGGCTATTTAACTTAA
Source organism: Acrobasis suavella (assembly GCA_943193695.1). Taxonomy (NCBI): domain Eukaryota; kingdom Metazoa; phylum Arthropoda; class Insecta; order Lepidoptera; family Pyralidae; genus Acrobasis; species Acrobasis suavella. The sequence goes on from OW971939.1 coordinate 666,891, forward strand.
TTATAATTTTGACCAGTGTTTGGCTCCGGTGACTCCCCCCGGTCACTTGCTTCATTAAGGCGGCCCTTCCCGGCCGCTCTGTCGTCAACGTAAGCATAGTTTGAAAAGCTTGTTATTTCATCCATGGCAATGCTAAAAAAATAAGCAAAGCAAAAAGGGAGAAATAGCGCCTGAGGGCTCGGTTTACATTCTATTGAATGAAATTATTATCATTATTATTTATCCATTGAACGAATATTCACTTTTCACTTGGTGCGAAAATTTCATAAAACTTCTTCCAGGTGGTACGTGTTTTTCAGTAAGTCTTACAAGTGTGTGAAATAAATGTTTTTTATTTAAAAATTTTATTACATTTGCAATGTTTATATATATATATATATATAAATATATAATATTTTTTTTACCTTTACAATTTATGAGTACTTTATAAACTATTCCTGTTACTTCAAAAAATTTAAAGAAAGATCAGTTACAATGTCATAATCACGTACGAGCCTTTGTATGAAAAGTAAGACGGGAAGACCGCTCTTAAGGTCTTGCAATGTGAAGGAAGTGGGGCGTTTTGGGCAGTGGTGGACAATAAGTGGACCATTGATTGGACAGCACCGCACTCGCATTTTTGGAGAAACGCCACTAAACCCGGTTCTCTTGATATCTCCCAACACCAGTCCGGAGTCTATTTATCGACTTCCAGGAATGCCCAGGGGAGGTCGGCACCCGTTGAAAGTTTCTCAGCGGGCGGAATAACAGATTGTGAATCCGTAAATACGGAAAACGTTCTGAATAAAATAATGTAGTTTGTACTCACAAGGGACAATTGCGAAAAACGGCCACTTTTGGCGGATGTGCATAGAAAAGCTTCACGTTCTCACTTTAAAATGTAAATAGTACCTAGTTCATAAAATAGTTTGAAGGGTTATCCAGGGTCTGATCAAGACCAAATTTTATATGATATCTCCGTTTCTTTTCAAATGATTTATTTCAAATGGGGGCAGCACTGGACCCCAAAAAATTCATGTAGCCCCTTAATAGTTTAAGATAAAAAAAAAATAATAAAAAAAATGTGTTGATTTCAGACCACGTTCAGTCTATAGTATAGAAATTTTAATTTAAATATTTTCCCACCCTATTGCTCAGCCCAGGGACATGCACATGCATATGCACCCAGTGCCTCACAATAGGGCAGTCTGGTTTATTACTAATTACCTTCAAAAATAACTATATGTGTAGTAATATGAACCACAGTTCGTGTGCGTCGTTATAATTTTAATCGGTTTTAGGTAGAGTTATCAGTGGTAAATTCCGTGTAAAACCGAGACGTTATTGTCTCAAAACATTCGGTTCCACAAATCAAAAGTGTTATCGATGACTATCCACGTAAGTATAATAATATTGTATCTTTTTACGCGTTAAAAAAAATATCTTAATATAATATTATGTATATTTCAAACTCGTCAATTTAATTCGAATCAATTTTATTGGAATTGAGACAACTTTGGGACGAGAATTTTAAGAAAGTTTAAATTATAAATAAAATATGTACTAATAAGAATTTTGTTATTTATTAATAGCAAATTCTATAGCATTCTTTCGACTAGAAAAAAAAGTGATTTCTGATCACGAGTGTGTAAAAATTATTTTTCAGAGACATTAACTTATAAGTTCAAATTTTAACATGATAACATGTCTAAAATCTCAGCATGATAACATGTCTTGGATTACTAGGCCTTAGCCAGTATTTAGCTCTCAGTCAAGCCTGGTGGTTCTTATCTGGGTACTTTAATTATTAGTAAAAGATATTATATTCATCAATAAATATTATTAAATATGCATCGCTGTAGATACGTATTGTATCGTACACATACATCTATAAATTATCTTTTTAAATTCAATAGGGAATATGCACTTTTTTTATTTGTTTTATAAAATCCTTATTATCCAAAGTAAACAAATATGAAAGAATTTATTAAATATCTTAATTAGCGACCAACATGTCATATGTTAGTTTCAATAAGAGAAGTCTGATATGAACTGGTGACGTAAAGTACATACCATCTACATTTGCCACAGAAAATAGCGTATTTCCGAGTGAGATAGACATATTTTTGTGAAATCGTTATATATCTCGATGGTTTTTCAACAAATTTGTCAGGTGCCTTTAGGCAGCTTGCAAATCTGACACTAGTGTGGCCACTTACACACACGAAAACCAAAGCAACCTACCATGTATCCAAGTAGTAAAATTTAGTTAATTAAGTAAGTCATTTTTTTTGGTTTTAAATTTTTCCTTTTCAGTCGGACCACGCGCAGTAGGGTTCCGTAGTAAAGAACGCCACCTTTGAGTTCATGGCACTAAAAACATCTTTTCTATTGAATTTGTATAAAATTTTCCTTTTCCGAGTACATTTTATAAGTTAATCGCCTATAACTTTTTGATTTGTATACCCTATTTAGCTCTGATAGTTTTCCTTTAAATTTCGTTATATATCCTATAGCTGTGAATTTTTTCACGTGTCTATATATAACTGTTTAGCAGATAGAGGGGGAGGGACACTTGACTCTAACAATTTTTTTCACTTTAAAAGCAAATTTTTCAGAAACTAATCTCAAAATCGAAAAACGGTGTTCACAAACTCACAATATTTGTAAAAGACCTATTCAACGATACATAACATGACTGGTTAGTCGAGAAAAAAAATGACTTTCCACTTTACTTGTATGGCAGCTACCCTAAAATTTTGTTCATCAATATTTTTTATCGTTTTTTCCGCCTAATTGATATACATATTCATGCCAAATTACAGCTTTCTACTACTTATAGTCGCTGAGTAAAGCTGCGGACGGACAGACAGACAGACAGACATGGCGAAACTAAAGGGTTCCTTGTTTACTACGGAACCCTAAAAAGCCAATAAACCGATTCTAGGCTGCACAGAAGCACAGCTAATCTGGCTACAGGAAACGGGCTAATATGGAAACAAGTTGATTTGCCAGGCAAATTAAAAAATCCCCGACGACGCCATCTAGTGATGACCGGCGGAAGTATATATTAAATAAATAAATAAATATATAGGGACAAATTACACTGATTGAGCTAGCCCCAAAGTAAGTTCGAGACTTGTGTTATGGAACACTAACTTCATATTCCAACCGATGTTAAGTAGGTTTGGTATACGTAGCGCCATCTATTATTTGCCAGGTAAATTAGAAATCCCCGACTTTCAAGCGTTGACCGCCAATAACTTTGAAACGGCTAAACCAATTTTCACTAAATATAGCTTAGAACCACCACAAGAAAACTTTACTTTAACATAAAAAAACCGCATCGAAATCAGTCCATCTGTTCGAGAGCTACGATGCCACAGACAGAGAGACAGACATTAGCATCAAACATAACCTCTCTTTTGTCACGGTTATAATGGCCAAAAAAAACGGATTCAAGGCTCCAACCAAAAGAAGCACAACTAAGGACGGAAATGGGATAGATGAAAAACGATAATTCTTAGAAGATTCATTCAGATCCAGAATGGATCTAGTGACATGTGTTTTCTCATTAGATCCAGATTTAAAATGATAGATCGACTGAGATTCCTCTTTCTTAATTGATCTCTTCGCCAGATCCATCATGGATCTGATGAGATATGACGACCTCCGTGGCGTAGTGGTCACCATGCTATTCCGCCACCCAGATGTCCCGGGTTCGATCCCCGGTCAGGGCAAGTTGAAAAAGGGTTTTTTTTTCAAATTGTCCGGGGACTTGGATACTAACTGAACGATACTATATTTTATAACATATACATATATAAGTATATGTTACAAAATATAGTTTCGTTGAGTTAGTATCCATAACACAAGTCTGGAACTTTCTTTGGGGCTAGCTCAATCACTGTAATTTGTATTTCTCATTGGAAAAGGCTATTTATTTAACATCGTCAAAGCCTAAACAGTAGGAATCTAAATCTATTCCTGTGTCTTGAATGTGGAATTATTTAGTGTCATCATTAATCAACGTCGCTAGCTCGCAGTTAGTCAGTCAGTCACCGGCCGTGACTGACTACTATCACGGGATTCAACAGTTGACTCGAGGCTTGGGTCCATCCATCATTCAATCTAAGCAGTAGTAGAAAGGTACCACATTTTTTGATCTTGTGTGTAAGTGTAAAATACTTGTGTCCGATTTATGAAGTGAAAACTTCTTAAGGGGATGATACATGACTTTTACGCATAGAAGTGCGTAGATAAGCTTCACGTTCTCACTTTAAACTATAAACAGTAGTTCGTTAAATAGTTTGAAGGATTATCTAGGGCTTGCTCAAGACAAAATATTGAATGATATATCCGTTTCCTTTCAAATGGGGGCAGCACTGGCCCCCGGAAAATTCAGGTTAAGGCGCGTTGGGCACTTTTTGCGATGGGAAAAAATCATTGAAATCTCGACAATATTGCCGTTACCGTAACTGACTCCAAGTTTTCACTTCTGTCGACACTCCAGGAGTGCCACTGTTTTTTTAGTTACTTACAGGCATTGACGTAACTTGATGATAACCAAGGGAGGAAATATCCTAAACTTTACTTACATTGCGTGTAAGTGGCCTATTCGGGCTGCTATATCATATTTTATTTAAACAGACTACGGATATAATTATGTAGGTGTTTTAAAGCCGTTTTTTTAACTCCCGACAAAAAGAGGGGTGTAATAAGTTTGATGCTTATGTCTGTCGGTCTGACTGTCTGTATGTCTGAGGCATCGCAGCGGTCAAACGGATGCACCGATTACTATGCTGTTTTTTTACGTTAAAGCAAGTTGCCTTGCTGTAGTTCTTAGCTATTTTTGATAAAATCGTTTGAGCCGCTTTTAAGTTATTGGGGACAAAAAATCCGGGCTTTCCCTAAAAATAAAAAATGGCGCTGCGAATATCAAATCGTATCGTAGTTCCGCTATTCATCACTAGATGGCGTTCTTGACATTTTCGGTTGGAGGTTTTTTTTTATTTGCCTAGAAAATAAACCTTATTGACGTCTTAATTCTTGTGATTGTACCAAAAGGTCCAACTTGGTGGAAAGTGTATAATAATAATAATTGGCCAAGTGCGTATCGGGCCACGCGCTGTAGGGTTCCGTAGTTACGAACGCCAACTTTGAGTTCATGCCACTGAAAACGTCTAAAAACTAATTTTCTATTGAATTTGTATGTTTTCCTTTTCTGGGTACATTTTATAAGTTGATCGCCTATAACTTTTTTATTTGTAAATCCTACTCAACTCTGATAGTTTTCTGATAGTTTTACTTTAAGTTCGTTATATATACTATAGCTGTAAATTTTTTTACGAGTCCATATATAACTGTTTAGCAAACACAGGGGGGGGGACACTTGACTCTAACAAAAATGTTTACTTTAAAACCAAATATTTCAAAAACGGAACCCTAAATCGAAAAACAGTGTTCACAAACTCATAATTTTTTTGAAAGACCTTTTCAGACATACCCCACATGATTGGTTTTTTGAATAAAAAAATGACTTTTCACTTTACTTGTATGGGAGCTTCCCAAAGAAAAATTGTTTTTCAGTATTTTTTTTACCTTTTTTTTCGCATAATTAATATACATACCCATGCCAAATCACAGCTTTCTAGTACTTATAGTTGCTGAGAAAAACCGCGGACGGACAGACAGACATGGCGAAACTATAAGGGTTACTTGTTTACTACGGAACCCTAAAAAAAGGAAAAAGAATCAAAATAGTGACTTGTTACAAGCCTCATCGCGTATTGTTCTAGGGTCGGAAAATTCAATTTATTAATCTAGGAAAGAAAGCTTTTATGTTACACACACACCAAAAAATAATAACGGAAAATGTAGCAACAAATAATTCCCTCGGGACTAAACCGTCGAACCATAGGCTTAACACGGTCGTCGGAAACTCCGAATACACGTCCAAAGGCCCGAACTTCTCTGCTACCAATTCCTGAATTCAATTATTTTAGCTACGGTTTCCATACATTGGATTCGGGGTTTGTGAAAATTTAATGAAAACCAGTGGTTATTTTTGAAATGTTACGCTGAGACTCTAAAGTTTTGAATCAATAACAATTATTTAATTCAAATATGCATGCATGTCGATTGTCACAAGGATACCAAAAACCATACAAAATTAAGAAGAAATACTAGAAATACCCTTTAGTTTTCGCCTGCCTGACGTCAACCGTCATTGTAAATGCATTTATACAAAAGTTTTATAACCGACCGCCGCCCAACGTTAGCAGTCTTTGGGAATGCAATTTTGTAGGTCGATGCAAGTTTGTTTGTACTGATGTCCCTTAGGCGATTCACACACTGCTCCGCACCCCGCTGCGTAGCGCGGGGCCGGGCTGTATGCAAGTACCTCAATTTGACACCTCGTTTACGCGCTTGATTTTTGTATGGCGGCCCCGCGCTACGCGCGTGACTGCGGAGCAATGTGCCAATCGCTGTCGCTTCTTACGATATCGACATGTTAAGATCTCCTGACCGCCTGGGTATCACTTACTGCCTCATTCGGGTACTTTTAAATAAAACCTACGCACTTTTTAAATCTTCTATATTCTGCATTGGTACCATTGGTTTCATCGCGCCAAATCACGGCATATTTCATGCCGCGATTTGAGAGGATATGAGAGTTTGAAACGAAAATGTAATGAAAATGTAATGTCAAACTTGACAGCTGACAGTACCGTGGCCGGTGTTACCATTTTTAACATTTTGGGTTGCCAGTATTAAAAAAATTACGGCTGGTTTATAGAAATGCTAACATACGAAATGAGATCCTATTTTAGGCATTTGCCAGGCAAATTGAAAAACCCCGGATTTTGAAGAACGCCATCTAGTGATAAGTAGCGGAACTCACTACGAGTACATATTCCAATTGATATCCGTAGCGCCATCTTTTATTTGTTAGGCAACTTAAAAAGAACCTGACTTATAAGCGTTAACCTCCAATAAATTATAAACACACCGATTTTTATCTAACATAGCTAAGAACTATCGCAATGGAACTTGCTTTCACGTAAAAAAACCGCATCGAAATTGGCTAATCCGTTCGAGAGCTACGATGCCACAGACAGACAGTACTTATCGTTTCAAACTGAAATGCAATAACATTAACCTCTTCGTATTGTAATAAAAATACGTAAGGTACGTATGTTAATTATGATCTAAATAAATGAATGATATTATTCGTCGAAACATGTTTAAAGCTCTTTTTAACATAAACAAAACAAATCAAAGCTTTGCAAATGATAATTAATTTGAGAGAAATTCCGAATTTCTAATCTCCAGAAATACGAATTCCAGGTAATTCTATGTAATTCCCTTTAATTCTCGTGATTCTCGAATTACGCCTGTAATGATGGTCGTGTAACGAGAGTGTTCACGTCACGTTCTCGTGTTCATTATGTTTTGAAATCAATTTGACTAATTCCTGCCTACATATTAATAAATATGCCTGTACATAAATTGGTAGAAATCTGAGAAGCACAAATTAATTTTCTCGTAAATTGCCTGGAAGAAAAAACTTACAATGTAACATGCATCTCTTTCCGCGCAGATCGTAAAAGTCGATCGCAGGAATGAGCGAAAGTGCGAATAATGTTAATAAGCGATGCGGCTGGCAACCCATCACTATTTTGATTTTCTTTCTCACCTACTCTAAGTGGACTTAGTGTCTTGGCCCTCTCTGCTTAGTGCCCGTAAGACCCAAACCGTCTTATTATAAAACCCAGACTAACTTTGTGACTAGGTTTAAACCATTATCCGACCAAATCAAGTTGACATCTAGTAATATCACACTATCGCACCTGTCAATGTCAACTTCATTTTGGGCGGATAATGGTTTAAACCTAGTAACAAAGTTAGTCTGGGTTTTATAATAAGACGGAAAATGTTCTGTCTGCTACGTTAGGAATTAAGACACGATAGTGCAAAGAAGATAATAAAATAAATGTTAATGGTTCTATACAATATGTAACAAAAACCCTGTCCGATCCTTGCAGGAGCAACTCAGACCATCAATATGAACAACTTTTCCTATGGAACTAATGCTTGAAATTGAAACTCGAAAAAAAAATCGACATTTTCATACAAATTGCAGGGCCGGCCGAATACTTTTGTTTGAAAATGACGATTTTTTCTTCGCATAAAACGCATTCCCCAAAAGGTCCCATAGAAAAAGTTGTTCATATTGACGGTCTGAGTTGCTCCTACAAGGATCGTACGGGGTTTTAGTTACATATTGTACTAGCTTTTGCCCGCGGCTTCGCTCGCGTAGGGGTGTAATTTATCAAAATCCTTTCTTAGGGGATGCCTACGTCATAGTAGCTTTATGCATGGAAAGTCTCAGCCCGATCGGTTTAAAATTGACAAAGTTTCATACAAACTTTCATCCCCTATTTTATCCCTTTGGGGGTAGAATTGATCAAAATCCTTTCTTAGCGGATGCCTACGTCATAACATCTACCTGCATGCCAAATTTCAGCCCGATCCGTCCAGTGGTTTGGGCTGTGCGTTGATAGATCACTATGTCAGTCAGTCAGTCACCTTTGAGTTATATATATTTAGATATTCTACATATTTTGTGAACTAGTAGCCTAGTATTCGTTTCCAGGATAAAAAGTCTACTCACTATGCCGGCTGTCTGGAAAAAAATATATGGAACACAAGGATAGGGCTTTTTAACACTGAATCCAGAGTGATACTAAAATTGTTAACACTTCGAAAATTTTTCAAGCGAAAATTTTTAGCTGATTCTGTTTTTCGCTTTTATGGCCTACTAGCTTTTGCCCGCGGCTTCGCTCGCATAGGGGTGTAATTTATTAAAATCCTTTCTTAGGGGATGCCTACGTCATAGTAGCTTTATGCATGCAAAGTCTCAGCCCGATCGGTTTAAAATTGACAAAGTTTCATACAAACTTTCATCCCCTATTTTATCCCCTTGGGGGTAGAATTGATCAAAATCCTTTCTTAGCGGATGCCTACGTCATAACATCTACCTGCATGCCAAATTTCAGCCCGATCCGTCCAGTGGTTTGGGCTGTGCGTTGATAGATCACTATGTCAGTCAGTCAGTCACCTTTGAGTTATATATATTTAGATTTTGTTATCGATCACGTACAATTTTTATAAATCTTCTTTTGTACATGTAATCCCGTCTACTTTTAATCCAATAACGTGGAACTTGGCGGAATTTCGACCACTTTAGGCCTAAGTTCGGCTGTCCGTCAGAAGGTGGGTGTTGTGATCACAAGGAATGTTTTGGATGCGGTACCATTTCCAGGCTATGAATCCACTATGCTGAATTTAAGATTCTGATTTGATATACATTGCCTGTTTTGCGACGATCTGTCATAATTTTAACTTTATAAAACCAACAATGTACTCGTATATATATTCAGGATCTACAGCAAATTGATTTCCAGCCTAAAACTGAAAAAATATGAAAAGATTTATTTTGGATTGGCAAAGCAGATACCTTTGTCAAGACTATTATCTGAAAGGGCAATTAACTTTTGATATATGATTTAAGGTTGCTTTTTTTAAACGATTAAGAAGACAAAACATTGCTTGTTGCAAACAATGCATTATTTTGGTTGTCTCATAGGAATTTTTTTATACCCTTTTGGATGAACGGTGTAATACTAGTCTCTCAGGAAACCATGCCTCTCTCTTTGTCATCTTTTCAGTCGAAATTGATTCCAACTAAAGTGTGAGTATGAATTACGACCCTTTCGACGAAGTATAAATAAATAAATATATAGGGACAAATTACACTGATTGAGCTAGCCCCAAAGTAAGTTCGAGACTTGTGTTACGGGATACTAACTCAACGATATTATATCCAAGATGCAGGTCAATCTGAAAAAGATCATTTTCCATCTTGACCTGAGCGGGGATCGAACTCTGGACCTCTTGTGTGACAAGCGTGGTATGACCACTACATACATACATATTATCACGTCCGTGTCCCACAGGGGTAGGCAGAGACTATGGACCTCTACTTGCAACGATCCTGACAGACCTTTTTCGCTTCATCTACACTCATCAATCTCGTCAAAATGGCTAAACTCCGCTAAAGTATGCTTTTAATGTATGGTCTTACAACCAAGGAAGGAAGAAAAAGCCGCAAAGCGGACCCCAGGCTTCGCAGCATTGCAGCTGCTGAGGATATAGACATCGGTGATAGTCCCGCAGACTATCTTCTGATTGTTCTGATTTTTTTTTAAATTCATCGCTCCTGAGAAAGGAACAAACAGCTAAGTCTCATTTGGTTGGAAGAAAAAAGTTTTTTTAAACTCAAATTCAGAATGTTGAGCAAAACAGGCGAAGGCTTTTTTTTTTCGTTTTTTTTTTTTCTCTTTGTAAGTTGTAGTGGAAAATAAACCACTAATATGGAAAAGGTACGAAAAAGGTACGGTCTATACTGAGGTACGATTGTGGTACGGTTGTGTGATGAATAGTACGGAAAACCGTACTTTTTGGTACGGTCTGGCAACGCTGCTGAGGAAGTAACTAGAAATACGCTGACACGAGAGAGATAGACGAAGTATGACCTTCGTATTTTCTACGAAACTAAAGTTAGCACATCCATTATTGGAGCTTAAGTATGTACATCATTGGCAACAAGTTGGTATTCTACTCAGGCTGCGGTTTCGGCTTCATCCATCTTAATCAATGGTCCTTCAATAGCTGTTGTGTCGGTCAATAAATGTTAGTAGAAGTATCGGTTATAATACTCATGTAATAGTGCTTCACGGTCAAGTAATATGTGTAAACATGTTAAAAAGAAGACAATATTGTGATGATATTGTTTTCTTTTACCGTGGCGTAATGGTCAACACGCTAGACCGCACATCTGGAGGTTCTGGGTTCGATCACCAGCCAGGACAAGTTGAAAAATCCCTTTTTTGAATTGTCCTGGGTCTTGGGTGTCTATCTATATATGTATTTATTATAAAATATAGTATCGTTGGGTTAGTATCCCATAACACAAGCTTAAGCTTACTTTGAGGCTAGCTCAGTCTGTGTGATTTGTCCGTATATATTTATTTATTTATATTCTAATCACATATACACGTATTATTCGGAGTCCAGTGCGGCCTCATTTGAAATAAATTATTTAACAGGAAACGGAGATATCATTTAAATGTTTGTCTTTATTAAGCCCTAGATAACAATTCAAACTATTTGATAAACAGTTTAAAATGAGAACATGGAGCTTTTCTTCACACATTTGCCAAAAGTTGCCTTTTTTTCCTCTAATGTGCGAATAATAAATAAAATATATGGAAAAATTACACTGATAAAGTTAGCCCCAAAGTAAGTTCGCGACTTGTGTTACTCGTATGGGATATTAACACAACGATACTATAGTTTATAACAAATACATTTATAGATAAACATCCAAGACCCAGTACAATTTGAAAAAGGCCATTTTCCATCTTGCACTGACCGGGGATCGAACCCGGGACCTCTGGGTGGCGGACTAGCATGGTGACCACTACGCCATGGAGGTCGTCAAAGAAAAACTTAACGTTCTCACTTTGAAATATGAACAGAAGTTCATAAAATAGTTTGAAGAGTTATCTAGGGTTAACTCAGGATAAACATTGAGCCGCAAGTAGGCGGCGGAGCGAGAGCGTGAGGACACCATTGACCACGCAATCCGCCGCCGGCGCACTGGGCGCAGGAGGCGGGCCTATGGCCTGCACCAGCAGACCCCACAGTAAGGGCCGGTCGAGTGGTGGAAACGGGATTCTGCTGCTCGGCTTAACGGCCCTCCCACACGGCCCCGGCACATAGCGGCTGAGAGGTGACACCGCGGAGTTTTTAGTGGTAACACCACATAACCTTACCAGTGTCCCGTGACTGGTAAGGTATCCGAAGGGATTTTCTCCGCGACAAAAAAAAGGACAAACATTGAATACTAGTACTTATTCTGTGGAAACTTTTTGGAAGAATAAAATTTAAAATTTAAGCCAACGACACGATGAGAAGAAGCGGATTAAACGCTAAAAGCATTTTAGCCAACTTTAGGTTGTAAGAAAATTTTAACTAGTATGTAGATAATGCATTAAGTGTGACTCATTGTAGTCTATCCGTCATAAGATTGTCTGCAATTAACTTAAATAAACATGTCTGTACTGTAAAGCGACAGTTTCATACATAACTGTTATTTTAATTTATTTATCCAAGCGTTCAAACTCTTCATTGTGTGACTCGCAGTTGCATGTAATGTTTGGTGCAGTTAGCTCTAGTTTGGATGCAGTTAGTGCAATTATTCGGTCGGAGAATGCATTTCTGTTTATTTGTGTTAGAACAATTTGTGAATTTCGAAATAATGTTAGATGTTCAAATACCATTATATCAAAGGGAGAATTTACAAGGTATATCTGATTAGACATATAACTAGTTTTCACAGTCAAACTATGAAAGAGAATATAATGTATCATATCATATTTGACTTTCGAAGACTAGTTATATGCCTAGATATATGCAAATTTCTTTAAAATTACTAAACACTGCCGAAATCACACATGTCGGTTTTAAAATAAATGCTAGACTAGGTTTTATGGAAATGTCTAGGCTAAGAGGATTCTTAAGGGATAAATAGAACAGAAGAGTAGCACGGTGGCCCTGCGGGAGTGCGCTTTAGTAGCGCTTTCGCAAGTTAAGTGACATCGGGGGTAGTCCGCACTTGGATGGGTGACCACAAGTGGCATAAAAAATTCTTGAGCTCCTCCGTGCCTCGGAAAGCACGTTTAAGCCGTTGGTCCCAGCTGTCATCATTGTTTGGCGGCGATGTTAGAAGCCTTTACGCACTTTGAATCTGACATCAGTTTCTTAGTTTGTAAACTGTTTAATTATATTTAGGAGCAAACAATTTTCACTCACAACACCCCTCGGGATGAATCTAAACGGCAATATCCGCCATCGCACGAGAATCCCGAAGGATATAAGTTTCCTATCGCTTCCCCTCGCCAGGGAGCCGGGGCGGCGTAATGACTGCAGACAGTTTCAATCAGCCTTCTATCAATTTCCGATCTATTTTATTTCCAACACAATTTATTAGATTTCCTATAAGTTTAGACGATCGCGTCTTCTTTTTTGACCGACTTCAAAAAAGGAAAACTTTTGAAACTTCTTTTTTTAGTCTGTCCACTGATTACTCGAAGACGCATGGACCAATATGAAAATTATTATTATTTTTATTATTTATTGTACCAATGTATGTACACGGAAAATTTATACAGAGAATACATCAAATAAAAGTTGTACAAAGGCACTGAATTTTTTTTGTTAGAATGGATATGTATACTTGTCAGGTGGTTTCATACAAATTTTATCAAAATCGGTTGTGTAGTTTGTGTAGTTCAACCTTTGTCCCATGGTTTCATTAGAGACAGATTGTGCGAGAGCTACATTATTTTGCTGGGGTTGACTTTGACTATTTCCCATTTTAATAAATGAAGTTTATAGTAACTGTTCACTTTCAAGTATTGAGATAAACAATGAAAATATAAAATTAGTATACTATCTATATAGTAATCAGAAATATGCGAGCATAAAGAATATTTTAATTTTGTTTAAAACATTCCCCTACATACCTGTTCTCTGAACAAATTTATAAGAGTTGCATTATGTGTCTTGTGTTGTAATAAATTATATTCGTGCTTGTCTATCATATTGGTGAAAACTGTAACGATAGATTTAAGTTATTAATACAAATAGAAAAAAAAATATATAATACTAGCTGTAACCCGCGACTTCGTCCGCGTAGAAGTCGTAAATGGTTCTTATAGGATCTTTAATTGGTTTTTTACGTTATAAATTGTGTTATAATATCCCGTTCCCGTTATTTGCTAGAGCAAAAGAGAACAAATGATCTATTTGTCTAAATTTTTTTGTCTCTCTCTCAAAAATGAAGAATTTTCATAATAATATCAATTCGCAACCCTTAATGCACCCCAGGGGATGCAATTTTTAAAATCTAGTTTCTGTATTATTATTTATTATTGACCACTAATTCAAAAATGTCATGTGTCTCGCTTCAAAAATGACGAAGATTCATACAAACTTGCAACCCCTATTGCACCTATAGGAATGTAATTTTCAAAATCTAATAAATGCATTATTATTTCTAGTAACTATTAAAATAAATTAAAAATTTTATGTGTCTCACTTTGAAAATTACCAACAAACTGGCAACCCCTATTTCACCCCCTTAGAGATAGAATTTCCAAAAATCCTTTCTTAGCAGACGTCTCCTAGTCACAATCTACCTTCCTGCCAAATTTCATTTTCATTGGCTAAGAAATTTTCGAGATTTCGTGATGAGTAAGTGATTTTCGCTTTTATATATATAGATTTAATAAGGTATGATGCTATGTCTATACAGGTAAACGGGTACCTATGACGTTTTCCCATTATTTCTAAACCATTAGAAATTATTTATAGCATAACACAATGCAAGTGCACGGATTATTTATTTTTAAAGCTAATACATAAATACCAAAATCATTTAAGGTCCACTTCTGACAAATTTTAATACCTATCAATTTATCCTATGTAAGGACTTCGATACCCTTCTTGTGAGTAATTGTCTAATCTTCTTATTCGTCGGTTGACTGGAAGAGATTCCAAAATGGGATAAGTCCGCTGTTGTTAATTTACTCTTTATGTTGTTATTTTATGTAATTGTGTGTTTTCATAATACAATAAAGTTATTACAAACAAACAATAAACTAATTTGTCGTCGTTTCATCTTGTCAGTATAGACCTTTCCGAATATCTCCGACACTCAACACAATACAGTTGTATCGGAGGTTCTATTTCGGAAATCCATCCAGGAGCGTGTTCGGAATAACCAACAGAGGAACGTCGGGTGTTGATCACTTTACCGCTACACGGCCGGGATACAAGGAAGAGCATTCCACACGGATATTGCGTTATCGCAACGGAAAAATGACGCATTGCCCACCACACATGCGCTGCGCTATCGTAGCTCAGCTGTGACGTTAAATTTATTTAAAGAAAACAAAACTAAGGAAACCAAACTCTTTACAATTGTAAAGAGTACAATTACAATTGTAAAGTCTTTACAATTACTTTGTAATTCAAATTTAACCAATTTATATACTTAAATAAGAAAAATGCCACAGATAAGGGTCGTAGGTTCGAAAGGCACGAGATTCGTTGATCCAGGGAAATAGATGTACTCAGCTTTGGTGTATAGCCCGGCTTCCGAATAGCGGTAAGAGAGCGAGGAGCATTTTTTTTGTATTGACATACATAGGTTGCCTCGGACGGCATTTCCTACTTCACCCGGACAAGGTTTGAGGAGCGGGCCAGAGGCCCGGCTTCCTATATTTATAAACTACTAGCAGCAGCGCAAAGGGCTCTCAGGGGGGAAACCTCGGCTTTGGGCGCGCTAGAGATTATGCAAATTTTGGGGTGCTGCAACACCCATGTTTTGCCGGAAGGGCAGAAGCTACGGTGAGCGAGGTCCAGCTCGCTGCCGCTTTTATATGGTCAGCGCGGGGTGCGGTGCGGTGAGGTGAGGAAGGACGTCGTCACACAGCTCTGCTGCAACGTAGAAGCAATCAAAAAAAGTAGCATTCGCCAGATTTTTTACATTACTTCTTCGTATAGTCCGTCCAAAGTTGACACGTGTAAAAACTCTGACAGAAAGATCTGAACAGTGTTACTTTCATGCCAAAAGAGGACTTTGAAAATTTTCAGGCTATCTTATTGCCTACCACGCTGGGGCCCTTCGCTGTCTCTCGACCTCTGCGTTGTCTTTCAGAGTAGAAGTTACCATGTGGCCAAGGTGCCTGAAATTGTCGACCATTTCAAACGGTTGGCCATTGAGACGAACCTCCGTTATTTAATTCAGCAAGCAAATTTCATTCTTATTACTCTAGACAAACGATTTATATAACTGGATTTACCACTCTGAAGTGGTCCCCGTGCGTATAGTAATAATGTAGGTATATTTTGTTACCTTAACGGGGAGTGACACAGGCTTGCCATCGTTGCTCTGCTCTGCTACCATCACAGTACAGAGAAAGGTGGTACCTACAGCTGTATGTATGTACGGTCAGGCTTCAAAACTAAAGTCATTATTTCTTATACAATTAGTATGAGAGATTATGACTACATATATAGACTATTTTCGTAGATTTTTTTACATAAAAGCAAGTTCTCTTGCGGTGATTAAGTTAATGGGGATTAACGCTTGAAAACCAGGGCTTTCTCTAGCAAATAAAAGATGGCGATACATATATCAAGTCGTATCGGTAGTTCCGCTACTCATCACCAGATGGCGTTCTTGGCAGTCGGGATTTTATTTATTTACCTAGCAAATAAACTTGTTGAACTACAGTTAGGCTTGTTTGCGTTGCGTCGACACAGCAAAGCGTGCATCTTCATCTCGAGTCGAAAAGTGTACACATATGGCGGTTGAAAGTGAAGTGATAACATTACGTCAACGCAACGTGTGATGAACTCGCCCTGGCTTTTTAAATAAATAAATTAATAATGTTTATTTCAGATATAAGACTCCTTATTCACAGAGATTAATGTAAAATAATATAGTTAAAATTAAAACAGTTTTTTTTAATATATAAGAATTTTATTGACTCAATGCTAAGACACTGCGTTCACCTACAGCGTGGTTTGTAAGTGGATCCAGTGCCCCAGCACTGGCGAGTCCCACCTGCCGACTAACGCGTTGAGGACGACGTTGGTGCTGGCGCGCAGGCGTGACAGCAGCGACGCACACCTCTTTCTGATGATGGCATGAAAGCCATCAACTCGTCTGCGTACATTCCCGTAGCGCTGCAGTAGCGGGGCAGCCTCAACATCACCCTAAACGCGCTTTATACAGGACCCGCAGAGCGCTGTACGTCCCTTGCGTGTAGTTTACCCAAAACCTTGAGGTGTAGAAAATCGGACAATAAGCTTCGAAAAGCGTTTTTTACCTGGTCAGTACAACGCGCAAGTCTTCGAGCCAACATATTGCACCGGACTGACTATTTTATTAGTATATATTATTAACGCCGTAGTATTTGTTTAAACTTTCTACCGGGTGGTCAGGTGAATAAAAGAAGTTATAGTAAAAATGGACTGTAATTTAGGCGTACTGGTTACAAAAGGAGGTTCTCTCAAACACGCGCGCTCGCTAGCAGTCCATACGAGAAGTGAGAGAGTGGAACGCGCGGCGCGGGCGTCGCGGCAGCAGGGCGAGCGGTGTCCCCCGCGCCCCGCAACCCGTTGAATATAATTGTGTGGCGGTGTGGCGTAGACAGTATTATTATTAGTATATTGTTTACACAACTACAAATAATATCCTTTTTGTATCTAAGGCCATGTGTGTTACCAGTGATGACTTATGATGGCTCTGAAACGTGGTCCATTACTATGGGTCTCATAAGAAGGCTCAAGGTCACTCAACGGGCTATGGAGAGGATTATTCTCGGTGTTTCTCTACGCGATCAAATCAGAAATGAGGAGATTCGTAGAAGAACAAAGGTCACTGACATAGCCAAGCTCATTGAAGTGGCAGTGGGCGGGGCACAAGTTCGCGAAGAAACGATGGCCGATGGGGCAAAAAGGTTCTCGAATGGCGGCCATATATCGGCAAGCGCAGCGTAGGACACCCACCTGCTAGATGGTCGGATGACCTGAGCAAGGTTGCAGGGAGGCGTTGGATGCAGGCCGCTTCCGATCGGTCGTTTTGGAAATCCTTTGGGGAGGCCTATGTCCAGTAGTGGACTTCCTGTGGCTGATATGATGATGATGATGATGACCTAAGGCCAGTAATTTATCTCACTAGTCTTTTTATACTTAAATGTATCTCCTTCTTTCCATTGTCCAAAATACACCTTGTTTCTCGAATTGCATCTGTGACGTTCCAGATTTAATATCAGGTGAGAGAGAGGAATTTTTATCACTATTTATATTCTTTTTGTGAGAACAGCAAGATTGCCCCAGGTGCTACTGAAGGGAAATATTTCATTAGAAGTTTCCTTGGAATCTTGTATCCGAGTGTTAATACTTTTTTAACCCTCGACAAAATAGAGGGTTGTTATAAGTTTACAATACAATACCCTTAATTGCGCAAAATAAATAAATACAGGACATAATTATCTTAAAAACTAGAAAATGCGCAAAAGGTATCCTTATTGCTGAGCAATTTCTTCCAGGAAACCTCGCTATATGGAAAATACTAATAAGAAATTAGGTAGTGCGGGCGGTTAATATAAACATATTTATATACAATTATATGTAAGCTTCACACTAATGTCTGTTGTCTGTGGCATCATAGCTCTTAAATGGGTGGACCGATTTCGATGTCTTTTTTACGTGAAAGCAAGTTCCCTTGCGGTGGTTCTTAGGTATGTTTAATGAAAATCGCTTAAGCCATTTGAAAGTTATTGGGGTTTTACGTTTGAAAGTCGGAGTTTTTTTTTTCTACGTGGCAAATAATGGATGGCGCTACGGATATCAACCCACTTAACATCGGTTGGAATATGTAGTTCCGCCAGTAACCACTAGATGGTGTCAGGGGTTTTTTTAAATTGCCTAGCAAATAAACGTGTAGATTTAGTTGTTAGACTGCATTTTATAAAGATAAAGATAATTTATTTGCCAAACATGTGTTACAAAATATTACATTCAGTTTCGTCCAATCATGTTTACCATCACCGGTGTGTAAATTTTGTCAGAAAAGCTATCATCTATCATAATAATACTATAAAAAATATACCTACTTAATCTATAAACATTTTACGATTTACTATGAAACAAAGTCAATTTACAGTTTATCAGATAAGAAATCCGTAACACTATAATAACATTCAAAAATAACTTAATTTTCTTCTTAAACAAAAAGTCAAATTTAATTCTTTATGTTGTTTTGGTATTTTATTAAATATTATCGGTGCCATACCTAATACACTACCATGTAATAATGCAGTTTTAGATGAATGTATGCACAATTTGTTCTCACGACGGTTTCTTTCTACTGTATCAGAAAATTTAGGAAACAGGTGAGGATTACTCTTTACAAATATAGCTGTTTCTAATATATACAATGTCCTTTTTAATTAAGTACAAATATTTTAAGAGGTGATTCAGTCCATCATTTTTAACAACTTTTCCCAATAAATATATATCGAAATACGAAAAATTTTTTTGCAATTTTCATAGTAACGATATCACGTGACTACTTCGATTTGTTTGAGAACCTAAATATTTTTTGTCGTATTTCGATATACATTTATTGGGCAAAGTTGTTCAAAATGATGGACTGAATAACCCCTTAAAATATTTGTACTTAATTAAAAAGGACATTGTATATAATGATGGGAGTGTTAGAATCTTATATTTTTTAAATATCGGTTCACAACTATCTATACAATAACTACCTATAAAATAAGACAATTAAATACTTTTTACACATACACCTCTTTATCCCCAATGGGGTAAATAGGGTCTAGGATCGTCAGGCCGAAGGCAAAATATTAGCTTTAGGAAACACATTGTATTGTATGCCTCGACTTGCATCAGGGCTTAGGGAGATACCTGAATTTTCCGGGGTCTAGTGCTGCCCCCATTTGAAATAAATCATTTGAAAGGAAATGAAGATATCATTTAAAATTTTGTCTTGACCACCCTACATAACCCTTCAAACTATTTTATGAACTACTGTTTACAATTTAAATTGAGAATGTGAAGCTTTTCTACGCACATTTGCGAAAAACGGCCTCTTTTGGCTTATGTGCGTAGAAAAGCTTCACATTCTTACTTACATCTAGTGCCTAATCAAGACAAAATTTAAAATTATGTCTCAGTTTCTTTTAACTAATTTATTTCAAACTAGCTGATGCCCGCGACTTCGTTCGCGTGGACTTTATGACTCCGGCGTATGAATATAAATAAAAACTAATGAGAGAGAGAGAGAGAGAGAGAGAGAGAGAGAGAGAGACAGAGGGAGAAAGTACTTGTAACAGTGTTAGGAGTTAAAAGTCAATATTATTTTAATTCTTTCCTTCGGGAGCCAATATGAAAAGAGCTGAAGTGTTACTAACCCTGAAGAAAGCCACAATAAGTAGGCCATGCGAAAAACCAGTCCTTAGATCGACATCAGCAGCTTTAAGCCTCTAAAACTGTGACTTATTTTCATAGCAAAGCAAGTTAACATATGGAACTGTGTATTTTCAAAAGGAAAATTGTTGGGGATGAGTGGCATACGCGGAATAAATACAGTTTACTGGCATCACTCACTTACTGTGAGCTTTAAGTGTCTCAGCAGACTATGCCGAAGTTTAGTGGCTAAAGTTCAGTGTCTAAAATTCGGTGGGGATGACACACTAAATAAGCTGAAGTTCAGCTGCTGAAGTTCGGCGGCGGCGTCGGCGGTGGCGGAGGCGTCGGCAGCGGCGGCGGAGGAGTCGGCGGCGGCGGCGGCGGCGGAAGCGGCGGCGGCGACGTCGGCGGAAGCGGTGGCGGCAGCAGCGGCGGCGGCAGCGGCGGCGGCGGTGGCGGCGGCGGCGTCGGCGGCGGCGGCGGCGGCGGCGGCGGCGGCGTCGGCGGCGGTGGCGGCAGCGGCGGCGGCGGCGGAAGCGGCGGCGGCGGCGTCGGCGGAAGCGGTGGCGACGGCGTCGGCGGCGGCGGCGGCGGCGGGAGCGGGAGAGGGAGCGGGAGCGGGAGCAGGAGTGGGAGCGGAAGTGGGGGCGGGAGCGGAACGGGTACGGGTACGGGTACGGGTACGGGTACGGGTACGGGTACGGGTACGGGTACGGGTACGGGTACGGGTACGGGTACGGGTACGAGTACGGGTACGGGTACGGGTACGGGTACGGGTACGGGTAATGCAAATAATATTGTAGGCATGCATTGGCTGAAATTCAGCCGCTGAACTTCGGCATACAGTGCTGAGACATTAAGTTGGGTTCCGTTACACAGTTTCGGCGGAGTCAAATTTTGCATCAGCATTATTGGCCCTCCGACATAAAGACTTATTTTGTGAGCCGTGAGTCCATTTGCTGCAAGTGAATTAAGAAACTCAACTGGATAATTGGTGGCGTCGTCAACAACACTATCCAAGAAATCTAAATATATATAACTCAAAGGTGACTGACTGACTGACATAGTGATCTATCAACGCACAGCCCAAACCAGTGGATGGATCGGGCTGAAATTTGGCATGCAGGTAGATGTTATGACGTAGGCATCCGCTAAGAAAGGATTTTGATCAATTCTACCCCCAAGGGGATAAAATAGGGGATGAAAGTTTGTATGAAATATCTAAATATATATAACTCAAAGGTGACTGACTGACTGACATAGTGATCTATCAACGCACAGCCCAAACCACTGGACGGATCGGGCTGAAATTTGGCATGCAGGTAGATGTTATGACGTAGGCATCCGCTAAGAATGGATTTTGATCAATTCTACCCCCAAGGGGATAAAATAGGGGATGAAATTTTGTATGAAACTTTGTCAATTTTAAACCGATCGGGCTGAGACTTTGCATGCATAAAGCTACTATGATGTAGGCATCCCCTAAAAAGGATTTTGATAAATTACACCCCTACGCGAGCGAAGCCGCGGGCACAAGCTAGTTAACAATAATTTGCGTCATAAGTTCTTTATTAATTGATTTTTAATTTTTTGGTGTCAATATGGCGCGTTCACATAACCAAGAATTTTCTGGTGTGTTATGCTCTGAAGGTCCGCAAATACTGAACTTATAAGTTCTACTTCGAACGAAACACTTTTTTTTTGAAAAAATTTCAATGGACAGACACATTTTTTTTACTCTTTTATTATAGTATACATTTAGTATGTTTTTGTTCAGCGGCAACAAAAAACATCATCTATAAAAATTTCAACTGTCTAGCTATAATGGTTCATGAGATACAGCCTGGTGACAGACAGACAGACAAACCGTCGGACGGTCTAAGTAATAGGGTCCCGTTTCTACCCTACCCGATGGAACCCTAAAAATCGAATAAAATAAGTATTGATGGGGGGCTCCCATACTAAAAACGTGATTTTTCATAGATTATGGTACGGAACCCTTCGCGCGCGTCCGACTCGCGCTTGGCCAGTTGTATTATAACTTAACAAAAAGTTCTCATCAGACTTAACAACTTTTGCTTAGGCGGCATTTTAATATTTCTTATAGTTTAGCTGGACCATTATAGTTCTGCATCATGTGTTCCATTTTCCAAAATCAATTATAGCCTATATGTTGCCCAGGCTTCACAGCTATATAAAAAAAAAAGTTTCATTCGAATCCGTCCAGTATTTCCGGAGATTAGCGTGTACAAACAGACAAACAGACAAACAGACAAACAGACAAACAGACAAACAGACAAACAGACAAACAGACAGACATTTTTTTTATTTTCTTACTCTATTACTATATCTCCATCGCCCCAAATATTTTTTTTGAAAAATTTTCAATGTACAGACACATTTTTTTTACTCTTTTATTATAGTATAGATGAGGGCAGCACTGAAACACGGAAAATTCAGGTATCCCCTTAATATAAAATTAAGAGAGCGGGAATTTTCGTTAGTATTTATTTTATTTACCAATTTTTATATACGGAAAATGTATACAGAAAATACATCAAATAAAAGTTGTACAAAGGCACTACTTATCTCAAAAAAGATCTTTATCCTGTTCGTAAGATCAGCAGAGCACCAGGTGTGTAGGAAGGAAAATATTTCATTTAGAAATTTCCTTAGAAACCTGTATTTTAAGCAACATATACATTCTTATGTACAATTTGAAAAAAATTGCGGTTTATAGTAAAAACTTTAGTACCTACACGTTTTATTATGTGAAATGAAAGGATTGACTAACGTTAGAACATTTTTCGACGACCTCCGTGGCGTAATGGTCACCATGCTAGTCCGCCACCCAGAGGTTCCCGGTTCGATCCCCAATCAGTGCAAGTTGGAATATGGCCTTTTTCAAACTGTCCTGGGTCGTGCATGTCTATCTATGTATATATGTATTTGTTATAAAATATAGTATCGTTGAGTTAGTATCCATAAGACAAGTCTCGAACTTGCTTTGGGACTCGCTCAATCAGTGTAATTTGTCCCTATATATTTATTTATTTTCTGTGGGTTATAATTCTATGAACTTTTTGAACATTGACATATACAAAGTCTATGTCAATTTATGACATCAGAGTGATTGATGGTCTCGAACCTGGTTTTAGAAAAAAATGTTAACGCATTTTTTTATTTTTTTACGCATTTTTAGATTATAAATATAATACGGCTTATATTTATTTGTACGAATATGTCGACCCTTTTAATGGAAGAGTCTGCGACCTGAACAAACCCATTTCCATTCAAAGTATCCTTGCCTAACCTAAAATACGTAGAGTAAACTTAAGGTTAGGAAAACTGTTTAGCTTATGATACATTAAAAAAAATTTCAACATCCATAACAACGTTCGTGCACACGTATATGTGAGAAAAACGTAGAGCTATCGTATAATTATTAGCAGTAGTATAGCAGTTTTCAAGCTACGTCAATTCAATTCAAATATATCTTTATTATCATAGGATATTTATAATATCTCTTAATAATCGTCACTTTGTTTTGTTGCACAATAATTGTTGACGTCAAAAAGTTACTTAGAGCTAAGTTTACTGCCGCCTCCAAAGCGCTAGTGCAGAAGAAGCGGTAACAATCTGCACTGCAACATTTTCTTCAAAAACGTCAGCTCACAATGAAATTAATATTTATAGTTGATATGTGGACAGACATTGTTTGTTGTCATAATTTAAATTACTTTTTTTTTCAATGTCGTGTCGTCTCGTCAGATTCTAGCGACAAAATTTTACTGCTAATAATTTTATTTACTAGCTGATGCCCGCGGCGTAGCTTGCGTGGTCATATTTTTTGACAATCCTACAGACTGTAACAGCATCTATCGTCTTTAATATTGTGAATATATACCTAATAAGATATAAGTAATATGGCGTAATATGGCTGGCATGGCTTCTCTCAAGGATTTCCAAATTAAACCTAAACACTATATACTTAATTACAGTGACTTATTCTTTAACGAATCAAAGAAAATACTCGTATGAATGTCAGTAACACTCTATTTTGAAATACAGTGTCTTTACAATATTTTAATTTAATTTAAGAATTGCTGAAAGAAATGGTGACTCTCGCTCTGGCTCGTTTTTGGTGCAAAGGATGGCCATTGCAATACAACGTGGTAATGCAGCTAGCGTTTTAGGCACTTTTGCACCCGAAACGATACAGGGCGGGTTTTAATTATACTTGATATTATTTATTTTATAATTTAATTATATCCTTTGATTAATTAAAAAAAATGTATATGATATGTAATAATAACAATAAACATACATTTAAGAATTCAAATATATTAAAATTGCTTTATTGTAAAGAGAACTTTTTTATGTTTCATCATCATCACCATCATTTCAGCCGCATAACGTCCACTGCTGGACATAGGCCTCTCCCAACGATTTCTAAAATGACCGATCAAGAGCGGCCCGCATCCAGCGCTTTTCAGCGACCTTGGTCAGGCCATCTGGCTACCTTGAGCGTGGGAATCCTACGCTTCGCTTGCTAGTATGCGATCGTCATTCGAGAACCTTTTTGCTCCATCGGTTCATCGCGCTATGCGTGCCGCCCACTAGCA
Organism: Acrobasis suavella; assembly: GCA_943193695.1. NCBI lineage: Eukaryota > Metazoa > Arthropoda > Insecta > Lepidoptera > Pyralidae > Acrobasis > Acrobasis suavella. The sequence continues at coordinate 691,634 of OW971939.1, forward strand.
CTTCAAATAGCTGATCCACTGGGCTATGTGAGCGACTTTATATTCCTATGAATTTCCTCATTTTTGATTTGATCTCGTAGAGAAACACCGAGCATAGCCCTCTCCATACCGCGTTGAGCGACCTTGAGCCATAAGGGACCACGTTTTAGAGCCATAAGTCATCACTGGTAACATGACGTCTACCGATTTGCCGGGACATTCAGAAACGTCATCTTGCGGGAGACGCTGTGCGTCCGCTTCCGTAGTATAGGTTTGAGAATATTTCAAGATTCAAAACCTTTGTCACCGTAAATAGTGCAAAAGGGGACTAATGTTTTTATATAGCAAACATAATATCAGCGGCGCGGGCGCTAATATCCGCCCACCATATTTCATTGCGAGATTTGTGGCCATATTATTGAGGGAAAATATTGGCTTCCTCTGTTTAGCCTCGGGCGATAAGCATATTTTCCAACAGAAAAGATTGACACATAAAATTTATGTACACTTAATACTTTTTTCGTACTACTTGCTCAAAAAAGTCACATTCTATAGCATAAAAAGCGAACATAACAATAGTCATTATTAATCTGTTAAAACAGGAAAAGAAAAATGTACTGAATTTCATTCAGACTCGAGACCAAGATTGTAAACAGGGAAAGAAAATTGTCCTGAATTTCATTCATCCTCTAGATGGAGAATGTGGTTTAAGTTTGGAATACTTACCGTTTATATTGAACTGAATTCATTTCCATATTGTTAAGCGTAAAAAAAACGATATTGAATCGACAACATACCGTATACGTATCCGCAAAGTCTACAAAACCACTTAAATTTCATAAAATAAAAAACTAAATCAAGTCATGTTATTGTTTGTTTACACCAGCTGTTTAGTTTTCCAAAAAGAAAAAGCGAAGGGTCATTTGCGTCTCACACATACAGCCAAGTTTTCTGCGTACCTATATTTATTTACGACGTAAAACATTTTGTAACTTTCATGTACCTAACTGGATAAAAAATAATTAAAATATAAAATATTGTAATAAATGTTTGTCTCTTTTTATTATTGTCTTTATTTTTTCGCAAATGGTACGAAAAGTAGAGTATTTTCCTCGGTGATAAAGCTGTCTTAGTCTTGGGTAAACTTAAATACGTCGCTACACTCAGGACTCGTCCTAAATCCCTCGCTTCGCTCGTGATTTAAGTATTTAACACCCTCGCTCCGCTCGGGAGTAAACCTCGACTCCTTCGTTTCGCTCACGATTTAAGTCGTCGCCCGCGACAGAAGACACTACTTTATCCCCTTGGTTAATAATCTACTATTATATAGCCATTGGTCCCGGCTGTCATCATTGTATGGCAGTCGTCAAGCTATGTCAGATGCCTTTAGGCAGCCTGAAAATTCTGACACCAGTAATGGTCACGTACACACACGAAAAACAAACAAACTTTTAACATAAATGCAATAGAGATGTAGACAGGGTATTATTATTTATTTTATTTATTATATTTACCAATTTATGTACACGAAAAATTTAAACAGAGAGTATATCAAATAAAAGTTGTACAAAGGCACTACTTATCTCAAAAGAGATGTCTTCCAGTGGGCCTCTGAGAGGAGATGTTTATGTAAAAGATGCATACAGGCGTGTTTATAATAAATAATAAATAAATATGAACAAAAAACACTGATTGAGCCAGCCCCAAAGTAAGTTCGAGACTTGTGTTATGGGATACTAACTCAACGATACTATATTATAGAACAAATACATATATAGATAAACATCCAAGACCCAGAACAATTTGAAAAAAGGCAATTTTTCCAACTTGCTCTGACCGGGGATCGGACCCGGGACCTCTGGGTAGCAGACTAGCATGGTGACCACTACGCCACGGAGGTCGTCATCTTATATCGTTTATACTTTATAAAAATAAGATAAAGGAAGAAGGTATTATTTTATTTAGTCTGTATCCAAAAATAAAGCACATTTTTATTAGCAAAGTAATAAAAATTTACAAAGATAAAGCGCTTCAAAGTTTCGAAGTGGGGGATTTACGTCATCTTTGGTTAAAAATCGTAGCTGATTGTGACGTCACGCAAAATTTAAATGCGCTGTATCTTTTTCACAATTTGCTAATCATTGAAAATTAAAAATACGTATATCGTACTTTTCAAAAATTTTATTTTACTGGTTCATGTACACTTGAAAATTTACAAATAAAACCTTATAAAAGTTTACATAGTACATCGGTGCTACTTATTTCTAAAGAAATTTCTTACAGCAGACCCGCGCAAAGAAATGAGAAGAAAGAGGTAAAAGAGTCACTGGACTGAAAAAAAGTGTTTCGTAAATTGGTTCAGACGCATGAAACTTTGTGTAGAGACTGGTGGAGAGTACTTAGAAAAGATTCAATAAAATAATTGGCCAAGTGCGTGTCGGACCACGCGCAGTGTAGGGTTCCGTAGTTACGAATGCCAACTTTGAGTTTATGCCACTAAAAACGTCTAAAAACTAATTTCCTATTGAATTTGTATGAAATTTTCCTTTTCCGATTACATTTTATAAGTTGATCGATTATAACTTTTTAATTTTTAAACCCTTCTTAGCTCTGATAGTTTTACTTTAAATTTCGTTATATTTACTATAGCTGTTAATTTTTTCACGTGTCCATATATAACCGTTTAGCAGATAGAGGGGGGGGGGGGACACTTGACTCTAACAAAAATTTTCACTTTAAAACCAAATATTTCAGAAACGGATCCCTAAATCGAAAAACGATGTTTCAGAGCTCATAATATTTTTAAAAGACCTATTCAACGATACCCCACATGATTGGTTAGTCGAAAAAATAAAATTTACTTTTGACTTTACGTGTATGGGAGCAACCCTAACAAAATTTTTTTTCAATATTTTATTTGAACACTTTTTCCGCATAATTTATATACATACCTGTACCAAATTACAGCTTTCTAGTATTTATAGTCGCTGAGTAAAGCCGCGGACGGACAGACAGACAGACATGGCGAAACTATGAGGGTTCCTTGTTTACTACGGAACCATAAAAATGACCATTAGAACCCTATTTTTTATTTTCGCAAAACTTTCTTAATGTCCCATGTATAATCCATGTATTTATGATTCATGACAATTGTTGATAGCGAACCTAATATGTAAGTTTTATTATGATCTCCTGCTCAGCATAATACACTCTACTTACGCTGTTAACTTGTCTTTATAAATTACGCCAACGCACTGTAGTATTTAATACATGTACATTGAAAAGGGCACGTGAAATATGAAATAATTTTAAGTCCCCAAGTTCTACCTAAGTAGAAGGTTAGGTAATTAAACCAGGCAGCAGGTGCCAAATACTGCAGTACCTGACTTGAAATTATTAATGTAGTGTATAAACGGCATAGTTTATCTACATTGCAATAGATGGCGTTGTACAAAAATAGAACTAGATATGGGTATTTTTGTATGATCTAGGTATACTGAACATAATATCTGAATCGTCAGGCTAGCAAGGCAACCGAAATACGGGAGTGAAGTATCCAAGGTGTTGTTTATGCAGGAAATCTATTTATAAGTATTGCAATAATTTTTGATTAATTCTTTATTATATTCTCCGCGCGTTTATTTATTTATTGCACTTAAGTAATTTTAAATATTAAGATTATAGTACAAAAGGTACAAAGGTTTACCTTTGAGACCTACCAGACAAGATGCTAGATCGAATAAATTAGGAAGATGTTTAAGGACACTTGACTCTAATAAAAATTTTAACTTTAAAACCAAATATTTCAGAAACGGAAAACAGTTTTCACAAGCTCATAATATTTTTAAAAGACATTTTCAACTATACCCCACATGATTGGTTAGACGGGGAAAAAAATGACTTTTCAATTTACTTGTATGGGAGATATCCTTATAATTTTTTTTTAAATATTTTATTTTATCACTTTTTCTGCACAATTAATATACATACCCATGCCAAATCGCAGCTTTCTAGTACTTATAGTCACTGAGCAAAACGGACCTAGTACTTATGGTCGCGGACGGACAGACAGACAGACAGACATGGCGAAACTATAAGGGTTCCTTAATTACTATGGACCCTAAAAATGGGTTCTTAGTAGTGAATGCTTCACTCAAATCACTCTCTCTTTCGTACGCGCGAATTCTCTGGAGGTCTGACTGAACTGACCCTGATTGTTTTGCTCATATCTCGTAGTCTCAGCGTGGACACTGTGAGTTTAGTATGTGACGGTAGATGGAGAATAAAAAATTGTTTGTGGATGAAGATTGAACCGAGTAGGATGCCTAAAATCTGTTTTAGTCATGCTGAGACCACGTTTGGTCAACTTGACACGAAACGACAGCAAAAATTTGTAAAAAAATATGTTTAGCGTTAATTCCTCCAATGAACATTAATTTATTATCTTCCTAAATTAAGTCCCAATAGATTTACAGCCGTGTCCTCTCAATTGAGGTATTATATGGTTAAAACGATGCGGGTAACCTCGTGAGACCAATTGAGCCCAGTAATCCATAAATAAGAAAACAAACGTCTCGAATGTTTGTTTTTACTGGAATTTTTCCAAGTCTTCTTTTGGGTTGGCTTTGTGGGTATCTAAGCCTGTGGAACACAGGAGTGATAATATATGTACTATTACATATGAATGGTATGAGGTTTCCTATGTTGCGAGAAAATTAGTTAATTATTCGTGTGTGCAATAAATGGCCGACATAAGTATTTTTCGAAGCTGAAAAGCATCTGTGTTGCCATTTTTCAAAAGCGGAGTTACTAAAAGAACGGTTTTTTTTATGGAAAACTAACAAACTTACTTTATCGAGGGGAAACATAAACCACTACTCCCTGAAACAAATCTTTTCAACGATTTTTTGCTCAAATTGACCAGCACAATGATATTTTTGGGTTACACACAAAGAAAAATGTTGCCACTCCCGAAATATAACCTTTGTTTCGTAATTTTCATTATATTTCGAAAGTTATGGTATAATTAATTTATTAACGTATTAGGAAAATCAATTTTAGCGGAACTGTTTAAGGGGATACCTGAATTTTCCGGGTCCAGTGCTGCCCCCATTTGAAATAAATCATTTGATAGAAAACTAAGACATCATTAAAAATTTTATCTTGACCAGGCTCTACAAAACCCTTCAAATTATTTTATAAAGTACTGTTTACAGTCTAAAGTGAGAAAAAGAAACTGCTTTACGCACAGTTGCGAAAAACGGCCACTTTTGGCGTATGTGCGTAGAAAAGCTACATGTTCTCACTTTGAACTGTAAACAGTAGTTCATAAAATAATTTGAAGGGTTATCTAGAGCCTGGTCAAGACAAAAATTTTAATGATATCTCCATTTCCTTTTACATGATTTATTTCAAATAGGGGCAGCACTGGACCCCGGAAAATTCAGGTAGCCCCTTAAATGCTTTTAGGGTTCCGTACGTCTGAATACAAAAACGGAACCCTTATAGGATCACTCGTGTGTCTGTCCGTCCGTCGCTTACAGTCAATTATCTCCGAATCTATTAGACCGATTAAGTTGAAATTTGGTACACATATCAATTCCTGTGACCCAAATACAGAGGTGTGACGTGAGCAGATGAAATCTGTATATGGGGGGTCATTTTTGGGGGGGAAGGGGAAAATTAAAAAAAAAAATTCTGAAAACTGCATCGTGTGGCATATCAAATGAAAGGTCTTGTCGAGAAGATCTTAAATGTATTTTTTTGTAATTTTAAAATAAATGGTTTCCGAGTTATTCAAGAAAATAGACGAAAATTGACCATTCCCCCCCCCCTTATCTCCGAAACTACTGAACCTAAAATTTTGAAAAAAATACAGAAATTAGTTTTCTCCTTATAGATTATAGGAAAACCTATAAGAAGTCCATGATATTAAAATAACATGGTAAATCACTCAATATTGTGCGTACCAACTTACATTTGCAGGTGGAATGTGTGGGAGAACATATTTTTTAACTCCAATGTTAAGTTTTGAAAATAAAGTGGAACACTCAATATAATACGTTCACTTACGAAAAATCTTTGATATTGTACGGAACCCTCTCCACGCGAGTTTAACTCGCACTTGGCCAGTTTTTTTTTAAGGTAGTTTGGAGTTTACTGCAGTTAATAAATAAGGTAAAATATTGTAAATTTATAGTTTTGTTTTATAAAACAAAGTCTGATTAATAAGAATATTCCTATCACAAAAAAATGGACGTTTGTTTTCGAGAAAAAAGTAAGCGGACACCTAATGACGGTTACAGTTTTCCCCGTTAATAATATCTCTTTATTGAGCGCTAGAGGAACCCTGACCAACGCATTACGTGTTTTTGTAAACACGTATAAGCTCCAGATATTTATGCCACTTGTTCACCACTTAAGAGGGAACGAGAGCACGCACTCCTCCATACAAAAAGAGAATTTTTTCCACACCTCTAAAATATTGTAGAAAAAGGAAAACCTATTATATAACTAAGATTTACATACTAATAATTATTGACATCAGATCACATTTAGGAATGGGAAATCATTTCATTCATTTGCTTATTTTAAAATCATTGAATTTTTTTATAATTAAAATTGAAAACAAATGGCAAAATCGTTAGAAAAATATTTTTTTATTATAACTAAGATCTACAGGTGTAAATGAATTCTCTGCATTGAGTGTCGAGAGTGCAGGGAAACTACTCTTAACACTCGCCCTGATCTTCCAAATCAATCTTAGTCGCCTTTTCCGATAAACAGTTAGACAAAAATGAAAATTAATTGATGAAAGTATCTAATTTTCCGTCTTGCAAGTGAAGTCAATTTGTAAAAATGAAGTTTCGACATAACTCAAGTAGTTTCTCTCATAACAAACACCTGGTCACTCCGGATTGGCAGACCTTCGCAATGGCACATTTTAAAACGCCTGCCTTCTCAAAAGTTGCGCCATTACAGTTTGCCTACAAACTGCAGAGTTTAATCCCACTTTTTATAAGAAGAAGTCTTAAAAAACATCGATATCGGAAGGAGTTCGAGTGGCAAAGTTTTTTTGTTTTTTTACTGACTTCAAAAAAGAAGGAAGATTACGTACTATGTTCTTTTTTATTTAATATATGTTTTCTTTTGACTCGGAAATCACTGGACCAATTTATAAATAAATATATATAGGGACAAATTACACTGATTGAGCTAGCCCTTTTTTTTTTTTTTTTTTACGGAGGAAAGATCCCTGTTACGGATAACCGTCAGCCTGCAGGGGAGGCTGTCGGGTTATGTGGGACTCCACGCCCGAGTGACGTGCCTACCCACTAAAAAACCTCCGGAGTTCCATCACAACCGCTTTTGCCGGGGACACGGGAACGGAAATACAACCGCGAACCCCGGCGCGTGATTGAGCTAGCCCTAAAGTAAGTTCGAGACTTGTGCTATGGGATACTAACTCAACAATACTATATTTTTTAACAAATACACATATATATAAACACCCAAGACCCAGGACAATTTGAAAAAGGCCATTTTCCAACTTGCCCTGACCGGGGATCCAACCCGGAACCTCTGGGTGGCGGACTAGTATGGTGACCACTACGCCACGGAGGTCGTCGTTTGGAATTCTTTTTTGTTTTTAATGGTCTAGGTACTTGTCAGGTGGTCTTGTTGTGTTCTTGTCAGGTGGTCTTGTTTTTTTTTTCATGAATGTTCTTCAGTTACTCAAAAACGCCAGGACCAATTTCGTTCTACAAGTAGAAGTCTTAAAAAAACATCAATTTCGAAAAGAGTTCAAGTGGCAATGATTTTTTTTTAACTGACTTCAAAAAAGAAGGAAGCTTGTTACTATGTTCTTTTTTAATGTATGTTCTCCTGTTACTCGACTGGACCAATGAGGAATTATTTTTTTGTTTGCAAGGGTCTCTTGTCAGGTGGTCTCATAGGATGTTATAAAAGTCAGTTGTGTAGTTCGGTGATGAAGTCGGATTTAGTTTTAAAAATTATCACATTTACATAAGTAGGTATAGAAAATTAGACATGGTGAAAAGAATCCGAAAGATTCCTAACATGCTCACTTTGCCCACTCGCCAAACTGATGTTGCCGTGTTCGATAACTCAATTAATAAATGCATTACTAATATTTTATTTCAACTCTATATAAACTTTGAAATCTTATCTATACTATAATAATCTATACTATAATAAAAGAGTAAAAAAAGTGTGTCTGTACATTGAAAATTTTTCAAAAAAAAATATTTGGGGCGATGGAGATATAGTAATAGAGTAAGAAAATAAAAAAAAATGTCTGTCTGTTTGTCTGTTTGTCTGTTTGTCTGTTTGTCTGTTTGTCTGTTTGTACACGCTAATCTCCGGAAATACTGGACGGATTCGAATGAAACTTTTTTTGTTATATAGCTGTGAAGCCTGGGCAACATATAGGCTATAATTGATTTTGAAAAATGGAACACATGATGCAGAACTATAATGGTCCAGCTAAACTATAAAAAATATTAAAATGCCGCCTTAGCAAAAGTTGTTAAGTCTGATGAGAACTTTTTGTTGAGTTATAATACAACTGACCAAGCGCGAGTCGGACGCGCGCGAAGGGTTCCGTACCATAATCTATGAAAAATCACGTTTGTAGTATGGGAGCCCCCATAAATACTTATTTTATTCGATTTTTAGGGTTCCATAGGGTAGGGTAGAAACGGGACCCTATTACTTAGACCTTCCGACTGTTTGTCTGTCTGTTTGTCACCAGGCTGTATCTCATGAACCATTATAGCTAGACAGTTGAAATTTTTATAGATTATGTTTTTTTGTTGCCGCTGAACAAAAACATACTAAATCTATCTATCTATACTATAATAAAAGAGTAAAAAAAATGTGTCTGTACGTTGAAAATTTTTCCAAAAAAAAGTTGTTTCGTCCGAAGAAAAACTTATAAGTTTAGTATTTGCGGACCTTCAGAGCAAAACACACCAGAAAAATTCTTGGTTACGTGAACGCGCCATATTGACAACAAAAAATTAAAAATCAATTAATAAAGAACTTATGACGCAAATTATTGTTGATTTCTTGGATAATTTTGTTGACGACGCCACCAATTATCCAGTTGAGTTTCGTAATTCACTTGCAGCAAATGGACTCTCGGCTCACAAAATAAGTCTTAATGTCAAAGGGCCAATAATGCTGATGCGAAATTTGACTCCGCCGAAACTGTGTAACGGAACCCAACTTAGTGTCTCAGCACTGTATGCCGAAGTTCAGCGGCTGAATTTCAGCCAATGCATGCCTGCAATGTTATTTGCATTACTAGCAACACATAATGCCGAACTTCCGATGCTTTTGCCTGAATCGGACCCGTACCCGCCGACGCCTCACCCGCCGCCGCCACCGCTTCCGCTCCCGCTCCCGCTCCCGCTCCCGCTCCCGCTCCCGCTCCCACTCCCGCTCCCGCTCCCGCTCCCGCTCCCGCTCCCGCTCCCGCTCCCGCTCCTGCTCCCGCTCCCGCTCCCGCTCCCGCTCCCGCTTCCGCTTCCGCTCCCGCTCCCTCTACCGCTCCCGCCAACGCTCCCGCCGCCGCCGCCGCCGCTGCCGCCGCCGCCGCCGCCGCTGCCGCCGCCGCCGCCGCTGCCGCCGCCGCCGCCACTGCCGCCGCCGCTACCACCGACGCCGCCGCCGCCGCCGCCACTGCCGCCGCCGCTTCCGCCGCCGCCGCCGCCGCTTCCGCTCCCGCTCCCGCTCCCGCTCCCGTACCCGCTCCCGCTCCCGCTCCCGCTCCCGCTTCAGCTCCCGTTTCCGCTTCCGCTTCCGCTCTCGCTCCCTCTACCGCTCCCGCCACCGCTCCCGCCGCCGCCGCCGCCGCTGCCGCCGCCGCCGCCGCTGCCGCCGCCGCCGCCACTGCCGCCGCCGCTACCGCCGACGCCGCCGCCGCCGCCGCCACTGCCGCCGCCGCTTCCGCCGCCGCCGCCGCCGCCGCCGCTTCCGCTCCCGCTCCCGCTCCCGCTCCCGTACCCGCTCCCGCTCCCGCTTCCGCTCCCGCTCCTGCTCCCTCTACCGCTCCCGCCACCGCTCCCGCCGCCGCCGCCACCGCCGCTTCCGCCGCCGCCGCCTCTTCCGCCGACGCCTCCGCCTCCGCCGCCGCCGCCGCCACCGCCGCCGCCGCCGCCACCGCCGCCGCTGCCGCTCCCGCTCCTGCTCCCGCTCCCGCTCCCGCTCCTGCCGCCACTACCGCCATCGCTCCCGCCGCCGCCGCTGCCGCCGCCGCCGCCGCTGCCGCCGCCGCCGCCACTGCCGCCGCCGCTACCGGCGACGCCGCCGCCGCCGCCACTGCCGCCGCCGCTTCCGCCGACGCCGCCGCCGCCGCTCCCGCCGCCGCCGCCGCCGCCGCTGCCACCGCCGCCGAAGCCTTTGCCGCCGCCGCCACTGGCGACGCCTCCGCCGCCGCCGCCGCCGCCGCTGCCACTCCCGCTGCCGCTTCCGCTCCCACTCGTGCTTACGCTCCCGTTTCCGCTTTCACTCCCGTTCCCTCTTCCACTTCCATTCCCTCTTCCGCTCCCGTTTCCGTTCGCCGCAGACGCGCCAAAGACGGAAGATTAAATTCTCATATCGGCACATCACTACTGTCCGGCGTTTCCACCGAACTTCAACGGCTGAACCGCTAAACTTCGGCATAGTCTGCTAAGACACTTAAAGTTTACTGTGAGTGATGCCAGTGAAACTGTATTTATTCCGCGTATGCCACTCATCCCTAACAATTTTCCTTTTGAAAATACACAGTTCCATGTGTTTACTTGCTTTGCTATGAAAATAAGTCACAGTTTTAGAGGCTTAAAGCTGCTGATGTCGATCTAAGGACTGGTTTTTCGCATGACCAACTTAATGTGGCTTTCTCCAGGGTTAGTAATACTTCAGCTCTTTTCATATTGGCTCCCGAAGGAAAGAATTAAAATAATATTGACTTTTAACTCCTAACACTGTAACAAGTACTTTCTTATCTCTCTCTTTCTTTCTCTCTCTCTCTCTCTCTCTCTCATTAGTTTTTATTTATATTAATACGCCAGAGTCATAAAGTCTACGCGAACGAAGTCGCGGGCATCAGCTAGTTTTGTAATAAGACGTATAAAGACGAAGCGAGGAACATGTGGTGAAAATTGCACTAGCGATGCCAGAACTAAAGAAAGGCAGAGAAATATAGAGAGAGACCTTAGGAAAGCCCTATTGCCAGAACAGACAGCCCAGGGCAGAATCTCCTGGCGCCTTAGAGAGAGGAGACCCGACCCCAAATAACAGGACCAGGGATGGACAAAGAAGAAGAGAAAGACGATTTTGTATGGATGGAGCTTTTTACGATTTTTTTTTTATGTCATTGGGCGGCAAACGAACAAGCGGGTCACCTGATGATAAGTGATCACCGCTGCCCATGGACAACTGCAACACCAGGGGTGTAACAGAAGCGTTGCCGGCCTTTCAAGAAGGGAAGATGTAGGAGGAGGGGGGAGGAGAGGAGGGGGGGGGGCTCCGGCTCTCTCACTCACCGAACGAAGCATAGAAGCAGTGACGCTACTACTCAGTACTACGTCGGTTTTCTGTGAGAGTGTGGTACTTCCCCGGACGAGCCAGTCCATTCATGCTACTAGCAAAACAGAGTTTTGCCGGTAGCGTGGCTCTGCCACAACAAATAGCTAACGTATGCATGTAGTATATGACTAGAAAATTATGTTTATAAATAATAAATAAATAAATAAATAAACATGGTTAGGTCGTCAGACCACCTAGTGGCTGGGTGTCCTACGCTTCGCTTGCCAGTAAATGCTCGCCATTCGAGAACCTTTTTGCCCCTACGGCCATCGGTTCGTCGCGCTATATGTCCCGCCCACTGCCACTTCAACGAACTAATCCACTGGGCTATATCAGTGGCTTTTGTTACCCTACGAATTACCTTGTGTCTGATTCAATTGTAGGGAAACACCAAGCATACCCCTCTCCATTGCGCGTTGAGTGACCTTGAGCCTTCTTATGAGACCCATAGTAAGGGATCACGTTTCAGAGCCATAAGTCATCACTGGTAACACACATTGATTAAACACTTTTATCTTGAGGCACTGAGGTATTTTGGATGAGAAGACACTGCGTAGCTTCTCGAACGTTGCTAAACCGAGTCGGATTCGTCGAAAGACTTTTCCTCGAAGCTGGAACTTCCAGCCTGGATCAATTGACCCAGGTAGATATACTCGTTTACGTTTACTTATAGTGATGGGAAGGAGATGTTTCACATCTCTTTCACCTCCCTATACGAGATACGACGACCGCTCTGTGTCTCCCTTTTTCACCCGGCTTAAAAGGTTTTGTAAAGGTGTTTGCTTGAAAGTATAATGGTGTAATGTATATAGCATTGTTGCAGTACGCTGAGAGGATTTCACCGTTTCGTGAAAACAGCGGTTTGCTAAGAAACAAGAGTTTACAGGATAGTACGACGGGCAGAGGCTCCGTTTACCTTTTCAAAAATTTTGTCGTTATTTTTTGTCAGATATTTTTTTTTTGCGTTTTGTTTTGTTTATTTTTATACTAAATTATCGAACAAGTTTACGGTTGGTTAGTTTCTATAAATAACAGATAAGGTCTTTTAATGTCAATTAATAAAAAATCAAATAAGTGTTAATTTAATAAAGTTAATTTGCCAGGAAAATAACCCCCCCCCCAGTCCCCCAATAACTTTTTAATGGCTGAATTGTTTCTCATTAAACATTAGCTATGAACTACCGTAAAGGAACTTGCTTTCACGTAAAAAAATACCGCATGGAAAAGAGTCCATCCATTCGAGAGCTACGATGCCACAGACGGACAAACAGACAGATATTAGCCTCAAACTAATGATACGCCTCTTTTTTGTTGGGAGTTTTAATAATTAGATTTTTGCAAGCAGTGGACACGTAACTTGAGTCCTACTTCGCTACCGGCGACGTAGCGACCTAGTTAAAGAAAATGGATTTTATAAATAGATTAATAATCAAAATATACTAGACCTCTTTACATTACAAAGCTTTATAGACGAGAAAAAGTGCCTCCACATGAAGGCTTAGTTTTCGAATAAATAATCACCAGCCGGCCGTCTGAGCTGTGCTCGGTTACTTTTTTTTATGAAAATATTTTTTTACAAGAATTGCTTGTTTAAAATATTGGAATTTAATGATACTTTAATTCAGGTTAAATCACATTTACAATGAGATCTCAGCCTAAAGTTCATTTGAGTAGGTGCGCTAATCCGGTCTCACTTTGCAGGGTCGTGGGTTCAAAGCTCTTTTAAAGCGAAGCTTACACACTACTTGGTAATAGTTTTCAATGCTCAAATTTATTAATTCCATGAAATATTTATTTAAAGAATGCTTTGGAAAATAATGTATATAAACAAAAATTTAAGCTGTTTTTATAAAAATACTTGGGTAAATATAAAATTCATTGACATAAAAGTATCGTAAGCATTTTATTTTCTCAATAGTTGTTTTCCACATCTGCGATACAAAATATGGCCGACGGAGCAAAAAGGACGGAGTAAGGTAGTCAGACGACCTGACCAAAGTCGCTGAAGAACGCAGGATGCAGGCCGCTTTAGTTCGGTCATTTTCAGGGTTCCGTACCCAAACGGTAAAAACAGGAACCTATTTTTAAGACTCCGCTGTCCGTCTGTCCGTTTGTCCGCCTGTCTAACTAGACAGACGGACTGAAATTTTGTTGCCGCTATAACAATAAATACTAAAGAGAGAATATAATAAAAATTGAATGAGTCTCCCCTACCACAAACGTTATTTTTTTATATATAACGCTACGAAGCCCTTTGCATTCGCGCTTGGCTGGCTTTATAGAAATCTCTAGAAGAAACATCATGCTACTGAAATGATGTTACAAAAATAAGGCATATAATACACCCAGTACCTGAGTAATTAACCTTCAGACGAAGGAGAAATAAAAAACAAACAATTTTACCCACTTAATCATATACTCGTAGTAATGTGGGTAACTATTGGCCTGGCAAATATGTATATTGTAATATACGTTTTTGGAGAAAATGCTGCAGTACAGTTTGTTACCGCTTCTTCTGTACTTGCGCTTTGGAGGCTGCGGTAAACTTAGTTGTAAGTAAATGATCTGACGTCAACAACTAACTATTAAGAAATCGAAAGAAAAAAGAAATGACAATTATCAAGTGATATAAATATCCAAAGATTAATAAATGATTTTTGATTTTTGACTTTTATATTATATCGTTACGTATAATTTTGGAACAAAGGCTGGCGGTACGGACGGGGGCTAGGTGAAAGAAAATAAGATTTTTCCGTCACGAATTGAAGTGAAAGGTAATTTCACAAGTGTAATTATCTATCTCGTCTATAGCTCAGTTGATATCTGAGATGGTCGAAGATCCTGGATTTCAAACAGACCACGCCAATATTTTTTAAAATTTTATTGCTTTTTTATTTATTACTATAGTAGCTCTGTACACCTTGCGAGTTAATTATTGCACCAATACAAAAAAAAATAACAACAAAGAAGATTTAAAATTTAAAATACATAGGTACAATGGGCGGTCTTATCGCTTGAAGCGATCTCTTCCAGACAGCCGGTGGATGGTGAGGAATATAAGCACGTCAGAAATAACGGTGGTGCAAAGAAAAATATAAGTTAAATCAATAGGTAGCTAAGGTTGCTTTTAATTTACATAATACACTACACGTATATTCTATAATACACTCACATAAAAAATTACATATATACAAAACAATATATCTACATAAATACAATACAATATAGCTGGATTGCATGGACAAGGTCAGTGTGATCGAAATTGGAAAATGTAAAATTTTAATGCATTTTTATGGCACAGTCGATTGAATAAACATTTTGAGTAATATAAGTGGTTTATTAGCACCATGAAATTTAATTTAGACATTTCTCAAATATGGATGTAATACTCTATTACTGTAACTGTTCCTTATTTGCGGATAAGATTTGAACCACTGCTCACTGGACGCCTCCTTCTACTCTCACCTTAAGGCGCTCTAGCTTTCTGAGAAGAATTCGCCGATAAACAGTGTTATATGCTTTTGCAAGATCCAGGAACATGCTTGGACATCTTTCACCATTGTCATGCCTGTTACAAAATTAACCAGGGTTTGTGATTTACGTGAGTAACCCGTTTTAAGTATTTATTACCTAAAAGCCTGAAAGTTGATCGAAGAACTGAAAGTACTTGATTGAATCAGAAACGTGAAGACTTAGCGCAAAGGATTAGCTAATTTATTGAAGTGGCAGAGGCACATGCCTCAAAGGACCAATGGCCGAAGAAAGATTAGAAATAATAGGCTCCCATCTACTAGATGATCAGACCACCTAACAAAGGCCAGCTTAAATGCTGGATGTAGGCCACTTCAAATTGGTCTTTTTTACATTTTTGGGAGAAATTTATGTCCAGCTGTTGGACTCCTTGTAGTTATATGAGGCATAAAATAAAAGAAACTAATAACATTGATCTTTAAAAATTCCAGCGATTAATTCGGCTGAAAGAACGCGAGTACAAAAGTTTAATTTTCGGTACCCTTTCAACTGTAAACTACGCCGTTCCATTTCCCGCAACATCTAAAATTCCTTTGAAACTCGTGTGAATGGGCAGGTATCAATAGCCTGGGCTCAATAAGCCATTGAGGTGTAGTTTGCTAACTTGGCAAGGCATCCATCATTTCTCTACGAGAGGTTAAATGCAAATGATTGTGGAAATGGGCTTGGGAATTTCGCCGAGCATACATGTTTGTTAATTTCTTTATTGCATATCTATTTTATTCACGTCTTTATTCCGCAAGGGGTTGACAATGTCCAGGATTATATTTGGGTATGTAGATGAGAAAATAAATGAAAACTGACCCATCTTGAATTGATATAGTTTCATGACATTTTTGCCTCACTATTCCATCAAGGTGGAGGGATTTTTTATGTAAGAGATCTATTCCAGTGAAGGAGGTTTCTGATAAAAGATTCAGCTTCATATCAGTTTTCTCACTTTATTTCTAATAATTAAATCTTAGTTTTCTCTTTGTCTCAGCTGACCTTTTGACACCTTTAGTCACCCATGATAACCTTTTTTTATTCTTCATTTTGATTTGAATTATAGGAAAACATAGTTCAAAGAATAATTTCAATAGAGCAATAAATTTATTATAAGCTATATTAATGTCACTTTCGGCATAAATTTCAGTCCAAGTTAAATTAGCTATACATTCATAAAATTTTGTCATATTTTCATTGCTAAAATCTCTCCGGTTAATATAGTAATAGCTGGGTGGATCCCCATGTCGCATGATGAGTCAACTGTACTACAAACTCGGTGGTACAAGTCGGTCTTATATGTACCATGTTCGTCGTAATTCATCCCCGTATGTTCCATAGATTAAAAGATTATTACTGGATCATTAAGTTGGAAAGACGTCCGCAGCTGGGGTGATTTATTGACCATTGATCGAGGAGGGGGGAGGGCGGAGGGCTGAGAGATCTATTCAGAGTCACTTTGCTTTTGTTAAATATTTTGAATACATTTCAATATTGCTTTATTAAATGTAAAGAGATATTATTCCTACATAATTCGGAAAAAAGGCTGTTGTTTTTTTGGGGTGTCGTACCGAAAGGTGTGTGATTTGTTCCTATATAAAAAAAAAGGTAAAAATGGGACCCTATTACTGAAACTCCGCTGTTTGTCTGTCCGTCTATCCGTCACCAGACTACCTCATAAGGAACCTTTGTGCCAAATTTAGTGTCTTTAGACCCAGCGGTTTGGGCTGTGCGTTGATATGTCAGTCAGTCAGTGTCTTCTTTAATATATTTAGATAGATGGTTGTTATACATATTAATATTATATATTATTGGGTGCAGAAAGTTTTCCGATGACTACTTCCCCCGCCCTGCCCCCCCCCCCCACCCGCGTATCGTACTTGCCTAGGTAGTGGTCACCTCATCACTTTTCTCGAGCAAATTTTGAAAAATCTTAAAACACGTATTTACTCATTTACCGTCAGGAGTACTCTTGCGAAGTTTCGAATAAAATGGTTGAACTAATTCCTTGTTTCTCCATACAAACTATGGACCCTGTTTTATCCCCTTGAGTGAGTTTTGAAAAATCCCCTCGTAGTGCATCTTTAGACCTTATAAGACACCTATATACCAAATTTGGAGTCTCTAGACCTAGCGGTTTGTCAGTCAGTCTGTCCGTTTCTTCTTTTTATGTAATTATATTGTAGATGGTAAGGAACCATTCGTACGCGAGTCCGACTTGCACTTGGCCGGTTTTATTTAAATTTGTGTCAGGTCGCTGCAATATGGGAATATCTTGCTAAAGATCAAGTAAAATTTAGTTAAAAAAAAGCTGTGCTCTGATCAATGAATCACAAAAATAAAAAGGTACACGATTTTTTTAAAATCCAACAAACCGCAATGAACACCTAATCAAAAGAGAATTTATTACAAATTGTTTCGCTCTCACCGCGTTTGTTATCTTTGACCTTGTATTGTTGCTTGTGCACAAATTAAAGAGTGTAGATGTGGAATTTTATACCTATGAGTTTCTGCCATGCTAGTTTGGGAGAAAGGAAAAATGTACTATAGCTGTTTCTGCGACGCAAATACGCCAAAAGTAGCCGTTTATCGCAATTGTGCGTAGAAAAGCTTCACGTTTTCACTTTAAACTGTAAACAGTAGAGTATAAAATAGTTTGAAGGGTTATCCAGGGTCTGATCAAGACCAAATTTTAAATGATATCTCCGTTTCTTTTTAAAAAAAATATTTCAAATGGGGGCAGCACTGGACCCCGAAAAATTCAGGTAGCCCCTTCGTTGACTTCGGAAGATGACTAAGGGAGTTTCCTATCATGGGAGCATCATTGTAATCATTGTGTAGAGTTAGATGGAGATTATTGCGAAGGTCGATTATAAAATTTTATTTGTAACTAATTTTTTATTGTTTTACTGAAAATTTCCCAGAATTTAATTGCAACTTCTCGTATACAAAGGGACACAATATAAACCATTTCTGCTTTTTCGATATATCGTGACGTTTTATCGGACTTTTAATTCACTTTTATGTGTTTTGTTTAGCAAATCGCAATTCGAGTGAAAGGCAACGTTGGCTTTGAATAATTAATCTTTCACACAATACCCCTACCCTACCTGTTATAATTTTTTAACCTGCATTTACGTCCTACTTTCCATTTTGTCGCTCATTGTAAAGGGTAGAAATTTGATTTAATACGTAAAAAAACAGCCAAGTGCGAGTTGAACATAAAATTTTAGGCTCAGTCGTTTCGGAGATCAGGGTCAATTTTCGTCTTGTTTTATGAATAAAATCACAACAGAAAAAAAAAATCAAAACTTTTTATTTTACCAAAATAACAACACTATATTGGACATCCTTATAACGAGCCCTTTCATTTGATATATGTGACACATTAAGGTTAGCAAAGCTTTTTTTTTTCTAAAAATTACTATGCACATCTGTGTTTGGGTCATATGATTACACCTATATCCTAGCAAATTTCACCTGATTTAGTTCAGTAGATTGCGAGCAAATTGGCTGTGACAGACGGACGGACAGACAGACAGACACATAAGTTCACTCATGCGATCCTATAAGGGTTCCGTATTTAAGTTTTCTGTACGGAATCCTAAAAATCTGTTCAACATGTGTTCAACAATGTTGTAAAAATTTTAAGCTGCCTAAAGCCATCTCATATAGTAGACTTCCATGTAATAATGACACCCAGAACCAAGAGATCAACGTGCCTTCTGAAGAACGGAATGCGCGATATATTATATACCACTTATTACCACCCATCCAAAAGCGAACGCTGTTCGGTCTAGCTAATGTCTACCCCTGCACTTCACGTGGCTACTTGCAGACTTTTATGGAGATGCATTTTTGAGCTACTTGGCTGTTGCCTATCAAGAAAATCTATAAATCCAACCAAAAAAATAAATGTGAAAATAGGAGCCTAGTTCAAAATCCAACAAAAGAATTCAGATCCAAATGGCCGCCAAGGTCTGTAGAGAATCCTGAAATTTATTTATAAGAATCTTAACATTTGACTAAGCTAGTTTTTTTACCAGCAATTCTGATATTTAGATGAATAGGACCTCACAATGTAAAACAATAACGCATAACGTAAAGATGATAAGTGGATTAGCCAAATATAAGTAGGCATGCTAAAACTAGCCAAGTCAAATGTTAAGATTCTTATAAATAAATTACAGGATTTTCTACAAAACTTGGTGGCCATTTAGATCTCAACTCTTTTGTTGGATTTTGAACTTGGCTCCCATTTTCACATGTATGTTTTTGCACAGTTGTATCAGAAAGAAGAAATTTTTGATCTCTTCTTTTGCATTAAAATCGATAAATTGAAAAAATAAATAAAACAAATCTACAAAATTCACTGTTTTTTTTTAATTTCCCCTTTGTATACGCGTAATAGTCTACTTGCCAATATCAACTTTCCAGGTTATATGCAAGTACGTTATCTTTTTGATCATTGATTATTGATTATGATTAGTGGTCAATTATATTTTTCAGGTTTTTAAATGTTATTATATCAATAACTGTTATATAATTGAAATTTTTGATTCAAGATCCACTAGAAGACTTTAACGTAAGTGCTTAATTTCATGTATTTAGGTTGCACAGATTTTGAGTTGTGAAGGGGTCAAAAGTAGCTCGAAATGGTTCGTGTAAATATACACACGACTGCTGCGTTGCCAGTTCCTTTTCTCAAACTTGGCTCTGACACGCTGCCGCGTGTCTAGATTTATATCACCCGCGTTACACTGTCAAGGTGCTAAATCAGACAGTCACTACCAAGTACCATGGCAAGAGGGAAATATCAAGCAACATATTTCCATGCCACTCGCCTCAAGTAACTTTCTTGTGCAAACACGGGGCAATATCACGGACGGTTGGAATACAAGAGTTATCTGTTTCCATTTTATTTACTTGTTTTAAACAAAAATTACACGCTCTATGCTCGAAGTACAGTCTACGCAAGGTGGGGAGTTGCGGTCTTTGATTTATAAAGTTTTTGGTTGGAGATCTACACTTGCAAAATAGACCACTGTTTTTTTATTTATTTTATTTGCGGCCAATTGAACACACTTTCATTCTACTTTGTCGTAATACCTAATAAATTAAGACCACTTGTTATAGCGCAACTTGCGTGCCTGACGAGTAGATCTTCTTTTATTGCATTTGAGGTTATCACTTCGTTTCCGCTATTTGGCTTATAATAATTGAATCATCAATTGTACGTTATACTTAAAATATCTAAATCATTATAGTTGTACCTTATACCTGAAAAATTCTAGGTATTTTAGGTAGTTTACAATGTTTACTATTTAATCGAGACATTTGTATTCTCATTTGTAAAGATACAGTGAGTACATAAGCTAGATATTAAAGGTTAGGAGCGTTTTGTCATGCAATAGAAACCTGTATGTTTCCACATTGCAATGCCACCAATCACGCGGCAAACTGACTCCAATACAGTGAAATATGCAGCCGAGGAACAGCAGTGCACCGTATTTATGGTCGAGCTCTATACTCTTAACTTTATATCAAGTGGTTTACACAGATATATGGAGACTGCATTATACAATATATTTATAACAAAAACCCTGTCCGACCCTTGTAGGAGCAACTCAGACCGTCAATATGAACAACTATTCCTATGGAACCAATGCTTGAAACTCGAAAAAAAATATCAAAATGTTCATACAAAAGTGTTCGGCCAGACCGGATTTGCCGAGAACCTTTCTGCTCCATCGGCCATCGGTTCTGCGCTATGTGGGCTCCCGCCCTTGATCGAAGACGCATACACGTGGATGCACTAGCAGCAAGAATGTAGTCAAACGAATCGATTCCCGATACATACATGCCAAAGCGTTACTGGAATGCCTGCTTCTGAGCACCACATTCTACGCATAAGGGACTCTTCTTTAACTATGTAGTATTGTGTGACATTGCTTGTTTTTTATGAAGTAGCACTCCGGCAAAAATCTGATTCAAGTAGCTCAGCTTTTCAGGTTCTGAATAGGGGGCTAGAGAATAAGGGTGTCAGTAATAGGGTCTCGTTGGCACTCTTTGGTGCTCCACTTTGGTTGTGGTGCTTTTTACTCCGCTGTCTGCCCGTCTGTCACAGGGCTCTATCTCTTGAATCGTAATAGCTAGAAATTTGAAAATTTCACCTAAAATTTAATTAAAGTTAAAAATTAAAGGGGATTGTCAGACAAGAGACGTTATTTTTTTAAGCGTTTTTAACACTATCTTGATAATGGCATTAAGACTAAGTGGTAGCTAAAGTGGCGCCCTCATTTGAAATAAATTGTTTAAAACTAAATATGGCGATAATTAAAATTTTGATTTGTATCAATGTCTAGAAAGGCCTTAAAACTATTTTATAAATAACCTTTGAAAGTAATATTTGGTTGGTTGGTTGGTTGGTTGGTTGGTTGGTTGGTTGGTTGACTCTAGTTTTAAAACTGTTTTTCGCCAAAAGTGGCCACTTTTGGCGAAAAACAGTTTTAAAACTAGACGGACCATTAGTAATTATTTCAAAGGTTATTCATAAAATAGTTTGAAGATCTTTCTAAACATTGATACAAATGAAATTTTTAATTATCACCATATTTAGTTTTAAACAATTTATTTAATGAGGGCGCCACTTTAGCTACCACTTCGTCTTAACTACACACTTGAAATTTTCACCGATTACGTATTACTGTGGACGCTATAACAACAAATACATTTTTTTTTCAAACACTGTACGAAGTTACGCATCACGTCATATACGCGTTCGACTAACACTAGACTGGAAGAAATTCCTCCCAGGTCAATTGTTTATCTATTGTTTTATTATTTGCAACAGATGAAGAGTTATATGATATATATATTTTTTTTTTTGTCCATTCGTGTCCCACTGCAGGGCAAAAGCCTCCCCTCTTTCCTTCCACAATTCTCTATCTTGTGTATTTTCTCTCCAGTCCCTGTCGTAACTTTTAAAGTCGTCTGGCCATCTTGTTCTAGGCCTTCCTCTCTTCCTATAGCCATCAGTTGGAATCCAGTTAGTTAGAGTGTGGCCATCTTTCCGGTTGCATGCGGCAGACGTAGGGTTGCCAGATAGGAACTCATCAAATCCGGGACAGTTCTAAAAAAAAAACAATGTCCGGTCGTGGCCATAATAGAAAATATCATATATTTTTTTTTATTTTCAAAGGATTCATATTTATATTTAAAAGATGAAATGCCATTTTTTCAAAAAACATACTTTTATTAGCTGTAGGTATGTAATTAGCTTAAATTGGTAAATTAAAACTTTGGTAGACAATTACTAAATTACAAATTAAATTCGCGCCTCCCGCACTCGCTCACCGGCAGCCATGTCATTCCATTCATTGCTAGTTTATTTTGTTAAAAAATAATAACTTTTCAAAATCCGGGACAATGAGCGCTAATTCCTGGACACGGGACAAGAGGCAAGATTCCGGGACAATCCCGGATTTCCCGGCGGTCTGGCAAGCCTAGGCAGACGTGACCCGCCCAATCCCACTTCAGTCTTGCTGCTTGCTTTCCAATCCACGACTTTCATGATGGGTTCAGCGTAGCGTGGTGTTCCTTACGCGGTCGGCACGTTTAATGCCTAAAATACTGCGCTCCATTGCTCTTTGGCAAACCTTCAGTTTGAACCATTGACCTTTTGTCAGTGACCAAGTTTGAGCACCGTAGGTTAGGATGGGCAAGATACATACGTCAAGTAGTTTTTTCCTAAGGCATGTTGGGAAGTTTCCTTTGAGTAGCTCCTTCATCGACCAGAAACTTTTCCAGGCATTTTCAATTCTCCGGTCAATTTCTTTGTCTTGTCGATCGATGAAGGAGACTACTTGCCCAAGATATATGTAGGTATTCATCAACGTATTGTATGTCTTGCCCATCTACCACGACTCTAGTGCCTTTGGTCATCAGTTTGGTTTTGGTCTAATTCATTTTGAGTCCAACTTGAAGGCTTGCCGTGCTCAGATGATATTATGTAATAAAAATACTTTTTGCATTCTGGGGTGTATTCTAATAATGTAATAAGTTTCCTTTCACATTGTCATATTTTCTGTAAGAGCGATCTTCTTATGTATGAGGCTGGTGGTAAATTTTTTTGCACAAATAAATTCCCAAAGAGTGTAAATATCCGGCAGGTGGCCAGTTGTAAGACAGCCATACGGTCAAACTATTACGGATATTCCTTCTCGATTTCGCATGGACTTCGGTATTCGCCATTACAGACGACAGTATGCCCTTGACATCTGTCGCCGACTATCGGCTCCTGTCGGCGATTACCGGCGACTGTCGCCGACGATCGGACTTATTGACATATGTCACGTGACCGTTTGCGACAGTCGGCGACCATCGCTGATTATGGGCGACACAGGTAAGGTGTTGCCGGCATACTGTCTCGTCTGTAACAGGCCTTAAGTGGCCATTGACATCGTGTTACATTTGGAGCGGAAAATGCGTCGCGGGGCCTCCTTAAAAGCTGATTCCCATCGAGTTCCTTTAGGAGTTTTAAATTTATACGCATTTATTACTAACAACAATTATAACCTAAGTGTATCGGCGTACCGCGCTTTAGAATGATCATTTATTATTTTCATAATCTGTTAACTAGCAGCATGACAGGATTGCAAACACCCACATAACTATTCAAAATACGAATATTTTCGTTGGTTATTCAAATGTACTCACAATGATAAATTTTGAATAAACACTCTCAGAGATATTTACTCACACTAAATCAATAAAAATATGTGAATTGTAAGCCGGACACTGAACGGCTTATTAATCTTTATAGAAACTAACTAAATATATATAGAAAATATTTAGTTCGTTTCAAATGTTTTCTAGCTTCTTAATACAATTTAAATTAAATCTAAACTATGAATAGTAAAATTTAAATTAAAACTAAATAAGTACTAAAACAACCTAAAACTAAAAAAATATTACAAATTATTTAGTCCCACAAAAATATCACCCCTCGGCAGCGTGGCCAAAAGGCTGGCAGCATTACCACGTTGTATGGCAATGCTGATTCTTTGAGCCAGGTAGTTACCAGCATTTTGGTCACGGGATACCTCGAACAAACAAATAAATTTGAATATATTATGGGCTGAAGGACCCCACGGACCAAAAGTTTCTACCCCAAAAGGCTCAAATATGTAGTTTTTTCCAATATACTTGCGCCTTTTGAGGCTCTCTGCTGCAGCTGCTGCTGCGCCAGCCTTTGACTTGGTGACTTGAAGATGGGATGGTGCGACGGTATCCACACAAGTAGCATCCCACACTAAGGGCCGTCCCAATCACCAAGGTACCAATGTCATCCCGTCCGGCCTCTTGCCATCATCTCTAGCCAGGCCATTGGGTTCTAGGGGCGTGGGGATATTGATGGTGGCGAGAGAACGGAGGATAATATTATTTAGGGCTGAATGACGTCCTAAACGACCGGCACTCCTGATGCAGGAAAGTGCGTGAAGTCCAAGGCCATCGACGGTATCCCCGCAGGGGCAGGGATGTGGGACTACACATGTAGCGCCTACCCGCAGCGCAGTTGCCACGCAGAACGCATGGTGCCTGGGTTGTCGGATGGTAAGGTCTGTAACCAAAGTCCAGATTCCCATTGTGCTACGGCCAGAAAGCGGGCACGCTCTACAGAATTACTTGACGTTTCTTTTAAATGGTCTTGTACAATTCTGCAAAGCGGGCCGTCCCAGTGTCTTTGCGAAGTAGGGTAATCAGGAAATTTTGATTTGGAAGTAAGCTTGCCCAGATGTACTTAGCCTCCGAAGCAAATTTCGCTTGGTGAGTTTACATAAATTTTCTTGTAAAGACTTTCAATGCTATGTATCGAAGACAAAAACGCTGGGACAGCCACACTAGAAATTCTGCGGATACCTAAATATTCGTTTCATAGTTTTATACCTGAACTAGCGCAAATCACCCAACGCCACTGCAAAGCAGCACAACTGTAGATGTAATCGGTAACGCGCTAAGATGAAGAATCAGCGGTAGGTAGCAACGCGCTAAAAGGAAGAAATGACGAGATTTATGCGTCTGCGTAAAGCCTGGGTGACTCGTAAATAAAAAAATATTGTAATAAAGTTATCTCGAGCGGCTGGGTATAAACGGCCAGATGTGCCCTGCTGGCTACGTACCAGCGTCGTTAATCTGCAAGATTTACTTAGAACTGTTGAATAAAATCAGATAGATACAGATACTCCATCACGAGTCAAGACTGTACTTTACCGGTATGGACAAGGCCAAGGGCCGTTAAAACTCGAGCACAGGATTGAGTATTACATACCGAACGGAATCTTTCTATCGGAGCACTTTTGGACGTCCTTTAGATGCTATACCGATCACAAAATGATCATAATCGATTACGCAACAAGTTTTTATG
Organism: Acrobasis suavella; assembly: GCA_943193695.1. NCBI lineage: Eukaryota > Metazoa > Arthropoda > Insecta > Lepidoptera > Pyralidae > Acrobasis > Acrobasis suavella. The sequence continues at coordinate 717,150 of OW971939.1, forward strand.
AACGTATTAGATTTTTGATCTTAGGGCCGTAACAGACGGGGCGCAAGTTGCCCCGCGTAACAGCTAGTGATGGGCGGTGCATGAATACTCAATCAACCCATTTGAGTATTTACTCAGTAGATTGAGTAAATATCCTTATTTATCCATTTGGTGAGTAGATTGATTTATATGAGTTGCGACCCATATTTATATTTATATTCATTATTTCATGTTTTCATGACAATTTTAAAACTTAAATCTAGTATACACTTGCAACTCTTGTCGGAAAGTGTGTGTATACGCCATAATATACTTATAATGTAGGTAAACGTTATATGCGACGCTAAAATATATGAAAATACCATACTAATCATACACTGAAAGCAGGCTTCTTTGACTAATTATAATTTTTTGGTGGGAGGTGTGCAAAGACGTAATTTTATGTAAAAAGAAGTAAACAGACATCAAATGCGATGTCAATATATGAGCATGCTCTATTTACTCTATTTATTAAATCTAGTGAGTAAATACTCAAATGGGTAGATTGAGTACTATCCACTGCCCATCTCTAGCTGTTACGCGACGCAACTTGCGCCTCGTCTGTTGCGGCACTTATACTTCGGCAGAGGGGAACGCATCCTGTATTAAATGATCTAAGGCCAAAGAGGATGTAATTTATGAGCGCGCGGCTGCAAGCGCCTGCAGCTGCCTTGACAAGGCGAGAAAAGGGGAGAGGACGGGGAACGGGGACGCATATTGCGCGGGACTTTAAGAGATTCCTTTCTGAATGTAACATTTATATTAATTCTGTGTCTCTACTGTAAACGGCCAGATGAGCTCAACGTTTCATTAAAGTTACTCTTTAAGCAGGCTCCAATTCTTAAAGTAGCTTCTCTGAAATTAGTGTCTTTAAAATCCGATTTTTGTGCGCAGGTAACAAAGTAACTGTTTTGTATAAAGACACCTGTATTTTCAATGGCATTTTTTTTTCGGCATTTACACGTTATCAGATTATTTAATGATCTTTTTTTTGTGACAACAATGAATTCCAAGATATATTTTACTCAGCCTTAAAAGCACTCACATTTATTGATAAGTCATCTTGTAGAAGTAGTAATAAAGACTTCCATTAAATTTCCTTTTTATTCTCGTATGAACTCAAGACTGTCTTATAATGCGGGTCCTTGTACCTTATCCCATACCCTTAAGTATAAAAAAACACTTATCACTTAGAGGACTCAGGTGCGCCTTTTCCTGAGTATATAAAACACATGGTCTCTAATTAATTTATGTTTACGAGAAGAAAGTGCCTTTTACGTATCAAGTTTGAGAAAAGGCAGAGTTTGGTGAGTTTCTTTGCTATATGTCTGACTTAACATATTACCGCGACATGCTTTTACGCACTGCAACATTGTGTATATTTTGCCGAATTTGTTATATTATACCCCAAATTAAATACCACTCGTGGCGAAATGTTTCATCACATGTTTGTAATTTGCATTATTATTCGAGCATTGTAATGCTGTTAAAAAAACAATAATTTGTTAAATTATATATATAAAATTGGTGTAACTAATTTATGTTTGTTCTTACCCTATCTTTAAGGGGGACATATACATTTTTTGAGGTCCGGTGCTGCTTCCATTTTGAAATAATTTTTTTAAAAAGAAAACGGAGATATCATTAAAAATTGTCTTGAGTATGCCCCAGATAACCCTTCAAACTATTTAATGAACTACAGTTTACAGTTTAAATTGAGAATGTGAAGCTTTCATCCGCACATTTGCGAAAAACGGACACTTTTAGCAAATTTGCAAGGTAAAGCTGCACGTTCTCTCTTAAAAACATATAGTTACAGTAGTTCATTAAATAGTTTGAAGTATTATCTAGGGCATACTCAAGACTATATTTTAAATAATATCTCCGTTTTCTTTCAAATAATTTATTAACAATAGGAGTAGCAATGAACTCCGAAAAATTCAATCCCAATAACCTTCCATATGTATCCCCTTAACTACCAAAAATATAAGATAAGAATTTGCTGTTTAGAGCCTTAAAAAGTAAACTCAAATTATGGCAAAATAAATTTCCATCCCTGATGTACGAGCTAGCGTACAGTATTATCTTAAGTCCATGACACTTTGACGTCACGCGGGCCGGCGCGTGTAACCTACATACTGCATATTTTATAAATTTACTTTGTCTTACTAATGCAATAAACGCATTCTGTGGTACCTGTCGGGTTTTACTTATTGACGTCCTTGACTCCTGCATCCAACGTCCGGAACACACCGTGTTTACCTGAAATCTGCATCATTTAAATGTATTGAGACCAAACTGTCCGGTAAACCTAACATTCGTCAATCCGCCCGCTGAAAAGTGGCATCTTCCTTGGGCAGTCTGGAAATCCTTAAATAGACCCCGGTCCAGCACTGGGAAATGCCGTGAAAGCCGAGCCAGTGGGGTCATGTTCTCACTGCCCGATCTCCTGCACAAAGGCAGATCTCAATGAGTCTAACTCCACGCGGTCACCGTGGCAAAATTTGGCCAAACAAACTTAATTTTAGCCAGTTTTGACTCGAAAAAAATAAGAAAGAAGATATCTTTGACCCTCATATTGAAGGTTAATTCATGGATTTTACTTTAATCTCCTCCGAGATACCTCAATATCCATCTTCAATGCTCTACCATGTAGATCACTAAGAATGTATCAGCTGGTTCTCTTCCTGCGCAGTTAATAAATGCAAATCAAGGGAATGCGTGAACAATTGGATACCATCCTGGGTCAAAAACAAATATTTGGTACTGTTAAGAAAATAAAAAGTGACAAAATTTTCGACGTGATTTAAGATTTATTTTTCATTATCATCTTCAACAACTCTCAGGTACCCACTGTTGGGCATAAGCCTGCTTTTGTATGCGCCATCCTGCTTTGTTGTTGGCCATCGCAATTCAGTTATTTCCAGCAACTTCCCTAATGTCATCAACCCAGTCCCACACTACGTTTACCATTTCTGTGATACCATTTATTATTTCAGAAAAAATTATTCAACGAACGCTATTTGGCTCCAAGAAACAATGACGTCATTAGCCCGTATTTCATACAAGTCCCATAGAATATGTTTGTTTTGAAGTTTAGAAAAAGTATCTGATTGGTGTTGTGAGAGGCTAGCAAATTAAATATGATAAATAACAGGAGATACGATATGAGAAAATGACAAGTGCTTATATTTTTCAAAGGCACGTTGTTCGTTGAATGAGGCCACTATAAGTGATCATCCGAGTGATTATGGGATACTCTCACGCAATCTCCCAATCATAAGACACATTTTTATCCCAGATCAACAAAATGTTATCACTCCTTTTTCTGTATGTGTTTGTTAAGGTTTGGTAGTATTGTTAGGGTTCTGCCGAAACTAAGATGATAAGAAATTATAAACTTGATTACTGTTAAAGACAATATTGGCAAGCCAAAACTCAATCCTGACACGTAAATTAAACCAAAATGGCCGGCGTCGACGCATTATTTGTACCTGCGCCGATAACCGTTTACTTTGAAGTCCGCTATTTTCGTTCAACTTATTTGTGTCGCATTGTACAATATTGTTTGACGTAAAATGAGTACGCGCGGCGCTCTTGATGACCTATTGCGAAACTGAATATAAAACTAAGTGAAGTGATGAGTTGAGTAAAAATGCTGACACTGTAGGTAAGGTGATAGCTCGTACAAGAGTCATATTTTTTTTTTACATTATTTTGGTTTAGGCATTTGTTCTCAATCTCACCTGATGGAAAGCGACGATGAAGACTAGGATGAAGCATGCCTATCCAAAAGATACCCATTCAATCTACTTTTGAATGTCCCGGGGCTGTACTTCTCTGGGAATATAGACGCAGGCAGTTCATTCCACACCTTAGCTACTCGAACCAAAAAGGAATTGTCAAAGCGTTTAGTTCGAGACTTAGGTATTTCAACGACAAAGGGGTGAAACCCCTGTCCGCGCCTCGTAGTCCGATAGAGAAATGGTGAAGGTTTCATGAGATCAAAAAGATTAAAGATCATATAGCTAACACAATCAAATTTATACCCAACATTTGATTTGATTTAGTATACATCTTATAACTGAGCTTGGCCGAAGTTGCATAATGTGGCAACCTTTCTTATCCTTACTCCTTACTATTACATAAATGCGAAAGTAACTCATTATGTCTGCCTGTCTGTTACCTCTTCAAGCTTCAACTGTTGAATAGATTTAGATGAAATTTGGTATAGATGTAGATCGAGACCCGCGAAAGGACAAAGAATACTTTTTATCCCGGTACGAGGTTCCCGTGGGATTGTTAAAAAATTAAGGCCACGCGAGCAACACCGGGGGCATCACCTAGTTGAATCATTGAATTCTAATTCTTGTAATTCTATGGTAGCAAACAAAGTTTGCGCCGTAAATAATTTCTAGAGATCAAACTTGAAAGGAAAGGTGGAAGCTAGGAGAGGAAAAGGAAGACCAAGAAGATCGTTCATAGATGGAGTAAAAGAGAAGACAAAAATCGTGTAGTACAGCGAGGTCAAGTATTTAGCTGAAAACAGGGAGACATGGAAAATACTCCAAAGACAGCAACCTAGTTCTTAAATTCATTGATATTACCTAAATATTATGAAGCTAAACACTTTTTTATATCAAGGTTTGTATGTCCTACCTCTCAGTAATTACTTCAGCCAATGTAATTACTATTAGAAGGCAACTCAATTCAGTTTTAATTATATCATCTGTTTTGTTTACTCCATTTGGTTGATTAAGTCAAGGAAAAGTTTACTTGGTAGTCTATCATTCAAAGGGCACGCATGTTTAGTAGGAAGAAGTGTAAAATGGCTTTATTTCACATTGAATGCCTTAATTTGGCTCGTTGGCTTTATTTTTAGGGTTCCGTACCCATAGGGTAAAAACGGGAACCTATTACTAAGACTCCACTGTCCGTCTGTCTGTCAGTCTGTTTGTCACCAGGCTGTATCTCTTGAACCGTGATATCTAGATAGTTTAAATTTTCAAAGATGATGTATTTCTATTGCCGCTTTAACAAAAATTGCTAAAAATAGAATAAAATAAATGTTTAATAGGGCAGGCTCTCATACAACAAACGTATTTTTTATAGATTTTGGTACGGAACCATTCGTGCGCAAGTTCGACTATTACACTTGGCCGTTTATTTATTATTTTATTTCCTATTCTGCTGGTCTTGGAGGAAACAAAACGGAGAACGTACCCATTGCTTCTCTTCCCGTGGAGACCCTTGAAATCGATTAAGGGACTCTATGAAGATCTTGAGAAATCATATCACTTGACGACCTCCGTGGCGTAGTGGTCACCATGCTAGTCCGCCACTCAGAGGTCCCGGGTTCGATCCGCGGTCAGGGCAAGTTGGAAAATGGCCTTTTTCGAACTGTCTTGGATGTTAATCCATTTATGTATTTGTTATAAAATATAGTATCGTTGAGTTAGTATCCCATAACACAAGTCTCGAACTTACTTTGGGACTAATTCTATCAGTGTTAATTGTCCCTATACATTTATTTTTTATATATATATTTATATCAATAGGCAGTGTGGCTTTAGGCACTAGCTGTCCCTCTGACAGGCACGATTCTGATCCTCATTAGACGCGATTTTTGCTCTGAGTTTGTATTCATGTACGGTCTTTTCAACTACCAACACTTGCGTCCGGTGAAGGAAAACATCGTGTTTGGACGTCACGCACACGCCATGTCCACGCCTAGCGCGCTTTGAGTTAGTGTTGCAAGCAGTAGTATAAAAAATCGATAGTCTATCGAAACTATCTTGACCTTGAAAAACAGTCACAATATCGATAGGGCTATCAATAGCATTGAATAACCGATACTATCGATAGTATTAAGTGTCAATAGTTTGCAATACTATTGATATAAGGTAAAACTATAGATAGTGTTCGAGGTAATCGAACAGCGAATTTATCCACTAAGCATGTCAGCATTTTACATTATGACGATAGTTAGGCAATAAGTAATTTAGTACGCAATAACCAGCCGCTCGGCGTGTACCTACCATTTCTTACCATTTTAAATAAACCATTAAGTTTTAACCGTTCAAATCACCATTTTATTCGTGCTCCATCTTTCACCAAATAACCATTTCATGTAGCAGCGAGTCTCTGATACGTTAGGGTGAACTGCTACAGGTAGTATCGATACTATTGAATTTAAATCTTATCGACAGTATTCGATACTATCAATAGTATCGATAGTATCGGTTATTCAATACTATCGAAAACCCTATCGATATTGTGACTGTTTTTCAAGGTCAACTATCGATAGTTATGCAACGCTAGTTGTAGTCAACTTGTACAACTCAAATTGCATTTACCGAAGACAACACGCGCACTCCTCGCCTACGCTTACGCCACGCCGCCTTGTGCCTCCTCGCGTCCACCCGGCGCTTGCCGCGACTGGACTTCGGTAAATGCAATAGAGAACATGCAATATTTTTACTTTAAGTCAACGAATTTCATGCAGAAACCACTAGTACATTTAAAAATTAAAATGCTTCTATAATAAAACTCAAGTAATATGAGCATAAACTACAGTATATTTGTCTATATATAAATATAACGATTTCTTTTAATTAGAACAGAAAACCCTTTTTCTTAGTAGCCAAAATAAGGTTAACATTTTAATTTCTTACGTTCTTTCACACAGCCTCGTAGGAACTTTTAAATGTTTCGGAAGTTAATATTATCCACATTTATTGTTGTATTTTATACTTTTAACTTGTTTTATAATTGACAAAGTTTCTTCAAAATAAACTTATTTTTCCTTCTTGAAGTTCGATGATATTCGCCTCTAAAAACCCATTAATGTTGCCATCGCATAAAGTAATATAATACCATCTTTTAAAACGTTATTTAGAAGTTTAGTAATTTTATTTTATTCAAAAACTTCGTGAAACCTAACACTTCCATTTATTGCCGAAAATTGCGGTTTCAAGCTGACAGTTTAAATTTTCGCGCGAAAACAGACGGTGACGTCACACGTGTCTGGCATTGCCGAAAAACTGATATTTTTATAATCGATAGTTCCAATCAAAAAATGCCAAAATATCCATAGGCCAATCAATAGTATCGATAGCTATTTTAGAGTAATACTATTAATAACCAACAATACTATCGGTAGTATCGATCGATGACGACGAACAATCTATACTATAGATAGTATTGAAAAAAAAAAAGATTGTTTTTCATAACACATAAACTATCAATAGTTTTACAAACCTAATACTATTGATGTTGGTTCGTCGTCAGGATTATTGCGTATCTGCAAATTTTCCTTGACACTAAAAAGCGGTCCTAGAACCTGAAGTAAGCCAAGACGCTATGAATAGGGATATATATGCTCGGTGTTTTTCTACGAAATTTAATATTTAGTTAATAAACAAGTTTAATAAGTCTAACGAGTAGTTTATTTGCAGACTTGCATTAGGAGAATATTGACATCCATATTAGCAGCTTGGCGCAACAGCAAATATTAAATTTGAAAATTTCACTAAATTCAAATTCAAATTCAAATTCAATTCAAATTCAAATTCAAATATATCTTTATTATCATAGGATATTTATAATATCTCCTAATAATCGTCACTTTGTTTTATTGCACAATAATTGTTGACGTCAAAAAGTTACTTATGGCTAAGTTTACTGCCGCCTCCAAAGCGCTAGTGCAGAAGAAGCGGTAACAAACTGCACTGAAGCATTTTCTCCACGAACGTCAACTCACAATGAAATCATTATATATACAATGTTCTTTTTAATTAAGTACAAATATTTTAAGAGGTGATTCAGTCCATCATTTTGAACAACTTTTCTCAATAAATATATATCGAAATACGAAAAATTTTTTTGCATTTTTCATAGTAACGATATCACGTGACTACTTCGATCTGTATGAGAACCTAAATATTTTTTTTCGTATTTCGATATACATTTATTGGGCAAAGTTGTTCAAAATGATGGACTGAATAACCCCTTAAAATATTTGTACTTAATTAAAAAGGACATTGTATAGTTGATATGTGGACAGAGTATACATTGTTTGTTGTCATAATTTAAATTAATTTTTTTAATGTCGAAATTTGGAAATAATGTCACATCAAGTTGTAAATTTTACACTAAAGTATTTCCTTCTATGGTGTTTTGGGATGAAAGAAAAAACTTAAAATGTTCCAGCTGCTTCACTTTCCGCGCAGATCATAGAAGCCGATCAAGGGAATGGATAAAAATTTTACACGAATTTTCCACCCACCACTATTTTGATTTCATTTTCCACCTTCCCGCCCACCATCATGCTAAAAGTGGGCTTTGAGTCATGCTGCCCTGGGCTCTGTCTGCTATGAGGCTTATTGGTTAGCTGCTGACTCTTGCAACTCGCAAGAGTCAAAATGATAGTTTGGTATTTTTGATTGAAACTTATCGATTTTTCGGCAACACTAAAAGTTAATGACAGACACGAGTGACGTCACCGCCTGTTTCCGCGAAAATTTAAACTTTTAGTTTTATACCGCAATTTTTGGCAATAGATCACAGTATTTTGATTTTTTTATCCATAAATGGTCTATTATGTCTATTATGCATAAAATTCATTCAATTTTAAACAAAAATAAGAATATTGCATGTTCTCTATTTGAGTTGTATTGATGTGTGATAGGACTCAAATTATACGCAACAAATTTAAACTGCGCTTGTCGTGCGCAAGGCGTTGGCTTAGCGTGCGCGTGTCCTCTAAATGCATCCTAGGCAGCTCGAAAAATCTTACTACAGTATTAGCTATTAACACTCTATACTGGAGAAAAAGAAATGGCACCATCTAGTGTCGGAGGCCAAGATCCACTTCGGGTCGCTGCGCCCCCGTAGTAAGTACATTCTGTCTATGTTGTACACAATTCTTTTTAATCCTACTTCTACTAACTATTTACGAGAATTATTTACATTCTTCAGTGAGTCTCAAGTTCGTCTTCTACGCAGCTCTGAAAATCTTTCTTTAAGAATTCCTTTTCACTCCAATGACTTTTTCTCGCGTTCTTTCTCTGTTCGAGCCGTACGCCTATGGAACTCACTACCACTTACTATCCGACGCGCCGAAACGTTAGCCAGCTTCAAATCCCAAGTTAAATCTTATTTTCTATCCTTATGAAAGGTAAATAAACATCCTTCCCTTGTTTCCATTTCTCTTCATCTCGTAATGTTAATATCATTTTTTTTCAGTGTAAGTTGTATGTATTTATGTAAGATGTATATGTATGTTTATTGTAATTATTGTAAGTATGTTTATATTGACCGCCCCGCACTACCTAATTTCCCATTACTATTTTCTATAATATAACGAGGTTGCCTGGAAGAAATTGCTTAGCGATAAGGCCGCCTTTTGCGCATTTCCTAGTTTTTAAGATTATTATGTCCTGTATTTATTTATTTTGTGCAATAATGGGTATTGTGTTGTATTATATTGTAAGTTACTGGAGAAGAAGATAGGAGTCTCATTTTCTATTCATATTATTTCTTCAAAGCAAACATTGTGAAATGGCAACATTAGCATGGAGCATTCTAGAAAGTCGTTAGCTAATTGCTGCATCAATCAACGTCGCTGGCTTTTGTCCTCTAATTAGTTATTTTTGATCAGCCCTGCCCACTCACTAACGTTTCTGTAAGCAACTGCAGCCTGTAGCAACTGTTCATTTTTGCCCGATGACGGCGAAGATAATGGAGAGTAATGTATTTCACCGCTAGGTATGTAATCATACGTTTGTATGTTCATCAGTTCTTTCGAATCATCTATGATACCCATGAGAAATGAGGTGTCGTTGGAAGCGTCTTCGCTGTCCGCTGGTAATGTAACGTCATAGTGAATTTCATATAGCGCCCGCTACAGGCCATAAATTAATGAAATAAAAAAAAACCGTGTCGTGTAGGGTATTATATAAAATGATTAAATTAGCACAATTCAATAATATATTCAATAATATTAACTGTTTCTCCCTGCTGTGCTGCATTCACTGAATAAACGTACGTTCAGCAATAATCTTTCCCGAAGGCTGGTTTTAGTTTTCAAAACTATCTATATCGTGTCTCATAGTCGGGTTTTCGTTCTTTCTAAACTTTGGTATGTCGATTTGATCTTATATAACTTTAACTACAAAAAATTAAAATTAAGTAACTTTTAGTAGACACCCGCTACTACATCATAATATTGGAGATTAATATTTATTAAAATAGAACGGAATAGAGTAGAAATAGACTCTCTGCTTTTAGAATATAAAAACAATGGCTTTTTCGCCTTGCAGAAATTTCACAAATAATTGTATCAATATGAACCACATAACTTAGTAATTGAAGTTTTTTTTTTTAAAGAATCAAATGTGAGGGAAAACCTTTCATTATTATCATAGTATTTTTCTTTTGCATTCTCATTCATAATAACTTCATGACCTTTGTTTTTAAACAATCTATGTTGTCTGACATCTAGACCAACCTTACACGGCTTCCCTAACTTTTTCATTTAGAGATTCTTTCAGACTTCGCTTCATAAATGTTGAATTAAAAATGTTTGGTGTAATTTTCTTTGTCTGTTTGACCTTCCTCTTTTTGCTTTTGAATAAAGTATGCCTTCGTCAAAGAGATTCCAAAATTAAGTACTTTTTAAGGATTTGTACTTTTTAGGGTTTCGAATCCTTTAAGATGAAACAAAACGAAACCCTTATTATAAGTAGGTTCAATAAAGCCCCTTATGTTAGCGATCACTGCTGGTTTTGCTGAATTAACTACAAAAAACAACCATTAGAAAAAAAATTGTCTATCCAAACACGCCGACCTAGCCAGGCTGGTATCACTCCCCGTTTAGGTATCGAAAATGTACCTACATTAATACTATGCGCGCGGCAACCACTCCGGAGTGGTAACTTTAGTTATATGAATCGTTTGTATAGAGTAATAAGAAATAAATTGGCTTGCAATGGATGTCTAGGTATCTAAACGAAGAGGTGCTGAGTTCTGACGCGAGCTAAATTAAACCATATCGTTAATCACATTGAGTAGATATTTCTTTGAATTTCTTTTCTGAGTGAGACTTCTGTACGGCTAGCGTTTTAGATTTATTCGATATTTTGAATCAAGTTCATTTGAATGTTACTTACATTCAAATGAACTTGATCGGTGAAATAATATCCAAAATTATAGACCACAGTTACTGCAAGCATTGCATAATGTACCACGTCGAATTTGGATCCTTTTTATGTCATATTTATTCAGAAAACTTTCACAGCCGGCTTCATTTTTCTGAAACGCTTTTGCGGTAATTTACCGGTGACGCGACACCATAGCCGTCACGTTAAAATTTGGGACGCCAGGGCAGAGCAAACATAAGGGTGTTTTTGATGGAGCCTTAAGGTGGCTTCAACCCTCCTACGCTTTAGAAATGGGTCATGTCTTGGCTGGAAATATTTAAAAGATAAGTTATTAATTACTAATGTGGGGACCGGAGCAGGTGTGAACTCGGTTTTTGTAAGGATTTAGACGATAACATATTATTTCACATAATTTAGAAGTACTTATATTCAAGTTCGATGTGATTTATTTCATTTTAATTTACAAAATCAAGAAATAATAATATTAACACATTATTAATTGTTCTCTTAAATTGTATTTATGTGTGTACAGTAACGCTTTTACAAACAAACAAACTTACAAACACAATAATTATAATGATTGCATCAAAATATTTTGATACGAATTATAAACTACAGATATTAGATTTCGGAAGGCGGCTTTATTGCAACTGCAACATCTTTCAGGTAACCACCATGCAAGTGACCTAAGTACGAGTACATAAGAGTATGTTTAACGAAAATAGAAACATTACCAAAATTCAAGTGTAACTTTAAGTAAATTTGCCAAAATAGCCCCTGAAAGGATTATTTATTAAAGAGATAAAGAGACTTCTCCGGATATTTTATCCAAATTATAAGGAAGAGAAGCCTTTCTTTGTGAATATTTAAACAGGAAGTAATAAATTACTTTTTATTAAGTATACGTTTAAGGAATTTTGGTTCGGTTTCTTTAACCTAATCGTTTAACAGAAACTCTTTTTGCCACAGAAAAAGAAAACACAGTAATGAACTCATAGTTGAAGCAAAATAATATTATTGCCATATAAATGGTGTCTAGTTCGGTATTTTATGAAATAAATTGTGTTATTATTTATAACAGACTAATATTATTTAAATTATTGGTTTTTAACAGCATTATAATGCTTGGATTATTATGATTAGGGACAGGGTTCGAATCCCACTCATGGCGTTATTATTCGTAACATTTTTTAATCTAAATAATATTATTCATTTCAAATAAGTACTTCAAATGACATAATTGCTAAATTTCTAAAATTAATAACAAAAAAAGATGTACAGTTGTACAGTTGTGGGCTCGTTGGGAGACGCTTCTCATCACTTGGATTCAAAAATATGTTCTAGATATTCGGTTTATTTCGGATACTATCGTCAAGCGCTGGAAGTTTTCATCTTGTAAATGACCTGCTTCGTTTCAAAAATCTTTCTTCCTTTTACAACTAGAATGTAAAAATAATTTAGTGTATTTAGGTTATCAAGCTCCTCCGATTTCTGGTCAAAAGTCATAAAGACTAACAATACCTAAGTAAAATTTTTACTTACCATTCTTAAGAGCGGCTTTCCCGTCTTACTTTTCATACAAATGCTTCTACGTGATTATAGCGTCGTAACTGATGTTTCTTGAAAATTTTTGAACTAATAGAACTTGTGCGCTATTTCTAGATAACTATCGAAATAAAAAAAAAACAAATTCAGTATAAGCCTCCAAAAATCTGCTTTTTTGCATAAATTTTAGCTGAACTTTGACAGTTTATAAAGTACTAATAAATTGTAAAGGTAAAAAATAATTTGATACAAGCCTTGCAAATATAATAGAAATTTAAAAAAACATTATTTCACACACTTGTGAGACTTACTGACAAACACGTATTAACAAGTTTCACGTACGAACAAGTTTCATGAAATTTTAGCATTCTATAAATAGTTGATATTCGTTTGATTGATAGTTAATAATAATACTAATTTCACTCAATAGAATGCAAAGCGAGCTTTCAGGCGCTATCTGTCACTTTTTGCTTTGCCTCTTTTTCTAGCACTAGGGTGAAACAACAAGATTTTCAAACTATGCTTGCGTTGACGATAGAGCGGAAAGGGCCGCCTTAAAGCTAATTATTACAAAATATTCATTTTTAGCTTTCAAACAAATTTCCATTGAGGCTCCAGTGCAGCCAAGTGCGGAATAGCTTTGCTGAGATTATATCAGATTAGTGCCATTTTACTCAAGCGGTAGAGATGGGAACAATATTTTCATTTATTTGTTTTTTTTTACACGGAATACTTTTGTTTAGAGCCTAAATTTATTCATAAAAATGAGTGAGTATACTAGTATTATAAATTGTATAATATGCTGAGCAGATATTTTTATGCAATTGACTGAAAAAACAAGTTCTCCCTAAATCAGTAGCGTTATATTTATACCTGAATTAAGGCGTGTATATTTTATTTAAACACACCTGTATATAAATCCACTAGGTCCTGAACTAAAGCGTTCCTCTGCAGCCAGTCCATCCCTAAGTGGACTATTCTCATAGTCATTAGTTTGGCGTCCCTACTCATGGTTTAGATGAAAGGTATGATAAAATAAATAAATAAATAGATACAAATCGAACTGATTGACCTAGCCCCAAAGTACTGAAACTTATATTATGGGGTACTAAACTAACTTAAGTAAACTTTGTTTTGTAATAAATACATAAAATATAGATAAACACCCAAGATTCAAAAAATTTTGAAAAAAGTCCATTTCCTAACTTACACTGGATAGGAATCGAAACTTTGAATACGCCTCTAAGCCTCTCAGTTTGAAAACACAGCACTACAACTGTGGCTGACGAGCCACATCGCTGTCAAGATTAGTTCTCGTATTTAACGACGCTCGAAACTCGGGAAATGCATATTTAACTGTACATTTGTGCAACCATTTGTCTTCTATAATTTGTTACTAATGTTTGAATTTAGTATGTATTTGGCTCTTGTTATTTTAAAACAACTTACGACTTTACTGACAATCGCTTGATCGATTTGGCTCGTTTTGTTAGCTTATAAATAATTATGTAAAATGAAAGTAGGTCTAATTAAATTATGACAAATAATACATGTATTTCATTAAAGTACACATTCCCTCTAATATGGTTGAGTTTAACGATGGCTGATCCGTGCGTCAACTCGTGAACGGGTGCTGCCGGGAGGGACTGGTCAGCTCGGCTTCGCTTTTTTTTGACTACTTAATATTTTTTATTACGCAATTTATGTTTGTTTACTTGTTCGCAAGCATTACATGTTATAATGTGTCAACATTGTATTATATTATAAGTATTTATTAATTAAAAGACAATTATAATAATATGACAAAGCCCTTCTGGCGAGTTGGCGACCAATACTGTGAAAATGAGTTTCTTTCGGCGTTTCTTCTCAGCAGTGGTCGTTACGAAGCGCTGGTATCGGTAGCTTTTCTTTAAAAATAAATTAAATTTTAATATACTTTACACGTAACATAAATTATACTTATTGACGTGTAAAAGTGCCTGTAAAGGACAAATTACTGAATAAACATTTGAATTTGAATTGAATCACATATGTATAGCACAGTTACTAGTTAACGAAAAACCGAATCTTGAAAAAAAAATCTCATTATAAAAATAAAACTATTCTGCAAAAGAATTAAATATTTTACTACGTTAACAAAACCTTTTGGAACGAAGTTCCTTACGGCAGGCTTGGAGGAGATAGGGATTTTGCTGCGCGACCGAACTGAAAAAAATGTGATAGTAAAACCGTAAGGATGACCTCGTTAAATAAAACCGTTAAATGAGACGTGCGCAGGCGCGACAGTCGTATACACAAGCGAGTAGTGTATAATACCTTTGAGCACGATTTTTCTTTTGCAAATTGTGTCGATTCTACATTAGCCGAAGGAACTTCGTTCCTACCTGGTGTCCCACGACACCACATTTCTTTTTTTATATCACTTTTTTTGTAGGGATTAAAACATATTGATTTCTTATACTCACCGCACCAAAACCCCATATTCTTATACATCCTTATACATCCTTTTGTTTCACGGAAAATCTAGAATACATTCAGCTTTTTATAATTATTGTGGGAAAGTTATAATAAGTCGTAGTCTAATGAAAGCGATAGGAACAAAAAAAATCTCACCTGATGGTAAGCGACGATGAAGACTAGGATGAAGCATGCCTATCCAAAAGATACCCATTCAATCTACTTTTGAATGTCCCGGGACTGTACTTCTCAGTTAGTAGTGATTACCTTTGACTCATTTTCAGTGACATACAATATGTAACAAAACCATATCCAATCCTTGTAGGAGTAAGTGCCGGACCAGACGGGACGCAAGTTGCGTCGCGTTTTATTTAAATAAGCTAGAGATGGGCAGTGGATAGTACTCAATCTACCAATTTGAGTATTTACTCACTAGATTTAATAAATAGAGTAAATAGAGCGTGCTCATGTATTGACATCTGTTTACTTATTTTTACGTAAAACTACGTCTATGCACACCTCCCACCAGAAAATGATATTTAGTCAAAGAAGTCTACTTTCAGTGTACGATTAGTATGGTATTTTCATATAATTTAGCGTCGCATATAGCGTTTACCTACATTTTAAGCATATTATGGCGTACGCACACACTTTCCGACAAGAATTGCAAGTGTATACTAGATATAAGTTTCAAAATTGTCATGAAAACATGAAATAATGAATATGAATATAAATATAAATATGAGTCGCAACTCATATAAATCAATCTACCCACCAAATGGATAAATAAGGATATTTATCAGGTATTTACTCAATCTACTGAGTAAATACTCAAATGGGTTGATTGAGTATTTATGCATCGCCCATCACTAGCTGTGATGTTTATTATTATATTACTATATATAATACTTTTAATTTAAATAAATGTTTATTAGATACAATATTAGAAAATTAAAATAAAAGGAAAATGTACTGTAAAAAAGTGTTAAAATGTCTACAGATTAGAAGTCAATTGAGATATAATTTCGCTAATACAAATAAGTTAATGTCATGTCAAGTTATGTCTATGGTCAATTATTTTTTAATTGTTTTATTCTTATCACACAAGTATTCATCTGTGGAATAATATGCTTTATTCACTAAAAAGTCAAATACTAAGCGTTTGAATTTATTAATTTCATTACACCTTCTTATTTGGGTGGGTAGTTCGTTATACAGTCTAGGGGCCATTGCACAAATACTTTTGTGTAAACAATCAGATTTGTCGGTATTTGATGAAGTTTATCCGAGCGACGTAGGCTTTTAACAGGACCAAACAAATCATTGTTAATTTTTACGAAAACACATACTTCGTTTACGTATAATGATGGAAGAGTTAGTATCTTTAAATCTTGAAACTATGGTTTGCTTGTATCTCTTTGTTTTAAATTAAAAATTGCTCTTATAAATTTTTTTGTGCTAGAAACACATTTCCATTATTAGTATTTTTTTTTCCTCGACTAACCAATCATTTGGGGCATTGTTGAATAGTTCTTTTAAAAAAATTATGAGCTTGTATATGATATTTTCGTTCCTTTTAAATGATTTATTTCAAACGGGGGCAGCACTCGACTCCGAAAAATTAATGTATCCCCTTAAACAATTTATTCTGTGAAAAAAGTGTATTATTTGGTTTTCCCGGCATAAAGTTGTGTTATAGTCAGTCATAGCCGTTGTTAATGTGGAAAATTTCCCACTTCAGCCTCGAGGGAAAAGGCGGGATGAAAGTTCTTTACGAAAAATTATGCCGCGAACATTCGGTGAAGTGAATAAATATGTGAGGGATTTAGGAGGACGAATGGCTGAGAGTTATTTCGGCGTTTTATCAAAAAAAAGCTGAGAAATTGTTGCTAAAATAAATGTACCTACTGCCGATTCCAGTTTAAAAGAAACGAAAGATAAAATAAACTTATTGGACTAGAATTAATTTATTGGAACGAGATTGCAGCTGCAACAACGTAGCTCACTACGTTTATTCGAATTATCATATTCGATTGACTTTTTGACACAAATTGGTTGGTTATTGGTCGGTTCAACTAATTATATTTTAACGACTAACGTTGCGTAGAAAACGCCGTTTTTAGGGTTCTGTAGTAAACAAGGAACCCTTATAGTTTCGATTAGTGACTATAAGTACTAGAAAGCTGTGCTTTGGCATGGGTCATGGCATGGGTTTGGCATTGACTGCCTCAAAGGGAAGATCTTCCCAGCAGGCATGGTGTTGCGCCTGGGGAACCGCGGCTCCGATGGTATATAGTCGGAAGTTAGTATATTTGCAGCGAATCGGGCGAACTCCGAGATCGAGATGTAGAATGCTTCTTGTGAACTATATTGTCGGTTGTCTCTTGATTGTAGTTCCGCGTAGTGGCCGTAGAGGTCGCCACAACTATCCCATCCCATTAAAACAGAAGTTAACAATTTAATTAACGTTAGCTTAATCTATTTGATTTGTTCTTTCCTATAAATCTATCTAAAGTCTATAAGACTGGTCACGGAAATTCGTTTCCCTGATTCGTTTGACCTAATTCAGGAGTTTGCTAATAAAACTCAGCGGCACAATTAGATAGATCGCCTTGGGGATCAACAATTTAATTTTGTTCTTCCGAATAACATTCGTAAATTGTCGCCAAAATTAGATTTAGAGAAGGTACGGTGACACCAAAATAACTTCTTTATCCCTTTAGAGACAAACATCTTTGCGCCCAAATTACGCTCAAATTAATTAAATTCTATACTTAGGCATAATTTTTCAATCAATAATTATTATTATTAGAGTGAAGGACTACTTTACTTTGAAATTAAAACTAAACCAGAAGATTTGATAATAAGTAGATACAGTCTTCAAGCGCGGATCCAGCCCTCAAAAAAGGTTGTGGTCACAGCTACTAGAAAATCGGCTAAGTACGAGTCGGAGCTCGGAGCATGAACATGTTCATTAACAATCATGCAAGTCGTTTATGAACTTTTGAATTAGATTATTTCCTTTTTTCTGAGCATCAGGACTTTGGCCTTAGGAGGAAGTCGGACCCGATTTCTTAAAATTAAATAGTCAGTTTCGATCCAAACCTATTTCAATCAATAACTTACATTTTTTTCTTTTTTTCTAGTAGCCAGTAAGCCAATATAGGGGCACTAGACTGGGTAAATAGGTATCTTGAAAAATTGGGCGCTTTTTTACAGTAGTGTGCGCTTTTTCCGTGGCACGTCGCGGTTTTCGAGCGACCACTTCTGGCAACCCTGGCCACGCACGCCTCGCTATACGCGGCTCGAAAGTTTTGGCGGCACGGCAATAGGTAAGTTGTCAAAAATGTGACATAAGTCATAACATGTCAGCATATCGTCTATGGCTCTTTGCTGCGTTCCGAATCACGCACGTTTCATGATTCATTGTGTTTTTTAAATTTTATTAAGGCATATTGTTTATTATCATCAGCCTATCGATCTCAATAGACCGTAAAAGTGAGACGTCACAAGTCTATTAAGGTTGTGGGCATGCCCATCGTGCCCACAACGGTGGATCCGCCCTTGACAGTCTTCTATTTGGAAGATCTTTAAGGCATGTCAGTTCATTGCACACTACAATAATACCGAAAGATTTATCTTTCTAACACTAAAGATTAAATAAATTTATTCTATTTGTTTATTAAGGTTGTCCAATTTGAATTGTGAATGCTGACAAGCTCAAGGGACTAAATTCGATTCCAAGCTGAAAAGCCATCGATCAAATTCTCCGCAGACTCAATATTTAATGAAATTTCACGACTAATTACATTCCAGAGTGTTCCTACGTTTTATCAATCACAAACTGCCGAACGGGAATAATAAATAAACAAAATTGGCGAAATTTCGTCAATGGCTTCCATTGACTTTCATTTATGTTTGTCACGCTAGATTAATGATTGTTGTAACCAACTTCTTATGTCCTACCATTATCCCTTTACCTGTCCCTATAAATAAAACAATAGATAAACAATTGACCTGGGACGAATTCCTCCCAGTAACAGGTAAGGGGTTATCCATTTATTTTGGTATATAGAGTCGGTGTAAAATGTCTTTTTTTGTCTTGTCGGAGAGTAGTGGAATGGAGACCGCGACAGGGCCACAGGAGCGTACGAAGACCAGCGTTAAGATGAGCCGATGACATAACCCAAGTAATGAGAAAGACCTGGATGAGAATGGCATGCATATGAGGAAACCTACACTCTACAATGGGTGGAGAAAAGATGAAAGAAGATAAAGTTTGCAGCAGGCTAAGAACAGAACATAAATAATTAGAAAGAAAAGTATTTTATTGGGATAAATAAGAGGTTTCTGCCCAAAACTGGAACAACTAGTTGATTTGCCAGGCAAATTAGAAAATTGCCTTTCAAGAACGCTAGCTAGTGTTGAAAAGCGGAACTACATATTCCAATTGATATCCGTAGCGCTAATTATTATTTACCAAGAAAATTAAAAAAATCCCCGACTTAAAAGCGTTTTATAACTTTTAAATGGCTCAACTGATGTTCATCAAACGTAGCTCAGAATTACCGCAAGGAAACTCACTTTAACGTTAAGAAAACCGCATGAAACCAGTCCATTCGTTCAAGAGCTACGATGCCACAGACAGACACATAGACAGACTAACAGACATTAGCGTCAAGCTCACCTCCTTTTATTTTATCGAGGGTTTAAAATGAAAAAAGGTGATCAATCAATCCCAATCAACAATCTAGATATGGAAGTCCCTGCCGCCGCTCTATCATTTTAATTGTGTAAAAGCGAGCCCTGTCAATCCGTCCATTGCTGATTACTTCAAAATATAACACAGGAAAACTGCTCTAAATAATATACAGGTTTTTGGCGAAGGCCCGTGAATTATGACAGGTTAAAGCAACGCCCGGGGGTGCGTGGGAAACTGCGTTATATTTGACAAGGTTAGAGGTCTTTGGCTAAATAGTGTTATCAATTGTGACGACGGCCCTCTTGCACCGCACCTCACCGCACCGCACCCCGCGCCACCCATAAAAAGGCGGTAGCGAGCTGGACCGCGGCCTTTTTCAACTACTCGTGAAGCCGGGCAGCAGTACACCAAAGCTGAGTAATTCCTATTATCCTGGATCGACGAATCTCGTGGCCTGCTAATTTTCAGTGTTCATTGCCTAAATATTCACTATGTAGAGATAAATTTTCATGTTTGGAAAGGCGTAGTCACACGTTACATATACCTACCTACCGTAGCACTTTGACAACGTGTGACTACGCCTTTACAAACATGAAAATTTATCTCTACATAGTGAATATTGCATACTTCAGAATAGTATTGTATGACATTATTGTCAATTTACAACGAAGGCATCTTGGTAGAGTCTACTGTGTCCATTTACTTGCAACTACATTAGCAACTTTGTTCAGTTCAGTATTCTGAAAATCTTGTTTTATACTTTTTCAGCGTCGTTTTTTGTCGTAGTTGGGTTTTAGTTTTTTTACTTTTTATTATTTGTACTATTTTGGTGTTAAAGTGTATTTGTGGCGCATAATATTAACAAAAGTTAAATTGATGAACTAAAAAGAAGCTATGAACGAAAAGATGTGAATTATATGCAATCAGCCCATGAAAACAGGTAAAGTCACAAGCAAATGCTAGTAATATATATATTCAAAATGTACAAGTAAAGCGCTTTCAAATGATACCAAACACGGCATATTTATCTTAACTTTATTTTTTACTCTGTATGTTTTGTCCGCTAGAGGGCGCCACATTAGATTTTGTGAAATCCCATATAGCCTATAACCAGCGGACAATTAAGACGCTTCTAATAATATGTCATTTGTCGAATTCTGATAAGTAGTTTAGAAGTTACGAGGGAACAGATGAACATACATACATACATACATACATAGCCTGTCAAAATCATAACCCTCCTTTTGCTTTGCCGTAGTCGGGTAAAAACAGAATAAAATTAGTATTTTAATGGGGCTTTCACACAACAAACGTGATTATTTAATAGACAATGGTACGGAATCCTTCGTGTGTGTGTCTAACTCGCACTTGGCCGGTTATATATATATATATATATATATATATATATATATATATATATATATATATATATATAAGCGAGGTGGCCTGAAAGAAATTTTCCACCTTTTGCGCATTTCGTTGAGAGAATATGCATGAAAAAAATATAAGTTATCTAACTTAGTTCATCCATAAATATTCAAAAGTAAAGTACTAACAGTGAAAATAGAATAAAAATTGGCTGAAAAACGAACAAGATATAACGATTTTACGAAAATATGCCTATCTCACTCGCAAAAACGCTATTTCCTATGGCAAATGTATAATAGATGATATGGACTTTGATGTCACCAGTCCATATCGGACTTCTCTTTCTAATTGAAACTTTAAACTATCACAAATTAGTTTAATAAATTCTTTCATATTTGTTTACTGTGGATAAGAAGGATTTTATTAGGCAAATAAAAAAGTGCATATTTCCTTATAGGGAGTATGCACTTTTTTTATTTGCCTAATAAAATCCTCGTATCGTTTACTAAACTAAATAAAAAAAATAGTCAGTGAGTCGCACATTAAGTAAGTCAGTTGGTTTGTCAAGATACCTAGTTTACAAGATTGCAATCAATAAAACATAAATGTAGCGTTGTTAAAAGTGTGAGGATAAATATCAATTTATTGGAAGTTTTGTAAAGATTCCCAAGCCACTGGGCTAGGTGACAAGAGGTAGCGGATAAAAGATTATGGCAATTTTCTAAAGTGAAAACTTCTTAAGCGTTGTACACTTTTTTGTAATGGGTAATAAATGTTAAACTCGCGTCAGGCGTTAGGACACGTGAACCTGATCAAAAATTCGTAAGATGGATGGAGAGTACGGCGCGGCGTAGGAGAGGAAGTATCCCCCTCTCTTTCTACGGCGCGGCGAATATAAATTGTCATATTTGTGTACGATAGCGCAATAAATAAATATTGTATTTTACCACATAAATGATAGTACTTTTATACTGATAATTAAAGCAATTCGTGCAAAATTATTCCCTGACCATTCCAAAATATCAAAAATGCACAACGTTAATATTCAAGTTTTCACTTCTGCCGGCACTCCCGGAGTGCAACCCGTCGTTTTTTTTTAAATTATGTATCGCATTTCTTCTTATAACATGCTATCATACTTTATGCCATACGACATAATCGTGGATCATATATACTAGCGTTGCATAAAAATCGATAGTTTGACTATAGATAGTTGACCTCGAAAAACAGTCACAATATCGATAGTATCGATAGTATCGATTGTCAATAGTTTGCAATACTATTGATGAAAGTTAAACTATCGATAATATCGATACTATAGAATTTAGATACTATCGATAGTATCGACACTGTAAATACTTTTTGTACGTAAAACTATCGATAGTATTATAATATCGATTTTTGTAACAATACTATCGGTAGTTTTTAATACAAATAGTACCTTTACTATCGATACTATCGATTGTATAAATTAAAAGCTATCGATACTATCGCTAGTCCTGTCAATATTGTCACTTTTTTTCGATGTCACAATAGTATCGATAGACTATCGATATTTTATACTATTGCTTGCAACACTAGTATATACAAAAGGTCAAACTTAGAAAAACGGTCAGCCTAAGATAGCTAACCCTTTGCCTAGAAAGATTTTAAACCTAGTGCGTGTTGGGCCGTCGGCGTGGTTAGGTAATATACATACCTATGCCAAATTACAGCTTTCTAATACTAATAGTCTCTGAGTAGTCTCTGAGTAGTTTCTGAGTAGTCTCTGAGTAGTCTCTGAGTAGTCTCTGAGTTAAATTGCGGACGGTCAGATAGACAGACATGACGAAACTGTAAGGTTTCATTCTTTACTACAGAACCCTAAAAAAGAATTGAATTATGTTTTACAACTTTTAGATCATCAAACTTAATTAAGTTTCACGGATGTATTAGACAAGTGTCGCTTGTAACTTGTAACATGCACACGAGATAAGGCACGCCGTTTCAGCGCTGGCGGATTGGCGACGTAAAATTTTATGCCATCCCGCCGGGAAGCATTACCTTCGTGATGGTCAGAATGGCTGCTAGTGGTATGAGGATGAGCATATTGAGGTATATTACAAAAATATGCTGAAACACTGTTCAAAATACACCTTATTTATGGGTTGTGAAGCTAAGTTAACTAAGAATATGCAGGGAAAATGTTTTAAACTTTGCGATTTTTGAACTTGTACATAAGTGAAATATTACGCTATCCCGTCTCGAAGCATAACCTCTGCGATGATGGCCAGAATGGCTACCAGTCGTATGAGGTCCAGCATATTGAGATATTTGATAAGAATATGCTGGGACACTGTCAATTTTTTTATTTATTTATAAGTAACGAAGCTGGGTAAACTGAGAATATAAAGAAAAAATCTTTTTAAAGTTTAAACCATTATATGAAATGTAGTGCTATCCAGCTAGGAATCATTACCTCTTTGATTGTCAGAATGGCTACCAGTTTTATAAGTACGAGCAATTGCGGTATTTTACAAGACAGTGGTCGTTGCGAAGCGCTTGTATCAGTAGATTTTCTTAAAAAAAGAAAGAGTCCGGGAGTGCCGGCAGAAGTGAAAACTTGAATATTAACGTAGTGCATTTTTGATATTTTGGAATAGTTAGGGAATAATTTTGCACGAATTGCTTTAATTATTAGTATAAAAGTACCATAATTTATGTGGTAGAATACAATATTTATTTATTTACAGCGTGCCACGCGCAAGCGCCCTGCGCCGCCTAAACGAAACAACAGACGCAAGCATACATTTTCGCCGCGCCGTAAAAAGGAAGGGGATACTTCCTCTCCTACGCCGCGCCGGCTGTCTACGCTCCATCCGTCTTACGAATGTTCGATCAGTGTCACGTGTCCTGACGCGAGTTTAAGATTTTTTACCCATTACAAAAAAAGTGTACAACGCCGGCAGCTAAAGAAGTTTTCACTTCAATAATTAAGTTTAGGTAAATAATTAAATTTGAATATACACTACACGTAACTAATACAAATTATACTTATTGGCGTGTAAAAGTGCCTGTAAAGGTCTAATTGCTGAATAAACATTTGAATGTCGAATTTGCTGAGACACTATTTAAATAATGCTCTACAAATTCTTACTTTACTTTCAGGACAGCGAATAAGTATTAAAACAAGTTTGTATTTGTCCATTTGCCTTATACCCTTAAGAGCAATGCTATTGTTAAGGGTAAGGTGAGGGCTTAGTGTTAATCTAGCCATTTTAAATAATGATTATGCCTCTCGTTCACAATGATGATATTAAAAGAGCGATAATAGCATAATGGACCTATTTTCAAATATTACATTTGAATTCACCCTTTGAAGTCCCAAGCGTGCTATTACAGTGGCTTGGTGCTCAAATAGTTGACTGCAAATTTTAATTTCATTATTTAGATGTATAATATAATGTATACTGAGCTTAAGTGTAAATCTGTATTGTAACTGTAACATAGCCCATCACGCTGGGTAGAGACCAATACTGAACTGGGTTTCTTTCGGCGTAATCTTCCCAGTATTGGTCGTTCCGAAACGCTGGTAGTTTTTAGCTTTTGCACTAAAATAATATTTAAAAAAATTACCTTCGAGATAAATTTATCCTACATTTAATGAATTGTTTTGACTTTGACTTTGGTGAATACATTTTAAAAATAAAAATTGATAAATAAAATTCTTTATTGATATCGTAAATACCAAATTATCAAAAAGGAGTTATTTCTTTTGTTTAAAAATCCCCTTACCCTAGACTTTTCCATACAAACGTAGTCTACGTTTTATTTTGAAATGACATGTCAGATGTCGGTAAAAATTTGTAATTTTAAAGAAATTGCAATCATCCAGGTTTTAATTGGTTTCTGACGGTAAAATTATGAGCTGGAAAGAAAATATAAGGGTGTAGAAGTTTTCCATACTGTTGGTCAAATATGATATGATACACTGTTTTCTCTATTAAGTTCATATTTTAACTGTGAAAACTAGTTATATGCCTAAATATATGCAATTTCTTTGAAATGACATAACTGGCTTGTTGTCACAAAATATAACGTAGACTACGTTTGTATGGGAAAGTCTGATTCTGTCAGGGTCTATGAGGGTTAGGTGACACTTAAAGGAAGTTACACATTTCCGAAGCTATGGTCTTACACTTCCATTTTTTTGCGTAAAGCAGGTACGTTTGCGTTATTTAAAATAAATTATATAAATACATAGGCATTAAAAAATATGTTTTACATGTATAAGCCTTCATTAGTGCTTTACGCCAGCTGCTTTAGAGCCCGGGGTCATAATTCTAGCATTTTTTTCGTCTGCAAGTAAACATGCATGTCCAATAACACAAGTTTTAAGCTTACTTTGGGCACAGAGTACTATATACTGCTTTGGGGCTATTAATTTATTTAATTATTAATCAGTGTAATTGGTCCCTATATATTTATTTATTTAATGGCATATCACGTCTAGGGACCGTGAAGGATAAAAACAGAGAGGGGAGGCT
Organism: Acrobasis suavella; assembly: GCA_943193695.1. NCBI lineage: Eukaryota > Metazoa > Arthropoda > Insecta > Lepidoptera > Pyralidae > Acrobasis > Acrobasis suavella. The sequence continues at coordinate 742,928 of OW971939.1, forward strand.
TTAGCCCAACGATGGGACCTATTTATTATAGCTAACATAAAAAAATGGTCACTTATTTTACTCCGTTATATGAGCTTTTAAAAAAATTCTTAAAACTCTTATAAAAGGGATATTTTCATAAAACGGCGAGGTTTACAAACTTTCTCTGCAATCAACAATCAACATCGGGTAACCCACAAAATATGTGTTACAATCTGAGAGCTTAATTTCGCCCGGAATGTCAAAAGCTCGCGCGGAGCTTTGACGCTGCCCTTTGATCTCATAAGTTTTTTCCGGATCTGATTAGTGTGGATGGGTACGTTTTAATACGTTTTGCAGACTCTGTGAGGAAACATATCTGCGAAAATGTTTTGAGAATTGGCTAAGTAGATTAAGACTCTGTAGCTTCGCTTTTTTGACTACTTAATATTTTTTATTTTTATTACGCAATTTATGTTCGTTTACTTGTTCGCAAGTATTACATGTTATAATGTGTCAACATTGTATTATATTATAAGCATTTATTAATTAAAAGACAATAATAATAATATGACAAAGCCCTTCTGGCGAGAAGGCGGCCAATACTGTGAAAATGAGTTTCTTTCGGCGTTTCTTCTCAGCAGTGGTCGTTACAAAGCGCTGGTATCGATAGCTTTTCTTTAAAAATAAATTAAATTTTAATATACTTTACACGTAACATAAATTATACTTATTGACGAGTAAAAGTGCCTGTACAGGTCTAATTACTGAATAAATATTTGAATCTTTGAATTTGCTTGAATTTCATTAAATATGTTACGTTCAAAGTAACTTGAAACACAAACATTATTAAGGTGCGATACATGGGTTACTGACGTAGAAAGTCAGCGGACTTACATGTTTTGATCTCATCTGGAGGTCTTATCGATGGAGGACTTAAGTACGATGCTTGAAGACCTAAATCGAGTCTCCCAATAGGTCGGCCTAAAAATGAATATTGACAAGACGAAGGTCATGTCAAATATGCACGTTGCGCCTTTTCTGTTGGGAGGTCCACCCTCGAAGTTGTAGACCAGTATGTCTATCTGGGTCAATTGATCCAGGCAGGAAGTTCCAGCTTCGAGGAAGAAGTCTTTCGGCGAATCCGACTCGGGTGGGCAGCGTTCGGGAAATTACGCAGTGTTTTATCGTCTAAAATACCTCAGTACCTCAAGACCAGTCTTTCCCAAAGTGGGCAATAACGCTCCCTTGTGGGCGCTGGAGGCTTTAAGAGGGGCGGTAACGGGCCCAGAATAAAGTTGGGGGGCGCTGATGTGATTTAAGCAATGAGTGATTTACAACTTCAGCTATTTCATATTTTAAAATTCACTGAAATTAAAATCCTCTTACTACACAACATCCATTTATTAGTTCATATTTATATCCTTTTTTATTGTACAAATATAAACTAAAAATATAATTAATATTTATTATTTTAATGCGTCCACAACGCTATTTATATCGTTAAAGGAATCAAAACTGAAAAAATTTCGTGTTTTAAAGTTTCGCAGGTGAGGTCCCCACTTCCGATACTCTTTATTATTGTAAATTTTTTTTATTTAAAATTAAAATGTTGATTATTGTTATTTTTTATAAAAGATACTCTAATGTACTGGTGTATGTATTATTATTGCTCTCTCTTGTAAAAAAGTCTAGTTTAGAATATAGGTTGAATTAAACTACAGGCAAGACAAATATGTGATTCAGGTTTTTATGGTGAAAAAAATGGGGGGCGCTACAAAATAACTGATTTTTTAAAGTGGGCGTTTGACAAAATACCGTGTGTTACCAGTGATGACTTATGGCTCTGAAACGTGGTCCCTTACTATGGGTCTCATAAGAAGGTTCAAGTTCGCTCAACGGGCTATGGAGAGGACTATGCTCGGTGTTTCTCTACGCGATCGAATCAGAAATGAGGAGATTTGTAGGAGAACAAAGGTCACCGACAAAGCCAAGCGGATTAGCTCATTGAAGTGGCAGTGGGCGGGGCACATAGCGCGAAGAACCGACGGCCGATAGGGCAGAAAAGTTCTCGAATGGCGGCCACGTACCGGCAAGCGCAGCGTAGGACACCCACCTGCTAGATGGTCAGATGACCTGAGCAAGGTTGCAGGGAGGCGCTGGATGCAGACCGCTCTGGATCGGTCCTTTTGGAAATCCTTGGGGGAGGCCTATGTCCAGCAGTGGACTTCCTGTGGCTGATATGATGATGATGATATGATGTAGGTCTTATATCCAACAATAGTGTGGTTAACTTGCTTCCATGCGTCAATAAGAATAAATAAACTTTTATATCGGTATTTTTCACGCATTCATGGTTGTAATCCTTAGCCATTCGTATTTGGAGTTTAGGGTCCCAATTTCCTGCCATTTTCTCTTCAAAGTTGCATATCATCGGTCAATCGAAAAAACGGCATACGTACTATAAGAGAAAAGCATTTAAATAATAATAAATAATATAATAATAATAAAATAGGGACAAATTACACTGATTGAGCTAGCCCCAAAGTAAGTTCGAAACTTGTGTTATGGGATACTAACTCAACGATACTATATTTTATAACAAATACATATATAGATAAACACCCAAGACCCAGGACAAAATGAAAAAGGCCGTTTTCCAACTTGCCCTGACCGGGGATCGAACCTGGGACCTCTGGGTGGCGGACTAGCATGGTGACCACTACGCCACGGAGGTCGTCGATTTAAATAAATAAAAAACTGGCGTAGTGCGAGTCAGACTAGAAGAATCTATAAAAAACCACGTTTGTTGTATGGGAGCCCCACTTAAATACATTTTTTCTGTTTTTAGTATTTTTTGTTATAACATACATACATACATACATATTATCACGCCTGTTTCCCACAGGGGTACGCAGAGACTAAGGACCTCCACTTGTTATAACAGTAACTTAAATACATCATCTGTGAAAATTTGAACTGTCTAGCTATCACGGTTCATGAGATACAGCCTGGTGTCAGACAGAAAAATGGAAAGACACACGGACAGCGCAGTCTTAGTATAATAGGGTCCCGTTTTTACCCTTAGGGTACGGAACTCCAAAAACTGTGGGTTTACGCCCGGTCGCCTTCTGACTTCAACCATCTTTGAGAATGTTTTGCGTAGGTACACTATATAACCTACGTACAAATTTAATCCCTGTTACCTTACATAACCCCACTGTCTTAAACTTAATCTGCTAAGGGCTTGTCTATTCTCCCGTTACTGCTAATAAATTAGATGCTTCGTGAATAATACATTTTAAATTAGAAAAGGTTATTGACTAGTAATTCGCCATTCGGCAAACCAGGAACCAATCCTTGGATAGTTTGATGATCAAACGCTAGGTTGCGTTCGGGACCCACAGTTTTACGTGCCTTCCGAAACACGGAATCATCTTTCTTTTCGGATAATCAGGTGATTCAAGCCTGCAATATCCTACCCAGACTGGAAACAACTTTTCACAAAGTATGCTTCCCAGAGGGAATCGAACCCATGACCTCCGGGTCACAAGGCGAACGCCTTGACCACTGGACCACGAAGGCAGTCGTGACATAAATTATACTTATTGACGTGTAAAAGTGCCTGAAAAGGTCTAATTATTGAATAAACATTTGAATCTTTGAATCTTGAATCTTACCAGCGCAGCCGGCAGTACGGTAACGGACAACTGATGATGATTTTTGGCAAAGTCTGGTTGGCCATTGCCTCCTCCATAAATTTGATAGTAACCATTGCACAGGTTTCTTCACGAGGTTGTCCTTCATCGAAAGTAAGTGGCGGTAGTTGAAAATTACCGTAAAACGCTTACAAACTCAGAGGTAAAAGTAGTGTTGTCGTTTGATAGACCACTATCGATAGCCTATCAATAGTTCCGATTCTATAGATTGTATCAATTCTGACGACGAAGAAAGTATCGAAAGCATCGATAGTATTGCTTATACATTAATTCATAATTAAATATATAAGACTGGATAATTTACATATTTACAAATAAAAAGAAAAAGTGAAATACCTACTATAAATTTAATCTAGAAAATCGCGCCCATGCGGCATAGTGCCAAGAACGCTGGCCGCATTTCCCCGTTGGATCGCAATACTGATGCGTTGGGCGAAAAAGCAGCCAGCTCTCTTGTCACCGGCGGCGGAGATCAATCTTGGGGAGATCTCTTTAAGGAGACCCCTAGCACCGGGGCCCCATGGTCCGAAAGTCTCCACGCCAAACGGCACAAAAATATAGTCATCAATTAACGAACTATATTTGCGCCGTTTGGCGATCTCAGCGTTTTCAGCAGCCGAACCAGCTTTTGAGACTGATCCCCTGAGACGCATGTGGCGTCCCACACTAACGCCCTGCCGCGTTCCCAGGGGATCAATGACATTCCATCAGGTCTCTTGCCATCATCACGTATTACACCCCGAGGGTAGAAGGTACGTGAATGGTGGCCAGAGCCATTCGGATAAATAAACTATCGATATTATAGATCGAATTGGTTCGCGATAGCATTGCAAAAAAGCTATCGACACTATCGATAGGCCTATCGATACAGATACAGATACATTTTCACGTCTTTATCGCTGACGGCGTAGTTAGAGCCCAGGGCTGTAAGACCCAGAAGCCACGCTTATCGTGATGGAGGGCGTTATGATGGAAAAAGGAATCAAAATAGCCCCTAGTTGGCATTTTTCGGTTCGTACTATCGATTGTTCGGCAACACAGCGCCTAGTAAGAATCGAACGCACAGCCAGTGCCTATATCTGAAACCAGTGTTAGCTGCACACTCTATAAGAAATAAGATATTTTTGCAATCAACAATACTTTTTCCTTACCAATGTTAGACATTTCTAATTTTTATTAGCAAATTTAATTAGAATCTGGTAATTCAGATCTGTGCTCCACCACCGTCTAGACTGAAAACGCATTACATCTTAAATTATGTCTGCACGTCGTCTGTGGGATCCGATGTCGGCGGCGAATTCTAATGATGTAGAGAATATTTAATTTCTATAGTTTCAAGAATGTGGACTCCTCCTATAATGAAGAAGGCAATGGTAAAACCTATCTCTGCTAAAAAGAGTCATTGTGTTCGTCTCACAAAGACATAGATTCCTTGGGAATGTAGTTGTTGAACGAGATGTTTGAAAGAAATGTTCTTCCATGCTGATTAGGCAGAAAAGAAAAAACCAGCTGCTTCTCTTCCCGTGCAGGTAAGAGACAAAAGCCGATCAAGGGAACGAACGAAAAAGCTTAGTTTGACTCCATTTTCCCATCTTCAGACCGCCCGGCATGCTGACGTGGTCGGTCTTTTGGCCTCTGACTACCCCAATACGGATAAAAACGCGATAATGCACTCACAGGCCACTGTAAGAGATCTCTTTATCTACAGGAAGAGATGGAGAAGTCTCAATAGTAGGCCCGAAATCGCACGCGGCAAAAATAATCCATAATGAAATATCCATAATAATATATCTAAAGTAACCCGACGACATGCGAAATTCCTTCCTTCCGCAAGATAAGGCATATCCTGCCATCAGTCTGTTATGATGGCCTTACAGCAGCCATTAGAGTAATGCGCCTTTATTCCTGCTCATAAAGGAAACATTTTTTGAACGCACTTACGAGATTACTTCCGACTTCTCGATAGGAGGTGATTGGCTTTAGAATGCATAATGCTAATAATAACGGTTATTACTATAAGACTCAAATGTCACTTTCAGTGACTGTGAACGAGTAAATTAATGGTAGATTGTTAAACAAGGGTTGTAAGTGATCAATTACACCCGAGATATTTAGGCGCACGTGCGAACGAAGCGAGCGAGGGCGCTTATAGTTTGAGGGTGTATTGATCACTTACACTCGAGTTGAATACTCTACTTTTCACCATAAAAGCGAGAAAATAATGAAAAACTGTTTTAAAAATATGGTTATTAAAGAAATATCGACTTGACACAATTCAATGAAATTTCCTTTGAGATTTTTTTTTATTTAACTTTATTACAAAAATTATAACAGGCGGACTTAAGGCCCAGGGCCTTTTCTACCAGTCAACCTACAGGTGATGCGGATAAAAGCTAATTTTGGACGACATGGTACATTCTTATTTAACTATAATTTAATTACTATCTTCAAGTTTTACCAAAAATACATTTAACGATAATTTTATTCATTTATATACTTATCTATATATTCATAAACATACATGGAAAACTACACAAATATTGCATAAAATCATAAACCCTACATAGACTACATAAATATTTATACTATGACAAATGGTGAAGATAATGAGCGCGCACAGTCCTCTTAAACGCTTGACGACTAGGGGCTTTGAGGACGTCAAAGGGAAGGGAATAAAAAGGGAAGGGAGGTAATAAGTTTTCTATGACTGCCTTTGTCTCTATTTTTACCGATTAAGGCGTCATATAGACACATAGAATTGCGTACCCTGTGCTATCCTTTCAATCTTCGCGGATACGGTAGCAGCTTGTATATTCTACGCTTTTTAGGGTTCCGTACCCAAAGGGTAAAAACGGGACCTTATTACTAAGACTCTGTTGTCCGTCCGTCTAACTGTTTCTCTGTCTGTGTGTCATCAGATTGTATGTCATGAACTGTGATAGCTAGACAGTTGAAATTTTCACAGATGATATATTTTCGTCGCCGCTGTAATAACAAATAGGTATTAGTTAAAACAAAAATAAATTAAATATTGAATGGGGACTCCCATGCAACAAACGTGATTTCTAATAGAAAATGGTACGGAACCCTTTGTGCGCCAGTCCGACTCGCACTTGGACAGTTTTATTGTTTTTTCAAAGTTCAGCAACGAAGGAAATTTGTGCAAGAATACCCTCGCTAAAGCAGTTTGCGTGGGTCAGGTAAATTGATAGTAGTTTTATGCAAGTCTGCCTGTTTGAATAACAATGTCAAACTTACTTACTAGGTTAGACGTCGCTATTATTGTAATTACCACCTATGTATGTACATTAACATTTATTGAAAATAAAGTATGTTTGTATGTGTATATTTTACGTTAGTTTCTTTTTTTTTAAAGGAAAGGTAAATTAATTTACAGAGGAGAATAGCCGGACAGCGGGACAAACGGACGCGAAATAATACGGATGTGGACAATGTTTTTTTTTAACTTATTCGATGTAATATTAAAAAGTATTGTATGCGTATTTTTTCTTTTCTCTGTTTAACTAATAATGACGAAAATACAGGTGCATTTAAATTTTGCGAGACGTCTCGATCAGCTACGATTTTTAACCAAATGTGAAGTAAATCAGCATCACTCCGAAATTTCGAAGCGTTATATCTTTGTGCATTTTTACTACATAGCTAAACGAAAAAATATGGGTCCTAATTTACGAATAATCTTGTTGACGGACTAAATAAAATAACATATGTTTTACCCAGTCCACATACCTATTGCCCAAACCATGCTTTCCTATCGCCTTATAAACATAATAATTATTTCTCTTCCTTGTCACTAGATGGCGCTATAGGTATTTATCAAAACATTAAAATCCCTACTATATATACATATTCATCATTTTCTTGGTTACTTTTTTGCTAGTCGTGTGTGCTGCCATCTCCGTATTGCCTATTCGCAACTCTAGTTTTCCCTACTTTAGGGCCCGTCAATAGTTTCTATGGCGTTGGGTATCTGTTATGTTAGTAATTATATTTATTATCTTTGCCCAAACTGAAACAAAGACACTTCGCGTTTGCTTTGCGATCGCCCGGTCAATCAAATAAGACCTCCTAAGACGCGGGACAAACATAAGCGACGTCGGGTGCGGGCGACGTCCCGGCGAGGCGCGGGCGCGGCGCCGCTCATTACGTGTTTCATATGAATTGTAGGGGTTCGGAAGCCACTCGCACGCCGCTTTCTCGCCCGCGCCGCACCACAGTTGGCAGCGGCGCACTGGATAGGGGGACATGCGACGACGTCAAAATGCGTGAATGACGATATCGACTTTAATATTCATTTTTGCGAGTTGGTAGAAAATCACCCAGAACTTTACGACTATAATAGATCGGATTATAGTAACCGAAATCGATTATAGTAATCGAAAAAACGATCCGGATAATGTATCAGATCTGTCATTGCATTGAAAAATCTATGCTCCTGTCCCGCTTTCCACACAGGGTGTACCGAATATCTTCTGTTATGCAAATTCGCTAAATGTTCTAGAGCTACTAAATCTTCTTCGTCAGAAGATGAAGACATATTGCTGTGTCGAAATCAAATGCTAAAATGCCCTCCCTATCGCCTCGCCTTTTCTACATCGATTACACACTTCTTCATCGCATCGGCGCCCGCGCCCGCGGCTCGCCCGCGCCTCGCCGGCACCAGACGCCGCTTATGTTTGTCCCGCGCCTTAGCAAAAAACTTACTAAGATTCGTGCCAAAATAGTGATCACCTCACGTTTGTTTGTCTCGAACTTTCTGACGACGAGACGGAAAATTGAAGATGTGCGATCGCCTCATTAGTGCGTATTATCTGAATCGGATATATTCCCTTCGTATTTCCTAACTCTATTATAGGATATCGCTTTCTGAAGATCGAATGTCAGCATTCATAATAGAGCATAAAGATGGGGGCGGATATCATCTTTTGTATTCCATGTTCTCGTATTGTATAGTTTTGTTTATTATGTGGTTGGTTACGTGTAAATGAGACTGTGTAGGTATATTTTGAACCGACTTCCAAAAAGGAGGAAGTTATTAATCTTTTGTTTCTTTTTTATGTATGTTGAAAATTATTTTGTGAATTTTTTTTTGTTTGAAAGGGTATACTAGTGGTCCATTGAAATTTTACCAAAATCGGTTATGAATTTTTGGGCACAAGTAGGTTTTAAGTTTTGAAAAATTATTGAAAACAATTTTCGCATAATAAAAGGGTTACTTTTAAAAAACAACAACATTTCTGGAATACGTTTCCATGATACTAAAGTACTTTCTATATAGTCTAAGATCCGACCCTAAAACGACCTTCACCGAGCTGATAATAGAATGAAACATATTTTATAACAAATTTAGTATATAAGAAATTATGTCAAGAATGGGTTGCCTAAAAAAACCTGGACAGACTATTTTTGATAATTTAAAAAAATATATTTTTAATTAAATGTTGCAATATCAAGATATTAAAAAAAAAATACCCTGACTTAGAGTATCAAACGTATAGAATGTGCAGCCGTTGGCTTGCCAAGTATTTAACACCCTCGCTTCGCTCGGGAGTTAACCTCGAGTCCTTCGTTGCGCTCGCGATTTAAGTCGTCACCCGCGACAGAAGACACTGCTTTATCCCCTTGGTTAATAATCTACTATTATTGTCTTGATGTTGCAACATTTAATTAAAATATATTTTTTTAAATTATTAAAAATAGTCTGTCCAGGTTTTTTTAGGCAACCCATTCTTGACATATTTTCTAATATACTAAAGTAATAAAATATGTTTCATTCTATTATCAGCTCGGTGAAGGTCGTTTTAGGGTCGGATCTTCTACTAATAAAAAAATTATTAGAAATCGATAAAATATTTTCGACTTCCCATACAAAATCCGTTTGGCCAAACGCTGATTTGTATGAAAAGCCGATTTTTTCTCGTTTTTTGGTACTTCTGTTTATGGAAAGTAGTGCAATATCATGGACTAAACTAGCTCCATAAAAGTAGCTGTTTTTGAAGTGAAAACTTCTTTAGCGGTGTTGTACAATTTTTGTAATGGAAAAAAAATGTTAAGCTCGCGTCAGGGCGTCAGGGCATCAGGACACGTGGCCTGATCGAAATTTCGTAAGACAGCCGGCGCGGCGTAGGAGAGGAAGTATCCCCCTCTCTTTCTACGGCGCGGCGAAAATGTATGCCTGCGCCTGCTGTTTCGTACAGATGGCGCAGGGCGCTTGCGCGATTGTTCGTTTGTGTTTATGTTACAGCGTGCCACGCGCATCCATGGAAATGCACAACGTTAATATTCAAGTTTTCACTTCTGCCGGCACTCCCGGAGTGCAACCCGTCGTTTTTTTTTTTAAAAGAAACCCTTTAAAGTATGTTACAGAAATAATTCTTATATACAGAAACTGACATTTTACGACTGAGTATCCGTCGGCGATGTATCAATTCACATGGGAGATAACATTTTTCTGGATAAACCGGACTATATTAGTTGCTCCTTCTGTAAGTTCGCCCCGAGGCGAGAGTTGCGTGCGCGTGAAGTTGTGGACAAAAGCTTGTTAAAATATGTTTAGGGTGTTACAACTTATTTAAACCGACTTTCGAAAGGGAGGAGGTTATCTATTTGTCGCGATCTTTTATGTTTTGTATGTAGGTATGTACACCGATTATTCGAAGACGACTAGACTCATTTTAAGAATTCTTTTTTTGTTTGTTTTGTTTGAAAGAGTATACTTGTTAGGTGGTCCTACAGAAAATTTATAGTTGTGTAGATTGTGGGTGAAGTCGGTTTTAGTTTTGGAAAATTATCCTTAATATTATTCAAGAGGATACCTGAATTTTCTGGGGTCTAGTACTGCCACCATTTAAAATTTTGTCTTCACCAGGATTCAAACTATTTTATGAACTACTAGCTATGCCCGCGGCTTCGCTCGCGTAGGGGTGTAATTTATCAAAATCTTTTCTTAGGGGATGCCTACGTCACAATAGCTTTATGCATGCAAAGTCTCAGCCCGATCGGTTTAAAATTGACAAAGTTTCATACAAACTTTCATCCCCTATTTTATCCCCTTGGGGGTAGAATTGATCAAAATCCTTTCTTAGCGGATGCCTATGTTATAACATCTACCTGCATGCCAAGTTTCAGCCCGATCCGTCCAGTGGTTTGGGCTGTGCGTTGATAGATCACTATGTCAGTCAGTCAGTCACCTTTGAGTTATATATATTTAGATAAACTGTAAACAGTAGTTCATAAAATAGTTTGAAGGTTTATCTAGAGTCTTATCTAGGCAAAATTTTAAACGGTGGCTCCGTTTCCTATCAAATTATTTATTTCAAATGGGGGCAGCACCGGACCCCGGAAAATTTATATAGCCCTTTAAAGTGCATTTCTCGAGAAATATTGTACCAATGACATCCTTATGACTTACCTGCGAGTATAATTTACATTTTGCTGTATTTAAACAATAGTCTATCGTTTCTTGCTGCACAATGCTAGTGACGTTTATTATAATGACTTCTGTGGAAAATTTGTGAAACAAAGTGAAAAGCTGAGAGATAATTTCATATTTTTTTGCCATAATGAATATTTAACATTATTCTCGGAGAAAATTTATCACCGAAATGTCGAGTAATCTATACAGGGTGGTTATATGAGATACAAAATCAACTTGTATAGGAATAATAATGATATATAATAATAGAGGCGAATAATAATATATGTATAACAAAAGAGTTAATTGCGTTACAATTCGCGTCCCTACAAAATGCATGGAAAACAATAAGAGAGGTTCACTAAAGGCCCAAAAAAGAGGTTTGAGGTTCGAAAAACTCAACTCAAAAATACTTACTTTTAATATTTTCTTACGATATTACTTATTATTGAAGTTTGTAGAAACACAATACTGAGCGGTGAGCATTATAATTGGTGTCCAAAAAAAAATTACAAAAATAATATCAAATGCAATGACCTTACCACACATCCCCTACCCCTGTACCTGAAAAGCATGACAGGTCGACAAAATCCAGGAGAACTATTTTTGAACGCGGTTGTCAGCGTAACACAAAACGTGAAGTTTTCTAAGTCACCTCTCGCGTGACAAGTCCCGAAGTACCTTATTAACCACATTAAGTTTGAAACCGTTGCGTCAGTCACAAATTCTTTCACGCAGAAAACTTAGAATATGTGTAAATTTTATTAAAAATATTTTTACGTGAATAAAAAAGCAGCAAGGCATTGAACAGATTCCGCACAACGATTTCTTTGATAAATGTAGCCAACAAGAGTGTTTAAGATCACTCGATTCAATTCAATTCAATTCATTTATTGCATTTATATTATACATCAGTTCTTAGTTTTACTAATATTACCACTGTTTATAATTAGGTACAATATGAACCGTGTTGGGTATTGCAAAGATAAGATGGAACGGCAAGCGGGTGTTCTAGCAAATTCTTCGCGTACGAGCGATTCAAAAATGCAGCATTTTGATAACGATTGCGCAAACATTCGTTGTACGTCTCCCGCGTTCAAAAATGGGTCTTCAGAAAATAGGCAAGCCTGCTGTGAGGTGGTAGCTTTTGTGCTCTGCGGAGAAGAGATAAGGCTTCGCCGTAGTGTCTTGATAGCAGGCTTATTTTAATTATATTTGGAGAAAAGTGCTAATAATAATGACTTCACCCCAAAATTTTCTTAGACGGCAGGATTAAGTACTTAGGTGACCTACAGCTTTTGAAAGACCTAATTTTATAAGCTAGCAAGTGCTAGTCGGACACGCGCACGTAGGGTTCCGTACCATTATCTATAAAAAAAATCACCTTTGTTGTATGGGAGCCCCGCTTAAACATTTATTTTATTCGATTTTTAGGTCCAACATGCCGGAAATAAGGTTGGCAGATCCAACATTCTACATTCCTAATAAGGTTGACATACTTCTGGGATCAGAAGTCATCATCATCATCCGAGCATATTCCCGGTTGCATCCTCAACAGTAACGCTTCAGAGCCCGGGGTCCGCTAGAGACCAAGGAGATTTGACGAGGTTACTGGTTTTTACACAGAGCGACTGCCGTCTGTCCTTCACAACCCAAAGGGCAAACCAGGAACCAATCCTTGGATAGTTTGATGATCAAACGCTAGGCGTTCGGGACGCACAGTTTTACGTGCCTTCCGAAACACGGAATCATCTTTCTTTTCGGATAATCAGGTGATTCAAGCCTGCAATATCCTATCCAGACTGGAAACAACTTTTCACAAAGTATGCTTCCCAGTGGGAATCGTACCCATAACCTCCGGGTCACAAGGCGAACGCCTTGACCACTGGACTACAGAGGCAGTCGTATTTTATTCTATTTTTAGTATTTGTTGTTTTAAAGGCAAAAGAAATGCATCATCTGTGAAAAAATTCAACTGTAAATATTCATTTCGAAAATAAATAATTAAATTAAAAAAATATATATAGTATAGGGATTATTTGTAAGTGAGTATTTATTTTTTATTTCCAATACAACATTTTTTTAAAGGTGGTACGGAATCTTTCGTGCGCGTAACATACTCTAACTTGGAATATATAAAGGTAATGTGGTTGCATAGAAATTTAATAATTCGCCAAGTGCGTGTCGGGCCACGCACAGTGTAGGGTTCCGTAGTTACGAATGCCAACTTTGAGTTCATGCCACTAATAACGTCTAAAAACTAATGTTCTATTGAATTTGTATGAAATTTTTAACCGACTTCCAAAAAAGGAGGAGGTTATCAATTCGTCGCGATCCTTTATTTTTTTTATGTATGTTCACCGATTATTCGAAGACGCCTGGACCGATTTGGAAAATTCTTTTTTTGTTTGAAAAGGTATACTTTTCAAGTGGTTCCATAGAAATTTTATTAAAATCGGTTGTGTACTTTAAGGGGAAAGTCGATTTTTAGTTTTGAAAAATTATCCTTTTCCGAGTACATTTAATAAGTTGATCGCCTATAACTTTTTTATTTGTAAACCCTACTTAGCTCTGTTAGTTTTCCTTTGAATTTCGTTATATTTACTATAGCTGTGAATTTTTTCACGTGTCCATATATAACCGTTGAGCAGATAGAGGGGGGAGACACTTGACTCTAACAACAAATTTCACTTTGAAACCAAATATTTCAGAAACGAATCCCTAAATCGAAAAACAGTGTTTACAAGCTTATTTATAATATTTTTGAAAGACCTATACAAAGAGATCATGAATGATAAGTCAAGAAAATAAAATTGACTTTTGAGTTTACTTGTATGGGAGCTACCCTAAAAAATATTTTTTTCAGTATTTTATTTTACCACTTTTTTCGCATTATTAATATACATATATGTACCAAATTACAGCTTTCTAGTACTTATAGTCGCTCGACAGACAGACAGATAGACATGGCGAAACTATAAGGGTTCCTTGTGGGTTCTGCAAAACCCTAAAAATCGGTTGTGAAGTTTGGGAGTGAAGTCGGATTTTAGTTTTAATCCTTCAAGCACATAAATCGCAGACACAATTGAATTCAATTGTTCTTTTGACCCGATCGGGCCAATCGGTGCTTGAAGAGTTAAAAGTGTATTAAAAATACCGATAGGCTGAGTATACTCAATCTTTATTGCTCCTCAAATAACATGCAGACTATATAGATACATAGTGTTATAATATACATATTGTAGTACGATTCTACACTCATTTAAGGACCCTGCTGGGCACTGCAAAGCAGAGAGGAGGAATCTCGTCAGTTATTCACAATTACATATATGTAGTTATATTTAGCTATTTAGTAGACCAAGCAATGTGAATTCATTCACCACTTCCAAATCCATATTATTAAAATTTATATTTAGGTCTATTGGTTTTCTTTGGTAAGAGCGAAAAGATATAAGCTTAGTTTTTTGAAGGTTGACTTCGAGGATGTTATTTATCATCCAGTCGTTTATTTGTTTTAGTGTGGAAATTGTTTTTTTCTTTAGTGTATCCTCGTCGTAAGCTGATATGAGGACTGATACGTCATCCGCAAATAAAACACAGAATTCACTCATAATTCCTGTGAGATCATTAAAATATATTACTAGATCATTAATAGATCATTAATATTATAGGAACAACAGGCATCCTAGGACGCTTCCTTGTGGTATTGATGAATTAATGATTTTGCCCGATGATCTTATATTTTTAATTTGTGTTTTATCAAAATCATGATATTCTACTTCTGCGAATTGTTTATGAAGTTAACCATTTATATGCCTGTCTTCGGATTCCTACTTTATATAGTTTTGATAACAGGATTTTATGTTGTACTCTGTCATAGGCTTTTGTCATGTCCAACATAACGCCTCATGTATGTTTCATGTCATTTAATTTACTAAGCACCTCTTGAATAAATTTATATACTGCGAGTATAGTAGATCGTTTTTTGCGAAAACCATTTTATCAGTCATGGAAAATTGCGTATTTTTCACAGAAATTGTAGATTCTAATATACATCGCTTTTTCGAAAAATTTTGCAGCTGTATGCAATAGAGAAATTGGTCGGTAGTTACCAGGGTTAGATTTATCATTTTTCTTGTTTATCCCTTTGACGTAAATGGGACACCGGTGTCCCCAAAAAATAAATTGTGATTTTTCCAAAACTGATGATTATTTTTAATCACTGACTACCCTATAGTATTATTTTTGAACGAAATTTTATTATTGCGCACAGTTGGTAGCATTGCGAGCGAAAAAAATATAAAAAAATATTTATTGTTTCTGGTCGTTTTGGCGCGCTTATGTAAATTATTTTCCGAGTGTTTTTAAAATATGTTTTTAGTATTTTCAAGATTATTTGTATGAAATTTAGAAAGAACGGTAATTAATATTTATGATTTAACAATTATTTATTGCAAATATTAATAGGAAGGTAGCTAAAATACAAAAATTGTTGCAAGGGACATCGGCGTCCCAATATGCATGAAAGGTCGGAAAATGTACATAAAAACATATTACGTTTAGCATTATTTTTTTATATTTATGTATTATTTTTTATTATTTAAGGTACGTAGAGGAACGAAGATATTTCGATTGACAGATGTTGATGTTGATACGACTTTGACTTTGACATGGGCACTACACTGCACCACCATACCACCTAAACCAACCATACCACCTAACCCTACCTTCAGTGACAAATCGAAGTATGAAATGTACATACATACCATTTCATATATTAGGTACCTAACAATGATTTAGGCATTGTATTTTCTAGAAAATTTATACACTGACTAGGTATTATATACAATAGCCAGAATTCAACACATTGTCGGTAACATATGTAGTGACGATGAAGATGCGCTTATTTTGGACGAAGAGGAACAGTCCTCCTTATTACAGGACATGCAAGCTGGGGTCTCAGGGGTGATCGTCTAGCCAGCTTATTTACCAAAATTTTCTTCTGATCCTGATGACTTTGGATAAACGATGATGAAGGCCTTGCAGTGATTGTCATATGATCCACCAGTTCCCGAGTTCAAGTGACGAAGGAACACATATATTATCGGCCTTATAATTTTTCAGATAGTGATTATGAGTTTGGCTAAAGTAATATCTGTTTCAATCAAACCCTGTAACACCTTTACATGTTTTTGAGTCTATTACGATTGTTACGAATGTATATACTTTGAATTAGGAAGTAATCATTCCAGCCGATCATCGTGCTGAGGGTCAATTACTTACATCTCTAGAATTTCGCCAAGTTGCAGCTCGAGTTATGATCGGTAGTTTTTCTATAAGGTAACATGCCTTTCCGCAACCTTGATGACAAAAAACGAATTCAAAATATTTGTGATAAGAAAAGTTCTTTACCGTCACATCATCACATGTAATGATAAATGGTGTGCAAAAAATGGTGTAGAAAATCGTACACACAACGTATGTTCTTTATGTAAACTTGTGTTTTAGTGCAAACAGAAACTGTTTTGCTGATTTTCATTTGTAAATATTATAATATATAATCACCTTTTTATTAGTATATGTTGTTTTATTATTATCAAATAGATATATAAAACAAAATACCCAAAATATAAATACCACTAAAATCAGTGAATGCCGACCCTTGACGCATATTGGGACAGCGGTGTCCCATAAAATTCCAAAAAAACCACTGATATATTTTTATTTTTTATGGTACATAGACTTTTAATACCCCAGTATGAATAACCTAATGCACTCATATCCATTAAAATAGTTGTGATCTAGTTTTGTGCGTGAAAGGGTTAAGGGCTTTATTATAGCTTTTTTTAAGAGGCATGGAAAAGTACCTTCTTGAAAGGATTAGTTTATTAATTTTGTAAAAATATAGTGGACTATGAGTGAGTTCCACATTTGTAAAGCAGTCAATTTGACTGAAACCGGTCGGACATTATCACCATCGAGCGGCAACACTAAAATACTGGACGCAGTGCGTATTGCACTGCGTCTAGCATAGAGTTAGAATAGCGGTACCTAAATCATAAGTCTATGGCGTCTAGGGCCATAGTTTTGTTGCACTGTAATGTGGGCCACCACCCACCCCTGTTAATGAGCTTTTTTTTTACTAGCCTGTAGGTATTGTGTCCTACTGCTGGGCAAAAGCCTCTCCCTTATTTTTCCCCTCGTCCCTTTCTTCGGCAACCTTCTGCCATCCACATAAAAATATGTCTCAGTCATTCCGCCATCTTGTTCTGGGCCTACTCTTACCCCTATGCCCGTCTGGAGTTCAGAATGTAGAAATTTCGGCCCATCTTTCGGAACGCATTCGGCAGACATTTCCCGCCCAGCTCCACTTCAACTTGGCTGTTGTTGCTCCCACATCCACAATTTGTGTTATTGCTGGATCATTGTTTCGCACCTTATATTGATACACCTTATTTTGACCCACCCACATTATATGTATTGACGACCTCCGTGGCGTAGTGGTCACCATGCTAGTCCGCCACCCACAGGTCCCGGGTTCGATCCCTGGTCAGGGCAAGTTGGAAAATGGCCTTTTTCAAATTGTCCTGGGTCTTGGATGTTTATCTATATATGTATTTGTTTTAAAATATAGTATCGTTGAGTTAGTATCCCGTAACACAAGTCTCGAACTTACTTTGGGACTAGCTCAATCAGTGTTATTTGTCCCTATATATTTATTTATTTATATCTTTAAGCCGTAAACCCAAAATGCTGCGCTCCATTGCTACTTTGGTTCATTCATGAGCTAAAAGTACTTTTGGGCAACCAGTAAACGGACAAAGATAATTCAGTAAACCGTGGTGATCCGCTGGGCTACGTCAGGTAACTTATTGATTTTCTACTTTCCTAATATGATTAAGAACTAACGTGAGATGACATAACTACCTAAATATTTTAACATGGTTCTACTCACGTAGTGTTGTCCGAAAAGGCCGACTAGTTTCGATCGGTTTAGACATCATCAGGGCGAGTGTTACCAACAACTACTATTTATCTTTTTCAATGGAGCAGCGTAGGCGGAGACACGCGAGGCTGCGCTTAGTGTATTGAGGACAGTGAATCTTTCAACTCGCCGTCCCTCCTAATACTCACTCTGATGACAATCGTCTAAACCGATCGAAACTAGTTGGCCTTTTCCGACTAGGTACAATACGTGAGTAAAACCGTGTTAAAATATATAAATTTCCTAATTTCTTAATATGACAGATAAAATAAAATCATTTAAGCAAATAGCGCGAATGTTTTGTAAAACACATTGTAAATTCTGCGTCTGTTTACTGTGTAAACTGTACAGAGCCTACTGTAAAGCTGGCTTGTCACAGAAACGGCACGCACTACATTGTTGATCTAACTGCTCGGAATGCATATTTTTCATTACAAGAATAGGAGTGTTGATTGTCAGTCATAAAAGTTTAATTATAACACAGGTCTGCGATGAATAAGTTTTTTAAATAAATTTATCACAAACATGTACATGTTGGTCTGTATAAAGCAAATGTAAACTTTTGTTTAACGTATCACGTTACATTCTTTTTGTATATAGATAAATACATAACATGTATATAGTATATATAAATAGGGATAATATATTGATTCCATGATCTATATTCATATTTTATACTCTATGACCAACCATCCTATAGTCTATTATTACTAGCCTATCTTTCCCCTGTAAGAAAAAGTAACAAAAAAAACGTTTTATTCCTTGTTTTAGTCTATGAAGAGCGCATGCGCCAAACCGAGCGCGCGAAACGCTTTCTCAGGGACGAGTATAAACCTTCTGAAAAAAAAAAGTGTGGTAAAAGATTGTTTTATTTAATCTATTTATATTTAACGGACGTAAAAGAGATGGAAAGAAGATATCAAGGCCGTTGGGACGTATGATGGCGGACTATTGCTGGATGATACACAGACATGAAATAAAAATTTATAAATGAAAACCAACAAAAAGCAGCTTTTTTTCAAAAAGAAAACATTATTATTAATTTTTTTCTTTAAGTATACCTTAATGTTGTATTTTAATAGCTATAATACTCAATAAAACTACAAAATATTCTCAAATGATTCTCATTGATTTTATAAAATTTTTGTTTTATAATTCTTTGTATCCAAATACTATATCATCTTAATCTGATAAATGTGACGTGGTACATATCATGTGAATACAGTTTTCATTTATTTTTAAGGTACTTAAAACAAATATTAACCATTTAACAAAAAAACTTAAAAAAAAAAAAAATTCGCAGACTTGTGTAATTAGTCTTTCTGATTGTCTACAAATAATGGACAATTTCTAAATCAAAAAAGTAAGAATTTACAAAATTACAGAGCATTTAATTTCTGGAGGTGGGTTTGCAACGTCACCTATGTAAAAGTCGCGCTTAGGTGAGATCATTTTTGAAATTTTTCATTCCAAAAAAAAAAAAAATACGTCTGTTTTTTTTTTAATAATTTAATCTTTGGATGTTTATCTAAGTATTAATACGTATTTGTTATAAGATATAGTATCGTTGAGTTAGTATACCATAACACAAGTCTCGAAATTACTTTGGGGCTCAATTAATCTGTGTGATTTGTCCGTATATACAGCGTGTATTGGAAAGGGGGAATCAACCAAAAGAAATTTTATAAAAGTCGGTGTAGTTTGGGAATAAAGTCGGTTTTTAGTTTTTAAAGTAAAGTAATATATCTATTTTCATACTCAACTGGGTTTTAGCTTTGGTGAACGCTGGTTAGGGTAGTAGACGTGCAACTTTCTGTGGCCGTGAGTGACGACTCAGAAAACTTTTGTAGATTCTACCATCTTATGAAATGGACTAATTTATGTTTAACTAGCTTTTGCCCGCGGCTTCGCTCGCGTAGGGGTGTAATTTATCAAAATTCTTTCTTAGGAGGTGCCTACGTCATAGTAGCTTTATGCATGCAAAGTCTCAGCCCGATCGGTTTAAAATTGACAAAGTTTCATACAAACTTTCATCCCCTATTTTATCCCCTTGGGGGTTGAATTGATCAAAATCCTTTCTTAGCGGATGCCTACGTCATAACATCTACCTGCATGCCAAATTTCAGCCCGATCCGTCTAGTGGTTTAGGCTGTGCGTTGATAGATCACTATGTCAGTCAGTCAGTCACCTTTGAGTTATATATATCTAACAACATTCTTTCTTAGAGGATGCCTACGTCATAGTAGCTTTATGCATGCAAAGTCTCAGCCCGATCAGTTTAAAATTGACAAAGTTTCATACAAACTTTCATCCCCTATTTTATCCCCTTGGGGGTATAATTGATCAAAATCCTTAGCGGATGCCTACGTCATAACATCTACCTGCATGCCAAATTTCAGCCCGATCCGTCCAGTGGTTTAGGCTGTGCGTTGATAGATCACTATGTCAGTCAGTCACCTTTGAGTTATATATATTTAAGATTATGTTTAATAACGGAGTCAAAGTCAATGTTTTTTAAAAATGTATTTAAAATATCGATAGGCTATCGATGGTGGGCTTTTCAAAGATTCAAAGATTCAAATGTTTATTCAGTAATTAGACCTTTACAGGCACTTTTACACGTCAATAAGTATAATTTATGTTACGTGTAAAGTATATTAAAATTTAATTTATTTTTTAAAGAAAAGCTACCGATACCAGCGCTTCGTAACGACCACTGCTGAGAAGAAACGCCGAAAGAAACTCATTTTCACAGTATTGGACGCCTACTCGCCAGAAGGGCTTTGTCATATTATTATAATTGTCTTTTAATTAATAAATACTTATAATATAATACAATGTTGACACATTATAACATGTTATGCTTGCGAACAAGTAAACTAACATAAATTGCGTAATAAAAAATATTAAGTAGTCAAAAAAAGCGAAGCCGAGCTGACCAGTCCCTCCCGGCAGCACCCGTTCACGAGTTGACGCACGGATCAGCCATCGTTAAACTCAACCATATTAGAGGGAATCCAACGACCCGACCAGCGACGCCACCACCGGATTGGACATTTTAGTGAGCATGAAAAACCCGAACTCGCAGACCTTGTCAAGAGAAAATATTAATTATATGTTGGTCACTTATTGATCGCAGAGCATTTACATGTTTTTACAGTAAGCTTATTATGGTAACAGAAAATGCAGCTATTTATGTTTCATGTGTGGAGTGTAATGGAAAATGTTTAGGAAGTATCCACGCGTTTTTATCTCTTAAATAATCATTGATAGTATAGTATGCATTGTTCAATAAAACTTTTTTAACATGTGTTTTAAATTTTGCCATTGGTAGGTTAACGATCGCTTCGGGAAGTTTATTAAATAATGTTATACCTAGACCTAAGAGTGACTTTGTAGTTTTAGCAAGTCGAAATTTAGGCGTATGAAGCTGATTTTTGTTGCGAGTATTATAACTGTGAACATCACTATTTTTCTTAAAATTATTTAACCTAGATTTAACAAACAGAAGATTAACACAGTAAGAATATTTATAGATTTAAATAACTCTCTTAAGGAATCGCGTGATTTTAGTCCGTAGATCGACCGAATTGCTCTCTTTTGTAGCACAGAGATAGCATGTATGTTAGCCGCTTTACCCCATAAGAGCAAGCCATATGACATTATGCTGTGAAAATAACTAAAGTATACTAGCCTAGCAGTTTCAACGTTAGTACACCGTCTGACCCTCCTCACAGCATATGCTGCCGAACTAAGTTTCTTGGTAGTGGCCTCAATATGTTTATCCCATTTTAAGTTCCAGTCTACAGTTATGCCTAAAAATTTGGTGTTGGGTACCCATTCTAGAACTTGACCATTAAGACTCAAAGGTATGTGAGTATTAGGTTTATTCAATAGTGAAAAATTAACGCACTTAGTCTTTTGTGTGTTTAAGGGCAGATTATTAGTCGTAAACCAACTAAGTACTTGTGACATAGTATTGCTTACATCGTCATAGTTTGTGCATTTTCTGTCAACCTTAAAAAGTAAAGATGTATCATCAGCAAACAATACTACTTCACACAACTTTTCTGCAAGACAGGGGAGGTCATTAATATAAATCAAAAACAAAAATGGACCAATTATTGAACCCTGAGGCACACCCATGCTCACAGGTGCACTATCTGAGGATACTCTGTTGATTTCAACTCTTTGAGTTCTATTATCAAGATAAGATGAAATAACAGAGAGTGCAGTATCAGTAACGCCATAAAATTTTAGTTTATTTTTTAATATTATGTGATCGACACAATCGAATGCCTTCGACAGATCGCAAAAGATACCTATAACGTCTTGTCGATTCTCCCAGGCTTCGTAAATAATTTTAACTAAGGTCGCTGCTGCATCAGTGGTAGAGCGCCCTTTTGTAAATCCATATTGGCGACAGTGAAGTAATTTATTAATATTAAAATACGATACTAGCTGGTCTAATATAATTTTTTCAAATATTTTACTTAAAGCCGGTAATATTGAAATTGGTCTATAATTGTTCGGATCATCTTTGGATCCCTGTTTAAACAGTGGTATAACTTTACTTGCTTTCATTAAGTCAGGGAAAACACCTTCTGAAATACATTTATTAAATATTAAAGTTAAGTGAGGAGCAATCAGGTCGATGATACTGCTCAAAACGGAAACCGAAATACCCCATAGGTCCTCAGTTTTTTTAGTATTAAGAGCCTTGTAAGCCGAGATAATGTCATATGGAGTTGTGCTAGTAAAGGTAAAAGTTGTTTTGGGCGTAGATGAATTACTTTTCAATAGTTCATCGGCGGCGTTCAGACATGAAAGCAATGACTGGGTGATATCTTTGGAAATGTTAGCAAAAAAAGTATTGAATTCATTAGCTACTTCGATATCCGAGTCATCGGTTTTATCTCCAATTTTTAATGTGAATGTTGAGTCCCTAGTATTGGTTTTTCCTGTCTCATTATTAATAATTGACCATGTTGTCTTAACTTTATCTTTAGAATTTTTAATTTTGTTCGTTAGATGTAATGCTTTCGCAGCCAAACACACCTTTTTGAACAATTTAGAATATTTTTTAACATATGCCAAAAAATCCGCATTAAAATTATATCTTTTTTCACCATATAGTTCATATAATTTCCTCCTACTAGTGTAAATACCTTTAGTAGCCCAATCACAAAATTTTGGTTTATTATCAGCTTTAAGAGTTTTTAGTGGGAAGCTTTTGCTAAACTCTCCTTCCACCGTGTTAAAAATATTTTTGTAATGGTCGTTAGGGTTTGCAATAAAATCTAATCTAGGTAAATTATTTTGTATACATTCCCGAAAATGCACTCTACGATTGGTAGTAATAGGCCTGCAAGTGATAGATCGTGGGGTGTGATCTTTTGGAGATACAAGTGATACTTGTTGGCCGAGGTGGTCAGAGCCAAGACAATCAAAGATTTTTTTATCAATGACTGGGCAATCACAAAAAATATTATCAATGCACTTGGCAGATGTTTCAGTTATTCGAGTGGGCTCAAAGAATGTATACCTCAAATTAAATGAATTAAATAAGTTAATGAACCTAATACTTTCTGTGTCCGAAACTAAAATATCTACATTAAAGTCGCCACATACAATAATATGTTTATTTTGAGAGCTAACTCGGGTTAGGACGTCTTCCATAACGTTTTCAAAAGTGTTATAACAAGCTGAAGGAGGTCTGTAAGCACAAATAATAATGTATTTATCTAACTCCACACATGATAGTTCAATGGTACATTCAAGAGACAACCCTACTATGTCTTTTCTTTCTTTGAATTTAATATTATTATTTAAAAGAATTAAGGAACCTCCATGTTCTATATTTTCTCTTATATATGCACTACCTACTGCAAATTTGTTCGGAAACACTAATTGATTATCATTTTGGAAAAAGTGTTCCGTGACACAAAAAATATCAACATTGTTACTTTCTAGGAACAGGCAAGTTTCTAGATATTTGCTGGTGAGGCCCTGTATGTTCTGATGTACAAAATTAATGTTAGAGGACTTCACCATTGTCTTATTATCTAGTTTTTTAAGTTTTTAGTACTTGTACTAATGTTGGTCGGTTGGTTGGCTATAAGCGAGTTCCACATTTGTAAAGCAGTTACCATGACCGGAACCGGTCGGACAACATCATCATCGAGCGGCAACACTAATACGAGTACGTGAGTACGTGGGGGTCATACGCTGCGCTTGCCACTGCGTGGTTGCCATTCGGCAACCTGGGGCCATAGGCAGGGTTTGGACGGTTTAGGTTAACGTAACCGAAATAATCTGTTATTAATCCAATTGGAAATGGGTTAACATATATTTTGGTTAACCGAAATAGCCTCATCATCCGAGCGTATTCCCGGTTGCATCCTCAGCAGCAACGCTTCAGAGCCCGGGGTCCGCTATCTTACCAAGGAGATTTGACGAGGTTACTGGTTTTTACACAGAGCGACTGCCGTCTGACCTCCACAACCCAAAGGGTAAACCAGGAACCAATCCTTGGGTAGTTTGATGATCAAACGCTAGGTAGCGTTCGGGACCCACAGTTTTACGTGCGTGGTTGCCATTCGGCAACCTAGGGCCATAGGCAGGGTTTGGACGGCTTAGGTTAACCTAACCGAAATAATCTGTTATTAATCCAATTGTAAATGGGTTAACATATATTTTGGTTAACCGAAATAGCCTGTTAGCCTTTAATTGCGGGTAACTTTAACCGAATCGACATATAGATTTCTGCATAATACTACACGTTTTTCATTCCTCGTCACATGGTCACTGTACCTATTCCTACAAAAGCGCTTGCATGACTCAACTAAACGGCTGTGCAACTCCGAAAACGGGTTAACCGATATAACCGGTTACCGTTATGAATGGGTTTTCCAAACACTGGCCATAGGTTAGTCGCACTGTAATGTGCACCACCACCCACCACTTTTGATGAGCTAATCTACCATAAAAGAGAGTATACATACCAAAAGGGAGTATACATACTAATCAATGTGAACAACTTTAACTATGGGATCATCCCTGAAATACTAAAAAAGTCTGCAGCTCTCTACATTTTGGCATGGTAGGTATTTAATTTTGTAAAAGTTGTTCACATTGATTAGTATGTTTACTCACTTTCGGGTTGATACCCCATTTCCGTTACACGTATATAATTTAACCCATGGGTGAAAAATAATTTTCCAGTTATCACGCCTATTATTATGTTCTTCTCAGCAGTGGTCGTTACGAAGCGCTGGTATCGGTAGCTTTTCTTTAAAAAATAAATTAAATTTTAATATACTTTACACGTAACATAAATTATACTTATTGACGTGTAAAAGTGCCTGTAAAGGTCTAATTACTGAATAAACATTTGAATCTTTGAATCTTTGAATCTTTCGTATTTCCTTATGGGCACGGGTCTTTTCACCCCAGTCCTTCGAGAGGTAAGAGGTCCTTTAGAGAAGTTGATGTTACGTGGCTGTCCCGCCAAACCCAACGCCACTTGAACAGACAAATGAAAGGTTTCGGCAGTCGCAAAATGCCCTGAATAAGGATTGACCACTGCAATAATCTTCTCTGATCTCAGAAAAGAGGCATTGTAGCATCAATAAGTTCAAAAAGACTATTTATACTTATTTATCTTCTTCACAGATCGTTCCCGGCTGAAATCCAATCCAAAACCCAGAAGGGATCTCTTCCAATCGATCAGAAGAACAAAGGACGGATATATACATTAATATTAAGGCAGAAGTACGTAGAGAAGAACGAAATACAATAATTGTACATAAATTAAGGCTTATACACTGCAAGTATACTGTATAGGTACTCAAAATTTATACTACATATCGAACACATATATTTATTATGAACAATCTGAGAAAGCTGTTATTTTTCTAGATCTTCCAATATCATATCAGCAGCCTTCTGTGCAATCATAATGATTGGTACATTAGTGTTCCCACTAGTGATGGTGGGCATCACGCTGCCGTCGACCACGCGCAGTTTTCCGATCCCGTAGACCCGTAGCTTAGAGTCCACTACCGACCCCATGGCGCAGGTCCCAACATAATGGTAAATGGTACTCACCATACATTGGACATAGCAAGACCAGAACTCCGTACTGTCTGGCTCTAGGTTTTCACAACTAGGTGGAGACACAAGCGTAGAATTCACGCTTTTAAAAAAAGTAGTTCCAGCAACACGACTGACATCTTTGGCATAAGCTATGGCATCATCCAAGTCAGTTTTATTCGAAAAGATACCAAGGTGTATCAAAGGAGAATCCTTAGGGTTTATGCTGCGTAATAGAATTTTGCCTCTAGATTTTGGATGAAGTTTATACGTGAATAACATAATTGATTCTTTTCCTTGACTTTTCTCGTAAAATTTATGGCAAATCTCATCTTTGTATCCGAAAATAAAGGTAGATAGTGTTACCAACGTAGTTTGGTCAGCAAGAACGCCAATGACTTGATAATCGGGGTATGATTGAGATTTGTTCATAGCGACAAAGCCGATAATTGACGGAATTGGTCCCTCGTGAGGATTTGTTGGATTCGGCGAAATGTTGGTCGTCTCAGTGGAGTATACTTGTAATACCGGTGAATGATCTTGAAGATTTTCTCCAACAGGAAGATCAGCTACTACAGAGATTCCCATTGATTCCAGATGTTCTCTCGGGCCGATTCCAGACAACATCAGAAGTTGTGCAGTGTTTATAGTTCCTCCTGATATAATAACTTCTTTAGTGGCTTTAAATATTTTTTCCTCGTCATTTTCATTGATAGCCTGCACACCAACTGCGTTATTGTTTTCATCAAACAATATTTTAGTAGCCAACGTATTTTTAACGACAAATAGATTTGAGCGGCCTTTGATTGGCCTTAAAAACGCATATGCAGTACTTTGACGAACGCCATCATCTATAGTGTACATCATTTGAGCAAATCCAAAGTCATTTCTACCATTTATGTCTAAAACGATATCGTGCCCTAATTCTTGGAAAGAATCTAAATACTTTTGAGTAACATTCAATTGTTGTCTTGTAACCCCCAAGTTTCCATCAGTCCCGTGATATATCCCTGTTGGTGAATTCAGGACATCTTCGTCATGAAGATGTTCACTTCTTTTAATAATTGGAAGGATACTTTCGTAGTTCCAAGAAGAGTCATTTACTATATCTGCCCAGGTGTTATAGTCGTGTGGGCTGCCTACAACGTAGTTCATGTAGTTGTTGCTGCTGCAGCCCCCCAACATTCTGCCTCGGGTCAGGTCTGTATATCCATTTTTATTGCATTGCTGTGAGCCATCTACGACGGATGTGTGATTCCAGTCCCATTTTGACTTCTTCAGATAAGCCATGTAGCCTGGTAGCTGAAATATAATTGTTTATGATATTAAAACAATCAGAAGCAAGCTTTTAAAATCGAAGGTCAAGTTGAGATAGATAATTTTTAAGCTACTAGCTCCATTGCACACACTAGTTATCTGAAATATAACTAGTACAAATATGCATGTTTCCTTACGATATGACACATTTACCGTGTTTTTGTACAAACGTTACTCGCGTTTATCTAATTAATAATAAAACGAAAGAAGAAATTTTTAAATATTAGAATTTTTTTTACGCAATTTATGTTTGTTTACTTGTTCGCAAGCATTACATGTTATAATGTGTCAACATTGTATTATATTATAAGTATTTATTAATTAGAAGACAATTATAATAATATGACAAAGCCCTTCTGGCGAGTAGGCGACCAATACTGTGAAAATGAGTTTCTTTCGGCGTTTCTTCTCAGCAGTGGTCGTTACGAAGCGCTGGTATCGGTAGCTTTTCTTTAAAAATAAATTGAATTTTAATATACTTTACACGTAACGTAAATTATACTTATTGACGTGTAAAAGTGCCTGTAATAGTCTAATTACTGAATAAACATTTGAATCTTTGAATCTTTGAAAGTTGACCACAAATCACAATGGTCGTAGGGCAATGCAAAGAGACTGGCAGCATTGTCTCGTTGGATGGCCAATCTCGGCCAAAATGCGCCCCAGCTCCTAGGTGTCCAGAAACGTCGATCAGAGAATGAGATAAGTTGTGACGATATCCTTACAAGTATTTTAATGGAGTTTTGAGCTATTCAAGATGCAGTAAGTTCAATTAGCAGAGCATGGTCGTATCAAAACTAAGGTAGTAGGTTCAAGTCCCGTTTGTGTGGTATTTTTTTATCATTTCTTATTTCATTATTCAGTTTGAATATTATTACTAGTGACTGCAGAGGAGGGTCATCGCCAGCCTCCACCAGCAGCACGGATATGTTTTCATTCTCGCTCAGTCTGTTGGCGAGCACGCTGCCCGCTGACCCAGCACCCACTATGATGTAGTCAAATGTATCTGTGCCTGTAAAAAAAAGTTTTATTTTTAAATGATGACACCTGCTTTTTGGATATAAAAAATTAGATACCTTTCGCATGTTAAGAAATTTCTTGTGGTGGTCACTGGGGGTGGTGGTATGATAATTTTGGTGTACCCTTGTTTCACAGACAGAAATTAAATAAAATTTCGATTTGCAGAAAATGATTAATACGATTATGTAATTCTATATTTTTATTTCTAATATTATTGTTTCAAAGACTATTTACTTGAATGAAACATAATTTATAGAAACACAGTTGAATAAATTTTATTATCTCAAATTTTCATTTAACAAAATTAATCAAACAGTATTATAATTTTTTTAAAGATATTATTTGTTGTAATTTTATTTTACTGAAACTTTAAACATATACGTTATGTTATTCATAAGTTTATAAATAAATATCATGAAAATATTCAAAAAGATTCAACCAAATTATTTACCATAAGTATAATAAGTCAGATTAGATTAGAAATCCCTACCAGAATAGTAGGTTTGATAAAACCTACTATTCTAGTAGGACTTGCTATCAGAAAAGTAGGTGAGGTTAGCAGTGTGATCATACCAGAAAACGAATCGCTGTCAGAAACGAGCTGCTGGCAAAAAAGTAGGTTAGTACAGAACTGCGACCCCGTCAAAAGCGATTTGCTACCAGAAAAGTAGGTTAGGTTAGTACTGTGATCATACCGGAAAACGAATCACTATCAGACGACCTCCGTGGCGTAGTGATCACCATGCTAGTCCGCCACCCAGAGGTCCCGGGTTCGATCCCCGGTCAGGGCAAGTTGAAAAATGGCCTTTTTCAAATTGTCCTGGGTCTTGGATGTTTATCTATATATGTATTTGTTATAAAATATAGTATCGTTGGGTTAGTATCCCATAACACAAGTCTCGAACTTACTTTGGGGCTAGCTCAATCAGTGTAATCTGTCCCTATATATTTATTTATTTATTATTATTATTATTTATTATCAGAAACGAGCTGCTACCAAAAAAGTAGGTTAGGTTAAGTTAGAACTGTGACCCCGTCAGAAACGACTTGTTACCAGAAATGTAGGTTAGGTTAGTACTGTGATTTCCCCTATCGGGTTCTCATCTTGTAGCGATGGGGGACCTCAGTACCTGCAGTTCGCCTCACCCGCGGGGACGCCAAAAGGTATCCATGGCTCGGGTCGAGACCAAGGTATCCCCGGGCCGCGCGCAGGGCATTCCAGGTGGGAATGGCCTGGCTGTGAGGGAAGGGGTGAAACTCCATTCCATTACAGCCGTGGTAGGGGTCGCGGGGAGGAGGAGTATTTGTGTTACGTAGCCGCTCTCATAAGGAAACGCTACCAAGCGTGGGCTGCCGGGGCTGTGGAGCGAGAATAGCACATGGTCCCGGGCCATTGCGGTTGAGAGGTGACACCGCGGTTTTTTAGTGGTAACCTTGCAGGTTTTCCGTGACCCGTAATGTATCTGAAGGGATTTTACCGTGAGAAAAAAAAGGTTAGTACTGTAAAAGTAGGTTAGGTTAGTAAAGTCACTTACTATTCAGCTGAGCATCTGGTGGAAACAGATAAGAAGTCATATGCAGTGTGGTGGCCAAAGCTTGGAAGACATTTTGAATGGTCTGAACAGTAGACAGCGCCGATGCCACCTCCATTTTGGAAATGACAAGGAAAAACACAAACGTGTGGATATTATATAGACATTGCCTGTATTGTATTGTCGGCTTTTATATATTGTAAATGTGAATATATTATATCAATGAAAAGATTATATTAGCGAATATAGAGTAAGGTTGACATCTTCGTTTTATTTTCTCTTTGTATCACATTTCAGTGTTATAGGTCAAACATGCTATATAGGACGGTTGACATAGGTGATAGGGAAATCGTTTGACCGTATTTCCAATAATTTCCATACAAAAGTAGGCCCCTGATTCGTCGCCCGAATAAACCTACAATACCACACTGAGGCACTCACTAGAGCACCCTGTATATAACTAATCATCAACTTTAAACCCACCCTGAAACAGGGCATACAACTATGTCAGTCAGTGAGTGAAAAGTTGAAGTTTTTCCAAAATGTTAGGTTGTGAGCAATTTGACAGTTATTAGTTTTTTTGGTTTGATGGCCGCCATACATGGACAAATCCCGAGTGCGAACCGGGAAACCGCAGGTCGAGCGGAAAGCGAGGCCGGAGGCCGAGCTTTGTGGCGAGGGTAAAGCCTAAGCCATCGCACCCCTCCCCCCTCTCGCAGGACCCCCCACCCCAAGTAACTAAGCGAAGCCTGAGGCCGACGGTTCAGCACTCTCGCGAGGCCGCATGCCGAGCCACTCCCACCAAGCGCTGAGTAGTTTTTTTCCTTTTTAAATCCTAGTTGGCTGCCAATTCTTAACTGATAGCGATTTAGCTGAAATTTAATATTCTTAAAGTTTTTAGGTCGCGTAATCGGAATCTTAACTTTTTTTTCTTATTTTTCTTACTGACTGCAGTTTTTACCCATTTTCACTACTGGACTTGTTATTTAGTCTACCTCAACAGCTGCACGAAAAACCACGGGCTGCTTGCAGCCCGCGCAACGCCCGAAAAGCTAGTATGAAAATAAAATTAATATTATTATATAAAATATATACGGAATAACAAGTTCATAATTATTATAATATGAAAAATTTATGGAATATCAAGTTTTAATTCCTTTTTTTCATTACTTAATTGCTAAGTACAAGAATTGTTTTGCTAACAGTACACAGATATAGTGTATCAGTAGAACATTTACACAAGTCTGCCTGTTCAAGTTGGTTTCTACTCTTCCAAAATTTGGAGAGTAAATATTAAGATAGCTGTTATAGGCAATTTTTACATAGCCACCTACGTAATATCTTCAACTTGTTGAATAATAAAATCTAAGCGCACGGTAGTGCGCAGGCCAAGTTCCAGCAACAGGCTGTGCACTATTTACACGAACCGCTTCGACCCACTTTTGACCCCCCTGTAGCTCAGTGCCTATTGCAATTACAGAGATAAAATTTTACTTACGTAATTATATACTAGTACTAAAGCAGTATGCCAAATTTCATAGATATAGCTTCAGTAGATCCTGAAATATAACCATATGAAAATAGCTAATTTTGGCACTGACTGACTCACTGACCGGTAATCAAAACCTCTAGGCCACTTCCAATTGTCCTAGCGTTATGAAATTTTGCACGCAGGTCGTGTTTTATATGTAGATTAACAAAAATTAAGAAAGTTAAGAAATCGGTTAAGCGTGAGTTGGCTCAGTCGAATATCGAATTATTAATAAAAATATTTATGAACTAGTGATACAATGAGAATACGATGAAGAGGGGGGGGAGGGGGTATAAAATATTGTCATGTATACATAATGCACACTGTATAGCTTAATATTAAATACTGCTTACCAAAAAAATTAGGCTTCTTTTGTTATAAATTACTTTCGATAAATGGCGATAGCGCTATAATTAAAACGCGATATTGTGTTTTTCGTCCGCAGTATATATGAAAAGTTAATCAGAAATCGATAGGCATTTCTTTCTACACTTACGACGTTTTAATATCTTATCAAAAAGAAAAAATAGGTACGATTTCTTGAAAAAAAGTATTGAAATCCCACCTAAAACATACCTGTTTAAAAGGGGGCCAAGTTCCTATCGGGTAATTGTTTGCCTTAAAAAGGGTCGAAATCCAATCCAAAGTTAAGTTTAGATGCACTTTAAAAATATCTAAAATTATAATACTTCTAAATTTGAATTTGGCAGGTAAATTTAATTATATAAATAGGTTAATTTAATTACACAAATAATAAATTTAATTATACAATTAATCAAGTGTTACGTACAGAATGAAAACCTGCCAAATTCAAATTTAGAAGTATTATAATTTTAGATATTTTTAAAGTGCACCTAAACTTGGCATTGAATTGGATTTCGACCCTTTTTTAAGCGAACAATTAGCCGATAGGAACTTGGCCCACTTTTAAACAGGTATGTTTTTGGTGGGATTAATTATTCACACTACTTTGAAAGGGTTTCTGTAAGTTACTTCCAATCAACTTAGTTTACGGTAAATAATTAATACCCCTCATTATACCTATATTACTTTTGCTTTTTTAGGGTTCCGTACCCAAAGGGTAAAAACGGGAGCCTATTATTAAGACTCCGCTGTCCGTCCGTCCGTCTGTCTGTCTGTCACCAGGCTGTATCTCATGAACCGTGATAAAAAGACAGTTGAAATTTTCACAGATGATGTATTTCCCTTGCCGCTATAACATCATATACTAAAAACAGAATAAAATAAATATTAAAGGGGGGCTCCCAAACAACAAACGTGATTTTTTGCCGTTTCTTGCTCAATATAATAACGGCAACAGATAGACGCTTGAAATATTCACAGATTATTTAGTTGTAAATTCACTTTAAAAATAAATACTCAAAATATTTGCCACGCAAACTTATTTTTTTTTCTAGTTGGTTTTTTGTGTAAGTGGCCAACACTGTTGTCAGATATTTCAAGCTGCCTAAACGCATCTGATTTACCTTGACTGCCAAACAATGATGACAGCCGGAACCAACAGCACGGAGGAGCTCGAGAATTTTTTTATGCCACTTGTGTTCACCCATCCAAGAGCGGGCCACTCCCGGTGTCGCTCTACTTGCGAAAGCGCTAGTAATGCGCACTCCCGCCGGGCTACCAAGCTCGCATATGTATATTGCGTGACAATGCAATATTATAATGTCATAAAGCTGATCTGATGATGGAGCTGGAAGGTGGTCATGGCATTTTTATAAAAGATAAAAGCTTGTTTTCAAAAATATTTTTATCCGACTTTCAACAAGAAGGAGGTTATCAGTTCTTCGCATCATTTTTACGTATGTTCACCGATATTTGAAGACGCCTGGACCGATTTGGAAAATTATTTTTTGTTTCAAAGGGCATACTTGTCAGGTGGTTCCATAAAATTTTTATCAAAATTGGTTGTGTAGTTTAAGAGTGGAGTTAGTTTTTAGTTTTGAAAAATATCATTAAATATATTCTTGTTTTAAGTCAAGTCAAATTACTTATTTTCAATCATGAAATTCTAGAGAATCTAAGAATCTTAATGTTTGACCTAGCTAGTTTTTTTCTCTTCTTTTAAACAGCAATTCTGATGTTTAGAAGAAGAGGACCTTACAATGCAATGACAATAATGTATAACGTAAAGATGATAGTTGATTTGCCAAATAAAAGTAGGCTTGCTAAAACTAGCCAAGTCAAATGTTAAGATTCTTATAAATAAAATTCAATATTCCCTAAAGAACTTGGCGGCCATTTAGATCTCAATTCTTTTGTCGGATTTTGAACTTGGCTCCCATTTTCACATTCATATTTCTGGTGGGATATCATTACTTTTTGCACATCCGTATCGGAAAGAAGAAATGCTTACTCGTATAATTTTGTTGCGCACTTTACGTAATAAAGACGATTAATTTAATAATAATTAAGTAAAAGAATGTGGTCAATCACATTTTTTGGGTTTTCAAACGTTATAATATCAATAATTGTTTGAGCTACATTACTGAAATTTTGTATTCGAGATAAGCTAGACAACTGTAATGTATGTGAAAATTTTTATGTATTCAAGCTAAATAGGTTTCGAGTTGTGAAAGGGTCAAAAATAGCTCGAAATGGTCCGTGTCAATATACACACGGTTGCTGCGTCACCAGTTCCTTTTTTTTTGAACTTGGCTCTGACACGCTGCCGCGTATCTAGATTACTGACGTATCAGATAACCAGCGCCATATAAACTATTGGCCTGAAAGTAGGCAAAATTGGAGTTGCGGGTAGGCACACAGAAATGGCAGCACAGGACTAGCTAGACTAGACTATTTATTGCGTTTCATATAGGTAAGTCATATTTAATTAATTAGAGTACTACTTTATTTAAATAAACATTTTAATGTTTCAGGTAACAGCGCCATCTAGTGCCAAGAATGAGAAATAATAGTGTTTATAAGGCGTTGGGAAGGCATGATACATACAGTGCAGGAATGTGTTCTCTGACTTCCTTGAGAAAAATATTTCTATGTATCTAAGGAATCAAAGACATTGCTTATGTATAGTGTGCTATAATGTGGCATTCACTACTCATGGCTTTACTACCTCCTTTCACGCCAAAACTCAACTGTCGAGGAAGATAAACTATGAGACACTTTTAACCGACATCCAAAAATTAGGTTATCAATTCGTTTCAATCTTTTATTTTTAATGTATGTTCACCGATTAATCGAAGACGCCTGAACCGATTTGAAAAATTCTTATGTTGTTTGAAAGGGCATACTTGTCAAGTGATTCCATGGAAATTTTATTGAAATCGATTGGGCATTTTAGGGTGAAGTCAGTTTTTAGTTCAGAAAAATGATTTTACAAGCGATTTTGGAGATGAATCTCATGTGCAACTTCATAGCACAGAATTTTTAAAAATATTACAAACATAACGGAATAGCCTAATATCCCGCGCAATATGTGTCCCCCTTTTCCGTCCCCGCACCTCTACCCCATTCTCGCCTTGTCAAGGCAGCTGCAGGCGCCTAACGGGGCGAACGGGGGAGAGGTGCGGTGACGGGGAACGGGGACACATATTGCGCAGGATATTAGGCTATTTCGTTCTGTATTTTTATTAATTATGTGCCTATAGCACAAGGACGAATACCTCCAACTTTTCAACAGAATTTTTCCACCTAGATTTTCGTTGTAGGTAGCCATTTTTTATCGCGTAAATTAATTCCAAATTCGGCAATACTATTTCTGTTTTAAATTCATTAGAGTGCCCGGTCGAGCGGTCGCAACGTGCCCGGAATAAGCGAGTGAACACTTAAATATTATAATTACCACGATTTGGCAGCAACTACGAACTTCGGGAAAGGCTTATAATAAAAAAATTAAAAAATGAAACGGTACAGGAATGTTGTATTGCAGTGACAACACTTTAAAAAACCTTGTATTATCTAATGTTCAGACAATTAAAGGTATGTGGCGAACGAGGTGATATGCTCGACCGCCACAAAGGGAAGATCTTCCCGCCAGGCATGTTGTTGCGCCTGGGGAACCGCGGCTCCAACGGTGTATCGTCGGAAGTTGTATATATGCAGCAAATCGGGCGAACACTGAGATCGAGATGTAGGATACTGCTGGTGCCATCTCATATGCTTCTTGTGAACTATATTGTCGGTTATCTCTTGATGGTTTGTTATTGTAGTTCCTCGTAGTGGCCGTAGAGTTCACCACAGGTATTTTTCTAAATTCCGATCTAAATTAATCTTATAAAACGTGGAAGGGACATACCCGTAGTAAATTGAACCACAGGCTATACTTGATCACTATAGTATAATGAAACTAAATTAACTGACCAAAATCAAAAAAAAAAAAATTGGCTTTTCCATACAAAAGTGTGCAGCCTCCCGGGCAATTTGTATTTGACCATACTTTACTTTACACGTAACGTAAATTATACTTATTGACGTGTAAAATTGCCTGTAAAGGTGTAATTACTGACTAAACATTTGAATCTTTGAATCTTTGGGAATGTCGAATTTTTTCGGTACCACGGATGTTATAGAAGATATGAGAAAACAACTGAACATACATAGATACATACATAACAGCGAACCACATAACTCTCTTTTTGGCTTCGCGCATTCGGGTAAAAATATATTCTTACACATACTGTGGACTCTTATAGATTTGCCACCAGAAACTCCCTTGCAGCAATCAAACGATCTTTGCCAACCTGTGACTTAAAATTGTTAGGTTAGAAACCACGAAACGAAAAATATAGGTTCAAAAAGACTCACGGAATCCAGGGCCGTAAAATAATTCTTGAAAGTTTTTTTTTAAACTGACGTAATGCTACAGCCAACATCGATTCTATATAAATTACTACAATTAGGCAACAGCTGGCAGCACCGAACTTCGCTTTATTGGCTAAATCGGACGTGATCGGAACTAACCAGAAGTGCCATTTTTCAAACGCGGATTTCACCTAAACGAATGGTTTTTCCATACAAAAAACCGTTCGTTAAGTGACTCCGCGTTTGAAAAATCGCACCACAGTATAGCGTATTTTAGTGACACGAAATCAAATTCTGTAAACCTGAAAGAAATTCCGTTAAAATTTTTTTTCTGCTGTGGATGAATATCTCGGCAAATATCCACAGTAAATAAGATTAATATTAAATACCTATTCAGATAAATGCTCTACATGTTCGTAAAACGCATCATATTTGGTACTTTCAGAGTTTTTCTCGTACAAACAGACCGAATATTACGTCTTTTTTTTGAGGCCTGTTAATCTTTTTGTAAATAAATGAATATAAATATATAGGGACAAATCACACTGAATTACCTAGCCCCAAAGTAAATTAAAGACTTGTGTTATGGGATATTAATTCAACGATACTATATTTTATAACAAATACATATATAGATAAACACCCAAGAACAGAACAATTTGAAAAAGGCCATTTTCCAATTTGCCCTGACCGGGGATCGAACCCGGAACCTCTGGGTGGCGGACTATCATGGTGACCACTACGCCACGGAGGTCGTCAAGCTATCAAATATAATAAAATCTACACATTTTAATTTTTTGTTTTGAATCTTTTATTAGAATTTGAATCGACAACATGACGAAATTAATACGCGATGTGCTTGCGCGGCTAGTGGGTCATTGGTCGGAGCCACCAGGCTCGCCAACATCGACGAAATAAGATTGCGCGCTACAAGATCTATTAACGATTTTTTACATGAAGTTATAAGGTAATATATTTACATATGTTTTTGGGGCATTAATAGCAGTCGCCATCGAAAGAGAAGTCAAGGAAGACAATGATTCACAACATGGGAGGACGAGCTGAAACTGACAGTGGATCCAAATTGGAAAAAAACTCGCAAGAGACAGAGAACAGTAGAAGCGGTGAGAGGAGGCCTTTACCAGAAGACACACTGAGCTCAGAGATATTTTATAGTAAAGATAAGACCCTAAGAAAAACAATCTGAGTTTAGGATATAGATAGATAGACAGAGCAGTCGCCATTCAGAACAGATAGCTCTCAACCCTGGTCGGTGAAAGCGATCCGTTACGCGACGGTCGGCGACCGTCACCAACTTTTGCTTGTCTGTAAAAGGCTTTAGACTTTATTTGGAACTGCAATGAAACTGCAAACAACAATATAAACTATCACGTTTTTATTCAAAATAGGACGGACAGAGCATTTTGGGTCATTCGACTCTAAGCAAACAGAGCACAAGGCATGTGATAATGAGCGAAGGTGGAAAAACGAATTAAATTAACGATAACACATCGTTAATAGAATTCCTTTTTCCACCTTCCAGCTGCTAGCAAAAGTATTTGCATTTTCGCCAAGATCGAATTTTACTATCTGTGCGGTATGACAAGCAGCTAAACATTCAAATCTCTTTTTTTTTCTACCAGACTAGCATCGAAGAAATAAATAGTTATATTTCGATTAAACATTTACGCATCATATATCATAAGGTTTAGTGGTAGTTAAGTATCATTATAAAGGACAGAATATGCTCCAAAAATTTGGGTGATGGTTAAAAACCCGTACCCACATTAAGTATCGGAATAAGAACAATGACGTCAGGTCCGATCAACTTTCGTGACAGCCCCCATCAGTTGACAGGAGAATTGTTCCGTGAAATGTACCCAATATTATAACAGGCAACTTTCTGGACCTGATTGTATATTCTAAATCTTTGAGACCTGACTGTGCTGCCACCCTGTGTTCCAAGTTTTTTAATAAAGTCTCATTTCCATGATTGTATTATTGGAAAGTAATAGAGATAGATAACTCGTTTCAAACCGGCACATTAGGAGATGGAGAAAAATTGCCGCAGGAAATTGGATGACTGAGGTAAGTACAGTCATTCATACATTAGCAACCTTTGCATAAACTTAAGCAGGTACCTCCTTGGTACTTAGACTAAATGACTTGTGTAATCTTTGCTAGCAGTTCCTTGATTTTTTTAGACTGATTTACAGTTTATTTCATAGATTTAGAAGGTATTGTGTAAAAGTGCCTGTAAAGGTCTAATTACTGAATAAACATTTGAATTTTTTTTTTTTTTTAAACGAGATGTATTAAACGTGTTGTAAAAACTAACCCCCTCATTCATAAAAAAATACAAACGTTTGCTAAACCTTTTTTAGTTAAAATATGTTTTGTCTCATTTTTTCAATTATTTTTTATTAAAAAAAAATATATATGTATATATATGTATAATATATATATATATATATATATATATATATATATATATATATATATATATATATATATATATAATTGTCAATAGCTTACATAAAATAAACATAAAAAGTCAATTATAAAGACTGCCTGTTATCGTTTCCCGTGCAAAGGTGCTCAAAACGCTGGCAGCATTGCCAAGCTGAATCGCCATGGCCATCCTTTGCACAAGAAACGAACCTGAGCGGGAGTCACCGGTCCTCTTTGAGATTCTGTGGCCAATAAGGCGCTTATCATCAGCGCTAATGTCAAATATTCAAAAACAGGAAAGGGATAAAACATGTACTAACTAAAATTGGTTTAACACACGGTTGTTATATTTTATGAATATGAGAAAAAGTATTTTTTTGTGTGACCTTAAGGGCCGTAACAGACGCGGCGCAAGTTGCGCCGCGTAACAGCTACTGATGGGCGATGCATAAATACTCAATCAACCCATTTGAGTATTTACTCAGTAGATTGAGTAAATACCCGATAAATATCCTTATTTATCCGTTTGGTGAGTAGATTGATTTATATGAGTTGCGACTCATATTTATATTCATATTCATTATTTCATGTTTTCATGACAATTTTGAAACTTAAATCTAGTATACACTTGCAATTTTTGTCGGAAAGTGTGTTCGTACGCCATAATATGCTTAAAATGTAGGTAAACGTTATATGCGACGCTAAATTATATGAAAATACCATACTAATCATACACCGAAAGTAGACTTCTTTGACTAATTATCATTTTTTGGTGAGAGGTGTGCATAGACGTAATTTTACGTAAAAATAAGTAAACAGACATCAAATGCGATGTCAATACTTGAGCACGCTGTATTACTCTATTTATTAAATCTAGTGAGTAAATACTCAAATTGGTAGATTGGGTACTATCCACTGCCCATCTCTAGCTGTTACGCGACGCAACTTGCGCTCCGTCTGTTGCGGCACTAAAAGGGTTGTATTTGTACCTACTGTTTTCTTTTCTCGACCAGCATGGGAGGTAGCTAACATTTTTTTTTGTAGTTTTGACAAACCCCTCCAAAGACCGCAACCAACAGTGACCTACCCGTATTAATTTGCAACGAAAGGCTTCTCATTTATTATATTGAGGAAATACTTTGGAAGGTCTGAGGGTAAAGCCGGAAAGGTACGGATTATAGCCATTATGTATCGTGGTTTCTCGTATCAAATTCCTTGTTTGGGTCAGCCAGGTTATTTCTCATTTTCTTTAGTATCAATTTCGTGTACAATATTATTAAGAAAAGAATAAAGGTAAAGCCGAAAACATTTACTTATTCCTATGTATACAACTCTTTAAAACAAAGTATTTTATATTATTTCATTACAACACAAATTGAATTATGTGTGGTATAGAATATGAATATGGACCAATCACACTGATTGAACAAGTAGACTAAATTATTTAATTTAATTGTTTTAAATAAAGTAATTTACTTTATTTAATTGTATTTAATAAAGTAACTTAGTCTATTTAATTGTGTAAAATAAAAAACAAGATTTAATGAAAAAAAAAAATGAACTAATATCCCATGACATTAGTTCGTTTTTTTTCATTTAATTTTGTTTTTTATTCTATCATAAAATTTATATTTTAGTTTTAATTTTGTAATTTAATATCCTAATCTGTAATATAAAGTATATTTTTTACTATAGTTAATATATACTTACGTATTGTCAACTTGCTAGGAGAGCGGGGATTTCTAATATAAGTATTCTTTACTTAAAAGAATTCCTCGATCGCAATTCAGCATGTAAAAATTATCTAAATAAATAAATAATTTTGATTTTTTTTTAGTTCGATACTATATTTTGTAATAAATACATAAATAGATAAAAACCAAGTCCTTCAAATGTATACTAATATATATTTTATGTATGTTCCCATTGGCGCTGAAGTCAGTTTTTAGTTTTGAAAAAAAATCTATAATACGACTTATGTTTACTATTTTCAATATACCACCTTGCTTTGCAAAGGCCCATGTGTTTTACAAGTCTTGACTCTGACTGCCACGTAAGTCGTAAGGGAGGGTTTAATTAATAATTTAATTATTAATTTAACTTTCGTTATTTCTACTTGGATAGGTTTCTTTTACTTATATACCTTTTGTTCTTTCTTTATACTTATATTTTTATATATCTGTGTATTATTTAAAACACGTATAGTTTCAAAGTTGAAAATGTGTATTTAGTTTTATATTTATGGAAATTTGCTATCGGTTTATAGATATTTAAGTTCTAATATATATTTTTATTGTTGCTGTTAATCTTCTGAAATTAAAAAAATAAAATAGAAAGGAGAAGGTGGGAAAAGGAATCAAAACAGTAATCAGTGTCTAGATACTATTTTGTTAGGTATGTGGGCTGTTGAGATGGTTGAGATTCTTTCTCTTCCTTCGACCGTTCCCTCAATCGCCTTTTTGGATCTACGAGGGAGAGTAACGGCTGGTAAATTCTACGTTTTTTCATTTTTCCCAGATTAGCATTAGGAAAGTTGCTAACATTTGTAGAACAAGCAAGTGTCACGAATAATTATAATTATTCATATTCATGTTTTCATGTCAATTTTTGAAACTTATTTGGTTTACAAATGCACACGAGATTCTGGCAGGGCGCTTTATTAAATCAAATATTTATTTATTTATTTATTTAACCTTCATTGTACAAAATACAATATGTTAGGCACAATAAGCGGACTTAATATTTTACAATTTTTAAGATCTAAAGGAATATCCTTAACGATTTGAACATACCAAAAACATCTTAAAGTTACATTCCTTCTCTCAGGCACGTTTATTTAAAAAATATTTATATATGCATTACTGTTCCTTATCTTCGAAGTATTCGTTAATCGTGTAATAACATTTAATAATTAAATAATTTTTTAATGTAAATGTGGCCACACATTAGTCCACATTCATATAATGGAGGTATTAGTCCATTCCGACTCGCTAAGAAGAAGAAGAACAGTTAATGATTTACAGTTTTACAACCGGCCACCAGCCTGACGTCAACCCCCTTGGGAATGTAAAGGTTTAAAATTTAAAAAGATACTCGAGTAAATCCATTACATAACTTTTTTTTTTCTTTTTTTACATCTTTACATTAACATCAGTGTGTCGGGCGGCGGCTTTGTGCACGAGCGCGTCACATTCGCCCTCGGATGAGGTCGAAACATGTCCGCCAGTAGCTGACTCTCTACGTGAGTAACCCGTGTTTTATTAACCATTACAAAACATTTGTCGTCCCCAGAGAAATAAACTGAATAAGCAATGCGATCGTATGTTATGTCTGCAAATATTGAAACGGACTCAAAGGGAGTGTGTGGGGCGGTGATACTTGCGTAACATATCGACTCGTGACATATTATTCAATAGTCAACAAACCATAGACCAGAATTGGGCGTAGTCTACTACTATTGTGTAGTTTGATTAATTACAATTACATGTAGCCAACTAAAATTAGTTGAAATAACATGTAATTTAACTACAACAATTGAAACTACTGTAGTTGTTAATTTAATTATTGTAATTAAGTTGTTATAACTACAGATTATAATAAAATTTATTTTGCCGCGGACGTGTGTTAGGTGGTGTCTTTCGAAAAGTGTTCGTAAAACTTTGTAAGTAAGAAATGAAAATTTATGAGAAAATCTCTCAGCTCTCAGAGGGTTGTAATTTATCAAAATCATTTCTTAGGGGATGCCTAAGTCATAGTAGCTTTATGCATGCAAAGTCTCAGCCCGATCGGTTTAAAATTGACAAAGTTTCATACAAACTTTCATCCCCTATTTTATCCCCTTGGGGGTAGAATTGATCAAAATCCTTTCTTAGCGGGTGCCTACGTCATAACATCTACCTGCATGCCAAATTTCAGCCCGATCCGTCCAGTGGTTTGGGCTGTCCGTTGATAGATCACTATGTCAGTCAGTCAGTCACCTTGAGTTATATATATTTAGATTTAAAAAGTAGTTATGTTATTATGATTACATACTACTTTTTGTAATTTATAGTTCAACGACCTAGTTTTTTCAATTACTTTTTGTAATTATGTAGTTGCAATTACTAACTACAAAATGTAATTTTAGTGAGTAATTAGTAGTTTGATTTCATTTTGCTCAACTCTGCCATAGACCACACTAGAGAGAATGAGATACGTGTGGCGATCATACAACTTGCGAAACAGTATCGAAACATATAATCTCAATAGTCAACAAATTAACAATGAAAAAACTGCTTAAATATAGAGGCATTATTTCGATATAAGAAAGTATATGTTTTTATCCTTCAAAGAGGTTTTCGTGGAAGAAACCCTGGCAAGGTACTACAAAAATATCTCTTTGTAGTAATTTCCTTAAGGATCATGGGTCTTTTCACCCCGGAATTTCGGGAGACTTACCTGGGATGCAGGTAAATAAATAATAAATATATAGGGACAATTACACTGATTGAGCTAGCCTCAAAGTAAGTTCGAGATTTGTGTTATGGGATAGTAACTCAACGATACTATTTTATATTTTATAACAAATACATATATAGATAAACATCCAAGACCCAGGACAATTTGAAAAAGGCCATTTTTCAACTTGCCCTGACCGGGGATCGAACCCGGGACCTCTGGGTGGCGGACTAGCATGGTGACCACTACGCCACGGAGGTCGCCTATGAGTCGTAGATGCTATGGATTGGATAAGTTTGTGTAGGTCCTACGATTCACTGACCATTACCATAATAAAATAATAAAGAATTATATTTTATTATTTAATAATTATTTCTGAAATCACATTATTATTGCAAAAAACAGACTGTACAAGTGGCAAACCTACCAGTCAACCAGGCAGAAAATATTTGTGACTGGCGTTCAATTTAATATCCCACGACCTCCGTGGCGTAGTGGTAACCATGCTAGTCCGCCACCCAGAGGTTCCGGGTTTGATCCCAAGTCAGGGCAAGTTGTAAAATGGCCTTTTTCAAATTGTCTTGGGTCTTGGATGTTTATCTATATATGTATTTGTTATAAAATATAGTATCGTTGAGTTAGTATCCCATAACACAAGTCTCGAACTTACTTTGGGGCTAGCTCCATTAGTGTTGTTTGTCCCTATATATTTTTATTTATTTATTTATAATAATTAAATAGTAGAACCATTATATCGCAGAGAGTTCACTGTCAGAATCGTCTTTTTGCGAACATTTTATATCTACCATATTTACAATATGTAACAAAAACCCTGTCCGATCCTTGTAGGAGCAACTCAGACCGTCAATATGACTAACTTTTCCTTTGGGACCAATGCTTGAAACTCGAAAAAAATCGTCATTTTCATGCAAAAGTATTCGGCCGGCCCCGCAATTTGTATGATTATGATGATTATTTTCTTCGAAAAAATCATTTGAATTTTGAATTTTGAAATTTGAAGAAGTACAAAAAGCTTAAGTGCCAAATACTTAAAGAGCTTTTACACCTCGACATAAAGCTTTTAAGTATCGAAACTTGACGCTCGAAACTTTGGCCAAAGGGGTTGAAAGCACAATGGCGATCGAGTTTGAAATAACGAACGTTAAATTGGTCGTTTGGTTTAATTTTAACCTAAAATCGTTTGTTGTGGCTATTTAATTACACTTTGTTGGCGCAATTTTGGTATTGTTAATCCTTTGCAAAGTATTCCTTTGGTGGGCTTTAGATGGTGTTCGGTACTTTTGGCTGCAAAATATCTCATCCTGAAAAAAAATATTTTTATTCTCTTAATTATTGTTAAAACAAATACATTGCACCGTGGCACATCGCTGCTCCTGCGGCGACAGTGTTGATGACTTGGGTCACCACGGCCTCTCTTGTCGTAAAAGCGCTGGGCGTTTAGGGCGTCATGCTGCCCTAAATAATTTAATCCACCGGGCTCTTGCTAGCATCCACATACCAGCCGTTCTAGAACCTAGCGGCCTGGTTAGGGATGACGGCAAGAGACATGATGGGATGACCCTTGTGCCTTGGAAATTGGG
Source organism: Acrobasis suavella (assembly GCA_943193695.1). NCBI lineage: Eukaryota > Metazoa > Arthropoda > Insecta > Lepidoptera > Pyralidae > Acrobasis > Acrobasis suavella. The sequence goes on from OW971939.1 coordinate 787,787, forward strand.
ACGGCCCCTTGTGTGGGACGCTACTTGTGTCGACACTCTGGCGCCGTCTCATCTCCCGGTCACTAGGTCTAAAGCTGGGACAGCCGCAGCTGCTGCAGAAAACCTCAAACGGCGCAAATATAGTAGCCACGGCAATAATTACTTATTTGAGCCGTTTCGGGTTGAAACTTTGGGGCCGTGGGGACCATCGGCGCATAAATTATATAACACTGTCGCCCGAAAATTGACTGAAATTACGCGTGACCAGAGGGCTGGCCTTTATCTGGCTCAAAAGATAAGCATTGCCATACAACGTGGCAATGCTGCCAGCCTTCTGGGCACGTTACCACGGGGCAACGATTTGCCAGGGCTTTTTTATTTATAAGTAAGTAATTTAAGTTATTAGTTTAGTTTTAATTTTTTTTTTGTTTATTTTATTTAAATTAAAAATGATGAATAAGTAGTCATAGATTAAGTTGTTACTATTAAAAATGGATTTGCAAAAGTAAAAAGAAAAAAAAAAAACAAATACTTAAACCAATATCGCGGACACGTGATATGTCGGGGTCAGATTAATATGAATGCTGAAGGGCTGTACAGATTAGAATGAAATTTGGCACTTATATTATAATAGCTTATATGCATTACCACATAGGATACTTGTTATCCTAGGATGATTGGAGTTTCCCGTGGGATTTGACTGAAAATTCGTGAATCAAAAACCATAATCACGTTTGAGAAACGAGTAAAAGATTACTATCTGTCTTTATCATCCTGATCATCATATTTAGAAATATTATCTTATGTATTCATTAATTGTAAATATCAGTATATATTTATGTAAGTTTATTTTACGTACGTCTATGTAGGTATGTTTATTAATTTATTAATGTTTCTTGTAGGTATAAGTATTTATTAATTTTTGTATTGTACACGCCAATTACCGCTTTCTTCCCATTTCCTCTTGCGGGTCTGCTGGAAGAAATTTCTTAAGAAATAAGTAGCACCTATGTATTATGTTAACTTTTATAAGGTTTTATTTGTAAATTTTCAAGTGTACATGAACCAATAAATTAAAATAGTACGTGGGCAACGCCAAGGGTATCCACTGATTAGAAATATTTAAGAAAGTGATTGCATGGAGCAAAGAAACACAGGTATACTGATCATACTGCCATTGTACTAGTGCAATCGATTGGTCAAGATGGAATATGATCTCTTTCAGATTGACCTGAGTCTTTGATGTTTATCTATATATGTATTTGTTATAAAATATAATATCGTTGAGTTAGAGTCCCATAACCATAATACTCGTACTTATTTTGGGGCTAGCTCAATCTGTGTAATTTGTCTGTATATTTTTATTCATATATTTAATCCTATAAACAGATGTACACAGAACCTTATTACGTTAGGGCGCGTTCAGACGACACGCGTAGCCCACGCCTTGCGCACGACAAGCGCGGTTTGAATTTGTTGCATATTATTTATATATTAACAGTCTTAACACACATCAATACAACTCAAATTGCATTTACCAAAGTGTAGTCGGGGCATGCGCCAGGCGGGCGCAACGCGGAGGCAAGGTATGCTCCTGTTGACTTCGGTTAATGGACTATATGGATAGGACTCAAATTATATGCAAACAAATTTTATGTGCATGGCTTGCGCTTAACATATGCTAGGCATGCGCTAGTCATGCGCTAGGCGTGCGCTTATCGTCCGAACACGCCCTTGCACTTAAAAAACCATTCTAATACATCATCATCATGAAACTAAATAAGCTAGGGTTGAGACAATTTTTTTTTCTTAAATTCGTCTTTTACTTACATGTATTTGATGTGAAATCATGAAAATATTCGTTAAGTAAAATCTCGTCTATTTTTGTTTGACATGTCCGAAGGGTGATATCATTTTGACGAGTCAGAAACAAAGGAATAAAGGGGTCGTCACTCCAGCGATCTACATTTTGGTAAAAGGCATTGTTTATGATAAAAATAGGTTCTGTTAATAAATCATCTATAAGCATTGATGATGGCCGATGGAGCAGAAAGGTTTTCGAATGGCGGCCACGTACCGACAAACGCAGCGTAGCACACCCACCTGCTAGATGGTCAGACGACCTGAGCAAGGTTGCAGAAAAGCACTGGACGCTTCCGATCGGTTGTTTTGGAAATCCTTGGAAGAATATGATGATGAAGATGATGAAGCATTGATGAGTACGTACTCCTTTTTTCTTACCATTTCGAATTTGTTTATATGGGGTCGGCGTAAAATATTTTTTCTTTCAATGTTCTTATATCATTTTTTATTACATTCCTCCCATCTTTTCTTTCATTCATTTTTGCCTATATACACTCACATTCAGGTGACAGACCGACAGACGGACGGACAGACAGATGGACAGACAGACAAACAGCGGCGTCTTAGTGCCTAATAGGGTTCAGCTACAGTACAGGGCAGGTTAATTTAATTACTTGTATACACCATACCATCACATATTAATCAAATATTTAAAAAACCAAGGGTTGCAAATCACAGGGTCCACAGAACACAAAACACTTTGGAAGTCGATGATCTTAGATGAAAAACGAGGTTACACTCCTTTTAGAAGATCATCACCAGGGCACTCAATCACCATCAGAATGAAATAAAGCCATCTCTCTTTATGCTAATAGTGTTTTTCTCAGTCTCATTAGACAACTTGGAAAATACCCTAAGCTGGCTGTGGTATGAAAAATATTGTTTCAAATTATAATTAATCTTGCTTCGCTTTGATTTATGGGCCTGGGACAGCGCTCAGTTAACCGCTTTAAATATTCCATTTTATCGGAGGGAATTGGTCAAGGCTAACCTTTTCATTGATTTTTGAAGGCGCCTTGGGTGAATAAGGGTAAAGATATTTGCAGAACGTATTACAATGATGCATTATCGAAAATATAATGATCAAATCAAAACAAATCAAAATTATGATACACTAGCTGTTGCCCGCGGCTTCGCTCGCGTAGGGATGTAATTTATCAAAATCCTTTTTTAGGAGATGCCTACGTCATAGTAGCTTTATGCATGCAAAGTCTCAGCCCGATCGGTTTAAAACTGACAAAATTTCATCCCCTATTTTATCTCTTTGGGGGTAGAATTGATCAAAATTCTTTCTTAGCGGATGCCTACGTCATAACATCTACCTGCATGCCAAATTTCAGCCCGATCCGTCCAGTGGTTTGGGCTGTGCGTTGATAGATCACTATGTCAGTCAGTCAGTCACCTTTGAGTTATATATATTTAGATTTTGTCTTCAGATTTATTTCAACAACACCTCTAATTACAATCCCATCGTTCGAATGTGTCGCCAATATAATGAAATCTTGGTTTCTAATAGAGACTTCTAAGAGGTCGTCTAAAAGAGCTGATAAAGAAATGAAATAATAAGAAAAACATTTACCACCTCTCGTTACACAAGTTCCGGCGGCAAATAATTATTCACTTAAGGGGCTACATGAATTTTTAGGGGTCCAGTGCTGCCCCCATTTAAAATAAATCATTTGAAAGAAAACGGAGATATAATTTAAAATTTTGTCTTGATCAGACCCTAGATAATCCTTCAAATTATTTTATGAACTACTGTTCACAGTTTAAAGTGAGAATATGAAGCTTTTCTACGCACATACGCCAAAAGTGGCCGTTTTTCGCAATTGTGCATAGAAAAGCTTCACGTTCTCACTTTAAACTGTAAACAATAATTCATAAAATAGTTTGAACGGTTATCTAGGGTCTGATCAAGACAAAATTTTAAATTATATCTCCGTTTTCTTTTAAATGATTTATTTCAAATGGGGGCAGCACTGGACCCCGAAAAATTCAGGTAGCCCCTTAATCAGATGACTTAATTGATTGATGATTTTAATTTTATACAATTTTTTTGTACTTAACTACTACTACTAACTTAATACCTAATTTTTTTCAGTTTCTCTTTTAATATTTTAATTTTATCTATAAATTGTTTCATTCTCTAGCGCATTACCTTGTGATTTGAATTGAATTTAGACTTTTTCGGCATACATATCTAAGGAAAAAAATCTAGATCGACGCTAAGAATTTATTGTACTTATTTAACGAAATATGATTGTTATCTGTTTTGTGTGCTAATAAAGAAGTGAAATAATATGAAATTATGTAGGATATTCATTTACAATGTATTTTTTATAGTTGATCAAACGAAATCTGCGGATATAAGACGAAATATTATCAATAAAAAACTGGAAAAAAATCGCTATTAGCACTTAATTTTTTTTTTAAGATCGTGTTTCAATATTTTTTTTCTCTTGAAGTAAACGGCGTGTTTTCTTCAAAGTTGTCTCGTTTGAAAACTACAAAGTTTAAGAAGCTAAGAAAGTAAAAAATTTATAACAATACCAAACAGAAAAATAATTGACGAAAAAATTGTATAAATAAATAACTAGACTAATTTATTTTTTTCGTTTTTTGTCTTTAATATTTTGTCTAACATCCGCATATTTCGTTTGATCAAGTATAAAAAATACACATTGTATTTTAGATTCGTCCAAATATACAAAGTGTATCGGAAAGGCGGTAAAAAGCTGAAAGGGAGTAAACTTAGTATGTTTTTTTAATGTGAACAACTTCTACTATGAAACCATCCCTGAAATCGTAAAAAAAAAGCTGCAGTTTCCATACATATTGGCATGGTAGGTATTTAATTTTGTATGGAGGTGAAGATTGAAAAAAACGGCCAAGTGTGAGTCGGAATCGCCCATGAAGGGTTCCGTAGCAGCAAGTAACATAATATAAAAGTTTTTGTAGTTCGTTGTAACTTTGATCGATGTTTTACTAAACGTATTAAAAAAAACTACTAGCTAGATCTTGTTCAAACTAATTTTTGGTGAAAGTTTGCATGGTAATGTACATCATATATTTTTTTTTGTTTTATCATTTTCTTATTTTAGAAGTTACAGGGGACACACATTTTACCACTTTGGTGGAAGTGTCTCTCGCGCAAACTATTCAGTTTAGAAAAAAATGACATTACAAACCTCAATATCATTTTTGAAGACCTATCCATAGACATATGGGTTTTGATGAAAAAAATTTTGAGTTTCAGTTCTAAGTATGGGAAACACTAAAAATGTATTGTTTTTTTTTTCTATTTTTGTGTGAAAATCTTTATGCGGTTCACAGAATACATCTACTTACAAACTTTCAACAGTATAGTTCTTATAGTTTCGGAAAAAAATGGCTGAAACATACATGACGAATCCATAAGGGTTCCGTTTTTTGGCATTTGGCTACGGAACCTTAAAAAGGAAAAGGAAGATTGGGAAAGTTGTTCACATTGATTAGTATGTTTACTGATTTCGGGTTGATACCCCCTCTCCGCTACACGTTGTATGTAGGTAACAAACATGGGTAGGTATCATTTGCGAATAACGTCAGAAAGACCGCATATCTATATACTTACTAGAATACCGCGGAGGTGGGGACGTATTTTCGAAATCGCCGCACCAGTCACTTTACGAACGATTTGTGCGAGCGTTTCCAAACAAGCGCATTTTTGAATTGTTCGTATGCTAGTGGTGTGCAAGTGGTTTTGACCGCTTGTTATTACAGTACAGTATAGTTTGTAGCATACAAATGTCAAAAAAACTTTCATAAAAAATCGGTTCCATGCAAAGATTTAGAATATACCATGACACGCTGCTTTTTTCGTGTTGACATTATTATAAAATCAAAGACAAATTTTTAAAGTTTTCATACAATATTATTTTTTACTACACGTTCTGTGTTTCGCTGACTACGTTGTAGGTTCAATAAATAAAAATGTAAAGTAAATTTGAGTTTTGAAAAAGAAAAATTGATGGGTCTTCCATGCTGGTCTAAGAGAAAAGTATGATTTAGGATGTACCAGCTGTTTATCGAGAGAATGGGCTAACATGCGAAATCTATCTTCTATCTTCTTCTTCTATATACAATGTCCTTTTTAATTAAGTACAAATATTTTAAGAGGTGATTCAGTCCATCATTTTGAACAACTTTTCCCAATAAATATATATCGAATTACAAAAATTTTTTGCATTTTTCATAGTAACGATATCGCGTGTCTACTTCGATTTGTATGAGAACCTAAATATTTTTTTCGTATTTCGATATACATTTATTGGGCAAAGTTGTTCAAAATGATGGACTGAATAACCCCTTAAAATATTTGTACTTAATTAAAAAGGACATTGTATATAAAAGCGAAAATCACTCACTCACTCATCACGAAATCTCGAAAACTACTGAGCCAATGAAGATGAAATTTGGCAAAAAGGAAGATTGTGACTAGGAGACGTCCGTTAAGAAAAGATTTTTGGAAATTACATCCCTATGGTTGCCAGTTTGTATGGAACTTCGTAATTTTTAAAGTGAGACACATAAAATTTTTAATTTATTTTAATAGTTAGTAGAAAATAATAATGCATTTATTAGATTTTGAAAATTACATGCCTATAGGGGTGAAATAGGGGTTGCATGTTTATATGAATCTTTGTCATTTTTGAAGCGAGACACATGAAATTTTTTAATTTGCGGTCACTAAGAAATAATACAGAAACTAGATTTTAAAAATTGCATCCCCTGGGATGCATTAGGGGTTGAAAATTTATATTATTATGAAACTTCGTCATTTTTTGAGTGAGAGACAAAAAAATGGAGACAAGTAGATCATTTGTTCTCTTTTGCTCTAGCACATGACGGGAACGGGATATTATAACACAATTTATAACGTAAAAAACCAATTAAAGATCCTATTAGAACATTTTCGACTTCTATGCGGACGAAGTCGCGGGTTAAAGCTAGTATTATATAAAGCAGAAGGCTTTCCGCCCCCTGCTCTATCTACCCCATTTGGTAAGGTCGTGATGAAACTGTATCATATATTTTTTTGTTGAAATTAATAAAATATGCATATCGTTTTTCAGAAAACATTTTCTGAGATTAGGAAAAACCACTCAGGCTAGTAATAAATAATGAAGTGGGTACGAGACACAGAAGAGATAGCTTCAGAGATCAAGTATTCTTCAATCATGCCGTGAATTGAGCGAGTGAGTGAAGCAGGACAAGTCTCAGAGTCTACTTGGACAATTCAGTAATTTTATGTCTAAAACGTACCTGTAAGTTCGACGATAAGTATGTACTCTATAGTATTTTTAGCAAAGCGAACTTTAAAATTTCTATCTTACATTAAGAAAAGGTTTCAAAGTTTGAATACTCGTATGATTCAAATAGTTCAAGGGATTTCTAAAACTCCATAGTTTGAGAGCTCACAGTTAGAAACAAATTAGTTTAATTATGAGTGTTATAAACCTTTTTTTTTTGTTGAGGCTACTTCAAGTGAAAAGTAAGATATATACTTGTTCCTTTATATACATCTGAAAATTTCAACTTTAATAAAAGCTTGTTAGTGTCATTTTAATATTAGGGCTCTTATAGAGAAGCGACACTAGTCGGCAATGGTTGCGCCACCGTCAGCTATTGTTGCGAACGGTCACGTATACGATTGCGATTTGTCAATTGACACCGACGGTCGAAGACTAGTGTCGCTAATCGCAATTTTTTGCTTTAAATCGGTCATTCTGTAAATCCTCGAAAATTTTGAAGACAAATAGTAATGTCATGTGGCTGAAAAGATGAAAATCCTAGAGCAATCTCTGTAAACAAAGACAAACATTGTTGTACTCTGTGCCTTTCTCCTCTGCAAGTAGGTTAGACAACCTTCAACTAATTACCACAACTTATCCTCTGTATCTCTGACCTCTGTAATCCTAAGCGGTGAAGGATGGTTCGCTTCATTTTAATAAAGTAATTACAATTAGTGGGTTACAGACCTTTTTTAAAAACTTTTTACCACCATATGCTTATGATTTATTTTATTTTTTCTAGCATGTTGGGTTCTTTCTTCCACAGAACCCTGTCAATAGCCGCCTGCTGCCACTCCTTTTTGAAGCTGCTGATGTCATTGCGCCATCTTCGTGGTATGATTTATAAATAAACAAAATTCTCATTACCTTTTGTACTAACTTCTTTTTAACAAGGAGGTATATTCTCAGTTGAACTATCAAGTTAGTTCTACTCGTAGAGTAATGGGATTTTTTTCCAACAGAACTACTGTTAGCATGCTCTTAAATGTGAATTACGTTGTTATTTTTCTTTAAAAGTTGTGGACCGGTGACGAATTACCAGTATTTTGATATGGTCCCGCAACCGTGCTCTCATGATGTTATCGGAAAGGCATTCCAAAGTTGTTCAGCTGTGACGACAAAAGACATCCTGTAGTGTCTTTGTTGGCTTTGTTGCTGTTGGAATCCGATGATTTATCTATTCCTATATCCTCCCCATTTATTTTACCTTCTCGCCCATCACGCTAAAAATGACCTTTGGATTTTGTGGCCTGCACACTGTCTGCTTCAGGCCACAAAACCTAATCAAATTGACATCTAGTATCACACACTATCTCACCTGTCAATGTCAACTTGATTTGGGCGAATAATGTTTTAAACCTTGTAACAAAGTTAGTCCTGCTTTTATAATAAGACGGAAATTGTTCTGTCGGTACCAAGGAATAAAGACGGGCTAATGTTTGAGTGTATGAAAATGGTAACATCACTATTTCGTTACATTATCCTCGAAGCTTTGTCCTTTAATAATGTAAGACCTCACACCTTAAGACCCTATACGAAGTGAATAATTGAAACGATCTGAATCATGTAAATGCACGCTATATCTCTATAATATGCCGTATGTAAATGTAAGGAGATCACTCGTCCTTTGTCTGCCGTCGCGTATCTTCAAAGAGCCGCACTAACGCACTTAGTTCTGAATTGTAAACGAGGCCTGTGACAAACAACATCGAGACTACGGAAGAGAAACTGGGACTTTTATTCTCGTTTGTCAGAAAGTACCACAGTTGTGCGGTAGAATTAATATAAGTATTAAATACATAACGGAATCTCCTAAGGTCCCACGCAATATGCGTCCCCGTTGCCTGTCCTTGCACCTCTCTCTCCCTCTCTCTCTCTCTCCCTGCAGCCGCCCGCTCCACACGCCGGGAATGGGAGAGGGGCGAGGACGGGGTCGGTTGTGCGACAAACCGTTGCCCGACATAACATTTGATCGGTACTACGAGTACTATTGCTCGACATCAATTTTGTTCGACCAATGTTTGACTGACGTAGCTTTTCATCCGTACTACTATTGCTCGAAATCAATTTTGTTCTACTAATGTTTGACTGGCGAGCGATCTACGGGCGAGTTCACTTCCAAACTGAACAGCCTGTTTCTGTTGCTGAAGCACAAATTGCCAAGTGCAATTTCTGTTTTTCTTTATTTTATGTCGATACCGCCTTTATGCTAATATCGTATACGATCTGTTGGCGTTTTATTGGGGTTTGTGATTTGTCACAAATTGATATTGTACTGCGTTTGCAAGTTCTCCAGGTCAGTGATAGATTTACGCCATCATTGTTCATCCATTATCATAACTCACGCCTTGGTTTTAAAGAATGAAAGAAAATCTTTATTCGGCAATCTATCGTATGGCAAGTCCATACGATATTGTTTGCCGAATAAAGATTTTCCTTCATTCTTTAAAACCTTAAACTTATATCTCAAAAGAGTGCCGAAAAGGCGGCCAGCTCAGCTTTGCGTTGCGGTGTGAAACACAGCGCTGATTTTCAGCTGGTTTCAAGTGATCAGAGGTTAGATGGCTTAATAATCAAATTAGAATACAACATAGACAATACGATACTTAATACTAACAATACTAGTTTACAAACCATTTGCAAGTTGGAAGATTACCATTTTCAAATTGTCCGTGGTCCGTTTTCCGTGGATAAAAAAAAAAATACGCAAAATCATATACTTTTTTTCTAAACGTCAAAACGAACATTTTCTTTAGGATTTGTATAAAATATAAACGGTATAAGATCGGTCATTTTGGAAATCCTTGGGAGAGGCCTATATCCAGCAGTGGACTTTCTTTTTCTTATTTGGGCAAAGGTCTCTCCAACCTTCTTCCACTTATCCCTTTCTTGTGTTAGGCTCGACCATCCTTTTTGGAATGCGTCGAGATCGTCTCGCCAGCGCTTTCTTGGCCTACCCGGGCGACGGTAACCATCTTTAGGCAACCACTCTGTTGTGATTCTGGCCCATCTCTTGCTGTGCGTCCTACTGATGTTAGGACGTTATGCGGCTGAAATGATGACGATAGACTAATGACGTCATAGTTTCTTGGAGTCAAATAGTGCTCTTATATCAGTTTTTTTTGTAATAATAAATCTAGAATTTCGTTGAAAATGGATGTGATCATGACAAGTGATATTATATTGTGACGTTTTAGTTTCTTAAAATAAATAATAATAAATAAAGGACTAAAATTAAACTACTTAGTACTGAAATGAAATAAAACAAGTAATTTGAGACTAAATCAAACACTTCTGTAATATAGAAAACTTATCTCCAACATCTTAAAAGCCAAATTGTTTTTCAATCCCGTCCTTGTTGATATTAAAAAAGTTATCAGCCCTTTGCCGTATTGCCTTCCATTCATCATTCCCTTCTGTAAGGGCTTGAAAAACAAAGTTCATTTCATCGGAGCGTTATAAACACACAAAAGAACTGCCATTTTCCTTATAGCTGAAGATGGCTTCCTTATTGCTGGAGGATAACCTGGTATCAGCTATTGTGTGTCTTTGTAGATAGTCATCGATGTTTTCTAGTTTCGGAAATATTTGTGGGCTAAATCGAAATGCAATCGTGGAAAGAAACGTAGAGAGAAGTTACGATTATCCAACTTGGAAGGGACATACCCGTAATAAATCGAACCACAGGCTATACTAGATCACTTTAGTAAAATGAAATTAAAATAAAAGAAAAAAAAAAAGAAACAAAAAAAGTTGGCTTTCCCGTATAAATTGTCCGGGCTGGGCGGCATGCGGCACCACACTGTAGTATGGAAATGCCATTTCTTTTTTTGTTTCTTGCCTGTTATTTTATTTTAATTATATTATAGTGATCTCGTATAATCCGTGGTTCGATTTATTACGGGTATGTACCTCCCACGTTGTGTAATTTATGAATAACTAATAAATTACATACTTAGACGATAAATAAATTATTTCTTCTTGTACCGTTTTATTAACATTTTGTTTTCAAGTTTTGGAAATATTTATAGGCTTCATCGAACTGCAGTCGTGGAAAGAAACGTAGAGAGAAGTTATTATTCTATCATTTATTAATAACTAGTACCTTGCTTAGACGTTATATAGCTTACTTCCTTTTGTACCGATTCGTTAACATTTTTGTCTTTAGGTACTTGAAATTATGTGTGTTTTTAAAGCGGGACAGGCGAAATCCCAAATTGGTAAACCATATCGCGATATAACATAATGGAGATCACCGTGGCTTATGGACATCTGCCATATTTGTTGTGCTGATCCTAAAGAAATATTTTCTTAAGACGAAGTGGTAGCTAAAGTGGCGCCCTCATTTGAAATAAATTGTTTAAAACTAAATATGGTAATAATTAAAAATTTGATTTGTATAAATGTCTAGAAAGACCTTTAAACTGTTTTATGAATAACCTTTGAAATTATTACTAATAGTCTGTTTAGTTTTAAAACTGTTTTTCGCCATAAGTGGCCACTTTTGGCGAAAAACAGTTTTAAAACAAGAGGGACTACCAATATTACTTTCAAAGGTTATTAATAAAATAGTTTAAAGGATTTTCTAGACATTTATACAAATCATTTTTTTTATTATCACCATATTTAGTTTTAAAGAATTTATTTCAAATGAGAGCGCCACTTTAGCTACCACTTCGTCTTAACTGCTGTCAAGAATCCACTTTGTTATTATGAAAAGTTACTCTGCCTCTTATCGTACCTCAAGGTTGACTGGAAGAGATTGCTATTTTATTTATTTTATTTGGAAAACTAATACAGTTCTAATATCTACATTAGCAATAGTACTTAAACATATAGGAATACAATTAACAGGTTTTCGCATGTTAAAAATATGCGATAAGTCCGCCTTTGTATCTTAATTCTGTCTTCTTTATTCTGTTATTTGTTTTTCCTTTTGTTTATTGTGCAATAATAGTATATTATGCAATTAGTGAATAAAAGACGGATTTAATTCGAGGGCCATAGATGAATCACGAGCAAGTGAAGGATTCTAACGATTGAATCACGACCGCAGGGAGTGATTCATGATGATTCACATTCAAGTGTTAGAATCCTGAGCGACGCGTGTGATTCATGGCCCTAGATTAAATCCGTTTTATTTAAGAGTTGCATACTATACTTTATACCATGACTACGAGAAAAAGAAAGATTTAAACAAAAATAGACATTTATAAAAAAAGGAAGGTTAAATCAATTAAAATGCACGTTGAAATTGGAACAGTTACTCAAATCAAAAGTAATTTTTCTAAACTCATACACCAAAATAGTGATTAAAAGTGCTTTTTATTCACTGTTTTTAGTAAATAAAATAAATTACCAAAATAGTGAGTAAAAGTGCATTTTATTCTCCCTTTTCAGTGAATAAAATAAACAACCAAAATAGTGAGTAAAAGAGCTTTTTATTCACTGTTTTAAGTGAATAAAATAAACTTTTTAGAGGGGGAAGGGTATAAACAGTACTTGTTTTGTACCCCCTAGCCAGAATTGGTTGCTTTTGATTTCTTGGACTTATTGGTTAAAAACATTTAGTAACTACACAGTGCCTCATAGCACTTGACCTTTATAGCACAAATACAGCTTGTAAAAAGTGACGTAACAGCCATTAATCTTGTACGCCTTACACCCTCGCAAATGACAGTTAAGCAAATTACCGATTGTGTTGAGACTCGTTCAACACGCGATTTTTCATAACGTAAAATAAAGGAACGAGTCCACTATAAGGGCTCTCGCCGACTTGTATCGTTTAGAAGAGCGATACAAGTCGGCGATGGTCGCCGACATATTGTCGTAATTGACAGATGTCGCGGGTATACTTATACGCTCGTTTGTCTTAAAGCAAATTTAATAAGTTCTCTAAAGCTAACTCGAAAGAAGATTGTAACAACCTCATCTCTCTTGTCCATCATTATAATTTTCATTATTTCAGCTGTATATTGCCCTCTGCTGGACATAGTCTCTACCAAGGATTTCCAAAATGACTTTCGGTGTTGATCCTGAAATTTAGTATACAACATGTAACGAAAAGGGGATATGAACCAAAAACGTGAACATACTAATCAATGTGAATAACTTTAAATATGAGACAATCCCTGAAATTGCCAAAATGCATAAATTTTTTCCCATAGTTAAAGATGTTCACTTTGATAAGTACGTTTATTCCCTTTCGGATGCCTTTCCTTACTCGTTATATCGAGAGTTTCGTGGCCGAAAAATCTATCTAGCTAGATTTTATTTTTACACACCCTCTTTTCCTATATTTTGATGTTTCATTGAGCGAAGCAGCTTGGTCACCCAAAAGTCAAAATTCAATTCGCTTTTACTCATCAATAAGTATAATTTACATTGCGTGTACTGTATATTAAAGTATATTTATTAAAAAAAAAATTGCTAGTACCATTTTATAGCACGTTTATTTGTGTTTAGTGTGTGTATTACGTTTAGTCATGGAAAGAACTTTCATTCGTTTCGTGTAAAGAGAACATTATCGCCCTATCTACAGGCTGTACCAGCTGAATAGCGGAAAGAAATTAAAGACGACAAAACGCAACTCAGTGTTATTATTTCTTGTAGTTCGTGAGTACAAGGCTTTGTACGAGTAATGTAGAACGCTGATAAGATTTCACCGAAAGGTAATTTGGACTGGCAAGATTGATCGAGACATTTTTTGCCTGATGTTAAAAGAAACTTTATGTAAAAGGGCTTGTACTTTAAATATCTAATTTCGTATTGTTTTAATTCAATAAAAATTCTGTTGTCTTCCTCCCTGATGGAAACTTCCTTCGCGTCCTTTTCGATCAGTACTCTCTCGTACTTATGAAGTAGACGACAGATATATATATTTGTAAATCAGACCTGTTATGACGCATAAGAATACACTTTTTGTAGAGGTTTTTTCGCCACTGGAATTCCAGATGGACCATGGTTTAATGCTGTTTAGTTTCAATCTACGAAACAGTAAAAAATAATTAATTTTTACCGAAAAATACAACCTTCAAATCTACAAATATCTTCATAGTTCTCCATTATATCTTCACCAAATTAATATGGGACCAATTTGATAGTACAGGCTTTCAAATTAAAAACGAATCATTAAAATCGGTCCACCATTGACGAAGATATCGTGTAACAAAAAGATATACAAAAAGAACTCATACAGTCGAATTGATAACCTCCTCCTTTTTTGAAGTCGGTTAAAAACCGGCCAAGTGCGAGTCGGACTTGCGCACGAAGGATTCTGTACCATTATCTATAGAATAATCAAGTTTGTTCTATGGGAGCCCAGAGTTGGGCAAAATGTAATTAAACTACTAATTACTAACTACGATTACATTTTGTAATTAGTAATTGCAACTAAACAATTACAAAAAGTAATTGAAAAAGTAGTTGAACTATAAACTACAAAAAGTAGTTGTAATCACAATCACAAACTACTTTTAAAAACTACATATTTTATGAAGATTTACTTACTTATAAATTTTCGTTTCTTGCTTACAACTTTTTACACTTACAATTTTGAAAAACAACACTTTTAACGCACGCCCGCGGTAATAAATTCTTATTGTAATTTATAGTTATAACTACTTTATTACAATAACAAATTACAACGACAGTAGTTTCAATTGTTGTAGTTAAATTAAATGTGATTTGTAGTTAACTACATGTAATTGTAATTTGTAATCAAATTACACAATAGTAGTTAACTACGCCCAACTCTGTGGAAGCCCCGCGGCAACAGAAATACGTTATCTGTGAAAATTTCAAGTAGCTGGCTATAAGATAAGATAAGATACAATTTCTTTATTGCACCAACTAAGTATGACAATAATTAAAAGTACATTTGCAATCTAGTAGGTACAAAGGCGGGCTTATCACTAAAGCGATTTCTTCCAGCCAACCTTTGGGTAAAGAAAACTATAAAAGATGTGGGAGAGTTGGAGCAGTTAGAGTATTACAGTGTAGAAGAATATAAGTATACCAATGAATAATAGGAGTACATACTTTAACAAATAAATGAACAATAAAGTAATAGAAATACATAAACCATAAAAATTGTACGAACATTTAAAAAAAAGTAAATGAAAGTAGCCAGTAAAAAGAAAAAAGGTAAAGAGATATTAGTTAGAGCTAGAGGAAAGGTAATGAGACGTTACCAAATCTTTTAATTTTTTCAATGATTGCACTTTTACAATTTACAGTCTGGTGACAGATAGACAGACTGATAGACAGGCAACAGGATAGAAGGAAGAGGAATTAAAATAAGAATTAAGGCATAAATAAATACAAGTATTTATGTTATTTTTTTCCTATTTTTTATGTACTTATGGAGTAAAAAATAATACAAGTCTTTAAAAAAAACATTTACTTTATTTATTTATTTTAAAGCCTGATACATAAACTTCCATATTTAAATATACTTACAACTCTTAAATTTTTATAAATTTTAACTACTTACACTTGCTTTGGGCTTACAAAAGTAGATTCAAAATTAAATTTTTTAAAATTTCTCTTTGAGAGTAACCACGAAATCAATTTTTGGGAAAAAATATAGTTTATCCAATAACGCTTTATAACTTGCATATTTATGACTATTTGATAGTTCGATGTATAACTAAGTTATTATCTTAATTTTTTTAACATCAATAATAACACAGATTTATACATTTACTACTTATAAGTATAAACTGTTTTATACACGTATTTTTGACGATAATGTCAACTAGTTTCAACTTATTTCAAAGTCGGCAAGAGATGAGTCTGCTACCTAAGAGTTTAATAGGCAAAAACTAGTTGCAATTTACTACCTACATAAAATAAGTCACTAAAAACCATTTTCTCCAGTTATAAACCTTACAAAGTTAATTTTTATAAAAATGATTTATACATATAAAAAAACATATATACAATCGGAAATTCGTCACTCCTTTCTATATTTGGGCTCAAAATATAGAAATTAGTGAGAAATTACGCGATAATAAGTATTTACATCTAATAAATACAATATACCCGTTAAAAAACCATCTGAAAATCTTTTATTATAGTTCTAAAAGCGACCTCCTACTGAATATTTACAAAATAATATATACTATTTCACAAAAATATTTATAATTGTTATAATTAAAGTTTTATACTGTTGCCAATGGCGTGTTCTTTAATAGTTACACTAAAAATAAAAGCTTCTTATAAGATATCTAAAAAGCTTTTCAAACCCCTACAAAAGTTTGTAAAATTTTCTTTATGTACAACATCTTTATAGATTTTGTTCTTCAACAATCTACTACATGCATACCTATTTACATAAAAAGTTATGTATACCTACAAACACATAATTCTTCGTATTTAGTACGAAATTTTAATGTAAATCACTACTATTTATCATTGTCACATATATACAGTATAATAGGTATACAACAGTATAAAACCATAGGTATACTAAGCATTTCTTAAAGTATAGGTACATAAAACTTAGTTATGTCAATCAGATAGTAATTTGGCAAGGCTTTTGACGAATATGGTCAACCGAAAGGTGTGCCTTGCCAAGTTTCGTCCGACATAACAAGCATTTTCCAGTCGACGCTCTTTGACATAAAAACCTTTGACATAAAACAGGAGTTAGGTACCAAAACCTCCTTAGAGTACTAAATAGAATTTATGATTTTATATAGGTTTCTTAGCAACGAATGTTTTTGTTTATTATTGTCAAGTATTTTTTCTGAGTCTTATCAATAAAATAATTATTTCACGGTCTCTTTAAAATTTGACTAAACATATCAGCGACTTCACAATATATCACTATATAATTAAACAATTTTATAAAATGCCGGGTTTGGTTTCAACTAACACCAAAAGTGGTTCACTGAAGCATACAAACACCATTACGCCAAAAGTGGCCTTTAAGACTTGCGGCCCTGGGCTCTGCCTGCTTGGAGCTGCAAAGATCCAAAGTGCTCTATTTACCCCATTAGCGATTAAGACGTATGTACGTGGGGCGCACTATAAGTTTCCGGAATGAATATGAAAAAATACTATGAAAGGTACAAAATTAATTTATTGTTTTTCAAAATAATCTCCCTTGGCGTCTATGCACTTTTTCATTCGATGAAACCAGTTTTGAAAACTTTTGTGCCACTCCTCTGTGGTGACCTCTGAAACGTGTTTTTCATACTCCTCGACAGCCTCTTCTGGTGATGAAAATCGTTGACCGCGTAATTGGTTCTTAATTTTTGGGAACAGAAAAAAGTCACAAGGTGCCAGGTCGGAACTGTATGCAGGATGACTCATGAGTTCTACATTTTTCGCCTTCAAAAAGTTGTTTGTCTGTCTGGCCGTGTGAGAACTAGCATTGTCGTGGTGCAGGATGATACGGCGTTTACGGTTATTTTTACGGAGTTCGTCAATAACTTCCGGCAAACAAATGGTCGTGTACCAGTCACTATTCACTGTACGACGATTCTCTAAAGCAAAAGTAGCCACGTGTCCAGTTTTATTAAAAAAAGAAACAATCATCCGCTTAGATGCACTTTTCAAGCGCGCCACTTTGGTTGGTTTCGGCTCATCTTGAAAGACCCATACGCTCGATTGCTGCTTTGTTTTGGGATCGTAGCAATAAATCCATGTTTCGTCACCTGTTACTATGTCCCACACCAAATTTGACGCACCTTCGTTGAATCTGGAGCATGGCACTGCACCAAGTGACGCGGTCCGTTTTTTGAGCCTCGGTCAAGTTGTGTGGGATCCACCGCGAGCACAGCTTTCGCACACCCAAATGTTTGTGTAGGATTAATTGTATTTGACTCATGCCTATTTCTAAGGATGCGCGAATTTCATGGTAGGTCACATGCCTGTCTGTTTCAATCATACGGCGCACAGCATCGATGTTTTTGTTGGTCACAGCGGTGGACGGCCGACCATCGCGAGATTCGTCACTGAGATTGATACGACCACGCTTGAATTCTGCAAACCAGCTATAAACAGTTGTCTTGCATGGTGCTTCATTGCCAAAAGCTGTTTCAAGCCGAGCGATGCTCTGTTGAGCTGTCAAATTACACTTAAAATCGTAGAAAATCATACTACGAAAAATTTCCCGAGTTAAATCCATGTTGATGCAGACACACAGTTTTTTAAATGGCGCCACAAGGTAAAAACAAAAGACAGTCAGATGAAACAAACTGCATTCTATAGCCAAAGAGTTCTATTTTCAAATGTTGCAATAAATTTTTAAATATTGTTTATGTAAGTGGCCAGTTCCGGAAACTTATAGTGCGCCCTATGTATGTACCTATGTATAAAGCATACAAAAAAATTAGGTTTTCGTCAATCGACATTTAGATCCATCTCTAAGCGCGTTCGGATATACATTCTTCTAAGTCATAATTCGCGGTTTGAGTTGAAAGTTCGAAATTACGAAACGCATAAGATAGAAAACGTGTGTTGCCAAAATTCATTCTGTCACGATGTCTTTAGTTCCAATTATTAATAATTGTCACAAAAAAGCTTTATATTACGTTAATTTGAATGAAGAATCGTATTGCATTTAAATATATTGATATGAAATGTAACAATAGACGTTTTACCTCAAAATCATATTCAAAATCGTGTTAATTAAATCACTATATTATTTACATTTAAACAATTTATTTCAAAGGCGGGCGCCACTTCTGCACTTAATAAAATGAAATTAAGCGAATTTGTCATCGCACCTCATCCATGTACCCCTCAGGCGAGGTTTCACTAAAGCGTTCGGTCTATAAAATTATTTGGCTATGATTTCAAGTTCTATACCTCCGTGTTAAGCCAATGCCAGATCGTCAGTGGCAATGTCCGCCTGCCTGTCGGCAAAATGTCAAAGGCGTCAAAACAGGATTAAAATAGCTTGAAGAAGACAGTCATCCGCGCACCACATCTACACTACGGTTGCTTGGTCGACGGACAGGAAGCGCGAACGACTGCGGACCGAATCTCAGACGATGTCGTGACATGAGTTGCCGTTGCCGGTGCGCGTCGTCTTCGTCGGCTGTGGCCGGCCCGACATTCCGTCGGAGTACGGCGGTGGGCAGTACATTACCTGGGAACAAAAAAAAAGGTAATCATAAATATTTTCTTGCATGCTGATCTCGGACAAAATAAATAACTGGCCAAAAGGGAGACGGATTCGCGCACGAATGCCTTATCTATAAAAAATCACATTTATTGTATGGGAGCCCCAGTTAGACATCTTTTTTATTCTGTTCTTATTATAGCGGCAATAGAAGTACATCATCTGTGAAAATTTCAACTGTCTAGCTATCATGGTTCATAAGATACATCCTGGTGACAGACAGACGGACGGACGGAAGGACAGCGGAGTCTTAGTAATAAAGTCCCGTTTTTACCCTTTGGGTACAGAACCCTAAAAACTTCGAATATACCAACTGCTTCTATTCGCGCGCGGAAAGAGAAACAGCTGGTGCAGCTAATAAAAGTATAAATTTTGACTGTATCCTTGATAGGAAATAGGCAATTAATACTTTTATTAGCTTGCAGCTTTTTACGAGGATTAGCTGTTAAATGTGTAAGTGAAGTTGATCTAAATAACGCACCTATAAAATCCAATTACGAACTTCTAAATCTTACCACTCTTGAACATAAATAGGAATTTTAACAGATACGAAACCCCAAAACACGCTTGTTCTTAAACAAAAACAAGACAACTTTCAACAACGCATAACTCCATTTTACGAACTCACTTTGATGTTGTGAGAGTAAACTCATAAATTATTGCTATCCGAAGCGGCGCGATCTTCTAGGAACAAAGTTCAACTTCGCTCAAAAAGTTTTTAAACTACCAAGTGGTTTGTTAAACTAGCCTTGCAACTTTAACTTACGCGTGTAGGCAGTGACGTAGAAATAAGGGGTCTCTATTTATTCTCATAAATTATTTGTCATAATATAGACTTACATGATGTTTAAGTTTAAACATAGTTGATCGAAGATTTTAAACCCAATTTTTAATTTGTCTTTAATGATTAAGAGGCATTTCACATTTGATTAGATGTCTCGGTCGCACAATCAAACATTTTGAAAGATTATTAAAAAATGTATCTCGTTTGTAGAACAGTGTTTCAATAACGAAAAGTGTTACATCAAGAATTAGGTCAATACACACATAAACAATAAAAAAACATGTCTAAAATATCTAACACTTTTCTACAAATGAGACACATTTTATAATAATCTTTCAAAATGTTTGATTGTGCGAGCGAGACAGCCAACCAATGTGAAATGCTTCATAAGCAATTTTATACTTAAACTAGCTTTTGCCCGCGGCTTCGCTCGCGTAAGGACGTAATTTATCAAAATCCTTTCTTAGGGGATGCCTACGTCATAGTAGCTTTATGCATGCAAAGTCTCAGCCCGATCGGTGTAAAATTGACAAAGTTTCATACAAACTTTCATCCCCTATTTTATCCCCTTGGGGGTAGAATTGATCAAAATTCTTTCTTAGCGGATGCCTACGTCATATCATCTACCGCCACGCCAAATTTTAACCCGATCCGTCCAGTGGTTTGGGCTGTGCGTTGATAGATCACTATGTCAGTCAGTCAGTCACCTTTGAGTTATATATATTTAGATTCAGCATTGATTCTTTAAGCTCAAAATGATCTGTCTGCCTCTTTAGGGCAAATACGTAATAGTAGGTTCAATATCGCATTCTCCTGCTTTCCTATTCCTTTTTTTATTGCAGGTGCAATTCTACTAATTGCGGTTTTTTGGACATATTGTTTATTAATATCATTATGTAAATGAGTCTAAGTTTTGCATATAAGATATAATCATATTATTCTACACAATACTGTTTTCTACTGAATAAATGAATACGAATATTTTTCTGCGTTATAGTTTTCCAAGTTTCAATACCTTGTGTCTGGGGAAACACATAGTTTCATCAAGCTATATTTAAAAATATCCGGCCACGTGGGAGTCGGACTCGCGTACGAAGGTACCGTAGCATTATCTATAAAAAATCACGTTTGTTGTATGGGAGCTCTACTTAAATATTTATTTTATTATGTTTTTAGTATATGTTGTTATAGCGGCAACAGACGACCTCCGTGGCGCAGTGGTCACCATGCTAGTCCGCCACCCAGAGGTCCCGGGTTCGATCCCCGGTCAGGGCAAGTTGGAAAATGGTCTTTTTCAAATTGTCCTGGGTCTTGGATGTTTATCTATATATGTATTTGTTATAAAATATAGTATCGTTGAGTTAGTATCCCATAACACAAGTCTCGAACTTACTTTGGGGCTAGCTCAATTAGTGTTATTTGTCCAAATTTATTTATTATAAATACGTCATCTGTAAAACTGTCTAGCTATAACAGTTCATGAGGTACAAAAGTACAGCCTGGTGACAGGAAGAAAGACGGACGGACAGACGCGGACAAATGGCGGAGTCTTAGTAAAAGGGTCCCTTTTTTACCCTTAGGGTACGTTATCCTAAAAACAAACACTCACATACATATCTCTTGTATATGTTACTAAGGATGAGACGTTAAACCACAAATAATCTAGAGTTCTGGATTTCTCTTCTCCGCTTCGCGCAGACTTCGTTAACTTATAGGAAAAAGCCAGGATCCGCACCTCGGGCTTCGCTAAAGGCAAGAAATCCCACGGCACCAATCATAACATAGAATCCCTTTTACAAACAAGTTATCCTCAGTATTTCAAAGCTACTTTGATTGACACCACAAATATTTGTGTATGTAATATACTGCTCTTTGATTTGCTTGCCATGATATTCCTGCTCGCTTACAAAAGGGCATGTTTATTTATATTAATAATATTTATTTGATTCATTATTTTTCTGCGATCTATTGAAGAAGCATGTTGCGGACGTGTTATTTTAGTGCAAAATTGCTTTCTTTGATAAAAATTTTCTTTTTAATTAAAGTGTACGTAAAAGATTAATGTGGTTGATCCAAGTTTTGTAGAAGATTCAATAGGTTGGTACATATTACTTTGCTTCGTATATCCATTGTGATCTGGGTGCAATAAAAAATCTATTACAGTTCCTAATTCACGCAGGTTTTTGTTATTATTCATTATATTATAATCACACTGTCGTAATTGCCTGCCTTCGAAATCAGAAACTTATTGAATTTTAAAGGATTCTAAATGATTTAAAGAAATGACTCAATGAGATTTAAAAGGAAACTAAGTATTAAGAGGATTCAAAGGGATTCAAAGGGATTCTAAATAATAATTACCTTTCTGAAAGCTACTCTGAAGTTCTCCGATAGGAAGGCGTACAGCAAAGGGTTCACGCAGCTGTTCATGTACGCCAGCACATGCGACACGATCTGGGCTGTCACCGTCGCGTACGTTATGTTGTATTTGTCCAGTGCCTTCACTAATAAGATTATCTGAAACAATTGAGACAGATTTTAGTGGATGTGAAGGCACGTTATCCAATAATATTACTAATGGTCTTCGTGAAAACCAATATGGTCATCCATTGCTCACTTCTTGGAAGGTTACTGGGTTTAATTTTTTGATTTTTACGCCACTTTTTTGTCGTTGTTATAATAAAAAAATGTTTTTATTTCCTCCAAAAATATAGTTACAATATTAAACAACGAATATACACGAAAAAAAGAAACTTAATCAAATGATAAACATATGTGTTTGCGGAGGACTGGTTCAAATGCCCGTGCTAGGTTTCCGAAGAACTTGTAAATATGGGTCCCCAGGTCTCTTGCTATCTACATAATCTGTACTTAATTTCTCATAAATTATAATTAGGTACCTACAAAAAAAAGAAATGTGGTGTCGTAGGACACCAGGTAGGAACGAAGTTCCTTCGGCTAATGTAGAATCGACACAACTACTCGCTTGTGTATACGACTGTCGCGCCTGCGCACGTCTCATTTAACGGTTTTATTTAACGAGGTCATCCTTACGGTTTTACTATCACATTTTTTTCAGTTCGGTCGCGCAGCAAAATCCCTATCTCCTCCAAGCCTGCCGAAAGGAACTTCGTTCCAATAAACAAAAAATAAATAAAACTTAATATAAGCCTATTTAATGTGTTAGCGGAGGGAACTTGTAATTACGGGTCACCAGGACTCGCAATTTAGATGTTAATATTTATTGCTAATATATATATATATATATATATATATATATATATAGAGAGAGAGAGAGAGAGAATAAAGTTATTTATAAATAATATTTTGAACTATAAGATGAGCGAAAATAGTGTCCAGTGGGGACCAATACTGAACTGGGTTTCTTTCGGCATAATCTTCCCAGCAGTGGTCGTTCCGAAACGCTAGTAGTTTTTAGCTTTTGCACTAAAATAATATTTAAAAAAAATGAACTTCAATAAGAGATAAATTTATCCTACGTTGAATAAAAAATTTTGAATTTTGACTTTTGACTCTGTTTCCATAATTTAAGATAACGTTCGAGGTAAACTAAGTCACGACGAAACGAAATTCTTTCTAGTGGAAATGTAACATTGTTAAAACAACGAGTAGTTCTGAGAAAGAAACTTTATTGATAAATTGTAATGACAATTTACTTCATACAATTCTGTTTTCAGAAATAAAATTCCCTCATAATTCGTTTTCAGCGCTTCTAAAGTAACTTTACTCATCGAATAAAATATTTTTAATTTTTTACAGTGAAGATAAAAAGGATTAGTCAAGTGTATTTTTATTATTAATCACTCTTGAAATGATAGCCGAAATTAAATCTGGTTCACAACATGACGCTTTTCACATTGGCACAGAATAATTACTAGAACTCAGGTACAGAAGTCTTACTTAGAGAAGAAATTCAGAGAAACATCTACTCAATGTGGTTAGCGCTATGGTTTAATTTAGCTCGCTTCAGAACTCTTCACCTCTTCGTTTACATACCTAGACATCCATTGCAAGCTAATTTCATTCTTATTACTCTTCTATTACAAACGATTCATGTAACTGAATTTTCCCCTTTGAAGGGGTCGCCGCGCGCATAGTAATAATGTAGGGATATTTTCGATACCTAAACGGGGAGTGACACAGGCCTGGCATTAGCACAGTATGGCATTTCATCGAAGCGGAGTATCATTTATGCTTACACTATTAAAAACGAAACTTTACATCCGTGCGCACTGCAATGTGTGTGTGTTCGCCCGCAGCCGCTCTCAATACCTCAACAAAGCGCGAAAGGCAGAGAGGTGTGGGGACGGGGAACGGGGACGCATATTGCGCGGGACCTTAGGAAAACAGGAGATTCCGTTCTGTATGTACAACTTAATATATATAAGTTCTGTGACATTAGTCGAGTCTCTAGGCCATGTGGCTTTTAGATTACCCATCTCTTCCTCTAAACGCCGTAAGAGTCGACTAAAGGACTAAGCACAAACGCTCTGCATTCCCGAAGAGGGCTGAACTTTTCGCACAACTGTATTACCAAAGAGAGATAACGTCTACAGTTAAATCATTTCAACTTATATCCGGCTTCTTGATTACGCATAGTCTTCATGCATATTCAATTTGGTGAAGAAAATGCAGGAAAACGCGCCTAAAACTCCGAAGCAACGATCTATTGTATCCTTTCGCGAATACTTGGTTGACTGGAAGTGGCATAGTGGGATAAGTCCGCCTTTGTACCTATTTATTATATCACTGATATAATGTGTAGTTAAAAGCTAACTCTACTCCTGCGCTCTACTCGCCACATTTGAACGTAATATCACTCAATTGATAATTAGAAAAGTGTCGGCCCAGTCAAAAGGATAAAACAGAATTAATAATTTAACGAGAGGCCCGCCTCGAGTTTTTACTTTTTGCCTAAACAGATAACCGGAATGACTGAGAATTTCCAAAAGCGTAAAGCATAGTTAATCTGAATATTTAACTTTTTAGTCAGTTTGGCAGGAAAGTTATGTTACTAAAAGGATGTTAAATATTTAAGGATTCAAAAGTTTATTCAGTAAATTAGACCTTTTCAGGCACTTTTACTCGTCAATAAGTATAATTTACATTACGTATAGTGTATATTACATTATACATAAAAAATTATAAAATATAAGTTTGTATAAACTCGGATCATAATCAGTCAAATATTTTTCATATAAAAAAGTAAATTGCTTTACGTATGGCAGCAAATATTTTTATAGGAATTTATTTTCCTCAAAGAAAATTATTCATTATCATCTAACACAAATGTCAGCCAGTTACACTTGATAAGAAAACAGTGGGTAGCAGAAAGTCCATACAATAAAATTTGACAATCTGAACTATTTCTGTTATCTAAACCTATTTCTACAGTTGGGCAAATTAGGTACTTTCCTGTTCCAAAAATAAATTATAGTTAATAGCGTATAATTAATGTGGGAATTTCGGGATAAAATCTATCCTACATCCTTCCCTATGTCTCAAACTATATCCCTACCAAATTTCATTTAAATAGGTTCAGTGGTTGAAACAAACAAAAATACAACTCACTTTTAAGTTCATAATATTATTAGATAAGAAGTTGGGATTAGGATAAGAAAGAATTAGAAATAGGATATGTTTGACTGCTTGTTGAATGCTTTAATTTGTCGTCTATTTTGATGTTTGTCTGTGTAATATCCAAAACATTTCTATTCAATTCCGATGTAAATGTTTTATCTCACGCAAATACGCCGCTTTGGCTGTCTCGCTACAATCGGCCTCAAGTTTCTAAAGCGGATAGATTTGCGTGTTGCGTGTTCTATTGTTTGTTTGTTAGTTGTGCTTAGTTGATTTATCTTCTATTTGTTTTACATAACCAGTGAAATTCCGACAAGTAATGAAATGTCTGACATTTTGTAAAGTTTGCGAAATGGAAATGTGTAATAGTGTTTTAAAATATAGATAGACCTATATTGACGAACACAATTTGCTATGAGATTACATCCCTTGAATATCGTATAAGTAAGAGGTATCAAAGTAATTATAAGCTAAATAAATGAAAGAAACACAGAAAATTTCAATTTCTTTCCGACACTCATGATCGACAACTTCTTTCTGCCGATAGTCGTCTTCTTTCTATTCCTCTACATCGCACAAATTTTATGGCAAACTCTTTTATCCTACAAGCTTCACGGCTTTGGAATGCTTTACCCGTTGACATCAAGGACATTTCAACTGAATTTTCTTTTAAAAGAAAAGTACACTCTCATCTTCTAAAATAGTGTATATTTCATTTTCACCATAATCATTCATTATTTGTATATTATATGTGTATATATATATAAAAAATGTAGGTATATGTAGGTATATTTATTAGGATTTATTTAGTAATTATTTTGCGGCGCAATTAGATCTCTGTTATCCCTATGGTTGACTGGGAGAGAACGCTTTTAGCGTTAAGTCCGCCAATTGTAAACAACTGTATATTGTGGATCAATAAAAAATTAAGATAAGGTCATGAAAAAGAAAATTGGGTTTATAATTACATCAGTCGGTGGAAGTCTTCTGGATATACAGACAGGTGGAATACACAAAGAGTCGTCTATGCTGATAATGTCTTGTCTTGCAGAAACCGGCAAGTTACGTGGGAAACAAATGTATAGCTGTGTTGTCCTCGCCAGGCCCGGCAGATGCTGCAGATCCAAGAGATGCTAGCTTGACGTTGTCAAAGATGATACGCGTGTCAATGGTCTTACAACAAAGATTGCTCAAGACCGTACAAAGAAGAGAAGAAAAACCCGGAAAGCGGACCCGGAGCTTCACAGCATAGCATTACAACTGAGGTGCAACTGGGAATACGCTGAGATGAGAGAGGAATACACAGGAAGTTCCAAATGCTGGTAGACCAACAAGTCAGAATGATAATATCGATGGTCTAGAAGACAAACGTGCTAATGAAGAATGGCAAATTTATCAATTGAAGATGCTCTACCGTTTGCTCTTACACAAATACCCTAACTCCATCTCTTTCTTCTTAAACTGTAGGTGTACACTTATAGCAAGTGATGACATTTTGATACCAAAAACAATAATGATAATTATTTACAATCAATTTAAATTATTTTTTTTTTAAATAGATTTATTTCATTTCACTTGCTTTTGACACGATAGTTATAAATATGCTAAATGTTCTTATCAATTTTGTCATTTGGTAAAATTCAGATGTATTTGAAATTCCCAATTGTATTATAAGATGTTAATCTTCCAAGATGCCAGTAGAGAAATGGTTTAAGCGATCTTAATACTATTGAACACTCGCTAGAAAATAGTAAAATATAAAAATTACCTTAATATACAATACTACAAAGTGTTAAGTGTACATTATGTATTTAAAGTTTATGTACAAACATAGTAAGTGATGACCCTGTTTACTATTGTGAGTTTTTTGTAGAATCCTTTGAATATTGATGTTCAAGTTAATGATAATTAATTAAAAAGATGAATACCCTAATCAAATGGCAGTATACGATTCCTATGTTCCATTTTAAGTTATAGTAGGTATCTAGAACTTTTAAGTAAATAAAACTAGTATTCCTGAAAAGTTGGCTAAGTCTGTAATTAGCATGTTTGTCTTCTAGACCATAGATATGTACTAATAATTATATGTGATTTAAATTACTATGTGTGATTCCGCCGCCAGTAAGTTCAAGCTAATTATTGCCGGCCGGCGCCCACCCACTACTGTTAGTCCCAGCTTAACTGCCACCAATAACCCGTGAGTACACGACACTAACAGTTTATGCATGCTCCCCATAGATGCTCCCTCCCATGCTGCTACATCCGCTGCAGCTGCAGCAACATCTGACACCGCATACGCGACAACTGTTGCGCCTCTCCGCGAGGCATCCTCAGGTACTAAATAAGTTGTTCAACGTCAAATGACTTTGATCTTAGACTTATTTACTATCTTAGAATTATATGTACCCCATTTATATAACTCATGATTAAATTAAAAAGCTTGTACAATCAAAATAAAGTATTGGCGTAAACATCCGAATCAAAGTTAAAGCGAAAATACGTTTCCGTAACTTTCCGATAGCGAAAAAACTCCGACGAGAGACGTCGGATTGAATAAGATAAATGGTTTGAGAGTACATTTAAATATTATGTAGGGGAGGTCAGTGAGGTATTTTGCATAGAGCCGATTTTGCTAAGGCGACTTTAGGTTTTATTTAAAAATAGCAGTTTTCAGTCGAAAATAGGAATACTTAATAGATATTCTATTCAATACAAAACATATTACGAGTATTTAAAACTTTACGTAAGTGTATATTTTTTAACGAGGCATATGCGAGTTATTACGTATTCTGTATCAGACTTCTAATTTGAAAATTAGACAAACATGTTTTTTATTTATTTATTTTAACTTTCTTGCACAAAAATGTACAAATGGCGGGTTTAACGCCATATGGCGTTCTCTGCCAGTCAACCATTGGACTAAGTAGAGAAATAATTTGGGTGGTGCGACAGAATTACATTACAAGATTATTGTTACATTACTACGGATAAAATAAATATATAATACATATTATATGTATATAGCTATAATTATAGGTATACATATCATATCTAGGTAGGTAAATTAAGTAGGTATATTATGTATGTTTATTGATTTGCATCTCTCTTTTTCAGTATCCTTTCAAGTCAGCGCACATCATTCTGCTTCTCTATATTAACCATATCTCCTTCTACCGTCTTACTGCAATAGGACGTAAGAGTAAAGTATTACTAACTTACTCACTGCAAGAGAAATGCTATGTGGCATCAGGTCCAACTACTGTAAATTCAATATTTAAATGTCAGTTCTATACGTTGGTTATCAACAGGGCTCCTGAATTTTGCGGCGAAGCTGCGGTATTTGTCTGTTTTAAGGTTCGTGTTACTAAAACACGGCCTCGATCCCTAAGCCCTTGGATTGAGACGTTACCTGCCGTTATTCCATTATCGTAATATACCTACTGTGATATGAGAGCTTGCTTAGTGACAATCCTTTTTACACTACGCCAAAAGTGGCCGTTTTTCGCAATTGTACGTAGAAAAGCTTCACGTTCTCACTTCAAACTGTAATCAGTAGTTCATAAAATAGTTTGAAGGTTATCTAGAGCCTGGCCAAGGCGAAATTTTAAATGATATCTCCGTTTCCTTTCAAGTGATTTATTTCAAATGGGGGCAGCACTGGACCCCGGAAAATTCAGTAAGCCCCTTAACTTGCATTGTATCTGGTATGTACGTTTGCTTAGGTCAAATCTTGCAACTCAATTTTCAACCAGCCTTCCTATGATTGAAATTTTGCATACTTGTTTACGTTGCATGACAATACAATATTATGGAGTCAATGAACCGTTGTGAAGGATGGAGCCGGGAGATATTCGACAGAACTCAGTTATAAAACAACATAACCTCATTGAGAAGGACTCGTTTGATTTGTCTTGACGAGCACTTTATGGTAGACGATGTCTAGAGTCTGATCTCGGAGACGGAAGGTGTTCTATGGAACTCAGTGATAAAACGACGGAACTCCATCGAGTTTGGGCTTATTTTATTCATCTTAATAAGTACTTTAGCCTTACAATAAAAGTTTGTGCAAAAATGTTATATTTAAAAAAAAATTGTATTGTTTGATTTTTTATTAATTGAATTTTTTGTATGATTTTATGCTCAATTAACTATAAAGTAGTAAAAATTACGCATGTTGCGAATTTCCTAGATGGCACGCAGGACAAACGTTTCCGTCCTCAAGGAACTCAACATTGACCAGAGGCTTCTCAGTACCTGTCTCCAGAGAGTACTTCAATACTTTGGTCATATAGCCAGAAAACCATCAGATAACCTTGAGAAACTAATAGTGACCGGTAGGATGGAAGAAAAAAGATCAAAGGGTCGCAGCCCGGTACGATGGTCTGACCAAATAAAGGAACACCTACACACCAAGATCTCCAAGGCACCAGCGCAGGCAAAAGATCGAAACAAGAGGAGGGAGATCGTAAAAAAGTTAGGTCGGGCACATCACGACGCTCAGCAGTGAGCAGACACTGTAGGAGGAGGAATAAAAATTAAGCATGTTAACAACAATATTTTTTTACTTTTCATCTCTGTGGTATGAGTTGTAAACTAATAATAACTGATCAAATGCGAGTCAGTTTCGCGCACGAAGGGTTCCTTACCATTATTTATAAAAATCACGTTTATTGTATAGGAACACTTAAATATTAGTTTATCTTGTTATAGTATTTGTTGTTATAGCGGCAACAGAAATACATCATCTGTGAAAGTTTCAACTGTAAAGCTATCACGGTTTATGAGATAGAGCGTGGTGACCGACAGGCTTACAGACGGACAGCGTAGACATATTTATAGGGTCCCGTTTTTACCATTTGGGTACGGACCTTAAAAGGCAACTTTAGCAGGCACGTTATCGCTTTATAATAGCTGATTCTCATGCTGATCATAACAAGTTGATCAAAGAAAGTGCTACAATTATTTCTAATTCCCGTTTTTAGGGTTCCGTAGTAAACATATAGGAACCCTTATAGTTTCGCCATGTCTTTCTGTCCGTCCGCGGTTTTACTCAGCGACTATAAGTACTAGAAAGCTGTAATTTGGTATAGGTATGTATATTAATTATGCGAAGAAAGTGGTACAATAAAATATTGAAAATAATATTTTTTAGGTTATCTCCCATACAAATAAAGTCAAAAGTCAATTTTATTTTCTAGACTAATCAATGATGTGGGGTATCGTTGAATTAGTCTTTCAAAAATATTATGAGCTTGTGAACACCGTTTTTATATTTAGGGATCCGTTTCTGAAATATTTGGTTTTAAAGTGAAAATTTTTGTTAGATACAAGTGTCCCCCCCCCCCCACTCTATCCGCTAAACGGTTATATATGGACACGAAAAAAAATTTACAGCTATAGTAAATATGACGAAATTTCAAGGAAAACTATCAGAGCTTAGTCGGGTTTACAAATTAAAAAGTTAAAGGCGATCAACTTATACAATGAACTTGGAAAAGGAAAATTTCAAACAAAATTAGTTTTAGACGTTTTTAGTGGCATCAACTCAAAGTTGGTATTCGTAATTCGTAACTACGGAACCCTACACTGCGCGTGCAGGGTTCCGCTTTTTGTGCAATAAAGTTTAGATAAAATAAACACATGATTTATTTATAAATACGAGACTAAGTATAAACCTTTTTGTTGGGTCTAAAGTTACGAAAAGGAGTTGCACCCTTTATGGTCGCAGTCAGAAACAGTAGACCCAAAAAAAGGCTCATGCTAAGTCCGTTTATGAAACCATGATTATCAATATAAACGGGACCTTTTTTTGTTGGGTCTTACGTTTCAAATACTAGTTAGACCCTTTATGGTCGCATACAGAAACTTTAGACTGAAACGTAAGGTTGAACGTTAAACTTTAAACAGGAAGGTTTATGCTAGTCCCGTTTACATACATAAATCATGTACTTTTATGAAGTACAAAATGTTTGTTCACCTGTATAGGACA
The DNA here is from genome assembly GCA_943193695.1 of Acrobasis suavella. NCBI lineage: Eukaryota > Metazoa > Arthropoda > Insecta > Lepidoptera > Pyralidae > Acrobasis > Acrobasis suavella. Next base: position 819,472 of record OW971939.1, read on the forward strand.
CCAGCATACGGCGAAGACAACGACGACGACCACGACCATCCTTGTGACCTTCTTCCTCCCCCTCCTGCTTTCTGCTGACACCCTCCCCCCCGGCGCACTCTTCCACAACCTTGTCAGCATGCACATATACAGCACACTAATCAAAGCCAGTGGAATCACGTAGGAAGACAGGAAAAACGACATCTGGAAACCCAGCTTGCTGTACCCCTGTTCCTCTAGAAACACGCACGAGGAATGATTCCTATGATAATACGCGTATTCTCTCTCCCCGTGACAAATCCCTACAGGAATTGCTGTTGTTAAAATTACTACCCAAATACAAGCTATTGCTAATAACGCGTTTTTCTCTGTCCGTATCGACATAGACGCTATAGGATGCACTACTGCCATAAATCTATCTAAAGACATCAGAACTAACGTATACACAGATGCATGAGCTGTTACCACTATGAAGTACTGTACTACTTTACACCACCAGTCTCCGAACGGCCATCTTGGCATTACATAGTCTGTGGCTGTGAACGGAACGCAGAATATAACAAAAAGAAGATCGGCAACTGCTAAGTTTATTATTAGCAAGTTGGTGGTGGATCTCATGCCAGGGTTGGCAGCGACAACGAGAACGACTAACGCATTTCCAACTAAACCTACTATCCCTATTAATCCGAAGAATATTGGCACAACCCTGGATACAACTTTCTCGAGTAACTCCCCATTTTCGTACTCGCTGCTGTAGTTACAGCCTCCTAGACTAGCCTCCTCGCTGGTGAGGTTGAGGCATATGCTGTAGAGGTCGTCTTCGGCGTCCATCTTGCTATTTCATCGCTCGGCTACCTGCAACAATGGAAAGCAAAATGAGAAACCGTGGACTGGCAACAATGCGAGATTAATTGCTTTTAGTGGAAAGATGAAGGGTTGTTTCTAAACATACTCACACATTACACAGAGTACATTGTATTCTGAGCAAAGTAAAAAGATTTCATTAAAACTTTGCGAAATGTTTCAATTAATATAAAACATTTCACAGAAATGTACTCTCAAAGAGGGTTGACGTCATCCAGGCGGGCGGTTCTAAAATTATTAGCCAAACGTTGAAACTGTAGGAACCAGCTATTTCTTTACTATTTCGCATAGTCTTTGGCAATCTTGAGTGATCATTAACAAATAAAGTAAAAAGTTTTATAACGGCTACCGATTGACGAGTTCTTTGTAATAAGAGGCTTTTCACATTTGGTTGACTGTCTCGCTCGCACAAACATGCATTTTTAAAGATTATCAAAAAATGTGTCTCATTTGTAAAAAAGTGTTTCATTAACATTCAATATAATTATATTGTGGATATTTTAGACATGTTTGTATATTGTGTAGACATTGACTACATCGAAAATTAGGTCATCAAAATTTTAAATCTTTGATAACCTAATTCTCGAAACACACACACATAATTAATAAAACATGTCAACAATATCTAACATTTAATTATATTGAAAGTTAATGAAACACTTTTCTACAAATAAGTGACATTTTGTAATTATCTTTAAAAATGTTTGATTGTGCGAGCGAGACACCCACCCAAATGTGAAAAGCCTCTTAACAAAGACTGCAAAATAGTATATTATGCAATTAGTGAATAAAGGACGGATTTACTTCGAGGGCCATAATCACGAGCAGGTGAAGGATTCTAACGACTGAATCACGACCGTAGGGAGTGATTCATGATGATTGAATCACGAGCGTAGCGAGTGATCCAAGTGTTAGAATCCTGAGCAATGCGAGTGATTCATGGCCCTCGATGTAAATCCGCTTTATTCAAGAATTGCATACTATACTTTATACCATGACTACGAGAATAATTTTTCAAAACTAAAAACCGATTTCACCACCAAACTTCACAACCGGTTTTGATAAAAAAAAAATGGGACCACCTGACAGCTATTCCCTTTAAAAAAAAAGAATATTCTAAATCGGTACAAACGTCTTCAAATAAATCGATTAACATATATAAAACATAAGATTGACAACCTCCTCTTTTGGAAGTCAGTTAAAAAGAAAAATTTAAGCGAAAATAGCCATTTGATGAAGAAAAAAGAGATTAAAAAATTGGAACAATTACTAAAATTAACAGGAAATTGTTCTAAATTCAAACAACAAAATAGTGAGTAAAAGTGCATTCTCTGTTTTCAGTGAATAAAATAAACTTTTGAGAGGGGGAATGGTATAAATACATTTTTTTTTTAAAGTTTAATAACGGCTACCGATTGACGAGTTGTATGTAATTAGTCCTTTAGCCGCCGACGACATCCACCGGAAAAGTTGAGACTACTTGCAACTTAGACGAGTTAGCCATTAAAAGTTCAGAGTTGCATTTTAGACGAGTTTCTACGTTGACTATTTCCGTCTTATTATAAAACCCAGACTTATTTTGTTACTAGGTTTAAACCATTATCCGACCAAATTCAGATGACATCTAGTAATATCACACTATCTCACCTGTCAATGTCAACTTGACTTTGGGCGGGTAATGGTTTAAACCTAGTAACAAAGTTAGTCCTGTTTTTATAATAAGACGGTTTGCGTTTAAAACCATTCGACAATTGAGATATAGTGATCCTATTCTAGACCATAAACCACATTTCTTTCTGGCCAAGATAACTTGTAATAAAATCGATCGAAATACAATTTTACTTCAAAGAAATAAACGCGTAACGCGTAATCTCCATATTTCTCAAACGACTGTTGGCGACGACAGCGTGATTTCAATCACGTAAAAGCATTTCAATCTAGCAAACCAAATAGCGCCATCAAAGACAATGCAAATGCTACATTATGCAAGTGCCGATCAAAGGAGATGGTGCAATAAAAACGCAATTTGTGGCCAAATTGAGACGACGTTTCTTTAGTGCTCGGTTACAAAAGAACGATGGTACAGAAAAATATGCGACAATTTATATGTACATATATATTGCTGCTTATTTAAAAAAATAGAAGAATAGAAGGAAGAAGAGGTAAAGAAATGCCTCGAGGTACTTTTATAAACCAACTAAAAGAGCAAATCCATGTTTTAACTTCCAAGGATCTAAAAGGATCTAAAGGAGTTAGCTTTTACAGAGAGAGATAGAAGGGATTGGTTGCTCCACAGACAAGAGCTCTTTAACAATAAGAAGAATATGAATATTGTACTGTTTTGTTTTTGGAACGACGTTCCTTATCGCGCGTTGCGAAAGGGAGCTAGACGGAAAAAACTAAGACCAAAAGTTGTAACGACACTTTTTGTTCATTCAAATTTATGAAGATAATAAAAACTTGATTATAGAACGCAGAAAAGAGTTTGAATGTAATTTAGACCTATTTATATTTATAATTTACTTCGTTCCATCCGGGTGTCCCTTGACACCTCTCAAGTTTTTTTTTTGTGTATGTAAGTGGCCAACACTGGTGTCTGATTTTTCAGGCTGCCTAAAGGCATCTGACATACCTTGACGACTGCCATACAATGATGACAGCCGGGACCAACGACTTATACGTGCCTTCTGTACTTATATTAAGTAATATTGTACTGTCATTAAGTAAGATGATTCCATGTTTCGAAAGGCACGTATAAACTGTAGGTCTCAAACGCCATCTAGCGTTTCCTCAAACCTATCCATGAATTGGCTCTAGTCTACTCTTTGGGTTTCGGAGGCCAGACGGTAGTCACTGTGTGCAAAAACCAGTAACCTCGTCAAATCATCTAGGTTAGGTAGCGGACCCCGGGCTCTGAAGCGTTACCGCTGAGGTTGCAACCAGGCATAAGGTCGGATGATGATGATCTTATTTTGTGTGATGGCTACAAGTGCCCGGTAGCTCTAGTGGTCTTGCTACATACTGTACTGAAAGTTTGCAAGAGCACCTGTAGTGGGGAGTTATGTTGACACACAAAAAGGAATCTACCACATAAAATTACCTGCGGAAAAATACAAAAATTAGGAAGGATACTAAAATTTCATACATGATTTTAGACTCCAGCGACCATTTCGGCAGAAGGGTCGTTAAAATATCTGGCTAAAATGATATTAATCGCGGTAAGTTCCCCAGTACCATTCCTGTGTCACTCCCCGTGTATGTATCAAAAAGATACCTACATTATTACTATGCGCGCGGCCATCACTTTGAAGGGAAAATTCAGTTACATGAATCGTTAGTCCAGAGTAATAAGAATGAAATTGGCTTGCAATGAATGTCTAGATATCTAAACGAAGAGGTGAGAGTTCAGATGCGAGTTAAATTAAACCATAGCGCTAACCACGTTAAGTAGATATTTCTTTGAATTTGTTTTCTGAGCAAGACTTGTTCCCGAGTACTATTTCTGATTCTGTGGTAGTACTAATAATTACATTACTAAAATCTAAATCGAAGTTAACCCTTTTCATCAAATTTACTCTGACGACCGCTACACAATATCCGAAAGGCGTCGTTTTAAGGTTTGATTATTCTTCCATAAAAGAGCTATATCTATGTTTTCGTCATTTTGTGCCCCTGATTTATGTAGTCATGAATATGTAAACATGTTCTTTGCCGTTTCTTATCACGGCGAACACTTGAGAGTATTTTAAGTACCTACACCACCACATATTTTCCTAAATCAAATTCCCTTTACGGAAATTTGATTTAGGAAAATATGCTCCTGCACTAAATCCTGCTTCATATATGAGGTAAAGATGTTATCACTTTTCGAGTCAAAACAGTTAAAAAACCTCTTTACTCTTAGAAATTGGTACGAGTAACTGAGGTTTATACATTCCAATTAGCCCAAATAGTTTGCATACTTCGTCGGCAAGCTAATAAATGCGGCGCCGGTTTCAGGTGTACAAGTGTGCTTCAGAATTCGCTCACTGAAGGCATGTGTTTATATCATCAAGTTTTGTGTAAAAACTGCTAATGTTAGTGTCCCTCAAGAGCAAATTCACGTTGAAACGACTGTTTCTGGCAGGGTACCTAACTGTCAAACCAAAGTCACCTTTATTTATATCGATGAATGCATAGAATAGCTTGAATAGACTTGGCCGTTGGCAGTAACAAGGCTTTTGTTTTTTTTTTCAAGATTACTATGCATTCCTGAATAACCAGCCAAGTGCGTGTCGGACTCGCTCACGAAGAGTTCCGTACCATTATCTATAAAATATCAGGACTATTTCATGGGAGCCCCACTTAAATAATTATTTTGTTCTGTTTTTAGTATTTGTTGTTATTGTGGCAACAACAAATCATCTGTGAAAATTTCAACTGTCTAACTATTACGGTTCATGAGATACAGGCTAGTGATAGACAGACACACGGACAGATAAACAGACGGACAGCGGAGTCTTAGTAATAGGCAAGCTACACGTCAATAAATATTGTGATAATTATCATGATATTTATTAATGTATCTTGGGCTGGATCACAGTACACCGTACACTATCAATACGGATCGTGTCAGTACTTTCCATATAGGTATATAATAGTACTCTGTGCTATAGCTCACAACAGAGTACCATAGTACTGAAGCGTTCTTTGTACGAGGCAGAAGTAATGGACCCTATACAGAGGAAAATTAGAGCTTGTGTGGCAATAATTGTAGCCCTTTCTTAAAACAAAAGAGTGAAATCAAAGCGATGCATGAAGAATTGACTTCAAAAGAGAGAAAAGTGTACACATTTGAATTTATTGGACGAAATTTTAGTGTGTGTATTTGAACTCATTATTTTCCTACATACACCTTGTAACCTTTATATGTAAAACACCTAGATTATTCATACTAGATCTAGATAAACATACCTTATAAGGACTTGTGCTCTATTTTCAATATGTTAATAAACCCTATTAAATCAGTAATAAACGTGCAGTTACCTACGGACCAACTCTGAGTGTGTTTCATTTAATACACCCCTTGCAATACATCACAAAATTAGAATTCGATAAATATTGACTCAAGATAAATATCACGATACAGGATCTGGGATCAGATCACAAGGATTTCCAGAAATCCAGCGATAAATATTATGATCCGTCGATACACTACACGTCAATAAATATCGTAATCCGTCAGTTTATATTGATGGATCACAATAAGGATCTTGCGAGTAGCATTCACCATAGGGTCCTGTTTTACCCTTTGGGTACGGAACCCCAAAAAGAAATAAAAGTGAATATGATTTGACATGATTTGGTGACATGGTGGGACAATAAATGTGCGCTGCCACGCGCCGCCGTTTCAGTATGAATTGACCTGTATCCACATCACTTAGCCTAGCTTGATAAGTTTAGCTACCCACCCTTGGCCTTGCTCCAGAACGGCTGACGGACATAAATTGTCTTCAGGAAATTGACGGCTGCATGCAAGATGGCGGAAATTACCTGTGAGAACGGTTGTTAAAGAAATATCACCTGAGACAGACTAGATTTCTGGAATGAGGGTTTTCGAAAATATGGGATACAAGACAGTGACGCCAGGTCCAATTAACTGTTATGATTGGACCATCAGTTGACAGATTCTTCTGATCCATCAAATGTAATAACAGCAGCATATTGGACTTGAATTCACCGTGCTACCATCAGTATCTCATATTTAAAAAAATCCTAATCGATGATGGATACACGCAATATGTGCCGTGTCGTTTCCTCACATGAAATAACCATCGGGAAGCACGGTTGTCAAACTTATCAATTGAATATTTAAAAAACCATAGTTTTTGAATTAAATTGCAAACACTGAAAAAAGTTAAAATTGTTTGCAGCTTTTTAGGGTTCCATACCCAAAGGGTAAAAACGAGACCCTATTACAAAAATTCCGCTGTCGGTCTGTCTATTCGTCTGTCTGTCACCAAGCTAAAATATATCTCATGGACCGTGTAAGCTAGACAGTTGAAATTTTCACAGATGATGTATTTTGTTGCCGCTATAACAATAAATACTAAAAACAGAATAAAATAATATTGAAGTGGGGCTCCCATACAGCAAACGTTATATTTCACCGCACTTAGCCGGTTATTACAACATAAACGTTTTTGCATATATTATATAGTACAAACAATTTTTGCTTACAAGTTGTAACATCACCCGAAGTCCAAATAATCATACCAAAAATGCAGCTATGCACTTTTCACGACGATGTCTACTAGCGTATTAGGAATTAACCTTTCAAGCACCAATCGGCCGGATCCGACCGAGTGTACTATAGTCACGCGGTGACGCAAAACGCCAATCGGTCGGATCCGACCGCGTTCCCCCGTCTTACTATTTTCATAATTTAGCAATTCAGAGGCAACTTTTGTACGAACAAGTTTGACCATACAATTGTATTACGAATATATTTTTCTGTATCACAAGTGTCAACATTTAATTTTCGCAATTCCTTAGGTGACAGTTCATGAAATTTGACATATAATTCATGGTGGCTGAAGGGTTAACCAGCATCTAAATTATTGTAATGCCAGTACGCAGTCGCCATTCGAGAACCTTTTTGCCCCATCGGCCATCGGTTCGGCGCACTATGCGTCCCGCCCACTGACACTTTAATGAGCGAATCCGCTGGGCTACGTTAGTGTTTTTTGATCTCCTTCTAATTTCCTTATTTCTGATTCGATCACGAAGAGAAACATCGAGCATAGCCCTCTCCATAGCGCGTTAAACGACCTTAAGCCTTCTTATGAGACCCATATTAAGGGACCTCGTTTCAGAGCCATAAGTCATCACTCATCAGTCACTGATGGGTTAACACACATTGGTTCACACATCGAAGAAGATCATTTTCATTCGCTCTTTATATATATAGTTTGTAAATTTAATCTAATTAATTGTTTTCAATTGAATTATTGTATTTTAATTTAAGCCAGCTGAAAATCAGCTATTACTCCTCCGGGTAGTGTTTAGCTGAGCTGTAGCCCTTTTGTGTACTGTGTAGCCCTTTTGTGTACTGTGTAGCCCTTTTGTGTAATATTACTATATAATTTACCAAACGGTACGTACATCGATAGCTCGTAACTCAAGCCGTGGGTGAGAATGATATGTGAATGTTAAAAGGTCCTCAAAGCACAGCAAGCCAGTTCAAAAGGTGGCAAAAAGACAACAAAGGTTAATAAACTCTTAACAATGTTTGCCTCCATTTTCGATAACTCTTTGTAGATAGTTACAGAACAAATTAAAACCAGAAACATTCAACAGTGGAATTATACCAGTTTTTTTTTTTGTATTTATATTTCGACTGCCGAGTGACTTCGATCTCACCGCATATTTCAGCGCATCTATTTCCACCAGACAAACATAAAGATCGTTATATTTACCAAACGGTACGTACATCGATAGCTCGTAACTCAAGCCGTGGGTGAGAATGATATGTGAATGTTGAAAGGTCCTCAAAGCACAGCGAGCCAGTTCAAAAGATGGCAAAAAGACCACAAAGTTAATGTTAGGGTTAATAAATTCCTAACAATGTTTGCCTCCATTTTCAGTAATTCTTTGTAGATAAGTATTTACAGAACAAATTAAAACCAGAAACATTCCACAGTGGAAATATAACAGTTTTTTTTTTTTGTATTTATATTTCAACTGCCGAGTAACTTCGACCTCACCGCATATTTCAGCGCATCTATTTCCACCAGACAAACATAAAGATCGTTATATTTACCAAACTGTACGTACATCGATAGCTCGTAACTCAAGCCGTGGGTGAGAATGATATGTGAATGTTCGGGAATTTCCTGAGTCACTGGTTTGACGGTAACATATTGCTGTACGCACTTGAATATCATCATGGAACGCCTCAGAACATAGATGTAAGAAATACAACACTTTATTAGGCTAAATATTGGTTTGTACAAAAATATATTAGTGTCTTAATGAATATTTATTTATATTATCAAATTTTATTGTTCCAAAGTATAAATATACTTTTAAAAAATGGCGGAATTAATGCTAAAAGCATTTTCTCCCAGTCAACCATAGGGATAAACAGAGAAATTCTTACATTATAAAATATTACTATATAATATACAATTACATTATATAAAATTATGCGGCACAAAAAAGCAATACACATATACTTACATTATAACATATTTCTATATAATATACAATTACATTATATACCTATTTATTACATATATATTTTCAGAATAAATATCTACTTATAAAATACTTACTTAGACATGTACTGTACATATACCTCTATAATAACATATAAATAGCCATGAAGAGAAAAGCGAAAAAATAATGACTTTATGAGGAAATCGTGAATAAAAGGTGGTGATAAGAATTCGGTAGAAATTTCTCTGATGTCGACGGGTAAAGCATTGCCGTGAGGCTTAACAAGAAAAAGAGTTAGGCATAAAATTTATTCGAAAAAGAGGAATAAAGAGATGACGTGTCTCATTAGAACGAAGTTGTCGATCATGAATATCTTTACAAATACAAATACAAATGCGTTTATTTATCGAACTCCTTAAACTAGTGATGTTTACTGGTGGCCCCACACTAGGCAACAATGCCTGTCCTGTGGAAGCTTTTATTAACATTTCCAAAAACTGATTTTATTATGTAAACTGACTTAAGCCGGCAATAGCTTATTATCAGAAAAAGCTTATAAGTAGTATAGTTTATTCTATTCTATTATACTAGTAAATTTTTAAGTTGGTATTTTATAGAATAAATGTGCATAGTTGTAAGTAAATGATCGGACAGTAACAATTATTATGAAATAGAAAGAAAAACAATTACCAAGTAATGATATTAGAGTGAAATCAAAAGAAAAAACAATTATCAAGTGAAAATATTGAAATGAAGGGTACATTAGACTTCAATGCGTAGGAACTTTTCGGTAAAATCATAAGTCCATGGTAACAAAAGTGATTGAATAGAAGATCTTGCTGTTCCAACTGAGGATTCTCTGATATTGCACATCCTGCAAATACTATTATAAATAAATGAAGATGCAAACTGAGTGAAGCGGTGAGCAAAGGCAGTGTTGACGCAGTGGATAGATATCTCACAGGTGTATCAACTATTTAAAGCGAAACGAACGAGATACCCAAATATATGAATTATACAGTATACAGCGACCTCCGTGGCGTAGTGGTCACCATGCTAGTCTGCCACTCAGAGGTTCCGGGTTCGAACCCCAGTCAGGTCATGTTGGAAAATGGCCGTTTTCAAATTGTCCTGGGTCTTGGATGTTTATCTATATATGTATTTGTTATAAAACATAGTATCATTGAGTTAGTATGCCACAACATAAGTCTTGAACTTACTTTAGGGCTAGCTCAATCAGTGTAATTTTTCACTGTAAATTTTTTAAGATTTGCCCCTTTTTAAATAATCAATTAAAAATAAAACGGAGATGTCACTTAAAGTTTTGCCTTGATCAGACTCTAGATAACCCTTTAAAATATTTTTTTTACTCCTGTACTGTTATTTGTCTTTTAAATGGTCCCGAACACTAATATAAGAACATAGATTATATGATTACCTATATGATTTCAGAAAAGTCTATAGTCTATTCCTAATATAATAGCACATGTGTCGTAATTTCGCCAAAACGATACTCCTAGCCATAGATCTATAACTTTTTTTCTTTAGATCTACCATACTGCCAACATAATAAAATCGTTATTTTAACATATGGTGCCATTTTTCAAACGTGGAGTCACTGAACAAACGGTTTTTTGTATGAAAAACAATCATTTAAGTGACTCCATGTTTCAAAAATGGCACTTTTAGTCACTAGGAAGACGTCAATAAAAAAATTAAGTCTTCCATAGATACCTAGTATCTACCAAACATATGGTAGTGTTTCGTACTTTTCTTTGTTTATTTTTGTATTTATTTTAGTAAATGTAGTCGTAGAAAAAGTATTGTATGCAACTTTGTATAAGTATGTCAAAAAATGGTCGATGGCGTCTTCTTACGACGCTCGCCAAGGCTCGCATCGTAACTTGCGCTACTCCTTCTTATACAACTGTTGCATAAAATACTATTATGAACTACTGTTTACAGTTTCAAACGTGAACTGGAGTTTTTCTACGCACATCTGCGAAAAACGGCCACTTTTGGCTAATGTGCGTGGAAAAGCTACATCTATTCACTTTAAACTGTAAACTTGGTCAAGACAAGATGATGTCTCCGTTTCCTTTCAAATGATTTGTTCAAAAGTTCAGCACTGGACCCCAGAAAATTCAGATAGCTCATTAAGAGCATGATGTACGTGCAGTAGAAAATATTGCAAAATAGGTCAACTCCATCAGGGTGACAGTTGAAAATCAGCTGTTGTTCATCACGAGCAATATTTCGTTCGAAAGCTGTAGTCCTTTTATGCTTCTCATTTTTTTCTTTTTTATGTCATAGGGCGGCAAACGAACAAGCGGGTCACCTGATGGTTAGTGATCACCGCTGCCCATGGACAACTGCAACACCAGGGGTGTAACAGAAGCGTTGCCGGCCTTTCGGGAAGGGAAGATGTTGGGGGAGGGGGAGGGGCGGGAGAGCTCCGGCTCTCTCACTCACCGAACGAAGCATAGAAGCGGTGACGCTACTACTCAGACGTCGATTTTCTGTGAGAGTGTGGTACTTCCTCGGACGAGCCGGCCCATTCATGCTACTAGCAAAACAGAGTTTTGCCGGTAGCGTGGCTCTACCACAAGTACAATGGTTCTACCACAACTAATGATGGTTAAGTTAGTGTAAAGGTATTAATGTTATGAATAAAATATTTTTTTTAACTATCTATCTGCAGATGCATTCCAAAGTAGGGTTGATGTCAGGCAGGCCAGTCGTCAAACTATTGCCAAATCTTAACTGTTCCGGCTATTTCTTTTCGATTTTGCGTGGTCTTCGACATCCTTGGTTAATCAATGACCATTGACATGCACGTTATATAAAAACGTTAGAAGAAAAAGCGAGAAAGCGTAATGAAGCCGGGAAAGCGCAAGGCAGACGGTAAAGCGCAATGCAGCAGGAAAAGCGCAATGCAGCAGGGAAAGCGCAATGCAGAAGAGAAACCGCAATGAAGCAGGGAAAAGGCCATACAACCAGAAAAGCGCAATGCATCCGGAAAAGCGCAGTGCAGCCGGGAAAGTGCTAAGGCGAAGACGGAGGAGACTTTAACACATTCCGAAACTTGCAGGCTTAGACATAAATCAATTGTTATTTCTATCGCAGTTACCTGAGTATCCTGAATGTGCTGAAAACCTTCTGTATTGTTAAACATTGCGTGTCTGAATGCACACATCCTTACCTCACATCATTCCATAACAATATCCCTCTGATATTATTACGAGCATTTTCCTCAAAATCAGAAAACGCATTAAGAGTTCACGCGATGAAATAAGATTTCGTTGTAACGTGTCAGATGTTACATAACAAATTGTTTTATGCTATATAAAGGAATAAATATGACAGACAGATATGAGTGGGAGCAAAAAGGGAATAATACTTTTACCTTGTTGTGAGATGTTAAATCATCTTGCTTTTTAACCTCCTACAAGAAAGAGGGGTGATGCTAATGTCTAAGTTTGACATTAATGTCTGTCTGTTTGTGTGTCGATCTGTGTCGTGGACCGCTTTCGATGCAGTTTTTTACTTGATAGCAAGTTCCCTTGCGGTGGTTTTAGCTTTGTTTGATATAGATTCTGCTTATCTTTTAAGTAATATAGGTTAGAAATGCCATCGTCCACACTCTAGCAAGAGGGAATTGTTTTTTGAACCCGTACTTAAAACAAATTACACAAAAAATACCTTCATTTATCGTGCTTGTGAGAATTATAATTCACTGTTTAATGAACTTGATATTTTTATGTCGTCTATTGGTTTATATAAAACGGGGATCAGGTCGCTGAGTGCTGACACTTGAAATATAGGTTAATTAATGTCATTTTCGATACAATAATTAAGTTTAAACTACCTACTTCTTATTTTTTTTTAGGGTTCCATAGTAAACAAGGAACCCTTATATTTTCGCCATGTCTGTCTGTCTGTCTGTCCGTCCGCGGTTTCACTCAGCGACTATAAGTACTAGAAAGCTGTAATTAAGTAAAAGTATGTATTTTAATTATGCGGAAAAAGTGGTAAAATAAAATACTGAAAAATATTTTTTTTAAGGTAGCTACCATACAAGTAAAGTCAAAAGTAAATTTTATTTTCTCGACTTACTAATCATGTGGGGTATCGTTGAATAGGTCTTTAAAAATATGATTGGTTTATGCATTACTTAAGTTTATTGTTATTGATTATAAATGTAAAACTGTTTGTTTCCAAAAAAAAAAAATCGGTTGAGCCGTTTAATAGTTATTGATGTTAACGCTTGAAAGTCAGGGTTTTTTTCTAGCAAATTAAGAGATGGCGCTATGGATATCCATCTGGTGACGAGTAGCGGAACTACCGATATGACTTCGATAGTTGACGACCTCCGTGGCGTAGTGGTCACCATGCTAGTCTGTCAGCCAGAGGTCCCGGTTTTGATCCCCGGTCAGAGCAAGTTGGAAAATGGTCTTTTTCAAATTGTCCTGGGTCTTGGATGTTTATCTATATATGTATTTGTTATAAAACATAGTATCGTTGAGTTAGTATCCCATAACACAAGTCTTGAACTTACTTGGGGCTAGCTCAATCAGTGTTATTTGTCCCTATATATATATATATTTATTTATTTTATTAGTTCTGCTACTCACCACTAGATGGTGTTCGTGACAATTAGGGGTTTTTTATTCTGCTAGCAAATAAACTAGTTTCAGGTGTCTTTTACCAAAAATACTTATAAAAAGTTAAACTAGCGTAATGTGGTAAAAACTCGATTAACCAACGGCGCAAAAATGAATGATACAAACATACTTTTACACACACAATCGCCTGCGATGAATGTGGCCAACTTTTGAAAAGTCTAAACGGGAAATTGGGCCTAAAAGTGTAAAGTGCCATTTATTGACTACAAACAAATTATTAATTTAAATTTCATAATTCTCAATAAAAGTACTTATGCCAAAAATTCACAGGAACCGAAAGGCATTTCAGTAATTCCTTATTACTGGAGATCGCTCCCGAATTTCCGGGAATTTGTGAAATTTAAACGATGTTCTACAAAACAATTTAATTTGTGCAAACAACAACATTTTTCAGACGGATTTATGAGATACTTAATTTTTATTTATCGAGAAAAACATATTTCTTTTCGTTAAAAAACAAAAATCATGGTAATTTATATAAATTATAACATTTGAAACGCCAAAAATACACAAATTATTTAAACAGCTCTGGTCTTTATTGCTGTAGTAATAAAGGCGTATAAATAGGGGCTTTTTGACGTAATAGTACAAACAGTTCGAGATGAGTTACTTGTGGCTTCTCAAAATAGCTCGTTGATTGATGGTTTGTAAACTAAAGTATTCGTCAGATATAGTGGCAATGAACATTATTATTCAAACTTAAAATTTTTTGGTGTATCTACATTCGCATTTATGCATGACTGTATGTAGATACACCTAGAAGTTTATTTGCTAGACAAAATAAAAAAGAACCCTTTATGTATGACTGGGTATATGAAAATACCACCACCGCACCACCCGCCTGAAATTAAAATTTCATCCATAGCACTTGTATAGTTGGCAATCAACCACCGTACGTTTTAAATGGAAATTTTTACCACGTACAACCACGTACAGTGTTTCCGGACCGATACGACATTAAAACCTTCAAAAAACGACGCTATATCTTCCTGAAGGCCGGTAACACTCTGTTTTGCTAGTAGCATGAATGGGCCGGCTCGTCCGGGGAAGTACCACACTCTCACAGATAATCGACATCTGAGTAGTAGCGTCACCGCTTCTATGCTTCGTTCGGTGAGTGAGAGAGCAGGAACCCCCCCCACCCCCCCACCCTCCGTCTCCTCCCCGCTCCCCCTACATCTTCCCTTCCTGAAAGGCCGGCAACGCTTCTGTTACACCTCCGGTGTTGCAGTTGTCCATGGGCAGCGGCGATCACTTACTATCAGGTGAACCGCTTGTTCGTTTGCCGCCCTTTAACATATAAAAAAGATACACCAACTAATCTATTTACTAGGCAAATTAAAAAACCCCCAATTGACAAGAACACATATAGTAATGAGTAGCAATCTAATATTTGCTAATGTTGGGCTCCTAATTTAAAGGAGCCCAATGTGCATTAGTAAAGAACATTAAAATAAAACACATAAAACCTTAAATTGTTTATTCAATTAGGCTGCTGCTATAACGCTAATATGAATATTAAAACTGATAAACATTATTTTGAGACTCGACCACCGCGTTTTAAGACGAAGTGGTAGCTAAAGTGGCGCCCTCATTTGAAATAAATTGTTTAAAACTAAATATGGTGATAATTAAAAATTTGATTTGTATCACTGTCTAGAAAGACCTTTAAACTATTTTATGAATAACCTTTGAAAGTAATATTGGTAGTCCGTCTAGTTTTGAAACGGGTTTTTTGCCAAAAGTTGCCACTTTTGGCGAAAACCCGTTTTAAAACTAGACGGACTATTAGTAATAATTTCAAAGGTTATTCATAAAATAGTTTAAAGGTCTTTCTAGACAGTGATACAATTGAAATTTTTAACTATCACTATATTTAGTTTTAAGGCTGATTCATCACATAGAAGAGGCGGCCAGAAACTCTGTGGTAGCTCTTTTTAATTATATTGACAAGCATTATTTCTATAAAATTAACATATAACATTTGGTATATACTGATATATAACAACACATCACATTAAATGCGATTTAACGCTATTAATAACGTAACACAACTTAAATACACTGTACTTATCTTTCTGATTCGGAGACTCTAAGCAGAATGACTCGAAAACTGATTTTGTGACTGTAACAACACTTTTGATGGAAGGGGACTTGCAACAACTTCACACTATTACTCATTCATCAAAACAAAGTATAAATTAGTAACTAATTGTATTAAGCAAAAGTACATTTTATATTTTATGATTCATAATAATGATTAATAGGATTAATAACATTTATTTATAATTAAAATATATAATTACAACAACAATATCGTCTTATTAAATTCTCAGTTGACAGTTAAGTATCAAATCAGGTTTTGAAAATACATTCATATATTTTATTAATAAATAATAATTAATGATGAATTCTCTTAAAACCATAATTGAATTTCTAATTACTTATTCTTCTAATTTGGTTCCGAAGATTAGACATGCCAGTAGATCCAGCATCCAACACTAGGAAAACATTTTATTTTTAAGCGTTAACCGCCAATAAATTTCAAATGTCTGAACCGATTTTATCAAACATAAGCTAAGAACCACCGCAAGGGAACTTGCTTTCACGTAATAAAATCGCATCGAAATCGGTCCATCAATTCGGAAGCTACGATGCCACAGACAGACACACATTAGTGTCAAACTTACTTAAAGTAGACGATCTCCGTAGCGTAGTGATCACCATGCTAGTCAGCCACCCAGAGGTCCCGGGTTTGATCCCCGGTCAGGCAAGTAGGAAAATGGACTTTTTCAACTTGTCCTGGGTCTTGGATGTTTATCTATATATGTATTTATTATAAAATATAGTATCGTTGAGTTAGTATCCCATTACACAAGTCTCGAACTTACTTTGAGGCTAGCTCAATCAGTGTTATTTGTCCCTATATATATATTTATTATTTATTTATTTATAAACTTATAACATCCCTCCTTTTTTAAAGGGGGGGGATAAAAAATGTGTCATGAAACCCACAATATCATCTACTAATCCAGACAATAATGATGAATAAGATTGACAGAAAGCGCTCGCAAAATGGCAGAAGAATATCAACAAATGGACAGGTATCAGAACAATAGAACAACTGTTCAGGCTTGCCATGGACAAATCAAGATTTAAAGAGCTATGTGCCAACCTTTGGGAACGAAGCGGCACCTAGAGAAGGAGACGATATCTCCAGAAAGGTTAACATAAATGTTACATGCACGTAAGAAACTTCAAAGCGATACTGCAGTGCATCAGGGATGTTTGCCGGGTACCGCATGGATTGTTTTTACACAATAATGCGTAAACGGTGCACATCCTTGGTGCGCAGGGTTCGTGCCAGCCCTAGCAGCGTCCTAAAGGTATTTTCAGATAGATTTGACTGTGAGTACATGAACCATGCAGCGATGGTTCATGTACTGACTAAGTTAACTTAATTTAATTTACCAATATAACATTATACTATTAATTATTTAAATAATTGTAACATAAACTAATTATGATCCTAAGATGGTCGAAATAAATGAATTATTATTATTATTATAAAGCAGAAATTTTAACAAATAAATGAGTTAAACCATAAAATAACCAGCCAAGTGCGAGTTGGACTCCACACGATGGGTTCCGTACCATTATCTATAAAAAATCACGTTTGTTGTATGGGAGCCCCACATATTTATTTTATTCTGATTTAAGTAGGTATTTGTTGTTATAGCGGCAAGAGAAATACGTAAACTGTAAAAATTTTAACTGTCTAGCTATTACGGTTAATGGGATGTAGTCTGGTGACACACAGACAGACAGACAGACAGACGGACAGATGGATAGATGGACAGATGGACAAATGGACAGACGGACAGACGAACAGATAAACGGACAGCGGAGTTTTAGTAATAGGAATAGGGTCCCGTTTCTACCTTCTTTCATAAACAGAATTCTCATATTAATGGAACTGTTTGAAACTTGAAATTTGAACAGTTATCAGAAGTGTTAGGCAATCAAAGATTCAAAGATCCAAAGATTCAAATGTTTATTCAGTAATTAGACCTTTACAGACACTTTTACACGTCAATAAGTATAATTTATGTTACGTGTAAAGTATATTAAAATTTAATTTATTTTTGAAGAAAAGCTACCGATACCAGCGCTTCGTAACGACCACTGCTGAGAAGAAACGCCGAAAGAAACTCATTTTCACAGTATTGGTCGCCTACTCGCCAGAAGGGCTTTGTCATATTATTATAATTGTCTTTTAATTAATAAATACTTATAATATAATACAATGTTGACGCATTAGAACATGTAATGCTTGCGAACAAGTAAACAAACATAAATTGCGTAGTTAAAATATTAAGTAGTCAAAAAAAAGCGATGCCGACAATCTGAAAATTACATAAAAAATATCAACAGAAAACTTTTCTTCGCCGATCGACTGCGAGGAAGAAACGAGGCAGATGTCAAAAGCATGCCTGAACCTGAGTTATGTATGCAAACTTTGTGAACTTATGATCATTTGTACGCCTTACGCGCCTTGTAACGCCTTCAACATTTTTCGTGACCTAACATCAAAGAATTGTTATTCTTGACTTTGATTTTGCTAGCGTTAGGTTTTTTATTTATTTAACATGAAATTGTAATCGGAGGCCTTAAAGCCGAAGGCCTTTTATTTTAGTCAACCTACAATTGTTCTGACAAGCAAACAATTCAAAAATATTTGCAAAACTCAAATACTAATAATTTTAAACTAAAAACCACAGCAGACATACTAAAACCGACTTCACTCCCAAACTTGAGGAGCTCGGTGGCCTTGCGGGAGTGCGCATCGGTAGCGCTTTCGCAAGTAAAGCGACACCTCCGGTCCGCATTTGGATGGGTGACCACAATTGGCATAAAATAATCTCGAGCTCCTCCGTGCTTCGGAAGGCACGTATATACCCGTTGGTCCCGGCTGTCATCATTGTATGGTAGTCGTCAAGCTATGTCAGACGCCTTTAGGCGGTTTGAAAAATCTGACACCAGTGTTGGCCACTTACACACACGAAAAACAAAACACTCTCAAATTACACAACTGATTTTAATAAAATTAAAAGTCTACCTGACAAGTGCACACTTCTAACAAACAAAAAGGTACTTAATCGGTCCAGATGTTTTCGAATAATCGGTGAACATATAAAAAAAGATCAGCATGAATTGATAACTCCTTTTTGGAAGTTGTTACCGACGGAATCCAGTGCGGTATTATCTCCGAGTTCCTTTCGCTCAGCTGCTTCACAATGGACTGAAAATGAAACACTTCTCTTCCTTAGGCTTCTTTATTCCTTGGAGACCACAGTGACACTGAACTAAAATTTCTTAGAACAGCTCTCTTATATTTATACATTTCGCACTTACAAAATCTAAATCTAGATGAGGGTAGGTGTGCCATATCCCCTCCGCTTTACAATATTTTCAGTAACCTTCTCACACTAACAAGGGGCGTGGCCATGGAGATCCCTAGTGTGACAAGGTTCTATAAGCTAGGGAAATCCACAGTCAAAACCTTTTATTTACCTTTAGTTACCTCACGCTTAGCACTATATACCTGTGCCAAAAAAATAAACATACACACAGTTCAAAATCATTTACTCATGTACATAGGTATCGGAACGTTATATCTAGGCACCCTATACATCTGTCCCTACATCATATTTATTTTCATATACATTTACATAGGCTAAAGCCCTAACTTATACTAAAAGAAAATAACTTTATTTATCATATCTACAAAAATATTCGATAGCTACTTCTGTCCGCAACAGAAGTCGGTTAAAAACTGAGAAGACTTACTAATAACCAGAGATCGGAATCACGGGTGCTATTGCAATCAAAAGTATGGAAATGACTTGAATTACCAGGATATAAATAACACAATCATAATTACGTGACTTCAGGATATATTATAATTTTTTTATGTATTTTATCCGGATATATTTTATTACTTACTAAGATCTCGAGAACTCCCGGAATTTTTAGTCATATCCATACTTTTGATAGCAATATTAACACCCGTGATTCCGATCTCTGCTAATAACACAATCTAAACCTACTAACATGTCTGTATTGTGTATTATGTGGCCTTTTAGTATATAAAGATTTTCTCTATCTATGTAAATAGATGGCAGTCGTTATGTCAGCACAAAACTACGCAATTCACGTATTTTATTAAAATTAAAACTGTCTAACTCTAGTTATAAACCAAATGAAATAACAATTAAGTAGTTATTTAAAAAATATTGTTTAGAACAAGCTTTTATCTAAAGTGCTCCTCAAGACGAACCAAACGTGCCCAAACTTGATGGGGTTGCGTCGTTTCATCACAGTTCCTATGGCCACCTTCCGACTCCATCATCAGATCAGCTCCATGTTGTCATAATATTGCATTGTCACGCGATATAAGATATGCGTACAAAATGTCAGCTCAATTCGCTTGTCAAGTAATTTGAAAAAAGATCTAATTCGTAAACCTTTTCGAGGAATAGCCTCTAGGAGAAGCTTTCTCTAATCAGATTTTAAAATAAGGTCTTAGTTATTAAGATATTTGCAAAACTCCAAATGACCTTCATTTTCAAGCAAGGTCAACCTATTTGAGGTAGTGAAGTCACGATGAAGATTGGCAATTTCCGCTTTCAGTACTGTACTGTCTAATGAAGTACATATAATTCCATGGTACTGTCACTGTCACTGTCATCTCCCTATAACAATATATGTCAAACGACTACAACCAACATAACAAAAATTACTTAAACAGGTGACATTGATAGATGACCGTTGTCATTGTATTTTTTTTGTGCAGGCATAGGAAAAATGTAAACTTTGATTGCTGTGTGTCGTCACTTCCGGTGCAAATTTTAAAATGATATAAAAAAATCCTGATAACACGTAGAATTTTTTTATTCAAATTTCCTTCTTAAAATGGTCTATATTTTCTATTAAAACCAACTACAAAAATTTTAATTATTTAGTTGACAAGCCAATTGACAACCGGGAAGTGGGTCAAATTTAACTTGCAAGATTTGATTACAGACAGACAGACAACGGGACAGGTGAAACTAAATGAAAGCTTGTAAAAATAATATTACAGACCTACTAATTAAGTTATCAATCGGCGCAAACATTTCAAAAGCTAACTACTTATGATTTTCTACCTCACAGTGTTGACCATTGACCTAGATTTTTTTTTCCTAAATCTATGGTGTTGACTACACACATTCAAGAGAAAGATAAATTAGTTACTTTCCAATTATTCAAATGATTTTTTTTTCTAAACGTAAAAACAAACATTTTCTACGGGATTGTATGAAATACGCTGGCTAGGCTATTGACGTCATAGTTTCTTGGAGTCAAATAGCGCTCTTTATATCAGTTTTTCTGCAATAATAAATCTGAATACAAACAATATAAACCCTAAAACGGCGCAAGTACGAGTATGAATGCCTAGGGAACGGCTTCATATTTGAGCCGTTTGGGGTTGAGACCTTAGGTCCGTGGGGGCCATCAACCCATAAACTTTTTAAATTTTTTAATCAAAAGTTGGTCGAGGTGTCAGGAGACCAAAGGGCTGGCAATTACTTCGCCCAACGAATAAACATTGCCATCCAGCGTGGCAATGCTGCCAGCCTTTTGGGCACTTTACCGCAGGGCAATGATCTGCACGACATTTTTTATTTGTAAGTTTTTTATTTTTATTTATTTAGTTTTTAGTTTAGTTTGTACTTTAGTTTTAATTTAGATTTAATTTAGTTTTTAGTTTAAATTTTCCTTTTAATTTGTAATTGTAAATTTAAAATAAATTAATATCCAACCATATAAACTTTAAAAAATGCATACAAGCGAGATAATTTTGTGACTTTTTATTTGGTTAACAGTTCCAAATAATTTATTTTTCATACCCAAATCTAACATCTATAAATTAGACTAACAATAAGACTACGAAAAATAACAACTCAAAACTTAACTGTTCAAAGATCTCGAAACGCCTTCAAAGAACCTTTGTTTGACGTCAAAGAGAATAACGAATTAACCCGAAACATGTATAACATCTTGCATTATTCATGATATCTCGAAGAAAAATAATTTGTTCCTACTTTTATACTAAAAAAAATCTGGATATAATTGAGAATAATTCATAGGTTTTTACTAAAGATAAAACTTTCCAATATAAAATTCTTGACTGGCAACGTAAGAAAAACGTATTTGTAATATCGAAAACGTCAAGTTTACCATAGACATATCTGCTTTAGAACCAAAGATTTAAGTAAACAAGTAGAGTTTAGAACATATTCTATATAATTTGATATCTGCCAAACATATGTCAAATTAACTAAAACCATATAACATATACATTTACATTTACCTTCAATAATACTAGTCGTAGAAAAGTATTGTATGCAACGTTGTATAAGTCAAACAGGCTTTTGGCGATTTTTGTGATGTTCAATTTCGGCTACCTATTAACCCACGCCACTCGCGTTTTTTATCCCCTCGTAAACAACGGTTGCGTTAAATACTATTCCTTTTTATAGGATTTAGGATGAGTAATATACGAGCAGAACAACGCAATTCACTTAGATAATGAACGAACAGTAACAGTTTACTTAGTTTTTCATTTAAGAGAGTGGACCGACATTTACAAAGCTTCTTATTTCTTACATAAACGTACATATAATTTTTACAATACTTTATCCAAGAAGTACCCTTTTTGGGTTAGTTAGTAGGCAAACAAGGTTCTGGTAATTAAACTCGCAATCCCTTTTTACTATTACAAATCCTTCTCTAATAGTACCTATATAAAGTAGTAAATAAAAAGTATTAAAATTTCTCGAGCTTCTTGCTTCGGAAGGCACGTATAAGGGTCAGTTCAGACAGAGAGGAGCCCAGCGGAGAGGATTTTTTATGACACTCGAAAATAAACTATAAACTTTTAGCATAAACTGCAAAACGCGGGTATGTCATGTTTAAACGTTTATACACTTTGTGGTAATACGGTACGGTATTATTTTCAATTGAATTAGTAAATTGCTTGAGCATTTTTCCTTTCAGTTTGAAAGGACCCTAAGCCGTTGGTCCCGGCTGTCATCATTTTATGCAGTCAGATGCTTATGGGCAACTTGAAAAATCTGAAAACCTTTGTTGGCCACTTACCAGAGTTGGGCAAAATGTAATTAAACTACCAATTACTAACTACAATTACATTTTGTAGTTAGTAATCGCAACTACATAATTACAAAAGTAATTGAAAATATAGTTGAACTATAAACTACAAAAAGTTTTTGTAATCACAATTACAAACTACATATTTTATAAAGATTAACTTACTTATAAATTTTCGTTTCTTGCTTACAACTTTTTCACTTACCATTTCGAAATACAACACCTTTAACACACGCCCGCGGTAATAAATTCTTATTGTAATTTGTAGTTATAACTACTTGATTACAACTACAGTAGTTTCGATTGTTGTAGTTAATGTAATTTCAACTACTTGTAGTTAACTACATGTAATTGTAATTTGTAATCAAACTACACAATAGTAGTTAACTACGCCCAACTCTGCCACTTACACACCCGAAAAACAAACATTATATTACTTTCCTCTTGAATATCATAACCCATTCAATGCCGACCACGCACCGGTGTGTGCCACCAATCGGGCTAAAACAATGCATAGTAATTGTTATTTTAAAAGAAGCAATGAACGAGAAGATGTTATTGTAACTAGGGACTGTAATACCGATATTTTGTATCGATATATATATCGATACCCGATACCAGTATTTTTTGATATTTTCTTATTGATATATCGATACTATTATCGGTATATCGATATTGATATATCATCGATACTATTATCGGTATATTGATATTGATATATCGATACAAAATATCGGTATTACAGTCCCTGATTGTGACTACTACCAGGCATGGGTCACTCGCCGCTTAGGTATCGAAAATATACCTACATTATTATTTATACTACTCGCACGGCAACCACTTCGAAGGGAAAAAATCAGTTACATGAATCGTTTGTCCAGAGTGATAAGAATGAAATTGGCTTGCAAAGGATGTCTAGGTATCTAAACGAAGAGGTGAGGACTTCTGAAGCGAGCTAAATTAAACCTAAGCGCTAACCACATTAAGTAGATATTTCTCTTCCACGTAAGACTTCTGTACGTGAGTACTGGTACTTATTCTGTGCTACTACAAATTTGCCACCAGCAACAGTACAATAATTTAAAAGCCACTTCTACTTCCAACTCCAGCCCGTATTACGAAAATAAAACACATTTTCACCGAATGACCCTTATCTCAAGCGGGCTACGTCATAAATTCGGATGGCATTTCGCAAGATTTATTCACTCTTTCACAATTTTTGAAGTGCACCCTAGGGCTGCCATATCGCGGCTGACGGTTGGAATTGTAATGGCTACATTTGGTTCTGTAGTGTTGGTAATATGGACATTATGCGACAACATTCAGCTCATTTTACCGAATGTCCACGCAAAAATCTAGCACTTGTAACATTTTTTGCATTTGTTTTGTGAACTTGGACTTGTTAATTAAGGGGCTACCTGAATTTTTCGTGGTCCAGTGCTGCCCCCATTTGAAATAAATCATTTGAAAAGAAACGGAGATATCATTTAAAATTTGGTCTTGATAAGACCCTGAATAATCCTTCAAACTATTTTATAAACTACTGTTTACAGTTTAAAGTGAAAACGTAAAGCTTTTCTACGCACATACGCCAAAAGTGGCCGTTTTTCGCAATTACATTCGCCCTGGTGAAGACCTCCCGACGAGCTCGAAAAATTTTGACCAGTAGCTGACTCTCTACCTGAGTAACTCGTTTAATTTTAGCTCTCAACAACCCTCTACTGGTATCTTATACTTTCCTTCTATATAGCCTATTAAGTCTTCCGTGCCATAGCAGTCTTTAGGTTATATTTTCGAGATGTACCCAGGCTTCGGCCTATATATCTTTCCAGTGTTGTTTTTCCCTTGCCACCTGCGTTCAGTTTGGCCGAAACTGAACGACATTTATTTATTTTATTTATTTATTGTAAAACTAAATACAACGGTTTTCACCAATTACAGTATCTAGAGAATATTGAAACTTATAGCTAAATATAATATAAATTTAAATATCGTTTTGGTATAACAGGTGTCATAACTACTCGTATGAATGTATTTACAATTAAAACTTATTTATTACATACAAGTCGACTCACTTTCGTCATTCTCGCAATACATTAGCAGGTTCCTTACAATCATACTCGCTCCATCAGCAAACACATCACATTCAGGTTGCTGATTCAGGAATGCGTTAAGGCCTGTAAGCATGCGACATAGCGGAGATCGCTCATGTGATACAGTGCGTGTGATCGGCGGGGCGAACAGTTTTCGCGGTTGACATCTAATATCGTCCATCTAACGCAGAGCTGGGTGTCCTCTACCACCCTTGTTGGCCCATGATCGCATTTCATGACCCTTCTGGTTCACCAACTTGAATGTATTATTTGCTGTACGTGTTCCTTTTACCGTACGTGCTGTTATGTGGTTATGTGTCACCAAGTTCCTGTTTCAAATATATATAAAAATAAACTAAAACCAATCATTCAACTAAAGTTCTTCGAGTTTTTTAACTTCGCAGCTCATGCGATATCCTATGGCAACGAACATATTATTGCTTTTTAATTATTTTTAATTCTCATATCGTCCTTAAATATTTCAATTTTGATTTTTGTCTGTACACGATAAAAACTTACTATTTTTTACTAATAAAGTTACTTACGTTCAAAAACTTTTTAAACATGATTTTTTTAAAATTTTATTAACAATTCACGTCCCTAATCCGCTACAGTTGATTCTTTATTCCCCTTTGATTTCAAGGATTATCTTTCGTTTTTTTATTTTAAATATACTTTTGAAGCTAATTTATAACAAAGGTCTCAAGAGACAAAACACGATCTCGTCGGATTTTAATTTATTTCGACGAGATTCTGAAACGACTGAGTATAATGCTGACAGTTCTGGAATAATCCTGTATCTCTTATTTTGATATTTTATTTATAAAAAGAAAAATAGAGTGAGTAAATGTTGTTTATTTATTTAAACTTTATTACACATTAATAAAACGTGTGACGGTGTAAAACCAAAATATATAACCCTTTACCTGTCCCTATAAATAAAACATTAGATAAACAATGAACTAGGAAGAATTCGTCCCAATAACAGGTAAGGGGATAATAAGAAGGTTCCTCCTCGTAACGTGCCATAAAGAACTTCGTTCACTGAGAATAAATAATAAATATATAAATCTTAAATCATCATCATCATCATTTCAGCCGCATTACGTCCACTGCTGGACTGGAATAAATTAATCTTATATAATGAATAAATATTATATAATAAATACATAATAAAAGG
The DNA here is from genome assembly GCA_943193695.1 of Acrobasis suavella. NCBI lineage: Eukaryota > Metazoa > Arthropoda > Insecta > Lepidoptera > Pyralidae > Acrobasis > Acrobasis suavella. Next base: position 845,685 of record OW971939.1, read on the forward strand.
ACAAATCACACTGATTGAGCTAGCCCCAAAGAAAGTTTAAACTTGTGATATGAGATACTAACTCAACGATACTAATTTATATAATTAATGAATATATAGATATACATTAAACACCCAAGACCCAGACAGGATCGAACCCAGAACCTCCAGATGGTTGCTAGTAGCAAAAGTTTTTGCTACACGTTACCAGAATCGAATGACTGCTGAACTCAGGGCTAGCTACTAGTAGCTAAAATATATTTGATTCTTCCGATAGCGTAATAAGGTTGTTATTTGTATAGACTGTAAATTATTAGTAAAAATGCGTGTGGCTATCTCTGAGATTTATTGCAGACTAAACTTTAACAGGCATCATGCTTATAACGGGTAAATAGATCGAACAGTATTTTTAATTTAAACCACATGGTTCTGCAAATTAGAACAAAATTTTGTTATCTACTAACCAATTTGCAAATAGCAAACCTGGTTTAGATATTTCTTTTCCTCGGTGTTCTTAAAAAATATAAAATTACGAATAAATATTGTCTTCTTACGGTATTGATTAAATGTATAAAAAAACGTATATTACGGGGTCATAAAACTGAATCCGGTGTATTGGTACCGGATCCGGTAAGTGTAAATTGATGCCGGATCGGCCGGATTACCTTATCCGGTTTTCCGGATTGCAATCCCCACAGCTGAGAATGCAAACCGGAACGCGCTAAGATGAATAATGTAGGTTTGTGTATGTCGTGAGTGTGGGTGTGGTTATTTATAAATGATGTAACTGACATAAAAATCTACAACATAGACGAAGATTGAAAGTTTTATAGCAAGAGCGTCGTTCGGATGTTTTATTATATAGTAAAACTTTTCTCGCAATAAAATCTGACAGATATACTACTTATCTTCATATTAAAATCACGTCTGATTTACCTACGTTAATCTTGTCGTAACTATCAAAAACATAGTGAAGACATCAAATTATTTTTACAACACTAAAAATACTAACTATGAAGTACTTAGATCGTTTATACTTTTAGAGAAAAATAAAGCACATTAATAGTTGAAGTATTGTTTTTGTTTGTTGTTTGTTTTTCATGTGTATATCCTAAATTTTAAACGAGCAATTCTTGTATATATTCTTGTATTTTTAATAAAGCTATCGGAAACTGCTTCAACAATTTTGATGAAACTCGATATTTAGGGAGAAAATGGCTAAGAAAATTATTTTCATAAAAAAGTAACCATCTAATATACAGGGTTACTGGTAACTAACGCAAAACCTTTTAACATCGGAATCAAAATTCTAACATAATATAGATCTGAAGGAAAAAATAAAAAAATCTAAGAAATGAAATTGGAATCCCCATAGAAACTCGACCAGGTGATCAGTGAATTTGTATGGGAGGCCCATTTTATTTTCTGTAATTTTTGCCTTTTTTCTTGCAGATCTATAATGTGTTGGGGAGTTTGATTCTGATGTTAAAAGGTTTTGCGTTAGTTACCAGTAACCCTGTATATGTATACACAGTGATTTTTCATTGGTTTTGGAGCCGAAGGATCGGTAGTATAACACCTTTTTAGCTAGTCAAAATAACAATTAAGAAACAAAATATATTGACTAAAACTGGGAAGAAAAACCGTGAGATAAATTAGTAGTACCGTCGGCCGGCTAGATTTCGAGTTCATCGGGGTCACGCGTCAGTTTTGAACGGGCGTAACTACGTGGTCTCGATCGAAAATAATTTTCGCAACTTTTATCTTATGTCATACACATATTACGTATATGGATAGAGGAATTTATTTACGATATGAAATGATTTTTTCTAAAACCAATGAAAAGTCAGCGTGTATACGGACCAATTAATTACACACATCAAGTTAGCCCCAAAGTAAGTTCGAGACTTGTGTTAAGGGATACTAACTTAACGTTACTATATTTTATAACACATGCATATATAGATAAATATCCAAGACTCAGATCAATCTGAAAAAGATCATTTTCCATCTTGACGTGACCGGGGATCTAACCCTGGACCTGCGGAGAGACAGCGTGGCATGATGACCTAGGCCGCAGAGGTCGTCTGTGAGTGTAGTTTTTTTTTTTTTTGTTATTTATTTATTTTCACCAAATAACATAATGTACATTTGTTAAAACAGGTTTCAGATTTTTCAAGCTGCCTAGCTTGATACTTTCATACAATAATGACAGCCGGGACCAACGACTTTCCAAAGCACACAGGAGCTCAAGAAATTGTGCCACTTCCATTTTTCGCCGGGGTTTCAGGAATCAGATATTGGTTTTTGATTTATGGATTTACTCTCCTCCGATCGGCTAGTATTTCACATTTTTAGGGTTCCGTCATCGAAAGTGCCAATGAGAATTAAAAAAAAAATACAAAGTCATTTATTTAACGAGAGAACACTACACTCCATGATTATCAAAGATTCCCGCACTAGGCCTAAGCCTGTATCGCGGGCAATCAGAAAGATTAACAAAAATAAAGCACTTACAGTTTAGAACTTTAAAATTGGCTGGTTTTGTCATACGTCAAACCAAAATTTTTATAGAGCCCGAAATTTCAAAATTGCTTTTTAACTGCTACGTCCGTAGTTTGTTGGAATATAGTCCTGTTTGGAACCCATCGTATGATACACACATTAATAGAATCGAGAGTGCCCAGAAGAGGTTCCTGTACCATTTGACTTATTCTCAGAATAAATGCCATCAGTTGGAATCTTACCAATCAAGACTCGAATATTTCCACTTTGTCTCACTTCAACATCGCTGTTCAGCTGCTGATATTATACTTCTGCATAAAATTGTCAGTGCTAAAATTGATAGCCCTGATCTTCTAAGTAGGATATCATTTTCTGTCCCTAGAACCAGTAGTCGTCTGCATAATCGAATTACCTTTTGTTTGCCTTCGTGTCGTACAAATTACCGTCATCATTCGCCACTGATTCGCATGTGTTCTCAATATAATAAAATTTGCCACGATATGGATATCTTTAGTGCATCGCCCAATATAATTAAAAGGTTCTTTTTTATTCATACTTTATAATGTTAGTTTACTATATATACATATATGTGTTTTTTTAAGAAGCCATTCATAATAATTTTTTTTTACATTGTAACTGCGAGCCAATATATTCTATGTGCATGCTGTGTTCGCTCCTAGAAGGTTGTACATTATATGCCATGTATATTTCACTGGAACAGTTTATATTATTGTAACAACCAGTTTGCGAAGCGAATAAAAAAAAAAAAAAAACATTGTTTGTCTTTAAGATAATCATCGGTTCCGTAATAAGCCTTCTCACAAAGTACTTTCTTTACATACGCTTTAAAACATTGTTTGTAGAATAAGAAAAAGAACGTCCCTTTTACTCTGATGCAACAGGCCCCCTTTCATAGGTAGCGTGTCTGTGAGAATATCCACGAGGCTGTTCTCAAAGAGAACTGTGATTTACTGTGTTTTGGTTTGATTTCCAGGGTTTTCAAAGTTAGTAACTAGCATAAAACATGCACCAAACTATAATGTAAAACTTTTATTACACAAAAAAGATATTAATCTTATCTACCATCTCCAATGGCAATATTTTTCTTTATTTTCAAAGTATGGTAAGGCTGAACCAAATCACTTTCTTGCCCTCTTGTAAAATTTGTTCTACGTCCCTTACTGTGTTTTGATTTCGGACAGCCGGCTGACGTTGCGTTTAGACGTGAAAGTTATCTATTGCTTTAATGAAATGGTAAGCATCAGGCAAGAAACTCGCAGTCGAATGGGCCGTCACATATAGCGCGATGGTGCGGAACCCCCACGGTAAGCGTCCAATAAGCGCTCTTGGCTGGTTTATTTCGCAATCTCTTTGCTGAAAACGCGAAATTGAAGCGTGGTTATCCTTTTGGTTTCGCCGGTATGAATTAAAGTCGGGTTGGGAATGGCTGAGCCCTTTTCTGTTATTAGTTTGCTGTGTTGCACAAAAAAAAGAGAAATTAGCGAGTAACAGATGTTTTATTTCACAAGCACTTCAAAGCCATGATTGTGTGTACGTTAAATTCGGAAGTCATCAATATCATCATTTCACCCGCATAACGTCCACTGCAGGACATAGGCCTCTCCCAAGTATTTCCAAAATGACCGATCTAGAGCGACCTGCATCCAGCGCTTTCCAGCGACCTTATTCAGGTCATCTGACCACCTTGTGGGTGGGTATCCTACGCTTCGCTTGCGAGTATGTGGTCGCCATTCGAGAAACTTTTTGCCCTATCGGCCATCGGTTTGTCTCGCTATGTGTCCCGCGCACTGCCACTTCAACGAGCTAATCCGCTGAGCTATGTCACTTTTGTTCTCCTACGAATTTCCTCATTTCTGATTCGATCACGTAGGGAAACATCGAGCAAAGCCCTCTCCATAGCGCGTTGAGTAAGCCTTCTCATGAGACCCAAAATATTTTGAAGTTTTAGCTACCAAAAGACAACAATCATCTAACACAATGCAACTTGACATTCCTTCTCACCGTACTGGTTTCTTTTCCAATTCTTTTGCCGTTACGGCTTTACGGCTCTGGAATGCTATTCCTGATAATATTGCGAGCTCTCAGAATCGTGAAAACGCATTATTAAGCGTCTATCTTAATCGCATTTTGAAGCAGTTGAAATTCGATATAAATATAATTTGCACAAAGTGGAAGGACATACCCGTTATAAATCAAACCACGGGCTAGGTTACAATAGCATAATGAAATTAAAATAACAGTCAAAAAGCAAAAAAACGACATTCACATACAAATTGCCCGGGCGGCTGCCTACTTTTGTATGTCAATGCCGAATATATGATAATCTCATCAACTGTAAATCAAACCTTACCGTCATAAAGGATTCTCGCGGCTGATTCAGCTCCGCGTACTCCCACGCAAATAAATCATGTACAAAAACAATAATCACCCGCTTTCGTAATCCGCTGTGCCCGCCATCGATCATACACGGATTAGTGATATATTATTAAACGGCCTAAGGGATAAGCGGAAGCGGTCTAAAGATTCAAAGATTCAAATGTTTATTCAGTAATTAGACCTTTAGAGACACTTTTACACGTCAATAAGTATAGTTTATGTTACGTGTAAAGTATATTAAAATTTATTTTTAAAGAAAAGCTACCGCTAAGCTAAGCTAGCTGGTATTTTTAAAGAAAAAATACCAGCACTTCGTAACGACCACTGCTGAGAAGAAACGCCGAAAGAAACTCATTTTCACAGTATTGGTCGCCTACTCGCCAGAAGGGCTTTGTCATATCATTATAATTGTCTTTTTATTAATAAATACTTATAATATAATACAATGTTGACACATTGTAACATGTAATGCTTGCGAACAAGTAAACAAACATACATTGAGTAATAAAAAATATTAAGTAGTCAAAAAAAGCGAAGCCGAGCTGACCAGTCCCTCCCGGCAGCACCCGTTCACGAGTTGATACTCGTATACGTAGAGGCTATACCATTCGGTAATTTATTTATTTATACAACGTTTAAGTACCCGTAATAAATCTAACCACGGGCTATACTTGATCGCTATAGTATAATGAAATTAAAAAAACAGTAAAAAACAAAAATAAAATTTCGGTATCTCCATACAAAAGTGTTCAGCCGCCCGGGTGATTTGTTTGGGAATGTCGTTTTTAGGGTTCCGTAGTAAATAAGGAACCCTTATAATTTCGCCATGTCTGTCTGTCTGTCCGTCCGCGGTTTTACTCAGCGACTATAAGTATTAGAAAGCTGTAATTTGGTATAGGTATGTATATTAATTATGCGGAAAAAGTGGTAAAATAAAATATTGAAAACAATTTTTTTTAGAGTAGCTCCCATACAAATAAAGTCCAAAGTCAATTTTATTTTCTCGACTAACCAATCATGTAGGGTATTGTTGAATAGGTTTTTCAAAGAGCTTGTGAACACCGTTTTTAGATAGTGAACACCGTTTTTAGATTTAGGGATCCGTTTCAGAAATATTTGGTTCTAAAGTGAAAAATTTTGTTATATTCAAGTGTCCCCCCCCCTCTATCTGCTAAACGGTTACATATGGACACGTGAAAAAATACACAGCTATAGTAAATATAACGAAATTTAAAGGAAAACTATCAGAACTATGTCGGGTTTACAAATTAAAAAGTTATAGGCGATCAACTTATAAAATGTACTCCGAAAAGGAAAATTTCATACAAATTCAATAGAAATTAATTTTTAGACGTTTTTAGTGGCATGAAATCAAATTTGGCATTCGTAACTACGGAACCCTACACTGCGCGTGGCCCGAAACGCACTTGGCCAATTATTCTTTTATTTTGTCTGTTATTTTAATTTCATCATGCAACAGTGGTTCGTACCAAGCCCGTGGTTCGATTTATTACAAGTACGTTCCTTCCACATAGTATATTCATTTTTATTCATAGAATAGACTACACGTTAATATACATTTAGATTAGGGGAAATTATGTGTATATTTTAATATTAATTTATTTATTGGATTGTAGACGAGCAGCTTAACGTGACCGTTTTTCGCAAAAATGCTAAGAAAAGCTGAATGTTCTTACTAAAGACGAAATGGTAGCAGAAGTGGCGCCCTTATTTGAAATAAATTGTTTAAAACGAAGTATGGTGATAATTAAAAATTTGATTTGTATCAATGTCTAGAAAGACCTTTAAACTATTTTATGAATAACCTTTGAAAGTAATATTGGTAGTCCGTCTAGTTTTAAAACTGGCCAAAAATGGCCACTTTTGGCGAAAAACAGTTTTAAAACTAGAGGGACTGTTAGTAATTATTTCAAAGGTTATTCATAAAATAGTTTAAAGGTCTTTCTAGACATTTATACAAATCAAATTTTCAATTATCACCATATTTCGTTTTAAACAATTTATTTCAAATGAGGGCGCCACTTTAGCTACCACTTCGTCTTAAACTGTAAAAGGAAGTTAATAAAATAGCTTGAAGGGTTATCTAGGGCTTGGTGATAAATGATATCTCAGTTTCCTTTCAAATAATTAAGGTATTTCAAATGGTAGAAGGACTACACCAGGAAATATTCATGCATGTTAAAGCCTGCTGGCACGGCATATTTTTTTTCATTAGTCACTTCACACATTCACAAAATATAAAATTGTACACTATTATTGGTTTAGAGTTTATTTGGGCTTAGCCAATTATCCAGTCTTTTTTTTAAGTAGTTCAAAGATGTGGCAGACACTACTTCCTCAGGTAGCCGGTTCCAATTGTGATACATTCGGTTGCTCAAAAAGTGATGTACAGAGTTGGTTTTGGTTAGCTCACTGCAAATTTTTTTGTGGTGGCCTCGTTTCGGTTAGTGTCTTCAAGTTATATATTTTCTGTATGTAAGGCAAGCTGTAACCGAATGTTAGGATTTTGTATGATTTTGAATCCAGTGGTCAAGGCGTTCGCCTTCTGATCCAGAGAACGTGGGTTCAAATCCCACTAGGAAGCATACTTTGTAAAAGTTGTTTCTAGTCTGGTTAGGATATTGCCCGCTTGAATCACCTAATTATCCGAAAATAAAGATGATTCTGTGTTTCGGGAGACCCGTATAAACTGTGGGTCCTATATGCTATTTAGCGTAAGCTCATCAATCATATCCAAGGATTAGTTCTAGTCTACCCTTTGGGTTGCGGAGGTCAGACGGCAGTCGCTCTGTGTAAAAACCAGTAACCTCGTTAAATCACCTTGGTTAGGTAGCGGACCCCGGGCTCTAAAGTGTTACCGCTGAGGCTGCAACCGGGAATACGCTCGGATGATGACAAGGATTTTGTATGTATCATAGTAACACAATCAATTATGACTAAAAAGAAAAATTTTACAAAAAAGGTTTCTTTTTTTTGATGATATGAGTGAGCGATGGAAATTTACTTTTTTCTGTAATATTTGCATATATCCTGTTTCAACTAGCTACCTAGCTTACCACTTGCCCCACCACCCAACGTTTCGAGAGAGCGCAATTATCTTAAATCATGTAAGAATTTCAGTACAAAGTATTGGTCTTTGATGTCTGGTAATGTATTACACATAATACTTAGAGGATTATGTATACGTTTCATCGCCTCATATACATGTGAGAGATTTATGGATCAAATAGGATTTTGATGGAATTTTTACGCAGTTTTATTTATAAACTCCGACGAATAAGAGGGCTGTTATAAGTTGAACTGTGTTTCTATGTGTCTATTTGTCTGTGTATCGGTTTTTTTTTTGTTTGTTGCATTGTAGCGAAGGGAAAAAAAATTCTATGAATTTTTTGTAAATTTTTCGTCATGGCTAGCTAGAATATGATATTTTTAAAGTTCTCAACCCACATATTTCCGCCATTTTGAAAAACTGAATCGCTTAGAAATTTCACACAATATGTAACAATAACTCTGTCCGATCTTTATAGGAGCAACTCAGACCATCAATATGAACAACTTTTCCTAGGGGACAAATGCTTGAAACTAGAAAAAAGAAATCGACATTTTCATACGAATTGCCGGGCCGGCGGAACACTTTTGTATGAAAATGTCGATGTTTTTTTTGAGTTTTAAGGATCGGACAGAGTTTTTGTTACAGTTGTATAAATCTCAGTGGTGCCCAGCTCTCGCACACAGCTACTCAATAATACACCGCTAACACGGACGCTGCGCACGCTTAACCGAATCACAGCGAGAATTCGATATCGTATAATTTTCGAACCTTCTCACAAAATTTCACGGGAGTCAGTAGGGAAATGTGACCTGTAGGCAAGAACAGCGGAACAGACAGAAAGCCAGACACAAGCATTTTTGGCCAATCTTAAAACTGAGACGCTTCCCTCGCTCGCTCAACTACTTAATCTGAATACATGCCGCCTAACTCGTAAATTTCTTACTACTTCATCGGTCTCTTCATCTTTTAATACCTTAACTTAAACCATATTTATGCTTTGGCTACGGCCCGTATAAATAGAAAAAAACCCCCTTTTTTTTAAAAAAAAAAGAGAAAGAGAGCACATCATATATAGTAATAATAATAACAAACGTAAATTACACATAATTTTAAACAGAGTTACAAATGTTGGACTTATCCCAGAAGAGATCTCTTCCAGTCAGTTCCAGATTATTATTCAAGCCTTAAGGGACTACCTGAATTTTTCGGGGTCCAGTGCTGCTCACATTTGAACCCTTTCACCGCGAAATCCCTTTACCCTTTCAATTGCGAAAAACGGCCACTTATGGCATATGTGCGTAGAAAAGCTTCACGTTCTCACTTTAAACTGTAAACAGTAGTTCATAAAATAGTTTGAAAAGTTATCCAGAGCCTGGTCAAGACAAAATTTTAAATTATATCTGCGTTTCCTTTTAAATGAGGGCAGCACTGGACCCCGAAAAATGTAGGTAGCCCTTTAAAAGTAAGGCTCATTTACGCTATACAATTAAAATGGCCTTCTAACCACAGAACCATAACAAAGTTAGCAACCCATGCACTATTCAGCTGCCCCGAACTTCACCCCAATTGCGGCCCATTTACAACGAAAATTGGGTTATAGCGTGTTGACCACAGCTTCGAAAGTTTGGCGTCTTTATACTTTGAGAAAAATTGTTGGGGTGCGGATGAAAATATCGGAAAATATTGAGTTGATGAGTTGAGCGTTGACTTTACCAAGTTTGATTATTTTAAGGTGTTTTTTTGATTAAAAATAACGTGAGGCTCAACTTTATTAGCATGAACGAAACGGGTTTCTCACGTAGAGAGTCAGCTACCAGCCGGCATGTTTCGACCTTATCGAGAGGTCTTTATTAACACGGTTGTAACTAGAGGACGCGCGTACATGATTCGCCTCGAGACACAGTAATGTTAGCGGTGCGTCGCGGTTAAGGGGCTACATGAATTTTCCGGGGTCCAGTGCATGGGGGCCCATTTGATATAAATCATTTGAAAGGAAACGAAGTTATCATTTAAAATTTGACCTTGATCAGACCCTAGATAACCCTTTTAACTATTTTATGAACTACTGTTTACAGTTTAAAGTGAGAACGTGAAGCTTTTCTACGTACAGTGGCGATACGGCCACTTTTGGCGTATGTGCGTAGAAAGTTTTTGATGATTTATATGTATTTATGTAAGATGTATATGTATGTTTATTATAATTATTGTATATAAGTATGTTTATAATGACCGCCCCGCACTACCTAATTTCCCATTACTATTTTCTATATAGCGAGGTTGCCTGGAAGAAATTGCTTAGCGATAAGGCCGCCTTTTACGCATTTCATACTTTTTTAAGATAATTATGTCCTGTATATATTTATTTTGTCAACCTCCTTTTCACTGGTTCCGTGTTTGGAACACGGAACCAGTGAAAAGGAGTCTTAGGGATATATATTTATGGTAATATAGTTTACAAACGATAACCTTATTATACGATATTTTTATTTCATTTTCCACCTATACTCCCCCATATAATTATATGTATGTATGAAAGATGAAAGATTCCAACAAAAATAATGCCTGTCAAAAAAAATAGCAATCTGCTTAACCCTCTTTATCTTGCTTCGGATGCGGCCTCTTTTTTCTGACATTGAATCAAAAAAAGATGTCAAAAATCATTTATTTCTCTTTGGATATTTGTATCACTTCATAATTGTCATTTCTTTTTTCTTTCGGTTTTATTAATAGTTAGTTGTTGACATTAAAAACTAAGTTTACAGCCGCCTCCTAAGCGCAAGTACAGAAGAAGCGGTAACAAACTGTACTGCAGCATTTTCTCCAAAAACTTCAACCTAACAATTATACTGATAAGTAAGATATTATGTGGACTGAGAATACATTGCTATGTCATAATTATCAATTAAGAATGATGTCAAATTCGAAATTAATGTCAATTTGTAAATGAAGTACATGTACCGATTGTACTCAAATAATGACATTTGTGAGTGTACAAATACCAACCTTTAAGAGGTACCCGCGCCAAGCTCAAGCCAGACGTTCTTGTCTTTAAGATAATCATCGGTTCCGTAATAAGCCTTCTCACAAAGTACTTTCTTTACATAACCTTTAAATTTTCTATCTGGCCGATTCTGGCAATTTATTATAAATTTTGTACAGTTTCCCTTAAACGATTTACCGACTGTTTTCAGCCTATAATACGAGGTTACTAAAGCATTTATGTTACGTTAGTTTCTACCAGTAAAATCACCTGTTTTATTAAATAAGGCAATATTTTTCCTTACATACATTATATATTCAAATATGTACTGGGATGTTACAGTGAGTATATCAATTTTCTTAAAAAAATCTCTTAGAAAGTCTCTCGATCCTAAATCGTAAAAAAAACGAATTGCCCTTTTTTGTAAAATAATAATAGTCTGTTTATCAGCAGCACTCCCCCAGAGACTCATATAGTCCTCCTATATATGGCCTAGTTTTTATTTCAGGCGAAAACAAAAGACCAAAAGACGCTAAGAGGTTGCATTGGCCTTTCTGTGGTACCACCTGATAAGAACCAAACAAAAAGAAAATCTAATTCCAGAGTATTTGAATAATCGTTGAACATATCTACATAAAAAAAGATTCTGACGAATTGGTTTTACTTCTTTTTGGTTAGTCGGTTAAAAATAAGCAGATAGGTACAAAATCTTACCTAAGTCAAATATAACCAGCATGCGAGATGAACACCTGCTTCGATGGCTTCATACCTGAAAAAAAAAAAACAAATAATTGAATAACAAGATTTTATAATATACATTTGTCTTATATAACCCAAGGGCTGGGACCATTTTGCCAAAAGGTAACAATTTAATTAATAAAATTGGCCATTTAACAGGGGAATGCCGCCAGCTTCTTGGGCACCGTACCCTGTGAGCGCGGCTATTTGGGGTCCATTTTTATTCAATTTAATTTTTTGTTTTAAATTCTACTGATCTTTAAAAAATGCCAACGCATTTAATTCCGCCTTGTATGCATCAAATCCTTTACGCAGTGTGATACATAACTATATGTACATTGTATCTACTGCCATCAAAGCTTATACACGCACGCGGCTTGTGTAATTACGCCCTTATGTATTAATTTTCACCAAACCATTTGCGGTCAAAATCTCCCAGCACTAATTGAGAAAATGTGTTGACAATATGTCGTGTGAATCATGCAATAGCATGCTTTAAATCAAAGTGATAAGGTAGTTTTTGCTCTGATGGATAAATGAGATGGAATGCCTTGAGTTCTTGACAGGACAATGCGGAGAGCTAAAATGTACTTTAAGTAGATATAATAAGGTTTTATTTGCAGTGATGGTTAGTGGAAGCATTTTGTAAGTCAAATACTTGAATTGTCGCCATGAAATACGTTGCGTTAACTTGAGACATTCAATTCAAATATTTTTTGATAGTACTCGAATTGGTGTCTTGGAATTGAGAATTTTTGTGGCCAAGGTTATTTGTTACGCAAATTGAAATACTCTGACTTTCAAGCGTTAACCCTCAATAACTTTTAAAAGGCTGAATCGATTTTCATCAAACAAAGCTAAGGAGCACCACAAGGGTGCTTTCACTTAAAATAATTCTTTGAAATAGGGCCATCCGGTCGAACGCTACGATGACATAGACAGTCAGACAATCAGACAGTCAGTCAGTCAGACAGTCAGACAGTCAGACAGTCAGACAGTCAGACAGACAGTTAGACAGTCAGACAGCGTCAAACTTATAACACCCCTTTTTTAACTGGGGTTAAAAACAAAGTTGCTTAACGCCATCTATCCTCTTTCTTTTAAAATTCGCCATGGATATGAAATGTTTTTATCAAGCATCGTAAAATTTTAGTATCTAAATATATATAACTCAAATGTGACTGACTGACTGACATAGTGATCTTTCAACGCACAGCCCACTGGACGGATCGGGTTGAAATTTGGCATGCAGGTAGATGTTATGACGTAGGCATCCGCTAAGAAAGGATTTTGATCAATTCTACCCCCAAGGCGATAAAATAAGGGATGAAAGTTTGTATGAAACTTCGTCAATTTTAAACCGATCGGGCTGAGACTTTGCATGCATAAAGCTACTATAACGTAGGCATCCCCTAAGAAAGGATTTTGGTAAATTTCACACCTACGCGAGCGAAGCCGCAGGCAAAAGCTAGTATAATATATACTTACCATTGCGAAGTTGGGAGAACCACTAGTCTCAATTATTAAGAACAAAATAAAATAGCAAAAGATTTTAATCTGAATATTCCAGTTTCCATCGAATATCCATTTATAAAACCTGCGATTGATCTGACGTCGGCAATAACGCCCGTTCAATAAACGAATATGCTGCAATTCGTGAAAAACCGATTGAACAAATATGTTCTCTATGAGACTAGCTTTACATGTACTTATTTTAGGGTGAAAGCCTCAAAAAATACTTGTGAAGGAATACCGATCTCGCAACGCAATCTTCTCAACTGTAAAACGTTTTGAGATCGCAATGCCAATGAAAAACTTGAAAAAATGATCGGTGAGTGAATCAGTGAATCACTCTGGCAAGCGATTGTTCGAAAACTGTATGTTGGTCCCCTTGGTCGTATAAAATGTAGCTTTTTCTTAAATGGAGTAACAGGGACATCCAACAGAAGTGCCTCGAATCGTTTGTTCGTTTGCTTTTGCTTAGCGGTATCACCTGTGTTGCCATTTTTCAAATACAGAGTCATTAAATAAACGGTTTTTAAATAGAAAACCCAGTCGTTTCCTCACACACGGGTGTTGTAAGAGGCGGTATAGGTAAAAGTAAGGTAATAAAAGCTAAGGTTAAAGTAAAGGTGGTATAATTAAAAGAGAACGAGTAGCAGCGGCAGTGTCCTCTATGCAACCAGCGACCACCCAATTTCCGCCCCAAAAAAAAATCTAAGTCTATGCTATGCTCCTCCCCATAGATTAAGAAAAAAATCGTGGATGCTCCTTCCCACCGTGGTGATTTTGCCCATGTGGTTCGTCAATATTCGTTTTATTCTCTGGACCAGCAGATTCCCGCGACTTCACTCGCGTTAAATTCAGTTTGAAGCACATTTAACAGACCAGTTTAACCCTTAACTTGACGATTTGAACCACAGGGGACTTATTAATATCTTTAATTTAAATGTAGATATTGTTTTAACAACCGATTCCTATGAAATACAATCTTAATTTTGCTTGTAGGTAAAGAAAGTCAAAGTCAAAGTCAAAATCGTTTATTTATCTTTGGATATTTGTATCACTTGATAATTGTCATTTTTTTTCTTTTGATTTTAAAAGGTAGTTTTTGACTTCAGATCATTTAATTACAGCTTAATTACTTTAGCGTGCACAGACATGCAGACAGACTATGTTTTTAAAATATTATTTCTACTCCTGTTCTGTTATCTGTCTTTTAAATGGTCCCGAACACTATAAGAACATAGATTATATGATTCCTAATATAATAGCACATGTGTCGTTATTTCGCCAAAACGATACTCCTAGCCATAGACCTATAACTTTTTTCTCTAGATCTACCATACTGCCAACATAATAAAAATCATTATTTTAACATATGGTGCCATTTTTCGAACGTGGAGTCACTTAACAAACGGTTTTTTGTATGAAAAACATTCGTTTAAGTGACTCCATGTTTCAAAAATGGCACTTTTAGTCACTAGGAAGACGTCAATAAAAAAAATAAGTCTTCCATAGATACCTAGTATCTACCAAACATATGGTAGTATTTCGTACTTTTCTTTGTTTATTTTTGTATTTATTTTAGTAAATGTAGTCGTAGAAAAAGTATTGTATGCAACGTTGTATAAGTAGTCAAAAAATGTTCGATGGCGTCAGTTTACGACGACGTAACCTGCGCCACTCGCAGTTTTTAACCCTCCTTATACAACTGTTGCATAAAATACTATTGTGTGTTTCGTTACTTTTTCTTATCCCCTTACCTGTTACTGGGAGGAGTTCCTCCCAGGTCAATGTTTTATTTATAGGGACTGGTAAGGGTTAACACCTACAATAATTTTGGATAGATTTATCAAATAAACGCAATTTTTTTACCGTTTTATTAAATTCTCTAGAAATATAGTTCTTTGTTTTTATAAATACAAATAATATTATACTATCATCTATGACGTAATGAGTCAATTCATAACCAACCAATTAAGCCATCAATCAATTGACTTTTATTAGTGAACGGGGGAGACAGTACACCCGAAATTGTATCGTAAAATAAAAGAAACAGAGTACATTTTCGCGTAATGAGAACTTTTTATCGGACCGTTAACGAGATGTCCGACGTTGTTGTTAATTTGTTCTTTACTTTCGATATTTTTTGCAATTTTCTTTTGCGTTTGTTGTAGAAGTACTTACGCGCTGAAAGTAGCTCAAAGGAATTTAAAAGTGACAAATATTCTGTGAAGACCCCATTAAAGCTGAGAGAGGATGTGTTTTGACCACTACTTCTACTTATATTCTAACCCCCTTATTCATAAAAAAAAAGTGGTGTCGTGGGACACCAGGTAGGAACGAAGTTCCTTCGGCTAATGTAGAATCGACACAATTTGCAAAAGAAAAATCGTGCTTAAAGGAAGAGAAAGGTATTATACACTACTCGCTTGTGTATACGACTGTCGCGCCTGCGCACGTCTCATTTAACGGTTTTATTTAACGAGGTCATCCTTACGGTTTTACTATCACATTTTTTTCAGTTCGGTCGCGCAGCAAAATCCCTATCTCCTCCAAGCCTGCCGTAAGGATCTTCGTTCCAAAAAGTTTAAAACCTTTGCTAAACCTATTTTAGTTAAAATATGTTTTGTCTTGTTCTTGCAATGTCATATATTGAAAAGAGGGAAAGGGACAAAACATGAAAAAACATTACCAAACGGTTGCAAATTTTTATTAATATAATCTTTGGTTTTGACAACCAGCAAAGCAAACAAATTGTAGTGAAACTATAATTTGACGACCTCCGCGGCGTAGTGGTCACCATGCTGGTCCGCCACCCAGAGGTTCCGGGTTCGATCCCCGGTCAGGGCAAGTTGGAAAATGGCCTTTTTCAAATTGTCCTGGGTCTTGGGTGTTTATCTATATATGTATTTGCTATAAAACATAGTATCGTTGAGTTAGTATCCAATAACACAAGTCTCGAACTTACTTTGGAGCTTACTCAATCAGTGTAATTTGTCCGTATATATTTATTTATTTATTTAATTAGCCTGTAGTTAATTTAGTTATTCTATAATTTGTTCGGTTTTATATAAATAATACGAGTGGTAAAGCATGTTTATAGGCACTTTAATCGTAATCTACTCCTATCTAGCTATATATCTTTCTCACTAATCGTAAACCACTTTATTTCCATCACAAATAGAGATGCTGATTGAATCAAATAGCCGCTTTATGATAGTCGTATATCTTAGCGCGGTAATTCAGTTATAAGCATCGCATTATAGTTAGTGTACCACTTTTATTTCTATATATCATTCTGATTTATATACCTACACAATATAAATGGATATTTTGACTGCCTCTGTGGTTTAGTGGTTAAAGTCAAAGTCAAAGTCAAAATTTTTTATTCAATGTAGGATAAATTTATCTCTTATTGAAGCTAATTTTTTTAAAATATTATTTAAAGTCACTGCTGGGAAGATTACGCTGAAAGAAACCCAGTTCAGTATTGGTCCCTACCCAGCCTAATGGGCTTACAGTTACAATAAAGATTTACACTTTAGCTAGGTATACATTATATTATACATTTAAACAATACAATTAAAATATGCAGTCATCTATTTCCAAGAATTGTAATCAGACGATGTTATAGCGTTCACCCTGTGATCCGGGGGCGAATAATACAGGGAAGCGTACTTTGTGAAAAGTTGTTTTCAGTCTGGCTAGGATATTGCAGGCTTGAATCACCTTTTATTCGAAAATAAAGATGATTCTGAAACTGTGGGTCCCAAATGCCATCAGTGTTTGCTCATCAAACCTATTCAAGGATTGGTTCTGGTTTACTCTTTGGGTTGCGGAAGTCAGGCGGCCGTCGCTCTATGTAAGAACCAGTAACCTTGTGAAATCTCCTTGGTTAGGTAGCGTACCCCGTGCTCTCTAAGCTGTTACCGTTGAGGATGCAACCGGGAATACGCTCGAATGATAATGATGACAATATGAATGGATAATAGGTACATTTTACATGACAAAACCATCATCGTTTCTTTTTACTCGACTGCGCTAGAAGGAGGGTTATGTTTTTTGAAAGTATGTATGTACAATTGTTTGGCACACTCTGCAGCCTGAACGGCTCGATGGATTTTAGACTGAGAGGTGTCGTCAGATTCGCATTTACTGTGAGAGTGACACAGGCTACATGAAAAGGCTGTCACGGTAAGAGTGGCCTTTGAGTCTTGCGGCCCTGGAATCTTCCTGCTTAGAGCCGCAAAACTCAAAATGCTCTGTCTGTCCCGTATAGTAAAAAGACGTGACAGTGCAGGAGTAACATTTATTGTTTTTTTCTACTCATGTACTGTTATCTATCTTATAAATGGTTCCAAACACGAATATAAGAACATTGATGATATGATTTTTAAGCTATTGCATAGCTTTTATCGCGGGCTTTGAGCGCGGCGTCCGAATCAAGAAATTCCGTAACGATAATAAAACTTAACACCTCCCCTCTCCGCCCACACAGCGGCGCGGCGTTGAAAGCCGTGCATCGTCTAACGTCGTTGCAGTTCGGCAGACTTCGGCACGGTCGCGTCGCAGTGTTGCTAGTCGCACGCACTAGACGTATGCGTGTAGACTAGCTGCTAACTGCTCAAAATAAAAATTCCTGAATAACCTACATGTATTGTAAGATAATAAAAATATTTTAAACGATATTAACTTCTCATTTATTCAATAAAAGAAAAAAATTGTTTTCTTATCGGTCACTACGTTCAAAAAGTGTAGCTTGAATTAATAGCTTGAAAAAGCTTGAGATAATACCAAAGAAAAAAAAATGCTGCATAAATAAAAAATTATAATTGCATAAGTTGATAAAAAATGCTATGCAATAGCTTTACCGCGTCAGTCCTAGGGATGCAAAATGAAAAAAAAAACAAATTTGTTTTTTTTCACAATGTTGAAAAAAAAAATTTAATGCCCTTGTTTTTTTTTTCTAAATTTGGTTTTTGTTTTCAGAAAAAAAATCTATAGAAAATTGAATAATTTATTGATGTATGCTTTCATTGCTTTTTTATTTCTTACATTTTACTAAAATTACATATCGAATTACTTAATTTAGACTTTTTTTTATTTATTTAGACTGAATTTTTGTTAAATTGGTCATGACTAATAAATGTCCCTGTCTCCGGGACCGGGAAATCCCCGTTCGGTTTATGTTTGTACCAAGTTGTACCGGGAATCCCGGTGCGCAATTTGAATGTTGCCAATATATTTTTGTAAACTTGGTACTATTCCACCAAAAGAGTATGGTAGGTTCATAAATAAATAAAAAACTGTAAGTATAAACTGTTAAGTATTAATCTTTAACGGAAACTACCTTATCAATTTTGAATTCTGTATTCTTAATAAAAACATGCTCCAGAAAAAAAAACGTTTTTTTATGTCAAATTATTTTTTTTTTTTTCATATTTGAAAAACAGCTATTTTTTTGCAACACTAGTCAGCCCCCGAGTGCCACACTTTTTTTTTGTCGTACTAAAAAGGTCGGAAGGATTGTTTTGAAGGTTTATTTGAAAAGAATAGAACAAGAAAGTTTAATATGGAAGGTGAAATACATGGAATCGATATGGAAGATAAAATTGATTAAATAAGTATGGAGGAGATCATGAATGCATTAAGTAGTATGAAATTGGGTAAAGCGGGTGGGTATGATAGGATCACAGTCGAAATGCTTAAGGCTGGACAGGGCATCGTGATTAGTCGGCTGTGTTGCCTTTTCAACCTATGTTTAAATAATGGCTTGGTACCTACAGATTGGTGCAGGGCGGTTATTGTACCGCTTTATAAAGGAAAAGGGTCACAGCAAGACTGCAAAAACTATCGCTTAGCTTTCTAGCGTTGTCGGCAAATTGTATACAAAAGTTTTGATTGAAAGATACCGATGATAAGATGTGGGATGTGCAAGCAGGATTTCGAAAAGGAATGGGATGTGCGGATCAAGTCTTTCCTTTGAGCCATAGCCATATCGCCATATGTGCCCCGGCCCTAAGGCCGGGGCACATAATGGCGAAGCGCAGCGCAAAACATTTTTCACTGTCAAACTATTGTCCTCTTTGAAATAATATCCAAAATTGATTAACACAATACTCACTTACAGCCTAGTTGAAATACGCCATGTACGTAACATATGGCGTATTTCGGCTAGGCTGTAAGTATTATTTCAAAGAGGAAATTGTCGATAATAGTTTGATAGTGAAAAATGCTCGCTGCGCTTCGCCATAATTATGTGCGCCGGCCCTAAGGCTTCCCCGTTTCACTTTGGTATTGTTATTCATTGTTAACATTAAATCCTGTATTTCCCAGTAAAACATCTACTTACCTATGATTTTTCTGTCTCATTTTTTTTTATATTATATATACATGTGTTTTTTAAATTTAAAGAGCTTATACACGGTGGTTTTTCATTGGTTTTGGAGCCGAAGGCCACTTCATAGGATCACGTTAGTAAGACCTAATTAGCTAGTCAAAATAAAAATTCAGAAATAAAAAATGTTGACTAAAACTCGAAAGTAAAATCGCGAGATCAACTATTAGTACCGCCGGCCGGCTAGATTCGAGTTCATCGGGGTCACGCGTCATTTATGAACGGACGTAACTACGTGGTCTCGATCGAAAATCATTTTAACAACTTTTTTATCTTATGTCATATACAAATTTGGATTACGTATATGGATAGAGGAATTTTTACAACATGACATTTTTTTTTCCAAAACAAATGAAAAGTCAGCGTGTATGTAGTTAGCAGCCCCGATGACTACTTCTTATTTTGTGAAAAACATTGTCGGCTTTATGGAAAATTGTATAATGTATTTGTACTTATAATGAAGCTGTTTGTTGCTCCTATTAAAAAAAAAATTAGTATTTTATTTTCTCTGAGACCAGCAAAGGAGATTCTTTTCAATTTTTAAAAATAATTGACTGGTGAATTTTCTATATTTTTTTTGCAACAAAAAGGTATAGGAATCAACTTTCATATCCCATAAAGCTCAACCTGTGAGTTCAACAATTTAACTTTTTCCCATTTCTTAGATAAAGGAAGCCAAATTGTATTGTAAAGTTTTTTCTTTCATGACTCTGTTCCTTTGATAACTTTGTATTAAGCACTCATCTTTCTTTATAAAGAGAATATTTATATGAAGGACACAGACGTAAATAAAAATAGACAAAGTTAGTTATTTTTAAAATATTTTTTTTTACACTAACTTTTTTTCTTCGTTTCTTGTCAGCAGCGGTCTTTGTGAAACTTTATAGTAAATATAAATATAAATCATTTTGACCTGAATTTTTATTGTAATATACACTTTACAAATTAACATCTTTATACATTACGTATATTATTAAGAGTGTAATTCATAATTTAAACATTCATTTTTGGCGATCTTTACGGCCACTACGAGGAACTACAACAACTAACCAATCAAGAGACAACCGACAATATAGTTCACAAGAAGCATATGAGATGGCGCCAGCAGTATCCTATATCTCGATCTCAGAGTTCGCCCGATTCGCTGCATATATACAACTGCCGACGATACACCGTCGGAGCCGCGGTTCCCCAGGCGCAACAACATGCCTGGCGGGAAGATCTTCCCTATGTGGCGGTCGAGCATGTCACCTCGCTCCTGCTACACATTTATTTGTAATTTGCCAAGTTATTGATTTATATAGTGTATATTTTAATAATAAGGATTGTCAAGATTGTTTACCTTAAAGTACCTACACAAATGGACTATAGATTCTTTAAGATAAACAATCAATTAGACATAAATGAACAAATAAATAATATACTAAAACTTGATCATGCGTAAAACTGTTTGCAAAGATTACTGACAAAAGATTAACTAAAAAATAATAGACTTATTACTGACTAAATTTTTGATAGTTTTTGATTCTTGATTGACTGATTGATTAACTGATTGGTTGATTGATTGATCAGTTGATCGTATGATCGATCGATTGATTGATTGCAGCGGTAGCGCTGTCTTTGTCAAATGTGATAATTACAATCTGATTTTGACTTATTTTTTATGCAGAGATACGATTTAATGGGAATGTCTAGCAAACCTCTAAGACGACTGTCTTTTGCCTGTTTTGTTCAAACAATACCAAGTTTTCAATCGCTCACTGTATTGTTAGGATCCGTAGCAACTTGATACTTTGTTGAAATTAGTTTTGATACTTGTCGCAATTAGTTTATAAGTAAAATATAAATTATCAACTAACTTTTGGGTTCGAAATTAAATTATACATTAACTTTGAAAGAATAATATTTAAATAAAGCTAATTTGTGAAGGTCAAGCTAAGATATCCCACGGCACGTGATGCAAAGTAATATAAGAATTGCTTTGGAAAAAAAACTAAAAGAAACTTTCACCTAAAAATAATCTCCCAATTTCCCAAAACTCCGTCCCCCTGCCATGCTAATCTGGGAAAAGAGAAAAGGACGTAGAATCTCAGACAAAGCAAAAATATACAGATCTGTGCGTTGAATGTAGCTACAAGCTGTCTCTCTTCTCGTGCAAATCGTAAAATGCATGGGTTACATTTTTTCAAAACTAAAAACCGACTTCATCACCAAAGAATACAACCCATTTTGATAAAATTTATATGGGACCACCTGACAAAGATGCTCTTTCAAACACAAAATTTTCGAAATTGGTCCCTGCATCTTCGAGTAATTGGTGAACATTATATAAGGTGCAAGGGACACTATACTAGATAAAAATAACTGCCCAAAAACAAAAAAAAAAAAAAACTACTTTTTTGTTTGAAAGGATAAACTTGTCAGGTGGTCCATCATAAATTTTATTAAAATCGATTGTGTAGTTAGGGAGTGAAGACGGTTTTTAATTTTGAAAAATTTACTTTATTTTAATATATTCTCAACCACCTTGCTGAAAGTGCCAAATGCAAGTAGGAATTAGTACTGCTCCCACCTTGTTTCAAATAAATTTTCCTCCACCCAAAGGTTGGCTGGAAGAGATTGCATTTATAGCGATAAGTCCACCTTTGTGCCTATATTGTTTATTTTTTTTGTAATCTTTTTGTGTCCATTATGGTGCAATAAAGTTTATTGTATTGTAGTGTTGCAAGCAATAGTATAAATATCGATAGTCTAGCGATACTACTGTCCTGAACTATTAATGCAAATAAATCTTAATACCTATCATCTTATTCGATATCCTAATACTTTTAGTGTTCCACTTGCCAAGAATAACGTCTCCCACAATAATCCAATATATGTTATGTGTAGATCATACAGTGATGCTAAACTTGATGGTTTTGATATCTTTGGACTAGGTTATAGACAATTTAGAAATTACGTTCATAAATTATACCCTTAAAATTGTTATCAATACTACGTTTTACATGTATATTCTGTTCTATATTAACCACATTGCTTTGAATGTTCTCTTAAATTTAAGAATCAAAAATTTAAAATCAAGTACTCCTTTTTAACTGTTAATAAGACTCAGAAGTTAAATTGATCATGCTGTGTACACAAGTTTTTTGGTCAATTTTACTTGATCACAGTATGTAGAAGTATCTATTAAGATAATGCAACTTTGTAAAATGTCGGCCTTGGCCGACATTTTACAAAGTTGGCCTTGAAAAACCTTGGCCTTGAAAAACAGTTACAATATCGATAGGACTATCGATACTATCGATAGTAAAGGTATCTACTATTTGTATTAAAACTATCGATAGTATTGTGACGAATATCGATATTATAATACTATCGATAGTAATTTAGCTACCGATAGTTTTTCGTGCAAAAAGTAGTTACAGTATCGACACCATCGATAGTATCAATAGTTTCAATTAAAAACTATCGATAATTTAGAGACTATCGATAGTATCGATAGTTTCAATTAAAAACTATCGATACTATCGATAGTGTCTAAATTCAATAGTATCGGTACTATCGATTGTTGTACCTTTCATCAATAGTATTACAAACTATTGACAATCGATTCTATCGATAGTCAAACTATTGATAGTTATGTAACGCTATCAAGACTGGTCAGCTCGGTTTCGCTTTTTTGACTACTTTATATTTTTTATTACGCAATTTATGTTTGTTTACTTGTTCGCAAGCATTACATGTTATAATGTGTCAACATTGTATTATATTATAAGTATTTCTTAATTAAAAGACAAATATAATAATATGACAAAGCCCTTCTGGCGAGTAGGCGACCAATACTGTAAAAATGAGTTTCTTTCGGCGTTTCTTCTCAGCAGTGGTCGTTACGAAGCGCTGGTATCGGTAGCTTTTCTTTAAAAATAAATAAAATTTTAATATACTTTACACGTAACATAAATTATACTTATTGACGTGTAAAAGTGCCTGTGAAGGTCTAATTACTGAATAAACATTTGAATCTTTTGAATCTTTGTGTGGCCCTGGGCTCTGTCTACTTAGACCACAAGACCCATCATGTTCTGTCGGCCCGTAGAGTAAGACGTAGTTGTAGGTATCAGGGCAAACAAGCTTCGCTCGATGAAAAACACGGACTAAAATTATTATTATTTTATAAATCCTAGCTAGATCGATTTGCGTTGACCCCCGAAGTTCCGTATGTGCCACCTTTACTTACAATACAAACATTTTAATATAAACTAGATGATGCCCGCGGCGTTGCTCGTGTGGAACATTTGTGATAATACCACGGGAACCTCACATTTTTCGGAGAAAAAAAGTATCAAGAATCCAGGTATAATAAGCTATCTACGTGCCGAATTTCATTCTTATCCGTACAGTCGTTTTTGCGTGACGGAGTAACAAATATCCATACATACAAACTTTCGCGCTTCTAAGATTAGTAAGAGGTGGCCTTTCGCCTCTCTATAATCCATTTGTTTAGGTATTTAAGTAAAAGGTAAACAATTTTGCTATGTCTTTAATTAAAATATATCTTTGCAAATTACAATTTAATTTAATTATAAATCATAAATTATATACTTTATTTGTAATGTGTGCAACGATTGATTTTTAAAGTGAATATTTCAATAAAGACATGTCAAGATTATTTACATTTATTTAAATAGGTACCTAACCAAATGGACTATAGTAATATTTACTGATTAAGTAAGGAAGCCAAACTGAGCTAGTCTCAGTTCTGTTGTCCTACAATATTTGTCCTTCTTACCCTTCAAATAAAAAAGGTAAAAATGAAGGCCCTGCCAAATATTGGTGCTACAAACAGTCGTGTCCCTTTCGAAACGATGACGTTTGTAGATTGATTATTATTTTCCTTTTGTGTTACCAAGGAAAATAAATATAAAATTAATAAAACACACGGGTGTATGCTCTGTTGGCTAATGGCTGAAGAAAAGGAAATGTTACTGATTTTAATAATAGCGATATCAAAAGGTATAAAGCTTTTAAGACATGACCACTGAGGCACTGCGTTAAAAGAAAGGTTTTTTTTTCATCCAAGTGTATAATTAATTAACTAAGCCTATTTTTGACATGGTAACGTCTAGTCTAGGCGTCTAATAAATCGATGAACGCCGGCTGCACGCACGAAAAATTGTCACGTTCCGCCTGGGCCGAGCGTGCAAGCGAGAGCGCGGAACGAGCGATATAGAGGCACGATCGGTCTAATCGTTCGGCTTGATACGCATCTACTAAGATGTTATCACGTAAAATTATCGTCCGTAAACCGACTTTGCAGACAAACAATTTTTTGACACGCTTGACTACAGCCTTGACGGCTCGAGAAGTGTCGATAGATTTGTCCTAATTTTTAGAGACATTGGTAGTGGGTATATAAATAATTGGAAAGAAAGAGATGGTGAATTTTGGCGACAAATTATACCTACTAAATCTTTAAATTAGGTTAATACAACTCTTTCTTGGCCTTAATAAAACTGGGGTCATATCGTATCAAGCGCTTAAGAAAATGGCTGATGACTGAGAGAACATTTGTTTTTAAATGTCTTTTCTGTACTCTATTTTAATTATTGCAATTTTTTGGTTTACATTATATTATTAAGTACTTACTTATTTCTCATTAAGCATGGTCCACCGACGAGTAGGAAAACTATAGTTTAAAATATAAAAATAAAAAGCAAACAATTCAAATGTTTATTCAGTAATTAGACCTTTACAGGCACTTTTACACGTCAATAAGTATAATTTATGTTACGTGTAAAGTATATTAAAATTTAATTTAAATTTAAAGAAAAGCTACCGTTACCAGCCGCATCGTTTAATGCTGGACATACTCAGGCCTCTCCCAAGAAATTTCAGTTGCCAGTACGAGGTCGCCGATCGAGAAACTTTTTTTCCCCATTGTCCCGCCCACTGCCACTTCAACGAGCTAATTTATAGCTATGTCAGTAACTTTTTTTCTCTTACGATCTTCCTCATTTCTGATTCGATTACAAAGAAAAAGTATAACTCCTTGAGCAGTACCATCAATCAGCGTTTACAAAAATGTCGTAAAAAGCCCTTATTTGCCATCAATACCTTCTTTATTCCTTTCATCAATTACACAGTCGTGAAATGCCTAATACAATTCATTCGCCTCATTAAAGCGGTAGGAAATAAAATTAGCATTTACGGACGGGGCGTTAAATTCGAGATTTACGCCTCGTCGGTGTAATTGAACTGTTTTACTGCCTTTTTACTACTTGTAAATCTTTCGTCGACAGTCAATGATTTAGTTGCAAATGTTTTTATACTAAAAACTTAGTAAATCTTATTATAAAACAAGGAGTTTTGTAACTAGGTTTGGTTAGTTTATGGTCTCTGTGTTTGTCTGTGGTATCGTAAATCCCATCTTCATCCTCGAAGGGATCAACCCATTTTAATGTAGTATCTCTTTATTAGGAATGTAGCTCATCGTATTCTGTTGATAATGAAAAATGTCTGCGATTAGGTTTCCGATACATAAAACTTTAAAATGAGTGCGCGACGCGATATTTCTCCAGACCAGCGTTTGATGCGATGACGTCACATTCTACCGCCGCGCCGGCTAGTGCAACGTGGGACCGAGGCGCGAGCGGGGCGGGCCGTTGGAATGTGACGTCACAGGCCTCTTTTTTATGAGAATGTCTATAAAATCTTAACTTTTTAGTATATTTGAATGAAACAAAAAATAATCTATTTGCATACACTGTACATACGATACGAGTATTATTCTTTAGTCGTACAAAATTTATAGCACATAACGTCCACTGCTGGGCATAGGCCTCTCCCAAGAATTTCCAAAATGACCGATCAAGACCGGTCTGCATCCAGCTTGGTCAGATCGTCTGACTACCTTGTGGGTGGGTGTCCTATGCTTCGCTTGCCAGTACGCGGTCGCCATTTGAGAACCTTTTTGCCCCATCGGCCATCGGTTCTTCGCGCTATGTATCGTGAGATACATAGCGCGAAGAACCGATGGCCGATTCAACTGCCATTTCAACGGGCTCATCCGCTGAGCTATGTAACAGTGACTTTTTTTCTCCTACGAATCTCTTCATTCCTCATTCGATCACGTAGAGAAACACCGAGCATAGCCCTCTCCTTAGCACGCTGAGCCACCTTGAGCCTTCTTATGAGACCCATAGTAAGGGACCACGATTCAGAGCCGTAAGTAACCACTGGTAACACACATTGATTAAACACTTTTGTCTTAGAGCACAAAGGTATTTTCGACAAGAAGACACTGCGTAGCTTCCCGAACGCTGCCCAGCCGAGTCTGATTCGTCGAAAGACTTCTTCCTTCATTCCAATAAAAATAGACATCGCAATAACGCCCCTGCAGGCTTTAACTTTGTTCCCTCTTTGTTGATTTTCCTTTGAGTGAGAAAGAGGGATTTCCTGTATTTCCAAACAAAGTGTTTTCATTGCAAGCGACCCTGACCAGTTTCCTATTACAGTCGGAATGAGACAATAACGCCATCAATTTATTAAATGGAATTAGGAAATGGAAAGATAAAGGAGATCATGGAAAATGATGCGAAAAAATCTGTATTTGTGTTTAACCGTAACATATAGGTACCTACTATTCGTCTTTAATCTTTATTAGGTTTTATGTATACGATGTGGAAAATACATGCCCGTGATAAAACGAACCAAGGGATGAAACTAGATCACTGTAATATAATTTAAAAAAGATGCATTCGTGCCATTAATAATGCAGGTTACATTGATGCATGTAAACCATTGTTTAAAAAATGTAACATTTTACCGTTGCCATGTATGTACAACAAAGAGGTATGTATGTTTGTAAAGTCTCATCCAAGTTATTATAAAACGAAAGAAGAATATAATTTAAGAAGCATGTTATTTTATTTGAATTAAGTAGACACAAGATAAATATAATGTCCTTTGCTTGAGGACATAAAAGGTTCCTTATTACACCCACCTTTCAATGGTCCCATTCACTCAAAAGAAGTAATAAGAGGCACATAACTTTTTCAGCTTCAAAAGAAACGGAACGAACCGGGTCTTTCATTTGTTCGCCAAAGACCTCAATGAGGAAGGAACTGGATGTGTCAAAAGGAATGTATTTTTAAGTAGTACATTACTGTATCACCAATCGATTTATTCTCAATGGGACAGTCAGAGAATTTTGGGTTTTGTGGATTAATTCAAAGACATAATAATAATGTGGCAAAGCCCATCTGGCGAGTAGGCGTCTAATACTGCGGAAATGAGTTTCTTTCGGCGTTTCTTCCCAGCAGTGGTCGTTACGAAGCGCTGGAATCGGTAGCTTTTCAAAAAAATAAATTTCAATATACACTATACGTAATGTAAATTATATTATTGACTAGTAAAAGTGCCTGTAAAGGTCTAATTACTGAATAAACATTTGATTTTTGAATATTTGAATTTTGAATTTTGCGGTTCTACACAAACAGAGCCCAGGGCCGCAAGTACCAAAAGCCATTTTAGTGTTGCAGGAACTCCACTTGTCCCAGTGGTATGTGGGAGCACACATGAAATATAAAGATATAAGTAGCCGTAAAGAGATCGAGAGAAGAGAGAAACTACAAGGGTTAATAAATGTATTTGTTATTATTCTAACAGAACTGATAAAATTATAAAATTAACATGTACTAGTAAGTTGCTTCTTGTATGAGGAAGGAATGCGTCTAGTTCAAATGAAATTTGAAACGGTAGACAGAATAAAATGATGGAGGTAGGATGTGAGTGACATGCAAGATGGAGATTCATTGCAACATCGTTACAGTGTGATAGTAGATGAGAAGGTGGAAAAAGAAATTAAAACACTCGTAGTAACAAGTTGCCATCGTTGCATGAACCGATTTTAATCAAACATAGCTAAGAACTACCGCAAGGGATCGCGGAAAAAACCCGCAACGAAATCGGTCCATCCGTTCCAGCGCTACGATGACTCAAACAGATAAACAGACCGACAAACATAACACCCCTCTTTTTTCTCGGGGGTTGATTAGTCTGTAAAATGACGCAACGATAGCAGTACATTCAGTGGCGTAGCGTGTCTTGGCGGGACCCCGTATAAAAATTTGTTTTGGGGGCCCTTAGGAAGGGTAAAGATTTTTGCATAAAAGAAATAATTAATTATTCATCATATTATCTATCTGTCAGTTTTTTCAATATTTTTACGAACAATTCAAAAAATATATACTACTCTCCTTGCCTCTTTTTCGGCAAACTGATTTAATAAATCATTTATAGCTGATGATGACTTTAGTTTTGTTTCTACCTCTATGTACAATAGTTAAAGGTCTGACAAAAATTTGGTTACGCACGTTGTGGGCCCCATGGCTCGGGGCCCCCGTATAATTGATACGGCAGATACGGCGGTAGCTACGCCCCTGAGTACATTACATAAGCACAACCCGCAGCGTTGACTCAACCAGAAGGCTGCGTAAGAAAATTGTTTAAAATTAAAATTAAAAGACTAGTCTAGTAATAATACGTTTGCAGTTAACGGCTGCCGGTATCTATTCACGAGGCAGAGTAACTATTCAGTGGCGACCCGATAAAAAACTCAGTTGGCAGTAGTTACAGTGAATACGCTTTGGAAACTGTTCGCTTTGTGTTTCTAAGGGCGCGTTCAGACGACAAGCGCACGCCAAGCTCACGCTTAGGGCGCTTTGAAACTGGTTGCATATAATTTGAGTCCTATCATACATCAATACAACTCAAATTGCATTTACCAATTTTTTTATTTTATTTCATAGGGCGGCAAACGAACAAGCGGGTCACCTGATGAAGTGATCACCGCTGCCCATGGACAACTGCAACACCAGGGGTGTAGGAGAAGCATTGCCGGCCTTTCAGGATTTTGCCCTCCCCAGAATAGGGGAGGGGGGAGGGGGGGCTCCGGCTCTCTCACTCACCGAACTAAGCATAGAAGCGGTGACGCTACTACTCAGAGGTCGATTTTCTGTGAGAGTGTGGTACTTCCCCGGACGAGCCGGCCCATTCATGCTACTAGCAAAACAGAGTTTTGCCGGTAGCGTGGCTCTACCACAACTAGTTAGCTCTACCTCAAAGTCCAGTCGGGGCGAGCGCTGGGCGACCGCAAGGCAGAGGCAAGACGAGCGCGTGGCGTAGGTGAAATGTGCGCGTGTGGACTGCGGTAAAAGCAATTTGAGTGGTATTGATGTATGATAGGACTCAAATTATATGCAACACATTTCTAAAATTTCAAAGCGCGTTAGGCGTGCGCTAGGCGTGGGCATGGCGTGCGCGTGTCGTCCAAACACGCCCTAAAGGATAGCGACCAAATTAAAAGTATTTGTAAAATTCTTTAAGCTCCAGACTATATATACTCTCAAGAAAATATTTTTATTTAAAACTTTGCGAATTTTACAAATACTTCCCTAGAGTGCCTAGGTTAATTTCTTTCTCGATAGAGAATAAATACTTAGATTAGTATCAATATTTTGTCATTTTTAATTTCTGATTTAAAATTTGCCAATAATTTCTTCCACACTGGTCCAGGAAAAAAATATTAACATAAAATATTAAGCTGTCTCTTTCCGTACAGAGGGTAAAAGCTGATCGAGGGAATGAACCAGAATCTGACAAACAACCAGTCACTATTTTGATTCATTATAGCCTTGACCTTAAGTCTTTTTTTTAAAATTATTATACTGCTATGAATAGTAGTTTTTTAGAGCCAATCTTTTTTTTCACTTCTTTATTCCTACTATCTAACCCTAACTATACAAACATGGGTTGGTTTAGGTACTTTGATTGCTTCAAGGGAGCTTCTGGCGACAAATCTATACAAGTCCACTGATTTTCATAGCCGATCGAATGACGGGCCACCACAGTCCGCAAATAAATATCACTACAGCCGCACTATGACTGTCCACATTAACCATTTCACATATTGTCCATGAGCATGAACATTTATAACACCAAATCACACCAATTTTATATCATAAAGTTCACTAGAATCAATTTGCAAAACATTTTAAGGCAAACTCTAACTGAACCCCATAACTTTCGCCAAAAACTCGACCTTAGGTCTTAGATTCAAAGATTCAAATGTTTATTCAGTAATAAGACCTTTACAGGCACTTTTACATGTCAGCAAGTATAATTCATGTTACGTGTAAAGTATATTAAAATTTAATTTATTTTTAAAGAAAAGCTACCGATACCAGCGCTTCGTAACGACCACTGCTGAGAAGAAACGCCGAAAGAAACTCATTTTCACAGTATTGGTCGCCTACTCGCCAGAAGGGCTTTGTCATATAATTATAATTGTCTTTTAATTAATAAATACTTATAATATAATACAATGTTGACACATTATAACATGTAATGCTTGCGAACAAGTAAACAAACTTAAATTGCGTAATAAATAATATAAAGTAGTCAAAAAAAAAGCGAAGCCGAGCTGACCAGTCCCTCCCGGCAGCACCCGTTCATAAGTTGACGCACGGATCAGCCATCGTTAAACTCAACCATATTAGAGGGAATCCAACGACCCGACCAGCGACGCCACCACCGGATTGGACATTTTAGTGAGCATGAAAAACCCGAACTCGCAGACCTTGTCAAGATGGCCCTGACATCTGGCACCCCGTCAAGGATAAAGAAGTGTTTATTTATAAGTATGCATTATGTAACAAAAACCCTGCCTGATCCTTGTAGGAGCAAGTTAGACCGTCAATATGAACAACTTTTCCTATAGGACCAATGCTTGAAACTCGAAAAAATCGACATTATTATACAAATTGCCGGGCCAGCCGAACACTTTTGTATAAAAATGTTGATTTTTTTTCGAGTTTCAAGCATTGGTCCCATAGGAAAAGTTGTTCATATTGACGGTCTGAGTTGCTACTACAAGGATCGGACAGGGTTTTTGTTACATATTGTAAACATTTGATTAAAAACGTAAAACAAAATTCTTTACAGTGGATAATAGATTTAAAATAACACTAAAATTTCTAAAATTTTACAATGGTTTTAATCTATAAAGTGTCTAAAAATTATTAAAAGCAAAGAATCGAAGTGAAAACGTCGTAAACAGGGCAGGGTTTTTTTTTTCTTGGAATCGGGTCAGTGCCGTTGCCTGGTGATATCAGTATTTTAATTTTTTCATCCATTATATTTTTTCCGCAAACGGACAAAGCGTAAACAGCGCGCTGAAGTTCGTGCCAAGAGTTGACAAATGAAATATACTCGTACTTAAAATGTCAACTCTAAGTTTAGCTAGTTCGTTAACTCGTAAGGTTCAAAGATTCAAATATTCAAATGTCTATTCAGTAAGTAGTTTACAGACACTTTTACACGTCAATAAGTATAATTTACGTTACACGTAAAGTATATTAAAATTTAATTTATTTTTAAAGAATAGCTACCGATACCAGCGCGTCGAAACGACCACTGCTTAGAAGAAACGCCAAAAAGAACTCATTTTTACAAGGTTAAGTCAGTGTTAAGATATTAATGTTAAAAGTATTTTTTTTACTTGTATAATGTGTCTTACTGATTAAACATAATAAATCTTATATTTAAAGTTTAGATAGATTATTAAAGTTTGGCTTATGTGTTTTTTCTTTTCTAAGCAAACAATGAAGTAGATACAGCGCAATTAAATTTGTCGCGACGTCACTATCAGCTACGATTTTTACACTAAATTTGACGTAAATCTCCCCCTCTTTGAAACTTTGGAGCGCTGTATCTTGTGTCCTGTGAATCCTGTGAATTTTTACTGCTTTGCTAAATGAAAAAATATGCGTCCTTTTTTTGGATAATCTAGTTAGCGGACTGTTGTGAACCTATTCGGAGAAATCTTTGCCTTCATTATTAATATTAGAACGTACATAATACTTTAAAATATGCTGGTTATAATTATATACATAATTTTATATATTCATATCTTTATCAATAGATAAAGATATGAATATATAAAATTATGTTAGTTCAATTGTTTCTATGTGTTTATATATACACTATACACAGATAAAACAATAGTATACTCTATGCACTATGCATATAACTCGTTGGCACGGCATGTTTACGTCAATTCCGGTGAATTAACATAATGCTATGTACGTGACTGTCGTGACAGAATACGTGGGCCTTTGGGAGGGGGGTCGAGATTGAGTTGCTATTAATAAGCTGAGGGCAAATATTTCTATATTATTTTCAACACACTTGCTCCTAAAACATGCTCATTAAAACACGTGTGTGTTAAGCGCTAGACGTAAGACATTGATGGGCTGCACACATATAATATGTTTGCTCCGTCCGTTTTATACAAAATGTATAGAAGCGTCGCAAAGCAGAACACACGAAAAAGACGGGCACACCGTCTTTAACAGCATCAGAGACACACACGAGCAACCCCGTAGCTGCTCATGTATGCTGATGATATCGCACTGGCAGATGCGATACACAAAAAATATTGGTCCTTCTAGTCGATGGACTAAATATAATAATATATTTTTACACCAATCCACATCCCTTCTGGCATAAAAAAAAACTCGAGATCCTTCATAAAAAAAACAAGCAATTGAAATAGGGATATGCAATTTTGGTAAGCAGCCCTATTTCAATTTTTTTCTATTTAAACAATTCACTTTATGGAAGAAGGATAATTTATACATAAGTCTTCAGCGCCCTTCGCAAATATGAGTATCAAGTCATCTAACCGAACTGGCATAATGTCCTCAATTTCCATGAGAAAGCTGCCGATTTTTGTCCCAATCATTCTCGTCTACAATCTCTCTAATTATGCAAATTTATTCAATTCGTGCCATCCGGCTGACAACATTTTTACTGCCTTTTAACTGCTGAGAAAGTGGGTCAGACTTAGAGAAAGGACTTTTAAACTTTTAAGGTATTACTTAGGCCGTTTACCTATATTCTATTGGCTATTTTACTGTGTAAGTTTTCGGTAAATACTTTATAAAAAAACGAAAAATACCACAGAAAAGAAATATTTGTTTGAAAACAGCAAGAAAATTTAAGGTTATTTAATGGATTTATTCCAATCCAATACCACTAACGAATACCACTGGTATTACTTTGAATTTTTAATTATCTTCTTTTCCAAACGGACACAAGTGGTGTCCGTTTAAAGTTTTAAACCAATACCAAAACATATTCAGTGGTACAGTCAGTAAAAATGCTTTGAATGTAATCAAAATATTTTTATTTGCAAAAAAAAAAATCTGTTAGATCTAAATAAACAAATTTAGTTAGCTCTCGACTAGTTCAATTATATAATAATTATTTTTCATAACAATTTTAATTTCTGAATAAATATCAAATACGAGCAATTTACTTACAATCTAACAATTGTAAAATCTAAATATGTATAACTCAAAGGTGACTGACTGACAGGCATAGTGATCTATCAACGCACAGCCCAAACCACTGGACGGATTGGGCTGAAGTTATGACGTAGGCATCCGCTAAGAAAGGATTTTGATCAATTCTACCCCCAAGGGGATAAAATAGGGGATAAAAGTTTGTATGAAACTTTGTCAATTTTAAACCGATCGGGCTGAGACTTTGCATGCATAAAGCTACTATGACGTGGGCATCCCCTAAGATAGGATTTTGATAAATTACATCCCTACGCGAGCGAAGCCGCGGGCAAAAGCTAGTATCACATAACATCAATTTTATTATAATAAAATCAGTCATTCATCATACACTACGTAATAATGGATGATTCATTTAAACTACTTTTACAAATACCTTGGATATTAAGTGAATTCGGTAAGTTCAAGCATTATATTTTAATGACATAAAAACAAATTTATTTTGATGACTAAGTTGACTGCACCAAATTAAGGTTTTTGTATTCGTTCGGACATAAAATTTAATAATTTAAAGAGTGCTAATAGTGGTATTTGTTCGGAATAAAAAATAATTAAAAATTCAAAGTAATACAAGTGGTATTGGATCGGAATAAATCAATTAATGAAGTGTAATAGTAATTAGCATTTCCTTACAACACCTATCATCGTTTCTTTGAGCCAGGTGTTCCACCCAGTTCATATCAAGAATCAAGCCAGAAACCATTCACGGAATTATATTCTTTTATTTATAAAACTTTATTGATCCACAATATACAATTGTTTACATCTAGCAGACTTAACGCTAAAAGCGTTCTTTTCCAATCAACCATAGGGATAAACAGAGATCTAGTTGCGGCGCAAAATAATTACTAAATATATTATACATATGACAAAAGTACACTTGTAAAATTATTATTTCAAGTTTCTTAAAAGTTGTAATTTTATTTGTCTTTACAAATGTCTTACTACGGCTTAGGTAAAATTTGTAGCAGGTATTCCACTTTTAATTTTATTTGTTAATATTTAAATTATTTTGTCATAATTATTTAAAAGCTATCTACCTTCTTAATAAGGTTAAACTATTTTTCACAGTAAATTTTTTACCTGATTTATCTAATATATAAAATTCTCGTGTCACGGTTTTCGTTGCCATACTCCTCCGAAACGGCTCGACCGATTTTGATGAAATTTTTTGTGCTTATCCGGTATCTATGAGAATCGGCCAACATTTATTTTTCATCCCCCTAAATGTTAGGGGTAGTCCACCCCTAATTTTTTATTTTTATTTTTTAGACAAAATTTTTAATTTCTATTTTTTTATGATACAACATACAAAAATACATACAATCTATTTATATGGCAAAACAACGTTTGCCGGGTCAGCTAGTTTACTATAAAAATCACGTTTGTTGTAAGAGAGCCCCACTTAAATATTTATATTATTCAGTTTTTCAGTATTTGTTGTCATAGCTGCAGCAGAAATAACATTATATGTCAACATTTTAACTGTCTAGCTATCATGATTCATGAGATACAGCCTGGTGACAAATAGATAGACAGAGGGACAGACAGACGGACAGACAGAGGGACAGACGGACAGACGGACGGACAGCGGAGTCTTATTAATAGAGTCCCGTTTGAACCCTTTGGGTTAAAAAAACTTTAACCCTAAAAACGTCAAAAACCTAAATTATCGTGAACTCAGCGAATCTACGAATAAGTTACTACCATAATATATTATGTGGTACGAGTGTAGATCTATTAGGCACACGAGTCTATCTCAATTTACGATGTACATTTGCAATTGAATTCGGCAATTCGCTTAATGGGCTCAGGTGTTGGTCCTCGGAAATCCTCTATTACTTACGTGGATGTGGTTAGAACTAATAATACTCTTCAATCACAGGTCCTAACTTACATTTCTGTGCAAGTAGGAGATGAAAAGTTCTACTAAGAAAGGATTTGCATTTAGTAATTGATGTATTTTCTCAGCAGGGTTCCGAAATGCTATGCTTGTTTTTCCTCTTTATGGCCTTTTTTAAAAACTTTTTTATAGCAAAGTATAAACATTATACTAGCTCTATCCCGCGGCGTTGCTCGCGTGATCAAAGCTCTGTTATTTCTCAATCACACGCAATCATATTTTTCTGAAATAAAAAGTATCGTATGTGAATGTACATACCTTCCTAATAAGCTACAGAATTTCAAGCAATAAAAATAAATAAATATACGATATGTAACCAAAACCCTGTACGATCCTTATTGGAGCAACTCAGACCGTCAATATGAACAACTTTTCTTATAGGACCAATGCTTGAAACTCGAAGAAAAAATCGTTATTTTCATACAAAAGTGTTCGGACGGTCCGGCAATTTGTATGAAAATGACTGAATGAATTTTTTCTTCGAGTTTCAAGCATTGGTCCCATAGGAAAAGTTGTTCAAAGTCAAATTCAATAATTTTTATTCAATGAAGGATAAATTTATCTCTTATTGAAGGTCATTTTTTGAATATAATTTTAGTGCAAATGTTAAAAAATACTAGCGTTTCGGAACGACCACTGCTGGAAAGATTTCGCCGAAAGAACGTTCATATTGACGGTCTGGTTGCTCCTACAAGGATCGGACAGGGTTTTTGTTACAGGGACAAATTACACTATTGTTTGTTATAGGGACAAATTACACTGATGGAGCTAGTCTTTAAGAAAATTCAAGACTTGTGTTATGGATTCAGGTGTTCTTGCGTGATTGAGTATCAAACATACACACTCACAAATATTGAAACATAACTATCTCTTTACGACTTGATTTAAAGAAATCTCTTATTTTTTGGGCGGTTAATGGTTTAAATGAGTTATAAAGTCACACGTTTTGTAACAAGACGGATTCACAAATATAATGTCTATTTTTGTTAAGGTAACGAGCAGCTCGGTGGCTCAGCGGGTGTGCGCATTAATAGCGCTTTCGCAAGTAAAGCGTCACCGGGCGTGGTCCACACTTGGATTGGTGACCAAAAGTGGTACTTATAGAAATTACACGAGCTCCCCCGCGCTTCTGAAGGCATGTTTAAGCCGTTGGTCTCGGCTGTTATAATTGTATGGCAGTCGTCAAGGTATGTCAGATGCCTTTAGGAAGCCTGAAATATCTGACACCAATATTGGCCACTTACACACGGAAAACAAACAGTAGGAAATAAGCTAAACTTCACAACAGAAACAAAGTAAATGAAGACAATTGTGTCGAGAGATATATTTTAAAACGGCAATAGAGCTGCCGAATAAAGATGGCGACATGAAATGGAACTTTTTAATAAAATAAAAAGGGAATCCGTACAATAGGGCTCTTGGAAAGATGAAGACATCAAATTAACATAGGTATGTACTAGGATTGTAGCAGATTTGTACAAAGCAGTTTAATTTAAAAAAAAAACTGTACTTTTTAGGGTTCCGTGCATAGGTTAAAAACGGGACCTTATTACTATGACTACATTGTCTGTCCTTCTGTCCTTCTGTCCGTCTGTCTGTCTGACACACGGAGCAAAAGTCTAACACTAGGCTGTATCTCATGAACCGTGATAGCTAGTCAGTTGAATTTTCACAGATGATGTATTTCTGTTGCCTTTATAGCAACAATTACTAAAACAGAATAAAATAAATATTTATTTGAGGCTCCGAAACGTGATTTTTTATAGGTGGTACAGAAGTCTTCGTGTGCGAATCTTGATTTTTTCGATTTCGATTATGTTTCGTGTGCGAGTGTTGAAACTGTAATTGGAAATTGGAATTGAAACGTACTGATCGTTTCAATTCCAATTACAGTTATTACAGTTATTGTAATTGTACAGGAATTAAAACGTTAGGTACGTTTCAATTCCGATTTTCCAATTACAGTATCTAGGTATTGAGGTATTCTGTATTAGAAATAGCTAGAAAAAAGAGTGTGTAAGTGGCCAACACTGTTTCAGACTTTTCAAGCTGCCTAAAGGCATCTGACATAGCTTGCCGACTGCCATACAATGATGACAGCCGGAACCAACGGCTTATACGTGCCTTCTGAAGCACGGAGGAGCTCAAGATTTTTTTATGCCACTTATATGTGTGTGTGTGTGTGTGTAGTGCGTCGATATAATGTGTGTTCGTGTGGTTCTGATTAAAGTTCCGGCAAAGATACTATCATTACTAACGAAACAGATACCCAACGCCATAGAAACGATTGGAGGTCCCAAGAGTAGGTAAAACTAGAGTTGCCGGTAGGCACAAAGAGATGGCAGCACACACGAACAGCAAAACAATGACAAAGAAAGTGTTGAATATGCTTTGAAAATATTAATTGCATTTCGTATAAGTCATATTTAATTAATTACTAGCTGCGCTGGCCCGCGGTGTTACCAGTGGAAAAGTTTGTCTATTGTTAATCCAAAGTGTCAGCTTCTTGCATACCAAATTTTGACATAATTGGTACAACCGCTTGCGCGTGATGAAGTAACAAACATACACACACACTCACAAACTTTCGCCTTTATAATATTAGTGTGATATAGTGAAATAGTGATAAATAGTACTACTTTATTTAAATAACATTAATAAAAGATTTGAATGTTTTAACAAACAGCTATACCGCCATCTAGTGACAAGAAAGAGAAATAATAATGTTTATATTTTTATAAGGCGATGGGTAGGCATGGTTCCGGGAAACACTCACTGTTTGGCAAAATGCCAAGGCACTTTACAGCTTATACAAGTCAGTATAATATTGACACTTTGCACAACAGCGTCTGAAATATTAGATATTGGTACCCGCGGAAATTTCAGGTAGGTACTTCTGTTATTGCGATAGGTACTCGTTGGACACACTGAAAAGACCTAAAACGTGGACAGGGCGCAGAAATATGTCTGCTCTGCGTCTGTTTCATACAAAATGTATAGAAGCGTCGCAAAGCAGAACACACAGAAAAGACGGGGCACCTACAGGGCGCAGACATACGCTTACGTATCTGTGCCCTATGGTAGAACATACAGAACGGACGGGGTAGTAACGCAAGCGGGCGAATCGGGGTTGTGGGCGGATGTGGGGGGACTCGCGCGACGCAGTGTCACTGATTTGATTGTATCTGTCACGTCCGTGCCTCGTCTTTTCTTTGTGTTTTTACAAAGTCGCGACGACGCCCTGTCTGTGCCCTGTACGTGCCACGTCTGCGTCTTACGTCTTTTCTTTGTGCCCAGTCATCCAGTGCCTAAGTATCTATTCTCAACAGACCTCCAAAAAGGAGCTGGGGGATTACTCCAAAAGCGGTACGCAATACGGACGTTACTGCGTATCCGCGTTTTACTGTCAAGTAACATTTAGCAATAACGTATGATGATAGAAGTCTAATTTGGTTTGACATAGAAATAAGACGTCACTGTCGTACGACTAACGTATTATTTACTGGAGTGACCCCCCAGGTTATCCATTCATCATGACCTTTTATGTTTTTTTTTTTATGTTCACCGATTAGAAGTCGCCTGGACCGATTTGAAAAACTCTTTTTTGTTTAAAAGGGCATACTTGTCAGATGGTCCTATTTAAATTTTATCAAAATCAATTGTGTAGTTTGGAGGTGAAGTCGGGTTTTTTTTTTAAATCTCTAAGATATTTCTAAAAATCAGAAGTGGTGGCCACTTACACTTTAGTGTTGTTTGGAAGATATCGCTTTAAGCGATACGACCGCCCATTGTACTCATTTAATTTTAAATTATTTCTTTGTGTTACATTTTTCTTTAAGTTTACATAAAATATTTATATACATGTAAGTTTATAATTTGCATTTTTAATTTCATTTTTAAATAATTATATTTATATAAAGTTATATTTAAATATTTATGTTGTGTATTGTTTATGTAACTAAATACATCTTAATTCATTCCCTTCGATATACTTATCTAATTAAAGCACCCCATCTACCATTTTCTGCTTCGTCCTAAAGGTGAAACGGTAGACAATGCTTAGCATTAAGTTGTACCTTTTGTACTATAATCTTAAGATTTTAAGTGCAATAAATTAAATAAATATAAATTAAAAAGAGTTATATATCTTACAAACACGAACACTAAACAAAGAAACAAATTATGAATTTGTACCTGTGGCTGTTGAAACTGCTGGTCTGTGGTGTCCAGAAGCAAAAAGCTTTGTGAGATAGGACGCCGCTTCGCAGACAAAGGTTTCGACCCTCGCTCCGGATGGTATCTGGTTCAAAGAATTGCCATCGCTACACAATAAGGAAACACCACCTTTTTAACAGGAACTATTCGAGGCAGATGTTTTTTAATTTTTAGACATAATTTAGTTTTAGTTCAATGTAAAACGTGAAATGGACATTTCTTCCAAGTATATATCACACACCAAGTATTATATCTATCCTCCCCATACTGATTTGATGCTGGTATTCGGTCGGTTCTTTCAACTCCCTCTCTCTCCCCTACTCCCTGACTGCGAATATCTCCTACACTCCTTTATCCCTATCTACGAGTCCAACTGGTTTCTCGAGCCATGAGAGTGGTATAACGAGGTTTGGCGTCGCCATGTTCTAGGGACTGAGGACGATATACATGCATCGGCTTTGGTCTGCAAGCGTGATGACGTACTCTCCAAGGTAAAGCTCATTCATAAGCTCTTGCAGCGTAACTGCTGGCTGGGCGGACTCAGAACAGAACAGAACAGAACAATGTAAAACGTGAAATGGACATACTCGCAATAAATCGAACCACAGGCTATCTAGATCACTTTAGTATAATTAAATTAAAATAACAGTCTAAAATTATATATTTGGCAATTCTATACAAAAGTGCCCAACCGCCCGGACAATTCGCTTGTCAAGTAATTTGAAAAAAAATCTAATTCGCAAACCTTTTCGAGGAATAGCCTCTAGGAGGAGCTTTCTCTAATCAGATTTTAAAATAAGGTCTTAGTTATTAAGATATTTGCAAAACTTCAAATAACCTTCATTTTCAAGCAAGGTCAACTTATTTGAGGAAGTGAAGTCACGATGAAGATGGGCAATTTCCGCTTTCAGTACTTTACTGTCTAATGAAGTACATATAATTCCATGGTACTGTCACTGTCACTGTCATCTCCCTATAACAATATATGTCAAACGACTACAAACAACATAACAAAAATAATTTAAACAGGTGACATTGACAAATGACCGTTGTCATTGTTTTTTTTTGTGCAGGCATAGGAAAAATGTAAACTTTTTGCTGTGTGTCGTCACTTCAGGTGCAAATTTTAAAATGATTAATTAAAACCTGATAACACGTAGAATTTTTTTATTCAAATTACCTTTTTTAAAATGCTCTATATTTTCTATTAAAACCAACTACAAAAATTTTAATTATTTAGTTGACAAGCCAATTTGTATGGGGGAATGTGGAATTATGTTTTTGTGTTTTTACTGTTATTTCAATTTTATTATACTATAGTGATCGAGTAAAGCCCGTGGTTCGATTTATTACGAGCATGTCCCTTATACGTTGTATTAATTTTAATTTCATAGTTCAGTGTTATTAATTATCTGTAGTTTATTAGTGTTATAACCATTTTTTGGAACGAAGTTCCTTACGGCAGGCTTGGAGGAGATAGGGATTTTGCTGCGCGACCGAACTGAAAAAAATGTGATAGTAAAACCGTAAGGATGACCTCGTTAAATGAGACGTGCGCAGGCGCGACAGTCGTATACACAAGCGAGTAGTGTATAATACCTTTGAGCATGATTTTTCTTTTGCAAATTGTGTCGATTCTACATTAGCCGAAGGAACTTCGTTCCTACCTGGTGTCCCACGACACCACATTTCTTTTTATTTTGTAGCATCTAATGTGTATTAGGTTAGGTTTTTATCATGAACAAATTGTTTTCTTATTTAAAAAAACAAAGCAACACAATTAATTTTGAATTAACCTTACAAGAAACGCTTACTCCCGTTGGCAAAAAGGATTTTTATAATTAAAGATCTGTTTTCAATAGCTTCTTTGTGAAAAAATATCTGTGACCTCTTCTTTTATTAAAATCAAGACAAAGAAAAGTCAAATATTTATAAAGTATAATTGTATCCAGCAATATAGATTGGGGAAAATGCTCGTATTTTTTTTATTTGCTTAGTAAAATCCTTATTAACCAAAGCATACAAATATGAAAAAAAAGTATAAAATTTCTTAATATGCGACGAACATGTGTTACTTTAAAGTTTCAATTAGAAAGAGAATTCCGATATGGACTGGTGACCTCAAAGTCCATATCATCTATACATTTGCTATAGAAAATAGCGTTTTTGCGAGTGAGATAGACATACTTTCATCAAATCGCTATATCTCATTCGTTTTCCAACCAATTTTTGTTCTTGTTTCACTGTTAGCACTTTACTTTGGAATATTTATGGATAAACTGGTTAGATAACACATATTTTTTTCATGCATATTCCCAATTCATCTATTCGAAAGAAAGCGAAGTTCAATTTTCTTTTTACAAGCTTTTATTTAGTTTTACCCAAGGCTTGAAATACCGGTATTTATGGGAACCGGTACCATTTACCTTGGTGCGCTACCGGTTCCAGACATAGTACCTGTACTATCTATACCGGTACTATTTTTCCGTTAGTATCGGTACTATACCGGTATCAGAGAGAAAAAGCAGATACCAGCAGGTACAAGTATAAGCAGTAGCAGCAGATACCTGTACTTTGAAGGAGGAGTACCTATACCCATCTAGTACAGATACCCAGGTAACGAAATGAAAAGAACCTCTAAATACCAGTACAGAACCTGTACTTTTGGTACCGGTTCCAAGACTTAGATTCTCACCTGACCCAATGTTTATGTGTCTTTAACAAGGCTTGGAACCGGTATCAAAAGTACAGGTTCTGTACCGGTATTTAGAGGTTTACCTGTTTTAGATGTGTACCGGTACTCCTTCTTAAGACAGGTACCTAATTTGGATTTGGAAGCGATTTGTACCGGTAAAGTACCGATACAGTAAGTATCGGTACTTTTAAGGAAAAATAGTACCGGTACTGTAAGTATACGTCAATGGTACCGATTCACATATATACCGGTATTTCAAGTCTGTAAACAAATCTTGCAAGCTTAATTCGACTCATTCCCCATTATTCGATTGAGCTGAAACTTCACATCTTTATGAAAGTTGGTGTGACAATGTATTATTATGGTACCAATGACCCAATCTCAGGACGACATAAGACAATATTTCTACCGAGTTTGAGGTCCGTTTATATTATTTTATTTGTTCAGGCATTATATGGTCACATTAGGATACCTACATATAGTCCAACATTTGAATTCTTAAACGGATCCGGAGAAAATCAGCTAATACTTTTGTATGTTCTCCCACAACCGACGTTTAAAGAAATAATTATTTAATGTTGGTTTCCGTGACACCGACTCTTATCTGTCTTGGAGAATTTCCATCGCTATACAGCGTGGCAATGCCGCCAGTATCATGGGAACCTCTGAGCCTGGAACGATACGGGGCGGCATCTTAGATATATTGTTATGACCGAGCATGTTACGGATAATATTGTTATAAACTATCTAATAATTAATTATATTTATTAAAAAATTAGGCCAAAAAATAAAAAAAATAGTAAGTTGAATATATTTCCAAAAAAATTTGGAGAGATGGAGAATAGAGATAGGAATAGAGTAAGTATTTTAAAAAAATGTCTGTCTGTTTGTTTGTTTGTGTGGTTGTACATGCTAATCTCCGGAAATACTGGACGGACGGACTCGAATTTTTTTTTTTGTTATATTGTTGCTAAGCCTGGGCAACATTTAGGGTATTTTGGAAAATGGACCGCCTGATGCAGAACCATAATAGTCCAGCTAAACTATTATAAATTATAAAAATGAAACCTTAGCAATTTTTTTCAGCCTGATAAGCATTTTTTGTTGAGGTATAAAAATCGAAGATCTGGAACACTTGATGCAGGCAGGAGCGTGCATTTTATAAAGACACATAGTATTGCTGAGACCATATAATATTATAATATTACAAGATGCATTTTGCTTGATACATAGTTCTCGTAATTT
The DNA here is from genome assembly GCA_943193695.1 of Acrobasis suavella. Lineage (NCBI taxonomy): Eukaryota > Metazoa > Arthropoda > Insecta > Lepidoptera > Pyralidae > Acrobasis > Acrobasis suavella. The sequence goes on from OW971939.1 coordinate 889,741, forward strand.
AGGTAAGAATAGTGCCTACTCTTAATATCATTTTTTGTCTTTTGTGTTAGTTGAATTTATTTAAGTAGATATATATGTATTTTTATTTTTATGATTCTATACATTTATCTTCATTATACTGACTACCCCGCACTACCTTAATTTCCCATCCCATGTTTTTCTAAACAGAGAGGTTGCCTGGAAGAAATTGCTTAGCGATAAGGCATCCTTTTGCGCATTTCCTAGTTTTAAAAATAATTATGTCCTGTATTTATTTATTTATTTTGTGCAATAAAGGGTATTTTATCGTATTGTTATGTACTTTGTCTTAAATTTTGTGCATATCACTGGATGCATTTAGATCTATTTTCTTATGTATCACATTACTTCGTATTTAATTCGCTGAAGTCATAAAACCCACGCGAACTAAGTCGCGGTCATCAGTTACTAAATATATAAAAGAAGGAATGGGTGAGATTTGAATCGTGTTATTAGGCAATGCGACTAGCAACCCATCACTACTTTGATTGCATTTTATCGCCCTTAAATCACACTTAGTAAAAGTGTAGCGTTTGGGGCTTGCGGCCCTGGACACTGTCTGCCCCGTTTCTTCTAAGCAGTGGTCATTACGAAGCGCTGGTATCGGTAGCTTTTCTTCAACAATAAATTATATTTTAATATACTTTACACGTAACGTAAATTATACTTATTGACGTGTAAAAGTGCCTGTAAAGGTCTAATTACTGAATAAAAATTTGAGTTTGAATTCAGAGAAAGACGTGTCAAAATTTTCAACGCTCTTCCTATACTTACCTGTACGCATTTGAATAATGACAAAATTAACATCTACGCAAGGCTGACACCTATCTAAATATTACAAATTAACATATAAAACAACAGTCAATGAGCTAACTATTAAGTATGAATCAAGATTGTTGCCAGTTGGCTCGTTCAAATTATGCGAGTTTTTTTAAATTCAAATACCTATATCTTTATTATCATAGGATATTTATAATCATCATCATCCGAGCGTATTCCCGGTTGCATCCTCAGCAGCAACGCTTCAGAGCCCGGGGTCCGCTACCTAACCAAGGAGATTTGACGAGGTTACTGGTTTTTACACAGAGCGACTGCCGTCTGACCTCCACAACCCAAAGGGTAAACCAGGAACCAATCCTTGGGTAGTTTGATGATCGAACGCTAGGTGGCGTTCGGGACCCACAGTTTTACGTGCCTTCCGAAACACGGAATCATCTTTCTTTTCGGATAATCAGGTGATTCAAGCCTGCAATATCCTATCCAGACTGGAAACAACTTTTCACAAAGTATGCTTCCCAGTGGGAATCGAACCCATGACCTCCGGGTCACAAGGATAACTCCTTGACAACTGGACTATCATAGGATATTTATAATATCTCTTTATAATTGTCACTTTGTTTTGTTGCATAATTGTTGAAGTAAAAAATTACTTAGAGCTAATAAGTTGACTGCCACCTCCAAAGCGCTAGTGCAGAAGAGCGGTAACAAACTGCACTGCAGCATTTTCTCTGAGGACGTCAACTCACAATGAAATTAATATTTAAATCTAATATGTTGATAGAGAAATATTGTTTGTTATGTAATAATTTAAAATAAATTTTTCAATTGTCGAAATTTTCAAATAATTTTATGTTGTAGATTTAATATGTACCAAATTATGACATTTGTGAGTATACAAACCTTTAAGAGGGAGCCGCACCAATCTCAGACTTTGTTGTCACAGCCTTCTCACATAGTACTTTCTTTAAATAAATTTAATTTTTTTGTATGGCATAATAAGGAACGATTACGGCAATTTATTATAAAATGTATACAGTTCCCCATAATCGATTAACTACTAAATACGGGGCAACTAAGTCACACTTAGGGGTAATTATGGCAATTTATTACAAAAAAGTATTAATACGGGGCAACTAAGTCACATTTATTAGCGTAAGTTTCTATTGATAAAATCACTTAAATTACTGTATGAGGAAATATTTTTCCTCACATACATTATGTTTTCAAATATATACTGTGATGGTAAGGTTAGTATACATACATATATATTTCCTTGAATAATTCTCTGAGTGAGCCTCTAGGTCCTAAACCGCAGACAGACATAGTGATTGTGTGACAGACAGACAGACAGCTAAACGTGGTTAGACAGATAGATATGGTGTAACTAAGGGTTCCTGGTTTACTACGGAATTCTAAAATACCCGAAGACGACTATAATTTTTTTTAAACATTATGCAAATGACGCTTGACTTGTTTAATTACTCGACCACTTTGAACCGAAACAGTCTCGTTTTTATCATTAATTACCCGTGAAATGTAGATAAGGAATGTGTCGTGTGTTTTTCTGTCAAAATTAAAATGGAGGCGGCGGCAGCGGTGTCGAGCATACAGGCTGTTCAGAACGTATTCCAGGCCCTTACTGTGCTGTCTATGACAGCTTACCTGTTCCCGCCAGATGCAACGCTTAATGGTAAGGTACCTTCAACTTGCATCATTACCACAGACTTAATATAAGTATTAATAATATGTGTTAATCAATGTGTGTTACCAGTGATGACTTATGGCTCTGAAACGTGGTTTCTTACTATAAGTATGCTCATATGAAGGCTCAAGCGATCAGAAATGAAGAAATTCGTAGGAGAACAAAAGTCACTGACACAGTCCAGCGGATTAGCTCGTTGAAGTGGCAGTGGCCGGGACGCATAGCGCGTAGAACCGATGGCTGATGGGGCAAAAAGGTTCTCGAATGGCGACCGCATACTGGCAAGCGAAGCGTAGGACCCACTCTCAAGCGCTCTTGACCGGTCATTTTGGAAATCCTTAGGAGAAGTCTATGCCCAGCAGTGGTCGTTATGCGGCTGAAATGATGATGACGATGAATATAAGTTTCACACAGAAGGGAATCTCCTAAGATCCTGCGTCATATGCGTCCCCGTTCCCCGTCCTCACATCTCTCTCCTGCTCGCGCCGTGTGGAGTGGTGGAGGTGATGAACGGGCGGCTGCAGGCGCCGCCGTCTCGACAAGGCGCGAACGGGGGAGAGGTTTGAAGACGGGGAACGGGGACGCATATTGCGCGGGACCTTAAGAGATTCCCCTCTGTGTGTAATACTTATATTAATTCTGTTTCATTACCAAATAATTAATGCACACGGGAATCAACAAGAAACATAACCTTTTTATGTCGTTTCCTTCGGGTTACAACGAATGTGATCTCGGCCTGACTGATAAATGATAATAAAGGTGGAATAATTTTTTTTTTCCGAAATTCACTTAGGTTCCTGTTGTATCGCAATACTGATGCGTTGGGCGAATAAGCAGCCAGCTCTCTTGCCACCAACGGCGGAGATCAGTCTTGGGGAGATCTCTTTAAGGAGACCCCTAGCACCGGGGCCCCTGGTCCGCAAGTCTCCACGCCAAACGGCTCAAAAATATAGTCATCATTTAACGAACTATATTTACCTCGGTGCTAGGAGTCTCCTTAAAGAGTGAATCTCCCCAAGTCTGATCTCCGCCGCTGGTGACAAGAGAGATAGCTGCTTTTTCGCCCAACGCATCAGTATTGCGATCGAACGGGGAAATTCAGCCAGCGTTCTTGGCACTATGCCGCATGGGCGCGATTTTTTAGATTAAATTTATAGTAGATATTTCACTTTTTCTTTTTATTTGTAAATATGTAAATAATCCTATCTTAGCTATTTAAATAAATCATACTGACTATGTAAGGTTCCCTCTGTCTCTCATTTTCGGTTACATCTACATCTGTGACGTGTGGATGATAAAAATTTATAAATGGCAATTAATAAATAAATTAATAAAAATAATGTTAGTAATTTAATGTAGGTACCCGGATTTCTATAATGAAAATAAATATTTTTTTTTGCTATGTGAAAAATGTCATCAAAATTGGTTCACAAATAGCGAAGATATCGCGTAACATAAATACAAAAAAAATCTTGAAATCTCGGGTCGAATAGATAACCTCCTCTTTTCTTGAAGTAAAAAATTCGCTACGGAAAATATGTAAGTAATATGTGATGAGGAAATTCCTCAGGGTTATTCAACGTCACGGTAGCACAGTGGAATTGTACTCACAGTGCAGGTGAGGGGTCTGAGTTCGTTTCATTCATGGCGAACTTTTTCATGAGATATTTACAATTTAAATAATGGATTGGATTTTGGAATTTGCATAAAAGCAGGCTTAGGTAATTATAAGTAAAAGTAAAGATACAAGATCTTTATCTTTTAGATGGGGACACATTCGACTACATCGTGGTGGGCGCTGGGACAGCTGGAAGCGTTGTAGCCAGTAGGCTGACTGAGGATGAAGACGTCACTGTTCTACTGGTCGAAGCTGGTGATGATCCACCTCTACAGTCAATGGTGAGTTTACTATAATTAGTATTGACTGCATATCAACAGGATTTTAGTATAAACACAACGAGTTTTAGGCGTTGATCAATATTTTATTATTTTCCATTTTATTCGATCCTACTGAATTAATGCATACGCTAGTTGTCTGATCTTCTTGGACGAATATTAACATGCATATCATCTTTGGATACGAAAGCTGGAAATTCTCCTCGGGCTCCGAAACAGCCCAACTTACGATGCAACTGAGATAAGAGAAAAAAAAAACAATAGATAGACAAATCTTAATAGATAAAAGTCTAGTACATAAGATTTTTTTGTTTGCCGAATAAAGATTTTCTTTCTTTCTTTCTTTAAATCACACTGGTTGAGATTGCCCCAAACGAAAAATAAACATGTGATACAAACTTAGCGATATTTACCATACTTTATAACAAAAACATATATCGATAAACACACAAGAAAATTTGACAAAGGCCATTTTCCAACTTGCCGTGGCTAGGGGTCAAACGCAGAACCTCCGAATTGGCGGAATAGCAGTATCTTTTCTTTAACGAATTTTTAATATTTCAGCTTCCTTTTTACATGGTGTATTTGAAATCTTCAAAGTGGGATTGGAATTATACATCAGTGCCGGAGTATCCACAGCAGCAGTGCCACAAAGGCGGAGTATCTGAAATGACTCGAGGAAAAATGCTTGGGGGCTGCAGCAGTAACAACTACATGGGCTACGTCCGAGGCAACCCACATGATTTCAACACTTGGGCAGATATAGTTAATGATCAATCATGGAACTACGACAATATCTTACGCTTTTTCAAGAAAAGTGAAAATCTTATTGACGATCTTGTTCGAAACTCTAAAACAGGAATTTACCACGGAACCAACGGTTATATGGGAGTAATAAGACCGACGAATAACGTCACGCATAAATATCTAGAAGCACTTCAAGAAATTGGACACAAAATAGTGTTAGACACCAATGGCAGAGATACTTTAGGTTACAGTGAGCCTCTATATAATATAGCTGACGGACTACGTCAAAGTACTGCGTATTCTTTTCTCGGTCCAGCTAAAGATCGGTCTAATCTATTTGTCGCTAAAAGTACTTTAGTTACAAAAATTATTTTTGACGAAAATAATAATGCAATCGGAATAGAAACAGTCAATAAAAACAATGAAAACAAAACATTCAAAGCAAATAAGGAAGTAATTGTATCAGCAGGGACTATAAATACTGCACAGCTGCTAATGCTATCAGGAATAGGTCCTAAAAAGCATTTGGAAGAAATGGGAATACCTGTTAAAGCCGATCTTCCAGTTGGTGAAAATCTGCAGGACCACGCACCAATTTTGTTTATGTATCCAACAGAAAAGTTGACCGGGACAGAAAAACCTAACAACCCTCATGATCCAGCGGCACCTCAAATCCATGGATACGTCGCAATAAACCAAACTCAAACATACCCAGATTATCAAACTCTTAATCTAATAATTAACGCAGATACGGCTTTTCAGCTTTGTACTTTCACTTTCACATTTAATGATGATATTTGTCAGAAATTTTACGAAGAAAGTGTTGGCAAAGAAGTATTATTTTCTTTCACTGTTCCTCTACATCCAAAATCAAGAGGAAAGATTCTTTTGCGTAGTCTTAATCCTCAAGATCAGCCATATCACATACGGTAATAAAAAAGATTTAGATGATGCAATTACAATCATAAAAGACTTTAACCGAATTGCTAAATCTAAGTATTTCCAGAGCATCAATGCTACATTTTTGATTCCACCAGGATGTGAAGGTTTAGAGCCTGATAGTAATGAATATTGGTTGTGCCATGTTCAGTGTATGGTGACTACGATTTTCCATTACGTTGGAACTTGCGCCATGGGGGCAGTGGTGGACTCAAACCTTCGGGTTTTCGGTGTGGGGAGGCTTCGTGTTGTAGATGGAAGCGTGGTACCCACCATCACTAGTGGGAACACTGCAGTACCTATCATCATGATTGCAGAGAAATCTGCAGAAATGATTAAAAACGACAAACTGTGCTAGTTCAATAAATGGACCTATGATTTTTTAGCTAATTAATATTTTTAATATTTTTTATTAAATATGGGTTTTCATATCATGTGGGTATGTTTTTTTAATTCTATGTTTCAAGTGTTCAAGTCACTAAAATATCTCAATGGCTGTACCCCGAATACCTTTGTAAAATTATATATGATTAGATTATTTAACGAAATTATTATAATATTGATTGATCAGATGCAGTCTAGCTTAAGATCTAAAGTGCCTAATTGAACTTAACTCGGCTTTGGTGAGCAATAAGCTTATACTATAAATTCTGCGTTACATACAACTTTATCAAATTTATATTTAACTTTATCAAATTTAAAACAGAACCAGTTTAGTGAGCTTATTTGTTTAAAAGTCCCGCCACATACACTTAATACTTCGTAAAATAAATTTCCTAATGCATTCAATTAATTACGATTCACTACCTTCCAACAAATCAAATAATACACTTTTTTAACGCCAAAACAAACAACTTCTATGAGATTTATATAAGCGCTCTTAATATCAGTTTTTTTGTAATAATAAATCTAAGATCATTGAAAATGGATGATCACGACAAGTGACATTATTGTGCGACGTTTAATTTTATTAAAAAAAAAATATATTTTTAACGCAGTAAACTACCCAATTGCGTAGGTTATATCAATAATGATTACACAATTGAAAATATTTTTTTTAAAATCTCACTTTTCAAGTCATTCATCATCAAGCTTAGTGTAAAAATTAAATTTGTTAATTTAATTAAGCTGATTTTTATCTCTGCATTGATTTCGTTAATTTTTATTTATTTAAAAGTTTGTACTTGTTTTTAACCGACTTCCAAAAAAGGGAGGAGGTTATCAATTCATCGCGATTCTTTTTTTTTATGTATGTTCACCGATTATCCAAAGACGCCTGGACCGATTTAAAAAATATTCTTTTGTTTGAAAGGGTATACTTTCCAGGTGGTACCATGGAAATTTTATCAAAATCGGTTGTGTAGTTTGGGGGTGAAGTCGGTTTTAAATTTTGAAAAATTATTTATGTCTTCAGCTGTGTAGCTTCTCCGATCATAATATCCAATGCAATATGGTCACCCAAAGATGCAATAGGCTGTGCAAAGTGTAGAAATCACCGGCTAAGTGCGAGTCGGGTTCCGTACCATTGTCAATTAAATACACGTTGTTTTTTTATTTATTTAACTTCATGCACAAATACAAGTGTAATGGCGGACTTAAAGCCTAAGGCTTAGCTACCAGTCAACCAAACGAGTGATGTAGAGAATGACAGGGGTAGTGCAAAACTTGAATAGGTACATGGCGAAAAAAAAGACTATATGTCAAAACAATAAACTACATACAAAAAAATACACGCTATTAAGTATATACTATGATAAACAATACCTACATATACTACATAAATACACTATGATCTATCTGACAGTTTTTGAAGAAAGTGTGCCTTCACCTGTTTCTTAAATGAAAAGCGGGTTTTAGCCTTCCGGACATCAACTGGTAAATCGTTCCATAGTTTGATAGCCTGGACGATGAAAGAATTTGTAAAGCGTTCCACAAAAATCACGTTTTTTATATGAAAGCCTACTTAAATTTTTAATTTTTTACGGAAATTTGGGTACGGAATCCTAAAAACAGCTGGTTGAGATTATACGAACGGTTGCCTTCTTGCAATCACTCCTTAGGAAATTTAATTGTGTAAAAAAATTACTCAATACTCAATCCTTTATTGCCTTCTTAATGTTGTACATACATGAGGTATTTAATATAAAATTAGAACCAATTAAGGACCCTGACGGGCGCTGCAATAGGAGAGGGGTTATTATAATTTTTTTTTTGTAGGCAATAAATTTATTACTAGTAATATACGTATAATATCACAGATCTTAAAATACTTAAATTAATTAAATCCAAACTAAAACCTTAAGAAAAATAAAATAAAAGAAACTAAATATGAAATACTTCCTCAAATGCATCTGATTGAGGCAAAGTACCCAAAACACTCGCAGCGTTGCCTCGCTGAATAGCTAGGCTAATTCTTTGGGCAAGGAATTCTATTATATTTTAAATGCCAATGGATATGATTAATTTTATTATAATATTTTGATTATATTGTCAGGTGTATTTTAATAGTCAAGCTTTAAGAGCTGCCTTCCCAGCTTACTTTTCATACAAACGCTCGTACGTAATTATTGCGCTGTAAGTGATCTTTCTTGAAAACTTTTGAACTAACAGATATCTTGTGCACTATTTCCAGGTTTCTATCGAAATAAAAAACGAATATTTGGAAAAACAAGTTCAACTTCGACCGTTCATAAAGTACTCATAAATTGTAAACATCCACATTAAGAGATGGGTCGAACGTCCAGAAACCCAACAGAACTCCTCAACGTGACCACAGAATATATACTAGGACTCACGTAACATTACCACATAATAAGTACTAGTACTCGCGTACAGATGTAAAAACCACCAAAAAAATTCAAAGAAATATCTACTCAAAGTGGTAAACGATATGGTTTAATTTAGCCCGCGTCAGAACTCAGCACCTTTTCGTTTGGACACCTAGAAATCTATAGCATAGCCAAATTCATTCTTATTACATCTGGACAAACGATTCATATAACTGAAAACAACCTCCGTGGCGTAGTGGTCACCATGTTAGTCCGCCACCCAAAGGTCCCGGGTTCGATCCCCGGGCAGGGCAAGTTGGAAAATGGCCTTTTTCAAATTGTGATGGGTCTTGGATGTTTATCTATATATACAATGTCCTTTTTAATTAAGTACAAATATTTTAAGGAGTGATTCAGTCCATCATTTTGAACAACTTTTCCCAATAAATGTTCATACTAACTATATCACGTGACTACTTCGATTTGTATGAGAACCTAAAATTTTTTTTTTTCGTATTTCTGTATACATTTATTGGGAAAAGTTGTTCAAAATGATGGACTGAATCGCCCCCCAATATATATATTTGTTACAAAATATAGCATCGTTGAGTTAGTATCCCATAACACAAGTCTAGAACTGACTTTGGGGCTAGCTAAATCCGTGTAATTTGTCCCTATGTATTTATTATTTATTTATAATTTTCCATTGCGCAGTGGTCGCCGCGCGCTTTGTAATAATTTAGGTATATTTTCGATACCTAAACGGGGAGTGACACAGGCCTGCCATTATTTACTATAAGACGTTTCCCGCAAGTAAACAGAAACTTGCAACTTAATTCAAACTTAGCGTTCACCAATTATAAAGTGGTTTCCATACTCATCACAATATCTTGCAACTTGAAAGTCAATTACTTACAATTAAGTTATTTTGAGAAGCTTGCACACTCTCCTCAAGATACACACAACTTTTGACGTCAGCAATATTATTGTTGAAACATAAAACAATAATAAAACCATAGATTTAGATAAAATAAAACGAACAATGACTGAGTCAGAAAATTAATATTATGACATAACAATGTATTCTCATGTATAACAATGTATATAGCTAGTTTTAATATCAGTATGATTCTAAGTTGAAGTTCTTGGAGAAAATGCTGCAGTATAGTTTGTTGCCGCTTCTTCTGTACTTGTGCTTAGGAAGCGACAGTAAACTTAACTGACGGTAAACGATCTGACGTCAACAACTGACAATTATCATGTGATACAAGTAACCAAAGATAAATAAATGGTTTTGGCTTTGATTATTTTATTTAGTCCGCCAGCCAGATATTCAAAAATATTTTTGTAGTAAAAAATCACAAAGATAACGAGGGTTTTAGTTCTTCAATAGTGGCTTGTGACGTCACTCCTCAGTTAAAATTATACTAAGGCGTAACGTAGCCTGTGTCACTCCCCGTTTATGTATCGAAAATATACCTACATTATTACTATGCGCGCGGCGACCTCTCCGGAAGGGAAATTCAATTTCACGAATCATTTGTTCAGAGTAATGGTTGCCTCGGTATCTAAACGAAGAGGTGAGGAGTTCTGACGCGAGCTAAATTAAACCATAGCGCTAACCACATTGAGTAGATATTTCTTTGAATTTCTTTTCTGAGTAAGACTTCTGTACGTGAGTACTATATTCCGGCTACTTCGTGCGTGACCTTCGTGCGGGATACAGACGTTAGCGGGGAAGAGACTGAAGGTGTCAGCTGGTATCGGATGGTTTTGGGGGTTGTACGCGTTGCTCTTTCCTGCTACACCATCCGCTACCCACTGGCGTTTAAGTATCACCTTCTCGCCAACGTCTGTACCCCGCAGGAAGGTCGCGCACGATGTAGCTGGACTCTAGTTCTTCCTTTGTGCCCAAACGCGTTTAAACCTAGACTATGAATACGTACATGCAACATTCTGTTTCTTGTCCTCTTCAAGTACAGTTTAAACGCTCCATTGTCGAACACTTAGTAGTTCCTAACAACATTAAACCGCCAGAGATATTTTTAATTCAATTAACTCTGTTTACGCAGCACTGGGGCTTTAATTAATTTTCTAATATAATTTGGCGAAATATTGTTAACTAACCGTGCAATTAATAAAATGTTTGGAATAATGGAATGACAGCCACATTCGGGTTTTGATTTGGATCGGTTCTATTTAAGTTTTGTTATCGGTTGAAATGTTTGAAATTAATTAATTATTAGTGAGTGCTTTTTGTTTTATGTTTGTAAGAGTACAAAAGAGGTTATATTTTAATCATGGTTTGCATTTTTGCCCACTTCCTTGATTAGTCAAAGTCAAAGTCAAAATCAACATCAACATTTTTAGTAAATGTAGAATAAATCTATCTCTTATTGAAGGTCATTTTTTTTAATGTTATTTTGCAAAAGTTTATGTTTTATGTTTTAGTGCAAAAGCTAAAAACTACTAACGTTTCGGAACGACCACTGCTGGGAAGATTACGCCGAAAGAAACCCAGGTCAGTATTGGTCCCTACTCAGCCTGATGGGCTACGTTTCAGTTACAATACAGATTTACACTTAAGCTCAGTATACATTATATTATACATCTAAATAATACAATTAAAATTTGCAGTCAACTATTTCCAAGAATTTTGATCAAATAAATTTACATGATAATAAGCATTTTTGATTTAATGATTTTAACGGCAGTCTTAAACTTACATAATGGTAACGCTACTACATTATCTGGAATTTTACTATAGAGACGCAAGCTGAAACCCACAAAAAGTGCAACTTAAAACTCCTGTAAGGCGCACCAGACAAACAAATTTATTTAATGTCCCATTCAACTATCGTAACTATGCACAAAATTCAGCGATTCCGCGCATTCTTGATAAATACACAAAAGTTCTCATCAGTAGACATATTTCACGTAAATAAACCAGCCTTAAAAAAAACACGTCAAGGATATCTTATCTAATACATAGTTTAATTCGCACACACTTTCATACATACATACATACACTCTCACACACACACACACACACTTATAAACACACCCTTGATGCGTGCTAACATAATTCTGTAATTTTGTTTTAACTTTTTAAAATTCTGTACATGTTGTTATTATTCTATCCGTAAAGTGTAGATCCATAATAAGTTATTTTTGCTACATTGCTTCCTTTTAAAACTTTCTTGCCGTGCATCGTTTACTTTTTTAAAAAATGTTGTAGTTTATAATATCCATTCTGTTTTCTCTAAACATAGTTTTTGAATATTTTAATTACAAAATGAGAATCTGTAATTGGCAGTAAGTAATAGTTTATAAGATAAAATGATAATATATGTAAAGTGCTGTTGATTTTGTAAAGAATAAATAAAAAAAAAAGATTCTTTTGTTTTTTTCTACAACCTTTCCGAAAAGCTGAGATAGCTAATTTATTTTTATTTCTATTGTAAGTACTATGAATATCATAATTTTTCTTATATTTATGTATATTCTGACGCACGTACATAATGTTCGCATAGATGAATTGCGAAGGGAGAAAAATATTTGTCTTTAAAAATTTATCTTAGAGACTCCCTAGCACCTAGTTTATATACTTAACAGCGCGTTTTTGTAAAACAAATATGGTATTTATTTTAGTTTAGCGTATATTTTAAAAAGAAGGAAGTTACTAGTAGAAATACTATTAGTAGTATGTTTTACGTATGTTCCTTGATTACTCGAAGACGCCTGGACCAATTTGAACAATCTTTTTTGTTTGAATTAGCATACTTGTCAGGTGGTTCTGCATAAATTTTATCATCGGTTATGTACAGGTTTAATTTTCAAAAACTATTTTACTCTTCCAGGCCTTTATATAATAAAGTAAATAATAATATAATATTTTTTAATGACGTTATTGGTCAACATCGTTAGTAGATAATAGTTGTTTATTTTTCGTGTGTGTATTTAACCAACACTGATGTACAGAGTTTTTCCTTTATGATCACGCTGCCTAAAAATCAAAACGTTTATGTCAAATTCTACCTAAACGTTATATTGACTAGGAAGCAAAATGCCTTCCTTGCAATGACTTTGCAGCATTCAAACTAAACCTCATATTGACTATAGTCCATTTGTTTAGGTATTTAAAAGAATACAAGATTGTTCTTGACGTGTCTATTTATTGAAATATACACTTTATAAATCAATACCTTTGCAAATCACAAATAAATTATGTAATTTATAACTTTTATAAGTTATAAAATAAATAATTTGTAATTTGCGAAGGTATTGATTTATAAAGTGTATATTTCAATAAAAATACACAGATTGTTCACATTCTTTTAAATACCTAAACAAACACACTATAGGTAGCAAAATGCCTCTATTGCAATTTACTCGCGTGGAGCAATCCAATAAAGACAGAAAACCCGAATTGGAGTTCAAGTCCTGTGTCAAAATGATGAAATAGCGTGTGGATTTCAGTTGGAGTTGAACTGACTGACTTATTATCTCGGGAATATGGCTGGAATGTACTTAATTGCATTAGGGATTCGTGTTCTCAAACAGTGAAACTCGCAGATAATCATAAAATATACAGTTCATGAAGTCGCATTAGTCAAATTAACTATGGAGCTCAACTATACGGGTTCAGAACGTGATATTATCTAGAGACTAGTCCTTGCCCGCGTGAAAAAATGTATAGGATTCCGCGGAATGCCGTCTCTTTCTCTTGCTCTAGCAAATGATGGTTCTGAGCGACAGAAAAGGATAGGAGTACAGGAAAGGGCTGTTTGTGCTGACAAATAAGGAACAGGGTTACAGGAACACCTATAAAAATTCTATCAATTGAAAATAAAGTGGTAAACTTAACGCTACATGAATTTTCCGGGGTCCAGTGCTGTCCCCATTTGAAATAAATCATTTAAAAGGAAACTGAGATATCATTTAAAATTCGGCCTTGATCAGACCATAGATAACCCTTCAAACTATTTTATGAACTACACATACGCCAAAAGTGGCCGTTTTTCGCAATTGTGCGTAGAAAAGCTTCACGTTCTCACTTTAAACTGTAAACAGTAGTTCATAAAATAGTTTGAAGGGTTATCTAGGGTCTGATCAAGGCCAAATTTTAAATGATATCTCCGTTTCCTTACTAAATTAAAATGAAAATATACTACAATATGTGTACCGCCCTACCTAATTTCCCATTACTTTTTTCTAAATAGAGGTTGCCAGGAAGAAATTGCTTAGCCATGCCGAAGGCCGCCTTTTACCCGTTTCCTGTTTCGATAATTATGTCATGTATTTATTTATTTTGTGCAATAAAGGGTATTGTATTGTAGGTTTTTTTTTCTTGTCTCTAATCACAATATTATTTTTTTAATAATCTATCTGCAGGGCCAAAAATATTGTTTTTAGTTCACAAGCGCATTGCGTCAAATCATACATTTACAGAGCTACATTTAAGGTCGCTTTTTAAAGTGCTAGTGAAGAAGCCTTTTGCAATCAGTATGTGCTAAAGACGCCAGTAAAGTAGGAATTTCCACACGTAAATCAAGCAATTTGTCTAGATTTAGTTTCCCGGATTGCTTGAAGCCATGCCAGGCAATCATTTAGAACGACAAGCACAACGTCAACTTACCCAACCTAGTTCCCAAACGAAATTTACTTAAAGTTGTTTGGAGAGAGATAGGTATTTCAGTTGAATTGACTTTTGTTGATTGTTTGTATTGCCTAATTTTGCCTGCTGGTAGGAAAGTAGACAAGATATCTTCAATATTCAACCAACCTCAATGAAGGAGGAATATGAATTCGAATGTATACGTTTTCTATGTACCCGATAACTCAAACATGTCTGGATCAATTTGAAGAATTATATTATTTTTCAATTTGAAAGGGCATTCTTAAATATAAGGTGGGAAGGGGTGGAAGGGGCTCCTAGTAGGTAGCTACGTACTAGCTGGGGCAGTTGGAGCTCCTACATGAAGAGGTAGGTAAGGTACGTAGTGGAGAGCTTGAGAGAATAGACAGCAGAGTTATTTTATTTATATACTAATATAAATGTGATCAGCTCGAGAGATGGTAGTGGAATGAATCAAAATGATGAGATACCTTATCTAAAATTAAAAAATTGAATTTGAAAATGGAATTATTTTTTAGAAAACGGAAAAGGAGGTAAACGGAATAATGATGGATGAGGTTCATTATAACATCGTTACAAGGTGATCGCATTATAGACATTTTATAAAAATCAGTAGTGTAATTTTTCGATAAAGTCGTATTTTTTTTTAAATTATTCGAAATCCAAAGTATGTATCTTTCGCACGTGAAGCAGCTAAGTGACTTTAACTAGTTTGATTTGGATGTGATTTTATGACGACATAAAAGTTTTAAAAGCGTGGCATAAAAGTTCGAATGCACTTTGAAATTACTAAAATCCCATTTTAACGCCTCCAATTAGCTGCGCCTGCCGTAAAGAGTGTGTTTACTCCCGCTAAGTGCGCACTGACGTCAGCCGTCCACTCGACGTGTTTACGAAACTTCGTATTCTGGGAGTCACAAAATCTTTGATTGCGATAATATTTACATTCCCGGAACGGCTGATTGAGCTAGGTTCTCTTTAATTGCCGTATGTGATATAAATTAAAAGCGAGTATACTATTAAACACATAAAACGAGGAAAGGACATAAAAAAGGGACCCGTAATAAATCAAACCACGGGCTTTACTAGATCACTATAATACAATGAAATTAAATAAAAGCGAAAAGTAAGAGAAACATGTATGAAAAGAGTAATGAGTGTTGACGAAGCAAAAGAGGTTTGCAAGGATCGTAGCAAGTGGAAATCCATAGTCTCTGCCTACCCGCATGGGAAATAGGCGTGAAAATATGTATGTATGTGTGCAAAAGTATAAAACAAAAATAGGCAGTTCCATACGAAAGTGCGTAGCCGCCTGGGCAATTTGTATGAGAAGGTCGATTTTTTTTGTTTTGACTGTTATTATCATTATACTACAGTGATCTATTATACCCCGTGGTATGATTTATTATGGGCATGGCAATTCCACGTTGTTCATGAAGAAGGTGAATTTTACCAAGGTTGAAGTTTTTCTAACAAATTAAGTAAAAGTTAGGAGTTGGGTCCTAACAGAAAATTAAAAGGATGACAGAGAGAAGAGAGGGGTGGAGATATCTCTACTTAACTCCACTGAATAAAGATTTTTTCTTCACTGTACAATATAAGAGAAAGTTTAGAAGTTGCTCCAAAAGTGACCAAGTTAAAAAGCCATTGTCTCACGTGGTATGGTCACGTCATGTGGAGGGATGCCGAACATCTGGCTAAGAGGATTGTCCATTTAGAGATAAAGGACTGCAGAGGGATAGGGAGACCGAGAAAGACGTGGAAAGAATGTGTAAGGACAGATATGAAGGAACGAGGACATATACAGCCGACCCCAAATAGGGAAGTGGCGAGGAAAATGAGGATGATGATGATCACTGTAAGTAGGAACAAGATCTCCAATACCTTAAGATGACCATTAATTCTATGGACATCACTATTAAAAATAAAAAGGCGGAAATTGCGCCCTGGTTTCCGAAGCAACAAAGCTTAATATGAAATTGTAAACTAGCTTTAATTAGGAAAAGTAGGACAGAATCTTGTCAGTCATCTTGCCTACTATTTCTAACCCAGTAGGAGCTCCAACTGCTCCACCTGGTGCGCAGCTAGTGCTCCCACATGAAGAGGTAGGTAAGGTACGTAGTGGAGAGCTTGAGAGAAATAGCCCAGAGTTGTTTTATTTATTATAAATTCTGATATATATAAATTTACAACACTGATATAGATGTACTCAGCTCGAGAGATAGTAGTGGAATGAGTACGAATGATGAGAAAGGAATCTAAAATTTAAAAATTGAATTTGTAAATGAAAATATTTTTAGAAAGGTGAACAGTATGAAATGGAGAAAGGAGGTAAACGGGAACATGAAGGATGAGGTTTATTGTAATATCGTTACAACCCTCCACAAAAAGAGGGATTTTATGAGTTTGACGCTAATGTCTGACGGTGTGTTCGTCTGTGGAGAAAGAGCTGCAGTACAGTTTGTTGCCGATTTTTCTTTCGTAGTTGCGTGAAAGCGGCCGTAAACTAAGCTCTAAGTAAATAATCTGACGTCAACAACTCCCAATTATGAAATCTAAACAAAGACTGACAATTATCAAGTCAAACAAATATCCACATATACTCGTATGACCATGTTTCTCACTTTCGTAATGAACTCAAGTGGCTTCCGATCCGACGTCGCCGTGACTGGCACATTCTGTCTATGTTGTACACAATTCTTTTTAATCCTACCTCTCCTAACTATTTACGAGAATTATTTACATTCTTCAGTGAGTCTCAAGTTCGTCTTTCTTTAAGAATTCCTTTTCACTCCACTGACTTTTTCTTACGTTCTTTCTCTGTTCGAGCCGTACGCCTATGGAACTCACTACCACTTACTATCCGACGCGCCGAAACGTTAGCCAGCTTCAAATCCCAAGTTCAAGAAATCTTATTTTCTATCCTTATGAAAGGTAAATAAATATCTTTCCCTTGTTTCCATTTCTCTTCATCTCATACTGTTAATATCATTTTGTTTTCAGTGTAAGTTGTATATATTTATGTAAGATGTATATGTATGTTTATTTTTAATATTGTATATAAGTATGTTTATACTGACCGCCCCGCACTACCTAATTTCCCATTACTATTTTCTATATAACAAGGTTGCCTGGAAGAAATTGCTTAGCGATAACATAATACATAATTATGTCCTAATTTATTTATTTTGTGCAATAAAGGGTATTGTATTGTATTGTCTTATATCAACAGATAACAAAATGATGGACTTTTGTGGGATCGTAGGTCTTGAACGCATGGACCAATTTGAATAAGGTTTTTTTGACGTGAAAGCAAATTTCTTTGCTGTGGTACTTCGCCATCTATCACCCATTTAAAATTTTATAAATAAAAAACAAGTAAAACTATAAACAACGTTTTATGTTTAATGCCGGAGAATCGCAGTGTCAGTGCTAAATAAACATTGTCTTGTTCACGTCAGTTAATCCAGTCGTCGTTAATAACACGAATTAATTCTAGCATGATAAATTTCATGTTTCCAAGTATTTGCTGATTTTATTCGGCGAAATATGCTTAAGGGGCTACATTAATTTTTCGGGGTCCAGTGCTGCCCCCATTTGAAATAAATCATTTGAAAAGAAACACGGAAATATTTTAAAATTTGGTCTTGATCAGACCCTGGATAACCCTTCAAACTATTTTATAAACTACTATTTACAGTTTAAAGTGAGAACGTGAAGGTTTTCTACGCACAATTGCGAAAAACGGCCACTTTTGGCGCATGTGCGTAGAAAAACTTCACGTTCTTACTTTAAAATGTAAACAGTAGTTTATAAAATAGTTTGAAGTGTTATCCAGGGTCTGATCAAGACCAAGTTTTAAATTATATCTCCGTTTCTTTTCAAATGATTTATTTCAAATGGGGGCAGCACTGAACCCCGAAAAATTCATGTAGCCCCTTAATCAGTTCTTTGAAATGGTATCTATCTTGGGCTCAAGCATAGTAGTATGTATATTAAAGTGGATTCATGAAAAAAATGAAAATTGCAAAAGACACCAGCATGGTAGAGATAGAAAATATTTCTCTCATTATTTAATATGTCTGTTTTATATGTCTGTGTCAAATCATTTATATGTCTGTGTTTTATATGTCTGTGTCAATGGATATAGCGGAACGGTTTAAATCATTTTTTTTTAATGTTGTATGGCGGCAAACGAATAAGCTTGTCACCTGATGGTAAATGATCACCGCTGCCCATGAACAACTGCAACACCAGGGGTGTAACAGAAGCGTTGCCGGCCTTTCAGAAAGATATAGACTCGTTTCTTGAAGGCTTCAATGTCGTATCGGTCCGCGAACACTGCTGCAGGAAGTTGATTCCACAGTTCGGTCGTACGTGGTAAAAAGTTTCTTTTGAAACGTACGGTGGTTGATTGCCAACTATCCAAGTGGTGTGGATGTAGGTATACAGTATGTAACAAAAACCCTATCCGATCCTTGTAGGAGCAACTTAGCTCGTCAATATGAACAACTTTACCTATGGGACCAATGCCAGAAACTCGAAAAAAGAACTACATTTTCATACAAAAATGTTCGGCCGGCCCTGCAATGTGTATGAAAGTGACGAATTTTTTTCGAGTTTCAAGCATTGGTCTCATAGGATAAGTTGTTCATATTGACGTTCTGAGTTGCTCCTACATGTATCGGATATTGATATGATTTAAACCGCTATAACCGTTATATCCGAAATTATTTATCACTAATACCTACAACAGATATATTAAATATATTGAGATAAAAAATGTATTTTGTTATTTTCATTCGAACCGAGTAAACTAAAGATAAGTTCCAGTAACCAATTATATGCAAATCTTACTACTATGCTTCCCACACGGTTTCGCGTACCAAACGAACGAGGAACTAAAAAAAAAACAAATAGAACTAAAGTGTACTTTTACATTGTTCCACGGTTTGATTTTAAATTTTTTAAGCCAAGTTCGCTCGTTGTGTCGCAGAGAGAAAATAACTGGAAAACAAAAAATGTGACAATGGAGGTCATTACGTGCTAATAAGAGAAAACAAAGCGCTATCTGGTGTTTTCCGAGCTAACGGCTTTTCCGCGAAACGATACAGCCATATTATTTTTTAGTAAGTACTTTTAGGTAATAAAAAAATCTAGGTCTTTAGTAAGTAGCGTATTATGAGGTTTGTTTATAGTGGTTTACTCCCTAGGGTATTTACATAACGGTACGGCGGCCTTCGTATAGCTTCGATGGGAATACTAAGGAACAATGTTATTATAATAATGTTACCAGTATAATGTTGTACTGGTATTTAGTTTCGGTAAGTAGTATTATAGATAAAATCCACTAGTTTCTCTAGGGATTATAATTAAATTGAAAGGGTTTCAATGTTTCAAACTAAGCAATTATTACGGAGAGTTAGGTACCTCATGTTTATATCAATCCTTTATATTATCAAATCCTTTTCCTTCTATACTGCATATTATTTATACCTTCTTCTCCCAGCTATATAAAAGAGCGATTCATGTTCCTAACTGATGTCTCAAATCGTAGCTTACGCAGCTTCTACTATCTCCGTCTTCAAGTTCCCCCCCTCCACTCTTCTACATACTACTCTAAGTCCATCTCCGTTCAAGCTGTTCGACTGTGCAACTCTACCTATTAATATCCGTAGCGCTAAAAGTCAAAGTCAAAGTCAAATTTTTTTATTCAATGTAGGATAAATTAATATCTTATTGAAGTTAATTTTTTTTTAAATATTATTTTAGTGCAAAAGCTAAAAACTACTAGCGTTTCGGAACGACCACTGCTGGGAAGATTACGCCGAAAGAAACCCAGTTCAGTATTGGTCCCTACCCAGCCTGATGGGCTATAATACAGATTTTCACTTTAGCTAGGTATACATTATACTATATATTTAAACAATACAATTAAATTTGCAGTCATCTATTTCCAAGAATTGTGATCAGACGATGATAAATAGTCATTTACATGATAATACGCATTTTTGATTAAATGATTTTTAATGGCAGTCTTAAACTTAGATAATGGTAACGCTACTACATTATCTGGAATCTTATTATAGAGGCGTAAGCCAAGACCCACAAAAGATTTTTTTGTTTTTTGCAACCGAAAAGCTGAGATAGCTAATTTATTTTTATTTCTAGTGTTTATACTATGAATATCACTATTTTTCTTATATAAATGTATATTTTGACGCACGTACATAATGTTCGCATAGATGAATTGCGAAGGGAGAGGCAAAATATGAATGTCTTTAAAAAGTTCCCTTAGAGACTCTCTAGCCTAATTTATATATAGATCTAACAGCGCGTTTTTGTAAAACAAATATGGTATTTATGTCTGCTGCATTACCCCATAGCAATATTCCATAGGACATAACACTATGGAAGTAACTAAAATATACCAAACGCGCTGTATCACCTAATTCTCCTAACCGCGTAGGCTGCAGAGCTAAGCTTTCCGACCAAAACTTTGTGCAGTTTCTAAACTCAATTAAAAGCTCACTATCTGTCCAACTTATGATTTATTTTGTAGTGGACTCTTTCGCATTATGCTCATATTTCATTATTTTGTTATTATTATAATATATATTTTCAAATGTAAATATGTATATCTATTAATTCATTGGTATGTATGTAGGGTATTAAAGTATTTGTATGTATTTATATATTGTAAGTATTTACAGTAAATCTGATATACTACATCGCCTATTTTTAAATATTCACTTCTCCCTCTACCCAAAGGTTGACTGGAAGAGATTGCTACGCGATAAGTCCGCCTTTGTATCATAATTCTGTGTTCTTCGTATTGTATATCAGAAAATGTGGAATATAGAAGTAATTAAAGTTTAGTTCGTTAATTGGTTATGACGGCACTTGGTTCTAAATCCATTCCTGATTCCTACTTAATCGGACAGTATCTTAATAGGTAAGTATATCATTTTATACAATAAACTTAAGTTTCTTTTAATTTAAGCATTTTACTGCGCCGAGTGAGAAATATGACATTGTTTCAATTTTAAGAATAAAATTGTTGAGAAATAAAACCAAATTTGTTACTTAAAGTGTTTTAATAATAAAAGTCCTTAAATTTTCACGACACGAATACTTAAATATTTTATACGTTTAAATCCAAATCGTTTCATCCATACTGTATCAACTCAAATGGATTCCCATTTTATTTGCTGTGTCCACCATCTTTTAAGGTAAGGTCTGGATGACAGCGGAAGCAATATTTGGGATCGTTTTCGCTGTCTGTCACTCTGTTTTGTGTAAATTTCACAGAAATTCAGACGGTAACTTTTCTGGTAAAGAATAGTATTTTTTAATTGAATTTATTTTTAAATTGCTTCTGATTTAATTTAGTTTAAACAAGATAAAACGCTGTATAATTTTTGGAGTATGAAAGTGATAATCGTTTTATCGGTCATTAATTGGTTTTGGACTGTATATTTAAGAGTGTAAGTTAATTGGTCGCGTATACATACTTTTATTAAATTATGGCCTTATAAAGCTAAGACACGCCATCTAGCGTTTGCTTAAACAAACCTATCCAAGGATGGATTCTGGTCTACCCTTTGGGTTGCAGAGGTCAGACGGTAGTCGGTCTGTTTAATAATCAGTAATCTCTTCAAAACTCCTAGATTAGGAAACGGACCCCTGGCTCTGAAGCGTTACCGCTGAGAATGAACGGGAATAAGATGATGATAAAAATTAATACAAGCTTTATCCTTCATTTAAATATTCGTAAATATTAAACGCTATCAAGTCTCATTTTGCTCGCTGTGAGTAAAACTCCAGCCGTACCTGCGGGAGTGCAAACAAAAAAATGGAGCCTCTCTTATGTACAATCAGGTCGCGTGTGACCTCTATTAGATTACGGCCTCCCGGACCCAAGCAAAGGTTACGTGTCGTGTATTAGTAATAGCAAGCTTTATGTTCGACATTCGGCTGGCGCGATATCAATCCGCTTTCTTGTACGCACGTGTGTGTTACGTAAGTTTCTGAAGCCAAGCATATGAGTGTGCAGATTTTTTTTATTTCATTTTTTCATTACTTACATGTACATTACAAAATTATAATTATAACATGATTTAAGTCTTTTTTTAATTAGTTACGTGTAAATTTATACCCTGCTAGGGTGTTGCATACTTAAAACATAATAAAGAAATCAACATCCACTTAATTTTAACAGTATAATAATTGTTAAATGACATACTAATTAATTTATTAAATACTACTTAAACAATAATACAATTGTACATTAATTTTTTACTTACATTGATATATTTTAATCACATTAAATACCTGTATGATTTTACAATTTCTTGTCTTCCATATATTCTATAACGGTGTAATAAATATTTTTAACAAAATTATTTTAAATTATTTTATAAAATTAGTAGCTTTTGCCCGCGGCTTCGCTCGCGTAGGGGTGTAATTTATCAAAATCCTTTCTTAGGGGATGCCTATGTCATAGTAGCTTCATGCATGCAAAGTCTAAGCCCGATCGGTTTAAAAATGGACAAAGTTTCATACAAACTTTCATCCCCTATTTTATCCCCTTGGGGGTAGATCAAAATCCTTTCTTAGCGGATGCCTACGTCATAACATCTACCTGCATGCCAAATTTCAGCCCGATCCGTCCAGTGGTTTGGGCTGTGCGTTGATAGATCACTATGTCAGTCAGTCAGTCACCTTTGAGTTATATGTATTTAGATTTTCAGTGTCAATTTCTTAAACGTTCTTTGGTATTTTATTATATACTTGTTTAAATGGAAAATATAGCCCATTATTAAATAATTCTAAATTTGATCTGGGAACATTTTAATCTATTTTTATAAATATTTCTATTATGTGTTTCTATAATTTCTTCAAAAAGATTTTAATGCTTCCTTACAAACAAGGCTACTTCTAAAAATACATGATTGGTTCAAAATATTGTATTTTGTGTAAGTGAGGTTTGACTTATCTCTTAAATTTCTATGGATTTAAGTGTTACTTTGCAGAAGTCAAAGTTACATTCTACTTTGTGTGCTTGCTCAACTAGTTCATGCAAACTATTGCCAGTCAGCGCCCACCCACTAATGGTAAGTCTCAGCATACATTCTGCGGTATCATTCAGTCGATGGACCACCTATCGTGTCCGAACTGCCCTTCTTCGTGTACCATCGAGGACTTTAATGAGGCTAACGACGGAGGGATCGCCGTGGCCACATTCTGGTCAAATATCGTTTGAAATAGAAACTATACTGGAACCATTTTGACTCGACTTGAAGTCCCAACTTACCTACCACCAATAGTTGATGCATGGCTATGTTTTGTACTCTAGTCCAGAGTTGCAAAGGCTCGGAGCTCGGTGGCACGGCGGGAGTGCGCATAACTAGCGCTGTTGCAAGTTAAGCGGCACTGGGCGTGGTCCGCACTTGGATGGGTAACCACAAGTGGCATAAAAAATTCTCGAGCTCCTTCGTGCTTCCACATAACTACTTAATTTTAATATAAGTATAATTGTACAATGCGACACAAATAAGTTGAACAAAAATGGCGGACGTCGTATACGTGCTGGGAATTTGTATAAAAATGATATCCGCCATTTTGTAGGGTTCCGTAGTAAACAAGGAACCCTTATAATTAAGTCATGTCTGTCTTCTGTCTGTCTGTCCGTCCGCGGTTTTACTCAGCGACTATAAATACTAGAAAGCTGTGATTTGGCATGGATGTGTATATTAATTATGCGGAAATGGTATAATAAAATACTGAATTTTTTTTTTATGTTAGCTCCCGTACTAGTAAATTCAAAAGTAATTGTTTTTTTCTCGACTTACCAAGCATGTGGGGTATAGTTGAAAAGGTCTTTTAAAAATATTATGAGCTTGTTAATACCGTTTTTCAGTCAGGGATCCGTTTTTGAAATATTTGGTTTTAAAGTGAACATTTTTGTTAGAGTCAAGTGTCCCCCCATCTATCTGCTAAACCGTTATATATGGACACGTGATAAGATTCACAGCTATAGTATTTATACCGAACTTTAAAGGAAAACGTTCAGAGCTAAGTAGGGTTTACAAATTAAAAAGTTATAGGCGATCATCTTATAAAATGTACTCGGAAAAGGAAAATTTCGTACACATTCAATAGAAAATTAGTTTTCAGACTTTTTAGTGGCATTAACTCAAAGTTGGCACTCGTTATTACGGAACCCTACACTGCGCGTGGCCCGACTCGCACTTGGCGTTTCAAATTATTTGTGGCGCATTGTAAGTTGACGTCTTTGGAGAGAATGCTGCAGTACAGTTTGTTACCGCTTCTTCTGTACTTGCGTTTAAGAAACGGCAATAAACTTAGCTGTAAGTAAATGCCCTGCCGTCAACAACTACCTTTTATGAAATCTAAAGAAAAATTGACAATTATCAAGAGATACAAATATCCAAAGATAAATAAATGACTTTTGACTTTGACTTTTGGAAGGAACATATAAGCCGTTGGCGGCAACTGTCGTCATTGCATGGCAGGCATTAAGCTATGTCAGATGCCTTTGGTCTGCTTGAAAATCTAACACCGCGGTGTTGGCTACACACACGAAAACAACAGGCATCAGATTTCTTTTTGCAATAACAAATCTGGTTTGATTGAAAGCAGGCAATCAATGGCGGGATTCAAATTACGCTTTGTTCAATATTCGTAAGGCTTGCAGCGAGCTTTGAGAACAAAATGATTAAAATGCAGAAAAGAAATTTTGGTTTTAAACCTATGGTCACTTATTGAAGCCCTCCCCCCTCCCACCTCCCTCGCAGGACCCTCCAACCCCCTTAAGTAACAAAGCGAAGCCTGAGGCCGAAGGCCGAAGGTTGAGCTCAACCGCGAGGCTGAAGGCCGAACCATTTTCACCAAGCGCTGAGCATTTTTTATTATTTCAAGATGGCCACCGATTCTCAACTGCAAGCGATTTTACTGAAATTCAAATATTCTTGAGTTTTTTCGGTCGCGGAATCCGACCCTATACTTCTTTTTATCCAAGATGGCGTCTGGATTTTAAAATTTTAACTTAATTCGTTCATTACGTGTAACTGGAATATCCCAGGGTCTTGAAATTTTATTCGCTGGGGTAAAAGACCCCGTACGGACCTCGAAACTGCAATCAGATTTTGGATCCAAGATAGCCACCCACACATTTTTTCATATTTCCTCAACTGACTGCAGTTTTTACCCATTTTCTCAAACGGACATGTTATTTAGTCAACCTCAACAACTGCACGAAAAACCGCAGACTGCTTGCAGCCCACGCAACACCCGAAAAGCTAGTTAAGAAATTAAAGTACTTAACAAACAAATAACCAAAAAAATTCGACATTCCCATACAAGTTACTCGAGCGGCTGCACACTTTTGTAAGGAATTGCCGAATTTTGTTTTTTATGTTTTGGCTGTTATTTAGGTTCCGTTATACTATTGTGATATAACCTGTGGTTCGATTTATTACGGGTATGTACCAAAGTTCAGTTGGGGCAAACGCCCCGGGTGGGCGCAAGGCAGAAGCAAAGTGGAGGCAAGGCGAACGCGTGTTGGCTTCTGTAAATGCAATTTGAGATGTGATAGGACTCAAATTATATGCAACAATTTCAAAGCGCAGGTTATGCGCTAGGCTGCGCTAGGCTGCGCTAGGCGTGGGTTTGGCGTGTCGTCCAAACACGCCCTATCAAAAAAGTCTCTACAGTAATGATACACGCCATTCCGTTCGATCTTGAGCTATCCTCGTTCACTTCTTTCTGTTAACTTCGAAAGATCTTCACTAGTTTAGCAACGCTTCTCCGACCAGTTCTAGGCGTCCACTCCAGCACTTGTTTTCCCCAAAGTTCATCTCTGGTTCAGCAGACTATCACCTTGCGGTAAGTCCCATCCGTTTACAGTATAAAAAGTAACTATTTCTGTATTCTCGATATTTTTTGGCCCTATAGCTGTGAGGTTTTGTGGATTTACTGAAATTTGCTCGCCTCTGGTATAAAATAGAATTGTTCGGTTTCAAATTTTTCGTGAGCGAAATATGATGAAGTATCCCCACAATGTTTTGATTCAAATTAAAAAGATGTACTAAGAGATTCTCAGGACTTGATTGTTTTAAAGTACCAGGCCTGTGTCACTCCCCGTTTAGGTATCGAAAATATACCTACATTCTATGCGCGCTGCGACCACTTCGAAAGTGAAAATTTTACATGAATAGTTTGTCCAGAGTAATAAGAATGAAATTGGCTTGCAATGGATGTCTAGGTATCTAAACGAAGAGGTGAGGAGTTCTGACGCGAGCTAAATTAAACCATAGAGC
The DNA here is from genome assembly GCA_943193695.1 of Acrobasis suavella. NCBI lineage: Eukaryota > Metazoa > Arthropoda > Insecta > Lepidoptera > Pyralidae > Acrobasis > Acrobasis suavella. The sequence goes on from OW971939.1 coordinate 916,573, forward strand.
TAACTAAATTAAGTTATTTTCTGAGTAAAACTTCTGTACATGAGTACTAGTACTTATTCTGTGACAGTACCAAAACGATATCAATTGAATACGTTCTATCTAGTTAAGTAAAACACAATTCTAGTGAAGTTTGTCTTAAATGCAATTGAACCAAATACATTAAAATATATGATTTTAGAGTTTTGCGTCAAAATCAAACGAAACGACGAAGAAAAGGTAAGACCTATATGGTTACCCTTGACAGCCGAACATCCATCGCAGTTCCTCAGTCTGCCAGCGATCATGACAGTACAAGGGTCGTCCTAATATCTGGCTAAAATGATATTAATCGCGGTCAGTCCCGTAATACTAATAACAATTAAATATATTAAAATAGCACGTGTTTTCCGGCCTAGAATAGGACCACTACATCTTCTCCTGTGGATGTCGTATCACGTGACCCTCCGAGACCCAGGTCAATCCTGACCGGGCAACGAACTCAAGATCTCCATCTAGTGTGACAGCCTGGCATGATGACTATTAGGCTACAGAGGTCGTCAAGAAGATGAAGATGAAAAAAAATATAGTTAGAACTCGGCGCTGAGACGTGATTCTCGTTAAGTTTGAAAGATCACTACAAAACCAACATTATGGTTCTCATGAAACTTTCAGCGCCGACCTCCGAGTGCTTGCTTGAAGTTATGGCGATATTTATGAATAAAGGAAGGGTTAGAGAAATTCTCTCATAGAACTGTACTTGAGGGTATATATAAACTTTTCGGGGTCCAGTGCTGCCCCTACTTGAAATAAATCATACGAAAGGAAACGGAGTTATGTTGTACGTTGTACCTACTACTTTAAAAAGTGACTGTGTAGTGTAAACTAATACGTGTATAATGTAAAAAGGAATAAATTGATTGAAATTTAAATTGATATTCTATAAAATGTTGGTCTAATTGGGCTCTAGATAACCCTCAAACCTATTTTATGAACTACTGTTTACAGTTAAAAGTGAGAACGTGAAGCTTTTCTACGCACATGAGCCAAAAGTAGCCGTTTTTCTCAATTATGCGTAGAAAAGAAACACTAAGGTAGAGGGAAATTGAAAAATATGTATTTGTAAAATCTATTGCTGTCGCGCTTTGCACGAACCACCTGTCGTGATGTGCGATAGAGACAACTGCAGCTCGGACCGAAAATACCTATGAAAAGTACACAAAACCAAGATTTCGTAGTCTTCGTGACTTATCCGCCAAATCTCCACCAAAAAAAAATTTTTTTTCATAAAATTTTAAGAAATTTTATGGCTCTATCCGCACTTGGGAAATATTCTTGAAGTTCACCGTGCTTCGAAAGACACGTTAATTTGTTGGTGTCGCAGTCACCATTGAAAGGAAGTCGTCAAACTTTGTCAAAATCCTTTTGGACCTTGAGAAACCTTACACCTGTGGTAGCCACTTACACACTCGAAAAACAAACAAATAATTTTAGATCATCGAAAATCGCAGGCATTTGCCTGCGATTCTGGTCATAAAATAACTTACATTTAGTTCAATAAAGACTGGTACATACCTGAAATAAAGACAAAAATATTAATATATGTCATTGTATTCTTAAATTGATATTTCTATAAAAGTAATTAACAAACAACGATAAAAACCTTCCTATACAAATCAGCGCTGAGACAATTTTGACGAAGATATATGAGAATATGAAAAATATTTGCCCGTAAGTATTCAATTCAACATTTGCTTAGAGCGTGATCCATCAACGCGCGCACGAGAACCCCACGCCTAGCGTTATACGCCTAGCCAATGACTAGCGTGCTTTCAAATTTTTAAATTTGTAGCATATAGAGTCCTATCACACATCAATACCTACAATTCAAAGTGCATTACCGAAGTCAACACGCGCACGTCTCGCGTACTCCACGCGCTCGCCTTGCCTCCGCTTTGCTTCTGCCTTGCGCCCGCCTGGCGCTCGCCCCGACCGGACTTCGGTAAATGCAATTTGAATTGCATTGATGTGTGATAGGACTCAAATTATACATATATGCAACAAATTCAAACCGCGCTTGTCGCGCGCAAGGCGTGGGCTTGGCAGCATGTGTGTGTTGACGACCTCCGTGGCGTAGTGGTCACCATGCTAGTCCGCCACCCAGAGGTCCCGGGTTCGATCCCCGGTCAGGGCAAGTTGAAAAATGGTCTTTTTCAAGTTGACCTGGGTCTTGGATGTTTATCTATATATTTATATGTTATAAAATATAGTATCGTTGAGTTAGTATCCCATAACACAGGTCTCGAACTTACTTTGTGTTATTCGTCCCTATATATTAAAAAAAATATTATTAAATGTGTCGTCTGAACGCGCCCTTTATTTCTCTTCATTTCCTATGTCCCGCTGTCGGCTCAAAGGGCAGACACAACATGTCGCCAATTCGATCTTTCAACCACTGCGCTCTTCATTTCGCTCCAAGATAATCCAAGCTGCGTAGCTTCTGAGATGACGGTACGGCGCCAAGTTTGTTTCTGTGGATTCCAATCAAAGGCTCTATGAGGAATATGGTCGTGAGGCCGACGCAATGTATAACTGGTTCAGCTCCACTTGCGTCTACGGATTTGTACGTCAATTGGATCTTCGTTGCATGGTTTTCACAAATCCTCGTTTGAGATAACTGTGTCCGGCCAAAATATCGCCATTATGATGCGTAGGCATCGGTTATTTTAATACGATCAAACTTGCTCCAAAACTTTAGATGTATGTTCGACATTAACTTGAGTATCTTTGGTCGAAGCTTCATGAAATTTGGTAGGCTTGTGAATATAGCCTGAACCAAAAATCTGAACATGAGCCAAATCAGTCAAACGGTTACTGAACAAATAGTTATCCAGTTTTAGTAACAATGGAAGTTTCTTCTCGCGAGTAAACATCGCTTTGTTATCATCCTAACTCTCGTAAGATCCGGACTCTCACCGCATTCTAAGAATCCCGGTAAAACTTTGTGGTAATCCAGTTACTGCCATATCCGTGTCATTACCATCTCAATCGCAATTACCAAGTTCGAGCCCCGACCTGGGCGAAATATTAATTAGGTTGCTAACTTCGGTTATATGTATTAGTTCGTATAAGGTCGTATACATGATAATATGGTAGGTAAAGTATTCCCATATACAAGCAATATAAGTTTACCTTATACATGTGATCAACAGATTTTAAGGCGTGTCAATCATCTCTTTTCATCATATTAAAAAGAAAGAAAGAATTTAATGGTACCTTTTCTTGCTAATGATTTGTAAATATCATATAAGAAAGATGGCGTCAACATTAAAATGTTATAAAGAAAAATGGCGTATTGACGCCATTTTTCTTGACGACATCCGTGGCGTATTGGTGAATACGCTAGTCCGCTAATCCGGAGGTTCTGAGCTCGATCCCCAGACAGGACAAGTTTCTAATTTCAAATTTACCCAGGTCTTGTGTGCTTATCTTTATATATATGTATTCATCATAAAATATAATATCGCGAGGTAAGTATACCATAACACAAGCGTAAGCTTACTTTGGGGCCAGCCAGCTCAAACTGTGCAATTTGTCCCTATATATTTATACTATATTTTATGTTTATTATATTAATTCGTTACGCAACTTATTCCGAGTGAGCATTAAAATATTTATTGTTTAAGAAAAAATATTTTTATTTAGCCTTTTGGGGTGTCCCACAGCTGGGCAAAGGCCTCCCCTTCCTTCTTCCACAGATTCCTATCCATAGCACCCTGCTGCCACTCCTTTTTGAAGCTGCTGATGTCATCGCGCCATCTTCTCCGTGGTCTTCCTCTACGCCTGCGCCCTTCTGGCACCCACAAGGTTACCTTCCGGGCCCATCTATCCGGCTGGCATTGACCCCAGAATCTCCTGAATGGCGGACTAGGGGTTAACCATTACGCCACGGAGGTCGTCAAAATGCCGGTACCTACCTATTTACAATATTTTGAAGTTTGCATGTGATATATGTTTATGCATTTCAGTGATTAAAATATGTTCAGTGTCCAAGCACTTTTCACTACTTGCCACAATGCAGTAGGATGCTGTATTGAAATAAATTTGAATGTTAAGAGGATAACTATTTCCAATAATTCTCATATTAAAATGAACAATTAGCAGAAATTATTGTTTCTTACAATTTTCCATATACATGTATATGTATGTAGGTATTTTGTATTTTATTTATAAATAGATTATGTATTTATGATTATTTTAAGGACTTACCTTATCTAGGTATTGTATTTTTATCAGTTATTTAGACGCCAACTTTTCTATTTATTTAATTTTCTAAAGGCTGACAGAAGGAGATAATGTTTTAGCATTGAGTCCAGCTATTATACAATGTCCTTTTTAATTAAGTACAAATATTTTAGGGGTTATTCAGTCCATCATTTTGGACAACTTTGCCCAATAAATATATATCGAAATACGAAAAAAATATTTAGGTTCTCATACAGATCGAAGTAGTCACGTGATATCGTTACTATGAAAAATGCAAAAATTTTTTTCGTATTTCGATATATATTTATTGGGCAAAGTTGTTTAAAATGATGGACTGAATAACCCCTTAAAATATTTGTACTTAATTAAAAAGGACATTGTATAGGTTTTTGCTCAATAAATTTTCAAATAAATAAATAATAAGCAAAAAGATCCACTGGCTCATCGACCTTACTCATTCCTGTTTGTCCCCGATCGTTCCCCGTCGTCCGATCCTCGTCTATACTTATTCCCGGAGGGATCGGCCGGAAAAATATCGACACATGACCAAATTATAAATATGTCAACCACCGTCTATGTGAACATCGGTAATAATTTCAATTATGATGCTTGTTATACAATATGTAAGAAAAACTGTGTGTGATCCTTGTAGGAGCAACTCAGACCGTAAATATGAACAACTTTTCCTAAGGATGTAGGAACTCCTAGTACTGGACTGCCTCCGTAGTCCAGTAGTCAAGGCGTTCGCCTTGTGACCTGGAGGTCATGGGTTCGATTCCCACTGGGAAGCATACTTTGTGAAAAGTTGTTTCCAGGATAGGATATTGCAGGCTTGAATCACCTGATTATCCGAAAAGAAAGATGATTTCGTGTTTCGGAAGGCACGTAAAACTGTGGGTCCCGAACGCCATCAAATCAATCTAGCGTTCGATCATCAAACTATCCAAGGATTGGTTCCTGGTTTGCCCTTTGGGTTGTGGAGGTCAGACGGCAGTCGCTCTGTGTAAAAACCAGCAACCTCAACCACGTCAAATCTCCTTGGTAAGATAGCGGACCCCGGGCTCTGAAGCGTTACTGCTGAGGAAGCAACCGAGAATACGCTCGGATGATGATGATGTAGGAACCCCTAATAGGTAGGTAGCCGCGCACTAGCTGGGGCAGTTGGAGCTCCTACATTAAGAGGTAGGTAAGGTACGTAGTGGAGAGCTTGAGAGAAATAGAGAGCAGAGTTATTTTATTTATTATAATTTTTACAATGCTGATATATAGAGGTATAAATGGACAATACTGATATAGATGTAATCAGCTCGAGAGATGGTAGTGGAATGAATTAGAATGATGAGGAAGGAATCTAAAATTTAAAAATTGAATTTGAAAATGAAATTATTTTTTAGAAAACGGAAATGGAGGTAAACGGGAACATGAAGGATGAGGTTTATTGTAACATCGTTACAACGGGATGCTTGAAACTCGAAAACATAGGCATTTTCATTCAAAAATGTTTGGCCGGCCCGGCAATTTGTATGAAAATGACGATTTTTTTTCGAGTTTCAAGCATTGGTCTCATAGGATAAGTTGTTCATATTGTCGTTCTGAGTTGCTCCTACAAGGATCGGACAGGGTTTTTGTTACATATTGTATGAATTGTGACCTTTTTAGGGTTTCGTAGCCAAATGGCAAAAAAACGGAACCCTTATGGATTCTTTCATGTCGGTCTGTCTCTCCGTCCGTATGTCACAGCCACGTTTTTCCGAAAGCATAAGAATTATACCGTTGAAACTTGTTAAGTAGATGTATTCTATGAACCGCATTAAGATTCTCAAACAAAAATAGAAAAAAAAACAATAAATTTTGGGGGTTCCCCATACTTAGAACTGAAACACAAAACTTTTTTTTTCACAAACCCGTACGTGTGGGTTATCTAAAGGATAGGTCTTCAAAAATAATATTGAGGTTTCTAATATATTTTTTTTTTCTAAACTTAATAGTTTGCGCGAGAGAGAATCCTAAATTGTAAAATGTGCCCCCCCCCCCCCCTGTAACTTCTAAAATAAGAGAATGTTAAAACTAAAAAAATATGTGATGTACATTACCATACAAACTTCCACCGAAAATTGGTTTGAACAAGATCTAGTAAGTAGTTTTTTTTTCAATACGTAAATCGTAAACCGCATTTTACATTTCATTAAATCAACTCAAATATACCTATAAAAATAAAAATTATAGATAATGGTACGGAACTCTTTGTGTGCGAGTCCGACTGGCACTTGGCCGGTTTTTTTAATAAAGTCTTGTTTCTAGACATGTTAGTCAGACAACCTTCATAACATTTCACCACGAGACTTTATATCAGTTGTCGTGCTCTCAGCGCGAGGTACAGTGAATTGAAAATAAATACCTACAACAAATAGGAATGCAATACGAGCAGTGGTTTTTTGTCAGAAATATCCGATACTCGCGAAATGGGCACGAAAATATTTGTGGGATAAATCCGACGTTCGCGGTAAATGGGTTATACAATATGTAACAAAAACCATGTCCGATCCTTGTAGGAGCAACTCAGACCGTCAAAATGAATAACTTTTCCTATGGCTCCAATGCTTGAAACTCAAAAAAATCAACCTTTTAATACAAAACTGTTCGACCAGCAATTAGTATGAAAATGATGATTTTTTCTTCGAGTTTCAAGCATTGGTCCCAATGGAAAAGTTGTTCATATTGACGGTTTGAGTTGCTCCTACAAGGATCTTACATGGTTTTTGTTACATATTTGACAGATGGACTCATGCTGGGATATTGCAATAAAAACGTCACCGGCCATAATCATGATTACTGACTATTGTAGGCAGGTGGCTTGCCGCCTTCTAGATGGGCCCCTCAAACGCGCTGACAATAATTTCCGGCAAAGGAGCAACACCGGTGCAGGCGACTCAGGGGTGTAGAGAGGTGTGCTGCGCTTACTTCGAAGTTACTCGCGGCGTTATACAACCTTTAACACTTCCAAACCCTTTAACACTTCCACCCCTGGAGCAACAGCTGTAACGACTCCTCTCTGCGATGCAGAGGTAAGAGCCCTGCGGGCCCCCTTGGGTATCCACCACGACCGACGAAGACACGTCGGGGACGAGGGATCTGACCGGCGCTCTGGAGAACTCGGGTACCGACACCATGGTGTCGTTACTTACCAACAGCTCGCCACAAGCTGCTCTTAAACAAGTAATAATAAAATAATACACTTTTTAAAACAAATTTTTATCTAAAACAATGAACTCAAAAGTTTAAAGTGCTCCTCAAGTATTGTAAGTTAGTAAAGTTGCATCGTTACATTACAGAGTTCCTATGGCCACCTTCCAGCTGCATCATCAGATCAGCGCCATGTCATAATATTGCATTATCACGCAATATACGTATGTGTGCAAAATTTCAACTCAATCAGAAACCGGGACGTGGGTCAAATCAAACTTGCAAGATTTGATTACAGACAGACCGACGGTATGAGCTAGGTACCATCTCATACATTTTAGCGAGCAATTTATATCTACAGAACCAATATTTTCACCTACATTTTAACTATATGTATAGGCAACTTGGCGATCTGGGTCATTATGTCAATCAAACAGTGATCTTGGCGTTTAGGTGAAATCACAGAAATATATCAAGTGAAATCAATAAATCTAGTGTAAAGAATTCACTCGACGGGTTTGGTTATATTCTCCTCGGAGTTCCTCCCGCCTAGCTAGCATCCCTTCAGTTCAATTTCTGTGTGGTTATCCCATAAATCAACAGTCAACGGGACACTGGGAAATATACTTTATTTCTCAGTGGGAACTTTCCCTAGCCCGGGTTCCCATCTTGTAGCGATGGGGGGCTCAGTGCCTGCGGCCTTGCCACCCGCACGGAAATAAAGAGGAGTCCATAGCGCAAGGAGGCTCGGCCGCCCAGGGACGGGTGGAATTCCCACCTGGAATGGCCTGGCTGTGTGGGAAGGGTGAACTCCCTACTATCACAGCCGTGTACAGAGTCGTGGTGGAAGAGTAGTGTTGGTGTTCCGTAGCCGCTCTCCCCATACTCCGCGACAAAGCGCGGCGGCACGGTGTTGGTGGAGCCACAGGGGAAGAGGAGTGTCGGTGTTATGTTGCCGTTCTCCCTATCCTCTGTGGCTGGATGGGTAGGCCTCGGTCACCGTAAGGTGGTCCTGAGCCAGGGCCTGCTTTTTCAACCCCAAATCATGTGGGCTGGTTTAACGGTGGAAACAGGATTCCATCATCCGACAGACAGCCCTAAGGAGTGGAAGACGCGTGTCGTGTCAGCGTGCCTGTTCGGGGTTGGAGGCTGGAAGTCTCGCTGTAACACCCTCTTTTAATGAGAGGGACCCTAGAGCGAGCAGGGACCGCCATAAAGGTCGCCGCCTGTATGCCCTGACCCATAGCGGTAACACCACATAATCTTACCGATCTTCCGTGACTAGTAAGGTATCCGAAGGGATTTTCTCAACGTAATTAAAGGATTTTTTTATGTAACTAAATTAGCGGTTCGGCATTGCATGGGTTTTACCTTTATTTTTTTCAGGAGCAACACTACGTGTTAATGAAAACCGCATTGAGGCTTGTCGTTTCACAGTAGAGTACAAACAGACACACCAGGAGCCTTTGTTTCTCCAATAAAAATGGGTGAATACTTAACTGCAAAATATTATCACCTTACCTATATACAATATGTAACAAAAACCCTGTCCGATCCTTGGAGGCACAACTCAGACCGGCAATATGTACAACTTTTTCTAATGCTTGAAACTCGAAAAAAGAATCGTCATTTTCATACAAAAGTGTTCGGCCGCCCGACAATTTGTATGAAAGTGTCATTTTTTTTTCGAGTTTCAAGCATTGTTCCCATAGAAAAAGTTGTTCATATTCACGGTCTGAGTTGCTCCAACAAGGATCGGACAGGGTTTTTGTTACATATTGTATATATATTTATTTATTTATAACGTCCATAAAATAGTGAAAGCTGCTTCATAACCTGGTTAAGACTAACATGGCGGCGGTCTGGGCTACTTACCGTAAAGTCTAGGTTGAGCTGAAAGCACTTAAAGTTTTATTGTGCTTTATTCAGAATATGAGCGTGGGAGCTTAGAACCAAAGGAGTTTGCCCTACTCCATGTACTAAGGCAGATCTGAATTTGGTCAATGACAGAGCGGTCGCCGTAGGTAGGTTCTGGTCTAACAATATTTAATTTGAGTCATTTCGACTAGATAAGAAAAAGGTTTGAAAAAACATATGTTTTCGAATTTTCATAGAATTTCTCATAGATTTAGAAGGTATAAGACGCATATAGTGTATTGTTAAATGTGACCAGAAGCGAAATATTTTTGTGTTGTGACGACGGTCACCGCGCACCGCACCTCACCGCACCGCACCCTGCGCCGCCCATATAAAAGCGGTAGCGAGCCGGACCGCGGCTAGCTCGTTCACTAGGTACCGCCCGGCGGTACCTGGACGATTTGCGTCCTAAGTAGGCCCTTCTGGCACCGTAGCTTCGGCCCTTCCGGCAAAACATGGGTGTTGCAGCACCCCAAAATTTGCCATAATCCCTAGCGCGCCCAAAGCCGAGGTTACCCCCTGCTGCTAGTCTAATATATAAAATTCTCGTGTTACAGTTTTCGTTGCCATACTCCTCCGAAACGGCTTGACCGATTTTGATGAAATTTTTTGTGCTTATCCGGTATCTATGAGAATCGGCCAACATCTATTTTTCATCCCCCTAAATGTTAGGGGTAGTCCACCCCTAAATTTTTTTTTTTTTTAGACAAAATTTTTAATTTCTATTTTTCATGATACAACATACAAAAATACATACAATCTATTTATATGGCAAAACAACGTTTGCCGGGTCAGCTAGTAGTATATAAATATAGGAAGCCGGGCCTCTGGCCCGCTCCTCAAACCTTGTCCGGGTGAAGTAGAAAATGCCGTCCGAGGCAACCTATGTCTGTCAATACAAAAAAAAAAAACGGACCGTGGCTCTTTCGACCACTGGTGAAGCCTGGCTGCAGTGCACCAAAGCTGAGTAATTCCTGTTATCTTAGATCGACGAATCTCGTGACCTGCTAACCCACTACCCCTAGTGTTCGGTGTTCTTTCAGTGTTCTCTTCCTAGATTGTTAAAATTTGAATAAAAAAGTTTGTTATTCTTATTATAGTTTCTTTTAAATAAATCATATCGCCACAGTTTGACCTTATAAGTGTTGTATGTGTACCTACCACACGAACTATCGACATCGGTAAAGAAGAACAAGACTATGTTATAGTAAGATAACGTACAAATTAAAATTGTTCACATTTAAAAAAATCAAATTTTGTTGTGACGATGCTCGAGCCAGGATGATAATGACTTATATGTTTTGTGTTTTACGCCACGACCTTCGTGGCGTAGCGGTCACCATGCTAGTTTGCCACCCAGAGGTACCGGTCAGGGTAAGTTGGAAGCCTTTTCCAAATTTTCCTGGGTCTTGGGTGTTTATCTATGTATGTGTTTCTTATAAAATATAGTATCGCTGAGTTAGTATCCCATAACACAAGTCTCGAACTTACTTTGGGGCTAGCTCAATCAGTGTTATTTGTCCATATATGTTTATTTATTTTTATTCGTATGAAAACTTGTCTTCAAGACAAGTTTCTTCGTTCTTCGTATCAATTCTCTTTTGCTCTAGTGAGGATGACAGTTATCGTATTATCTGTCTCACTCGGCTAGTGTGCCTTTTACCCCGTAAAAAAATCTAGGTCTATGGGATTTCTTATTCATTTTAGGAGCTTATTAAATTCAGACAAAGAAACAAATCTTTTATCTTTATAATATTAGCGTGATACAACGTTTCTTCCAAGTGCAAATATTGTGTGAGTTCAGTAATTATTACAAAATGGATTTCTCCATTCTTTTTTAATTTTCCTAACTGTAATTTTTAGTAGGCTAATCTTCTATACTGTTTCTTCAGCTTATATCACGAAGTATTTGCATCAGCGAGAAAACCACCTTATATATTTGCACTTCTAAAAGCGGTATCCAAAAAGCAAGATAATAGGTCTTTACCTATGAAATTGCCGTTCTGCCATTTCAAATCAAAATAATTACTGTTTGGCTAAGAATTCTAATTTCAAATTAATTTTATTTTAAAAATATGGAATTCTTTTTCCAAAAGATTTCATTTGTTTATTGATTAATGTTACATTTTCATCGCATTTCAATCTTTTTCGTCATCATGGATACGTTAAAAATTCGAGTAATTATGGAATATGAATACCGTCGTGGCAGCAACGCGGCACGGCACGTAACATCAACGACGTTTACGGAGCTAACACTACAAACCAACGCACCACCTGTTATTGGTTTGCTCGCTACCGTTCTGGGAATTTCGACCTGAAAAATGAACCTCGCGGTCGTCTAAAGACTTTGATCGACAATGACGAATTAAAGACGATTGTGGAAGCTGATGATACACAATCTACGGCTAAATTAGCAGCAGTTTTCGACGTTAGCATCAAAACAATATTGGTCCATTTGCGTCAAATTGGCAAGGTAAAAAAGCTTGACAAATGGGTGCCCCACGAACTCAATGATCGCCAGCGCGAAGTACGCGTCGAGACGTGCCTTGCACTGCTCAACAGACACACAAATGAAGGAATTTTGAACCGCATTGTTACCTGCGATGAAAAATGGATTCTGTTTGATAACCGCAAGCGCTCAGCAAGTTGGTTGGATCCTGGTTCAGCACCTAAACAATGCCCTAAACGAAAACTTACCCATAAAAAAGTGATGGTCACTGTTTGGTGGTCTAACGCCGGTGTGATTCATCACAGCTTCTTACCAAACGGGTTGAGCATTACTGCAGATGTGTACTGTGAAGAACTGAACACAATGATAGAGAAGCTGGCACATCTCCAAGCAGCATTGGTCAATCGCTCCTCTCCGCTGCTCCTGCACGATAACGCGCGACCTCATACTGCACAGCAGACGGTCTCCAAGTTGCAAGAACTGGGGTTGGAAGCTCTCCGTCATCCGCCCTACTCACCAGACCTTGCGCCTACAGACTACTACTTTTTCTAGAATTTGGATAACTTCTTGGCGGAAAAAAAATCAATACCCGAGAGGCAGTACAAAATGCCATTGAAGAATTTGTTGCCACCCGTCCAGCAGATTTCTTTAAGAAGGGCATCAATAAACTGCCACTGCATTGGCAAAGATGCGTTGATTACATGGGTGAATACTTCGATTAATACAAATAAAAAATACACGAAAAAAAATCGTTTAAATTTTTTTATACAAAACGGCAATTTCATAGGTAAAAACCTAATATACAAAATATACAGGCAAAAAGCACTAATTGAGGATTGTTTTCTAATGCTGTATGTTGCGTATGTATTAAGTTTCAGTAGTATTTCAGTTTTGATGAATGAAAGTTATATATTTTTATCATATACTTATATAGTTAGCATAGCCCTAAGTTGCCCGCTGGCAAGAGACTTTATAAAATAATCGATAACTCTGAAAGTAATTCGGAACAAATTTTGAGTTGTGTCAGTGATAGCCCTAATTATATATATATATATATAACGGAAAGATCTATATCAAAACAGCATGTGCTCCCGCTGAGTATAAATACACTGTATTATGTACATATTTTTGGAACGAAGCTCCTTTTCGGACGGTACGGACTTGGCGGATGGTCGCTGGGTGAAAAAAGGGTTAGATTTTTCGGTCATGAATTAAAATGAAAGGTGACTTCACGAGTTTGACTATCCAGTCGATATCTTAGTTGGGAGAGCGTACGCTTAAGATGGTCGATGTTCCCGTTTTAGACTCAGCACACGCCAATTTCTTTTGTATTTTTTTATTGTTTTATTTAATACTAGCTGATGCCCGCGACTTCGTTCGCGTGGACTTTATGACTCCGGCGTATTAATATAAATAAAAACTAATGAGAGAGAGAGAGAGAGAGAGAGAAAGAAAGAGAGAGATAAGAAAGTACTGGTTACAGTGTTAGGAGTTAAAAGTCAATATTATTTTAATTCTTTCCTTGAAAAGAGCTGAAGTATTACTAACCCTGGAGAAAGCCACATTAAGTTGGCCATGCGAAAAACCAGTCCTTAGATCGACATCAGCAGCTTTAAGCCTCTAAAACTGTGACTTATTTTCATAGCAAAGCAAGTAAACACATGGAACTGTGTATTTTCAAAAGGAAAATTGTTAGGGATGAGTGGCATACGCGGAATAAATACAGTTTCACTGGCACCACTCACAGTAAACTTTAAGTGTCTCAGCAGACTATACCAAAGTTTAGCGGCTAAAGTTCAATGTTTAAAGTTCGGTGGGGATGACACACTAAATAAGCTGAAGTTAAGCCGTTGAAGTTCGGTGGAAACGCCGGACAGTAGTGATGTGCCGATATGAGAATTTAATCTTCCGTCTTTGGCGCGTCTGCGGCGAACGGAAACGGGAGCGGAAGAGGGAATGGAAGTGGAAGAGGGAACGGGAGCGAAAGCGGAAACGGGAGCGTAAGCGCGAGCGGGAGCGGAAGCGGGAGCGAGAGTGGCAGCGGCGTCGGCGGAGGCGTCGGCAGTGGCAGCGTCGGCGGAAGCGGCAGCGGCGGCGGCGTCGGCGGTAGCGGCGGCGGCAGTGGCGGCGGCGGCGGCGGCGGCGGCGGCGGCGGCGGCGGCGGCGGCGGCGGCAGCGGCGGCGGCGGCGGCGGCGGCGGCAGCGGCGGCGGCGGCGGCGGCTGCGGCGGCGGCGGCGGCGGCGGCAGCGGCGGCGGCAGCGGCGGCGGCTGCGGCGGCGGCGGAGGCGGAGGCGTCGGCGGAAGAGGCGGCGGCGGTGGCGGCGGCGGCGGGAGCGGTGGCGGGAGCGGTAGAGGGAGCGGGAGCGGGAGCGGGAGCGGAAGCGGGAGCGGGAGCGGGAGCGGGAGCGGGAGCGGGTACGGGAGCGGGAGCGGGAGCGGGAGCGGGAGCGGGAGCGGCGGCGGCGGCGGCGGCGGGTGAGGCGTCGGCGGGTACGGGTCCGATTCAGGCAAAAGCATCGGAAGTTCGGCATTATGTGTTGCTAGTAATGCAAATAACATTGCAGGCATGCATTGGCTGAAATTCAGCCGCTGAACTTCGGCATACAGTGCTGAGACACTAAGTTGGGTTCCGTTACACAGTTTCGGCGGAGTCAAATTTCGCATCAGCATTATTGGCCCTTTGACATTAAGACTTATTTTGTGAGCCGAGAGTCCATTTGCTGCAAGTGAATTACGAAACTCAACTGGATAATTGGTGGCATCGTCAACAAAACTATCCAAGAAATCAACAATAATTTGCGTCATAAGTTCTTTAAAAATAGATTTTTAATTTTTTGTTGTCAATACGGCGCGTTCACGTAGCCAATAATTTTTCTGGTGTGTTTTGCTCTGAAGGACCGCAAATACTGAACTTATAAGTTTTTCTTCGGACGAAACAACTTTCTTTTGGAAAAATTTTCAAAGTACAGACACATTTTTTTACTCTTTTATTATAGTATAGATAGACAGATTTAGTATGTTTTTGTTCAGCGGCAACAAAAAAACATCATCTTTAAAAATTTCAATTGTCTAGCTATAATGGTTAATGAGATACAGCCTGGTGACAAACAGACAGACAAACAGTCGGAAGGTCGAAGTAATAGGGTCCCGTTTCTACCCTACCCTATGGAACCCTAAAAATCGAATAAAATAAGTATTTATGGGGGGCTCCCATACTACAAACGTGATTTTTCATAGATTATGGTACGGAACCCTTCGCGCGCGTCCGACTCGCGTTTGGCCAGTTGTATTATAACTCAACAAAAAGTTCTCATCAGACTTAACAACTTTTGCTAAGGCGGCATTTTAATATTTCTTATAGTTTAGCTGGACCATTATAGTTCTGCATCATGTGTTCCATTTTCCAAAATCAATTATAGCCTATATGTTGCCCAGGCTTCACAGCTATATAACAAAAAAAGTTTCATTCGAATCCGTCCAGTATTTCCGGAGATTAGCGTGTACAAACAGACAAACAGACAAACAGACAAACAGACAGACATTTTTTTTTATTTTCTTACTCTATTACTATATCTCCATCGCCCCAACTATTTTTTTTTGAAAAATTTTCAATGTACAGACACATTTTTTTAACTCTTTTATTATAGTATAGATTATTAATAAAAAAGTGTAGGTTTTTCGTTACGAATTAATTTTACTGCAAAAGCAACTTCGTTCCAACCGAGTTTTCCACGACACTCATTTTTTTTATATGTTACTTTCTGAAAAAATAAATAAAGAAAATGTAATTATGTCTATTTATCTAATAAGTATTGTTAGGGTAGTCGAATGAAACTCTATTCGCATCTCAGCGCCTGGACGTAAGCATACGAGCGACCATTAGCGCCATCATACAATGTTAAAGCAGGCTTTGTGCTGCGTTTCTAAAGAAAAACTGCTTTTAGATGCTTTTTGCTTCTTTTCTGTTACTTCATTATTAACAGGATGTTTTTCTTTTTCAAGTTTTCCGGAATAAATGATCAACAAAAATATTTCCTTTTCACGGTCATTGTTATTCTGTATCTTCATGCTGGTCTGGGAGATAAGAAAAAACCTTAGAATGTGTAATTTGTCTCAGTGTAATTTTTCCCTAGAAAAAAAATGTTTCAGCTCCTTCTTTCCCTGCGCAGATCGTAAAAGCCGATCGCAGGAATGGGCGTGAATTCGTATTACGTCAATGAGCATCTATTTTTTTTACTAATATTTATGCGGACAAATCACACAGACTAAGCTAGCCCCAAAGTAAGTTCGAGACTTGTGTTTGGGATACTAATTCAACGATACTATATTTTATAACAAATACATATAAAGATAAACATCCAAGACCCAGGTTAATCTGAAAAAGATCATTTTCCATCTTGACCTGACCAGGGATAGAACTAGGGACCTCAAGTGGCAACCGGACTTAACGCTAAAATCGTTCTCTCCCAGTCAACCATAGAGAAGTAGGGATAGCGTTTACTCCGTTAGGCACAAATATTAGATAGTGCATTATTCTCAATCAATCTGACTTGTAGCGTGAGCTTGTAGCGTGTGTTACCTCAATCTTGCGTCCACGGAAAAAATAAATTAAGTAGATATAAAATAAATTAGTTGAATAACGTGTATATATCCAAATATTAATATTGTTTCCTTTTTGTTTTTGCTACACCCAAACTGGGTACATGTTGATCTGCACAATATATTGTTAACTTTTTGCTTACATATTGCGAATACGTGACATAAGAGTTATGAGTGTTATGACTAATCATTATACCCTATTGATTTTTATAAGCTTTTAATTAACTTGTATAGATCTTTAGAAAATTATTGTTAAGATGAATTAACTTGCAATGTTGTATGTTTGTTTAGGCCAAATCTTGCAACTCAATTTTGCAATATTGCGAAGTTTTGCCTACTTATGTAAGTCGGATGACAATACGAGTTTATGGAGTCAATGAGCTGTTCTGATGGTGGAACTCAGGGATATTCGATAGAATTCAATTATAAAACTACATAACCTTATTAAGGGGATACCTGAATTTTCCGGGGTCCAGTGCTGCCCCCATTTGAAATAAATCATTTACAAGGAAACGGAGACGTCATTTAAAATTTTGTCTTGATCAGACCCTGGATAACCCTTCAAACTATTTTATGAACTACTGTTTACTGTTTAAAATGAGAACATAAAGTTTTTCTGCGCACATACGCCAAAAGTGGCCGTTTTTCGCAATTGTGCGTAGAAAAGCTTCACGTTCTCACTTTGAACTGTAAACAATAGTTCATAAAATAGTTTGGAGGGTTATCTAGGGTCTGATCAAGAAAAAATTTTAAATGATGTCTCCGTTTCCGATCTCATGATTTATTTCAAATGGGGGCAGCACTGGACCCCGGAAAATTCAGGTAGCTCCTTAAGTAGGACTCGTTTATTTTGTCTTGATGTGCACTTTATGGTAGACGATGTCTGGTCTGATCTCGAAAACGGAAGGTGGTCGATGGAACTCAGTAATAAAACGATTCAACTCCATCGAATTTGGGCTTACCTATATAATTTGCCTTAATAAGTACTTTGGCCTCATAATAAAAGCTTGTACAAAAAAAAAAATAGATTTTTTCAAATAAATTATTTCATTTACACTTGGCTGACCGTTTTCACAAATTCTTAACTGGATATATTTCCACAAAACTAAGTAAATAATCCCCGACAAGTTCTTTCACTTACCGTAGAGCAAGTCGTAAAGTTTATATTAAAGTGTCCCGAATACGTGACTCGTCCCTCACAGCTTTCGCTTGACGCGTGTGCGAGCTCTGAATTGGAACACATGTTATGTAAAGTTGGTCAAACATCTCTATTTTTAACTGTAAGGAGGAGTGTATCAATTCGTCAGAATCAATTTTTTTAATGTATGTTCACCGATAATTCAAAGACAACAGGGGGTTACTCCATAAAATAATACGTTAGTCGTCCGACAGTGACGATATACATATTTCTATACCGAACCAAATCAGACTTCTAAATATATAATAGGTTGGGGAAAAATCTTTTCGCATTTTATATGATAATTCAAAACATTTTTTAATATAGTTTATTTACATTTAACTAAAGTATGTAGGTACCATTTTGTTCGATAACTTTTTGCCATTTTATAGGTAGGGACATGATCCCATTGCTATAGAAATTTTGGGGCTTCTGATCAAAAAACTGCGTCAAGTAGTTTTGGCAGTCCTCTCGTGATGTTAACCTGACACTGCCTAAAGAATTCTGAAGAGACCGAAATAGGTGGAAATCTGAAGGTGCCAGGTCAGGACTATACGGCGGATACATTAACACCTCCCAGCCAAACTCTCTTAATTTTTGCTGAGTGGTTAAAGATGTGTGAGGTCTAGCGTTATCATGATGAAAAACCACACCCCTTTTGTTGATTAATTCCGGCCGCTTTCTCTCAACTTCTTGCTTTAATCTTATCAGTTATTCGCAGTAGAGTTCTGAATCGATGGTCCTGCCTGGTGGTAACAACTCATAATTAATAATGCCCTTCTAATTCCACCACACACAGCATCACCTTGTTGCGAGTTAACCCGGGTTTCGCCACAGTCTTTGAAGCCTGACCGGCCTTTGACCATGACCTTTTTCGCACGTTCTTGTCGTACGTGATCCACTTTTCATCACTAGTTATCAATTTCTTCAAAAATGGTTCGGTGTCTTTACGTCATAATAAAGAATCACAAATGAGTACATGGTCCATTAGGTTTCTTTCAGAGAGCTCGTGAGGTATATACTCTACCTCACTCTACTGCGCGTGGCCCGACACGCACTTGGCCAATTTTTATTAGTTTTAAATAACTATAAGCGACTTTTAGCAGAATGAACGCGATAAATTTTGTTGCTAAGTTCGTCGCCACTCTGGATTGAGTATCCAGAGGATATCCAGCGGTAGTTAAAGGTCCAATACGACAATCAGACAAGAGAATATCATGCACAAGTACTTACTACGTAGCGGCAAATGTTTAATGGCTTCAGAAATGGTGTTTTCTTAATTATCTATGGTCTAAGATGTCAATGTCAAAATCTTTATGTCAAATGCTTGCCAAATGTCAGATACAGATTCTCATTGACTTTTTTCGTTGATGCCGGTGCGATGTTTGTATTTTTTACTTGTGATTGGTCAATATTATTCCAAAACAATGAGTATTATTTCAAAAAACTTCGGTTAATTATAGAACGAAGATTTCTTTATCACTTTATAAGTGCGTCCCGATGTATTGGTATGAAATTGTAATGTCGTACCTTATCAGCAGGATTTGCAGGTTAGTTTTCTCTTCGTACATACACACAAAACTTAATTTTTCTTAATAAATTTTATAAATCACTGGGAGCTTCAAAATACAGGTCTACTCTTTTTGACAGATTTTTGACATCAAGGGCTATAGGAGGAAGTTCTCAATTTGATATATGTATCTATATTTTTTTTCTTCTTTTATTTTTGTTTGAAAGCTTTTGCTATTTAGTTTGTTCCTTATTAATTTGGCAAAGACATGATGAAGAACTTTACAGATTTCAAAGATATCGAAAAATAAACAAATATTAAGTCAGTAGATTTTTTTAAATTGAAAAGTTAAAAGAAAGAACTTTATTTTGTGCTTTACAGATCGATTGCAAATTGATTTGCCTGAAATGAAGTTTCCTCGTATGTCTGAATGTCTATGAGTCTGTTTGTATTCAATAATACTCAGAAACGTCTGACCTGATTTTTAGTCCGGTTTTCACTGAAACGTAGAACATTTTTCCGGAGAGGTTTACTCGTACATACATAACCGTGCAAAGCCCGAGCCGCCTGCTAGTATGTATTAAAAAAATAGTATGATTAAGTACCTATCACTAGTTTTTGACGTGACAACGTCTTATAAATTGGTTTGCCGGGTGACACTTCAAGAAACTGCGTTACGCTCCGCTCACGTTATGCGCTCACAATGAGAGCGAGTGAGAGGCACGCGTCCCTTCCACTCGGGCATTCAAAGTCGTTGTCACGTAAAACTTTCGCCCGTATACCGACTTTACAGGCAACCAATTTTTTTCTCTATCCCGAAGGTTGACTACTACAGAATGCTACTAGCATTAAGTCCGCTTTTGTACCACGTTGTTTTGGTAAATAAAGTTTAAATAAAATAAAATAAAAACATTGTTGTTTCCTTAAAAATGTCCATTATATTTCTGGCGTGAAAAAAAAAACACATACATTTATTCACTATCACGTCTTTATCCCTAATGAGGCAAACAACTTTGGGTCCTGCGGCTCTAAAAGATAGACCTTAGGGCCGCAAGACCCAAAGGCCACTTTTAGCTAAGTATAAAAAGTAACCATGTTCGTAATCAGTAAAATACTCGTATAAAAACTAGAATAAAACAAACAGTTGTCTTTTCATTCCATTCCCATTTGAGCATTCTCGACACATCTTCTCGTATTTGTTTTAGCAGGAATCCTGCGCGACCGTTACCGGGAATACCTTGAAAATATAAACGAACGTATGTTGTGTGAGGCAGTAAAGGAAGGCATGTAAGGGAAACGAGGAAAGGAATCAAACATAGGTTTTCGAGCATCTCCACTCCACGCTTGGTTAAATGAGACATCAAATACATCGCAAACAAAGGAACCTACTTTACCTGTGTTCAATTTGCAAATTTTTAATAATATTTTGCTAAATATGCGACTGAATATATTACCAAAAAACCGGCTAAGTGCGAGTAAGTCTCGCGCACGAAGGGTTCCGTACCATTATCTATAAAAAATCACGTTTGTTGTATGGAAGCTACTTAAATACTCATTTTATTCTGATACTTATTTAAGTATTCGTTGTTATAGCGGCAACAGAAATAAATCATCTGTGAAAATTTCAACTGTCTAGCTATCATGGTTTATAAGACACAGCTTGGTTACAGACAGACGGACGGGCGGATGGACAGACGGACAGCGGGGTTTTCCCTTTTTACCCTTTTTTACTTTTTTAGACTGTATTTTAAGTTTTATTAATTACAAAGCCCTTTCACGCTATAATAGTTTGAAATTCAATAATTATGGAGCTTCAATTGTTGGTACGAAATATATCCCTTGGGACTTTAGGGCCGCGATTGGAACGATACCTTTAATGATTTTAAGTTTTAACTTTCTTAGATTTTATCGGATAAAATACTGTAGAGCGTCTATTAGACTGCCTTATAAGATGTTAATTTTTTTGAAATGTTGAGAATTTATCGAATTAATCAATTTTTATTTTTAATTATTAACCTAAATCTTGGTAATTTAAGAGAATTTTGACATTTTAGTTTAAATATTAATTAGCCAACCATGTATTTTCTGTCCACATATTTCTGACCGTCTTCTAGTTATTGTTGAATCTTTTATGTTTTTAACGTAAGTACGTTAAAAGCATAAAAGATTCCGACAAATTAATAACAACCTCCTTTTTCAAATCGGTTAAAAAGCAATTTGCACAAAATTACAAACAGGAAAGCTCTAAATGTCTCCTATACTATGTATTTCAATTACACGACGACCCTCTCGTCTTATACAAGGCTCTTAAACAATTTGGAGCTGTCATAGTGAGTTTACTCAAACGCCGTCACTCTTGACCTCCTTTGCGAGTTAATTACAACATTTAAGTGTTTAATTAAAACAGGAGGCAAAATAATGGAGTTTGTTAGCATCAAAATGGCCATCGCTCACTTTGGGACACGGCCGTCGATTTTATATACTAAGCTACTGAAACAAAACAAAATAATTGGCCAAGTGCGTGTCGAGCCACGAGCAGTATAGGGTTCCATAGTTACGAACGCAAACTTTAAGATCACGCCACTGAAAATATCTAAAAACTAATTTTCTATTGAATTTGTACGAAATTTTCCTTTTCCGAGTACGTTTTATAAGTTGTTAGCCTATAACTTTTTAATTTGTTAACCCTGCTTAGCTCTGATAGTTTTCCTTTAAAGTTCGTTATATATACTATAGCTGTGATTTTTTTCACGTGTCCATATATAACCGTTTAGCAGATAGATAGACACTTGACTCTAACAAAAATGTTCACTTTAAAACCAAATATTTCATAAAGAGATCCCTTAATCGAAAAACAGTGTTCTCAAGCTCATAATATTTTTAAAAGACCTATTCAACGATACCCCACGTGATTGGTTAGTCGAGAAAAAAAATTTGACTTTTCGCTTTACTTGTATGGAAATTACCTTAAAAAAAATTCTCTGTATTTTATTTTACCACTTTTTCCGCATAATTAATATACATACCCATGCTACATCACAGCTTTCTAGTACTTATAGTCACTGAGTAAAACCGCAGACGGACAGACAGACAGACATAGTTCCTTGTTTACTACGGAACCCTAAAAACTCAAACAAACGCAACGCTTCGTTCAAATACCGGCATTGCTGATATCGGACACAAAACCGCGAAACTAAAGTGGGATTGGGCGGGGCACGTTTGCCGAATGCATCCTGATAGGTGGGCTACTTCGGCAACAAAGTGGATTCCCGAAGATGGCCGAAGGAAAAGAGGTAGGCCCCGGAAGCGTTGGTGTGACGGTTTGCGACAGTTTGAAAGGGAATGGTTGGAAGTGGCACACGATCGAAATATTTGGAAGGATGAGGGAGACCTTTGCCCAGCAGTGGGGCAATAGAGGTTAATAAAAAACGTAGGCGCTTTTTTAAAACTTGGATATCTTGGATGACGATGCCGAGACAGTTAGACTAAAGATATATACTGTTAATAGATAAATAGGGACAAATTACACCCATTGAACTAGCCCCAAAGTTCGAGACTTGTGTTATGGGATACTAACTCAGTGATATTATATTTTATAACGAATACATACTATATAGATAGACATCCAAGACCCAGGACAATTTTCCAACTTGCCCTGACCGGGGATCAAACCCAGAACCTCTGGGTGGCGAACTAACATGGTGACCACTGCGCCACGGAGGTCGTCAAACCAAAAAACTGTTTCCAATTTTATCGCCCCGCGAGAGAAACTTCCACCTGGCAACGAGCCCTGGCCTATTTGGAAGTCGTTAAATAGACTAAGAACGCAGGTGGGCTCTTGTAAAGGTAATAATTTGGTCAGAAGGAAGATGTTAAACAGTTCGTAAAACATTTGCCAGTGTGGTTTCTCTCCACAAACTATAGAGCACGTTCTTACGTGTCCCAGATGTCAAATACCTGCACTTGGGAAGACCTGATGGCCGCAAACTTAGATCATTTAATACAGGATAAGCCTTACCTGCGCGTTTCCCTCTGCCAAAGTATAAGAACAAAAATCTAATACGTTCATAGAAACTAGTTGCGTCATCGATTATGATCATTATGTGAATCGGTAAGGCATCGAAAAGACGTCTAAAAGTGCTCCGTTGTGTAATTTTCTCGTGTAAAAAGAGGTCAAACTCATTTAATCTTCCAAAAGATAGCATAACCTTACATTAGTAAGTATTTGTTCATTTTATTAACGTTGTTTTCTACTTAACCCTAGACAACTAACCTTTGCCCATACCCCTTAAAACCTATAAACCATTCGTCGTATCGACGAACAATATTCGTTGTGGGTTATTATATTTTTTATGTATATTCTTTTAATTGTAAGTTATAAAATCTATAAATAGCCTCTCAATGATTAAATAAAACTACAAATTTTCATTTTTATACTCAAATATTTATTTTACACTCTATATACGTTGACATTCGTTTTTTGAGATCACATTAGACGCTTACTTAAAAAAAAAAATAAGTAAAAAAAAATCAACTGAAATAACTTTTTTTTCTTTAGCAAACATAAATGACAACAGTCTTATAATTAATAAAAACGTAGTATATCAATTAATTTGAGGCACATTTGAGGCAAAAATCAACTTTTTGTTCATCACAAATTGTAAGGTTGCATTTGGAGCAATAAGATTTTGTCATGCGCCTTTTTTGTAGGAAATTTTTGTTTTTCTTACATTTGGAGCTTCAAGAGGTAGAAGGTTAGTACTTGAGGATGACTGATTCTCACTTTGACCTTGATCTTGACCTTCATCACCAGTCTTCACTCCTAATATATCTCTGTTCTCTATCTTCTGTCTTGTTTTTCACGTGTGTTGGCATTGTACGAATTTCCAAACGAATTTTCAGCCAGGGTTCGACTAATTGCTTGTTAATTTTCTTCATGAAATTACACCGAATCATTTCTTTCTGTCCCAGCACAGGAGCATTGTGACAACTTGACTTACGCCCTTTACTCGTAGCCCAAACGTAACGGCTTCGACTCCAGATGTTTTGTGAAAGGTCTTACGGGAATTATTACCTGAACGTTCTTCTGATAGAACAGGAAGTGATTGTCTCTCGCGCATTGTCTGAAGTAGCAAATGACCAACAATCTTGAGTATCTCCGTGATCAGAAGACTCGTATTGGGTATCGCTTTCGACATCGTCGACCTCCAAATTATCTCTGTTTCACTACCAGACAACTCCTCCAATGCACTTACATCTTCCTCATCTAGTAATAAACGTGCAATATCTTCATCAGCCAAAAGCCGTTGGGAAGTCATGATAGAAGCTGAAAAAAAGGATAAACTAGAGGTAAAAAATATACACAAAACCTAACCATCCGTCGAAACGACGACTACTTTCGTAATACCTCAGTAAATACAGTACTTTCCCGCCGTCACCTCCCGAAAGAGCTCGGTGAACACTGAGTTGACAAGCGACGGCGTGAAGATCGGCGCGCGCGCCGAAAAGAGATAGCGATATAAGTGTTACTTGCTCGTCGATTCGACGAAAGTTAGTGGTCTAGGGTTAAATGTATTTTCTGAAAAATTGAAGGAATATCTATTAGTATCGATTACGAAAAAAATAATCGAATCACGTTTGCAACTGATTTCCTTCGATTCCACAGACTATAGCGCACTCACGAGACTATGTATTTATGATTTACAACCTTCGTCTTTATTCCCTGTGCATAAGAGGTGCATTGCCATGTAATAAATTATTTTTTTTTTGTAAATAAATAAATTAAATAAAAAATAAATTAAATAAAATAAATAAATAAAAAATATATTTTTTGTCTTCTCTCTCTTTCTTGCCAAGAGTGTATTATTATGTGTATTTATACATTTTTTTCAGTGTTAGCTTAATATTGTGCAAAAAATAAGCAAGTGTTTAAGTTTTTTGTAGTGTGCATTTATAGCGACATAAATTATTTCTGTGAATGTGTGATTTTGTTTAGATGTAGTAGTAGCTTACCCCCGCACCAAAAGCGGCAGAAAGTTTTGTAAGAAGATTTGTCTGCGTAACTCATCCTGTATCAAATGATCTAAGGCCGCAAACGACATAGCTTTCGACGTGGCCCGATACAGGAGTGACAAAATGTAGTACCATCGACACGAAAAGAAGAAGACGAAGGAATAAAATATGTTGTTACATTGGTAGGAAACAAAATGCTTCTATCTTCCTCCACTTTGCTTTTTCGGATGTCAATCTCTAGCCTCTTATAAATCGGCCGCATATTAGGTATACAATATTTTTGTATTTGAATCTCATTTTCACAGTATTGGTCGCCTACTCGCCAGAAGGGCTTTGTCGTATTATTATTATGTCTTTTTAAAATAATAAATACTTTTACTATAATACAATGTTCATACATCTAAATCTAAATATATATGTCGGAGCGTAATATGCAATGGCTGTATAAAACTAGATTCCTTTACTTTGAATAATTCGATGACGTTTGGCAGTTATTCCGTGTCAATGTCATTTTGGACAGTTGACGAAAAAAGAATAGAGGACGTGGTATGAGTTCAATGTAAAATTCACGTTTTATGATTTTACACGCGCAAAAAGAAAGTTGTTTACTACAAAATGCAACGGTTGGATTTGAAATGGCAATATTCGTTAGCAACAAGTTATAAGATTGGTCGACCTAGCGACAGGGACAGTCTTGTTCAGGCGGCCGTATTGTGCACGACTCGTTTGTGTAGTTTGCTGTGGCTTGGCCATGACTCTTTTAATTGTGATTATTGTAATAGATGTGGATTGGTGAACCGATTTATTACAATGACAGTTTGTTTAAGCAAGACGGAAAGCCCAGGTGTATACACAGTATTCAATTCTGTGGGGCCAGGGAATTCAGACATGGTGGTTGGAATTCATGTTTCAAGTGCGGAGGCGGAGCACTGGATTTCCGTCACATTTTTATAAGGCTCACGTAAGGTATCTCATGTGGTGGCATCGGTAAGGTGACGTGACTATGAGTGGGTTTTCATCCTCTGTTCTCGTACTCTAAGTAACTAAGTGGTTAGTTCATGTCGCTCGGGATGTCAGATGCCGATCACGCCATGCTTTGCCCACCTCCTTTACTCGGCCTTCCTGCGACATCAGAAGTGGGATGAGAATCTAGAGCTCACATCGGAAAAAGATCCTGTTGAATGCTACTTGTGGCATGGTTCGCTCTTTGTTCAGAGCGTTAGGATGCCAATACTGTCGTTACTTCTCGAGGTAAGGTTTTAAAGTGTTAACAAGTTAATAACAATGTGCTAAGTAGCATGACACCACGTGTTGCGGCCACATGGGAGCTAGCAGCAAAACTCAGCTAGTACTGGAAATTCCTGGTGAAGTGGCGAAAAAACGCGAGCGGATCTCGTGTGTCTGTGCTCGTGGCACATGGCTTGTCTGCTGGATCGCTAAGAAAATTTTGTGAGATTTCAACTTATTTTCGACTTTAGAGCAGAGTGCAATTAATTAATTTTAAAAGTTAAATTTTATGAAATCTAGTCTTTTGACCACTATTCACGGAGTAGATTGGTTACGTTAGTTTTATGAAGAGTGTGTAACATTTGCTAAGCTTAGTGAACTGATTTGGTTGTGTTGCGTGGAGGCAACATGAGGTTATCGTCACTGGAGGTGGCATGAGTCACTGTCAGTTGGTGCCGGCAGTGACGCCCGAAGTTACTGTCAATGAGGTGGCATAAGTCGTTATCGGAAGGAGCCGACAGTGGCGCCGGATTACTATTCGTAGCAAATTGAGTCAATTTTGAGTATTGAGAATTATGAACTTGCAATATAGCACTGTGGCGTGTGAATACTGGTCAAGTAGAGCGGATAATGAGTATCCTCAAAACATGTTGACTGTTGTAGAAACAAGTCCAAATAGATCCTGGCAAAAAGCAATAGATGATGCACAGTCTTTGAATAGTGCAATTCATCGACTGACTAAAGCAAGTCCGCTGGAGTTGCTAATAGGTAGAGTAGCTAGACCCTTAAGTTTAGTGGCAGTAGACAACCATGAGGTTGAGGTAGATTTAGAAGAGATTAGAGTACGAGCTGATAGGTTAATGAAAAATAACGCATCTTTCGATAAAGAACGGTTCGATAAAAATTAAGCAAAAGTTTCTTCACTCTCCGTAGGGGATTATGTTTTAATTGAAAATCACAAACGGAATCAAACAAAGTTGGATCCTAAATACAAAGGACCTTATAAGGTCATTGAAATACTAGACGGTGTGACAGGTACAATCTCAAAAATTTGAATTCTAATCGTACTTATAAGTACTCTAGAGACCGCTTACGTCCGCTCCCCCGATCCTATGTCTCTACCGAACTGGATCCATGTTTATCAGATGATGATAATGGTAAGATCTTCGTATTAGTTTATTTCTTTTACCTACCTGAAAATATTAGTTGCCTAAGTGTGTGAGTATGTGTATGTTGGGGGCGTCTTGAAGTATGTATACGACGGCGTGGTGACTGTACGAACTGTATGTAAAATATTATAACAGTGCGGTGGCCGTTATGGTTCTGTTTACGTGTAAACGAGGGCGAGGTAGCCAATGAATATGATTATCTATAAGGCGAGGTGGCCATATAGTGTCTATAAGGCGAGGTGGCCATATAGTGTCTATAAGGCGAGGTGGCCATATAGTGTCTATAAGGCGAGGTGGCCATATAGTGTCTATAAGGCGAGGTGGCCATATAGTGTCTATAAGGCGAGGTGGCCACATAGTGTCTATAAGGCGAGGTGGCCATATAGTGTCTATAAGGCGAGGTGGCCATATAGTGTCTATAAGGCGAGGTGGCCACATAGTGTCTATAAGGCGAGGTGGCCAAACAAAGTGTTGATAAGAGCATTTAAAGAACGAGGTGGCTGTTCCAACAGATTGAATTAGGTGTCATATAAAGCGTGAAGCGTAGATTGAAATAGGTGTAATAAAGATTTATTCTACTGTAAGATTCTAAGTAGCGAAAATGTTTTGTTTGATCAGGAGTGGCCGAACGAATTAATTAAAAACTTTGTTTTTCTACCTTTCAGATGATGAAGAGGGTGATGATGTTGATGATGAAAAGGCAGTAATGATGATGACGACATCATCATTGATGGCGGGTAATGATGATGATAAAATGATGACGACTACGCCGGCAAATCTACAACGGTCATGATCATGGTGATGACATGTTTAAGCGGGCTTTTCACCGTTTACTATGTGCGTAATATTATTTTAAAACTACCCTTTCAATGCAGTGGTTGTTGGAAGTTAATTCCCGTGACTTGAGTCAATTTTAATCTAGATAGTTCAAGACGAGTAATCATTTTGATAATTTACTTTTCGAAAAGATTTTACAAAAACGTTACAATAATCCGATAAGCAATACCATTTTTATTTTTAGGAAGTCTATACCAAACAGGTTAGGTTGCAAAGGCGTTAACAATATTCTTACCACGATGGCTTTAGTGCGAAACCACCGTAAATGGCTCTGTACAAGATTATTTTTGTTGACAATATTAGTTACCCAGCTAAGATGTATTTTCTCGTATTTCTCCTTCAGTCATTTGCCGACTAGTAAGCGTCATGATGAGTGCTTTCCATTTATGACGATCGTTCACCTATTCAAGTACTTAAGAGATCAGTTTACTTTCCGGGCATTAAACTTAAAGCAAACAAACAAGTGTGCCCATGATAGGCTTTGAAGGATGCGGAAGCCAAAAGAGATCATTAGGAAACCGATAGTATAGTTTTATTAAGCTCATTGACAGAGGGAGTGATGAATTGCTGTGCATTGTGTTGTTGTGACCGTACTAGAGTTGGGCCGTAGTCCGTGAGTAGGCGGTAGGCGGTCAGCTCTAGCGGAGGTCGGGTTTCTGGAGGAAGCCGTAGGGTCTGGAGGACCCGGCGATCACAGGGTGGTGATGCGTGTATTTGTGTGTTCAGTGAACTGCAATTCTGATCGTTGGTGATTTTGAGGTGGTTTGATTATAGTTTTGTTACTGATACGGTTTGATGATCTCTTCTGACTCAATAATCACTGTACTTTTTAGATATCGTGAAAATGAAGTCATTTTGTTATTTTCGTTGATTAATCAAATGTAAAGTTTAGTAATCCGATATAGAGGTGCATCACAAAGAAGGAATCTCGAATGAGTGCCCCAACGGCCGTACTAAGGGCGATTGTATCAGAGTCCGTGGGCGCGTGGTGTACGATTGGCTTTGGCGGAGGTCGTGGTCTGGTGAGACCGTAGTGTGTAGTCAGAAAGTGATGCACACGTGCGTGGTGTGCACGTATGAGGCAGTAGTTATTACTATTTGCGTGGTTGCGAGAGCCGTGGTGTTGGAGGAGTTCATTCGAGATAGCTACACTATCAGTAGTAAAGAGAAAAGGATAGAGACATGGAGTTAAAGTGGTATAAGGCCTAGGGAACTAATTTTGGTTTTGTTTCAATTATGTTAATCGAAGTTTAGTTAAGGATTTGATAATTTACAAGTGAATTCATGTTAATTGAAGTTTAATTAAGGATTTAATAATTTAGAAGTTTTGGTCAGGTTTGGCCGAACGGTATACTTTTTGTGTTTTCTTTCGATTTTAGTTACAGCACCCGAGGACGGGTGCACTGTCAGAATGGCCGTGTCGGAGCGTAATATGCAATGGCTGTATAAAACTAGATTCCTTTACTTTGAATAATTCGATGACGTTTGGCAGTTATTCCGTGTCAATGTCATTTTGGACAGTTGACGAAAAAAGAATAGAGGACGTGGTATGAGTTCAATGTAAAATTCACGTTTTATGATTTTACACGCGCAAAAAGAAAGTTGTTTACTACAAAATGCAACGGTTGGATTTGAAATGGCAATATTCGTTAGCAACAAGTTATAAGACCGGTCGACCTAGCGACAGGGACAGTCTTGTTCAGGCGGCCGTATTGTGCACGACTCGTTTGTGTAGTTTGCTGTGGCTTGGCCATGACTCTTTTAATTGTGATTATTGTAATAGATGTGGATTGGTGAACCGATTTATTACAATGACAGTTTGTTTAAGCAAGACGGAAAGCCCAGGTGTATACACAGTATTCAATTCTGTGGGGCCAGGGAATTCAGACATGGTGGTTGGAATTCATGTTTCAAGTGCGGAGGCGGAGCACTGGATTTCCGTCACATTTTTATAAGGCTCACGTAAGGTATCTCATGTGGTGGCATCGGTAAGGTGACGTGACTATGAGTGGGTTTTCATCCTCTGTTCTCGTACTCTAAGTAACTAAGATTCAAAGATTCAAAGATTCAAATGTTTATTCAGTAATTAGACCTTTACAGGCACTTTTACACGTCAATAAGTATAATTTATGTTACGTGTAAAGTATATTAAAATTTAATTTATTTTTTAAAGAAAAGCTACCGATACCAGCGCTTCGTAACGACCACTGCTGAGAAGAAACGCCGAAAGAAACTCATTTTCACAGTATTGGTCGCCTACTCGCCAGAAGGGCTTTGTCATATTATTATAATTGTCTTTTAATTAATAAATACTTATAATATAATACAATGTTGACACATTATAACATGTTATGCTTGCGAACAAGTAAACTAACATAAATTGCGTAATAAAAAATATTAAGTAGTCAAAAAAGCGAAGCCGAGCTGACCAGTCCCTCCCGGCAGCACCCGTTCACGAGTTGACGCACGGATCAGCCATCGTTAAACTCAACCATATTAGAGGGAATCCAACGACCCGACCAGCGACGCCACCACCGGATTGGACATTTTAGTGAGCATGAAAAACCCGAACTCGCAGACCTTGTCAAGAGAAAATATTAATTATATGTTGGTCACTTATTGATCGCAGAGCATTTACATGTTTTTACAGTAAGCTTATTATGGTAACAGAAAATGCAGCTATTTATGTTTCATGTGTGGAGTGTAATGGAAAATGTTTAGGAAGTATCCACGCGTTTTTATCTCTTAAATAATCATTGATAGTATAGTATGCATTGTTCAATAAAACTTTTTTAACATGTGTTTTAAATTTTGCCATTGGTAGGTTAACGATCGCTTCGGGAAGTTTATTAAATAATGTTATACCTAGACCTAAGAGTGACTTTCTAGTTTTAGCAAGTCGAAATTTAGGCGTATGAAGCTGATTTTTGTTGCGAGTATTATAACTGTGAACATCACAATTTTTCTTGAAATTATTTAACCTAGATTTAACAAATAGAAGATTTTCGTAAATAAATTGAGATGTCACAGTAAGAATATTTATAGATTTAAATAACTCTCTTAAGGAATCGCGTGATTTTAGTCCGTAGATCGACCGAATTGCTCTCTTTTGTAGCACAGAGATAGCATGTATGTTAGCCGCTTTACCCCATAAGAGCAAGCCATATGACCATAACTAAGTGGTTAGTTCATGTCGCTCGGGATGTCAGATGCCGATCACGCCATGCTTTGCCCACCTCCTTTACTAGGCCTTCCTGCGACATATATAACTCAAAGGTGACTGACTGACTGACATAGTGATCTATCAACGCACAGCCCTAACCATTGGATGGTTCCTCATCATCATCTCATCAGACGGATCGGGCTGAAATTTGGCATGCAGGTAAATGTTATGATGTAGGCA
This sequence comes from Acrobasis suavella, assembly GCA_943193695.1. Lineage (NCBI taxonomy): Eukaryota > Metazoa > Arthropoda > Insecta > Lepidoptera > Pyralidae > Acrobasis > Acrobasis suavella. Next base: position 948,299 of record OW971939.1, read on the forward strand.
TCCGCTGAGAAAGTATTTTGATCAATTCTACTTCCAAGGGGATAAAATAGGGGATGAACGTTTGTATGAAACTTTGTCAATTTTACACCGATCGGGCTACTATGACGTTAGCATCCCCTAAGAAATGATTTTGATAAATTACACCACTACGCGAGCGAAGCCGCAGGCAAAAGCTAGTTATAACATGTAATGCTTAGTAGTCAAAAAATCGACTCCGAGCTGACCAGTCCCTCCCGGCAGCACCCGTTCACGAGTTGACGCACGGATCAGCCATCGTTAAACTCAACCATATTAGAGGTAATCCAACGACCAACCAGATTGGACCACAAAGAAAAAATATGATAAACGGGCTAAATGAAAAGCTCATGTTTTATTTATTACAAAACTAGCCGATGCCCGCGACTTCATTCGCGTGGACTCTATGACTCCGTCGTATGTTGAATGCCCTAAAACCCCATTAAATATGGTCAGAGTGTCAATCGCCAAATATATTCCGACAGAATAAATTACTGGACTATCACTGGACTGCTATCTGGATTTTATAGAACTCTTAGTACAAACATAAATACTGATATTTTATAAGGAGCACAAAGCAATTGTAGTTTGACATAAGCCTTCAAAGGAGAACTTACAACAATAACGCCTACGATGTACAAAAGCTCGGATCAAATGTTTTCTGAATAATAAAATGGAATGGAAATATAAGAAAACATTATAATATGTTCTTAGAATTCAATATTGAAGACGTTCTCTTTATACAGTGCAAATAGATTTAAGAAACATATTACTTACAATATCAGTAAGCGGTTCTAAGTTATTGAACATTTTTTTATAAATAGACACAAAACGTGAACCTAAATAAAACCGTATCTGTAAAAACTGTTTATTTTTTATCAAAATTGTTGTAGTGGATTTTTACCCTCGACAAAAGAAGGGTTGTTATAAGTTTAAGTAGTTTGTAACGATGTTACAATCTCCACCTCTCTTATCTCTCTCTGTAAAGCCTCATCCTTCATGTATCCGTTTACCTCCTTTTCCGTTTTCTAAAAAATAATTTCATTTTAAAATTCAATTTTTAAATTTTAGTTTCCTTGCTCATCATTCTAACTTATTCCACTACCATCTTTCAAGTTGATTACATCTATATCATGTATTGTAAATTATATCAGTATTGTAAAGTTCTAATAAATAAAATAACTCTGCTGTCTATTCTCTCAAGCTCTCCACTACGTATCTTACCTACCTCTTCATGTAGGAGCTCCAACTGTCCCAGCTAGTGCGCGGCTACCTCCCTACTAGGAGCTACTACAAGTTTATGTAGGACACCCACAAGGTGGTCAGACGTCCTGACCAGGGTCCCTGGAAAGCGCTGGATACAGGCCGCTCTTGATTAGGCCATTTTGCAAATCCTTGGGAGAGGCCTATGTCCAGCAGTGGACGTTATCCGGCTGATTAGTTTGACGCCAATGACTGTCTGTTCGTTGTGACGTAGCTCTTAAACGGAGGGACCGATTCAGAAGCCGTTTTTTTATGTGAAAGCAACTTTTCTAGCGGTGTATCTTAGCTATGTTTGATGGAAATGGAAGAAGATGTTTGTTTCCCCAAAGTATTGTTAATGAATCACACATTGATATATTTCGATCATTTTTCTATACCACGTGATAAAAATTCTGTGGGACATTTAGCATAGCATATTTTCCCATGCGAGAAAAAATGTACATATCATCCACATTTTAAATAAATTAGATTTAATATGGAAATACCACGACGGCCGTATATTACTTTTATAGGGCACATCCAGTGATATTGCATTTTCTCAAGATATCCCATCACTTAAATAGCGATGTGAAATACATCCGGAAAATGTCCGAAGCTAAATACGATGCTAGGCAGCGCCTGGGACCGCCAAATCCAGATACTTGCGTGATGGTATGATGAGCTCCGTTGGCATAGTGGTCGCCATGCTAGTCCGCCACCCAGAGGTTCCGGGTTCGATCCCCGGTCAAGGCAGGTTGGAAAATGGCCTTTTTCAAATTTTCCTGGATCTTAGGTGTTTATTTATATGTGTATTTGTTACAAAATACAGTATCGTTGAGTTAGTATCCCATAACACAAGTCTCGAACTTACTTTGGGGCTAGCTCGTTCAGTATTACTTGTCCCTATATATTTATTCATTGACGGTGGGTGAGAAAGTGGAAAAGTGAATCAAAAAAAATTGTTTGTTTGCTTGCAAAATATAGTATCGTTGAGTTAGTATCCCATAAAACAAGTCTCGAACTTACTTTGAGGCTAGCTCAATCAGTGTAATATGTTCCTATATATTTATTTATTTATTTTTTTTTGTGTTCGCATTCACGCCCATATTCTCTGTACGGGGAATGTTTACTTGGATTTGAAATCGGAAAACTTGATAATAAACCGTATAATTCGGTTTATTATCACCTCTATTGCAATTAACTTGACACAAAGTAGACTAAATTATGATGAAATGATATGAGTTGCGTGGCGCTCTTGCTGGCCATATAATGCGAACTAAATTGAATGACTGTGATTCTCAATGTCAAGCATTAAACTGTAACCTTGCGACACATCTTACAATCTGCATTTTTATATCTCTGCATTTTCTTCTCATCAAATTACGCATTCCTCCCATTTACGCTAACAAAGGTTCATAAAATTCCCATAAAAAAATTCCAAAGTTATGTACCTAAAAAATGCTTACATATTACGGAAAATGGCTCACATTATAGACTCAGAAATGGACTCTGGCTTTGTTATATTTGTTTGCCCTAAAAGCATTCTCTTGCGTAGATTTTTTACGGAAAATTGCAACGTACTCCTGTTACGTTTTATAGTTTTGGCTCATTAGTGCGTTGAGTTGAGTCGTCGCAACGGGACAACGCATTATATGCCACACCTTTGCTATGACGACGCATGACGTAGCTCTGACAGCGCAGCCCGTCACCCCCCCCCCCCCCCCCCGCCCGCTTCGTCTCTCGTCCCTCGATCTATTCAAACGTTGCATGCATCGACGCAACACATTCAAATGCGTTGCGTCGACGCTACGTCGTTTTCCATATATTTTTATGACATTTTACATTAAGGACGAATTCCAGAGCTATACTTAGGCTAAAGTTATGTGATAAAGAAATCTGAAAAAAAATCGGAGCTAGATTTTTGTGGTTCTAAGTGTGATGACTCATTAGTGCAATTTCATGCAACCATTGCGTTGCGTCAACGCTACGCCATACATATATTTTATGATATGTTACATTAAGGGTTCGGACTTATTTGGCAGAACGGAACAGCAATTTTCTATGTTGCTATCCTTTTCTGTCACTCAGAACCCTCATTTGCTAGAGAGAGACAGAGCGACGAAATGTATCAGCATTGCCAAATCCGCGGCGTTCTACGGCTCTGTCTCTTTGTCTGAAAAGGATAACAGCTTAGAAAAGTGTTTGTTTGTTTGTTATAACTTTATTATACTATAAAAACACACAATCACATAAAATAGAAACGTAAGGAGTAAATTAACAACGGCGGACTTATCCCATAATGGAATCTCTTCCAGTCAACCGGTTCCATGTTGCCAAATGAGTCCGAACTCTTTATGTGACATGTCACAAAAATATATGAAAAATAACGCAGCGTCGACGCAACGCAATGGTTGCATTGTATTGCACTAATGAGTCACTACACTTTGAAGCACTAAATTCTTGTGCTGATATATCTTCAGATTTCTTTATCAAAGGACGCGTCGCATAACTTTAGCCTAAGACGAATTACTCTAAGTTATAGCTCCGGAATTTGTTCATATAAATCTAGATGTGAAGACGGAAAGATATTCATTGTTATAATTTTTCAAAACTGAATAACGACTTTAACGCCAAACTACGCAACCGATTTTGAAAAAAAATCTATGGGACCACCTGGAAAGTTTACTAAACCTCTCAAAAAGAAAATTCTCCAAATCTGTCTACGCGTCTTCAAGTAATCAATGAACATACATAAAAAAAGATTTCGACGAATTGATAACCTCTTCGTTTTTTAAAGTCGGTTAAAAACATTTTAGAACTTAATCTGGCTTTTTTATTAAGACTGTCTGACCTGTTGTTGCTCTAAAAAGTTTGTCTAAGTAACTGACGACCTCGGTGGCGTAATGGTCAACACACTAGTCCGCCAATCCGGAGGTTTTGGGTTCGATCCCCAGCCAGGGCAAGTTGGAAAATGGCCTTTTTCAAATTGTCCTGGGTGTTTATCTATAAAGGATGTTTTTAAATCACTGGCATCATTTCTACTGGTAAAAGTACTCATGAATATGAGCAACATTTTGTATGGGACCAACTCAATCCAACCGAAAAAAAAAATCTGCTGTTCCATACTATTTTACAATACTTAGAATTCCAAAATGTATGAAACAGTTGATTTTTTTTCGGTTGGATTGAGTCGGTCCCATACAAAAAGTTGCTCATATTCATGAGTACTTTCACCAGTAGAAAGGATGCCAATGATTTTAAAAACAACCTGTAAATGTATTCATCATAAAATGTAGTATCGTTGGGTTAGTATCTCATAACACAAGCTTAAACTTACTTTGGGGCTAGCTCAGTCTGTGTGATTTGTCCGTATATATTTATTTATTTATATTATTATTACCTTACAACATCAGGTCAAAAAGGGTTTTTTGTTCTGCACCATTTATTCGTAAAATTTGTTCAGTTTTTTTTGTCACAGTTTCATAGAGGCTTGGAAGGGTGGAGCTCGGTGGTTCAATAGGAGTACGTATTGCTAGCGCTTTTGCAGGTTAAGCAACCTGGGCGTCGTCTATAATTGGAACGCATTGCTAGTGATTTTGCAGGTTAAGCAACACGGGCGGCGTCTATACTCGGATGGGTGATCACAACGAACGCAGTTGATATTCAACACGAGATGTTTATTTTTTTATTTTATTATATTGGTTAATGTACACTTGAAAATTTACAAATAAAACCTTATAAAAGTAAACATAGTACACAGGTGCTACTTATTTCTAAAGAAACTTTGTACTTGGTTCTAGTCGCCTCTTACGACATCCACGGGAAGAGATGGAGTGGTCTTGTCTTAAGCCGAAATTCACACTGCCACGAAATTCACACTGCCAAATAGTTTATCGACTAATTTGACACGTAAAATCCGGCTTAACCCGTAAACATCACAGCCAATTTTGATTAGATTTCTATGGAACCACCCGACAAGTATGCCCTTTTAAACAAAAAAAGGATTTTCAAAATCGGTCCAGGCGTCTTTGAATAATCGGTGAACATACATAAAAAAAGATGGCGACGTATTGACGACCTTCTCGTTTTGGGATTCGGTTAAAAATGCAAAATGTTGTACCTACTTTAAAAGCAGGTGTATCAAAAGCTAACTTATAATCCAGACAATTAATTACCATGAACAGCATCTAAATATCCCTCAGTTAAGAGGGGAGCGATCTTAAACTTGTACAAAGGGAACTTAATACGAAAATAATAGGGTACGGTTAACCGCTGCTATCTTTGATCTCAGCATATCAGGTACATTCCTAGACGAATACTTCCCAAACTATAATATCCAAATTTTAAGGTTAATACAAAAGTTATAACAGTTATATAAATAATATGATAACTACACTAATAAGTTTGTACAGAAATGACTGTGGAAAGATGTTCAGGATAAATGGACTGAACTTTATTGAACAAGCAAGCGAAGCGAGCGAAGTTCTTTGAGTCTATTTGAAAAATCCGGCATTTGCATGTCAGTATGTATGTATATATGTATGTATGTATGTATGCTTGTTTGATTTGACTCAAGGCCTTGACCTTGTGTGTCCAAGGTTCGCGAGCTCACAGTTCAGAGAAAACTACTTGTATCTATATTTGTAGCTAGTTGTTCTTCGCGGCGTAGCCCGTGTAGCCATAGCAGCGTATTTGTAGTCACATAATACATAGTCACATAATATATAGACGACCTCCGTGGCGTAGTGGTCACAATGCTAGTCCGCCACCCGAAGGTTCCGGGTTCGATCCTCGGGCAGGGCAAGTTGGAAAATGGCCTTTTTCAACTTGCTTCAACCGCTTCCAAATCATCTGTTCGCGAACTACGACGGCACAGACAGACATTAGCGTCAAACGCATAACACCCCTCTTTTTGTCAATGGTTAAAAACAGATAGTAACAGTCAATTCGCATTTTACGCCCGTCAGTCTAGTCAAGTGGAAAAATCCATTACCGTCAAGTGGTGTCTGTCCGTCAATGTTCCTCAATTTCCTCCTGATATCGCCGTTCACCATGTCGTCACTGGTTTGTCTATGTCATGACTTTTATAGAATTTATATTGACGGATTTTCATGAAAGCATTCATCTTTTTAGACGATACTGAAATGATGTCATGATCAATTTTAATTTATTGATAAATAAATTCATAATAAATAAATTTGAAGAATAAAGTAACAAAGATACTGCGTTGCAAAAAAGGGCCGCTTCTAGCTAATGTGCGTAGAAAAGTTTCACGTTCTCACTTTAAACTGTAAACTGGAACTTTAGAAGGATTATCCATAGATATAAATAAATAAATGTATATATAGGGGACAAAAACATATATAGGGACAAATGACACTTGAGCTAGCCCCAAAGTAAGTTCAACACTTGTGTTATGGGATACTAAAATCAACGATACTATATTTTATTACAAATACTTATATAGATAAACATCCAAGACCCAGGACAATTTGAAAAAGGCCATTTTCCCACTTGCACTGACCGGGGATCGAAACCGGGACCTATAGGTGGCGGAGTAGCATAGTGACCAGTACGCCAAGGAGGTCGATATCCAGGGCTTGGTCAAGAGTTTCTTTTCAAATATTTTATTTCAAATGGGAGCAGCACTGGATGTTAAGCTAGGCACGGTAGGCCTCAGAAGTGGAGTCCCAATTTCCCATACTAATTGTATGAAAAATTGGGACTCCACTTTTGTGGCTGACCGTACAACATTAAATGTTAAATTTTTTTTGTATAGTATAAGATTAACTACTATTATTTATTTTTTCATCGTCTTTCTTTTTTAATCTCCCATAAAAAGTGGGGTGTTGAAATTTTGATGCTAATGTCTGTTTGTCTATCTGTCTAATGAATGGACCGATTTTGATGTTTTTTTTTAACGTGAAAGCAAGTTCCTCTTCGGTGGGTTCTTATGTTTGATAAAATTCGGTTCAGCCATCCAGTTGACAAAATTAATTGGGGTTAACGCTTATAAGTCGGGTTTTATTTTAAATTAACTTGCAAATAATAGATCGCGCCACGGATATCAATTTCACTTAACATCGGTTGTGTAAATGGTCAACACTGGTATCAGAATTTTCAGGCTCCCTTAACGCATCTGACATAGCTTGACGAGCACGGAGGAGCCATTCAAGTGCGGACCACGCCCGGTCTCACTTTACTAGTGAAAGCACTAATAATGCGGACTACCGCTGGGCCATCGAGCTCCTCCACTGACACACATGAATAAAAAAAAACATCGGTTGGAATCTTGGAATACATAGTTGTGCTACTCATCACTAGATGGCGTCGGGGTTTTTTAATTTGCCTGGCAAATCAACTTGTTTTCAACTTAAAGCATCAACCAGTCATGTAAATTGTAGGATACGTAATAAAGACCACTAAATTACCATTTAACTTTTCTCCGTATTCACCCTACCGCCTCCTGCCATCCCTTACTCACAACCAAACAAAGAAAGAGACAGATGATCGGCATCAGTCAGGGTAATTGCTTCTATTATGGACACTATTACAACATGGCCCTTGTCGATTGAATGGCGCGCGAATTGGGTGGAAATGGAAAAATGGATGCCGTTATTTCAGAAAAGGGTAGGAAAAACGCATTTGTATTTTTAGTTATTACAATGGAATTAATAAAATAGAATAATTCATTTGGACATGGACTAAATTTTATGTGGAAATAATGGAGCAGGGCCTTTTGAAGCAGGGAGATAATGTGGTAACAGGGAGAGTAACAGGTAGCAGGGAGATAACGCTGAGTGTGGTCCAAACCAAGTATATACTACTTGGTTTGGACCACACACAGCGTCACTCAAATAATTTATCAACAATCGCTGGTTGAAGTCAGCTAGCAACCCATTACTGTTTTGAATCATTTTTCCATCTTCTCGACCACCATTACGCTAAAAGTGGCCTTTGGATCTTGTGAAAATGTGCTCTTTCTGCTTCTACAAACTTTATCGAGTGACCCTTTGCCTGCTCGCCTATATTGTTTGTTTGTTTGTAAAAGCTTTATTGTACACACATAAATACAATTTAAGAGAATAACTACAGTACAAAGGCGGATTTATCCCACATAGGGATCTCTTCCAGTCAACCTTGGATTGAAAGGAATAGGTTTAAAATAATTGGCCAAGTGCGTGTCGGGCCACGCGCAGTGTAGGGTTCCGTAGTAACGAATGCCAACTTTGGGTTTATGCCAGTGAAAACGCCTAAAAACGAATTTTCTATTGAATTTGTACGAAATTTTATTTTTCCGCGTACATTGTATAAGTTGATCGCCTATAACTTTTTAATTTGTAAACCCTACTTAGCTCTGATAGTTTTCCTTTATAGTTCGTTATATATACTATAGCTGTGATTTTTTTCACGTGTCCATATATAACCATTTAGCAGATAGATGGGGGGACACTTGACTCTAACAAAAATGTTCACTTCAAAACCAAATATTTCAAAAACGGATCGCTAAATTGAAAAACTGTGTTCATAAGCTTATAATATTTTTGAAAGACCTATTCAACGATACCCCACATGATTGGTTAATCAAGAAAAAAAATTGTCTTTTCACTTTACTTGTATGGGAGCTACCCTAAAAAAAAATATTTTCTGTATTTTATTTTACCACTTTTTCCACATAATTAATATACATATCCAAGCCAAATCACGGCTTTCTAGTAATTATAGTCGCTGAGTAAAACCGCGGACGGACAGACAGACAGACAGACAGACATGGCGAAACTATAAGGGTTCCTTGTTTACTACGGAACCCTTAAAACAGGGTGGAGAGTGGGTATGATATGATTACTTGTAACTTCATAATACACTGCCCATATAATATTTAAAATGAATACCTACAGAATTACATATATATTAGCTGAAGCCTGCGGCGTTGCCGCGTGCAACATTTTTCACAATCCCACGGGAACCTCACATTTTCCCGGGATAAAAAGTATCCTATGTGTTAATCCAGTTAGTAAGCTCTACATGTAAAATTTCATTCCAATCCGTACAGCCGTTTTTGCCTGAAAGAGTAACAAACATCCATCCATTATGTGTGATTATAACCACAGTATAACTAAAAAATAAATAAACTAAGCATAAACTTACATATATACTTTAAAAAAAAAACTTTATATAGTTACATAAAAATGTACAACTCAAAGCACACGTTTCTAGGAGCTTCCTACTTCTGAATTTAAAAGAATGCAGAGATGAGGACATTTTTATCTTTGGGAAAAGGAAAGGTTTATTCCAAAGCCTGGCAGCTAGAACAGAGAAGAAATTGCCATAGTACTGAGAAGAATAAGTGGGTATCTGAAGGATTGGGTTGTTACTTGATCGGAGACGGGATATTGTTGAATAATGTTCGACATACAAATTTTAAATTCTTTCGAGCACGCTTCTACATACAAACATAATATCCCTTTTATGGTTATTCATGTAAGAAACTGATGATATCTAGAAAGACCTACATTAGCAACGAACCCTGATATTTTCATATAAGACGAAGCACGAAGCCCTACGCCCGCAATATTTGACGACCCATAAAAAGATCTGATGTCTGTCGCATCATCTCATCGATTTTCATGTTATAGCTAATGGAGTGAGCATATTTGGGCGGGCCACTTCCGATTCAAGGTACACTTTGAAGTTGAGCGGCAGACGGCAGCGGCAGCTGCACGTGCTTTGTGGCAATTGCCTGAGCGGAAGGCGACACTATTAGTTACTATGGTTTCGTATAAATTGACTTTTACTTTAGAACCACGCGACTGCATGTTGCGGCATATGCTACGAACGGCACGCGGCAAGTGAAGTGACGCGCTCTCAGTGAACTGAAATCAACTTATCGAGCTGCACATGCCGCATGGCACTTGCAGCTGCCACTGCCGCCTGCCGCTCAACTTCAAAGTGTACCTTAAGGCAAGTAGAAGACCGATAACATCACTCAGCATTCAAAAATTGTAATATGCAGGCTCTTTTTTTTCGTTCAAACATCAAATTTCCTTTCACCTTCCTAGTTTCTGATGTTTTCCTTCACCGGTATCAAATGGCGGTAATTCAAAGAACAGTAATGAGTCTGTTATCAGAGGTACGAGACACGCTTAGTATGGATTGGACTTAACTCATAAACGCACAACCAGAGCCTAAACCACCACCACCACTTCAAATAAAGAGGCACGTGGTGTTTCACAACTTCATTATTCTCTTATTAAAAATGCGTGCTTAGATTTAAAGTTGAGTACGGATTTCCGATCGCAATGGCGAAAATGCGAATCATATTAGTACGCGATGCGGCTAGCAATCCGTTACTATTTTGATTCCTCTTTCAACCTTCTCACCTACCATCACGCTAAAAGTGGCCTTTGAGTCTTGCGGCCCTAGTCCCTGTCTGCATAGCCGCTAGATCCAAAATGCTCTGTCTGTCTCGGTTTGGATACAGAAGTAATAGCGTATAATTGACCGAGCGAGCGAAGCGTCTCATCTTCGAGATTGGCCAAAAATAGTTTTGTACAGCTGTCCATTCGGCGTCCGGCGTTTCTCGCCTACAGGTCGCATTTCTAAACCGATTCTCGTGAAATTTTGTGAGAAGGTTGGAAAATTACATAGATTTTTTTGGGTCGATTTCGATTTTCGAATTTTTCTAAATGTCGGATATATAAAGGGGGGTGATTTATATGTGTTTATATATGTATATAATTTTCAAAAATGTCCTAATCTTCTATGTTACCCTTACGAAGATGCAATTTTTTATCTGACCAACTTAACTTCGACGGGTAGGGGGTAACTCGCTACGAGGTATACAGCTCACTGAGCCACTAGTAAGTACCTAAGTAAGTGTAAGTATGCGGCCCGGCCCGACCCGCTGTGGCCCGCTCTTAAGGCGGCCCTTCCCGGCCGCTTTGTTTTCAACGCGAGCATAGTTTGAAAACCTTGGTGTTTCATCCAGGGCAATGCTAGAAAAAGAGGCAAACCAAAAAGAGAGAGATAGCGCCTAAGGGCATGGTTTGCATTCTATTAAATGAAATTAGTATTATCATTAACTATCCATTGAACGAATATTAACTATTCATAGGGTGCGGAAATTTCATAAAACTTGATCCAGGAGATACGTGTTTATCAGAAAGCCTTACAAGTATGTGAAATAAATGTTTTGTATTCAACATTTTCATTACATTTGCGAGGTTTGTATCGAAATATGTTCTTTACTTTTACAATTTATGAGTACTTTATGAACGGTCGAAGTTCAGCTAAAATTTGTGCAAAAAAGCAGATTTTTGGAGGCTTATACCGTCTTAGTTTTTCTAAATTTTATTTTTTTATTTCAATAGAAACCTAGAAATAGCGCCCAAGATACCTGTGAGTTCAAAAGTTTTCAAGAAAGTTCAGATGCAACGCCATAATCACGTACGAGCGTTTGTATGAAAAGTAAGAAGGGAAGGCCGCTCTTAATTGCCCATTCCTAGAAAAAACATGCCTTGCCAAATATTGAGCGGGTGTCAACTGTTAGTTTATAGCTTTCTATTGAATTCAATAGTCAGTTTTATTGTTATCTTTATTTTTTACTGCTATTTTTATAGATTCGCTTACTTAGACATTCTAATGGAAATCTTAAATGCGTACATATTATACAATGTGTATTATTTATACTTGATGTGCGATGAACATTTGACGACCTCCGTGGCGTAGTGGTCACCATGCTAGTCCGCCACTCAGAGGTTCCGGGTTCGATCCCCTGTCAGGGCAAGTTTAAAATGGCCCTTTTAGAATTTTCCTGGGTCTTGGATGTTTATTTATTTAAATATGTTTTTGTTAAAAAATATAGTTTATATTGTAATTTAATACTTGATCAAACGAAATGTGCGGATATTAGACGAAATATTATCGATAAAAAAACGAAAAAAAAATTCGTTATGTTAGTTATTTAAAAAGGCACTTTAATTTTTACGTCAATTATTTTTTAACTGAATTCCTGTTTGGTATTGTTAATTATTTTTTTTTAGCTTCTTAAACTTTTAAGAAAATACGCCGTTTAATTAAAGGGAAAAAAAATAAAAATCGAAAAACGAACTTAAGAAAAAAAAAATAAAGTGTTAATAACGATTTTTTTTCGGTTTTTAATCTATACTATAATAAAAGAGTAAAAAAAATGTGTCTGTACATTGAAAATTTTTCAAAAAAAAATATTTGTGGCGATGGAGATATAGTAATAGAGTAAGAAAATAAAAAAAAAATGTCAAAATAAGTCTTAATGTCGGAGGGCCAATAATGCGAATGCGCAATTTGACTCCGCCGAAACTGTGTAACGGAACCCAACTTAGTGTCTCAGCACTGTATGCCAAAGTTCAGCGGCTGAATTTCAGCCAATGCATGCCTGCAATGTTGCTTTTGCCTGAATCGGACCCGTACCCGTACCCGTACCCGTACCTGTACCCGTATCCGTACCCGTACCCGTACCCGTACCCGTACGCGTACCCGTACCCGTACCCGTACCCGTACCCGTACCCGTACCCGTACCCGTACCCGTACCCGTACCCGTACCCGTACCCGTACCTGTATCCGTACCCGTACCTGTACCCGTAATCCCTCTTCCGCTCCCGCCGCCGCTCCCGCCGCTGCCGCCGCTGCTGCCGCCGCCGCCGCTCCCGCCGCCGCCGCCGCCGCCGCCGCCGCCGCCCCTGCCGCCGCCCCCGCCGCCGCCGCCACTCCCACCGCCGCCGCCGCCGCCGCCACTGCCGCCGCTGCTCCCGCTCTTGCCGCCGCCGCTACCGCCGCTGCCACCGCCGCCGCCACTGCCGCCGCCGCTTCCGCCGCCACCGCCGCTGCCGCCGCCGCTGCCGTTTCTGCTCCCGCTCCCGCTTCCGCTCCCGTTCCCTTTTCCACGTACCCGTTCCCGTACCCGTTCCGCTCTCGCTCCCACTAATGCTCCCGCTCCCGCTCCCGCTCCCACTCCCGCTCCCGCCGCCGCTCCCGCCGCTGCCGCCGCCGCTCCCGCCGCTGCCGCCGCCGACGCCGCCGCTGCTGCTGCCGCCGCTCCCGCTGCCGCCGCTGCCGCCGCTCCCGCCGCCGCCTTCACCGCCGCTGCCGCCGCCGCCGCCACTGCCGCCGCCACTGCCGCCGCCGCTCCCGCTCTCGCCGCCGCCGCCACCGCCGCTGCCCCCGCCGCCGCCACTGCCACCGCCGCTTCCGCCGCCGCCGACGCCTCCGCCGCCGCCGCCGCCTCCGACGCCTCCGCCGCCGCCGCCGCCGCCGCCGCCGACGCCTCCGCCGCCGCTGCCACTTCCGCTCCCGCTCCCGCTCCCACTTCCGCTTCCGTTCCCTTTTCCACTTCCGTTCCCTCTTCCGCTCCCGTGTCCGTTCGCCGCAGACGCGCCAAAGACGGAAGATTAAATTCTCATATCGGCACATCACTACAGTCCGGCGTTTCCACCGAACTTCAGCGGCTGAACTTCAGCTTATTTAGTGTGTCATCCCCACCGAACTTTAGACACTGAACTTTAGCCGCTAAACTTCGGCATAGTCTGCTGAGACACTTAAAGTTTACTGTGAGTGGTGCCAGTGAAACTGTATTTATTCCGCGTATAACAATTTTCCTTTTGAAAATACACAGTTTTACAAATACACAGTGTTTACTTGCTTTCCTATGAAAATAAGTCACAGTTTTAGAGGCTTAAAGCTGCTGATGTCGATCTAAGGACTGCTTTTTCGCATGGCCAACTTAATGTGGCTTTCTTCAGGGTTAGTAACACTTCAGCTCTTTTCATATTGGCTCCCGAAGGAAAGAATTAAAATAATATTGACTTTTAACTCCTAACACTGTTACAAGTACTTTCTAATCTCTCTCTATCTTTCTCTCTCATTAGTTGTTATTTATATTAATACGCCGGAGTCATAAAGTCCACGCGAACGAAGTCGCGGGCATCAGCTAGTCGTTAATATTTCGTCTTATATCCGCAGATTTTGTTTGATCAAGTATAAAAAATACACATTGTATATAAATCATGCCATTTTTAACCCCTCCGTTGCAAAAAGAGAGGAGTGTTATAAGTTTAACGTGTCTGTCTTCTATCTGTTTCTGGTATCGTAGCTCCCAAACGGAAGAACCGATTTTCGTTTAGTTTTTTTTTTGTGTCATAGATAATTTTATCCCGAGTGTTCTTAGCGATGTTTCATGAAAATTTGTTCAACCGTTCGAAGATCATCAGCTCTTTTCTAGTTGATGAGGAAATCTGGCTAACTTCCTTATGTCCTATCGATTCGAAATTTGGTGCCGTGTTACTTCAATGATATTGAAAGGATATGGTAAGGTAACCATGACCTGATCAGCCATTTGAAGATCATCAGCTCTTGAATAGTTGATTTATTTGTTAGTTTTCAGTGTTTATTTCTTGTGTCGCAGGGATTGTTTTTTTATTACTAAAGGTTTCAGTATGTTTTGTTAGACATACGTATCTAACAAAACATACTGAAACCTTTAGTAGAGTTGATTCAGTCTATAATACTGAACAACTGTCCCCAAGGAACATCTATCGAATTATGAAAAATAAATTTTTGCTTTCAATAGAAACTCTAATCAGCTTTTCGGTCATTTACCAACAATTTGTATGGGAGCTAAAAATATTTTCTATAATATAAGATGTGTGATCAAAAATTATCTTCTATAATGTGAGATCAGGTGTGTTTTCTACCCGTGCAAAGAAGATGGAGTGTATGTCATGGAAATAACGACGTTGTAGCGACAACTCCCTTGTGTCTTCTCCTCCTCCTAGAAACAGAAACGATAGGTAAAGGAGCATCGGGTCATAGGCTTCACAAGTCATTGGTGCGACAGGTCATTAGAGCGATGGGTCATTGGTGCGATAGGTCATTAGAGTGGATGGGTCATAGGTGCGACAGGTCATTAGAGTAATGAGTCACAGATGCGACAAGTCATTGGAGTGACAATTCACTGGAACGACAGGTCTTGGAGCGACGAGTCATAGGAGCGACAGGCAATAGAATGACGAGTCATAGGTATGGCACGTCATTGGAGCGTCGGGTCATAGGAACAAGAGGTCATTGGAGTGAGCTTGGACGAAAAGCAAACACATGAATACTTTAAAGCATTCCATGGTGAAGCTCGGTAGCCCGGCGCAAATGCGCATTACTAGCACTTTCGCAAGTAAAGCAACACCGGGCGTGGTCCGCACTTGGATGGGTCACCACAAGTGGCAGAAAAAATTCTCGAGAAAAAAGTACTTCGGAAGGCACATATAAACCGTTGGTCCCGGCTGTCATCATTGTATGGCAGTCGTCAAGATATGTCAGATACCTTTAGGCAGCTTAAAAACCTCATCCTAGTGTTGGCCACTAACACACACGAAAAACATACAACTTTCCATCCATTCGCATCCAATTAGCCCGAACAATAACAAACATCAGCTCAGCAATCACACAAACGACGTATGAACCCAACTCTCACGAGAATTTACGACCACATAATTCTCTCTGGAATTGGATTCCGACATTCGAGAGTAAAGTTAGACATTATTAGATGGCGTTTAAAATTAATAGTTTAGACGGAGTAGTGTTAGGTTAGCGCTCTTATAAACGAGCGACTGTACGCCCGCGACATCTGTCGGCGTCGGTCGGCGACCTGTGTTGCCGATAATCGCCGACGGTCACAAACGGTAGAGTGGCACATATCAATCTGGCACAACCTGTCCAAAACTGTCGCACGACCGACAGCGACCGTATGCGATTATCGGCGAGTATCGACGACTATAGGCAACTATTACCGAAGGTCGCACGACATTTTTTGACAGTTTGTGACAGATTGACATGTGTCTACTATTTGCGATAGTCGGCAACCATCGGCGATTATCGTCGACAGAGGGCACAAGTCAGGAACAGGTGTCAGTTGTCGCGAGCATGCTATCGCTCGACTGTAGAAGTAGTATATTTGTTTTGGTACGGATATATTAAGAGACGCGAATTGGATTCCAAGAGTAAAGTTAGGCAATATTAGATGGAGTTTAAAATTAATAGTTTATTAGATGAAGTAGTGTTAGGTAAACGCTCTTGTAGACGAGTGGCGGTATTCCCACGACATCTGTCGGCCACAGTCGGCGACCTGATAATCGCCAACGGTCGCAGACTGCTACAAACGGTAGCGTGGTACATGTCAATCTGCCACAATTTGTCAAAAACTGCCGACCGTCAGCGACCGTCGGCGATTATCGGCGAGTATCGATGACTATCGACGACTGTCGCCGAAGACATGTCACGCGACCGTTTGCGAAAGTCGGCGACCATCGACGACTGTCGGCAACTCAGAACACAGGTCAGGAACAGGTGTCACTTGTCGCGGGCATGCTGTCGCTCGTCTGTAGGAGTAATAAATTGGTTTGGTACGGACATATTAAGAATCCCCTTACCCTAGATTTTTCCATACAAACGTAGTCTACGTTTTATTTTGAAATGACATGTCAAATTTCGGTAAAAAATTGTCATCTTAAAGAAATAGCAATTATCTAGAGTTATGATTGGTTTCCTATAGTAAAATTAAAAACTGGATAGAAAATATAAGGTGTAGAAGTTTCCATACTGATAGTCAAATATGATATGATACACTATATTCTCTTTTTAGGTTCATATTTTAACTGTTAAAACTATTTATATGCCTAAGTATATGTAATTTCTTTGAAATGGCATAATTTCGTCAATAGCTGACGTGTCGTTTCAAAATAAAACGTAGACTACATTTGTATGAAAAAGTCTGATTCTGTCTTGAGTAAGGGGACTTTTATGAGACGCGAAGAACAACATTTATCGATAAGATCATGAATATAAAAGTGATGAGCAGAGGTAGGGGTAGGCCTAAGAAGAGATGTATGAAATGATAAGGGACTAGTAGAAGTGGGAGTATAACGGGGAATTTATTTTATTGGAACGAAGTTCCTTACGGCAGGCTTGGAGGAGATAGGGATTTTGCTGCGCGACCGAACTGAAAAAAATGTGATAGTAAAACCGTAAGGATGACCTCGTTAAATAAAACCGTTAAATGAGACGTGCGCAGGCGCGACAGTCGTATACACAAGCGAGTAGTGTATAATACCTTTCTCTTCCTCCCTCTTTCTTTTCGTTCTCTCATCTCTTCTCTCTCTATTACCACTCCACCCCTCCAATGCATAGTATATACTCATGAATTCATGGACAAGCACGTGGCGAATACTCACATTATAGATACATTTTACTCGTGAGTAGCCACGTTTATTCTTTTGCAAATTGTGTCGATTCTACATTAGCCGAAGGAACTTCGTTCCTACCTTGTGTCCCACGACACCACATTCTTTTTATTTAGGTATGTAAAACAGGTTTAAACAGTTCACAGTCATTAAAACTAATAGAAATACATACAAAATTAAACGACTAGACTTTAGCCCAAATAATACGCACTCAGCAACATCACAAATACACCAAACGTAAACATAATAATAATTATTAAACATTAAATCAAATTGCAATAATAATAATAATATCCCATTGTAGATAACATAGAAAAATTCAAAACCAGCTTTGCACAAAGATTCTACTGCTTCCTTGGTGCATTTCTATACAATAAAGCCAATAAACTGCTTAACATATACGTCTTGTCAAAAAATCCCTGTAAAAAGACTCTTACTAAATGGCTATTATCTCTTGACTACGCATCCACTGAAAACCTTCTGAAAACGATCTCGTCTCTCTTTACCTAATTAATTATTACCTAACTTCACAACACACATTTACAATATTCTCACTTACTCACTCACACACCACACGCACGCATGCACGCGCACACATAAACCTACACACCCCCTCAAACACACACACACAACCTCCCTCACACACACAAACGCTACCGTTACCGCTTTACTCTTTTCTACGCCAATCTTAAATTATCTTATAATTTAGTTCCAGTGTTATATAATTCTACATATAGTCTTTTAGTTTCATTAGTATATTTTCTCATATTGCTCCATTTCCTTTTGCCTATATCTTGATGTGCAATCTATCATAAGGGCGATGAGCCTGACGACCTTTAATACAGGAAGGCCATGCCTTCCTATCTAAGGCACCAGTTCTCTCCACTTATTTTAGGTTTTTACTATAAATAATAACCAAATTGTAAGCAAATAATAGCAGAGATAAATAAACGATTTATTTATTTATTTATTTATTTATTATCCCAGTGCAGTCAGTCAACGCAGGGCAGCTTGTGGCGAGCTGATGGTGAGTGGCGACACCACGTACCCTACTTCCAGGGGGACCATACACACATGCGCTTACACACACATACACACAGTTACACACCCCCCGCCTCTGTCTTGCCTTAACTGGCCGGCCAGAGTGGAGTCACAAGAGCAGAACATACGCTCCAGGGTGGAAGTGTATTGCACGTAATGGCGTAATAACGGGGAAACCCGCTCTCGGGGGTAAGCCCCGTGATGGTGAAACCGGAGCCGCACCTCTCGACACCCTCAGCTGCTCACACTGTGTTGCGCCCTGGCCGCATTTTCGTGGCTAGTTAGGTTGCCCACAGGCAGTGTAGCCAACGAGCAGCAAGTCACCATCTACGAGGCTAAAATTGTTGTGAGAGATTTTTAGGTAGATGTCCGTATCTCACTCCATAACCCAGCTATCCGGTCCACTAACATCCCATCCATAAAGCCCAAACCAAGTAAATCCCTCCCTGGCAATAGTTCGGCAACTGTGGAGGATTGTCCGTTAGTGCATCTCAATGGTACATTAAGGGATAGGCCTCCATTGATGCAGCCATCTCACTTTTAAGATAAAAAGGTACTAAAAGGCCTCTTCATGTTGGCTTTGGCCCCATGAACGCCTCAAAGGACCGGATCCCCATGGATCCATGGCAGAAAAGCGTACCAACATAATAATAATAGATTGATGAAATAATTTGCCGAAGCTTGAACCGAAGATGTCGAGTTCATTATTCTTAGCGAGGTAGTTATACAGTCTACACACACGAGTCATAGGATTATAGTATGACGTATTGTTCTTATGCACTGCTAGATGGAAGATTTGGGGATCACGTGTGACAAAACGAGTGTTAAAGTTAAGTGTGAAGAGTAATGAGGGTAAGTCCATATAAAATGAAAAATTTTATACTAATGTAACAAGTCCATATGTTTACGACGAGTCTCCAGAGACTTTAAGAGGGACATGAAGAGAAAAGTTATTAAACAGCAATTTTGAAATCCTGAGTCTTGGGAGTTTATTTAATTCTTAAAACGCCATGACGGTCACCTGGTGTCCGACAAGCAATTTAAAATCTAATCATCATCCGAGCGTATTCCCGGTTGCATTTTTAGCAGTAACGCTTCAGGGCCCGGCGTCCGCTACCTAACCAAGGAGATTTGAAGAGGTTACTGGTTTTTACACAGAGCGACTGCCGTCTGACCTCCGCAACCCAAAGTTCTTAATTAAAAATCTATTGTGTCTGCAATACTGGCAGTCAAGGTGTTAAGAATGTTCTGAAATATCGTGTATTATAAAGAACGAAATAGAGAAGGTAAACCACTTCGTTATCTCTGCCGATAAATCGTCACTGTGTACGTCTCTTTTCATACAGTGACACCGACGAGAACGTGGCTCTTAAAAAAAGAAAGGTAGATAATAAAGCATAAAAAAACTTTGGTATCAAGTAATTAGTAAAAAACAAAAACCCAACTGCCTTTTTGAATACCCAATGTCACTCCACTCTCCAAATCGACTGTCTCCGTGGTCCAGTGGTCAAGGCGTTCGCCTTGTGACCCAGAGGTCATGGGTTCGATTCCCACTGGGAAGCATACTTTGTGAAAAGTTGTTTCCAGTCTGGATAGGATGTTGCAGGCTTGAATCACCTGATTATCCGAAAAGAAAGATGATTCCGTGTTTCGGTTGGCACGTAAAACTGTGGGTCCCGAACGCTACCTAGCGTTTGATCATCATACTATCCAAGGATTGGTTCCTGGTTTTCCTTTCGGGTTGTGGAGGTCAGACGGTAGTCGCTCTGTGTAAAAACCAGTAACCTCGTCAAATCTCCTTGGTTAGGTAGCGAACCCTTGGCTCTGAAGCGTTACTGCTGAGGATGCAACCGGGAATACGCTCGGATGATGATGATGACTCCACTCTCCAAATCAAGACAAATCTAAATGAAAACTCTGAAGCTATCCACCAAGCAGTTCATACTTCTTCTTCTCGAGTCGAAAGGTTATAATAAATTTGACCAGTGTTTGGCCACGGCGACTGCCCGATCATTTGCCTCATTAAGGTCCTGCAATGTGCAGGAAGTGGGGCTTTTTGGACAGGACAACAAGTGGGTCATTGATTGGATAGCACCACACTCACATTTATCGTTTTTGGAGAAACGCCACCTAATTCGGTTCTCTTGACATCTCCCAACGCCAGTCCGGAGTCCATTTAACGACGTCCAGACTGCCCAGTTGAGCGTCCTATAGAAACATACATAAATACACTCGAAAAACATAATCCTCCTTCGGACGCAGTCATTTATTTTCAAAGCCAACCTACATTTCGCAATCTGTTTGAACACGAATATATTCAAAATTTATCTTCACTCTACATTTTCGACTATTGAAATATTCAATCCTCTCGCCATATTTTAACACAATATTTTCTCAGCTCCTAGCATGTTTATTTTAGATATTGGAAACTGACGAAGGGTTTAGGTGTCCTGGCTTTGCAAGCATAGATGATTCTTGAAATCAAATTTTTAACCAATTTCCAAAAAGGAACAATTGAATCCGATCTTTTTTTTATTTTTTCACTGATTATTCGAAAACGTCTGAAGCGATTTGGTAAATTCTTGTAATTCGAAAGGATATCTTGTCAGGTGGTTCAATAGGATTTATAAATAAATATATAGGGACAAATAACACTGATTGAGCTAGCCACAAAATAAGTTCGAGACTTAGCTATGGGATACTAACTCAACGATAATATATTTTGTAACAAATACATATATAGATAAACATCCAAGACCCAAGACAATTTGAAAAAGGTTATTTTCTAACTTACCCTGACCGGGAATCGAACCCCGGACCTCTGGGTGGCGGACTAGTATGGTGACCACTACGCCACGGAGATCGTCATATCGAAAATCATATCGGAGGATTATATCGAAATAGGTTGTGTGGTTTGGAATTGAAATCGGTTTTAAGGTTTGTAAAATTATGTACAAAGCAGAAACGCGTTCCGTTAAAAGTAAAATCATTTTTCAGCCCGGCCGCATAATGAAAATTTCTGTCAGAATACATCAGGGGGGTTACTCCAAAAGCGGTACGCAAGACGGACGTCACTGGGTATCCGCGTTTCAGTGTCCAGCTACATTGAGCACTATCGTATGATGATATAGTCTTTTTTGGTTTGACAAAATAAGACATCACTATCGTACGACTAACGTATTATTTTATGGAGTAACCCCCCTTAAGCCCGCCGGAAGGCATTCCAAGTCAAAATTCCAAGAGATTCCAGGGTCTAGAGCCAAACATACAAGCAGAGCTCATATATTTTGTTTTAGACCCTGGAGTCATGTGGTGGTAGATGAAAATTACCACACAAGAGTCCAAGCTCATAGGTACAAGTTGCGTCCAAAGAGGACAGAAGAAACGCACACCCGTTCGTTTGGCCACCAACGTGTTTTTGGTATGTCAATAATACTATATTCTCTCGATCTTTTACAATCTGCGCGGAAAAAGGAGCAGCTGGTACATTCTAAGTTTTTGCCTTTCTCCCAGACCAGAATGGAAGATAAATAAAAATATTTAAATTAAATAATTAAATTAATAAATTATTTTTAACTTTTTAATTTTAACTCATTGCAACTACGTAACCATTCACTGCGCTTGGCCCGACATGCACTTAGCCAGTTTTATTGAAAATACCAAAATCACAGTGCTCATAAACTAAAGTCCACGCTGAAGAAGTCGCGGGCAACAGCTAGTACTGAAAAATATATTGACATGTTATATTGACATTGAATATTACACTTCTAAATAGTGGGTAGTAGTGAAGAATAACGCATGCTTAAAATGCGTGTGTACTATGGGTGATTTGAAGTCACGGTAGCACAATGCACTCACGGCGTTAACGTGAGGGACGCGGGTTCTATCCCACTCTCGTAGCGAACTTTTCCATCACATGTCTTTATTTGGATATTGACATGTCTAACTTTTTATATAGGATCCATAAATGTAATTTAAAAATGATACGAAATATTGGGTAAAAGTAAAAGGCCCCTGTAATACGGATGTTGTTTTTTGTGTAAAGTGAACGTGACCCTGATCGAAAATTCGTAAGACGGATGTAGAGTAGACAGCCCAGTGTTGCCAACGAGGTCTTGTCAAAAGATACCTGAAATGTACAAAAAAGTAACCTTCTATAAAAAGTAAACATTTACATTGTTAACCTACTTTCAAAAAATAAGGTTATAAATTTTTCAAAATCTATTATTTATTTTTGAAGTGAAAATATATAATAGATTAAAATAAAACTTCTTTAGCGGCGTTGTGCACTTTAAACTAGCGTCAGGGCGTCAGGACACGTGACCTGATCGCAAATTCGTAAGACGGATGGAGAGAAGACAGCCGGCCCGCGCGGCGTGGCGTAGGAGAGGAAGTAACCCCCACTCTTTCTACGGCGCGGCGAAAATGTATGCCTGCGCCTACTGTTTCGTTTAGGCGGCGCAGGGCGCTTGCGCAAAAGTTCGTGTGTGTTTATGTCACATCGTGCCACGCGCATCCATGGAAATAAACAACGTTAATATTCAAGTTTTCACTTCTGCCGGCACTCCCGGAGTGCAACCCGTCGTTTTTTTTTTGCTCATTTCCTCGGTCTTCTTTTTCTGAAAAGCAAATAATGACGAAGATACAGCGTTGTTAAACTTCGCGTGACGTCACGATCAGCTACGTTTTATAACCACAGGTGACATAAATCACTCCCACTCCGATAATCCCAAGTGCTGTATCTTTGTGAATTTTTACTACCTACTTCACAAAAAACGAATAAGTATGGGTCCTTTATATTTGCATAATTTAGTTGACGGACTAAAAAATAATATATTTTTACCCAGTCCACGTCCCTACTATTAGCATTCCCATAAACTAGCTGTAATTTAATTAATACTGGCAACCTAAAATGTGAGAAAATGGTAACACCGCCAAACTGCTGTCAACTGTCAAGTTTGACATTAGAACGATTGCCGCGTTTTTAGCATGACGCGAAATAATTTTGTAAAAGCGTAAAAATGTATTTATGATACCAATGCAGATTAAAAAAGATTTGAAGAGCTTACAGGTTTTATTTAAAAGAACCCGAATGAGGAAGTGTGTCATGCTAAGACGATCCGGAGATCGTAACACTATTAAGGTTCTTGTAAGTAAAAGGCCCTTGTAAGTACAAGGGCCTTACACATACATTTACAAGTGTAGATATATCTAGTAAGACACACATAGTAGATGGAACTCCAAATGTAAAATAAAAATAAATTGTTTGATTAAACTACCTGAATTTTTCGGGGTCCAGTGCTGCCCCTATTTGAATTAAATCATTTAAAAGGAAACGGAGATATAATTTAAAATTTTGTCTTGATCAGGCTCCAGGTGAGAACATGAAGCTTCTCTACGCACATACGCCAAAAGTGGCCGTTTTTCGCAATTGTGCATAGAAAAGCTTCACGTTCTCACTTTAAACTGTAAACAGTAGTTCATAAAATAGTTTAAAGGGTTACCTAGAGCCTGGTCAAGACAAAATTTCAAATTATATCTCCGTTTTCTTTAAAATGATTTAATTCAAATGGAGGCAGCACTGGACCCCAAAAAATTCAGGTAGCCCCTTAATACATACACTCTGTATTCATCATCCACATTATGTAGAACTCTCTCACTTTTAAATCTGGCTTCAACGAGGACCAAAGCTTTGTTGCGCTGAACCAGTAAATAATGAAAAAAGTGCATAACGTTATGAACGTTTCTTATTATTCTTTAATTTGCTGGCCGCAGCCATTTTCTCCAATCTCTAGCCAGACGCCGGCTTTATTTTCCTAGAAAATAGTGGGGTCGATAGGGTTGCCCGCGACTAATAAATAAATACGGTGAGATTTTTACCCTAAATTTAGTTTACGATACTAATCATATTCCTTGAAAAACAGGGTAAAATACGCGCAATTGTATACTTACTGATCCGTGCGTCAACTCGTGAACGGGTGCTGCCGGGAGGGACTGGTCAGCTCGGCTTCGCTTTTTTGACTACTTAATATTTTTTATTACGCAATTTATGTTTGTTTACTTGTTCGCAAGCATTACATGTTATAATGTGTCAACATTGTATTATATTATAAGTATTTATTAATTAAAAGACAATTATAATAATATGACAAAGCCCTTCTGGCGAGTAGGCGACCAATACTGTGAAAATGAGTTTCTTTCGGCGTTTCTTCTCAGCAGTGGGCGTTACGAAGCGCTGGTATCGGTAGCTTTTCTTTAAAAATAAATTAAATTTTAATAAACTTTACACGTAACATAAATTATACTTATTGATGTGTAAAAGTGCCTGTAAAGGTCTAATTACTGAATAAACATTTGAATCTTTGAATCTTTGACTTAACGTAAATAAAAATATTGCCTACTTAGCTGAATAGTGAAAGACCGAAAAATTCGGTAAAGGAAAACATCGTAAGGAAACACAATAGTGACTATCAAATATTGTTATAGGCATGACAAATGGCAAAATATATTTAGCCCATTGGTTTGATTATTAAAAAATATAGTACACGTATTTTTTCTTATTTCTGAGAAACAAAAATCTACAAAGATACAGCGCATTGAAATTCGCATGACGTCACGGCTATGTACGATTTTCACATAGAGGCGACGTCGCAAGCCCCCACTCCGGAACTTAGATGCTTCGTATCTTTGTAAATTTTTACTTTATTGGCAAACTGAAAAATATGGGTCAATTATTTTTTACTAATCTTAAAGACGGACTTATTACTGTTATACTTTTCTAACCCTGTCGTCACCTCTATTCTGTAAAATAGAAAAGATAACAGCAAACAATTCTTATCTCTGCACAAAAATCATCATTTGCGTGTTTTTAAATTACTTTAAAAAATATTGTTATTTGATTCAAAATAAAGTAATTTCGTGAAAAAAGAAAAATAAAGGAGGTTATCGATTCGCATGTCATACAGGGCTACTGGTAAGCAACGCAAAACCTCATAATATAAATCTGTAAGAAAATAATAAAAAATATAAGAAAAAAAATTGGACTCTCCATAGAAACAAAGAAAATTGTCTTGTTCGGGGATGGATTTCCGGATGGGATATGGACTGGGCGCCTTTAAGTCTTAAGCACTCGTATGATATAGTACCTACTTCGGTTGCCTACGCTATAATAATATAATTATACCATTCTGTAAAATGTTTTTGGCAAATAAAGAATTTATTATTATTATTCACTTTATTTATTTTAAATATTCTTAGATTAGATTTTTTTATACAATATCTATAAAAAGTAAAATATAAAAAAATCTACAAAATATACACACTTTATAAAAAAACCTAATCTAGCTGCCCACTGGCAGCGGGGCTTTAAGGCCCAAGCTACCGGCGGTTAAGGCCGCAGAGAGAAACCTCCTGACAATGCGTGCCGTGTCCAGGAGTACTGCCTTCTGTATCTGACCCTTGATCCAGCCATCTAGCGAGAGAGTCTTGAGGTGTTGATCAAGACTCTTCGCTATAAGACCGTTCGCCGGGTCATCGGGACAATGATCGTTGAATCCACATTCCACATGGCAGCTCCAGGTGATCAGTGAATTTGTATAGGAGGCCCATTTTTTTTTGCAATGTTTGTCTTTTTTTTCTCGCAGATCTATGATGTGTTAGGGGGGTGTGATTTTGATGTTAAGAGCAGCCTTCCCGTCTTACTTTTCATACAAACGCTCGTACGTGATTATGACGTTGTAACTACTTACTCTTTCTTGAAAACTTTTGAACTAACAGATATCTTATGCGCTATTTCTAGGTTCCTATCGAAATAAAAAAATAAAATTTCGATAAACAAATTCTGTACACGACTCCAAAAATCTGCTTTTTTGCACAAATTTTTACCTGAACTTCGACCGTTCATGAAGTACTCATAAATTGTAAAAGCGAAAAAATTGTTTCTACAGAAACCTCGCAAATGTATTATTTTTTTTAAATAAAAAATCATATCTTCCTCATACTTGTAAGATTAAGTGAAAAAAACGTATTTCCTGGAACAAGTTTTATGAAATTTCCGCATCCTATAAATAGTTAATATTCGTTCAATGGATAGTTAATAATAATACTAATTTCATTCCATAGAATGCAAACCGTGCCCTTAGGCGCTATCTCTCCCTTTTTGTTTGCCTTTTTTCTAGCATTGCCCTGAATGAAACAACAAGCTTTTCAAACTATGCTTGATGTAAGTGTGACAGTAGGTAGTAGTGAAAAACTAGAATGTTTGTGGCGAAAAAAAAAGACACTCACGTACAAAATAATCATTAAAACAATAAACTACAAATAATACACACCATTAAGTAGTCACTGTGATAAACAATACCTACGATATACGGTCAAGTGCGAGTCGGACACGTGCACGTACCATTATCTAATAGAAAATCAAGTTTGTTGTATGGGAGCCCCACTCAATTTATTTTATTCTGTTTTTAGTATTTGTTGTTATAGCGAAAACAGAAATACATCATTTGTGAAAATTTCAACTGACTAGCTTTCACCGTTCATGAGATACAGCCTGGTGACAGGCAGACGGACGGACAGACGGACAGCGGAGTCTTAGTAAAAGGGACCCGTTTTTACCCTTAACCTTAAAACGGGTTAATAGTCTAGTCAAGACTGTAATATATTTATTTTATTTCACTCGATGGTCAACCCTAATTTCATTTGTTTCATAATTTCTTTAAGACCACTTTGTCAGTATTATTGGCGGTTCATTTACTTTAATGTGGCGAGAAAACAATTTTCTTCAGCACTTAACTACGAGCTACTGTGCTGATTTAATTAATATACCGAGTAATAGGCAAGCTTTCGAATATACTTTCAGATTTGTGTCCTTTGTCCATGATGTTATTGGATAGGGACAATACTATATAACAAATCCGAGGTTTTCAAATTCAAATATGTCTTTACTAGCTGTAACCCGCGACTTCGTCCGTCCGTCGTTTGCGTAGAAGTTGAAAATGTTTCTGATAGGTTTTTTACGTTATAAATTGTGTTATAATATCCCGCTCCCGTTACCGTCATTTGCTAGAGCAAAAGAGAACAAATTATCTATTTGTCAAAATTTTTTTGTCTCTCACCCAAAAAATGACGAATTTTCATAATAATATAAATTCGCAACCCCTAATGCACCCAAGGGGATGAAATTTTTAAAATCTTATTTCTGTATTATTATTTTTTATCGACCACTAATTCAAAAGTGACGAAGATTCATGTAAAAACTTGCAACCCCTATTTCACCCCTATAGGGATGTTATTTTCAAAATCTAATAAATGCATTATTATTTTCTACTAACTATTATTATAAATTAAAAATTTCATGTGTCTATCTTTAAAAATTACGAAGTTCCATACAAACTGGCAACCCCTATTTCACCCCCTTAGGGATGGAATTTCCAAAAGTCCTTTCTTAGCGGACGTCTCCTAGTCACAATCTACCTTCCTACCAAATTTCATCTTCATTGGCTATGTGGTTTTCGAGATTTCGTGATGAGTGAGTGAGTGAGTGATTTTCGCTTTTATATATACTTGTATAGGTATATATCATAGGATATTTATAATATCTCTTTTCTTGCACAGTTGATGACGTGAAATGATTACTTACAGCTAAGTTTACTGCCGCTTCTTAAGCGCTAGTGCAGAAGCGGCAACCAACCAATCCATTTCAGATGTGGGTAGATATTATAGAATAAAGACAATACTATAACAAATCCGAGGATTTCATATTATTTTTCAAATATACCTTTATTATTATAGAACATTTATAATATGTCTCAATAATCGGCATTTTGTTTTGTTGCACAACTATTGACATCAATTGGTTCCTTACAGCTAAGATTGCTGCCGCTTCCTAAGCGCCAGCGCAGAAGAAGTGGCAACAAACCAATCTATTTCAGATGTTGGTGTCCAAATACCTACATCTACATACGTGTCTCGATTCTGGTCCAATAAAGTCTATTAGGTTACCATCGACACGACAAGAAGAAATATAACTGTCATCGGAATGACACCGAACATACGCAACCGAATTTCGGCATCACGACGCCACATTCCGTCGCTAAAAATAGGAATTCTCAGAAAAACTTAGGCAAGACACGTAAATGTCGTTCCAATACATTGACACGTTACAATAAACCGAATAGACCATTTCTTCGTGTCACGAAGATTATTGCTCCTGTCAATGGAGATAAGGTCGTGGGAAACATTTCGCGGAGACAATCTTTTTGTCATAAGTAAGTACCTATGTTCTTTATTACATTCAGCATTGTAACGTTTCGTCCAAATGGTTCATTGATTGAGCTATCGAAGCATAGATACGTAGTTCTCCAAATCTACGTTTTTATATACATGAAGTTAATGTTACTTAATATTTTTAAAGTTTTAACATGATGAAACTAAATTGGCTACCTCTACGACCTGTGGTCATTTTGAACAGCTGGAGTCGGGTTCGATCTCCGGTCAGGTCAAGACGAAAAATGATCTTTTTCAGATTGACCTGGGTCTTGGATGTTTATCTTTATATGTTTTTGTTATAAAATGTGGTATCGTTGAGTTAGCATCCCATAACACAAGTCTCGATCTTACTTTGGGGCTAGCTCAGTCTATGTAATTTGTCAAAACAAAAAACATTGGTCAAATATGTCTCGCGAGTTCACAGTTTCAACTTTTCATTCCAATTTTTAGGATGTATGGTCCCGCTTTCAAGCCAAAATGGGTGAATGTATTGTATTGTAATTGGACAAGTACAAAGTGTTTACGCCTCTTTGCAGAAAGTTATCTTCTTATAATTTTCAGTTTTCTTGGTTCTTTTCTCCATCCCTGTCGGACACGAACTTCTATGCTTTGTTGAAGGGAGAGGGATGCTTCCCGGCTGGAGCGCATGCTTTCACGAAGAGTGGTGACTACATAGGAGTTTTTTGTTTGTGTCAACGCTGTGATGTGAAAATTTGAAACCCGCTACGCATAAAAATAATTAAAAAATAGGGAAGTTGCCGTATCGCTCAACTGGTCGCCAGAATAGAGGACTGACGTTCCAACAGGTACGTGTTCTGTGTCCAGTAATTTCCTACCGCATCACACACATAGCTTATGCCTTAGATTACCAAACGCGCACACATAGCTTATGCCTTAGATTACCAAAAGAAATAAAAATATTTTTTATTAGTCAAAATTTGAAGTTAAACTGAAGTATATAAAGTTCCCATAGAATTGTTAAATAGTTCACTACCGATTGACCACACGGGTAATACTGAGGCAACAGCTAGTACTGATATACATACGTTTTCTCTTCTATAATGATTAAAACATCCGTCAATAAGATCATAATCTTACACTGTGTAGTGTGTACGGTACGCCTTAGAAGTGGAGTTCCAATTTCTGAGACTTACCGTACGTCAGTTCATCGGTCCCCCTTTTACACTAACTTCTAAGTCAGAAGTAAGTACGCTAACTTCACTGTACAAGCGGCGAGATCCTGTAATGCCTTGTCTGAGTCCATTATTAATGCTATTGTTTAAGTATTGTATTCAAGTCATGTACAGACCAGACCCCGTCTGGCTAACGTTTCACTATATTCTCTCCATCCATCGGTTTTCCGGAAGAAATCATTTTTAGCAAAAAGGCCGCCCATTCCATTGTACCTACTTACTTTTAAATTTAAATGCTTTTTCTGTATGTATATTTTAATTTCCTTTACATGCACGGGTCTTTCACCCCGGTCCTTTGAGAGACTTGCGTGGGGATACAGATTCAAGACGTAGAGGCCCTTTGGAGAAGGTGATGTAATGTGGCGCTCCCGCCAAAACCCATTCCTGAATATACCCTTGAATAGGTCACCTGCCATAATCATGATAACTGACTATTGTAGGCAGGTGGTGGCTTGCCGCCTAATAGATGAGCCCCTCAAACGCGCCGACAATAATTGCCGGCAAAGGAGCAACACCGGTGCAGGCGACTCAGGGGTGTCGAGAGGTGTGCTGCGCTTTCTCCGAAGTTACTCGCTGCGTTAACACTTCCACCCTCCTCTCTGCACGGCCAATTAAGGCAATGCAGAGCTGAGAGCCCTGCAAGTCCTCTTGAGTCTCCACCCCGACCGACGAAGTCACGTCGGGGACGAGGGCTCTGACCAGCTCTCTGGAGCACTCGGGTCCGTGGTGTCGTGACTCAACACTTGTTATTTTTTGGTGTACAATAAAGTATTACTTCCATAACCGTGCTTTGAACACAGTCCAATCAGTTTGTCACGGACTGAATTGCTATATACATAGATAACATATTGCTACAAAGCAATGTTTCATGCAGTTACATCACAGTTGCGAAATGGCCTTGCAATTCATCGGAGATGGGTCTCTCTCAGTGATTGCATCGTGCATCGATGTATTCCACTATTTCGGAAATTATTTCACCCCTGTTTTGTCACATCTGTCTGTTATAACCAGAGGTCGGAATTACGTTGAGTTTTTTATGTACTTGCATCGAAATGTTGATATTAATATGGATCTTCCCGGGATTTCTAATGGACAATCCAATGTTGCTAACAATATTACAAATAAATAATCATAAAAACCTCAGAGATAGATAAGACAAATAAAACAAAGATAATTACATACAATTTTTAAAAAGTATTTACATTAGTATTTTTATTAGTTATAACATATTGGCAACGTCGCGCGTGCAGTGGTATAAATTGTGTAGAAGTGAATAACTTTTTTTTTAAGAAATCACAGGATTTTTCTGCTTTTTAAAATTAATCCCGGGTTTTGAGGCATGTCCACTTTATTCTTTCGCTGTATGAAATCAGTGTAAGTACATAAATAACTCTACCTAATTCCGACCTTTGGTTTATAATATATGGAGAATACACCACCAACTCAGTTACACAACGTAGAAGAGACAACGTGGTAATAAATCGCACCACAGACTATAATAGATCACTATAGTAGGTATAATTAAATTAAAATAACACTCAAAAATCAAACAAAAAATTGACATCTCCATACTAAAAAGTGCAGACGCTAGGGCAAGTTGTACTGATACATATAATTGTATACTCATACATACAATTTGTATGAAAGAGACTTTTCTGTCACATAAGTTTTATCCAAAAACCTAAACATTGTTAGAAATCGATCGCCTCTTAAACTATAACTCACACCAGACAAAGACCTAATAAATGTCAGATCTTTCATCGGGCTATTATAATACAAGTACTTTTGTGACATCGCGCGGGCTCCAGCACTCCTCCGCCCCCAGCTAAGTAGTTCTTCTAACTAGAAGGGCTACTCAACGGATCTAGTGCCTATAACTCACGACCCTGACTACCTAATCTGTACCTAGTGTTCTTGTGAATCTTTGTAACTAATGTAATGTAATGGTTGTTCATTATACCTATCTCATTTGCCAATATCTAGTCTTTCCTTTATCTCATCTATCCTCCTAGATCCTAAATCTAGGTTTAACTAACCAAAACGGTACACTTTATGAACGATAAGAATGTATTACGAAACTTCCAGAAAATACACGCTCAAGATGTTTTTGTGGTTTGATTATTTCTTTTTTGCTTTTCTTTTGATCTTCGCGTTTTCGAGACGAAGGTGATTCGCACCAATTTCCACCAGGTGGCGATCTCCCCTGAGCAGACTGGAAGTGCCTGATCAGGTTTCGGACTGGTGTTGGGAGATACTCAATAATTTATTGCTTCCTTAAATGATAAATAAGTACATGCAGATTAGATCGCAAGTTAATACATAGATGATTCCACAATCACTTAAGAGTCCCTTTACCCTGGACAGAATCAGACTACCCCATACAAACGTAGTCTTCTACGTTTTATTTGGAAACGACATATCGGATATGGGCAAAATTACGTAATTTTAAAGAAATTGCAATTATTTAGGGTTATAATTGGATTCCGTCCGTAAAATTATGAACTTAAAAGAGAATATAGTGTATTATATCATATTTGACCATCAGTATGGAAAACTTCTCCACCCTTCTTCTTTCTTTGCAGTTCATAATTTTACCGTCGGAAACCAATTATAACCTTAGATAATTGCAATATCTTTAAAATTACAAATTTTTACCGCAATCTGAATGTCGTTTCAAAATAAAGCGTAGACTACGTTTGTATGGACAAGTCTAGGGTAAGGGGATTCTTAAGGACCCTGATAGGCGCTGGAATAGGAGAGATGTCACGAAAACCGAGTGGGGTTTTCCAAACAACGATCGTTGTGACTGTGGAGCTGTTCAAACCATGGCCCACCTACTGTCGTGTCCCAACTGCCCAACGCCCTGTACAATGGAAGACCTAAACTCGGCTAATGACAGAGGCGTAAATGTGGTCACACATTGGTCACACTCATTTAATATTTATATGTATAACCTAGTCCATTCCGACTCGCTAAGAGAAAGAAGAAGGTGATTCGCACACCGCTCCGGACCCCGCTGTGTAGGGGCTGGGCTGTATGCAAGTATCTCAATTTGTATAGAAAACACACTGACATCTCGTCTACGCTAGTCGTTTTTGTATGGTGGCTCCGCGCTATGCAGAGGGATGCGGAGCAGTGTGACAATCGCCGTAATTAATTAGTCGATAATCTTTCGTGCTGGTCTGGAAGAGAAGAAAAACTTAGAATGTTCCAGCATATCTTGCCATGCAGTTCGTAAAAACCTATACAAGGAATCAGTCAATAAGCGAATTGAAGCTAGAACCACGATTTTGATTACTCTTTTTAGAGTTTTTTACCCAAATGGTAAAAACGGGACCCAATACCAAGACTCCGCTGTCCGTCTGTCTGTCATCAGGTTGTATGTCATAAACCGTGATAGCTAGACAGTTGAAATTTTCACATGTACTAAAAACTAAATAAATATTTAAGTGGGGCTTCCATAAAACAAACTTGATTTTTTTATAGCTAAGTGTACAAAACCCTTCGTGCGCCAGTCCGACTCGAACTTGGCTGGTTATTTCTACCTTCTCTTCCATCTTCACGCTCAAAGGCCACTTAGGCCTTTGGATCTGGCGGCCCTGGGTTCTGTTTGTAATTTTTGGCCTTCTATACAAATTGTTTATTCAGATGATCCAGATTACCACGACCTCCGTGGCGTAGTGGTCACCATGCTGGTCCGCCACCTAGAGGTCCCGGGTTCGATCCCCGGTCAGGGTAAGTTGGAAAATGGCCTTTTTCAAATTGTCCTGGGTCTTGGATGTTTATCTATATATGTATTTGTTATAAAATATAGTATCATTGAGTTAGTATCCCGTAACACAAGTCTCGGACTTACTTTGGCGCTAGCTCAATCAGTATAAATTGTCACTATATTTTTATATTTATTTATTTAGATTTGTATAAAAAGCAAAAATTTTTTTTTTATTTCAATTTATGTTCCACGGGGAACTTTCTTCAGTATCATGCACTGAACATCACCCATTAAATACTTTCAATATATTTTTTAAGGCATTACTTTTCAAATTAGCACGATCTCACCATATGCACATAATTTTCTAGAGCAATGCAGCCGCCAGGAATAAATAGCAAAGAATCTAGACGTCCAGACGGCTCTGAGTTATATCACTCGTCTAGGTCACTGAGTAAAGGAGATCAACATAATTATCTTGACAGACGCGCGCTTTACCAAAAATCAAGAAGAATCACGTCAAGAAAATGAACAAAATATAAAAGGAGAGTACAGTCATGGCATAATGAATAGTATATAGTGATCTTTAATATTATAAATGCAACAAATAAAGTATTTTTCTTTCTTTTTAAATTACCCACCCATCTGGTCAGTGTGAAGATGGAGAGTGTAGGCCAAATCCTCTGAGTGGTCTGGTCTGGTTTGGGTTGTGCTGCAGTGAAGACTAAAAAAGACCTGAAGATGATGATGATCATGAATATTGAGTTTGCCTGTACCGATACTAATAGTTATGCCTTGTTCCTTCCAAAATGATTTGTATCTTTTTTTTCTCTCACGGAATTTTGTTTGTTAAGTGAAAACATCGTCCTTATAATTGTTGTTAAAACAGCGTAACGATGTGAATTGTTACCATGTGCTATAATATAGTGATGCAAGTAAAGACAAACAGTTGAATGACGTCATTAAATTTCACAAATCCCTTACTTCAGAGCTAACCAACAAAGTGAATACTAAGTATACCTGTCAAGACCCGGACAGCTTTTTAAGAGCAGCCTTTCCGTCTTACTTTTCATACAAACGCTCGTACGTGATTATGACGTTGTAGGTGATCTTTCTTAAAAACTTTTGAACTAATAGATATTTTGTGCACTATTTCTAGGTTTCTATCTAAACAAAAAATGAATATTTGGAAAAGCAAGTTCAGTATACGCCTGCAAAAATCAGCTTTTTTGCCCAAATTTTACCTGAACTTCGACCGTTCATAAAGTACTCATAAATTATGAAAATAAAAAAAAGTATTTCGATAGAAACCTCGCAAATATAATGAAAATTTTAAATAAAAAACATTTATTTCACAAATTTGTAAGGCTTACTGACAAAAACGTATAACCTGGAACAAGTTTTATGAAATTTCCGCACCCTATGAATAGTTAATATTCGTTCAATGGATAGTTAATAATAATACTAATTTCATTTAATACAGTGCAAACCATGCCGTAAGGTGCTATCTCTCACTTTTTGGTTTGCTTTTTTTCTAGTATTGCCCTGGATGAAAAAACAAGCTTTTCGAACTATGCTCGCGTTGACGACAGAGCCGTCGGCAAGGGCCGCCTTAAGATGCTACTTCCATTGTTTTACTATTGAGTCTGGTACTGCCGGTTTTGAAGGGTTAATAAAAAATCCTATTTCCGTAGGACTGATAAAAACAATACCACGCGGGCCTCAACTAGTTATTTTATAAATTATAAATCATCATCATCATTACAGCCGCATAACGTCGACTGCTGGTTGGCTATGGCTATAGGCCTCACCCAAAGATTTCCAAAACGACCGATCTAGAACGGCCTGCATCCAGCGCTTTCCCGGTTAGGTCAGTGACCTTGGTCAGGTCGTCTGACCACCTTGGGGCTGGGTGTCCTACGCTTCGTTTGCCAGTACGTGGTTGACATTCGAGAACCTTTTTGCCCCATCGGCCATCGGTTCTTCGCGCTATGTGTCCCGCCCACTGCCACTTCAACGAGCTAATCCGCTTGGCTATGTCAGTGACTTTTATTCTCCTACGAATTTCCTCATTTCTGATTAGATCGCGTAGGGAAACACCGAGCATAGCCCTCTCCATAGCGCGCTGAACGACCTTGAGCCTTTTTATGAGATCCATTGTAAGGTACCACGTTTCAGAGCCATAAGTCATCACTTTCGTCTTGAGGCACTGAGGTATTTTGGACGAGAAGAAACTGCGTAGCTTCCCGAACGCTGCCCAGCCGAATCGGATTCGTCAAAAGACCTCTTCCTTGAAGCTGGAACTTCCTGCCTGGATCAATTGACCCAAGTAGATATACAGGTCTACAACTTCGAGAGTGGAGCTACCAACACAAACATCCCCCAAAACAAATAAATTATAAAGTTATCTCCCTATTCCTGTAATCTACAATCGCTAGTCATGGATTCCAGCACGAACGTGACTTCGCGGCACATCTGTATTTATTGGCTCGTTCAGTTGCAGCGGTAGTTTCCGGTTTCCGGCGAGACGGTCGTTATTCTAACATATATCGTTTTCCGATTTGTTACAGCCTCCTCCTCGTCTAAGCATGTTTCCGATTACATCTTTAGATTTTTCAAATTGCAATCTGTGCTAATTGAGTCTAGTATATAATGTTTGTTCGACAGTCACTTGAGTATCCTTGATCGGAGCTTAATGAAATTTGGTGAACGTGTAAATATAGCAAATAGAATTTAATAATTTGAATAAGAACCCAATTGGTCAAGGGGTTACCGAGATATGGGGTTCGCGAGTTCACAGTTCGGAGCGAGCTACAATGCGACACAAATAAATTGAACAAAAATGGCGGACTACAAAGTATTTTTGTACAAATTCCCAGCACGTAGGTTGAACCAAAAAGGCGGTTATCGGAGCAGGTACAAATAATGCGCCGACGACTGCCATTTTGGTTCAACTTACGTGTCGGGAATTTGTACAAAAATACTTTTAAGTCCGCCATTTTTGCTCAACTTATTTATGTCGCATTGTTCTAATTTATATATTGAAAGATTGTTTTTGTAAGCGCTCTTAGTCAGTTCAGACAGAGCGAGGTTTTTTTTATGACACTCGTAAATAAACTTTAAACTACATAAAGTTCAAAATGCGAACCAGCTCGCGCGGTCTCGAGACCGCGCGCTTTGTCACGTTTATACACTAAACTAAAATGGACTATGGTAATACGGTATTATTTTCG
Organism: Acrobasis suavella; assembly: GCA_943193695.1. NCBI lineage: Eukaryota > Metazoa > Arthropoda > Insecta > Lepidoptera > Pyralidae > Acrobasis > Acrobasis suavella. The sequence goes on from OW971939.1 coordinate 985,266, forward strand.
ATTGAGTTAGTTAATTGCTAGGGCATTTTTCCTCTCTGTCTGAAATGACCCAGACCTATCGGCGACTGTCGCAAACGGTCGCCGACCGTCGCAAACGGTCGCATGACACGTGTCAATTGTCACAAACTATCAAATAGTGCCGCGCAACCGTCCCTCGGTGACAGTCGGGAACCGATAGGTGTCGCGGGCATACTGTCGCTGGTCTGTAAGAGCTCTAATAGGTATTAATACAAAGCGTTGACCAGCGGGCTCTATTAGGTACAAATACAACGCTGGTCACCCAAGAACTTAGTGCAATGTGCGAAGTATTAAAAGGATTTGACTGTGAACTGCACTCGGATGAAAAAGGTTTTACGCTGGCCGACACCCGACGTTGGTTAAACATCCTAAAAATGATGTTTATAGGGATTTTTATGGTGAATTTGAGGTTGAACTAGTCGCGGCATCGAACTCACAGGTGGGCGCGGTCTAAAAGCATGCTGTCTCACCTAACATTGTGTTCAGGCGAAGCAGTGAGGTGAAACGCACGATAATTCATGGTAAACTGAGCGCGTAAATAAATACGTAAAGTCCTTTGGGAAAAGGGGTTTTATGCAAAAACTACTGCATTAATCATTTACAAATAATGTTTATTAAAATCTTAATCTGTGTCGGTATGGACTGTTTTTGGAATTTTATTGGCATGGTTTGCATTCTATTAAATGAAATTAGTATTATTATTAACTATCCATTGAACGAATATTAACTTTTCATAGGGTGCGGAAATTTCATAAAACTTGTTCCAGGAGATACGTGTTTATCAGTAAGCCTTGTAAAGTATGTAAAATAAATATTTTGTATAAAAATTTTAATTACATTTGCGAGGTTTATATCTAAATATTTTCTTTACTTTTACAATTTACGAGTACTTTATGAACGGTCGAAGTTCAGCTAAAATTTGTGCAAAAAAGCAGATTTTTGGAGGCTTATACTGACTTTGTTATTTTGAATTTCAATTTTTTATTTCAATAGGAACCTAGAAATAGTGCCCAAGATACCTGTGAGATCAAAAGTTTTCAAGAAAGATCAGATACAACGTCATAATCACGTACGAGCGTTTGTATGAAGAGTAAGACGGAAGGCCGCTCTTAAGGCCATTTAGACGGTGCCAGTTTCTTGCCTGTTTCATCCCTTTTTTAACCGACTTCCAAAAAAAGGAGTTTATCAATTCGACGCGATCTTTTTTTTTAAGCATTTTCTCCGATTATTCGAAAACGCCTTAACCGATTTGAAATTCTTTTTTGTTTGAAAGGTTTTACTTGTCAGATGTCCCATAGAAATGTTATTAAAATGGTTTGTGTAGTTTGGAGATGAAGTCAGTTTTTAGTTATGAAAAATTATATTAACCGACTTCCAAAAAGGTTTGATGTAACTATGTTCACCGATCATACTAGTCAGGTGGCAGCATAATTTAATAAAATATGTTTGTGTAGTTTGGGGGTGAAGTCGGTTTATATTTTTGAAATATATTAAAGCATTAAATGATTTTTATAGCAGACATTTTGTTTAGACCATGGTAAATCTATTGCTTTAATACAATTGTGTGCAACAGATAAACTTGCACCATTCTCTCCGTTCTCGTGCTCTCCGGACGATGAGTGTAGTAGGTCAGAAAATCAATCTGTTCTCTTGTACACGGAATGAATTTGCTAAGGTAGCAATGTTTTCAATAAGTTATGATGTTAGGAGGATAAAGGTAGATATAATAACGCAACTAATAAGTTTGGAAATTTTTGTAAAGTAGTTGTGAGTGAAAATAAACAAATGTTAATGAGGCTTTAAGAAAGCGTAGGCGATGTTACTATAAAATACAATACAAATAAACAATACAATACAAAAAATAGGAAAAAAAGAAAGGAAGATAGAATTATGATACAAAGGCGGACTTTGTGTATCACCAGGGCTAGTTTCCGCCATGGGTGGTACCAGGATCTCATCCGGAGATTCTTAGCACCCCTTGCCCCGCCGTTACCATGACCGCTACTGGAGTCAGGAATAGCGGGGCCGCCGGGTACCTACTTGGGGCCTGGTCGATATTTGTACCTCCTTTGGGGGGTTATTGCCATACTTGGAAAATGACTCGCTTGACAGACGAGTTGGCGAATGCAGTGTCAGACCTGTGTCACTCAACATTTATTTTATTTTTTTATTTTATTTTTTATTTATTGGCACACAAAACAGTCTTACAACGCAGCTTAACAAAACAACTTATATAATAGAAACAGGTCTAGTTGCAAAACCAAAAAAAAATAGTGCGCACAGCATGTTAAACATTATTTGCTCACAAGAAAACATTGTAAATTAGTAACATAATAAAGCTATGGACATATAAATATAAGGTAAGTACATATGTTGACAATATACATTATACAAAATATCATTGAAATATAATATGATTTATAGAATAAATAAGAATTTAAAGCTACATATGTTAGGTGGTAAATATGATTTGAAAGTTTAAGACAATAATTGACGGATTCTGTGCTTAAAACTATTCAGAGATAAACTATAGATGTCAGGTACTTGATCTGAATTAAAACATTCATAGAGGTTGTTGTATTCGCGGCAGATCCTAAGAATCGGATTATGAGAGGAGACATTATTGGCACATACGGGTATAGAGAAGGGTATGATGATGCGAACATTGCGTACTGGTCTTGTTGGAACCTTAAAGTGTATTCTTGAGAGCAATGAAGTATTGAGCAGTCCATGTATAATTTTATGCAAGTAAATGAAGTTTTGGAGAGAGCGTCTCATTTCTAAGCTTTCAAATTCAAAGAATTTAAGACGGTCTTCGTAAGCAACAAGTTCTCTCTCATTTAGGGGACAACACTTCGAAGGGGAAAATCCAGTTACATGAATCGTTTGTCCAGAGTAATAAGAATTGAATTGGGTTGCAATGAATGACTAGGTATCTAAAGGAAGAGGTGAGGACTTCTGACGCGAGCTAAATTAAACCATAGCGCTTACCACATTAGGTAGATAATATTTTTTTAAGTAAAACTTCTGTACGTGAGTCCTAGTACTTATTCTGCGGCAGTGTTGTGTCACGATTTAGCTTCCGACGCTGCTGCCCATCGGAAGCATGTTTTGGTGTTCGTTTTACGACATTCACAGGAAGCCTTGGAGTGGTCCTATTCTACTCTGCCGGAACCACAAGGCATAAAGACGGACTTATCGCATAGCAATCACTTCCAGTCAACCTTTGGGTAGAGGGAGAAGTGTATATATATGCCTACGGATGGAATGAGTGCAGGAATCCGAACCGACTAGTTAGAGAGGCAGCTAACTATATCCCGGAGCACAACCCTCGCCGACTCACCGGCAGATGTCCGAGGCATGTTCTCTCTGATTCCGATGACCAGATTATGGCTGACATGGTCCAATTCGATACCTCTGAGGCTCCTAGCAGCCAGAGTAACCTAGCAGTCCGACCCCGCCCGCATTCGTCGAAATCGAATACGTAGGCATAGGAACATAAGCTCGTTCACTAGGTACCGCCCGGAGGCACCTGGACGATTTGCGTCCTAAATTAACCCTTCTGGCACCGTAGCTTTGGCCCTTCCGGCAAAACATGGGTGTTGCAGCACCCCAAAATTTGCCATAGTCCCTAGCGCGCCCAAAGCCGAGGTTTCCCCCTTGGGAGCCCCTTGCGCTGCTGCTAGTAGTATATAAATATAGGAAGCCGGGCCTCCGGCTCGGTTCTCAAATCTTGTCCGGTGAAGTAGGAAATGCCATCCGAGGCAACCTATGTATGACAATAAAAAAAAATAAGTGCAGGAATAACAGGAGTAGATTAGATTTAAACATATGTTAATATTTTGTTGTTATTTTAGGAAACTGAAACGGTTTGCCACCATTCGATTGGTCCATGAACCAAAGGACTCACCTCGAACTTTTTGCCAACATAACTTTACGTCAGTGAATGCATGTTATGTTGGCAAAACGTTCGTGGGTGAAAAGTCCTTTGGATAAAAAGTTAATTGTTCAAAGATTCTGTTGACCAACAGTTCATGGACCAATCGAATGTTGGTAAACCGTTTCAGTTTCTTATTTTAGAACCAAGAAACTCATAAACATTTAATAAAGATTTATTTTACAGGTTAAAATAATACGCATGAAATTCACTTAATTATCAATTAGAGAGTTTCGTTCTAATTAATGAAATCACCAGAGGATTACGAACCTTTGAATGAAATAATGAAGTAGGTACTCATTGAGTCTTCGCGTCGATAATTCGATATGGCTTAATGAGATTTTGGTACTCATAGACCTTTATTGATAATTTCGCGCAAACGTCCCATCGCACTAATGACCACTCGTGAAAAGTTTTAATGACAGCACATTACAAATAATTTATCGAATTATATGTAAAATGTTAGGCTGATATATTATTTTTATTTTTGCTGCAATGTTATTCACATGAAATGCAATTTTTTGACCGACTTCCAAAAAAGGAGAAGGTTCATCATTCCGTTCATCAATTCGTCGCCATCTTCTTTTTACGCATATTCACCGATTTTTCGAAAACGCCAGCACCTATTTGAATTGTCATTATTATTTGTTCGTTTGAAAGTGTTGTCGGGTAAAAATCGGTTGTCTAGTTTAGAGGAGAAATCGATTTTCAGTTTTGAAAAATTATATTTTTAAAGGTTTGTGTTAAGACATTGTTACCCAAATTACAATAGAGAGTTTTAGTAACAAACAAAGGTTGAAACTTATGAAACACAAGTATCACATTATAATAAGTTCATGATAAAATTCGATTACCTTTTTTTTTACGGCAAATTAAAATCAAAGAATTTATTTAAACTAGAATAAATTTATCTGATACTTTTTTACTAATTTTAAATGCAAAAGGTTTAAACTCCTTACATCTGATAACCTCTGAAACCTGTTTGTGTTGGGAGCTCCACACTGGAAGTTGTAGACCAGTATATCTACCTGGGTCAATTGATCCAGGCAGGAAGTTCCAGCTTTAAGGAAGAGGTTTTCCGGCAAATCCGACTCGGCTGGGCAGCGTTCGGGAAGCTCTGCAGTGTCTTCTCGTCCAAAATACCTCAGTGCCTCAAGACGAAAGTGTTTAATCAATTTGTGCTACCAGTAATGACTTATGGTCTAGTAACGTGGTCCCTTACTATGGGTCTCATAAGAAGGCTCAAGGTCACTCAACGCGCTATGAAAAGGGCTATGCACGGTGTTTCTCTACGTAATCGAATCAGAAATGAGTAAATTCGTAGGAGAACAAAAGTCACTGACATTGCCCAGCGGATTAGTTCGTTGAAGTGGCAGTGATCAGGACACATAACGCGACGAACTGATGGTCCAAGGGGCAAAAAGGTTCTCGAATAGCGACCACGTACTTGCAAGCGAAGCGTAGGACAACATCAAGGTGGTCTGATGACCTGACTAAGGTCGCTGGAAAGCACTGGACGCAGGCCGCTCTAGATCGGTCATTTTGGAAATCCTTGGGAGAGGTCTATGTCCTGCAGTGGAGTTATGCGGCCGAAATGATGATGATGACCTCTGAAAAAGACCCGTGCTGAAAAAATACACTACAACATCTCAATTCAGCATTGGCCTTATAATCAGTTGCGGAAAACCAACAAATAAACAAAACATTGTATTCTGGAGTCCATCTGGGATCCCATATTTACTTTGCTTCAAAACATTTATTTACAACAACAAAATCTATATATGTGTTAAAATTGTAAAGGGCGACATCTGTTCGTTAGCCGTGACATTATTAATAATCCATAATGCTCTCGATAGCACTTCCATTTGCCCAAAGTATCTGCTTTATTGTAGGTAACTAATAAGTTCTAACACGTACGAACAGATGGCGCTCTCCCGTCATTATATAAATGTAGAGATCGGTTAAACCGGCCCTTTTTTACCATCATTCTCACATACCAACCGCTTCGAGAATAAACGCCTATACACCACAGAACTGGAGTCCATCATTTCCAACAATATGTTTTTGTTATAAAAATATGGTATCGTTGAGTTAGTTTCCCATAAACAAGTCTTGAACTTACTTTGGGACTAGCTCAATCAGTTTAACTGGTCCCTATACATTTATTTATTATATTTACCAAAAAAGAGCTGAATATTTTTACAAATGAGTACTTAAAGTTTTTTCAAGTTTAAGTGAAAAATGTTTCTTCGCTCATTTTGTAGCAGCATCTTTCGAGCGAATGTATTTCGCGCAAGCATCCTAACCCATACATCTTATCAAAGTCGTCTTTTTTACCGATTTCCAAAAAGGACGCGGTTATATCAAATTGTCGGAATCTTTTTTTTTATGTATCATTTATCATCAAAATTTCAGCCGCATAACGTCCACTGCTGGACATAGGCCTCTCCCAAGGATTTCCAATATGACTGATCAAGAGCGGCCTGCATCCAGCGCTTTCCAGCGACCTTGGTCAGGGCGCCTGACAACCTGTGGGTGGGTGTCCGACGCTTAGCTTGCCAGTACGCGGTCGCCATTCGAGAACCTTTTTGTCCCATCGGCATCGGATTCTTATGTATGTTCGAAGACTTCTAGACCGATTTGAAAAATTACTATTTTTTTTGTTTGAAGGACTTTTATCAAAATCGGCCGTATAGTTTGGGGGTAATACTTGGCGCAAGCAAAGATAGTATTATTACTAACGTAACAGATACCCAACGCTATAAAAACGATTGGAGGGCCCAAAAGTAGGCAAAACTGGAGTTGCGGGTAGGCACACATAGATGGCAGCACACACGACTAGCAAAAAAGTAACAAAGAAAATGTTGAATATGCTTTTAAAATATTTATTGCATTTTGTATAAGCCATATTTAATTAATTATACTACTTCTTTATTCTAACAGTAATAAAAGATTTTAATGTTTTAAAATATAGCTATAGCGCCATCTTGTGACAAGGAAGAGAAATAATTATGTTTATAAGGAGATGGGCTAGACATGGCGCAAGTATAATTTAATACTGATGCATTCTAATATATTCAATCGGATTCTATTGAATAAATATGTCTGAATTGAGCGCTTCCTCTTTATAAAATACAGATAATAAACGACATGTCACTTCGAGTTTCATTGTGATCAAAGAAACGAGGCGTCTTCACTTCACAGCGTGAATGCATGAATAAATACATGAATAAAGTGTTAGCTTAGCGCGTGTAAGAGAGTCACTTTTGAAACGCTGAGTGGAAAAATGCTTTGTGTTTTGGTGAAAAGAATGTTTTTTTTTACCCGACAGCGCCAGAAGGAGGGTTATGTTTTTCGAGAGTATGTATGTATATATTTATAATTGTTTGGCACGCTCTGCAGCCTGAACGGCTCGATGGATTTTAGCTTGAGAGGTGTCGTGAGATTCATATTTACGGTGAAAGTGACACTGGATATATCAAAATAAAAATAAACAAAATGGCGGATTTTTGGCGCCAAATTTAAATGTTTGGCACGCTCTGAAGCCGGCTCTGAACGGCTCGATGGATTTTAGCTTGAGAGGTGTCGTTTGTTAGCGCCTTTCTGGCGCTAACACTTGCAACACCGTGTAGCGGCTGGCAACACCGTAATGCAGCAGGCAACCCTATCAGATGAATAGCAGTACGATATTGCGCATGCGCGGTCAACGGTCTTCTGGATTCAAAGCTTGCCACGTGAGGTTGTGTCAATCCATATATTATATCTTATTGAAGTAATTGTAGATATTTCATAAAGTTCTAGTGATCAATGTATTAAGCTTAACGGTTTACCTAGCAAAATAAATATGTATTACGTAAAACTGTGTCTAGTATTTATTTTGCTTACACGTTAGATTTTTATTTACTGTGAAAGTGACACTCGTGATATCAAAATAAAATAAAGAATACAAAAAAGAGTATTATGTATTTTGTTTTTGTAGTAATTACTCGTTCGAGAGTTTGTATGTATGTATTGTTTGGTACGCTGTTTTTTTATAATAATTACTTGTTTCTTTACAGAAACTAGTGACTCCGCTTTACGAAAGTGTCGCCATTTGAGATTTACGAGGCTTATACAATATCTTCAATATTATTATTTTGTGACGTAAAAAGTATATGGTTTTCAATAAAATATTGAGAAACAGATACAGATGCATTAACATGTCTTTATCCCTGACGGAGTAGCTAGAACCTTGGGTACAATCAAAGGCTACGTTTAGCGAGATCTAGGTGTGAAGGTGGAAATAGGGAATCAAAATAGTGATGGGTTGCTAGACGCATCAACGCATCAACTTTGACGACCTTCGTGGCGTAGTGGTCACCATGCTAGTCCGCTACCCAGAGGTCCCGGGTTCGATCCCGGTCAGGGCAAGTTGGAAAATGGTCTATTTCAAATTGTCCTGGGTCTTGGATGTTTATCTATATATGTATTTGTTATAAAATATAGTATCTATGAGTTAAGTTTCTCTATCAGTGTTATTTATCCCTATTTGTCCCTATATATATATAAACCTACAACACCACTCACTGATTGACATAGTTATTTGGTTTGTTCCAAGGTGACAGGTGTCATAAACGATATACCATCGTATAGAAGGTGCTCCAGTGAGTACCAGAAAAATCTGACATTTCAAGATCTGAGGAAACCTCACGTGGAAGGTGTACGGCCTGCAAAAACGGTTGGGGTGCGGCCTGCAAAGACTGTCATTTGTTTTTTGATTTTTTTCAAAATTCAAGATGGCCGCCATACATGGACAATTTCCCTCCATACAAATTTCATACAAAAGTCCCCCCTAAGTAACTAGGCGCAGCCAGAGGCCGATGGTCGAAGGCGCGAGGCCGCAGGCCGAGCTGCGTGGCGAGACCTAAGCCTACCTCAACAGGTGCACGAAAAATCGCGGGCTGCTTGCAGCCCGCACAACTCACAAGCTAGTTTATCCCTACGTATATTTTTATTTATTATCAACTAATGGCATGATTCAGATTGCAACCATGTCCTCGGCTTCTAAGATTTGAACGGGAAGAGAAGCAGCTAGTGTATTCTTCATATGCGTTTTGTATACAATGGTGACGAGGAAAAATAAAATATAAATGAGCAGAGAGTGCAGCGAAACCGTCAGGTAGCCGCTCCAGACACTTGCTCTGATGATGGCCGTCTGAATCGATTTAAACTTTTAGGGTTAGCTGGTATCGTTTCGTAGATAGAGTTTTCTCGGCGTTTCTTCTCAGCAGTGGTCGTTACGAAGCACTGGTATCGGTAGCTTTTCTTTAAAAATAAATGAAACGTTAATATACTTTACACGTAACTTAAATTATACTTATTGACGTATAAAAGTGCCTGTAAAGGTCTAATTACTGAATAAACATTTGAATCTTTGAGGCGCCGTAATATTTTTTCTCTCCCCGACAAAAAACAGGGATATTATAAGTTTGACGCTAATATCTATCTGTCTGTGTGTCTTTAAGATAGACCGATTTCGATGCAGTTTTATTTCATGTGAAAGCAAGTTCCTTTGCGGTAGTTCTTAGCTAAGTTTTATGAAAATCGGTTCCGCCGTTTAAAAGTTATTAGGGGTCAACTCTTTAAAGTGGGGATTTTTTAATTTACCTGGTATATATAGATGGCGCTACTGATATCAATCCCACTTAACATCGGTTGGAATAATGTGTAGTTTCGCCAGTCATCACTAGATGGTGTCGTAAGAGATTATTTTTAGGGTGCCGTACAAAAATAAAAAAAAACGGAGGATTTTAGGATCACTCGTGCGTCTGTCTGTCCATCCGTCTGTCACAGCCAATTTACTTCGAATCTACAATACCAAATCAGGTGAAATTTGGTAAGATGCTGTTATTCTTTGACCCAAACACAGATGTGTAAAGTAAATATATCTTTTTTATAAATAAGGGTCATTTTCGAGGGAAAAACTATGAAATTAAAAAAAAAAAGTTTATCAAACCTAACTGTGTCGTACATCAAATGAAAGGGCTTGTTATGAGGATCTCAAATATATTTTTGTTATTATTGTAAACTTATTAGTTTTGATTTTTTTTTTTCATGAAAGAAGACAAAAATTGACTATTCCCTTTCTTTGATCTCCGAAACTATTGAGCATAAAATTTGAAAAAAAAAATTAAAATATATTTCATTGCTTGTAGATTACAGAAAAAATAATATAAGAGTTCTATCAATTGAAAATAAAGTGGTGAACTCAATACAATACGTTCACTTACGGAAAATCTTTGGCATTGTACAGAACCATCTCCACGGGAGTTCAACTCGCACTTGGTCAATTTTTTTTACATAAGCCTGGCAAATAAACTTTTGCACACAAAACGTAGACGATACGATTAGATACAGTACAAATATTTTGACGCAAATGGGGTATTAGTGCAATCTACCGGTCGGCTTTTCGACTATCTTACGTGAGCAAACCGTTTACATTATTCATAAAAGGTAATGCCAAGACAAACACTCGCGAAATACGGAAGAAACTTTGAAATCCTCAACCTCTTACGAAATCCTGTTTGCGTACCGAGTTCTCGCGAAAAGTTGTTCTAAACAAACGAGACGTTTAAAGGAAATAATCTTTCAGGGTTAGGACCCCGTGAACTTCATAAAATAATACGTTGGTCGTCCGATAGTGACGTGTTATTTCTATGTCAAACCAAATGAGACTATTATTGAATACATTAGTGCCAGCCCCGAAAATAGGGGGGGGGACAAGCTGGGGCCCATACCCCGGGCGGCGAAGTCAGAGGGGTGGCATAATCGAATAATATATCCACCACTCCCATGCTACTCAAAAATGTGCAACAATTGTATTAGAATCTTAACTGACCATACGCACCAGGGCCACCAGGTAATGTCAGCACCCCCCTCCCACCCTTCCCGTGTACTCGTACTACTAGTAAGACGGCAAAACCAAGCAGCGGCATACTCACATATTTGCCCCGCCTCAAAAAAATCCTAGATCCGGTACTGGTTAGTGCTCAATGTTCTTGACAAGCTGAAACGCTAAAGCTACAGATTTTGGAGTAACCCCCCAGTTGTACACGCCGTCTACTGACGTTCCACCATATTCTCTCCATCCATCGGTTGTCTAGAATAACTAATCGCTTTTAGTGATAAGACCACCCATTGTAGGGACATTTTAATGTCTTTTCTGTGTGTATATTTTAATTAATGTTATTTTTTAACCCCCACAAAAAGAGGTAGGTCTTAAGATAGTTTATAGATTCAGGTGTTACTTTGCGGAAGTCAAAGTTACATACTACTTGATTTGAATTACTTTGTGGAATTCCGCCACCACTTGGTTCATGCAAACTATTGCCGGCCGGCGCCCACCCACTACTATTAGTCCCAGCATACCTGCCACCAACAGCCCGTGTGCACCCGCCACCAACAGCTGACAGCAACATCGGACACCGCATACGCCCGATGTTGCTGCAGCCGCAGCGGATGCAGCAGTATCGGAGGGAGCATGCATCAGCTGTTGGTGGCAGGTATGCTGGGACTAACAGTAGTGGGTGGGCGCCGGCCGGCAATAGTTTGCATGAATTAACTGATGGCGGAATTGCACAAAGTAATTCAAATCAAGTATAGGTAGGTCTGTCTGTGTGTCTGACTGTGGCATCGTAACTCTCGAACGGAAAGACCAATTTCATGGGGCTGTTTTTACGTGAAAGCAAGTTCCCTTGCGGTGCTTCTTAGCTACGTTTGATGAAAATTCAGTCGTTTAAAGTTATTGGGGGCGGGGGGGGGGGGGGGAGGAAGTGACCACGAAACAGAGAACAGAGAAATAGGTGGAAGTGCCCAGTGGGCGTGGCGCGCGTGTCATAATCCGGTAAAACTACACAAGATCAACCGACTCCGGACATCAGTCGTATTCTAGCTACGTGTTGAGATCGTTTTGTCCGCCTGACCAACATTTTTTTCGCTAAATATGCCGTGTTGTAGATTTCTCTGTTCCGTGAAAGTGACTATCTAGCAGATCCTATGCAGCGCTTTATTTACTTCGTGTCGTACAGAGACGTAAAATGCCAAGACAAACACGTGCAAAATACAGAAGTAACTTGTAAATCTTTTACGAAATGTCGTTTTTGTGCCGAGTTTTCGAGAGCAGTTGTTCTAAACAAACTCAACCGTGAAGGAAACAACCTCTTGACGTAAGGACCCTTGATTTTCTGCGCACTAAAGGCGTTGGTGTAAAGTGAGTGAGAACTGGAGTGGGTAAGCATATTTGTAAAGAAATCGTGAGAACGAGCGACCGAGCCTGTAAGATTTTCGAATCTACTTCAACAATCCGACATTTTTACCCGAACACGGCGAAATCAAAAGGAAGATTACATGTTTCTCCGTGTATGTTCATCTGTTCCCATAAATCGTCAATGATATCCATTATAATCTTGACAAATGAGATGTATTTGTAACCGTCTTAGCTATCTTCTATGGCGCCCTGTATGGGCCAAAAATATAATGAATTGAATAAATTTGAATACCCTGTAAGGTAGGGTATCAAATGAAAAGACTTTATTATCGAATTCTATACAAAAAAATGCAAATTCCACATTTAACACATTGATGGGCGGGGAGATCAAAAAAGGAAATCAAAATAGCCGCATCGCCTTTTGATAATATTCAAATTTTCTTCTTTCTACATGTTTTTTAGAGAAATACTGAAAATAGTAATCTAAAGATACAGTTCCGTAGCTCATTGTTCGATATATACTTGCCCTAGAAACTAATATATGGGTAACAATAGCTGAAAATGATTGTGGCTTGGAATCCCTTTCCTTTTCTTCGGTTTCCCAATACTTACCGAAATAGAAAAGGTACCATTACCTACCTTTATTATCACTAGCGCCCTTGTTAATGTAGTTTAAGGGTTTATATATGAGGAAAGTGATATAAGCAGGCTGAGGGTATGTTTCCGCCAATCCTATAATTGGATTCCCATCCTATATTGGATGGATGGAAGAAGATTTACTTCAACGATCTACAAAGCGAAAGTGAGTGGAAAAATCAGGGTCGTCCTCGACGAACGTACCACGACCAGATTGCAGACATTCTTAAAAAAGGAGAGGTCACAAGTACTCGTAACCGGCGGGCATGCATGAAGAGAGTGATGAATGTAGATGAAGCGAAAGAGGTCTGTCAGAATCGTAGCAAGCGGAGGTCCATAGACTCTGCCTACCTGTGTGGGAAACATTATATGTAAGTATATACAAGCATACATACTATGCATAAACAATATCCTTAACATGTTACAAAATATACTACAACATTTTAAAGGTAAATTCAATCTATTATACTGAACTGTGATAATTTTTGCTTCTTTTGACTTGTTTAGACAAATAGTCTACATAACTATTACGTCTTTATCCCGAAAGGAGTAGACAGAGCCTAGAGACTTAAGACTCAAAGGCCACTTTCAGCTTGATGGTTGGCGTATCATTTATGCCTACACTACTACAAACGAAACAAAACATCCGTGCACATCCGTGGAAACGACAATGTATGTGTGTTCACCCGCAGCCGCCCGCTCATCACCCTCGACACGACGCGAACGGGGGAGAGTTGCGAAGACGGGGAACGGGGGCTAGTGTTGCAAGCAATAGTATTAAATATTGATAGTCTATCGATATTATCGTGGCCTTGAAAAACAGTCATAATATCGATAGGACTATCAATAGTATCGAATACTGTCGATAGTATCGGTTGTTCGATTCTATCGATAGTCCTTTCGATATTGTGGCTGTTTTTCAAGTCAACTATCGAAAGTTATGCAACGTTAACGCGGGGACGCATATTGAGCGAGAAATTAGGAGATTCCATCTGTGACGATATAAAGTCGTCTCCCAGAGAAGTAACTCGTAACCCTGCGGTTATTGACACTGCTGCAGTCTGACAAGTAAAATGAAGTTATTTGCGAGACGCTTCGCAGTTCGCGAGCGGTATTACATGCGGTGACATTGGATTTATGCAGCTTATACTATGTAATGCATGTATCTGTGCACTGAGAGAAAAGAGTGGGTGCAAAACATTTTGCTACACGTGTTAGCATTTCCATAAATCAGCCGTGATTTTATTAATACTGGTAACCCGAAATTTGAGAAAATGGTAACACCGGCCACGCTGCTGTCAACTGTCAAGTTTGACATTAGAACGATTGCCGCGTTTTTATCAGGACTCGAGATGATTTTGTAAAAGTGTTGAAATGTATTTATGATAAAAAATACAGAATATATAGGATTTATAGAGCTCCCAGGTTTTATTTAAAAGTAAGTGATACCCAGACAATCCAGAGATCGTAACACACGTTATGAAAATCCAGTGACTGCTGAGCTTATAGCTACAAGTAATTAAAATGTGTTTTAATTACAACTGCATAGTTCTGCTTATTAAAACAAAAGTGTGGTATCTTCTTACCAAATCACGACCATATAACAAGATATATGTTAAAAAAACTAATATCTTACTATGAGAGGCTAACAATGAATATATTTTTGGAATGCGCTAATCAAGCCCTTTCATTTGATACCCGACTCGAATATGAAACAAAAAAAATATGTTTTTACTCCCTCGCTTTTTTTGTTTGCAAGCTTTACGTGGTATAATGTGTAAACATTGTATTATATTATAAGTATATATTAATTAAAATACAATAATAATAATATGACAAAGCTCAAATGCGACCAAAATTGTGAAAATGAGTTATTTTCGGCGTTTCTTCACAGCAGTGGTCGTCACGAAGCGCTGGTAGCTTTTCTTTAAAAATAAATTTTAATATACGTTACACGTAAACGTAACATAAATTATACCAATTGACGTGTAAAAGTGCCTGTAAAGGTCTAATTACTAAGTAAACATTTGAATCATTGAATTACTCTTTGTATGCAACATTCGTTATATATTTTTTTGCATACAAATTGTAGTCTATGTCTCTCGGGCGATATGTACAAATCGATTGACATATCATTTGTGAAAACTGGACAAGCGATTCGAATGCTTCAGTCATACATACCCACACAACAGACATACATACCTACATACATACATACATAGACTGTTGAAATCATTACCCTTCCTCTAAGCTTTGCCTTAGTCGGTTAAAAGCGAGAAGATTTCACGTTATAAAATCAATTACAAGTACTTTTTTCACTTCAATACAAACGTCATTACCTACAAGCTTTTATTTAGTTTCACGTGTCAAATCATCTGTCGGTCTGTCTGTCTGCCTGTTATTCTTTATTCTTTATTGATAAAAATTACCCCGTGCACTTACAGTTACCCAAAACGTGCACGTGAACTTAGCTTACACACTAAGCTTAAAAAACAGTTAGTTAGCACGTAACGTGTTATCAAATCTTGCAAGTTAAACTTGACTTGGACTTGAGTATTTCCTTTTTTTTTCAAAATTCACTATATTTAAATAAAATAAAATGAATTAAAAATATATATATTTTTGCAAAAAATTCGAACAAATCACATAGATTGAGCTAGCCCCAAGGTAAGTTCGAGACTTGTGTTATGGGATACTAACTCAACAATACTATATTTTGTAACAAATACATATATAGATAATCATCCAGGACCCAGTTCAGTCTAAAAAAAAACATTTTCTATATGATCAATGATATTAATAAACAAATATAAATATATAGGGACAAATAACACAGATTGAGCTAGCCCCAAAGTAAGTTCGAGACTTGTGTTATGGGATACTAACTCAACGATACTAATTTTATAACAAATACATATATAGATAAACATCCAAGACCCAGGACAATTTGAAAAAGGCTTTTTCCCAACTTGCCCTGACCGGGGATCGAACCCGGGACCTCTGGGTGGCGGACTAGCATGGTGACCACTACGCCACGGAGGTATTTTTATATATGTGACATTATTTTGTGAAGGTTTATTCTCTCAACCACATAATTTAATTTTGACCCACAATAGACTACCCTATTCCCGTAAACCCCGATAAGGTGTCAAAAGGGTCAGAAACATTCCCACATAGCACACGACATGCTTATCAGTAACAACGACCTTCACTGTTTATTCGCGCTATAATGTTTTTTTACTCTTCTCAACCGAAGTCTGAGAAAAGGTTATCTTTCAATGCGTATCTCTTTATACTTTAAGCTTCTATTTATCTGGCCTTGGATCTGTCTAAACAGCAAGAGATAAGGACGTGAGTGTTGTCACATGTATTGTATTTATTTTGCAAGGTTCATAGGTATTTAGATTATGTAACTATGATAGTGCTGCAGTGCAGTTTGTTACCGCTTCTTCTGCACTAGCGCTTTGGAGGCGGCAGTAAACTTAGCTCTAAGTAACTTTTTACGTCAACAATTATTATGCAATAAAACAAAGTGACGATTATTAAGAGATATTATAAATATCCTATGATAATAAAGATACATTTGAATTCGAATTCGAATGAACCTTATTTATCTAAGTTATAATCCGCTATTTTCCAACATATCAAGTCAGATACTTTTTCAAAACGTCATAAATTAATAAAATAAATATATAGCGACCAACTATACTGATTGAGCTAGCCCCAAGAGTTAGTATCCCATAACACAAGTCAAGTTCGAGACTTGTGTTATGGGATACTAACTCAACGATACTATATTTTATATATGTATATAAACATTCAAGACCTAGGACAATTTGAAAAAGGCCATTTTCCAACTTGCCCTGACCGGAGATCGAACTCGGAACCTCTGGGTGGTGGACTAGCATTGTGACCACTACGCCACGAAGGTCATCAAAAATTCTCTGTGGGATTTGTATGAAATACAGGCAGATAACGTCATAATTTCTTGGAGTCAAATAGCGCTCTTAATCAAAAATAAATCTAAAATCACGTTTAAATGGATATGTTCAAAGACAAGTGATATTATATTGCAACTTTTAATTTTCTTATCAGTAAAAATATAATTAATTTTTACCCAGGAAAATACCCAATATGTATGACTACTGTGCCCACGGGTTTCGCTCCCCGTCCGAATTTCGGGATAAAAACTACCCTATGCCCTTCCCTAGACCTCAAACTATACCCATACTAAATTTCATCTAAATAGGTTTGGTGTTAGTAGTGTTAGTAGGGTTTGGTTAAAGCGTGGAGAGGTAACAATCAAACAAATATATTATAAAAACTAACTTTCGCATTTATAATATTAGTTAGGATAGGATTAAGATTCTTCTGGCGAGTAGGCGACCAATACTGTGAAAATTTAGAGTTTCTTTTGGCGTTTTTTCTCAGCAGTGGTCGTTACGAAGCGCTGGTATCAGTAGCTTTTCTTTAAAAATAAATTAAATTTTAATGTACTTTATACGTAACGTAAATTATACTTATTGACGTGTAAAAGTGCCTGTAAGTCTTAATACTGAATTAACATTTGAATCTTAAATCTAAGACTACTCCAAATCCTCCCGTAGATGTTTTTTTTTTTATCCAATTCCCTGACATTATCAGGGACTGTTTTTGCCAATAAAGATTTATAAACAAATATATGATTTGAATAAATACATATAATATTATATAATAAATACTAATATAATAATGCAAAAACATAAATTTACATAAATATATACCATACACCTCTCTAAGTGCTCCACATGGCAGCCTTTAATGCGAAAATCACGTCCCCGTTCCACTGCGGGGCAGACTGCGCCTGGCGCTCGGTCCGAGAGTGGAAAACGCCACTCTCGGCACCGGAAAACGCCCGGAAAACGCTCGCCCCTCAGCAAAAACGGAGCCATGACAATTCACACTAAAATAAGGTAAAATACAGAAGTATCTCGTAGATGTTGTAGAAGACGACTTAAGAAATACAAGCTAAACAGAGCTTATGAACATGAATGAGACCTCTCCAACCCGTCTGGCCATCGTGGAGAGTGTAGGCCAAATCCTCTGGCTGCTCTGGCCAAGTATGGCTCTGGTAGTACAGAGTGGGTCATGCTCCTGCAGAGGTGACTAAAAGATCTGATGATTTTTTGATTAAAACTTGTTATTGTTTGATTAAGTTACATGAATCGTTTATCCAGAGTAATAGGAATGAAATTGGCTTGCAATGGATGTGCTGGGCCCTGTTTAATAAAGATTACAATCCGACAATATTGTCAATAAGTGACAAATTTGTAAAATTGTACGACAAGTGCTGTTTAATAAACCTTACAATTATGTACGAATGTTACAAATAAAAACTTTACAAATATTGTAATTACAAATGCTGTTTAATAGATATTTACAACTGCAGAAAACGCCTGTAGACTTCGATGAAATATTGTATCTACAAATTTGTAGTTGTAAGTTACAACTTAGATAAAATTAAATTTTTATTTAAATTAAAAAGTTAATGAGGGTAGATTTTTATAAATTTGACATACTTATTTAAAATCTGTCACATCAAAAGTGAAGTTAATCCTTTTACAAAAAACTCGCCGTTGCCGTTCACTTACATATTCATCATTACTACTGTCACTACTTCCACTACTAGTTGTTAGAACCATTTTTAGTGTTTAACAAATACATTTCTTTACTTATTAGGCAGGCACTAAATTGTAAAGTTCTGACACACGACGAGTCCACCTGTCGGAATTGTACTACAATTTACAAAATATGTAAACTTGTATTACAATTATGTGTTCAATAAAACAGTTTTTCCTACAAATATGTAAATTGTCACCTGTAAAGAGAAAATGTTTATTAAACAGAAATATGTAAAATTGTAGGTACAATTTGACAATTTTGTAGATTTTCCACCATTGTAAATTTGTAAATCGTAATCTTTATTAAACAGAAACTTGTAGAATTGTAACTTGTAAAATACAATTACAATTTACAATTTGTAATCTTAATTAAACAGGGCCTAGGTATCTAAACGAAGAGGTGAGGAGTTCTGACGCGAGCTAAATTAAACCAGTATTAGTACTTATTCTGGCCAGAGTAGAAACTTAAAGGCCACTTTTAGCGTGATAGTGGGTGGAAAAAAAATCAAAATAGTGATGGGTTGCATCGCCTATTAACATGATTCACAGTTTCGCTCATTCTCTTCACCAATTTTACATTTTAATGTTATAGTTTTTAGCCACTGACAGAAAAGAGGGGTGCTATAAGTTTGACGCCAATGTTTGTCTGTCTTTCTGTGTCATCGTAGCTCTCGAACGGATGACCCAATAAAGCAAGGTGGTTACTACCTTACGGTGGTTTTTAGCTATGTTTGATAAATATGGTTTAGCTGTTCAAAAAATATTGAGGTTGAACGCTAAAAAGTCGGTGTTTTTAATATACTAGGCAAACAAAACTTACATGTTTATATAATATCTTTGTTTTTATTTAATTATTCCATTTATTTTAGATCCTAGAAACTACCCAATTGTAAAGTGGATCATAAATGTCACTACATTTCTGTCGGCTGTTGTTATCCCGAATAAGGTTGTTCCTTACCCTTTGTATTTATGAATGGCAACCCTCTTTAGGGTTGTAAGCGCTGAGTATTGTGTTGTCAGATCCTATATTAGACCTTGTTCTTGGTAAATGGACAGCATGAGACTTGCACCGTAAGTCTTCAAAGTAGGAACTACAATGTTTGGCTTTTTGTGTGTGTAAGTGGCCAACATGTGAAATGGAGACAATATCTTCACTAAACTCTTAAATTACAAAAAGAATTGGTCATCACTGGTGTTAGATTTCAAGCTGCCTAAAATTTCTTTTTATATATGTTACGGCTAAACCCCGAAATGCAGCTACGCCTAGATTTAGCCGGCTAGACCTAGGTTTAGCCTTTATCATTCCGGCTAGAACTAGGCCGCAGGTGGTTAAACTTAGGTTTATCCTATTTATATTAGGTAAGAACTAGGTTTTTAGTTCTGTTTAGCATTTTTTTTGGGATGCATTTTCCTATCAATTCGAATTTAATCTGAAATTATTTTTTCTGACCGGGGATTGATCCCGGGACCCCCGGTGTGACAGCCTGACATGATGACCACTAGGACACAGAGGTCGCCTTATATATATACATATACATAGGATACAACGATGACAGTCGACAGATTATTTAATGCCACTTGTGGTCACCCATCTAAATGTAGACCGCACCCGGGGTTACTTAACTTACGAGAGCGCTACCGCAATACATGATACTCAATAGATATAGTCAAATGAATTCATATAGTCGTGAACCAGAAATAGCTTGGGATTTTCCGATTCGTATCAATTTAACAATCTTTTATTCAGTTTCAACTGTCCTGTTGTCTGTCGGTCTGTTTGTAATCAAATCTTGCAAGTTACATTTGACCCACTTCCCGGTTTCTGATTGAGCTGAAATTATGCACGGATACGTATATCGCGTGACAATGCATTATTTTGATGACATGCAGCTGATCTGATGATGGAGCTGGAAGGTAAGAACTCTGTAATGAAACGACGCAACCCCATCGAGTTTGAGCTCGTTTGATTCGTCTTGAGGATTGATTTAGTTAAAACCTTGTTTTAAAAAATATATTTGTTAAATAATGACTTGTTACTTTTAAACCATAAAATTTTTTAATCCGAAACCTTTTATTCTATTACTAGCCCTTTTCAAAAAATCGTATTATTATTTTCTGTTTGCAATACATCAATCAATTCTGGTTACCTCTTCAGCCAGTGTCTTTTTATTTTTTTACTGAAGCGAAGGCAGACCTTTAATCAACTCGAAAAAAATATTATTGAACAGTTGTTCAATACAATACAATACCCTTTATTGCACAAAATAAATAAATACAGGATAGTATTATCTTAAAAATCAGGAAATGCGCAAAAAGAGGCCTTATCACTAGCAATTTCTTCCAGGCAACCTCTTTACATAGAAAAAGTGATGGGAAATTAAGTAGTGCGGGGTGGTCAATATAATAAACATACTTTTATACAATTGTTATCTTTTCTATCTTACTTAAATACATACAACTTAAAAAGGACTAAAAATATATTAATAAATCAATATATAGAGACAAATAACACAGATTGAGCTAGCCCCAAAGTAATTTCAAGACTTGTGTTATAGGATACTAACTCAACGATACTATATTTTATAACTACTACCTATATAGATAAACATCCAAAACAGAGGAAAATTTAAAATAAGGCCATTTTCCAAGTTGCCCTGACCGGGGATCGAACCCGGAACCTCTGGGTGGTGGACTCGTATCGTATGGTAACCACTACGCCACTGAGGTTATCAACAAAACAAGGAGAAACAAAATGGAAGGATATTTATTTACCTTTCATAAGGATAGAAGGTAAGATTTTACCTGGGGCTTTACTATACGACATATATTTTATTAATTTTAATGACACGTAATACCGCTTAAAAGTATAATAGTCAATAAACATCTAACGTATTTTTTCATAAGTATTAACTAGCAACAAACATTTTATGTTTGTATTTACATAATTATTGGTTTATAATACATTGCTCGAAAAAATAATAGAGATCCTGTGGCGAAAATATAATTTTTCTTCACATATTTAGATAATATTCTATTTATTTATACACAGATTATTGTATCTACATAAATCACGTTCTACCTTTATAATATCAGAATTATAAAATGATTAAATTATCAGTTTCTTGAGCACTCTACGATATTTTATTTGAAGTTTGTATTTACATCATTATTGGTTTATATTACATTACTCGAAAAAATAATAGTGGTCCTGTGGCGAAAATATATTTTTACTTCATATATTTAGATGATATTATATTTATTTTTGCATAAATTATTTTATCTACATTAATTACGTCCTACCTAGGATACATTTTGGAGAGTGTTTGAAGGCTCTTTTTGATCTCGTGAAACCCTCACCATGTCTCTATCGGACTACGAGGCGCGGACAGGGGTTTCACCCCTTTGTCGTTGAAATACCTAAGTCTCGAACTAAACGCTTCGACAATTCCTTTTTGGTTCGAGTAGTTAAGGTGTGGAATGAACTGCCTGCGTCTATATTCCCAGAGAAGTACAGTCCCGGGACATTCAAAAGTAGATTGAATGGGTATCTTTTGGATAGGCATGCTTCATCCTAGTCTTCATCGTCGCTTTCCATCAGGTGAGATTGAGGACAAATGCCTAAACCAATATATTATTTAAAAAAAACCTTTATAATAGCAGAATGATAAAATAATTAAATTGTCAGTTCCTCGAGGTAGCACGCTAAGATATTTTATTTGCCAATTTTTATATAATATAATGTTTTATTTTTAATTAGGTATACCTATTTTAGTTTATAGGTAGGTTATTTTGTTTTTAGTTTAATTATTTATTTTATGTATTGTGCTGTGTTTAATTTATTCTGGAATAAATAATTATAAATTATAGGTAATTAATTTGCCAATAGTGACATCATCATCATCTTTTGAGCCGCATATCGTCCACTGCTGGACGTAGGCCTCTCCCATGATTTTTAAAATGACCGATCGAGATCGGCTTACATCCAGCTCTTTCCTGCGACCTTGGTCAGGTTATCTGACCACCTTGTGAGTGGGTGTCCTACGCTTTGCTTGCCAATGCGTGGTCGCCATTCTTTTTGCCCCGTCGGCCAATAGTTTGTCGTGACATGATTTCTCTTTTCGCCTGACTGACAGGCTGCATAGAAAACCATAAACCTACCTAGTTTTCAAAGTTCCATGTTACAACGTACAGTTGACTGTGCTATGCTTTGTTTATCTGACAGTTACAGAAAAGTTACAGCAGAGAAGACTAGGTCTCCTTTATTCAACGCCTCTCATTAACCAACAGCGTCCAGGAACAAGCCTTAAGTACCTATACAGAAATACACTTAGCGTAGTTTCAAAGATTCGCGCAGTCAAACCTTCAAATGTTTAGGCTGAACATATTGCGGGACACTTAGAGAGACAGTAGTAGCCTTAAAATAATAAAAGAAACAAAAAATAAGTTTGTCTAAAATAATATTTTTTCTTAAACCCAATAAGTCGCTAACTGACATTAATACTTCATCTTAAAACCTGAAAAAGCCAGTTAGGGCACATAATAGTAATTTTATTCATGAAACACTTCAATCTAGAAACCATAATGGCGTATAAAGTATCTCTCATTTCAGCCTCTTTAAAATGGCATAAACGTGACATAAACCTTATTTCCGTGGTTAAATAAATCTGGAAAGGTCCCAAGAAAACGCCGACCTTTGCATAAAAAAGATGAGTGGAGTGATAAAAGTAATTTACTCACATTACAGCGTGGATGTCAAGACGTCGCCATTAGGGCCCTAAGGGCCCGCCAAAATTAAAACGTTTTTTTTTGTCACAACACAACACAATATTTCTTTTTTTTTAACTCACTAAAAAGGTTTCACTAGAAAAATGTTGAGTTTGAAATAAAAAAGGAAAAACTGTTACTGGCTAGTTGGAGTTCGGAAATGGAACGACGAAATTGAAAAGCGACGTTCGAAGTTTGTCGAGAGACCGCGCGCGGTAGTTCGCTGTGGAATCCCGAACGCGACTGATCGGATCCCGTCCGACATGAAGAGCCTGTCAAGAAGCACGCTGCAAAATCGTGGCGACTACTGTTTTACTTTTCAATTTTTCACCGAATCATGAGACTTGAGCGCACTTGTGTTTTTAGGGTTCCGTAGTAAACAAGGAACCCTTATAGTTTCGCTATGTCTGTCTGTCTGTCCGTCCGCGGTTTTACTCAGCGACTATAAGTACTAGAAAGCTGTTATTTAACATGGGTATGTATATTAATAATGAGGAAAAAAATGGTAAAGCAAAATATTGAAATTTTTTTTTTTTAGCGTAGCTCCCGTACAAGTAAAGTAAAAAGTCTTTTTTTTTCTCGACTAACCAATCATGTGGGGTATCCTTGAATAGGTCTTTCAAAAATATTATGAGCTTGCGAACACTGTTTTTCGATTTAGGAATCCGTTTTTGAAATATTTGGTTTTAAAGTGAACATTTTTGTTAGATGAATAAAAATGTAGAGGGGTCTCTATCTGCAAAACGGTTATATATAGACTCGTGAAAAAATTCACAACTACAGTATATATAACGAACTTTAAAGGAAAACTATCAGAACCAAGTAGAGTTTACGAATTAAAAAGTTGTAGGCGATCAACTTATAAAATGTACTCGGAAAAGGAAAATTTCGTACAAATTCAATAGAAAATTAGTTTTTAGATGTTTTTAGTGGCATGAACTCAAAGTTGGTATTCGTAACTACGGAACCCTACTGCGCGTGGCCCGACACGCACTTTGCCGATTATTTTAATCGGGTGATAGTTTGATCGTTTTTGCATTGCGTGCATTTGTCGATTACAAACTCTATCCCGGATAAAAATATCGCTCATTAAAAATCACAAGAGCGTGCTGGCTCTTGTACAGTTAGGTAACAATTGTGTGTAACGTTACCAGGCGTTCGGATAAAGCCGGACATAGGCCTTTTAATTGCGTGTCCGGCCAAAATAAACGATGTTCGGCTTGTCCGGATTTTGTTAGGCTTTTTACTTTTTGCAAAGGAAGCGAGCGCCGTGCGTTGCCAAGCGCAGCGCAGTCCGAGCAGGAATTTAAGATGAATTCAATAATGTTGAGAAATTAATTTCACATTTAAGAAGAATTTAAAAATTTTGATGAATGTTTATCTAGAATTTAATTTTAACTGATGAATTTATTGACTGATTATGATATGATATGATATAATATAACATAATATGATTTTGACAAAGCAATTGGACTGATTTGGCATTGGATTTAATCAATTATATTTCATTAAAATTTGACATGATTCATAGTAATAATAAAAAATCTTGATTTTTCATACAATTTTTTGTCGTACCTACCTTTTTATACCGACACACAAAATCTTCAATAATGTAGGGTGTCCGGCCTTTTTACCCAATGTCCGGCAAAATTGACTAGTCTGTCCGGCTATTAGGTTTAGTAACCAGGCGACCCTTAATGTGTGCATACATCTAAAATGATATTTATTCCAGTGCGCACATTGTTAGGGTTCCGTACAAAAAAATAAAACAACGGAACCCTTATAGGATCACTCGTGCGTCTGTCACAGCCAATTTGCTCCGAATGTACTGGATCAAATCAGGCGAAATTTGGTAGGATGGTGTAATCCTGTGACCCAAACACAGATGTGATAACTAAATTAATATTTTTTATAAGGTGTAGTGGTCACATAAGACATGTAGAAACGTCTGTAGTGGTCACATAAGACATGTAGAAACGTCTATAGTGGTCACATAAGACATGTAGAAACGATCACACGATCATAAAGATGGTTAGTTGTGTACCTAAGATTTTTTTTGCGAAGGCGAGGGCGTTATGAGGATTTGAAAAAAAAAAGTTTGGAATGTTTGCGGAGCTGCACAGCTGTTTGGACTTGGTGAAATTTTGCGTGATAAATAAATGTAATTATGCAATATTACATGGTTTATATTTACGCCGTGTTGTGTAAATGCGAGTTTATACTCTGTCATATCTTTAGATCGGCTTATCTGGTCTAAATTTTCGCTGATTACACGGACAGAGGTCGGGTAGTACTAATGCTTAGATACTTCCTGAAAAATCGAATTCTATACATAGACATATTTATAATTGTACATTCAAATATATACAAGGGTGAGGTTGCGTCTATTTACTCATATACTATAGGTACACATGGAATCACAAGATACAGTTGATTCATATATCGTGTTACATTCATCAATTAAATAAATTATAAATATGTCATATTATTCGATAGAATGACGATTGCGGAAGATCTCTATGTGAATGTAAATATATTAAGTTATCTTAGATAGAGACGCTATTGCATGCATGTAAAGGCAAAATGGGGATGCAATATTTTTTGTTGCATGCTTGGTGACGTGTCAGGATTCGAGGTTCAGACAGGGCTAATAAAACCAAACGCGAGGCAAGAAGAGGGGTTCAGTCCTTTCGCGTCCTTTGCCTGACATACAAGTTTCGAGTTTAGAATCGAGTGTGTGTAATTTTGTGTTATAAATTTCATTCACCGATTTGAGCTCGTTGCTTTGTGTCCGGGTAAATTACTGTGAAGTGACGGGTCTAGAATTCTAGAATTCCTAAATATTTTATCTATACCTTTCTCACAAACCCCAAAATTCCGCTGGAGCGTTAGATAAGTACTGAATAGGTAATTTATACCGGATGTTGAGACTGGCATTCGGGCGCTTCAGGTCTTCCTCTTTCCTTTCACCTAGGTATCCTAGGTCAACCTGTAGGTTTACAGAGGGTTGACCTTATCCTAATATATCCCTAGATTAGTTCTTATTTGCATATCCTACACAAGTCGCTTTACACACACACACGTTTAACTTCTCACACACCTGTTATGAGCGTGGTGGCTAATAACAGACCCTAGATTCACACTAGGTCTTACAATAGACTAGACTTAGGTTAGGCAAGCGGTTGCGGCTGCTCTTAGGTCGGTTTAGACGTAGGTTCGTGATTAGGTTCGTTATCGGAATATAGTGAGGTTTTGCTTACGGTTAAATTAATAAATCTGCTAAAGATAGATACGATAAAAGGGAAAGATGATATATATATCGAAGATTACTTGAATTTCTATAGTTGGGTTAAATGTAGTATTATCATTGTTGCTGTCAATTGAGAGTCACATATGTTCCATTTGTTACCTTAGATCTATATAATTGAAAGATATCGGATCCGATCAATTTAGTCAAAATAGTGAATATCTAAAGGTTATCATATTATGATATTTGATAGTTATGTGTATTGAGATTATAGAGATCTATAGTAACTAGTATACCAACAATCTATTCACCAGAGAAAGGTTAGAAGGTTAGAAATTAGGTATAGAACTTATGATCTAAATTGACGTCTCAAATATATTTGCTCTCAGGATCTTGACACGCCAACCGTTGCGAGCATGTTAAACTAGAAAATAAGTAAAAGAATAGAATTTACGTGGAAGCTCTGGTAATTACAGAGCAGATAGGATTAGGACTCTTTGTTAGGATAGCCGGGTAGGATTGTTTTGTTTTGTTTGGCTCAAGATCATTTAGGTCTTGATTGCTTTCCTACATAGTAATATTAGAGTCGCGAAAAGGTTAATAAGTGGTAAGAATTATCAAATTTCATCGGGAAATTTGGTTTTTCCGAGGCTATCAAGGGTTGGCAAAATTATGCCTGAGTGACCGAGAGGCCAAACAGACATACTTTCGCTGGAAGTGGACTTATTAACCAAAACTATATATGTTTCTTATGCATGTTAGTGCAAAAGGTGTCAAACCGTGACATCTTTCTCCTAAAGAGGAAACCTGCTGTCCATGACGATATAATATCTCAGTCCTCGCAACACAGCAAACCAGATATATTGACTTTGTATCGCCAAGATGT
The DNA here is from genome assembly GCA_943193695.1 of Acrobasis suavella. Taxonomy (NCBI): domain Eukaryota; kingdom Metazoa; phylum Arthropoda; class Insecta; order Lepidoptera; family Pyralidae; genus Acrobasis; species Acrobasis suavella. The sequence continues at coordinate 1,012,659 of OW971939.1, forward strand.
ATCGAGTTTACTCGAAATAATTAGAGTCTTGTGAAAAATACTATTATTATAAGAGCTCTTCGCGATTTTATCGCGACCAACAATTACATACCTGTTTCGCGTAAGCGAATATATAAAATTACATTGGTTAACCAAATATCCAAGACTCTCAACGCCTGTTATCGTACTTTGTACGACATTACCACATGTAATTAAGCTATAGCAAATCTATGACCTAACTGATTACAAATATGGATCGATCCGCCTGATTTTTTCAGGAATGGCGTATATTCCTTCGCTTTATGAAGTCAATTATTTGAATGATATAAACCATAACAGATACAAAAGAACAATCCTGTAATACGACTATTTCAATAAGGGATTAACTACGTAATAAATAATATCTAGTATAGATACCCTCAATTTTAAGTTTTTTTTTAAATAATTCAGAATAGAGTGAACAGCTTGGGGTATCTGATAATGTACTATGCTTAAGGTTTTAAATAGACGATTATAGCTCACGTGATTTGGAACTCCTGCAGTAGGCCGCGGGTGTATTACTTATGTATATTATATACATAAGTAAGGGTTCCATCACAAAGGGTCATTTTCGAGTTACAAATTAAGAAATTAAATAAAAAAAGAAATGTGGTGTCGTGGGACACCAGGTAGGAACGAAGTTCCTTCGGCTAATGTAGAATCGACACAATTTGCAAAAGAAAAATCGTGCTCAAAGGTATTATACACTACTCGCTTGTGTATACGACTGTCGCGCCTGCGCACGTCTCATTTAACGGTTTTATTTAACGAGGTCATCCTTACGGTTTTACTATCACATTTTTTTCAGTTCGGTCGCGCAGCAAAATCCCTATCTCCTCCAAGCCTGCCGTAAGGAACTTCGTTCCAAAAATTGCTATCCTTACTGTGTCATATCATATATCAAATGAACGGGCTCGTTATGAGGATCTCAAATACACTTCTATTATTATTTTAAAATAAATAGTTTGCTTTTATTTATAAAAGAAGACGAAAATTGACTACCCCCCCCCCCTGATTTCAGAAACCATTGAGTCTAATTAAAAAAAAATACAAAATATAGTTCATTGCTTGTAGATTACAAGAAAATTAATATAAGAATTCTATTAATTGAAAATAAAATGGTAAACTCAATATAATACGTTCACTCACGGAAAATCTTCGGCATTATACGGAACCCTCTCCACGCGAGTTCAACTCGCACTTGCCCGGTTTTATTTTATTAACATCATGTTACTGAGTACATTTTACAATAAATATAATAAATATCAATCACGATACATATAAGTACATATTTTTTACATAATCTACTTAAGACGAAGTGGTAGCTAAAGTGGCGCCCTCATTTGAAATAAATTCTTTGAAATTAAATATGGTGATAATTAAAAATTTGATTTGTATAAATGTCTAGAAAGACCTTTAAACTATTTTATGAATAACCTTTGAAAGTAATATTGGTAGTACGTCTGGTTTTAAAACTGTTTTTCGCCAAAAGTGGCCACTTTTGGCGAAAAACAGTTTTAAAACTAGACGGACTATTGGTAATAATTTCAAAGGTTTTTCATAAAATAGTTTAAAGGTCTTTCTAGACATTTATACAAATCAAATTTTTAATTATCACCATATTTAATTTCAAAGAATTTATTTCATTCATTTTAGGGTTCCGTGCCCAAGTGTCAAAATGGAACCCTATTACTAAGACTCTGCTGTCCATCTATCCGTCTGTCACAAGGCTGTCTTATGAACTGTGATACCTAGATTTCAGAGATAATGATGTATTTTAGTTGCCGCTATAACAACATATACTAAAAACAAAATAAAATAAATAGTTAAGTGGGGCTCCCATACAACAAACGTGATTTTTTATAGATAAAGTTCGGATCCCTTCGTGCGCGATTCGACTCGCACTTAGCTGGTTATTTGTTAAATCGTTTCAAAACTCCGTCATAAACAAACTAATTTGTTTCTTATTTTTTTGTCAAATATACTTTCAGATAAGATCTATAGACATTTTATCAATATGGAGGACCTTTCCATAGATACCCCACACGTATGGGTTTAATTTTTTTTTTAATTTCAATTCTAAGTATGGTAATCCCCAAAATTTATTGTTTTTTTTTCTATTTTTGAGTGAATATCTTAATGCGGTTCACAGAATACATCTACTTACCAAGTTTCAATAGTATAGCCTTTATAGTTTCGAAAAAAAGTGGCTGTGACATACGGACGAACAGACAGACAGACAGACACACAGACATGACGAATTTATAAAGGTTCCGTTTTTTTGCCGTTTGGCTACGGAACCCTAAAACTTATACATTTTTCAGGTTTATCGAGGTTTATATCTCTTTAAATAATAAAATCATGAAAAAATATTACCTAAAACATGGGAATGTGCTAATGTATCCAAAGATTTTTTTTTAAAGAAATCATTGCTACTTGTCACTCTCCTGCGAGGAATTATGGGACTACGTTTGTAAGAACATACGGCCAAATGATTTCCTATTAAGTTAAAGCTGTTACCCCACACACGGACACTTAAAGAAATCTTTTCCAATATCATAAGCATTCTCAGAAACAGTATTATGAAATTGTTGATGGAACTTTTTCTGGATTCCCACGTAATCAATCTCGCAGCCAATCGCGAGGATAATCCCGCACGCACGTGTTTTTCTTTATAATATTCTCTCCATTCGGCACTCATGTTCTTAGAAATTGAATGCTATAGATTATCTGTTATTTATGTTACAACACAAACTTCCATACTATCTATGGTCCATTTGGTTAGTTACTAAAATAAATGTAAACCATCTTGACGTATCTTTTTATTTTTATTATATTAATATACACATTAAATATCAACCCCCTTATTCATAAAAAAATATAAACGTTTGCTAAACCTGTTTTAGTTCAAATATGTTTTGTTTCGTTCTTTCACCGTCAAATATTCAAAAGAGGGAAAGGGACAAAACATGTTTCAACTAAAAAAGGTTTAGCAAACGCTTGTTATTTTTATGAATATGAGATTCATAATTTATACATTAATTGATTTGTAATTTGCAATGGTATTGATTTAAATTCTTCTTCATCGGTCCCTCAATGTTGAGGATCGTGACCACATATTTGTTTCCAGGCTGTTCGGTCGTCAGTACTATGGACCGCTTTATGCATCGAACCTCCAACAACTTTCTCTATACAATCGGCCCATCTAGCCGGCGGTTTTCCTCTGGCGCGTTTACCCTCTATTTGGCCCACTATTATTTGCTTCTCCAGACAGTGCATCGGGGAGCGCATAATATGCCCGAAAAATCGGAGAGCCCTCTCCTGGCAATAAACCGGGAGACGCTTCGTGATATGGAGTTCCTTGAGTATGGAGTCATTAGTCCTCATGGCAGTCCATGGTATTCGCAGCAATCTTCGCCAGCACCACATCTCAAAAGCATCAATTCTCTTTCGGTCGAGCATGCTAATGGTCCAAGTTTCAGCACCATAGAGGAAAATAGAGAAAACCAATGCGCGCACCAACCGTACTTTAGTTTTACAACGAATACTTCTGTTCTTGATTTAAATAGCGTATATTTAATTAAAAAAACATGTCGAGATTGTTTTCATTTAAACAAATGGACTGTAGTTCTAAAGTTATTTTAAAAAATAAATGTTACTTTACTTGTCACAAACCGACTATATTATAGAACGAGGAAGCCCGTAATAAATTGAACCACGGAGTAAACTAGATCACAACAGTTTAATAAAAATAAAATAACTGTCAAAAAACAAAAATACAGTTCCGGCATTTCGATACAAAAGTGCCCAGCCACCCGGGAAATTTGTATGGGAATGTCGAATTATTTTGATTTATTTTGTATGTCCATTCCACGTTGTGTAGGGTACACGAAAAGAATCGATATGGAAAAGCGAAATCTCTTATACAGGCATTCTTTGCTTAAGAGCGGCCTTCCCGTCGTACTTTTCATACAAACGCTCGTACGTGATTATGGCGTTGTATCTGATCTTTCTTGAAAACATTTGAACTCAAAGGTATCTTGTGCCCTAGTTCTAGGTTTCTAATGAAATAAAAAATTAAAATTTAGAAAAACAAAGTCAGTATAAGCCTCCAAAAAATTGCTTTTTTGCAGAAATTTTAGCTGAACTTTGACCGTTCATAAAGTACTTATAAATTGTAATGGTAAAGAAATTATTTCGATACAAACTTTTCAAATGTAATGAAAATGTTGAATACAAAACATTTATTTCACACACTTGTAAGGCTTACTAATAAACACGTATCACCTGAAACAAGTTTTATGAAATTTCCGCGCCTTATTAATAGTTAATATTCGTTCAATGGATAGTTAATAATTATACTAATTTCATTCAATAGAATGCAAACCATGCTCGTAGGCGCTATCTCTCTATTTTTCGTTTGCCTCCTTTTCTAGCATTGCCCTGGATGAAACAACAAGCTTTTCAAACTATACTCGTGTTGATGACAGAGCGGTCGGGAAGGGCCGCCTTAAGGGACTATATGAATTTTCCGGGGTCCAGTGCTGACGGAGACATCATTTAAAATTTTGTCTTGACCAGGCACTAAATGACCCTTCAAACTATTGTAATAACTACTATTTGTATTTTAAAGTGTGAACATGAAGCTTTTCTACGCACATACGCCAAAAGTGGCCGTTTTTACGCGTCTACGCGCGACGTTTTTGTATGGCGGCCCCGCGCTACGCAGCAGGATGCGGAGGAGACCTTAGGTGCTGTCTGTCTACCCTGTTGGGGTAAAAGATGTTGTTATGGAATACATACATACATAATATTTTATCCTAAATGCGGTAGACGGAGCACTTTAGGTCTTGCGGCTCTAAGCAGGCACAGGCTAAGGCCGCAAAACTCAAAGGTCACTTTTAGCATGATGGTGGGCGAATGAGAGAGAGGTGGTTATAGTATGCCGGGAGGGACTGGTCAGAGCGGAGTCAATTTTTTGAGTACTTAGTATTTCTTCTTATTCCGTAATTTAAGTTTGTTAAACTCGTTCGCAAGCATTACATATAATGCATCAACATTGTAGATACTATATTAAAAGTATTTATTATTTAAAAAGACATTATAATAATATGACAAAGCCCTTCTGGCGAGTACCAATAAGTACTGTGAAAATGAGTTACTTTCGGTGTTTCTTCTCAGCAGTGGTCGTTTCGAAGAGCTGGTATCGGTAGCTATTCTTTAAAATAAATTAAATTTCAATATAAACTACACATATTGCAAAATTAAACTTATTGACGTGTAAAAGTGCCTGTAAAGGTCTTATTACAGAATAAACATTTGAATTTTTGAATTTTTTAAATTTCTATGTGTGTGTACAATTTATATTTTAGTTAACAATAAGGGTTTATAATATGGCAGGTGAGGTTCCTATTGCAAAATCCCAGCATCAGTCCATCCCAATCTCATTCCTTAACCCATAGACCTTTCCCTTTTTCTTGCAATAGATCTTTCTCCTGCCAATACCTAATCAAGGGTACACTTTTCATAGGTATATTCAGATTCAGCGGGAGCGCCACATTACATCAACTTCTCTAAAGAGCCTCTACGTGTTGAATCTGTATCCAGCAGGACTCTCAAAGGACCGGGCTGAATCTTTATTATCATAGGATTATTATCTCTTAATAATCGTCACCTTATATTATCTCTTGATAATCGTCACTTTGTTTTATTGCACAATTATAGTTGACGTCAAAAAGTTACTTAGAGCTAAGTTTACTGCCGCCTCCAAAGCTATGTAAGCATTGTAAGAAACAGAATATCTAATCTCTCATAAATCGTTGATCGCGCAGTCAATCGCGAGGATAATCCCGCACGTACATGTTCCTCTTTTTATTTTATTGGAACGAAGTTCCTTACGGCAGGCTTGGAGGAGATAGGGATTTTGCTGCGCGACCGAACTGAAAACAATGTGATAGTTAAACCGTAAGGATGACCTCGTTAAATAAAACCGTTAAATGAGACGTGCGCAGGCGCGACAGGGCAGGCTTGGAGGAGATAGGGATTTTGCTGCGCGACCGAACTGAAAAAAATGTGATAGTAAAACCGTAAGGATGACCTCGTTAAATAAAACCGTTAAATGAGACGTGCGCAGGCGCGACAGGGCAGGCTTGGAGGAGATAGGGATTTTGCTGCGCGACCGAACTGAAAAAATGTGACAGTAAAACCGTAAGGATGACCTCGTTAAATAAAACCGTTAAATGAGACGTGCGCAGGCGCGACAGTCGTATACACAAGCGAGTAGTGTATAATACCTTTCTCTTCCTCCCTCTTTCTTTTCGTTCTCTTATCTCTTCTCTCTCTATTACCACTCCACCGCAAGAAAACCTACATAAAATTAAGCACGATTTTTCTTTTGCAAATTGTGTCGATTCTACATTAGCCGAAGGAACTTCGTTCCTACCTGGTGTCCCACGACACCACATTTCTTTTCTCTCGATTCGGCACTCGTAATATCAGTGGTCGGATCTTAGATTAGATAGATTACTGTACTAACTCAAGAGAACACTTATTTCTTGAAAAGTGAATTCAGAATGTTCTATTTTAGGACTAACGAATTATTGAGGGGAAACATGAATTTTTCGGGGTCCAGAGCCATTTAAAATATATCATTTGGAATGAAACGGAGATATCATTTAAAATTGTGTCTTTATCAAGCCCTAGAGAATCCTTCAAACAATTTTATGAAATACTGTTTATAGTTTAAAGTGAGGACGTGAAGCTTTCTTCGCACATAAGCCAAAAGTGGCCGTTTTTTGCAAATGTGCGTAGAGAAGCTTCAAGTTTTCTCTTTGAACTATCTAAATATATATAACTCAAAGGTGACTGACATAGTGATCTATCAACGCACAGCCCAAACCACTGGACGGATCGGGCTGAAATTTGGCATGCAGGTAGATGTTATGACGTAGGCATCCGCTAAGAAAGGATTTTGATCAATTCTACCCCCAAGGGGATAAAATAGGGGATGAAGGTTTGTATGAAACTTTGTCAATTTTAAACCGATCGGGCTGAGACTTTGCATGCATAAAGCTACTATGCATCCCCTAAGAAAGGATTTTGATAAATTACACCCCTACGCGAGCGAAGCCGCGGGCAAAAGCTAGTAAATAACTATAACCCTTATCGATCTCTTCATCTAAGCGCATTCTCGGTTGCATCCTCAGCTGCGCTGTTTCGGAGCCCGAGGAGCACTTTTCCGCTTTTTCTTCTCCAAATATAATATGCCTGACAATGGTCACATAAGGATGCCGAAGACCTTGCGAAAGGAAGAAGAAATAGCCGAATTGGGCCCCTTTGCTGTTTATCTGTCTAGTTAATTATATATCTTGTATCGTTAATAAACCTGCGAGATTCCGGTTAATATCTACGGAACTTCCGTACTTCGGAACAAAGTTGGCAACTCCGGATAATCGGTAATCTCCGATAAAGCGGCAACTTCGGAAAGTACATTTTTCACGGCCGAGCTACATGACTTGTTTATTAAGTCTGGGAAAGGGTATCTGATAGGAACGTGTGCAACTTTATTTCGGATATAACACATAAGTTTTATATGTTATAGGCGTTATAGCCGAATATACAAGCTTTTGTTGTGAGGCCAAAGTACATACCTATTAAGACAAATGAAATATATTTTATAATAAATTGGCAGAATCGGTCTTTGATATGCCGGGTAGAAAATTTGAAGCTTATGTAAAGAAAGAACTACGTGAGAAGGCTTATTACGGAATCGATGATTACCTTAAAAACAAAAACGTCTGGCTTGAGCTTGGCGCGGGTCCCTCTTAAAGTTTTTTATTTGTACACTCACAAATGTCACAACTGAGTACAATCTGTATTTGTTTAAGTGCAAAATTTACAAGTTGACATTAATTGACATCATTTTAAATTAATTATTGATGACATAACAATGTATTTTAAGTTCACAATTTTTTTTTTTTCAAATTAATCCAAGAGAGAACATGTATAACAATTAAATATAGTTATAATTACATACATCTATTTATTTAACATTAAATATAAAATACTAAAAATTCGTCATTTAAAACCCGCCCCTTAACGTTTCTGACGCAAAGGTGCCCAGTACACTAGCGGCATTGCCGCGCTGTATTGCAATAGCCATCCTTTGCACCAAAAACGTGTGGGAGCGGGAGTCCCCGTTCTTTTCAGCTATGCGGTGCCCTAACTCGCTAATTAAACGCTTGGCATCTACGCCCCAGCAGCCCAAAGTTTCCACAGCTATGGGCACAAAAGAGTAATGTGGCTCCATAGCCGCGTACTTTGCTCTCTTTCGCTCTGCAGCATCCTCTGCAGCCGCCGCTGCCGCGCAGACAGTGCGACTTAGGTGGCTGGTAGCCACTGTGCTAACACAAGTGGCGTCCCCGACTACGCACTTCCCGTGCTTCCACGGTACCAAAGTCAGGCCATCTGGTCGCTTCCCATCAGATCTACTGAGGCCTGGTGGCTCCAATAAGCACGGGATATTGGCGGAGACGAAAGCTCTTCGTACTATGTCGTTGAGCGCGTGGTGACGTGGGAACCTACCGGCACAGCGACGACAACTCAGTGCATGATGGCCATCGGCCCCCACCATGGACCCGCAGATGCATTTGTGTGGTTCACACACTCTGCAGCCCAGGCGGAGCGCAACAGCCACCCGCAAGGAGTCATCGTCTAGTAAGGTGTCCAAGTGTGGCGAAGGTAGAACGTTCAACCATGCACCTGATTCTGACCGCGACACAGCTTTGAGCCTCGCCAAATCTGCTCCCGAGGCACAGTCCAGAAGAAGACTATGCTTCCTTTTAGCGCCGACGTCATCCCAAGCGCGCTGAGCATGGAGGGCTACTGGAGACGGCGCACCAGGATTAATGGCCGACCAGGCAGTCAAAGCCTCAGGCACATAAGGTATGCTGACCCTGTCACCATTGGGAGATAAAATGACAGTAATAAGTCCCGCAACCCCATGTGCCGAGGCCAAGAAAACCGGCAGACCAACATCGCGCGCGCACCGAATTCCAAGTCCACCGAAGCGTACTGGTAAGGTCGCCTGGCTCCATTGTGTTTCATTGAGGCACACGTTCAAAATCGATTCCACTGAACGTTTTAAGGTGCCATCGAAGCTAGACATTTCTTGAGGGCACAGCCACGTCGGCGCGGTTCGCAACAAAAAGTTTATCCTTGGCACCGCGAAACACGTTCGCAGTAGAACCATCGCCACATGAGCAGGCAGATTCTGTAGGCGTTCCTGGGCCGTCCTCAGGAGCTGCTCACGAGATTTTATGGCTTCTGGAACTGCCTCGAGAAATATGGGCGAGCCTAAGAGGTTAAAAGATAGTGGGGAAAGTTCAGCGAGGCCAGGCAAGAGAGCACGAAAACCTTCAACATGAGAACGCGCTTCAGCACTGCAGGGAAAAAGCTCGCATTTTGAGGGATTCACTTCAAGTCCCAGCTCCTTGAATTTTAAGATGAGAGATGTCAGGTCCTGCCGGACCACCTCTGGGTCGCCACCAATAGTACCGTCGTCCAGGTACCATATGTTAAGTGGAGACTTTACTTCGTTGATAATTTTTTGAATGGCCAGACTAAAGACAAGCGGACCTAATGGATCTCCCTGCTGTGCTCCGACGCGTGACAGTATACGCTCGTTATTGAGAAAAAGATTGGAAGGTGACCCGTACATTTGCAGCAGAAAGGGGTACAGCGATGGCGCTTTTTCTTTTGCCTCGGCCAGTAGTATGTCCCTTTCTAAAGTATTAAAAGCGTTACATATATCTAGCTTCAGAACCACGCAGTTGGTGTTGCGAGGATCCGACGCAAATGCACGGACAGCGTGACGTCACAAATTTAACTTTAATATCGTTATGTAAGTTGACGTTTATGGAGAAAATGCTGCAGTACAGTTTGTTGCCGCTTCTTCTGTACTTGCGCTTAGGTAGCGGCAATAAACTTAGCTGTAATAAATGTTGTGACGTCAACAACTACCTATTATGAGATTTAAAAGAAAAAAAATACAATTATTAAGTCATACAAATATTCAATGATAAAAAAATGATTTGAATAAAATGAAACTCCGCGTTGCGTTTGTTTTATTACTGAGTGCCATCGACCACCTTCCGTCTCCGTGATCAGACCCTAGCCTTTTTTTTTTTTTTTTTTGTCTATCATAAAGTGTTCCTTAAGTCAAATCAAATGAGTCCCACTCAATGAGTTTACGTTGTTTTATAACTGAGTTCTGTCGAATATCTTCAGGCTCCATCATCACAACAGCTCTTTGACTCCATATTATTTTATTTGCATCCGATTTACACAAGTATAAAACTTTCACCTCAATCAGTACAGGAATCTTGCAATTCAATTTTCAACTAGTTATAGTTGAAAATTGAATTGCGAGGTTTTATCTAAACAAACACACAAATTACATCCAAAATTCTTTTTTCATCCAAAAATACATTGCAAGTTAAAAGCTTGTAAAATGAAACATAATTGCAGTGTGTGAGTAGCCAAAACTAGTGTCAGGTATTTCTAGCTTCTTTTTTTTTTTTACAATATATTGGTTTAGGCATTTGTCCTCAATCTCACCTGATAGAAAGCGACGATGAAGACAAGGATTAGATATAATCAGGTTTTTTAACGTATCTGTCCGATTTTCTAGGCGCTGAACACATAGAAAAGACGTAAGACGCCGACGGTGCCTGGACAAGGCACAGACGGGGCGCCGTCGCGACTTTTGAAAACAGATAGAAAAGACGAGGCACGGACGTGACAGATACAAACAAATCCGTATCTATGGCAACACCGTGACTCGCGATTTCCTCCACACCCGCCCATAACCCCGATTCGCCCGCTCGCGTCTGTGCCCCGTTCGTTCTGTATGTTCTACCATAGGGCACACACAGACGCGTAAGCATCATGTCAAAGAAAGAAAGAAAGAATAATAGTTTATTTGATTTATCACATTGAAAGTAATAAAATGACACAGTTGTTACAAATACACATACAGTTTGTGGCTACATTAAAAAGGCCTCCTCTCAGCATGGTGTCGTGGCAGGGCCACAACGCTGGTCTTCCGAGGATACCGCACAACACAACATAAAAATAAAAATAAATAAATAATAAAACAAGCCTACTAGGTTGGCGCTTCATTTAATTTATTTAAAGACAATGCAAACACGGCTTTGTGAAGTTATTGTAATAATAGTAATATATGCAATATGTTATTTATTTAAAGTAATAAAGCCAAAATGATTTACTTCATGCAATGAATTATATATAAATATATATACATAAATAATAAATAAACGTGTTTTTATGCTGCGATTTTAAGATTTTTGATTGCTTAATAAATATTCCTTGAGTTTAATTTTAAAAGACTTAATAGAAGAAGATTTTCTGATCGGTGGTGGAATATTGTTCCAGCAACTTGTTGCAGTGTAGCTGAAGCTGCCTCGAAAAGCAGCAGTTCTATGTCTGGGGCACATTAAAAGGTCAGGCTGTCTTGCTCGCTGGGTAAATTGTAATTTTTTGTACAAGGACGATGGGTTTTTATTCTTTATCACATTAAATAGTAGTTATGCAAAGTGGAGAGTACGTCTGGATACCATATTAAGAAGATTATTTCCATTTAGATAGGGTGTAACATGAGCTCTTTTAGGAATAGAAAAACAATATCTTGCACAAGAATTTTGTAAACGTTGTATAATTTTTTTGGTACGGACCAACAAGCACTTTCCAGTAACCACGTCAGCATAATTTAATTTTGATAAGATGAGCGACTCACACAGGTGTATACGAGTTTCAACGCTTAAGTATTCACGAATTTGATACAGAACCATTAAACGGTAATAACAATTACTGACAGTCTCAATGTCAGCGCCCCGTCCACGTCTTACGTATTTTCTGTGTGCCCAGGGCCCTAGATAGAAGTGTTGGCACTAGACGGGAGGTGGCAAGACTAGATAGCGAAACCTAAGTAATAAAATCACTTGTAAAAACTTGATCAAAATATAATTCAAATGGATGATTTCGGTATGTGATACAATACAGAAAATTTAATCAAAAACAAAATTAAATCTGACTGTGGCGATTCGCACACTGCTCTCACCCCGCTGCGTAGCGCGGGGCCGGACTGTATGCAAGTATCTCAATTTGTACAGAAAACATGCAAAGGACAACACACTGACACGCGTCTACGCGCGTCGTTTTTGTATGGCGGCCCCGTGCTACGCAGCGGGATGCGGAGCAGTGTGCCAATCGCCTCAGAGGTCATAAGAAGACTTTATCTTTATGAAGCTAGAAATACGCATCCGTCAGATAAGTAAAAAAACTTGAAATGTCTTTTGCCAGGGTTTCTACACGGGTATTCTGTGGGTCTGCTGTACTAAAAGATCACTGGATGTCATCGGTGTTCAATATTATAATAAATTTAGAATGCTGTTGGGACTCCCTCGATTTTGCAGTGCCTCTAGAATGTTTGTAAAAGCAAGGACGGACGGTTTTCATGCCGTGCTTCGTAAAAAGGCGGAGTCAATGCTGAGGAGAATCAGGGCGAGTCACAACAGCATTCTTAAAACTGTGGCGGATAGGCCGCATTCTGAATTAATGCGGCACTTGATTAGAGTCCCCATTAATTAATAATCAATCAATATAATGCACTATATACTTATTAGTTATAAGTTGTATACTAACAAACTTGGAACTCTGTTATCTAAAAATAAAACAATTCCATTTCATTTTGGAATAGATAAACTCGATCCGTCTTATAAAAAATTGTTGCCGAAAAATCGATAATTTCTACAATTGATAGTTTCAATCTCAAAATGCCAAATTTTCGATTGCTGTTTAAGACCTATTGATAACAAACATACTACCGATAGTATCGATCGATGACGACGAAACACTATCGATACTATCGATAGTACTTTTCAATTCAATTCAAATTTATCTTTATTATCATAGGATATTTATAATATCTCTTAATAATCGTCACTTTGTTTTATAGTACAATAATTGTTGACGTCAAAAAGTTACTTCGAGCTAAGTTTACTGCCGCCTCCAAAGCGCTAGTGCAGAAGAAGCGGTAACAAACTGCACTGCAGCATTTTCTCCAAGAACGTCAACTCACAATGAAATTAATATTTATAGTTGATATGTGGACAGAGTTTACATTGTTTGTTGTCATAATTTAAATTAACTTTTTTAATGCCGAGATTTTAAAATAATGTTAAATCAAGTTGTAGATTCAGTATGTACCTAATGTATCAAATTATGACCATTTCTGAGTAAACAAGCCTTTAAGAGGGACCCGCGCCAAGCTCAAGCCAGGCTTTGTTGTCTTTAAGATAGTCATCGGTACAGAAACTATCTATGCTATCGATAGTATCAAAAGCTATTCAAGAGCAATGCTATCGATATTAGTATATAGAGTATTGATAATTTGTTTGTTTAAGTATTAATAACCTTTTTATATCAAAGACCAAGAAGAAAAAATATGTGTCAAATATCGTGAGTTGTCAAAGAAATGTATGAGTAAAATCATAAGCCTTTTCTTTTAATACTAGCTTTTGCCCGCGGCTTCGCTCGCGTAGGGATGTAATTTATCAAAATCCTACGTCATAGTAGCTTTATGCATACAAATTCTCAGCCCGATCGGTTTAAAATTGACAAAGTTTCATACAAACTTTCAACCCCTATTTTATCCCCTTGGGGGTAGAATTGATCAAAATCCTTTCTTAGCGGATGCCTACGTCATAACATCTACCTGCATGCCAAATTTCAGCCCGATCCGTCCAGTGGTTTGGGCTGTGCGTTGATAGATCACTATGTCAGTCAGTCAGTCACCTTTGAGTTTTATATATTTAGATATGTGTTTTCAGTTATAAATATGGTTTATCTCAGTAATTAGTACAAGAAGTAAAAATATTATACAGTCCACAGCAAGAGGTTAAGATTGTTTGACGTCAGGATACTATCGATTACCAACCGATACTATCGATAGTATCGGTTTTATTTAAAATACCGATAGTGGACTATCGAGCAGCAACACTACTTTAAAACGTCTAAAACATAAAACATGGATTAAATTATAACTAGACTTAAACCATTCTCCTTCCAAATCAAGTTGACATTGAGCAATGAGATAATGTCATTTCAATAAACGTCAACTAATTTTGGCAGAATTTTTTTGATCCGACTGTATTCATAGCTCAAAGTCAAGTCAAAGTTATTTACTTTACCATTTATTTACTTTGGATATTTGTATCACTTGATAATTGTCAATTTTTCTTTCGATTTCATACTAAATATATAAATAAATATATAGGGACAAATCACACTGATTGAGCTAGCCCCAAAGTAAGTTCGAGACTTGTGTTATGGGATTCTAACTCAACGATACTATATTTCATAATAAATACATAAATAGATAAACATCTAAGACCCAGGACAATTTGAAAAAGGCCATTTTCCAACTTGCCCTGACCGGGGATCGAACCCGGGACCTCTGGGTTGCGAAATAGCGTGGTGACCACAATGCCACGGAGGTCGTCAATAATAGGTAGTTGTTGACATCAGATCGTTGACTTACAAGTAAGTTTACTGCCGCTTGGTAATTGCAAGTACAGAAGAAGCGGTAAAAAACTATACTGCAGCATCTTCTCTTTTCGCTGTGCGGGGGTCACGTACGGTGTGGCGATAAGATTTATTGAAAAGAAACAATATTAAGCATAACAACTTTTTAATTCAAATTTTAACAATTTAAGAAAAGAACACTGAACATAGTCACAGGTAGGGGTCGTGGGTTAGCAGGCCACGAGATTCGTCGATCCAAGATGATAGTAATTACTCAGCTTTGGTATACCGCTGCCAGGCTTCCCGAGTAGGCAAGTAGTCAAAAAGGAAAGCGGTCCATTTTTTTTTTTAATTGACAGACATAGGTTGCCTCGGACGGCATTTCCTACTTCACCCGGACAAAGTTTGAGGAGCGGGCCAGAGGCCCGGCATCCTATATTTTTATACTACTAGCAGCAGCGCAAAGGGCTCCCAAGGGGGAAACCTCGGCTTTGGGCGCGCTAGGGATTATGGCAAATTTGGGGTGCTGCAACACCCATGTTTTGCCGGAAGGGCCGAAGCTACGGTGCCAGAAGGGCCTACTTAGGACGCAAATCATCCAGGTACCACCGGGCGGTACCTAGTGAACGAGCTCCGCGGTCCAGCTCGCTACCGCTTTTATATGGGCGGCGCGGGGTGCGATGCGGTGAGGTGCGGTGCACGAGGACCGTCGTCACAACGGTTCAGCCGTCATACGAGTCACTCAAGAATCAAGAATCGTTTATTTGCATTATACAATCGATTTCTGAGATGTTAATAAATATTAGTGTGTACATTGTATAAACCTGCAGACAGGTATGCAAACATTTTTATCGTTTAAGAATAATTTAAACTCGTAGTAATTAGCTAAGAAATGCAAGTTAGGTATATAAGTTACAATAATATCAAAGCTTAATATTTATTTTTGATTTGCAATAGGTTACAAATTCACTAATGGAGTAAAAACATTGTTCCATCAGCCATTTCGTTAGTGTCGTCTTAAACGCTGTGCCTTTTAGTGTTTTAATATTTTCAGGTAACATATTAAATAAATATATACACACATTAAAAACATTCTTTTTGTATATGTCTTTTTCGTACGAAAAGTGCCCGCAGAGTACTAATACTCACTGTGCCTGTGCTTAAACTCGTTCGATTGAGCGGGTGACAATTAAAGGGCGCTTCCCGGAGCTTGTTCCGTACGGATCGATCCGCATCGGCGTTTAGCGCCTAACGTGTGTCTCCGTTCCGAGAGCCCGTGCGGATTATCCGTACGCATCTGCCGCATAGCTGTGAAACCATGTAACGATGTTGGAATAAACCCTACCCTTCATGTCCTTACATACCTCCTTTCTCCACCATTTCATTATGTCCGCCTGTTCAAATTTCATTTTTAAATATTCAAATGTTTATTCAGTAATTAAACCTTTACAGGCACTTTTACACGTCAATAAGTATAATTTACGTTACGTGTAAAGTATATTACAATTTAATTTATTTTTAAAGAAAAGCTACCGATACCAGCGCTTCGTAACGACCACTGCTGAGAAGAAACGCCGAAAGAAACTCATTTTCACAGTATTGGTCGCCTACTCGCCAGAAGGGCTTTGTCATATTAATATTGTCTTTTGATTAATAAATACTTATAATATAAAACAATGTTGACACATTATGACATGTAATGCTTGCAAACAAGTAAACAAACATAAATTGCGTAATAAAAAATATTAAGTAGTCAAAAAAGCGAAGCCGAGCTGACCATAGTCCCCCCCCGCAGCACCCGTTCACGAGTTAAATTCAACTTCAAAATTTTTGACACATTCATTCCATTCTCACGATTCTGCCTCATTCGTCTATTACCTCTGATACAAGCAACTTGAATTATATAATTTAATCAGTGCTGAAAAATAAATGTATTAACCCATGTCGTGTATCTCTCTAGATCTACGATGGTTTAAAATCTATATAATTCATGTGGGAGCACATGTACTTGCTAGGACAGGTGGTGTTCCCACCACCAGCCTAGTGTTTTCGTGTTTTGTCAAACGCGCAAAAGCTAAAATGGTATGCATCTCCCGGTAAGCTACCGCGCTCCTAAATTTTTGTGAAAATGGCCAACACTCATGACAGATTTTTCAGGCTGCCTAAAGGAATCTGACATAGCTTGACGCCAGCCATACGATTATGACAGCCGGGACTATCGGCTTATACGTGCCTTCCGAAGCATGGAAGAGCTTAATAAAAGTTTTTGCCGCCATTTGTGGTCACCCATCCATGTACGGACTACGCCCGGTGTCGCTTTACTTGCGGAAGCGCTAGAAATGTGCACTCCCGCCGGGCCACCGAGCTCCTCAGAAACGTAATGAAACGAAAGCTACTTAACCTTTTGTGTGTGGCTGTACCAGATTCCGGTATAAATCAATCGTTTTACTATTGTGTCTGGTTTTTGCAACACGCGAAAGGTAAATAAAACAGAGTGACGTAACCAAAGCTATAGTACATTGTCACTGTATTACCTCTCGGGGCTTGAAGCCGGAAGCCGGTAGCTGACAGCCTCTAACAATATTTATATTAATATTCTGCGTCTACGAAAATAACTCGTGACTGTTTATATCCGGTCTATTATGAAGATTGATATTTTGAATAACAATAACAGTATTTTCTATTTTCAATGTTTATATGGCGCAAGACTCAAAATCCCCTTGGGGTGAGGTGGAAAAAGGATTTAAAATAGTGAAGGGTTGCTAGCCACATCCTATGATGATTCGTAGTTTTGTGCAATTCCTCGAACGGCTTTTACGATCCGTGCGGAAAAGGAGCGGCTGGTCATTCAGAATACTTTAAAACTATCACCTTGCATCATTAATAAATTAATACATACGGGAATTAACGCAAAATATACCCTTTAGGGTTCCGTACCCAAAGGGTAGAAAACGGGACCCTATAACTAAGACTCCACTGTCTGTCTGTTACCGGAATGTATCACATGAATCGTGATAGTGAGTTAGTTGAAATTTTTTACAAATGATGTATTTCTGTGTCACTATAACAAAAATACTAAAAACAGAATAAAATAAATATTTAAGTGGGGCTCCATCTTAGATCATTTAATACAGGATGGGTTACGCAGACAAATCTTCTACAAAACTTTCTGCCGCTTTTGGTGCGGAAGTAAGCTACTACTACATCTAAACAAAATCACACATTCACAGAAATAATTTGTGTCGCTATAAATGCACACTACAAAAAACTAAAACACTTACTTATTTTCTGCACACCAATAAAACTCACACTGAAAAAAGTGAGTAAATACACATAATAATACACTCTTGGCAAGAAAGAGACAAGACAAAAATATATTCAACTCTAATTATTGCACATACATTACAAACAAGACGAAGGTTGTAAATCATAAATACATAGTCTCGTGAGTGCGTTATTGTCTCTGGGTTGGAAGGAAATCAGTTGCAAACGTGATTCGATAATTTTTTTCGTAATCGATACTAATAGATATTCCTTCGATTTTTCAGAAATTACATTTAAACAGAAAACAACGTTAATAAAATAAAAAAAATACTTACTCATCTTTTGGATGATTAAATGTGTTTGACCTCTTTCTACACGAGAAAATTACATAACATGGCATTTTTAATGGAGCACTTTTCGATGCCTCACCGATTCACATAATGATCGTAATCGATTACGCAACTAGTTTTTATGAACGTATTAGATTTTTGTTCTTATACTTCGGCAGAGGGGAACGCGCAGGTAAGGCTTATCCTGTATTAAATGATCTAAGGGCTCCATACAACAAACGTGATATTGAAAGGTAATAGTACGAAACTCGTTGTGGGCGAGTCAAACTCGCACTTGGCCGCTTATTTTTATTTATTTTGGCCCCGTGTGATCTTCGTCCACCGTCAACTATTTTTACCTGACTGTGCCAGAAAGAGGGTTATGTTTTTCGAGTGTATGTATGTATGTACGAATAATTATTTGGCACGCTCTGCAGCCTGAAGGGCTCCATGGATTTTAGCTTGAGAGGTGTCGTTAGATTTGTATTTACTGTAAGAGTGACGCTGGGTATATCAAAATTAAATAAAAAACAAAATGGCGGATTTTTGGCGCCAAATTCTAATGTTTGTTAACGCTCTGCACCCTGAACGGCTCGATGGATTTTAGCTTGAGAGGTGCATTACATTTGTCTTGCTTCTAAGAAAAACACTGGAGAGTGAAAAGGAAGTCGGGTTTTTTTTTAAATAATGACTTGTTTTTGAAAGAAAGAAAGAAAGAAAAATATTTTATTCAGTGCAAATTAGTATACATCAGTAGGATTACTAAATAACTAAAATTAGTTTTACACCGAAATAGCACCACTCAGCATAGGGCAATGATGTGCCTTTACATCATGCCGCTGGTCTTCCGTGGTAACAAAAGATAAGAGAGAAAGCACTACCAGATATCCACTGACAAAGATCAAGTCGAAACCAAGTTTTCTCCAACTACCGTCACACACTACACAGCTTCATGACATAAGACTATATTTCGTGCATTAATTTAGTAATGGTACCTTCTAAGTTTTGTATTTTCGCTCCAACCAGCAGGAAAGGAAAGCTTTAATTGAATTTAAAATGTCTGGTTTGGCAATATGCCGACCTCCAATGGCTATTTGCAATCCTAAGCAGGTTCGAACTGCCAACGGAGAAACAAGTCGTTGAATTTTAACCACTTGCTTACTGCAGTAGATAAACTCTTTTATCCCTAATACTAATAATTATAGTTCGACTGCCTCCGTGGTCTAGTGATCAAAAGCGTTCGCCTTGTGACCCGGAGGTCATGGGTTCTAATCCCACTGGGAAGCATACTTTGTGAAAAGTTGTTTCCAGTCTGATTAGGATATTGCAGGCTTTAATCACCTGATTATCCTAAAAGAAAGATGATTCCTTGTTTCGGAAAGCACGTATAAACTGTGGGTTCTGAGCTATCCAAGGATTGGTCCTGGTTTACCCTTCGGGTAGCGGAGGTCAAGCGGCAGTCGCTCTGTTTAAAAACCAGTAACCTCGTCAAATCTCCTTGGTTAGATATCGGACCCCGGGCTCTAAAGCGTTACTGCTGAGGATGCAACCGGGAAAATACGCTCGAATGATGATGACTAATAAAATTAAAAAAGCAACAGTCCATACCAATCTCAATCCTTAACCCATATAATTTCCCTTTTTCTTGCAAAAGATCTTTCACTCCTGCCGAAGCCTGTTCAAGGGTAAACCTTTCATAAATATTCAGGAATGGGTTATGGCGGGAGCGCCACATTACATCAACTTCTCCAAAGGGCCTCTATGTGTTGGATCAGTATCCCCACGCAAGCTTCTCAAATTACCGGGGTGAAAACCCCCGAGATTTTCAAAGGAGATGCAAAATAATATAATAATACGTGTTTATTCCCAAAAGTGCAGAGAGAGCATTTAGGATGCTGCAGCTCTAAGCAGACTCCAGGGCCACAAGAGATAAAAAGGCCACTTTTAGAATGGTAGTAAGCGATGAAATGTATAGGCATCTATTAACATGATTCGCATTTTCATCCATTCCCTCGATCGGCTTTTATGAAAATAAGCAACTGGGACATTCATTTTTTTTCTCCTCAGCTATGACAGAAAGTTGACCAAGATTGTTACCTTAAAAGATCGCTAGATGTTATCCGCGTCCAATATAATTATATTTTTAGAATGTTGCTGAGACTCCCTCGGTTCTGTAGTGCTTCCGAAATGTTTGCTCAGGCTAGAACGGACGGATTCCATGCCGTGATCCGGAAAAAAATGGCTTCATTGTTAAAAAGAGTAAGGTCGAGTCACAACAGCATCCTAAAAACAGTGGCGGATATACTGGATTCGCCTATAATGAGGCACCTTGTGCAGGGGACCATGCCGGTGGCCCTTTATGGTCTTTGAAGGCAATGCCGCAAAGGCCCTCTGTTTCACAAAGAAACACAGAGGTTTCATTTTAGTGTGTGCACAATAATATGTATAGCTCTAAAGGTGCTCCCACACAGCAGTTATGTAATGTTAGAGAATGTTGCATGACATTTGTTGTCTAACATTTTATAACAAATTATAACAAAAAATATAAATTGTTAGTGATGTTACATAACTTCATACAACAGAATGTTATACAACTAATTACAACATGTTGAAACAAATGATAACTTTTGTTGTATAACATCATCCAAGCCTCAGAGGGACGTTAGCGGAAGGGCGCGGGGAGATTGCTCGCGCGCTTCTTTTGTAGTGTGCCTACT
Source organism: Acrobasis suavella (assembly GCA_943193695.1). Lineage (NCBI taxonomy): Eukaryota > Metazoa > Arthropoda > Insecta > Lepidoptera > Pyralidae > Acrobasis > Acrobasis suavella. The sequence continues at coordinate 1,033,591 of OW971939.1, forward strand.
CTGTCACGTACACAGCTCTAGTCGGTTCATTCACTGTTCATGTTCATTAAGTCACTATCACTACCAGCTTTCTCGAAAAACAGACCCAAACTGATTGTTACAGAATGTTATATATCACGGTTGGCTATGAGACATAGCCTGGTGACAGACAGACGCACAACGGAGCTTTAGTAAAAAGGCCCCGTTTTTACTCTTTGGGTAAGAAATTATCACCGTTTGATAAACCTAGTTTAAAAATATGTTCGAGAGCTACGATGCCACAGACAGACAGTTAGATAGACCGATAGACAGACAGACATTAGCGTGAAACTTATAACACCCCTCTTTTTTGTTGGAGGTTAAAAAAGAAAAGGACAAAACATATTTTAACTAAAATAGGTTTAGCAAACCTTTGATATTTCTTATGAATAAAAGGATATATCTGTATAATCACAGTAATATTATAAAGGCAAAAGTTTGTGAGTTCGTGTGTGTGTGTATGTTTGTTACTTCTTCACGCGCAAACGGCTAGACAAATTTTGATACAATTTGGTATGCAGGAAGCTGACTCCCTGGATTAAAACATAGGCTACTTTTTCCGCGGGTAACACCGCGGGGCGCAGCTAGTAATATATAAAAACTCCTGATAAAATTCGTAGCAATACGGCGTAGAGACTGTTACCACTGGCGTAGCAAGTGCTACGACTGTAGCTGGCTGTCTACAAAATTCGTAGTTATGCGTAGCCTTCTGATAAGTCTGACGCTCCACTGTTATTTGCTATTTTAACCCCTGACGCAAAAAAGAGGTGTTATCAGTTTGACATTTCTGTGCCTGTGTGTCTGTCTGTAGCATCGCAGCTCCTCAAAAAGTCAAAAATCATTTTTTTATATTTATATCACTTCTCTCGATATCTTAATAGTTAGTGGTTGACGTCGGTAATTTTACTGCCGCCTCCTAAGCGCAAGTACAGAAGAAGCGGTAACAAACTGTACTGCAGCATTTTCTCCAAAAACATAACTCTCATGTATGATATTACTGATATTATATTATGTACTCATTTATTTACTATTTCGCATTAACCATTACAATTTAAATTAAATAAAAAATTATGTCAAGTACAATTTTATTATAATTAGATATTATAATTATAATAATTAGATATGTGATATTATAATTAGATATGTGAACTGAGAATACATTGTAACGTCACAATTATTAATTAAGTATGATGTCAAATTTGAAATTAATGTTAAACATAAAGGAATGAAGGGATCGATTATGATATATATTTTTTTTTTTATTCGAAAGCTTAGCGTCAATGTTTTTAGCTAAGATTATTCTACTTCTTAGTATTTTTTTTTGTGGGCGCTACGTTTTTTTTTTATATTCTATTACTTGTGTTGAATACAAATTATGGTACTTCTATTGTTGCATGTACACTGGTGTCAGATTTTTAAGCTGTCTAAAGGCATCTGACATAGCTTGACGACTGCCATACAATAATGACAGTCGGGACCAACGGCTTATACGTGCCTTCCGAAGCACGGAGGAGCTCGAGAAATTTTCATGCCACTTGTGGTCACCAATCCAAGAGCGGACCATGCCCGGTGTCGCTTTACTTGCGAAAGCGCTAGTAATGCGCACTTCCGCCGGGCCACCGAGCTCCTCAACACTATCACATTCACATACCTACGTTCTTTATTGTTCTTTGCAGAAGTACCTAACTTTTTCATTTACACTTTATAAGAATTTACTTTAAAAAAAAAGAAAATTCTTGTAAAGTGTAAAAAGTAAAATTCTAAAAAAAGTATTAGGTAATTTTTCTACATGCCAAATTTCATTCCACTCTGTTCAGCCGTTTTGTTATGAAAGCCGATCAAACATCCATTTATCCACTTTCGAATTTACACGTATTATATTACAAAGGATATTTTGCGTCGGTCGCGTACCACCACCTCCCTTTAAAGGGCATGAAGCCGTAGCAACCAAAGAGCCTCAAGTTATCCATGACCTGTCTGATCAATATTATAAATACCCTTTGCATAATTTAACATTAATATTGCGTGACTAGTGAAACGGAATCAAGAGTGTGTCACTCCCCGTTTAGGTATCGAAATACTTCATTATTGCAATGCGCGCGGCGACCACTTCGAAGGGGAAAATTCAGTTACATGAATCGTTTGTCCAGAGTAATAAGAATGAAATTGGCTTGCAATGGATTTCTAAGTATCTAAACGAAGAGGTGAGGACTTCTGACGCGAGCTAAATTAAACCATAGCGCTAACCACATTGAGTAGATATTTCTGTGAATTTCTTTTCTAAGTAAAACTTCTGTACGTGAGTACTAGTATTCTGTGGCGGAAGTACGAGTATTATTATATGTTGCCTCGATTATATATAAAACGTGATTAACGGCGTTAATAACAACTTTCTATAACTTTTTAATGAGTTTAATAACCATTCGTGGTATTATGTTGGGAATCGCTTTTTACCCGACTACAGCGAAGCCAAAAGGAGGGTTATGGATTTCGCCGCTATTAATGTATTTATGTAAGTATAGAAATAAATATTACGTGGGGCGCAGCTAGTATGTTATTGTACATACTAGCTACGACCCACGGTGTTACCCAAAGTGTCAGCTTCCTGCATACCAAATTTTATCGAAATTGGTCCAGTCGTTTGCGCGTGAAGAAGTAACAAACATACACCCACACTCACAAATTTTCTCCTTTATAATATTAGTGTTATAATTATAATATATATAGTGTGATATGTGACAAAGGTTTGTAATTGTATAAAATATGTGTAAGTAAAATTGGTTTTGCTTTAGATAGTATTCCTTCCTAGGCAGTTGCACCACCATCTTTGTCTTTCTCACATTCCACTCCATCCACTGGTTGTCTGGAAGAGATCGCTTTAAGCGATAAGGCCGCCCATTGTACTCATTTTATGTAAAATTATTTTTTTGTGTTACATTTTTCTTGACATGTACAAAAAAGAGTTATCTTTCTAGATACGTATATTCATCAGTTCCTCGTATCTTCTATGATCTACGTGATACCTTAACAAGTGGTGAATTGGAAGCGTCTTAGTTGTGCGCTGGTTATAGACTGTGTGACGTCACTATAAATTCAATATGGCGCCTTCTATAGTCCAAAAAGTAAGTGAATAAACAATGAAATAAATCGAATCATATCCTGTTTGGTATTAAATGAAAGGGATCAATTATTATATTAGTTTATTTTTTATTTTTAGTTCTCCTATACTGTGATATCTATCTGTAGTAAAAGTACTACAAGTTAGTAAAAGTTTGTCAAAAAATGCTCGATAGCGTCTCCTTACGACGCTTGTCAAGGCTCGCGTCGTAACTTGCGCCACTCGCTTTTTAATCCTTACGATGAAATACTATTTTCTACTCCTGTACTGTTTTTTATCTGTCTTTAAATGGTCCCGAACACTAATATAAGAACATAAGTTTTATGATTTCAGAAAAGTCTATAGTATATTCGTAATACAACAGCACATGTGTCGTTATTTCGCCAAAAAGATACTCCTAGCCATAGACCTATAACTTTTTTTCTTTTGATCTACCATACTGCCAACATGATAAAATCGTTATTTTAACATATGGTGCCATTTATCAAACGTGGAGTCAATGAATGAACGGTCTTTTGCATGAAAAACATTCGTTTAGGTGACTCCATGTTTCAAAAACGGCACTTCTGGTCACTAGAAAGACGTCAATAAAAAAAAGTCTTCCATAGATAACTAGTATCTTCATCTAGCAAACATTTGGTAGTATTTCATACTTTTCTTTGTTTATTTTTGTATTTATTTTAGTTAATGTAGCCGTAGAAAAAGAAATGTATGCAACGTTGTATAAGTACGTCAAAAAGGGTTCGATGGCGTCTCTTTAAGATGCTCGCTTAAGCTCGCACCGTAGCCACTAGCATTTTATGAACCTTCTTATACAACTGTTGCATAAAATACTATTATGCAACAGTTGTTTATTATTATGTATAATATTATGTAATAGTAATAGTATTATGCAACAGTTGTTTAAGAAGGGTCAAAAATGCGTCTTCCTAGTGGCTATGTTGAAAATACATTTTTTTATGTTGGCAGTATGGTAGATCTTCAGAAAAAAAAATATTCTAGGTCTATGACTAGGCGTATCTTTATGGCGAATTTACGTCACATGTGCTGTAATAGGGAATATACTGTAGACTTTCCTGAAATCATAAATTATCAATGTTCTTATAATAAAATAATATTCTTTATATTCTTTCAACTATACAATAACTTAAATAATATTTTCACTACACTCGTTCTTATTTCCGTTGTGCGTTGTGTATGACATGTATTCCTTATTGTTAGTAGTTTTATGTAGATATGTATTATTGATCTTTGTATGTATGTATATGTGTATATATATTTAAATATATTATGTATTTAGAATCACTATTTAATTATTATTTTTATTTATATTACCTAAATAAGTTTATCTTACTTATCCTTTATATATTTTTTGCTGTTTGATATCACAATATAATTTAAGTTAGTATTATGACTGCCTCCGTGGTCCAGTGGTCAAGGCGTTCGCCTTGTGACCCGGAGGTCATGGGTTTTATTCCCACTGGGAAACATACTTTGTGCAAAGTTGTTTCCAGTCTGGATAGGATATTGCAGGCTTGAATCACCTGATTATCCGAAAAGAAAGATGATTCCGTGTTTCGGAAGGCACGTAAAACTGTGGGTCCCGAACGCCACCTAGCGTTTGATCATCAAACTATCCAAGGATTGGTTCCTGGTTTGCCCTTTGGGTTGTGGAGGTCAGACGGCAGTCGCTCTGTGTAAAAACCAGTAACCTCGTCAAATCTCCTTGGTTAGGTAGCGGACCCCGGGCTCTGAAGCGTTACTGCTGAGGATGCAACCGGGAATACGCTCGGATGATGATGAATTTAAGTTAGTATTATGTTCACTATCGCACCACTTTATTATTATTTTTACTGTTCAATCCTGTCACCCAAAGGTAGCCTGTAAGAGATTACCTTGGCGATAAGGCCGCCTATTGTACATCTGATTTACTGTATTCAAATGTAATTTTCATGTGTGTTGGTGCAATAAAGTTTTTTTACTTTACTTTACTTTAATTTTCGCGACTATTTAAAGACAGATAACAGTACAGGAGTAGAAAAAATACTATTATTAAGCCCGCAACAACAATGAAACATAATCAAAATAATGATGTTCCTTAACAATTTCCTTTTAAAAAAATAATTCAGTGAAAGTTCCACTCCACAACTCTATCGCACACTGATAAAACACGTAAACCGAATAAAGTTGGAAACTATAAAATTTGCCATTAAAGTGCAATCAGTATAATTTAGAACCGTCCAATATTTACGGGTTTGGGAAACCAGTACGAGATTTTAATTGAAATATATGTCGGGGGGCAATTCTTGAACTTGATCGAATAAAGTTGTGCGAAATCATTACCTCAGATTAGATTAACAGCTTCAGCTAGTGGTGGAATTATAGACTAGTAAAAAATACTTTAACTTTTATGTGCTTTTTACGGCTTTTACAATTTGTTGCCGCTTCTTCTGTACTGTACTTCTGTCTGTACTGTGAAGCGCCGGTATCGGTAGCTTTTCTTTAAAAATAAATTAAATTTTAATATACTTTACACGTAACATAAATTATACTTATTGACGTGTAAAAGTGCCTGTAAAGGTCCAATTACTGAATAAACATTTGAATCTTTGAATCTTTGTACTTGCGTATACAAGAAGCGCCTTCACACTGGAAGCTTAGAAGTGGCAGTAAATTTAGTTGTAAGTAAATCTAAAGAAAAAAATTGATTATTAACAAGTGAGATAAATATCCAAAGATAAATAAATGGTTTTTGACTGTGGTTTTGATATAAAAAAAAATTGTTATACTTATCGTCAATCTAATTCATAATTTCTCATTTTATTACGTAAATGAAAATGAAATAGCAATTTATTACAGTAATCTTGATCACAACATAATGCTAGGACTTCCCAGTGAGTAATCTAATGATACTCGTGATGGGAATGACCGCTGCTTCCTATAAAGGTATACATACCCTCTTATTCATAAAAATTACAAACGTTTGCTAAACCTATTTGAGTTAAAATATGTTTTGTCCCTTTCACTCCTTTCAATATTTGACTTGGCAAGAGCGAGATAAAACATATTTTAGCAAAAACAGGTTTAGCAACCGTATGTATTTTTTTATGAATACTGCGACATGACTACATTTGTGAATGTACTATATTTATACATAACAAAAAGAAAAGAAAACAAAAAAGGGCAGTTTTTGCTTTTGTTTCCTTGTATAATTGTAATGGTATGGATGTGTGACAGTGTTTGTGCGAATGTATATGGTAAATATTGAAAAGAGCGATTTGGTGTGTGATGGATGAGCGTGTGCGTAGGATAGGTCATAAAGTATATAAACTCGTGTAAAGATGATTTATATGCCTTAGAGAGCTTGAATAAATATTAACAGAATAACTTTAGATAGGTTTAGATAATAAGTTTTCAATTTCATCATAAGTAGTGTGTCCAACCATCGGATCAAAGTTCTTTTGCACTCATAATTTCATAGGATAAATTCCAAAAAGAATATCGATTTTATTATATTTACAATATGTAACAAAAACTTTGTCCAATCCTTGTATTTGATCAACTCAGAACGTCAATATGAACAACTCTTCCTATGGGATCAAGCATAAAACTTGAAAAAAAATCGACATTTTCATACAAAAGTGTTCGGCCGGCCAGGAAATTTGTATGGAAATGTCGACTTTTTCTTCGAGTTTCAAGCATGGGTCCCATGAGAAAAGTTGTTCATATTGACGGCCTGAGTTGCTCCTACAAGGATCGGACAGGGTTTTTGTTACATATTGTATAAGCTGATAGGAATGGGAAGTGACAAAAGCGGTACTAGTGGAGGCTACTCTATTCTTCTTTTATTTTAGAGGACTACTTTTTACGGCAATGTTTTATGGTAGTTTAAGTATTTGACAGAAATATAGTACTTTCCAACAATTCAAATCAGATAATTACTTTTTCTAAACGTCAAAACAAACATTTCCTTGGGGATTTGTATGAAATACACGCTAATGACGTCATAGTTTCTTGGAGTCAAACATCGCTCTTAATATCAGATTTTCTGCCATAATAAATCTAAAATCACGTCAAAGTGAATATGATCAGTGACCAGTGACAAAGATTCAAAGATTCAAAGATTCAAAGATTTAAATGTTTATTCAGTAATTTACGCGTCAATAAGTATTATTAATGTAACATGTGAAGTATATTAAAATTTAATTTATTTTTAAAGAAAAGCTACCGATACCAGCGCTTCGTAACGACATTATTTTGTGACGTTTTCTTAACAGTACCAATTTATTTATTTCTGGCCCTGAAAAGTGCCCAATTCGAGCGCTATAGCCAACATAACGATTGGTAGCTTTATGATTCCGTGCACGATTATAGCTAAAAATTGACCTCCTGATTTAGATACGATACTGAGTTTTGGTTCAAATGGTCGTATATCACGATTATGAATTGATTTCAAACCACGGTTATAAATTCATCTATTATTCAAATCGTGTTGATTTGTGCTTTATTTGTTTCACTTTTTCATGATAATTTTCATGATTATATTCAAATTTAAATATATAATGTTTATTGTTATAAGATATTTATAAATATCTCTTAATAATCGTCACTTTGTTTTTTTGTGCAACCGGGTATTTCTCTGGGTTATAAATAAGTTATTTGGTACTGTTATGAAAATAAAATGTCACATAATAATGTCACTTGTCGTTGATCATATCCACTTTCAAAGATTTTTCAAAGATTCAAATGTTTATTCAGTACGTTTTGACGACCTCCGTGGCGTAGTGGTCACAATGCTAGTCCGCCACCCAGAGGTCCCGGGTTCGATCCCCGGTCAGGGCAAGTTTGAAAATGGCCTTTTTCAAATTGTCCTGGGTCTTGGATGTATATCTATATATGTATTTGTTTTAAAATATAGTATCGTTGAGTTAGTACCCCATAACACAAGTCTCGAACTTACTTTGGGGCTAGCTCAATCAGTGTTATTTGTCTTATATATTTATTTATAGTAATAAGACCTTTACAGGCACTTTTACACGTCAATAAGTATTCTTTTTCTTCGCATTAATATATTAAAAGAAAAGTCTTTTTTTTTTATTTTGTTGATCTTTTTTTTTTGATTTGCCTGGCAAATAAGCTTGTTTTCCGATAAACTTAACGGGCCGGGCTGACTCGCGAGGTCTACAGCTCACAGAGCGACTAGTATAAAGGCGGATATAAGTAAAAAGTATTACAAAATATTAAAACACTGAGAGCCGATATTAAACAACATCTTTGAGACAAGAAGGGTTACGAAGCAATAAATCTCAGGTGCCTCTCATTTCGGATTTGCGACGCAAAGAATATTGTAATGAGAACCCAGAGTTCTTTATTGTTCACCACACACACGTTCCTTTTGTTTATGGTGCAATAAAGAGTATTTGTATTGTAGTGTATTGCACACGGGCGGCGAGCGGCCCGAACGCATCACATACAACGTGCAAAACGTTACGTTACAACACATACTTTGTACACTAGATGGCTCTGCGAACTGTAGATCTCGAGAATCATGAAATTTAAAAAAAATGTGCGAGCGTAAATATCATTTTTTAAATTTTTGATTCGTATTTCCAACTTTTGAAAAATTTTGACAAACTGAATCGACATAAATGATAAAAATTCTACATCACTGCATCATCGATCTTGCTTACACAATTTCACAAGAATAGATTGAGGAATGCGAATTGGAAATGAGAACAAACCCGAAATTCATCGTCATTTTTTTTTTAGTTCTTTAATAGACGAGAGACATTGTGGCAGCGACAGTTCTCGGCAATTCCATTATCGACAGGCAGCGACAGTCGGCAACTTGTACTAGTCAGGAGCAACTCAGCCCTCCAATATAGAAAACTAAGACAATTTTTCCCCACTGTTCTGAGAGAAAACAAATATCCCACCAAAAACATAAATGTGAAAATTGAAGCCAAGTCCAAAATTCTACAAAAGAATTCGGGTGATGACAGGGTTAGAAAAGTATAATTGTTATCAGTCCGTTTTTTAGATTATCCAAAAATAATGGACCCATATTATTCAGTTTGCCAAAAAAGTAAAAAATCACTAAGATACGAAGCATTAAAGTTCCGGAGTGGAAGCTTGCGACGTCACCTCTATGTAAAAATCGTACGTAGCCGTGACGTCATGCGAATTTTCAACGCGCTGTATCTTTGTCATTTTTTGTTTCTCAAAGAAAAGTAAGAATACGGGTACAATATTTTTTTTATAATCTAACCGATGGGCTAAAAATATTTTTTCATTCGTCATGCCTATTGAGATCTAAATGGCCGCCAATGTAACAAGTACATTTTTTCCACGCTGTTTGGGGAGAAAAACAAAGACTTACCCCCGAATTCATAAAAAAACAACCATTTGCTAAACCTATTTTAGTAAAAACATGTTTTGTCCTTTCCCTCTTTTAAATATTTGACATCGAAAGAACGAGACAAAACATATTTTAACCAAAATAGGTTTAGCAAACGTTTCTATTTTTTTATGAATAAGGGGGTTAGAATTTAAAGTCAAAGTCAAAGTCAAAATTTTTTATTCAATGTAGGATAAATTTATCTCTTATTGAAGGTCATTTTTTTTTAAATATTATTTTAGTGCAAAAGCTAAAAACTACTAGCGTTTCGGAACGACCACTGCTGGGAAGATTACGCCGAAAGAAACCCAGTTCAGTATTGGTCCCTACCCAGCCTGATGGGCTATATTACAGTTACAATACATATTAACACTTTAGCTAGGTATACATTATACTATATATTTAAACAATACAATTAAAATTTGCAGTCATCTATTTCCAAGAATTGTGATCAGATGATGATAAATAGTCATTTGCATGATAATACGCATTTTTGATTAAATGATTTTTAATGGCAGTCTTAAACTTAGATAATGGTAACACAACATAAATCATGTTAAAAGGTGATGCGGTTTGCAACCCATCACTCTTTTGATCACTTTTTCTATCTCGTGCACCATCACGCTAAAAGTGACCTTTGAGTCAACCGACCCTGGATTTTGTCTGCTTAGAGCCGCAAAACCCAAAATGCCCTGTCTGCCCTGTTAAGGATAGTAAATGTATTAGAATTAGTCACTATAAACCCTTCTCTGTTTCAACATGTATAATTTTTCAAAACTAAAAACCAACTCACCCCCAAACTACACACCCGATTTTGATAGAATTTCTATGTAACCACCTGAAAAGTATATCCTTGCAAACAAAAAATCATTTTCTAAATCGGTCCAGGCGTCTTGGAATAATCGATGAACGTAAAAAAAAAGGTTGCGACGAATTAATAACCTCATCCTTTTTGAAAGTCAGTTAAAAAGCCGTCCGTGTACAATATCTTTCAAACCCGCGTCGTGTCCTACATGAATTTTAATAAGAATTTTTAATAACATCGCCCTTCGGCCCGACGTTATACGTGCCGATGTGGACGACTTTTCGCCGAAAAGGCCTTTCTATGAGCCCAACCCTACTCGATTTAATCTGCGAAACCTTGGAAATGTTATATTATTGACTGACAATGACAACCCATCGTGATTTAGTTCGGATAATTTTTAAGATTTTGTCTTATATTTTTTTCATTGAATAAAGATAAAAAGAAAAAAGTTCAGACTATAAGTATCACAGAATAACTCCTTACTTCGTGTACTCACGTACATTATTTTTTCTTTGTGTTTTAAAGTATTGTGTATTTTCGTTATTATGAACATATGTTTTTTTAGATAAAAAATATCTATGCCTATGTAAGTATAAATAATTTTTCATCTCATCTACTCGAAAAACGATGTTTTCATCCCAAAACATTTAGAGCTAAAGTTACTAGTTTTTCTCGGGACTAAAAAGTGAAAAAGACAATCCCTCGCTTCACTCAGGATTCCACCGAAGAATTACTCGCTACGCTCGTGATTCAACTGTGGAATCCTTCGTTTCGCTTTGGATTTAAAATAGCGCCCTCGCCGTCAAATAATTTCCTTATCCCCTCGAGCACAATATACTATATTTGGTATAATATTTTACAATAGTTCTCAAATTAAATACTATAGTAGATTGTGCTTCAAGGGGTAAAGGTAATAGTTTTAAGGCGATGGCGCTACTTTGAATCCAGAGCGAAACGAAGGATTCCACAGTTGAATCACTAGCGTAGCGAGTGATTCAACGGTGGAATCCTGAGTGAAGCGAGGGATTTATGTAAATCACCCGAGCTAAAAATATTACCGTACTCCGAGTAGCACACTCTACTTTTCATCTCATTCTATGAGGAAATCAAAAGGAGAGAGAGGAGAAAAAAAGACCTTAAGACGAAGTGGCAGCTAAAGTGGCGCCCTCATTTGAAATAAATTGTTTAAAACTAAATATGGTGATAATTAAAAATTTGATTTGTATGAATGTCTAGAAAGACCTTTAAACTATTTTATGAATAACTTTTGAAAGTATATTGGTAGTCCGTCTAGTTTTAAAACTGTTTTTCACCAAAAGTTGCCACTTTTGGCGAAAAACAGTTTTAAAACTAGACGGACTATTAGTAATAATTTCAAAGGTTATTCATGAAATAGTTTAAAGGTCTTTCTAGACATTGATACAAATCAAATTTTTAATTATCACCATATTTAGTTTTAAACAATTTATTTCAAATGAGGGCGCCCCTTTAGCTACCACTTCGTCTTAATATAAACTATATTTTTATTAAACTATATTTTTATTAGAAACTATATTTTTTTCAAAGGAAATACAAACAACAATAGAATTATATAAATAAACCACGTGAGTAGGTAATTAATAGTGACTGCGGATTAAAAATTGATGATAAAATTATTGCAATTAGTAAGTGTTATAGATATATTTTTATTAGGTACATTTATTGAGGTACTATTAAAAGTTTGTGTGATCTCTTCTTTTTTATTTTGAGGGACAAGAGTTGGTGATTCTGGAAAAATATCTTCATGTTTTGATGTTGATGGTTGTGGCGATGACGGTTGCGTATCTGTATTGGTTGAAGTTAAATTTATATTTTCAACTATGCATCGGCTGATTTTCTGTCGAATATTCTATGTTACCCTCTGCTACAGTGCTGCACTTCCATCCTCCGTGTCTTTTTAGTTGTGTTAAGTCGCCACCTGAATCGACTAAAAGGGTAGGAGATGTTCTGCGAAAACAATGGCCCGTTTAAAGAAACTCATCGAGCAATTTTAAAAAATTTGCTATCTTTTGCGGCATCATACAAACATATTTTTGCCCATTACTTGTCTGTAGCATTTGCCTTTATTATAACGAAGAAAAAATCTATTTCTTTCGACATCAGATGGACGCAGCGCCTGATATTTCTCAACAATATTCTTGTACTCTCCGCGAACGATAAATAATCGATCAATTTTAGTTTTTGTATCCAATAATTTAACTAGTAATAATTGTTCCAGAGTGTTTTTCGATGTCGTTCACTGTAATATTTAGAAGTTCAACACATCTGCAGGCTCCATGTATACCAAAAATTAAAGCGACCTGGAACATAAAGTAGAAATGAATTTAACAAAATGAAAACCACTGATATAAATCAGTTAATGATGCGCTCAGGTAATGTACTAACCTTAATGGCAAGAAAATACTCATCAGGTGCCTCACTTACTCGTAAAAAGGTTTCAACATTTTGGGTTGAAAACACTTAGGATTTTTTCTTCTTGTGTTCTTCGGATAGTCTTTTAAGGTTTGCGGTCAATTGACTGTATGTTTCTATTTTAAGTGTAGATTTCAGCATTGAGTACATACGCCAAAGAGTAGATGGTTGCTTTGATTTTGATAAATGCTGAAAATATGCCAGAAGAACATTTTCTAAATAGGAGGAAGCTTTCATCTCACTTTTCCAAGATAAAAAATTGTCATATGTTTTCATGTATATTCTTCTTGATTTTTCGGGTAATAGGGTTTTGGATACGCTTTCTGCTACATCCATGATATTTTCAGATGTTAGCGCAATGTCGCTTTCAGTACTTGAATCCATTTTGACTTTAAACAATATTAATTATTTTAAACCAATTAAAAAAAACAATAAAAAAAATATGACAAAGCCCTTCTGGCGAGTAGGCGACCAATACTGTGAAAATGAGTTTCTTTCGGCGTTTCTTCTCAGCAGTAGTCGTTACGAAGCGCTGGTATCGGTAGCTTTTCTTTAAAAATAAATTAAATTTTAATATACTTTACACGTAACATAAATTATACTTATTGACGTGTAAAAGTGCCTGTGAAGGTATAATTACTGAATAAACATTTGAATCTTTGAATCTTTGACAAAGACAATAGCGCGTTTTCTTTTACTTTTTAATATTTATTTTTTAATTGGCAGGGACAAAATATCTAGTGACTTACATAAATGCATTTCCAATGTGCTGATGGCGATTTGTATACCAAATTTGAAAAATTACGACGCCTGTGCCAGTAATTTTTTTATATTAAAACTAACTTCTTCGATTTCTTTTGCTGGACTGCCAATATTATTTTGGATTATACATAGATTAATACGTGTTCAGTTTTTAAATTTGTTTTAGTCTCTTACGATTTTCTTTTTCACTTTTCAGTCCCGAGAGAATAATGAGTGACTTTAGCTCCAAATGTTTTGGGATGAAAACACAGTTTTTCGAATAGATGGGATGAAAAATATGTTTAAGCCTGATTGGTCGGCAGTGACAATAAACAGGGACAAGTGGAAAGAAATGGGACAGACAAAAAAACTGGTTTTGCAGTCATATGCGAATTTAAAAATAGAATGACATGAAAAAGAAAAACATATTTGATTTTTATAAAATTTAGAAACGTTTAAAAAATCCATTATAAAATATTTTTTTAATTAGTTCAGGCATCGTCGAGTAATCAGGGCAAATACACAAAAAAAAAACATATATACATTCAATAAATAACCTCCTAAATTTCTAAGGTCTGTTGAAAAAATTTCATCAAACAAAGAAGCATAGACACAACGCAACGCAACAACACAACAAAGAAGAATAGACGCAAAAAAACAACTTCAACATGATCGCGATAGCTTAAATCGTTGTTTTTTACAAAGGGACGTAATCACGTGAATGTTTGAAATTAAATCGTCAATTACAATTCATTCCATTCATTCATTGCAATGAAATCACAATAAGATAAAAAAACAGCTAATTTTCATTTAGAATTTATTGAATTGTAAGTTGTAATATGAAATGAAGTCTCAAAAAGACGTAATTACTTTTACAAATTGCCAGACGCGCCCACCTGTAATATTCTTTAGAATTTGAGATGTCAATTTCAGTTTCAACGTAGGTCAATTTATTATTTTCAATTGTATTACTTACATACTAGTCTAAATTAAAAATGTGAAAATCGTTGACTTAAAATTGCTTTCAATGGCAACTAAAAAAATATATTTAAAAAAAAATTTTCCATGCTAGTCTGGGAGAAAAAAGACGTAGAAAACGCTTCCAATTATGAATTTTTAGTGACCAGATAATCTTTAAAAAAAGTCTCTCTCTGCAAATGATCGGCAAATTGGTTCAGCTAAGCGCAGTTGTTTTTTTTTTTTTAGTATTTTGTCAAAATTGTTTATGAAGAAAGTAGTTCAGTTAATCTTGGTCCAAACATTTGACTGTTAGTTAAAAATTCATTTAGTAATTCGCAACTCTAACGAGGTTTATATTTTTAACCCATAGTTTAATAGTAATGTAACTTTAATAGTCTTAAGCAGTAATCATGATTATTGCAGGTGACGTTTCTATTGCAATATCCCAGCATCAATCCATACCAATCTCATTCCATAACACATAGATCTTTAACTTTTTCTTGCAAGCTAGATCTTTTTCCTGCCTAAACCTATTCAAAGGTACAAATTTTATATAGTTATATCCGTGAATGGGTTTAGGCGGGAGCGCCACATAACATCAACTTCTCCAAGAGGCCTCTACGTGTTGGATCTGTAGCCTCACGCAAGTCTAGAGAACCGGGGTGAAAAGACCCCGTGATTCTCAAAGGAATGTGACTTTATTTGGTTAAAACTAACGCGTTTTGCGTTAGTTCATTTTTCAAAGCGAAAGTTACGTAGAGAGTGTGACTCTGGACGACATCATGCGCGAGTCTCAAGTCACATTCACCGTGATTAAGATCTCCAAATGAGATCAAAATACGTCAACCAATACCTGACTCCCTACGTGAGTAACCCGTATCATCAAAAGTAAAAAAATCAAAAGTCAAAAATCATTTATTTATCTTTGGATATTTATATAACTTGATAATTGTCATTTCTTTTTTCTTTCGATTTCTTAATCGTTAGTTGTTGACGTCAGATCATTTACTTACAACTAAGTTTACTGCCGCCTCCAAAGCGCGAGTACAGAAGAAGCGGTAACAAACTGTACTACAGCATTTTCTCCTAAAACGTCAACCTTACAATTATACTGTTATTAAAATTTGATGTGTGGACTGAGAATACATTGCTATGTCATAATTATTAATTAAGAATGATGTCAAATTTAAAATTAATGTCAATTTGTAAATAAAGTACATGTACCGATTGTACTAAAATTATGTCATTTGTGAGTGTACAAATATAAACCATACAAATATTAAGAGGGACCCGCCTAGCTCAAGCCAGACGTTCTTCTCTTTAAGATAATCATCGGTTCCGTAATAAGCCTTCTCACAAAGTACTTTCTTTACATAAGCTTTAAATTTTCTATCTGGCATATCAAGGACCGATTCTGGCCATTTATTATATAACTTTATACAGTTTCCCTCAAACGATTTACTGACTGTTTTCAGCCTATAATACGGGGTAACTAATAATCATCATCATCATCCTCCCTTATTCCCGGCTGCATCCTCAGCGGTAACGCTTTGAGCCTGGGTTCCGCTATCTACCCAAGGTGCTTTAACGAGGTTACTGGCTTTCACACGGAGCGACTGCCGTCTGACCTCCGTAATCCAAAGGGTAGACCAGAACCAATTGGATAGGCTTAAGCAAACGCTAGATGGCGTGAGTAACCCGTATATTGCATATTAATAAAAGCGTGACTGTTATCCCAGTCCTTTGTTGTGAAACTTTAACCAATGAATAATAGAGGTGATTACGTTTAGTCGCATTGTTTTGCGAAGCCATTTGTGGAAATGGCGTGTTATATTCAAGCGGCCATTTTACATTAACCATTATTAAGTAAAATTTATTATGAAGTACTCGTCGTAATTGTAGATTATGGATCAAAAATATCGAATGTTTAAATCTCGGAATCTAGGAATCCTGGATTCTTGGAATATTGGAATCTCGGAGTCCTGGAGTCTCGGAATGTTAAAATCTCGGTATCTGGAAATGTGGACACTTTAAACGACAAACAATTACCCGCGGAATATTCATTACTTAGTCTATTAGCTCTATTAGAATTATCATTCAATTTTTTATAATAAACCCCATTTGCGCTCCATTAAACTGTATGTGCTAAGTTAACAAAAATTTATTGAAGGGTTTCCCTACAACAAGATTAGGTAGGTATTGATTTTCTTTAAAATTACGATGTCACAAAAATGATTGAGAGGAGGCCCGTCGCGATTGATCGAGAGTCGCCCTCTTTCGCCGCTTTTTTTCGGTTAGATATCAGTTTTATAAAGTATTGGTGCGTACCTGCAAATATTTTTAGTACATACACAACAAAATCCTCTTATTTCCAACAGATCAAATAAGATAATTTTTTCTTAACGCCATAACAAACATTTTCTATTTGGAAATCATATTTTCTTAGAGTCAAATAGCGGTCTTAAGGGGCTACATGAATTTTCCGGGGTCCAGTGCTGCCCCCATTTGAAATAAATCTATAGATAGAAAACGGAGATTTCATTTAAAATTTGGTCTTGATCAGACCCTAGATAACCCTTCAAACTATTTTATGAACTACTGTTTACTGTTTAAAGTGAGAACATGAAGCTTTTCTACGCACATGCGCCAAAAGTGGCCGTTATTCGCAATTGTGCGTAGAAAAGCTTCACGTTCTCACTTTAAAGTGTAAACAATAGTTCATAAAATAGATTAAAGGGTTATCTAGGGTCTGATAAAGACCAAATTTTAAATGAAATCTTCGTTTCCTTTCAATAGATTTATTTCAAATGGGGGCAGCAATGGGCCCCGGAAAATTCATGTAGCCCCTTAATATCAATTTTTCTGCATAGAAAGAGAGAAAAGATATTTAATAATTTTTTCGTCATTTTTAACCGATTTCCAAAAAAGAAGGAGGTTATCAATTCATCGAGAACTTTTTTTTTATGTATGTTCACCGATTATTCAAAGACGCCTAAACGGATTTGGAAAATTCTTTTTTTTTTGTTTGAAAGGATATTTTTTCCAAGTGACATTTTATCAAAATCTGTTGTATCTGCAAATATTTTTAGTACATACACAACAAAATCCTCTAATTTCCAACAGATCAAATAAGATATTTTTTTCTTAACGCCATAACAAACATTTTCTATTTGGAAATCATATTTTCTTAGAGTCAAATAGCGGTCTTAAGGGGCTACATGAATTTTCCGGGGTCCAGTGCTGCCCCCATTTGAAATAAATCTATAGATAGAAAACGGAGATTTCATTTAAAATTTTTATCTTGATCAGTCCCTAGATAACCCTTCAAACTATTTTATGAACAACTGTTTACAGTTTAAAGTGAGAAAGTGAAGCTTTTCTACGCACAATTGCGAAAAACGGCCACTTTTGGCGTATGTGCGTAGAAAAGCTTCACGTTTTCACTTTAAACTGTAAACAGTAGTTCATAAAATAGTTTAAAGGCTTATTTAGGGTTGACTGGAGAGATCGTCTTGAAAATTCTTTGGGGAGACTTATGTCCAGCAGTGGACTTCCTATGGCTGATGTGATGATGATGATTTATACTATGCATAAAAAATTACTAAACTACATACATGAACCATGTAATCATTACACTTATTTAATAGGGGCAGTTTTTTACAAACCAGATTTAAATATCAAACAGTATGAAATACATATATCCTTTTTTTTATCTATATAATAAAATAAATTTTTAAATAAAATAGTTAAAATGTTGTCGATAATTAATTCCTTATATTTACGTTGTGTCTCGTCACTATCAAATAGACAGAGCGAGACAACCTTATGCTAATCACATGAAGAGTGAAAGAGACTTTTTAAAAAGACATCAACCTTTTAAAAATAAGGGAGAATGTTTTTCTGGAAATTATATTTTCAAAATTTTATCACAGTTTTTCTATTTTACTATTACTTCCCGGTGAAATGTAATGCCGTCTTTCATGAGACTGGAAGTTGCACTTGACGTTTGACATAGTTTCACAGTACAATACGGCATTTTAAATACTGAATTTAATTTTTCTTTAAGAGCACACACACTGTTCACGCATCCAATGTTCGTCGCAGAATAAAGAGCAAAAATGGGGCGGGGCCGTTCATAGGTTATGATATAACCTAGGTATGGCGAACGCCGGGCCTCGGCAAAGTGTGGTCTTGTAGGTTGAGTAGTCTGTGACTGGGACAGAACCCTTTCAACGTTAAGTCCGCCAAAATGGTAAACAATTGGATATTTAGGGCCAATAAGTGTTTATACATGAATAAATAAAAATAAAAGCTAGCTTCTGCACTACAGGTTCACCAAATTAGAACTGATGGAGATAATAAGTCTAATTACGGTTCATTGCGCAATTGCGCATAAAACGTGGCAAATGTGCGCCGATGTAGGGTTAACGTGGCCTTAAAGGCTTAGCTCTCCGACGAGCTGACATAAGCCAGGCTCTAGGCTTCTTGTATTTATTAACTATTGTACTGTATTAAGACTTAAAGAAATTTCAAAAATCTATTTATACAATGTTTTTTATAACAAGCTTTAATTTATCTTTCCAGATAGCAACCAACCCCTGAACCTGGCTTCGCAGAGGCAATGGGACGAGCCGCTCTGCCTGCAGGCACGAAACCATTTACTAGAGACCGCAATTGGTGAGGCGGAGCGTTCTCGCCTCTTAGCCAGCTGTGAGCCAGAGTCAGGGTACTGGTTGAATGCTATCCCTTCGGCCAGCGTAGGAACCCTCCTGGAGCGCACCACCTTTAGCTTGGCGGTAAGCCTCCGCCCTGGGGCCAGGACGAACGAACCCCATCGCTGCCGTTGTGGAGGAGACGTCGATCCTCTGGGTCACCATGGCTTGGCTTGCCACCGCAGTGCAGGTCGTTTCTCGCGTCATACTGCCCTGAATGATGTCATCCGTCGGGCTCTTGCTAGCGCCGATGTGCCAGCTGTCTTAGAGCCAGCTGGTATCACACGAGACGATGGCAAAAGGCCCGACGGAATGACGCTCATTCCTTGGAATGACTAGGTGAGCCTTATATATTTGCGCCTTTCGCCGTGGAGACTTCAGGGCCTTGGGGAATGGAGGCGCGTCAAATTTTTAAAGAAATCTCCACACGCCTGAGCGACGTTTCTGGGAACCTAAGAGCTGGTGCGCATTTTGGCCAGAGATTAAGTCTGGCCATAGAACGAGGCAATGCTGCCAGTCACTTAGGCACCCTGCCTTACGACCGTAGCGACCTGGGGTCTATATTTTATATAATATAATGTTTTATTTTTAATTAGATATATTTTAATTTATAGGTAGGTTATTTTGTTTTTAGTTTAATTATTTATTTTATGTATTGTGCTGTGTATAATTTATTCTGGAATAAATGAGTTTGTCTTTCAATGTATGTATGTATGTTTATTTAGGTCAAATCTTGCAACTCAATTTTCAATCAACTATCCTCAACCGATTGAGCTGAAATTTTGCATACTTGTGTAATTTGGATGCAATACAATATTATTGTCAATGAGCTGTTCTGATGATGGAGCCGGGACATATTTAACGGAACTCAGTTATAGAACAACATAACCTCATTGAGTAGGACTCGTTTGATTTGTCTTGGCGAGCACTTTATGGTATACGATGTCCAGGGTCTGATCACGGAGACGGAAGGTGGAACTCAGTAATAAAACGACGGAACTCTATGGAATTTGGACTTATTTCATTTATATTTATAAGCACTTTGACCTCACAATAAAAGGTTGTACAAAAAAATGTATTATTTTCAAAATCATTATAAAGTACAAATATTTTAAGGGATAATCAATCCATCATTTTGAACAACTTTTCCCAATAGATGAAAAACGAAATACAAAAAAAAACAAATTGCATGGTATCGATATCGCATGACTACTTCATCAATTTGTATGAGAATCTAAACCTTTTTGTATTTCGGTTATAAACAACTTTTTCAAGCAAATGAAAAAGTTGTTCATAATGATGTAATGAATCACCCTTTACAATATGCGTGCTTAATGAAAAAGGACATTGCATAATAAACAATATAACAAAGTAAACTGAAATTATTTAAAAAGTTGATTCACTAAATGGTACTGAACAACTTTCGCCTCACACTTATCGTAATGAAATGTTTGACCCTGGATTCTACCTTATTCTAAGTAGGTATGATCTCTTAAGACAACCAATTCGCTACTTTCCAACGGATCATCTTTTATTAATTATTTTACAGCTCTGGATACTCGTCCTTTAGAGCCCATCTTTATTTTATTACTTATTTATTCCTAAACCTAACCCTAACTATACAATCAAAGGTTGGTGTAGGTCCTTTGATTGCTTCAAGGGAGCTTCTGGCGACAAATCTATACGAGTCCATTGGTTTTCATAGCCGAATGAGTGGCGGACGGCGCCTAAAGACGCCCACCACAGTCCGCAAATAAATATCACTACAGCCGCACTATGAGTGTCCACTTTAACCATTTCACATATTGTCCGTGAGCATGAGCAATTATAACACTAAACTACACCGTTTTCATATTATAGAGTCTACAAGAATCATTTGCAAAACAATTTAAAGCAAACTCCAACTGAACCCCTTGACTTGCCGCCAAAAAACCCCAAGGGATCAAATCAGATTTTTTTAAACGTCAAAATAAGCGTTTTCGGCGTCTTTGCCTCTATCTTCATGGGGATTTGTATGAAATATAGACTGATGACGTCATAGTTCTCTGGAGTCAATAAGTGCCCATAATATCCGTTTTTCTGCAATAATAAATCTCAAATCACGTTGAAGAAAGATTAATGATCATGACAAATGACATTATTTTGTTTTCTTACAGCGTTCTAAGTATGAAATGTTTGGTCTGGGTCCCTTTGTATGTCTGTGACAGTACCAAATAATATATTTTTGACCCAGGAATCCCAGGTATCCCATTTGTTATTTATTCTCTGTGGCTAAGACTTAGATCATTTAATACAGGACAAGTTACGTAGACAAATCTTCTTACTACATTTTCTTCCGGTTTTGGTAGGGTACACTACCACATCTATAAACGCACTCTTACAGAAAATGACAACACTAGTTTATTTTTCTTAAATAAAGCTCACACCTAAAGAAATGTGTCAATACGCATAATAATACACTCTTGACGAGAAAGAGACAGCAGATAGGGATTGGTCTATATTCAAATCTAATGCATAAAGAATAAAGTCAAAGATAAAATGGTAGTCTCGGTCTACGTCATAAACTAATCGTTTTTCAAATTTGAATCTTATTACATAGTCTGAAGAATGTAATTGATACATTTAAAACGGGGATAATGAAATGGCTTATATCGACATTGTCGACGGATAGTGATTGGTGAAAAAACAATAACATCTTTTTGCTGTGGTTTGGCAGTTAATTAGGGAGAAAATCGTCTGGGATAGAAGGAAATTCGTTAGAAAATTCAGTCGAATTTTTTTTCGGTATGGATTCTTAACGATATTCCATCGATTTTCCACAATTACATTTAAATAGAAAACAACGTTAATAAAATAAATAAATACTTACAAATGAAAGATTATGCCATCTTTAAGACGATTAGATGTGTTTGACCACTTTTTACACAAAGAAAATGAACAAAATGGTATTTTTAACGGAGCCACAGAACAAGTACTAGTACCCACATACAGAAGTCTTACTTAGAAAAAATAAATATCTACTCAATGTGGTTAGCGCTATGGTTTAATTTAGCTCGCGTCAGAACTCCTCACCTCTTCGTTTAGATACCTAGACTTCCATTGCAAGCCAATTTCATTCTTATTACTCTAGACAAACGAGTCATGTAACTGAATTTTCCCCTTCGAAGTGGTCGCCGCGCGCATAGTAATAATGTAAGTATATTTTCGATACCTAAACCGGGAGTGACACAGGCCTGACGGAGCATTTCCAGGTGTCCTTTAGATGCTTTACCGATTTATGAAATGATTTTAATCGATTACGCAACTAGTTTTATGAACGTATCAGAATTTTTGATCTCATACTTCGCAAGAGGGGAATGCGCAGGTAAGGCTTATCCTGTATTAAATGATCTAAGGGTACAGATCAAAGACAATATAGTAGATTGCAAAACGAAGTATTGCAATCTACTATATTGTCTACGATGGAATCCTGAGTGAAGCGAGGGATTCATGTATATCGCCCGAGATAAAATATACACTCTACTTTTCATCTCCATCTACTAGAAAAGTAAAACACCTACAATACCTAATCAGACTTCAACCGACAATTTAATACTAACCTTTGTTTGGTGTCTTTTTTATACAATAAATACTAAGAAAAAAAATTTTGAAGACCACCAATCATCATCATCATCCGAGCGTATTCCCGGTTGCATCCTCAGCGATAACGCTTCAGAGCCCGGGGTCCGCTACCTAACCAAGGAGATTTGACGAGGTTACTGGTTTTTACACAGAGCGACTGCCGTCTGACCTCCACAACCCAGAGGGCAAACCAGGAACCAATCCTTGGATAGTTTGATGGTCAAACGCTAGGTGGCGTTCGGGACCCACAGTTTTACGTGCCTTCCGAAACACGGAATCATCTTTCTTTTCGGATAATCAGGTGATTCAAGCCTGCAATATCCTATCCAGACCGGAAACAACTTTTCACAAAGTATGCTTCCCAGTGGGAATCGAGCCCATGACCTCCGGGTCACAAGGCGAACGCCTTGACCACTGGACCACGGAGGCAGTCGAACCACCAATATATATATATTTATAAGTAAACTTGATACATATTCACTATCGGCTTAAAACTTACGTAAAAGTATTCACACCTAAAACTTTTGTAATTACTTGAAACAAAGAGAAAAATTGTGCTTTTCTAAATACTTATTTCTTTTTCCGAAGCAAAGAACATAAAAATGTTAACCGACATTCATCCTTGTTGACAACGATATGTATATCAAATTTATAAAATCACGAAGTCTGTGTCAATTATTTTTTAATTTAAAACTAAATCCTTTTTTTTTTGCCGGACTGCCAACATTTTTTTTTAATCTAATAGATTACACTCGTGTTTAGTTTTCAAACTGGTTTTAATCGCTAGAGATTTTCTTTTTCACTTTTTAGTCCCAAGAGAATAACCAATAACTTTAGCTCCAAATGTTTTGGGATGAAAACATCGTTTTTCGAGTAGATGAGATGAAAATAGTAGATTGTGCTACAAGGGGATAAGGTGATATTTTAACGGCGAAGGCGCTACTTTGAATCCAGAGCGAAACGAAGGATTCCACAGTTGAATCACGAGCGGAGCGAGTGATTCTACGGTGGAATCCTGAGTGTAGCCAGGGATTCATGTATATCGCCCGAGATTAAAATATTACCGTACCCGAGTAGCACACTCTACTTTTCATCTCCATCTATGAAAAAACTAGCACATTTGAAACGAATATAAAGAACAGTAGAATACCTACAATACCTTACAGACTTCAACCGACAATTTAATAAGTACTAACCTTTGTTTGGTGTCGTTTTCAAACAATAAATACTACGAAATATTTTTTCGAAGACCACCAACTTAAGATAAAATGTTCACTCACAACTTTGTTTTCGTGGTCCTTCATATTTTTTTATTTTTATAAGTAAACTTGATAACTATTCACTATTGGCTTAAACTTACGAAAAAGTATTCACATTTACATAAATAATTACATTTCAATACGAATAACCTAAAACTTCTGTATTTACTTGAATCAAAGCCAAAAATCGCGCTTTTTAATTATACTTATTTCTTTTTCCGAAGCAAAGAACATACAATTTTTAACCTACATTCTTGCAAATTGAAGACGATATGTATTCCAAATTTAAAAAATTGCGACGTCTGGTCAATTATTTTTTCCAAATTCTCCTTTTTTTTGCTGGACTGCCAACACTATTTTTAATTCTACATTGATTACAATCGTGTTCTGTTTTCAAATTGGTTTTAATCCCTAGAGATCTTCTTTTTCACGTTTTAGTCCCGTTAGAATTACCAGTAACTTTAGCTCCAAATGTTTTGGGATGAAAATATTGTTTTTTTTATATATTATGTATTATTTTTTTATATATTTATTATGTATTATTTGTGTGTGTATATGTATTTAGGTATATATTCATATGTAAGTAGGTAAAATAGAATTAGTACTGCGCCCACCTTGCTTCAAATAAATTTTTCCTCCACCCAAAGGTTGGCTGGAAGAGATTGCATTTATAGCGATAAGTCCGCCTTTGTGCCTATATTGTTTCTTGTTGTTGTGTAATTTTTGTGTGTCTATTATGGTGCAATAAAGTTGATTTGTATTTGTATTGTATTGTGTATTTTTTGAGGAGATGAGATGAAAAATATTTAATACTCCTTTATCTTGCTACTAAGTACAGAAATAATAATCAGATTACAAAGGACTTCAGTTCACGAAAGCGGATTATCTGAACTGTATCCGATACTCCAATCATGAGTGATGTATATAAAAAATAAATCTTTTTCTTTTTATGAGCTCGGTGGCCCGGCGGGAGTACGCATTACTAGCGCTTTCGTAAGTTTAATGACTTGTGTGACTACAAGTAGCATAATAAAAATGTCTTAGAACGCACTAATGTTTTTTTATATAATTATTTTACGGCTCTGGATACTAGTCCTCTAGAGCCTATCTTTATTTTATCACTTCTTTATTCCTAACCCTAACCCTAACTATACAATCAAAGGTTGGTGTAGGTCTTTTGACTGCTTCAAGGGAGTTTCTGGCGACAAATCTATACGAGTCCACTGCCTTTCATAGTCGATTGAGTGGCGGACGGCGCCTAAAGACGCCTCCGTCCACAAATAAAATATCACTACAGCCGCACTATGAGTGTCCACTTCAACCATTTCACAAATTGTCCATGAGCATGAGCATTTATAACACTAAACTACACCGATATCATATCATAAAGTCCACTAGAATCAATTTTCGAAACAATTGAATGCAGACGCTAACTGAACCCCTTGACTTCCCGCCAAAATAAAAATGTTAATGTCAAAGTGACAGCTGACACCTGGCACTGAGCCATTGTTACGTTGACTGCTGAATAAAAATTAACTATTAGGTTATTTTATGAACATATAGATAATTATAAAAATAAACCAGTTAATGTGAATCTCTGTTGTATATCATTTGGAACAACAATACAGAGCCCCTCCGTGCTTCGGAAGGCACGTTGGAAGCCGTCGTAAGTGGTTGTTAGTATAACGCACAGCCAAAGACCGATCGCGACGGCAAAAGACCAATATAAAAAAAGTTATATCAATATAAAAAACAAAATGGTGGATTTTAGGCGCCCAATTCAAATGTTTGGCACTGTCTGCAGTCTGAACGGCTCGATGGATTTTAGCTTGAGAGATGTCGTTAGATTCGTATTTAGTTTGAGAGTGACACTGGGTATATCAAAATTAAAAAAATATAAACAAAAAAAAATAAGAAAAGGCTTTTTGTTTTTGTAATAATGACTTGTATCAAAATCGGTTGTGTAGTTTGGGGTGAAGGCGGTTTTTAGTATTTCTTGTGCACACTTTATTATAAGTTACTTTGCTTTGCCATTGCAAAACAGAAGAAGAAAAATGTAACAAGACAAAACCTGCCAAACAGGTGTTATATCTAAACTTTTTTTCCTTATTTATGTTGATTCTCTCGTATAGACAGTGGGAGATAAAGGTACATTCACGCAGGAAAAAATCTTGGCAAAATGCCGCCACCCCCATGCCTGCGTCAGTACCCCATTGGAAACCAGACGACATGGACACCATGTCTCCATACACGACCATCTTGGCATATTTTGGAGTAAGTAATTTTTAAATTGCAACTTTTTTATTAAAAATCAAACTGGCTGGCTAGAACATTGCGAAGTCGATTCCATTTTTTAAATTCCATATTTGATTTTACTTAACGCATGCGTAGAATCCTTGTTTTTCGCGCGGTGATGTCATCCCATAAATGTCTACCCTGTCGAATGAAATAGGTCATTGGTCGTTTGACGCCCAGTGTCGAGTGTGTGCTATTGTATTTTGTCGCTTGTTTACAAGGTTGCACGTGCTGAATGCGGGTTTATTTTTCATTTACGGTTGTGGCTTCGTTAGTTTTCGCACCAGTTAATTTGATGTTGTTTGTTTTATTCTATTTTATGATCTGGCTTGTTTGGATTCATGGAAAATATTTTTGGTTGGATTTTTAATGTAATCTTGAATGGCGACCACGTACTGGCAAGCGAAGCGTAGGACACCCACCCACAAGGTGGTCTGACGACCTGACTAAGGTCGCTGGAAAGCGCTGGATCGGTCTAGATCGGTCATTGCAGTGGACGTTATGCGGCTGAAATAATGATGATGATGATTTTAATGTTTATTGAGATTATTGAAATAATTAAATCAAAACTGGGTTTATTTTTAATGGTGAAACATCTAAAATGTGTCTGAAAGATGTTGGTCATAAAAGATAAATCAATTACAATGTGACGTTATATATATATACTATAGCTGTAAATTGTTTCTCTTGTTTATATATAACCGTTTAGCAGATAGGGGGGGGGGACACTTGACTTAAACAAAAATGTTCACTTTAAAACCAAATATTTCAGAAACGGAACCCTAAATCAAAAAACGGTATTCAAAACCTCATATTTTTAAAAGAAGTCGAGAAAAAAATATTGCCTTTTAACTTTACTTGTACGGGAGCTACCCTTGAAAAAAAATATATTTTTCATTATATCATTTTGCCACTTTTTTCGCCTAGTTATTATACATATCAATGCCAAATCACAGCTTTCTAGTACAAATAGTCGCTGAGTAAAACGAACGTCGCGGACGGACAGCATGGTAGACAGACATGGCAAAACTATAAGGGTTCCTTGTTTACTACGAATCCCTAAAAATGCTTTGAAGTCTGCCATTTTTGTTCAACTTATTTGTGTGGCATTGCAGGTATATACAACGTGGCAGGCATGGTATAATAATATACTTCGGTGACAGGAACATAATAATATAATAAATGGAACCACGTCGGAACGTGCACGACAGTAGCGCCACCTTGCAAATGCAACGTTAAGGGCATATGTCAAAAAATATATTACAAGAGCTTGTTTATTTTGCATAGATTGGGGTAAATAACTATTTTGAAAGAAAATAAATAGTATATTTAGAGGAATTTGGTAAAAGCTGTGTATGAAAAATGGACATTATTATACAAAATGGTTTTGAGAGTGTAAAGCATACAATAACTTTCCAGCCTCAAACTATGATAAAAGGAAATAAATTGGTATTAGTAGAACACGTAAAGAATGTAAAAGAACTAAGAACTAATGGCAATAGTTATTTAATACGAGCTACCATCATTCGTCAAACATCGGTGACCTCAACACCCTATAAAACAAGTTTAAACGTAAGTACTCTCCTAACCTAAAAACATGACAAGTTTGTTTTGCTGGCCGAGCCCCTTTGGTTGCACTTTTGTGCCGCGACAAGCGCAACGATCGTTTTCCTGACCCCTTCCACCCACTTCGCACGATCACTGTAAGCGTAGAATAATGAATGTCGAATTGTTTTGTTTTTTGACTGTCATTTTGATTTTGTTATGCTTTTGTGACCTAGTATAAGCCCGTGGTTTTATTTATTACGGGTATGTCCCGTAGTCGTCGTATAGTTAGTATACGTATTGGTTATTCCATCTAATATTTATCTATATTTCGGATTAAAGTTCATTGATATGTATTATTAATTTAATGAATAAATGTTAATTATAACTTGTATTATTATCACATTATTATATCACTCTAATATTATAAAAGCGAAAGTTTGTGAGTGTGTATGTTTGTTACTTCTTCATGCGCAAATGGCTGGACCAATTTTGATAAAATTTGGGAAGCTGACCGTGTATTAACACATAGGCTCCTTTTTCCGCGGGTAACACCGCGGGGCGCAGCTAGTGTAAAATATAAGTAGTTTTGTCATAGTCTTGAAAAAATATTACAAAAAGCATTTGCTTTGCTTTTTTTTAACGAGGGACGTTTGTTAGATCTTAAACTGAATGCGACTTTGACTAGACTAGATCCTTAAGTAACACATATATTTTTTTTAATTTTTAAAACACTATTTTCTATGTCTGAGATGGTTTTGAAAACTCAGAAACTTAGCCTAACTAGCCTTTGTTTGATTTTCAATATAAACACACACGTGGACTTGAATCGCGTATATATTAGGAACAGACTAGCATTTTCCATTTACCTACATAAGAAAGAAAAATTAAAACTCGCTACCGTCAAAACATTATTTCTACTATTACATAATAGATGGCGCTAGTAGTTTCAAATGTAAGTTATAAAATCTAAATAAAATAAATACCTATGTGCGTCGCCTACAATCCACCCCCCGTGTTGAGGTGTGAGCTCAACACTATTAATCTAACAAGGCGACGCGCGTCACAGGACGACGCAAAATTCCCGTGCGAGTGCGCACGTCTACCATTCGCACGCGACCATCATCGCCAGCATGGGTCGCGTCCACTACTCCATGTCGCCAGGAGCCGCGCTCCAGGTTGGGTTCGACAATGAGAACATAATCCCCCTCTCGCAAGCTGCGCTCTTCCGTGGACCACTTTTGCCTAGGTAACAATGTTGGTAAATATTCCCTAAGCCAGCGTTGCCAAAACATGTCTGTTAGTCTTTGAGCTACACGCCACTTTTTTCTAAGAGTTAGATCCGTGTCGTCATATTTACCATAGGGGATATGGTTAGAAGATGTACCTAATAAAAATGATTAGGGGTCAATGCTTCAGGAAAGTTAGGATCTGCTGAAACGTGTGTGATTGGGCGGCTATTTACTAATCCTTCGACTTCAGCCATTAACGTAGCCAAAGTTTCTTGGTGAGGCGCTCGCGCCTTCAATACCACCTTTAAAGCTGTTTTTACAGTGCGAATCATACGCTCCCAAGCCCCTCCCATTTCTGGAGCTCCCGGAGGAATAAAACGCCACTCTGTACCCCGAACACCAGCCTCATGTTGTAGTCTTTCCATGTTAAGCTCACGCAAACTCTGTTTCAACTCCGTGTCGGCTCCCCTGAAATTTGTACCGTTATCTGAGTAGATAACGGTAGGTGTTCCTCTTCGTGCCGACATCCGCCTCAAGGCCATGATGGTAGAATCGGTAGATAAACTTTCAGCTATTTCTATATGTATAGCACGAACTGTTAAACAGGTGAATAACACTCCGTATCTTTTCTGTCTTCCTCTTCCCACCGTGACCTCCAAAGGTCCAAAAAAATCGATTTCCGTAAAAGAAAATGGCCGCCGATTATGCTGCAGGCGCGCTGCAGGAAGGTCAGCCATGCGCTGTGCTCGCGGCGCTGCACGACGGTGACGACAAAAAAGACAGCTCGCTCCTACACTACGTACAGTAGGCCTCATCTGCAGAATCCAAAAGCGCTGTCTTAATTCATTGACCACAGTCTCATGCGCTCCATGCATTGCTCGTCTGTGGTAGTATTCAACAAGCAGACGAGCGATCCTGTGCTTGCCATCCAAGATGATAGGCCGCTTTGTCGCTTGGGATACGCCTTCAGTTTTATCCACACGACCACCAACTCGTAAAATTTGTTTGTCGTCCAGATACGGTGTCAATGTCAACAAACGGCTGTTTGACATCAACGGCTTGCTCTGCTTAAAACATTGAATTTCAGAAGCAAATGAGTCTTGTTGACACTTTCTCACAATCAACTCCTCAGCTTCCTGAAGTACAGTGGGGTTCAAAACAGACTTCTCACTTCGACACCTCTTGATGAAAAGAAGAACTGTACCTGTAGTTCGGAGAAGGCGCAGCCATGATGAAAATCGATCTTCGTCAGGAAGCGAAGAAGCTAGGTCACGTGAATCATTGGTGGCTACCAAGTTTACATGCAGTTCTTCTCCTACTGCGTCATTGGATTTTTTGGTGCTCTTCAAATCCTTAGGCCACCTATGTTCTGGCTCACGTAAGAAATGAGGGCCCTGGAACCAGACATCTTCGTGCGACACCAGCTCTGTGTGTTCCTTAGTGGCTAGGTCGGCAACATTCATGCCAGATGGTACGTATCTCCACTCAGCTATGGATGTCAATTCATCTATTTCCCCCAGCCGCTGGGCTACAAACGCCTTAAAACTTCTAGGGTCACTTTTAATCCACTGAAGCACGGTACTCGAGTCAGTCCAAAAATACCTCTTGTGTGGCTTAAAAGTCTTGTGCTCCTTTTGCACCACATCAGCCATTCGTGCTCCAATTAAACTGGCCTGTAATTCCGCCCTAGGCACAGAAATTGGGCGGAGCGGGCAAACACGGCTCTTACTAGCCACAAAACATATTTTTATGTTTCCATCCGAACGAGTAAAACGCCAATAAAGTACAGTCGCATACGCGAGTGTTGACGCATCACAAAATACGTGAAGTTGAACATTAACAATGTCAGCATTTTCACTCGTACCCCTATCGTAGCACGGGTACCAGCTGTCCTGACCACTATACCACCGGGGTATCTCTAACGCTTTTATTTGCTTCAACTCATTCAGCCACTTCACCCATTTACAATGTTCCTCGGAGCGGATACGGCATTTCCAATCTACACCGCTACGATGTACATTTTGCAATAATATTTTTGCTTTAATTGTAAAAGGGCTTAAAAACCCGTGTATGTCATAAACGGACATAATTATGCTAAGCATTTTTGCTTTAGTGGGATGTTCAACGCCATTCAAAATTTTTTCCGGAATACGGTCTAAACAAATGTTAAAAGCAAACGTATCGCGCGCAGGATGCCATATCAAGCCGAGAGTGCGCTCAGCTGTGTTCGTAGCTCCGTCTTTGAACTGTACAGCGGTGTGCGCGAGCGCGTCGGCCGGTATGTTATCTAATACTTGTTTACAGTTACTCGACCAACCTCGCATGAAAAATCCACCACTTTTATGAATAGCACTTATTTCATTAACTAACTTAATGGCGTTATCCGCACTGGGCGTAGAATAAACGCAGTCATCCATGTAATGATTATTTATAATTACATGTACAGCCTCGGGACATTCGTCCTCGTATTTCAAGGCATTTTTATTCTTAATATATTGTGCAATAAAAGGTGAACATGTAGCTCCAAAAATTAAGCTCTGCATAACACAAACTTTTAATGGTGAATTTTCACATTCTTGCCATAAGAACCTGAGAACATGCTGGTCTTCAGATCTTATTTTAACCCGAAGAAACATATCCTTAACATCCCCTATAAATACAATTTTATTTTCGCGGAATCTCAACATGATACCAAAAATAGAATTATATAAATCGGGACCCGTAATCAAAATACTATTAAGACACACATTTTGCACCTTACTAGCAGCATCGAAAACTAATCTTAATTTACCCGGTTTGTTCGGGTTCAAAACACCGAAATGTGGTAAATACCAAACATTGTTTGTCCGTTTGGATAGCTCAAGTTTAGTCAGTTCGCGAGCGTATCCCTCAATGAACAATTTGTTCATTTCGTTCCTGTATTTTTCTGCATAGTTCTTATCAGTAAACTTACGTAACAGCAAGCGCTGCCGATGCAACGCATAGCTATACGTGTCGGGCAGTGTGAGATTATCGCTAGTGAACGGCAAACCTACTTCCCATTGATCACCTACTTGGCGTGAAGTACTATCTAAAATTTGTATAGCTCGTACATGTGAGGCATTTTCGCGGCTTTTGGAACATACACCAACAGAGTCGATACTAAAGGAATTCTGAATGAGTTCATTTAATTCACTAAAACTGTTATCAGAACTGTTTACATCCGACGAAGCGAGATGGAAAATATGTTCACTTACCCGAGAGTGAGCGCGACCGCAGCAGCCGTGTATGCACCATCCCAGCCTGCAGCGAGTGGCATAAGGCGAATTTTTCCCGCCATGGCGAATCTCGAGCGGTGCAATTAGAAAATAGTTATCCTCACCAATCAGTAGACGTGGCACGACACACTTACTACACACCTTATCTTTAATTGACAACAAATGATCACAAGTTAGGTTATTCACAATCGACATATTTTGCTTAGGCAAATTTAACTTTGAAATTTTGCGCAAATTAATGTTATATTTATTACTGTCACTTCCGCATATTTGAGCACGGACCTTTGGGGCATCGGATTGGTACACTTCTAAGCCGAACGCGTCTACAAATTTTACATCACTGGTATTTACACACTGCAATCCCAAGTTATCCGCTAGTTGCGAGTCTATGATGGACACAGACGCGGCGTCGTCCAACAAAGCGTGTGTTGTCACAGTACCGTTAGGTCCAGTTAATTGCACTTCAATCACTTTCAGCAGTACTCCACCGTTCCGCGAATTATTTACGTGAGCGATCGTCGCTTCCGAACGGGCTGTAGAACTCGCGGCGCTCGTGACAGGGTGCGATGGGCGCGGGTCATCGTTGACTGGTTCTACGACTTGTTTCTTCCAATGTAGTAGCCGGTGGTGCATCATACCGCAGTTTTCAATATCGCACACAGGTGCCGTACAACTATTGCTGTCATGCCGATCTATCAAGCAACGGAAGCACAATCTTTGTGTTTTTACAAACCGCCACTTGTCTTTTCTCATCGCACGTTTGAAATCGCGGCAATCAGTCAGCTGATGAACTTGTTTATCACAAAACTTGCACTTGCTTTTTTCGTCACTTAATCGTCGTACAGACGGTGCGATATTGACGGTTATTCTGGGTGTCTGTGCGTCTCGGCAGCGGCGCCTCCTGGCCTTTTTTCACTTCATACGTTATACCTACCACTGAAAACATCTGTGACTCGCGCATTAAAAATGATGCAAGCAATTCCAACTTGGATTTTCCTTCAGCTAGCTTTTCAAATGCGTAGTCTGTCCATTTTCCCACTAAGGTACTTGGTAGTTTGCTAATAATAGCCGATGACAGTTCTGGACTCCGAAGATAATCATTTTGATCTAGTGCACGAATAGTCGCAACGCAATTGTTCACTTTTACGGCGAAATTAACTATGTCCGTTTGGTACGACGTAGGTAATGGCGCAAGTTTTCTCAAGCTGGTGGTGAGGTTGTGAATAACTAAATCTGGACGTCCGAATCTTAGCTCAAGCGTCTCCATCACAGCTGACGGCAATGTGTTACCTATAAGTAGGTCAGTGACGGCTTCACGGGCTTCACCCTTCAACGCCTTACGTAACCTCCATAGATTCTCTGAGTCACTAAAATTGCAAACAGAGGTGGACTCTTCATAAGCCTTTTTAAAATGAAGGAACTCAATGCAATCGCCACCGAACACAGGTAGGTCACGTGGGGTAGCGAGGCGACTGAGTAACCGCTGTTCTTGCGACGAAGAATGCTGAGTCATGACATCTCTCAAGGTGTGAGCCAGTTGCTGCAAGCTATCTCCAGGTCGCTTATTCTCCTCGTCTGCGGGGCATGGCGCAGGTGTGACGCATTTGTGGTCTAGCCAGTCATGAACACGCTCGTGCAGCACTTCCTTGCTACGTTGACTAACCACGTCGTCGACTTCTGCTTCTTCCTCGGCATCCGCGATGGCGAGCTGCGCTTCCAAGCGCTTTTCGATAAGCTCCATTTGAATTTTGGCTTTAGCTTCCGCAGCCTCGAGCTCCAGTTGTTTTCGTCGAGCCAGTGAAGACGCACTGGACTTTTTCGACCTCATAGAAGAACACTGTGATCCAAGGAGGGACGGTTCCTTTGTTACCTCCTTCTTCATTTCTGTTTCGACAGCTGGAAACAAGTTTCCACGGCTAATGCTACGGCCTGGGACCACTTTCTCATCAGCTTCGATCTTCTTCACCGGTGCGTCCTGAACTTTCGCCAGTTCGCGCAATTCATGTCTCTGCTGGCGCGCCGAGTATGGAGTTTTAAACGACATCCCGCCGATTAAAAGATCCGGCCGAAGACCAAACAATTGTAGTCGACGCAAATAAAACACACACGTGGACTTGAATCGCGTATATATTAGGAACAGACTAGCATTTTCCATTTACCTACATAAGAAAGAAAAATTAAAACTCGCTACCGTCAAAACATTAGTTCTACTATTACATAATAGATGGCGCTAGTAGTTTCAAATGTAAGTTATAAAATCTAAATAAAATAAATACCTATGTGCGTCGCCTACACCCGCACTGACACATTTGGCATGACCCTCGCTCAACTTGCCCTCTATCTTTGTTACGTAATATGTGAATGACCCGTTACAGTCAAACTGTACATGTATACTTGGGTACTTTCCTGGGTCAAAAATAAATAATTAGGTACTGTTAAAAAAAATGTCACAAAATCATTAATCATATCCATTTTCAACGTGATTTTACATTTATCGTAGCAGAAAAATTAATCCTACCAAAAACATACCTGTTAAAAAGGAGGCCAAGTTCCTATCGGCTAATTGTTCGCCTACAAAAGGGTTGAAATCCAATCCAATGCCAACTTTAGATGCACTTTAAAATCGATCATAATCATCAGGTAAACATTTGCCATTCTCAAGCCTCGCCACCACACCCAGTCCTCCGCTTTCCGCATCCAGCCACTACCCGCCACCTTATTCACATCTGGCCGAAATTCACTTTACCATACACCAAACTTAAAATATGGTATAGTTGTGAAAATACGTAGATACTTGGTTAAAAGTATCTAAAATTATAATACTTCTAAATTTGAACTTGGCAGGTTAATTTAATTATATAAATAGGCTAATTTAATTATAAAAATAATAAATTTAACTATACAATTAATCAAGTGTATGTACGTACAGCAGGAAAACCGATTTCAATACTTCTTTTCAAGAAATCGTACTTATTTTTATCTTTTTGGGCCACGCTTGCGTCCATTGTTAACCTTAGAAGTCATTTTGCGTTACAGAGCGACTTTTTTGCAGGCAAATGATCTGATTTCAACCCTTTTTTAGGCGAACAATTAGCCGATAGGATTTTTGCCCTTTTTCTTAACAGGTTTTGTTTTGGTGGGATTGATATTAACCCCCTCCCCTCTCTCCTCCTCCCCCCTCATCGTATTCTCATTGTGTCACTGGTTCATAAATTTTTTTATTAAAAATTCGATATTCGATTGAGCCAACTCACGCTTGACCGATTTCTTAAATTTCTTAATTTTTTGTTAATCCACATATAAAACACGACTTGCGTGCCAAATTTCATAACGCTAGGACAATTGAAAGTGGCCTAGAAGTTTTGATTACCGGTCAGTGAGTCAGTCAGTGCCAAAATTAGCTATTTTCACAGGGTCTTATTTCAGGATCTACTGAAGATATATCTATGAAATTTGGCATACTACTTAATATTAGTATATAATTACGTAGGTCAATTTTATCTCTGTATTTGCAATAGGCACTGAGCTACAGGGGGGTCAAAAGTGGTCGAAACGGTTCGTGTAAATAGAGCACGGCATGCGCGCGGCCTGTTGCTGGAACTTGGCCTGCGCACTACCGTGCGCTTAGATATTAAGAGCGATTTGACTCCTATGATGCTATAAGTATATATTTCATACAAATCCCATATAAAATGGTTTTTTTTGACGGTTATAAAAATGAAACTGATTTGAATTGTTGAAAAATACCTAGCGAATTACTTATCTATTAATAGTTCAATAATTTATTTTCTGTTTCTTTTCAGATATACCTCCTTTTCATGTTAATATTCTTCATAATAATATGCCTGATCTGCGTGTGCATCCTAATCTGGTACTATAGAAAGAACAGCCAGGAAGTCCTCTCCGGCTCCAGAGAGGACACGCCTATAAGAAGGCCGTGCCAGAACGACTTCTAACGACTGTGATTTTAAAAGTGCATTCAAACGACGAAAAACTCTTTACAAATACCGGTTTGAAAGTATTGTAAAGTTTTATTAATGTGTTGTTTATTCATTTAACACATACATACAGATCGCGCAAAATAACTTGGCGGCTCGGAAGTTAGCTGCAAGTGACAGTGGAGTAGCTGACGCCAGGCGCACCGACCCGCGCACTCCTGTATTCATCTACTGCGCAGCGTTCCGCGCGAAGTTCAGAGCCGCCGAGTTATTTTGCGCGTACTGTACAAGATTTAAAATATAAACACGAAATAGGTATGTAAATATATAAACCCTGGTGGGATATTGCGATGTCACTAAATATAATATTTCAATTTAGTATATTAAAAACCAAATTGTTTAAATAGTCATTTAAAAAATGAACTTCAAGTGCTTAATATATTTGAGATGTAAGTTAGATATCTGTGATTAGAGGCTGATTTTAAAACACAGAACTAAGGTAAATGAAAAATACCTGACTGAAGGTGATAATGAAACGGTAGCCATATTTATATTTAAAATTTACATAAATGTATCTATGTCAATGTAAGTGAATTTAAATGTCCATAGAAATAATTGAAAAAAATATTGTAACATGTGATATTTGTGCCAAAATAGAAACTATTATGACTCATAATTAAATTAAAACAATAAGATGTACGTAACGAATATTAAGTAAAAAATATACGATGAAACATACATATATTGTGGTCGTCCATTATTATATTTCAAAGTACTTATAACCAATAATAGTTACCTATATCAAAGGTGAAATACTATTACTCAAAAGGACAAGAAGATATTCTATGTGTCTTATAAACAAATAAAAGATATTTAAGTGTCACGATTATACCAAAGTACCTTACTTTCTTACCAACTTTATTATTTTCTCACAAATGTATTAGAGATTGCTATTATAAACAATAATAAATACATAATTTTAAGACAATTTATTTTCTCAGCAACTCTTTCATAGCGTAGTGGTCACCATGCTAAGGTGTCACTCTGTAGGTACCGGGTTTAATCCCCGGTCAGTGCAAGTTGGAAAATGGCCTTTTTCAAATTGTCCTGGGCCTTGGTGTTTATCTATGTAAGTATGTATTTGTTATAAAATTTAGTATCATTGAGTTTGTATCCCATAACACAAGTCTCGAACTTACTTTGAGGCTAGCTCAATCTGTGTAATTTGTCCGTATATATATATTAATTTATTATTCATCTTATTAGCTCACATTCGAGTAGGACATGAGCCATCTCTACTGGAGTATACACAATGATTTTTTATTGGTTTTGGAGCCGAAGGCCACTTTATAAGATTCGTTAGTAAGACATAACATAGCTAGTCAAAATAAAAATTCAGGAACAAAATATGTTGACCAAATCTCGCAAGTAAAATCGTGAGATCAATTAGTCGTAATGGCGGCGCCTAGCGGCACGGTCGGTCAGCCGACGGCTAGATCTCGAGTTCATCGAGGTCACGCGGCAGTTTTGGACGGGCGTAACGTAACTACGAGGTTTCGATCGAAAATCATTTTCGCAACGTTTATATCTTATGTCTCAAACAAATTTGGATTACGAATATGGATAGAGGAATTTAATTGCTATACGACATTTTTTTTCCGTAGCCAATGAAAAGTCAGTGTATAGATAGCTATAGGATACCAAATTTTCAATTAGGTAGACAGTCTATCACGACTTTATAGAGCATTGGGTCATGCTGCTCTAAGCAGACATCAGAGCCCAGGGCCGCAAGCCCATTCCCTCGATCAACTTCTACGATCTGCTCAGGCAGAGAAGCAATTGGTACATTCCAAGTTTTTTCTTTTCACGCAGACCAGCGTGGAAGGATAATTAATCATATATATTCCAGGTGGTTCAACAATTTTTTTTAAATATATCGTTTCGCTTGCTATTTAAATTAATTTCGAATTTAAGTTTGAAAAACATCTTATGAATTAGGAATAAAATATGCTGAACTTTTAAATTTTAAACTTCATAATAAGTAATTACCAACGCGGCCAGATTCAAATTAATTCATTGTAATTTATTTCTGGCATAAATCTTCTCAAATGACAACATTTGTCGAATTTCATGGAACATTTACTGAAGTAAGTAGATCGGGCATGTTCGGACGACATGCGCAAGCCAAGCCCACGCCTAGTGCATGCCTAGCGCAAGCCTTTTGAAATTTTTGAAATTTCGTTGCATTGAATTTAGTTCTATCAGTTATCACACATCAATACAACTCAAATTGCATTAACCGAAGTCAACACACACGCCTCGCCTACGCCACGAGCTCGCTTTGCCTCCGCCTTGACTCGGCCTTGCGCCCGCTCGGCGCTCGCCCCGACTGGACTTCGATAAATGCAATTTGAGTTGTAATGATCTTTGATAGGACTCAAATTATATGCAAAAAAAATTCACACCGCGCTTGTCGTGCGCTAGGCGTGGGCTTGGCGTGCGCTTGTCGTCTGAACGCGCCCTAAAAGTAGTTACTAGATTAAAGAAGTTTATGTGCGTACTAGCCGATGCCCGCGGCGTTGCCCGCGTGGAATATTTTTGACGATCCCTTGGGTGCCTCACATATTCCCGGGATAAAAAGTATCCTACGTGTTAATCCAGGTAATAAACTATCTACCTGCCAAGTTTCATTGCAATCCGTACTGCCGTTTGCGCGTGAAAGTGTAACAAAATCCATCCATACATACAAACTTTCGCGTTTATAATATTAGTAATAAATAAGATAAAGTGGTCAATAATTTGGTGTCAGATTTTTTTTGCTCTGTACTTTATAAATATATATTTTTTTTACACTACATTACGAGAATTCGGTATTTTACTATATTTTTTTTGTTTATGTTAAAAACATCCCCTTAATAGAGACAGTAAAAAATGTGCCGATGGACAC
This sequence comes from Acrobasis suavella, assembly GCA_943193695.1. Lineage (NCBI taxonomy): Eukaryota > Metazoa > Arthropoda > Insecta > Lepidoptera > Pyralidae > Acrobasis > Acrobasis suavella. The sequence continues at coordinate 1,072,887 of OW971939.1, forward strand.
ATTCTTAGTCAATAATGTATTAAGCTAGGTCAATGTTAAATTACTTATTAGTCTGAGTTAAGGCTAGATTATTAGCGTACTTATTTACTTTAGTAGGTACGTTAAGAAAGGAAAAAAAGTGACAAAATTAATTATTATACAAAACCGAAAACAAAAATAATGATTTAGTAAACCAAGTAACTCAAAAATAAGCAAGTAAAAAGGCTTTTAATTTCGGTGAAAGGGAAATTGTCAAGTAGCTCGGACAAAATCATCGTTGTGGATGGATCTTTGTATCTGCATCAGTCCAAAGATTCGAATCAGTGAAACGATCAGTCAAAAGATTCGAATCAGTGGAACGTATCATTTGAATTATTGGAATCATTCGAATCACCGAAACTCAAGTAGAGTATAAATGAAATAGCTTGCGCGAATAAATTAAATAACTCCTTTGATTCGCTTTTAAATAACGTTTGTTAATTGTATATTTGAGACTTCACCGATTTCAGCTGCTTCAACTTATTATGACGGGCAAGGTCGAAGTCAAAAGACGCGTAAGAAGACACAAAAAAATATGGCTGACGAACATAAGAGAATTGACCGGAATTACCAAAGTTGAGAAATTATTCCGCTTGGCAATGGATAGAGAGAAGTTTAGGAAGCTGTCGGTCAAAATCCAGTAATGGAGTGGCACTACAAGAAGAAGAACTATCAAGTAACAGAAAAGGATACGCATACACCCGCGTGACGTAACTGCCAAAGGTTTCGCGCGTACAAAAGAGATAGCGTAGATGTCCCCACTACGCTACAACTCATAGAGTAACACATACGGCAACATACAATCTTAAAACTACTATAATAGACCTTGAGTGCCTATTATATAAGATAGTTCGACATGGGTACATTGTATTACCTAGGTAAATAAATCAGAGAGAGTGCGAATCAAAAGCGATAGCTATGGAATCGGTGAATTTGTAACTATAGTTTCCGAAGATTCTAAGCTACTGTAGACACAATACAATAAGTTTGAGTTGTATTGATGTGTGATAGGAAACGCCTGAAATACGCAGCTATGGAGCCCCACTACTGTTTCGTGCCCATAGCTGTAGAGACCATGGGCTGTTGGGACACGGACGCAAAGCGTCTTTTTAGGGAATTAGGGCACAGAATAGCTGACAAAAATGGTGACTCTCGCTCTGGCTCGTTTTTGGTGCAAAAGATGGCCATTGCAATACAGCGTTACCACGCTGTATTGTTTGCTGTATTACCTAAAACGCTAGCTGCATTACCATGCAGCTAGCGTTTTAGGTACTTTTGCACCAGAAACGATACAGGGCGGGTATTATTTGTACTCGACATTATTTATTAATATGCAACATTGTATTATATTTAAATTAAGAGGCTCAGTATTATCAACTTCAATAAAGATTGAAGTTGATAATACTGAGCCTAATTATTGCATGAATTTCAATTATTGACGTTTTTCAATATTTGAAATTCTATTTGCTATCTCATTTAATTACCAATTGCTGTTTTCTAAAAAAAAAGACTTTGTTAATGTTATTTTTGTTTATATACAATATTGACAAAAAAAGTAAAGTTTCTTTTTTACCTTTTTATTATGAGCTGACGTTTCGTCCGGGTTGCACCGAACGTGGTGTCAGACTGGCGAAACCCGGTGCAACCTGAACGAAACATCAGCGCGAATAAATAAAAGTAGCACAGCTTTGGACGCTATGTCACAAGTATATTTCCCAGGCAACTTAAAAAATCTTTTGAATGGATTAACCGATTTTATCAAACATCAAGCTACACCAAGAAAATAAAATGGTGCTAAGTAAGTGCTAAACTCAGGGCTGCTAGTAGTTAAAATGTGTTTTAATTAAAACAACATTGTTCTTCTAATTAGAACAAAAGTTTGGTATCTACTAACTAAATCGCAAGTAGCAAAATTGGTTCAGCAATTTCTTTTTCTCAGTGTCAGAACCACCGCAAGGAAACTTGCATTTACGTAAAACCGCATCGAAATCGGTCAGTCCGTTACATAGCTACGATGCCACAGACAGACACACAACTGACAGACAGGCAGACAGACAGACATTGGTGTCAAACTTATAACACCCCTGTTTTGATGAGTATTGAAAATACAGTTAGCGGCAGAAAAGCTGACTTTATAGGCCGTACGATAGGCATCACTTTTACTGCCCCCGAATGTACCAAGAACGAGCTAAGAAGATAACATACGAGTATAAGTGAGAATAGTACATTACTGCAGAGGCCGGGAATGCCATTCCCACCGAGGCATGTATAGTGATTTTCTCAATAAATGTGAGGAAATCATTAAAGAAATAATCTGAAATATGCAAAAATATTTACCGAAAGCAATTAATGTTTACTGCAAAGAGTATCTTCGTACTTTGAAAGGAAAGAAACTGCTTTCCCGCGTTTTTTAGTGCAAAGGAAACATAGCCCATACGGCCCGGACATATTTTACGCAAAAAATGTAATACCGTAGATTTTTTTCTATCGCAACGAAAATTAAGCATATTTTCGTGTGATTTTATAACAACGTTATTTTATTAAAATTGTGGTCATTAGAATATAAATAACAATAAATAATGCTCGAAGAGTGCATTTTTATTATGTGGTAGCAATTGGCTGTATGACAAGTTAAGCTTAGTGCCTTTGCTAAATGTTAAAACAAAATTGTTATCTGAAACGTCAATGTCACTGTCTTGTCATTCTGAATACACTTTATTCGTCTTTTTGTTTTGAACAGCGGCCAGGAATGAATCTTCATACTACTTTCCTGGCCTAGTCCAGCAAAGTGAAGAGCGAGCCACGAATTACAAACTTCGTGTCTTCTTTTCACTACAATAATGCCTACATTTCCGAGCGTGTTTGAGAAAAGAGCCATTACTAAAAAAACAACAGGCAACAAAACTTTTGATATATTACTGAACTTGTGACAAAGAATGATATATGAATCGGGAATAAGAAACATTAAAAACACATTATTCTCCAAGTGAGGGATCAACCAGACTTTATTTCCATAAAGTTTACATATCACTCGTTATCTATGGAATGTGATAGCCTACATATGTATTTTTTTAATTCTCGTACAAATCAATGTTGTCACGTGATAGTTACTGTGGATTTGTTTTTAAATTTCATATTTCAATATGAAATTATTGGGAAAAGTTTTTCAAAATGATGGACCGAATTATCCCTTAAAATATTTGTTTTTGATGAAAAAGGACATTGTATATAATTATGTACGCGACTTTGATCAACATTTCAAAGATTCAAATGTTTATTCAGTAATTAGACCTTTACAGGCACTTTTACACGTCAATAAGTATAATTTATGTTACGTGTAAAGTATACTAAATTTTAATTTATTTTTAAAGAAAAGCTATCGATACCAGCGCTTCGTAACGACCACTGCTGAGGAGAAATGCCGAAAGAAACTCATTTTCACAGTATTGGTCGCCTACTCGCCAGAAGGGCTTTGTCATATTATTATTATCTTTTAATTAATAAATACTTATAAAATAATACAATATTGACACATTCTGACATGTAATACTTGCGAACAAGTAAACAAACATAAATTGCATAATAAAAAATATTAAGTAGTCAAAAAAGCGAAGCCGAGCTGACCAGTCCTTCCCGGCAGCACCCGTTCACGAGTTGACGCACGGACCAGCCATCGTTAAACACAACCATATTAGAGGGAATCCAACGACCCGACCATCGACCCGACCAGCGACGCCACCACCGGATTGTTTCATAAAATTTGTCCATAGGATAGATTAAGAGATGAGTCCAACAATTAATAAAATTAAACCTAAGCGAAATCTACCAATAATATTATAAATATGAGTTTATAATTGCCATTGTAACAAAGAAACTAAAAAAATAATAATATTAGAATAATGAGTAATTAGTGTTGAGCCTCGTGGTCAGGGCGTTCATCTTGTGATCCGGAGGTCGTGGGTTCGAATCCCAATGGGAAGAACTTTGTGAAAAGTTGTTTCCAGTCCAAAGTACTGATATTGTAGCCTTGAATCACATGAATATCTAAAAAAAAGATATAGAGATGATGAGTGTTGACGAAGCAAAACAGGTTTGCAAGGGACATAGCAAGTGGAGATCCATATAGTCTATTTCCAGCAGTGAGAAGTTGAGGGCTGTCGATGACGTCGATGATAATGATAATATCAAGGAGTTCCCAAATTATGAGGTTGTAAAAGAGGTCGGGAGCTCGCGACCTTTTTTTGTGAACTTTGAACTAGTGCACAGTTCTGTAGAAACATTTTTGAAACGTGGAGTCACTAAACGAACTCATTTGTTAAGAAAAAATTAGTGACTTAGCGTTTTAAAAATGGCAGTCGGAACGAACTGCTACTTACAAACAAACAATCATCTGTCATCCAAAAACTAAGTTACCATCGGCGATGAGTAACACCCAAATGCAAATTTCCTGAAATGACATAAACATTACTTGGTTAGTAAGTTACGCAATTAATTTGATTTAGGTGATTATTTGGATATGTAGGTCACGTCAACTCGGGGATGTTGTTACGGTGTGTTTATTCCATGATACTGATAAACACAAGCGCCATCTATATGGCTTGCATTGCATTATGTACCTAGACTATCATACTCGATGCTATAAAAGCATCCCTTTCAATAAGTGATTCGATTAGCCGACACTAGATGTCATATTATACGCAGTCACGTATACTAATTAAAGAAATCTATGGAATTTTCATCTTCTCTTTCAACGCGCTGTAGCTATAATTTGACTTACTGACTTAAGGTCCTAAGGCCCCTAGGTGGGGCAGAGGCCTTCAACAGTCTTTCTAAATCCCGAACGGTCTTTGGCTACGCGCTTTACTTTGGGCTAGGTTAGCCCGATTGTCTTCATCTCCGCCGCAAGCCGCAACTGTGCGCTGTCAGGTCTGCTAGGGACGGCCAACTTTTCGCTTGCCCTGAGGGTTCCACTCTAGGGCTTGCCTCGCAATGTGTGTGGATTCTCTCCTAAGAGTATGATCTCCTTGTCTATTGGCATCTCCTGGCACGTCTCCCACAGGCGTTCGTTGGAGATCTTCTCAGGGTAGAAAATGCCAAGTATTTGCCGCAGGCAGCGGTTGATAAAAACCTGGATCGTCTGCGTGATCTTTTTGGTAACCTTTTAAGTTTCGCACCTATATAGCAAGACAGATTTGACGTTTGATCTGAAGATTTTGAGTTTGACTCTGTGGGTCAACTTTTTGGATCGCCATATGGGTCGAAGTTATGCGAAGGCTGGCCCGCGCCTTGCTTACCTATAAGCAGTTACCTCAAAATAAATCGATAGATACCAATTTTCCTCTTTCTCTCGGGCATCTATTTTACAGATACGGAGCAAATATGCCCAAGGAAAGTACGAGGCCGTGTAGCTTCCAGTCTAGAACATTACCACTCCATCTATTCCTGTGGATGACGTAAAATGCGTCTAAAGGAGTAAGCACTAACATCTCGTACTAAAATTGCATTCCTAAAGAAGGTTGACGTTTTGGATGGAGACTGATTGATAAAATTTTCGCACATATGTATTCTGAGAGAATGTTAAGGTGGATGTCCGAAACGAATACATAAGAGGAAGGTTAAAAGTTGCTACAATAGTAGACAAGTTGAAAAGCCATCGTCTCACGTGGTATGGCCACATCATGAGGAGGGATGCCGAATCCTGGCTAGGAGGATGGTCTATTTGAAGGTAAAGGGCTGCAGAGGGATAAGAAGGCCGAGAAAGACGTGGAAAGAATGTGTAAGGACAGATATAAAGGAACAAGGGGCTAGTACAAGTATGGTAAATGACAGAAAGAAGTGGAAATAGTTGACATACAGAGCCGACCCCAAATAGAGAAGTGGCGAGGAAAATGATGATGTATTCTGAAAGCGCGTTGCCGTCAGTCAGGCGGCTGGTCGTAAAACCATAGCGAAATCGTTTTAACTGTTCCGGCTATTTTAAAACTCTCTTGAAACCGAATTGTAATTTATTTCTGTTTTTTTAGTTGCGCTACTCATCTCATTTTATATATTCGGTGTCATTGAAAATCAGCGAAGCTCGATTTTTTTGAATCGAATTGTAAAGCTGAGTGAAAATCTTTTTGGTTGCATATGCTGCAAGAGGGAATACGCATGTGTTTTTTATTTTTATTGCTGAGTAAAATCCTTAATAAACACAGTAAACAAATATGAAAGAAATGATAAAATATCTTAATCAGCGCCGAACATGTGACACTTTAAAGTTTCAATTAGAAAGAGAAGTCTATATAAGAGATAGATCTATACCAAATCTATACATTTGCCATAGAAAATAGCGTTTTTGCGAGTGAGATAGACATATTTTCGAAAAATCATTATATCTGATCTGGTACGTTTTTCAATCAATTTTCATTCTGTTTTCACTGTTAGTACTTTACTTTTGAATATTAATGGATGAACTGGTTAGATAACACATATTTTTTTCATGCATAGGTACTTATTAGTTTTAAGTTTAATTAAGGACATAGATTATAAGTCACGATTGTATGTTTATGCACAAAAAAAATTTCTTTCTTTCTTTCTTTCGTCTCCATTCTGCAAGGTCTGCGGCATCCTTGGTGGTGAAATGCATATTATTTAAGGGAAGAAAAAGCGAGAAAGCGGACCCTGGCGGGCTCCGAAGCGGTTGCAATGCGACCAAGTACGCGATAAGGTGAAATAAAGTGTCTTTGGGTTTTACAACTTGTTAGCCAGAGCATGTCTCTCGCGAGACCTGATGGCTCACTGGCCCACTCTCCTGCAGACAAAGCGAATCTACTCGCCAGTATGTTTGCGGAAAACTCACGTCTTGACTTGAAAGCCATTGGCCATTCACCCCCACAGTTACCTAAGTGCGATACCACCATGCCTTCCATCCGCATACATAATAAGGAAGTACATAAGGTACCGCGTAGTCTGGACGTGCACAAAGCCAGTGGACTCGATGGTATACCAGCTATTGTACTGAGGAACTCTGCCCCAGAGTTGTCTCCTATCTTAACACGCCTATACCGACTATCATACGAAACAGGTATTGTCCCCAGGTCTTGGAAAATAGCCAATGTTCAACCAGTGCCCAAAAAAGGTGATCGTGCCGACCCTTCCAACTATCGTCCCATAGCAATCACTTCCATCCTCTGCAAAGTTATGGAACGTGTTCTTAACTCCCGCCTCTTAGCTTATCAAGAGAGCAACGACCTCCTGAGTGACCAACAGTATGGTTTCCGCCAAGGACGGTCTACTGGAGATCTCCTAGTATACGCTACTCATACTTGGGGCGAAGCCATTGAGAAAAAGGGCGAGGGTCTTGGAGTGTCACTTGACATTTCTAAGGCTTTTGATAGAGTCTGGCACGAGAGTCTTATTGCTATGGAATACCGATTTGCCTATGCAATTGGATAGCTGACTTCCTGAGAGAAAGGTCAATACGTGTTCTTGTTGATGGGAGCTCGTCCGACTTAATGGATATGGATGCCGGGGTACCTCAGGGTTCGGTCCTCTCTACAACATTGTTTCTACTGCACATTAATGATCTTTTTAGACCAGACATGTTCGGATATGCAGATGACAGCACTGTTTCAGAGAGGTATATTCCCACCGCAACACCAGGTAGGGTTGAGATTGGGGCTGAAAGAGTATTGATGACTGAATGAGCGAATTTATCACTCAAGGCAGTTTCTGACTGGGGTGATGCCAACCTTGTTAAATTCAACGCATCTAAGACCCAGGCCCTCTACTCTTCTCTACCAAAAAAAGCCCCTTTACCTTGACTCCTATCTTCCAGGGCATATCCATCCCCTTAACCAACAAATTGGAACTCCGTGGGGTGCTTATTACATCAAACCTTAATTTCGGTCAATATATAGAGTCCAGAGCCAAGATTGCTGCAAGGAAACTGGGCATACTATCCAGAGTCAGGCAGTACTTCACACCCCAGCAGTTGCTTAACCTTTACACTGCTCAAGTGAAGTCTTGTATCGAATACTGCTCTCACCTGTGGGATGGCTCAGCCCAGTATTAGCTTGATGCTTTGGACTGTATCGATAATCATGCCCGGAGAATCATAGGAGACGAGAACTTAGTCTCTGAAAGACTGCAAAGTTTTGAGCATCGTCGTGGAGTGGGCCCCGCCTGTCTGTCTTTTACAGGCTACACTTTGGAGAATGCTCTCAGCAGCTCCATGATTTAATCGCACCTTCGCCGTTCCACTATCGAACTACCAGGAATGGGTCAGGGCTCCATCCCTATGTAGTACAAGTTCCAACTACTCGTACAAAACGCTTTGCGTCTTCTTTCCTTATACGTACGGCTAGAGACTGGAATGCTCTGCCCTCCCACATATTCCCCGGAAGATACAATTCGGATGTCTTCAAGAAAAGAGTGAATAGGTATTACTTGAGTATGCGTGATCCATCCCAGACCGTTTCGTCGCCTTCCACCAAGTGAGAAGTGGTCAAACGCTACTAAGTTTAAAATATAAAAAAAAATTAAAAAATTTGACAAATTCATTTCATTCAAATTTAAGAATAATTTAAAAATGTTTATCTAGAACTTAATTTTGCCTGTTAAATTTATTTGACTGATTAATAATACAACTATAAGACTGACTGAGCATTAGATTTTATTTTTATTTCATAAGAATTTAACATGATTCATGGTACTAATCAAAAAGCTTGATTTTTCATTCAATTTTTTTATCGTACGTTCAGTCAAGTACCAAGATACCTGACCAGGCCCTCTACTTATATCTTCAATTTACTCTTAAACTAGAAATAATATTAACATGAAAATTTATATTCAGAACGACTTAATTGAAATCTGTCTGAATAAAAATTTTCATGTTAATATCATTTTTAGTTTAGGAGGAAATTCAAGATATAAGTAGAGAGCCAGGTCAGGTATCTTGCTACTTGATTGTATCTATTAATACTGACACACGAAATCCTCAATACTGTAGGGTGTCCGGTCAATTTTCCCAAATATCCGGCCAAATTCGCTTGTCTGTATAGCTTTCAGGTTTGGTGACCTGGCAACCCTATCCACATCTGAGATTGACATGAATTCTCAGATTTTCGCCCATTTCCTCGTTTGCTTGTTACAATCTCAAGGAGGACAGCCCATTGTTCTTATTTAATGTTTAATTATTTTTTTGTGTTACATTTTTCTTTTGAGCTACCTGAATTTTCCGGGGTCCAGTGCTGCCCATTTCAAATAAATAATTCGAAAGGAAACGGAGATATCATTTAAAATTTGGCCTTGAGCAGACCCTAATCTTTTAAACCATTTAATGAACTACTGTTTACAGTTTAAAGTGAGAAAAGTGGCCGTTTTTCGCAATTGTGCGTAGAAAAGCTTCACGCTCTCACTTTAAACTGTAAACAGTAGTTCATAAATTAGTTTAAAGGGTTTTTCTAGAGCCTGGTCAAGACAAAATTTTAAATGATGTCTCCGTTTCCTATAAAATGATTTGTATCAGTTTGATTCAGCACTGGAAAACGGAAAATTCAGGTAGCCCCTTAATGTTTAATTATTTCTTTGTATTACATTTTTCTTTTGGTGTACATTAAAGAGTTATCTATGTAGCTTATCTCCTCGGAAGATGATAAATTGTTTACGTTTTTCTTAGTCTTCCAGATCAGCATTTACTTTACATTTTTAACCCTAATTCGCTAATTTCAATCTATTTGTCTGTCTATCTGTCGGCCTGTCCGTCTATCTGTCGGCCTGTCTGTTTATATGGCGAACGGATAACAGATGGATTGATTTCGATGAGATTTTTTTTGTGAGAGCAAGTTCCTTGCGGTGGTTCTATGTATGGTTGATAAAAATCGGCCCAGCCTTGAAAGTTATTAGAGGTTAACGCTTTAATGTCGGGGTTTTTAATTTACTTGATAATAGATGGTGCTACGGATATCTATTCCACGGAATATGTAGTTCTACTACTCATCACTAGATGTCGTCTTAATGTTTTCGTATGAAACTAAAACGCTTAAAAGTTTTTTTTTATATTAAACGGCTACTAATATAATTAGCGGTTCACAATTTATTGGGGACAAACTAGTGTTGCAAGCAATATTAAAAAATATATACAATACAATACAATACAATACAAAAAACTTTATTGCACCAAAAAACATTCACATATTCGAAATACTTACAAAATAAGGGTAACATAATATAATGAGGTACAAGAGGCGGCCTTATCGCCGAAGCAATCTCTTACAGGCAACCAAAAAGAAAAGGAGTGCGAACTATATAATAAGATAACAGGTGGCGCAGTTAGAATTTTATACATTAATATAGTAATAAATACATAATATAGTCTATCGATACTATAGTCTATCGATACTATCGTGGCCTTGAAAAAGAGTAATAATATCGATAGGACTATCGATATTTCGAAAGTATCGATAGTAGAGGTATTTTTTGTATAAAGAACTATTGATAGTATTGTAACGAATATCGATATTATAATACTATCGGTAGTAATTTAGCTATCGATAATTTTTCAAACAGTAGTCACAATATCGATTCGATACTATCGAAAGTTTTACCTCTCATCAATAGTGTTGCAAACTATTGACAATCGATACTGTGACTACTATCAATTATGTTAGTCCTATCAATATTGTGAGTATTGTGACTGTTTTTCGAGGTCGATTATTGATAGTCAAACTATCAATAGTTATGCAACACTAGATAAAACGCTAGAAAGTCGGGGTTTTTAAATTTGCCTCGCAAATAAACTTATTACACAGTTTTATTCACAAACCTCGTATTCTACAAAAAAAAATGGCGATGTTGAAATATTTCCCAACAGTTCACATTATAAAATACACGATGTTTTTTAGAAAAACACCACTATAGTTTCAAAATATAACACGTGCATTGCGCAACCTAGCATATGTAACAGCTTTGCAAAGGAATATGTATTTTTTTCATTTAAAACTGAGAGGAATGCGTCGTGTTGTCACGCACTCCTGTGTTTTTATGACTAACATCATACCTATTTTCGTATGTTTTCTGACAATAGAAGATTTTGAGGGACGAGAAGCAAAGCAAGGGCAGGTCTGATCACTCTCTGTTTAGGTATCGAAAATATACCTACATTATTATAATGCGCGCGGCGACCACTTCGTAGGGGAAAATTCAGTTACATGAATCGTTTCTCCAAAGAATTAAATTAGCTAGCTTGCAATGGAAGTCTTAGTATCTAAACGAAGAGGTGAGGTCTTTTGACGCGAGCTAAATTAAACCATAGCGCTAACCACATTGAGTAGATATTTCTTTGAATTTCTTTTCTAAGTTAGACTTCTGTACGTGAGTACTAGTACTTATTCTGTGGCAAGGGGCTCAAGAAAATACCTTTTTGGGTCAATAAAAAAAGCAATCGAAAAGAACATAGGGTTGTGTCGACGCAGCATCCGGTGCGTCGCGCATCATACGGTCCGTATAGTTCGACAATATGCAATTTAGTCTCTAACACAAATCTTACTTAGGCTGCCTCCGTGGTCCAGTGGTCAAGGCCTTTTGATCCGGAGGTCGTGGGTTCAAATCCCACTGGGAAGTATACTCTGTAAGAAGTTGTTACCAGTTTAGAATATTGCGAGCTCAATTCACCAGATTATCCGAAAAGAAAGATGATTTCATGCTTCGGAAGACACGAAAAGCTGTGGGTCCCGAACTCTATGTAGCGTTTGCCCAAACCTATCCAAGGATTGGTTTTGGACCTCTACCCTTTGGGTTGCGGAGGTCAGATGGTAATCGCTCTGTGTAAAATCCAGGAACCTCGTCAAATCACCTAGGGTAGGATCCCGGGCTCTGAAGCTTTACCGCTGAGGATTTAACCGGGAATATCGAAGAATGATGACGACAAATCTTACTTCATCATCATCAGGCCTTTTTATCTCCACTGCAGCACAACCCTCTCTGCACTACCAGAGCCATACTTAGCCAGAGCAGCCAGAGGACTTGGCCTACACTCTCCTCGCTGGCCAGGCGGGTTGGAGAGGTCACATTGATATTTATAAGCTTTGTTTAGCTTGTATTTCCTAAGTCGCCTTTTACGACATCCACGGGAGGTCTTGGAAATCTTACTTAGTCAGTAATAAAGTAGGTGCACTTGACTAAAAGTATATTTTTTCTAAAATGAAACAAATGAATTGTAAATTTATGCTAGTCAAGTGGCACTCCGTGACTTTCGGCTGATTTAGTATCGCGAAATACAATTTACATCATAATTTAATACAATCTTGTTAGCCTATGTTAAAGACGCCTTGATTTTCAAAACCATTTTTCTTGTCATTATTTTTAATTTCGTAATAAAAACAACTGTAAAAATTATTCAATAGTTAAAAAAATATTAAGTTTTAGGCAACTTATTGGTTTCACTCTTGATTTTAGTGTGTAAGTAACCAACACTGGTGTCAAGTTTTTTCAAGCTGCCATATCATCTGATGCATCTGACATACGAGTAGCATGAAGACTGCCATAAAATGATGACAGCCGATATCAACGGTTTACGCGCCTTCCGAAGCACAGAAGAGCTCGATAATATTGTGAATACCACTTGTGGTACCATCCAAGTGCAGACCACGCCCAGTGTCGCTTTACTTACTCTTTACGTACTTACGCTTTACGTACTCCTTTTAATTTTTTAGTTTTTGCCCAGGTGTTCAAGGGTGTTTAGACAAAGGTTATGTTTGACTTAATTCCGGTTAAGTACCATTATGTTAATCCAGGTCGTCATCAATCAACATGCTAAATATTATTCGAATCCGCTCAGCTGTTTTGGCATGAAAGGGGAACAACATTACAAATTTTTATCGTTCATTTAAGTATGACGGAGCATGAGATTACCTTAATACTCGTGAACGGGTGCTGCCGGGAGGGACTGGTCAGTACCCCTACCGGGAGTTACTGTAGTAAAATCGCTTGACGCAACTATTCTCGTTACGGTGAAGACGCAAACGAGATCGTTGGCGTAAAATTGGTACCATGAGTTTGATCTAACGCTTCGATACTCGCTATCGAGTAGACGACAGGTGCTATAGTTAAGCATTTTCTCTATGGTTGTGAGCTAAGTTTTGTGGCTCACTTCATACTAGTCGATTATGCTAAAATTGGCAAAATACACGTGTATCCAAGCTGGAAATTATATTTTTTAAAAGCACCTTGTCAGTGTCATACTTGATACGGATAAATTAAAAAACTTACTTTTGACTATTTTGATATAATAATTGAGATGAATTTTCAAGAAAAAAACTTCATCATTGAATAGTGTCGTAAGGAGCTACGGGTATTTTTAATTTCCTTGGTTATTCTCTTTTATCTAACCTAAAAAATATGAAATGAAAACAAGTTGTTATTTGTGTTAAATTCACAATTTAGCTCGTATATTGTAATTAATATCTTTATTGCTCTAAAAAATAGTAAAACAGATGTGGAAAGGCAACGCTTATTGTTTCCTTCATAAAAGGTAAGTTATAAAGTGTTTATGTACTTTTTGGAAGTTAATAAATTGTGTAATGTAACTGCAAGATTTGACTCTAACAAACATCTATTGCAATTTAAATTAAAGCTTTTCATATTTGGCATGGGATGTTGCATGTCATGAAGCAATGTACTTACTCAAATCTACTACAGTTTCCATTTCCATGACCACAATGCTCCAATTGTAAATATTTTCTAAGTAACAGAAATCAAAACTGATGAGATTTGTATATTTTCAAAAAACGACATAGTATGCTATGTTGAAATTTAAAAAGTAGCCGGTGAAGTGCTAGTATTTATTAGTCTATATTCAGGAAGTATGTATATGTAGTACATATTGCTTTCCTGTTCTACATTTTTCATGATTTATTTTTATCTGAATATTATTAGAAACGTTGTAATCCAAAAACTAATTAACTTTTTGACTTACAATATCAAATGATCATTAACAATTAATAACCTAAGGTATTTTATTTTGCAGCATATGAAATCTGAATTTTACCGGAGCCAAGAAAACATCGCCATTTGCCAAGCCCGTAACCATCAGCACCTATGCCAGTCAGTCAGAGGAAATGGACTGAAGAAGCTTCTAAGAACAATACAAGAAGGGGGCTTTTAAGCTCACCCAGCCCTTCTAAGGCTGAGTTAGCTTGAGAGAGTGTTCTCCAGAATAATGTAATATGTCAAATAAACATATAAACAGTTATCTTTGTTTTATTGTAAATGTTATTTCATCATACGGGCATTATCCTAATGGGCAGACGAGGCACAGAGCCACAAAACTGAAGGCCACTTTTAGAGTTATGGTAGGCGTTTAGATATAGAAAAAGGAAATCAAAATAGTGATGAGTTGCCCACTGCATTATCTATTGCTATGATTCAGATTCCCTTGATTTGCTTTAATGATGTGTCTGTGCGGGAAGAGAAGCAGCTTGTACATTCCAGTATATAAGGCATTATATTCAAAATCCAAACTAAAATTAAATTTCTTTATTCTTTTTCTTAATTAGGCTTGCATGTCACAGTGTACATAATGTATAAGTAAAATACATAATATGATATTTTTTAAATAAGCTTGAAAATAATGGCAGTTCAAAATAACCATTGCTGAGAGAAACTCTCAGAGCCAACAGTTGCCAAGTTTTATCAAGATGATATATCTCTGTGAGGATACAAATTATAATGAAACCAATTATACTGCTGGTATACTAATGCTAGAATGATTTGGTGACACTATCTGCTATCTTGTTCTCAGTGCTCCCATCAGTAGCTGGTTATGCAGATTTTCTGCAATCACATTACGAACCAGATGTACATCTAAAAATAAAACATTTTACAGATTTAAATACAAAAGTGAGACAATTTTCAAAGTATAAAAATTTTAATTTATTAACTTGACTTACAACTTTTATCTGGCTTGTCTCGTGGATCAGAAAGTCATCTAGCAAACTATTGTTGGCAATACACGACATCCAGTGATAATTTGGGGCAGCTAATAATGTTTGGTCCTTAATATGACAATGCCAGCAGTTCTTGTTGTCAAATTTGTTCTCTATTACAACCCAATCGTTATAATGTATTCTGATATAAGCCGTTGAGGATGCGCTGAACCGCCTGCAAAAAATTCAATGCTTATATGAAAAATTTATAAATTTTAATGTAGATAATCAATATCAATAAATTTAATGCATTACACATGAGACATTATCTTTCATACTGACCTAAAAGCCAATCCGCTTCTAGTTGCTGTACAAAGTCCGCTTATACCTATGTATTGATCTGCCTGGTTGTTTATTGCCACAAACACAGTATTATTGTTTCTTGAGAGAAGTTATAAGCCTGCCCGACAACACATTGGTAGATCCCTTTAGCGAAGAAGACCAAGGAACATTGTGCCTGAAATTAAATATAATAATGAGTGTTAAATTAGAGAATTTGACGAAGAGATAGATCTACAAGATAAATTTAAAAGGAAAGTTATAAAATCAGCACAGAATCGGCGATTTGGACCACTTTCTTATCCCTTATTGTTAAACAAGCTTTTCGAGGTTTGTTAAATTCTACTCACCTTTTTCTTTAGCACATTTGCTTGCTGGATGATTTGTGTGTTCTTTCAGCATGTTACACAAATCTATATAAGCTTGCTGGCTGGCTCAAAACGTCTTTAAATCGTTTCTCGGTGTAAAACACAAGCGGATTTTGGAGTGCGTATATCTTTGCAGCTAGTGACTTTTGGTGGCGCTCGTCTAATAATTTAACCACGGCAAGCATTCTCCACGCTAAATAAGCCCTTTTTGGCATGAATTTTTTTTTCAAAACACGAATATAAAGCATAAAATCGATGTGTAGTAAACTCTCTCACGCTAAAAAACAAAGTGACTCCCGTAACTACTGCGGGAATAGTTAGTGACTATGACAGCTGTCAAATTTGTAACTCATGGTGCCAAAACCGTAGTTAACTATTCGTTAACTACAGTTGGTATCGAGTAGTAAAGAATACGTAACTACAATAGTTAACGAATGCAACTCATGGTACGTATTTTCATGTCCAAACTATCCGCTAGGGGCGCTGTACAGAATTCCATATAATTATTTTACTACAGACGCTAGCGTCTGTAGTAAGCCAAAACTCCCGGTAGGGGTACAGCTCGGCTTCGCTTTTTTGGATACTTAATATTTATTATTTTTTATTACGCAATTTATGTTTGTTTACTTGTTCGCAAAAATTACATGTTATCATGTGTCAACATTGTATTATATTATAAGTATATTTTAATTAAAAGACAATAATAATAATATGGCAAAGCCCTTCTGGCGAGTAGGCGACCAATACTGTGAAAATGAGTTTCTTTCGGCGTTTCTTCTCAGCAGTGGTCGTTACGAAGCGCTGGTATCGGTAGCTTTTCTTTAAAAATAAATTAAATTTTAATATACTTTACACGTAACATAAATTATACTTATTGACGTGTAAAAGTGCCTGTAAAGGTCTAATTACTGAATAAACAATTGAATCTTTGAATCTTGAATCTTACTCGTGGCCCATTGCCTGTAACATTAACAAGTAATTATTTTAAAAAAAAAGTAAAGCAATCTTTAATCTAAAGCGCTTCTCAAGACGAATCAAACGAGGCCAAACTAAATAAATAAATATATAGGGACAAATTACACTGATTGAGCTAGCCCCAAAGTAAGTTCGAGACTTGTGGTATGGGATACTAACTCAACGATACTATATTTTATAACATATACATATATAGATAAACATCCAAACCCAGGACAATTCGAAAAAGACCATTTTCCAACTTGCCCTGACCGGGGTTCGAACCCGGGACCTCTGGGTGGCGGACTAGCATGGTGACCACTACGCCACGGAGGTCGTCGAAAACTCTATGAGGTTGCGTCGTTTCATTACCACCTTCCAGCTCCATTATCAGAACAGCTCTATGTCATCGTAATACTGCATTGTCACGCTATATACGTATGCGTGCAAACTTTCAGCTCAATCGGAAACCGGGAAGTGGGTCAAATTTAACTTGCAAGATTCGATTACAGACTGAGAAAAGAGAATGGTTGATAGTAGCTAAAATTTTTGCTACACGTTACCAAAATCAAGTGACTGCTCAAGTCAGGGCTACTAGAAGTCAAAATGTTTTTTAATTTAAACTACATGGTTCTGCTAAGTAGAAAAAAAGTTTGGTATCTACTAACCAAATCGCAAGTACAAAACTGGTTCAGCTATTCTCTGAACTCTGGTCTCTTTCTCAGTGCAGAGAGACAGACAGACCGACCGTCACTTCGGACGGCATTTCCTACTTCACCGGGCAAGGTTTGAAGAGCGAGCCAGAGGCCCGGTTTCCTATATTTATAAACTACTAGCAGCAGCGCAAAGGGCTCCCAAGGGGGAAATCTCGGCTTTGGGCGCGCTAGGGACTATGGCAAATTTTGGGGTGCTGCAAGACCTATTTTTTGCCGGAAAGGCCGAAAGTACGGTTGCCAGAAGGGCCTTCCTAGGACGCAAATCATCCAGGTGCCGCCGGGCGGTACCTAGTGAACAGGCTAATGTTTCTACGCCTACGCAATCGACTACGGCGAATGAGGGGGGCTCGAACTGCGAGATTCCTCTGTCTGCTCGGAGCCTCAGAGGTAGGTATTGAATTGGACAATGTCAGCCATAATCTGGTCATCGGAATTAGAGAGAACATGCCTCGGACGTCTGCCGGTGAATCGGCGAGGGTTGTGCTCCGGGATGTAGTTAGCTGCCTCTCTAACTAATCGGTTCGGATAGTTGACGGCTCTATCAAAGAAGCGTTCGGACGCTTTTTTTATAAAGTGCTTTATGGAAGGGATTTCAAGATTGCGGTGTAGGTCGCTATTTCTAACTATCACTGGAGCATTGGTAGATCTGCGGATAAATCGGTTCTGTAGTCACTCGTCGCTAGGACGACCGCTTTTATACACATTGAAACACATTGAAAAAATCTAACCGTGTTACATTGTAATAAACAACGTTATCCTTGCAACAGTAAAACAATAATTAACCTGCTAAGTGCATGTCGGGCCACGCGCAGTGTAGGGTTCCGTAGTTGTGAACGCCCACTTTGAGTTTAGCCCACTAAAAACGAATTTTCTATTTAATTTGTACGAACTTTTCCATTTCCGAGTACATTTTATAAGTTGTACGTATTTTAATTTGTAAACTCTACTTAGCTCTGATAGTTTTTCTTGAAACTTCGTTATATGTACTACTGCTGTGAATTTTTTTACATGTCCATGTATAATCATTTAATAGATAGAAGAGGGGATACTTGACTCTAACAAAAATAGGCAATATACTCGTAAAACCAAAAATTTTAGAAACGGATCCCTAAATCGAGAAATGGTGTTCATTATATTTTAGAAACATCAACGATACCCCACAAGATTTGTTAGTCAAGAAAAAAATACTCCTCCTGTATACTGTATACTGTATTACTCAAAAAAAATTTTTTTTTTCAATATTTATTTCTACCATCTTTTTTGCATTATTAATATACATACCTATACCAAATTACAGGTTTCTAGTACTTAAAGACTCTGAGTGAAACCGCGGTCGGACAGACAGACAGTCATGGCGAAACTATAAGGGGTCCTTGTAGGTACTACGGAACCCTAAAAAGGGTTATTTATTTTGAACTCTCGGACAAGGATTTATACCATTATGAAGGATATTCAGCCGAGCCATACTACAAGGCGTTTCTTTTATTGGGCGGTCGTCAACATGTCGGCCGTCAGCTATCAGTGGTGGTATCGGCGTCTGATAGAATTTCCTTTAATTTCCGACTTTCAGACTGACAAATTCTGCCATCATTTTATCACAGATTTGCCTTTTAAATCAGACGGTGCGTGATCACTCTAGTGAAGCTTTTTAGCGGGCGAAAATATGTTAAATAAATAAATATACAATATGTAACAAAACCCTGGCCGATGTTTATTATAAAATATGGCATCGTTGAGTTAGTATCCCATAACACAAGTCTCGAACTTACTTTGGGGCTAGCTCAATCAGTGTTATTTGTCCGCGTCACATCACATCATCACAATCACACTGATTGAGTTAGCCCAAAGTAAGTTCGAGACTTGTGTTATAAGATACTAACTCAACGATACTATATTTTATAATAAATACATAAACGACGTGTAACGCAAAGGGTCCATAATTTTTGCCACGGTAGGTATTTAATTTTGTATGGAGGTGAAGATTCTTTTTACGATTTCAAGGATGGTGCCGTAGTAAAATTCTTCAAGTTGATTAGTATGTTTACTCCCTTTCGAGAAGATACCGCCTTTCCGCTACACGTTGTATAGATAAACATCCAAGACTCAGGTCAATCTGAAAAAGATCATTTTCCATCTTGACCTGACCGGTGACGTCACATTCTACTGGCAGGCCGGTTAGTGCGACGTGCGACCATTGGAATGAATATGACGTCAAACGCTGTGCTTTCAGCGTGTGACGCCATATTTTTATGCTTATTATGTCCATTTTTATGAGATTTTCAAATGTCTTTAAATTCATAACAACTTGGTCTTTTTTGATGAAACAAAATAATCGATTTGTATACATACAAGCTATAATCGTACAAACTTTCAAGCAATTCTGCATACTAAGTAATATTCTCCATTCAGGCTGCCCAAAGGTATCTAACATACCAGCTCTATAGTATCAGTTACAAACGAGCCTTGCTTAGCTAATGACGTGTATATATAGAATCTAGTGAACGAGACGGAAGCTGTGAATAGAACCAAGATAGGGCGTAGTAACGAGCAGGCGTATCAAATGGCCATCATTAATGAATTCTCGTTGAAGTTAGAACTAGTATGACTAAATGTGTGAACCAACATTCGAAGGGTTTGTCTACGTATGGACAGTCTATGTACTTAATGAATACGGATAAAATTATACTAACACCTATTAGACATTGTACGGCGCAGGCTTCGGTTTTCACCTAGGCCCGCACCATACATGAAGAGATGTTGATGTAGAGGTTGATGTTGGTGTGGAGACACAAGACCAGTCACGTAGAAACTGTTTATTGCTGATAAATTTACATATTGTAGAGTTGGTTGTGACAGGTCCTTTCTCGATTGCCGCTCGATGGTGTCTCAATTGTTAGTTTTATTTGATTCAAAATGTAAAGCAAAACAGCTGACACGCGACCTACATAATATGTGGCCGCGTGCAGCCGAAATGTGCGAGCTTGGCTCGTACAGACATCTTTAATAATAGCGAGTAACATAGACCATATTTTGTCATTCAAAACGCATGAAACGACTCAGGTAATTGCTTAAAATAAATACATAACTATCCACCTATCCCGTAATTATTCACCCTACCTGTTTGTGTTGGGAGCTCCACCATTGAAGTTGTAGACGAGTATCTACCTGGGTCAATTGATCCAGGCAGGAAGTTGCAGCTTCGAGGAAGACGTCTTTCGACGAATCTGACTCGGGTGGGCAGCGTTCGGGACACTACGCAGTTTCTTCTCGTCCAAAATACCTCTATGCCTCGAGACTAAAGTCTACAACCAATATGTGTTACCATGGTAACACACATTGGTTGTAGACTTTTTTAGTTCACCACTGCAGTGGTGACTTATGGCTCTGAAACGTGGTCCCTTACTATGGTCTTATAAGAAGGCTCAAGGTCGCTTAGCGCGCAATGGAGCGCGTGATCGAATCAGAAATGAGGAAATTCGTTAGAGAACAAAAGTCACTGACATAGCCCAGCGGATTAGCTCGTTGAAGTGGCAGTGGGTGGGATACATAGCGCGACGAAACGATGACCAATGAGGCTAAAATTTCCTCGAATGGTGACCGCGTACTAGTACAAGGTGGTCACACGATCTGACCAAGGTCGCTGAAAAGCGCTGGATGCAGGCCGCTCTTGATCGGTCATGTCCAGCAGTGGACGGTATGCAGCTGAAATGATGAACGCATAATTATAGAACACCCAGACATAGCTTATCGATACAACTGCTTTGAAAAAAAAAAACGTAAACATTAACGCACATCCAAATCAGTTCTCGCGGAGTTCTTATTGAGGAGCTCGGTAGTCCGGCAGAAGTGCGCATTACTACCGCTTTCGCAAGTAAAGCAACACCAGGCGTGGTCTGTACTTGGATGGGTGACCACAAGTGGCATAAAAAATTCTCGAGCTCCTCCGTGCTTCGGAAGGCACGTATAAGCCGTTGGTCTCGGCTGTCATTATTGAATGGTAGTCGTCAAGCTGTGGCAGATGCCTTTAGGTAGCTTGAAAAATCTAACACCAGTGTTGGCCACTTACACACACGAAAACTAAACATCAGTTCTCGTTTTTCTTTGGTGGAAACTTGAGAAACTTCATACACATTGAACTCGAATGGTGTTGGCGATGAAAGTTGGCGGCAAAAGTCGAAAAGTTATTTTCTATCTTTCTTTCAACTCTGAAACATGCTTTTCGGGGCATAGCTAGTCACATAAGTGAATGTCCAAATTTTTCGATTAAGGGGAATACATGAATTTTTCGGGGTCCAGTGCTGCCATCATTGGAAGGGAAACGGAGATATCATTTGTGATGGAGATGTTGTCTAAACTAAGCCCTGTTTTAAGCACATTTGCGAAAAACGGCTACTTTTGACTTTAGTGCGTTGAAAAGCTTCACGTTCGTACTTTAAACTGTAAACAGTAGTTCATAAAATTGTTTGAAGGTTCATCTAAGGCTTGGACAAGACAAAAATTAAAATTTCATTTTGATTTAGTTCAAATTGGGACAGCTCCCCGAAAAATTCATGTATACCTTTAATACGAGAGTCAAAATGTTAACCGATACTTACTTTTTTGGGCAGATTGTTAAGGTGGGACATGAATGGCTATGATCGTAAAGTAAGGTTCAAGAAACAAACACTAATTTATCCCAACAACTATAATTACTAGTACGTCCCAGCGGCGCCGCCCTTAATTTGCAGCTATACACACTACATCCCAAGGGATTCTAACTGTATTTGTAATTGTAACAGTAGTTCATAAAATAGTTTCAAAGGTTATCTAGGGTCTGATCAAGACAAAATTTTAAATGATATCATCGTTTCTTTTCAAATAGGGGCAGCACTGGACCCCGGAAAATTCAGTTAGCCCCTTAAATTCTGCATCTTGCCTAAAAATCCCATAAAATATGTATGTACGGCAAGTCTCAAAAGTGAAGTTTCAATTTCTCATACAATTAGTCTGAGAAATTGGGACTCCACTTCTAAGGCGTATCGTACTTTTGAAAGAAACTCGTTTTCAAGTTCAGGAGAAGTAACCTTGAAAAGTGTGTTACCCGCTGTAGCTGACAATATATGCCTTACTGGTTAAACATACTGCAATATACACGTGCCAACACACGTGTCGAGCTCAAGTGGTTAAAGTTTATCTTTCACTATGAAAGAAAAACATAGAGGAGGTTTTATGTAGATATTACGTACTTTTATCTCATCTAAATATATATAACTCAAAGGTGACTGACTGACTGACATAGTGATCTATCAACGCTCAGCCCAAACCACTGGACGGATTGGGTTGTTTAGCATGCAGGTAGATGCTATGTCGTAGGCATCCGCTAAGAAAGGATTTTGATCAATTCTACCCCCAAGGGGATAAAATAGGGGATGAAAGTTTGCTTAAAACTTTGTCAATTTTAAACCGATCGGGCTGAGACTTTGCATGCATAAAGCTACTATGACGTAGGCATCCCCTAAGAAAGGATTTTGATAAATTCCACCCTTACGCGAACGAAGCCTCGGGCAAAAGCTAGTGTGATATAAGTTGAATTGAATACCACACTACTAATTGGGTCAAAAATTAATTATTTGGTGCTGTTAAGAAAATAAAACTTCACAGAATAATGTCACTTGTCATGATCATATCCTTTTTAGGGTTCCGTAGTAAACAAGGAACCCTTATAGTTTCGCCATGTCTGTCTGTCTGTCTGTCTGTCCGCGGTTTTACTCAGCAACTATAAGTACTAGAAAGCTGTAATTTGGTATAGGTATGTATATAAATTATGCGAAAAAAGTGGTAAAATATTTTTTTTTATTGTAGCTTGTAGCTCCCTTACAAGTAAAGTCAAGTGTTTGTTATTTCACAATATAAGGCATTCTTAAAAAATACGTATTTCCTGGAACAAGTTTTATGAAATTTCCGCACCCTATGAATAGTTAATATTCGTTCAATTGATTATTAATAATAATACTAATTACATTCAAAAGAATGCAAACTGTGCCCTTAGACGCTCTATCTCTTTTTGGTTTGCCTCTTTTTTTTGCATTGTCCTGGACGAAACAACAAGCTTTTCAAATTATGCTCGCGTTGACGACAGAGCGGCCGGGAAGGGCCGCCTTAAGAGCGCTATTTGACGCTAAGAAACAATGACTTCATTAGTCTATATTTCATACAAATCCCATACAAAATGTTTGTTTTAACGTTTAGAAAAAAGTATCCGATTTGACTTGTTGAAATAGTGGGTAGTAGTCTTCTACTACCCACTATTCCAACAAGGCTTCAAATGCTTCAGATAAGTGATGAAGAAATTCGCCACGGTGATTGGAAGTCATGGTAGCACATTTGGAAGTGCACTCATGGTACTAACATGATGGGCGTGAGTTCAAATCTCACTCATGCCGAAAATTTTTCTTCTCATCTTATTAACTAGCTGGTGCGCGCAACTTCATTCGCGTAAAATTTAAAAATGACGACAATTTTTTTTTCCTGATAACAGATTTCATACATCACGCCTGCTTCCCACAGGAGTAGACAGAGACTATGGACCTCCACTTGCAACGATCCTGACAGACCTCTTTCGCTTCATCTACAATCATCACTCTCATCATTCATACCCGCCGGTTACGGGTACTCCTGCAATCTGATCGCGGTACGTTCGTCGAGTACGACCCTGACCCACTCTTCCACTCACATTCACTTTGTAGACCCTTTAAGTAAATCTCGTGTCATCCATCCTTGCTGCATGTCCGAACCATCTCAATATTCCTTTATCAATTTTTGTTACTACATTTTCTGTCAGATTTCAATGAAACGAAAGCATGTTGCTCTGGGCTGAGCTTAATCTATTATTGAAAACCGTGTGAATATCAGTCCGGAAGTTTCGAAGATTAACGTGCATACACACAGACAGACCATTTTTTTTTTGGTCTGTTATTTTCTTTTGTATCGCCCACACTAATTTTTTCATAAATTTATTAAAGTTACACGTGATTTTTACTGTTTTATTATGTGTATTGATGTATTGATATTGATAAAGATATTAAGCTATTGATATATATAAACGGGACTGGAATATTAATCTAGAGGTCTCTAGCGAACTTAATGAAATCCTGACCTTTGTAATTAGTCAAGATAAGAGGGATAATCTTGATGAAGAGAGACAAAACAAGGGCTTTATGACGAATGTAATTAATATTACACGATGTTTATTGTTTCTTATTGGATTATTCGATAGCCTTGGTTGCTTAGTCGATAAATACTTTTACTGAGAAAAAATATTTTTACGCCAAATAATATTATTGGGGAAGGGATGAAAATTTTATTTTTATTTTTTTTTATTGAAAAAAAATATTTACTTCGCAGATCTGTATTTGGATCATAAGATTACACCATCCCACCAAATTTCACCTGATTTGGTCCACTTCATTTGTGTTGTTTAACATATAGATTTAGTTTAGTTTATATCATTTTCAATTTTTATTTTATTTTAATTTATTCATATCACTATGAATTGTCGATGTTTTTCTTAAGTACATTTTTTTTTCTTTTTTCTCATTATCAGTACATATTTCCGTGACGTCAACTAGGCTCCAACGGAAGACCAGCGCTGGCAGTCCTCACAGCTAGCATATGCTGAGTTGGAGCCTTTTTGAGGTACACCACTACCAGGTTTATTTGTGATTTATTTTTATGTTATATAATTTTTTTGTGTATCTCAAATAAAACATTTATTATTATTATTCAGTAGATTCGGAGCAAATTGGCTGTGACAGTCGGACGGACAAAGAGACGTACGAGTAATCCCATATGGGTTCCGTTTTTTCATTTTTTGTACGGAACCCTACAAATAGATAGCGATGAATTGATACCACTTCCTTTTAGAAGTCAGTTAAAAAGAAAAATATATTACAAAGAAATAATAGTACAATGGGATCATGCGAAATGGAGAAGAAATAGCCAAAATAGTTTAAATGATTTGGCTTTAGTTTTGCAACCGGCCGCCTGCCCAACGCTAACCCTCTTTGAAAAACAAGTTTATTTGCCAGACAGATTAAAAAAATAACGACTTTCAAGCGTTCAACATTGTATTATATTATAAGTATTTATTAATTAAAAGACAATAATAATAATATGACAAAGCCCTTCGGGCGAGTAGGCGACCAATACTGTAAAAATGAGTTTCTTTCGGCGTTTCTTCTCAGCAGTGGTCGTTACGAAGCTCTGGTACCGGTAGCTTTTCTTTAAAAATAAATTAAATTTTAATATACTTTACACGTAACATAAATTATACTTATTGACGTGTAAAAGTGCCTGTAAAGGTCTAATTACTGAATAAACATTTGAATCTTTTAATCTTTGAATCAGAAGTAACAAATTCTATCTGTTACAATCCATAGAATGTTAAAATCCTTGTCAAAACAACTTATTTAGTATATTATTAAATGGTAAAACGTAAAACTAACCTCAAAAGTTTAAATGAAAATTTCTCGCAAACGACGTATTTCCGCACAAAACCCAACTGAATTATAAGTCGGAGCATCACTGCCTATCAATTAAAACTAAAATTACCCAGCTACTAATGCTGCAGATTACTAAAGTCACCCCAGCGCTAAACCGATTCTCACTAAACCAGGCCTGTGTCACTCCCAGTATAGGTATTGAAAATATACCTACATTATTACTATGCACGCGGCGACCACTTCGAAGGGGAAAATTCAGTTACATGAATCGTATGTCTAGAGTTATAAGTATAAAATTGTAATGCATGTCTAGGTATCTAAACGAAGAGGTGAGGAGTTCTGACGTGAGCTAAATTAAACCATAGCGCTAACCACATTAAGTAGATATTTCTTTTCTGAGTAAGACTTCTGTTCGTGAATACTAGTACTTATTCTGTGACCAAACATAGCTTAGAACTACCGCAAGGAAAATTGCTTTAACGTAAAAAAAACACATCGAAATCAGACAAACAGGTAGGACATTGATGTCCAACCCATAACGCCCCTCTTTTTGTCGGAAGTTAAAAAGCATCAGAAGCTTTCTGTAAAGACAAAGTTCCTAACATCAATTCAATATGAAACAATTTCAAAGTTCAACCGATATGAACTTGGCGAGTTGAAATGAAAAGATAACAATAGTGCTGGAAACTGCCAGCTCATGTGAGTCGAGTAGAATATTGCGTTAACTTTTCTTTGTTAAATTCAATAGGACACCTTTCTTTTTAACTGATGAAAATAAGTTATCTGACAAAAGTTATACAAGGTTATTTATATTTTTTATTTATTTATTTATTGAGGAACAACAAACAGTTACATTAATAAGGGCTTAACTAACAGATATAATATTACATATGAAGTGGTAATGATTAAGTAACCCACTACGTTATTCACAGTTTAAATTTTGCGTCTTAATTATAAAGTAGCCACTAGAGGTAATAGTTACATGAGTATTACATAAAATATATGTGCCTACAAAGAAATCAGTGAAGTAAAAAAAACTAAAAAGAGAAAATTAGAAGAATGTATAGAAAAATGTTGACTTAAAAACTTAAAAGGAACTAACGTCATGCTCAGTCAAAGCAGCGTTGAGCAGTTTTTTATATTTTTGGAATTTACAACTAATTATGTCTATTTTTCCTACGAACAATTTATTATGGAACTCAACCATACGACGAATTGGTGAACGAAGACCAGCGTTGTTACGGCGAGTGGCCGTCGCAAAGAGCTGAGAGAGCCTGTGGCGGCTCCCTCTTCAAGGGACAGTATACGACAGTTTATTAACTAAACGAATTGAATCCATTTTTAAACATCCCAATAACATTTAGGATAAGAAATAGCGAGTGTAGGAATTTGTCGTTATTTTATTGGTTTAGAGACTGAAAAATCCGAAAAGTGGACTCCAGGCTACACAGCAATACAGCAAAGGAATACGCTGGAAAGGAGCTCATAACACTAGACCGAAATAACCTTGGCCGAGCAACTGTTTAACACAAAATCGTTCTTCATTGAAAAATTACACTTATCGACGAGTAACGGTTGGCCGAGAGCACTGTTTTTCCTTTTACGGCGGGACAAGAGAGAGAGAAACACTAGGTGTACAAACCTAAAAGTATTCAAAGTAAAACAATGTTCCTAAATTGCATTCATAAGTCATAACACTTATAACAAGCTACCGCAAGTCCCCATTCGTTATAATTGCTTTTGAGATAGCTCGTACATAAAATGACTGTACGTCTGTAAGTTAGTTGGAACGCAAAACCCGATGGTATCATCTGTTATGTCGTCTAGAGTCTAGACAAGTTAGTAGTTACATTGCATTCGTTTTAAACTGTGTACTGTTGGTTCATACCACATTGCGGGAAAATAAAAAACACATAATATCCAATTAAATTCTATAATAAACGATTAACATGTTAGGATTTTATTTATTATTATGAAAGTATATTATTGCTGGTAACCAAAACGTAGATATATGAAGTGCACATAGCCTTTTATCTGACGACCTGACGAAGGTCGCTGGAAAGCGCTGGATGCAGGCAGAAATCCTTGGGAGAGGCATAGGCCGCATAACGTCCACTGCTGGACATAGGTCCAGCAGTGGACGTTATGCGGCTGAAATTATAGCCTTTTATCTGCTTTTGTGGTTCTTTGAGATTCCAAGTTAGTATCTTTTTCAAATTAGGGTAAATTTCGCGGGGCAATTAATGATTTAAAAAACATTTGCAATAGAGATGAGTCGTTCGCGATTGAACGAATCAAAAGGAACGGGACATTAGCTCGTCACGACCCGTTCGTTCAGTTCTACAAAAAAGTTCTATGTTCGTTTCTGGCTTTTTTTTTTTACTTCGGTCGGCTTGTGTCGAATCGATCGCGGCAAACGAAACGAAACGTTTCGTTCGCCGCGATCGAATCGATTGAACGGGTCGAAAGACCCGGGTCGCCTACTGGACGGTTCAGTATTGATTGAGATCCTAAAGATTGAACGAACGACACATGTCAATTTGCAAATCTTACTGTGTCATTTAACAAATTAAAGAGCTCGCTTTGAGGATCTCAAATATATTTGTGTTATTATTGTGAAATAAATAGTTTTGATTTTATTCGTGAAAGAAGACGAAATTTGACCAAAACCCTGATTTCCGAAACAAAATGAATAATATAGTTCATTGCTTGTAGATTACAGGAAAACCTATAAGAATTCTATCAATTGAAAATAAAGTGGTAAACTCAATATAATACGTTCACTTACGGAAAATCTTTGGTATTGTACGGAACCCTCCACGCGAGTTCAACTCGCACTTGGCCGGTTATTATCTTTATTTTACCTTTATAATTATCCTATAAAGGATTTATAGATGTTTATTCCGCTATTACAAAGAAATGGCTAAACGGATAAGAATGTTTTGGCATATACAATATGTAAAAAAATCCCTGTCCGATCCTTTTAGGAGTACCTCAGACAGTCAATATGAACAACTTTTCCTATGGGACCAATGCTTGAAACTCGAAGAAAAAATCAATATTTTCATACTAATTGCGCGGCCGACCGAACACTTTTGTATGAAAATATCGATTTTTTTCGTTTTATATATAAGTACGTATTAATTTATTTGATACAGTTTAAAAATTATCTTTATAAATTATGTTGGGTGTCCGTCATTCTTTGGGAGCCAATATGAAAAGACCTGAAGTTACCGTTTCGAAGAAGGAACCTAGGAGAAAGCCGCATAAAGTTGGCCATGCGAAAAACCAGCCCTTTAGTCGACAGTGTCGACACCAGCGGCTTTAAGCGTCTGACAAGGCCTGGATCTGGCCAGGCTTATCGCAATCGGGCCAACTGTTTAAATCTACAGTAAAGAGTTTCCTATTGAAAAAAAAATATTATAGTTTATATGGATTTTTTGATGACACAATGTAGGTAACAGATAGACACAGATGTGATAGGTAGAAACCACATAATTAATATTTTGTTTTTTTTTTGTCATTCTTTACTATATTGACATTTAAATTGATAAAGATATTATTTTTTTGAATTGTTAATTTTAAAACGCATATACTTGGCTGTTTTTATTGCTGAATTTATTTATTTATGTAACTAATTTCAGACACAATGTATTTCGTTAATAATTAAATGAAATATGAAAAAAAAATGAAAATTTAACGATTGGACGCGCTCACATAACTAATAATTTTCTTGGTTTGTTATGCTCTGAAAGTCCGCAAATACTAAACGTATAAGTTTCTCGGATGAGGAAACAACTTTGCCAAGTATTTCGAGAAGACTCACCTGACTCTCTTCAAGAAAGAGACCTTCCCCAACTTTAAATAATATTCTTGAAAACTCTTGGGCGTGCAAACTACCGCCAAGCTGGGCTCTCACATTATTTGTCAATGGTGTGTGTGATGTTCTTAAATGTGAAAGGAACAGCAGGAAAGGGTCGGCCTCGACGAACATTCTGCGACCAGATTGCAGACGTTCTGAGAAAAGGAAAGGTAAAAAGTACTCGTAACCGAAGGGCATGTATAAGAGATTGATGAGTTTAGATGAAGCGACAGAGGTTTGTCAGGATCGTAGCAAGTGGAGGTACGATCTGAGGTACGATCTACACTAAACTTCAAACATCCTTTTGAAATACCGAGGACACCCAACATTCATTCAAAGTGTTGTGTCACTCGATGTAAACTCGAGTGTACAGACACAAATCTCGACATTCGTTATCTGAGGTTGCTCAGCGAGTGGATGACGATTCAACAGTCCTTTAGGATGCCTTTCCACGCACCTGAATCAGGCATTTTAATTATCTGCTATCGCTCTGCTGAAAGACGGAACATCACGTCCTTTTCCCTAACGGGAGAGACAAAGTATTTATAGGGTTCCTTACCCAAAGGGTAAAAACGGGACCCTATTACTTAGACTTCACTATCCGTCTGCTCATCTGTCCGTCTGTCTGTCATCAGGCTGTATCTCGTGAATAGCTGTTGAAATTTTTACAGATGATGTATTTTTGTTGCCGCTATAAAAGTGAATAATAAAAACGGAAAAAAATATAAACGTTGCAGAGTCCAGAGCCTCAACAAAGGGCCACACTAAGCGTGATGGAAGGCGTGTAAAGAAAAAGGGAAGCAAAATAGTGATGGGTTGCTACCCTCATCGGCTATTAACGTGATTCAGATTCTCGCCCATTCTCTTGATCGGCTTTTATGATCTGTGCCAGGAACAGCTTTTTACCGTTTCTTTTCTCCCGAATTTTCCCGAAAATTCTACTGCAGTTGGGTAAAAAAGCAAACGGTATTCGTAAACCAGTGGAGAATACCCTTAGCTAACTTTTTAAATGTCGCATTTGCCATTCGAAGTTGAAAATAACGTTTTATACAAACAAATTAAACGGGTAGAGTGTAACGGACCGTACGGACGGACGGACGGACACACCCCGCCATTACACGATTATATTATGTTGGTTGAAGAGGCATTTCATATTTGGTTGGTTGACTCGCTCGCGTGGTCAAATATTTAAATAATTGGCCAAGTGCGTGTCGGGCCACGCGCAGTATAGGGTTCCGTAGTTACGAATGCCAACTTTGAGTTCATGCCACTAAAAACGTCTAAAAACTAATTTTCTATTGAATTTATATGAAATTTTCCTTTGGCGAGTACATTAGTTGATCGCCTATAACTTTATAATTTGTAAACCTCTTCTTAGCTCTGATAGTTTTCCTTTAAATTTCGTTATATTAACTATAGCTACGAATTTTTTCACGTGTCCATATGTAACCGTTTAGCAGATGGGGGGGGGGGACACTTGAATCTAACAAAAATTTTCACTTTAAAACCAAATAATTCAGAAACGGATGCCTATAACGAAAAACGGTGTTCACAAGCTCATAATATTTTTGAAAGACCTATTCAACGATACCCCACATGATTGGTTAGTCGACAAAATAAAATTGATTTTTGATTTGATATTCGACAAAACGTTCCATATTTGTAGATTATTCACTTTATAACTTAATACGCACACGGTATCCTTTGTAAATTCTCTCAGAGTACACTAGAAGATGTCTATCCTATCCGCGATCAAATTCAGAGTGTTTTTTGACAGTCAAAGTGTTACCTTTAACTGTCAATATAATTTTTAAGACTAGTTTTTATATTCGATGCTTCATTCCCATCCATTGAGTTAGTGATAGTTAGAAGTTTCGAACTGATTGGCTAGTTCAATGTGTGTGATTTGACTGTATATATTTATTTATTTTATTCAAATCAATACTTTCTTTGTAAAGACAGTCATTATAAAGTATTGATTTTAATGAAGTACTTGTCCGTACCGCTGAAATTAACCGCACCATAGTTAAAAAAAGGAAAATACGCTAAATGGTGACGCGCGAGGCTCGTCGCTGCTCCTAGTTCATGGGGCTGAAAGTCCCATACATTGCGAATTTTTCGTTTTGAACGACGTTATCTATTACTCTTATTCCGGACTAAATATTACAAGAAATTTTAGTTAATAGTTTCCTATAATTTATATAGATGTCACACTACATGCTTTCTCATTCTACATGCGTAGTACGAATCCTGAATGATGTAACGGTTTGGGCGTCCCAAACTAATCAGAAGACCTCAGGTTCAATTGCCCAAAATGGCAAAAAAATTCAAAGTCTTTTTATTGGTTTTTCTTTTAATTTAGTGTTAACTTCATGAGCCATAATTTCGCATGTCCAGTACCAAGCCTGAATGGTGTAGTGGTTGACGCAATAGACTCAAATTAACAGAGATTTCAGGAATCTCAGGTTCAAATCACACTTCAATGCAAATAAATTTTATATTTGAATTTTATTTTATTTTATTTTGAAATAACATTAATAGATGACACTACAATTACAGGTTTGCAGTTTAAATTGTTGGCATAAAAGTTACGCAAGATGGCTCTCTTTTTCAGTTATATTATAGTACTCTATGTCCTAGTTTTTGAAAACGAAACGTGGTAAAATGCCGGATATTTCTACTCTTTTTTCATAGACCTAGAATTTTTGTACTGCTTTTTTTAGTAGTTTCTTTTTAATTCCATTTTATGAGATTATACTGTATGAAACTGCAAATTAGTCGTAACACACTCGTGTGATTCTGAAACCTCGTCTGCGGGTCAGTTTGTAAACACACACTCGTGTATAATACCCCTTATTATGCAACAGTTTTATAAACTACCGTACTGAATTCTTTGTAATCACAGGCAGAAGAAGTGTAATTCCTCTGAAGTGACCATTGACATGCGTATCTTACTTGAGAAGAAAAAGCAAAAAGCGTAACCCAGGCTACGAAAAATCACAGCCGAGGATGCAACCGGGAACGCGCTTCAATGACGAATGACCTTGATAGCTTCACCTCGGCCCCTAGGCCTATTAAGTATGAATTTATTTTCAATTTAAAAACAAGCACACTGGCCACCACTGAATGTGATGAATTATACTTATTGACGTGTAAAAGTGCATGTAAAGGTCTAATTACTGAATAAACATTTGAATCTTTGAATCTTTGGACAATATATTTTTAACAAAAATGACGAGTTCATGTGAAGATTTGGATTTGACGCCTGATTTGGTAAAAATAGAGACAAAGGCAGTGATAGAAAACTTGTTACCTCCGATTTCAAGGCAATTTTCATTGAATTGTAAGTAGATACTTACTCCATAACCAAATCTTTTATAACAGACTTTTATTATTTCCTCACTTTTATGATGAAAAATAGAGTACTTACTCATTCGAGTGTAAGTGATCAATTACACTCTTGATCGCTAAGCGCCCTCGCTCGCATCGCTTGCTCGTGTGTCTTTATATCTCGGGTGTTATTAATTATTTACAACCCTTGTTTAACAATCTGAGCCGTAAGACCCAAGCCCGCGCTTAGTAATAATATTTCTTCTAACTATGTTGTTATACTAAAACTTCCAGTTTTGCATCATATGCGGAAGCGCTAACAAAGGCGAACAGCTGCTGGGCCATCAACTCTAACAAAATCCAATTATAAATCAAAAGATATAACAAAAGAATCTGTGAAGATGTCCGACCATTTCAGGATTTCATCCGCGCAAATGGACCATATCTCAGGTGGATCTGAAAAGAAAAAGAGGTTTCTATTGTTGGCAAACGTAGAATTAACGGCGAAAATTGCCCTTCAGGCTTTCTGAACGATTAAATTGTGATAATGTACTGGAAAATATCAGGATTGAACTTTTTTGAAAGAAATCCTTTAAATATTATCGTATGGTAATTTTTTATGTGGCATGGCACGTTTTTTTCTTTAAACTTATTATTAGTTAAAAAGTGAGTAGAGTAGAGTACAGTAGTAGAGTTTAAAAAATAACATCACAAAAATCGCTCACCGAGCATGTTCCAACAATACAATTTCGCATTTATTAAATATGAAACCCACTTTCAAACACTCGTGTTGAGTAAAAATAAAAGTTTTACGGTGCGTTCCTTTTTACGCACTCCACCCACTCCGTGGGAAACAATTTGCTTTTTACGTTACTCCACTTTGTTCATTTTTAATTTACTACGTAGAACAAGAATAACCTTGGTATATTTTAGCCCCCTACAAAAAAGAGGGGTTGTTATAAATTTGACGCTAATATCTGTCGCTCTGTCTGTCTGTCTGTCTTTCTATCTGTCTCTGGCATTGTAGCGCTCGAACGGACGGACCGATTTTGTTGCGGTTTTTTTTACGTGAAAGCACCTTTTTGTTTCTTATTTCTTTTATCTCCAGCTGCTTCACTACAATCTTTGTCAAAAAACATGGGTCCGCACAACAACATGGGTTCCAACAGATGGAGTAAGGTACAGAGGAAGACAGTTCCCTTGCGGTGGTTCCTAGCTATGTTTAATGAAAATCGGTCTAGCTACTTAAAAGTTATTGGGAATTAACGCTAGAAAGTCAGGGCTTTCCCTAAAAAATATAGATGGCGCTAAAGATGTCCAATCAATAGTTCCGCCACTTATCACTAGATGCCGTTCTTGTCATTCTCGGTTGGAGATTTTTTAATTTGCCTTGCAAATAAATTTGTTGTTTTGGTGCTATGGTAAGATATCTGAAATTCAGACAAACCCGCTTTTACCTCTCAAAGTACCTATTTATGTTATTCAGAATCTGAATAATAGGTTTACACATTCCATATTTTCTTTCAAGTCCATATTTTGATCGTGGAAATCAGTTTAAGTTTGCTTAATCCTTTATTCTGACTTAAGATATTTCCAGGAAAACATGAAGTAAATCTGTAACTACACGGTTGCTATACATCTCTGCTTTCCCAGATTTATTGGCAATCGAGAACCGTGTGCTTTTCCTCTAATTAGCCGGCAATGTACGGCGCACAATAAATCCAACCGCAAGTTTACGCCTCATTAGCCAGAACAAGAGCTCTCGGAGAAATGCTGAGTTTTCTGCGCAGATTTTGCAGTAATGGGATGTGAAGTATACGTCTTGGTTTCAAAGGACACAAAGGACAGTAATCCTACGACTGCTGCACCATAGACAGACGGACAGACTTTTGCGTTAAACTTATTATAACACCCCTTTTTTATGTTGGGGGTTAAAACAGCGGAAAAACCCCCCTGGGCTCCGAAACAAGACAGCTGAGTAGTGTTCCCCAGGATTATAGGCTTTTAGCCCTAAATTTAAGCCTTTTTAGGGCTATGTCATTTTTAAAAGCTTAAAAGCCTAAAAAGCCTTTTTTGCGACTGTAGTTTTTATAGAGTAATAGGCTTACGTTTAGGCTAAAGCCATTTTTAGTATCAGCCTGAGTAAGCCATCATAATAATGAATAAAGGATTTATTTTATTTTTTAAATAATTAAAAAAAAAGAAAATGTATACTTTCTTAATTTTGCCAGAACAACATCGAACCAAAAGCCTAGAAACACTTATAGTCCTTTAGGCTTGGCCTATTCGACAGGCCTAGCCTAAAGAACTAATAGCATTTATAGGCTTGTAGCCTATCAAGCCCCTTACTTAAGAGTCTAGGCTTCAAAAAAAGGCTAAAAGCCTGTAGTCCTCGGGATCACTAGATAAAAGTCTAGTTGCTAATGCTAAAACAAAGTACGCCTCAGCTTAGCTTGAATCTAGTCTGCACCTGAGAATGTAATTAAGATGAAATAAACTCTACCCAATGCGTCAAAAAAAAAAACAACTAAGTAATCAATCAAAGTAGAGCTTAGAAAATTACAGAACTACCCACTTTCGCCGCGCGAGCCAAAACTTTGTCCATCGCGAATTTGCGGCGAACTTGTGCGAACTTAGATTATCGTTTTCTGACTTGGCATTTACTGGACCTGATTGAGTTTGCCGCTGGCCTAGATCTTATAAAAACTTGCGGATGTTAGATTAGATGTTTATTCATGATGTACTTACATCTTCCATGCTGGCCTAGGAGAAGCGTTGCCAGGCGTCCGTAATAATTTATTAATTAATTATTAATTATTTTGGTAGGCTTTTTACATTTTGCAAACGAGCGAGCGCTGAGTCTAAGCGCAGGCGAGTCGACTGTCGGTCGCTCCCGCAAAATTTAAGAAGAATTATTAAAATTTTGATAAATTTATTTCATTCCAATTTAAAGATAAAATTTTAAAATGACGATAAATGTTTATCTAGAATTTCATTGTGACTTATTAATAATAAAGCTATTTGACTGATTTAGCATTCTATTTTATTAATATTATTGTGGACTGTAAATAAAATACTGCACTTTTCACTGAACCTTTTTTATTTCTTGATTTTTATTTGTTGCACTGCACTGGATGAACTGAACCTTCATACAAACTGCGTTTTTATTTATAGAATTCTTTATCCAATCAAACTGCTCGAAATTTGCACACGGCACTATATCTACTTTTCTCTTTTTAACTTATAGCTGTATCTCTCTCTTCAGCTCAATCTTAGTTTTTTTTAACTATTTCCTAATGAAGGCATCAATTTTACATGATAATTTTATTTTTAACCTATGTGCTATTATTTTCTCTATCATTCCTATTTGCTTTTATCTATTTACTTATCATATTTATTAAGTTATTTACAAAAAACTGTATCTTGTTCTCGTTACGGTATTACTGTCCAAGGGTACCCTATTTCCATCTCTTTCTCGCATATACCGTAGCGATTACAAGTTTACTAAGCTAAGAAGCAGCATGTAGAAAAGAGAGATTCTTTCTTTATTCTAAATAAAACAACCTACTCTACTTTACATTATTTACCCTATTACTAATTGAAATAAATCTTTATTAGAATCAAACTTAAAATGCAGCCTAAATTAGGCTGTCCGCATCAAATATTTCATTAGAATTGAACATGATTTATGGTAATAATCGAAAAAGCTTGATTTTTCATACATTTTTTTTTCGTATGTTTTAATAATAACACACAAAATTTGGGTGGCCGGCCGAAGATGTCCGGCCATTGACCCAAATGTCTGGCCAAATCGGCTGGTCTGTCTGGCTATTAGGTTTGGAGACCTGGCAACCCTACCTGGGAGAAAAGAAAAAAAAATACTAGCTGCTTTTCTTCCCGCGCAAATCGAGAACGGGGCGAAAATGTTATTCATTTTAATAGGTGATGCGGCTAGCAACCCATCACTATATTTATCCTTTCCACCTTCTCGCCCACCATTACGCAAAAAGGGGCCTTTGAGCCTTGCGGCCCTGAGCTCTATCTTAGCGCTTAGAGCCGCAAATTCTCTGTCTATCCCATTAGGAATAAAAACGTGTTAATATGTATGTTATGTAGGTATATGTCGCAGATGTACATTTACATTTCTACGGCACGAAGACTACAGCTTCTCTTATTCAAGAATCTCCATTGCCTGGAAGAGGCCTCCCTTTTTTTGCGCCATTTCCCACAGTCCTGTGCCAATCTCATCCACTGCTTACCCGTCAACCTTACAATATTGTCTGACCAACGGGCCGGTAGTTTTCCTACTGGTCTGTCCCCTATCTCGGTTACTGCTTTGGTCCATCGGCTGTCTTTTCTCCTAGTCAAGTGTCTCGCCCATTCCCACTTCAACTGCGTGATCCGTCTACCTACGTCTTCGACCTTATCTCTCCGTTTGCTACACGGTCCATCAGCGTGATTCCAAGCATAGCACTCCATCGCTCTTTTTTGCAACCTTCCTTATGTGCATGTTCTGCTTTGTAAGCGTCCACATTTCAGCACCGTAAGTGAGTATGGGTAGAACACATTGGTTGAATACCTTGGTTTTCAGGCATTGTGGGAGTAAGAACTTAAAGATATCTTCAAGTTTTCCAAAAGCAGCACACCCCAGCCGAACCCGTCTCTCAATCTCTTTCTTTGGCCTGTTTGCATACATATTTTTCATGTAGAGCGGAAATTGGTGATTAATGAATTTAACACTATGTCATCTTTCCCATAAGGGGAAAGATAGTGCATTTTGGTATTTCGGCTCTAAGCAGACATAGCCCAACACCACGAGTCTCAATGGCTACTTTTGGTGACAGTAGGCGGGAAGGTGATAAAAACTTAATAGGGATGGGTTTCAATACTGGTCTAGAAAAAAGAAAGAACTTAGAATGTAACAACTGCTTCTCTTCCCGCACAGATAGTAAATCCCTTCATATTGATAGACGATGTAGCTAGCAACCCATCACTATTTTGATTCTTTTTCATCTCATCACTCACCTTCACGCTACCTATAAGTGGTCCCTGAGCTCTATCTGCCCCGTCACTGATAAATACGAGATAGTGTTTGTATGCATGTATGTACGTTTATAAAATCAGTTTCATAAAATGTGAATTAAAAAAAAATTGTTACGAAATCGTGTCTAGTAAATACAATAGCTTATATGTCATCGTCATGTCATCGCTCACCTGTGATCGACGATTTAAGGAATAATCGATGTTTCGGTTTCTTTTCTCGATAGCTGAAATCAGGATTGAGGAGTGCTGTGTGGCTGCCGTCAGAATAATAGACGATGTGTTGTAACCACAATGACAGAGATATTAAATCGAGCTGCGAACTTGTGTTTTATGAATCATGAGCTTTTTTCTCACACAAAATGTGATGAATTCTATAATTATGTACTCACAAGGCCTCTGTTTGGACATGTCCGTGGCCATCAATTAAATAAATATATAAACAGGGACAAATACACTGTTTGAGTTAGCCCCAAAGTAAGTTTGAGAGATGTGTTATGGGATATCAACTCAACGATACTATATTTTATTACAAAAACATATAAATATAAACAAACATCCAAGACCCAGGACAATTTGAAAAAGGCAATTTTTCAACTTGTCCTGGCTATGGATCGAACCCAGAACCTCTGGATTGGCGGACTAGCGTGTTGACCATTACGCCACGGAGGTCGTCAATCAAATCGAGCAGCAAACTTGTGTTTTATGAACAGAGATCGGAATCACGGGTGCTATTGCTATCAAAAGTATGGATATGACTAAAAGTTCTGGGCTTTCTCGAGAATCTAATTGGATGCTAAGTAAATAAAACAATCATAATTATGTGATATCAGGATAAGTATATTTTTTTCGATTAAAAATATATCCTGAAATCACATAATTATGTTTTATTTATAGATTTTATGACCCTTTTCTCACACAAAATGTGATGAATTCTATAAGTATGTACTCGCAAGACCTCTGTCTGGACATGTCCGTCACCATCAATTGTTTTCTGCTTCGTAGTCTGTGGTCGATTCCGCGGAATTCCGTCTCTCTCTCTCGCTCTAGCAAATCACGGTTCTGAGCGATAGAAAAGGATAGCATAGGAAAGTTCTGTTCCCTGCGGTACCGCTTCCGAATGTGCAATAAAGGTGGCCCGATTCTGATCCAATAAAATCTAATTATGAAACAATCTACACAACAAGAGGGCTGGCTGCTTTTTTGCTCAAAGGATAAGCATTGCTATCCAGCGTAGGAACACAGCCAGCGTTCTTGCTACTATGCCGCATGCGCAAAATGACATTTTTATAAAATTTAGTATAGGTTTGTTCTATATTTTAGTTAAATTTTTTTATTTAGTTAAATTTTTGTTTCTGTTTATTTATTTTATTCAATAAAGCTAAAACAAGAAGTTACAGTTATTTAGTCTTTTTTTTATTTTTTTATTTATTAGGTATGCCTACAGGTCACATGAAAAAAAATTACAAATAACATTTAGTTCTTTGAATTTCTGTGTTCTGGCATGCAACCCAATTACAGGAGAAGACAACATTTAAAGATTTTTTTTTAAGCAGCCTGTTATATAATTATATAAAAATATAAGTAAAAATAGGTATACTTAAAAAATGAAATTTAAATTTTGCAATCGAAACTGCATTGAAATTTAGATTTTGTAATCAAACACTAAGATTAAATATTTGAAATTAATTGAAATTAATTTAACATTCAATCTACAGTATAAGTGTAAAAACAAATTTAAAATGTCGTCACTAATTTCAAACTCATATTAAAAATTCCAAGAACACGCTTCTGTTTCTCGTAATAAGTTTTTGATGAGCAAACTAATTTATTTCTAATATGATATGAGCTTGGAACTCTTGATTAATTTTATTATAAGTCTAATCAAAGTGTAGTAATATTATTAAAAAAGATTTTGACAAGGCGAAACAAAAAGAATATTTCACGCTTTTATTTGGCTTGCAATTTATCTTGTATGTAACAATTTATCTTGTATGTAACATTAACTTTCCTCAAGCTCTAACTAATATCTCTTTACTTCTTTTTTTTTCACTGGCTACTTTCATTTACTTTCCTTAATGTTCGTACAAATTTTATAATTTATGTATTTATATTACTATATTGTTCATTTATTTGTTATAGTAAGTACTCCTATTATTTATTGGTATATATTCTTCTACACTGTAATACTCTAACTGCGCCAACTCCCCCACATCTTTTATAGTTTTCTCTACCCAAAGGTTGGCTGGAAGAAATCGCTTTAGTGATAAGCCCGCCTTTGTACCTACTAGATTTTAAATGTGCTTTTGATTGTTGTCATACTTAGTTGGTGCAATAAAGAAATTTTATCTTATATGTATGTTAGTTTAGGTTTGTTTAGTCTTGAATCTTGAATCTCAATTTTTCACCAGTTGTCCTCATCCTTGTAAGTTGGATGACAATACAATATTATGAAGTCAGAGCTGTTCTGATGACGAAGCTGGGAGATTTTCAATGGAACTCAGTTATAAAACAACAACAAAGCCTCATTGAGAAGCACTCGTTTGATTTGTCTTGGCGACCACTTTATAGCAGACGATGTCTAGGGTCTGATCAAGGACTAATAAATAAATAAAAATATAGAGACAAATCACACAGATTGAGCTAGCCCCAAAGTAAGTTCGAGACTTGTGTTTTGGGATACTAACTTATCATTTCAGCCGCATAACGTCCACTGCAGAACGTAGGCCTATCCCAAGGATTTCCAAAATGACAGATCTACTCAACTTATAATACTAAATGACGATACTAACTCAACGATACTATATTTTATAACAAATACATATGTAGATAAACATCCAAGACCGACAATTTGTCATTTTAATTTTCTTACTCCTTTATCTTATATATAAACACGCCTGTATGCCTCTCTTACATAAACGTCTCCTCTCACAGGCCTACTGGAAGAGATTTCTTTTGTGATATAATTAGTGCCTTTGTACAACTTTTATTTGATGTATTCTCTGTATAAATTTTCCGTGTACATAAATCAGTAAATACTTGACGACCTCCGTGGCGTAGTGGTCACCATGCTAGTTCGCCACCCAGAGGTCCCGGGTTCGAACCCCGGTCAGGGCAAGTTGGAAAATGTTTTCAAATTGTCCTGGGTCTTGGATGTTTATGTATATATGTATTTGTTATAAAATATAGTATCGTTGAGTTAGTATCCCATAACACAAGTCTCGAACTTACTTTGGGGCTAGCTCAATTAGTGTTATTTGTCCATATTTATTTATTTATTATTATTTATTTATAAACACGCCTGTATGCGTCTCTTACATAAACGTCTCCTCTCACAGGCCTACTGGAAGAGATCTCTTTTGTGATATAATTAGTGCCTTTGTACAACTTTTATTTGATGTATTCTCTGTATAAATTTTCCGTGTACATAAATTAGTAAATAAATAAATTAAAAATATTTGAAAATGGCCATTTTCCAACATGCACTGACCGGGGATCTAACGCGGGACCTCTGGGTGGCGGACTTGCATTGTGATCCATGAAGCTTATAGTAATACAACGATGCAATTCCATCGAGGCTGGGCTTACTTCATTTGTCTTTATCTCACAGTAAAAGCTTGTACAAAAATGTAATTTTTTCAAAAAACTTCTTATTTTGCAGTTTATTTTACAATATACTGTCCGATCCTTGTAGGAGCAACTCAGACCGTCATTATAAACAACTTTTCCTATGGGACCAATGCTTGAAACTCGAAGAAAAAAGCGACATTTTCTTACAAATTACCGGGCCGGCCGAACACTTTTGTATGAAAAAGTTTTTTGAAAAAATTACATTTTTGTACAAGCTTTTACTTAAAAATCAAACCTTTGCGTTGATTGTATATCTAATCAACTTTCATTAAACCCTCTCTCAAATCAATTATCTCAAATTCGAACCGATTTAATTTCTTTCCCATAAAAAAAGAAGTTTTTTTTTTGTAATGTTATCTCTTCAGATTTGTTTGCTAGATGGTGAAACACAGTGGAAAATCTTACCAATTTCTTAGGTTTAAAGAGGTTTTTATCTCTTTTAATAATAAGTCCGTACTCGAATTTGGGTTTTACTTTTAATGTGGTAAGAAATTTATGTATAAATGTAATTTCACTGCATCTCAGTTTTTTGACATATACTTGAAGGGGGAAAAGGACGTGTTCGGATTCACAGATAAGAAATTTTAAGTTTAACCAAAAAAGTGCGTTTGAATACATCCTTGTACAATTCTTTTTTTTACTATAGTAACTAAACAAACAATTATGAAATTACGGAAATATATCCAAAGATTTTTTTTTAATCGTTGTTCTACTGGCCATATCCGGCAAGGAATCGGGGGACTACGTTTGTATGGAAATACGGCCAAACGATTTCCTCTTAATTCGTCTAGAAATCCTTGATTAAACTTTATCAGCTGGAATAAATCGGCTTCGATCCGAATACCATTGAAGTGTAACGTTCCAAATGAGGTATTCAGTTCATATCGCTCGGGACGCGTATACACAAACTATTGTCTCTCTTTTTAATAAAGTGCTTAGCTTTTGTTTATAGAGCAACCAATCCCTTGCATCTCACTCTTTGTCTTAGACAGGCCTGTGTGGGTTATTGTAAATTCGTCACCGTGGTAAATTGGTCAACTAAACACTTTGTGTAAATTCGTCACTTATTAATTTCGAGTCTGGTAAATTTGAAAGAAAGAAAGAAAGAAAAGAAAGAAAAATATTTTATTCTGTGCAAATTAGTATACATCAGTAGGATTACTAAATAACTAAAATTAGTTTTACACCGAAATGGCACCACTCAGCATAGGGCAATGATGTGCCTTTACATCATGCGGCTGGTCTTCCGTGGTACCAAAAGATAAGAGAGAAAGCACTACCAGATATCCACTGACAAAGATCAAGTCGAAACCATGTGATGAATAATACTATTGCCGTTAATAATGATACATATATAAGTGATACTGCTAAATTAAATATATAACAATCAAATAAACAATAAAAAATATATGAGCAATATATAAAAATGATAAGCAATATATAAGTACAGAACTACTTTCTAAGCAACAAAAATGAAACACCTAAAAAAGTGGATTCAATATATAATATAATATATATATATATATATATATTACTTTAAAATTACATAGGTATTGAAAATATACCTATATATCCATAATTACTATGCGCGTGGCGACCACTCCGGAGGGAAAAATTCAGTTGCATGAATCGTTTGTCCAGAATAATAAGAATGACATTGGCTTGCA
The DNA here is from genome assembly GCA_943193695.1 of Acrobasis suavella. NCBI lineage: Eukaryota > Metazoa > Arthropoda > Insecta > Lepidoptera > Pyralidae > Acrobasis > Acrobasis suavella. The sequence continues at coordinate 1,116,197 of OW971939.1, forward strand.
ATGGATGTCTGGATATCTAAACGAAGAGTTGAGGAGTTCTAACGCGAGCTAAATTAAACCATAGTGCTAACCAGAAACCACGTTGAGTAGATATTTCTTTGAATTTCTTTTCTGAGCAAGACTTCTGTACGTGAGTACTAGTACTTATTCTGTGTCTTAGAGCGTGTTGGGCCGACACGCCCACGCCAAGCCCACGAATACTGCACGCCGGGCGCGCTTTAAAATTTGTTGCATAAAATCCTACCACATCAATATAACTCAAATTTCATTTACCAAAGTTCATATCCTCGCTTACGCGCCGCGGTCACCTTGCCACCGCCTTGCTTCCGCCTTGCTTCCGTCTTGCTACCGCCTTGCTTGCGCCTTGCTTGCGCCTTGCTTGCGCCTTGCTTCCGCCTTGCTTCCGCCTTGCTTCCGCCTTGCTTTCGCCTTGCTTCCGTCTTGCTTTCGCCTTGCTTCCGCCGTGCTTCCGCCTTGCTTTCGCCTTGCTTCCGCCTTGCTTCCGCCTTACTTCCGCCTTGCTTCCGCCTTACTCCCGCCTTGATCTTGCCTTGCTTTCGCCTTGCTTCCGCCTTGCTTCCGCCTTGCTTCCACTTTGCTTCCGCCTTGCTTTCACCTTGCTTCCGCCTTGCCTCCACCTTGCCCTGGCCAGCGCCGGACTTCGGTAAATTTATGCAATTTGAGTTATATTGATATGTTAGGACTCAAATTATATGCATCAAATTCAAACCGCGCTTGTCGCGCACTAAGCTTGGGCTGAGCGTGCACCTTTTCATCTTTGTAGATTAACAAGGATTTAATCATTTAGTAATTTTCAAAAACTGTCCCAAGGTTTTCCTTTGCCTCTTCTTACTTATGTTTTTCTCTCCAATATTACTTTGAGAAACTCGTCATTAAGTGCACTACCAATTTCCCTCTCCTAGAATTTAACTACAAACTATTGTAGTGTAGGTAAATTTTGAGAATTTGAAAATTACGGGTCTTTTCACCCTGGTCCTTTTAGAGGCTTGCGTGGGGATACAGATCCAACACGTAGAGTCTCTTTGGAGAAGTTGATGTTATGTAGCGCTCCCGCCAAAACCCAGTCATGGATTTTATTTATTTAAACTTTATTGCACAAAAAAAAGTGTACAAATGGCGGACTTAACGCCAAATGGCGTTCTCTGCCAGTCAACCATTGGACCAAGTGGAAAATAATTAATAATATATACATAAATGTATACCAATACGATTACTATACATAGAATGAACATATAATAAATATAAAATAATACATAAAAACCTAAAATAATATATATGCATAAATAATTATCATATGGATGACTAGTAGTTACTGCACAGGGACATCATGAGAAGAGACTTCTCAGAGAAACCGTTTATGACCCGCCCGTTTGAAGGCTAAACGACTAGGTGCACGCCTAATGTATTCCGGAAGAGCATTCCAGAGAAGAATAGCTTTAATTTAGAAGGATTTTTTATGAAATCAGAATGATAAGCAGGTACAGATAAAGTTAAAAGATTAGAAGAGCGGAGATTTCGCGAATGTGCAGAGCTAAGAAGAGAAAATTGAGACTTGAGATAAGCTGGAGAGTTAGGGTCATTAAGGATAGCATAAAGCATGCATAGGATTCTGGCGTTTCGACGCTGGGGGATAGGGAGCCAGGCCAACTGTGAACGAAAAGAGGAGATATGGTCGTATTTACATAGCCCATATATAAATCTTATGCAGTTGTTAGCTAGTTTGTCTAGTTAATGGAGAAGATTGGATATACCTATAAAAGGTGTACCTCGAATACGTTTTTCTTTTTAAATTTCTGATTTATATTGTAATTCGTTATTTTTTATTACACACATTGTTGTTTGCCTGACAATCACAGCTTAGTGGTAGGCAGAGACTATGGCCCTCCACTTGCTACGATCCGTACAAACCTCTTTCGCTTTATCTACACTCATCAATGTGTTAAAACTAACACTAGTGTTAGATTTCTCGAGCTACCTGAAAGCATCCGACTACGCTAAGATTGTTTTCATAACAGTCATGTTTTCAAGTGTACTAGTGTTCAGTATTCCTAGGGATAAAAACCTCTTCATCAAGTTACAGTGGTCGATGAAAATTACATACATGAGTCCAGATTGTTCTTCAAACTTAGAGGTACAACCAGGTAGTGCTGCCGAAAAATCGATAGTTTTAGTATCGATAGTTTTACAATCGATAGTTTTGCAATCGATTGTTTTACAAAAGACAGTTCCAATCGACAAAATGCCAAACTATCGATAGTCCTTTCGATAGTATCGATAGTCCTTTCGATAGTATCGATAGTATCGATGGTATCGATAGTATCGATGGTATCGATGGTATCGATAGTATCGATGGTATCGATAGCTGTTTTAGGGCAATACTATTGATAACCAACAAAACTATCGATAGTATCGATACTGATTGTCCATAGCATAATTTCGATAGTATCTATAGTTTGTTCGTCGTAAGGATCGATACTATCGATAGTATCCGTTTTATTAGAAAAACCGATAAATCTACCAAGAGGCTATCGAGCGGCAACACAACACCAGGCAGAATTAGTTATTATGACAACTTGGAGACCTTCGTGAAAAGCCTTAAATTAATTATGCGTTCCGAGCCGCTTGGCAAGCATTTAGACTAATGGTTTGGAGTGAGAGCAACTGTTTCGCGTCTTGGAATTTAAATGCAAATCAACTTTGCTTTATATTATACAGTCATTTCAACCGTTAACTTGCGTTTGTTTAGGTATTTAAAAGAATGTAAACAATCTCATGTCTTTTATTGAAATACACGCTTTATAAATCAATACCTTCTCAAATTACAATTTATTTATTTTATAAATTATAAATTACATAATTTATTTGTAATTTGCAAAGGTTTTGATTTATAAAGTGTATATTTGAATAAAAAGACACGTCAAGATTGTTTACATTCTTTTAAATAGCTAAATAAACCATTTAAAAAATGGACTCTAGGTACCTATTGAGACATTCGGATAATTTTGTAAAGTAGAAATAAATTAACTTAAAGTATTTGGTACATGATTTTTTAATAAAAGCCGAATAGTTCTTGAAAGGTCAGTGGTAATATTTTGGAAACGCGGAGTCACTTGGCCGGTTTTTTTTCTATGGAAAACCATTCGTATAGTTGACTCCGCGTTTCAAAAATAGCACTTGAGGATCCTATCATCTTGTAATATGATAGGACAGTAATATACAGGTGGATTTTAAATCTCCTAGCTATATTCAAGGGAAGTACTCTTAAAAAACCGGCCAAGTGCGCATTGGACTCGAGCACGAAGGGTTCCGTACTATTATCTATAAAAAATCAGATATTTTTGTATAGGAGCCCCACTTAAATATTTATTTTAGTATTTGTTGTTATAACGCCTACAGAAATACCATCTCTACTATCATCTGTGAAAATGAAAAACTGTCTAGCTATAGTAAGGTGACAGACAGACAGACAGATGGACAGACGGACGGACGGACGGTCAGCCGGCACACCGAAATTTTTTTTTTTTTGGGCTCCTTGTCCAAAAGGTAACAGGACCCTATTACTAAGACTCCGCTGTCCGTCTGTCCGTCTGACTGTCTGTCACCAGGCTGTATTTCATGAAAAGTTGTAGCTAGACAGTTGAAATTTTCCCACATGATGTATTTCTGTTGCCGCTATAACAACAAACATTAAATTCAGAATAAATTATATAAAATAAATATCTAACTGGGGCTCCCATAAAACAAACGTGATTTTTTATAGATACAATACAATACAATACCCTTTATTGCACAAAATAAATACAGGACATAATTATCTTAAAAAGTAGGAAATACGCAAAAGGCGGCCTTATCGCTAAGCAATTTCTTCCAGGCAACCTCGCTATATAGAAAATAGTAATGGGAAATTAGGTAGTGCGGGGCGGTTAATATAAACATACTTATTTACAATAATTACAATAAACAAAAATATACATCTTACATAAATACATACAACTTACACTGAAAAAAAAATGATATTAACATTACGAGATGAAGAGAAATGGAAACAAGGGAAGGATATTTATTTACCTTTCATAAGGATAGATAATAAGATTTAACTTGGGATTTGAAGCTGGCTAGCGTTTCGGCGCGTCGGATAGTAAGTGGTACCTAGTGAGTTCCATAGGGTTACAGCTCGGACAGAGAAAATATAGTATACACTGCAGCAGATATATATAATATCTATATAACCCACTTATAAAATAGTGATATATATGTATATATGTGTATATGTATATATACTTTTCCCAGTAAATGTATATCGAAATACGAAAAAAAATATTTAGGTTCTCATACAAATCGAAGTAGTCACGTGATATCGTTATTATGAAAAATGCAAATAAAAATTTCTTATTTCGATATATATTTATTGGGAAAAGTTGTTCAAAATGATGGGCTGAATCACCTCTTAAAATATTTGTACTTAATTAAAAAGGACATTGTATATATATATATATATATATATATATATATATATATGTGTGTGTGTGTTTATGTATATACATGTATGTATATATACCATTGTTTTATTTGTTACGAAATATTTGCTGTACCCGAAAGGGTTGATAAGATGGATTGTATTTTAATTATGATAGCCGATATTTCTTTTAGCCGGTTTATATTCAACAGACTTGTAATCTATTAGTGATTCTGCTAAAATTTCAATTTTAGGGATTGCAAAGTGACCATGTATGCACCATAAACAAAATAGAGTTGGTAAATGCGCCTCCCGGTACGACGGTCGCCGGAAATGAAGGGCCAGGTCCGCTTCCGGAAGTCGAGACGAGGGCCTTTCAGCATTTGAATGTTACAGCCTGTACTCCGTCTTACTTAAGTATACTATTGTGTTCTATTTCAAAATTAAAAAGTAGATATAGTGTTTATTTCAATTTCTTTATTTCAGATTAGCTGCGCCCCGCGGTGTTGCCCGCGTCTAAAGTAGCCTATGTGTTAATCCAGGGAGTCAGCTTCCTGCATACCAAATTTTATCAAAATTGGTCTAGCCGTTTGCGCGTGAAGAAGTAATACACACACACACACATACTAAAATTTAAATTTCTTATAATTAAAATTACTGCTTGATATAATATATCTTTGTTATTAATTCTGCAATTATCATTCTATTTTTGTAAAAATACATGTGTGATAAATGTAATAGATACAAGTCGTTTTTATCACAATGAACAATTAAACGAATTAAATATACACACACATACTCACAAACTTTCGCTTTTATAAAATTTGTGTGATGCATACCAAATTTTATCAAAAATTGGTCTAGCCGTTTGCTCATAAAGAATTAAGAAACACACACACACACACACACACCCTCAAACTTTGCTTTTATAATATTAGTGTGATAACTAGGATCCAATTTGTTAGTATACAGTAACTTACAACTAGTGTTAGAACTTATAGCTATACAGATTATTCTGCACACAGTGTGAATGAAACCTCTGTGTACAGACAGAGGGCCTAGGCGGCATTGCCTTCAATTTCCTCCATATGGATATTCACACACCGCTTCGCACCCCGCGGCGAAGCGCGGGGCCGGACTGTAAGAGAAAGCACGCATAGTACAACCAGGCCTGTCTCACTCCGCGTGTAGGTATCGAAATCGAAAAATACCTACGGATTGCGACCGCTTGGAAGGGGGAAATCCAGCAAGGACGACTCGCTCAAGCAGTGAGCAGTGACGTACGCGCGGTTCGTTCACCTGTGTTCACCAACTTCGTCGTCATGGAAGAAAAAGAAACGAACCAAATTAAAAATTTATTTGAGCTTTCTAAGGATGCTAGAAGTTAAGGTCTACTTTAAAGTAATTATTGTGAAATTATTATGTATGTCTACGTGCCTTTTTAGTATATTGCGCTAGATGGCGATAGTAGTAACTACTAACTTCCAACCCTGGCAAACGGCTCACTCAATCGGTGTTTTGCTGGTACCTTTTAAGAACCATTTATTTAGAGTAAAATGGATGAAATTGGCTTGCAACTGAAATTCTAGGTACCTAAACGAGGAGGTGTCGATTTCTGATGCGACCATATCGCTAACAACATTGAGTAAATATATCTTTGAATTTCTTTTAAGGTTAAGACTGCTGTACGTGAGTGCTAATACTTATTCTGTGATACAGCACATTGACACCGCGCGTGTATTTTTCATGGCCGGGGCGCTATGAAAAAAACGTTACGCGCGTGGTTGCAGAGCAGTGTGCCAATCGCCTATAGGGCCACCATCATGTTCCCTTGCACGAGGTGTCTCATTATTGGCAAATCCAGTCTATCCGCCACTGTTTTAGGATGCTATTGTAACTTGCCCTTACTCTTCTTAACATCTCGTTTTTACGTTTAATATCTATTTTTTTATAGGAACTTCTTTAAATATTCGTACCTACGCATTTGTATAAGTTTCATTAACATTTCAGAATTTTAATATATTACTTTTTTTTGATAACGTTTTAGGCAGAGCCAAGAAACATGAACACCAAACGCCAGAGTAACCAAGATTCATACAAGTTTGGATGCAAGAAAAGACATAGAATTTATAGGACTTAGTTGATTTTTATGCGGTTTTCATTAATAAATAGAGTTTTTTAAAGGTTTACGTGTATGATAAATACTACTAATGATTGACGAACCAGGCAGCTTGTAAAAAATATGCAAGAGAGATCTGTTAGAATCGTAGCAAGTGGAGATTCATTGCTCCACTTTTTGCCACAGGTCCCACATAGTCTATGATAGTCTCTGCCTACACGTCTAGAAAAAGTCGTGATAGTATGTTTATAACGTCTAACAAAATATACTGAAACTATTTCAAGGGTGAATTCAGTCCATGAAACTGAACAACTTTCCCCTATGAACATATATCGAAATATGAAAAATAATTTTGGACTTTCCATACAAACTCGGATCAGCTGATCGGTCAACTTGTATGGAAAGCCAAAAAATATTTTTCATATTTAGATATATGTTCCTTGGGGAAATTAGTTCAGTATCATGGACCTTATACAGCTTTAAAATAGTTTCAGTATATTTTGTTAGACCTTATATACATACATACAGAAATATATTTTACAATACATACGTATTGTACATTCATATTTATTTATTTTCATATTTTACAATGCATAATGCATAGGAATTCAATTACGTAATATTGCCAATTCGTCATATCATTAGAGTATTGCACGCATAGACAAACGAATCATATACTGCGTTTCAGTCAATATGACGCCTGTAGTACCAAATACGGAGTGTGCAGAAGTGTATATTAAATATTTAACGGATATAGGGCAAAACTAAACTATTCAAGTACAGGATAAACACACATAAAATCACGCTTACGTACAGCCATACTTACAACATAGCACAAGAATGTTTTAGCTGCGTAAAAAGTACTCACTAGCTGAGTGCAACAGATGATACGATTACTGTAACCCTCACAGAGGTGATCAATTTAACAATGAGACAGGTTTTAATTAAATATCTTGACAAGGTCTGCGATATCGGGCTTTTCGTGCTCACTAAAATGTCCAATCTGTTTGAGTTTAAACGATGGCTGATCCGTGCGTCAACTCGTGAACGGGTGCTGCCAGGAGGGACTGGTCAACTCGGAGTCGATTTTTTGACTACTTAGTATTTCTTCTTATTACTCAATATATGTTTGTTAACTCGTTCGCAAGTATTACATGTTATAATGTATCTAAGTTGTATAATATTAAAGTATTTATTATTTTAATACTTTAATATAATACTTTCTCACTAGTGGTCGTTACGAAGCGTTGGTATTGGTAGCTTTTCTTAAAAATAAATTAAATTTCAATATAAGCTACACGTAATGTAAATTATACTTATTGACGTGTAAAAGTGCTTGTTAAGGTCTAATTACTGACTAAACATATGAATTTTAAATTTTATTACAAAACGTTTAATGCAATATCGGCTCTGCTCAATCGTCACATGAAAATTGGATTTTTCAAATCTTTTATTGATAATTTAGTGTTATAAAATCACAATTAGTTGAAACAACATGCTTCGTCAAAAAATACAAAAGTACTTGTATATATCCGCTATATGCCTCGTCAAAAGTTTACAGAAATAAAGCCGCAACATGCTTCGTCAATAGGTAGGTAAATATTTTAAATCTGTCAAACATATATAACATAACATAGAAAGCCTTTGGGCCAAATACGATGCCGAGCGATTATCGTTTGACTTTTCTAAAACACGAATGCCCAACTTATTTATAAATTCCCTTGTCTCCGTTCCCAGAGTGCCCGTAATCTCAAATGCTACAGGAACGAAAACATACGCAGCTTTTAAACACGCATATTTACTATGTTTTAGTTTAGCTGCATTTTTTCAAATTGTAAACTCTGTTAACCCTTTCACGCTCGTATTGCACATAACTTAAGTATCCACATCCCTTTTTGGTTGTAGGTATTTATTTTAGATTTAATACCCCTCGTGCTGGGTCACGGCAACTGATATAAAGTCTCGCGGTGAAAGGTTTAATCGTATCTGCATTTTGTCTGCGTAAATAGTAAGTTAACTTATTTTGAAAAGATGATAACTTCGCTTAACCGGTAGTTCGTGTTGTAGGTAAGGGTACAATAGTTTCAAGGTCACACAGAAATATATCCTTTCTGGTCTCATTTTACAATAGGCTATAGCTAACTTATTATTAGATCTATGCTTAAGAACGCCCTTACCTTAGACGATTCCATATAAATTAGCTTTAATTTTGTCACGACAAGTCACGTAGAGGTTTTCAATTTAGATAGATAGTCAAGAATAAAAATAAAATAAAAAAAAAAGAAATGTGGTGTCGTGGGACACCAGGTAGGAACGAAGTTCAAAAGTTCTTGTGTATACGACTGTCGCGCCTGCGCACGTCTCATTTAATGAGGTCATCCTTACGGTTTTACTATCACATTTTTTTCAGTTCGGTCGCGCAGCAAAATCCCTATCTCCTCCAAGCCTGCCGTAAGGAACTTCGTTCCAAAAAACACCCAACACTTTTTATGGGATAGTCGAAATCTCTTTAAATCTCAACATTGGTCGAGTAATTTTTAGGTGCCAGCATTGTTCCCATCGGAAATGATGTTCATATTAACGTGCTAAACCACCCCTTCAACTACGTGACACATCTATGTCATATTTATTTTGCGTCTGCGGTTTACTCGGCGATGACGTCACGTCGTCAAATACAGACTATTGGTTCGATGTGATTGGAGGACTGTCAATAAAACTATATTTAATCATGTCGGGCCTGTTTTGGCCAAACTCGGTCTTGAAAGGTTAAGATCATAATTTTGTACAAAAAAAAATACAACTGACTTCTGGTCTGCTTCATTGAATAGTTTCTTTTAAATCTCCAAAGTTCTTTATCATGTCGACACAGATTAATATGAGTAGAAAATACAGAGCGGGACCTCCTAAGATCATGCGCAATATGCAAGTCTGGGGAATCATCAGAAAGCAAGGCGGTTAGTGAGCTATAGACCTTGCGAGTCAAAGATTCAAATGTTTATTCAGTAATTAGACCTTTACAGGCACTTTTACATGTCAATAAGTATAATTTATGTTACGTGTAAAGTATATTAAATTTTAATTTATTTTTAAAGAAAAGCTACCGATACCAACGCTTCGTAACGACCACTGCTGAGAAGAAACGCCGAAAGAAACTCATTTTCACAGTATTGGTTGCCTACTCGCCAGAAGGAATTTGTCATATTATTATAATTGTCTTTTAATTAATAAATACTTATAATATAATACAATGTTGACACATTATAACATGTAATGCTTGCGAACAAGTAAACAAACATAAATTGCATAATAAAAAATATTAAGTAGTCAAAAAAAGCGAAGCCGAGCTGACCAGTCCCTCCCGGCAGCACCCGTTCACGAGTTGACGCACGGATCAGCCATCGTTAAACTCAACCATATTAGAGGGAATCCAACGACCCGACCAGCGACGCCACCACCGGATTGGACATTTTAGTGAGCATGAAAAACCCGAACTCGCAGACCTTGTCAAGAGAAAATATTAATTATATGTTGGTCACTTATTGATCGCAGAGCATTTACATGTTTTTACAGTAAGCTTATTATGGTAACAGAAAATGCAGCTATTTATGTTTCATGTGTGGAGTGTAATGGAAAATGTTTAGGAAGTATCCACGCGTTTTTATCTCTTAAATAATCATTGATAGTATAGTACGCATTGTTCAATAAAACTTTTTTAACATGTGTTTTAAATTTTGCCATTGGTAGGTTAACGATCGCTTCGGGAAGTTTAATGTTATACCTAGACCTAAGAGTGACTTTCTAGTTTTAGCAAGTCGAAATTTAGGCGTATGAAGCTGATTTTTGTTGCGAGTATTATAACTGTAGACATCACTATTTTTCTTGAAATTATTTAACCTAGATTTAACAAATAGAAGATTGTCGTAAATAAATTGAGATGTCACAACAAGAATATTTATAGATTTAAATAACTCTCTTAGATTCAGATTCAGATTCTTTATTTGCAAGTCACAAGTTAAAAAGATGTCAAATAAATTTTAAATAAAGTACAAGTGACGCCCTGCAAGGGCACAGCAAACATAAGGGGCAACTAGATGCCATTACTTAAATAAATTAATTTATTCTTCAATATTTTATTAACGTAAGGAAATCAAAGATTATACCGATCAATTTTATCATCAAAAAACTCTGAGAAGGACTCTTAAGGAATCGCGTGATTTTAGTCTGTAGATCGACCGAATTGCTCTCTTTTGTAGCACAGAGATAGCATGTATGTTAGCCGCTTTACCCCATAAGAGCAAGCCATATGACATTATGCTGTGAAAATAACTAAAGTATACTAGCCAAGCAGTTTCAACGTTAGTACACCGTCTGACCCTCCTCACAGCATATGCTGCCGAACTAAGTTTCTTGGCAGTGGCCTCAATATGTTTATCCCATTTTAAGTTCCAGTCTACAGTTATGCCTAAAAAAACCATAATGCTTAAAAGTCACCCCGTCCAGTTGAAGTTTATCGGATAAAATAATTGTTTAAAAAAAAAGTACATGTTAGTACGAGTAGCAAAAAGTTTTATGACATTTTTGTAATTTTTTTAAAATTGCCTTAATATATAATTATATATTAAGTTTTCAATAAAATTTCAATTGTTTCTGCACTTCCATGCTGGTCTAAGAGAAAATAAAAAAAAAGAAACTTTTAGTTCCTCTTCTCACGCAGATCTGATCGAACATGTGAATCAAGCTAATTTGATGCCTTTCCCACCTTTTCGCCCGTACCAAAGTGGCGAGTAGCTTCGAGTCTTGAGGTTTTCGGCTCTGTCTGCTTAGAGCCGCACGTGATATTGCAACTGAATTACCTCAAGGGGATACCTGAATTTTTCGGGATCCAGTGCACCGTTTGAAATAAATCATTTGAAAGGAAACGGAGACATCTTTTAAAATTTTGTCTTGACCAGGCACTAGATAACCTTTCAAACTATATTATGAACCTGCTTTCAGTTTAAAATGAGAACGTGAATCTTTTCTACGCGCATACGCCAAAAGTGGCCGTTTTTCGCAATTGTGCTTAGAAAAGCTTCACGTTCTCACTTTAAACTGTAAACAATAGTTCATAAAATAGTTTGAAAGGTTATCTATTGCCTGGTCAAGACAAAATTTCAAATGATGTCATCGTTTCCTATCAAATGATTTATTTCAAATGGGGGCAGCACTGGACCCCGGAAAAAGAACAGCATTGCTGAAAATTGTTTACGAGTGCGTACACCCAAATTGAGGTGTCAGCTATACTAAATTGCCAACAAAAACGGGCACACTTGAATTCGCTGCCGTCACGATCATTACTGAGTGACGTCAAGGCCCTGCAAATATTAACAGGCCAGACATATCGGGAATGTTTGTTAGGTCGAACTGGAGACCTTCAGCGTTTAGCCTTCGTGAACAGTGCCATGTTAGTTTTCAAACAACTGTCCCAATTATAAGTATGAGAAGCTGTTGAAATTTAAAAGCACAAAACTTTCAACAGAAAAGACGGATTAAAATTATGATCTGCATGGAACCCACTGATTGCTAGAGTTAAAACGCCTAAGTCAGTGTCGAACAAAATAGATGCAGTTAAGTGTAGTGTGTACCGCGGTTTACGTGTAAATATAGGTACCTAAAGACTGTGTAGACAATAACATTATGAAATGCGGGTAGATTCATTATCAAAAAATCAAAAATCTGCGTTCACTATTAACGAAAGATGTAACTCGTGTTCGAAACGTTAGAAATACATGTACATTTTTGGAACGTTTCCAAAAATGTACATGTATCCATGTACATGTTCCAAAAATGATTCTTGCTAATCCTCATTTACTCGTATATAGGTATAATAATACAGAGTGTCGTGAAAATACATATATACTATCTTTCTTCTTCATTTGAGCGCGTGACAGTTGCGTCCTCAGCTGTGCTGCTTCGGGACCTGAGGTGCACTGTCCCCCTTTTCCCCCTCCAAATATTTCATTTGCATTTCCTATGTCGGATGCCAAACAACTTGCGAATTCGAGAAAAATGAAATTATTTAGTTCAAATGTTTAGAGAAGTGCGTGCTTTACGTTCTCACTTTAAACTGTAAATGGTAGTTCATTAAATAAAATAGTTTGAAGGGTTATCCAGGGTAGTATGAAGACAAAATTTTAAATGATATCTCCGTTTCTTTTCATATGATTTAAATGGGGGCAGCACTGGACCCCGAAAAATTAGGGTAGTCCCTTAATTTACCATACAGAATGGAAACACGCAGCGTCCCCCGCCATAAAGCGCTTCGCGCCTCGCCCTTTCTCGGCGGCGTTCGGTGGCTTTGAAGTTAAACACTAAAACTCACACATGGACGTGTGTAAGGATGTAACGTTTCATTTGTAGAAGTAGGCAAAAATGTAACTCCGCTTGTATGAAGCGCCATAGCTGTGATTTCTAAATAATGTTTTCTTGCTTGTAAGATTATGCTGGAACAGATTTTTCAATGCATAATAACGCTGCCTTTTAGAAATAACCCGAAGGGAGGTTAATTTCAAGGTTCGCAGAAAAGGATCCCTTTCCACCTGCATTATGTATAAACCCTTTCCCTAAAAGCCAAACGATCTTATCAATTTCAGGGGCATATGAAATCGAGTGAGGCATGAGATTGTAGGTACAAGGGATAAAGGGCTGGTAAAGAAAATTTGTGGTGTACCGTTTTTACAAGCTTTATTTAAGTTGTGATATATATTGTACTAGCGGCTTCGCTCGCGTAGGGGAGTAATTTATCAAAATCCTTTCTTATGGGATGCCTACGTCATAGTAGCTTTATGCATGCAAAATCTCAGCCCTATCGGTTTAAAATTGACAAAGTTTCATACAAACTTTCATCCCCTATTTTATCCCCTTGGGGGTGGAATTGATAAAAATCCTTTCTTAGCGGATGCCTACGTCATAACATCTACCTGCATGCCAAATTCAGCCCGATCCGTCCAGTGGTTTGGGCTATGCGTTGAAAGATCACTATGTCAGTCATTTTTCTGTTTAAGTCAAATCGTGCAACTCAATTTAAAACTAGTTTTCCTCGACCGATTGAAAATTTGCATAAGTGCGTAAATTAGATGACAATACAATATTATGGACTCAATGAGATGTTCTAATCATGGAGCTGGGAGATGTTCGACGGAACTGAGTTATAAAACAACATTACCTCATTGAGTAGAACTCGTTCGATTTGTCTTGACAAGCACTTTATGGTAGACGATGTCTAGAGTCTGATCACGGAGACGGAAGGTCGTCGATGGAACTTAGTGATAAAACGACGCTATTCCATCAATCGCTTATTGCATACTTCGTCGTACTTCGTGATAAATACTCAGACCTCATCTGCCAAAAACTAAGTGGTTAGTTTAATTCAAAAATTCAATATTTAAATGTTTTTTCAGTAATTAGACCTTTACAGGCACTTTTATACGTCAATAAGTATAATTTACATTACGTGTAGTTTATATTGAAAATTAATTTATTTTAAAGAAAAGTTACCAGCGCTTCGTAACGACCACTGCTGACAAAAAACGCCGAAAGAAACTCATTTTCACAGTATTGTTCGCCTACTCGCCAGAAGGGCTTCGTAATATTATTATTATGTCTTTCTTTAAATAATAAATACTTTTAAGACAAAGTGGTAGCTAAAGTAGCGCCCTCATTTGAAATAAATTGTTTAAAACTAAATAAGGTGATAATTAAAAATTTGATTTGTATAAATGTCTAGAAAGACCTTTAAACTATTTTATGAATAACCTTGAAAGTAATATTGGTAGTCCGTCTAGTTTTAAAACTGTTTTTCGCCAAAAGTGGCCACTTTTGGCGAAAAACAGTATTAAAACTAGACGGACTATTAGTAATAATTTTAAAGGTTACTCATAAAATAGTTTAAAGGTCTTTCTAGGCATTTATACAAATCAAATTTTTAATTATCACCTTATTTAGTTTTAAACAATTTATTTCAAATGAGGGCGCCACTTAAGCTACCACTTCGTCTTAAGATAATACAATGTTGATACATTATAACATGTAATGCTTGCGCATGAGTTAACAAACATAAATTACGTAATAAGAAGAAATACTAAGTAGTCAAAAAATCGACTCCGACCAGTCCCTCCCGGCAGCACCCGTTCACGAGTTGTCGCACGGATCAGCCATCGTTAAACTCAACCATATTAGAGGGAATCCAACGACGACATTAGTTTATAAGATAAGTATGCGTAAATTTATGTACCTACACTGTAAGTACCTATATTCCTATTTGTACGTGCACCTAGTTCAGGAAGAACATGAAACTTTTCGCCGCACATTTGCAATAACGGCCACTTTTGGCTGATGTGCATAAAATAGCTTCACGTTTTCATTTTAAACTGTAAGCAGTTGTTCATAAAACAGTTTGTTATTAAATAAAAGGGCTTGGTCAAGACAAAATTTTAAATGATATATCCGTTTCTTCCCAATTTTTTTTTCAAATGCCTTCATTTGCAGTGTTAATATTTTAATTTTACTTATGAATTTAATTTTTTCCTTTATTCATTACATTTGAACGTGGCATCCGCGGAAGACCAGCGTTGTGGTTGACACTACAACATTTGCTGAGCGGACACCATTTTGGTGCATAATTTGTACTTCTTTTCCTTTCTTTCTTTTTTAAATAAATTATTTGGTCTTGGAATTTGCACTGGAACCCGAAGATGCATGTATTAAAAAAGAGGTCTATAAAAGCTCATTAACTTCTTTAGACAACCACCAAAGTCAATATTACTTAGGTATCACAAAATTTTCAGTTTGTCAAAGTATCAAATCAGTTTATTGAAACTAAGTAACTACTTAGTTCGATTTAGTCTTTGATGTCAGGCTTTGAATAGAAGTTTCAATATTTTGGGAGGTTTGAATAAGTAAATTACTCACTTTAAAAGTTATGAATATTTAAAACCTAAAGCGTCAATAACCTTTGAATTTTGTTTACTTAACGCGCACACATAATCACGCACGCACGCACGCGAACAAACAAACGAGCGAAATGTGCTGTGACTTGAGTCAACTTACATAATAGGGAATATGCATAAAAAAAATGTGTTATCTAACCAGTTTATCCATAAATAATCAAAAGTAAAGTACGAACAGGGAAAACATAATAAATTTGGTCGAAAAACGAGCGAGATATAACGATTTTACGAAAATATGTCTATCTCACTCGCAAAAACGTTATTTTCTATGGCAAATGTATAGATGATATGGCCATTGACGTCACCAGTACATATCGAACTTCTCTTTCTAATTAAAACTTTAAAGTATCACATATTCATCGATGATTAAGATATTTTATAAATTCGTTCATATTTGTTTACTGTGGTTTATGAGGATTAAACCTATTAAGCAAAAAAAAGAGCGCATATTCCCTATTCATTTTTATTTCATTCAGTGGTTTTAGGAGGTTTTATTCAATCCCAAATTTTTAATCATCAACAAACAAAGCATATAGTCATTTATTAAAAAAAAGTAAGACCACCATAAGATAAAGATGTTCTTTTATTTGATTATTGTTATACAAAAATAATCAAATAAAATACTTCTTCCAATTGAGGCCACATACTTAGAATACTGACAACATTTCCTCGCTGAATCGCTATACTTTACTGAGCGCTATACGCTTTACGCATAGACGCTGAGTGAAATAGCTGCCAGCTATGTTCACCAGTTGCCTCGTATTTGTATGTTTGACATTGACATTTATGTTGTAAATTTGCCACAAAGTAAGTTCGTCACATTTTGTAAACCATACATTGATAGAATTTAACAAATTTAAATTTATCACATAATTATCTGTAACTTCATTACAGCAAGGTGTGATTCACTTATACAAGTGAATAAAAACCGAGGAAAGAACATTTTAGTAAAACTTTCTAAGTGAAAGAAGTTTTAAAATCGGTTCAGTAGTTTTAGTGTTTATTCTTTACAAACAAACAATCACGTCGTTTTTATTTATAATATTATATAGTTGAATAAACTTCGGCTACCTAAACCAGAAGTTGTATATTCCGCAGCTTTATCGCTATAAAGCTGCGGAATATACAACTTCTGGTTTATAGCGAGGAAGCGAGGTGAGTAATCGACCGCCACAAAAGGAAGATCTTCCCGCCGGGCAAGGTTCGGGCGGCGCGGAGAAACGCGGCTCCACGTGTAAATATTTTTTTTTTGTATTGACAGACATAGGTTGCCTCGGACGGCATTTCCTACTTCACCCAGATAAGGTTTGAGGAGCGGGCCAGAGGCCCGGCTTCCTATATTTGTATACTACTAGCAGCAGCGCAAAGGGCTCCCAAGGGGGAAACCTCAGCTTTGGGCGCGCTAGGGATTGTGGCAAATTTTGGGGCCCACGGGTATATTACGTTGGAGGGTGTATATATAGTCAGTTGCAAACAGAACTCTCAGATCGAGATGTAGGATACTGCTGGCGCCATCTCGTATGTTTCTTGTGAACTATGTTGTCGGTTGTGGTTCCTCGTAATGGCAAAGAGGTCGGGACACGTTTATCAGGGCAAAGATAATATACACTAAACATTAACGTAACAGATACCTAACGCCATAGAAACTTTTGGAAGTAGGCAAAACTAGTAGGCGAAATAAGTACCAGCTGCTCTCACAGAGATGGCAGCACACACGTTACCAAGAAAGTGACAAAGCAAGTGTTGAATATGCTTTAAAAATATTTATTGCATTTCAAATAAGTCATATTTAATTAATAAATAATAATAATAATAATCTTTATTTCGGACATAATCCATATTATGTTAGTAATGAACAGAGTAAACTTAATCTAGTGTTAGTAACAGGAAACAATTATAAGCACATAACACAGACAAAACAACACAACTAACAGCTAGGTTCCCACCCACTGGTCACCGGTATCTGGACATCAACCTCTGTATGAAGGCGCATCCAGTGGCCTAGTAGTGGGGAGTCCCATCGATCCGTGAACACGCGCAGAATACTATTTGAGCTAGCACGTAGGCGACCCAATAGCGCCGCACACCTCTTTCTAATAATTGCATAAAAGCAGTCAGTATGGGCGTCGGCAAACATTTTTGACGCATTTATATTATTTATTAATTAAAGTACTTCTATGTTTAAATAAAAGTAGTAAAATATTAGAATGTTTAAATTAATACCTATAGCACCATCTAGTGACGAGGGAAGATAAATAATTATGTTTATAATTCGATGGGTAGCATGATCAGGGCATCCGTGAAAGCCTATTGTCTCTAGCCAGCTCCATTTAATGAATACTCCAATCACGGAATCCGGTGCATGTCGTCCCCATTTCATATAGGTATAGACCAGAGGTTCCCAAACTTATTTTGTCAAACGCCCACTTTAAAAAATCAGTTATTTTGTAGCGCCCCCCATTTTTTTCACCATAAAAACCTGAATCACATATTTGTCTTGCCTGTAGTTTAATTCAACCTATATTCTAAACTAGACTTTTTTTACAAGAGAGAGCAATAATAATACATACACCAGTACATTAGAGTATCTTTTATAAAAAATAACAATAATCAACATTGTTAATTTTAAATAAAAAAAATTTACAATAATAAAGAGTATCGGAAGTGGGGACCTCACCTGCGAAACTTTAAAACACGAAATTTTTTTAGTGTTTGATTCCTTTAACGATATAAATAGCGTTGTGAACGCATTAAAATAATAAATATTAATTACATTTTTAGTTTATATTTGTACAATAAAAAAAAGATATAAATATGAACTAATAAACGGATGTTGTGTAGTAAGAGGATTTTAATTTCAGTGAATTTTAAAATATGAAATAGCTGTAAGTTATAAATCACTCATTGCTTAAATCACATCAGCGCCCCCCGACTTTATTCTGGGCCCGTTACCTTAACGCCTCCAGCGCCCACAAGGGGGCGTTATCACCCACTTTGGGAAAGACTGGTTTAGACTAACGGGTATTTACAGATACAGATGCATTATCACGTCTTTATCCCTAACAGGGTAGACTGGGCTTCCAGACATAATACTCATAAGCCACTTGGTGAGCGTGATAATGAAAAAATGGATTCAACATACTCATAGCTCTAGAGCTGCTACCCGCATCACTTATAAAATGATTCATATTCTCTGATCTGCACGCGAAGAGATGTCTGTCATTGCCATATGACCCTTCTTTTCTTCTTTTTCAGCTGAGTACCAAGATAAGCCGCTAGCTAGACCCATAGGCATTCCATAGATCAAAAAAACGGCCAAGTGCGAGTCGGACTCACGCACCGAGGGTTCCGTACAAACTTGTACGTATAGTAAGTTTAAAATTATTAAAAATATTTTTATTATATTATGATGTAAGTAAAAATTTACGGTTTTCGCAATTTTTACTTTAACTGTGCTATAAAGCGTTGCTTCGTACCACAAGATTCTAAGTTCAGAGGAAATACCCTGTAGGTTTTGATTCCCTTGCGGCATAATCGGCTGTATCTTTTGATTGTGTTGGCTTCGAAATTTGATTTTTTCACAGCTCTAAGGGACAGTAGACCTGAGTATTTGATATAAATTCCAGCTTGATACGCGTTCCTGGGAAAAAGAGTCTTGACAGACAGACGGACGGACAGACGAACGGGCAACAAAGTGATCTTATAAGGGTTCCGTTTTTTCCTTTCGAGGTAATGAACCCAAAAAATGTTAGAATAATAAAAAATAATAATAAATAAATAGGGACAAATAACAATGATTGAGCTAGCCCCAAAGTAAGTTCAAGGCTTGTGTTATGGGATACTAACTCAACGATACTATATTTTATAACAAATACATATTATATATAGAATATAGATAAACATCCAAGACCCAGGACAATTTGAAAAAGGCCATTTTCCAACTTGCCCTGACCGGGAATCGAACCCGGGACCTCTGGGTGGTGGACTAGCATGGTGACCACTACGCCACGGAGGTCGTCTAATATAATAAATAATGTTATATAAATATATAGTCTTAAACTTAACTAATGGTCTTAGAGAAAAATGTTCGTCTAAAACCATAGACCTAGATTTTTTTACTACGTAAAACAAAGGTTTAGAAAATACAAGTAGAAGCGTTAAAATAACATACGAGTGCGGCAGATAATACGATAACTTTCATCCTCACAAGTGCAAAAGAGATAGCGATCAATTGACAATGAGACAAGTTTTCAAAACATAAAAGCCATTATCATCCTGGCTCGAACATCGTCACACGAAAATTGTATTTTTCAAATTGTAAACTATGCTTATTTGTAAGTTACCTTACCTTGAAAAGATGGTATCGTACTGCTTTACCGATAGTTCGTGTAGTAACAAAAACAACCCTATTGAAGTCAGCACGGTCACAGAACAAGTACTAGTACTCACGTACAGAAGTCTTACTTAGAAAAGAAATTCAAAGGAATATCTACTCAATGTTCCTAGCGTTATGGTTTAATTTAGCTTGCGTCAGAAGTCCTCACCTCTTCGTTTAGATACCTAGACATCCATTGCCAGCTAATTTCATTCTTATTACTCAGGACAAACGATTCATGCAACTGAGATTTCCCCTTCAAAGTGGTCGCCGCGCGCGTAGTAATAATGTAGGTATACTTTCGATACCTAAACAGAGAGTGACACAGGCCTGGCACGGTTCCTGGTCACATTTTAGATAGATATATACATAATACGTTTCACGAAAACTATCACATACACATACTTATATTAAATACAAGAACAGAACAATACGTAAACAAAACTTAACAATAAACATGCAACAGTAGACAACAGTGATACGACACATGTACGCCAAAATTCAGCGTGGTTGGCCTAAAAGGCGGCACACTGATTTTCAGTTTTAGCCTGTACGTGTACATCAGGTGGAATGGTGTATTAAGATGTGTGATAAATAAATTTATTAAGTAATGAATAATTCATCATCATCATCAATTCAGCCGCATAGCGTCCACTGCTGGACATAGGCCTCTCCCAAGGATTTCCAAAATGACCGATCAAGAGCGGCCTGCATCCAGCGCTTTCCAGCGACTTTGGTCAGATCGTCTGACCACCTTGTGGATGGGTGGACCTACGCTTCGCCAGTACGCGGTCGCCATTCGAGAACCTTTTTGCCCCATCGGCCATCGGTTCTTCGCGCTGTGTCCCGCCCACTGCCACTTCAACGAGCTTATCCGCTGGGCTATGTCAGTGACTTCTGTTCTTCTACGAATTTCCTCATTTCTGATTCGATCACGTAGAGAAACACCGAGCATTGCCCTCTCCATAGCGCGCTGAGCGACCTTGAGCCTTCTTATGAGATCCATAGTAAGGGACCACGTTTCAGAGCCATAAGTCATCACTGGTAACACACATTGATTAAACACTTTCGTCTTGAGGCACTGTATTTTGGACGAGAAGACACTGCGTAGCTTCCCGAACGAATGAATGATTGATATAGGAATATTATTTATTATAAATAAGTAATTAAGTCACACGGTTTCTGGTCACATTTCACAATATGCTATATCCATCTTGTACCTTCTTAATCTAAGTATATAACCTTTGGAAGTAAAGGAACATCTATGCAACCACGGCTTCAGCATAGCAAATTAAGTCACACGGTTGCTGGTCACATTTTACAATATACTATATCCATCTTGTACCTTCTAAATCTAAGTCTAAAACCATTGTAAGTAAAGGAACATCTATGCAACTACAGCTTCAGCATATCAAATGCGGTTTCTCAGAAGTGACGCGTGGAGCAACTGCGGTTGTCTCGATTCAAAACCAGATATAGCGGATTACCTGGGCAATTGTTGCGTCCGCCCTTTCTCTATGAATGGGTCAGTATGGATATTGTTCTCAGTATATATCATCATGTCACGCTGTCACTCTGGAGTTCCCGGATGTGATCCCCGGTCAGGTCAAGACAGAAAAGGACCTTTTTAGATTGACCTGGGTTATCTATATGTATTTGTTATAAAATATAGTATCGTTGAGTTAGTATCCCATAACACAAGTCTCAAACTTACTTTGGGGCTAGCTGAATCTGTGTGATTTGTCCGTATATATTTATTTTTCATGGTGTTAAAGCAATGTGCGTGTGGATTGCGTAGTCGTTTTTCCAATTCTTAAGTAAAAAAACATTACAATTTAGAGCAATATAGTACCAAGATTGTGGCATAGCTAAAAAAATTGTACCTCCTATGGTCAAATGTTACAGTCAATGAATGGGAACACTCAATCCGCTCACTTGATAAAATCAAGGCATTCTTTCAATGCCTGTCTAGGTAAAAAACACTTTGAATATACCAGCTGCCATTCTTACCGCGCAAAATTCACAATTAACGAAAATGTAATCATATGAATAGTCAATGTGGCTAGCTTAATCTATCTCATCACTACTTTGATTCCTGATTTCACCTTCCCATTGAAAAAGTCCTTGGCCTTTGAGTCTTGAAATTTTCTCAGATGTTGTATTTCTGTTGCCGCTATAACAACAAATATTAAAAACTTAATAAAAAAATATATATAAGCGGGCTCTTGGCAACACACGTTATTATTAAAGGTAATAGTACGAAACCTTTGCAATTAAATAATTATTTTTTAAATAATTTATTACTTGTTGTAATATTCCGGTTTTGTGTTTGAGGAAACCTCTTTACTCGTGCAAACATTGATTTCTGCAATGGAATAACATATTGATAATATAATTCCTAAGTTATTCATGTAAGAAATTTGCCTGGTTGCTAAGTAAACAGAGTTGAAATAATATGAAATCAAATCAAATCAAATCAAAAAATAGTATGAAATGAAATCAAAGAAGAACTAAAGTACATAAATATAATTTATTGCATGTTTATTACTATTAAATTTAAAAATATTGTATTATTTCTAAAACTCTATAAAGTACCTACCCTATCTCTAATAAAAATTACATATCTTTGGAATTCTTTTGAGCAAATCAATCACATTCATGTAAGTATCACATTTATCTAAAAGTACCTAATTCAAAACCTTATCTTTCAATGGACTTATTATTTTCGCTATTTTCACTGTCACTTAAGATGCTATCTAGAACACTATCATCGTTTTCATCAACTTTGCTACCATTTAAAACTTGATCGATAATTTCGTCATCTTTAGCCATTGCAGCTCCATTTTGTACGCTGTTGTCAGTTTCTACTTCCATTAAACTATTTTCGTCTTCCTGGCTGCTAACTTCTTTAAAACTTTCGTCTTCATCTTTCTCAACATAACCATTAACTTCATTCTGATCAGCTTCACCATTTACCTTAACATTGTTATTATTATCAACATCGTCATAAAAAACATCAGTTGAAGTTTCCACTGGTTTAGATTTCATGACTTCGACGCCATCTTCTTCTATCGTTTCTGTTGTATTAGTTACATCTACACGTTTCTTATCTTTTTGGAGTCCGACTGCGTCAAATACTACGGAATCATCCACTCTAAGGACGGGTTGCTCGGGGAACTTATCTCTGCGAATAAAAATTCTTGTAAATGTAAATAGCACTTTAAAAAAATATGCAGCAAAAAAATGATTTGTGTGTTTGTAGTACTGTAAAAGGTCCACGATAGTGAAATAGAAGTACATACGAGTAGAATGATTGTTGATATAGTTCATATGTTGTAATATTGTATACATACTAACTGCGCTTTGCGGTGTTACCCGCGGAAAAAGTAGCCTATGTATTAAGTCATAAGTCATTTATTCGCATATTAATCCAGGATGTCGCTTCCTGCATACCAAATTTTATCAAAATTGCCACCACCCAGTGGTCATTATGCTAGACGGTCACACGGGAGTTCTCGGGTTCGATCCCTGGTCAGGTGAAAATAAAAATGATCTTTTTCAGATTAACCTGGGTCTTGGATGTTTATCTAAATATGTATTTGTTATAAAATATAGTATCGATGAGTTAGTATCCCATAACACAAATCTTGAACTTACTTTGGGGCTAGCTCAATCTGTGTAATTTGTCCGTATGTATTAATTTATGAAATGAAAAAGGCTTTAATGTGTCTTTCGAAGTACGCAGGAGCTCACTTTATGCCACTAGTAGGCACCAGAGAAGCGGTCATGGCGAAGTGGTTTAGGTAGTAGGAGGCATTGTATTCGATTTTCACTAGGCGTGACTGTACCCTAAGTCGGTACTCATGTTAGGTCGTTTATTTTTTTTACAACTACCAACACTACCTTCTTTCAGTTCGTATCGTGGCCTTTTAAGCTACATGATGATGTAGTGATGTTGTCAGTGTATAATACCTGTGTTTACCCTCATATTTGCTCGGTACCATGAAGCAGTTGGACTCGCGGTAGATGATTTTTCGTTTGCTCACCCACGGCCACTGCAGACTCCAGTAAGAACTCTGCAAAAATTTTTTTTGTTAATATTTAAATGTTTGCTAGAAAATTTGTTTACAAATCTCAGGGATGGTGTAATGTAGGTGCCCGAGAAAATGAGGGAAATTGGTATCTATTGATTTATTTCGACGTAACTGCTTATAGCTAAAGCGCGATGAAACAAAAGACAAAAATTTCAAAGATTTCTTTGTATAGTGTGCGTACAATATGACATCTAGTGGCGGCTAATCGAATCACTTTTTGACAGGGACGCTTTACAGCATCAAGCATGAAAGCACTAGGTACATAATGCAACCATATAGATGGCGCTTGTGTGTAACAGATGGTTAAACAAATTTTTCTTGTTAAAATTTATGAATATGGAGCAATTGCTTCCGCCAATGAATACAAGTGCAAAATTAAAGCTTTTAAAGGCCCAGGAAGCGTCGGTATGACGACATACATACCACACTTTAAGAAATTGTAGTCGAAAGTGGCTCACCCAATATACACTGAGAAAAAAGAATGGTTTTGGGTATTTTCCTGGGTCAAAAATAAATTATTTTATACTGATAAGAAAATAAAACATCGTAAAATAATGTCACTTGTCTTTGAACATATCCATTTAAAGGTGATTTTAGATTTAATATTGCAGAAAAACTAATGATAAGAGTGCTATTTGACTTCAACAATCTATAACGTCATCTGCCTGTATTTTATACAAATCTAATAGAAACTGTTTGTTTTGACGTTGAGAAAAAAGTACCTGATTTGACTTGTTGGAAAATAACGGATTATTGCTACACGTTACCAAAATCTAGACTACCGAACTCAGGGCTACTAGTAGTTAAAATGTGTTCTAATTGATAGTTCCAGTTAGGGACGTGCAACTACATAGTTTTGCTAATTAATTATAACAAAATTTTGGTATCTACGAACCAAATTGCACAAGGTGGAAACATGATCGTTTTTAGATTGACTTGAATGTTGAATGTCTTGAATGTTTATCTAAGTATATATGTATTTGTTATAAACAGAGGTCGGACGGAATTAGGTAGAGTTATTTATGTACTTACACAGATCTCATACAGCGAAAGAATAAAGTGGATATGCCTCAAATCTCAGGATCAATTTTAAAGAGCAGAAAAATCCTGTGCTTTCTTTTAAAAAAGTTATTTACTTCTACACAATTTAAACCACTGCACGCGCGAAGTTGCCAATATGTAAAAACTAATAAAAATTGTATGTTTCTTATCTATCCCTGAGGTTTCAATTATTATTTATTTGCAATAGTGTTGGCAACACAGGATTGTCCATTAGAAATCCCGGGAAGATCCATATTAATATCAACATTTCGATGCAAGTACATAAATAACTCTACCTAATTCCGAACTCTAGTTATAAAATATAGTATCGTTGAGTTCCTATCCCATAATACAAGTCTCGAACTTACTTTGGGCGTAGCTCAATCTGTGTGATTTTTCTGTATTATAATTTAAAAAAATACTACTTACAACTTTAGCGTGGACTTGTCTCTTCCTAGCTCTTTCGTCCTCTTTTCTTCTCTCCTCCTCGCTATCGTAAGGATCCTCCTGGAAGTTTCAAATTGTATTATTGAATTACTTTACCCCCGACGCCAAGCCTAGTAAAAATAGTACAATTTCGACCACTTTAGTTGTTAATGGTGTCTCAGTCAAGCGACCGTTTTGCAACTAAAGTGATCAATCAATGGCGCTCGAAAGGTTAATGATATTTTCGTTTTTTGTTTATATTGTGAGCACTAGTCTCAAATTAAAGGCGTCTGACATAGCTTGTTGACTGCCTAGAAAGACCTTTAAACTATTCTATGAATAACATTTGAAAGTAATATTGGTAGTCCGTCTAGTTTCAAAACTGTTTTTCGCCAAAAGTGGCCACTTTTGGCGAACAAAAGATTTTGGCAAAAAAAAACAGTTTTAAAACCAGACGGACTATTAGTAATTATTTCAAAGGTTATTCATAAAATAGTTTAAATGTCTTTCTAGACATTGATACAAATTAAATTTTTAATTACCACCAAATTTAGTTTTAAACAATTTATTTCAAATGAGGGCGCCTCTTTAGCTACCACTTCGTCTTAACGCTAAGTCAAGGCTTACTCTTCTTCTCATTATTAGATGGCATCTAATAATGAGATGGTACCTAGTGATGAGTATCGATACGACTTCGGTAGTTCCGCTCCTCGTCACTAGATGGTGTTTTTGACAATCCGTTTGTGTTTTTAATTTGCTTAGTAATAAATACTTGGTTTATTTATACTCGTACATACAATATCTGTGTATGATCTAAGATACGTATTTATTTCCAATAAGAATAAGCCGTTGCTGTAGGGGTTACCAGGAACGGACTCTTCCACCCCTCAGATTTCGCACCTAACGTTATTCCAATAACAAAAAATAAAATTAAAAAGTATTTTTTTTACTAACTTTATCGGGAGTATTAAGTACTTAGAGCCGTGTGGTTTTCGGCAGAGTAGAATAGGGCCACTCCAAGTCCTCCCGTGGATGTCGTAGAAGGTGACTTAGGGAATACAAGCTAAACAAAGCTTATAAACATCAATGAGACCTCTCCAACCCGTCTAGCCAGCGTGGAGAGTGTAGGCCAAGTCCTCTGGCTGCTCTGGCTAAGTATGGCTCTGGTAGTACAGAGAGGGTCGTGCTCCTGCAGTGGAGACTAAAAAGACCTGATGATGATGATGGTGATTAAGTACTTAGCGAAGATTCAATATTTGATTTGAGTGTTTTAAATTTTATTGCGTTTTTAAATTGTCCTGGTTGTTGGGTTTTTATTTTCAACAACTTCAAACATTTCACCAACTACTGTTTATAGTTTAAAGTGAAACGTGAAGCTCTTTGCACATTTACAAAAAAGGCCACTTTGGTAAAAAATTTAAGAAAAGCTTCACGTTTTCACTTTAACCTAAAAACAACAGTTCTTAAAAAGTACTTTGAAGGGTTATTAAGGGCTTAATCAAGACAAAATTTTATGATGTCTCCGTTTGCTTTCAAATAATTTATTTCAAATGGGGGCAGCACTGGACCTCGAAAAATTCATATACAACGTAGAAGGGTCATACCCCTATTATATCGAACCACGGACTATACTAGATCACTTAAGTATAATAAAATTAAAAAAAACAGTCAAAAATATATAAAAAATCAACATTTCCATACAAATTGTACAGCCGTGTGTGTGTATGGGAATGTTAAATTAGTTTTTTGTTTTTGTCAGTTATTTTATTGTCATTATAATATAGTGATCTAGTATAGCCCGTGGTTCGATTTATAAGGGGTATGTCGATTCCACGATGTATAAGTCCGCCTGATATTTTTGTAATAAAAGGTAAATAAATAAAAATACTTGAAGCGAACGTGTGCGAGACCTTTCGAGCAATGTTTGTACGAAAATATTTTCGTATATTTTTTCTATAATTAGTTCCGTGGAAATCTGTATCGCCGGGGAAAATATTCGGAACATGATAGAAATTGGCGAACTGTGAATTTGTCTTGATTCCTAGTAGTTATTTTTGAGTTAAATTTTTTGCTCCATTCCTAGAAGTTATTCTAATTTCTTCAACTGGTAGTACAAATGACACAACCTTGTATCATTCGTACGACCAGTTGTACTTTTCGGTAGTACTTCTGACACAGGAAGTCTTTAAAAAACACAGTTAGATATGAGCGTTAAAAACATGGAATACTGTGTCCAGAAGTTTGGTGACTATATTTCAAACTTTAAACTCCTCGTTGCTTCGGCAGGCAGGGTCCAGTGCTGCCCCCATTTAAAATAAATCATTTGAAAGAAAACAGAGACATCATTTAAAATTTTGTCTTGATCAGACCCTAGATAACCCTTCAAACTATTTTATGAACTACTGAATACAGTTTAAAGTGAGAATATGAAGCTTTTGTACGCACATACGCCAAACGTGGCCGTTTTTCGCAATTGTGCGTAGAAAAGCTTCATTTTCTCACTTTAAACTGTAAACAATAGTTCATAAAATAGTTTGCACGGTTATCTAGGGTCTGATCAAAACAAAATTTTAAATGATATCTCCGTTTTCTTTTAAATGATTTAATTCAAATGGGGGCAGCACTGGACCCCGAAAAATTCAGGTAGCCCCTTAAGTCATTGTCGACAAGTTCTGTCAGATGCATTTAAGCTGCATACATACATGGAAAACCAAATAAATAGTTATTATAATTCTTTGATTTTCATTAAATATACTGAAAACATATTTTGCGATTAAATATGGCAGGCTTTAAAAAGAAAGATTTTTCATACTTCGATGAAGATAAGAAAAAAATCTTCCAAAGTAAAAATTGTTACATATGGACAATGACTATTCATTGGATTTGGAAAAAAATATCGTATAGTATATAACTTCCTCTATCCATCCACATAATCCAAATTTGTGTATGACATAAGATAAAATAGTTGCGAAAATGATTTTCGATCGTGAAAACGTAGTAACGCCCATCCAAAACTCCAAAACTGCTGAGTGCTGCGTGACCCCGATGATCTCAAAAACTAGCCGGCCGGCCGGCCGCCGCTAGGCGCCGCGTACTACTGATATCACGATTTCTAGTTTTAGCCAATATTTTTTGTGTCTGAATTTTTATTTTGACTAGCTAATTAGGTCTTACTAACGATCCTTATGAAGTGGCCTTCGGCTCAAAAACCAGTGAAAAATCACCGTGTAAATGTAAAAACTATCCCGAATGCGCTTGTGTTTATTAAGAGAAAAAGAGAATAATTTAATAACATGATCTTTTAATATTTTGGTTGACTGGAAGAAATGAGTCCGCCTTTATGGAAGATTATTTTTTATTTTTATATTTTTATTTGATATGCACTCTGTGTCACATCAAATACAAAATAGAAGATATTAAAGAAAAAATATTAAGGCTATTTTTTGATTAAAACTAACGTGAGACTCAGGCATTATTAATAAAGCACGGGTTACTCACGTAAAGAGAGCGACCGCTCGCGCCGCCCGCGCGACCCACCACTAACATCAATGTGTCGTGGAGCGGCTTTGTGCACGAGCGCGTCACATTCGCCCTGATGAAGACCTCCGGATGAGGTCGAAACATGTCGGCCAGTAGCTGACTCTTTACGTGAGTAACACGTGCTTTATTAATAAAATATTTAGGCTATGTTTGCAATTAATAAATCCTTAAAAACATGTACTTACAACTGGGTCTTGGTAGTAACTGTACGAATCCTCTTCGTCCTCGGGTCTGAAAAAAAAAACACTTATTTACGATACTTACGTATAAATGTGAAGCCAAATAAAAGTACGTATTCCCAAATATTTTCCCTGATATTTTCAATTACTAAAGAAAGAGGCTAGCGAAACAATGATAAGACGGCACAAAAAACTTATTGATATCTGAATAGGGATGTAAACTGGGTAAAAAATATATTATTTTATTTACTCCGTCAACTGGATTATCCAAAAATAAGGGACCAATATTTGTTCGTTTAGCAAAGTAGTAAAAATTCACAAAGACACAGCGCTTCGAAGTTTCGGGGTGATACTCACAGGATGTTCCTTTATTTACATATTCAAAAAGTAATAACAGGGGTAAAATCAATTGCCCGTAGTACTACCAGACACATCTATAGTACCACTGGCAAAAAAATCTCCCATGGTATTACTACTGGTAATACCATGGGCACAGAATTAGTGCCATGGGTAAGCAGCGATTTGCTTCATTTGGTTAAAAATCGTAGCTGATCGTGACGTCACTTGAAATTTTAATACACGACCTCCGTGGCGTAGTGGTCACCACACTAGTCCGCCACCCAGAGGTTCCTGTTTCTATCCCCGGTAGGGGCAAGTTGGAAAATGGCCCTTTTCAAATTGCTTTTGGGTCTTGGATGTTTATCTATATACGTATTTGTTATAAAATATAGTATCCTTGAGTTAGTATTCCATAACACAAGTCTCGAACTTACTTTAGAGCTAACTTATTTACTGTATCTTCGTCATTATTTAGTGATCAGAGAAAATAAAAAATATGTGTACCAAAATTTTTTTTGGTACACATATTTTTTATTACAATTACATTACTATTTAATAATCCATATAAACAACGAAAAAAATTTTTTAGTCCACATCTCTATTGATGGAAAATAATTCCTATGGCGATTGAACGAACTCCTTCGGTCAAGTGCCAATTGTGCAGCACAAAACGTCTTTCAAGAAATATTTCTTTGTTCCATTCACTGGTAGAAACGAATGAGGAAAACATTTTACCGGGTAAAGGAGCGGGTCCGAACGGCGACGCAAGATTCAAATAGACTGCAGTTCGTCAGGTTAACAAAGTTAATGTTATTACGCAAAATCTGCTGTGCGACTCTGGATAAAACTTAAGATATGTTCCAGTAGAATATTTTGAAACTAAAGAACATAATTCTATTATTTAATCATTAATAAAAAAATATATTGATCTACGCTTAAAAAATTGTTAACAATTGTCGGACTTAACACTGAAAGCGGTCTCAAAAAGTCCCAAATATTACCTTTAGCATGACGGCGGGCGAGAAAGACCTAGGGATTTTTTACCACTGTTGGATCCCTGCAGATGGACGTAGGAAACAACTTTGTCAAATTTGTTTGGAAAGGACTGCCAAGCAGTGAGAAAATGTAAGGAAATGTAAATAAGGTATACAATATAATAAAGTGACACAGGCACCTGCGTGCCTGTGTCACTTTATTATACCTTCCTAAACAAATAAAAACTGTTACGTCCCCGGCTATTTATTTTCGATTTCGCATGTCTTCAACATCCTTAGGTGACCATTGATTTGCATATTATATTAGAAGAAGAAAAGGCGGGAACACGCACCCTGATAGCACTTAACATTTTATTTACATTTTTTTATAAAAACGGCTATGTGCGAGTCGGACTTCCATACCATAAAAAATCACGTTATTTATATGGAAGCTCCTTAAATATTTATTTTATTCTGGTTCAATTGTTTGTTGATAGAAATGTTTCATCTGTGAAATTTTCAACTGTCTACAGTGCGTTTGTTTAGGTAATTAAAAGAATGTAAACAATCTTGAAATGTTTTTTTATCGAAATATACAATTTATAAATCAATTCATTTTACAAATTACAAATAAATTATGTAATTTATAATTTATAAAATAAATAATTTATGATTTGTGAAGGTATTGATTAATAAAGTGTATATTTCAATAAAAAGGCATGACAAGATTGTTTACATTCTTTTAAATACCTAAACAAATAGACTATAGCTACAACAGTTCATGAGATACAGCCTGGTGACAGACAGACGGACAGACGGACAGCGGGTTCCTAGTAATAGAGTCCCGAATTTACCCTTTGTGTACGTACGGAACTCTTAAAAAAGTGTTACCGCCTCTGTACTTGTCGTAACCCAAGAAACCATACCTTAACATTTCTAAGATTCAAATGTCACTCGCAATTCTGAGAATATTCTGTACGTAGAAAATATTCAATGTATTTTGTCCGTCATTTTGTCACAAACTGCTGTCGCCTCGTTAGTGCCTGCGATGTTTGCAGGTAGGTTTCCAAACTTTTAATGGGAACCTTTGAGCAATCAGGTTCTTCTGATGAATCTCTTGTAGAACCTTTTTCTGGCGCCGACGAAAAATGAGATTTATCTCTGGGATTTAGCTGTATTTTTTTAACGAGATTTCATTTAGTTTCACCTGTCCCGTTGTCTGTCTGTAACTAAATCTTGCAAGTTAAATTTGACCAACTTCCCGGTTTCCAATTGGGCTAAAAATTTTGCACACTACGTATGCGTGTCAATACGAGGTGGTACGAACTCTGTAATGAAACGACGCAACCCATCCGTTACCGTCCAACGACACCATCTAGTTAAAAGTGGCGGAACTACATATTCCAACCGATATTAAGGGGCTACCTGAATTTTCCGGGGTCCAGTGCTGCCCCCATTTTAAATAAATCATTTGATAGGAAACTGAGACATCATTTAAAATTTTGTCTTGATCAGACCCTAGATAACCCTACAAACTATTTTATGAACTATTGTTTACAGTTTAAAGTAAGAACGTGAAGGTTTTCTACGCACAATTGCAAAAAACGGCCACATT
Source organism: Acrobasis suavella (assembly GCA_943193695.1). NCBI lineage: Eukaryota > Metazoa > Arthropoda > Insecta > Lepidoptera > Pyralidae > Acrobasis > Acrobasis suavella. Next base: position 1,148,363 of record OW971939.1, read on the forward strand.
TGGCGTATGTGCGTAGAAAAACTTCAGTGTATAAGCCTCCAAAAATCTGCTTTTTTGCACAAATTTTAGCTGAATTTCGACCGTTCACAAAGTACTCATAATTTGTAAAGGAAAAGAAAATATTTCGACATAAACCTTCCAAATGTAATGAAAATTTTGAATACAAAACATTTATTTCACACACTTGTAAGGCTTACTGATAAACACGTATTACCTGGAACAAGTTTTATGAAATTCCGCACCCTATGAATAGTTAATAATCGTTCAATGTATAGGTAATAATAATACTAATTGCATTCAATAGAATGCAAACCATGCCCTTAGGCGCTATATCTCTCTTTTTGGTTTGCCTCTTTTCTAGCATTGCCCTGGATGAAACACCAAGCTTTGCTCGCGTTGAAAACAGAGCGGCCGGGAAGGGCCGCCTTAAGGTCCTAAGGCCCCTAGGTGGGGCAGAGGGCTTCAACAGTCTTTCTCCATCGCGAGCGGTCTTTGGGTACGCGCTTAACTTGGAGTCAGGTTAGCCCGATTGTCTTCATCTCCGCCGCAACTGTGCGCCGCCAGGTCTGCTTGGGACGGCCAACTTTTCGCTTGTCCTGAGGGGTCCACTCAAGGCTTGCCTCGGAATGTGTATGGGCTCTCTCCTGAGAGTATGGCCTATCCATGTCCATTTGCGGCTCATGATCTGCTTGTCTATTGGCATTTCCCGGCACGCCTCCCACAGGCTTTCGTTGAAGGTCTTCTCAGGCCAGAAAATGCCAAGTATTTGCCGCAGGCAGCAGTTGATAAAAACCTGGATCGGAACTGAAGATATACGAAACTCCTTATTAATAAACCCTTGACAAGTTTATTTATAAGCTTCAGCACAAGTCTGAATATTACATTTACCTACGCACTTAACATATTTTAAGAAAGTATTTCACGTTTCCTACATAAAAATGGCGTCGCATGTTTTTATATAGCTTGATTACCGTGTTGCGGGTCCGGGTTTGTGAGCTATCAAATAAAAGATAAACATACGAATGTTGTTGAGGGGATGGGAAAATAACGTTACGTAAAAATAACATTAGTTTTCTCGTCAAGAATTGTAGTTTAACCAGTGGATATTTATTTATATTTATGTTACACTGTGGAGGATTTGCCCATATACGAATATGCTTCTTGCGTATGTTTTGTTTAAACTTACTTTTTATTTGTTTTTTGATATTATCCGAAAATGATGTTATTTAGAACGAAATTTCTTTTCGGACGGTACGGACTAAAAAGAAGTGAAGTCAAAAAGATCTGCCCGCCAGTATTTTGCCTGGAGAACCGCGACTCCGACGTATCGTCAGAGGTCGTCTATATGCCAAGTTGCAACTAGAATTTTGATATCGAGATGTACAATACTTCAGCGCCATCTCGTAGTCTTCTTGTGAACTTTCATTATTGTGTCAGTAGTTCTTGTACAATTTCGTAGGGTCTCCATAATAATGACGATGATTAGGTAATTTACGTAGTGACAGTGATCTTGCGATGGATGCCTTTGATGATGATCTCGTGGGCATCCTGTATGGTGAGGGTGGAGGTGTCGATGTCGTTGATTCTTTTCAGCTGGTCACCGGGCCTGATGCCCATAACTGATGATGACGATGATGGTTGTCGTGGTGTTGATGATGATGATATGGTAACTTACGCAGTGACAGTGATCTTGAGATGGATGCCAGATTGGATAGTGATCTCGTGGGCCCTTCGTATGGTGAGGATAGAGGTGTCAATGTCGTTGATCCTCTTTAGCCGGTCGACGGGCCTGATGCCTGTAACTGATGTTGATGATGATGATTATGTAGGTGATGATGATAACGATGATGATGACGATGATGATTATGATGATGATGATGATGATGATGATGATGATGATTATGATGATGATGATGATGATGATATGGTTACTTACGCAGTAACAGCGATCTTGAGATGGATACCCGACTGGATGATGATTTCGTGGGCCTCCTGTATTGTGAGGGTAGAGGTGTCGATGTCATTGATCCTCTTCAGCCGGTCGCCGGGCCTGATGCCGGCCTTCTCCGCCCTGCTGTCCGGTTTCACCTGGCAAAAATCTTTATTTGAATAGACTGTTAGACGAGTACTGTAGAGGTGCTGCTTGCACACCCTCTGCATCGATCCGCTACCTCGACGAGCTGGGCTGGCTCGAATGAAAACAACTAATCCAATCCACAAAAGGGGAGACAAAGAAAAGTGTCGATGCTTCGCTCACGTGCAAGGAGGTTTGGGGGCTTAAAAAGAGCCTTGACGCTGAAAAAAGCCCACGGAACCAAGTGGACAGACGGTAATTCTTTATTTTAGCGCATGCCTGAGACTGCATCCTTCAGCTATGCTGCTTTGAACCCGGGGGGAGGGCTTCGGATTTCCGTCTGCTTAATGCCCGCCATCTTACGAAGCATGGCATTTAATTTTGTGTCCTTAGTTCTGTGTACCGCTTATGGTAGATGTAGTCTTCAAAGCTGAACCTTTCGGCCCACCAAAGCATCGTTCCTTGACTCCCACGAAGACTTGTTGACCTCCCCCACTCGCATGAAGCTTATTTGCTGTTTTTAAGGTGTGTTAAGCTTATTGGCTAGAAGCAGCCGTTAGGCCATTCATTAACGGAACGGTAGCCGAGACAGGAGAACCGATAATCAGGGAACCACCAACTAGTCAGACGATATTGTAAATTTGTGACGTTTACAGGGAAGCTATTAATAAGATAGGCACAGGGAAATACAAATAACCAGCCAAGTGTGAGTCGGAGTCGCACACGAAGGGTTCCGTACTGTAATCCATAAAAAATCATATTTGTTGTATGGGAACCCCACTTAAAATATTTATTTTAGTACCTACTTGTTATTAAAGTGGCAACAGTAATTCATCATCTATGAAAATTTCAACTGTCTAGCTATCACGGTTCATTGGATACGGCCTGGTGACATATAGACAGACGGACAGACAGCGGAGTCTGTTTACCATTTGGGTACAGAACCCTAAAAATCTTATATTCTTAGCAGAGGATTGACTAGAGCTAGAAATATGATGATGATCACTATGAAAACTTACATAAGTAACTCTCAAAGGCGTCTTATAATACGAGCCACCCGCGAGATCGAAACCCCAGATGGAGTCTTCAAAGCTGACCCTTTCGTGAATACCCTCGTTCCTGGACTCCCACGAAGGCTTGTTGATCTCCCCCGCTAGCAGGGCCGCCTCCTCCGCCTTCAGCTTCGTATGACGCATCGAAATTGCCATTTCGGGAGGCATTACCCTGGAAACAATGGTTTTATATATGAGCTGTGAGACAAAGGACTCAAAGAATTTGGGATGCAGTCTAAAGAGGAAAAGACACAGTGCGGGCTGGTGAGCTAGACCTATCCTTTTATAAGAGAGTCGCCTACGCTGGTACTGTTACGTCCTACGGAAGCCGGTTACGAGGGAAACAAATATATAGCCATGCCGCCTTCGCCGGGGCCCGGCAGGCGAGGTAGACCCAAGAAGTGCTGGCTTGACGTCGTCAAGGATGATATGCGTGCTAATCGCCATACAACCAAGAATGCTCAAGACCGTGCGAAGTGGAGAAGAAAATGTCGGAAAACGGACCCCGGGATTCTCAGCATTACAGCTGAGAATGTACCTGGGTATACGCTGAGATGAGAGAGAAAGGCTGGTGAGCTAGGTTCGGATCACAGACTTTCTTGTATTACATCATATTCCAACCAATGTCTCGATCTGTCACGCGACGATCGCTGCCTGTTGCTGACTGTTGCCGAAGGGCGCTGAAGGTCACTGGTCGGCGACCGTTTGTGACCGGCAGCGATCATCGGCGACCATCGGCGACCGCCGACCCCCGTCGCGCGACAGATTGCAACCGTGAGCGACTGTCATGATATGCTACCACGATAATTTCAGAACTAAAAACCGACTTAACCCCAAACAACACAACCGATTTTAAATAAATTTCTATGACGCTATTTGACTCTATTTTAAACAAAAAAAGAATTCTCACAATTGGCTTGCGTCTTCAAGGGATCGCTGAATATACATGAAAAAAAAACATAAAAAATTCCGACAAATTGATAATCTCCTTTTTTGAAATCTGTTAGAAATAATATATGATTTGAAAGTTTTGCGGTCACAATAACTGTCATTGTGCGAACAACAAAAAACAATTCCCGAACGGACACCGTCAGTGTTGTGTGTAAGGACTAATGCAACAAACGAGGAAGCAAGAGGGTAGACCGATATGGTTACCCTTGACAGCCGAACATCCATCGCAGTTCCTCAGTCTGCCAGCGACCGTGACGGCAGAAGGGTCGTCTGGCTGAAAATGATTATAATCGCGGTAAATCCCGTAGTATCAATAATTGTTACAAAAAAGTCTTAAAGATTTAAGTACCATATTGTGCTGATACTAAAAAAACTTTTTACGCTACAGAACTTTTATAATAAATACATTCTCTACGCGTTCGTACCAGTATTGTACATTTAGAACTTTCCTGTAACTAAAAGACATTACAAAAGTTCAATTGTGCAATATTTCTTTTTTATACCATCATAACCTGCCCCAAAGATATTAAAATTGGAGAAATCTTTAAGGTCGTTGTTTGCCAGTTGTTCAAAATGAAAAGAATCCAGAACTATATTCCATCATGGAGTGAAAAAAATAAAAAACGTTGAATATATAAGCTGCATCTAATAATAAAAATCGATCATTATTTCTGTTTCCCGTTTTCCACAACCACAGGAATAAGTTTAATTTGGAACTTTCCTGGGTCAAAAATAAATTATTTGGTTTGGTTGTTAAGGGAATAAACTTCACAAAATAATGTAACTGTCAGTGAACATATCGATTGTAAACGTGATTTTATATTTATTCCTTCTTATTACAAAAACAGGACTAACATCGTTACTGGGTTTAAACTATTATCCGCACAATTCAAGTTGACATTGACTGGTGAGATAGTGTGTGATACTCAAAGTGACAGATACTAGATGTCAACTTGATTTGGGCAGATAATGGTTTAAACATAGTAACAAAATTAGTCTGGGTTTTTTATAATAAGACGGATTATTCCAGAAAAACTGATATCAAGAGCGCTATTTGACTACGTAAAACTATGACGTCATAAGCCTGTATTTCATACAAATCCTACATAACACGTTTGTTTTGACGTTCGGAAAAAAGTTTCTGATTTGACTCATCGAACTTACTTTGGGGCTAGCTCAATCAGTGTAATTTGTCCCTATATATTTATTATTAGATTGAGCTAGCCCCAAAGTAAGTTCGAGACTTGTGTTATGAGAACATCCAAGACCCAGGTCAATGTGAAAAAGATCATGTTGCCTTCTTGTCCTGACCGGGGATCTAACCTGGGACCTCTGGTGTAACAGCGTGGCATGATGCCCACTAGGCGACAGAGGTCGTCAAGTAATTACTATACGGCTGGTTGTGTTATTATTGTAATGTACTGTGTCGCACCGATTTATCTACGGATGTCTTCCTCATCTTCGCCACAATACTCTGAGAATAAGAAATAGCTGAGCTTTATATTTATTTATTACTTGTTGGAAAACAGCGAATTATTAGCTCAATTTATGTGAATTTTCCGTATATATTTATTATTATTATTTATTTTTAAGAAATATTTGTTCTCTCTTTCACCGCAAAGAGGTTTTAACGACACGGGCCGAAGCCAAGTGCAAAATTTTTTAAAGAAATAAAGTTCTTTTGTATCAGAGGTTGAGAGTCAAATTAAAGAGAGCTGTTTTATCCTAGGAACTTTCTAGTAATGCAACATGTATTTAATATAATATTGCTGAGTTTAACGATGGCTGATCCGTGCGTCAACTCATGAACGGGTGCTGCCGGGAGGGACTGGTCAGCTTGGCTTCGCTGTTTTGACTACTTAATATTTTTTATTTTTTATCACGCAATTTATGTTTGTTTACTTGTTCGCAAGCATTACATGTTATAATGTGTCAACGCTGTATTATATTGTAAGTATTCATTAATTAAAAGATAATAATAATAATATGACAAAGCCCTTCTGGCGACCGATACTGTGAAAATGAGTTTCTTTCGGCGTTTCTTCTCAGCAGTGGTTGTTACGAAGCGCTGGTATCGGTAGCTTTTCTTTAAAAATAAATTAAATTTTAATATACTTTACACGTAACGTAAATTATACTTATTGACGTGTAAAACCAACCTCAACTGCGGTGACTCCCAGCCTCACTCACGAGCTAAATGTCAACAACGTGACCGCGCCGGTTGAAGAGATTTTACTTACCACCGTGCTATTAGACGTTCGATCAGCTGATGGCACATTCGTAACCTTGCGCGCTCTCTTAGATCAGGGCTCTCAGGTTTCTCTTATCTCTGAGAACGCGACTCAGTTACTAGGGTTACCGCGTCGACACTGTCAGGCAACAGTCACAGGTGTCGGCCCTAACACCGAACAGACAAAGGGGGTCGTACTTTTGCACTGTCGTTCGATATACGGGGATTATGAAATTCAGACTGAAGCATTGGTTATGCGTAGGGTCATAAATAACTTACCGAACGCGTCATTTCCGAAAAAATCTTGGCCTCATCTTCAACATATCAATTTAGCCGACCCACATTACAATGTTTCGAGACCCATCGATATCCTCTTAGATGCTAGCTTTTACTCAGATATCATTATGAGTGGATTGATCAAAGGGCCCGTTCAGGCGCCTATAGCACAGCAAACTAAGATGGGATGGATCTTATCAGGCAATGTGAAAACATTTCAATGCCATGTCGTAATCAATGACCTTTCAGACATCTCAAAGTACTGGGAGATGGAGGACATCTCTTCCGAATCGTCACCATCACCGCTGACAGAGGAGGATCAGTACTGTGAAGATTTTTATAATCAAACAACGAAACGTTTGGAATGTGGTAGGTACGAAGTTGGTATACCAATGAGACCAGGCTATGAAAATAAATTAGGTCAATCGAGGCAAAAGGCGGTAGCACAGTTTATTCAACAAGAAATTAAAATGCAGAAGAATTCAGAATTTTCAGGTAGTTACACAAAATTTATGAATGAATATTTAGAGTTGAAGCATATGCGGCCGGCTTGTGATACACAAGGTCAGTTCAAAAATTATCTTCCTCATCATGGAGTATTGAAACTCGATTCTAGTACTACCAAATTAAGGGTAGTATTTAATGGGTCCTCAAAGACGACTTCGTCATTTAGTCTTAATGATCTCATGTTCAGTGGGAAAAATATTCAAGAAGATCTCCAGAGCCTTTTACTTGCATGGAGATCGCATAAATATGTTGTCACAGCAGACATAGAGAAGTTTTACCGTCAAATATTTATCAGAGATTGCGATCAGCATCTCCAAACTATTGTGTGGAGAGAGGCTCCACACAAATTACTTCAGGAATATTTCTTAACAACTATCACTTACGGTCTAAAGGCTTCACCCTTCTTGGCCATGCGTACGCTAAAACAACTGGCAGAAGATGAAGCAGAGAGGTATCCATTAGCAGCATCAGCGCTGAAATCATCATTTTATATGGATGACCTCCTAACAGGAATGGAATCAATTGACCTTTGCAAGAAATTGCAAAAAGAACTAGTGTCCATTTTTGCATCAGCAGGTATGAACCTCAGAAAATGGTCTAGCAATGAGCCTCAGCTCCTAGACGATTTATCACCAGAACTGCTAAATACACCCCTAGAGTTCAAGTGCCTCGAATCTAGAAGGACACTTGGTTTGAAGTGGATATCGTCATCAGATAGTTTCATATTTGACAATCAGTTAAGTGATCAAAATAATAAGCCTTGTACAAAACGGCAACTTTTATCAAATATATCGAAAATTTTCGATCCTTTAGGGTGGTTATCCCCACTTTCGATCCGAGCGAAACTACTTTTTCAAAAAACATGGAGTACCAAAATGACATGGGATGAAGAAATTTCATCAGAGTTACATAAAGAATGGGTTCAGTTAGTCAAAGAATTTAACACCATAAGTAATATCAAAATACCTCGTTATTTAGGAAATATAAAAATATCAGTTCAATTGCATTCATTTTGCGACGCTTCAGAAAAGGCGTACGCTTGTGCAATATACCTTGTGACGCACAACGATAAGGGCGAATGCACATCGACGCTAGTATCTGGAAAAACGAAACTAGCTCCGAAATCAACAAAACAAACTTTGGCGCGTCTTGAACTCCTAGGTGCGGTACTGCTTTCACAACTGCTTAAAAAGTTGTTAAAATCTATTCCTAATCTGGATGCCAAGTTATATGCCTGGACTGATTCAATGATCGTCCTAGGTTGGCTACAGGGAGATCCATCACGATGGAAGCAGTTTGTTTCAAACCGCGTAGAAAAGATCGTAAAAGTTGTGCCAGCGTCCTGTTGGCAACACGTAAGGTCCGAAGATAATCCCGCGGACTGCGCCACTAGAGGAATTCATAAAAAAGCCCTATCAGATCATAAATTGTGGTGGGAAGGCCCATCATGGCTTTTAAAATTCAATCCCAACACTCAAAATCATACAAATTATGAAACTCCAAATATTGAAATGAAAAAGCACCATGTAAACGCAGCTTTACAATGCGAATCTTCACTAGTCAGCGATTTGCTTCAGCAACATAGTTCACTGACTCGTGTCGTCAGGGTCATTGCATGGATATCACGTTTCATCATATGTTCGCGCGATAAGCAAAAGGTATTGCTCGGAAATTCATTATCATTAGAGGAATTAAATAGGTCATTCAATTTGATCGTAAAAGCCGAGCAAGCCCAGACACTTGGGGAAGACATTAATTATTTAAAATTGCATGGTCGGTTACGTAGTAGTAGTAAGATCATAGGCCTAAACCCCTTCTTGGATAAGGATGGGATCTTAAGGGTAGGTGGGCGTTTAAGGCATTCCAATGTCAGTTTTGGAGCTAAACACCCGATTATCTTGTCCAGTCATGGACGTCTTACCGAGCTAGTCATAGATCAGGCGCATATCACCACATTGCACGGCGGCCCACGTTTATCTTTATCTTATATCAGAGATAAATTTTGGATCATCAGCGGCATTCGCACAGTCAAACGTCAGTTAAGAAACTGTGTGAAATGTAGACGCTTCAGTCGCGAAAATTATCAACAAATCATGGGTGATCTGCCCCCACCCAGGGTAACACCCTCACGCCCTTTTACTCATACGGGAATTGATTTCACAGGATTCGTAGAGTTAAAGGCTAATAAAGGGCGTGGTATTAAAACAACTAAGGGCTATGTCGCCGTCTTTGTGTGTCTCGCAACTAAGGCTGCGCATCTCGAGTTAGTTTCAGACCTGAGCGCGCCCACCTTTTTAGCCGCGTTTCGTAGGTTTTGTGCCCGCCGCGGTACTCCTGCTCACATGTACAGTGACAACGGTACCAACTTCGTGGGTGCTAACCGGCTTTTGAAGAGAGAATATCAGGAGATCACCCAAAACATCAATCAAGATTTCATAAAAAATATCACAGACCTCCAGATAGTTTGGCATTTCAATGCAGCCGCTCACGCAAATGCTGGTGGGCTTTGGGAGGCTTGTGTTAAGAGTTTAAAACACCATCTAAAGCGTGTTTTGGGCGAGCAAAAGTTAACGTATGAAGAGTTCGCTACGTTGCTTCACCAAATTGAGGCGTGTCTCAACTCCCGTCCACTTTGTCATCAGACGGAAAACTCTGATGATGAATGTCTCACCCCGGGCCATTTTCTTGTAGGTGGCTCATTGCTATCAAGACCACAGACAGAACCAGAATCACTGACTCTGTCTAGACGTTGGCAAATGGTGCAAGCCATGAATAAAAGCTTTTGGAAATATTGGTCAAGAGAATACCTACAACAACTTCAGAGTAGGTCAAAATGGAGAACGCCCAATCAAAATCTAAAGGTAGGAGATGTAGTCATAATCAAGGAGGACAACTTGCCTCCCGGGAAATGGGCACTCGGTAGGATTCAGGAAGTTTTTCCGGGAAAGGACGGATATGTGCGAGTCGTTTCATTAAAAACTAATAATAAAATTATAAAGCGACCCGCGAACAAACTTATTTTGTTACCAGTGCAAGAGTCAGCATCAGAACAAAACGTTAAAACATCATCTTTATCATCAATCGATCATTCAGATCGGCATAAAAGTTCGAGTAGTGATAAAGCCCCGAGGAACACACGCAGGCGTGGTTTGAACTTGAAAAACTTCGTTATTAATATTCTGTTACTATTTACAATGTTCATTCCCCCTAGTATTCAACAGTCATCCAATCAATCACCATTCTATAACATTACCCTTCTTCAACAAAATCAAGGTCTATTTTTTGATAAAATTGCGGACCTCCAATATGTTAAGGATGATTGGAAACTAATTGTTTATTATAATATGTCAACTTACTGGGATAGCGTCTCGAATGCAAAAAATTACATCAAAAGAATCAAAGAGCTATGTTCACAGGTCACTGAACAATACTCAGATATCATTTTACAACTACAGAATGAAGTAAACGAAATTGAACATTATAACTTATTATTGAAGACTCATGGTTCATTGCGACAAAAACGAGGATTGATCAATGGAGTTGGCTATCTAGCTAACACTTTGTTTGGTGTGCTAGATGAAAGATTTGCAGATCAGTATAAAGGGGACATTGAAAGGATTGTCGGCAATGAAAACCATCTTCAGTTATTACTCAAGAATCAAACATCGGTCTTAGAGTCAGAGTACAACATCCTGCAAAGAAATGAGAAGGCAATGAAAGATCAGTTCTTCACAGTTGGCCAACGTATGAGAAGTCTATCAGAAGATTTGAACAGGGTTAAGGTAGCTTCTATATTGTCATCATCTATCCTAGAAGCAAATATCCTTCTATCTCAAGTAAGGAAGATTCAAGAAGCTCTTATAGACACCGTCACGGACATCACTCATGGTCATATCGATACAAGACTGCTGTCCCCGGAACAACTGCAGCATCAGCTCAACATCATCTCAGGACAGCTGCACGGAGATTTGACCTTGCCCGTCGACAACGACAACATCAGAGATATTTATAAACTTCTGAAAGTTGCTGTTAGAGTCATTTCTAATTATCTTATTATTGAAATTAAGATACCCCTCATTAGTAACGATATTTTCGAACTTGATAAAGTTATCCCTGTACCCCTTATCAAAAATGATTCATCTATTCGTATCATGCCTCTTCACCCCTATATCGCGTATAGCCTAGAGAAGGACAACGCTTTTTTCCTATCCGAAGCAGATATTCAGTCATGCATTCACGTCACAGACATCAGACTTTTATGCTCGCTAGATTTGCCTATCTACGATCTAAAATCAAAACAATCATTTTGCGAAATTCACGCTCTCAATGCTCACACCGAAACTTATATGTGTAAAACAGAAACCAATTCATGTCAAAATAATTGGAGTAAATTACATCATAATAATGATTGGCTGTTTTCTTGCTGTTCTACATGCTCTATACGTATCTACTGCGCGGCCCAGATGATGGTGCATCGGTTGTCAGGAAACGGTATAATCACTATTGGAAGAGGTTGCACGTTAAAAGGAGATTCATTCAGTTTGTATGCTCATAACAACTTTTATCGGAGTATGAACCTTCAACCAAATGTAGTCGTGCCTAAAACTTCGATATTGAACTCTATTTTAAACACTACAGTGCCTGATACTGATAGCCTGGGATTAGGAACATACGGAAACAATCATACATTTGTAGTACTGAAGAGTCAGCTTGACGATTTGAAAGCGCAAGAGATACAACCTCTGGTCGTCCATAATATTCATCACTATACGGTCCTTTACTCCATTCTTGGAATTTCAATCATCATAGCTATCGTCTTCACATCACTGAGGGTACGCCGACGATGCCGGACTCACCGTGTCAGGATGGGACCTCCTCCCTCTCCTGCAGCGGCAGAAGCAGAGGGTACCGCGAGTGTCAGTGATAATATTGAAACGATTCAGTTAAATAAGGTGAAAAGTAAATCAGTGCAAGCGTAAATAGTGTCGATATGAGTACGTCACCCACGTTCCCGCGCAATATTAACGTGGACTCTAAATAAATATTTCGTTCGGTTGAATCAAACTAACACCATATTGTATTTCACTTGTATCATCTAACAATCAATTATAACATTTAATTTAAGATGTCATTAGTCAATGTATCTTAGCTCGGCATCTTCCTCGCTGAGATGCCAAGATGTTCAATCTATTGAACAGTACTTTTAATAAGTAGGTCAGGCAGATGCCGACTCAGTAGTTTTAACTTCGTTCATATATTTCAAGTAATCGTATTTAATATCAATAAACCAGTCTAATTCAAGTACTCAACTTAGGTGGTATTATTTCAAAACCTCTCTCCACACCACCAGAGCGATCAGCTCACTTCATCATCTATCATCAAGTGTAGACGTGGCATTCAGCCCCTACAGTGCCCGTAAAGGTCTACTTACTAAATAAACATATGAATCTTTGAATCTTATAACTGCCTTTTTTAGTGTGTGAATAATATTTTTAGGGATATTTAAAGTATATATAGTCCATTTGGTTAGGTATTTAAAAGAATGTAAATTATGTTGATATGTTTTTATTAAAAAAATGATTTTATAAATCAATACCTTTAGGAATTAAAAATTATTTATTTTATAAATTTTAAGTTACTTTTTTTGTAATTTGCAAAAGTATTGATTTATAAAGTGTACATTTCAATAAAAAGTTACATTCTTTTAAATACTTAAACAAATGAATTATATGCTTATGTGAAGTGTCTGGGGTATAACAGCTGTTATATTTATAACTATTAGGTACTATCCTAATTATTATTATTATGAGCTACTCTTCTGAATTTATCATATTTTATGTCTCTGAGTGTACATTATTACGAAGCTGACTGTACTGGTACACTCAGCTTTATTGTCTCGGAGCCCGAGGTTTCGTGTTTCAATATCCTGAGACGCTACCTTAAGTGTACCAAGAAGAAAACCTGTTTATACGCGAAGATTTTAATTCGGTTTGTCTTTCGTGTGTGCTAGTGGCCAACCCTGGTGTCAGATTTTTCAAGCTGCCAAATAAAGGCTTCTGAGATAGCTTGACGACTACCGTACAATCATGATAGCCAGGACCAACGACTTTACGTGCCTTCCGAAGCAAGGAGTTCGTGAAATTTGTATGCCACTTGTGGTCACCCATCTAAGTGCGGACCTCGCCCGGTGTCGCTTTACTTGCAGGAGCGCTAGTAATGCGCAATCCCGCCTGGCTACCAAGCTTCTCTTGGATTCGGTCAAATTGTGTTATTTTTAAAGGGGATACCTGAATTTACCGGGTTCCAGTGCTGCCCCCATTTGAAATAAATCATTTGATAGGAAACGGAGACATCATTTAAAATTTTGTCTTGACCAAGCATTAGATAACCGTTCAAACCATTTTATGAACTACTGTTTACAGTTTAAAGTGAGAACGTAAAGGTATTTTACGCACAATTATTGCGAAAAACAGCCACTTTGATGTATGTGCGCGCTCCATGGCAGCAAATTTCCTTTTTTCGAGCGACGGAACGAATTACCATTGCCGTTTCCGCGGTGGTCCGTCGCTCTGTCTCTCTCGCTCTAGCAAATGACGGTTCTGAGCGACAGAAAAGGATAGCAGAATAGCTGTTCTGTCCACCCGATGAGTCCCAACCAAAGATTTAGAATATACAAGTAGTGGTCCCAACCCTAAGGTATACTAATAATTATGTGATGTCGAAAAATATTCATAGACACACACACACCAGCCAAAATATCCACGTTTTTAACACAGGTGTTATCTTAATAATCAGGTAGCCCCTTAGGGCTACCTGATTTTTTTTGGGTCCAGTGCTGCCCCCATTTGAAATAAATCATTTAAAAGAAAACGGAGACATCATATACATTTTTGTCTTGACCAGGCACTAGATACCCCTTTAAACTATTTTATGAATTACTGTTAACAGTAAAAAGTGAGAATGTGAAGCTTTTCTAAGCACTGGACGACACGTAAAAGATTTCATCTCTGTAGAAAATTTACCAACATTCCTTGATGAAGAAAGACCCCAAACTTCTAAAAACACTCAGTTACTTTAGTGGTCTATTTGTGACTTTACTGCATATTTCTTCAGATTTTCCAATAAAATAAAGTTTTGAGCAAAGGAAATAATATGATTTACAGGCGTTTTAATTTTCCAGCAAGTGAATGGTATCTGGAAAATAAAAGAGAAACATATGAAAAAGTAATTACAATCGTACTCGGGACCCAATCCGTGCGCTGTAAAGGCGCCGCCGAAACAGAAATTCGGTTTGCGTAATTTCTTTTGAGGTATATTTTCATTAACTTTTCCCGTATTTTTTGTACCCGGTTTTTTGAAAGCCGCTAGCCGTTTCTTTTATTTGGTAAATTTTATTTACTTTTTGAAAGCGTGTTCATAAATTTGAAAAAGGCCACTGCTGGACATAGTCAGTCCTCCCCAAATAGGCATGTATATCCAGTCATTTTTTGCAACCTTACTCTAGTATGTCATTACATTGTGCTTGCCGGTTCTCCTTCTTCTCGAGTCAAAAGGCTATAATAAATTTGACCAGTGTTTGGCCACGGCGACTCCCCGGTCATTTGTTTCATTAAGGCGGCCCTTCCCGACCGCTCTGTCGTCAACGCGAGCATATTTTAACAAGCTCGTTGTTTAATCCTGGGCAATGCTAGAAAAAGAGGCAAACAAAAAGAGAAAGATAGTGCCTTAGGGCACGGTTTGCATTCTAATGAATGTAATTAGTATTATTATTAACTATCCATTTAACGAATATTAACTATTCATAGGGTGTGGAAATTTCATAAAACTTGTTCCAGGTGACACGTGTTTATCAGTAAGCCTTACAAGTGTGTGAAGTAAATGTTTTGTATTCAAAATTTTCATTACATTTGTGAGGTTTGTATAGAAATATTTTCTTTACCTTTACGATTTATGAGTACTTTATGAACGGTCGAAGTTTGGCTAAAATTTGTGCAAAAAAGCAGATTTTTGGAGGCTTATACTGTCTTCATCAATTCATTGAAAGAAGATGTAGTAACAAAAATTGAGAAAGGAATGTTGACATGGTTCGGACATGTAGAAAGGATGGATGAAAGGAGATTCACTAAAAGAGTCTACAAAGCAAACTTGAGTGGAAGAGCGGGTCAGGGTCGTCCTCGACGAACGTACCGCGATCAGATTGCAGACGTTCTTAAAAAAGGAGAGGTCAGAAGTACCCGTAACCGGCGGGCATGCATGAAGAGAGTGATGAGTGTAGATGAAGCGAAAGAGGTCTGTCAGGATCGTAGCAAGTGGAGGTCCTTAGTCTCTGCCTACCCCTGTGGGAAACAGGCGTGATAATATGTATGTATGTATGTATGTATGTTATACTGTCTTTGTTTTTCTAAATTTAAATTTTTTATTTCGATAGTAACCTAGAAATAGCGCACAAAATATCTGTGAGTTCAAAAGTTTTCAAGAAAGATCAGATACAACGCTATAATCACGTACGAGCGTTTGTATGAAAAGTAAGGCGGGAAGGCCGCTCTTAAGGTCCTGTAATGTTCAAGAAGACATTATCTGAATACCCATATTATCCCAAGCCTTTAAATACTTGTCTGATTTTGATTAAATAATTATCCTTGCACCTTATAATACATGTTAACATAAATATATATCTACAAAAAATATTTATTTATTTATTAAGTTTTGAAACCGATCGATTTTCCAGATGTAAATAATTCCATTTACTGACAAACTAAGAAAATCAATAAAAATATCTAAATAAGAACATCATACAAGTACAAAACAGTACACCTATATCTCACCTATATCTCAAATAAATAGGTAAGTAACAATTTCAAATAAATCACTATGTAATGCACCTCAGTGCCTCAAGACGAAAGTGTTTAATCAATGTGTGTTACCAGTGATGACTTATGGCTCTGAAACGTGGTCCCTTACTATGGGTCTCATAAGAAGGCTCAAGGTCGCTCAACGGGCTATGGAGAGGACTATGCTCGGTATTTCTCTACGCGATCGAAACAGAAATGAGGAAATTTGTAGGAGAACAAAGGTCACCGACATAGCCAAGCGGATTAGCTCATTGAAGTGGCAGTGGGCAGGGCACATAGCGCGAAGAACCGATGGCCGATGGGGCAGAAAGGTTCTCGAATGGCGGCCACGTACCGGCAAGCGCAGCGTAGGACACCCACCTGCTAGATGGTCAGATGACCTGAGCAAGGTTGCAGGGAGGCGCTGGATGCAGGCCGCTTCCGATCGGTGGTTTTGGAAATCTTTGGGGGAGGCCTATGTCCAGCAGTGGACTTCCTGTGGCTGATATGATGATGATTATGATGACTATGAATTGGGGTGCATCATAAACGAGCGAATAAATAAAGAAATGAGATTTCCTACAAACGCAAAGCCATATATTTCGTATACTGTTAAAGACTAAACTGGATCACGAAACAGGGAACACAGTAAATGAGTCTGCAGTCATTAGAGCCGCCATCGATCTCAACTTAAGTCGGAACTATGCACAACTTGACGGAACAAACTACAATGGCTATTGTTTTGTTGATGTTCGAAGTAGTTTTTAGGGTTCCGTACTACTAAGATTTCGCTGTCCATCCGTCCGTCTGTCTAACTGTTATCAGACTGTACTCATGAACCGCGATAGCTGGACATCTGAAATGTTCACGGATGATGCATTTCTTACTAAAAACAGAATAAAATAAATATTTAAGTGGGGCTCCTATACAACACACGTGATTTTTGCAGATAATGGTACGGAACCCTTAGTGCGCGAGTGTTACTTGCTGGTCGCGCACTTGGCTGGTTAGTATTTACTACCACTCTGGTGTGGGAGAAACGAAAAACTTAGAATGTGCCAACTGCTTTCTTCCTTGGCGAAAAAGCAAATCGTGATATAGGCGATGCGGCCAGTAACCCATCACTATTTTGATTCCATTTACCTTAGTGCCCACCATTACGCTTAGCGTGGCCTTTGAGTCTTACAACCTTGGCTCTGTCTATTAAGTTAGGGATAAAGATGTTGTAATATAACTGTATTTATATAAGAATATCTGCTTATAGACCTTCAGTCGCATAATCTATGAACAATTGAAATGGTGTCTTCAACATAAATAACATATTCACATCATTAATAATAATCACACCCACACTCATTAGCGCCCCTTGTCCCATAAAGCCATCTGATTAATCGCCTAAGTTCATGCCTTTTGAGCGAACAAACAGACATTCGTATTCCGTAATGGAGCTATTACGGTATCATTATCGTGGCTCTAAATCTTCGTCTCGAATTCATACGGAAATTGAGCAGAGGGGGTTGTTAATGGGGTCTTCAGTGTGTTTGTCTAATAAGTAAATTTAGAGGTGCATTCGTTAGAAAACACGGGTTGTTGGGCGATTTGGACCGCGGTCCGAAACACTCGCGTGGTGCGATTTTTCAAACGCGGAGTCACTAAACGAACGGTTTTTTGTATGGAAAAACCATTCGTTTAGATGACTCCGCGTTTGAAAAATGGCATTTGTGGTTCATTTCACAAAATCTGTCTCTGAAGGGGTTCATTCGCACCGCAGTACGAATTACCCAAGAACTAAGTTGTAATGGGTCGTTTCGGACCACGGTAGGAAAAAAACAGTTCTCTTGTGGGTTGAATTAGGACAGAAAACATTATGTACTTTCATTACACATTCTTTATAGTACAATCAGGCAAAAATTATAGGTAAAAAAGAAATGTGGTGTCGTGGGACACCAGGTAGGAACGAAGTTCCTTCGGCTAATGTAGAATCGACACAATTTGCAAAAGAAAAATCGTGCTCAAAGGTATTATACACTACTCGCTTGTGTATACGACTGTCGCGCCTGCGCACGTCTCATTTAACGAGGTCATCCTTACGGTTTTACTATCACATTTTTTTCAGTTCGGTCGCGCAGCAAAATCCCTATCTCCTCCAAGCCTGCCGTAAGGAACTTCGTTCCAAAAATAATGTATAAGTCATGTCTTAAGCCCACATCGTAAACTTTTCGTCAATCACTGTAAATAATGTTGAATTTATTACTAATAGTCCATTTGTTTAGGTATTTAAAAGAATGTAAACAATCTTGACGTGTCTTTTTAATTAAAATACACTTTATAAATCAATACCTTTGCAAACCACAAATAAATTATGTAATTTATAAATCTATACTATAATAAAAGAGTAAAAAAAATGTGTCTGTACATTGAAAATTTTTCAAAAAAAAATATTTTGGGCGATGGAGATATAGTAATAGAGTAAGAAAATAAAAAAAAATGTCTGTCTGTTTGTCTGTTTGTCTGGAAATACTGGACGGATTCGAATGAAACTTTTTTTGTTATATAGCTGTGAAGCCTGGGCAACATATAGGCTATAATTGATTTTGGAAAATGGAACACATGATGCAGAACTATAATGGTCCAGCTAAACTATAAGAAATATTAAAATGCCGCCTTAGCAAAAGTTGTTAAGTCTGATGAGAACTTTTTGTTGAGTTATAATACAACTGGCCAAGCGCGAGTCGGACGCGCGCGAAGGGTTCCGTATCATAATCTATGAAAAATCACGTTTGTAGTATGGGAGCCCCCGATAAATACTTATTTTATTCGATTTTCAGGGTTCCTTACCCAAATGGGTAGAAACGGGACCCTATTACATAGACCGTCCGACTGTTTGTCTGTCTGTCACCAGGCTGTATCTCATGAACCATTATAGCTAGACAGTTGAAATTTTTATATATGATGTTTTTTTGTTGCCGCTGAACAAAAACATACTAAATCTATACTATAATAAAAGGGTAAAAAAAATGTGTCTTTACATTGAAAATTTTTCCAAAAAAAAAGTTGTCCGAAGAAGAACTTATAAGTTAAGTATTTGCGGACCTTCAGAGCATAACACACCAGAAAAATTCTTGGTTATGTGAACGCGCCATATTGACACCAAACAATTAAAAATCAATTAATAAAGAACTTATGACGCAAATTATTGTTAATTTCTTGGATAGTGTTGTTGACGACGCCACCAATTATCCAGTTTAGTTTCTTAATTCACTTGCAGCAAATGGACTCCCGGCTCACAAGATAAGTCTTAATGTTGGAGGGCCAATAATGCTGATGCGAAATTTGACTCCGCCGAAACTGTGTAACGGAACCCAACTTAATGTCTCAGCACTGTATGCCGAAGTTCAGCGGCTGAATTTCAGCCAGTGCATGCCTGCAATGTTATTTGCATTACTAGCAACACATAATGCCGAACTTCCGATGTTTTTGCCGTACCCGTACCCGTACCCGTTCCTCTCCCGCTCCCGCCGCCGCCGCCGCCGCTGCCGCCGTCACTGCCGCCGCCGCTTTCGCCGACACCGCCGCCGCCGCTTCCGCCGCCGCCACCGCCGCCGCTGCCACCACCGCCGCCGATGCCTCCGCCGCCACCGCCGACGCCGCCGCCGCTCCCGCCGCCGCTGCCGCCGCCGCCGCCACTGCCGCTGCGGCCGCCGCTGCCGCCGCCGCCGTCGCCACCGCTGCCGCCGCCGCTCCCGCCGCCGCCGCCGCCGCCGCTGCCGCTCCCGCCGCCGCCGCCGCCGCCGCTGCCGCCACCGCCGACGCCGCCGCCGCCGCTTTCGCCGCCGCTGCCACCACCGCTGCCACCGCCGCCGCCGCCGACGCCGATGCCTCCGCCGCCACCGCTGCAGCCGACGCGTCCGCCGCCGCCGCCGCCGCCGCCGCCGCCGCCGCTCCCGCCGCCGCTGCCGCTGCCGCCGCCGATGCCTCCGCCGCCGCTGCCGCCGCCGCTTCCGCCGACACCGCCGCCGCCGCTTCCGCCGCCGCCACCGCCGCCGATGCCTCCGCCGCCACCGCCGACGCCGCCGCCGCTCCCGCCGCCGCTGCCGCCGCCGCCGCCGCCACTGCCGCTGCGGCCGCCGCTGCCGCCGCCGCCGTCGCCACCGCTGCCACCGCCGCTCCCGCCGCCGCCGCCGCCGCCGCTGCCGCTCCCGCCGCCGCCGCCGCCGCCGCTGCCGCCACCGCCGACGCCGCCGCCGCCGCTTTCGCCGCCGCTGCCACCACCGCTGCCACCGCCGCCGCCGCCGACGCCGATGCCTCCGCCGCCACCGCTGCAGCCGACGCGTCCGCCGCCGCCGCCGCCGCTCCCGCCGCCGCTGCCGCTGCCGCCGCCGATGCCTCCGCCGCCGCTGCCGCCGCCGCTTCCGCCGACACCGCCGCCGCCGCTTCCGCCGCCGCCACCGCCGCCGCTGCCACCGCCGCCGCCGATGCCTCCGCCGCCACCGCCGACGCCGCCGCCGCTCCCGCCGCCGCTGCCGCCGCCGCCGCCACTGCCGCCGCGGCCACCGCTGCCGCCGCCGCCGTCGCCACCGCTGCCACCGCCACCGCCGCCGCCGCCGACGCTTCCGCCGACGCCGCCGCCGCCGCTTCCGCCGCCGCCGCTGCCGCTCCCGCCGCCGCCGCCGCCGCAGCTCCCGCCGCTGCTGCCGCTGCCGCCGCCGATGCTTCCGCCGCCGCTACCGCCGCCGCTTCCGCCAACGCCGCCGCCGCCACTTCCGCCGCCGCCACCGCCGCCGCTGCCACCGCCGCCGCCGATCCCGCCTACGCCGCCGCCACCACCGCCGCCGCCGCCGCCGCTCCCGCTGCTGCTTCCGCTCCCGCTCCCGCTTACGCTCCCGCTTCCGCTTCCACTCCCGTTCCCACTTCCACTTCCGTTCCCTCTTCCGCTCCCGTTTGCGTTCGCCGCAGACGCGCCAAAGACGAAAGATTGAATTCTCATATCGGCACATCACTACTGTCCGGCGTTTCCACCGAACTTCAGCGGCTGAACTTCAGCTTATTTAGTGTGTCATCCCCACCGAACTTTAGACACTGAACTTTACCCGCTAAACTTCGGCATAGTCTGCTGAGACACTTAAAGTTTACTATGAGTGGTGCCAGTGAAACTGTATTTATTCCGAGTATGCTACTCATCCCCAACAATTTTCCTTTTGAAAATACACAGTTCCATGTGTTTACTTGCTTTGCTATGAAAATAAGTCACAGTTTTAGAAGCTTAAAGCTGCTTATGTCGATCTAAGGACTGGTTTTTCGCATGGCCAACTTAATGTGGCTTTCTCCAGGGTTAGTAACACTTCAGCACTTTTCATATTGGCTCCCGAAGGAAAGAATTAAAATAATATTGACTTTTAACTCCTAACACTGTTACAAGTACTTTCTTATCTCTCTCTCTCTTTCTCTCATTAGTTTTTATTTATACGCCGGAGTCATAAAGTCCACGCGAACGAAGTCGCGGGCATCAGCTAGTTATAAAATAAATGATTTGTAATTTGCGAAGGTATTGATTTATAAAGTGTATATTTCAATGAAAAGACACGTCAAGATTGTTGGCATTCTTTTAAATACCTAAAAAAACGCACTATATGTGATGTTGATTAGTAAGCAAAATTTTGTGCATAGTAAATACGTGCATGCAAAAAGATGCACACACATTCCAAGAATCGGACCTACGAAAAGAGCATTGGGTAGTGGTCCGAATCGACCCATTCCAAAATTTGACGAACTCCGTGGCGAAGTGGTCACCATGCTAGTCCGCCACCCAGAGGACCCGGGTTCTATCCCCAGTCGGGGCAAGTTGGGAAATGGTCTTCAAATTGTCCTGGGTCTTGGATGTTTATCTATATATGTATATGTTATAAAATATAGTATCGTTGAGTTAGTATCCCATAACACAAGTCTCGAACTTACTTTGGGGCTGGCGCAATCAGTGTCATTTGTCCTTATATATTTATTTTATTTTATTAATATACTGGATTTATTTTAAGTTTGAGTTCAGTCCATGTTACTGAAGAACTTTCCCCAAGGAACAATATCGAAAATTGATGAATAATTATTGGACTCCCATACAAATTAACCGATCAGCTAATCAGAGTTTCTATAGAACGCTAAAAATATTGAACACTTTTTAGCCAACTTAAAAAAGGATACTACCAATTCCAATGTTTTTTTTAATAACCTCCTTAGTCCCACTGCTTGGCAAAGGTCTCTCCCATTTCCTTCCATCTGTCTCTGTCTATTGTCATTGCTAACCAACCACGCTGAAAAGCGTCCAGGTCGTCGCGCCAATTCTTTCTCAGCCTTCCCCTGCGGGTTTGCCCGGAGGCATTCTACTAACATGACCCGCCCAATCCCATTTTAGCTTTGCAGTCTTCTGTCCAACATCGGCGATTCCTGTCAAGGAACTAAGCGTGATATTTGAGACTCGATCTAATCTTTTAAAACCTAGTACACTGCGTTCCATTGCTCTTCGGCATACTTTGAGATTTAGGTTTTTAAAAATTATAATAAAAGAATACACTATTAATTTGACCCAGGAAACTAACAAATTATGTGAAGTAGGTCAGCCTGCCACCAATACCAACACGATCAACACATCACGTGGCACATCAAAGGATTTGGCAATTAAGCTTTTAATTGCGTGAAAGCCTCAACCCAGCTTTCCATAGTTCGGAATAATTAATGAAATAGAGTAACGTTTGAATCGTTTAAGGAGGCCCTTCCCGACGGCTCTGTCGTCAACGCGAGCATAGTTCGAAAAGCTTGTTTTTTCATCCAGGGCAATGCTAGAAAAAAAGCAAACCAAAAATAGAGAGATAGCACCTAAGGGCACGGTTTGCATAGTATTGAATGAAATTAGTATTATTATTAACTATCCATTGAACGAATAATTACTATTCATAGGGTGCGGAAATTTCGTAAAACTTGTTCCAGGATATACGTTTTTTTTTAGTTAGCCTTACAAGTATGTGAAATAAATGTATTTTATTTAAAATTTTCATTAAATTTGCGAGGTTTCTATTGAAATCCTTTTTTTATTTTTATAATTTATGAGTACTTTTTGAACAGTCGAAGTTCAGGTAAAATTGGTGCAAAAAAGCAGATTTTTGGAGGCCTATACTGAACTTGTTTCTAAATATTTATAAAGTCTGCTTGGTAGTTTCTCCAAATGGAATGTATATTAAGATAACCAAGTGCAAATCGGACTCGTGCACGAATGATTCCGTACCATTATCTATAAAAAAATCACGTTTGTTATATCGGAGCCCCATTATTTATTAATATTTTATTCTGTGAAAATTTCGACTGTCTAGCTATCACGGTTCATGAGATACAGCCAGGTGACAGACAGACGGACAGCGGAGCCTTAGTAATAGGGTCCCATTTTTACCTTTTGGGTACGGAACCCAAATAAATGAAGTAAAGACGTTTTGGTGTGAAAGCCGAACAAACGTTCATTCATTGACACTTCTATTCAAATTTTCGTATTTATTATAATAGTCGTCGGTCCAGGTGGGATAAGAGGGCTCGCAGGGCTCTCAGCTCTGCATTATTGGCCGTGCAGAGAGTAGTCTTTAGAACTTGTGCTCCAGGGGTTCACGCTGCGAGTAACTTCGGAGAAAGCGCAGAACACCTCTCGACACCCCTGAGTCGCCTGCACCGGTGTTGTTCCTTTGCCGGCAACTATTGTCAGCGCGCTTGAGGGGCCCATCTAGTGGGCGGCAAGCCACCACCTGCCTACTAGTCAGTAATCATGATTATGGCAGGTGACTTTTCTATTACAATATCCCAGCATCAGGCCATCCTAATCTTATTCCATAATCCATCCCTTTTTGATGCAACAGACCTTTCTCCTGCCTAAACATATTCAAGGGTACACCTTTCATAACTTCTCCAAAGAGTATCCCCAAGCCTCCCAAAGAACCGGGTAAAAGATCCGCGATTCCAAAAGGAGATACAAAAATATATTTGGGCTATCTCTGGGCCGGAGCACCTAAATACCAACTTCTTCCTTTTAACCATATTCAAAATTGAGCAACTCGTATAATCGACGATGTGACTCTCGTCGGCCTTCTTGATCCTCTGGCTCTACGTAGGGATGATGCATCCTTGTACATTTTTTATCGCATTTATCATGGGGAATGCTCTGAAGAATTGTTCGACTTAATACCTGCTGCAAAATTTCACCACCGCACCACCCGCCTGAAATTAAAATTTCATCCACACCACTTGGATAGTTGGCAATCGACCACCATGTGTTTTAAAAGGAGCTTTTTACCACGTACGACCGAACTGTGGAATCAACTTTCTGCAGCAGTGTTCCCGGACCGATACGGCATTGAAACCTTCAAAAAACGAGTCTATATCCTTGACCTTGACCTTCCTGAAAGGCCGGTAACGCTTCTGTTACACCCCTGGTGTTGCAGTTGTCCATGGGCAGCGGTGATTGCTTACCATCAGGTGACCCGCTTGTTAGTTTGCCGCATAGAGTACTATAATACACGGTGATTTTTCATTGGTTTTGGAGCCGAAGGTCACTTCATAAGGATCGTTCGTAAGACCTAATTAGCTAGTCAAAATAAAAATTCAGAAACAAAATATGTTGACTAAAACTCGAAAGTAAAATAGTGAGAACAATTAGTAGTACCGCCGGCCGGCTAGATTACGAGTTCATCAAGGTCATGCGTCAGGTATGAACGGGCATAACTACGTGGTCTCGATCGTAAATCATTTTCATAACTTTTTTATCTTATGTCATACACAAATTTGGATCACGTATATGGATAGTGCAATTTATTTACTACATGACATTCTTTTTTCCAAAACCAATGAAAAGTCAGCGTGTATAACTGAAATAGAGCGCCATCTCGCGTAATTTTTGTGCCAAAAATTTAAGCTGCAATGCAAACCTGCACATGTAGTGTCATCTATTAATGTTATTCCAAAATAAAATAAAATTCAAATATAAAATCAATTTGCATGGAGGTGCAATTTGAAACCTGAGATTCCTCAGATCTCTATTAATTTGAGTCTATTGCGTTAACCACTAGACCATTCAGGCTTGGTATTGCACATGCGGAATTATCGCTTATAAAGTTAACACTAAATTAATAGAAAAACGAATAAAAGACTGTATTTTTAGCCATTGTGGAGAATTGAACCTGAGGACTCCTGAATAGTTTAGGACGCCTAAACCGTTCCACCATTCAGGTTACGTACTATAAATTTGAAATTATTGGTTACTATACCGTAAAACGGTAGAATAAGAAAGCATGTAGTACGACATCTATACAAATTCTAGGAAACTATTAACTAAAAGTGGAAAGTTTTGATATTTAGTCCGGGATAAGATTAAAAGATAACGTCATTCAAAACAAAAAATTCGCAGTGTATGGGACTTTTACCCCCATGGTTTGCCGCCCAATGACATAAAATAATAATAATATGATTTTTAATAAAAGACTTTATACTAACGAATGCAACCAGGTATGGGTATGTCTTAATATACTCAATAATGAATAAAGGTGAATAGTATACTAAATCATTTTGTATTAATCGTGTTCGAGTTAGTTCCGGGTGGCGTCGGATTAAGCCATTTTCCTGTCACAAAGGTAGATTAGAGCTATAAGCGCCTTTGATGAACCCTTATCACCAATTAATGGAGTAATTTTGTGAAAAGTTACACGACTGAGCGATTTGAGGGCCGCCGTTGCTTAATTACCTATCTTGATTTACACGCCTTTATAACGCCACGTCTTTATACTTAACGAGGCAGACAGAGCCCTGAGCCCAAACCCAAAGGCCGCATTTAGCGCATCTTAGCTGTAATTTTTATGAAATGCCATGTAGACGCGTAAGTAACTATGTGGACTGCTCTATATAGATATGATTGTGTATTTAAGCGTAAATAACCAAAATAAAAACGAATATGAGACAGTGTTGTTGACCATATATTTAAATAATTTATTGTAGCAAGTAAAATTAATACTTATTGTTACTTATTTTAACATTTGCTATACCTGAAGAGGTCAATAAGAAGGACTGTATCTAAAAATATATAACTCAAAGGTGACTGACTGACTGACATAGTGATCTATCAACGCACAGCCCAAACCACTGGACGGATCGGGCTGAAATTTGGCATGCAGGTAGATGTTATGACGTAGGCACCCGCTAAGAAAGGATTTTGATCAATTCTACCCCCAAGGGGATAAAATAGGGGATGAAAGTTTGTATGAAACTTTGTCAATTTTAAACCGATCGGGCTGAGACTTTGCATGCATAAAGCTACTATGACGTAGGCATCCCCTAAGAAAGGATTTTGATAAATTACACCCCTACGCGAGCGAAGCCGCGGGCAAAAGCTAGTTAATTTATAAGACTATATTGTAACAAACTTTTATTAAGCGAATAAAGAATTGAATTGAAGTGTTGGGACTAATTTGGCAACACGAAACAGCTCTTTTCTATACTGCTATCCTTTTCTGTCACTCAGAACCGTCATTTGCCAGAGCAAGAGAGAGCGACGGATTGACGCAGAATAGGCAATGCCATCAGCCTTGCCGATTCCAAAGCATTTCGTCGCTCTGTCTCGCCCTAGCAACGCAAGTTGCATTGCGTGTCTTGCGTTGCTAGAACTGAACGACGCGGAATCCGCAATGCTGTGGTGCGATTTTTTAAACGCGGAGTCACTAAACGAACGGTTCTTTGTATGGAAAAACCATTCGTTTAGGTGACTCCGCGTTTGAAAAATGGCACTGATGCGTTCCGCGCACTCTCTCACTCTAGCAAGGCAAGTTGCGTCACATGTCTTGCGTTGCTAGAGCGGACCGCCGCGAAATCGACAATGCTAATGCGTTCCGCGGAATCGACAATGCTAATGCGTTCCGCGCACTCTCTCACTCTAGCAACGCAAGTTGCGTTGCGTGTCTAGCGTTGCTAGAGCGGGACGCTGCGGAATCGGCAATGTTGATGCGTTCCGCGCACTCCTCACTCTAGCAACGCAAGTTGCGTCGCGTGTCTAGCGTTGCTAGAGCGGGACGCTGCGGAATCGGCAATGTTGATGCGTTCCGCGCACTCCTCACTCTAGCAACGCAAGTTGCGTCGCGTGCCTTGCGTTGCTAGAGCGGAACGCCGCGGAATCCGCAATGCTGATGGGTTCCGCGCACTCCTCACTCTAGCAACGCAAGTTGCGTCGCATGTCTAGCGTTGGCCGCGGAATCGGCAATGCTGATGCGTTCCGCGCACTCTCTAACTCTAGCAACGCAAGTCGCGTCGCGTGTCTTGAGTTACGTCAGGCCTATATCATTTCCCCCCCCAATGTGTTCCCGGTTTGTCGTACCGGGGGGGCTCAGTACCCGTGGTAGTCGGTGGCCACGGGGAAGCTAAGAGGAACCCGCGAGGGGGCGCTCCTGCTGGCGTGCACCAGCAGAGAGCGCCCACATTGGGGCGGCGGGGGAGTGGGAAGTTCTCCCCCCACCCGAGGAGGGGCGCTCCCGCGGGCTCGGCTTCGGCCTTGAGCCTGTAGGGATGCGCCCAATGGGGCGGCGGGGGAGTGGGAAGTTCTCCCCCCACCCGGGGTGGGGCTGCCGGGAGGGGAATGTTTCATTGCCCTCCCGGCGCTTCAGGCGGGGCCACACCGCCGTGGCTGTGGTGGGAGATCGGTCGCGGAGGAGGAGGAGTGTCGGTGTTACGTTGCCGCTCTCCCTATCCTCCGCGACCGAGCGGTGCCGCACCGTGTTTGCGGCGAGGGGCAAGCGGCGGAGCCTTTCATCTTCTCCGCCGCTGGGAGCCGGTTTATCTGGCTCCCATGGGTCCACAGGCGGTAGACTGCGTGGGAGTTTGCCGCCTCTCAATTGGGCCGAGGAGGTACGGCGCGTCCGTGAGTTCCGGACGCGCCGACTTGGTGAGTTGGGGGGCGCTGTGACGCCCCCGAGGAGGGGCCGCTTTGGCGGCCAGCCGCGCCGGGGTTCGCGGATGTATTTCCGTTCCCGTGTCCCCGGCAAAAGCGGTTGAGATGGAACTCCGGAGGTTTTTTAGTGGGTAGGCACGTCGCTCTGGCGTGGAGTCCCACATAACCCGACAGCCTCCCCCGCAGGCTGACGGGTATCCGTAACAGGGATCTTTCCTCCGAAAAAAAAAAAAAAAAAAAAAAAAAAAAAAAAAAAGGCCTATATCATTTCCCGTTTAGGTATCAAAATTATACCTACATATAAACTATGCGCGCGGCGACCACTTCGAAGGGGAAAATTCAGTTACTTGAATTGTTTGCCCAGAGTAATAAGAATGAAATTGGCTTACAATGGCTGTTTAGGTATCTAAACGAAGAGATGAGGAATTCTGACGCGAGCTACATTAAACCATAGCACTAACTACATAAAGTAGATATTCCTTTGAATTTCCTTTCTGAGTAAAACTTCTGTACTAGTACTTATTCTGTGGTCTTGCGTTGCGTCAGGCCTGTGTCATTTCCCGTTTAGGTATCGAAAACTTACCTACATTTACACTATGCGCTCGACGACCCCTTCGAAGGCGAAAATTCAGTTACATGAATCGTTTGTCAAGAGAAATAAGATTGAAATTGGCTTGCAATGGATGTCTTGGTATCTAAACGAAGAGGTGAGGAGTTCTGTCGCGAGTTAAATTACACCATAACGCTAACCACATTTAGTAGATATTCCTTTGAATATCTTTTCTGAGTAAGACTTCTGTACGTGAGTAGTAGTACTTATTCTGTGGTTGCGTGTGGTTTGTTTATTTTGTAACACTTAGGGCCGGAACAGACGTGGCGCAAGTTGCGCCGCGTAACAGGGCGATGCAGAAATACTCTATCAACCCATTAGAATATTTACTCAGTAGATTGAGTAAATACCGGATAAATATCCGTATTTATCCATTTGGTGAGTAGATTGATTTATATGAGTTGTAACTCATATTTATATTCAAATTAATTATTTCATATTTTTGTGACAATTTTGAAACTTAAATCTAGTTTACACTTGCAATTCTTGTCAGAAAGTGTGTGCATACGCTATAATATTCTTGAAATATATGTAATCGTCAAATGCGACACTAATATATATGAAAATACCATACTAATCATACACTGAAAGTAGGCATTTTTGACTGATTATTATTTTTTTGCTGGGAGGTGTGCAAACACGTAATTATATGTTAAACTAAGTAAACAGACATCAAATGCGATGTCAATATATAAGCATGCTCTATTTACTCTATTTATTAAATCTAGTGAGTAAATACTCAAATGGGTAGACTGAGTATTATCAACTGCCCATCTCTAGCTGTTACGCGACGCAACTTGCGCCCCGTCTGTTCCAGCACTTAATGCTCGCTTCGTCGTAAAAGACAAACTTAACTACGACTTATCTGTTTTCCTAACAAGAAAATATAAAGTCTGTGTTTTTATAACAAGATTTGTAAACACGGAGTGGTAACAAGAAACAAATACATAATCAGCTTACTAATTTAAACGACATTGTCGTCGAATTTCAGAGGTTCTAGTCGATGTGAAAAGACGATTCAAATTGGTCGATAGTTGACGTTGAACTAGGTTGGTTTATACGAAGAAAATGGTTAAAAAACTAGCAACAGCACTCTCACAACCATAAACAGAGTCATAGATCAAATTTCACAGTTTAAAAGATGTTATTCAACGCAACGAGAACTAATTTATTTTGGAGTACTTATGTGTTTCCTTGTGATTATTTTGAATTTGTCTTAAATAGTTAATATTGTTTCGAGAGTATACTTTCGAAATAATGTCATTTGGTCATAATATTATTTTTACTTAAGAAATAATTGTTAAACTCAAAACGTCACAACATGTTTTTGTTATAAATTGTCGACTTTTTCCTTATTTTATGATTGATAAAGAAAATAACAATACAGCCGCCTGATTCGACAGCAGAATCCAATCGATCAAATTTAATTTAATAAACACTTAAGGACAAATCACATTTATTGAGCTAGCCCCAAAGTAAGCTTAATCTTATGTTATGAGGTATCTAACTCAACGATACTGTTGGAATATCTGTTCGGTATGGGCCAAATTAAAATACTATTTAACTGGCGAAGTATGAAATTAAATTATTTTAACTTTTACTTAAAAGTAAATGACACCTAGCACACAGCATAGAGAAGAGAGATGACATATGTGGGGCTTCCAGCACCAAAAGTATTGACAGCCATAGTACAAAAATAAAGATTGATTTTTGCAAATAAATTAATATAAATCAACAGATACTAAGTATATTTTATGATAAATACGTATATAAGCATATTTATATATACGTATATTTTATGATAAATTTATAATACACCCATGACCCAGGAATATTTGAAAAAGGCCATTTTTCAACGTACTCTGCCCAGGGATCGAACCCGGAACCCACGAATGGCAGACCAGCTATTATGATTTCATTTTGGGAAAAGCTTGCCATTCAACTCGACCACTCTGAACCGAGTTAAATAACGTGAAACAAGAGCTTCAAATTAATTCTCCAATTATTCGGGCGGCAGGGTCGCCTTTCAACCATTCCCTTCAAAGAGAAAAAGCGTGATGAATCCCAAATGAAGGCCACTTTGACTCAGATTTTAAAGAACTTTGAGACACGGATTCCCTTCTAGCGATTTAAATGGTTTTGATACAAAGAAATTTGCGGCTTTCTACTAGATTTTATACTTTTAAGACTGAAATAGTAATGAAGAATTAAGTTTAGTTCAAGTTTTATTTAATTGCATAGTTTAAATCCAATTTAATTTTGTTTAATAATTAATTTTTATTAGTGTTTTAGCCTACGAAACGCCATGAAGAGGCCGAATAAAGGCTGAACAAGATGAAGAGTGTTGTAAGTAGTGAAGTTAAAGCCGGAAAGCGGACCCTAGGCTTCACAGCATTACAGCTGAAAATGCACCTGGGAATACTCTGAGATGAGAGAGAGAGAGCGAGATGATAATATGTCACACTTGTTTGACACAGGTAAACGTGTACCATACAGAGATGGGTTATAATTCTATGGTACCATTAAATTATGAAATGCACCATCAGTCTGCTAGTTTCCAACATGTCAAATCTGATTTTTTTTTATAATTATTATACGGCTTTGAATACTAGTCCTTTAGAGCCAATCTTTATTTTATCACTTCTTTATTCCTAATCCTAAATAATAAAGGATGGTGTAAGTCCTTTGCTTGCTTCAAGGGAGCTTCTGGCAATAAATCTATACGGGTCCACTGATTTTCATAGCCGAATGAGTGGCGGACGGCGCCTAAAGACAGTCCGCAAATAAATATCACTACACTGTGAGTGTCCACTTTAACCATTTCACATATTGTCCATGAGCATGAGCATTTATAACACTAAACTACACCGATTTCATATAATAAAGTCCACTAGAATCAATTTGCAAAACAATTTAAAGCAAACTCTAACTGAACCACTTGACTTCCCGCCAAAAACTCTGTCAAATCTGATTACTTTTTCTAAACGTCAAAACAATCATTTTCTATGTATTATTTGTATGCAAACCGTCAAATGACAAGTCAAATATCGCTCTTAATATCAGTTATTCTGCATTCATAAATCTAAAATCACGTTTAAAATGGACGTCATCATCATCATCAGGTCTTTTTGGTCTCAACTGCAGGAGCACGACCCTCTCTGTACTACCAGAGCCATACTTGGCCAGAGCAGCCAGAGGATGTGGCCTTCACTCTCCACGCTGGCCAGACGCGTTGGAGAGGTCTCATTGATGTTTAAACTTTGTTTAGCTTGTGTTTCCTAAGTCACCTTTTACGACATCTACGGAACGACTTGGAGTGGTAGTATTCTACTCTGCCGGAAACCACACGGCGAATAAAAATGGATGTAATCAAAGACAAATGTCATTACTTTGTAACGTTTTCCTCTCTTAACAGTGCCAAATGATTTATTCATGACCCAGAATATTACCCAATTACTACCCATCTACCTACTATTGCACAGCAGTACGATTAATTTGAAATACAGCTAGTGGCAATACACGTCGGTGATTTGTCTGAGAATGTATTTAAACATAAACTGGAGCATAAAGCGTAGATCCAATAAGACTCGTTAATGCAGAACTGCATACGATTCTTGCTTTATGGACTAAGGCTGCGTTTACACAGGTAGACGAAGCGTAACGTAGCGCAGCGTAGGACGCACCCTTCTACAATACAACACAAATAAGCTGAACTAAAATGGCGCACTTCAATTTGACACCTCGTATTAGAAACTGTCTAACTATTAAAACCTTTAAAGTTAAATTAAAGAATATATCTTAAGTGTTCAAAAATTGTAATATCTTAATTATTAGTATTTCAATTTATATTTATTATTTTTGAAGCTATTCAATTGATTTTATTATTTTTGTTTATGGACCAACAGAATTGATGAAGCGCCAGCCTAGATTGCTTGTTTAATTATTATTTTTATGTATGTGATGTTTATTTTAATTTTATTTTGTTTATTTGGTGTCCTCGGAAGACCAGCGTTGTGGTCAGAAGGCCACAACATTATGCTGAGAGGAGGCCTTTTTGATATAGGCACAAATACTTTAATAGCTTAGAACTGTTTTTATAATTGTTAACCCTGTTTATGATATATCAAATAATATTTTTCTTTCTTTACTTCAAAGCATATTTGTACAATTTACGTAAATTGCCCGAAAATGGCGGTCGTCGGCGCATTATTTGTACCTGCCCCGATAACCGCCATTTCGGTTCCACCTACGTGCCGGGGATTTGTACAAAAATGCTTTGAAGTCCGCCATTTTTGTTCAACTTATTTGTGTCGCATTGTACTACGTGGTCGGATGACTTTAGCAGCGTTGCAGAAAAACGCTGGATACAGGCCGCTTCTAATCAGTTGTTTCGGAAAACCTTGGAAGAGGTCTATATCCAGCAGTGGACTTCTTGTGGCTGTTGATATAATAAAATTATGATGATAATCATGACGAAGGCAGACAATTGACTGACAACCCAGTTTGCCTCCAGTACTAACATTGTATTTCCTGCACTTTGGTCTGTCCAATTTGGATGTAACTACATATATGTATAATTATTTTATGAGAGAAATTTTGGAAAATTAATCTCTCTTTTATAACTGACTTATGTAGTTTTCATTTGTATTGTGAACTTCAAAAATTTTTACTGTGCAAAAACAAAACTGCTACGATATTGACATTCCTTAACCATGCATTACTGTCACAGTATAAATACTAGTACTCACGTACAGAAGTTTTAGTCAGAAAAGAAATTCAAAGGAATATCTCCTTAATGTGGTTAGCGCTATGGTTTAATTTAGCTCGCGTGGGAACTTCTCACCTCTTCGTTTAGATACCTAGACATTCATTGCAAGCCAATTTCATTCTTATTACTCTGGACAAACAATTAATGTAATTGAATTTTCCCGTCGAAGTGGTCTCCGCATGCATAGTAATAATGTAGGTATATTTTCGACATCTAAACGAGGAGTGACATAGGCCTGGTACTGTTATTGAGAGGGTTCATAAACTAAATTAATTAAAGTTTGTCTAGCTTAAAATTGAAACCACTCAATCGCGCGTTAGGCAGTAGCTAGTCAACAGATCTGGCCATTCCGTATTTTGACAAGCAATGAATGAATAACCATTGACGAAAAAAAAGTTGTATTTATGTGGGAAACGGAACGTAGTGTGCGAGCGAGAGGTATGAATGAGTGAAAGAGAGGAAAAAGATGCCAGATAATGTACGCGGAAGCAAGTGTCGGGTCTTTCCTATTTTTCGGAAATAAAAGTATAGTTCAAGCAGAGTTGGGCGTAGTTAACTACTATTGTGTAGTTTGATTACAAATTACAGTTACACGTAGTTAACTACAAGTAGTTGAAATTACATTAAATTTAACTAAAACAATTGCAACTACTGTAGTTGTAATTTGTAATTGTAATTAAGTAGTTATAACTACAAATTACAATAAGAATTTATTACCGCGGGCGTGTGTTAAAGGTGTTATATTTCGAAATTGTAAGTGTAAAAATTTGTAAGCAAGAAACGAAAATGTATAAGTAAATCTTTATAAAATATGTAATTTCAAAAAGTAGTTTGTAATTGTGATTACAACTACTTTTTGTAGTTTATAGTTCAACTACTTTTTCAATTACTTTTTGTAATTATGTAGTTGCGATTACTAACTACAAAATGTAATTGTAGTTAGTAATTAGTAGTTTAATTACATTTTGCCCAACTCTGAGTTCAAGCAATCTCTTTTACTGGGCAACCTTATCCCACATGTATTGAAAATAAATACGTGATTTGCTTTTTTTTATATCATAGGGCGGCAACAAACGAGCGGTGACCCGCTTGTTTGTTTGCCTGATGGTAAGCGATCACCGCTGCCCATGGACAACTGCAACACCAGGGTGTAACAGAAGCGTTGCCAGCCTTTCAGGAAGGGAATATGTAGGGGGAGAGGAGAGGGGAGGGAGGGGGGGCTCCGTCTCTCTCACTCACCGAACGAAGCATAGAAGCGGTGACGCTGCTACTCAGACGTCGATTTTCTGTGAGAGTGTGGTACTTCCCCGGACGAGCCGGCCCATTCATGCTACTAGCAAAACAGAGTCTTGCCGGTAGCGTGGCTGGGACTAGAACCGCTTTTATAATGCTTGTGCTAGAAGCGAGTGAGAACACAGCCTTATATTTATATCTCCACCAGGGAATGGATGCGGCGATGCGCTGGGAGATTTAAACCAAAAGTGGACGTAAACGTTAGTGTGGTGGTCATGTCAATACTTCAGATATTCCAATTCTGAGATATTTATTTATTCAATCTCGAAATAGCCTAAAGTCAAAGTCAATGTAGGATAAATTTATCTCTTATGGAAGGTCATTTTTTTTAAATATTATTTAAGTGCAAAAGCTAAAAACTCCTAGCGTTTCAGAACGACCACTGCTGGGAAGATTACGCCGAAAGAAACCCAGTTCAGTATTGGTCCCTACCCAGCCTGATGGGCTATGTTACAGTTACAATACAGACCTATGCTTCAATCTCTTTCTTTCGTGTATGTAGTGGCAACATTTGTGTCAGATTTTTTAAGTTGCCTTTAACTTCTTCCATACAATGATGATAGCCAAATGTTAAACGTTCCTTCCGAAACACAGGAGAGCTCGAGATAAATTTATACCACTTATGGTCACCCATTCAAGAATCCCCTTACCCTAGACTTTTCCATACAAACGTAGTTTAGCTTTTATTTTAAAATGACATGTGGAATTTCGGCAATATTTTGTAATTTTAAAGATATTGCATACATCTAGGCATATTATTAGTTTTCGATGGTCAAATATGAACTTGAAAGATAAAATGAGAGTGTAGAATTGTTCCATACTGATGGTAAATTTGATATGATACACTATATTCTCTTTTATGTTCATATTTTGACTGTAAAAACTGGTTATATGCCTTAATATATGCAGCAATTTGATATATACATATTATTATAATATGGCTATGTTTCATTCTTAAGGCGAGCATGGTTTGAAAAGCTTGTTGTTTCATCCAGGGCAATGCTAGAAACAGAAGCAAAGCAAAAAGAGAGAGATAGCGCCTTGGGGCTCGGTCTGCATTCTATTGAATGAAATTTTTATTATTATTAACTATCGATTAAACGAATATTAACTATTCATAGGATGCGAAAAATTCATAAAACTTGTTCCAGGAAATACGTGTTTTTCAGTAAGCCTTAAATCTTTTTTATTTAAAATTTTCATTACATTTGCAAGGTTTCTATCGAAATATTTTTTTACTTTTACAATTAATGAGTACTTTATGAACGGTCGAAGTTCAGCTAAAATTTGTGCAAAAAAGCAGATTTTTGGATGCTTATACTGACTTTGTTTTTCGAAATTTATTTTTTTATTTCGATAGAACCCTAGAAATAGCGCACGAGATACCTGTGAGCTCAAAAGTTTTCAAGAAAGATCAGATACATCGCCATAATTGCGTACGAGCGTTTGTATGTAAAGTAAGACGGGAAGGCCGCTCTTAACTAGGTGCCACGATCACGCAGTAACTTACATAAGTGACATAACTTTTACACGAAAACAAATAGCCAACACATGCGCCGACCCTTTTTGTAGCACAACAGCTGAGGACGACTACACGTACTTAATACTCATCTCGAACTGACATAAGTTATATAAAAAGATTTTTAAAAAAATTTAAAGAACAAAAAAAGTTTGACGAGTTTTTGGCGGGAAGTCAAGGGGTTCAATTGGAGTTTGCTTTAAATTGTTTTGCAAATTTATAATACGAAATTGGTGTAGTTTAGTGTTATAAATGCTCATGCTCATGGACAAATGTGAAATGGTTAAAGTGGATATTCATAGTGCGGCTGTAGTGATATTTATTTGCGGATTTAGCAAAGTTAGGGTTAGGGTTAGGAATAAAGAAGTGATAAAATAAAGATAGGCTCTGAAAGACTAGCCAGACTAGACTTCCAGAGTCGTAAAATAATTATATATAAAAAAAAGTTAGACATTAGTTTGTTTATTGCACCAAAAACGAGTTTTTGGCGGGAAGTCAAGGGGTTCAGTTGGAGTTTGCTTTAAATTATTTTGCAAATTGATTCTAGTGGACTTTATAATATAAAATCGGTGTAGTTTAGTGTTATAAATGCTCATGCTCATGGACAATATGTAAAATGGTTAAAGTCAAAAAAGTCTAAAACTCATAGTGCGGCTGTAGTGATATTTATTTGCGGACTGTGGGCGTCTTTAGGCGCCGTCCGCCACTCAACCGGCTATGAAAACCATTGGACTCGTATAGATTTGTCGCCAGAAGCTCCCTTGAAGTAATCAAAAGACATACACCAACCTTTGATTGTATAGTTAGGGTTAGGGTTAGGAATAAAGAAGTGATAAAATAAAGATAGGCTCTAAAGGACTAGTTTCCATAGCTGTAAAATAATTATATATAAAAAAAAAGTTTGACATTAGTTTGTTTATTGCACCTATGGAGGGTAAATGGAAGGAGAACTATCTTATATGGGGGATATTTGAAAAAGTGTCCAGCTGTACGCAGTAAATAACAGTTGAAAAATCCTCCAAGAGTGGCGCTAGCTGCAGCAAAGGGTATGGAATGAATGTAGCCGTTGGTGACAAATTGAAGTTAGCCGAGTCACAGAATTACTGGGTTACATAATTTTTGTGGCTAAATTAGTCAGCTAGTAAAAGTTAAATTTAATAAACGTTTCTTGTTTACGTTGTCCAATATATTTTGAAAAATATAACCTAAAATAGTAATTATGGCATCCATTTACCCTCCATAATTGCACCATAAACAGATTAATAGAAACTTAAAAAAAAAATAAGAATATCAATCCTTTATTGTAAAATACTCACTTAAAATACGATATAAAACAGGAATTATCCCAATAATAAATAAATTTCTTCTAGTCAACCCTAACTTCAGATTAGATTATGCCAAAAAAAAAACTTGTGTTTTTGTTTGAAAATAAAATGTATGCATGAATATCAAAATGCAAATCTCAACAAGAAAATAGACAAAGGTGTACTTATTAAGATAGGGATCCCTTCCAAGCTTGAATTGAGAGGAGATTTTGCAATACAGGGTAGAGAGCAGTAGTCACAATACTTATACACAAAAAATAACAATCCATTATACATATTTCAATATAAATTTATTTATTGCTTTTCACATTAGACATATAACTACTTTTGTATGTATTTATGTGTCTATTATATTTATATTTGTTATTATTTAATTATTGTATTTTACTCATGTACATCCCGTGTGCTAACGTTTCACTATACTCGTATTCTCGCCATCCATCGGTTGGCTGGAAGAAATCGCTTTTAGCGATAAGACCATCCGTTGTACATTTAAATGTCTTTTTTTATTCCCTGTATGTATTTTTTAATTACACTGGTCAACAAAATTTTGTCTCAAGGATACTTGCAGCGATTTCTAAAAGAATTCAGTGCATAAGACATGAACCTAGTTATAAAAAATGTGTAGGACGTATAAATTTTCAAATATTACACGTCAAAAATTCAAATTTCTTATTTTTTCGGCAATTTCAAAATTAAACCATAAATTCAATAAGGTGATTTTCAATTTAGTAATAGCAGCAAACCTTACATTTTACAATATTTTTTACATCATTGCTAAATTATTTATAAAAATGACTTATTACAGATTTTTTGCGGATCGGTATTACGCCGTATAAATATTACGATAACTTAAATCTTTATATATATCCATAGATAAAAAAGGTACAAAAGTAAAACAAATTTTGTTTTGATATAGAAGGCTAATTATATAATTTTTTGTTACAAAATTAAATAACCTGCACAGAAGCTATTTAATATAAATAATTTAAAATATCAGAAATTGGGGAAAATTGGATTTTTGATATAACATTATTCTCAATTCTGACCTCCTAGAAACAAAAGTAAATTATGTCCTTAAACACTATATAAAAATCTGTAAGAGACAACTAGTCTTACTCCAGTGGGAAAAAAAAAACTAAAATTTTGTCGACCAGTGTTATTATTATTATTTTTTTAATGTACAATAAAGTATTACTTAACTTACTTACTACACTTATACTATTTCTACTTAAAAATGAATACCCACACAATTCTATTAGAAATATTTTTTTAAGTATGCTTTATAATAAAAGATAAAACCCAGAGGTCCCGAGTTCGATCCCCGGTCAGGGGAATTTGGAAAATGGCCTTTTTCAAATTTTCCTGGGTCTTGGATGTTTATCTATATATATGAGTTAGTATCTCATAACACAAGTCTCGAACTTATTTTGAGGCTAGCTCAATCTGTGTTATTTGTACCTATATATATATTTATTTATTTATTTATTTATAAATACTAATTGAAGGTATACCGTTAAATACATTGATAAACCATATACTAATTAAAAGGTATGCCTTTAATTACTTTTCGATTATATTTCTGGTTTTTAATCGATTGTCAACTATTTTAATTCAGAGCAGCGTGCCGAGCTCGCCAGAGATTGCGAATTCTCCTGTAATAAGTCCTTACTTCAACTCTTGTGGATTTTTTGAACAGTAAGAACATTATTAGAGGCATAACTCTATAGCGTGTCACTATTCGAAGAGCCAAATATACATTTGTGTAAGATGTGTAAAGCAGTAACTCTATAGCCCAGTTGCATATCAAACTTACGTCACACATAATAGCTACGCCAACCAATGAGATAAGACGATTCAATTTTTCTGTTCTAGTTGCCGCTGCAGCAGAGGGCCTTGCGGACGTCAATATTGAAAAGAAAACAATCGCGTACATTATAAAATTAAAAATTAATATAATGCCAATAAATATATTTCGGAACAGAGACATATACGGAACCATGGAAAAAAAACGAAATCTGTCTTCAGTATTCAGATGATCCACATATCTTTTGATAATCGAAACTGCAAGCCATTGAATGATAGTGATGATAAAGTAGATGCCACAGATAAAGGCAGTGGCTTTGAGCTTCTCTGCTGTGATCCTCACGGCGTATACGAATACCAGCTTTACATAAGCTATAAGCACAGCACAGAGGGAACAGCATAAATGACCTTTCAGGAATATAAAATCATCAAAATAGAAATACAAAATAATTGGCAGCAAGTCATCTGGTAGCTGGTCGCCATATATAACTACCAAATAAGTAGTTAAATGCAAAGTACCGAGAAGGATCTGACATAAACCGATATAATGATTGAGGGTACGCCATTTGGGAATAAAAAACCAAATCAACAGCAAAATACAGAGACTAGTATATTGTGTCACTGACAGTATTATATCTATTGCAAGTTCCGTATCCAGATCCATTTTATAATTATCAATTCATGCAAATGAGATTTATAAAATATGATACTGTAACAGGCCTCCTTGAAACACACTATTTTCTGAATTGCTGTACAGGCCGCAGGGAGAAAAACAGAATAGCGAAGCTCGTGTAGGTTTGTTCTGTTGCAATTATTGATGCTAATTGTACAAGTGCTTCACGTATAATAAACAATAAAAGAATAAAAGCAAGGATTTATTTAATTTAAAATAGGACTTTACCAAATTACTTAATAATTTATTTATTTACGTGTATAATGAAAGATTATTTTAAAACTCAGAAGACCAAATGGCTTCACAATTTCACTGTTAGTACTTATATTTTAATTTACTAAAACATAGAGTCTGGGTCTTTAGAACTAAAAGAATAATAAAAATTAATCGTAGACAGAAATTTTAACATGACTGAACTATTGACAATGGGACAAAGCAGGTTAATAAAAAAAAAACTATTAACAACTTCTCCTAACTCAATATAACATATGTATACTCACTATGTTTATTTTATAATTTTAAGGTCCCTGTACAGTCACTGAGCGCGAAAGACGATGGTTCGAAGTACGGTGACACTAAAATACGGAGGTGCGCAGAACGTAAACGCGAAAGATCCAAAGAGCGAAACACAGGGGCGCGAAAGATCAGTACTGCAAAGAACCGAGGCGCGATATGATGATGAGCTAAACTTCAATCGAAAATAATTCTTCTTTCTTTTCTTTTCTATTTCTTGTTAGCCGTGTTATGTTCCCGGTGGATGTCACATAAAAATTCACCTAGAAAACTTTGCAATATGTGCTTTAGGATGACTACAATTGTTCATATCGAGTTCTTTTTTTTATATGCGGTCTTCTAAAGGCTTCTAGAATATTTATTAGCAGTTTTTATCTGATACGTGATTACTCGAATCCAGCTCCTATCCACCTGAATATCCTGCTGAAATTTTTAACTCTCAGCTTAGGTGCTAAACATGAAGGTTTATTTTGATTGATCTCTTTCAACTGAACACTCTAAAGACTTTTTATAAATGCAGTTAATTCATGCAAAGTAAATTTAAGCGATAAATTACTTGCAATTGTTAAACGTCCTATCACTAATGTAGCAAACAGTGTTTTGTTATAAAGTCATATCGTTAGCAATTTATATTTTGTAATTTGACTACTAATTAGAACACCAATTAAATTATTTTATTATTACGTTAACTTTATCAGAGTTCATTATTTTTCAGAGTCTATAATGAGCTTTATCTTTGATTTCTATATAATGCAATGTAAAATATAAAAAATATAGTTTCGTATTTTTTTCCATAAACCCCATATTAATTTTAGATACATATAACACTATCACTTCTTTATCGCTGATGGGGCAGACAGAGCATTTTAGGTTCTGTCGCTCTAAACAGACAGATCCCAGAGCCGCAAACTACAAAAACCGCAATTAGCGCGAAAGTAAATGAAAAGGTGGAAAAAGGAATGAATACCGCATCGCCTCTTAACATGATTCTCATTTATGCCCATTCTTTCGATCGGCTTTTACTATCTGTGTGGGAAGAGAAGCAGATAGTATATTTTAAGTTTTTTACTTGCAGACTAGCATAGAAGTATTTTTTTTTACCGTATAAAAAATGAAAGTAAAAAGAAAAAAAAAAGATTCAATCTTAAAAAACAGGCGTGTGTGTGCAGTGTCTTAATTTTTGCGGAGAAATGGTACAAATAAGCGACGCGATTATCTTATGGTCGTAACTAAAATTTTGCTGTTTTAACTTGAATAATAATGTTAGTCAGAATGCAATTCGACGAAATCTACGAAACCCTAACGATTTAAATTAAAACTTTTCTGCTCCAATTTGTTGAAAATAGTATTTTACAGGTGTTTCGCCGCGGGCCAACATGTCGTTGTTAAAAACGAGTAAAAAGTAGGCCGCGTTCAGTCCAACGTTATCTAAAGGAGGTGGGGGTGAAAATACTGCAAATGACAAATTTTTCGTTCCTTTCTGTTTATTTATTAAATGCACGGAACAGATTAAACTGAGGTTCAAACTGAATTTTATTTTTGATGCTTGAATCGGATTTTAATTATGACGGCTTATTCATTTAACTCTAAAATTCTTAGTAAGTGCTTAAATTCATTTATAAAACACCAACTGCTCAATTGTATTTTCATTTTATTTTAATCTACTAAGGCTTTTGCCCAGCCGTGGGA
The DNA here is from genome assembly GCA_943193695.1 of Acrobasis suavella. Classification (NCBI taxonomy): domain Eukaryota; kingdom Metazoa; phylum Arthropoda; class Insecta; order Lepidoptera; family Pyralidae; genus Acrobasis; species Acrobasis suavella. Next base: position 1,190,436 of record OW971939.1, read on the forward strand.
CAGAAACCTATGTCCCACGGCTGGGCAAAAGCTACCTCTACGCTTCCAATCACTTCTGTTGGTCGTTTCTTCTTCTTATCTCCTTCAAAATTTCGCAGCTTATCCGACAATCTTGATTTAATTCTTCATTCTAAGTTATTATTAAAATTTACCAATATAGGCAGTTTTTTAAAGTAAAATTTTTCATTATTATAATTACAACTCTCTTCCATATCTGTCGGTCTATAGTATTTGTTTATTTCGTCGCACCATCTAGCCCTGGGACAGCCTGGTTTCCATCTGCCGTTAATCATAATCATAATGTGCGCGCCAAGCTTGCACATTTCGGTTGCACGCGTCCACATAATATTATGTAGATCGCGTGTCAGCTGTTTTACTTTACATTTTGAATCAAATACAAATAACAATTTAGACTGTATCAAGCGGCGATCGAGAAATGACTATTGTTGCAAAAAAACAGTTTTTTTTAAACATGAAAAAGAACATGACAAAAAAAAAACGTTGAAAAAAACAAGGGTACTAAGTTGTTGTTTCATGATTATTTTTTTTTCAACATTGTGAAAAAAAAAACAAATTTGTTTTTTTTTTCATTTTGCATCCCTAGAAAGGACCCGTCACAACCAACTCTACAATTTAACTAATATCAGCAATAAAAAGTTTCTACGTGACGTGGTCTTGTGTCTCCATAACATCAAACAACCTCAACATCATCATCTCTTCATTGTATTGTGCCTAGGTGACAACCGAAGCCTGCACCGCACATAATGTTACGTAACGTTAACGTTAATGGTAATCACATAAATTATGATCATAATAATTTGTTTTGTCAATCACAGGTACAGCATAAATTCAAGCCTCGGTGTGTTGTGCCGTTAGGCATACAAAGTCATAAATTGTTTGGTAAAACATGCAGGTCAAAAAGATTTCTATTAACATTTACTTTCAATTAAAATAAATGTTTATAAGATACATATTATTAAAAGAAAAATTAATACTATAATAATTGGCCAAATGCGTGACACGCGCAGTGTAGAGTTCCGTAGTAACGAATGCCAACTTTGAGTACATGCCACTAAAAACGTCTAAAAACTAATTTTCTATTGAGTTTATATGAAATTTTCCTTTTTCGACTACATTTTATGAGTTGATCGCCTATAACTTTTTAATGTGTAAACCCTACTTAACTCTGATAGTTTTCCTGTAAATTTCGTTATATTTACTATAGCTGTTAATTTTTTCCGTTTAGCAGATAAAGGGGGGGACACTTGACTCTAACAAAAATTTCCACTTTAAAACCAAATTTTTCAGACACGGATTTCTAAATCGAAAAACGGTTTTCATAATATTATTGAAAGACCTATTTAACGATACCCCACATGATTGGTTAGTCGACGAGCTACGGTTAAAAATTTTTTTTTCAATATTTTATTTTACCCCTTTTTCCGCATAATTAATATACATACCTATACCAAATTACAGCTTTCTAGTACTTATAGTCGCTGAGTTAAACCGCGGACGGACAGACAGACAGACATGGTGAAACTATAAGGGTTCCTTGTTTACTACGGAACCCTAAAATGTCTACAGATTAGAAATCAATTGAGATATAATTTTACTAATAATACATATTAGTAAATATCAGGCTATGTAATAAAAATGTCGACAGTCAATAGTTTTTTTTATTACACTTTCTTATTACTTATTTTCCTTTTAGATAAAAACTTGACAATACAATTTCGAGATCAAAGAGCTAAAGTATTTCGAAATTCCAAAAAGTGAGATTTTGCTATCAACCAGTCAATTATGTCGAAAATAAAGTCTTTTGATAAAAGACAAACTCTTAATAAAGCCGATTCCAATCAGATCACAAGAGAGGACAAAGGATGGTGCAAATGAAATTCAAATTGTTATTGAAAAGAAAATGATCCTTCGCCTCACAATACAAGCAACGATAATGAAACAGAGACAAAAGGTCAAAAAAAATATAAAGAAACGACAAAAAATTATACACCCGATTTATAAATGTATTTCCTCCCGAATCACGGGAAAAAATAAACAACATCAAAGTAAATTTAAAGAATTATATCTTGGACATTATCTAACATTTCTCCGGTAAACGTATCTATTATACGTTTATTTTTATTACCCGACAACGGCAACCAAACGGAAGGGTAATGATTTTGGCAGTCTATGTAGGTATTTATGTCTGTTCCACCGTAGCATCCGAATCGTTTATCCAATTTTCATAAATGATATGTCAATCGATTCTCTATTTTGTCCGGATGACAGGTGCTACAATTTTTATGCAATAAATTTAAATAACGAATGCTATACAATGTGATTTTTTTAAACTTGAGCAAACGATATCTGCAATTATTTGACGAAATATTTTCGATAAAAAACCAGAAAATTTTTTTATTGACACTTTAATTTTTTTTTTCAAGTTCGTTTTTGACGTGACAACGTCTTATAAATTGGTTTGCCGGGTGACACTTCAAGAAACTGCGTTACGCTCCGCTCACGTTATGCGCTCACAATGAGAGCGAGTGAGAGGCACGCGTCCCTTCCACTCGGGCATTCAAAGTCGTTGTCACGTAAAACTTTCGCCCGTATACCGACTTTACAGGCAACCAATAGTTTTTTTATATTTTTATTTTTTTCTCTTTAAGTAAACGGCGTATTTTCTCCAAAGTTGTCTCATTTGAAAACTACAAAGTTTAAGAAGCTGAGAAAGTAAAAAATAATTAACAATACCAAACAGGAAATTAGTTAAAAAATAATTGACGAAAAAATTAAAGTGCCTGGATTTTTTAAATAACTAACATAACGTTTTTTTTTTCGTTTTTTGTCGATAATATTTCGTCTAACGCACATTTCGTTTGATCAAGTATAAAAAATACACATTGTATACAAAAAAGTGCGAGATTTTTTATTTTTATTTTGTTTTGATATCTAGTGGGGTATCAAATGAAAGGTTTTCATTGGCATTTTGTAAAAAATACATACATAATTCGCCCTAAATGGATCCTGAAGTTGGGTATTCGTTTTTAAATGTACCTAAATCTTGTTAAGTTTATGCTAGTACCATTCTAATAGATTAGTAACATAAGTACAAACCTGCATGGTGTATATATGTTAAGTATTTTTTTTTTCTTACATAAATAAATAAATATATAAGGACAAATAACACTGATCGAGCTAGCCCCAAAATAAGTTCGAGACTTGTGTTATGGGATACTAACTCAACGATACTATATTTTATAACAAATACATATATAGATAAACATCCAAGACCCTGGGCAATTTGAAAAAGGTCATTTTCCAACTTGCCCTGACCGAGGATCGAACCCGGGACCTCTGGGTGGCGGACTAGCATTGTGACTACTACGCCACGGAGGTCGTCTCCATTTCGTATCGTTCCATTATGTATCTTTAAATGGAAAATAACTAAAAAAGGTAATGGTTCATACTTCATATTTTAAATATTATATTAAGGGGCTACCTGAATTTTTCGGGGTCCAGTGCTGCCCCCATTTGAAATAAATCATTTGAAAAGAAACGAAGATATCATTTAAAATTTGGTCTTGATCAGACCCTGGATAACCCTTCAAACTATTTTATAAACTACTGTTTACAGTTTAAAGTGAAAACGTGAAGCTTTTCTACGCACAATTGCGAAAAACGGCCACTTTTGGCGTATGTGCGTAGAAAAGCTTCACGTTCTCACTTTAAAATGTAAACAGTAGTTTATAAAGTAGTTTGAAGGGTTATCCAGGGTCTGATCAAGACCAAATTTTAAATGATATCTCCGTTTCTTGTTAAATGATTTATTTATAATGAGGGCAGCACTGGACCCCGAAAAATTCAGGTGCAAACTCAAGACGGTCCACGGATACGATTATATAGATACTACTTAAAAACTAACAGATTTTATAATACTTCTACTCACTGAAGTACCGGCGCGTATTTTTTTGGGCATTCAAGTAGCAGTACGAAAGCAATCAAGAGAGAAATGAAGAAATAACTTACCTAACAATTTGAATTTATATCAAAAAGCAACTTTGTATCTTCAACATAAATTCTAGTGAAACTTTGATATTTTCACTGGAAATTGTTACACAATCTAATCATTGTTCGCTAGAGCTATAAAAGCTTTGTAGGATCCAGAAAGCAATAAATACTGCTACAGATTTTTTGGGAGAAGTACGAGAAGCTATTGTCGGTCTTGTTGTGTGGTTAATAGAAAATCGTTGGATGTAAATTTATAAATAATATTATTACCTTACCCTAAAAGCTATTTAACTAAAACTAATTTCAATCTAAGCAAGCATGCCGATCGATCGATCGATGATACGAAAGATCGAAAACCTGAAAAAGATGTTTGACATTAAGATGACATTGACGACCTCCGTGGCGTAGTGGTCACCATGCCAGTCTGCCATCTAGAGGTCCTGGGTTCGATCCCCGGTCAGGGCAAGTTGGAAAATGGCCTTTTTCAAATTGTCCTGGGTCTTGGATGTTTATCTAATATGTATTTGTTATAAAATATAGTATCGTTGAGTTAGTATTCCATAACACAAGTCTGAAACTTACGTTGGGGCTAGCTCAATCAGTGTTATTTGTCCCTATATATTTATTATTTATTAAGATTTATTCAAATTTATGATTACATTTATGTATATTGTCATATGTTCACGTTGTGGTGTTTTATGTCACGTTGTCGGCTCTGATACGTGGTCCCTTACTATGGGTCTCATAAGAGGCCTCAAGGTCGCTCAGCGCGCTATGGAGAGGGCTATGCTCAGTGTTTCTCTGCGTGATCGAATCAGAAATGAGGAAATTCGTCGAATAACAAAAGTCACATAGCGGATTAGCTCGTTGAAGTGGCAGTGGGCGAGACACAAAGCGCGACGAACCGATGGCCGATGGGGCAAAAAGGTTCTCGAATGGCGACCACGTACTGGCAAGCGAAGCGTAGGACACCTACCCACAAGGTGGTCAAACGACCTGTCGCCGGAAAGCGCTGGATGCAGGCCGCTCTTGATCAGTCATTTTGAAAATCCTTGGGAGAGGCCTGTGTCCAGCAGTGGACGTTATGCTGCTGAAATGAAGATGTTGATGAGAGCCGCTCGTCATTGGTCGGTTAAAGTAGCTTTGGTCACTCTAACAACAATGCCCTTAAGTGTGCTCAATATCTACATTGATTATTATCGACGACCTCCGTGGCGTAGTGGTCACCATGCTAGTCCGCCACCCAGAGGTTCCGGGTTCGATCCCCGGTCAGGGCAAGTTGGAAAATGACCTCTTTCAAATTGTCCTGGGTCTTGGATGTTTATCTATATATGTATTTGCTATAAAATATTGTATTGTTGAGTTAGTATCCCACAACACGCGTCTCGAACTTACTTTGGGGCTAGCTCAATCGGTGTTATTCGTCCATATATATATCTGGTCTCTTCGTCTGTCTGTAAGCTGCTCCTGAACGGAAGTTGAAATCTGAACAGATATTATTTAGATTTGCTAATGACAAAATGACTTAGAATTTTGTAAATTTTAAAATTTGTAAATGTAATTCAACATTATAATTCTTAATTAATATAAGAACACTCAAAGAAAAGTTAGAAGTTGGGCTCTACCAGGACATTAAAAGAATGGCAAAGAGATAAGATAAGACGACTGCAGGCATCTCAAAAAAGCAAGGTCTAATATTACAAGAAGAAGACACTTATTTGAATAAAATTAGCCAAGTGCGTGTCGGGCCACGCGCAGCCCACTTTAAGTTTATGCCACTAAAAACGTCTAAAAACTAATTTTCGACTAAATTTGTGTGAAATTTTCATTTTGCGAGTACATTTTATAAGTTGATCGCCTGTAACTTTTAAATTGTAAACTTTACTTAGCTCTAATAGTTTTCCTTTAAATTTCGTTATATATACTATACCTGTGAGTTAAGTAGATAGAGGGGGGGGACACTTGACTCAAACATAAATTTTCAATTTAAAACCAAATATTTCAGAAACGGATCCCTAAATCGAAAAACAGTGCTCACAACCTCATAATATTTTTGAAAGACCTATTTAACAATATCCAACGTGGCTGGTTACTCGAAAAAAAAATGCCTTTTCACTTTACATGTATGGAAGCTACCATAAAAAAAATTTTTTGTTCAATTATTTATTTTAACATTTTTTCCACCTTATTAATATACATATCCATGCTAAATCACAGCTTTCTAGTACTTATAGTCGCTGAGTAAAACCGCGGACGGACAGAAAGACAGACAGACAGACATGGCGAAACTATAAGGGTTCCTTGTTTACTACAGAACCCTAAAAAGTTTATTTGCTAGGCAAATTTAAAAAAATCTGACAAGAACGTTAAGACTGTCAAGAACGCCATCTAATAATGAGTCGCGGAACTACCGATACGACTTGATATCCGTAGCGTTATCTATATTTTTGTTATTGGGCAAGCTCCGTTTTTCATGCGCTACCCCCAATAAATTTTAAATGTCTAAACCGTTTTTCATCTAACATATAAGAACCACGGCAAGGAGACTTGCTTTTACGTAAAAAAACCGCATAGAAATCGGTCCATACATTCGAACGCTACGATGCCACAGTCAAACACACAGGCAAACAGACATAAAACGTCGGGGTTAAAAACGTCTGGCCAGCGTGGAGAGTGCAGGCCAAATCCCCTGGCTCTGTGGCTCTGTGGTCATCATGCCACGCTGTCACACCGGAGATCCCGGGTTCGATCCCCGGTTAGATCAAGATGGAAAATGATCTTTTTCAGGTTGACCTTGGTTTTGGATGTTTATTACGTGTATTTGTTATAAAATATAGTATCGTTGAGTTAGTATCTCATAAGTCTCGAACTTACTTTGGAGCTAGCTCAATCTGTGTAATTTGTCCGTATATATTTAATTATATAATGTGAATAAAAAAAAGCTTAGTGATGATATGTGAAATGTATACATTTCACATGTGAGAATGAAGCATTTTGCAATATAGCAGCTCTAACAAACAAGCACTAAAATAAGCCTACGTTTTAAAATGAGACGCAAAATGTTCTTGTCATATTGAAATATTGGGAACAATCTTTTTTGTCAGTCGAGTAACAATTAGTCCTTTAACCATACATCCACATCGGACCCCTCGAACCAACCTCTAATGACGTCCCAACGCTAAGTACCCTCAAATCAACGTATTGCTTTTCCGTCCCCATTATTCGCCGTTCCCTTTTCCCGTTTTTCCCATTTTTCCCGACGTCGAATCCAATGAATTATTGCGAATATATTTATTGTGCTAGATTGATGGTTTATTTGTAAAGTTGTTTTTTATTGGAATATTATTTGTATTTCTTTGACGTAAATGGTTTTTCATGTCACTATTTTATTGCTTTTGTTCAAATACAATATTGGACTGTATTGGATTAAATAAAATATTGAAGAATATATAGATTTTCTGACTTCTTAGAATCAAGAATCTTTAATATTTATTCCGTTGGTAATAAGGCCTTTGTAGGCGCTTCTAAAAGCTACCGGTAGCTAGCGTTTCAGGACGACCACTGAGAAAAAATCGGCGTATATCTGTCGCAATTTAGATAGTGTAATTTTTTTTCTTTGTTTGAAACGTAGCTTGATCAAGAGTCTTACAGAGGAGTTTTTTGGCGGGAAGTCAAGGGGTTCAGTTGCAGTTTGCTTTAAATTGTTTTGCAAATTGATTCTAGTGAACTTTAAAATATGAAATCGGTGTAGTATAGTGTTATAAATACTCATGCTCATGGACAATATTTGAAATGGTTAAAGTGAAAACTCATAGTGCGGCTGTGGTCGTCTTTAGGCGCCGTCCGCCACTCAATCGGCTATGAAAACCAGTGGACTCGTATAGATTTGTCGCTAGAAGCTCCTTGAAGTCCCTTGAAGCAATCAAAAGACGTTAACTTTGATTGCATAGAAAGGGTTAGGAATAAAGAAGTGATAAAATGAAGATAGACTCTAAAGGACTAGTATCCAGAGCCGTAAAATAGTTATATTAAAAAAAGAGTCTTACAGATTAAATTCAAATATTTTTTGTATTAGTGATCTTCTAATTTTTTTTTATTGATTTCTTTGTAACCAATTCTTTATATAAATCCAAAAGGAATTTAACTTACAATTATATATTTTTTTTTTGTTTTGTTTTTTAGGTTAAATGAATTAAGTACTTGTTAGTTTTATACATTCGTTTTTTTTTAAATAAAAAAGTATATTTTTAGTGGTTTATTTTTCAGATTTTAGTTTAATTTAGGTTTTTAACCTACTTCAAAAAAAGGAGGAGGTCATCAATTCGACTGTATTTTTTTTTGTATGTTGTTACGCGATATCTTCACCAACCGTGGACCGATTTTGATGATCCTTTTTTTATTTGAATACCCAATACTACCAAGTAGGTCCCATATTAATTTGGTTAAGATATGATGAAGAACTTAGGAAATATGGAAGAAACTCCTGAAATAAAATGAAGTCTGTTGTTGTTTTTTTTTTTTAAAGTGTATTGTTGTTAGCAGTAATTTGATTTAATCAATTGTATTTATGTTTTGAACATTACTTTTCTAATAATTATTTAATTCTAAAAATATTTCTGATTTTTAAAAGTAGCAGAAAAAAAAACGAAAATAATATAACTATACTAATTTATTTTAATTTAAAATGTTTTTTTAAGAGTGTATAATTTTGAAAATTCAATTTAAGTCGAACTTCAAGATTGCTCTAGCTTAAACCTGCACTTTCAACCTGTCACCAGATCACCAGACCCTCACCAGTTTATTTTTACCCCACGTCCTAATTTCTGTACAGTCACAGCCACTTTTAACCACTAACCTTCGGAATCCAAGTGCGGCGAAGGGTCAGGCCCTTTCCTCTATCCAATAAGCCCACTGGTAATCGACTGATGCATTTAAAAAGATCTAGGGCTGCGTGGGCGCAGTACACCTGCCAATTAGTTCGTCACGCATCGATGAGAGATGCATTCAATGAATGAGTCACAGATAGATAATAGATTCGATTTAGCGGTTACGTGTCATCTATTATACGTTAACTAGATGCGTGGTCAAGTTTATGCTTCTTAAATGTTGCTTTAGAAGTATTTTATTTATTTATTTAACTTAATTACAGTATACGTAAATTGCGGACTTATGAGCGGCCTCACCGTTTTTCTTTATTAATTACTTTTCATACAAACGCTCGTACGTGATTATGGCGTTGTAACGAATATTTCTTTATAACGAAAATTTTTGAACTAAAAGGTATCTTGTGCGCTATATCTAGGTTTCCATCGAAATAAAAAATTAAAATTTGGAGAGATCAAATTCAGTATAAGCCTCAAAAAAATCGGCTTTTTTGCACAAATTTTACTTGAACTTTGACCATTTATAAAGTAATCATACATTGTAATAGGAAAAAATATATTTTGATAAAAACCTTGCAAATGTAATGAAATTTTTAAATAAAGAACATTTAGGTATTTCACGCACTTGTAAGGCTTACTGAGAATACTTATCACCTGGAACAAGTTTTATGAAATTTCCGCACCCAATGAAAAGTGAATATTCGTTCAATGGATAGTTAATAATAATAATAATTTCATTCAATAGAATGTAAACCGAGAGCTCTCAAGCGCTATCTCTCCCTTTTTACTTTGCCACTATTCTAGCATTGCGCTGGATGAAATAACGAGTTTTTTAAACTATGCTTGCGTTGACGACAGAGCGGCCGGGAAGGGCCGCCTTAAGGCCTGAGGCAAAAATATATAAATTATTCTTTTATAAATCACATACATAAACTACATAAATACTTTTTATATAACCACTGACAGTTTTCAAAACTGACTTTTTAAACGCAAAATGAGTATGAGCTTTCCGAATATTGACAGGGAGAGCGTTCCAAAGCCGCCCAGCTTGTACGACAAATGAATCATTATAGAACCTACTTCGGCAATGTATTTCAAGTAAAAATTTAAAAAAGTTGCATTAAAATATATTTGCTTAAAAAAAAAAACATTTGTTTTGCCTGCTGGTTATTCACATGACCATGTGAATAACCAGCATATGTATATGCATTAGAGTAAAACTGTAGAAGGTTCATTTAGACGCAAGTTTCTTGCCTCTGGCGTACCATTTTTTTTAAGGAAATTAATTATTTTTATGGCTGACATTTAGATCATGCAAGTTATCTATAGCTTCCATAAAACGGTTTGTCAAGAAACCTAACGATGATCTTCTTCTTTTCGTGACTTTTGGCTTAAACATTTTTTTTTCCTCCAGAATGATGCCACTCTTCCAGCGTTGTCTGAAGCCTCATAAAGGTTACGTTTCCTTCAGCTGGTGGGGCAGGATGGGCGAGGTGTGACATAGTCTGGTCACTATGGCCACACTAGCACTGTGTTGCGGATTTATCAATGTAGCTATTGAGCCAAGTTATGCCTGCATCGGCCTACCTCAGTCCGAAGGCGATTAAGGCTCTTCCATGTGGACCATGGCAGTCCATGACCCGGGGCAGTTCCTCCGAAGATGGTATAAAATCAGAGGGAGGTGGGTATCGGCTGCGCCACATTTCGAGTTGAGAGGATTTTGGGTCGCCTTCACGCGGTTTTATGTTAATAAAACTATTGCGGCTTATAAGTCAACTATCATAAAGTTGAGCTCCATACAGTGGGTGTCTGGGTTCAGAGACTTTGTTTTTTCCTTCCGAGAGCACTATCAAACACTTCAAAGCACAACACTGCACATATTAGGTGCAATAAATAAATATAAATATATAGGGACAAACAACACTGATTGAGCCAGCCCCAAAGTAAGTTCGAGATTTGTGTTTTGGGATACTAACTCAACGATACTATATTTTATAACAAATACATATATAGACAAACATCCAAGACCCAGGATAATTTAAAAAAGGCCATTTTCCAACTTGCCCTGACCGGGGATCAAACCCGGGACCTCTCGGTGGCGGACTAGCATGGTGACCACTACGCCACGGCGGTAGTCAATGATGCAATACATCTCTCAAATGGGCTTTAAAACTACTGTTATCATCTATTGATAACAACCGAATTTTTCATAACATGTAGAAGATTGAAAAGTGTATTTGAAAATGCGATATTGCAGGTTTTGCCTCCACACAGTGATGATTTTAAACAGACCTCAAAAAAAGAAGTCCATGGATTACTTGAATACGCGTGGAACGATTTGGAAAATTCGTTTTTGTTTGTAAGGGCATACAAGCGAGGTGGGTCCCATGGAAATTTTATCAAAATCGGCTTTGGAGTTAAAGTCGATTTTTAGTTTTGAAAAATTATAACCCCACTAAACATTCACAAGCTTACAGCTCGCATTGCCCAGCAATCATTGTAAGTCTAAGGGTAAAAATAATTGAAAATATCTCAATTGCATTTATAATCACCCGCATCAACCTTTTATCGAGCCAAATTTTTCTGATTTAATCGAACAATACATTTCGGATCTTAAAAAGCAATGTTTGTCTTCACAAAAGTTTCTAAAAAGTAAACCCACATCTCCCAGTCAAGTGAAACTATTATTGCTGCAAAATTCCAATAGAAATGTCCAACTTCTTTAGTTAAGTTTCTCAATAATGAGAGCCTCAACAAGTTTCAGTCTGAGTACCGTCCAGCGGGAAAGTTAATCTTTGTACACACTTAAGCTATCAAGTTTATTTGCTAGGCAAATAAAAAAAACCGACTTACCAGAACACCATCTAGTGATGAGTAAATGAACCACATATTCCAATTGATATCCGTAGCGTTATCTATTATTTGCCAGGAAAAGCTTGACTTTCAAGCGTTTACCCCCGATAACTTTTAAACGGCTGAAAGCTAAGAACCACCTTAAGAAAACTGGCTTTCACGTTAAAAAACAGCATCGAAATCGGTCCATCCGTTCGAGAGCTACGATGCCACAGACAGACAGATATTAGCGTAAAACTTATAATAAATCTTTTTATCAGGGCTTAAAAAATATGATTCATATAGAAAGCATTTTGTTTCAGAAGCTATTTTTTATCATAACATTCCTTTGACTACTTACATACATATTATCACGCCTATTCCTAGGAATAGGCATAGACTAGATACCTCCACTTGCTACTATCATACAGAGCCGGACCATGAGATTAGGGGGCCCTGGGCTAATAGTACTTAGGGGCCCACCTAATTATTCAAAGTATAGGAAAAAATAAGACAATAAAACATTTGATTTATATTGTAATATTTTATGCTTTAGTGTTCAGAGTTGCCAACCCGTAATTCAATCTTGATCAAGATCAGCTACATTTCTTTATCGTCTATTTTTGACTTTGACTTGACTTGGCTGGAATCTACGGGGCCCTGGGCTCAAGCCCAAAAAGCCATATGATAGATCCGGCCCTGCTATCATAGAATTATAATAGTATCGTGACCATAGACCATGTCATTTTTTTACTTTAGAAAGCCTCTTTCGCTTATGTGCCTAATATGTTGTAAAATACTACACCATAAAAACGCTCGGCAAAAGTATAAGAGCTGGTGAAAAGTTATATTTAATCGTTTAACAGCTCAATAATCAGTATTTTGTAATAACCAGAAAATTTTTCTGTAATAAAATGCATTTCGCAGCGTCGGACGCTAAAAACTCAAAAAATAATGGTGAAATTACATAAAGATTCACTGTTATACGTTAACGTTACACTGTTTAGGTAAAAGAATAAGATAGCGCCTGAATAACATATATAAAAAGATTACATAAGTCAATAAAAGCACAGTCTTGCAAATTCTTATACAAATTTACGATTATACCTTGTGTTTTCTGAACTTCAGAGTCTTTAAAATGAATAGACTTAAAAAAAATGACGGGTTGCACTACGGGAGTGCCGGCAGAAATGAAAACTTGAATATTAACATTGTGCATTTCCATGGATGCGCGTGGCACGCTGTAACATAAACACACACGAACATTCGCGCAAGCGCCCTGCGCCGCCTAAACGAAACAGCAGGCACCTGCATACATTTTCGCCGCGCCGTAGAAAGATTCTTCCTCTCCTATGCCGCGCCGCGCGTCTTACGAATTTTCGATCAGGTCACGTGTCCTGACGCCCTGACGCGAGTTTAACATTTTTTACCCATACCAAAAACAGTGTACAACGCCGCTAAAGAAGTTTTCACTTCAAAAATTACTATCTAAACCTATATTAAAATGTTCTGCAAAAAATCTATAGCAAAGGTTGCCATAGTCTGTACGCGCTCTAGAAATTTCCCGATGATTTTATTGTTTTACCGGTTGAAGCAATATTGGCTGTTAAGGGGCTACGTGAATTTTTAAGGGTCCAGTGCTGCTCCCATTTAAAATAAATCATTTGAAAGAAAACGGAGATGTCATTTAAAATTTGGTCTTGATCAGACCCTAGATAACCGTTCAAACTATTTTATGAACTATTGTTTACAGTTTAAAGTGAAAACGTGAAGATTTTCTACGCACAATTGCGAAAAACGGCCACTTTTGGCGGATGTGCGTAGAAAAGCTTCACGTTCTCACTTTAAACTGTAAACAGTAATTCATAAAATAGTTGAAAGGGTTATCTAGGGTCTGATCAAGATAAAATTTTAAATGCTATCTCTGTTTCCTTTCAAATGATTTATTTGAAATGGGGGCAGCACTGGACCGCGAAAAACTCAGGTAGCCCCTTAATGTTACTTCGCTGGTTTTCTAACAGTAAACTATTGTGTAGTAAGTATATCAATAATTCATGTTTGTGTATTGTTATTTCTTTAAATTAATTTCTAAACATCCATTTATTTCCCATCAACTTTTTACGTACATATCACTCGCTATCCCGGTCCATGAGTCAATGCTATTATTTCCTTTTCTCTTGTCCAGCATTATTATATTATTACAGATCTTTTTTTAATTGGCGACCTGCGTGGCGTAATGGTTAACTTGCCTGTCCGCTACTCTGGAGTTCCCAGGTTCGATCTCCGGTCAGTTTAAGATGCAAAATAATATTTTTCTGATTGGTCTGGGTCTTGGATGTTTATCCATATATGTATTTTGTTATAAATATAATGGTATCGTTGGGTTAGAACGCATAACACAAGGCTTGAACTTACTTTGGGGTTAATTGCATCTGTGTGAAATTGATTGAAAAAAATAAATTAAGTATTTTGTTGTGTAGAAGAATGAAATAATATCAATAATGAACGTGGTTTAGATTTATGAAAACAGACAAACTGTTAGTAAGAGCGCTGTTTTACTCCAAGAAACTATGACGCGATGGTTTGGATAGAAAATGTTGATTTTGACGTTAAATTTTTATTATATATTTTCGTTATACATACAAACTAATGGAAGAGATCTCATTGAAGATAAGCAGTGCCTTTGTACAACTTTTATTTTATGTATTCTCTGTATACATTCTCCGCTTCCTACATCCTACATTATTACCATAAAAATAAAATACAAGCATTGTAAATTTGCCACCGAGCGACAAAGGGTATGTTAAAGTCATAATTAAGATATTACGTATATTTTTTTCATGGTCGGGTTATAGGCACACTTCAAGTAGACGCAATTTGAAGTGTGCCTATAACCCGACCATGAAAAACTCCTCCTTTTTAACCAATGATAAAAAAAAGGGGTGTTATAAGTTTGACGCTAATTTATGTCTGTCTGTGTGTCTGTCTGAGGCGTCGTAGCGCTCTAACGGTTGGACTGATTTGGATGCGGTTTTTTATGTGAAAGCCACTTCCCTTGCGGTGGTTCTTAGCTATGTTTCAGGAAAATCGGATATTGGGGGTTACAGCTTGAATGTCAGGGCTTTCTTTGAAAAAAATATAGATGGCGCTATAATAGAGGGAGTCTAAAAGTGGCGCAAATAGTGGACAAATGAAAAAGCCATCGCCTGACCTGGTATATAATAAGAAGGGAGGCCGAACACCTGGCACCTGAGGGTTAGTACAGAGATGGCGAAGGACAGAAAATTATGGAGAGAGTTGACAAACAGAGCTGACCCCAAATAGGGAAAAAGGCGAGGAAAGAAGAAGAAGGCGCTATAATAGCGGAACTACCGATAAGATGTATATCGTATCGGTAATACCGCTATAAAACTAGATGGCGTTCTTGACATTTCCAGTGGGGTTTTTTCATTTGCCTAGCAAATAAACTTTTTCTTTGTTAGAAATCGCAACAAGACGAGGTATCTCGCTCTATCAAAGCGTGTCAGGCTCAGGCCCTTGTTATAAACTAGCGGCTTTGAAGTTAAACGTCAGGTAATACAAATAAACGAAGTGGTTAAATTCTCTTTTGGTGATATTAGCAACAGTTGCACACTTTAGTGAGGGCTTTGCAATTGAAACTGAAACTTCAGTTCAATGGCCTCGATATTGCAGCATTGCTACGCTACTCTGAGGTACAGAGACCAAGCAACAGTTAGTAAAGTCTAAGTGAGTGCGCGAATTTTTGCTGGTTGAATGTACTAACAAATCTTGAATGGCTCGTCGCATCGGTGTGGTATGTAGGTTATGATAAAAGTGTGATATGTTTTTCATTGCAGCAGAGGCGGGTTGACTTACAAGCGGGCGAAGCCCGCGCGTGTGTCTTTGGAGCTGAGACTTGTGATGAACAATACACACGTGTGCCATAGCACGTTTTTCAACACATTGGTGAGGAAAAAAAATTCAATAGTAAAACACTTCACTTAAATTTACAAAAAATCTCGTTAAACAAAATTTGAAATTAGATTTTCTTTATCGGGCGTATTCCGCGCATGCGCGAATCTGTAGTGATACGAGAAACACAGAAATCAATCCACCAACAGCACAAGTAATTATTTTTTTACGTGGCAGATTTATAAATTCATTTTAGTGTTGTTGGAAGTATTTTAATTAATATATAAAATTGAATAATTTGAGTATAACAAGGTTTTGGTATAAGTCTAGGCTGGTTGCATGCAGAGATTATATGTTTTAAAAATAATATTAGATATTTTGGATTTATAGAATCTTTTTCTTAAAACATTTAAAAAACACTTTACCACATTTGTGCGGTAAATAATACAATATTGAAAATTTTTCAACACATTAGCTCGGAAACTGCTCTTTACCACACTGATTTAACTGAAGTAATTCCATTAATTACACATTTTACTGGATCGTTTTTCTTTTTAATAGCCTATGTAGTGTAACATTTTTGGGTAAAGGCCTCTCCTTCTTGCTCCAACGATTCACGATCCAAGGCAACTTGCTGCCATCCACTCAATTTTTATTTTATTTCAATCTCTTGACTGTGCATTGCTTATCCTCTATACTTTCGTCTGCTCTGTTCTAGTATAATCCAGTGCACTGAGTTTCGGGTGCCACCGGGGGACAACAATCTCTATCACATTTGAACTTAAAGTGACACTGTATTGTGAAAATGTTAGGAACAGATGTCAAACACATAAGAAGGTGGAAGAAGACATTACTTCTTAGAGATGTGGTTTCTAAACATAATTTTATTCAATTTATGCTTATTTTTCTAACATCTTCCAAGTGCCAAGGTAGAATTTAAAAATAATGTTGTTTCGAAAGGCGGAGGAATTCGAGAAAGTTTATCTTTCGGTCACCAATCCAAGTCCTAACGAGCTACCAAGCTTCTCGAGCGAAAAAATACAATAACCAGCCAAGTGCGCAAGCCCCAATTTAATATTTATTTTATTATGTTTTTAGTATTTGTTGTTATGGCGTCAACAGTAATACATCACCTATGATAATTTCCCAGTGTGTTACCCAGATCTCAATGTAGATTTTCTCAATAAGCTTTATCGTCTCGTTAATAGTAATCCTTCGCAAATATGATCATATATCAAATGCTATATGATCATATTTGCGAAGGCAATCCCTATGGTTGACTGGGAGAGAACGCTTTTAGCGTTAAGTCCGCCATTTGTAAACAATTGTATATTGTGGATCAATAAAGTTTTATAAATAATTTCAACAGTGTAGCTAACACAGTTCGTGAACAACCTACAACCTGGTGACAGACAGAAAGACAGACGGGCGGACGGACAGCAAAGTCTTAGTAATAGTGTCCCGATTCTTTCCTTTGGTTACGGAACTCTAAAATGATATTTCTGCATATACAACCAAGAAATGCATGTATAAAACCACCTGCCCACACGCATTCCCACCAGGTAGAAACACGCCAGTTAGGCATCCCAATTTGCTGTATAATTAGCCTGCATTCAAGTACCATATTAATAGAAGCCAATCAATATGTCAGCAGGTGATCAGTAGTCATCGGTCACGCGAAGCGATGGCCACATAAGCATGTACGGTATAGTGACATTGCATAACCAAGCGAGATAATAATATATGTAGGGTAAATGTGTCATTTTGTTTTGCTGCACAATTGTTAACGTCAAAAAGTTACTTAGAGCTGATACTGCACCTCCAAAGCGCACTGCAGCATTTTAGATGGTATTCAGTTGTTTTATTACTGAGTTCCATCCACTACCTTCGGCATTGTCTACCACTACCGCGAAGTGCTTGCCGTGACAAATCAAACGTGAGGTTATGGTGTTTTATAACTGAGTTCTAGCGAATATCTCCCGGCTCCATCGACTTCTTATTATTGTATTGTCATCCGACTTGCATAAATATGCAAAATTTCAGTTCAATCGGTTGAAGGCAACTGGTTGAAAATTGAGTCGCAAGATTTGACCGAAACAAACATACATACATTCATAGTTACTTACAACATTCAAGATACACCGCAAGTTAAATAAAGCTTGTGAAATCTCTAGGTAATACTTTACCTTAATAAGTTTTTTCAAAGTATTAAACGCTCTACAATATCTACTTTTGAATTTCACAAAAGATTTTTGTATAAAAGTAATTACCAATGTTTTCAATGTATAGTACAAGACGAAAATTACATGTTTACCTTTATTTTATTGAACTCAAAACGTTTCACGGTAGAAAATGGAAATCCAGTTTTCAATCTCCAACACTGAATTGTAAGGCGAGATAGGCAATCAGGCGCACAATATGCTGGATTAGAAACGTGTCAACCGCAAGGAAAGCCGTGTTTCTGTGCTTGGGGGAAATTATGAAAATATTTAGTGCGGACGACCTCTGCGGCTAGGTCATTATGCCAAACTGGCACACCGGAGTTATCCCGACAAGATGGAATTTCTCCTAAGGTCCCACGCAATATGCGTCAGAGTGTTGAGCGGGCGGCTGCGGGCGAATACACACACATTGCCGTGTGCACAGATTTATAATTACGTTTGTAGTAGTGTAGGAATAAATGACTCCGCTTCTATAACGCGCCATACCTGTCTGTGCTTTTGGGGCAGCCTACTTGTGACGATAAGATTTATTTAAAAGAAACAATATTAAGAATACCAAACTCTTTAATTCAAATTTTTACAATTTAGGCAATGAACACTTTAAATAGTCACAGATAGGGGTCGTAGGTTAGCAAGCCACGAGATTCGTTGATCCAGGATGATTGGAAGTAATCAGCTTTAGTGTAATGCTGCCCGGCTTCACGAGTAGTGGAAAAAGAGGTCCATTTTTTTTAAATGACTGACATAGGTTGCCTCGGACGGCATTTCCTACTTTACCCGGACAAGGTTTGAGGAGCGGGCCAAGAGGCCCGGCTTCCTATATTTATATACTACAAGCAGCAGCGCAAAGGGCTCCCAAGGGGGAAACCTCGGCTTTGGGCGCGCTAGGGATTATGGCAAATTTTGGGGTGCTGCAACACCCATGTTTTGCCGGAAGGGCCGAAGCTACGGTGCCAGAAGGGCCTACTTAGGACGCAAATCGTCCAGGTACCGCCGGGCCCTACTTAGTAAACGAGCTAATGTTCCTACGCCTACGTATTCGATTACGACGAATGCGGGGGGGCGGTCGGACCGTGAGTTTCCTCTGGCTGCTCGGAGCCGCAGAGGTATCGAATTGGACTATGTCAGCCATAATCTGGTCATCGGAATCAGAGAGAAGCAGAGGTCCAGCTCGCTACCGCTTTATATGGGCGGCGCGGGATGCGGTGCGGTGAGGTGCGATGCGGAGCAATAGGGCCATTGTCACTCACTGTATTCAACTCTGCACGCCGAATTTCTCCACCATATCTTATTCCATTATTTCGTTTTTAGTACTTTAATACTGCATTTTAAATGCCTAAAAACCCTATTAAATATACCTACTAATGAAGTCCTTACAAGCGCACTTACCTCAATTCGCTATGGTCTCATTATCATGGAATGGTAGGTACGTCCGGCCCACTGATTCTATAATTGCGATCTCTCTCACGCCTCCATTCATATTCTGATTGGCACCTTTCAATGTTGTTTACCTTCA
This sequence comes from Acrobasis suavella, assembly GCA_943193695.1. NCBI lineage: Eukaryota > Metazoa > Arthropoda > Insecta > Lepidoptera > Pyralidae > Acrobasis > Acrobasis suavella. The sequence continues at coordinate 1,209,812 of OW971939.1, forward strand.
GTGTCGCTAATTATAGCTACCTTTTGTCATACATATGTACTTAGCATCATCATCTTTCTTGCTATACATACTATAACGTCTTTATCCCTAAAGAGACAGACAGAGGTCTTTAGCAGATAACCTAGCGCCGCAAGACTCAGGCTGGTTTCGGAGTCTCGCGTTAGCACGCGCGGGCGGCCAGCGCGGCCCGATTCGATCCAAGAGGCTCAAAGAGCGTCGCCCGCGACACTGGCCGCCCGCGCTTGCAAACGCGTGACTCTGAAACCAGCCTCAAAGGCCACTTTTAGCGTGATGGTGGGCGAGGAGGTAGAAAAGGGAATCAAAATAGTGATAGGTTGTTAGCCGCATCGCCTATATTTGCATTTTCGCCATAAAGCGGCAGTAAACTTACAAACTTATCTGTAAGTAAATGATCTGACGTCAATAGCTACGTATTATAAAATTTAAAGAAAAATTGACAATTATCAAGTGATACAAATATCCAAAGATACATATGTGGTTATATATAATATATACTAACTGTAACTCGCAACTTCGTCCGCGTAGAAGTGTTTCTAATATGATTTTTATTTGTTTTTTTACGTTATTAATTTTGTTATGACATATGAATTATTATGTTAAAAATTTATGATGTTTGAATACTTCGTCAATATACCAATCTTTATAAAAGTGTAGGCATCAAAAGGCCTAGCGAGCGGACCCGACGAACGTTGTCGAGCTCCCCCTGTCACTCCCGCTCCCGCTCCCGCTCCCGCTCCCACTCCTGCTCCCGCTCCGCCTAAACACGTCATGTTTCTCGCTTCAGAAATGTCGAAAATTATTACAAACTTGCAACCCCTATTTCACCCCTATATTCTATCCTTCATCATCCTAAAGGGATGTTATTTTCAAAATCTAATGAATGCATTATTATTTTCTAGTAACTAAAATCGTGTCTCTCACTTTAAAAGTTACGAAGTTTCATACAAACTGGCAACTCTTTGTTTCACCCCCTAAGGGATAGAATTTCCAAAAATCCTTTCTTAGCGGACGCTTCCTAGTCATAATCTACCTATCTGCCAAATTTCATCTTCATTGGCTAAGTAGTTTTCGAGATTTCGTGATGAGTGAGTGAGTGAGTGAGTGATTTTCGCTTTTATATACATAGATGGTCATAGATATAGGTATGGTTTTGACATTAACTTTGCGCATTCCCTCCATCGGCTTCTACGATCTGCGCGGGTAGAGAAGCAGCTGGTACATTCAAGTTTATTCTTTTCTCGCAGAACAGCATAGTAGGACTTGCTTACTTTTGCCAATATCTGCGGGCGGCGCAGTATATCTTTCCCCTATAACCGTCATACTTCCATCCACTCCAACTATTGCCATACATTGTCTTATGCATTCCAGCCATCCCTTTCTAGGCCTGCCCCTACCTCTGCACCCATTCACTTTCTCATCTTTCCTCTTTTACCTGACTGCGCCAAAAGGAGGGTTATGTTTTTCGAGAGTATGTATGTATAATTGTTTGGCACGCTCTACAGTCTGAACGGCTCGATGTATTTTAGCTTGAGAGTTGTCGTTAGATTTATATTTACTGTAAAAGTGACACTGGTTATATCAAAATATAAAAAACAAAATGGCGGTTTTTTGGCGCCAAATTCTTATGTTTAGCACGCTTTGCAGTCTGAACGACTCGATGGATTTAAGCTTAAGAGGGGTCATTAGATTCGTCTTAATTCTCAGAGTGACACTGGGTATATGAAAAGGTAGTCGGGCTTTTTAATTTCCTACAGGGAAGAGCAAACTGCCTATAGGATAGACCTCTTTCGCTTAAGTAATTACTATGCGAAAACGCGCAGCTTCCATGATGCAGCGGACACGTGACAGCAGCAACAGCCTCCTGGCAGTTGTTGGGGATCGCATGGACGGACCCTTTATGTCTAGTTGGGTCGCCTTGCATGCCCCAGTAATCCGCGAGGAAAGTAAATATTAATTTAAAATTTTATAAATTTAGATAAGGAATTTAAAATATTTCATAGAAATTTAATAACAACCAAAAATGCTGATATGTACTAACATTTAGTTTCTAAGTCATATAATTTTATTACTAACAAATGATGGACTAAAATTGTCTGGGATATTTGAATAAATGAATTGAAGTGAATTCTATTGACTGTCACCAAACCTTCACCAAAGATTTAGAATATACAAGAACCGTCACACTCCGGTTAAGGGTCGTACTACACACAGCGTTTAATGCGTGACGTATCTTGCGTCGGTCATAGAATTTTTACCCGCGTAACATGCGCGTGGTGTGAATGGTGGGCATCACTTTTCTGTTCGCTAGAACGAGACAGAGCGGGAACGCATCAGCATCGGCGATTCCACGGCGGTCCGTCGCTCTCTCTCGCTCTAGCAAGTGACGGTTCTGAGCGACAGAAAAGGAAAGCAGCATAGAAAAGTCCACCTCCGTGCTGACAGATGTAGCCCAACCCTAACGCGAGGCAAGATGCTTGTGGTTCCACATGAATGCTGGAGAACCTCTCCATTTTGAAAAACTCTGCCATAAACATAATACCCCTTTCACCGCAAGACTTTATGTCAGTTGCCGTGCCCCCAGCGCGAGGGGTATGAAATCTAAAATAAATACCTACAACCAAAAAGGGATGTGGATACTTAAGTTATGTGCAATACGAGCGTTTTTTTGTCGGAAATATCCGACGCTCGCGGAATTGGCATGACAATGTTTGTCGGATAAATCCAACGTTCGCGGTGAAAGGGTAAATCCTGATGAATTTTTAATGACTTTTATGAAGACGGGATATAATCTGGAAATCTAGATATATTAGCAGTCGGTAGTTCCTAATATGGCCACATTACATTACGCAAATGGAGACTTATTAGCATTTTAATAGAACTTTCATTACTACTTACATTACTTTAATCATGATTGAAAATCCATGGGGATTAAAAAGTTATTTTTAACGTCCAAGGACGCCATGTTGCACGCAATACAATAGCTTAGATGAATGGAGCGTGGGATTGTTTTGTTTACTTCCCGCCAAGATGGCGGCCGTCAGCTGTCACTGACTCATCCCACGCCGGGATACCTCGTGTCAGTCAACCAGAAAATACCTACTGATCATAAATACCTACAGTAATATAACAATATCTTATTCGGCAACTTGTATACAACGTGGAAGAGAGACATACCCGTAATAAATCAAACCACAGGCAATATTAGACCACTATAGGATAATAAAATATGTAACTATGAAAAACCAACAAAACAATTTACACTTCTTGCAGCCGCCCGGGCAATTTGTATCGGGAGTATCGGGAATGTCGTTATTTTTTAGGGTTCCGTTAAAAAAATGGAACCCTTATAGGATCACCCGTGCGTCTGTCTGTCACAGCCAATTTGCTCCGAATCCACTGGACCAAATCAGGTGAAATTTGGTAGGATGGTGTAATCTTATGACCTAAACACAGATGTGCAAAGTAAATAATTTTTTTAAAGGGTCTTTTTGAGGGATAATATAGGAAATTTAAAAAATTAGTTTTGCAAACCATACTGTGTTATACAATCAAATATAAGGGCTCTTTATGAGGATCTCAAAGATATTTTTGTTATAATTATAAAATAAGTAGTTTTGATTTTATTCATGAAAGAAGACAAAAATTTACCTTGATCTCCGAAACTATTGAGCCAAAAATTTTGAAAAAAATACAAAATTTAGTGAATTGCTTGTAGATTACAGGAAAAATAATAAAAATACTATCAATTGAAAATAAAGTGATAAACTCAATATAATACGTTCACTTACGGAAAATCTTTGGTATTGTACGGAACCCTCTCCACGCCAGTTCAGCTCGCACTTGCCCAGTTATTTTATTGTTATTTTAATTTCGTTATATAATAGTGATCTAGTATGTACAGACCGTGGTTCGATTAATTACGGGTATGTATCTTCCACATTGAATACCTTTCTGAAGACGAAGTGGTAGCTAAAGTGGCGCCCTCATTTGAAATAAATTCTTTAAAATTTAATATGGTGATAATTAAAAATTTCATTTGTATGAATGTCTAGGAAAACCTTTAAACTATTTTATGAATAACCTTTGAAAGTAATATTGGTAGCCCGTCTGGTTTTAAAACTGTTTTTCGCCAAAAGTGGCCACTTTTGGCAAGAAACAGTTTTAAAACTAGACGGACTATTGGTAATAATTTCAAAGGTTTTTCATAAAATAGTTCAAAGGTCTTTCTAGACATTTATACAAATCAAATTTTTAAATATTACCATATTTAATTTTATAGAATTTATTTCAAATGATGGCGCCACTTTAGCTACCACTTCGTCTTAAGTACACATTATTGTTCGCCTACGCACCAGAAGGGCTTAGTCAGTATACAAAAATAATACGATTATTCAATTTTGTCATAATAAAACATATTGTAAAGCATGTGAACGAGTGCCAAAATACTGCTGAATTCTTAAAAAAAAAGGATTTTGACGGACCAAGTCACCCTTTCAGACGAAGTGGTAGCTAAAGTGGCGCCATCATTTGAAATAAATTCTATAAAATTAAATATGGTAATATTTAAAAATTTGATTTGTATAAATGTCTAGAAAGACCTTTGAACTATTTTATGAAAAACCTTTGAAATTATTACCAATAGTCCGTCTAGTTTTAAAACTGTTTTTTGCCAAAAGTGGCCACTTTTGGCGAAAAACAGTTTTAAAACCAGACGGGCTACCAATATTACTTTCAAAGGTTATTCATAAAATAGTTTAAAGGTTTTCCTAGACATTCATACAAATCAAATTTTTAATTATCACCATATTAAATTTTAAAGAATTTATTTCAAATGAGGGCGCCACTTTAGCTACCACTTCGTCTTAAATAAGTTTGTCAGCGTTTCTCCCCAGCTGTGATCGTTGTGAAAATCTTGTATCGCGGTAGATTTTCTTAGAAATTATTTGAATATAAGTCAATGAAAATGTTTAGGTACTAAACTATTTGCCGCGTAAAAGTACCTAAATATTTGACTATTGATTCCACTGTCATCCAATTAGTAATTGCAATCAACAATTCATAGCGGGTTCTCAATTTCAGACACGTGCACTCATACTAAAGTCTGATTTTTTATTCCGTAGAATTCTGACATTTCATAAGTGTTGCTAGTAAACAAAGCTCCAACTAAAAAGGGAACGCATTTTATGGAATAATAAATTGAATTCTTGATACATTTTTATGTTTTACCTAGAAAAGGATAAATTTAAAACTTTCTGGTATATTTAATATATTATGACATTTTTTAATACCGAATTGCCAAAGTTATATTTTTAAGTCAGCAGGTTATTTTTCTTTACCTGGCATCACTCCCCACTAATTCATGTGTAATAAACATTTTTGGTCAAAAGCTTTTTATTTCAAATTTTTTTTTTCCTAATACCTTAAGAAAAAAAATGAAAATTAAATATACCGGTGTCAGCTTTTACGTCACGCCTGTCATATTGATTGTCATATTCTAAAATTTTTATACTTTTAAATCTATGGTTATATATGTTAAGTTTCTGTTACTATGTTAAGTTTTTTTAATGGAAAAAAAAAACAATTTTCTGAACTGATTTAGATTAAATTTGATTTGGAGTTAGTTTAAGATCCTGGAAAGGACATAAGCTGCTTTTCCTGCAGGAGAAAATCTTATTCCCATGGGGAAACAAGTAGAACAGTGGGAATCTAATAGAATTAAGTTAGGAATTAAAATGAGGGCTTTATAAAAAGTATGATATCTGAAATTTAATAAATAATTGGCCAAGTGCGTGTCGGGCCACGCGCAATGTAGGGTTCCGTAGTTACGGATTCTAACTTTGAGTTTATGCCACTAAAAACGTCTAAAAACTAATTTTCGATTGAATTTGTATAAAATTTTACTTTTGCGATTACATTTTACAAGTTGTTCGACTATAACTTTTTAATTTGTAAACCCTACTTAGCTCTAATAGTTTTCCACCAAATGTTTCAGAAACGGATACCTAAATCAAAAAACAATGTTTGTAAGCTCATAATATTTTTGAAATACCTATTCAACGATACCCCACGTGATTGGTTAGTCAAAAAAATAAAATTAGTTTTTGACTTCACTTGTATGGAACAACCCTAACAATTTTTTTTTTCAATATTTTATTTTACCACTTTTTCTGCATAATTTATATACATACCTTTACCAAATAACAGCTTTCTAGTATTTATAGTCGCTGAGTAAAGCCGCGGACGGACAGACAGACAGACTGACATGGCGAAACTATAAGGGAGTTTACTACGGAACCCTAAAAATGTTCCCAGCCAAAAAGGTTTGTGATCACTGACATTTAAAAAAATGACAGCTGTCAGAATTCTACAGAATTAAAAATCAGACTTTGCTATGTACTAAATTCATTAAAGGATTGAGGTCAGTCAAGTACATACAAGGTCGTAAACAAACTATTGATAAGTACATTATAATAAATAAATATATAGGGACAAATAACACTGATTGAGCTAGCCCCAAAGTAAGTTCGAGACTTGTGTTATGGGATACTAACTCAACGATACTATATTTTATAACAAATACATACATAAATAAACACCCAAGACACAGGACGATTTGAAAAAGGCCATTTTCCAACTTGCCCTGGCCGGGGATCGAACCCGGGACCTCTGGGTGGCGGACTAGCATGGTGACTACTACGCCATATTATCAAGCCTGTTTACAGGGGTAGGCAGAAACTAAGGACCTCCACTTGCTACGATCCTGACAAACCTCTTTCGCTTCATCTACACTCATCACTCTCTTCATGCATGCCCGCCGATTACGGGTACTTCTGACCTCACTTTTTTTAAGAACGTCTGAATAGTAAGTATCTACTAAGAAAATACAAACGCACGATCAAAGACATATCATGTCACGAGTGAAGGAACATCGAATTCCAGCGACGCATGCGCGTCCTCCCGCATGCGTCCGCGTTCCAAACACCAATTTGTAACAGTCGAACTATGTTGTCAATGTAGAACTGGACTTTCAGTATGTGCCATATAGGCCTTATAGCTACTAGTATGTTTACAAGTAGTACTGGGTGACCACTTCGTAAACGTAAACTAGCTAACGACTTCTAATGAGAATATAGAATGTTCTAGTTTTTGTAAACCTGAAAAGAAAATTGTCTATTACATTTGTATGAAAGACCAAACCACCAAATAGTTGCATAATAGTTTCTTCTAGTCAAATAGCGCTCTAAAGAATCCCCTTAGCCTAGACTTTTCCATACAAACGTAGTCTAGCTTTTATTTTAAAATGACTTGTGAGATTTCGGCAGTATGTTGTAATTTTCAAGAAATTGCATTTATGGGAAAATCTAATTCAGTCTATGGTAAGGGTACTCTTAATATCAGTTTTTCTCAGATTATAAAAGCGCTATTTGATTCCAAGAAATTATGACGTCACGACGTGCTATGTCATACAAATCCCACAGACAATGTTTGTTTTGACGATAGTAAAAAGTGGGTATGTGATTTAACTTGTTGGAAACAAAGAAATATTGATGGATGCGGCCGGTTTCGATTTCAAAAGTATTAGTTTTCAATAATACACTTGAGCAAAATTATATTATAAACCCGACCTATTTTTGAGTCGAATTTAGTAACCCTTAACTTTAAAGTACTTTATTTACATCCTCAAGCCCCAAAATGATAACGATTATTGCTTAAAATCATGCTTCCGCCGCCTAAAGTTGGGACAATGAGGTGCGTAGCCATCAACACTGGAATAGACCTTTAGATTGTATTAAAACGCTGTAGGAGGCTTCAGTGGACCTTTTGAGGGAAGTATAAAAGGAAAACAAAGTTGAAAATTGCTGTGGTGAAAATCTAGATATCACATCAATGTTTATTATTACGTCAGTAACTTGTTGTTTTAGTAAATAATAATAATGTATAGGGACAAATAACACTGATTGAACCAGCCCTAAAGTAAATTCGAGACTTGTGTTATGGGATACTAACTCAACGATACTTTATTTTTTATTAAAAATACATGCATAGATCCAAGACCCAGGACAATTTGAAAATGGCCATTTTACCTGCCCTACCTTGCCCTGACCGGGGGTCGAACCCGGGACCTCTGGGTGACGAACAAGATGGCGACCACTTCGCCACGGAGGTCGACAGAACGAGTGTTAATATACATATATTCAGCAATCTAAATTAAAGCTTGTGCGAGATTCTTATAATTTTCGAAGAAAAGCATTTTATGCCTGATTTGCATTAATTTGCAGAGTTTTAATGTAACGAGCAATATGTACGCGATGTAAAAATCAACAAATTGGAGATATTTTTTATTATTTTAAGTAAACGAAATTGTAAAAAGATTAGTATATGTTGTAATACTTTTGAATGATAATAGGGAGTAGATAGATAACTATTTATTGTACACCAACAAAAAATATAACACAAAGAACTTTATAATATTACTACATTATTTTAAGTAAATATCTTTTCGCAGCAATCTCTTCCAGCCGTGCTTCCAGACATTCCAGACAACTAGTGGACGGAGAGGAAGCTGAGAAAGACAAAGAAGGTGGTATAAAAACTAAACAAGAAAGGAAAATATACTTATATACAGTGTTCGGACTTGAACTAGCGAAAATAGGGCATGCTGTCGTCAAGAATACACAATGACTTTTCATTGGTTTTGGAAAAAAAAAATTGTATAGTATATAAATTCCTTTATCCACATACATAATCCAATTTAGTGTATGTATTAGTTGCGAAAATGATTTTCGATCGAGACCACGTAGTTACGCCCGTTCATAAATGACGTGTGACCCCGATGAACTCGAAATTTAGCCGGCCAGCGGTACTAATTGATCCCACGATTTTACTTTCGAGTTTTAGTCAGCATTTTTTGTTCCTGAATTTTTATTATGACTGGCTAATTATGTCTTAATAACGATCCTTATAAAGTGGCCTTCGGCTATAAACCAATGAAAAATCACCGTGTATGAACAACTTTTATTAAAGTAAAAATTACGCATACGCGAAAGAAATTCACTGCTCCATACATTTTTATGCAATATTACTATGGAAAAGCGATTTTTTTTTTGAGATTTTATTGTGTGTTTACACCACTCTATTTATCCAAATAATTTTTTTTTTTCATCACGTTTTAATTTAGATAATAATCCGAGCATTGTAATGCTGTTAAAAAACCAATTATTTACTCTATTTATGTTTCATTTCAATGTAAGGAAACTTAAGGACTGTTTCCGAGGCGTCTTTGGCTACAAAGTCACAATTTGCGAGTTCTAATAAGCTATCGGATTTTGCTTGTATCACGTCACGGCTCAAGATGTTTTCCGAATTCTGAAGTTGTTCTCAAGTTTTAACTTTGTTCCCCAAATTAAGTTACGCTTTACGCCAGTGACGTAATTGAATAAACTTTGGAGGTAAACAAGATGAAAATTTCAATTCATAAAGCCTTTTTTCCTCAAAAGCGTACTCGTTAAAAGTCAATATTTGAGGACTTTGCTGCTATTTGTTACTTTTTTTTGGAGTAGTTAAAAAGTTTTTTTTTTCCACTCGTGCCATGGAGTCGTTAATAAACTTTTCAAGGTTCCGTACCCAAGGGGTAGATACGGGACCCTATTATTAAGACTCCGCTGTCCGTCTATCCATCTGTCTGTCCGTATGTCTGCCTGTCCGTCTTTCCGTCTGTCTGTCGATTTGTCACCAAGCTGTATCTTATGAACAATGTGAATGTGATAGCTAGACAGTTAAATTTTTCACAGATTCTGTAACAAAAAAATACTAAAATCAGAATAAAATAAACATTTAAGTGGAGCTCCCATACGACAAACGTGATTTTTTAAAGATAGTATAATTAAGATGTTGGCAAAGAAACAAGTGGGCTTAAATGGTGTGTCACGTTTGTCGAATGTCACCGGAAAGGTGGGCTCACGTTGCCACTGTCTAGACTCTGACAGACGTTAGGAGCAAAAGAGGCAGACCAAGGACAAGGTGGTCGGATGAGTTGAGACTGTTCCATAGCAATCGGGAAAGAAAAGTGAACAACAGAAGTGTTTGGAAACATACCAGTGGGACATAGAGAGCTAGTAAAAAAATAAAGAAATGGTATGGAACCCTTCGTGCGCCAGTCCGACTCGCACTTGGCCGTTAATTCAATGGCAGAACCCACTTTGATTACAAGACGTGATAGTATGTATATGTAATGTAATATGCAGAGATTGGAATCACGGGTGATATTGCTATCAAAAGTATGGATATGAATATATCTATCTATATATATAATGACCTTTTTAATTAAGTACAAATATTTTAAGAGGTGATTCAGTCCATCATTTTGAACAACTTTTTTAAATAAATATATATCGAAATACGAAAAATTTTTTTGCATTTTTCATAGTAACGATATCACGTGACTACTTCGATTTGTATGAGAACTTAAATATTTTTTTTCGTATTTCGATATACATTTATTGGGCAAAGTTGTTCAAAATGATGAACTGAATAACCCCTTAAAATATTTGTACTTAATTAAAAAGGACATTGTATAAAAGCGAAAATCACTCACTTACTCATCACGAAATCTCAAAAACTACTTGGCCAATGAAGATGAAATTTGGCAGGAAGGTAGATTGTGACTAGGAGACGTCCGCTAAGAAGATTTGAAATATGGATTTTTGGAAATTCCATCCCTGAGGGGGCGAAACAGGGGTTCACAGTTTGTATGGAACTTCGTAATTTTTAAAATGAGACACATGAAATTTTTGATTTATTTTAATAATTAGTAGAAAATAATAATGCATTTATTAGATTTTGAAAATTACATCCCTATAGGGGTGAAATAGGGGGTGCAAGTTTATATGAATCTTCTCATTTTTAAAGCGAGACATGACATTTTTCAATTAGTGGTCAATAAAAAATAATAATACAGAAATTAGATTTTAAAAATTGCATCCTCTGGGGTGCATTAGGGGTTGCAAATTTATATTATTATGAAACTTGTTCATTTTTGGAGTGAGAGACAAAAAATTGGGACAAATGGATCATTTTTCTCTTTTGCTCAGCAAACGGGAACGGAAACGGGGTACTATAACACAATTTATAACGTAAAAAAAAAGAAAAAACCTATTAGAACCATTTTCGACTTCTACGCGGATGAAGTCGCGGGTTACAGCTAGTAATCTATAAATAAAGCAATCATAATTATGTGATTTCAGAATATATTTTAATCGAAAAAAATAAATTTATTCTTTAATCACATAATTATGATTGTTTTACTTACTTAGTACCCAATTAGAGTCTCGAGAAATCCCGGAACTTTTAGTCATATCCATACTTTTGATAGCAATAGCACCCGTGATACCGATCTCTGGTACTATGATATAAAAATCAGTACATACAGTATATACGGTAAAATCGAATATATGCCTCTCCCATGCTACCGAATGGGATCGTCTGAATCTCATGACTGACAATTACCCCCCCGTGTACTCATTACTGTTTAGGTCAGAGGTTCCCAAACTTATTTTGTCAAACACTTTCTTTAAAAAATCAGTTATTTTGTAGCGCCCCCCATTTTTTTCACCATAAAACCTGAATCACATATTTGTTTTGCCTGTAGTTTAATTCAACCTATATTCTAAACGAGAGAGCAATAATAATACATACACCAGTACATTAGAGTATCTTTTATAAAAAATAACAATAATCAACATTGTAAATTTTAAATAAAAAAATAGGAATAATACTACAATTTTACAATAATAAAGAGTATTGGAAATGGGGACCTCACCTGCGAAACTTTAAAACACGAAATTTTTTCAGTGTTTGATTCCTTTAACGATATAAATAGCGTTGTGAACGCATTAAAATAATAAATATTAATTACATTTTTAGTTTATATTTGTACAATAGAAAAGAATATAAATATGAACTAATAAATGGATGTTGTGAAGTAAGAGGATTTTAATTTCAGTGAATTTTAAAATATGAAATAGCTGAAGTTATAAATCACTCATTGCTTAAATCACATCAGCGCCCCCCAACTTTATTCTGGGCCCGTTACCGCCCCCCTTAAAGCCTCCAGTGCCCACAAGGGGGCGTTATCGCCCACTTTGGGAAAGACTGGTTTAAGTACTAGTAATCATCAAGTAGGTGGCAAAATCAAGCAGGGGCGGCATATTCACATATTTTGCCTCAAAAAACATCTAAATCCGGAACTGTGATTTGAATTACTTTGTGCAACTCCGTCACCAGTTAGTTCATGCAAACTATTGCCGGCCGGCGGCGGAATTGCACAAAGTAATACAAATCATATAGTATGTAACTTTGACTTCCGCAAGTAACACCTAAATCTATTAACTGTCTTAGAACAAACAGGATTTAAGCCCCCAACAAAAAAAACGGGATATTGTTAGTTTGACACTAATTTCCATCGATCTGTATGTCTGTAGCAAAAGAACGGATAGACCGATTTCCATGCGTCTTTTTTACGTGAAAGCAAGTTCCCTTGCAATGATTCTTATAACTGTTTAAAAGTTATTAGGGGTTAAGGCTTGCAAGTCTTTCTCTAGCAAATAGTAGATAGCACTGCGGATATCAAGTCATATCAATAATTCCGTTACTCATCACTAGATGGCGTTCTTTACAGTCGGAGGATTATTATTTTCTTAGCAAATATACTCTTTGTGCAACGTGGAAAGGACATACCCGTAATAAATCGAACAACGGGCTATTCTAGATCACTATAGTATAATGAAATTAAAATAACAGCCGAAAACAAAAAATAATTCCGCATTTCCATACAAAAGTGTGCATCCGCTCGGGCAATTTGTATGGGAATGTCTAATTTTTTTTGATTTATGATTGTTATTTGAATTTAATATTAAAAATAAAAATTGAAATGTTATTATTAAAAAATATATATTTTATATTTTAAGTATGTACACATTTTTTTTATAAGTCAATGATCTTCCCTTCGTACTTAGATTCAAAGAATCAAATGTTTATTCAGGCACTTTTATACGTCAATAAGTATAATTATACTTAAATTATAAGTATAATTTAAGTAAATTAAAGTATTAGTATTTATGTTACGTGTAAAGTATATTAAAATTTAATTTATTTTTAAAGAAAAGCTACCGATACCAGCGCTTCGTAACGACTTACAGGCTTAGGACTCTCTAACATAAAACAAAAAAAAACGTAACTATAGTGATCTATAGTACAGTCCGTGGTTTGATTTATTATGGGTATGCCCTTCCCACGTTGTTTAATAGTAAAAACTTAAAATATACTAGCTGTTTCTCTTCCCACGCAAATGGTAGAAGCCGATCGAGGGCAAAAATTCGAAGCCATGCTGCTAGCAACCCATCACTATTTTGATTCCTTTTTCCACCTTTTCTGGGCTGGGCCCTGTCTGCTTAGATCCACAAGACTCGAAATGATGTCTGTCCCATCAGGGAGAAAGACGTGACAGTATGTAAGTATGTTTGTATATATAAATTATTTTATTGGTAATGTCTTATTCTTTTTACCCGACTGCACTAGAATCATGTTTTTCGAGAGTATGTATGTATGGTATGTATAATTGTTTGGCACGCCCTGCAGCCTGAATGGATCAATGGATTTTTTTTTTTTTTGATAGGTATCGTTAGATTCGTATTTACTGCGAGAGTGACACTGGGTATATTAAAACAAAAAAAAAAAAGAAAAGATAAAAAACAAAGAAGAAGGTTTCCTCACGATTTTTCCTTAAGGCGGCCCTTCCCGACGGCTCTGTCGTCAACGCGAGCTTAGTTCGAAAAGCTTGGTTTTTCATCCAAGGCAATGCTAGAAAAAAAGCAAACCAAAAAGAGAAAGATAGCGCCTTAGGGAACGGTTTGCACTGTATTGAATGAAATTAGTATTATTATTATTAACATTGAACGAATATTAACTATTGAATGAATGAATGAAAAACTCTTTATTGCACCAATACAAAAAAAATAGCAACAACAAAAGAAGATTTAAAATTTAAAATACATAGGTACAATGGGCGGTCTTATCGCTTAAAGCGATCTCTTCCAGACAATTCATAGGGTGCGGAAATTTCATAAAACTTGTTCCAGGATATACGTTTTTGTCAGTAAGCCTTACAAGTTTGTGAAATTAATGATTTTTATTTAATTTTTTTATTAAATTTGCGAGGTTTCTATCGAAATATTTTTTTATTTTTATAATTTATGAGTACTTTATGAACGGTCGAAGTTCAGGTAAAATTTGTGCGATATTTGGAGGCGTATACTAAACTTGTTTTTCCAAATATTTATTTTTAATTCAATAGAAACCTTAAAATAGTGCACAAGATATCTGTTAGTTCAAAAGTTATCAGAAAGATCAGTTACAACGCCATAATTATGTACGAGCGTTTGTATGAAAAGTAAGACGGGAAGGCTGCTCTTAAGGCAATCGGCACACTGTTCCGCATCCCGCTGCGTAGCGCGGGCCGCCGTACAAAAACGACGCGCGTAGACGCGGAGTTAGTGTACCCTATGCGTATTTTCTATACAAATTGAGATTTTTGCATTCAATCCGGTGTGGAGCACTGTGCGAATCGCCTAACCGGAAGCAAATAGTAGCCCACATAAGCAGTGTCATGGACCCATGGGCATAAACATAGACAAATCCATAACACAAACAATTTATAGAAAAAAAAAATTTTTGCTCTTGGTTTTAAATCCTCGTTTTCCACATAAAGCTACAAGACAGCAATTCACATGTCCTTAGACACCGTCGCCTCCATTCACCGCACGACGAGCTTTGCATGAGAAAAGGCCGGAATCTCACTCGAGTAATTCTGGAAACACATCCTTTACAGACAGGGAGCTCACAAGCTACACCTTTAAACAGCATCAGAATATACTCAATAGGTACATGAATTGTTCGAGGTCCAGCTTTGCCCCCATTTTAAATAAATTATTTGAAAAGAAAACGGACATATCATTTCTTGTCACCTTTTTTTCACTATTTATAAATCTTCTTTCTACATCCATCGGCTGTTCTTACCATTTTTATGCAGACGATCTGCAAATTTATGCCCAAGCGTCAGTCAACGACTTAGACGCGTGTGTTGCGAGCGTAAACGCGGACTTGTCGGCTATCTTATCCTGGTCAAATGAATTAGGAATTCAGGTTAACCCTTCTAAGTGCCAAGCTATCATTGTAGGTAGTTTTAGGCAAATCTCTCAGATTAAATTTGATTATGTCGCACCTGTGACATTTAATGATTGTATAATCACCTACAGTAAATCCGTAAAAGATCTTGGGTTCTACATAGATTCCACACACGGATCACTCAGGTAGCCGAAATCAGTCGTTCTGTTATACTGTTGCTCTTCAGCAGCTTAACCGCCTACGGAACTTCTTGCTAGTTAAAACGAAGATTTTGTTAATTCAGACATTGATACTGTTGAATATAGATTATTTCTCCACACTATCATTGTGTAACATCACTATAGGTTACCATGGTTACTCGTTAATAAAGAAAGAACATAAGAAGATGCGGTCGTTTTCTTTACAAATAAATTAGCTCTCGATATTTCGACCTTCGCCAATGGATTCCCAATAGATACTACCAATCATTGATTACGCTGATGTGTGTTACCCAGATCTTAATGTAGATTTTCTCAATAAGTCTCGTTAATAATTGTATTCGTTTCATTTTCTGCCTGCGCAAATATGATCATATATCATCTTTCCATTCTGAGCTTAAATGGCTTCCTATCCGTGAACGCAGACAATTGCGAATTCTTTGCACTCTCTTTTCAATTATTTTGAATCCAAATTCTCCTCAATACCTAAAATACAAATTTCAATTTGTTTCCGACACTCATGATCGGCAACGTCGCTCTGCCGATAGTCGTCTTCTTTCTATTCCTCTACTTCGCACAAATTTTATGGCTAACTCTTTTATCCTACAAGCTTCACGGCTCTGGAATGCTTTACCCGTTGACATCAAAGACATTTCAACCGAATTTTCTTTTAAAATAAAAGTACACTCTCATCCTTTATAATAGTATATATGTCATTTTCACCATCATCATTCATTCTTTATTGTATGACATATAATAAATGTAGGTATATGTAGGTATATTTATTAGGATTTATTTAGTAATTATTCTGCGCCGCAACTAGATCTTTGTTTATCCTTATGGTTGACTGGAAGACAACACTTTTAGCGTTAAGTCCGCCAATTGTAAACAATGTATATTGAGGATCAATAAAGTTTTATAAATAAATAAAATCATTAAGAAACAATTTCTCATACGGCTAGCTAGATAACCCTTCAAACTATTTTATGAACTACTGTTTACAGTTTCAATTGAGAACGTGAAGCTTATCTTAGCATTTTGCAAAAACGGCCACTTTTAGCACCTAAATAGCGATAAAAACTTAAACGGATCTTCGAAAAATTTATTATTCTTTAAGCATTTTTGCAAAACCAGCCACGGATAAATGTAAAAAAAGCAGGTCAAAATTCTTTTTGCAGAAAGCGGCAATACTGCAACTGTCATGACCTTAGACGGCATTTCCTTCATTCACCGCAGGACAAGCTTGCATTTGAAAAGGCCAGATACCCACTCGAGTAATTCTGGAAACATATCCTTTACAAACCGGTAGCTCACAAGCTACACCTTTAAACTGCATGAGAATATTTAAGTATTATTTGCATCAACATGCACAGAGCATCGTAAAGAAAAATATGTATACTTACTTACATTTGAGTGTACTAATCTTAGACCTAAACAGTATTATTATAAAACCCAGACTAACTTTGTTACTAGGTTTAAACCATTATCCGACTAAATCAAGTTGACATCTAGTAATATCACTATCTCACCAGTCAATGTCAACTTCATTTTGGGCTGATAATGGTTTAATCCTAGTAACAAAGTTTGTCTGGGTTTTATAATAAGACGGAAAATGACTAATGCAGTGCCGTGAGGTTTTCGGGATAAAATAAGAGCACTGGATATCTTTATGTGGATATCATAAGAGGTGACCAAAGGAATTCGAGTAACGAAATGTTCAAAGATTTTCGCACACAACACATTTCCAAAGAAGTCATAAAACCCGTTTTTTAACAAAGTATTTAACAACTTAAAACAAGTCCTTTACCGTCTTATTATAAAACCCAGACTAAGTTTCTTACTAGGTTTAAACCATTATCCGACCAAATCAAGTTGACCTCTAGTAATATCACACTATCTCACCTGTCAATGTCAACTTCATTTTGGGCGGATAATGGTTTAAACCTAGTAACAAAGTTAGTCCTGTTTTTATAATAAGACGGTTAGGGTCTAAATAGCGAGCAAAACTTAAAAGGGTCATAGAAAATAATTGTAAAAAAAAGCAAGTCAAAATCCTTTTCGCGGGAACCGACAAAACTGTTTTACAGCTTAAGACAACAGTTCTTTAGGACCTAAATAGGGAGTATAACTTAAAAAAAAAAAGAAAATTAAAGTCTTCGAAAAATGTAAAAAAAACGCAAGGCAAAATCCTTTTTGTAGAAAGCAACAAGATGTCCTCAGATACCGTCGCCTCTATTCAGCGCAAGACGGGCTTTGCATGTAAAAACGCCGGATACTTCTCGAGTAATTCTGGAAAGTGAAACACATCCTTTACAGGCCAAGAGCTCACAAGTGTTTTCTACCTAAAACCATATTAAAATAATTATAAATCGTAATTTTTTTTCGAAGAATATTTATTCGGCGAAATATAATAGATTAATCGGGGAAAAGTTCATCGTATAACGATTAGATCTCCTAAGAAACAATTCAATATATTAAACGAACCAGCCATGTACATCTGCGAATTGATTGTTATGGAAGATTGAGAACTTGGCATGCTTGTTCAATTTCAATGCGGGTAGGTACGTTTGTTCGACGATAGCTCAAGTATCTTTAAAGTAGAGAAAAAAAGTATTATTCGGCCTTTTTTACCCGACTGTGCCAGACAGGTTATGTCTTTCGACAGTATGTATGTATGTTTGTATGTATGTTAATTGTTTGGCAGCAGCCTGAACGGCTTGATGGATTTTAGCTTGATAGGTGTCGTTAGATTCGTATTTACTGTGAAAGTAACACGTGGGTATATCAAAATAAAAAAAACAAAATGGCGGATTTTTGGCGCCTAATTCAAATGCATGGCACGCTCTGCAGTCTGAACGGCTCGATGGATTTTAGCTTCAGAGGTGTCGTTAGATCGTATTTACTGTGAGAGTATTACATTGGGTATATCAAAATAATAAAATATATATATATAAATAAAAAAAATAAAAAAGGCAATTAAGTTTTTTATTTTTGTAATAATGAGTTGATATGTATAAATGTTATCAGTATGATGGATTAATATTTCTGTAAAAAGCGTAATGAATTAAAATTATCATGTAAGTACATATATTGACATAAGTGCGCTGGTGAAAACCAAGTTTTACAGTACCTCTACTTCATCACCCTATTCAGTAACAATGCCCTTCCTCCCAGTTTTATCATAGGTGGGTGGTTAATGAAGAGTTAATGAAGTTAAGTTAGTTTAGGGTTGATGAAGACCAGGTTTTACAGTACCTCTCCTTCATCCGCCTATTGAATATCAACACCCATACTTTACCTACTTTTTACTTCTTTTTACCACGTACGACCGAACTGTGGAATCAACTTCCTGCAGCAGTGTTCCCGGAGCTATACGACATTGAAACCTTCAAAAAACGAGTCTATATCTTCCTGAAAAGCCACGCCAGCCAGCAACGCTTCTGCTACACCCCTGTTGTTGCAGTTGTCCGTGGTCAGCGCCCAGCGGTGATCACTTACCATCAGGTGACCCGCTTGTTCGTTATCATTAAAAAAAAACTTATCGTACGCTAGTGGAAATCAGGTTTTGCAGTACCTCTACTCCATCTGCCTATTGACTATGTGGGCCCTTCCGCCCGGTTTTATCCCGGATCCAGTGACAATATTCAAATTGTCACACTCCAGTTCATCTCGAATTTTGTTTGAATAGGCCTTTCCCCTGGCAATACTCGTATACAACCCAAATGTTTGTTTGTTTATTTATACTCGTATACTTACCTTTATCTGAAGTGATACCTATATTGTTTTAACTTAGTTTTAATTGATATATTTGTTGTGAAAATATAATAAAGTTGTAAAACTAGAATGACTATGTGGCATCAAGAAAATTTATAAAAAAATAAATTTCAGCGTGATTGGTCAGACTCAGCTCTGGATAGGATAAAATGGAAGAGCCTTTTGCCCAGCCGTGGAGTACAGCGTAATTAAAAATATATTTGCTTTCAAGAGAAGCCAACACCTAATAAAAAAAATATTGGCTTTCCGATGAAGGCCAATGAAAGATTCCTACGGATAACCTAGTATTTATAGGAAACATTTACTAACTTCGTTAACACAGCTACCACTTTTTTCTTCGTATTACTGATATTCGGTGAAACGTTTTGTGTACAAATTGGTTCAATTGGGTCTACAATTTTATATAAAGTGCGGGACTCACTTTTAGGGTTCCGTACCCAAAGGGTAAAGACAGGACCCTATGCCCTATTATTAAGACTGCGCTGTCCGTGCGTCCGTCTGTCTGTCACCAGGCTGTATCTCATGAACCGTTATAACTAGACAGTTGAAATTTTGTCTGTTTTGACTGTTGCCGCCATAACAACAAACACTCTTAAGAATCTTAACATTTGACTTGGCTAGTTTTAGCATGCTTAATTATATCTGGCTAATCAACTTATCATCTTTACGTTATAAGTTATTGTTTTTACATTGTAAGGTCTTCTTCTAAATATCTATAAAAACCACCCAGGTCAAATGATAAGATTCTTATAAATAAATTTCAGGATTCTCTACAGGACTTGGCGGCCTTGAGTTCGCAATTCTTTTGTCGGATTTTGAACTTGGCTTCCATTTTTACCCGACTGCGCCAGACGTAGGGTTATGTTTTTCAAGAGTATGGATGTATTTATTTGTGTTTGTATGTATAATTGTTTGGCACGCTCTGCAGCCTAAACGGCTCGATGGATTTTAGCTTGAGAGGTGTCGTTAGATTCGTATTTACTGTGAGAGTGACACTGGGTATATAAAAATAAAAAAAAATGCAAAAAAATATTCAAATAAATTATAAATAAATATGGACAAATAACACTAATTGAGCTAGCCCCAAAGTAAGTTCGAGACTTGTGTTATGGGATACTAACTCAACGATACTATATTTTATAACAAATACATATATAGATAAACATCCAAGACCCAGGACAATTTGAAAAAGACCATTTTCCAACTTGCCCTGACCGGGGATCGAACCCGGGACCTCTGGGTGGCGGACTAGCATGGTGACCACTACGCCACGGAGGTCGTCATTCAAGTAGAACAAAATAAAAAAAGACAGTCGTGTTTTTTGTTTTTGTAATAATTACTTATCATTATATTAATCACATTTATTTTTGGTGGGAAATAGTTACGGGTAAAACAAGGGTCAAATAAACAGGGGAATGAACAAATGACAAAATCCCGTCTAAATATACAGGTAAAGCAATGGCACCCGGCCAGTGATAGTGTGTGTCGTGCCTTACGCCCACCGACGAGCCGGCTCAATAAATATGTCAGCCTAACATACGATTAAATGATAATCACTCATGTACAGTCAAACTGGGAATCATTTATTCATATTTTAGTAAAAAAAGGTCCGTTTCATTCTTGTTTGGTAGCAAAAAAACTTAGAATGTATCTACTGAATGTGTTGAGCAACGTTTCTCATTTGCCGGGTCGCGAACCGGTACAGGACCATCAAAATAAAATACCGTGTTGCAACAATCTTGCCTTGTTTTAAAAATAATACTTACACTAACAGGCCGTAGCTGAAAATCAGTGAGCTACTCTCTGAGCAGCACCAAGCACTGAGCTATGACCTTTTTGTATTGCTGTGGCACACAGATGCAGGGATATTGATATAATTATGTCCTCAGTGCGATGTTTTATCATGTGTTATTTTGGGATTTTGTATATATTACTTCTGTATGTGTGTGACTATAGCAACAAATAAACATCTTATCTATCTATCGATCCGCGAACTTGAATTCTTTAGTGTAAATAAGCTGCAGCTCCATACTTCACACTAAAATGAGTGACTAATAGGATTAAATTATTTTATGAAAGTTCCTGACTTGGATTGAATCAAATATGTATATTTTTATATATTATGTACACGGAACAGAGAAATAGGTGGAAGTGCCAAGTGGGCGTGGCGCGCGTGTCATAATCCGGTAAAACTACACAAGATCGACCGACTCGGTACATCAGTCTTATTCTAGCTACGTGTTGAGATCGTTTCGTCCGCCCGACCAACATTTTTTTCGCTAAATATGCCGTGTTGTAGTGTTTTAGTATGTAAAAATAGCAGTAAGAACAAAAATAAAAGCAATGTCGGTATTTCTTTCCATCAGTATGTACGATAACATGCATTTTCTTTAAAAAAATTACGAAAATCATTCTGGTACGATCATATTAACTAGGTAGTTCTAGAAAGTTCGTTCCCGTAAGTTGTCGCTACTCGATTAGTGATGTACAGATTTTGCTATTCGATTAGTGATGTACAAATTTTGTCGATGAACTTCGCTACTCGATTAGTGATGTAGTCGAGTCGGATGCGGATTTTGTCGATAAAATAAATCAAAATTTCAGGTATAATTTAATAGAATAACGCAACGATTTTAAGTAATATATAGACTTATTATAAACATGAACATTTTCTAGTATTTTTATTGCATTAAAAAAATAATATTAGTCTAACCTTTCGAATTATTTTTAGGCCCAAATGTAAAAGAAAAGTGGATAGATGCAACGGGTGGCGTTAACTGGATGCCAACTAAATCAAGCACCATATGTTCGGAGCGTTTTGAAGAAAATAATTTATATCTAATTTACTTATATATAATAATTTAATTTTCTTATAAAGGTTGTCCTTTATGTCAATTTTTTTCTGCTCTAGCTTCTGCTGCTGCTCCCAAATTTATATGTAACTAGCTTTAACCCAAGACTTCGTTAATGTAATATAAGTAATTTAAAAAAGTCTTCATTTGTATGGCAAAATAAGATTCACCATGCCAAGTTCCATCACTCTTTTTTGGGGATATAAACCTATTTCCTTTTCCGGGACTCTTAAACAATAAACCTACATATTCAATTTCAATTAAATTGGTTATGTAGTTGAAGCGTGAAGAAGTAACAGACAGACGGATTTACTTGAATATCACTGTAATACTAGTAATGGATCTACAAAGTTATTGACACAATTCTCTGTATTTTAAGCTCACCATGCTGGTTTGGGTGAAAGCTACAAAAGAAAATAAATAGAATGTACCAACTTCCCGCATTCCCGCGCAGATTTTAAAAGCCGATCGAGAGAATGGGCAAAATGGCAGAAGAGAAATTCCTCTGCCATTTCGATCATGCGGGTAGCAACCCATCACTATTTTGATTCCCTTTCCCACTTTCTCGCCCGCCGTCACGCCAAAAGTAGCCTTTGGATCTTGGGGCCCTGGGCGATTTCAGCTTAAAATCGCAAGACTCAAAATGCTCTGTATGTTCCATTCCATTTGGGATTAAGATCGCTACAGGGATAAAGACGGATTTTTCATGTTCTCAAAATAAATAGATCTTTAATTATTTGAGACTGGCTTCGCCCACGATATAATCTGCACATCCATACTAATATTATAAATAAGAAAGTTACGCAGACGAAGTTGCGAGTGAAAGTTAGTATTAAATAAAGATAAGAAAATTCGAAAAAAATGCCTTTGCGTTGAATGATATCGATACTGTTAATCAATATTAATAATTATTCGAGTAGCGCACCTGTCGGCAAGTAGCAGAATTATTTCGTAGCTTGGGATTCAAGTGAAGAAAAAATTCTGCTTCTCGACGATAGATGGCGCAATTATCAGATTTATTAATTTGAGTTAGACAGTAAATAGCAAAACGTCGTAAGTACTTTTTGAACTGTAGCAAAATAAACCTTATGCTTAAGACTTAATGTCGTTTTTAAAATGTAGGGTCTATTGACTTGTAGGCCAATATTGAAATAAATATATTCGACCAATCAAACGAATTTTTCGTATGTGTGCAATATGTGATTATTGATTTATTTGTGTGAGTTTGGCAACGCTTGTTTCTTAACTAATTTAGGCCCAAGGCACTTCCACCTATTTCTCTGTTCCGTGTATTATGTATGTATAACTGATATTGTAAGTATATATGTATGTGTATATCTATATGTATTATGAAATTATGATCAGTATTAAGTGTTTTAGCGTGTAAGTATTGTCTATAAGGCGGCATGCATGAATAAAGACAGTGTTGAGTGTAGATGAAGCGAGAGAGGTCTGTCAGGATCAGGAACGAAGCAAGTGGAGGTTCATAGTCTCTGCGTACTGCTGTGGAAAACAGGCGTATGCAATGTATGTATCAGTTGCTTCTGCTCCCGTGCTGATTGCAAAAGCCGATCTAGAGAATGAAAAAAACAAGATGTTGCTGGTTTAACTCTTAGTTTAAAAACAAGAATGTGTGCGTGCGTGTGAGAGGGTGATGGTGTGTATGTGTGTGCGTGTAAGATTATGTAGAGCGACCAAAAAGTATTAGCTCTCGCCAGAGATAAGTGGAAAGAAAAAGAGGAGACCATTGCCAAACTTTAATTTGAAATTTACGGAACAAATGATTCCAAACTCTGATTAAAGTCTATTCAACACAATATTCAATAAAAGATAAGAAGAAGTGTTAAAACGCCATTAATGATCCCTTATAGAGTCAGAGGACTGAAATAATACGAAAAACGTTATACAATTTAAATGAAGTTATTCAACGCAGTTTGGCGCTGAGCCATGCGGTCGCACGAGCGTAACTTTAATTCCTGATTTAACTTTATCCGCTGGAGGGACGCGACCTTATGCATTTTGATAATTTATTACAATATTATATGCGAACATGGCGGGAAATAGATATAATTATATAAATTATACCACCAATGCACATTGCACAAGTCCTCTTACAAGGCCTATATACCTCCAAATGAGGTCGGCTAGTAGCTAACTTAATCCGTTTAATTAATGCTGATAATTCGACGTCCTCCGTGGCTTAATGGTCAACACGCTAGACCGCCAATCTGGAGGTTCTGGGTTCGATCCCCAGCCAGGGCAAATTGGAAAATGGCCTTTATTCAAATTGTCCTGGGTCTTGGGTGTTTATCATAAAATATAGTATCAGCCTGGTCATTTTACGCAAAAAATGTAATACCGTAGATTTTTTTCTATCGCAACGAAAATCAAGAATATTTTCGTGTGGTTTTATAACAACATTAATAAAATTGTGGTCATTAGAATATAAATAACAATAAATAATGCCCGAAGAGTGCATTTTCGTGTCTTCTTTTTACTACAATAATGCCTACATTTCCGAGCATGTTTGAGAAAATTTATTTTGTGTTCTTTTTGTACTGAAAGACTAAGATCGTATTGGTTGTATACCTATCGAACAAGTGCGCTAAGAGGAAACGCACTCCGAGTCCCGAAGCACTAATTTAGCTTACACTAGTGTCAAATTTCCAGACCTTTTTTTTTTTTTTTTTTCTACGGAGGAAAGATCCCTGTTACGGATACCCGTCAGCCTGCGGGGGAGGCTGTCGGGTTATGTGGGACTCCACGCCCGAGTGACGTGCCTACCCACTAAAAAACCTCCGGAGTTCCATCACAACCGCTTTTGCCGGGGACACGGGAACGGAAATACAACCGCGAACCCCGGCGCGGTTGGCCGCCAAAGCGGCCCCTCCGCGGGGACGTCACAGCGCCCCCCCACTCACCAAGTCGGCGCGTTCGGAACTCACGAACGCGCCGTACCTCCTCGGGCCAATTGAGAGGCGGCAGACTCCCACGCAGTCCACCGCCTGTGGACCCATGGGAGCCAGATAAACTGGCTCCCAGCGGCAGAGAAGATAAAAGGCTCCGCCGCTTGCCTCTCGCCGCAAACGCGGTGCGGCACCGCTCGGTCGCGGAGGATAGGGAGAGCGGCAACGTAACACCGACACTCCTCCTCCTCCGCGACCGATCCCTAACCACAGCCACGGCGGTGTGGCCCCGCCTGAAGCGCCGGGAGAGCAATGAAACAATGATTATAACCCAATGATTGTCACCAGAGTTGGGCGTAGTTAACTACTATTGTGTAGTTCGATAACAAATTACAGTTACATATAGTTGACTACAAGTGGTTGGAATTACATTAAATTTAACTACAACAATTGGAACTACAGTAGTTGTAATTTTTAATTGTAATTAAGTAGTTATAACTACAAATTACAATAAGAATTTAGTACCGCGGCCGTGTGTTATAGGTGTTGTATTTAAAAATTGTAAGTGTAAAAAGTTTTAAGCAAGAAACGAAAATTTATAAGTAAATAAATCTTTATAAAATTTGTTGTTTCAAAAAGTAATTCGTAATTGTGATTACAACTACTTTTTGTAGTTTATAGTTCAACTACTTTTTCAATTACTTTTTGTAATTATGTAGTTGCGATTACTAACTACAAAATGTAATTGTAGTTAGTAATTAGTAGTTTAATTACATTTTGCCCAACTCTGATTGTCACGGCACATTTGTAAACTAGTGTGCATATAATGTCCCCATAACTTTTAAACTGAACCGACTTTCATCAAACATGGCTAAGAACTACCGCAAGGGAAAGTGCTTCACGTAAAAAAACTCATTGATAATTGTCCACCCGTTCGAACGCTGCGATGCCACAGAGAGACAGACATTAACGTCTATATAACTTGTAATAACACCTCTCTTTTTAGTCGTAGGTTAAAATAGTAAGACATAGGTATCCAAGGATATTCTGAAGCCGACTGTACCAGTGTTACATTAAACATCGTCATGTAACATCAGTGTCACAATAAATCCGACGAGAGATTGACGACGGATATTCTTACTAACGAGGCTTAAATAGCCGCTAATAGTTTCAATTAAGGGGCTACCTGAATTTTTCGGGGTCCAGTGCTGCCCCCATTTGAAATAAATCATTTGAAAAGAAACGGAGATATCATTTAAAATTTGGTCTTGATCAGACCCAGGATAACCCTTCAAACTATTTCATAAACTACTGTTTACAGTTTAAAGTGAGAACGTGAAGCTTTTCTACGCACATACGCCAAAAGTAGCCGTTTTTCGCAATGTGCGTAGAAAAGCTTCCCGTTCTCACTTTAAACTGTAAACAGTAGTTCATAATATAGTTTAAAGGGTTATCTAGGGTCTGATCAAGGCCAAATTTTAAATGATGTCTCCGTTTCCTATCAAATGATTTATTTCAAATGGGGGCAGCACTGGACCCCGGAAAATTCATGAAGGTCTTTGTCAGTTTATTTTGGGCTAGATGCATGTATAAGGTATTTTTATTTGAAATAAATACTGAAATTTTAAATCAATAGGTAGGTACTATATATTTTTTTTCTCTCTTTATTTTTAAGGGCTTTTATCTTAATTTTTATTCAGTTATTAGTCTTCTACAGGCAGTTTTACGTGTAGTGTAAGTATATTAAAATTAAATTTATTTTTAAAGAAAAACTACCGATAGCCGATGGATACCAACGCATCGTTACGACCACTGCTGAGAAGAAACGCCGAAAGAAACTCATTTTCACAGTATTAGTCGGCTACTCGCTAATAGAAGGGCTTTGTCATATTATTAATACGTATTTTAATTAATAAATACTTATTATATAATATAATGTTGATACATTATAACACGTAATGCTTGCGAACGAGTTAACAAAAATAAATTATGTGTATAATAAGTAATACTTAGTAGTTAAAAAAGCGAAACCGAGTCACAACCGAGCTGACCAGTCACTCCCGGCAGCACTCTTCCACGAGTTAATTCGATAATATAAAATACGAAGGAAAGTAATTCCTTAACTCCCATAGGAACTTGTGTTCTTTTACTTCAGCTATTTTTCACCCACTTGTGGATCCCTAAGTCTTAGGTCATGGTCTTTTCATTTAACTCTGTCAATATCCGCTAATTCTGTGCCCATGAGACCTATTTTTGGAGTCATACAACGAATGATTTTCGCGAGCATTTCCAAAGTGCAAATACATTTTTTAATCGCTAATACGCAAAGGATATACGACGAGTGATCTGGACCACTAATTTGCACTTCAAATATCAAAGAAATCTTTGAAACCTTAAAATAGACGTTCCGTTTCACCCTTTTTCCAAAACCATTGACACATTTCTAAATTTTCTGCGTAAAAGTATATTATTTTTCAATGTGACGAGACGATTTAAAAACGCTGTGTAATGGTATTTCGTGACTTCGAATTTGGAACGCAAGTGCCATCTTGGAAAACTATACGTTAAGTTTTGAACCTTCAAAAAAAGGAACCTTTCAAGATGATTAATTTATAGAAATCTACAATGTGAACGCGTGTATACGGAAAGTCGTCTTGCCATTTGATTCGTCCTGTATTTATTATTTCAACTGACTTCAAATGTGTATTCCTTCAATATTATTATCTCATACATACTTTCAAAGCACCCCTATCAATCTTCTATGACAGTGACAGACAATCATCACGAGGTTAAATTTATAGGAGTCATCTGAAATGATTCCCATTCTCGTGGCTGCCAAGACTTTCGACACGCGTATCCGGAGAGTAAATATACCTACTAACAGTGATTTAATGAATGAGAATATGATAGAATATGATTGAGTCATCTATTATTTTGATGAGATCTATTACGAACGTTTGTGGGCTGCGTGCGAAACGCCACATATCAATAAAAATTCTAATTCACTAAACATAGTATAATGAATTTGTCCTTATTTTATATTCCGTAATTGTAAACGATAAAATAAGTTTTTTTTGTATTGTATTGTACTTAAATAAAATTAAAATAGCAGTAGTAACAAACAATTAAAAATTAGCATTTCCAAAAGTAAAAAAGAATGCAGCCACCCGGGAAATCTGTAAGGGAATGTCGATCTTTCATATATGTATGTATATGTTATGGACCAAGTGATGAATTGGAGCATTTTTCAGAACGACCGGGCATTACGAATAATTTCAAGCTACTTTGGGCTAAGTAATTAATTATAATTTTAACTTATTTATCACATTGCCTAGACATTATGTTCAGTTTTTACTTTAGAAATTTAGCTAGTTATAGCGGCATCATCTGTGAAAAATTCAACTGTCTAGCTATCACGCTTCATGAGATACAGCCTAGTCATAGTCAGAAAACAGACGGACAGGCAGACAGACGGACAGCGGAGTCTTTGTAACAGGGTCCCGTTACTAAGATTTCGCTGTCCGTCTGTCTTACCTGTCCCGTTTATACTCTTCGGGTACGGAACCATAGAAATTTTAATCAGCATATTAAATGCAGCATAGCGGATTCCCGGCCTTATAGTAGCTCGTAGCTCAAATACGGAATTGTTGCGGCGCCATTATGTGGTCCCAGAGCGAGCAAACATCAGTGCAATCCGCCGGCACAAAGCAGGCTGGATGTATAATTCCGCCGTCAGTGTTCACACGGCCATTCATTACGAACCACGCTGGCTTGTATTGGATATTTAATTTGTCATGCAAGCCTTCAATCTGATTGCCTTTCAGTATAAATACGTAATATGCTATACGAGTATACAACGTAGGTAGGAGCAAGGGCGGATCCAGCTTTGGTGCCAGGGGCGGGTCACAGAGTCGTGATCAAGTCACAAGAAGTTATAATTTAATTTTTATAATCATAGATACAAGTAAAAAGTAGGTATTTTATTAATGTATGTAAGTACTTACTGTACTTAAAAACGGTGGTGCGGTAAAATTCAAATTTTCGATGCGTTCGTTCCCGAATAATGCGTTTGCCATTACTATGCAAAATATTATATTAATTAAATATTGAAGGTTCTTACATAAAATCTATATTGTGACAAAAAATATTTAAAAACATTGTGTTTAACAATTTTCCTATGGTCCTGGATCTAGCCCAGGGGGGGGGGGTCATGACCCGCATGACCCCCCCTGGATCCGCCCTTGGGTAGGAGTCGTTTTTAGTTTTGAAAAATTATTAATTACATATATCGATATAATTAGAACGTGAAGCTTTTCTACGCACAATTGCGAAAAACGGCCACTTTTGGCGGATGTGCGTAGAAAAGCTTCATATTCTCACTTTAAACTGTAAACAGTAGTTCATAAAATAGTTTGAAGGGTTATCTAGGGTCTGATCAAGAAAAAATTTTAAATGATATCTCCGTTTTCTTGCAAATGATTTATTTAAAATGAGGGCAGCACTGGACCCCGAAAAATTCATGTAGCCCCTTAATATAATAAAATTAAAATAACATTCGAAAAACAAAAAATATTTTGACGTTTCTTTAAAAATTGCCCAGGCGAACACCTTTGTATGAAGATGTCGATTTTTTTTTGTATTTTTGACTGTTATTTTAATTTAATTATACTATAGTGATCTTGTAAAGCCCATGGTTCGATTTATTACGGGTATGTCCCTTCCACATTGTATAAGGTACACGGGTCAATTAGTTGAAATAAAAAAATTACGAATCACAGGATTCGGTATTTTCATTTTTTTAATCTATATTTACGATTTTTTTAAAGAAAATTACCATTTCAACTTTACATATTTACATATTTTGATGATAATGTCAGTACGAAAGAAAAATTTCTGGTAAAAATGTAATTTTGTTTTTTAGTCAAGTAATATGTAATTATTTATTTTTATTTGTGGTGGTGGCGTCGCTGGTCGGGTCGTTGGATTCCCTCTAATATGGTTGAGTTTAACGATGGCTGATCCGTGCGTCAACTCGTGAACGGGTGCTGCCGGCAGGGATTGGTCAGCTCGGCTTCGCTTTTTCTGACTACTTAATATTTTTTATTACGCAATTTATGTTTGTTTACTTGTTCGCAAGCATTACATGTTATAATGTGTCAACATTGTATTATATTATAAGTATTTATTAATTAAAAGACAATTATAATAATATGACAAAGCCCTTCTGGCGAGTAGGCGACCAATACTGTGAAAATGAGTTTCTTTCGGCTTTTCTTCTCAGCAGTGGTAGTTACGAAGCGCTGGTATCGGTAGCTTTTCTTTAAAAATAAATTAAATTTTAATATACTTTACACGTAACATAAATTATAGTTATTGACGTGTAAAAGTGCCTGTAAAGGTCTAATTACTGAATAAACATTTGAACCTTTGAATCTATTTAATAATTTTTCAAAACTAAAAACTGACTCCATCCCTAAACTACACAACCGATTTCGATAAATTTTCTATGTGACCATTTACAATTATTCCCGATTATTGCGACAAGTATTCCCTTTCAAACGAAAAAGACTTTTTCCAAATCGGTCGAATAATTGTGAACATACATTAAAAAAAAGATTCCGACGAATTGCTATTCTCCTCCTTTTTGAAAGTCGGTTAAAAATAAAGTGGAAACGCGTAACCAATGTAACTATTTCCACCAATCATTTGTTTTTCATCGACTGAAAAGCGAGTGCTCTCTCTCAGACTGATCGCGCGAGCTTCAGCGAAAATATTTGGCAATTTTTTACAATTTTGATTTAGTACGGTCGCGTACAAAATTTACGAGGCTGATTTTGATGCATGGTTTGGATATCAGTCGTACGGAAAGAGGCTTTGTACATGACATAGGCGTATATATTTTTATTCGGCGACCGTGAATACTCAAAGTAAAAAAAATTGGTGTATTTTTATATCTTATTTGTTGCTTTTACATATGGCCCCACCATGTTCTTATTGTACTATTTAATTCTTTGAGGAACATCCAAATAACAAAAAAATCGCCTACTAATAAATCTGTCCACATTCTTACACACACACACACATTCTAAGTGCAATTTTATGATACAAAATCACTTGCAATATAAAATAAAAACGATATAGAAAGATAACACGAAGTTTTAAATAAAGTGAATTTAAAAAAAAAATTACCACTCTTCTCAAACCCGGTAAAAAATAATTCTAAAATCTTTCACGCTGGTCTGGGAGAAAAGAAAAAGATAGAATGTTCCAGCTGCTTTTCTTCCCGTGTAGATCTTAAAAGCGGATCAAGGGAATGGGCGTAAACATGAATCGTGCTTATAGGTAATGTGGCTAACAACCCATCACTATTGTGATTCCTTTTTTCCACCTTGTCATCCATCATCACGCTAAAAGTGGCCTTTGGATCTTGCGGGTCCGGGTTCTGTCTGCCTAGGCACAGAATAAGTACTAGTACTCACGTACCGAAGTCTTACTCCGGAAAAGAAATTCAAAGAAATATCTACATAATGTGGTTAGCGCTATGGTTTAATTTAGCTCGCGTCAGAACTCCTCACCTCTTCGTTTAGATACCTAGTCATCCATTGCAAGCCAATTTCATTCTTATTAATCTGGATAAACGGTTTGTGTAACTGAATTTTCCCCATCGAAGTGGTCGCCACGCGCATAGTTATAATGTAGGTATATTTTCGATTCCTAAACAGGGAGTGACACAGGCTTGGTCCAGGGCCGCAAGACCCATAAGGCTCTATCTGTCCCATTTGGATAGTATACGTATTCAACATACAAGCATTATAATGAATTGACGACCTCCTGGCCTAGTCGATCATCATGCCAGGCAGTCACACCGGAGATCCCAGGTTCGATCCCTGGTCAGATCAAGGTGGAAAATGATCTTTTTCAGATTGACCTGGGTTTTGGTTTGGATGCTTATCTATTTATGTATTTATTGTAAAATATAGGTCATTGAGTTTTTATCCCATAACACAAGTCTCGAACTTACTTTGGGGCTAGCTCAATCGGTGTGATCTTTCCGTATATATTTATATATATTAAATACTGGGCGGATTGTAGATCACAGAAAGTGGTATTAAAGATGATGCTTCTTTCTTTCAGTTATTTGTTACTTACCCTAAGTCATCTCTTACGGAATGTCATTTCTCTAGTTTCTGTAATTTAGGCGCTCATTTCAATGTACGTCTAGAGAATTAAATAACGAATCAGAATAAATATAGACTGATCGCCCATCGAGCATTTTTTTTAAATCACCAACAAAATAGAGGAATGTTATAAGTTTGTCGCCAATGTCTGTCTGTCTGTCTGTCTTCCAAACTTATCTGTATTTGCTTAAGACATAGGTCAAAATCATATATTATTACGCCCATTTTAAATATTCACTGCTCCCTTTACCCAAAGGTTGACTGGAAGAGATTGCTATGCGATAAGTCCGCCTTTGTATTATAATTCTGTCTTCTTTTTTCGGCTTTTTGTTTTTACTGTTGTTTATGGTGCAATATTTGTATTGTATTGTTATTCTCAACATACGTCCA
The DNA here is from genome assembly GCA_943193695.1 of Acrobasis suavella. Classification (NCBI taxonomy): domain Eukaryota; kingdom Metazoa; phylum Arthropoda; class Insecta; order Lepidoptera; family Pyralidae; genus Acrobasis; species Acrobasis suavella. Next base: position 1,242,310 of record OW971939.1, read on the forward strand.
CGTCCAAGGCTATAAATAACGAATTAGGAAACAAATTGGACTGATCACATACCAATCACTTATAAATTACTGTACGGTAAGGTACAGGTTATTACCCGACTGTGCCAGAAGGAGGGTTATGTTTTTCAAGATTATGTATGTATAATTGTTTGGCACGCTCTGCAGCCTGAACGACTCCCTGGATTTTAACTTGAGAGGTGTCGTTAGATTCGTATTTACTGTGAGAGTGACACTGGATATATCAAAATAAAATAAAATAAAATAATAAACAAAAAAGAGGCAGTGGGCTTTTGTTTTTGTAATAATTACTTTTAAAAAAAACGAACGTGTGATTGGGATGATTTATTTATTTGCAACTAGTTTACTTACTATCATTTTGGAAATCTTTGGGAGAGGCCTATGAAACTATGATGATGATGGTTTACTGAGTGACATGACAGTTCTTGACAGATCTTTTAGAGTTGGGATACATTTGGAAGCATGGCACAGCACTTTTCTATGCAGCACATCCCTAAAACATCAATTACATTATTTTATTTAAGAATCCCCTTACCCTAGATTTTTCATATAAACGTAGTCTAGCTTTTATTTTGAAATGACATGTGAAATTTCGGCTGTATTTTGTAATTTTAAAGAAATTGCATATATCCAGGCATATAACTAGTTTTCGACAGTCAAATATGAACTGGAAAGAAAATATGAGAGTATAGAGGTTTTCCGTACTGAAGGCCAAATATGAAATGATCCACTACATTCTCTTTAAAGTTAATATTTTGACTGTAAAAACTAGTTATATTACATAATATGTGCAATTTGTTTGAAATGATATAATTTCGCCAATATCTGACATGCCGTTTCAAAATAAAAGCTGGACTACGTTTGTATGGGAAAGTTTGATTTTGTCTAGGGTAAGGACTCTTAATGTTGGGCGGATTGTAGATCGCAAAATGTGGTATTAAGTTTTTGTATAGAAGATGCTACTATTTTTTAGGGCTTCGTATCCAAAGGGTAAAAACGGGACCCGAATACTAAGACTCCGCTGTCCGTCCGCCCGACCGTCTGTCTGTCTTTCACCAGGCTGTATCTCATGAACCGTGATAGCTAGCAAGTTGTAATTTCCACAAATTATGTATTTCTGTTGCCGCAACAACAACAAATACTAAAAACAGAAAAAAGTAAATATTTTATATACAACGAACGTGCTTTTTTTAGATAATTCGCATTTGGCCGGATATTTTCTGTTACTTATTTTTTACTCTTAGTCGTCTGTTACGGTATGTTATTTCTCTACTTTCTGTAATTGGTTCTCATTCTTAACATACGTCCAGGGCAATAAATAACGAATTAGAATACAAATTGGACTGATCGCACATCGATCACTTATAAATAGTTGTTTCAGTCGACCGCACCGTTCTACGTCGATTGTTCGCTGGCGCCTTGCCAGCCAATGGTTAAATAAAGAGGGGCCACGCCTATTCATTGCGGACTTCAAAGATCTATTAATTTTAAAGATACAAAGATCTTCATAGAATAGTCGATTGCTGTCTTTTGTTGTTTCCGTACCCAAAGGGTAAACGGAACCCTATTACGAAGACTGTCCGTCTGTCCGCATGCACGCCTGTTTGTCTGTCACTAGGCTGTATCTCATGAATTGTGATCGCAAGACAGTTGAAATTTTCACAGGGCCATTATCAACCTTGCCTGAGTGGGAATCTAACTCAGAACTAAACCCAGAACCTTTGAAGGCACCTCATCTCATCATCATCATCAATCATCGCCTCGATCGATCCAATTTTCATGAAAACCAATTGAAAAATGGACCTAAATCCTTATTTGTAGATCACAAGAAAGCACCCAGCTCTCATAGATATAACAGTACTCTATGCTATGGCTCGCATGCGATAATAAAATACAGGGCTCTGGAATAACAGTAGGTATTATTACAATAGAAATGCAATGGATTCCGGACCTAGGGTTACCATATCTCAGGATTTGTCCTGAGATTTCAGAAATTTTTGACTTTTCTCAGAATTGCGGCTGGATTTTGCATCTCAGGAAATTAATATAATACAGTCTTCTTCTTCTTTTTGTGTCGATTGGCTCAAATTTCACTAAATTTTGTACCTCCAGTAGGTTGCCACTCTTATGCCTCTCTCCGACGCCGCGTAAAGGTCGAACTATGTACACAGTGGGCACGAGAGGTGCTGCACGGTCTGATCGGCGCGACGACATTGATTCAAAGATTCAAAGATTCAAATGTTTATTCAGTAATTAGACCTTTACAGGCACTTTTACAAGTCAATAAGTATAATTTATGTTACGTGTAAAGTATATTAAAATTTAATTTATTTTTAAAGAAAAGCTACCGATACCAGCGCTTCGTAACGACCACTGCTGAGAAGAAACGCCGAAAGAAACTCATTTTCACAGTATTGGTCGCCTACTCGCCAGAAGGGCTTTGTCATATTATTATTATTGTCTTTTAATTAATAAATACTTATAATACAATGTTGACACATCATAACAAGTAATGCTTGCGAACAAGTAAACAAACATAAATTGCGTAATAAAAAAAAATATTAAGTAGTCAAAAAAGCGAAGCCGAGCTGACCAGTCCCTGCCGGCAGCACCCGTTCACGAGTTGATGCACGGATCAGCCATCGTTAAACTCAACCACATTGGCAGCGGGCCTCCGATTTTTCAACATATCGCCACTTCGCGAACTCGTAACCGCATCTGCCCTTCTCAGTACGTAATCAATTTAGGCACCCCCAAGTTGTAAAATACAGTACATTATAAAGATAGATCTTTAATAAAAACTTAAACAAACGAAGAAGAATTCTTTGGTAAACAACTCTGGTAATTATTTCACAGTTAAAATTAACACTTATTTATCCAACCAAGTAGGTATTTTATCAATGTTTTCATATTTAGTGTATTAAAAAGATAATTTTATGACTTTTTAAAATTGTTAAGCACGTTTAAGGAAAAAACGACAAATTGCAACAAAGTGCCAGGATTTTTTAATAAAAAATTGCCTTTTCTCCGGAATTTTGTTTTTTTGCATCTGGTAACCCTAACCGGACCGGAATGCCGGGTATAAAAACAAATTGATCGTCTCTGTGGCGGACTATGACCGACATTTACATCAAAAACACTCTTTCAATATGGAACATGTTGGCTCGATCGGCAATTGACTTCGTTCAATTTAGCGCCTTCATCCGTATACCATATTGAAAATCTACATCTGTATTTTACGAGTAGGAGTACCAAACGAATTATAACTTTGACTTTGACTAGCCTAAATATGAATTTGCCATATGCATTATGCCGTTCGGCATCTGGACAAGCAGGCAATTAATGACGAAAAATAAATGTTAGTTGTAAAAATAAACAACTGTTTGCTTGAGAGCTTCAGGGGCTACCTGAATTTTACGGGGTCCAGTGCTGCCCCCATTTAAAATAAATCATTTGAAAGGAAACGGAGAGATCATTTAAAATTTTGTCTTGATCGGACCCTAGATAACCCTTCAAACTATTTTATGAACTACTGTTTACAGTTTAAAGTGAGAACGTGAAGCTTTTCCACGCACAATTGCGAAAAACGGGCACTTTAGGCGTATGTGCGTAGAAAAGTTTCATGTTCACTCTTCATGGGGGCAGCACTGGACCCCCGAAAATTCAGGTAGCCCCTTAAACCGAGGAACGGGGCGAGCACTTTTAAGTAAGATGATCTATATATCCTACTAAAGCGTTTAAATCACAAAAAATAAAAGAAACGCTTGAACAAGTGATAATTTATTATTGTATATTTAAAAACCATCTAAATATGTTATGCAATTTGTTATTGTACTGTACATTAAGATCATTTAAATACGTTGTACAATTTATTATTGCATATTAGAAGAATATTTAAAATCGAATGTAAAAAATGATTCCACAAACAGCACGATGGCATCATTTTTCAACATTTAATTTTAAATATTCTTCAATATGCAATAAATAAATTCAAGTTGACTTTTTGATGATATTTTATTTTATCAAGCTTACAAGTAAAAATATATACTTTTTACAAATCGCGGATTTAATGCTAAGAGCATTTTCGCCCATTATTATGAGTGTTAAGAGATTTTTAAGTGAGTATCGTTAAATTGTCAATAAATTGATATTTAAATAAATAAGAGGTTTTTTGATAATGTTGAAGGTTCGTTTTGCACCATTTCTTTTGGTACTTAAATTAATTAAAAAAAAAATAATATCTTAAAAAAGAGTTAAGTACCAAAATCTTTCGATCATGTCATAATCATTTCCAATGCATCATTGTAATTGATAGAATGATTTATATAAATCCATAATATATCTTTTTTAGGGTTCTGTTGTAAACAAGGAACCCTTATAGTTTCGCCATGTCTGTCTGTCTGTCCGTCCGCGGTTTTACTCAGCGACTATAAGTACTAGAAAGCTGTAATTTGGTAAAGATATGTATATTAATTATGCGGAAAAAGTAGTAAAATAAAATATTGAAAAAAATTTTTTTTAATGTAACTCCCTTACAAGTAAAGTCAAAAGTCAATTTTTTTTTGTTGACTAACCAATCATGTGGGGTATCGTTGAATAGGTCTTTCAAAAATATTAGAAGCTTGTGTACACCGTTTTTCGATTTAGAGATCCGTTTTTGAATTATTTGGTTTTAAAGTGAAAATGTTTGTTAGAGTCAAGTGTCCCCCTCCCCCCCCTCTATCTGCTAAACGGTTATATATGGACACGTGAAAAAATTCACAGCTATAGTTAATATAACGAAATTTAAAGGAAAACTATCAGAGTTAAGTAGGGTTTACAAATTAAAAAGTTATAGGCCATCAACTTATAAAATGTACTCGCCACAGGAAAATTTTATATAAATTCAAATTAGTTTTTAGACGTGTTTAGTGGCATTAACTCAAAGTTGGCATTCGTAACTACGGAACCCTACACTGCGCGTGGCCCGACACGCACTTGGCCAATTATTTACAAACTTGGTCACTAACAAAACAGCAAAAGTCCAAACTGAAGTTTTGCCAAAGAGCCATGGAGCGCAGGATTTTATGTATTAAACTGACTGATAAGGTGAGAAACACCACACTGCGCTCCATCACAAAAGTCACGGATGTAAATAAGAAAGCAGCACAACTTAAATAGGATTAGGCGGGTCACGTCGGTCGTATGCATGCGGAAAGATGGGCTCACAAATCGACCAACTGGGTACCATCAGATGGCCACAGGAAGCGAGGAAGACCAAGGACGAGATGGACTGACGAACTGAAAGTGTTCGAGAAAAATTGGACAGAAAAGACCAAAGAAAGAGAGTACTAGAAGGTACTTGCCCCACAGCGGGACATACATGGCTAATAAAAAAATAAAAAACTTTTTTTAAATTAATATTTTGATATGACAAGCTCGTCGCCTTCCATTTAATTTTTGCATGGGCTGCCAATCAGTCCCGGTGTAAAAGACATAACTGACCCAATATTTGAGGAGCTGATTGGCAATTAACCGCGGTAATGATGCTGGGAAACGATTCGTTTTCGAGTCCTGAGATGCTTTATATCGACTGTTAACTTTGCACGAATTTATAACAGTGGGTTCTTTAATCTTAAACAAGGCCAACGTTGAATGCGCTAAGATAAACGATTTTCTTTCCGAATCCTCGTAATCTTCTGTTTATCCCTATGGTTGACCGGGAGAATATACTCTTAGCATTAAGTTCGCCATTTGTCAAAAGTATATTTGTAATTCTGAACAGCAAAGTTAGATTAATAAAAAGTTAAATGAAAAATCCGAAATAGCTAATTTTGTTACACCAGAACTGCTACTTTATAGATCGAAGTTTCGAGAACGAGGAGATAGATGTGGCGAGACCCTTTGAGTTGTTGTGAAAGCGCTATCAGACGCACGGCGTCCTAAAAAAACTCATAAGCTTCCATAGTGTAGCGTGAGCAAATTTTTATATGGGATAAAGCGCTTCCAAACGCTAAAAAAATAACCTTATGCGCTTCAGTGGCAGAGTGACAGCAAAGTTTAATATGAGAAGACTTAATATGCGGGGCAGAAAAAAAAGAAAGAAAAAAAAATGTATTTCGTGTAATATTATACAACTTTTTTTTTCTTTGTGAAGTACGGATTTATTTACAACAGAAAAATTAAAATATTAATTTATAAACTACCTATAGTAATTAAGCCTAAAAAGGAAAAACAAAGAAAAAAGAAAAATGCATTATATAAAAAGGACCCCTAATTTAAATATATGTTTTTTACACACTAATATTTACAAATAAAAAAGGCCCGGTAATTCTTTACCCTGCGGCAACGTGCCCAGAAGGCTGGCAGCATTGCCACGTTGTATGGCAATGCTTATTTTCTGACCAAGATATAGGCTTGCCTTCTGCTCACGGGAAAGTTCAATAAGTTTCCTTGAAATTTAGGATCTAGGAGGATAGATGAGATAAAGGAAAGACTAGATATTGGCAAATGAGATAGGTATAATGAACAACTATTACATTACATTAGTTACAACGATTCACAAGAACACTAGGTACAGATTAGGTAGTCAGGGTCGTGAGTTATAGGCACTAGATCCGTTGAGTAGCCCTTCTAGGTAGAAGAACTACTTAGCTGGAGATGCAGCCGAAGAAAAAGAGGACGAGCGCCGGCCGCCGCGCCTTATATATGGGCATGGGCCCCCCCCCCCGCTGCGCCGAAGAGGGGCGGAGGAGTGCTGGAGCCCGCGCGATGTCACAAAGTAATTCCCGATACCTTCATATTTGCGCCGTTTGAGGTTTAAGCTGATGCAGCTGCTGAGCCCGCTTTGGATCCTGTAGTTGAAAGATGAGACGGTGCCAGTGTGTCAACGCAAGTAGCGTCCCACACAAGCGGCCGACCCATCTTCCAGGGCACCAGGGTCATTCCATCGGGTCTCTTGCCATCATCCCGAGCCAGACCGCTTGGTTCCAAAACGGCCGGCAAATTGATGCTGGCAAGAGCCCGATGTATAATGTTATTAAGGGCTGCATGCCGCCCCAAACGGCCGGCACTCTTACGGCATGAGAGACCGTGGTGTCCAAATCGATCGACGCTATCGCCGCAGGGGTAAAGATGTGGAACGTTGCATATTGCACCAAGCCTTAAAGATGTCGCCATTCTAAAAGAAGTGTCATCAACGAGGGTTCCCAAGTTGGCAGAAGGGAGGGCTTGTAACCAAAGGCCGGATTCCCACTCAGCCACGGCTAGAAGGCGGGCGCGCTCTGCAGAATTGCCAAATGATTTAATTAAACTAATCTGAGCTAACCTGCAAAGCGGCTCATCCCATTGCCATTTACAACTTAAAACTAGACTTATTCACCAGCATTCACACCATTTATAAATATATTATGTTTTTATGATCATTTTAAAGTTATTATCATATTTGGCTATGTATCTTTTATCTGTTTTTTAGACGCCAACTCTCTTATCTGTTTTTCTTTTCCTACAGGTTGACAGGGAGAGAATGATTCAGCATTAAGAATCCCTTTATCCTAGACTTTTCCATACAAACATAGTCTACGTTTTATTTTAAAACGACATGTCAGATATTGGAAAAAAAATGTAATTTTAATGAAATTGCAATTATCTAGGGTTTAATTGGTTTCCGGCTGTAAAATTATGAACTGGAAAGAAAATAGATTAGAAGTTTTTCATACTGATGGTCAAATATGATATAATACACTATATTCTCTTTTAAGTTCATAATTTTACCGTCGGAAAACAATTACAATTTGCAATTTCTTTTAAATTACACAATTTTGCCCATATCCGACATGTAGTTTTAAAATAAAACATAGACTACGTTTGTATGGAAAAGTCTGATTGTGTCCAGGGTAAGGGGACTCTTAAGTTCACCTAGCTTTTGGATCAATAAAGTTTTCAAACATAAATAAGAAAGCTGTGAGGTGACTATGGTACATCATGCCGCGGGTCGTACGTGGAACCGTTATACAGGCACGAGATCTCTAATACAGCTTATCGGCTTCACACGCGAGGTCCTATCCTATAGACGCGAGGCCGTGGGCGGAGGCCCACGTCACCCATGCCTAGCTACACCTCTGTCCTGTTTCTATGCTAAAACAAAATAATCTTCATCTTGAGATTGATTCTATGTCGATTATCATCAATTCATCACCAATACAGATGTGTTTTAAATTTTTTTTTCCTCAATAAATAGATTATTAAAAAATATGGTATACGTACTTTTTCTTTCCTCTGATTAACAAAAAATTACTTAGATACAGCGCATTTAAATTTCGTGTGACATCACGATCAGCTACGATTTTTAAACAAAGGTGACGTAATTAATAATCTTCACAACTGATCGCACTTGGTAAGGTTTTAGCTCAAAATCAAAGCATTTTTCTTTGAGCAATATTTTCGCTGAGTCTACGACCTTTTCGTGCTGCTGCAGCATACATACACACATCACATCGCTAAAAACCTGTGTTTAATATACACAAAAGTCATTCGTGTATTTCCTTGTGTGTGAGTGTATGTAGTGTGTGTGTAGTTTTCACAAATAAACCATTTATCTAATTCACCCCCACTCCGAAACGTCAAAGCGAGCGTTGTATCTTTGGAAAACTTTTACTTCTTTGCTAACGAAAAAATATGGCTTCTTTATTTTTGGATAATCTTGTTAACGGACTAAATAAAATAATATATTTACCCAGCCCACATCCCTAATAGAATAGAAAGTTGTAGTATTGCCGCAGGGCCACAGGGAGCAATCTGAAAGCCTCTGATCTGCTATGAGAAGCTTGGTGACAAATACTCCAAATATGAGTCAGAGGCACCTCGATAGAATTTGCTACGGGCTCCGCGCATGCTGAATCCAACACTGGAAACCACACAGCACAAAGACGTAAGTATAAAAATGTTATATGTGTCGCGAAACGACCGAGGAAAAGGGGGGCAGAGCGGGGCGGGATCGGCATCTGACATCCCGAGTGACGTGGACAATCCGCTTGGTTACTTACAGTACGAGAACAGACTATAATGTCAGGATGAAAACTTACTTACAGTCATTTCACCTAACCGATGCCGCCGCATGAGAGACCTTACGTGGGCCTTATAAAAATGCGACGATAAGACCGCGCCTCTTCTCGCGCTGATCTATGAATTCCAACCACATGTGTTGAATCCTCTGGCCCCACAGAATTAAATACTGTGTATACGCCTGGGCTTATCTTCCAACTGAAATTTTGACGATCTCCGTGGCGTAGTGGTCACCATGCCAGTCCGCCACCCAGAGGTCCCGGGTTCGATCCCCGGTCAGGGCAAGTTGGAAAATGGCCTTTTTCAAATTGTCCTGGGTCTTGGATGTTTATCTATATATGTATTTGTTATAAAATATAGTATCGTTGAGTTAGTATCCCATAACACAAGTCTCGAACTTACTTTGGGGCTAGCTCAATCAGTGTTATTTGTCCCCATATATTTATTTTATTTTATTTATTTGAAATGGACTGCCATTGTAATAAATTGGTTCACCAATCCACATCTATTGCAATCGCAATTATATGAGTCATGACCAAGCCACAGTAAATCACACAAACGAGTTGTGCACAGTTCGCTGTAAAATAATAAAAAAGGGATTTCACATTGAACTCTCCGACATATGTGTGTATAGTAAACAACTGCCCAACCCAGAAAATGACAGAAATATGCGTGTCCCTCGTGAGCCCTTTGAAATAAATCACAATAAATAAACAATAGAAGCCTCGACATTCTGAAAGGCGCCCTTTCAGCGTCAGATTATATTTATTGTCTGGTAATGAGGGCCCTATTATGAGGGAATGAAGCCGAAAAAGGGCGTGAAAAGGGTTTGAAGGCGATTCGCATAACCGTCGTTTCCGAGTCCCATCCTTGACAACTAGTTCGAGTCCGTGCTTCGGAAGGCCTATATAATCATCATTGTATGGCAGTCTTCAAGCTATATCAAATGCCTAAAGGCAGCCTGAAAAAGCTAGCACTAGTGTTGGCCCCGATCCCGTTCCCGTTCCCATTTTCACTCCCGTTAATTAAATAAATAAATAAATAGGGACAAATAACACTGATTGAGCTAGCCCCAAAGTAAGTTTGAGACTTGTGTTATAGGATACAAACTCAACGATACTATATTTTATAACAAATACATACCTATATATAGATAAACATCCAAGACCCAGGACAATTTGAAGTTTTCCAACTTGCCCTGACCGGGGATCCAACCCGGGACCTCTGGGTGGCGGACTAGCATGGTGACCACTACGCCACGAAGGTCGTCACATTCTATTGACACATTGATAATCTGTAACAATAATCACATGCAAATGTTTAAATATTGTTTTCTAGTGTTGATGTAAGTTAATAGAATCAACCTTTTAATTTCTGAATATAATACCTACTAAAATAAATCTTCAAGCCTTTCCCGCAAGCAGAAGTAATGCCCGCACATTAACCGCGTCCTAATTGAAAATAAATTCAGATTTCTACCTTCCCGCCCACACGTCCCGTTTCATAAACTTTCAAATTACGCAACGTAGTATACACGAACAGGCTCAGCCTCAAACTTCGTAAGACGTGTATCGTATCTTATCAGACATTTTACTTGTATAACAAATTTTAACCCTCGTCCTTCCTTTCCTTTTCGTATGTGTAAGTGGCCAACACTAGTGTCATAATTTTAAAGCTGCCCAAAGGCATCTGCGCTAGTAATGCGCATTTCTGCCGGGCCACTGAGCTCCTCGCAAAAAGAGGGGAGTTTTGTGTGTAGTTGTAGCTCTCGAACGGATGGACTAATTGACAACATTTCATTTTCTAAAAGATATGAAAATTCGAGAATCATTTCGATATTTAGCAATTCTGAACAAGTAAAATATTTTTCAGATTTTTTTGAGTTATATCTTTAGAGATAAATGAAAAAAACTCAAAAGTACAAGGATATAGGCATATAACAGGTTACGCCTTTGCTTGAAGAACATCTAAAAGTGAAAAAATTATATCAAGCTGTCAGCTGTCAATTGACACGTGCGTCAATCTGACAACTGACATCACGAGTGAGAGAGAGAGAAAATAGTAGTGTTGTCTATAGAAGTATCAGTTCGATAGGAAGACCATCTAATATTGATAGTTCTTTCAGTAAAGTAGAATTACGATTAGAAAATATACACATTCATTAAAATGTTTACATAGTTTGGTGACGAAATGCTAATATTTCCTTTATATGATTGATATTTCAGGTTAAATAAAAATAATATTGTCATCCAGGTCTTAAAAACTATAAAAAAATGAAGTAAGGAAAAATGCTACCCTAAAATGGGGCGACTTTTAAAACACAAGGTGACATTTATGATAGCTTTTTTTTGGTTTTTTAATTAAATCTTCCAAATTTCTGAACGCATATTTATTTATATTTTTGAAATAGCAATCCTGGTACGTCCGCCATCTTTTCACAACGCGTGTACGCCGGAGCCCTTGTTTTTATTTTCAGTCAAATTCACCCCAATAAACTTTAAAACGCTGTAACTTAAAAAGTAAAAAGTGAAACATTTTTTTCTTTGTGTTCTTAATTCCTTTAAGGGGCGACTATGAGAATCCGTTAAAAAACGTGGGTTACCCAAAAACCCCATTTCAAGTATAGAGATTATAGATCAATTTTTTTTGTCGAGTATTACAAGCGTAATTTTTTATGCCATTTGTTTTCCACATACCAAGTCGTCATATAATATTTTTATGCCAAAAATAGCTGAGATAGAAACGTTTGAATTTTTAAATTAATCAAAGTAACCCTATTTTACGGTACGTAAGTTTTTGTATCGATATCGATATCTTACTGCTACAAAACACAACTCTATAGACGTCAGTAAAAAATTTAATTTTTTATTTATAATGTATGGCAAAGATGTAAACTCGTTACATCCTAACTCTTGTACTTACGCTCTTTTAGAATGGAGAGATTTTAAACAATTTAATTTTAGGAGAAATAATGAAAAGAAATGAAAAAGAAAAAATACGTATGTCCTTTTTTTTGAAGTTCTTTAAGAAAAAAAATATAAAATATGAATATAAAATTTTTGAAATGTTGTCAACTTCGTTGCGGTATTTTTACGTGAAAGCAAGTTTCCTTGCGGTAGTTTTAGCTACGATTGATGAAAATCGGATTAACCGTTAAAAAGGTTTTGGGGATAAACGCTAAAAGTCGAGTTTTTTTTTTAATTTGCCTGGTAAATAAACTTTTACTTTATTGAAATACAAATAGACATTTGGACACTGGCTATGCATCTGTGAGACACGAGTTCGATTCTCACTTGGTGCGACTTATATCCCTTTAGTTTGTACTCACTAACCCCTGTCAAAAAAGGGGGGTGTTATAAGTTTGACGCCAATGTTTGTCTACCTGTCTGTGGCATCGTAGCTCTCGAATAGATGGACTAATTTCGATGCGGTTCATTTTACGTGAAAGCAAGTTTCCTTGCGATTGTTTTAGTAACGTTTAATAAAAATCTGTTAAGCTGTCAAAAAGTCTTGGTCTTTTTCATTTGCCTGGCAAATTAACTTGTGCCCGTAATTTTCGGTCTACAACCACTTACTTCGGCGAACAAAATCATCGTGAGGAAACCTGCACTCTTCTTTTTCACTAGTGGGTAATAACGACTGTTGTGGGTGACTGACCTACGTCAGATGTCCATCTGACACCAGAGTAAGATATCAACACACTCGATAAGATCTATTATTAAGTACTTTCCTGGGTTGAAAATATTTGTTACTTTTACGAAAATTAAACGTCACTTGTCAAGATTATATCCATTTTTAACGTGATTTTAGATTTATGATTTTAAAAAACTGTTATTAAGAGCGTTATTTTACTCCAAGAATCTATGACGTCATAACTCTTTTTTATTTAATTTATATTGTTTATCAAATACAAATTGTACAGAACAATAGGCGAACTAAACGCTAAAAGCGTTGTCTACCAGCCAACCTTTGGGTTATACAGATAGTCTAAATGTGGGTTGCAAGACTTGCAAGAAAAAGTAAAGCACTTAAAAAAAACGATGTAAATAAAAGTCATCATCATCATCCGAGCGTATTCCCGGTTGCATCCTCAGCAGTAACGCTTCAGAGCCCGGGGTCCGCTACCTAACCAAGGAGATTTGACGAGGTTACTGGTTTTTACACAGAGCGACTGCCGTCTGACCTCCGCAACCCAAAGGGCAAACCAGGAACCAATCCTTGAATAGTTAGATGATCAAACGCTAGGTGGCGTTCGGGACCCACAGTTTTACGTGCCTTCCGAAACACGGAATCATCTTTCTTTTCGGATAATCAGGTGATTCAAGCCTGCAATATCCTATCCAGACTGGAAACAACTTTTAACAAAGTATGCTTCCCAGTGGGAATCGAACCCATGACCTCCGGGTCACAAGGCGAACGCCTTGACCACTGGACCACGGAGGCAGTCAGATGTAAATAAAAGTATATACAGATAAATACAATAATATAACATTTTCCATATACATTCATAATATATACTAATACACATTACATATACGATACACATTTAACTATATATATGTACATATATAAATATATGCAGCAATTTCATACAAATCCCACAGAAAATATTTGTTTCGACGTTTAGAAAAAAGAATCCGATTTGAGTTGTTGGAAATAAAATAACATCTTGCTGATCAGACAATTATTATCTTATAAAGACCATGTCTTACATCGTGCACATTACTTACTCGAACATAATCAAGCGTTACGCTGAAAACCACTAGAGACTCGACAATTATGTTTTAATTACTCACAACTGGCTGCCGTCAAAGGAATTTCACACTTATTACCAGATTGATTGGGTCGGAAACCATTTGAACAGTCAAAGGCCCCACAATTGGTGTTTACGTTTTATTGAATAGGACCATACATAGTGAATACGTGTATTAATGTTAAAACCGCAAAACACCTGCCTCATTATGAATGAGGTAACGATGAAGAGAATATTGGCATTGCATAAAACCTTTGGAAAAGAAATATCCAAAAAAATTAGGACGCAAAATAAACGCTTTATCATTTATTATAACATCCTGTTATAATAAATGATGTTTATCTATTTGTGTATTTGTTATAAAATATAGTATCGTTGAGTTAGTATCCCATAACACAAGTCTCGAACTTACTTTGGGGCAAGCTCAATCAGTGTTATTTGTCCCTATATATTTATATTTATTTATCTTAAGACAAAATAAAATGGATCCACTAGGGTATCAGATTTAGGGGATCAGACCGGAATAACTCGTTTATTTGCTAGCAAATTAAAAATCCACCGATTGTCAAGTGCACCATCTAATGTTAAGTAACGGAAATACCGAAGTCGTATCGGTAGGTCCACTATGACTGGATGGATATCACCATCTATTATTTGACAGAGAAAGCCCTGACTTTTAAGCGTAAATTCCCAATAACTTTTAAACAGCTCAATCCATTTTCATCATAGCTAAGAACCACTGCAAGCGAATTTGCTTTCACGTAAAAAAACCAGATCGAAATAGGTCCATCCGTTCGAGCGCTACGATGCCACAAGTTACAGAGACAGACAGACAGATCAACCCACATATAAATATGTAACAAAAACCCTGTCCGATCCTTTTATATGGACAACTTATCCTATGGGACCAATGCTAAAACCTCGACATTTTCATACAAATTGCCGGACCGGCCGAACACATTTGTTCGAAAATTTCGATGTTTTTTTTCGAGTTTCAAGCATTGTTCCCATAGGAAAAGTTGTTCATATTGACGGTCTGAGTTGCTCCTACAAGGATCGGACAGGGTTTTTCAGGTTAAAAGTAAGAAGGAATAGAATGAAACGGGTGTAGGCACCTTTGCTACGCATGTTTTGATGCATTCCGCTTTTAGATTGATATGCTTTTCGCACATTACTTAAGCTGCATTTCAAATATCGACTTTTATTTGGTTTTCATCTACTACGGAGAGAAGCAGCTAGTAAATTTAGTTTTTCTTCTCTTCAAACAAGCATAAATGTTTTGTTTAATTTCCCAAAATCACCGATATCCTTTATTCTAGTTTTGGGAATTTTTTGTGCACAATCTGTGAATACATTTGCCAATATCTTTAAAGCTACCTCGAAATCCATTCCGGAGGCAGGTTGTTTCCGATTTCTTCTGTTTCATTTGTAAACATTACCTATGTGTATGCCAACATCATCATCATCCGAGCGTATTCCCGGTTGCATCCTCAGCGGTAACGCTTCAGAGCCCGGGGTCCGCTACCTAACCGAGGATATTTGACGGGGTTACTGGTTGTTTTTACACAGAGCGACTGCCGTCTGACCTCTGCAACTCAAAGGGTCAACTAGAACAAATCCTTGGATAGGTTTGATAAACAAACGCTCGATGGCGTTCGAGACCCACAGTTTATGCGTGTCTTCCGAAACACGGAAATATCTTTCTTTTCGGATAATCAGGTGATTCAAGCTTGCAATATCCTAACCAGACTGGAAATAACTTTTCTAAAAGTATACTTGCCAGTGGGATTCGAACCCACGACCTCCTTTACGACGATTAAATATTATTAGTTGACTTAAAAATAAACCAGGAATATTCTTACGTGGGTAGATAAAACATTGTGAAAACGTCAACATTTCTGACGTAGGCCGTCCTTCGCGTCGCGTCGGATTTGCATCGCCGTGTCCTCTTTAGGTCGCACTTATAAACCGATGTCAGGCGATAGGCAGAATCTTGGAAACTTATTATTTACCACGTAGAGGTAAAACATACAATATATTTATAAATTTTCATCAACATCTTCATCATTTCAGCCTCATAAAGGCCACAGCTGGACACAGGCCTCTCCCAAGGATTTCCAAAACTACCAATCAAGAGCGGCCTGCATCCAACGCTTTCCAGCGACCTTGGTCAGTTCGTCTGACCACCTCGTGGGTGAGTGTCCTACGCTTCACTTGCCAGTACGTGGTCACCATTCGAGAACCTTTTTGCCGCATCGGCCATTGGTTCTTCGCGCTATATGTCCCGCCCACTGCCACTTCAACGAACTAATCCGCTGGGCTATGTCAGTGATTTTTGTTTTCCGACGAATTTCCTCATTTCTGATTCGATCACGTAGGGAAACACCGAGCATAGCCCTCTCCATAGCGACCTTGAGCCTTCTTATGAATTTTACTTTATATTATTTTATGAATGTCTGGCAACTGATAAGAACTTATTCAACAACATAACTATACGTTTAAAAAACTAATGCCCGTCGAGGAGACCTGTATACGGCTATCAATATAGATATATATTTTTGCAATATACTAATCAAGACTGTTGGATATTGCCATAAGTCATTATTTAGTTTTATTTATATACAACACTGGTTGTCATTTTTGTCGTGTTTTCGTAGTATGGTAACACAGTGTTTCGTTTTTCTTCCGTTTCCAGTTTGAATCCGGTTCGTTTTGGTCGGCGTCCCTAGCGTGGTCAGAAAACCATGCCTTTATCGTAATAGAGATGAAATAGTCGCTAGATCTCTAATTTTCGTATTAAATTCCTTTCGCGCACAAGGCAGTGAATCAAGGCACCATAAATTCTAGAACTTTCATTCATACTCGTAACAAGAATTGCGTAGTGAGACGCTTCCCACGCAAGGCAGAGAAATTGGTACGGTATACCGGGGCCCAGCACTTTACCACGCTAATCGACCTGCTAGAAGAGGGAACAGAGCTTCGCCAAAGAAGATTTCCAGGTGAGTTCATGTCGCAATTCGTATCAACGTCTAGGTACGTTTGAGAAGTCTGCAAGGTCGCACTCAGTCCATGCAAAGATTCAAATTATCGCAATTACAGTCCACTAGATATCGACCAAACACCTTTACTCGAATACGAAACTAAAAACAAATTTATTAATCTGTCTTTTTTGGATGTTGCACTCGTTATACACATTTTTTTCATACAATTTGTGGCCTGTGTCTTTCGAACAATAATGACAAATCGATTTACAAGTCATTTGTGAAAATTTGACAAGCGATTCGGATGCTATGGTGG
Organism: Acrobasis suavella; assembly: GCA_943193695.1. Classification (NCBI taxonomy): domain Eukaryota; kingdom Metazoa; phylum Arthropoda; class Insecta; order Lepidoptera; family Pyralidae; genus Acrobasis; species Acrobasis suavella. The sequence goes on from OW971939.1 coordinate 1,259,420, forward strand.
AACAGACATACATACCCACATACATAAATACATAGACTTCAAAATCATCACCCTTCCTCTTTCTTGGCTTTGCCATAGTCTAGTAAAAATAGACCTTTAAAATTCACAATTTCACATACTCTCCCGGCCCTTTGCGAAAATAGGAAGATATCTATAAATATATTAGGTTGGGGAAAAAGTCTTTTCGCATATAGTATGTATGAACTTGTAATAAAACCACTTTGGCTATACTATTTGTACCTGGCAGGTTTTGGTATCATTTAAAAGTTTAAATTTTAAAGAAGATAATTCCAAATTCAAATTAGGATTTTTATTTGTTTTTCTTACCGTCAAGATGAGTGAATCAAATGAAAAAATTAGATACATTTTAAAATTTAACTACCAAAAAGGTAAAAATGCAACGCAATCCGCGAAAAAATTTTGCGATGTTAATGGACCTAGTGCAGTGTCTGTGAGAGTAGCAAAAATTTGGTTTAAGCGTTTTCAATCCGGAAATTTTGATGTCAAAGATGCACGTCGCTCTGGTCGCCCTGTTACGGATAAAATGGATGCTATTTTTGAAAAAGTGGAGGAAGATCGGCATATCAGTAGTTACGACGTAGCTGAAGAACTGGGAATTGACCACAAAACAGTTTTGGCGCATTTGAAAAAAAATGGGTACACAAAAAAGCTCGATATTCGGGTACCTCACGAGCTCTCTGAAAGAAACCTAATGAACCGTGTACTCATTTGTGATTCTTTATTACGACGTAATGAGACCGAACCATTTTGAAGAAATTGATAACTGGTGATGAAATGTGGATCACGTACGACAAGAACGTGCAAAAAAGGTCATGGTCAAAGGCCGGTCAGGCTTCACAGACTGTGGCGAAACCCGGGTTAACTTGCAACAAGGTGATGCTGTGTGTGTGGTGGGATTGGAAGGGCATTATTCATTATGAGCTGTTACCACCAAGCAGGACCATCGATTTAGAACTCTACTGCGAACAACTGATAAGATTAAAGCAAGAAGTTGAGAGAAAACGGCCGGAATTAATCAACAGAAGGGGTGTGGTTTTTTATCATGATAACACTAGACCTCACACATCTTTAACCACTTAGCAAAAATTAAGAGAGTTTGGCTGGGAGGTGTTTATGCATCCGCCGTATAGTCCTGACCTGGCACCTTTAGATTTCCACCTGTTTCGATCTCTTCAGAATTCTTTCGGCAGTGTCAGGTTAACATCACGAGAGGACTGCCAAAACTACTTGACGCAGTTTTTGATCAGAAGCCCCAAAATTTCTATAGCAATGGGATCATGTCCCTACCTATAAGATGGCAAAAAGTTATCGAACAAAATGGTACCTACATACTTTAGTTAAATGTAAATAAACTATATTAAAAAATGTTTTGAATTTTCATATAAAATGCGAAAAGACTTTTTCCCCAACCTATTATATAACTCAAAGGTGACTGACTGACTGACATAGTGATCTATCAACGCACAGCCTAAACCACTGGACGGATCGGGCTGAAATTTGGCATGCAGGTAGATGTTATGACGTAGGCATCCGCTAAGAAAGGATTTTAATCATTTCTACCCCCAAGGGATAAAATAGGGGATGAAAGTTTGTATGAAACTTTGACAATTTTAAACCGATCGGGCTGAGACTTTGCATGCATAAAGCTACTATGATGTAGGCATCCCCTAAGAAAGGATTTTGATAAATCACACCCCTATGCGAGCGAAGCCGCGGGCAAAAGCTAGTGTTATAAATAATTTGAATGTTAGCTCCGTACCAGAAATATCCCCAAAATCCGAGAATTACCAGGCTAACATCACGAATATCGGGAACAAGTTTGTGGATAATCTGAAAATGCGTAGATTTACATAATTAAACAAAGCCTTCGCAACTAATCGGATTAACAAGGGCTTATCGGCTAAAAATCAGATTTCCCAGTTTAATATTCAATCAATTAATGAGCGGGGTGGTTGGATTTTGTGCATTAAGACGAAGTGGTAGCTAAAGTGGCGCCCTCATTTGAAATAAATTGTTTAAAACTAAATATGGAGATAATTAAAAATTTTCAAACGGGTTTTTGCCAAAAGTGGCCACTTTTGGCGAAAACCCGTTTTAAAACTAGGCGGACTATTAGTAATAATTTCAAAGGTTATTCATAAAATAGTTTAAAGGTCTTTCTAGACAGTGATACAAATCAAATTTTTAATTATCTCCATATTTAGTTTTAAACAATTTATTTCAAATGTAGGCGCCACTTTAGCTACCACTTCGTCTTAAGCACAATAGGAGAGCTGTATAGTTTCAATAAATATTTATAAATCATATCTAGAAACAAACATAAATAATATCGCGTGACGACGCGATATTATTTATGTTTGTATAGTTAGGTATAGTTCTTCTTCATCTGAGTGTAAATAAATGTAAATATACAGTAAAAAGTGTAACGGAAAGTATCAACCCGAAAGGAAATAAAAAAACTGGAGCTCCATACATTTTGGCACGTTAGGTATTTAATTTTGTATGGAGGTGAAGATTTTTTTTACGATTTTAGGGATGTCCCATAGTAAAAGTTGTTCATATTGATTAATATGTTTACTCCCTTCGGGTTGAAAGCCACTTTCCGTTCCACGTTCTATAGGGACAAATCACACAAACTGAAATAGCCGAAACAGTTTTGACTAATATTTGATGACCGGCAGCTCGTTTTACCCTCTCTAAGAAATAAGTTTATACGCCGCTACTGATCGAGAGTTCTGACCGCCCTAGGCTAATTATGAGGACGCGCCCCCGCCAGGTGTGTTACGGACGGCCTAAAAAGTAGTGAGTAGAGTAGTAGTGTGAAAATTTTAACATGGTTCATACCATAGACCTTAATTTTTTTTTAATTGTTCATACTACCTATAAAATTTTTCAAATCAATCTGCAAGCGAAACTTACGTTGTCTTTTCATCTGCATGAAACGCCGCCTAAACGAAACAGCAGGCGCAGGCATACATTTTCGCCGCGCAGTAGAAAGAGAGGGGGTACTTCCTCTCCTACACCGCGCCGGCTGTCTACTCTCCATCCGTCTTACGAATTTTCGATCAGGTCACGTGTCCTGACGGCTGACGCGAGTTTAACATTTTTTACCCATTACCAAAAAAGTGTACAATGCAGCTAAAGAAATTTTCACTTCAAAAAACATTAAGTCTTCCATAGGTACCTAGTATCTACCAAACATATGGTAGTATTTCGTACTTTTCTTTGTTTATTTTTGTATTTATTTTAGTAAATGTAGTCGTAGAAAAAGTATTGTATGCAACGTTGTTTAAGTAGTCAAAAAATGCTCGATGGCGTCAATGGCTCGCCAAGGCTCGCATCGCAACCTGCGCCACTCGCATTTTTTAACCCTCCTTATAATAGTATTTATAAATAGTATTTTATGCAACAGTTGTACTGTTGCATAAAATACTATTTCATTGTTTATGATAATTGGACTTGACAGAAAAATTTGATATTTATTTACGATAAATAGAAATGTTATTCTAAAGCTATAAAGAAATCCAGGCGTTTATAAGATTTTCATTTCTTCCCCTGACAGACAGACGTACAGACGGACAGCGGAGTCATGGTAATGGGGTCCCGTTTTTACCCTTTGGGTACGGTACCCTAAAAACATACCTTAGTACTTACACAACGTATATTTAACTTTTCTTTATTTGTAAATAGGTATGTAAATATTTTATCTTCTTCAATGAAATAAGCTAAGAAGCCTTTGTACAAAAAGATATTGACATTGTTTCTAAAACTGCCAGACAAAATTGGTATTCATTTATTCAATTAATAATTTAAGCATAATTAAATATATAAATATAAATACAAATCACACAGATTGAGCTAGCCCCAAAGTAAACCAACGATACTATATTTTATGATATATACACATATAGATACACAACCAAGACCCAGGACAATTTGGAAAAGGCCATTTTCCAACTTGCCCTGGCTGGGGATCGCACCCAGAACCTCCAGATTGGCGGTCTAGCGTGTTGACCATTACGCCAAGGAGGTCGTCATACCTAAATACTTAATATAAATCCGCATGCTATACTTACATAAACTATCGAAAACTATAGTTTGTTCATCGTCATCGATAGTTGCTATCGATAGTATTGTCGGTTATCAATAGAATTGCTCTAAAATAGCTATCAATGCTATAGATAATTTAGTTGGGCATTTTTCGATTGAAACTATCGATTGTAAAACTCGATTTTTCGGCAACACTAAAAAGAAATTTCACTCCCCCCGCCTCAACCCCTCCCTCGCCCCCATCTCTCTTCCCAAAAAAAGGAACGCAAAAAACGCACAACTGATGAGAAGGGAACGCCTGACCGCAAAATGTTCCAAAAGGAACGATCTGGCAACGCTAATGTTCCAAAAGGAACGATCTGGCAACGCTGTGTTGCAATGCCCTATCAGGGTTCACGTTGTACCTTAAATGCTACAACTTTGTAACGTTTTTAAACGTTGCTTAAACGTTTTGTTTCCTAAAACGTTGTAGTGTTGTTGAAACGCTAGCCAGCTTCAAATCCCAAGTTAAATCTTATTTTCTATCCTTATGAAAGGTAAATAAATATCCTTCCCTTGATTCCATTTCGCTTCAGCTCGTACAGTTAATATCATTTCTTTTTCAGTAAATTGTATGTATTTATGTACGATGTATATTTATGTTTATTGTTATTATTGTATATAAGTATGTTTATATTTGACCGCCCCGCACTACCTAATTTCCCATTACTATTTTCTATACAGAGAGGTTGCCTGGAAGAAATTGCTTAGCGATAAGGCCGCCTTTTGCGCATTTCCTAGATTTTAAGATAATTATGTTCTGTATTTATTTATTTTGTGCAATAAAGGGTATTGTATTGTATTGTACCTACTAATTTGAGAAGTGACTATGTAGTGTAGTGTACATATATGTACACTGCTCACTTATTTTAATAATACAGTATAACTAAATTTACGTACAAATAACAACTAAAAAGGTATTCACTAAGTTATTGATATTCTCTAACACAGACAAACTCCTCTCGGCAATTTGCTCTAAGTTACGGAAGTGATAACAGTATTTGCAACTCCGAACGTCTAAACTGCGACGCACCGGAGCGCATGACAAGTAGACAAGTTTACTCTGTTCATGACGTGCATTGGAAAAGACGAGGGAAGGGAACGAAAAGTACAGTCAGGTAACAAGATACCTGACCAGGCCCTCTACTTATATCTTGAATTTTCTCTTAAACTAAAAATAATATGAACATGAAAATTTATGTTCAGAAAGACTTAATTAAAATCTGTCTGAATAAAATTTTACATGTTAATATCATTTTTAGTTTCAGAGAAAATTCAAGATATAAGTAGAGAGCCTGGTCAGGTGCCTTGGTACTTGACTGTACTTTCTTATCTACTTACTAGATTTTTCATTCTCTCTCTTATCGAGCGTAACGTGTCAATCGCAAACGCTCTGGTGTTAGATGTTCCAAGCTGCATAACGGCATTTGACGTAAGGCCTTGTAGAGGCGGCTGCAGGCGCCCGCAGCCCGCTCAACACCTTCCACAAGGCGCGAACGGGAGAGAGGTGCAAGGACGGGGACGCATATTGCGCGAAACCCTAGGAGATTCCGTTCGGTATGTTATACTAAAATTAATCATTCAACAACCACATATTTGCAAAACTATTGTAATCAATTGTTATTTCGGTCAGATTCGGCCGTCTGAAAGTTGACAGATTAATTCTGAGCTTGCACACTAGCTAGTGCAGGTTTTAGTGGAATTTTGTTAGATAGACCAAAAAAAATTTTTTTAACCCATTCACTTGTTTGGAGGGTTTATAACCTGAGATACAGGATATTTCCTAGTTTAGGTATCAACCCACCATAATCCTCTGATGAAGATAAATAAAATTGCAATTAGTTTACAAACATTTGAAGCTTAGGTATGTTGTGTCAATTAATTTTAAGACTTGTTGTAATATTTCGTGGTTATGGTGAGTAATAGATAAATAAAAATTATTATTATAAATTATTATATTATCGCTTCAAATTTTTACCACCGCTTCGATTTTTCATTTATATTAAATTAATATGACATACTTTCCATGCTGGTCCTCCCAATCCTGGTTTGACCATGTTTGGGGGTGGGTCCTCCAGCGCCGACCATAGCTGTTGAAGAAACGGAAAAAAATATTGCTTTTCTTGGCCCTCAGCGAGCTCTGGATGGCGCCTCTAAAAAAGGATCAGAACAGCGACTTCTCAAAATAAATATGGGGCTTACATGAACCGTTGGACCTTTGAGAATTGACGCGGGCGGACAGCTATTAATCAATCACTTATCATTAATACATAAATAAATAATAGTTATTTTCAAGTATAAACCCATATTATCAATGTACAGTCAGGCTTCAAAAATGGAGTCATAATCTCTCATATTAATTGTATGAGAAATTAAGACTCTGTTTTTGAAGCCTGACTGTACATTAATAGTACATGTACAAATATCAGTTTCAATTAAATTTTAAATCCATATTTATATTTTTTGTTATCCAACCCTAGGTCTTCCTTTCCGCATTTTATTTTTCGTTTTAAACCGACTAAAAAAGAGGAGGTTATCAATTGGTCGAAATCATTTTTTTTTTTAATTTATGTTCACCGATTATTCAAAGACGCCAAGAACGATTTGGAAATCCTGTTTAGTTTGAAAGAGCATACATGTCAGGTAGTCCCATAGTGTAGTTTGGAGGTGAAGTTGTTTTTAGTTTTGAGAAATTTATTGTTGTCGAACACCTTGACTCCTACTTGCCAAACATCCTGCCAGACACGTGTAGGTACACGCGTTTTACAGAATGTGCGTTTGACATGATGTTTGGTCCATCCGATTGGTGTGGCTGCTTACAAAATAGTATTTTATGCAACAGTTGTCTCTCTCTCATCTCAGCGTTTTCCCAGTTGCGTCCTCAGCTGCAGTGCTGAGAAGCCCGGGGTCCGCTTTCCGACTTTTTCTTCTCCACTTTGCACGGTCTTGAGCATCCTTGGTTGTGAGACGATTAGCACGCATATCATCTTTGACGACGTCAAGCCAGCACTTCTTGGGTCTACCCCGCCTGCCGGGCCCCGGCGGAGGAGGCATGGCTATACATTTGTTTCCCACGTAACTTGCCGGCTTTCGTAGGACGTGACCGTACCAGCGTAGGCGACTTTCCTGCAGTTTGTCCGCTATGTCACGGACATGAAGGCTGCCGCGGATGCGGGTATTTCTAACACGATCTCTCCGTGACACTCCGCATATCCAACGCAGCATTTGCATCTCCGTGACACGCAACTCCTGCTTGTGCCGCTCAAGCAAAGGCCACGCTTCACTCACATATAAAAGGACAGGTCTAATGATGGATTTGTAGACCTGTCCCTTCAACCTAACCGGCATTTTGGGGTCACAAATGACACCAGTCACCTCTCGCCACTTTGCCCATGCGGCAGATATACGGGCCTTGACGTCGGCATCGATGTCTCCGGACGCGTGAAGTACAGAACCCAAGTATTTAAACTGGTCCGTACGCTTGACCAAGTCTTCGCCTATGCGTACGGGTGGGGGATCTGTAGCATTGCAAGCCATGTATTCAGTCTTCGACACATTTAGCTTCAGACCACCGTTTTCAAGCGACTCCCTCCACACATTTGCGCGTCGCACCAGTCTCCCTCTGTCCGCATCCGCCAGTGCGATATCATCAGTATACACAAGCAGCCACGGAGGTTGCTCGTGTGTGTCTCTGATGCTATCAGACACTTCGTCTAATATCACACTGAACAGGTATGGACTGAGAACCGAGCCTTGGTGAACCCCGACTGTAACGGGGAAGGGTTTGGAGTCACCAACAGCAGTCCTAACAATGGACTCGGAATCGCGGATTATGTCAATATGTCTCTGGCACCCCTTTGGACCTCAGAGCCATCCAGATCATCTCTCGAGGAACACAGTCAAAGGCCTTCTCCATATCCAAAAACAGGAAATGGAGAGGCGTATTCTTTGCCCTGTATTTCTCCATGATGATTCTTAAGGCAAAGATAGGGTCCGTAGTGCCTAGGCCGGGGCGAAATCCATACTGACACTCCGAGACTGTACACTCCTGTCGGATCCGAGAGTCTAATATCCTCTCAAAGAGCTTCATGGTGTGGGACATGACCTTTATACCGCGGTTGAAAAAAAAACAAAAGAGAATTGATTTATTTTTTATTATCATTATATCTAATGTCTGGGCTATGCCTGCCAGTATTTATTTTTTTCTTTCCAAGGAGAATGTATCGCATTATCACTATTTATTGAACACCCCTCGTACTACATGTACTTATTAAAATAAAACTTAAATCGCGTTAGCTTAATAATGTTAGCAATTAATAAAAAATATATATAAAATATGAATAAGAGTACATATCCGGAAACCGCAAAGCACATTAATGTTGTACATACACCTACACTGACCTCGACAAACATGCCTAGCCTTATTCCAAGTCGGCTAAACATTTAAGTACCAAGTTTACGGCTTTGTTTTCCATCAAGGACAATGACGCGGTCAAAGTTCGGTGTGTGCTCGAAACTTCCATTTCTTGTCACAGTCAGCGAGGTAGTGATGTGCTATTTGGACTAAAAGCCGTAGAGATGCCAGGATTAACTTATATTCCCACTAATTATTTGTGTGCCATTAATACTTCTCAGGGCTGATTCTTATATTATTCAGGCAACTAAGTATTTTAATACTTTTTCTACTCCTGTACATCTGTCTTTTAAATGGTCCCGAACACTAGTATAAGAACATAGATTATATGATTTTAGAAAAGTCTATAGTCTATTCCTAATATAATATTAATATTATATTAGGAATAGACTATATGCACGTATCGTTATTTCGCCAAAACGATACTCCAAGCCATAGACCTACAACTTTTTTTCTTAAGATTTACCATACTGCCAACATAATAAAATCGTTATTTTAACAATTGGTGCCATTTTTCAAACGTGGAGTCACTGAACAAACGGTTTTTTGTATGAAAAACATTCGTTTAAGTGACTCCATGTGACTAAAAGTGCCATTTTTTAAACATGGAGTATGTTTAAAAAATGGCACTTTTAGTCACTAGGAAGACGTCAATAAAAAAAATTTAGTCTTCCATAGATACCTAGTATCTACCAAACATAATTATGGTAGTATTTCGTATGTACTTTTCTTTGTTTATTTTTGTATTTATTTTAGTAAATGTAGTCGTAGAAAAAGTATTGTATGCAACGTTGTATAAGTGTGATAAGTGTGTAAAAATGCTCGATGGCGTCAATTTACGATGCCTGCGCCACTCGCATTTTTTAACCCTCCTTATACAACTGTTGCATAAAATACTATTACTTAATTTCAGCTTTCTAGTACTTATAGTCGCTGAGTAAAACCGCGAACGGACAGACAGACAGACAGACAGACATGGCGAAACTTGTTTACTACGGAACCCTAAAAAATTGAAAACATTGTATTCGCGTCGTGTTATTGTTCGTTTTATAGCTGAAGAAGTAAAAATTTCGATAGGACGTGTCCATAATATTATACGCGACCATTTGAATATAAAAAGTGTCAGCGCGCTGAGTGCCCAGAATGCTTTCTGACGGAAACTAAGGAGACAGAGAATTTCACAAAGCTGTTTTGATTTGTCACAAGGTCTCTGGCTGTACGTAGGGATGTTGCATCCTTGTGCATTTTTATCATGGGGAATGCTCTGAATAATTGTTCGACTTAATACCTGCTGCAAAAATTCATCCACACCACTTCGATAGTTGGCAATCAACCACCGTACGTTTTAAAATGAACTTTTTACCACGTACGACCGAACTGTGAAATTAACTTGCATGCAGCAGTGTTCCCGGACCGATACGACATTGAAACCCTCAAAAAACGAGTCTAAATCTTCCTGAAAGGCCGGCAACGCTTTTGTTACACCCCTGGTGTTGCAGTTGTCCATGGGCAGCGGTGCTCACTTATCATCAGGTGACCCGCTTATTCGTTTGCCGCCCTAAGCTATAACATTTAAAAAAAATCTCTTAAAATATGAAACACTTTTTTACAAATGAGACACATTTTTTAATAATCTTTAAAAATGTTTGATTGTGCGAGCGAGACAGCCAACCAAATGTGAAATGCCTCTTAATAAAAAATAATTGCGTATATATACGTAGTATACATATATAGGTACCCTGTTTGGGTGCTGCATTACATAAAATATTATAAATCCACTTAATGTTCAACTAAGTTACCATGTAATCTTGTACTTGTAGAGCACGACGTGCTCTATAGGAATGCGTCTCTAAAGTTGAGCAGGGAATGGCGCCTGGCTCGAAGGAACTATGACGGAACGAGTGGTACGCCAGAAATGGGAAGTGTAGTGCGCGGGAAGAGAAGCAGCTGGAACTTTTCTTTTCTCCCAGACTAGCAGGTTGGGACGAGTTTAAAAAGTATTTAGAATGAAAAGTAATGTTTCTTTTCTACCCTGAAAGAACACATACACGCTGTATTTTCATTGGTTTTGGAAACAGAAATGTCGTATGTATAGTCAAAAAATACTTAACCCAAATTACTGTTTGTCATAAGATACAAAAGTTGCGAAAATAATTTTCGATCGAGACCACGTAGTTACGCCCCGTCCAAAACTGCCGCGTGACCCCGATGTACTCGAAATCTAGCCGGCGCTGGTACTACTAATTGATCTCACGATGTTACTTTCGAGTTTTAGTCAACATTTTTTGATTTAGAATTTTTATTTTGACTAGCTGATTAAGTCTTACTAACGATCCTCATGAAATGGCCTTCAGCGTACCTATCGCTAAGTACATGTATACGGTCTGCGTAGGTCTCCACGAGGTTATTAAGGTCGGTTGCTGCCTACCTGACCTCAATATCCGCCATTTAACTTAGTAATAAAGAATTCCCGCACCCATGTCAAACGATCGCCTATCAGTCGAAGCTTTCAGAACCCTACGGATCGAATGTACACAAAATACAATAAGTAAATAGAAAAACACTTTTCAAAGATCGGCTACCAGCTTCTTGGTCGTGTCGGTGAGTCATCCTTTATTTCACCACTCTTGGTATATACCTATATTACGATTTACATTTCGATATACCTTTGTAGGTACGCTTAAAAAATTTAGTCATAAATATACCTTAGTCATAAATATAACGAAAGGTACGCTTCAAATATGGACTCCATTTTTGTAGCCTGACCGTACAGTTAAGTTCGAAAGTCAATAATCGCTTTTTCGTAACGTCCTGATTTGGAAGCCATACAATTCACTCCACATATAATTTGTATTAGCGATTTTTTATGGAAGCCAAGAAGAAGCGATTAAAAACTTTAATTTATGGAACTATTTTTTATGGAATGAACTACCATCTAGTTTTAAAGCGTCAAATTCCTTCTTTCTATTACTTTCAACTAAGGTAAAAACTTTTATGAAGTCTCCTGACCGGGATTGAGTTTTACGTTTATATATTTATATGTTTTGGTTATATTTTAGCTTGTAAGTATTGTACAATGTTCCACCCTACTTAATGGCATACTCTCCTCTGATTTTGGGTTTGGCTGGAAGAAATCCCTTAAAGGGATATCCTCCGCCTTTGTATTGTTTTCTTTGGTATTTTTGTTGTGTCCTTTTTTGTACAATAAAGAATTTACTTACATACACATAAGCTATGAAATTCAAAATTCAAATAATTATTAAGTAATTAGACCTTTACAGGCCTAAGTGTATCTACCTAATTTACATTACGTGTATAGTGTATATTCAAATTATATTTAAATTTAAAGAAGAGCTACTGATATTAGCGCTTCGCAATGACCACTGCTTAGAAAAAAAGTCGAAAAAACTCATTTTCACATTATTGGTTACTCGGCAGAGGGGCTTTGCCATGTTATTATTATGTATTTAAATTAATAAATACTTTTAATTCAATGTTGACACATGATAACATGTATGCTTGCGAACAAGTGAACAAATATTAATTATGTAATAAAAACCACTAAGTGAAAAAGCGAAGCCGCAATAGTCGCGAAGTAATATTAATGGTCTTTTGAACTTGACTGTACTGTACCTACTCGTATCTTCTCAACTCAATGAAAGTTGGTGGAGGTACTTAATGCGTGTTCATTTTGAGAGACATTGCTCTTTACCTTTTTTTAACAGCGTAATGTTTTATATTTTCTTATTTATTATAAGACTTATTAGCAACCATTCCTTTCACGTATTTTCACGAGCGAAAAAGCATTGAAAAAAATACTTTTTCAAAGGAAACTTTTGCTTTGATCATAAAAATACTTACCTATTCAAAGACCCGCGACCAGCCCACGCAATCTGCCCACGTGACCGCTTTATCGCATATTAATCAGATCGTGGAGGAAGTAAGTAACCCTCGCAAAATCGATGCCGCCTCTATCAATTAAGCAAATCTATTAGTGTTGCAAGCAATACCTAGTATAAAATATCGATACTATCGTGGCCTTGAAAAACAGTCACAATGTCGATAGGACTATCGATAGTATCAAATAACCGATACTATCGACAGTATAGATTGTCAATAGTTAGCAATAATATTGATATAAGGTAAAACTATCGATAGTATCGATACTATTGAATTTAGATACTATCGATAGGTAGTATCTAAATTCAATAGTTTCGATACTATCGATGGGTTTACCTTCTGTTCTGTTCTGAGTCCGCCCAGCCAGCAGTTACGCTGCAAGAGCTTATGAATGAGGTTTACCTTGGAGAGTACGTCATCACGTTTGCAGACCAAATCCGATGCATGTATATCGTCCTCAGTCCCTAGAACATGGCGACGCCAAACTCTCATGGCTCGAGGAACCAGGTGGACTCGTAGATAGGGATAAAGGAGTGTAGGAGATATTCGCAGTCAGGGAGTAGGGGAGAGAGAGGGAGTTGAAAGAACCGACCGAATACTTACATCAAATCAGTATGGGGAGGATAGATATAATACTTGGTGTGTGATATATATGAAGGATAATAGACTGCTTTGTTGTTATGATTCCGGCGCGTTGCTCTGCAGGTCTTCTTCGTAAGATTAGAGATTTGTTGACACTGTCGTAATAGTGCAGCCTTCTGGTTTGTCTTCTGACTTCAGTTTACTGGTCTTGACACTCTTCACTTCTGGCTTCTGGGTTTTCTATTTTTCGCAGCCGAATTTCTGTTTCTGTTTACTGATTTTTCTAGTTCCTGTATTTTTTTTTATACTATCGATGGGTTTACCTTACATCAATATTATTGCAAACTATTGACAATCGATACTACCGATATTGTGACTGTTTTTCAAGTTCAACTATCGATAGCCAAACTATCGATAGTTATGCAACGCTAAAATCTATTTATAGATTCTCTGATGCCCAGCGGTAATGTTGATAACATATTCAGATATATTTTCTCGTTTTTATCCCTGACGAGGTAGACAGAGCATGGCCGTAAGGCCCAGAGGCATAGCGTAATGGTGGGCGTTAAGGGGATACCTGAATTTTTTGGGGTCCAGTGCTGCCCCCATTTGAAATAAATCATTTGATAGAAAACGGAGACATTTAAAATTTTCTCTTGACCAGGCTCTAGATAACCCTTCAAACTATTTTATGAACTACTGTTTACAGTCTAAAGTGAAAAATAGAAACTGTTCTACGCACAATTGCGAAAAACGGCCACTTTTGGCGTATGTGCGTAGAAAAGCTGCATGTTCTCACTTTAAACTGTAAACTGTAAAAGTAGTTCATAAAATAGTTTGAAGGGTTATCTAGAGTCTGGTCAAGACAACATTTTAAATATCTCCGTTTCCTTTTACATGATTTATTTCAAATGGGGGCAGCACTGGACCCCGGAAAATTCAGTTAAGCGATGACCGCCCATTGTAGTCGTTTATTGTAAAATTATTTCTTTGTGTTCCATTTTTCTTTTGGAGTACAATGAAGAGTTATCTGTTTATTTATAAATAAAAATAAAAGCCAGCGTCTGTAATACTGGTTCACCAGGGACTAACTTTGTTACTAGGTTTAAACCATTATTCGCCCAAAATCAAGTTGACATTGACAGGTGAGATATGGCGGATAATGGTTTAAACCTAGTAACAAAGTTATTCCTGTTTTTATATTAAGACGGAATAAGTCTAATTACGTTTGATTGCGCAATTGCGCATAAAACGTGGCAAATGTGCGCCGATGTAGGGTTAACGTGGCCTTATAGGCTTAGCTCTCCGACGAGCTGACGTAAGCCCAGGCCTTAGCTTTCTTGTATTTATTATCTATTGTACTGTATTTAGACTTAAACCGTCTTATTATAAAATCCAGACTAACTTTGTTACTAGGTTTAAACCATTATCCGACCAAATCAAGTTGACATCTAGTAATATCACACTATCTCACCTTTCAATGTCAACTTCATTTTGGGCGGATAATGGTTTAAACCTAGTAACAAAGTTAGTCCTGTTTTTATAATAAGACGGAAAAAAATTATAAATAACATACTTATTAATTATAAATTTGTTATGTGTAAAGATATTAATTTGTAAAGTGTATATTTCTATAAAAAGACAAGTCAATATTGTTTACATTTATTTTGAAACTTAACCCAATGGAGTATAGTTGAAATAAAAATAATGAAGAATCTAAATAAAACCACATCGTCAGGAGATAAAATACGTTTATTTCTTAAAACTTGTCATCAAGACAGGAGAGTCAATTTGGAACAACCAATATCTGCCGGGACGAATCCCTACGTTACTGTACGAATTATAGACAACAAAATTATATAATTATTCTCAATCTATTGTTCCGCCCACTAGATATATGAAGACACAAATACCTATAGCATTATATGCCTTAAGCTACTAAAAACAATCACTCGCGACGCCATTTTAACTAATTCATAGAGTACACTTTTATACATTGTTTACATGCGACAGAGCGCCATGTTATTAAAAAACAGTCACGAAAAATTGGATGCATGTTTAAGTTGTTAACACTTTTTGGGACACTTACCGTCTTATTATAAAACCCAGACTAACTTTCTGTCTGGGTTTAAACCATTATCCGACCAAATCAAGTCGACATCTAGTAATAGCACACTATCTCACCTGTCAATGTCAACTTCATTTTGGGTGTATAATGGTTTAAACCAAGTAACAAAGTTAGTCCTGTTTTTATAAGACGGGTACAGTCGTATAGACATAAATTAATAGTAAGTGAAGGTTCCCGATTAAATTGGATGCACGATTAAGTTGTTAACAGTTTTCGGGACACTTACAGTCGTAAAGACATAAATAGTAAGTGAAGGTGGCATTAATGTCTAATAAGACTGAAAGTGTCTAGCTCGTGTCCAGCAAAGTGTTAATCAATATATGTACTTCCGAGGTTTAGAAAGAGACAACGCTAAACTCTGTTTTGTATAACATTGATATTTTTATTTCGATTTAGATATCCGACAATCGAATAATGAAATCGAATAAAATAATCGTTTGATTTAGTAACTGTTTTTAAATAATTACACGACAGTTATATACTCTCAATAGTAGTTCAATAATAGTTATATAATAAGAGTTATTAATAGCAAATGTACATATGACAAAATATATTTCATTTGCGATTAAACAACTATGTTTTTGTGAAACTGTCAGTACATACTGTGGTAAGTTCGAAGTCACAATCACTCACAAACGAAAACTTATTTATTGAAGTTCTTCCACCTTCTCGCCCACCATCACCCTAAAGGTGGCGCCTTTTTGTCTTGCTGTATGCTTAGAGTCGCAAGACACAAAATGTCTTCCCATGCGGGACAAACATCGTGACAGTGTATGAAGAGGTATGTATAGAACTATTCATATCATATATTTTCACAGATCTAAGTAAATAGAGTTATTTTCCCACAAAATAAGAGGTGTCAGTTTTGGTCGACAAAATTAAAGTAAAAAAATCTTATCCTGTGTTCATCACAGAACTGTACAAGGTAATGTTACTTTTCCAGAAGTAATACAGTATTCCAATCGATTTTTTTATTCATATTATGAATTAACATAATCCGAACCCGAAAATATATGTTTTTAATCTGCTCATAAGTAAGCCTTTAAAATCGAATGGAAAGGGAAACTATCAAGTGAGAGAAAAAGATGCACGTACAGCGCTGTTGACGTCACTGCTATTTTAAGTTTCACGCGTATAAAAGAGATACGCTCCTACTCTTCTTCATAGCAGAATTTCAAAAGCTAATTGCTGCTTCTTATAATGACCAAAATCCTAGCTGATTTCAAATCTTTCAGCTGTTATTTTTAGTTCTGTATAAAATATTAACCAAAAACATACACAGTAAAATAGCCTATTACAATTTTATAAGTTAGGATAACAGAATGGGCCAAAAAAACCACGAGACAAAAGAAAAAAAGGGCAAAAATCATATACCGTCTTATTATAAAACCCAGACTTACTTTGTTACTAGGTTTAAACCATTATCCGTCCAAATCAAGTTGACATCTAGTATCACACACTATCTCACCTGTCAATGTCAACTTCATTTTGGGCGGATAATGGTTTAAACCTAGTAGCAAAGTTAATCTGGGTTTTATTATAAGACGGATTATGTTGATATTTTATTTAACAAGATATGTTTTAGCGGCCCTGGTTAGAACCGCAAAACCCAGAAGGCTCTATATGCCCCATTTGAATTAAAGAAGTGCTAGTATATATCCATATTCAAAAGTAGGTTTGACTTCGAACTCACTCACTCTTAATATTAAAATACAAACGTCCAAGAAGCCTCTCACTAAACGAAATTCACAATTGTAAATGCTAATTAATCTAAGTGCTTTTAGTCGCCTTTACTATCTATCATATACTATGTATACATCACTAAGTATATTAGTTATATCTCTTTTATTTCTATTTATACACCAAAGACAATGAGAAAGCGTCTAAACTAAATCACAAATATTACATACGTGTATTTTAAATGTGACCTTATAAATCAAAGGCACAAATAATAACTTTTAAGACACCCTTACTATGTACTTTTCCATACTGAAGTTATTTTATATTTTGAAACGGCATGTCAGATTTTGTAATTTTAAACTGTTCTCAATGAATTGATTACCTTGAAAGAAAGTACAAGCTTTCAATGTTGATGGTCAAAAACAATGTTTTTCTTTATAACAAAATTTTAACCGAAATCAAACTTTCGAAATAAAAAGTTAGAGTACTTTTGTATGGAAAAGTAAAAAAAAGGGCGTTCTCAATAAGTTAAACAGGACCTCTTCCAATAATCTATGGTGCGGGCCAGGAAGCCTAGCACGAATTCACGGGAATTTCAAGAATATTAAACTCGTTTCATCCGAAACTTTTTAATGGTTAAGGCTGTTTCTTCTCATTCCAAAATTGAAGATAAAATTGCCAAAAAACGCACCCAGAGCCTATTTTACATAATAATATTAAAGTCACGTGGATACAAACGATCGATGTTAACTCGTCTCAATCGCAAACTATGCATCTGACAGTGACGAGTAAAAAAAAGCCATCTTACTTTCCAAAATCCTTATTTCTGAATGTATTTTTTTTCGTAACGCTCTTACATTTTCGGCTATATAGAGATAAAACAATAATTTCTAAAGTCCAGTCGATTGTCCAGCAAGGCATTTATTCAAGATGTTTTTTTTATCCTTAAAAAAAGAAATAGCCATTTTGGTTTTCAAAATACTTATTTTAGAATACAATCTGTTTCTTCATAATGCAATTGGCACACTGCTCCGCACCCACGCGTCTAGCGCCGGGCCGTCATACAAAAATCACGCTCGTAGACGCGGTCTCAGCGTGTTTTCTATACAGATTGAGGTACTTGCATACAGTCCCCCCCCCCCCTCCACCCCGCGATACGCAGCGGGGGGCGGAGCAGTGTGTAGATTGCCCTAAACTTTCTATAGAGGTAAAACAATTATTTCTCGGTCATGTCGATTATCCCACAAGACATTAAATGAATATTATTTTAACTATAATTTGTGTCATTGTTCGATTTATTTTATCATTAATAATAATAAAGCTCCAATTCTTATAATTTATTAAATATATCACTGGTTAACCTGTTTAAAAATATTTGATGTTTGAAAGCAATTTTAGACACCTTACTGAAAGTTGATCTTTTCCTTTTTTTTAAATGTTGAAAAGAAAAAGCCAATATCAATTATTTTTAATCAATTACATACATACATACATACATATTATCACGCCTGTTTCCCACAGGGGTAGGCAGAGACTAAGGACCTCCACTTGCTACGATCCTGACAGACCTCTTTCGCTTCATCTACACTCATCACTCTCTTCATGCATGCCCGCCGGTTACGGGTACTTCTAACCTCTCCTTTTTTAAGAACGTCTGCAATTTGATCGCGGTACGTTCGTCGAGGACGACCCTGACCCGCTCTTCCACTCAAGTTTGCTTTGTAGACTCTTTTAGTGAATCTCCTTTCATCCATCCTTTCTACATGTCCGAACCATGTCAACAATCAATTAAGTTTCTCAAATCTGAGGTTATTCATATAGTAAGGTAGATTTCGTAGGATTCTTCTTAGTACAATTATTTAAACCATTCACCTAGAAAACTAAATTAGTTGTTTTGCTATGCATGGCTATTTTCCATTTTATTCGAGAATTTTTCACCATTTATTGCATTCCATGAAAATATTATATAGACAAGTCTAAGAAACATTGGTGCATTATTCTAATGTACCATAATGATGTCTTCGTAACCTAAATACTGATTGAACTTCTTAATCGATTCGTGACATTTTTAACCCCCAACGCAAAAAGAGGGGTGTTAAGTTTGATATGATTCTGTATCTATTTGTGGCATCGTAGCACGTAAACGTATGGACCGATTTCAATGCAGTTTTTTAATCAAAAGCCTCGTCTGTCGAAGATTCTTAGATACGTTTGATGGAAATCTATTCGTGAAATAATAAGGCGCTAAAGTGAAGGGTTACTTTTTAATTTGCCGGGCAAATACACGATAAACATACGTGTAAAAAATAATCGATCGATTATAATTATTTGTGATTATTGAGCATTGACTAATTACTAACTAGGTATCCGTGTGGCAAATAAAAGGAACTATGTATTCGCTGGTTAGACTCGGCTCAAACGGGCCACCAAAAACGTGGCCATCGACCTGTAGTTTTCATACATTTTGTATGGAAATGCCACACCCGGTAATGCTGGTCATCATCATTATCCGAGCGTATTTTCCCGGTTGCATCCTCAGCAGTAACGCTTCAAAGCCCGGGGTCCGCTACCTAACCAAGGAGATTTGACGAGGTTACTGGCTTTTACACAGAGCGACTGCCGTCTGACTCCCGCAACCCAAAGGGTAAACCAGAACCAATTCTTGGATAGTTTGATGATTAAACGCTAGATGGCGTTCGGGACCCACAATTTTTACATGACTCCCGAAACACTGAATCATCTTTTTCGGATAATCAGGTGATTCAAGCCTGCAATATCCTAATCAAACTGGAAGCAACTTTTCAGAAAGTATGCTTCGCAGTGGGATTCGAACCTATGACCTCCGGGTCACAAGGCGAACGCTTTGACCACTGGACCCACGGAGGCAGTTTACTACTACCCGGTAACGCTTGTGGCGACCTCTAAATTGGTATGAAAGTGCGCCGCGTTTTATGGGGGCCCGTTTGCGCTGAGCCTTATAAGAAACTAACATTAAATTCATATTAATTATCCCTTCGTACCCCGACCGGACCCAAGGGGAAAACCGACACAGACGAACTTCAACCTTATTACATTGACATAAAGTTTCAGTTAACCAGGCAATTTTTGACCTTGGCCTATAGAATGGTTATTCGTGTTTTATCATCGGGCTGGATATGAATCTAAATATATATAACTCAAAGGTGACTGACTGACTGACATAGTGACCTATCAACGCACAGCCCAAACCACTGGACGGATCGGGCTGAAATTTGGCATGCAGGTAGATGTTATGACGTAGGCATCCGCTAAGAAAGGATTTTGATCAATTCTACCCCAAGGGGATAAAATAGGGGATGAAACTTTGTATGAAACTTTGTCAATTTTAAACCGATCGGGCTGAGACTTTGCATGCATAAAGTTACTAAGACGTAGGCATCCCCTAAGAAAGAATTTTGATAAATTACACCGCTACGCGAGCGAAGCCGCGAGCAAAAGCTAGTTGTAAATAAAAGTGTATTTAATACTATTGGCTAACTTATCGGTAGAATGGAAGTTAAAGGATCAAGGGGTCATAGCCCGATACGATGGTCTGACCAAATAACGGACCAAACAAGATCTCCAAGGCACTAGCGAAGCAAGATCGTTACAAGTGGAGGGAGATCGTAAAAAAAGTTAGGTCGGGCGCAACACGACGTTCAGCAGTGAGCAGACGACTGTAGGAGGGATCCTTTTGTCGCTCAGAACCGTCATTCGCTAGAGCGAGAGAGCGACGGAACGCCGCGGAATCGCCGATGCTGATGCATTGATGTCAATTTGATGTCGCTCTCTCTCGCTCTAGCGAATGACGGTTCTTAGCGAAAGAAAAGATTAGCAGTATAGTAAAGTGCCGTTCCGTGCTCATAACCCTTAGTATTTTGTTGCTATTCTTTGCATTTTTAATTTTTAACCGACTTCAAAAAAGTAGGTTGTCAATACGTCGCGATCCTTTATTTTATTTTTTTATGTATTTTCACTGATTACTCGAAGACGCATGGACCGATTTGGATAATTATTCTTTTGTTTGAATGGGTATACTGTCCTGGTGGTCCCATGGTAATTTTATTAAAATCGGTTGTGTAGTTTGGGGGTGAAGTCGGTTTTTAGTTTTGAAAAATTATATAAAAACCGCAAAGTACTAAATTCTCAATATTCGACGTTGGTTCCTTTGAAAACCTGTCTAATTTTCATACTCTTTTAACTATAACGCAGCAGAAGCAGAAATAATTTTGTGTGATCTTCGTAAAATAGTTGCGAATTTACGAGCAGTTAAGTCCAATATTTTATGTTTGTTTTTCGTGTGAGTGGCTAGCTGGTTTCAGATTTTCCAAGCTGCCTCATCTGACACCATTAACTGCTATACAATGATGTCAGTCGAGATCAACGGCTTAACGTGCCTTCCGAAGCACGGAGGACCTTTAGAAATTATTATCTACAAGTGATTGAGGGTCAAGCCTGGTGCCACTTCAAAACTTGAGAAAGGGCCACCGAGCTTCGTCAATTTTATCTTTATGCCAATAAAAACAATATTCAACTTGTCAATTTTAACCCATAAAAATTACCAAACGTTTTCTAAACCTCTTATAGTTAAAATATGTTTTGTCTCGTACTTACTATGTCAAATATTGAAAAGAGGGAATGGGACAAAAGATTTATGGCTGAATGAATACTATGAATAAGAGGGTAAGTATGTAATGGAACTTCTGGACAAAAGTGCCACAGAGAAAGTGATGACGTAATGACTGCTCATTGCCCATCGCACCGCTGATATATTTCTATAGACCTAGTTTAGATCTATGGATATTTCTGATGTAACTACACACTGCATTACATTGCATTGGTTTAGTTTGAAAAGAAAATTAAGAACAAACTAATCTATGTGTCAATTTTTATGTAAATTATGTACGCAATTTGCTATTTAATCAATATAAACTTCATTGATTTATATTTTATAAGAAAAATCGATTCTTTAGAATCAAAACATACCAACAATGATATATTTAGTTTACAAAGTGTAAATTTTACTAGAAATCGGTCGTTTTCAGAATACGACGTTTCCTTGTACTGAGGGTACTTTAAATTCGTATATACGCCTAGAGGTTTCACTGGACAAATTTCGAAAAATTCGATTTAAACGTAAAAATCAAGGATTTTAAGAATCCCCACATCTGCTGACGTGGTGTCGACTCGAGCTGGTTGAAATAGCTCTATGTCGACGACATAAAGATTTAAACAACGTTTTTTGCCACAACTTTAGTGCAAGTATAGAAAGACGGACATCAGTTATATTCAAATTCAAAATGTTATAATAGACAAAGCAAACGCTAAGAACTCTTCTTGTCTCGCTTTAGGAAAATCAAATCGGAAAAATATAGCCGTCTAGTAAAACTACATATAAAATAATATTTTAACAAAAAAACATGAAATTGACCATAGATTAAAAACCTCTTACGTGACATAAAAGCTTCTTCTAGCCAGTCAAAAGTCAAAATTCAGTAATTAGACCTTTACAGGCACTTTTACACGCCAATAAGTATAATTTACGTTACGTGTAAAGTGTATTTAAATTTAATTTATTTTTAAAGCTACCGATACCAGCGCTTCGTAACGACCACTGCTGAGAAGAAACGCCGAAAGAAACCCTTTTTCACAGTATTGGTCACCAAATCGCCAGAAGGGCTTTGTCATATCAAGGCGATCCACGCCCGTAATTATGGGAACTCTCATTCAGAAGGAAAAACAAATATATTTTAATTCCTTTATTCTCCAATTCTACCTTCTACATAAACTTAGAACACTGATTAAGCAACGCTATTCTTCCAATCGTGCGTAGGGTCAACCAATAAATACGAACGGCCCTTAAATAACATTAATTGTACTTCTATCTGATACTGTGTTCTGAAAATTCTCTTACAACATTACATATACTGGATATTGTTTTTTTGTGGTACAAACAAAATTAAAACTTCCCAATACGTCCTAAATTACTCTTAGAACGAAATAGCGTAGTTCGATATATTTTTCACTTACAAAAAAAAATTAAAATATGACCCATCATGACACCAGTTACACGTAAGTGTAGATAGAGGACCAAAATCTAATTTCAGTCCGATACAATTTATAATAAATATGTTTAAAGATTCGTTTCGCGGGGAAACTTGAATATTGTTAATTTGAATTAGTCTCTTTGTCTGTACATGAACAGATAAGTAACAGAGATAAATCAGTGGTTGGCCACTGTAGGCACAATTTAATAAACATGTCAAAACCCATTGCATCATTAAACAATTAAAGATCGCGAATTCAAAACTATGGGTGCGATCGCCCTGCCATCTTTCTTTGCAAACCCGAACTGGTCATGTCTGAGACAGCACAGGGTTTAGAGTAAGAAACAGTGCTAGATGACCTATAATCTCAATCACAACTGACCCATCTTACATCGAGTGATGGATCGACGATACCATCTGTAATATTGTTAAAACAAATAAAAATATCTTTTATACTGTGTCTACATTGAAAGAGCGGGCGCGGAAGCGTACCCATACGCGTAACCATCCGCTGTCACCGTGGCCAACCACATAAAGTTGCTTAAACTAAATAAATTACATTTACCATTGCACTTGGTAGCATAGAAATGGTCGCGCCAGCTCCACGCGCGTTTCCACACAAATCATGCCATTTTAAAACAATTAAAAGCATTATGATACAAACACTACATATCCTTTAGCATTCGTTAACAACACTATTTGCATTGCACTCGGAATAAAAATCACTGGCTGGAATAATCTACTGAAACAGAAAATGCGCGCGGAGCTGGCAACACTGAGCGTAATTAAAAAGAAATTAATTTGTCAAGCTCTTTAGTCTAATAGCCTGATTACAACTACCGAGTAGAGTGGCGAGACAGTGCCCTCGGCCTAGCATTCGGTGTATGTACACACCTAAGCCGAGTATTCGGCCGAGCGCTCGGCCGAATAATAGAAACAGGCGAGACAGTCACTCGGACCCCGTTCTACATACTTGGCCGAGTGTACTGACTCCTAGCTTCCCCGTACTATCTCGCTCGCTCACTCGGTAGATCTGAACACGCATTTGGCGGTCACTCTCCACTCGCCACTCGACGCCATCTTGTCATTCTACCGAGTATAATCTGTACTGACTAATTGTCTCAACGCAACTTCAAGAATACGTGTAGATTCTTTACTCGGCCGATTGGCATTTTAGTCTCGCCACTCTACTCGGTACATGTTACCAGCCCATAACTCGCGGTTCGACGCGCGAACTTAAAAATAAACGAAAAAATACATACTACTTCTTAGAGTTAATTAAAACCGAAACTTCACCTCGGATCGTCTCTCGCACACTGGTTTCCTACCGTATTATTGCTATATCCTGAGTCCTCGTGGGTGTGGAGTCACAACCTACGGCATCCTTGTGTGGTCACATGGCCGGTAGTGGGCGCGTGTACTTACAGGCGGTGCGTGGTGCGCGGCGCGTGCTGCGGCCCCCGCGCCGCAAGGCCCGGCGGGACGTCAATATGCGCGTCGCTCTTCCAGCTCCGACATCTGGTTAATTAGTAGATTATTAACCAAGGGGATAAAGCAGTGTCTTCTGTCGTGGGTGACGACTTAAATCGTGAGCGCAACGAAGGACTCGAGGTTTACTCCCGAGCGGAGCGAGGGTGTTAAATACTTAAATCACGAGCGAAGCGAGGGATTTAGGACGAGTCCTGAGTGTAGCGACGGATTTAAGTTCACCCAAGACTAAGACAGCTTTATCACCGAGGAAAATACTCTACTTTTCGTACCATTTGCCAAAAAAATAAAGATAATAATACTAAGAGATAAGTATTTATTAAAAGATATATAATACTTTATTTTTATCTAGTTACATAAAAGGTACAAAACGCAGGAAACTTGGCTGAATGTGTGAGACGCAAATGACCCTTTGCTTTTTCTTTTTGGAAAACTAAACAACTGGTGTAAACAAACAATGAAATAACTTGATTTAATTTTTTATTTTATGAAATTTAAGTGGTTTTGGGGATTTTGCGGATACATGTTGTCGATTCAAAATCGTTATTTTTTTACGCTTAACAATATAGAAATGATTTCAGTTCAGTATCAATTTCAGTAAGTATTCCAAACTTGTATTCCAAACTTAAACTACATTCTCCCATCTAGATCCTGAATGAAATTCAGTACATTTTTCTTTCCCTGTTTTTAACAGATTAAAAATGACTATTGTTGTATTCGCTTCTTGTGCCATAGAATGTGACTTTTTTGAGCAAGTGGTACGAAAAGTATATTATGCAATGGGGGCTACCGCTTGTGAATTCACCGCTAGAGGCGCTAGAGTAGCGTGAGGTCTCCGAAATGTCAATTTTCACTGTTTCTGGGTGCCAATGCTCGATATTTTTACGGTATGGTGTTATCGTATGCAAAAAGAAAAACTTTGTCGCTTCCATAATGACAATGACTGACTGCCGCACTTTGAACCTTACGCAACAGTGACGCCAACTGGTGAGCATAAAAACATCGAGGGATGAATCACGAGCAAGGAAGGATTCTAACGATTCATGAAAATTGAGTCACAAGCGTAACAAGCGATTCAAGTGTTAGAATCCTGAGCGACTCGAGTGATTCATGGCCCTCGATATAAATCCGTTTTATTCAAGAGTTGTATACTATACTTTATACCATAACTACGAGAGAAAGAAAGATTTAAGCGAAAATAGACATTTAAAGAAAAAAAGGAAGGTTAAATCAATGAAAATGCAAATTCAAATTGATACAATTACTAAGATCAAGAGTAATTTTTCTAAACTTAAACACCAAAATAGCGATTGAAAGTGCTTTTTATTCACTGTTTTCAGTGAATTAATAGCAGATTGTGCTACAAGGGGCTGCGGTAATATTGTGAAGGCGAGAACGCTACTTTAAATCCAGAGCGAAACGAAGGATATCACAGTTGAATCACGAGCGAAGCGATTCTACGGTGGAATCCTGAGTGTAGCGAGGGATTCATGTATACCGCCCGAGATAAAAATATTACCGTACCCGAATAGCACACTCTACTTTTCATCTCCATCTATGAGAAAAACTAGCAAATACAAAACAGAATATAAAGAACAGTAGAACACCTACAATATCTAATCAGACTTCAACAGACAATTTAATACTAACCTTCGTTTGGTGTTGTTTTCATACAATACATAAATACTAAGAAATATTTTTTCGAAGACCACCAACTTAAGATAAAATGTTCACTCATAACTTTGTTTGCGTGCTCTAAAAAGTTTATTTTCATTATTGTTTTCTCTCAAGGTCTTCACGGGAAGAATTATTGTTACATTGCACGTGACCTTAGTAGACTCCGTTGTGTATGTAATACTTATATGAATACCTGGTGCTTCCTGGGCCGCTTGTGCGGCGGCTGGTCGTGGTCGATGAGCAGCTCGGCGCACTCCTCCTCCGCGCCCCCCGCGCCCGCACCCCCGCCACCGCCCCCGCCGTACGATCCGCTACAACAACAGACCATCATTGCCCAAATCAAACATTGTAGCTATATTCCAATTATAAATATATATGTTTATGCGAAATATATCACACTGATATTATAAAGGCGAAAGTTTGTGCGTGCGTGCGTGCGTGCGTGCGTGCGTGCGTGCGTGCGTGCGTGCGTGCGTGCGTGCGAGCGTGCGTGCGTGCGTGCGTGCGTGCTTGCGTGCGTGCGTGCGTGAGTGAGTGCGTGCGTGCGTGCGTGCGAGCGTGCGTGCGTGCGTGCGTGCGTGCTTGCGTGCGTGCGTGAGTGAGTGCGTGCGTGCGTGCGTGCGTGCGTGCGTGCAAACGGCTGGACCAATTTTGACAAAATTTGGTATCCAGGAAGCAAACACCCTGGATTAACACATAGTTTACTTTTTCCGCGGGTAACACCGCGGGGCGCAGCTTGTATCATACATGCGAAAGTGAGTTTGCATATTTGTTTGTTTGTTACCCTCTTCACGCTTCAACCACTGAACCCATTTAGACGTAATTTAGTATGGATATAGTTTTAGAACCAGGGAAGGATATAGGTTAGTTTATATCCCTAAATTCACACACACACGGCTACCAGGTAATAGTTGACCAGAAAAAGGTAAGCAACCTTACTGTTGCATATGTGTATGTTGCATGCTTTCCATTGGAACTTAATTCGATTGAATAGCAAAATATATAAGTCAACAAAAGTCACTGAAATAAAAAAAAAGAACAAGAAATACCCATGATCATATTTTTGCAGATTTTTTATGAAAATATGGGTTAGTATCAGAAGGTCAAGATATCAGAATGGCTAAGTAACACAAAGTACATATCTCAAAAACAATATGTACTCAGATCGTCTTTATATCATTATTACTAAAGTAGCATAATGACTATATTTCAAAATGCATTAGTAGCAAAATGTCTATATTATAACTGTGGAGAGAATAAATAAACATTTTATCATTTTACGGAACATATTTGACAAAATAATTTTCATCCGGTTGGCAGATCACAGATTTATGTAGCTATCAAGTTATCAGTAAGTCTATTTGCTATTTAATAATATGTATTATGTATATGTGTTATATATAATTTATGTATTGTATATGTATATGTGTAATATATAATTTATGTATGTATATTGCCTAAACCTATTTATGTTTTAATGTATTTATAAAGGTTAAAATGTGTGTAAATTTATGTTAAATTTATTAAGTTTATAGTTGCTTTAGATACATTTTTTTTTCCTTCTTAGTCAGTTGCACCACCGTCTTTGTCCTTTTCACTTCCTCTCCACTCACTGGTTGTCTGGAAGAGATCGCTTTAAGCGATAAGACCGCCCATTGTACTCATTTAATTTAAAATTATTTCTTTGTGTTACATTTTTCTTTTGGTGTACAATAAAGAGTTATCTATCTATCTATAAGATAAAGAAGAGAGATATTTACCCGTAGTATGGCGAATGCTGTATGACGACGTTGGCAGGCTCCTCCTCCTGTATGGACACCAGGTTGCCCACGGAACTCGTTCCCACTACGTATTTCTCTGCAACACACATTTATCAATTTTCAGGTGACGTAAAAGTTAATGCACTCACCGATTTAAACGATTATTCGAAGCCGCCTGGACAGATTAGAAAAAAAAAATCGTTGTTTGAAAGAGTATACTGTTCAAGTGGTCCTGTATATATTTTATCAAAATTTGAAATTAGTTTTGAAAAATTATTTTTATTAAGTAATATAATATTTTTTTTATCATTATACAATGAATTGAAGCGATGAAGACATATTAATAGTTTTTTTTTTATCACTGTTTGTGTCCCACTGCTGGGCAAAAGCCTTCCCTCTTTGCTTTCACAATTCTCTATCCTGTGTATTTTCTCTCCAGTCCCTGTCGTAACTTTTAAAGTCGTCAGTAATAGACTAAGAATAAAGAAAAAAATGTCTGTTTGTTTGTACACGCTAATCTCCGGAAACATTAGACGAATTCGAATGATCTTTTTTGTTATACAGCTGTTAAGCCTGGACAACATAAAGGGTATAATTGATTTTGGAAAATGGAACACCTGATGCAGAACCATTATAGTCCAGCTAATCTATAATAAATATAAAAATGACGCCTTAGCAAAAGTTATTCAGCCTGATGAGTATTTCATGTTAAGGTATAAAAATCGAAGATCTGGAACACCTGATGCAGATACGCCGGAGTCATAAAGTCCACGCGAACGAAGTCGCAGGTATCAGCTAGTAATTAATTAAATAAATGTGTGGTTACCTTCCCGCTCGCCGCCGGCTCCGTTGGTGACGACGGTGATCTGGTGTCCCGCCACCACCAGCCCGCCAGAGCTGTACGACAGCCCGTGACCTGCGCAAGCGCAACATTACATTCATCACCACCTCCATGGCGGGTTGGTGAACACGCTAGTCCGCCAAACGGACGTTCTGGGTTCGACCCCCAGCCAGGGCAAGTTGAAAAAACGTATTTTTCAAATTGTCCTGGGTCTTGGGTTTTTATCTATACAATATATGTAACAAAAACCCTGTCCGACCTTGTAGGAGCAACTCAGACCGTCAATATGAAAAACTTTTCCTATGATATGGGACCAATGCTAAAAACTCGAAAAAAATCGACATTTTCATACAAAAGTATTCGGCTGGCCCGGCAATTTGTATGAAAATTTCGATATTTTTTCTTAGAATTTCAAGCATTGGTCCCATAGCAAAAGTTGTTCATATTGACGGTCCGAGTTGCTCCTACAAGGATCGGACAGGGTTTTCGTTACATATTATATATGTAGCTATTTATCAACACACTTTAAAAATCTTTTCTGTACTGTATGTATCCCGATTATTCAAAAATACCTGGACAAATTTGGCTAATTCTTTTTTTTTTAAGATTTATTAATACTTGTTTGGTGGTCTAATAAATAAAATATCAAAATGGGCTGTGTAGTAGTTAGTTTGTTGTTGAAGTAATTTGTTGAGTTGGTATCCCATCTTCTTCTTATCGAGTCGAAATGGCTCAAATTATAAATAAATAAATATGTACGGAAAAATCACAAAGATTGAGCTAGCCCCAAAGTAAGTTCGAGACTTGTGTTATGGGATACTAACTCAACGATACTATATTTTATAGCAAATACATATATAGATAAACACCCAAGACCCAGGACAATTTGAAAAAGGCCATTTTCCAACTTGCCCTGACCGGGGATCGAACCCGGAACCTCTGGGTGGCGGACGCCACGGAGGTCGTTATGGTATCCCATAACACCGGTTTAAAACTTACTTTGGGTCTAGCTCAATCAGTGTAATTAGGCCTTATCTATTTATTTATTTTTATTGTTTTCGCCAAAAGTGGCTACAAGATAGTGTCGCTGAGCTGCTAGAAGTAGAACATTCCAGAATGGCACAGAGCATTTCAGACGAATCTAGCAAGTTCCAGAACGATGTAGAAGTTTCATTTCTAGACAGTATTATTTATGGTATGGCCACAGATATAGCAATTTATAGAAGCGGAGTATCATTCATGCCAACTAGAAACGAAACTATACATCCGTGCACACCTCACTGTTTATGTGTCCGGCCCCACACACGCGATAAGGCGAGAACGGGGGAGAGGTGCGGGGACGGGAAACGGGGACGTATATGGTGCGGGGACGGGGAACGGGAACGCAAATGGTGCGGTTACGGGGAACCGGGAAGCATATGGTGCGGTTACAGGGAACGGGGACGCATATAGTGCGTTTACAGAGAACGGAGACGCATATAGTGCGTTTACAGAGAACGGAGACGCATATAGTGCGTTTACAGAGAACGGAGACGCATATAGTGCGTTTACAGAGAACGGAGACGCATATAGTGCGTTTACAGAGAACGGAGACGCATATAGTGCGTTTACAGAGAACGGAGACGCATATAGTGCGTTTACAGAGAACGGAGACGCATATAGTGCGTTTACAGAGAACGGAGACGCATATAGTGCGTTTACAGAGAACGGAGACGCATATAGTGCGTTTACAGAGAACGGAGAAGCATATAGTGCGTTTACAGAGAACGGAGACGCATATAGTGCGGGTACGGGGAACGGGGACGCGTATTGCGCGGGACCCCTGGAGTTTCTGTTTATGTTTGTAATACTTATAGTTGAAGAGCTCGGTGGCTTTTATTAGCGCTTTCGCAAGTAAAGCGACATCGGGCGTGGTCTGTGTACTGTTGTAGTCTAAAGTCCTACAGGATTCTAGGTATTCAGGAGAGAATAGAAATGCGACGGTACCTACTAATCGTTTATTCCGGACTGGCCCATCGAGACGAAAGAGTTTCACAATTACCCACCGACACTTATTATTTACTAACCTACATACATCACAGTCTGCACTTGGATTGGTGACCACAAGTGGCATTAAAATTTCTCGAGCTCCTCCGTGCTTCGGAAGGCACTTATAAGCCGTTAATCCCGGCTGCCAACATTGTTTGGCAGTCGTCAAGCTACGTCAGATTCCTTCAGGCAGCTTGAAAAATCTGACACTAGTGTTGGCCACTTACACACACGAAAAGCAAGCAAGCAATACTTATAGTATAAACTAGCTTTTGCCCGCGGCTTCGCTCGCGTAGGGGTGTAATTTATAAAAATCCTTTCTTAGGAGATGCCTAGGTCGTAGTAGCTTTATGCATGCAAAGTCTCAGCCCGATCGGTTTAAAATTGACAAAGTTTCATACAAACTTTCATACCCTATTTTATCCCCTTGGGGGTAGAACTGATCAAAATCCTTTCTTAGCGGATGCTTACGTCATAACATCTACCTGCATGCCAAATTTCAGCCCGATCCGTCCAGTGGTTTGGGCTGTGCGTTGATAGATCACTATGTCAGTCAGTCAGTCACTTTTGAGTTATATATATTTAGATGATGTGGTGGCAACGTACCGGGCGAGCCGGGCGCGCTCTGCGAGACGCCGCTGCGCTGCGGGAACAGGTACTGCGTCGACTGGCTGCTGCCGCTGCTCAGCCGCTGCTGCCCGCCCTGGCACAAACAAACAGACAACACAACCTTATACATACATTTCTAATGTGATAAAATATCTGCGAAAGCCTATCTTCTCAATAAACAATTGAATTATCAGAAACTCTTACAACTATAAATATTAATTTCATTGTGAGTTGACGTTCTTGGAGAAAACGCTGCAGTGCAGTTTGTTACCGCTTCTTCTGCACTAGCGTTTTGGAGGCGGCAGTAAACTTAGCTCTAAGTAACTTTTTGACGTCAACAATAATTAATTGTGCAATAAAACAAAGTGACGATTATTAAGAGATATTATAAATATCCTATGATAATAAAGATATATTTGAATTGAATTGAATTCTTACGTTTGACATAATGGGGTCAAAGTCAAAGTAATTTTTTTATTCAACGTAGGATGAGTTTATCTCTAATTGAAGTTCATTTTTTTACCAATAAAACTTTATTAAAAATTTTCATTAATCCGGTATAACAAACATTACATGTTAGGTTATAAATTTTTTTTTTTTTTTTATATTATTCAAATGTAAAACTCCTAGCGTTTTAAAACTGTAAGCCTCATATTCAAAAAAATTAACAACCGTTTGCTAAATCTATTTTAGTTATAACATGTTTTGTCCCTTTCCCTCTTTTCAATATTCGACATTGCAAGAACGAGACAAAACATATTTTAACTAATATAGATTAGATTTTATATGTTAGATTATTATTTTAGATTATTTTATATTTTATATGTTAGATTATTATTTTAGATTATTTAATTTTGCTGTGCCCTAACAGGGTTCATGTTGGAACTTAATGTGCTCCTTACACCATATGTACAAACTACCTATGTAAACACATGAGATGCAATAAATGATTGAGTATTGAGTATAGATTTAGCAAACGTTGGTATTTTTTATGAATAAGCGGGTATTTATATAGGTAATTTGTATGTGGTACCTGGTGCTCGTGCTCCTCGCCGGAGAGCAGGTCGGGCGTGGGCTCCCGCGACAGCTCCTCGGGCGTCACCAGCCCCGACACGCCCACCTGCGATGGCGACGTTGGTGCACTCCTGGAAAAACATGTTTCCGGTCAAAATTTGGTCTTAAGAGTCCCCTTACCCTGGACAAAATCAGACTTTCCCATACAAACGTAGTCTACGTTTTATTTTTAAACGACATGTCAGTATTCGGTAAAAAAAAAATATTTTGAAGAAATTGCAATTATCTAGGGTTATAATTGGTTTCCCACAGCAAAATTATGAACTTAAAAGAGAATAAAGTGTATTATATCATATTTGACCGTCAGTATGGAAAACTTCTACACTCTTATATTTTCTTTCCAGTTCAGAATTTTCGTGTAGGGAACCAATTATAACCCTAGATAATTGCAATATGTTCAAAATATTTTTTTTTACCAAATACTATGTCTTTTTAAAATAAAACGTAGACTACGTTTGTATGGAACAGTCTAGCATAAGGGGATTCAGAATCATAAAAAATTACAAACATTTGCCTTAGTCGTAAAGGAGATACATTCATTTTTCGAGATCCAGGGCTGATCAATATATTTTTTGATACCTAAACGGAGAGTGAGAGGCCTGACCAGGGGACAGTGAAAGAAAAAAGTCACATCCTCTTAAATATATATAGAGACAAAAAACACTGATTGAGCTAGCCCCAAAGTAAGTTTGAGACTTGTGTTATGGGATACTAACTCAACGATACTATACATTATAACATATACATATAAAGATAAGTATCCAAGACCCAGGACACTTCGAAAAAGGCCATTTTTAAACTTGACCTGACCGGGGATCGAACCCGGGACCTCTGGATGGCGGACAAGCATGGTGACCACTACTCCACGGAGGTCGTCATTCATCATTGATTGCTTTTCCATCTTCTCGTCCACCATCATGCTAAAAGTGGCTTTTGAGTCTTGCTGCTCTGTGCTCTGTCTGCTTAGAGCCGCAAGATACAGAATCTGTCTGCCCCGTTAGCGTGTGAAATGTGTGGCCACACTTACTCTTCTGTCTAAGCCGAGTATAAGACGTCTATTGAATAAGTTTCTGATCACAAGTCAGTAAACCGAGCAGAAGTTGAGTGTCTGAGGGTGTTTAGTATCTGCAGGCCTACCCATCGTCTTATAAACATAATTATTTATCTTCCTTCGTGACTAGATGGCGCTATAGGTATTAATTAAAACATTTAAATCTTTTATTAATTATATATGACTTATGTACATACATGAAATGCAATATTTTTTTAAAGCATATTCAACCCTTTCTTTGTCACTTTTTTGCTAGTCGTGTGTGCTGCCATCTCTATAAGAGCAGCTGATACTAATTCTGCCTACTAGTTTTGCCTACTTACGGGCCCTCCAAAAGTTTCTATGGCGTTGGGTATCTTTCACGTAAGTAATTATATTTTCTTTGGTATATATGACGAAAATGGTGTACCGTGAGGAGAGTCCGAAGGGCGCCCTGAACTGCACGCCCCGGGGGCGCCGCTGGCGGAAGGCCTGCTCGATGAGCTTGCCCTCGGACTGCGGGTCGATGCGCCAGAAGCTGCCCTTGCCGGGCTCCTCCTGGCTGCGGGGCACCTTGATGAAGTATCTGGGAACGAGAGGAGACACGTTACTGAGAAATGAAGACAAATGGTTTTATGTTCCTTACTAATTCAAATTG
The DNA here is from genome assembly GCA_943193695.1 of Acrobasis suavella. NCBI lineage: Eukaryota > Metazoa > Arthropoda > Insecta > Lepidoptera > Pyralidae > Acrobasis > Acrobasis suavella. The sequence continues at coordinate 1,293,464 of OW971939.1, forward strand.
TCTGATTGAACTCGTTCAACATACGAAATATCCGAGAGAAACCGGGATAGCGAGCGCTGCCACAGAAGTACTAGTAATCACGTACAGAAGTCTTACTCAGAAAAAAAAAACAAAGAAATATCTACATAATGTGGTAAGCGCTATGGTTTAATTTAGCTCGCGTCAGAACTCCTCACCTCTTCGTTTAGATACCTAGTCATCCATTGCAAGCCAATTTCATTCTTATTACTCTGGACAAACGATTAATGTAACTGAATTTTCCCTTTCGAAGTGGTCGCCGCGCGCATAGTAATAATGAAAGTATATTTTCGATACTGAGCTAACAAGGAGGCCTACGCCAAGCTGATCGCCAACTTTCACTAATTGAGGCACCATAAGAAAAAGTCTTTGTTTAAGAGGCAAGCTCTTGTAGTGACATTGTTTGAAAAGACATACACGGTGACTATTGTTTTGGCACAGATAATCGAGTGGTTTGCCATTGCATTCTTCATCTCACTCACTAGTAAATTAAATACTCACTGGACAGGTTGCCTAATAATGATTTCCTTCACTGGAACCGAGTGCAAGTGATTGAAAATGACCATATATAATATAAAAAATTGGTTGCCTGTAAAGTCGGTATACGAGCGAAAGTTTTACGTGACAACGACTTTGAGTGAACTCAAGCAGTGTCTGTGACCGCAACATCGATCACTTTTTATGTCTGTCTCTCTCGCTCTTAGGCGGGCTAACCATGCCCGAGTGGAAGGGACGCGTGCCTCTCACTCGCTCTCATTGTGAGCGCATAACGTGAGCGGAGCGTAACGCAGTTTCTTGAAGTGTCACCCGGCAAACCAATTTATAAGACGTTGTCACGTCAATATATTATTATCGGAATTAGATTTTTATTAACCGGTTGAATATTCTAAGGATCTCATAGAGGTAAGTAGGTAAGTGTGTAAGAGGAAGTGGCAGTCACCGCCTGCACCCTGAATGATTTCTAGTCGATACTTTTTCTATTAAAATTTCGGAGGGGATTTCCTCCAATGTTACATTAGTTTAACATGATATCGTTTTGTCTCATTATGAATTTTGTTTGTACGGATACAGAATAGTAAAAAGCCATAAAAAAATATAAGCCATTGCTTATTTTTATATAAAGATTTTTAATAAAAGAAGTGTAAAATCTCCAAAACAATGTCCGTACCGACACACTTGATTTGTAATTGATTAATGCAGTAGTTTTTGCATAAAACCCCTTTTCTTAACACTTACGAATTATCGTGCATTTCACTTCACTGCTTCGCCCGGACGGAATGTAAGGTGAGACAGCATGCTTTTAGGTCGCGTCCACCTTTGAGTTCGAGCCCGCGACTAGTTTAATCTTAAGGCCAACGATAAAGGCGTCAAAGTGGCCCACTACTGCGCTGAACATATATAAAGAAAGAAAAAAAAGAAAACCATCGACACGCAAAGAAGAAGAAGTGAGTGGCAGAGGGATGCATCTGACCTGTTGAGCGACAGGTTGTGGCGGATGGAGTTCTGCCAGCCCTTGTCCGCGGTGCGGTAGTAGGGGTAGTGCTTGGTGATGTAGCTGTAGATGCCGCTGAGCGTGAGCTGCTTGTCGGGCGCGGAGGCCACGGCCTGCACGATCAGCTGCGCGTAGCTGTACGGCGGCTTCGCGTCGTCGCGCGCGTCGCGCGGCGAGCGCTCGCGGCTGGCGCCGTAGCCGGACTCCGACGTCGTCGACGACACCTGCAATGTAGTCATAACATTCTTCATCTCAAGGGTTTATGGGTGTGCGTGATTACGGCGAGTAGTAATGCAGAAGTGGCTAATTTAACAAAGCACCGCTCGTACCGCTAGTTGGCGTGGCGACCACGCGCCGCGTGCGGGAGACGCGACACTGTCCATTACTGGAGAGCAACTAAAGAAGAACTCTTCAAAAACCCACTTTCAAAGTAATTTTTCTTACAGCAGGGCCATTGGACGAGGGTCTCTGATGGTCAGCCAGCGCCACAAACTGCACCACTAGACCAAAGTCCACCTGCGACCGCCCAGACGAGCCGGCGCCCCGGGGCTAATTCAAACAATTGTCTACTAACCCTGAGAGTAATACTTACCTAGCAACAGTTCAACACAACTGCACTAGTCTAAAGGTTTCACTCACATCAGTGCTAGTCGACGAGGGTCTCTGATGGTCAGCCAGCACTGCGTACTGCGCCATCAGCTCCAGGTCCACGTGCCGCCGCAAACAACTATCTGCTAACCCTGAGAGTACTACTTACTAAGTAAGAAAGGTAACACTAATCTAAAGGTTTCACTCACAGCAGTGCCATTGGACGAGGGTCTCTGATGGTCAGCCAGCGCCGCATACTGCGCCACCAGCCCCAGGGCTGCGTTTCGCCACCACGACAAGCCGGCACCCCGTGGCCACGTCAAATAACCCTCTACTAACCCTGAGAGTAATACTTACCAACTAAGAATGAGTTCAAGACAACAATAATCTAAAGGTTTCACTTACAGCAGTGCCATTGGACGAGGGTCTCTGATGGTCAGCCAGCGCCGCATACTGCGCCACCAGCCCCAGGGCTGCGTTTCGCCACCACGACAAGCCGGCACCCCGTGGCCACGTCAAATAACCCTCTACTAACCCTGAGAGTAATACTTACCAACTAAGAATGAGTTCAAGACAACAATAATCTAAAGGTTTCACTTACAGCAGTGCCATTGGACGAGGGTCTCTGATGGTCAGCCAGCGCTGCGTACTGCGCCACCAGCCCTAGGTCCGCGTGCCGCCGCCCCGACGAGCCGGCGCCCCGGGGCGACGTCGGACAGCTGTTGGCTGCGCTTATGGTTCCTGGAAAACGGTAATTGCTCATTAGCTATGCTGCCCTGAATGGGTTCGCGGTAACAGCTTTCATGCGGGCACGATAAAGGTCTAAATTAAAATGCAAATAGTGCACCAAAATAGAATATAAATGGGCTATTTTGCAAAAGTTTTAGGATTCTGATGCTTGTCATCTAAAAATTCAAATAAAGGTAGGTAACAGTTTTTTACTTTTTTACATGTATGTTTCTTTATATTTATCTATGCAATGCAATCGTTATTAGTGTTGTAAAAAAACTGAAGTCTAACCCTCTTATTCATAAAAAATATCGACTGTAAGCTAAACCTATTTCAGTTGAAATGTGTTTTGTCCTTGTCTCTCTTTTCAATATTTAACATAGGAAGAAGTAAGTAAGAAAAGTAAAAATGTTTATTTATTTTCTCCATTAATCTAAAACAAAAATATAAAGAGTAATTGTAGATAAGGTTAAATTCCTTAATATAGATTAGATTAAAGGAGACTGGAGCCTGCAGAAGGCAGAGCCTGTGTCACAGCACACCAGTGCTCCTTCACCCGTACACTTCATGTGTTTTACCCTGAATATCATATCCACAGCTTATGTACTAAAAACTTAAGTCTAACACTGCTCAAAATATATGTAAGTAGAATAGATTTGACTTGATTTGTAAATGGTTATAAATTTATATAAGTATGTTTATTTCGATGGAATAATTAGGTCTTCCGTCTCATTGTAATCAAGGGTATTTAGATACGTTGTTAAAGTTAATTTGCATGAATAGTAAGGTAGTTGCCAAATTTTAAGTTTAGAATGAATTTTATTGTAAAGAAGCGGACCTAGAAAGCAAAAGAAGCGATGAGAGAATTCAGTTTTAAAAGGAGAAGAAGAAAGAGACAAAACATATTTTAACTAAAATAGTCTTAGCAAACGATTGATATATTTTATGAATATGAGGGTAGGAGTCTACATTTGCAAACTCGACTTAATTTTGCATGCTTGGTAGATTAAGATTTTCACAAGTCAGAGTCGAGTCAAGCACAAGTCGTCGGAGCACGGACTCAAGTCAAATAAATACTCGTGGCGGATAAGAAGTCGAGTCGCAGAACCAACTCGAGTTCGAATACCAGACTCGAAGCAACTTCTCAACAAACTCTCTGGTACAACACGTTATACAAAGCATTACAATAATTCAAAAAAATATTTGATATAAATTACATACTACTAATAATAATATTTGTTATTAACTTAAAATAAACAATAAAAATATAAATACAAGACTCGAGCGCGACTCAGTCCATAAACAGACTTGAGCACACAAGAGACTCAAGCATTATTACCGAACTCGAGTCTATTACGGGAGCTTGAGTATAATTAAAAAATCGAGTCTCTATTTATGTGTCGAGTCTTGTGATTCACATTCGAGTCAAAATATTTCGTCTCTCGGACTCGAGTTTTTTACAACACTAATCGTTATCAAATGAGATTATTACATTCTCATTTAACTTTTGTCATCATGACATGTTCCCGATTGCTCACTTAAAACTGAGCTGCTTCGGATCCTGGGATGATGATGAAGCGTTACCTCGAGCCTTGGTTCGAGGTAACACAAGCTGAGGAACTCCTTTGCCTTAAATAAGTGTATATAAGTGGTACAAGGTAGAATAAAGTATAAATTAGTTCTCTTTCTGGCAATATTTTTTTTTATTGTAGCTTTTGGCTCAATAAAGTTTTTAAAATAAATAAATAAATAAGCATTTTGGCTTCTTCATCAAAGATTCAAGATTCAAATGTTGATTCAGTAATTAGACCTTTACAGGCACTTTTACACGTCAATAAGTATAATTTATGTTATGTGTAAAGTAAATTAAATTAAATTTAATTTAATTTATTTTTACCCGACTACGGTAAAGCAAAAGGAGGGTTATGATTTTGACAGGCTATGTATGTATGTATGTATGTATGTTCATCTGTTACCTCGTAACTTCTAAACTACTTATCAGAATTCGACAAATGAAATATCATTAGAAGCGTCTTAATTGTCCGCTGGTTATAGGTTATATGGGGTTTCACAAAATCTAATGTACTATGTATAGACTCTACCAAGATACCTTCGTTGTAAATTGACAATAATGTCATACAATACTATTCTGAAGTATGCAATATTCACTATGTAGAGATAAATTTTCATGTTTGGAAAGGCGTAGTCACACGTTGTCAAAGTGCTACGGTAGGTAGGTATATGTAACGTGTGACTACGCCTTTCCAAACATGAAAATTTATCTCTACATAGTGAATATTGCATACTTCAGAATAGTATTGTATGACATTATTGTCAATTTACAACGAAGGTATCTTGGTAGAGTCTACTGTGTCCATTTACTTGCAACTACATTAGCAACTTTGTTCAGTTCAGTATTCTGAAAATCTTGTTTTATACTTTTTCAGCGTCGTTTTTTGTCGTAGTTGGGTTTTAGTTTTTTTACTTTTTATTATTAAAGAAAAGCTACCGGTACCAGCGCTTCGTAACGACCACTGCCGAGAAGAAACGCCGAAAGAAACTCATTTTCACAGTATTTATTGGTCGCCTACTCGCCAGAAGGGCTTTGTCATATTATTATAATTGTCTTTTAAATAATAAATACTTATAATATAATACAATGTTGACACATTATAACATGTGATGCTTGCGAACAAGTAAACAAACATAAATTGCGTAATAAAAAATATTAAGTAGTCAAAAAAGCGAAGCCGAGCTGACCAGTCCCTCCCGGCAGCACCCGTTCACGAGTAGTCGTGCCCCGTGCACCCATTCATCTCCAAACACGATGCATGTCAATGGTCACTGGTCACCCAAAAATGCCAGACTAAACCAAATGAAGAAGAATAACTGGCCAAGTGCGAGTCGGACTCGCGTACAAAGTGTTCCGTACTATTATATATAAAAAATCACATTTTTTGTATGGAAGCCCCACTTACTTCATTCTGTTTTTATTATTTTTTTGGTATAGCGGCAATAGAAATAATTTGGTGACAGACAAACGGACGGACAACGAATTCTTAGTAATAGAGTACCGATATTACGGAACCCTAAAAAGCCGGAGCCATCAAAATCATCCGAAAAGAAGATAAGTTCTGTGACTCAAAAATTTTGTAAGTTTTACTTCACCAAAACCGCCAGTGTCCAACAAGTCACAGATACTTTTTCTAAACGTCAAATCAAACATTTTCTATAGGAGTTGCATGAAATAGCATGTCGTGACGTCATAGTTTCTTTGTGTCTTACAGCACTCCTATTATAATAGGATGAACTAACTAACTGATAAACTGATAATTATCAGTTTTTCTGCATTAATGAATCTAAAGTCACATTGAAGCTGGATATGATCATTGACAAGTGACATTATTTCGACGTTTTATACTTTTATCAGAACAAAATAATTTATTTTTGACTCCCCGAAAATAAAAGCGGGTGTTAAAAATTTGACGCAAATGTCTGTTTGTCTGACTGTCTGTAGCATCGTAGCGCTCAAACGGATGGACAGATTACAATGCGGTTTTTTTTAACATGAAAGCAAGTTCCCTTGCGGTTGTTCTTAGCTACATATGTAGGAAGTAAATCGGTTCAACCGCTGAAAAGTTATTGGGGGTTGGTTACAGCTTGAAAGTCATGGCTTTCCCTAAAAAATTATAGATGGCGCTGTAATAACAGAACTACCGATACAATATCAAAACGTATCTAACTAACTAGATGGCTTTCTTGACATTTTCGGTCGGGGTTGGAGGTTTTTAGGGTTCCCTAACCAAAAAGCATAAACGGGACCCTATTGTTAAGACTCCGCTGTCCGTCTGTCCGTCCGTCTGACTGTCCATCACCAGGACACTAGCTATCACGGTTCATGTATCTCATGAACCGTGATAGCTAGAAAATTGAAATTTTCAAATACTAAAATATTTAAGTGGGGCTCCCACCATAGAACAAACGTGATTTTTAATAAATAATGGTACGGCTAAGTGATTTTTATTAATAATGGCCAGTTTTTTTATTTGCCGAGCTAATAATCTTGTTGAACATGGTTACTACTTTTACCTGTAGGTGAAGGTGCAGGACTGCGACCATCGTTCTCCATGGGGATGGTGATCCTCAGCGGCGGCAGCGGCGGACCCGTCGCTCCACCGACACCGCTCTCCTCCACCAGCGACTGGAACTCCAGCCGGATGTTCGTCGAGGGGAACCGAAGGGTACATCTGAAACATGGAAAATATTCAGATTAGTTAAAAATAAATAGTCAAAAATCGTTTATTTATCTTTGGATATTTATATCACTTGATAATTGTCATTTCTTTTTTCTTTCGATTTCTTAATAGCTAGTTGTTGACGTCAGATCATTTACTTAAAACTAAGTTTACTGCCGCCTCCTAAGCGCAAGTACAGAAGAAGCGGTAACAAATTGTACTGCAGCATTTTCTCCAAAAACGTCAACCTTACATTCCAATTATACTGATATTAAAGTTAGATATGTGGACTGAGAATACATTGCTATGTCATAATTATTAATTAAGAATGATGTCAAATTCGAAATTAATGTCAATTTGTAAATAAAGTACATGTACCGATTGTACCCAAATTATGACATTAGTGAGTGTACAAATACAAACCTTTAAGGGGTTAGTAACTCATATTGACCACAAGGAAACCAATACCCGTGTGGTTCCGGGTAAGAATAGGACCACTCCATCTCTTCCTGTGGATGTCGTAAAAGGCGACTAAAGGAAAAATAGCACTAAAAGCTCATGCCACTATAGCATTCCCAAGGAGTAGTAAAATAAAGCCAAATCAAATATAATGGAACGGCATTTAAGGGTCAGGTATAGGGATATGGCGCCAAAAACTAGTGCCTAACCTAGCCAGTAACCTCGTCAAATCACCTAGGTTAGGTAGCAGACCCCGGGCTCTGAAGAATTATGGCTGAGGATGCAACCGGGAAAATACGCTCGGATGATGATAAGGATAGGGCGCCACCGCAAAACGGCGCTCAGGAGCCCCCGCCCGACTCCTGTGAACAGTGAGCCAGGGCTATCGCGATGATAAGGTTGCTAATCGTCTTACAACCAAGGATGCTCAAGACCGTGCGAGTGGAGAAGAATAAGTCGGAAAGCGGACCCCGGGCTTCTTAGCATCACAGCTGAGGACGCAACTGGGAATACGCTGAGATGAGAGAGATAGAGAGATATTGACCACAACGAGACTAATCTCAATCATCTCAATGAGACAAACGTAATTAAGGAAACGTTTATAACTAACAGTTGACACAATAGGGTATTACGCCCATTTTTCATAAGCGTCTAAATTATATTCCATGGTGCTAATATCACTTAAAAATACACAACATTTTTATTTACTCGACAAATCCCATAAAAATGCATTTAAATTTCACATTTTCGAATATCGTACGCAAGTACAATTTTAATGCAGTAACTTATTTAATATATTTAATACTATTTCATTTAATGTAATTAAATTTATTTGTTATTAATGATGTTATTTTAAAAATGAGCTTTTTAACCGACTTCGAAAAGGGGGAGGCAGCTATTCGTCGCGATCTTTTTCATGTATTTTTTTTGCCGATTATTCGAAGACGCCTGGACGGATTTGGAAAATTCTTTTTGTTTGAAAGGGCATACTTGTCAGGTAGCCCCATACAAATTTTACCAAAATCGATCGTGTAGTTTGGGGGTGAAGTCGGTTTGGAGTTTTGAAAAATTAAATAAATAAATAAAATAAATATATAGGTACAAATTACACTGATTGAGCTAGCCCCAAAGTATGAAACTTGTGTTATGGGATACTAACTCAACGATACTATATTTTATAACAAATACATATATAGATAAACACCCAAGACCCAGTACAATTTGAAAAAGGCCATTTTCCAACTTGTACTGACCGGGGATCGAACCCGGGACGGGATCTGGGTGGCGGACTAGCACGGAGGTCGTCATTAAATATGTAATCTATAATAAAATAATAGACCAAAAGCTTCGACAAAGAATCCTCCAGAACCAACAAGTCGAATCAGATTTTCTTAATGTTAAAACAAGCGTTTTCTATGAGATTCGTTTAAAATACCAATCCGTTACGTCAAATTTTAGCAAATAATAACACTCTTAATATCAGTTTTTCAGTATCAATAGATCTAAAAATAGGATCAATGACAAGAGACATTTTGTACGTTTTATTCTATTTCTTCATATAGTATCCCTATTGACGACGAATGCAGAATTCATACATATATCAATTTGACGACTAACGTGAAACAAAAAAAAACTTTCAGTGCAGGACATCGATAAATTCTACATATAAAACTTAACGTTAAACGAGTTTTGTTCAAAACGAAAAGCTATTGAAAATTCAATTTGGCGCCCAACGTGTAACAAACACCAGTTTCGAGTTCAATGACCACTGTCTGTCCAGCACATTGATTTAACGACAAACGTAAATAAAGGAAGCGTTTATATTAAACTCACAGTTGACCATTTTTCAGAAGCGTCTAAATTAAATTCCATGGTGCTAGTATCACTTAAAAAATACACAACATTTTTATTTACTCGACAAGTCCCATAAAAATGCATTTAAATTTTACATTTTCAAATATCGTACGCACGTACAATTTTAATGCAGTAACTTTTTAAATATATTTAATTTTATTTCATTAAATGTAATTAAATTTATTTGTAATTTTATTAATTATGTGATTTTAAAATTGTATGGATCAATGGTCTGATACTAAAAAATATTATCATTATTATATTGCCGAAAACGTTGGAGTAGTGGACTCAAAATTGCTCTATGGTCATGACGTCAGATATGTATGTAAACAAATGCGCCAATGTATGCATTTTGACAGCTGACATTTAGTTTACATAGGCATATGACGTAATTTAACATGGCGGCTACAAGTTAATGTTTAAAAACCAACTTTTAACAGAGTATTTTATAAACTAAAACTAACATTTTCCGACTGTTTTTAGCCTAAACTATCTCAAGCTCTACGAAATAAGCGTATCAAGTAAATAACACATTTAAAATAAAGTATCTATGGTGTATTCCACACATTCATCATCATCATTTTAGCCGCATTACGTCCACTGTTAGACATCTCCCAATGATTTCCAATATGACCGATCTAGAGCGGCCTGCATCCAGCGCTTTGGTCATCTGACCACCTGGCAACCAATGTCAATATTTTACCGAAAAAAAAACAAATAAAACACGTTTCATAATTTTGGCGCCCAACATGTTAAACACCAGTTCCGAGTTCGACGACCACTGTCTGTCCAGCATATCGATTAAATGATACTCGCGATTTAATGAAGCGGTTAAATCGGACGGAATTCAACGAAATGATATTTTCGAACAAACAACTACATGCAGTCCGCAAAACAATAACTGGAAACATGTATATATACGGACAAATAACACTGATTGAGCTAGCCCCAAAGTAAGTTCGACACTTGTGTTATGGGATACTAACTCAACGACACTATATTTTATAACAAATACATATATAGATAAACACCCAAGACCCAGGACAATTTAAAAAAGACCATTTTCCAACTTGCCCTGACCGGTGATCGAACCCGGAACCTCTGGGTGGCGAACTAGCATGGTGACCACTACGTCAGAGGTCGTCGGTCGGTTTATTTACCTTCGGCGACTTATTACAAACTATATTGAGTTGAACATTCTTGTTACATACTTAAGGTATATGGAAATGGGTCATCAACCTTACTTCCCTTTATACACAACAAAGTTCTTCCATGGTTGTCTGGGAGAAAATAAATAACGTACAATAAACCAGCTGTTTCTTTTCCCACGCGGTGATGTGACTAGCAACACATCACTACCATACCACCACACCAGGACCATCATGCTAAACGTGGTCATTTGTTATTACGGCCTAGGTTCCGTCTATCACGTCAGGGGCAAAGACGTGATAATGAATCTGTACTTCGACCCGGGCTGCAGCAGCGGCGTGTACAGCTGAGGCAAGCAAGAAACGAAATTGCGTGAGTCTGGGTGGCAGCTATATATTTTTACCTTTTGCAGTAGAGACTATGGGTCCTTGGGGTCCTGATGCTAAATTATTTCTTAAGGACATCACGACGCGCCTCATCGAGGCAACTGGCGATCATAGAGCTGGCAGCTATTTCGCTCAGCGTATAAGTATAGCGATTCAGCGGGGAAATGTTGCCAGTATTCTGGGTACGTCGCCTCAATGCGGTGCGTTAGAAGAAATTTTCTATTTGTAAATCTTTTTTTTTTTATCTATTGTTTTTTTATGTAATAAAGTAAGTTCGCAACTGTAAGTTCGTTCAGATTTACAATTGGACATATTTAAGAGTAATTTAAAAAGAATTCCTTTATACTATGTTTAAAGTATATTATTTTGGGATGTTTCAGTAATCATACAATCTGTATTGTGTTTTAATTTATAACTTGTCAGATCACGAAGCGAGACTGGAACGGAGTCTGAACTTATTACATAGTAATGATAAAAGAATTGCACATAGAACGGAAACTCCTAGGGTCCTGCGCAATATGCGTCCCCGTTCCCTATCCCCGAAGCACTCCTCCGTTCTCGCGTTGTTGAGTGTGTAGTGCAGAACACGTACACGCTGACGTGTGCACGGATGAATAGTTTTGTTTGAAGAGTACACACATACATATTTTCAAGCCTGTTTCCCATGGGGGTAGTAGACATATACTGTAGATTTCCACTTGTCACGACCCTTGCAAACCTCTTTTTCTTCGTCAACGCTCATTACTCTTTTCATACATGCTCTCTGGTTATAGGCACTTCTTACTTCACCTTTCTTTAGTACATCTGCAATTTGGTCGCATTACGTTCATCGAGGTCGACCCGGTCAGGCCTGTGTCACTCCCCGTTTAGGGATCGAAAATATACCTACATTATTAAAATGCGCGCGGCGACCACTTCGAAGGGGAAATTTCAGTTACATGAATCGTTTGTCCAGCGTAATAAGAATGAAATTGGCTTGCAATGGATGTCTAGGTATCTAAACGAAGAGGAGAGGAGTTCTGACGCGATCTAAATTAAACCAGAGCGCTAGCCACATTAGGTAGATATTTCTTTGGATTTCTTTTCTGAGTAAGACTTCTGAACGTGAGTATTTATTCTGTGACCCGGTCCGGTTTTCGCATCCACATCCGCACGATTAATAGTAGTCGTAGTAGGCATAAATGAAACTCCGCTTCTATTAAGTGTCATATCTGTGTTTATAATGAGGATACATCTGGAGCGTCGTCATGGCGCCTTTTCATTACATTCAGAGCGGCGCTCAACGCAAAGAAAACAACAGATGCGACACCTTTCTGTAGCTGTTTCGATAATGTTTAAAAAATAATGATAGAAGTTAGCAGACAAATATGGATAAAAAACTTGACTGAACAGACAAAACTTCCGCGGTGGATCAGGACTTCCACTTGCAGAGAAACTTCCACCGGTCCCCTGCTCAGTCTCGAAATCTCTTTACAAACACTGGACTGGCGTCGCGAGGTGTCGAAAAAACCAAGTTAGGTGGAATTACTTTGATAATGACCATCGTCATCGATATCTTGTGGCAGAGCCACGCTACCGGCAAAATTTTGTTTTGCTAGTAGCATGAATGGGCCGGCTCGTCCGAGGAAGTACCACACTCTCACAGAAAATCGACGTCTGAGTAGTAGCGTCACCGCTTCTATGCTTTGTTCGGAGTGAGAGAGCCGAAGGCCCTCCCCCTCCCTATCCTTCCCCCTCCCTATCCTTCCCCCTCCCTCTACATTTTCTCTTCCTGAAAGGCAGGCAACGCTTCTGTTACACCCTGGTGTTGCAGTTGTTCATGGGCAGCGGTTATCACTTACCATCAGGTGACCCGCTAGTTCGTTTGCCGCCCTATGACATAAAAAAAAAATACGCCTGTGGTGCCATTCAACGCACCACCTTTTGTCGTGTCCGAACTGCCTTACCTCTCCATTGAGGACCTTATTAAGGCTAACGACGGGGTCGCCACGGTCGCCGTCACAGATATTGCTGACCAATCCGGAGAGGTAAATTCAGTTATATGAAACACCAGCTTTTGCCCGCGGCTTCGCTCGCGTAGGGGTGTAATTTATCAGAATCCTTTATAAGGGGATGCCTACGTATAGCTTTATGCATGCAAAGTCTCAGCCCAATCGGTTTAAAATTGACAAAGTTTCATACAAACTTTCATCCCCTATTTTATCCCTTTGGGGGTAGAATTGATCAAAATCCTTTCTTAGCGGATGCCTACGTCATAACATCTACCTGCATGCCAAATTTCAGCCTGATCCGTCCAGTGGTTTGGGCTGTGCGTTGATAGATCACTATGTCAGTCAGTCAGTCACCTTTGAGTTATATATATTTAGATTTGTCCAGAGTAATAAGAATGAAATTGCTTTGCGATGGGTGGCTAAATATCTAAACAAAGGGGTGCTGCGAGCTTAATCAAACCATAGCGCTAACCACATAGAGAAGATATTCCTTTGAATTTCTTTTCTGAGCGAGACTTTTGTACGTGAGAACTAGTACTTATTCTGTGGCTGAAGTTGCTGTGACTAACACGCGTTTAGATCATCATCCTCATCATCATCCGAGCGTATTCCCGGTTGCTTCCTCAGCAGTAACGCTTCAGAGCCCGGGGTCCGCTATCTTACCAAGGAGATTTGACGAGGTTGCTGGTTTTTACACAGAGCGACTGCCGTCTGACCTCCACAACCCAAAGGGCAAACCAGGAACCAATCCTTGAATAGTTTCATGATCAAACGCTAGGTGGCGTTCGGGACCCACAGTTTTACGTGCCTTCCGAAACACGGAATCATCTTTCTTTTCGGATAATCAGGTGATTCAAGCCTGCAATACCCTATCCAGACTGGAAACAACTTTTCACAAAGTATGCTTCCCAGTGGGAATCGAACCCATGACCTCCGGGTCACAAGGCGAACGCCTTGACCACTGGACTACGGAGGCAGTACGTGAGTACTAGAAACTTATTCTGTGGCTGAAGTTGCTGTAACTAGAACGCGCTTAATTTTTGGAGGCTTATACTGACTTTGTTTTTCTAAATTTCAATTTTTTATTTCGATAAAAAACCTAGAAAAAGCGCCCAAGATACCTGTGAGTTCCAAAGTTTTCAAGAAAGATCAGATACAACGCCATAATCACGTACGAGCGTTTGTATGAAAAGTAAGACGGGAAGGCTGCTCTTAAAAGAGAATATAGTGTATTCACATTTGACCATCAGTATGGATAACTTCTACACCCTTCTATTTTTCTTTCCAGTTCATAATTTCACCGTAGAAAACCAATTATAACCCTAGATAATTTCAATTTCTTTAAAATGACAATTTTTTACCGAAATCTGGCATGTCGTTTCAAAATAAAACGTAGACTACGTTTGTATGGAAAGGTCTAGGGTAAGGGGATTCTTAACGAAACTCAGTAACTCTCAACACATTAGAAAATGCACATTAAATTTATGACAAGTTTAAAATTATTAAGACCAACATAACTTGACCTTATTTCTTAAGGTTCCCGCCCGACATTATGAGCAATCAGTTTCTTACTGGCACAAGCAAGCAAATACAAGACTTTCAGGTCAAAAGCCTATTCATTCCGCCACCATGCAAGTAGTTGCTCCGGATTTGAAAGCTCGTGTTCTCGACAGAATAGATATTAATTTACGCGAAAGCTCCATGTCTAGCAAACAATAAAGTAGGGCTTAATAAAGTTTGTTGAGTCTTGCCTGCAGCAAACTTCGAAGAAATGTTTCTTATCATATTGTAAAAGCTTATTGCGTACTTTAAAATTGCAGCATATTAAAATTTTAAAATTTATATGCTTTTGAGTATAGTTATTGTGTATAGTGTTGAAGCCCCACCGACTTAATTTCATTTTCTATTTTCACTTGTTTTATAATTTATCATTGGACGACCTCCGTGGCGTAGTGGTCAACATGCTAGTCCGCCACTCAGAGGTCCCGGGTTCGATCCCCGGTCAGGGCAAGTTGGAAAATGGCCTTTTTCTAATTATCCTAGGTCTTGGATGTTTATCTATATACGTATTTTTTATAAAATATAGGATCGTTGAGTTAGTATCCCATAACACAAGTCTCGAACTTACTTTGGGGCTAGCTCAATCAGTGTTATTTGTCCCTATATATTTATTAATTTATTTTTTTAAATTTGTCCCATTGAATGGCGGGCAGACGAAATCAGTAGGACGTCATAGGCATGGTACCCGCGAAAGACCAGCGTCGTGGCTCACACCACCGCATATGCTGAGTGGGGGGCATTTTGGTACAAAAATTATTGCGTTACATGTATGTGCATTTGTATTGTATTAACCTGTTTGTGCCAAATAAATTTTTTTCTTTCTTTACTTTACATACACACTATCACGTCTGTACTCTAATGGGGCAGACAGAGTATTTTGGGTCGTTCGTTTCTAAGCATACAGAGCCGAGGGCCGCAAGACTCAAAGGCCACTTTTAGCGTGACGGTTGACGAGAAGGTAGAAAATCCGAGAAAATGCGGGTCGATCTTGCGCACGAAGGGTTTGTTGTATGGGAGCCACCATTATATATCTATATTCATTTTAATGTAATTATTCATTTTAAAGTGAGTATACAACTAAATACTTTATGAATATTTTAAGCGTCTACCTGTTGCCGGCAAAAAAGTCACGTTTGTTGTAATGGGTATATATATTTTTTTTATTCTGTTTTTTTTTTTATATATTTATTGTAAGGGCGGCGACAGAAATACATCGTCTGTGAAAATTTCAACTGTCTAGCTATCACGGTTTATGAGAAACAGCCTGGTGACAGACAGACAGACGGGCAGCGAAGTCTTAGTAATAGAGCCCCGTTTTTACCTTTCGAGTACGGAACCCTAAAAAGGAATGAAAATAGTGATAGGTTGCTGTAATAGTAGCTAGTTTTTACCGTAATGCCAGCATGTCAAATCTGGTATATCACTGCTTTTATTCATTTCATTAGTGTCAAAAAGCAATTTAGAATGAAAGGTATACAAAGCACTATCTTATCTAACTCTTGATAAGTCCAAATAACTATCTAGGTACCATTTGCAATTTCACTCAATAGTACACAATACGCAACCGTGAATACTGAACTGTTGGAATGCATCTACAAAAGGCTGCAACTGCATTTTATTTACATCTTGGTCAGCAAGAACTGTAGGGTTAGGTAGGTCTCATTTAGCAGCACGGATGGAACAGCGCTTTTCTATGCTGCTATCCGTTTCTGTCGCTCAAAACCGTCATTTGCTAGAGCGAGAGAGAGCGACCAAGCGCATCAGCACCAGCCGTGCTGACCTGAAGCGTATTTAACCGTACGACAAACACGGCCTACGCAAAGCTGAATCGTGAATCGACTAACTTAATAATTTAATAAATAGGACAAATTACACTGATTGAGCTAGGCCCAAAGTAAGTTCTAGACTTTTGTTATGGGATACTAACTCAACGATACTATATTATATAACAAATACATATATAGATAAACATCCAAGACCCAGGACAATTAGAAAAAGGCCTTTTTTTCCAACTTGCCCTGACCGAGGATCGAACCCGGAACCTCTTGGTGGCGGACTAGCATGGTGTCCACTACGCCACAGAGATCGTCACTTCCTTACTTAATAAAGCTTGCAAAAGGACGTACAAGTACAGAATTTATATAAGTATTGCATACAGAAAGGAATCTCCTAAGGTCCCGCGCAATATGTGTCCCCGTTCCCCGTCCTCGCACCTCTCCCCCGTTCGCGCTGTGTGGAGAGTGTTGTGCGGGCTGCAAGCGCAGGGGGGGAAGTGCTAGGACGGGGACGCATAATGCGCGGGACCTGTATGTAATACCTGTACATAATTATGACGTTTGCAGAACAAGAAGCAGGATAGCGCACCCCAGGTTTCAAGCAGTATGTTAATCAATAAGTAACCAGTAAGGTCTCAGAACACCAGACCAGACCGTCTGCAGTCGTCATAAGTGAACTAGTGGCTCTGTGAGCTAGACCTCGCGAGTCACCTCAACCCGTTGAAGTTTATCGGATAAAAAAGACAAAAAAAAAGTTGCGTCTTAATGAGGGCCCTAAAAAAGATGAATCGACGAAAAAAAACTTGTTCACAAAAATTCACGAGCATCGGTTGAATGAAACGAAAACTGCGACCTGTAGGCGATAACAGCAGGCAGACAAACTGACAGCCAGACAAAAGCATTTTATGGTCAATCTTGAAACACGCTTCGCTCGGTGCGTCAAAAAATCCTTTATCGAAATATACAATGACGCACTTAATACTTCAATAACGGCATTACGCTCGACATCAACACAGCTTTGGCAGCAAAACCTCTGGAACCATTGGCAGCCTTTCAGGTGCGGGGAGTGTTGCCAAACTGGAGATTTGCAGCTTAACTGCGTTTTTATATGAACATAAAGAAGTAATGCAACAATCTTTAAAGCTCAAACACAAAGTAAACACAAAATTTAATAAGAGGATATTAGATTTTTTTTAGGCCCACATTTGAAATAAATTATTTAAAAAGAAACGGAGATATCATTTAAAAATAAAATTTTGTCTTATCAGACCCCAGTCGATAGCCCTTCAAACTATTTTATGAACTACTAGCTTTTGCTCACGGCTTCGCTCGCGTAGGGGTGTAATTTATCAAAATCATGGATGCCTACGTCATAGTAGCTTTATGCATGCAAAGTCTCAGCCCGATCGGTTTAAAATTGACAAAGTTTGATACAAACTTTCATCCCCTATTTTATCCCCTTGGGGGTAGAATTGATCAAAATCCTTTCTTAGCGGATGCCTACGTCATAACATCTACCTGCATGCCAAATTTCAGCCCGATCCGTCCAGTGGTTTGGGCTGTGCGTTGATAGATCACTATGTCAGTCAGTCAGTCACATTTGAGTTATATATATTTAGATTACTGCTTACAGTTTCACGAAGTGAGGACGTGAAGCTTTTCTACGCACATTAGCGAAAAACGGACACTTTTGTCTAATGAGCGTAGAAAAGCTTCACGCTCTCACATTAAACTGTAATCAGTAGTTCATAAGATATTTTGAAGGGTTATCTAGGGTCTGATCAAGACAAATTTTTAAATGATATCTCCGTTTCTTTCAAATGGGGGCAGTACTGAACTCGCAAAAAAATCATGTATCCCCCTTAAACAAGTGCACAAAGAAAGTCTTAGAAATAAATTTCTAATCTTCGAAATTACAGTGTTACGAAACAAGTGTCACTCGCTAACCTATAAAGTCCATGTGTCCGACTCACAAGATCCACGCAACTTTACTACTTAAGGGGATATCTGAATTTTCCGGGGTCCAGTGCTGCCCCCATTTGAAATAAATCATTTAAAAGGAAAAGGATACATCATTTAACATTTTGTCTTGACCAGGCCCTGGATAACCTTTCAAACTATTTTATGAACTACTGTTAACAATTTAAAGTGATGATGTGAAGCTTTTCTACGCACATAAGCCAAAAGTGGCCTTTTTTCGCAAATATGTGTAGGAAAGCTTCACGTTCTCACTCAAAACTGTAAATAGTTCGTTCATAAAATAGTTTGAAAGGCCTGGTAAAGACAAAATTTTTAAATATTCCGTTTTCTTTCAAATGATTTATTACAAATGGGAGCAGCACTACTTCGCCTCTTACGACATCCACAGGAAGTCCCTATTCTATGCTCTAGCCACACGGCATTTATCACAAGTCCTCTAGTAAATATAAATGCTTTATGATCAGAGTGTCTAACTTTTAATTTGTCTACGAAGCAAAATGCCTAAAATTCATGTCTACGAGGCATATTGCCTAAGCTGTAAATCGCATAGAGAACAAAACGTCTAGCAAGCAAAATGCTTTAAATGCAATAATTCCTAAATGGTAAATGGTCTAGACTCTAGAGAACAAAACGTCTATCAAGCAAAATGCTTTAAATGCAATAATTCCTAAATGGTAAATGGTCTAGAGAACAAAACGTCTATCACGCAAAATGCATTAAATTCTAAGTAGTTAATGGTCTAGTGATCAAAATGTTTACCATGGAAAATGCCTAAAAATGCATTTATTATAATAATATGCAGCAAATGACAAAAACAATTTGACGAAATTCGTGCTCTGCATTTTTCCTTCTTCTTTTCGTGTCGTTGGCTCAAGGCAATAATTTTTTTCCCTCCAAAATGATGCCTCTCTTACAGCGTTGTCCGATCCGAGGCCTCATAAAGGGTACGTACGGCACGATTGGCAACAAGTTCATTCGAAAAATTTAATTTCCAAATTCCCCCACTTACAATTTCAAGAACGCCATCTAGTGATGAATAGCTGAACTACCGAAACTATTTGAGTCTGCCACAGACAGACGGGCAGACGCGTCAAACTTACATACATATATTAGGTTGGGGAAAAAGTCGTTTCGCATTTTATATGAAAATTCAAAACATTTTTGAATATAGTTTATTTACATTTAACTAAAGTATGTAGGTACCATTTTGTTCGATAACTTTTTGCCATCTTATAGGTAGGGACATGATCCCATTGCTATAGAAATTTTGGGGCTTCTGATCAAAAAACTGCGTCAAGTAGTTTTGGCAGTCCTTTCGTGATGTTAACCTGACACTGCCTAAAGAATTCTGAAGAGACCGAAACAGGTGGAAATCTGAAGGTGCCAGGTCAGGACTATACGGCGGATGCATTAACACCTCCCAGAAAAACTCTCTTAATTTTTGCTGAGTGGTTAAAGATGTGTGAGGTCTAGCGTTATCATGATGAACAACCACACCCCTTATGTTGATTAATTCGGGCCGCTTTCCTAAATTTTTTGTCGGGGGTTGATAAAGGAGGTGTGACATAGCCAGGTCGCTAAGGTCACACTGGCACTGTGTTGCGGATTTATCAATTCTTTCGTACGCCAGTAAGTGTACCTAAATACATATCTCAGAGTGACAAATCGCGTCGTAAACGTAACGTTCTAAATCGCGTTAGTTGTAGGAGACGACAGGCGATCTCGTCGCGTTTGATCGCCGACATTTGTCATTATTATATCGCTTGTGAATTTAATTTCTGTGCTGTGTTAAATATTTTGTCTGTTTTATTTTTTACTAGTTGCGCCTCGCGGTGTTACCCACGGTATATATAAAAAGTAGCATATGTGTTTATCCAGGGTGTCAGCTTCCTGCATACCAAATTTTATCAAAATTGGTCCAGGCGTTTGCGCGTTAAAAAGTAACAAACAAACACACTTACAAACTTTCGCCTTTATAATATTAGTGTCATTTTCTGACTGCAACGCAGGGTATAAGTACATAGGTCTCTTTTTCACGTTTCACGTCACTGCAAGTAAACCTTGCGTATAAGAAAGTAAATTATAAAATAATGTTTGATGAATTTTAACCCTTTCTTTACCGGACTACGAGGCGCGGACAGGGGTTTCACCCCTTTGTCGTTGAAATACCTAAGTCTCGAACAAAACGCTTCGACAATTCCTTTTTGGTTCGAGTAGCTAAGGTGTGGAATGAACTGCCTGCGTCTATATCAGAAGTACAGTCCCGGGACATTCAAAAGTAGATTGAATGGGTATCTTTTGGATAGGCATGCTTCATCCTAGTCTTCATCGTCGCTTACCATCAGGTGAGATTGAGGACAAATGCCTAAACCAATATATTGTAAAAAAAAATAATCGGCTCAGCCGTTTTAAGTTATTCGGGGTTAGCGCTTGAAAGTAAGAGCTTTCCCTAAAAAATAATACATGGAGCTACGAATATCAAGTCGTATCGGTAGTTCCACTATCCATCACTAGATGGCGTTCTTGAGTCGGGTTTTAATTTGCCTATCAAATAATTTATAGATATATCAACAAATATTTTTAACTTTCCCATCGACCAGTCATCTGAACACTTGCGGAAAAGTTGTTCATATTAACGGGCTGAGCTGTGGCAGTGTGGCAAAATTATTAAATTAATAAAATTGTGAAGTAGATCGTCATAAAAATACATTAAAAAAAAATAGAAAGTGCGTCTCGTATTGAGATTTGAGAATTTTTGACCTTTTTTTTATATGGAGCAAATTCTAAAACGTTGTTCTTATACATAAATTAATTTATTATGAATGCAAAAATGCAGTAATGTGTACTATATGTACTTACTATGTGCAACTAGACCAATGTCTGTCTTGAATTCATAAGAACTTCGAGAGCCTTTATCACATTCCTAAGGAATCTAGTAGTTTGATTGGATTTTCTTTATGGCTCTCTCTCTCATCTCAACGTATTTCCAGTTGCATCCTCAGCTGGCTGTAATGCTGTGAAGCCTTCCGCTTCCCGGCTTTTTAGGGTTCAGTAGTAAACAAGGAACCCTTATAGTTTCGCCATGTCTGTCTGTTCGTCTGCGGTTTTACTCAGCGACTATAAGTACTAGAAAGCTGTAATTTGGCATGGGTATGTATAATTAACTATGCGGAAAAAGTGCAAAAATAAAATATCGAAAAGATTATTTTTTAGGGTAGCTCCCATACATGTAAAGTGAAAAGTTAATTATTTTTTCTCGACTTACCAATCATGTGGGGTATCGTTGAATACGTCTTTCAAAAATATTGAATGAGTTAATGGACACCATTTTTCGATTTAGGGATCCGTTTCTGAAATATTTGGGTCTAAAGTGACTTTTTTTGTTATTCAGGTGTCCCCCCCCACCCCTCTATCTGCTAAACGGCTATATATGAACACGTGAAAAAATTCACAGCTATAGTATATATGACAAAATTTATAGGAAAACTATCAGACCTGAGTAGGGTTTACAAATTAAAAAGTTATAGGCGATCAACTAATAAAATGTACACGGAAAAGGAAAATTCAATAGAAAATTAGTTTTTAGACGTTTTTAGTGGCATGAACTCAAAGTTGGCATTCGTAACTACGGAACCCTACACTGCGCGTGGCCCGACACGCACTTGGCCACTTATTGTTCTCTACATCAAACGGTCTTGAGCATCCTTGGTTGTATGTAAGACGACTGGCAAGCAATGCAAGCTGGTATAAGATGGAAAAATCTCATTTTCATCTTATACCAAAATAGGTATTTAGTTTCGTATATTGCTAAAATATTTTTTAAAGATTTGGTCAACAAAAAGCACTGAGCTATTTAAATCAGACTACATGTCTTGAGAATAGAACTTCCCTCGACTTAGTCTTCGCACATCCCGAAAGCCTACAAGTTATTTATCACTCCGAAGCGCGTGGGCCTTCAAGGAATTACGCAATACGTCACAGGTGGCGCCATGTCGAGACAACGACCTTATGTCGTGTGATAAATAGACTTTAATCTCCTCAATAACGTACGTACACGTACACACAGTGTCAAGTTTTTACATACATACATATTATCACGCCTGTTTCCCACAGGGGTAGGCAGAGACTAAGGACCCCCACTTGCTACGATCCTGACAGACCGCTTTCGCTTCATCTACACTCATCACTCTCTTCATGCATGCCCGCCGGTTACGGGTACTTCTGACCTCTCCTTTTTTAAGAACGTCTGCAATCAGATCGCGGTACGTTCGTCGAGGACGACACTGACCCACTCTTCCACTCACGTTCGCTTTGTATACTCTTTTAGTAAATCTCTTTTCATCCATCCTTTCTACATGTCCGAACCATCTCAACATTCCTTTCTCAATTTGTGTTACTACATCTTCTTTCAGTCCACACTGCTCCCTTATGACATCATTTCTAATCCGATCTTTCAAAGTTTTTACAGTTACAAATACTTTATCACGTCCTAAACCCTATCTGGGCAGACAGAACTTAGGGCCGCAAGACCTTAATGCCTACGTTTAGCGTAATGGTAGGCAAAAAAGGAATTAAAATAGTAACGGGTTAATAACCACATCGCCTAACATAATTCAGATTCTTGCCCATTCCTCGATCGGCTTTTACGATCTGCGCGGTAAGTATAGCAGCTGGTACATTCTAAGTTTTTACTTTTCTCCCAAAGCAACATGGAAGAAAAGCCAAACCAAGTTTTTGGATGTTATAGTATAATTTGCAACACTTCAAACAATATACTTTCTGAATTTGTT
This sequence comes from Acrobasis suavella, assembly GCA_943193695.1. Classification (NCBI taxonomy): domain Eukaryota; kingdom Metazoa; phylum Arthropoda; class Insecta; order Lepidoptera; family Pyralidae; genus Acrobasis; species Acrobasis suavella. The sequence continues at coordinate 1,316,470 of OW971939.1, forward strand.
GACTTGTGAAAAAACCTTAGATCAAAAGATTAAGGATTTAAGGTATACAGTTCTATGAAAATAATGATACACTGTCGTGTGTCTCGATTTATGCCGAATGAAGACATCTCTAGATATTCATGGACGACAAAAACTGTTAAATCCTACATCCCTGGGTTTACAACATAAAACATGATTTACTGATAAACACGCCAGCCTTAGACGCTAGCTGTATATCAGCACTCGGCAACGATTTCACGAAACACGAATGATAAATCTTTCAATAAACAACCAGACTAGAATAATACTACTGGTAAGAGAAGCTAAGATTGCTCGCACAGTATTCTGCAGTCGCTCTTAGCACGTCCGCTAAGTGACGCTGTCCGCACGCGATGGGTTCAGTCTATCTCTGTCACAAACTCTTCGTGCGACAGAGACAGGTGAACAGTGACTGGTTCTGCTATCTCTTTCGCACTTACAGTTTGTAACAGAGATAGACTGAAACTCGCCGCGTGCGCCCGCGTCACTTAGCGAACGCTCTTTGAACTTAATTTCTTAGGTCAAAGAAAATAAAATATCAAACGCCAAAGACAAAGAAAAAGAAGTACCGCCATAATAGTTAAATCATTCATAAAGTAGGTAATCTTTCAATTTAAAGGTGTGCAGACTTTAAACAGTTATACAAATCTTAACGAATTTCACAGAAGACAAGTCTATGCATAAAATAAAAAAATAAACTTGCCATTTCTTTGTAGAGAATTGAGATTCTTAATTCTATTTATGGTTCCGTAGTAAACTATTTTCTGATAGTTTCGCCATGTCTGTCTGTCTGACTGAGATTGTCTATTGGTAGTACTGACGTGGATCATTCTGTTATTCTCGCCTGCAGGCTATAAGGTCGCATTTTCCAACCGATCGATTCAGTGCTCGAAATTTTCAAAATGGCGGAAATATGAGGTATGAAAACTTAATTTCTCGGTAACTTAATTACCAGTCTGAATTCAGCCTTAAAAAAAGTTCAGTATATTTTATACCCTATAACCAGAGATCGGAATCACGGGTGCTATTGCTAACAAAAGTATGGATATGACTAAAATATCCGGGATTTCTCGAGAATCTAATTGGGTCATAAGTGAATTAAACAATCATAATTATGTGATTTCAGGATAAGTCTATTTTTTTATTAAAACATATCCTTAAATTACATAATTATGATTGTTTTATTTAAAGTTTGACTGCCTCCGTGGTCCAGTGGTCAAGGCGTTCGCCTTGTGACCCGGAGGTCATGGGTTCGATTCCCACTGGGAAACATACTTTGTGCAAAGTTGTTTCCAGTCTGGACAGGATATTGCAGGCTTGAATCACCTGATTATCCGAAAAGAAAGATGATTCCGTGTTTCGGAAGGCACGTAAAACTTTGGGTCCCGAACGCCACCTAGCGTTTGATCATCAAACTATCCAAGGATTGGTTCCTGGTTTGCCCTTTGGGTTGTGGAGGTCAGACGGCAGTCGCTCTGTGTAAAAACCAGTTACCTCGTCAAATCTCCTTGGTTAGGTAGCGGACCCCGGGCTCTGAAGCGTTACTGCTGAGGATGCAACCGGGAATACGCTCGGATGATGATGATTGTTTTATTTAAAGATTATATAGTCATATCCATACTTTTGATAGCATTAGCACCCGTGATTCCGATCTCTGCCTATAACACATAGAGCTGTAACCAAAGCTTACTAATCGCCGGTCAATACAAAACTGTTGCGATCGCCAAGCGCGAGTGCAATGCAGTCGCAAACAAACTGCTCCCATTTGTATTGTTTCATTATTTTACTAGAAATAACAATTTACTTCGGAAAGGGCATTGAGCTTTAACTAGGACACACTAAATTAAAAAAAAAAATATATCACGACGCCAACTATCCTATAATTCTCCTAAACTAGGTATCAAACTCCGCACCCGTGATCCGGTGCTCAAGGCGTTCGCAAGTCGTGATCCGGAGGTCGTGGGTTCGAATCCCATTTATTTTACTAGAAATAACAATTTGCTTCGGAAAGGGCATTGAGCTTTGATGAGGACAATAAATTAAAAAAAATATATATATATAACGACGCCAACTATCCTATAATTCTCCTAAACTAGGTATCAGACTTTTTTGACCGCACCCGTGATCCGGTGCTCAAGGCGTTCGCCTTGTGAGTCGTGATCCGGAGGTCGTGGGTTCGAATCCCATTGGGAAGCATACTATGTTAAATATGTTTCCAATCTGGTTTGGATATTGCAGGCTAGAATTACCTGATTTACCGAAAATAAAGATGTTTCCGTGTTTCGGAAGGCACGTATAAACTGTGAGCCCCGAACGCCATCTTGCGTTTGCTCAAACCTATCCAAGGACTGGTTATGGTCATTCCGACCCATCGCTTTTCAAACAATTATTTTTATTTCCTCGTCACTAGATGGCGCCATAGGTATTAATAAAAACATCAAAATCTAGCATTTGCTTAAACCTATCCAAGGATTGGTTCTGTTATACCTTTTGGGTTGCAAAGGTCAGACTGCAGTCGCTCTGTGTAAAAACCAGTTACCACGTCAAATCACAGAGTTAATGAAAGTATTACATAGTAGGGGACCCCGGTCTCTGGAAAGTCACCGCTGAGGATGCAACCGGGAATACGCGCGGATGATGGATGACAGCTATCAGACTTTTAAACTGCAAACATGTTATCTGGCTAAAAAGCAATCAGCATAGAAATATATGCTTTCAGAATAATATAATTTCTACGATAAAGATATTGATGATGAATTCCATACACCAGACTGCAAGTCGCTGAGACGAATACACGAGTAGGCAACCAACGCTGTCTTTCTGAGTTTCTTTCGACGATCTCTGTGGCGTAGAGGTCATCATGCCTGGCTGTCATACCGGAGGTTCCAGGTTTGAACCCCGTTTAGGTCAAGATGGAAAATTATCTTCTTCAGATTGACCTGGGTCTTGGATGTTTATCTATATATGTTCTTGTCAAAATATAGTATCGTTGAGTTAGTATCCCATACACAAGTCTCGAACTTATTTGGTAGCCCCAAATAAGTTCGAGTCAGCTTAATCTGAGTGATTTGTATATTTATATTCTTTCGGGGTTTCTTCTCAGCAGTGGTCGATGCGAAACGCTAGTTTATTTAAAATAATTCATAATTTAAAAAAGGTTAAATAAAAAATTACACGTTACGTAAACAAAATTAATTGACATGAGACATAATTACTAAATAAATATTTAAATCTTTGAGCTATCTTGCCTGTCTGGCTGTCTGCTCGAGGATTTCGACATTATAAACCATTCGACCAAAATATTGCGAAATATCAATCCATGTCAAATAGAGGTAAAGTACTAGATTCAAGATTCAAGATTCAAATGTTTATTCAGTAATTAGACCTTTAAAGGCATTTTTACACGTCAATAAGTATAATTTACGTTACGTGTAAAGTATATAAAAATATAATTTATTTTTAAAGAAAAGCTACCGACACCAGCGCTTTGTAACGACCACTGCTGAGGAGAAACGCTGAAAGAAACTCATTTTCACAGCATTGGTCGCCTACTCGCCAGAAGGGCTTTGTCATATTATTATACAAAACCTACTGCTATAGCATATACGTAACATAATTTGTGTTGAATCTTATTATGTTGTGCATGATGTATTATGTTCCTATCTATACAGGGTGGCCAAAAAGTCGTGGATCAAACGAAACAGGGAGATAAAGGAGCATTAAACCAGCAAGTTTTTTTAATACAAGGTCACTTTTCCGTAATACATTTTTTTTCAAATAAGTGCTCTTAAAGTGAGAAGTAATTTTTTGTAACGCTTTAAAATTTACGGAAAAAAATCATTGCTCGTTAAGTTTGATACCAAGAGCTGCAATACAATTTTTGTAGTATTGATACATTATCGACTCATAATACAACACCTTTTGTTTTATTGTTTTTAATCAATTTAATTTTTTACTGATTAAATTGTAAAAAAACTCGGTAGTTTCATTGAAAAAACTAAAATAATTCATATCTTTTCGTGCAATGAAGTTATGGCCATGCTGGGGAAAGATTTTTTGTTGGAAATTACCTCCTTTATCTCCCTGTTTCGTTTGATCCACGACTTTTTGGCCACCCTGTATAAAGCATTGAAATATTCTGAAAAGTGTGTTGTGTGTATGAAATAAAATACAACTTTATTTGCTAGGCAAATATAAAATCCGACGACTGTCAAGAACGCCGTCTATTGATGAGTAGTGGAACTACCGCGCCATCTATTTTTTGCTAAGAAAAATCCTGTGGTAACGTGATGATATGCAAATTAGTTGCTTATCAAAGTAACGTGAAAATATGTCATACGTGTTAGTTGCACCTTCCGGTAAACGTTCGAATCCTTGTATCTCATTATAGTATATAAGCTTTAGATGTAGTCAATAGAGTGAGATTCGTCACTATGTAAGGAGTAGGTTTAAATAGATGGAATAAATACAATCAACGGCTCTCGTGTTTCCATCACCATTCCCAACCACAACGTTACCTAATGGACACCGACATCAGCCTACAGCGTGACAAAACATCATTTGTTATTGCAATCCTAACTTCAAGCATTAACCCTCAATAACTTAATGTCTGAACCGATTTTTATAACATAGCTAATAACCACCGCAAGGGAACTTGCTTTCACGTAAAAATACCCGCATCGAAATCGGTCCATCCGTTTGAGAGCTACGATGCCACCGACAGACAGACCGAACGACGTTAGCGTCAAACTTATTACACACCTCTTTTTGTCAGGGGTTAAAAGAAAACACTATCAAGACTAGACAGATTAGACCGGTCTAGTTGTTACAGATAACGAAAAACATTCTGGAAGTTGTCGCGACGCGTCACCTGATAAAAATACTGTATACTAAACCCAGTCAACCAACAGGTCACTAGGTCTCTCAAACACGCAAAAATCTACTTCATTCCTTCGAGAATGAGTCAGATATTTGCTTGACGGCTTTTGAGTTAGCTATTGATAACTGAGACATGGAAAAACAAACTTCTCGCGCATGTCAATACAGTCTGTATTTGTATGAGAGGTGCCGGTGTTTGGTATCGATCTGTTTGGCAGCGGTGTCCTTCACCGAATGCCCTTTCGGCGGCACCCCCAAAACTCGACGCTAAGTGGGGTTAAACTGAACACCTGTCATTAGCAAATACTTTTCGTTTGTTCGCTTCTTTGCGGCTCGTGAAACGATTAAGGGGCTACCTAAATTTTTCGGGGTCCAGTGCTGCCCCCATTTTAAATAAATCATTTGAAAAGAAACGGAGATATCATTTAAAATTTGGTCTTGATCAGACCCTAGATAACCCTTCAAACTGTTTTATATTAACTATTGTTTACAGTTTAAAGTGAGAACGTGAAGCTTTTCTACGCACAATTGCGAAAAACGGCCACTTTTGGCGTATGTGCGTAGAAAAGCTTCACGTTCTCACTTTAAAATGTATTAAGTAGTTCATAAAATAGTTTGAAGGGTTATCCAGGGTCTGATCAAGACCAAATTTTAAATGATATCTCCGTTTCTTTTCAAATGATTTATTTCAAATGGGGGCAGCACTGGACCCCGAAAAATTCAGGTAGCCCCTTAAACAACCCTGAACACAGATTCCTTGAGATAATGCGACTTTGTTGAAAAGTTTGCCTACGCCTAATCCTAACCCAGTTATTCATATTTTTTTGTAGTTATCATTGTAATTGGTTGTTTTGGAAATCCATAGGGGAATCATATAATATTTCAAAACTAAAAACAGACTTTACCCCCAAACTACCTACACGACCGATTTTGATAAAATTTTATGGGACTACCTGCCAAGTATTATTATTTTCTGTTTTAGTTATATATATGTACTAGCTGTAACCCGCGACTTCGTCTGCGTAGAAGTCGAAAATGGTTCTAATAAGATCTTTAATTGGTGTTTTACGTTATAAATTGTGTTATAATATCCCGTTCCGGTTCCCGTTCCGTTCCCGATCCCGTTACCGTCATTTGCTAGAGCAAAAGAGAACAAATGATCTATTTGTCTCAATTTTTTTATATCTCTATCTAAAAATGATGAAGTTCCATAATAATATAAACTCGCAACCCCTAATGCACCCCACGAGATGAAATTTTTGAAATCCAATTTCTGTATGTTTTTTTTATTGACCACTAATTCAAAAATGTCTCGCTTCAAAAATGACGAAGATTCATATAAACTTACAACCCCTATTTCACCCCTATAGGGATGTCATTTTCAAAATCTAATAAATGCATTATTTTTTTCTACTAACTATTAAAATAAATTAAAATTTTCATGTGTCTCACTTTAAAAATTACGAAGTTCCATACAAACTGGCAACCCCTATTTCACCCCCTAAGGGATGGAATTTCCAAATATCCTTTCTTAGCGTACGTCTTCTAGTCACAATCTACCTGTCTGCCAAATTTCATCATCATTGGCTAAGTATTTTTCGAGATTTCGTGATGAGTGAGTGAGTGATTTCCGCTTTTATATAAATATATATATAGATAAAGATAGAAAATACATATTTATGTATTGTTGTAGAATGCTTTAGCATTAAGTCCACCTATTGGCCTTTGGCTCAATAAAGTTTTAAAATAAATATAAATAAAAACAAGTAGGTACGTATGCCCTTTCCAACTTTTCTTCGAATAATCGGTGAATACAAGTACATAAAAAATAAGATTCGACGAATCGATAAGCTCCTCTTTTTTTAAGTCGATCAAAAACACCAAGAAAAAGAGGTATTCTAAAAATTTTACCTAGGTAAATTTTTTAACCTCAAAACCCTTTTCCTACCAGATTTCATCGGAACCGTCAAGAAATAGCTCGTTTAAAGTAATAGGTGAACATACCACAAATAACTCTATAAAAATACAACAAACTTGCTGAACTCGGGGTATTCCGGGTAGCGTTGCCAGGCATCCGGATAAAGCCGGACATAGTTAGGCTTTTTGATTGCGTGTCCGGCAAAAATAAACGGCGTCCGGCTTGTCCGGATTTTTTTTGGCTTTTTACATTTTGCAAACGAGCGAGCGCTGAGTCCAAGCGCAGACGATAAGTCGAGAAACGGAGAATTTAAGAAGAATTAATGAAATTTTGATAAATTAATTTCATTTATATTTGAGAATAATTTAAAAATGTTGATAAATGTTTATCAAGAATTTAATTTTGACTGATGAATTTATTTGACTGATTAATAATAAAGCGAATTCATTTATATTTCATTAGAATTTAACATGATTTGTGGTAATACTCCAATAGCTTGAGTTTTTTATAATTTTTTGTCGTACGTACCTATTAATACTAACACACAAAATCCTCAATAATGTAGGGTGTCCGGCTATTTTACCCAAATGTCCGGCCAAATTTGCTAGTCTGTCCGGCTATTGGGTTTGGTGACCTGGCAACCCAAATTCCGGGGAGCCCTTACATCTCTTTTAACGTCCTCTCGCAGCTCCCTTAAACTTCCCCTTCGTCAAAGACAAATGGGAGTCCATATATTTTGCTACGTTTAAAGGTTACGGTGTATTCACGACAACATTTCCTCAAAGGAAAACATTGAACAAGATAAGTAATAAATAACACATGCTATAAAATATTGCACCGTCCGCTGAATGTGATCTTTAAGGTTTAGACAAAATATTTTTTCCTTCTCTTTCCTTCAATTTCTGAAAACTATCATCTATTTAGATGTTTTTAGAAAACGCAATGAAATATCAGTGGACACATATTATTATCATTTATCATCGTAATAGTATCTTCATAGTAATAATGAATACTCGATCACAATTAATGTTTCATGCGACCACAACGTGTTTACATGTTTGTGGCTAATAAATTCGAAATAACGAGCGGAAAATGTCAGAATAGCAAAACGTCCAATTCGCAAAATGATAGATAACAATGTGACGTTTATTTTGCGAGTGACGTGATAGCGTCTTACAAACAAGAAAGTTGAATTATAAATTGGCGAAGAACATGTTTCAGCCAAATGATTCTTTAGCATTTACTCCAGCCTTGGTAGTGGCAGTTCTCTAAATTAAAACACCGACTATTTCCAACCTTAAGGAGATTCATGAATTTTTCGGGGTCCTGTGCTGCCCCCCATTCAAAATAAATTATTTAACAGGAAACGGAGATACTATTTAAAATTTTGTCTTGATCAAGCCCTAGATAAACTACCACTCCCAGACCCATCAAAAAGGATAACCCCCGGCAGAATATGTCCCATACCCCCCCCGCACAGAACCTCATTTGCGTCTCGACAGTTTTATTTCTCCAGTTCGATTATCTATCAAACAATTAACAACACTCTAAACATATATCGATTAAATAAGTATGAAGTCAAAACAAAACTAACCACTTGGTTGTCACAACAAGACTATGACGACACAGAGAAGCTGCTACCTAGAAATATATTATATGTTCCTGGGTAACAGTTTGTCAACCCCCGGCACGGCACACACAACACAGACACACTTCATTACCACACTCACAATCACACACTTCTATACATACACATGCCCCATGCTTGTATCTTTATTATTTTTATTTCGTTTTATTTTGTTTTTTAGCCTAAGTACCTTAATTTGTTCACTTTTTGAACTTTTGGTCCTCGCTTCATATAAAATACGGCCGAACACTGGATTCCAAAATACAGGCTCCTGCCTAGTTTGGAAATCAGGGCTTAAAAATTAATTTGTACTACCTTTAACAACCTTTTTGTGTAATAACAAACGTATGCTGTACAAATCTTTAAGCGAATAAAGAACTTGTTTATTTATTTATAACCCTTCAAACTATTTGATGAACTACTGTTTACAGTTTGAAGTGAAAACGTTAAGCTTTTCTGCGCACATTAGCCAAAAGTGGTCGTTTTTCGCTAATGTGCGTAGAAAAGCGTTTCACGTTTCGCTTTAAACTGTAAACAGTAGTTCGGGTTACCTCAGGTTTGAAGAAGACAACATTTTAAATTATATCTCTCGTTTGCGTTCAAATAATTTATTTCAAATGTGGGCAGCACTGGACCCCGAAAAATTCATGTATCCCTTAATGAATTGTCTCTATTTTGCACCTACCTTGTTTTCTTAAAGTTGAGAAACGAGAGTCAAGAAAATTACGTATTTATACATAACTGATTGTAATCAACACATATAAGATTACGTTACAAGTAAACGACAAAATATATAAAATCTGCGATTATTATATTAAACTTAAAATAAGCCCGGTAAATAAATAAATACGGACAAATCACACAGACTGAGCTAGCCTAAAAGGATTTGTATTCCGTAAAACAAGTCTTAAAAAGACTTGTTTTACGGAATACAAATTCAACCATAGAATAAGAAAAGTTTAATTTTACGATTGAATATGGTGTAAACATGTCGAGATACAAGTATAGGTTAATAAATGTACTATGTAATAATACAATACTACGTAAGTATTAAGAGGAGTCAAAATTCAAACGTTAAATGTCAATGATTTTTATTCCGTCTAGCTTTCTTGAATTTCAGGACATTCCAGAAACTTCCATTTTTCCTCAGCCACGCAGCCAATCATAACAATTGGTCGTCATTACAAAGCCTTCACAATATTCCTCCGCTGTTGTGACCGCATTTTGTAAACAATTTAGCAGGGGCGGTGGGCGGCACGTACACCCCCGGGGGGGAGCTTTATTGAATTTTACAGCGATGTGAACCGTTGACGTCATCGACGCTGGGACAGATTTTAACGACTTATATGTTAATTTCAAGTAAACAGCCCCGTCAACAAAGACCAGAGTAAAAATAAACACTTTTAATCAGAGGCGTAGCTAGACGTGGGCGACGTAGGCCCCCACCCACGGCCTCGCGGTCTATAGGGCCTCGCACGTGAAGCGGACGAGCTTTTATTTTAGAGATCCTTGTGCCACAATAATATTAAACCAGAGGGGCTTCGCAAAACTAGCCCTCTGTAAAATACTCCTATTTGATTTGCTATTTACACCTTTACTACACCCTACTCGGTCGCTAAAAAGTGTAGTAAAATCTTTTAACTAAAGAAAAGGGTCCTCGGTTATGCGTCTTTACGTACGTATACGTTTATATTAATTAGTCCACGATAGTATCGGGGTGCTCAATATTTTGCTTTAAGCCGCTATTAGACCATTCCAGTCTTCTTCCAGCTTTCGTATCTTGTTTTAAAAGATTGTTCATCACAAAATAAGCAACGTGCATCAAATTGCATTTCTAACCTGTCATCGAAAGTTCACACCTGAAAAAGTGATGGTACTTTACGATACTTTAAAAACCGTAAAATCAAATTGTAAATACAACGTCTGGTCTTTCTCGCATTAGATGTTCTAAATAAATTTACAAGTAGTATCAAATGTTTCAGAAAGAAGTAAATTACATTAACATATCACAAATCTTTATCAAAATAGCTATACTACATTTATTAAGGTACTTAAATAAAGGTAAACCATTTTAACATGTCTTTTTTTTAATATACATTTTATAAATCAACTCATTTGCAAATTACAAATCAATAAAATTATCAATGAGTAAATATATTAATTTTTAAAGTGACTATGTCAACAAAAGGATATGTTAAGATTGTTTACATTTATTTAAATACCTAACCAAATGGAGCTTAGGCGTAAAAAATAGATACCCAGTACAGAGATCTGTACTCAAAGGCGTAAAAAATCATAGAAGCATCTCTGTACTGGGTTTCCCAAACGCAACATCAACATCCAGACTATGATGTCACTGACACTGACAGACATGCGTCATATGTCGTCGTCATCAGCAAATATTTGAGAATTGTGTATCCGTACTTGAAGCAAACAATCAGATCACTAATAAATCAGAGATCGGAATCACGGGTGCTATTGCAATCAAAAGTATGGATATGACTAAAAGTTCCGGGATTTGTTAAGAATCTAATTGGGTACTAAGTAAATAAAACAATCATAATTATGTGATTTCAAGATAAGTCTATTTTTTTCGATTAAAAAATATCCTGAAATCACACGATTATGATTGTTTTTTTTTATAGATTATACATAAAGTCATATCCATACTTTTGATAACAATAGCACCCGTGATTCCGATCTCTGTTAATAATAAATTAAACTAAAAAGACTCAACGAAGTTGACTAAAACCAATATATTTAAAGAAAAGACTCAGTTAATAGAGACTTTGTCAAAGAGAGAGTTGTCATTAAAGGCCTTTTTATCTCCTTTTAATGTACTAATAATGTTAACGTTTTCTTTGAAATATGATTAAGATGTTTACTTTAAAATGTAACAACAATCAACTCATCTCAATTTAAAAGTATTTTCATGCAAAACTTTCTCGTATATTCAAAGAACTGTCTTTAGAGAGTAGTTTTCAATTTAATGATTGAATAAATATAAAAGTCTAATTCATTCACCTACTTAGAAAGTTGTAATATTAATAATACAATGTGTATTTTTTATACATGATCAAACGAAATCCACGGATATTAGACGAAATATTAGGTTGGGGAAAAAGTCTTTTCGCATATAGTATGTATGAACTTGTAATAAAACAACTTTGGCTATACTATTTGTACCTGGCTGGTTTTGGTATCATTTAAAAGTTTAAATTTTAAAGAAAATAATTCCAAATTCAATTTAGGAAAATGCGTGATTTTCATTTGTTTTTCTTACCGTCAAGATGAGTAAATCTAATGAAGAAATTAGATACATTTTAAAATTTAACTACCAAAAAGGTAAAATGCAAAGCAAGCCGCGAAAAAAATTTGCGATGTTTATGGACCTAGTGCAGTGTCTGTGAGAGTAGCACAAATTTGGTTTAAGCGTTTTCAATCCGGAAATTTTGATGTCAAAGATGCACGTTGCTCTGGTCGCCCTGTTACGGATAAAATGGATGCTATTTTTGAAAAAGTGGAGCAAGATCGGCATATTAGTTACGACGTAGCTGAAGAACTGGGAATTGACCACAAAACAGTTTTGGCGCATTTGAAAAAAAAAATGGGTACACAAAAAAGCTCGATATTTGGGTACCTTACGAGCTCTCTGAAAGAAACCTAATGAACCGTGTACTCATTTGTGATTCTTTATTACGACGTAATGAGACCGAACCGTTTGTTGAAGAAATTGATTACTGGTGATGAAAAGTGGATCACGTACGACAAGAACGTGCGTAAAAGGTCATGGTCAAAGGCCGGTCAGGCTTCACAGACTGTGGCGAAACCCGGGTTAACTCGCAACAAGGTGATGCTGTGTGTGTGGTGGAATTGGAAGGGCATTATTCATTATGAGCTGTTACCACCATGCAGGACCATCGATTCAGAACTCTACTGCGAACAACTGATAAGATTAAAGAAAGAAGTTGAGAGAAAGCGGCCGGAATTAATCAACAGAAGGGGTGTGGTTTTTCATCATGATAACGCTAGACCTCACACATATTTAACCACTCAGCAAAAATTAAGAGAGTTTGGCTGGGAGGTGTTAATGCATCCGCCGTATAGTCCTGACCTGGCACCTTCAGATTTCCACCTGTTTCGGTCTCTTCAGAATTCTTTAGGCAGTGTCAGGTTAACATCACGAGAGGACTGCCAAAACTACTTGACGCAGTTTTTTGATCAGAAGCCCCAAAATTTCTATAGCAATGGGATCATGTCCCTACTATTTTTTTTTTTATCTTTAAGTAAACGGCGTATTTTCTTCAAAGTTGTCTCATTTGAAAACTGCAAAGTTTAAGAAGCTGAGTAAAGTAAAAAATTATTGACAACACCAAACAGGAAATAAATAAAAAAATAATTGACTATAAAATTAAAGTGCCTGGATTTTTTAAATAACTAACATAACGAATTTTTTTTTTTCGTTATTAGTCGATAATGTTTCGTCTAATATCCGCACATTTTGTTTGATCAAGTATAAAAAATACACATTGTATAAAATGAAACTTTACATTATTTAACTTTTCGAATAATATATTTAAACCCTAGACGGTGGTTAAATTTGACAGGGGTATGTCAAGCATCTTACTGCGATAAACGTTAACCCTATTAAAAAAAACTGCACACATCTGGAAATTAAGCCAGTCAAAATAAAGCCAAAAGAGAAAAGAGCTTATCCATACTTATTTCCCTGCTAACCATAATTCCCGTAACAGGACGTGGGCGAAGCTACCGTTTGCCAATTAACAAGTTGTTTACCTGTAAAGAAAGAAAATTGTTATTAAAAATAACACGTAACGAAAAGCTAAAGCCTCATTGTTATTACAAGTCCTTTGAGGGGCTTAGACGAAAACATGAATAAAAAGTTGAAGATCCGAAAATAACAAGGAAACACAACGGAACTCCTAAACAAGTACTGTTTCATTACACAAGTTTATTTTACAGGGAAATCAAAAAAAACCCGACTTTCAAGCGTTCACCCGTAACGGCTAAATCGATTTTCATCAAACATAGTCGACCTCCGTGGCGTAGTGGTCACCATGCTAGTCCGCCACCCAGAGGTTCCGGGTTCGATCCCCGGTCAGGGCAAGTTGGAAAATGGCCTTTTTCAAACTGTCCTGGGTCTTGGATGTTTATCTAAACATGTATTTGTTATAAAATATAGTATCGTTGAGTTAGTATCCCATAACACAAGTCTCGAACTTATTTGGTAGCCCCAAATAAGTTTAAGTCAGCTTAATTGTCCCTATATAAAAAAAAAAATAGTTAAGAACCACCGCAAAGATCTTGGTTTCGCGTAAATAAGCCGCATAGAAATCGGTTGATGATTGATGACACACAGACAGACATTGACGTGAAACTTACAACTTTCCTGTTGGGGGTTACAAAAACTCATTTAACTAACTTAAGTTATTTATAATTTATATTTATATGTTAGTCTAAAAGGTATTTATAAGTATGGGCCTACAATGTAAATGTTCATTTCGTTGCCTGAAATAAATGGTTTATATATATATATATATATTAAGAACGTAGTTTAGAAAGTAGAGTTTTATTAAATTTGCATGGCGCTATGGATATCAATTCCACCAAACATAGATTGGAATATGTTGTCCCTCTTCCTCTAATCAGCACTAGATTGCGTTTACATACAATATGTAACAAAAACCCTGACCGATTCTTGTAGGAGCAACTCAGACCGTTAATATGAACAACGACGACCAATGACGACCTCCGTGGCGTAGTGGTCACCATGCTAGTCGGCCACCCAGAGGTCCCGGGTTCGATCCCCGGTCAGGTCAAGTTGGAAAATGGTCTTTTTCAAATTGTCCTGGGTCTTGGATGTTTATCTATATATGTATATTTTATAAAATATAGAATCGTTGAGTTAGTATCCCATAACACAAGTCTCGAACTTACTTTGGGGCTAGCTCAATCTGTGTGATTTGTCCCTATATATTTATTTATTTAACTGTTTCTATGGAACCAATGCTTTGAACTCGGAAAAAAATCGACTTTTTCATACAAATTGCCGGGCCAGCCGAACACTTTTGTATGAAAATGTTGAATCTTTTTCGAGTTTCAAAGCATTGGTCCCTAAGGAAAGTTGTTCATATTGACGGTCTGAGTTGCTCCTACAAGGATCGGACAGGGTTTTTATTACATATTGTAGAATACTATTGAACATCGGTATTCTTTTAATTTGCCTGGAAAATAAGCTTGTCAATAATACGGTTGAGGTGTATAAGAGGTGCCAGCCAGCCATAAGAATATTATATTATACAATGTCCTTTTTAATTAAGTACAAATATTTTAAGGAGCTATTCAGTCCATCATTTTGAACAACTTTTCCCAATAAATGTATACATAAATACGAAAAAAAAATTTAGGTTCTCACACAAATCGAAGTTGTCACGTGATATAGTTAGTAAGTAAAATGCAAAAAAAAAATTGCGTATTTCGATAAACATTTATTGGGAAAAGTTGTTCAAAATGATGGACTGAATCACCCCTTAAAATATTTGTACTTAATTAAAAAGGACATTGTATAATCTGAGATTATCCCACGAAGTCTTGACTATGATGACTATATGACAACATTGACAACTTTAGAAATAAAGATCCTAAAAATAAAACTTTATCCGTCTTATTATAAAACCCAGACTATCTTTGTTACCAGGTTTAAACCATTATCCGCCCAAAATGAAGTTGACAGCGACAGGTGAGATAGTGTGATATTACAAGATGTCAACTTGATTTGGTCGGTTAATGGTTTAAACCTAGTAACAAAGTTTGTCCGGGTTTTATAATAAGACGGTATAACGCTATCGTCGTAGTGAAGTTTTGACTAAAGGAACATTTTCTTTAACATTTTGTTAGCAGACAGGGGGTGGTGCGTTGGCAACAGGAAGGGTGGGCGATGACGTCACCGGTCGTCGGCCCGCCAAGGTCGCACCCGGTGCCCAAAGGCTAACGATACGCACCACGCAAGCCTGGTTTTTCGGTTAGCAACAGTTTCGGTATTGACGCGTTTTGTTATGTTATGTAAAATCTTTCTTATACATAACAAGTAATTATTAGAATATATCTTTTCGGTTAGCAACAGTTTCGGTATTGATGCGTTTTGTTATGTTATGTAAAATCTTTCTTATACATAACAAGTAATTATTAGAATATATCTTTTCGGTTAGCAACAGTTTCGGTATTGATGCGTTTTGTTATGTAATGTAAAATCTTTCTTATATATAACAAGTAATTATTAAAAAATATATTTTCGGTTAGCAACAGTTTCGGTAGTGACGCGTTTTGTTAGGTTATGTAAAATCTTTCTTATACATAACATGTCATAATTAAAAAATATCTTTTCGGTTAGCAACGTTTCTGTATTGACGCGTTCTGTTATGTTTTGTGAGATCTTTCTTATACATCACATGTTATTATTAAAATATATTTTTAAACAAGCTTTTCTCTATAACATCAAAATGTTTAAAGTCAAGACGAATCAAACGAGTCCATACCGATAGGGTTGCGTCGTTTCATTACAGAGTTGAGAGAGACCCATGACCACCTCCTGGCTACATCATCAGATCAGCTCCATGTCATCATCATCATATTTTCTTGCGCATGATAGCAAAAAAGTCATCTACTGCTGCATCAGCGAACATGCCTGAGGCGCTGCAGAAGCTAGGGAGCCGAAACAATGCCCTGAAGGTATTATTGCATTGCACCTGCAAGACACTGTACCTTATTTTTAACTTGCATGCACAGAAATGAAAAAGCAATTATAATTTCAAACAATACAAACTGGTCATTTCTGAAACGGTTTCATTCAAACCAACCAACACGATTCACATTTACCGCAAGCTATGCTATTTTCCGCGTAAACAATCAATAATTCATTATTTTTAGACGTTGTGTGTGAATTTGGTTTTAATCGAGCACAGATTGTAATTCCATGCTGGTCTAGGGAAAAGGCAAAATTGGCAAACGGCCACTTTTAGCGTAGAAAAGCTTCATGTTCTCACTTCAAACAGTAAACAGTAGTTCATAAAATAGTTTGAAGGGTTATCTAGGGTCTGATCAAGACAAAATTTTAAATGATATCTCCGTTTTCTTTCAAATGATTTATTTTAAATGGGGGCAGCACTGGACCCCGGAAAATTCAGGTAGCCCATTCCAGTGCCATTTGAAATAAATCATTTGAAAGGAAACGGAGACATCATTCAAAATTTTGTCTTGACCAGGCTATAGATAACCCTTTAAACTATTTTAAAACTACTGTTTACAGTTTAAACTAAGAACGTGAAGCTTTTCTACGCACATTTGGGAAAAACGGCCACTTTTGGCTTATGTGCGCAGAGAAGCTTCACGTTCTTACTTTAAATTGTTAACAGTAGTTCATAAAATAGTTTGAAGGGGTATCTAGGGCCTGGTCAAGACAAAATGTTAAATGATGTCTCCGTTTCCTTTTAAATTATTTATTTCAAATGGGGGCAGCAGAAAATTCAGGTAGCCCCTTAATACGAGTATCTTTCTTTAGCCTACCTTCTTTCATTTTTTCATTATTATTATTATAAAAATATAAAGTAGTTATTTTTTTAATTATAGGCTTAGTTCAGATAGTGGATGTTGGTTAAAAGGTGCATTCGCTGCTTTGAGACATCCCACTATATGGCAAAATACTTATTTACTCTGTATTTTATCTGCAATTTATAAACTACAAAACATATATACATACATACTATCACGTCTTTATCCCTAAGGGGGTAGACAGAGCACTTTGGGTCTTGCGGCTCTAAGCAGCCCAGGGCCGCAAGAAAAGCTACTTTTAGCGTAATGGTGGTCGAGAAGATGGAAAAGTAATCAATATAGTGATGGGTAGCTAGCCGCATCGCCTATCAACATGATTCGCATTTCGCCAATTCCCTCGATCGGCTTCTACGATCTGCGCGGGGAGAGAAGCGGATGGTACATGCTAAGTTTTTCCTTGCCGGGCCGGCCGAAGACTTTCGTATGAAAATGTCGATATTTTTTTCGAGTTTCGAGCGTTGGTCCCATATGAAAAGTTGTTCATATTGACGGTCTGAGTTGCTCCTACAAGGATCGGACAGGATTTTTGTTACATATTGTATATAATTATAATATGTAAACAATTTATAATACATGTATTTATTTACCTGTATGTATGTATTTTTCATATTTATATATGTACTTGGTATTATTTAAGTATTGTATTTTGGTCGTGTACAACCCTGTTTACTAACGTTTCACTATAATTATTCTTTCCATCCATCGGTTGTCTGAAAGAAATCGCTTTTAGCGATAAGACCGCTCATTGTACATTTAAATGTCTTTTCTGTGCATTTTTATTTTTGATTATTTATATTTTTTGGTGTATAAAAAAGTATTAAGTAAATAACATAATATGACTTAGGACATAGCTAAAACGAAGCTAGACTATTGCGTCAGAGAGCTGACAAAAAGCAAGCTAGGTCAACAGCGGCCCACTATATCGTAAGCTATTTCCGAAAGCAGACTAAATAGATCGGCCGTACTCCGGTTACGTCCACTCCGTATTGATTGAGCCGACTACGGCCCGTCTGGGGTACTTTCTAAAGTTAGGAACGATTTATATAATGTTTACATACAAAATAATCGTAAGGTTAAGTAACCTTTACTTTTCTGTTTAGTTAGTTTTTCTACCATTTCGTTACCGCTTTTTTTATACGGTCATTACACCATCTGCTTATTGACCATTTGCTTATTAGGCGATCTACGCTTAAACGAGTTAATCTAATAAGTAAATTAAAAAAAAAAACTCAAATACTCTCTTGTAAATACCGCTCATTTGAAAAAACATTGGGAGAGGCCTATGTTCAGCAGTGGACGTTTTGAAGCTGAAATGATGATGATTGGCCGAAAACCAAAGACCACGGCCAATACTCTCTCTCATTACGGGATATTCCCATTCGCATTCTTAGCTATTGTCATTTTTCAAACGCAGTCACTAAGCAAACGGTTTAAGTGACTCCGCGTTTTAAAAATGGCACTCCTGGGGTCCGCTTTCCATCTTTTCTTCTCCACTTCGCTTTTTAAACCTTACTGACAGATTAAAGGAAAACGCTTAACCATAAAGGGCATGTGATGAAAATAAAAAATATTTTTTTTTATTGTAGATACGCACTCTTGGCGTCACGCAGCTAGCAGAGTACCAAATATTTTTTCACTATTTGTTGGCAAAAATAGTTTTACCTTTCGTTGGCTCTCTCGCTCGCATAATCAAACATTTTTAAAGATTATTAAAAAATGTGACTCATTTGTAGAAAAGTGTTTCCCTAACTTTCTATATAATTATATTGTGGATATTTTAGACATGTTTGTATATTGTGTAGACATTGACTACATCGAAAACCAAAGGTGTAAGGCCTCTTTAAACCATACTGACGAATTGTTACGTGAAAACTAGACGGTGAGGGGCGAGTCTTGATCTATACTACGATGGTCACCGAGGGGGAGTAAAAAGTGGAAAAAATATGTCACGTAGCATGGGTACCTAAGACCACTGGCACGCGCGGTATATGAAAACATGGACCGTAAATTCGATTTCACTGTCCAACTCGACAAGGTATCTCGGAAGGGTGCCTGTCCACTGTGTCAACAAACTACGCGTTACGTAACAGGGGGGTTACTCCACAAAATAATACGTTAGTCGTACGAAAGTGACGTCCTATTTCTATGTCAAACTAAATTAGACTTTATGATCGTATGTTAGGGATCAATGTTGCTTGACACTGAAACACGGTTACGCAGTAACGTCCGTCTTGCGTACCGCTATTGGAATAACCCCTCTGTTTGTTTTGTCGCGGTGCGGCACTCGCTTCATACAAATGTTTTATTTAGACTGTGGATGAATGAGATTAACTTCTATCACTTAATTGGAGAGCATACGAGTATACGTTTGTTTATATTCGATGACGAGAATGAACGACGGGGAGAGCGGACTATTATATTGTCCTATATAGGCGATAAGTTACATATTTTATGCCGGCTTGGAAGGCAAGCAAAAACGTATAATGTACCAGATGCTTCTCTTTCCGTGTAGATCGTTAAATTTGATCCGAGAGAATTAGCGAAAATGTGAATCACGATAGGCGATGCTGCTAGCAACCCAGAACAATTTTCAAATCCCTCACAATAAGAAATTATACGTTTGATGCCACTGTCTGTCTGTCTGTGGCATCGTAGCTCTCGAACGGAACGATTTCGACACGGTTTTTTACGTAAAAGCAAATTTCCTTGCGGTGGTCCTTAGCTATGGTTGATGGAAATCGATTCTAAAGTTATGGACGGTAAACGCTTGAAAGTCGGCGTTTTTTTTTAATTTGCTCCAAAGTCAAAGTCAAAATTTTTTATTCAATGTAGGATAAATTTATCTCTTATTGAAGGTCATTTTTTTTTAAATATTATTTTAGTGCAAAAGCTAAAAACTACTAGCGTTTCGGAACGACCACTGCTGGGAAAATTACGCCGAAAGAAACCCAGTTCAGTATTGGTCCCTACCCAGCCTGATGGGCTATATTACAGTTACAATACAGATTTACACTTTAGCTAGGTATACATTATACTATATATTTAAACAATACAATTAAAAACTTAGCAAATAAACTTGTGCTTCCCTAGATTCCTCTTGACGCCTACGATCATGCTAAACGTGGCCTTTGGTTCTAACGGACCTAGGCTCTATCTAACCCGTCAATGATATTATTCATCATGATATCGATTTCAAGTTTTGCACTACCCCTGACCTTTCTTCACATCACCCGTTTTGTTGACTAGTATATAAATGCACTACCCCCGACCTTCTCCACATCACCCGTTTTGTTGACTAGTATATAAATGCACTACCCCTGACCTTCTCCACATCACCCGTTTTGTTGACTAGTATATAAATGCACTACCCCTGACCTTCTCCACATCACCCGTTTTGTTGACTAGTATATAAATGCACTACCCCTGACCTTTCTCCACATCACCCGTTTTGTTGACTAGTATATAAATGCACTATCCCTGACCTTTCTCCACATCACCCGTTTTGTTGACTAGTATACAATGTCCTTTTTAATTAAGTGCTAATATTTTAAGAGGTGATTCAGTCCATCATTTTAAACAACTTTTCCCAATAAATATATATCGAAATACGAATAATTTTTTTGCATTTTTCATAGTAACGATATCACGTGACTACTTCGATCTGTATGAGAACCTAAATTTTTTTTTTGTATTTCGATATATATTTATTGGGCAAAGTTGTTCAAAATGATGGACTGAATAACCCCTTAAAATATTTGTACTTAATTAAAAAGGACATTGTATAAAGCCTTACCGTCTTATTATAAAAACAGGACTAACTTTGTTACTAGGTTTAAACCATCATCCACCCAAAATGAAGTTGACATTGACAGGTGAGATAGTGTGTTATTACTAGATGTCAACTTGATTCGGTCGGCTAATGGTTTAAACCTAGTGACAAAGTTAGTCTGGGTTTTATAATAAGACGGTTAGGCTTTAAGTCCGCCATTACACTTGAATTTGTGTATGAAGTTAAATGAATAAATAAATCCTCATCATCATTTCAGCCGCTGAACTTCCACAACTGGACATAGACCCCTCAGGATAAATTGATAACGTATAAACCCTAACTTCTCTATCAAAGCAGGAAACAAGCAAACACTCATCGTACCGCCTTCAGAGCAGCAAAAAAATCCAAGTTTATATCATCCAGATATGCCAAGACATACTGGGGCACAGATGAAATATAAGTTACTTCCACTGGGGAATCTAGACCGTAGGTTTTATGAAAGCGGGCCTGAGCCGCGCCTGACACGGCTGGGCCACGGTGGGCGTTTCCTTGCTTGGAAACATTGATCGGATCTGTCAGCCTGCAATGTGTTGTGATATGCACCTTATTTTATTTTTATTTAACTTTTTCGACCAGAAATAATATAAATATTCCCCGCACCCCCGTTCTCGCCTTGTCGCGTGTGTTGGAGGGCGAACACACACACATTGTCGTGTGCACGGATGTATAGTCTTGTTTGTAGTAGTAGCAGGCACAAATGATACTTGGCTTTTATGAAGTGCCATGCCTGTGGCATGACTACCCATCACTTTATAAACATAATTATCTTCCTAGTCACTAGATGACACTATAGGTATTTATTAAGACATTGAAATTTTTTATTGCAATTATTTAAATAAAGTAGTACTCTATACAATTAACAAAGCCCAGGTTACTCACGTTAAGAGTCAGTTACTCTCAACGTGAGTAACCCGTGCTTTGTTTATAATGTCTGTGCCTCACGTTAGTTTTAATCAAAAGAAGTAGTAAGTAAATGAAATGCAATAAATATTTTGAAAGTACATTCAACACTGCCATCTCTGTGTGCCTATTGGTGACGCTAGACGCTAGCTTATCAAATACTTTTCATATGATATACAGGATGATTTTGAACTCCCTAGCTTTATTCAAATCTTAGAATCAGAATCACTTATAGAACACGAAAATGTAAAAAAAAAAATTTTTTTTACCATTTTTTTCATTACGAAAAATCCGCAAATTTTCAATAAATGGCTAACCTTATAATAAATAATACTTTTTATATGATATATGTATTGGTTTACACACGTATAGTTGTATTAATAAATAAATATACAATATGTTACAAAAATTGAAAACTCGAAAAAAAAATCGTCATTTTCTTACAAAAGTGTGTGGCTGGCCCGGCTATTTGTATGAAAAAGTCGTTTTTTTTTCGAGTTTCAAGCATTGGTCCCATACGAAAAGTTGTTCATATTGACGGTCTAAGTTGCTCCTACAAGGATCGGACAGGGTTTTTGTTACCTATTGTATAGGGACAAATTACGCTGATTGAGCTAGTCCCAAAGACAGTTCGAGACTTGTGTTATGGGATACCAACTCAATGATACACTAGTGGCTCTGTGAGCTGTAGACCTCGCGAGCTTATATATTGCAGATCGAAGGAACTTTTCACAAAATATGTTTTTCATTGAATATTAAAATCTTGATAATGTTCGTTCCGCTAATCTTTTTATTCTTTTTCCTCCTCTGTTCTTAACAGAAGGAGTTTCATAGACCTGATTCTTGTCAAACGTTCAAAATCGAAGGGCTCCAAGATGACATCAGTAAGTCTTCGAGCCCGAGAAAGTGTGACGTAAGAGCAACCTACAGCCAGTTCTCTAGACCTAAGGTCGACTACTACCCTGGGTAAAGTCAATCCCTGTGTAATCCCATCGAGTTAGGCTCGTTTACTTTGGTTTCACAATAAAAGTGTGTCAGAAAAAAACTTTTTAGTTTGGTTATGAAAATGAATTCTTATAAAATTTTGATTAAACTGGTAATTTTGGTAAAGTAGACTAAACTAATGTTTCCTGTAGTTACATAATTCCCAAGAAAACAAATAAGTATACTCGTACTTTTAAAAAACTTCTTCAAAATACCGGTGGCAAAATAAAAATAAATACATGAACTAAAAAAGAACACCTTTCGGTGAGATTCGAACTCTAGACGCTTAAGTCGATCAGAGATCTCTTTATAAATAAACTGGACTATTCATCTTCTGACAATGCTGGTGAAAATATACGTCTATAATATAAAATAAAATTCCATTGTTAATTCGTTTTGTTAAACTACAAACACAAAATGGTCGTAAGAGCCATACTATCCAAAAGTGCTAAGGACCATTGTGCCAACACCGTCATTTTCAAAAATTTCCAAAAAATGGCTCTTCTATCGATTTTCATATGTTTATCGAACCTGCTCCCAAAATTTCACGGGAATCGGTTGAGAAATGCGACCTCTAGAGGAGAACACACAGACATACCAAAGCATTTTTGGCCAAATTGAAACGGAGACCTCACTCGCTTCGCTCGCTCGGTCAAATATTTTATAACAAATATTATTTATATAGATAGGAATACAAATCAAAATATCAAGGAGGCGCCGCGCCAGCTGGCCCGACAGACCCGACCCAAGATAAATTACATAACAACACAGCCTTCTACCTCTTGTCCTAAATATAATTTACTACATGTAGGTACCTACATATATGTAAGGCTCCGGCTCTGCGCAAATGTACGTAAATATAAATTATATTTTTGACACAAACATTTAGACACTCAATTTATGATTTACTAGCAGTGCCCGCGACTTCAGCCGCGTTGTAGTCTATGTTACTCCGTCTAACATTTTACCATCTGCCAGTGCACCTTGTGCAACTACCAAAATTGGTCAAAATTATCTACTACACTTTAGTCTTATTACTTATTTATTAACATACATGTTTTTAAAGGAAATATCGCTTCACAGTAATAAAGTATTAAAAAAAATACAAAATGTAACAAAAACCCTGTCCGATCCTAGTAAGAGCAACTCAAACCGTCAATATGAACAACTTTTCCTACGGGACCAATGCTTGAAACTCGAAAAAAATCGACATTTACTAACAAAAGTGTTTGGCCGGCTCGGCAATTTTTATGAAAATGTGGATTTTTTTGAGTTTCAAGCGTTGTTCCTATAGGAAAAGTTGTTCATATTGACGTTCTGAGTTGCTCCTACAAGGATTGGACAGGGTTTTTGTTACATATTGTATACATCAATTCTACTACTACAGCTCCCACGTATCACAACAACGCTAATCTATTAATTCAGTGACATAATTTTAAATAAGTATATTAAAGGCAGACGTGCGATTTTCAACGGCGTTGTTTGCGCAGACGCAGCCGCGGTACGTACTCCTCGCGCACGCTTGTCTCACGTGATAATATCAATATTGCTGGTCGAATACGCGACCGCGTGGTGCGAGTTATCGCTTGAGCGTACACTATAGTACTAGCGGATCGATACTGACATTTTATCGCGGTTTGTTTACTGTTTTCCTTCCTTTACTATCCATCTTTTGTCGTTCTTCTCAAGTCGAAAGGCTAACATACTTGATGCGGACAGATTAACTTAAATAATTAATTTGTAAATAAAGTTGATTATTTTCCATTTAGATAAGGGCCATCATTGTAATTAGAATAGGTTGTTTTCTTTTCCCTTACACGAGTAAAAGATATAAATAATGATGCATCCCCACCTAGAAAAGTTAGAAAGAGATAGCAATAGGGGGGTACCCTTGTTGGGTAATACCGTAACGAGAACAGATTATGGTTTTTTGTAAATAATTAAGAAATTACAAGAGTTATTTACTTGGAAATAGATGAAAATAGTTAGAAATATATCTCTTGATAGTTAAAAAATATTAAATTGTAAGGACTAAATGCCTCCATAGAGAAAAATCAAGAAACTGCTGAAATCCAGTCCAGAAAAGGATAGGGCTATAAGATAAAACAAGATAGCATGAAAATAGTGCCGTGTGCAAATTTCGAGCTCATTGATTGGCTAGAGATTTCTATAAATTGCACGCTGGTTTGTATGGTGGCATTGCGCTGTCACTTTTTCCGGTGTGGACAACATCTTGCCATTCTGGCAAATGTTGGTCCCGCCTTTTAAATTCCGTCGCGTCCGGTGAGCTGTACAATGCTTCCAGCATACAGCGTAACCTTCGTTCGAAAAAAAAAGTATGGTGGCATTCAGTGCATTCAGGAATTCAGTGCGTTCAGTTCGATCTAGTAAATAAGGAAGAAAAGGTGAACAATAAAAACCAGTGAAGCTTAACAGTGTTTTAATACAGTCCTCAATAATACTTTAAAAAATCTAATACCTGACTGACTACGTATCTTCTAGGTACTCAAGAACTACCTGAATTTTCCGGGGGCGGAAATAAATCATTTGAAAGGAAACGGAGATATCATTTAAAATTTGGCCTTGATCAGACCCTAGATAACCCTTTAAACTATTACAATTTACAGTTTAAAGTGAGAACGTGAAGCTTTTCTATGCACATACGCCAAAAGTGACCGTTTTTCGCAATTGTGCGTAGAAAAGCTTCACGTTCTCACTTTAAACTGTAAACAGTAGTTCATAAAATAGTTTGAAGGGTTATCTGAGCCTGGTCAAGACAAAATTTCAAATGATGTCTCCGTTTCCTATCAAATGATTTATTTCAAATGGGGGCAGCACTGGACCCCAGAAAAATTCAAGTATCCCCTTAAATTTATCGTAGCCTTTTATTTCTAAATCGGGATATAGTAGCGATTATCATTGTCAAAGTTTTGATAACTAACGCGCATATACAAACATAGTCCTATCTTCAACGGATGTCATAAACTTTACTAAAAAAAAACGCTTGCACAATACAATTTATTATTTCGTTAGTATTTCATTGCCATACAAAAGTGCGTACATTGACATAAACAAGAACCTAGCAGATTTCAATTCCATTTCAATGTCAGTCTATAGACTACGCGCCGGTAAACAATATCATTTAAGAATCTATCGTATAGGTTGATATAAATAGTATCCTACTAGCTGTAACCCGCGTAGAAGTCGAAAATGGTTCTAATAGGATCTTTAATTGGATTTTTACGTTATAAATTGTGTTATAATATCCCGTTCCGGTTCCCATTACCATCATTTGCTAGAGCAAAACAGAACAAATGATCTATTTGTCTCAATTTTTTGGTCTCTCACTCAAAAAATTACGAAGATTCATATAAACTTGCAACCCCTATTTCACCTCTTAGGGATGTAATTTTCAAAATCTATAAAATGCAGTATTATTTTCTACTAACTACTAAAATAAATTAAAAATTTTATGTGTCTCACTTTACAAATTACGAAGTTTCATACAAACTGGCAACCCCTATTTCACCCCCTGAGGGATGGAATTTTCAAAATTCCTTTCTTAGCGGACGTCTCCTAGTGACAATCTACCTTCCTGCCAAATTTCATCTTCATTGGCTAAGTCGTTTTCGAGATTTCGTGATGAGTGAGTGAGTGATTTTCACTTTTATATATATAGATAGATAAACATATTAAGCATGAAATAACATCGTTTAGATTAAGCACTTATATTGACGTAGCGTCATGGCTATATTTAGATGTGACCACCTGTAGGCTGTAGGGTTCATGTACTTGTAATCTCGTTAAATATGCAATGACGTCTCTCGATAGTCCTATATGACGTCATTTGTCTACAACAATCTTACATTGGAGAACTTTAAGTACTTAATGAAACCACACACAAAGTACATATAGATTATTCTGGAACGTACTACCTGCTTTTCTTACCGCGCAAATTGTTTAAGTAGATCGAGAGGTTCCCGGGATCAGAATCTAAGCCATGTTATAGGCGATAAGGCTAGCACCCCCTCACTATTTTTGGTCCATTTTCCATCTGCATGCCCAGATGTCCACTCGTAAGAGGAAAAAGACTAGAAGTTTTCTTTTTAGATTTATAACTAATAGAAGAAATATTTTTAACCTATTGCACAGCTCAAGGCTTTCAAGATCGTGTCAATTAATATGACATCAAAGCACACCAATTAAAAGAATCCCCAAACCGTGAGAAAACGTCCAAACCTCGCAAAAAATGTCGAAACATCTCTTGACAACTGTCACATTAGCAGCAATCGTGCCGATTGGGATATTTGCACACAATCGACGTCAGGCGACGTCAGAGCATGAATGAACGGAGATAGTGCTGCCCCTCGAAGGATAATCGATAAACTATCGGTATTTTAAATAAAATATCTAAAGTTTCTTTATACTGTCGATAGTATCAATCCTGACGGCGAACAAACTATCGGTAGTATTGCTTTTCACAATACATAGTATCGAATAGTTCTGTGGGAACTCCACCTGTGCCAGCTAGTAGGTCTCCCACATGAATTATGTAGATTCAGAACAGTCGTAGAGCAATAGAGAGACGACAAGGGTTAATACATTTATCTGTCAGAACTGATATAATTATAAGTATCTTGTATCAGAGGTGGTGGAGAAATGAGTTAGAATGGTAAGGATGGAATGAATGTGTCAAAAATTTTGAAATTGAATTTGGAGAAAGGAGAGGGTTTATTGCAACATCGTTAAATTTCTACCGATAGATTGCTTGTCCTCGTCAATCGATACCATCGATGGTATTGTTGGTAATCAATAGTATTGCTCCAAAACAGCTATCGATACTATCGATAGTTTGGCATTTTACGATTGTAAAACTTTCGATTTTCGGCAACACTAGATGGAAGGAGAGCCGTAAAAACTAATGTATGCTGTGTATGCTGTCTTCTGTTGTCATCATTTGGAGCTCGGGATACGGGCTGGAATTCCGGATGCGCCATGAAAGTTCTCTCAACGCACTTCTAACAAATGTTTTGCCATAGGCGGCCATTGCATGCAGCAATGCAATCGGGAATTTTCCTGGGTCAGAAATAAATTATTTGGTACTGTTAAGAAAATAAAACGTGTTTTTAGATGTATAACTAGTGGCTCTGTGAGCTGTAGACCTCGCGAGCTTATATATTGCAGTTCGAAGGATTTTTTCACAGAATATGTTGTTCATTGAACATTAATATCTTGATATGTTCGTTCCGCTAATCTTTTTCGTCTTTTTTTTCTTCTCTGTTCTTAATAGAAGGAGTTTCATAGAACTGATTCTTGTCAAACGTTCAAAATCGAAGGGCTCCGAGATGACATCATTAAGTCTTCAACCCAGAAAGTGCGACGTAAGAGCAACCTACAGCACAGATTAATAATAGTTACTATCCTACAGCCAGTTCTCTAGACCCAAGGTCGACCACTACCCTGGGTAAAGTCAATCCCTGTGTAATCCATTCGAGTTTAGGCTCATTTACTTTGGTTTCACAATAAAAGATTTTGAAAAAAAAGAAAACTTTTTAGTTTGGTTATGAAAATTAATTCTTATAAAGTTTTGGTAAACTGGTAATTTTGGTAAAGTAGACTAAACTAATGTTTCCTGTAGTTGCATAATTCCGAAGAAAACAAATACGAGTAAGTATACTCGTACTTTTAAAATAAACTTCGAAATACCGGTCGCAAAGGTAAAAATAAATACATTAAACTAAAAAAGAACACCTTCCGGTGAGATTTGAACCCTCGACGCTTGAGTCGATCAGAGATCTCTTTATAAATAAACTGGACTATTCATCTTTTGACAATGCTGGTGAAAATAAACGTCTATTGTATGTCATACATAAAATAAAATTCCTTTGTTATTTCGTTGTCACTACAAACACAAAATGGTCGTAAGAGCCATAAAATCCAAAGGAGCTTAGGCCCATTGTGCCAACTCCGTCATTTTCAAAAATTTCCAAAAAATGGCTCGACTATCGATTTTCATATGTTTATCGAACCTGCTTCCAAAACTTCACCGGAATCGGTTGAGAAATGCGACCTCTAGAGGAGAACACACAGACATACCAAAGCATTATTGGCCAAGTCGAAACGGAGTAAACAAAAAAAAAACAATTAAAGAATAACTGATATTAGGAGCGCTATTTGAATCCAAGAAACTATGTCGTAATTAGTCTGTATTTCATACAAATCTCATAGAAAATATTTGTTTTGGCGTTTAGAAAAAAGGATCTCATTTGAGTTGTTGGGAAATAGCGAATCAAGGGCTCCATGTCTGCGGTTAGGATTGAATTTAAGACCGAATAAGTTAGTTGTATCCCGCTGACCGTTAGTTATTCCCGACTATTATCTTAAATATGTTATATATAAAGAAAAACCTCTTTACATTGAGGAAGGATTAAAGCGAGCTACCTGAAGATTTTATTTGAAATCCTGTATCCGCCCTTGACTGTTATCATCATCATCCTCCCGTGTTCCCGGTTGCATCCTCAGCAGTAACGCTTCAGAGCCCGGGGTCCGCTACCTAACCAAGGAGATTTGACGAGGTTACTGGTTTTTACACAGAGCGACTGCCGTCTGACCTCCACAACCCAAAGGGCAAACCAGGAACCAATACTTGGATAGTTTGATGACCAAACGCTATATGGCGTTCGGGACCCACGGTTTTACGTGCCTTCCGAAACACGGAATCATCTTTCTTTTCGGATAATCAGGTGATTCAAACCTGCAATATCCTATCCAGACTGGAAACAATTTTTTCACAAAGTATGCTTCCCAGTGGGAATCGAACCCATGACCTCCGGGTCACAAGGCGAATGCCTTGACCACTTGACTGTTATCATCTGGCTGTAAAGCAATTGCAATTTTGCTAACGGACCATGAGATTTCATGCTTTTTGCATTGTCAAAAAGTTTTCACCAGTCTCACCTCATTTCTGCCGCTTTTATTATACAAAGCTCCATCATTTTATTGCTGGCGCATTTAAACTTATACCTGAGGATCCAACATTTTATTGGCTCATTAGAGCTGATTTGGTCTCCCCTGTTATAGTAAACATGGGATCTCTAAGCATTTTAAAAATGCTTTTGTCCGGCTGTCAGTTTCGTCAGTTTGTCAGTCTATCTAGCTGTGATTGTTTATAAAACTGTTATAGTAAACATGGGATCTCTAAGCATTTCAGAAACGTTATATTTTCTGAAATACAGCCTATAGTGTTGTCAAGTCACTCAATCGCATATCAAGCCATACAAATAAATTTTGTGTAAAGGGTAATATTTTATTGGCTCATTAGAGCTCGGTCTGGTCTCCCCTGGTATAGTAAGCATGGGATGTGTAAGCATTTCAGAAACGTTATATTTTCTGAATAATAGCCTATCGTGTTGTCAAGTCAGTCAATCGCATATAAAGCCAAGCAAATAAAGGTGTGAATGGTATAACTTATCCTATTGACCATACTAGAAGGAGCACAATTTCGACCTGTAAATGTTGCCGGCATTGTGACTCAGTGGTTCTGGCATTCGAGCCAGATTTGTCAGTGGACCTTGCCACTGTGTGCTAAATTATGCCTGACCAGTCTATGAAGTATGAATGATCCGACTGTTAACGGTTTTAGCAGTTGACAAACAAATTAAGAGTGTCTGGATCACAATACCACATCGTGACGCATTACAGCTGGTTTAGAGCAGTTACTTACACTAGCTTGCTATATAATAGGTTTATTAATCTGTGATTTGCACTGACAACAATAATCAAACTCAGTTCTTTCTTCTTTTTCTATCTGGTTGAGAATAAGAATGATGTCCTTGCCACATATTGCTCAAACCAATTTATTTATTTCATTTAACCATTATAGTACAAAAGGTACAACTTAATGCTAGCATTGTCTACCAGTTCACCTTTGAACGTAGCAGAAAAGATGGTAGGAGTTGTACCTGATGCAAATGTTATGGTTATTTTGCGCTATTTTACTATTTGTTAACGTTTACATAGTTTTATTTGCACTTACAAAATCTTAAATATTATTTCATCAAAAACACAACTCAAATATTAACGCACTCGAATGATAATAAGGCGTTGGCAAAATTCAGAGGCTTCATTAAACGTCAAAAAAGTACATGACGCGTCGAAACGCTGAGAAAACCCAACCGGTAGTCGCACCAGCAGACGGCAAGATTGATAATACGATCTGTTGCTACCCAGGCACTGGCACGTTGCAAAAACAACTCTACGTGTACGGAATAAATGCGAAAATTATCAGTTGCCATCAGAATAGCTCTTCGTAAAGGAGCCCTTCAAGGCAAAGCAAATTTGACGCTATAATTGCTGCGATAGAGTACAAATTTGAGTGTGAAGTTGGTGATCTAGTTCGAGTAGGGCATTTGATTGAGCGTCAACACGACAGGATGCTTACAAACATCAAGGGTTCGGGGAAATGGCTGGTACTTAGGGCCTCCGAAATGTGCCGGCGGAGTGTTTCGCCAAAAACTTAATAATGTGATGTTGTTTACTCGATATAGTCCGGTAGCGCTAGGTTTTTAACTTTCAAGAATATTAGATATTTCGATTTTTCGCATATAGTTTCTAGACCCCTTGACCAACCTAAAACATGACGTTGTGTCATTTTCGATGTTTGCTTAGGTAGAAATTTAGGTATTTGCCTTTTCGAACATTATGAGATGAAAAGAAAATTAGAGATGAATTTTTCACTTGCAAGACAATAACTACGTGGTGTCTGATGTACAAAAGCTTTTTGTGTCATCATCTGGCCACAGGATCAGTGTCATTTCACGTATACTTAATATTTTGCTCAAATAGTTCATTAAGAATATTAGAATTGGATAAATAGGTATTACACGCCATAGAGCATTAATATACGTGTTTCAAAATGTTTTGTGTCACATTTCATCCACGATATCTTATTGTATTTTATTTTTTTAATTCAATACTCTGTAAAAGACACAAAAGATTATTAGTGTTATTAGAGTTTCGTCTTTTTCATTATTTTAGTGTGATAAACCACAATTCGTAGTTTGTGTCACCTCCATCAACGCAATCTTATTATTTGAAAAAAATTAAATATTTCCGCGCCAAAACTCAAAGTGCGCGAGAAGACAGGGCGAGCATGGGGGCACGCATGGGTGCGCGGGGACGGGTGTGTGCGTGACATACCGGCACAGTATCTGTCTGCCGTGCCGGCCGCAGCGCGCGTCACTAATTATTTTGGATTTTTAGCTGACTACGGCAAAGCCATGAGGAAGGGTAATGATTTTAGCAGTCTATGTATGTGGGTGTGTATGTATGTCTGTTTCCACGTAGCATCCAAATCGCTTGTTCAATTTTCACAAAAGATACATATACATATCAATCGATTCGTCATTATTGTCCGGGTGACATAGCTACTTGCATGCAAAAAACGTATATAACGAATGTTAAATACAATAAAATTAGAGTATAATATAACATATGACTTGCGTAGTCGGGTATTAGTTTTTTAAACTTATATCTTGTTATTTTAAAGCTTCTAACAAAAGCTTCATTTAGAAGTATTTTGATTATTTTTTCCGTATGTGTCAGTGGCCAACATGTTTTTTACAAAGGTTCGTTGAATGACGTACTTATGTGTGCAACAACTGCAAAAGAAGGATCATTATTTTCACGTGTCTTTTATGTTAGTAAGTATGTTTGATTTATAGGTATAGGTGTATATTGTTTGTTCTCCGTGTGTCTGTTCTACCTAACGATTATGACCGGCACTACTGTAACCTTAGCACGAGTGGGTTCTTATATGCTGCTTCTGAGAACGCGAGAATCTTCTTGTGTAAGATTTGTACAAAATGCTACGTTTATTTAAAAAATTTGATTGTTATGGTTGACTGTATCAATCGGCATTAAAAAAATAGGGAGGTTGTTCACAATTTTGGTTATTTATTATAAGCATGGGTTTCATTCAACCAAGCTATCAAATGCAGTTCTTCCTGTTTATTTTTGACAATGAACCTATACAAACTTGTTTAGATATACGTACATATACTCAATTCACATAAACACAAGTTTATTTGCCAGGAAAATTAAAAAATATCCTGACTTTCAATAGTTTCATATGTAAACGCCATCTAGTGATGGGTGGAGGAACTATATAGTAAAACGAATATCCGTAGCAACATCCAATATTTGACAGGAAAACTACAAAACGGTCTAACCGATGTTTATCAATCATAGCTAAGAACCACCTATTATTATATTATTTATTATTCTGTGGTAACGTAGATATGCACGTAGGTTAGTATTTTGTTATAATATAAGTGCTCTGAGTTTTTAAGTTTGGAGATTTTGCACCACCTGTCAGCACCACTTGTAAGTTGACTGGTAGAAAAGGCCTACGGCCTTAAGTCCATCAATTACAATTTCATGTAATAAAGTTAAATAAATAAACCACCGCAAAGCCGCATTGAAATCGGCCCATCTGTTCGAGCGCTAAGATGCCACAGACAGGCAAACAGAGAGACAGACGGACAGACTGAAAGACATTAGCGTCAAACTCATATTACCCCTCTTTTTTTCGGAGGGTAAAACCTCTCAAACTTCGATACACACTTGTATATTAAGTCACATTTTAGATTTTACGCACAAACCCACATACATACAAAATTACTTACCGACATACTTTCACAAACAAATTAGGCAATTTGTAACACACATTTCCCTCCTTTGGCAGTCGGGTAAAATTAAGCTGTGAATAAAATTACGCAAGGTACATCGAACACGCAATAGTAACGTAAAGATGGGCGGTGAGCAAATATAATTACCCAATCTACCCATTTGGTGGGTAGATTAAATTATATATTATAAGTAAATTCTTCGCAACGCCTGTCGGAAAGCGCGTGCAAACTAGTGACCAGTACTTTACTATAGGGGAATTTGGCCAGTAAGTTTCTATTGTTACCGGTAATATTCCCAAATGCTGGTAATATTGATTAATAGGTATCGTCTTGTTAAGTCTTGTTAATTTATCTATGTAATATTGCTTAAAATGCGCACGTACACTCTTCCAAGCTGCTTCTCTTCCCGTGCAGATCGTAAATGCTGTTCGAGGGAAAATGTGAACCATGTTAATAGGTAATGCGGCGAGCAACCCATCATTGTTTCGATTCCTAGGGATCCATAACAAACCCTTATAGTTTCGTCGTCCCTGTCTGCAGTTTTACTCAGAGACTATGAGTACTAGAAAGCTGTAATTTGGCAAATTATCACTCTCATGGTGGGAAACGCTTTTCTCTAAATCGTGTTTGGGACAAATAGCAATAAAAATACTATCTATCCCAACTACTTCTGCTTCAGAAGAGAGATCTTTTTTACTTTCGCTAACATACCTACATCCAAAAAAAGAAACAAATTGACGAGAAAGAGAGAGAGATAGTAAACTTACTTTTTATATTTCCAAACAGAAACTTGTCAAGAAATTTTCTAAATAACTTGATAGTAACATAGAGATTATACCCAGAAAGTTACTGTATGGTAAGTTACTCAGATACTTTCTCGAAACTTACTCAGTAAGTTTCGCGAAACTTACTCGGTAAGTTACTAGTAATATTAGGAAAGTAATATTTATGATTATAATTTTGGATGCATTTAAACTAGAAGTGGTAGAAGTCTTATCGTATCACTGATAATCAGTGGTCGGATAATCGGATGCATATTTGCCTAAAGGTAATTTTTGGCTAGGAAATTATGGAAGCGGCTTCTTAAAACATATTTATCAAATACAAATTCCGAAATTTAAAAAAAAAACTGGAATGTCTAACTAATACGGATGCATATTTACCTAAAGTTAATTTTTGGCTAGGAAATTATGGAAGCGGCTTCTTAAAACATATTTATCAAATACAAATTCCGGGATCCAAAATCTTCTCACTAATCGATCAAGCGCATACCATGTTAGCCAACACCTGAATGTAAGTAAATATACACCCTACCCGATTTGATTCTATAATCAAAACCCAAAATTTTGTTGATGCTGGTATCCCAGGATTTTTCAGTTACAAAAGTGCACTCCATAACTGCCTACATCTCAACTTTAGGTAAATATGCATCCGATTATCCGACCACTGCTGATAATCACAAATTAAATATAATAAAAAAAATGTTTTTTAATGTTACCTTATATTACTACTTTTTGGGAATGTTAACAGTAACGTTACTGGGAAAATACTTGAGTCGATTAAGTTACCGGTAATGGAACATCACTAGTGCAAACGCTAAAATATGCTTAAAATTCAGGTACACGTCATATGCGATACTAAAATATATGAAACCACCATACTAATCATACAATGAAAACAGGCTGCTTTAACTTATTATAAGACCTTAAATGAGATGTCAACGTACTTGTTTACCTTAAAAAAAAAATAGAGAGTATTTTTTGACTGCTCGTCCAAGAGCCAAAACTACTGACTTTGGGGTTGGTCTCGAAACAAAAGATATTCGTTTTAAAAAGTTCTTCGATCCTGCATCAAGTCGTTATAGTTATAACATTTCCCACAAAATAGTTTGCCGGATATTTATCCGAATTTACCCTTTCTATGGGAACAGCGATCTTGAAATAAAAAAGCAGGTTTCTGATCCTAGGCACTTTATGGAGCTCAACCCTATACCAGTCGACTTGTAAGCCACAATAGTTTTGTTAACACAACACCACTTGAAGGCGCACCAAAATCCTCCCGGCTCCAACTGTGGCGCAGCAGACATCCACCCCCTCTGATTTCATTCAACCATCGGAGGATAACATAGTTATTTTTTTTTATTAAATTTCATTTGTGATTATAGTGATCCGATAAGACTTCTACCACTTCTCTAGTTTTAATGCAACCAAAATTTTTTCATGACTATTATCGTGAAACTATCGTGACCTCGTAGTGATTCGATCTCCACACAAATATTGTACCTTTTTCAGCAACAACTTGGTGTATGGTTTTGAGTCTACTCAATCGCTTGAATGGGATATTTTATTTCTGCTGCAGCTAACTAAGACATATATATTTACCAAATTATTTCTTTCTTTAAAGTAAGTAATACTTTCCAAGTAAGTTTCAAGAAACTTACTGAGTATCTTACCATACAGCAAATTTCCTAGTAACTTACCGAGTAAGTTTCGAGAAAGTAACTGAGTAGCTTACCATACAGTAACTTTCTGGGCAGTGGCGTAGCATAGGTCACTAGCACCCGGTGCGGATTCCAAATTTGCCGCCCTCTTATTTTTTAATCCATTATAAAAAATATGGGCATGGTAAAAAGAGTACTTTTATTAGTTTTATTGAATGATTTATTGAATTGAAAAGTGAAATTAACATTTTTTATTGAGAAACCTTGCGCTTGCATCACCCATGCATAGAACCTGCATAGGTACCTGGGTATTTGGTAACATAAAAAAATGACGAAAAAAACACTGAAAGAAATTAACTTTTTTTTCAAATTTTAATTTTTTTTTCTAAATTTTAATTTTTTTTTCTAACTGCCACCTCCACAGCGCCGCCCCCGGCAAAGTGCCGCCCGGTGTGGACCGCACCCTCCGCCCCCCCCCCCCCCCCATGCTACGCCACTGTTTCTGGGTATTTTTTCTATGTTACTATCAAGTTGTTTAGTAAATTTCTTCTAAAAATAGTAAGTTTACTCTTCTCTCTCTCTCTCTGTTTGTCGTCAATTTGTTTCTTTTTTGAATGTATGTTGGCGAAAGTAAAAAAAGATCTGTCTACTGAAGCAGAAGTGGCTGGGATAGATAGTATTTTTACTACGACGAAACTATAAGGGTTTGCTATGGAACCCTAGGAATCGAAACAATGATGGATTGCTAGCCGCATCACCCATGAATATGGTTCGCGTTTTAGGCCATTCCCTCGATTCCCTCTAATATGGTTGAGTTTAACGATGGCTGATCCGTGCGTCAACTCGTGAACGGGTGCTGCCGGAAGGAATTGGTCTGCTCGGCTTCGCTTTTTTTTGACTACTTAATATTTTTTATTACGCAATTTATGTTTGTTTACTTGTTCGCAAGCATTACATGTTATAATGTGTCAACATTGTATAATATTATAAGTATTTATTAATTAAAAGACAATATTAATAATAATATGACAAAGCTCTTCTGACGAGTAGGCGACCAATGCTGTGAAAATGAGTTTCTTTCGGCGTTTCTTCTCAGCAGTGGTCGTTACGAAGCGCTGGTATCGGTAGCTTTTCTTTAAAAATAAATTAAATTTTAATATACTTTACACGTAACATAAATTATACTTATTGACGTGTAAAAGTGCCTGTAAAGGTCTAATTACTGAATAAACATCTTTTTGGATCTTTTGAATCTTTTGGACTGGCTTTGTCAAAAAAAAAATTGTACTTATAAGAGAATAAACGTCACAAAATAATGTCCCTTGACATTGATCATATCCATTTTCAACGTGATTTTAAATGCAGAAAAACCGATAATATGAGCGCTATTTGACTCCAAGAAACTCTGACGTGCTATTTCATTCAAATGCCATAGACGATGTTTGTTTTGACATTTAGAAAAAAGTTTCTAATTGGACTTGTAAGAAACAAGCGGAGTATATGTTGAAATAAGTAAAGACAGATCAAATGCTATGTCAATTATATTAGTATCCTCATACATATAAGGAGAATACATTTGTTTACTACTCAAACAATAGCCAAATTTACTGATTACGGGGTTGGTCCCGAAACTAAAAATATTCGTATTGACGAGTTCTTAAATACCCCGTTAACTTGTTATAACATTTCCCACAAAATAATATGCCGGGTATTTATCGGAATCTACCCGTTGTATGTGAAAACATACGAATTAACACGTCTTAGTTTACATGTTTTGTGGGCAAGTGTTTGTCCACCTGATTATATGTTAAAATAAGAAAAAAGACATCAAATGCGATGTCTTTATATGAGCACCATCATACATATAAAAAGAGTAGATTTTTATCCCACCAAAAACATACCTGTTAAAAAGGGGGCCAAGTTCCTATCGGCTAATTGTTCGGCTAAAAAGAGTTGAAATCCAATCCAATGCTAAGTTTAGATGCACTTTAAAATCGATCATAATCATCTTCATCAACAGCCTGATCCACTGGTAAACATTTGCCATTCCCAAGACTTGAACTTGGCAGGTTTTATTAAATAGGTAAATTTAATTATATAATAACGAACGCTCGAGAATGGTAGGTTATTCAAGGTTACGTTACCTTGAATAACCTACCATTCTCAAGCGTTCGTGTGACCCCACCCGTCCCCACTCGATTTTAAACCTTATTCACGTACCTGCTCTAAAGTCTACTTTTATACGCCGGCCGCCTGCGCCCGCTCAGTGGCTCAGTTGTGTCCGTGGCTGTGTGCACACAATACGTGCGCGCGTCTCAAGTGTTTTGATACTCTGGTAATTTTTCTTACTTTTTGATACTTTTTAATTACTGCATTAATTGCAGTGTAGTTGCCGTACAAAATATCCTTTATGGGAGTATGTTAATAACTTAAATTAATGCTACTTATTTCAATTGCACGCTGTATAATTTGTCCTATTTATAACTGCAAGTGTTTCTTTGCCATACAACAATACATAACTTTTACCTACTACAATTTATTGTCATCCCATGTAGGAATGTGTGAACCCTATTGTTCGTCACAAGTAATAATACTAGGCGCCACCACACCGTGTACCACACGCACTATGCCGTAATAACGATAAACGACGTTATCTCAGCTAGTTAGGCACAGGTGAGTAAACCGTTTGTTAGCAATAGTTTGTAAGTATTAAAGCAGTTCGTATTTATGAAAGTGATTATGTCACGAACTTCTTACGGAGTAACATATATTTAAGTACCTAATATGAGCCAGTATTCCGTTATTTGACATAAGTTAGGATTTATAATCTATCTCTTCATAGATTGAATGAAATATCGTAGTCTAGAGTGTGCGAAAACATAACCCCCGCACCGGACACGTTGCCGTCGTCCTTCGCGCGCCGTCGATTACTTGTCTACTTTAAGGGCAAACATGTTTTTTTGTGTTTTATACTTATTTTGTTGATGAAAGTGACACAAACTCAGAATGTCAATCTTTTATGAATTTATGATACTAAATATATAAACTCTAATGATTCTAATTTTCTTTTGAAGCGTATTTTGCTTGGAAAATCAAAATAATTAAAATAAATAAGAATGCCTGGACTAATGTGACACAAATGAATACAAGGGGTATATTTAGTTGTTACTGATATGTTGTATTATTTTTTTCAACACTAATTATCTTTTTGGTACTGTTTTTATACATGGGCCCTTAGCCAGTTTGCAGTCGACAAAGGGTGACACAAATAGGTTTGCACACTAGTCTGGCTACGTTTGATACAATACTATTTCATTTTACAACTTTAAATCAATTTTGTCGATTCAGTATGGAATTAAATAAAACAGTCACAAATCAATAAATTTCTCGAAACGCAGACCCCGAAAGTGACACAAATCGAAATAATAAGCTCTTTAGATACGACTTTATTCAGAGGCAAGAAATAAGCATATCTAGAGTTCTTGTAAGTTATACCCTTAAAATTAGCTAGCGCTACCGGACTAATAAGACATATTTACAAGTAGGTACTAATTACTATGTGAACATGTTGGAAAGCTTTGGGGGAAGCCTACGCCAAAGAGGCGACTACTACAATTTGACGTTCCGACCAGAGAAAAAATATAAAAAAAAATCACTAAATGTTGCTTCGCATGCTTCAACCTAAGTTATTGTTTTTGGAAAAATTGTTGATAGAACTTGGTAACTGGTTGTAGAATAAATGGCTATTTTACTTTTACTTTAATTTACTTTACTAATTACTACATTTGAAAACAATGCTCTTTCTAGTGTCATTGAATGGACAGAGAAGCACAAAATGACGATTCATTCAAAGAAAATGGCGTATTTTGCCATTTCATACACTAGTAAACCTAATAGTGACTAGTGCGCAGTTTTCTTACGATGTTATCTGAAGCAATGTTATAAATCGCTTGGTATTCCGGCTAAGTTTCAACAAACAAAAGTTTCTAACTGGTCTTACTCCTATAAATTGGACGTATGTGGTAAATAGACGACCACTAAACCTCCTGCTCAGCGAGGTATGGCTATAGGTAAAATTTTCCCTTTATTGACCGAGCGAGCAGGCCTGTGTCACTTCCCGTTTAAGTATGGAAAATATACCTACATTTTTACTATGTGCGTGGCGACCACTTCGGAGGGGAAAATTCAGTCACATGAGTCGTTTGTCTAGAGTAATAAGAATGAAATTGGTATGCAATGGATGTCTAGATATCTAAACGAAGAGGAGAGTACTTCTGACGTGAGCTAAATTAAACCATAGCGCTAACCACATGGAGTAGATATTTCTTTGAATTTCTTTTTTAAGTAAGACTTCTGTACGTGAGTACTAGTATTTATTCTGTGGAGCGAGCGAAGCGTCTCAGTTTCGAGATTGGCCAAAAATGCTTTTGTCCAGCTATCAGTTTGTCAGTCTGTCTAGCTGATTGTTTCTTTATAAAGCTTTATTGAACATAAAAAAGAACACAGTTACAAATCAGAAAAGCTGTTCTCGCCTACAGGTCGCATTTCCCGATACTCCTGAAATTTTGTGAGGTTCTAAAATTATATAGAACTTTTTTGTCGATTCAGTTTTTCGAAATTTTTCAAAATGGCGGATATAAAGAGGTTAAAAACTTTATAAATATTATATTCCATCCATTTCGAAAAATTTTCAAAAATGTCATAAATGTTACCTTTATTAAGACGCAACTTTTCCGTCTGAACAACCTTATTATCCGGTAAACTTCAAGAGGTCTACACCTCATAGAAGCACTTGTTACTATGTAATCCGAAGGTTACTGGGCACAGAAACAGAGGAAAGCCGAGGAAAAGATGAATGGAGTGCGTAAAGAAGGAAATTGATAGGGATTATTTAACGGATGCAATGACAAAGGATACAGGTACATGGAAAAGATTCACATGATGCCCACGTAGACTGGGATAGGGTTAGAAGAATAATTTTTTAAACAGGACCACCTGACAAGTATACACTTTAAACAAAAAAATTAATTTTTGAAATCAATTAAGGCGTCTTGGAATAATCGGTGAACATACATAAAAATAATTGGCCAAGTGCGTGGCGGGCCACGCGCAGTGTAGGGTTCCGTAGTAACGAATGCCAACTTTAGGTTTATGCCACTGAAAACGACTAAAAACAATTTTTCTAAATTTGCACGAAACTTTCCTTTTCCGAGTACATATTTAAATAAGTTGATCGCCTATAACTTTTAAATTTGTAAACCCTACTTAGCTCTGATAGTTTTCCTTTAAAGTTCGTTATATATACTATAGCTGTGAATTTTTTCATGTGTCCATATATAACTGTTTAGCAGATAGATGGGGGGACACTTGACTCTAACAAAAATGTTCACTTCAAAACCAAATATTTTGAAAACGGATCGCTAAATTGAAAAACGGTGTTAACATAGTCAAAATATTTTTGATAGACCTCTTCAACGATACCTCACATGCTTGGTTAATCGAGAAAAACAAATTGACTTTTCACTGTACTTGTATGGGAGCAATCTTAAAAAAAAATTTCTTTCAGTATTTTATTTTACCACTTTTTCCGCATAATTAATATACATATTCATGCAAAATCACACCTTTCTAGTACTTATAGTCGCTGAGTAAAACCGCGGACGGACAGACAGACAGACAGACAGACATCGCGAAACCATAAGGGTTCCTTGTTTGCTACGGAACCCTAAAAAAGATCGCGACGAATTGATAACCTCTTTTTTGGAAGTCGTTTAAAAAGAACATTGGGAGAAGCCAGTTAGAAGTGCAATCTACGCGGACGAAGGCACAAAAGCTTATCCTATAAAGCCTAGTACATGCGAGACATCCGAGGCCATCCCACGGCCATAACTGCGGACTGTACAGCCGGAATTTCATTACACCGGTAGAATGCTGCGCAAATTAAGAAGACACAGGTATAACGCTTAAATAAGAGGATTTTGACTTTGACTTTTGACTCCGCTAATTTTTAAAAAGTCAAATTAGAAACTTTTTTTGTACGTCACAACATACACCGTCTTTGGGATTTGTATGAAATAGCACGGCGTGACGTCATAGTTTCTTGGAGTCAAATATCGCTCTCATTATCGGTTTTTCTGCAATAATAAATCTAAATTCGCGTTGAAAATGGATATGGTCAATGTAAGTGACATTATTTTATGACGTTTTATTCTCTTATCAGTTCAAAATAATTTATTTTTGACCCCAGATACTACCCTATTGTAATATCAAGCCTGTTTCCCACTCCTCTTGCTACGATCATGACATGACAGACCTCTTTCGCTTCATCTACACTCTTAACTCTCTTCGTGCATGTATAAATATCATATTCCTTAGAGATTTTGGCGCGAAGACAAGGGGTTCAGTTGGAGTTTGCTTTAAATTATTTTGCAAATTGATTCTAGTGGACTTTATAATATAAAATCGGTGTAGTTTAGTGTTATAAATGCTCATGCTCATGGACAATATGTAAAATGGTTAAAGTCAGTCATACAAAGGACAGTCATAGGTGGGGCGCACTATAAGTTT
The DNA here is from genome assembly GCA_943193695.1 of Acrobasis suavella. Classification (NCBI taxonomy): domain Eukaryota; kingdom Metazoa; phylum Arthropoda; class Insecta; order Lepidoptera; family Pyralidae; genus Acrobasis; species Acrobasis suavella. The sequence goes on from OW971939.1 coordinate 1,358,947, forward strand.
CCGGAATGAATATGAAAAAATACTATTAAAGGTACAAAATTAATTTATTGATTTTCAAAATAATCTCCCTTGGCGTCTATGCACTTTTTCATTCGATGAAACCAGTTTTGAAAACTTTTGTGCCACTCCTCTGTGGTGACCTCTGAAACGTGTTTTTCATACTCCTCGACAGCCTCTTCTGGTGATGAAAATCGTTGACCGCGTAATTGGTTCTTAATTTTTGTGTGAGAACTAGCATTGTCGTGGTGCAGGATGATACGGCGTTGGTCGTGTACCAGTCACTATTCACTGTACGACGATTCTCTAAAGCAACAGTAGCCACGTGTCCAGTTTTATTAAAAAAGAAGCAATCATCCGCTTAGATGCACTTTTCACGCGCGCCACTTTGGTTGGTTTCGGCTCATCTTGAAAGACCCATACGCTCGATTGCTGCTTTGTTTTGGGATCGTAGCAATAAATCCATGTTTCGTCACCTGTTACTATGTCCCACACCAAATTTGACGCACCTTCGTTGAATCTGGTAAGCATGGCACTGCACCAAGTGACGCGGTCCGTTTTTTGAGCCTCGGTCAAGTTGTGTGGGATCCACCGCGAGCACAGCTTTCTCACACCCAAATGTTTGTGTAGGATTAATTGTATTTGACTCATGCCTATTTCTAAGGATGCGCGAATTTCATGGTAGGTCACATGCCTGTCTGTTTCAATCATACGGCGCACAGCATCGATGTTTTTGTTGGTCACAGCGGTGGACGGCCGACCATCGCGAGATTCGTCACTGAGATTGATACGACCACGCTTGAATTCTGCAAACCAGCTATAAACAGTTGTCTTGCATGGGTCTTCATTGCCAAAAGCTGTTTCAAGCCGAGCAATGCTCTGTTGAGCTGTCAAATTACACTTAAAATCGTAGAAAATCATACTACGAAAATTTTCCCGAGTTAAATCCATGTTGATGCAGACACACAATTTTTTAAATGGCGCCACAAGGTAAAAACAAAAGACAGTCAGATGAAACAAACTGCATTCTACAGCCAAAGAGTTCTATTTTCAAATGTTGCAATAAATTTTTAAATATTGTTTATGTAAGTGGCCAGTTCCGGAAACTTATAGTGCGCCCTATGTAGTGCGGCTGTAGTGATATTTATTTGCGGACTGTGGTGGGCGTCTTTAGACGCCGTCCGCCACTCATTCGGCTATGAAAACCAGTGGACTCGTATAGATTTGTTGCCAGAAGCTCCCTTGAAGCAATCAAAGGACTTACACCAACCTTTGATTATATAGTTAGGGTTAGGGTTAGGAATAAAGAAGTGATAAAATAAAGATGGGCTCTAAAGGACTAGTATCCAGAGCCGTAAAAAAATTATTTAAAAAAAAAATCATCTTCCTTAGACTGGACAGGCGGCTGCTCAGACCATAGACCTAGATTTTTTTTACTACTGCCTTATATGTATGGGTCAGACAGACACTAAATGCATGTAACGTAATATTCAGGACCGACTCCAGCATCTATGAAATTCCACAAATCGGACGATATGCGATTCAAACTTGATGCGCCTAATATCCGAAAAAGCAAAGTTAATTAATTTAATTATTTTCTCTTTGCGTGATATTCTAATAATGCGTGAAAAAATAGTATGTACCTTAAGTAAAAACCTTATAACAAATATAATTTTCACTCCAGGCATGATATTTCACAAACTGGACATTTTGCTATTCGAACTTAATGCGTTACCTTTGAAACGAGCCAAACATTGTTGGATAATGAACTCCATTTCAACGAGGCATCCTTCTGGTACAAATACATAATACACATCACATCTTTATCACTAACGTGGCAGACAGAGCTAAGAACCATCAACCTCAACGGAATCGGCAATGCTGATGCGTTCTGCATTCCGGGGCGATCCGTCGCTCTCTCTCATTTTAGCAAATGACGGTTCTGAGCGACAAAACAGGATAGCAGCCGGGCAAGCATGCTGACGGTGACAAATTCTTATCCTTGTGATTTGTCGTATTTCGCGTAATGAATCCAACGCCATGTTTTGATGAATCCAACAACCACTCCGGCGACGGTGAATGCATACATACTCGGCGGCGGATTTTTCCTTTATGTTGGTTGTACGACATTAGTTGAAACGTTCCGTTGCACATTCAATATTATAACATTTCATTTCAATAATTTTAATGCTCTTTGGTTGCAGTATTTTTTAGGAATTATTACGTACTTATGTAAATATTTTATCTTAAAAAATATATATATATTTATATATATATATATATATAGGGACAAATTACACTGATTGAGCTAGCCCCAAAGTAAGTTCGAGACTTGTGTTATGGGATACTAACTCAACGATACAATATTTTACAACAAATACATATATAGATAAACATCCAAGACCCAGGACAATTTGAAAAAGGCCATTTTTCAACTTGCCCTGACCGGGGATCGAACCCAGGACCTCTGGGTGGCGGATTAGCATGGTAACCGTCAGTCATCTATAGTAATTGTTTTACAAAACGCGTGTTTTAATTTAAATTGTTATATTTTCTTAGCACACATTAGAAACTTTGTCCAAAACCTGCCTGCGTGTGACGACTCATTTTACTAAGTGTCCATTCATGAATTTTATCTTGTCATGTACATTTTTACAGAGGGAAGATATGAAAAGACCTCTCAGATAAACCACCATGCTTGCCCGGCAGCATAGAAAAGTGCTGTTTCGTGCTGAATAAAGAGTCCTAACACTTAGTAATCCTTCTGTTCTTCGCATATTTTGCGATGCGGGTCGTAAACAAGCGCGTGCGATGAGATAACGCGCGGAAAGCACTCCAGAAAATTCTTCAACATAATTCAATGAGTTGGAGGGAAATAAACTTGTCCGGAGAGACAAACAAGTGACGCAATAGAATGAAAGACGTTGGGAGACCTCCATCTACATCAGATACAAATTACCTTGTGACCTTGGTTGGAAATATAAACATACTGAACTAGTGCTAATATACGCGCATAATACACATAGACCTAGGATAAGCTGAAAATTTTGTTTTCTATCTTGAATCTTGACAGAACATGAGCGTTACTAATAACTGGATGTTTGTCTACCTAAATTTTTTGGTTATAAAAATAGTATGGTTAAGTTAGTATCCCATAACACAAGTCTCGCTCGAACTTACTTACGTTGGGGTTAGCTCAATCTGTGTGTTTGTCCGTATATATTATTAACTTTTGAGGAGCTCTGTGGCCCGGCGGGAGTGCGCATTGGTAGCGCTTTCACAAGTAAAGCGACACCGGGCGTGTTCCGCATTTGGATGGGTGACCACAAGTGGCATAAAAAAAAATCTCGAGCTCCTCCGTGCTTCGGAAGGCACGTAAAAGCCGTTGGTCCCGGCTGTCATCATTGTTTGGCAGTCGTCAAGCTATGTCAGATGCCTTTAGACAGCCTGAAAAATCTGACACCAGTGGCCACTTACACACACGAAAAACGAACGAATTAACTGTGTCACTGACATAAGATCTAGAAAAAAACAGAGTCGAAAAGTCTACACATTTTTATTGATAGAAATGCAATGCGCACTTTGAATATATCATTAGATACTGTCAAAATCCCTAAACCGCATTTTTGCGTAAGCGACCATAATTACTAGACCAAAGTCCTTGATCATGCCAGCAAGCCGCAGACGCCGGAATAGCGAACCGGCGTCATGTCGTCTCGGAAGATCACTGACCCCTATCCGTGACGTCATCTACGTAACAAATAGGGTTGTCTGATCATTTATCCTGTCGATAAACCTTCATATAAGGTAGAGATTTGTATAGACTAATAGTTGGCTGCGAACTGTAAACTCACGAACTTTTTACAACTTCATATCTCTGCAATCCCTCGACCGACCAATGTTCGAATTGAAACACTCTGAAATTTATTCACATGCTAGACCTAGGATTGCAAGTTCGAAAGGCCGTAAGACAATAGGCTAGACGAATTTGAAAGTTCTAATCATATACATAATGAAAACAAGTCACTAGCCCATGCCTTACTAAGAAAAAAAACATAGTTTTATGTTTACAGTGTTCCTAACTTCTCAATTTCACTATTTTCGCTTCCAAATGAATAAAAAACTCTCTGAGCTCAAAGCAGCCATCCCTAGCGAGCTGCACATACAAATATTGACTGCACTGTATGAAAACATGCAATACGTTTCTCCGAATTACGCCAGTTACATACGCCGAGGAATGTACGCCGACACAGGTTCTAGAAGGCACTTTAAGTTTAACAGCTATTAAAAGTAAAGCCTATCTGAATCAGTCTACGGATAGTAGGCATGAGGTTGAAATTCTTTTAAATTCTGATATTCTTTATGGCGATTTCGTTGAGTTAACACATGTAAAGGGTAAAAAATAACTTATAGTGGGCCTCGGAAAAATTATCGGAACAAAATTAAACATTGCACCGTCCCGTCCCTAACACAGATTAAAAACATAGGGTGGCATCATCATTTCAAATTCACTTTGGCCTATAAAGCATCACCTTGCTCATCATAAATGAGCGAGATCCACTCAAAATAAACGAGGGTACGTATTAATGCGTTCTGAATGTTCTAATAACTAATAGGATTCCTTTGACGAGTCATGCCACGGCACAGCCTCGTCATCTGGGCCTAAGGCTGTTTGATCTTACACTGGACATAAACAAAATACTTAATTTAGTTCGACTCGCTCTTTATTGTAGTTATAAAGTAGCGAAGTGTAAGTTGGCTGAGAACCAACGCTGCACACAGTCGATGCCAATGTTGTTTGTTTACTTTGCTGTCACTGGGCTAGAGCAACATGTTTTATTGATCTCAAATGTTATGTATTGCTACTATATCTTTGTCTATTAAACTACGTTCGGAAAAGAAAACTAACGAGGAGGCGTTGGCACTGGTTGGAGAGAAACACAAGCTACTACAAACTATAAATTCTAGGGGAGGGAAAATGCTAAGACAACTTATAAATTGATATATACATGATGAGTTTGTAAAAGTAATATTGGAGGGAAAATAAAAAGAAGAGGCAAAGGAAGACCTAGTGATAGTTTTTTGAAACAACTAAAGGGTCATATCAATGTATATCCTAAAGGATGTAAAGTAGGACAGAGAGAGATGGATGGAAGGCATTGGATGCCCTACAGACAGGAGCTTAGCTTTTTAATATGAAGAAGATAGACTACGTTTGGTTTGTCTCAAATGGGTAATCAGCTTAAATGTGATGTAATATTAAAACACATGTTTAATAAAGTCTCTCAGTCTTATTATAAAACGCAGACTAAATTAAGTACTTCTTTTAAACCATTGTCCGCTCAAAACAAGAATACCAGCCACACTATGTAACCTTTTATTTTAACACTGGTAAATTAATTTAGGTGAACAATGGTTTTAAGTCAAACTAGGTCCTACTTAGTTGCGATTTATAATAAGACGGTATAATTCTCTATCATCAAAGGGTGGCTCATGAAACCAAAGAATGTAACCGAAGGAATCTAAAATTAATTTATCACTTACCATAATATAGACGAGTATCAAATAACGTTAATCAAACATCGAGTAGCTTACCTGAAAGCAAAGAATTATTTTCATTAGATTTGAGATATTAAAATGAAAAATTAGAAAAAAAATTGTAAAAAGAAGAAACAGAAATACAATACAATGCGACATATAGGGATAACAAACTCATGGTGCGAAACGACCAAATGCTCTTTTAATTTAATTAAGCTAATATGTAGTCACCATTTAGCTCCCAAATAAAGGGCGAGTTGGTGTATAATTTCCTGTAATTCGTATATTTAACAACAAACAGTTTCAACTTGTATATACGCAAATAATAAACGTAGAACCAGCAGGTGTACTCAAAATAAACAGTATCTCGCTACAACAAACAGTTTCGAGTTTTCAATGCTAATTAATTTGATTCCATGGTATTTCCCTTAACAAAGATAAACATTTGGCATGTAACGGATACTAATGCTTGGGCCGGACCTGCGCCTATCGTGATGAAGCTTCGTGCTATTTATTACACGATACACGCAAATGTGACCGGCCGCTATCGGGTATCGTCCCGAATATTCGGACTTCGTGTTAGTTATCGCGCGGGTGGCGATACATCAAAGGATTTAAGCACGCTAACAATTCGCTCTGCGTGGTCGCACTTGCGTTGTTTGTTCATTTTGACGTTTGTTCTCGACTTGTTCAGACGCGTGCTGTGCGACGGTGCCACGGTTGTTGATGCGTAAAAATGGAGTGGAACGATAAAATGGTGTTAAAATTTTTAGCTTTACTTTCTAGGTTTCTTTTTAGGTTTCAATAAATGCATTATGTAATTTTTAGCACTCATGTTAAAGAAAAGAAAGTCGTCGTCCATATTTGAAACACGTAGATGACGCCATCTTGGATTATTGCCAGATAGTTCGTGAAAAATAACGAAGCCGCTAGTGTGACTAGTGCTTTATCGCGATAAGTTTTTAGTGTACAAAACGTACGAAGATTCGCCGCGAATTGCTTCGGGACGATAGGCACAAGTGCGGCCGAAGCATAACAGCCGCCACGACAATGCTTAGCATTAAGTTGTACATTTCGTACTTTATAATCTTAAGATTTTAAGTGCAATAAAATAGATAAAAACATTACCCACATTTATGTCCGACTTTTTCTAAAAGAAGTTCCTGAAATTTTTAATTAACCCTATGTTGCAATTCCGGAAAGTTGAATTCCTTATTACCCTTTTCAGACATTTTGCGAATCGTACGTTCTGCGACTACATTATTAAACACAGAAATATATTACTGTTTTAATTAGTCCTATCGTATAATTAATAAATAAAGTGTTTACTTTGTGATGTACATACGAGTATCAGTTTATTTATAGAAAGGTTAAGCCACCTGTCTTATCGGTTTTAATTTAAACACGACTAAGAATAGACTACAGTGACACTCCAATAGCAATATATGTATAATTAAGTTTGCAAAATATCATCACTATCACTATAGGATGATAAACAATTTTTTTATAAGCTGTCTATGTCCCACTGCTGGGAAAAAGCCTCCCCTATATGCTTCCAAAAATTTTAGTTGTTCGCCTTTTTTCCAAACCCGTATTTATTAACCGACTTCCAAAAAGGAGAGGTTATCAATTCGTCGCGATCTATTTTTTATGTATGTTCACAGATTATTCGAAAACGCCTGGATCGATTTTGAAAATGCTTTTTCTGCTTAACAGGTGTACTTTTCAGGTGGTCCCATTGAAATTTTAACAAAATAGTTTGTGTAGTTTGGGAGGAAAATCGGTATATAGTTTTTAAAAAATTATATAGCATACACTCCATCCATACATAAATTGCAGATAAAGAAAACGTTTTTCCTCTCCTAAATGTTATCTAATCTCAATGATTTTTTAGAATGTTGTTAACATAATAAAATAAAACTAAATTTATAGGTTAACCTTTTTCAAAATTTGCAAAAAATATATTTCCATTAGAATTTTATTTGAAAATCAGGGAGATCTGTAGGTCTCGTATTTTATTGAGTAAATAACATACTAAAAAAACATATTTTCGTATGGACATGTAAGCTTGCTATAGTTCCCTCTAAAGTCGTCCTTCTGTTTTGTTTTTTCTTTCTCTTTGAAAGGTAAGACTAAAAAGGTTTTCATTCAAATAAATACCTAACGCAACGAAGTAACTGAAACAGCCGTTTGCAATTTTCAAATTTGTTTGTTTGTTTGTTTGTAATAATTTTATTGTACTATGAAAACACACAATTATATAAAATAACAACATAAAGAGTTAATTGACAACGGCGGTCTTATCCCATAATGGAATCTCTTCCAGTCAACCGGCGAATAAGAAGATAGGACGATTCACGAGAACGGTAATAGAAGTTCGTACTTACATAGGATTAAGGGGGGGTTACATGAATTTTCCGGGGTCCAGTGCTGCCCCCATTTGAAATAAATCATTTGATAGGAAACGGAGACAACATTTAAAATTTGGCTTTGATCAGACCCTAGATAACTCTTTAAACTATTTTATGAATTACTGTTTACAGTTTAAAGTGAGAACGTGAAGCTTTTCTACGCACAATTGCGAAAAACGGCCACTTTTGGCGTATGTGCGTAGAAAAGCTTCACGTTCTCACTTTGAACTGTAAGCATTAGTTTATAAAATAGTTTAAAGGGTTATTTAGGGTCTGATCAAGGCCAAATTTTAAATGATATCTCCGTTTCCTTTTAAATGATTTATTTCAAATGGGGGCAGCACTGGACCCAGGAAAATTCAGGTAGCCCCTTAATGAAATTAGTCAATTAGTAAAATGTTGATAGTTTTGTACAACTGAAAATACCGTGGAATTTTTAGTTTTGTAAGTCTTTGGCTAAATCGTATTTCATTGGAAATAAATCGATCCCTTTCCAATCATACCTGAATATAAAGGAAGATGCCGTTTGCATCTTGTAAGGCATGCCGTGGTCTCACGGTTCTAAAATTAGGTCCGTCGAGTGTCTAGACGTTTCACTTTTAGTTACGACTGCATGCTTGCGCCTGTGCAGTTCAAATTGATTAGTTTTGTCATATTTTCCTGTACAATATTAACTTGGGATTTAGGTCAAGTACGACGAACGAATGTACGTTGGGGTAAATTTATTAGATCCACTTTTTGCCGTGATGATGAGCGAGAAGTTGGAATAAATAAATAAAAATAAATAAATAAATAAATAAATATATATATATATATATATATATATATATATATAAATATATATATATATATATATAAATATATATATATATATATATACGGACAAACTACACTGATTGAGCTAGCCCCAAAGAAAGTTCGTGACTTGTGTTATGGGATACTGACTCAACGATACTTTATTTTATAACAAATACATATATAGATAAACACCCAAGACCCAGGACAATTTGAAAAAGGCCATTTTCCAACTTGCCCTGACCGGGGATCGAACCCGGAACCTCTGGGTGGCGGACTAGCATGGTGACCACTACGCCACGAAGGTCGTCGATAAGCGGCCAAGTGAGAGTCGGACTCGCGCACGAAGGGTTCCGTACCATTATCTATAAACAAACACATTTGTTGTATGGGAGCCCGTCTTAAACATTTATTTTATTCTGTTTATAGTATTTGTTGTTATAGCGACAACCGAAACACATCATCTGTGAAAATTTTAACTGTTTAGCTATCACGGTTCATAAGACAGCCTGGTGACAGACAGACAGCGGAGTCTCAACAATAATGTCCCGTTTTCAAGGGAGTCGAAATAGTGATGGGTTTTATATTCATATTCTCGCTCTTCCCTCGACCAGCTTCTACGATAAGCGCAGGGATAGAAGCAGCAGGTTCACATTTTCTTCTAGACCAACATGTAAGTAAAAGATGTGCGTGCCATGGTTGAAAAAAAATACTAAGGTGGCGCGGCCCATACGCCTGTTATTCCAAACAACTTAGAGGCTAAACTTTGAATCACACATCCTTCTTTTGTCGCGCATCCTTCCACATTCGCACATCTTTATACGAGAGAAAAGTAAGAGTAAGGTGCTGAACAATGAAGTTCCGATTTCCGATCTTACAAATAAAGAAAATAAAAGCCAACGCGAGGCAACGACTCTGGACGTAAACAAACGTTATAATCACGTAACCGCAGCCAATGCAAATTGGAAAGCGCTCTCGCTAATGAGGCTCTTCAGATTTTCCGAGTCATTAGCAAACCTAACAATGACTGTGCCAGGAGATTCAACATATGGATTACAAATATCACTGTCACGTGGCCTTAAATCATCACCACATATTTCTTGATAAACCCATACTTTCAAAGTGGTTTTGACCTTTGTAGTTTTAATGTGAAAAACATATTTACACTCTATATCTTGAATCTCCTGTAGCATTTATTTTCTTTGTTTGCATGAACTTCAATTCACGAAGTTATAAAAGGTTACAAGGTTACTTATGGTATAGGCCTGACTTCCGACAGTTCCGCTTTTAAGATGAGTTTGACTCATCTTAATAAAGTTTGACGAACCCCGTGGCGTTGTGATCACCATGCTTTCCGCCATCCAGAGGTTCCGGGTTCGATCCCCGGTTGGGTCAAGTTGGAAAATGGCCTATGTCTGGGATCTTTATTTGTTTGCTACGGAACCCTAAAATATATAATAGTGATAACTTACCTTTTCCTCGATTAGAGGAAAAAGTAATAACTTCTAATATAATTTTTCAAAACTAAAAACTGCCTTCATCCCCAAACTTCACAACCGATTTAAATAATATTTCTATGAGACCACCTGACAAGCGAGCCTTTTCAAACAAAAAAAAAAGAATATTTCAAATCTGTCCCGGTGTCTTCGATTAATCGGTAAACATCATAAAAAAACAAAAAATCGCGACGATTACCTACTCCTTTTTGGAAGTCGGCTAAAAAGAGAAATATTTTATTTGCAAATAGGTCACGTTGCTGGGACGCCATGGACAACTAAAGTTGTCTAAATTGTACAATTTTTTTACTAGTCTTGGCGTCGGGGGTAAAGTAACGTAAATAAGCGCTGGCGTCCAAAAGGTTAAATTAAGAAATGTACTTCAGTATTTTCGCAATACTATTAATATTTGAACTTCCAAGGCAAGATATAAATATAAACTTGTTTTAAAGTTTCTTTATCTGTGAAAACTCTAAAATTAGATCAGGTGATTTCATAATTAATTGCAGATTTTAAATGCAAAAAGTTCAATTCGCGAAATGTCCGATTCGCAAAACGTTTAATCAAGCAATCTTCTTTATAAAAATTTACCAAGTTAAAATGTTGAGTGTAACATTCTGCAGTGGTCAGTGGAAATGAGCAGCGATTCAGAAATAAACAACGCATCACGCTCGTCACTTCTGGCGTCTGTAGCTCTGCGCGGCGCCGCCGTGACATATCATTGTTTCAAACGGGCCGCGTGAACGCAGCAAGAATTGGTTTTGCATGCCCAGTTTTGATAGAACGAGTGCAAGTTTACGGCAGCAATCGTCACTTTTTTTTTGGTAGAATGAGCGAGTGCACTTACTTAATAGCCGCAAGAGTTTAGTTTAAGGTAGTAAAAAATAAATAACAGCAATCGGCTAGTGATGTAAAGAACATAAGGTATGAAGAGAATATTCAGAAATTATGTTAAGATTTTTTATGCTTAATAATAATTTATGATATTTGATTGGTAATTTTAGTAATTTAGAATGTGTTTTATATTAAGGGTATAAAATTCGTGCTAGACCAAGCCCACCATAAGGATAAAGAATATTTGGCCCCTCATTTATTAAATCTGGTCAACATTATTTCGATAATACAATATGTCCCAGACGGAAGTAAGTAAATTTCATTAAAATTAATAATAGATATACATATTCGAGTAATTGTGCGATATGGGCTTAACTTAGTTGCTGCTAGTGTTGCAAGCAATAGTAAAATAAATAAAAAATATCGATTGTCTATCAATACTATCGTGACCTCGAAAACAATCACAAAATCGATAGGACTATCGATGGTATCGATTGTTAATAGTTTGCAATACTATTGATGAAAGGTAAAACTATCGAAGTATCGATACTATTTAATTCAGATACCATCGACAGTATTCGATACTATCGATAGTTTTACCTTTCATCAATAGTATTGTAAACTATTGACAATCGATACTATCGATAGTATCGGTTATTCGATACTATCAAAGTCAAACTGTCGATTCTTATGCAACGCTAGTTGCTATATATTAAAGCTTGCAAAAAGACCAGTCCTCTCTCTTCTCATGTGTTTTTGGCATCGATTTACATGCGTCAGTTTTCTTATGATAATGATGCGGGTCGATGCACCACCGCTGATGTTTTTGCATTAATATTCTTTGTCCATCAGCCCATTGTTCCAATTTTGATTTCCAGTGACGCGACGGTCTACTTTTTTATTTATTATTTGAAATGCGGCCGAAGAATCATTTCCGGACAGTTACAAAATTATAGAATCTGATGGTTACTTTAATTTACACTTTTCTTTCTGCTAGGAACATAGATTTGCACTGCATGGCCAGTGAAATATGACGGTTTGCATATGACGCCATTACAATGATTCTCAAAATGCTTTTTATTCGTAAAATATCAAAGAAGTTACCTTCGTTATAATCCTACATTTCCAACCAAAATACAAAAAGAAACATCTTTCTAAGATCTCTTAGATTTGGTAACATAGATCTAGTATCTCGTTGGCCTATATTTGGAATTTCTTTGGAGCCTTTAGAATCCCCTTACCTTAGACGATTCCATACAAACGTAGTCTACGTTTTATTTTGAAACGACATGTCAGATTTTGTTAAAAATTTGTAATTTTAAAGAAATTGCAATTATCTAGGGTTATAATTGGTTTCCTACAGTAAAATTACGAATTGGAAAGAAAATATAAGGGTGTAGAAGTTTTCCATACTGATAGTCAAATATGATTATAATACACTATATTCTCTTTTAAGTTCATAATTTTACTGTAGGAAACCAATTATAACCCTAGATAATTGCAAATTGTTTAAAATTACACGATCTTGCCCATATCCGACATGTCGTTTTAAAAAAAAACGTAGACTACGTTTGTATGGGAGAGTCTGATTGTGCCAGGGTAAGGGGACTCTTAAGTCTTCGAAAAAATAACAGAGTTCATTTGTTCCACCACATCATGTTTGTACGCTGTCCTTTTCGCTATTCGGTCGGCAGCTGCACTGCCAAAAATACCGCTCGTCATGTCGACGGCTATTTATATGCTGTCGTTTTGTTTACAAAGACACTGCAAACGAATGCTCAAAATATGTTGCAGAATCATGTTTCTAATTTTCTATCGCCTTACCCACCTAATTTATTTCCTTTATGTGGTAAAAATCGGACTAGGTAAGAAGTTTATGTTTTGTTTTGATTCTTTTGTTAATCAAAATAAAGCAAATCGCTCTTTGGTTTACGATAAACTCCAGCATTCGATCACAGGAAGAATTACATCTCTGCTAAGTACTTTACTTTATAAATAAATCTATAGGGACAAATTACACTGTTATGGGATACTAACTCAACGAAACTATATTATAAAACAAATGCATATATAGATAACCCTTATAGTGTCTGTCTGTCTGTCTGTCCGTCCGCGGTTTTACTCAGCGACTATTAGGAACTACGGCATTCGTAACAACGGAACTACGGAACACTGCGCGTGGCCCGACACGCACTTGGCCAATTATTTAATCGATAGTATTGTTAACATTACAACTATGTACAACAGTTTGTTAAAAACAAACGTATCGAGCATTAGTTGGAAGCAATTACACATTAATTGTATCGGCGATTGCTGATTTAATTACATACAAGTAGGCGTTGCACGCGATTCAGTGCACTCGACTGATATTTCATCAGCCAACTTACCACTTTACTTACTCAAGACTTCTGGTCAAACAAGTTAAGACGATAATATAAATAAATTTTAACAAAAAAAAGAAAAAACAACCTATTTCATTTTCTTTCAAGAGTTTCTTTCATAAATAAATAAATATATATAGACGACCTCCGTGGCGTAGTGGTCACCATGCTAATCCGACACCCAGAGGTTCCGGGTTCGATCCACGGTCAAGGCAAGTTGGAAAATGGCCTTTTTCAAATTGTATTAAATATATATATATATATATATATATATATATATATATATATATGGACAAATAACACTGATTGAGCTAGCCCCAAAGTAAGTTCGAGACTTGTGTTATGGGATACTAACTCAACGATACTATATTTTATAACAAGTACATATATAGATAAACATCCAAGACCCAGGACAATTTAAAAAGGCCATTTTCCAACTTGCCCTGACTTTTCATACTTCCAATCTTCATATCTCCAAAGTTCTTTTCATCATATCTTCACCAAATTAACATGGGACTTGGTGCTACAAGCTTTCAAATAAAAAAAGAATCATCAAAATCGGTCCAAGGTTAACGACGATATCGAGTAAAATACATACAAAAAACATACAGTCGAATTGATAACCTCCTTTTTTGAAATCGGTTAAAAAACAGTAATTCTATTATCTCAGATGAAAGAATCATCAATCAAAACCGAATCGGAAAGGAAACAGTTGAAAAGCAGAAAGAAAAAAAGATCATTTAAGTATTTGTCAACAAGATTATTTGCTCGTCAAATTAATAAACCCCCGACGGAAAATGTCAAGAACGCCATCTAGTGATAAGTGGCGGAACTACATAATATTCTAATCCGTAGCGCTATCAATTATTTTCCAGGTAAATAACAAATCGCAGCTTTCAAGCGTGACAACCTAAAAACTTTTAGACCGCTAAACCGTTTCTCATCAAACATAGCTATGAACCACAGCAAGGGAACTTGCTTTCACGCAAAAAAAAAAACGCATCGAAATCAGCCACTATGCCACAGACAGACAGACATTAGCGTCAAACTTATCTCTACCCTCTTTTTTTTCGGGGGTTAAAAAAAGGTTTAAACAAGTTGTAAAGAAAACTTTCATGGCCGCAAATTCCGATCTCTGAAACACATAGGTAAGGATGCTATAAACCAGGCAAGAGGTTAAGTAGACCAATAAATTTACCTTTCATTTTTTACCACAAAAACACCTATTTTTGATGAAGCAACGAAATCTGTGCACTGATTTTTTTATAATCGCTATTTAAATCGAGAAGTTCTAGTCAATACGACAAAATATTCTACAATGTCTCCTGACCAGTCTCCATCTACTTATCTGCTTCCAGTCCTAGCAAATATGTTGATGGAAACTGTTCCCCCAAAGTCTAACTGTCGAGGACGCTTCTATACAGGGCCAGAACGCAGCCATAGTAAACTGATCGAGTATATTTAGTAATTCAATTTTCAAATCTGTGATTATAAAGTATACACGAATTTTGCGTACTGCTTTTTGATGAAACAACGAAATCTGTGCACTGATTTTTTTATAATCGCTTTTTAAATCGAGAAGTTCTTGTCAATACGACAAAATATTCTACAATGTTCCCTGACCAGTCTCCATCTACTTATCTGCTTCCAGTCCTAGCAAATATGTTGATGGAAACTGTTCTTCCAAAGTTTAACTGTCGAGGACGCGTCTTTCCGTTCTATACAGGGCCAGAATGCAACCATAGTAAACTGATCGAGTATATTTTGTAATGTAATTTTCAAATCTGTGATTACAAAGTATACACGAATTTTGCGTACTGCTAGTGTATAATTCGTAACGTGAATACGTGCGTCTCGGTTCCGGACTATATCACTTACGTTTCCCTTAACAAGAGGACAATACCTACCTCAGAAATCGATCAAACCAATTCATGTAACATTCAATAAAACATTATATTTTAGAAGAATAAAATTATCAGAAGTGAAATGAAAAACGCGAACTGCTACAAATATTTTTAATGAAAAACCCGACAATACAAAATAAGAGCGCAGCTCACGCAACACGTCCTCCGAATCCCTAATCCGGTCCCTAATGCCAACGCCTTGAGTAGCTTGTCGCCTCCCGTGCACCAGTCCCCGCAGGCAGGAACAATGGTTCTTTCTTCTTTACTTCTAAAAGACGAAGTGGTAGCTAAAGTGGCGCCCTCATTTGAAATAAATTCTTTAAAATTAAATATGGTGATATTTAAAAATTTGATTTGTATGAGTGTCTAGAAATACCTTTAAACTATTTTATGAAAAACCTTTGAAATTATTACCAATAGTCTGTCTAGTTTTAAAACTGTTTTTCGCCAAAAGTGGCCACTTTTGGCGAAAAACAGTTTTAAAACCAGACGGACTACCAATATTACTTTCAAAGGTTATTCATAAAATAGTTTAAAGGTCTTCCTAGACATTCATACAAATCAAATTTTTAATTATCACCATATTAAATTTTAAAGAATTTATTTCAAATGAGGGCGCCACTTGAGCTACCACTTCGTCTTAAGCCAAGGCGATTGAAAATAAAAGATAAGTAGACCTTCCCAAGAATCCCAAGAGTAAGCAAGACAGATGACTGCAAAAACCGATCCTAATGCCGGAAAATCTGGCGGGAAGCGTGTCAGGAGTGTCGCACCAGCTGCCGGCAGTAAATTATGTCACCTCGTAACAGCGTCACCTCGAGCACGTAGAGATTACAGAACTGTGGCACTGCATGTGTTTAGGGTTCCGTACCCAAAGGGTAAAAACGGGACACTATTACTGAGACTCCGCTGTCCGCCCGTTCGTCCGTCTGTCTGTCCCCAGGCTGTATCTCATCAACTGTGAGAGCTAAACAGTTGAAATTTTCACAGATGTAATAAAATAAATATTTAAGGCTTATACAATAAACGTGATTTTTTGTAGATATTGATGTTGATGAATGTTTTTTTTTTTATGTAATTTTTTTGCAAACGGTATGACATTCTAATGAAATGTAACTGTCCAGAGGCGATGAACACTGAAGCATAACTGCGATACAGGCCCTGCCATCATCAGGCTTCATTCTTCTCCAATCTGCCCTCTACATACACGTTCTAATGTTATCACATATCACATTCTAATGTTAAGCTATCGTAGATTGTTGGAAATAATAAACCACTTATAATTTTATTTTTTGATCGTAGTTAGAGCGTTCACCGCCGCTGCTGCATAAATATTAAGACAAAATTATTTGCCAGGCAAATTTAAAAATTCCCGATTTTCAAAAACGCCATCTAGTGATGAGCAACGGAATTGCATATTCCAATTGATATTCATAGCGCCATCTATTATTAGCTATGCAAACTAAAAAATCCTCTACTTTCAAGCTTTTACCCTCAAGAAGTTATGAGCGGCTGAACCTAGTTTCATCGAACATAGCTAAGAACCACCGCAAGGGAATTTGCTTTCACGTGAAAAAACCGCATCGAAATCGGTCCATCTGTTCGAGAGCTACGATGCCACAGATAGACTTAAGCGTCAATCTTATAACACCCCCTCTTTTTTGTCGGGGGTTAAAATCCAAACGCGCAGCGTCGCGGCGGCGTAAGGTGTAAACGCTCTTACAATACAATGCAATACAAAAACTTCATGCACCAACCTATTCATAGTCCAAATGTCAACCCGATACTTGTGTGAAATATAACAACAGTCAACTTTCTCCAGGGAACGTTTATTATGAAGAATTCACAGAATTCGTTTGTGGATCGCTTCAAATTTTAGCTTCTTTAATTTTATTAGAACTTCGCTCGGTAAGTTCGTTCGATCATGATTCACGTAATGATTAATGATAATTTCATAAAAACTAAAAACCGATTTCGTCCCCAAACTACACAACCGATTTTGACCAATTTTTTATGGGATCACCTGACGAGTATACCCTTTCAAAGAATTCTCCGAATCTGTCCAGGAGTCTTCGAATAATCGGTGAACATTGATAAAAAAAAATTCCACGCACCTCACGTGTCCGACGACATATACCTACAGACCGCGACAATATTCTCTTGTTGCGTCGCCGTAATTAGGAGAAAAAAAATGTATTCATGAACTTCTGGGACAGTAAGGTTTAATTACGGGACAAGGAATCACAGGCAAAATTCCGGGACAATCCCGGAATTCCCGGGCATCTGGCAACCCTGAGCCTGCCTTATTCTGGGTCTTGCGGATCTAAGCAGAGCCCACCCACTGACCCTTAGGCAAGATCCAAAGGACACTTTGAACGTCCCGGTGAGCGGGAGGTGGAAAAAGGAATCATTTATTCAATTAATTCCCGCGATAAGTTCTCGCTCCGCACGAGCCGCAGCCTGTCTCGCGGCTGTTTGTTTGTTTGTGCTATCGAAGCGTGCAAACAATGCCGCCTTATCAGACTAGCTGATGTGGGTCGCGATAGCCGTTGTTCTTTATTAGGCTATCTGCACTTTGCTTTTACATCACTAAAGGACAGACGCTCGAGGCGTTCGCGTGACGTATTTCTAACCCCCGACTACAAAAAGAGGGTACAAGTTTGACGCTAACGTTTATCTGTCTGTCTTTCTGTCTGTGTGTCTGTCTTTGGCAACGTTGCTCTCGAACAGATGAACGGATTCGATGCGGTTTCTTTTATGTGATGGTTCTTAATCCTTCAAGCACATAAATCGCAGACACAATTGAATTCAATTGTTCTTTTGACCCGATCGGGCCAATCGGTGCTTGAAGAGTTAAACTATGTTTGGTAAAAATCGATCCAGCAAGTTGAAGAGTATCAGCTCTTCATCACAAACTAAACCATGGTTTATATCTAGATGGCGCTATCTAGGTTTCTATCACTACTTCTACTTTTATAATTTTAAATCTTTGGTTTCCATTACAATACCATTCAAATTAATTGTATTGAAAAGCAATAGATGGGACCATCATCTGTACAAAAACTCCGATGGTGTGAACGATATCATAATACTAATAATCATATATATGAAATCTACAACTATCCAAGGATTGGTTCCTGGTTTGCCCTTTGGGTTGTGGAGGTCAGACGGCAGTCGCTCTGTGTAAAAACCAGTAACCTCGTCAAATCTCCTTGGTTAGGTAGCGGACCCCGGGCTCTGAAGCGTTACTGCTGAGGATGCAACCGGGAATACGCTCGGATGATGATGATGATATATATGAAATGATGGAAAGTCGGGGTTTTTTTTTTTAATTGGCGTGGCAAGTAAACTTGTTACCTCAATATTACTCTAAATACATTCTATCAAACTTAGATCATTCAATACAGGATAAGCCTTCCCTGCGCGTTCCTCTCTTCCGAAGTATAAGATCAAAAATCTAATACGTTCATAAAAAACTATTGCGTAATCGATTAAAATCATTTCGTAAATCGGTAAAGCATCAAAAGGACGCCTGCAAATGCTCCGTTAAAAATATTCTATACAGTTTCTTTGTGTAAAAAGAGGTCAGACACATCTATCGTTTAAAAGATGGCATAACCTTTCATTTATAAGTAATTTTTTTATTTTATTAACCCTTCAAGTATTGGCCAGCAACAATAATATTTGTACACTCATAATATGAGTACATACACAGAGATAGGAACAATATTCGAATTAAATATAGTACGGATTACAAAGGGAGAAGAGAAAAGAAAGAAACAGAATACGAAGAAGAATGTGAAACTAAACAAGTCGAACAGTAAATATCACTAAATACAAACACATGTATAAAGCTTAACGTTGTTTTCTAAATAAATGTAATTCTGGAAAATCGATGGAATATCGTTTACAATACATACCGAAAAAAATATTCCGTAATAAGATTCCAATTTGAATAATTGGCCAAGTGCGTGTCGGGCCATGCGCAGTGTAGGGTTCCGTAGTTACGAACGCCAACTTTGAGTTCATGCCACTAAAAACGTCTAAAAACTAATTTTCTATTGAATTCGTATGAAATTTTCCTTTTCCGAGTACATTTTATAAGTCAATCGCCTATAACTTTTTAATTTGTAAACCCTACTTAGCTCTGATAGTTTTCCTTTAAATTTCGTTATATATACTATAGCTGTGAATTTTTTCATGTGTTTATATATAACCGTTTAGCACATAGAGTGGGGGGACACTGAAGTCAAACAAAAATTTTCACTTTAAAACCAAATATTTCAGAAACGGATCCCTAAATTGAAAAACGGTGTTCACAACTTCAACATATTTTTGAAAGATCTATTCAACGATACCTAAAATGACTGGTTAGTCTAGAAAATAATCTACAAAATAATAGCCTTTTCACTTTATTTGTATGGGAGCTACCGTAAAAAAAAATATTTTTTCAATATTTTATTTTACCACTTTTTCCGCCTAATTAATATACATATGCCAAATCACAGCTTTCTAGTACTAATAGTCGCTGAGTAAAACCGCGGACGGACAGACAGACAGACATGGCGAAACTATAAGGGTTCCTTGTTTACTACGGAACCCCAAAAACGATTAGTTTATGACGTAGGCCGAACCTACCATTTTATTTTCGTCTTTATTCTCTGTGCATAAGATTTGAATATAAATTACACCGATCCCTATCTTCTCTCTCTTTCTAGTCAAGAGTGTATTATTATGCGTATCGTATTTACACATTTGTTTAGGTGTGAGCTTTACTGGTGTGAAGAAAATAAAACTAGTGTTGCCATTTTCTGTAAATGTGCGTTTATAGCAACACTTATTATTTTTGGGAATGTGTGATTTTTTTTTCGATGTGCTAGTTGGTAGTATACCCTCCACCGCACCAAAACCGACAGAAAATTTTGTAAGATTTGTCTACGCAACTTATCCTGTATTAAATGATCTAAGCCATCAAACGATAAGGTTTCGATTGTGCTTTATTATTTTCCCTTTGTTATTACCTTCGTTAACCTTTGTTATTGTACAAGCTTTAAGTTTCGCCTTAATAAATAAATAAATAATTTAAAAAAACATTGGTTTTGTTTTGAGTAATTTTTTGACTGACTACTTTTGGCGCTCACATACTAATACGCAAAGCCGAACTTATACCTTGACGACTGTACCAGTTTGTAATCTAAAATGAGAAAAATATCTTAGTATGTACATAACTTACAATAACATACGCCAACATACAAACTTGGATACTTGAAACTAACGGATGTTGGATGTCCCCAATACCTCCATCCGACCCATTTACCTCGCACCACCTAGCATACGCTTATCTCAGATAACTTGGAACGGAACGTGTTACATTTGAAACTCTGAATTAAGGCCATTTAAGCATTTATCGATATCATAAAGTCGCTTTGGCGAGCCTCGTTAAATTGCTGAATGATTCCTTTCAAAAACTGCCAAGTATGTAAATTGCTCAGTTGCAATTGACGACCTTCGTGGCGAAGTGGTCACCATGCTAGTCCACCACCCAGAGGTTCCGGGTCGATCCCCGGTCAGGGCAAGTTGGGAAATGGCCTTTTTCAAATTGTCCTGGGTCTTGGGTGTTTATTTATATATGTATTTGTTATAAAGTATAGTATCGTTGAGTTAGTATCCCATAACACAAGTCTAGAACTTACTTTGGGGCTAGCTCAATCAGTGTTATTTGTCCATATCTAACTATTTATTATTATTTGCGTATGTCCAACTATAGGCGGCAATGCACTGCCAATGCCTGCTTTGACGCAGCGTCACGCAGCAACCGCTGTTTAGCCCAGCAATTGGCTTGAATGAACGTCAATTACAGTATTTGCGGAAAAAGAGATGTAGTTAAAGTGCCGCCTACATGAATGTACTTTAATGGGGTCTTTATTTGCGTTTTTTTTTTATGCTTCCATCCTAATCCAATCCTAACTTCCTTACTAATATGATAAATGCGAAATTGAGTTTGTATTTTGATTTGTTTGTTTGTAACCACTTCACTCTTCAACCACTGAACCTATTAAGATGAAATTTGGTATTGATATAGTTTAAGACCCAGGGAAAGACATAGGATAGTTTCTATCCCGAAATTCCTACGAGGAACGAAGCCCACGGGCACAACCAGTAGCAATATATTTCGCTGGCCCGATAATATGTAATTGCATAAACCATCTGGCTCCATACTGCGAAGAACCAAAACCAGGACCGCGATTAGGACACCAAAAACCAGTATCCTGATACACCCGACATTCCCGACTGCGAAAGACTGCATTCTACAGGTCATGCGACCTGCATCTTGCCTTTGTGCGTCCCTACAGGAATGTCGGAACAGAGTATAATGATATCGGGATAAACTTGTTGGATGAAAGCTTCAATTAAATATTTACTTTGTTCTGTTTTTAGCATTTGTTGCCAAAGCGGCAACAGAAATACATCATCTGAGAAAATTTCAACTGTCTAGCTATCACGTCACGGTTCATGAGTAGAGATCGGTATCACGGGTGCTATTGCAATCAAAAGTATGGATATGACTAAAAGTTTCGGGATTTCTCGAGACTCTAATTGGGTACTATGTAAATAAAACAATCATAGCTTTATGTGATTTCAGGTTTCAAATCATTTTTTTTTTTCGATAAATATATATCCTGAAATCACATGATTATGATTGTTTTATTTATAGATTATATAGTCATATCCATACTTTTGATAGCAATAGCACCCGTGATTCCGATCTCTGTTCATGAGCCTGGTGACAGACAGACAGACAGACAGACCGACGGACGGACAGCGGAGTCGAAACAGGGTCCCGTTTTTACCCTACGGAACTCTAAAAAGGAACATGCGGGTCAAAAGTCAAAAATCATGTATTTATCTTTGGATATTTGTATCACTTGATAAATTGTCATTTTTTCTTTCGATTTCTTAATAGCTAGTTGTTGACGTCAGATCATTAAATTACAGCTAAGTTAACTGCCGCCTCCTAATTGAGAACCGCCTGCGTTTTAGAAGTCGGTTGTAGACATGAAATAATAAAAACAAAGTACAATCGAACCTTATCGCGCGTATTAACCTTTACTGCCGCATCGCATTGTCTATCCTGCTTCAACGTACGCGGGCATATAAAGATAGGTATAATACGCAGACGTGAGTACTAGTATTTATTCTGTGACGTAGATAATAAGTTACAATACAACGATAAACTTGGTACCCTGTCTGTTGACAAGGAACTATATTTGAGCACGGTTTTATATCTTTGATGATTACTCCCGACGGCAAAACGGGCGGTATATTAGATTGACGTGTGTCCGCCCGTACGTCTTTTCGTGTCATCGTGCTCCTTAATAAATGAACTTTTTTTATGAACTTAACAAATGGTCTGTAAAAAACGGGACCCTATTACTAAGACTCCACTGTATGTCTGTCTGTCTGTCACAAAGCTGTATTTCATGAACAGTGATAGCTAGACAGTTGAAATTTTCACAGATGATGTGTTTATATTGCCGCTATCACAAAAACAGAAAAAAGTAAATATTTCAGTGGGGCTTCTATACAACAATAGTATATTATGCAATTAGTGAATAAAGGACGGATTTACTTCGAGGGCCATAGATGAATCACGAGCAGGTGAAGGATTCTAACGACTGAATCACGACCGTAGGGAGTGATCCAAGATGATTGAATGACGAGCGTAGCGAGTGATTCAAGTGTTAGAAATTGCATACTATACTTTATACCAAGACTACGAGAATAATTTTTCAAAACTAAAAACCGACTTCACCACCAAACTACACAACCGGTTTGATAAAAAAATTATGGGACCACCTGACAGGTATTCCCTTAAAAAATAAACAATATTCTAAATCTGTACAAACGTCTTCGAATAAATCGATCAACATATATAAAACATAAGATTCCAATGAATTGATAACCTCATCTTTTGGAAGTCGGTTAAAAAGATTAATTTAAGCGAAAATAGACATTTAATGAAGAAAAAAGAAGGTAAAATTAATTAAAATGGACATTAAAATTGGAACAATTACTAAAATTAAGAGTAAATTGTTTTAAATTCAAACATCAAAATAGTGAGTAAAAGTGCATTTTATTAACTGTTTTCAGTGAATAAAATAAACTTTTGAGAGGGGGAATGGTATAAAAGTTATTTTTATAAATAATGATACAAAACTATTCGTGCGCGAGTCCGACTCGCGCTTGGCCAATTTATATTTGTTTAAAAGGTGATCAGATAGACATTGTTCTTTCCTGAGCAGGTAAAATTCAAGAAAATCCAGAAAAATATATTTAAAATTGAGTCTCTCAGAAAAATTTCGATGTAACTGAGTAACCTTAAACGCATCTGCTGTTACTGGGGGAGATTACTTCAAAAGCGGTACGCATAAGGGACGATACTGCGTATCCGCGTTTCAGTGTCCAGCAATACTGAGCATTAATGTATGACAGATAATAGGACGTCACTATCGGACGACTATCGTAGTATTTTATGGAGTAATCGCCCTGGAGCTAAGTTTGCGGAAACTAATCCAGACCTTTAGTAAAATTCGTAATCAGATAACCTATCATGCCAATAGTTACATCAAGCAATATATCTATTTGAGAGCATCGAATTCGACACAAATTCACGCGGCCACATCAAACAGTTGCGAAGTTATGAGGCCGTGACCGACAGACTGACTGACGCTACTCCTGGACTAATAAAAACAGAACTCCAGCTGACTTGAACATTTTCTGTTAAAATTTGACTACCATTACTGTGTTAGAAATATTATAAGTTTATTATGTGGTGGTGTTAAGTTTTTCAATAAATCAAAAAAAAAACAAGGCTTTTACGGATTGGATTTTTAAATGATCTGAAATAAAAATACATTATTATTATTACATCCGTAAGCCAAGCATCTTTCGGGAACCTACCATAGTTCTGTGATAACTTTTTAGACTTTTTAGAGGGGGTAAGTTTATACTTACCCAATCTAAAAAGTTTATTTTGTTGCATTTTAATCACTATTTTGGTGTTTTATTTAAATCCTCTGATTGAGAAGGAACTTTCTTTCCCCTTACATACAGGCTTTGCCTAGTTTAGCATAGCAAATAAACAAAAGAATTTAGTTTTACATTACAATGAAGAAAAAAATGGTACAGGCACTCCAGGTAAGTGGACCAAATCTTCGCATTTTAAGCAATGAAAAATTTACGAAATGAATAACATGAAAAACGTAAACCCATAGGCGTAGATAAATCACGTACAAGAAATCTATTAATCCAAAGAAAAACAGGCTAGACCTCATTACACCAGCGCCATCTGTCGCCCACACCGCATTCCTGGGGTATGTCGCCAAACTGGTATTTTGCGTATAAATACTAATCCAACATAGCGGCCAATCTAACCCAGACCTTCATGCAAGTGATATTTGCTGATGTGTCTAGTTCTATTGTTATTGGTGCAAAATTAATTCCACTGTAACCTTCGAGCGGTAATAGCTGAAGAGCAACCGTCACAACAATCATAGGACTTTGTCCGACGTCACAATATCTGCCGACTCGTGAGACACGTGTTCAGAAGTGCCATTTTTGTAACGCGGCGTCACCTCAACGAATGGTTTTTCCATACAAAAACCGTCCGTTTAATGATTCCGCGTTTGAAAATTAGCACCGCACAGGCTTTATGTCGTGTGATGAAATATTAACGACTCCTGTCCTGCTAGATAAGTGTCAAAAAACAATAACACTTTAACAAAGACATAAAGAACGAGTCTAGGCCAAAAATGTAGATTTACTATCACGTCTGTACTTTATCCCTAAGAAGATAACACACGATTCAAAGAACAAGGTTATCGCGATGGCAAGTGCAAAATAAATAAATATACCGACAAATCACACAGTTTGAGCTAGCCCAAAGTAAGTGCGAGATTTGTGTGCTTAACACAAATCTCGACCTAACCTTAAGGGTTGCTAATTCAGCGATACTGTATAAGTATTTTATAACAAAAACATGTGATGAACATCCAAGACCCAGGCCAATCAAAAAAGTCATTTTTAATCTTGACCTGATCGGGGATACCAAGTATGAAGGTGAATTGAAGAGAATCAAAATTATAATGAACTGCGCGGAGAAATAAGAAGCTGGTATATTCTGCTTTGGCCATACTATCAGGAGAGACACCACACACATTCCGAGGCAAGCCCTAGAGTTGACCCCTTAGGGCTAGCGAAAAGTTAGCCGTCCCAAGCAGACCTGGCGGCGCACAGGAGCGGCGGAGATGAAGACAATCGGGCTAACCTGGCCCGAAGTAAAGCGAGTAGCCAAAGACCGTTCGCGATGAAGAAATACTGTTGAAGCCCTCTGCCCCACCTAGAGGCCTTAGGACTTTAAGTAAGTAAGTATATTCTACGTTTGATTGACCTTAAATTCAAGAGACACAGCATGATTGTGTCCCCAAGAATTTCTCAAGTGATTTTAACTTGGCAAACAAAGTACATAGACAAAACCCTTTAGGTTGACTTTGTAATGGAATAAACAACGATCTTGAATCTTCATTCCTCAATATGTACTGCTAGTGCATTTCATGTCCAACTCATAAAACACAGTCTCCACGTGGAGATATAAAATAAGAGTGCGCAGTACTTTTGTCACACACAATAAAATCACGAAGCCATTTCGACGCAATAATGAAGTCATTCCAGTCTTCAAAGCACAAAAGATTCTCAGTCTCAGAATATTTATCAGGTAGGTAGCGACAGGCAGAGACTATGGACCTCCACTTGCGATCCTGACAAACCTTTCTCGCTTCACCTAAACTAGATTCATCGCTCTCTTTAAGCCTGCTAGTGGGTGCTTCTGACCTCTCCTACCGAATGTTAGGTTAAATTTGGTCGCAGTACGTTCGTCAAGGTACACCACAAAAAGAAATGTTAACTTACACAATGTAAGTTACACCAATAGGTTTACCATAATTTATCTGTGTCAAAAATCACTTTCTCTTCTAAATTGGCGATATCATAGCAAAATTATATTATACAGTCTATCATTCTATCCACAGAGTAATTTAATGTTCCCAAGAGCGTATACCATACATATGTTAAATTCTTAGACACGCGTCTCTGTGCGGTTTTGTCGTAAAATCTTTATGGGCCGTTTGTGTCCGACGCAGTATCGTGGGAATTGGAAATGTCGATCCATAACACTGAAGCGGATGCAGAATTTCTTACTTACTTGTTGATTTAAGAATGTAAAATAACCGGCCAAGAGCGAGTCGGATTTGCGCACGAAGGGTTCCTTACCATAGCGGCAACAGAAATTCATCATCTGTAAAAATTTCAATTGTCTAGCTATCGCGGTTCATGGTATGCTAGCAAACTGTCTAATTCCGGTTTCCATTTTTTTTTATCTGTTGGCCCAATGCCTTATGCATAGCATAATCTTTTTTTGACGACCTCCTTTGCGTAGTGGTTAATACCATGCAGGCAAGTTGGAAAATGGCCTTTTTCGATTTCTCCTGGGTCTTGGACATTTATATATTTATTTATTTTATTTTATTGGTTCATGTACACTTGAAAACTTACAAATAAAACCTTATAAAAGTTAACATAGTACATAGGTGCTACTTATTTCTAAAGAAATTTCTTTCAGCAGACCTGCGAGAGGAAATGGGAATTGGTTATTGGCGTGTACAATACAAAAATAAGAAAAAATACTTATACCTACAAGAAACATAAATAAATTAATAAACATACCTACATAGTCGTACGTAAAATAAACTTACATTAATAGATACATAAATATATACTGATGTATACAAGTAATGAATACATAAGATAATATTACTAAACATGATGATCAGGATGATAAAGACAGATAGTAATCTTTTACTCGTTTCTTAAACGTTATGGTTATGGTTTTTGATTCACGAATTTTCAGTGGTAGCTGATTCCATAGCCTAACTGCTTGCACGGAAAAGGAGTGGGTATAGGTAGCGGAGCTATGAATTGGGAATTGAAGGATTAATTTATGGCTGGACCGACAGGGAGCGTTGACAGGCCGTGCGAAAGAGAATATTTCACGTAAGTGAGAAGGCCAGGAAGGATTGTACGGAACATTGAGAGGAGGCAAATGATTCTGGTGTTCCGGCGAAGGCGGATGGGGAGCCACTTGAGTTGTTGGAAGTCGGAGACGTGGTCAAATTTCCTTAAGCCAAAAATGAAGCGAATACACAAATTCTGCAAACGTCCAAGCTTAGTAAGAAGCTCTTCTGTAGCATCAAGGAAACAAGCATCAGCATAATCAAGAATTGGGAGCAATAAGGAATGACAGAGGGAGATTTTAGTTTCTTACCGTACTTCTCAAAACTTCTTACCATTTCAAGGTAAGAAATTTTGAAGAAATTTGAGAGTAGAGAATAGTGTAATTTAATGCTAATCTCGGAAATATGGGCAGTCCAACTTAAGGCTCTGTCCATAATAACCCCTAAATTTTTTGCAGACACAATGTATGCAATTAGAGAGCAATCGAGATATAAAGGAGATAAAGCATTTATGTCAACGGTTCCCTCATAATAACTACTACCAATAAGCATAGCCTGAGACTTTTTGGGATTAACTTTCAGACCAAAAGATTGGGCCCACTCGCTGACCTGACGCAAATCATTCATGTTCATAGAAGCAATAATTGCATTTAAATCAGTTACAGGAAAATGCTTGTAAAGCTGAAGGTCGTCTGGGTAGAGATGAAAGTTACAGGAAAGAATGTAAGTGACAGAATTTATAACTATTGATAATAATCCTATATATGTATTTGTTATAAAATATAGCATCGTTGAGTTAATATCCCGTAACACAAATCTCGAACTTACTTTGGGGCTAGCTTCATCAGTATAATTTGTCGGCATTCAATCTATGAGCATTCAATGGTGAAATTATTTTCAGAGAACTCAGACTGAGTTACTAATTCCCGTTAAAAAGAAGGCTTGAATAGTAACATGTAGGTACGTATGTTTCTTACTAGTCATCAGATGAGTCACCCTGCAAGAAATCTATAATCCTAGAATATCTTGGTGAATGGTGACATCGCTCAAAAACTACCGCTGTATAGCTGCGGCGAGTCCGGCGCCATCAATACGACGTGCGGCAACCGGATCATGTAAACAGGGGGGTTACTCCATTAAATAATACGATAGTCGTCCGAAAGTGATGTCCATTAGTGAAACCAAATGAGACTTTAGCATAATAAATTAATGATCAATGTTGCGACACTGTAACGATGCCACGCAGTAACGTTAGTCTTGCCTACCGCTTTTGGAGTATCCCCCAAGCATTGTTGAATGTGCTTGCAAATATGCTTTTTAGGGGTCCGTACAAAAATAAAAAAACGGAACCCATATACGATCACTCGTGCGTCTGTCTGTCCATCCGTCTGTCACAGCCAATTTAATCCGAATGTACTAGACCTGAAATTTGGTAAGATGGTGTAATCCTATGACCCAAAGACAGATGTGCAAAGTATTTTTTTTTTTAAATAATCGTCATTTTCAGGGGACAAATTAGGAAATTTAAAAAATAGTTTTGCAAACCTTACTGTGCCATAGTATATCAAATGAAAGGATGATCTCAAATATTTTGTATTTGAAAGAAGACGAGAAACCATTCCTGAATCTCCGAAACTACTGAGCCTAAATTTTGAAAAAGACGCAATATATAGTTAATTTCTTGTAAATTAAGGAAAAATTATAATAATTATATAATTAAAAAAATTAAGTGATAAACTCAATACATATAATACGCTCCCTTACGAAAAATAGTTCACTAAAACACCACTAGACAGGCGCTAGTAGTAGTTAACTCGCGTCTTACTGTGAGGATTTCAAATGTGAGTTTTTGTATTTATTTAAAAACTATGGCATTGTACAGAACCCTAACCACGCGAGTTCAACTCGCATTTGGCTGGTTCGTAGATCGCTCCGAGATTACCGCTTTATTGTTCCGGCGCCGTCGATACGACATACGGCAATCGGATCATGTGAACAGTTACTAATTGTTGTATGCGCATGCAGTTAGCACATGCTTTCTTGGATTATCCCAAATCGTGACGTCAGACAAACGCAGACACTTTGTTTACTGTTAATACTGTTTTTATACAGTCATCGTGATATTGGTAATTTATCGGTTACGTTACCGACTTAGTCACAGTATTAATTAAGACTTTGTATGAAACAAGTTATCTGTTCTAATGATAAAAAATAATTATATGCAATTACAATGCGACACAAATAAGTTGAACGAAAATAGCGGACTTCAAAGCATTTTAGTACAAATTCCCGACACGTAAATTGAACCAAAGTGGCGGTCTTCGGCGCCGATAACCGCCATTTTGGTTCAACCTACGTGCCGGGAATTTGTACGTGTAATGTTTTACATTTAAAAACGCGGACAAAGAAATCACTGACGGAAGAAAACATAAAACTTTTAGCTCATCTGAACATTTTCAGTTTGCTCGAATGTTTTATATTAAACAAGCTAATATAAAAAAAGCCCGATCGCTTTTTTATACACCCAGTATCACTCTCACAGTAAATACGAATCTAACGGCACCTCTCAAGCTAAAATCCATCGAGCCTTTCAGGCTGCAGAGCTTGCCAAACAAATATACATACACTGCTGCGCCCCGCGGTGTTACCCGCGCCAAAAGTAGCCTATGTGTTAATCCAGTCCAACCGTTTGCGCGTAAAGAAGTAACAAACATACACACTCGCAGACTTTCGCCTTCATAATATTAGTGTCATACATACATACATACTCTCGAAAAACATAACCCTCCTTCTGCCGCAGTCGGGTAAAAAATGGCGAACAAAGAAATTAAAGACTGAAAAAAAACAAAACTTTTGGCTGTTCCGAATTTTTTCCCTGTTTGACCGTTATCTACTTTTAAATTGCATAGGTACTGAAAAATACAGGCAAATCTTCCAGAAGCATATCGTATAAACAAATGCCATAGTATAGCCAAAACGAAAATCAGTTGTCAAACGAAGAAAATTCAAAAACAATCTGCACACCAGAGTGAGACGCACAAGAAACTATCGAGAAGAGATTGATGAGTGTAGATGAAGCGAAAGCGGTCCGTCAGAATCGTAGCAAATGGAGGTCCATACTCGGTTTAGGCCACTTTGGTCAGAAATTCACTTCGTCAGAATATAATCTGCCTAAAAATAAGTCTCTGCCTAGAGACCTGTAAGAAGACGATTGACGACCTTTGTGGGCTAGTGGTCATCATGCCAGGCTGTCACACCGGTGGTCCCGGGTTCGGTCATGTCAAGATGGAAAATGATATTTTTCACATTGAACTGGGTCTTGGATGTGTATGTATTTGTGATGCTTGGGCCGCACCTGCGCCTATTGTCACGAAGCTTCGTGCTATTACACGATACACGCAAATGTGACCGGCCGTTATCGGGTAGCGTCCCGAATATTCGGACTTCGCTTCGTTATCGCGCGGGTCTTAGCGCGCTATCAAAGGGTCTTAGCGCGCTAACAATTCGCTCTGCGTGGTCGGACGAGCGTTGTTCATTTTGGCATTTGTTTTCAACTTGTTTAGACGCGTGCACGATGTCACGGTTGTTACTGCGTAAAAATGAAGTGTAACGATAAAACAGTGTTAAAATTTTTAGGTTTTTCTGTGTAGGTTTCTTTTTAGATTTCAATAAATGCATTATGTAATAGTTAGCACACATGTAAAAGTAAATAAAGTCGTCGTCCATATTTAAAACACGTAGATGACGCCATCTTGGATTATTTCCCGATAGTTCGTAAAAAATAACGAATCCGCTAGTATGACCACAGCTTTATCGCAATCGCTTTTTAGTGTACAAAAAGTACGAAACTTCGCCGCGCATTGCTTCGGGGCGATAGACGCAGGTGCGGCCAAGGCATTAAAAATATAGTATGGTTGAGTTAGTATCCCATAACACAAGCCTCGAACTTACTTTGGTGCTTGTTAAATCTGTGTGATTTGTTCGTATATACATATTTCTTTTAAGATTCATACTCTAACGACAAGTACATAGCTCTTAAATAGATGATAACGAGGCCTAGCCCTGTGGGAAAATGGCGTGACAGTATGTATCGAGAGGTTTTCATAAAGATTAGGTCATTATTAGAACAGGCCATTTTGAGAAAGTTTCCGTTCGCGGCGAGGCACGCATGGAAAACTCCGCGACTGTGTGTGTCATTCGAGCGTTGTTTACCAATACAACGTCATTGCGCAAGCGCAAACGCTTGGCAGTGAAGCGAGTGCGTGCTGCATAAGTGCACATACGGTACGAGAAAATGACCTGAACAGCGGCGTAGCCTGGGCTGACCAATCTTCTGTGTGTAGTCAGACCACAATACATGTTCACAAATGTCTAGCCATGCTGCCTTCGTCTTGCCCGTACTATTGGACTAGACTAGTTCTGACACGAGCTAAATTAAACCATAGCGCTAACCACATTAAGTAGATATTTCTTTGAATTTCTTTTCAGAGTAAGACATCTACGTACGTAAGTACTAGTACTTATTTTGTGCCTTAAGGGGGAGTGACACAGGCCTGTCTTCACTTTCTCTAATCATATTTATGTGGTAATCTTCTTCCTTACCTTACCCTTCTTTACGTGGGATCGGGACAGAGTATCTTTTATATTTCTCCATTTCCTCCTATCCTTTGTCAATTTTGTCATGGTAGTAACTTGTATAAAAATATAAGGGTTCCTTACCCAAGGGTAAAAACGGGACCCTATTATTAAGACTCCGCTGCCCGTCCGTCCGTCTGTCTGCCTGTCTCACCTGTCTGTCACCACGCTGTATCTCATGAACCGTGATAGCTAGACAGTCGAAATTATCACGGATGATCTATTTCAGTCGTCGCTATAACAACAAATACTAAAAACAGAATCAACTAAATATTTAAGTTTGGCTCCCATACAACGAACGTGTTCTTTTTTTTATATATTATGGTACGGAACCCTTAGTCTGCGAGTCAGGTTCGCACTTGGCCGGTTATTTTTAACCATGTCTTCTTTAACGCACTTTATCCACTTTTTCTGTGTGTGTTCAATTTGGCTTTCTTCCGTATATTTATTGTGTATACACTTTATTTCAAAGCATATTACTCATACAACAATACCACATTATTAATAACTTAATAACTGTTTCTCCCGTGATTTTCCAGTTTACAGCGTCGTTAACAGAGGGTGGCACCCCATTGTGACCCCATTCGTGGAACGGGGGTGTTCATGGAACCACATGTATATATTCTCAAGAACCACATGAAAAAAAAGGAAAAGGCGGCTTTTAATTTATCTTTGTAACTTAATTTAAAATCTTTGATTTAACGGATTACTCAGCAGCGACTTTCTGTCCTATAATTTTAAGTTTATAAACACATTTATTAAGTAAATCTGTAAAAGTAATTTTGCAGTAAGTCTTAAAAAAAAAGCCGCGAGCTCCTTACAGACATGCATAATAACATTGCTTCAAGACAAGATTTCGCGATTGTGATAAAAAAAAAACAAAATACACAGATAGGTAAGTATTTGTTACTATTATGGACTGTTTTAGTAAAAACATTATTCGTTTGGCCGTATTTCCATACAAACGTAGTGCCCTGATTCCACGCCGAACGCTCGAAATATTTAAGGATATATATGCATGTCCCATAAACTGAAATCATATCATTTTTTCATAATGTCATTATTAAAAGAGATACGAACCTCCATAAACCTGAAAAATTGGTAAGATTTTCCAACAACTAACAAGACGAGATTATATTACAAAAAGAAAACATAGGAACACAGTCAATGCTTTTTTTTTAAAGAATTTACTACATGAATTTTACGGGGTCCAGTGCTGCCCCCATTTGAAATAAATCATTTGAAAAGACATGCAGACATCATTTCAAATTTTGTCTTGACCAGGCACTAGATAACCCTTCAAACTATTATATTAACTACTGTTTACAGTTTAAAGTGAGAACGTCACTTTTGGCGTATGTGCGTAGAAAAGCTTCACGTCCTAACTGTAAACAGTAGTTCATAAAACAGTTTAAAGGGTTGTCTAGTGCCTGGTCAAAACAAAATTTTAAATGATGTCTCCGTTTCCTATCAAATGATTTATTTCAAATGGGGGCAGCACTGGACCCCGGAAAATTCAGGTATGGTTAAGATTTGGAGGAGAAATCAAAGGACTACCTACGAAACTTAGATTTTTTGTGCTGTTCATAGGTAATTAATAATAAATTCTTTATTTGCCAAAAACATTTTACACAATGGTATAATTATAATATTATAGCGTAGGCAACCGAAGTAGGTACTATATACCATACGAGTGCTTAAGACCTAAAGGCGCCCAGTCCATATCCCATCCGGAAATCCATCCCCGAACTAGACATAGTCTGTATCTCGGGTGATGAACAACCGGACAGTCGACGGAAAGAGTGCGGTACATTTTTAAATCGAGTGTACCTACACTACGCTATCGACAAAGGCTACTTAAATTAAAAGTTGAGGTTACTTAGGCCCAGCTAGTCTTATCTGTGATTGGTTTTTAGGTCCAAGGTGCAGTTGTCTCTATCGCACATCACGATAGGTGGTTTGGCAACAACGCGACAGCAATAGACTTTGTAATACCTATTTTTCAATATATTTGTGTTTCTTGCAAGGAAAATTTCGCGTGAACGATTAGTCAAGGAACTTTGAAACGATGCGAAAGCAATATAAATATTTAAATGATGTCATGTTATTTCCACTTAGATACAGCACTAATTATTTTGTATACCATTAATCTTATCTGCGTTTCTATTCACACAATGGCTTAAAAAAAAACGCATCGAAATATCTCTCAACAGATGCTATTATTAACCTCCGACAAGAAAAGAGAGGTTCTATAAGTTTGACGCCAATGAATGTCTGTCAGTGAAATCGTAGCTCCCGAACGGATACACCGACTTCAAGTCGGGTTTTTTTTATGTGAAAGCAAATTTCCTTGCTACGTTTGATGAAAACGATTCAGCCGTTCAAAAGTTATTGCGAGTGCACGCTTGAGAAGTTGGTTTTTTATTTTAATTTGCCTGGCAAAAAAAAAACAATTCATTAGAGTAAACCACAATCCGCATCGCTGACGTACGCAATTTCAATCCGTGTGTTACATCATTACACCAAACACTCAAACAACTAATCGTCACAGCGTCGATGTAAACACGAAGTGCATCGGCCTAAATATCTGAGATGCGCATGCTATGCTAATGCAGATCTGCGCTAGTTTGCCGAATATAGTGTTTTGTTTGTTTGTACAAGCTTTTTGTACACACATATGTAAATACAAAAATACAATTTAAGAGAACAAGCACAGTACAAAAGCGGACTTATACCATATAAGGATCTCTTCCACTCAACCTTGGATTCATAAGAAGTCAGACAATCCATAAGAAGATACAAGCCGCATCGCTGACGTACGCAATTCCAACCCGTGTGTTAACATCATTACGTAACCAAACACACAAACAACTACTCGTCACAGTCTCGATGTAAACACGAAGTGCATCTACCTGTACTAGTTGCATCTATGATGTAGCACGACGACCTCCGTGGCGTAGTGGTCACCATGCTAGTCCGCCACCCAGAGGTCCCGGGTTCTATTCCCGGTCAGGGCAAGTTGGAAAATGGCCTTTTTCAAATTGTCCTGGGTCTTGGATGTTTATCTATGTATTTGTTATAAAATATAATATCGTTGAGTCAGTATCCAATAACACAGCTTGAGCTAGCCCCAAAGTAAGTCTCGGACTTACTTTGGGGCTAGCTCAATCAGTGTTATTTGTCCCTATATATTAATTTATTTTTTTATATTTAAATAGGTTTAAGCTACTGTTTTAAATTGTATTTTTTTAACACCTGTACTCTACATCCTATTTTTTGAAAATAAAATATTATCTTTGTATAAATCCACTAGTGTTATTTATTCGAGCCTCTTCTCACTAGATTGGTTTATTTTCGGGAAAATCCTCGTGTTTAATAATCTCGTCTAGACGTTCTTTTAAACAGGGAAATCTGACAAATTTATTATTAATTTTCCTCATTTGCGACCAAACTTAAATTAGTAAATGAATAACGTATGTTATTCACACGCGACACGTAGGTACAATAACACATTAAAGTTGTTGAATATTTCGTAACTATGTATATTGAAATGAATCCCCTTCTGGCGAGTAGGCGACCAATACTGTGAAAATGAGTTTCTTTCGGCGTTTCTTCTCAGCAGTGGTCGTTACGAAGCGCTGGTATCGGTAGCTTTTCTTTAAAAATAAATTAAATTTTAATATACTTTACACGTAACATAAATTATACTTATTGACGTGTAAAAGTGCCTGTAAAGGTCTAATTACTGAATAAACATTTGAATCTTTGAATCTTTGAAATGAAGCATGTTGCTTTAAAATATATTTATTCCAATCCACGAACATCGAAATGCGTCACATTCTCACATTTGACAACCAAACATCGCCTAGGTATACAATTATGCATGCATACTCAACATCTTCTTCCGATATTAAAAGATAATAAATGAATTTATCAATACAGCACGGGTTACTCACGTAAAGAGTCAGCTACTGGCCGACATGTTTCGACCTTATCCGGAGGTCTTCATCAGGGCGATTGTGACGCGCTCATGCACAAAGCCCGCTCCACGACACACACGACGACATGGAGTGTGTGTCGCGTGTGAAGACCTCCGGATGAGGTCGAAACATGTAGGCCAGGCCAGTAGCTGACTCTTTACGTGAGTAACCCGTGCTGTATTAATAATGTCTGAGTCTAACGTTAGTTTTAATCAAAAAATAAATGAATAGTTACTAAAGTAAAGGTTTATAATCAACTCGGCTTCAACAAAAGTAATACCTATTAGCTAAGCGAGCCTTCATGAACAATATATACCAATATACTAAACTGTAAACAATATATATTCCCTTCAAATCTATACTTGCTAATAGCACAGAATAAGTACTAGTACTCACGTACAGAAGTCTTACTTAGAAAAGAAATCCAAAAAAATATTAACCTAATGTGGCTACTAGCGCTATGGTCCCTTTCACCGCGAACGTCGGATTTATCCGACAAACATTGTCGTGCCCATTCCGCGAGCGTCGGATATTTCCGACAAAAAGAAGCCGCTGGTATTGCAGATAACTTAAGTATCCACATCCCTTTTTGGTTGTAGATATTTATTTTAGATTTCATACCTCTCGCGCTAGGGGCCCGTGAACCTCGCGTGGAGTCCCACATAACCCGACAGCCTCCCCCGCAGGCTGACGGGTATCCGTAACAGGGATCTTTACTACGTAAAAAAAAAAAAGCTCGCGTCAGAACTCCTCATCTCTTCGTATTCTGGAGTTCTGAACAAACGATTCATGTAAATGAATTGTCCCCTTCGAAGTGGTCGCCGCGCGCATATTTATAATAGGTATATTTTCGATACCTAAACGGGGAGTGACACAGGCCTGCTAATAGCAACGCTAGTAATTTAACTACACGACTTTTAATGCATTTAAGAATCGTTCTTTTTAACAATAGTGTTATATGTCTGTTATGCATTTTGGTTCTCGTATTTATTAGCACGAAGGCAATCGAACGATTTGGAACGTGTAGTCATGTGAACAGCCAGCCCCGGAAGGGTCTCACAACAGTTGCAACGCAACGCACTTTTCTTTCCTCAGTAAAAAGTTTTGAGATCACTGTTCACATCACAGATCACAGTTTTCGGGGGTAGGCCTAGGTAGAGGCTCTATTTATGATCATAATACATAGTTTAATTCGCACACACTTTCATACATACATACATACATACTCACACACATGCACACACACTTATAAACACACCCTTGATGCGTGCTAACATTATTCTGTAATTTTGTTTTAACTTTTTAAAATTCTGTACATGTTATTTTTCTATCCGTAAAGTGGAGATCCATAATAAGTTATTTTTGCTACATTGCTTCCTTTTAAAACTTTCTTGCCGTGCATTTTTTACTTTTTTAAAAAATGTTGTAGTATATAATATCCATTCTGTTTTCTCTAAACATAGTTGGCAGTAAGTAATAGTTTATAGATTCCACTAAATTTTCTTTTAAAAGAAGAGTACATTCTCATCTTTTTAATTAGCTTTTTTTTTTAATAGGATCTAACACCGTCGTCATCATCAGTGTTGGTATGTAGTGTATGTATGTGTATTTGTGTATTATGTATGTATGTTATATATGTATGTATCTGTAATATTCTAATGTAAGGTATATATTATAAGACATATTATATGGTGTACGAGTAAGTACACGTACAATTTTGCTGCGTCGGCGTCGGTCGTCGCCCTACTTTATAATATTAGTTATTAATTATAAAAGCGAGTCGATTTATGACTCATTGCCATTAACTACGCGGACAAGC
The DNA here is from genome assembly GCA_943193695.1 of Acrobasis suavella. Lineage (NCBI taxonomy): Eukaryota > Metazoa > Arthropoda > Insecta > Lepidoptera > Pyralidae > Acrobasis > Acrobasis suavella. The sequence goes on from OW971939.1 coordinate 1,396,805, forward strand.
ATCTAAACAACTTAAACTTGTAACTTTACTAATAAACTTTTTAACTACAAGGATTGTGTGGTTTTATAGTCATCTCAACTAACGACCTACGACCATACATCCTTTTTGGTCCTTCGAGCAACAAGACATAGTGAGTCGTATCCTTCCATACGTTAGCGAATCGGTTTAGCTGGCTTTCCACAAGCGGAATCCCCCAGTTAAATTGAGAAGGCGCAGATAGCGTATAGGAGATTCTCGCTACGTCAACAGAGGACTGCGCGCTCTACGTGGTCTTCGTGAACTAACTACCTACAGAAAACTACAGTCAACTTAACTTCAACTAAAACTACAACTTCAACAATGGCCTTAAACTTTGAAGAAATCGTAGCACGTCAAGATGAATGCTTCGGTAACATCAAGAAACTCTGCGTTAACTACAAGAAAGATGGATTGTTGAAGTTTCATTTTGATGCAGGAGAGTATGGTGAGATTTTTGGCATTCTTTACAAGATTTTCTCGAAAAACATTGTTTATTTCCATGACTGTACAAGCAGTTTTTGCATACTTGCAATTTCGAAACAGTGTCATTCCGTCCGTCTGGGCTCATGCTCAGGAATTTGTCACATTGCATTAACACATGACTAGTTGTTTTGCAGAGCGGGCATGTTTTTGCAGTCATGCAGTAGGTTTTTGGCGTTATTTCGTGCTTGTTATAGTGCGTTGACCTGTAGGCATTCTGACCTTTATAATTGTTATTGAATCTTGGTTGTCCAGCGTATGTTGGTCTGTTGTTATATTTATAAGTAGTATAATTATTGAAGTTCGAAGGCTTGATCGACGTAACATGTTTTTGATTCTGGTTTCGCTGCATTGTTTCGTATGCCATGAATTTAGTTTCTAGGAACTTTATAAATTCTTCAAGGTTGGGAAGAGCTCTTGGTGACTCCAAGTCTCTTATATAATCTCCGTACGTTGCGCTGTCAAGTTTTTGGCTGATGAGATGGACGATAACCGGATCCCAAGTTGTTATGTCGAGACCAATGTTCGTAAAGCCGTTTAAGCATTCCAGTGTGACGTCATGTAATTTCTTGATGTTAAATGCGTTTGGCTGTTGAATTGGCTGTTGATTGAGGAGCGTATTCATAAATGATGTAAATAGCAGTCTCTCGTTGTTATATCGATGTTGTAATATATCCCAACAGGAATCGTAGTTTTCAGTGCTAATCGCGAGATGTTGGATAAGTTTTTCAGCTTCACCCTTGAGTTTCGACTTCAGCAGCTGCATCTTCTGAGATTTAGATAGAAGAGGATTGGTGTGTACGCTTTCCATAAAAAGATCTTTGAACGACCACGACATTTACCACTACACAATGTCATCTGTATTATGCGTGGGAGCACTAGTTCTGGTCGTTTACTTCGCATTAAGGAAATGTCGGAAACCAAAGAAGAAATATACGGCGAACCAGGCCCAACAAGAACCTGCAGATTTGCGAGGAATCGAACTGCAAGAAATGAAACGTCACCGGTGCACTCCTGCACCGGAGAAGAGGCGCTTCGATCTTAACTTCGACTAGCGATTTTATATTTTATTCGTACTTTATATTAATTTCACGTTATAACTTGTGTTCTTTGCTTTGTAATAGATGCTTCTCCTCATTCCTTTTTTTCTCCCTCGGGAACATGTACGAGTAAGTACACGTACAATTTTGCTGCGTCGGCGTCGGTCGTCGCCCTACTTTATAATATTAGTTATTAATTATAAAAGCGAGTCGATTTATGACTCATTGCCATTAACTACGCGGACAAGCATCTAAACAACTTAAACTTGTAACTTTACTAATAAACTTTTTAACTACAAGGATTGTGTGGTTTTATGGTCATCTCAACTCACGACCTCCGACCATACATATGGTATATATCTATTATACTATATGTATATTAAATGTAAGTAGATATATTGTGTTGTAAATTTATTGTTTTATTTTTTACGCCGCAACCATTTTTCTGTTTTTCCCTATGGTTGACTGGGAGAGAACGTTTTTAGCGTTAAGTCCGCCAATTGTAAAACAATTTTTAATTGTGGATCAATAAAGTTTTATGAATGAATGAATGAATGAATAAAATGATAATATATGTAAAGTGCTGTTGATTCTGTAAAGAATAAATAAAAAAAAATCCTGGGGGGTTAGTTCATAAAATAATACGTTAGTCGTCCGATAGTGACGTCATATTTCCATGTCAAACCAATTTAGACTTTATCATTATACGTTTGTGCTCAATGTTGCTCTACACTGAAACGCGGATACGCAGTAACGTCTGTCTTATGTACCGCTTTTGAAGTAACCCCCCTGACTTCGCTTGATGAATGTAAAAATTTGAAAATTCCTATATTATTTGTTTGGTAGTTAAGTATGTATAAAGCCACAGATGAAAACATAAACATTAAGACCACATAAGTTGTATTACTTAATGATAACATGCGACCCGCACGTGATGCGATTCATATGCGATCATCGCAAAAATAAAAACTAAATAGAAGCGACCACCCTGGCGTAGTGGTCACTATGCTAGTCTGCCACCCAGAGGTCCCGGGTTCGATCCCCGGTCAGGGCGAGTTGGAAAATGGCTTTTTTCAAATTGTCCTGGATCTTGGATGTTTATCTATATTTGTATTTGTAATAAAATGTAGTATCGTTGAGTTAGTATCCCATAACACAAGTCTCGAACTTACTTTGGGGCTAGCGATCAAACGAAACAGGGAGATAAAGGAGGTAATTTCCAACAAAAAATCTTTCCCCAGCATGGCCATAACTTCATTGCAAATAAGTGCTCTTAAAGTGAGAAGTAATTTTTTGTAACGCTTTAAAATTTACGGAAAAAAAATCATTGCTCGTTAAGTTTGATACCAAGAGCTGCAATACAATTTTTGTAGTATTGATACATTATCGACTCATAATACAACACCTTTTGTTTTATTGTTTTTAATCAATTTAATTTTTTACTGATTAAATTGTAAAAAAAACTCGGTAGTTTCATTGAAAAAACTAAAATAATTCATATCTTTTCGTGCAATGAAGTTATGGCCATGCTGGGGAAAGATTTTTTGTTGGAAATTACCTCCTTTATCTCCCTGTTTCGTTTGATCCACGACTTTTTGGCCACCCTGTATATTTATTTACTTGGGTGGTCGATATTTACACAACGGTAGCCAGCCCTACTTTGGACCCCGAAAAAGAGATATGTTAAAAGTTTAACGCTAATGTCTGTCTGTGGCGTATTTGTTCTCGAACAGATGGACCGATTTCGATGCGGTTTCTTTCACGTGAAAGCACGTTCTCTTGCGGTCGTATTCGGCTATGTTTGATGAAAATCGGTTCAACCGTTTAAAAGTTATTGGGGTTTAACACTTGAAAGTCGGGGTTTTTTAGTTTACCTAGCAAATAATAGATTGCGCAACGGATATCAATTGGAATAGTTAGTTTACTCATCACTAGATGGTGTTCTTGAAAATCGGGGGTCTTTTTAATTTGCCTGGCAAATAAACTTGATGGAATACAGTGTCACTCAAAGAACATTTTTGGAAAACTGTGGTGTGTGACAACCCTCCTAGGCATATTCCAACATGCCCTGGACCTTTACTTTAAAAGAAGCACGACATTCGGACGTGCAGTGACAAGCAATATACAATATGTAACAAAAACCCTGTCCGATCCTTGTAGGAGCAACACAGACAGTCAATTTGAACTACTTTTCCTATGGAACCAATGCTTGAAACTCGAAAAATAAATCGACATTTTCATACAAAAGTGTTCGGCCAGCCCGGCAATTTGTATGAAAATGTCATTTTCTTCTAATTTCAAGCATAGGTCCCATAGAAAAAGTTGTTCTATGGGACCTATGCTTGTTGTGTCTGAGTTGCTCCGTCAAGGATCGCACAGGGTTTTTGTTACATATTGTATAGCACTAAGAAGTGACGATAAAGTCTGATTTGGGTTGACGTTGTAATAGAACAATCGGACGACCTCAGCAGGGTTGCAGGACGCTGGAAGTAGGGATTTCAATCCGGTCTCATTTTCAATCCGGCTGGATCCAAGCGGATCTGGTCATCGAATCCGGTGTATTGGTACCTGATCTAGTAAGTGTAAATTGATGCCGGATCCGCTGGATTACCAGATTCCCCTAGCTGGAAGCAGGCCACTTCCGATCAGTCGTTTTAGAAATCCTTGTGGAAGACCTATGTCCAGCAATGGAATTTCTGTGGCTTATATGATGATAATAAATTACTGCCGTATTATTTTACAATGTAAAGGCTCTGGTTGGATATAAATCTAGAACCTCCGGAATGGCGAACTACCCTAAAAATAATAAAAAAATCAAAGAGTTCGCTCTTGAGCCGAACAAAGGAGTTGGCACACTTATACGCGTGTGCATCTTCTGTAGCCTATTTAGTGTTGTGCAAATACTCTAATATTAGATATCAGTCGGCGACCTCTAGCCGGAGAAACAATACCGGTTTGACGACACCGCGACACAAACAAACACAATGCCGGGAATTCTAACAGAACCTCTTATCATATCTAATCAACTACCTATATTTTTAAAAATACAATCACATATTTTTATAGCTTTGTGAGATGGCTAGATGACTATCTTGACGACAACAATATCTGGCTTGAGCTTCATTTGCGTTAGCTTTAGTACTCTTACACCATCATAATTAGGTGTTAAAATATAGCATAATGAATTTTTAAAAGAAATATTAGCTAGGTTCAGACAAACTTTTTTTTTATATCCTGTTGGCTAAAGATCTTAAGGGGCTACCATTTTCCGGGTCCAATCCAAATAAAGTATTTGAAAGAAAACGGAGATATCATGTAAAATTTTGTATTGATTCTAAATCGGTTCATAAAATAGTTTAAAGGGTTATCTTGGGAGATAACTCTTCATCTATTTTACGAACTACTGTTTACAGTTCAAAGTGAGAACGTGAAGCCTTTCTACGCACATTAGCGAAAACGGCCACTTTTTGCTAACGTGCGTAAACAAATTCAGTTAGCCTCTTAACTAGTTAGCAGCTCATCACACGACTTTCCAAGGAGCGCGGTTTAGTATGTGAAGTATACAGATTCGGACACGTTTGCAATCTTCCTAATGACGTCACTACATTTTTCATGACTTCTGCCCAACAGCATGGTCATACGTTTGACGTATGACCATGCTGTTGGTTGTCCAAAACAAACAAGCTTCCTAAAGTTTCACATAACTACTTAATAAATGGTGTGTTGTGACAAACATTGCCTATAATGCGACTATCTTGATAAGACTGTGGTTCCAGGATTCCGTACCCAAATGTTAAAAACGGGACCCTATTACCAAGGTCTAAGACTCCGCTGTCAGTTTGTCTGACTCCAATATATATTCCCTTCAAATCTATACTTGCTAATAGCACAGAATAAGTACTAGTACTCACGTACAGAAGTCTTACTTAGAAAAGAAATCCAAAAAAATATTAACCTAATGTGGCTACTAGCGCTATGGTCCCTTTCACCGCGAACGTCGGATTTATCCGACAAACATTGTCGTGCCCATTCCGCGAGCGTCGGATATTTCCGACAAAAAGAAGCCGCTGGTATTGCAGATAACTTAAGTATCCACATCCCTTTTTGGTTGTAGATATTTATTTTAGATTTCATACCTCTCGCGCTAGGGGCCCGTGAACCTCGCGTGGAGTCCCACATAACCCGACAGCCTCCCCCGCAGGCTGACGGGTATCCGTAACAGGGATCTTTACTACGTAAAAAAAAAAAAGCTCGCGTCAGAACTCCTCATCTCTTCGTATTCTGGAGTTCTGAACAAACGATTCATGTAAATGAATTGTCCCCTTCGAAGTGGTCGCCGCGCGCATATTTATAATAGGTATATTTTCGATACCTAAACGGGGAGTGACACAGGCCTGCTAATAGCAACGCTAGTAATTTAACTACACGACTTTTAATGCATTTAAGAATCGTTCTTTTTAACAATAGTGTTATATGTCTGTTATGCATTTTGGTTCTCGTATTTATTAGCACGAAGGCAATCGAACGATTTGGAACGTGTAGTCATGTGAACAGCCAGCCCCGGAAGGGTCTCACAACAGTTGCAACGCAACGCACTTTTCTTTCCTCAGTAAAAAGTTTTGAGATCACTGTTCACATCACAGATCACAGTTTTCGGGGGTAGGCCTAGGTAGAGGCTCTATTTATGATCATAATACATAGTTTAATTCGCACACACTTTCATACATACATACATACATACTCACACACATGCACACACACTTATAAACACACCCTTGATGCGTGCTAACATTATTCTGTAATTTTGTTTTAACTTTTTAAAATTCTGTACATGTTATTTTTCTATCCGTAAAGTGGAGATCCATAATAAGTTATTTTTGCTACATTGCTTCCTTTTAAAACTTTCTTGCCGTGCATTTTTTACTTTTTTAAAAAATGTTGTAGTATATAATATCCATTCTGTTTTCTCTAAACATAGTTGGCAGTAAGTAATAGTTTATAGATTCCACTAAATTTTCTTTTAAAAGAAGAGTACATTCTCATCTTTTTAATTAGCTTTTTTTTTTAATAGGATCTAACACCGTCGTCATCATCAGTGTTGGTATGTAGTGTATGTATGTGTATTTGTGTATTATGTATGTATGTTATATATGTATGTATCTGTAATATTCTAATGTAAGGTATATATTATAAGACATATTATATGGTGTACGAGTAAGTACACGTACAATTTTGCTGCGTCGGCGTCGGTCGTCGCCCTACTTTATAATATTAGTTATTAATTATAAAAGCGAGTCGATTTATGACTCATTGCCATTAACTACGCGGACAAGCATCTAAACAACTTAAACTTGTAACTTTACTAATAAACTTTTTAACTACAAGGATTGTGTGGTTTTATAGTCATCTCAACTAACGACCTACGACCATACATCCTTTTTGGTCCTTCGAGCAACAAGACATAGTGAGTCGTATCCTTCCATACGTTAGCGAATCGGTTTAGCTGGCTTTCCACAAGCGGAATCCCCCAGTTAAATTGAGAAGGCGCAGATAGCGTATAGGAGATTCTCGCTACGTCAACAGAGGACTGCGCGCTCTACGTGGTCTTCGTGAACTAACTACCTACAGAAAACTACAGTCAACTTAACTTCAACTAAAACTACAACTTCAACAATGGCCTTAAACTTTGAAGAAATCGTAGCACGTCAAGATGAATGCTTCGGTAACATCAAGAAACTCTGCGTTAACTACAAGAAAGATGGATTGTTGAAGTTTCATTTTGATGCAGGAGAGTATGGTGAGATTTTTGGCATTCTTTACAAGATTTTCTCGAAAAACATTGTTTATTTCCATGACTGTACAAGCAGTTTTTGCATACTTGCAATTTCGAAACAGTGTCATTCCGTCCGTCTGGGCTCATGCTCAGGAATTTGTCACATTGCATTAACACATGACTAGTTGTTTTGCAGAGCGGGCATGTTTTTGCAGTCATGCAGTAGGTTTTTGGCGTTATTTCGTGCTTGTTATAGTGCGTTGACCTGTAGGCATTCTGACCTTTATAATTGTTATTGAATCTTGGTTGTCCAGCGTATGTTGGTCTGTTGTTATATTTATAAGTAGTATAATTATTGAAGTTCGAAGGCTTGATCGACGTAACATGTTTTTGATTCTGGTTTCGCTGCATTGTTTCGTATGCCATGAATTTAGTTTCTAGGAACTTTATAAATTCTTCAAGGTTGGGAAGAGCTCTTGGTGACTCCAAGTCTCTTATATAATCTCCGTACGTTGCGCTGTCAAGTTTTTGGCTGATGAGATGGACGATAACCGGATCCCAAGTTGTTATGTCGAGACCAATGTTCGTAAAGCCGTTTAAGCATTCCAGTGTGACGTCATGTAATTTCTTGATGTTAAATGCGTTTGGCTGTTGAATTGGCTGTTGATTGAGGAGCGTATTCATAAATGATGTAAATAGCAGTCTCTCGTTGTTATATCGATGTTGTAATATATCCCAACAGGAATCGTAGTTTTCAGTGCTAATCGCGAGATGTTGGATAAGTTTTTCAGCTTCACCCTTGAGTTTCGACTTCAGCAGCTGCATCTTCTGAGATTTAGATAGAAGAGGATTGGTGTGTACGCTTTCCATAAAAAGATCTTTGAACGACCACGACATTTACCACTACACAATGTCATCTGTATTATGCGTGGGAGCACTAGTTCTGGTCGTTTACTTCGCATTAAGGAAATGTCGGAAACCAAAGAAGAAATATACGGCGAACCAGGCCCAACAAGAACCTGCAGATTTGCGAGGAATCGAACTGCAAGAAATGAAACGTCACCGGTGCACTCCTGCACCGGAGAAGAGGCGCTTCGATCTTAACTTCGACTAGCGATTTTATATTTTATTCGTACTTTATATTAATTTCACGTTATAACTTGTGTTCTTTGCTTTGTAATAGATGCTTCTCCTCATTCCTTTTTTTCTCCCTCGGGAACATGTACGAGTAAGTACACGTACAATTTTGCTGCGTCGGCGTCGGTCGTCGCCCTACTTTATAATATTAGTTATTAATTATAAAAGCGAGTCGATTTATGACTCATTGCCATTAACTACGCGGACAAGCATCTAAACAACTTAAACTTGTAACTTTACTAATAAACTTTTTAACTACAAGGATTGTGTGGTTTTATGGTCATCTCAACTCACGACCTCCGACCATACATATGGTATATATCTATTATACTATATGTATATTAAATGTAAGTAGATATATTGTGTTGTAAATTTATTGTTTTATTTTTTACGCCGCAACCATTTTTCTGTTTTTCCCTATGGTTGACTGGGAGAGAACGTTTTTAGCGTTAAGTCCGCCAATTGTAAAACAATTTTTAATTGTGGATCAATAAAGTTTTATGAATGAATGAATGAATGAATAAAATGATAATATATGTAAAGTGCTGTTGATTCTGTAAAGAATAAATAAAAAAAAATCCTGGGGGGTTAGTTCATAAAATAATACGTTAGTCGTCCGATAGTGACGTCATATTTCCATGTCAAACCAATTTAGACTTTATCATTATACGTTTGTGCTCAATGTTGCTCTACACTGAAACGCGGATACGCAGTAACGTCTGTCTTATGTACCGCTTTTGAAGTAACCCCCCTGACTTCGCTTGATGAATGTAAAAATTTGAAAATTCCTATATTATTTGTTTGGTAGTTAAGTATGTATAAAGCCACAGATGAAAACATAAACATTAAGACCACATAAGTTGTATTACTTAATGATAACATGCGACCCGCACGTGATGCGATTCATATGCGATCATCGCAAAAATAAAAACTAAATAGAAGCGACCACCCTGGCGTAGTGGTCACTATGCTAGTCTGCCACCCAGAGGTCCCGGGTTCGATCCCCGGTCAGGGCGAGTTGGAAAATGGCTTTTTTCAAATTGTCCTGGATCTTGGATGTTTATCTATATTTGTATTTGTAATAAAATGTAGTATCGTTGAGTTAGTATCCCATAACACAAGTCTCGAACTTACTTTGGGGCTAGCGATCAAACGAAACAGGGAGATAAAGGAGGTAATTTCCAACAAAAAATCTTTCCCCAGCATGGCCATAACTTCATTGCAAATAAGTGCTCTTAAAGTGAGAAGTAATTTTTTGTAACGCTTTAAAATTTACGGAAAAAAAATCATTGCTCGTTAAGTTTGATACCAAGAGCTGCAATACAATTTTTGTAGTATTGATACATTATCGACTCATAATACAACACCTTTTGTTTTATTGTTTTTAATCAATTTAATTTTTTACTGATTAAATTGTAAAAAAAACTCGGTAGTTTCATTGAAAAAACTAAAATAATTCATATCTTTTCGTGCAATGAAGTTATGGCCATGCTGGGGAAAGATTTTTTGTTGGAAATTACCTCCTTTATCTCCCTGTTTCGTTTGATCCACGACTTTTTGGCCACCCTGTATATTTATTTACTTGGGTGGTCGATATTTACACAACGGTAGCCAGCCCTACTTTGGACCCCGAAAAAGAGATATGTTAAAAGTTTAACGCTAATGTCTGTCTGTGGCGTATTTGTTCTCGAACAGATGGACCGATTTCGATGCGGTTTCTTTCACGTGAAAGCACGTTCTCTTGCGGTCGTATTCGGCTATGTTTGATGAAAATCGGTTCAACCGTTTAAAAGTTATTGGGGTTTAACACTTGAAAGTCGGGGTTTTTTAGTTTACCTAGCAAATAATAGATTGCGCAACGGATATCAATTGGAATAGTTAGTTTACTCATCACTAGATGGTGTTCTTGAAAATCGGGGGTCTTTTTAATTTGCCTGGCAAATAAACTTGATGGAATACAGTGTCACTCAAAGAACATTTTTGGAAAACTGTGGTGTGTGACAACCCTCCTAGGCATATTCCAACATGCCCTGGACCTTTACTTTAAAAGAAGCACGACATTCGGACGTGCAGTGACAAGCAATATACAATATGTAACAAAAACCCTGTCCGATCCTTGTAGGAGCAACACAGACAGTCAATTTGAACTACTTTTCCTATGGAACCAATGCTTGAAACTCGAAAAATAAATCGACATTTTCATACAAAAGTGTTCGGCCAGCCCGGCAATTTGTATGAAAATGTCATTTTCTTCTAATTTCAAGCATAGGTCCCATAGAAAAAGTTGTTCTATGGGACCTATGCTTGTTGTGTCTGAGTTGCTCCGTCAAGGATCGCACAGGGTTTTTGTTACATATTGTATAGCACTAAGAAGTGACGATAAAGTCTGATTTGGGTTGACGTTGTAATAGAACAATCGGACGACCTCAGCAGGGTTGCAGGACGCTGGAAGTAGGGATTTCAATCCGGTCTCATTTTCAATCCGGCTGGATCCAAGCGGATCTGGTCATCGAATCCGGTGTATTGGTACCTGATCTAGTAAGTGTAAATTGATGCCGGATCCGCTGGATTACCAGATTCCCCTAGCTGGAAGCAGGCCACTTCCGATCAGTCGTTTTAGAAATCCTTGTGGAAGACCTATGTCCAGCAATGGAATTCCTGTGGCTTATATGATGATAATAAATTACTGCCGTATTATTTTACAATGTAAAGGCTCTGGTTGGATATAAATCTAGAACCTCCGGAATGGCGAACTACCCTAAAAATAATAAAAAAATCAAAGAGTTCGCTCTTGAGCCGAACAAAGGAGTTGGCACACTTATACGCGTGTGCATCTTCTGTAGCCTATTTAGTGTTGTGCAAATACTCTAATATTAGATATCAGTCGGCGACCTCTAGCCGGAGAAACAATACCGGTTTGACGACACCGCGACACAAACAAACACAATGCCGGGAATTCTAACAGAACCTCTTATCATATCTAATCAACTACCTATATTTTTAAAAATACAATCACATATTTTTATAGCTTTGTGAGATGGCTAGATGACTATCTTGACGACAACAATATCTGGCTTGAGCTTCATTTGCGTTAGCTTTAGTACTCTTACACCATCATAATTAGGTGTTAAAATATAGCATAATGAATTTTTAAAAGAAATATTAGCTAGGTTCAGACAAACTTTTTTTTTATATCCTGTTGGCTAAAGATCTTAAGGGGCTACCATTTTCCGGGTCCAATCCAAATAAAGTATTTGAAAGAAAACGGAGATATCATGTAAAATTTTGTATTGATTCTAAATCGGTTCATAAAATAGTTTAAAGGGTTATCTTGGGAGATAACTCTTCATCTATTTTACGAACTACTGTTTACAGTTCAAAGTGAGAACGTGAAGCCTTTCTACGCACATTAGCGAAAACGGCCACTTTTTGCTAACGTGCGTAAACAAATTCAGTTAGCCTCTTAACTAGTTAGCAGCTCATCACACGACTTTCCAAGGAGCGCGGTTTAGTATGTGAAGTATACAGATTCGGACACGTTTGCAATCTTCCTAATGACGTCACTACATTTTTCATGACTTCTGCCCAACAGCATGGTCATACGTTTGACGTATGACCATGCTGTTGGTTGTCCAAAACAAACAAGCTTCCTAAAGTTTCACATAACTACTTAATAAATGGTGTGTTGTGACAAACATTGCCTATAATGCGACTATCTTGATAAGACTGTGGTTCCAGGATTCCGTACCCAAATGTTAAAAACGGGACCCTATTACCAAGGTCTAAGACTCCGCTGTCAGTTTGTCTGTATCTCATGAACCGTATAATAGCACAAGACAGTTGAAATTTTCACAGATGATGTATTTCTATTGCCGCTGTAACAAAAAGTACTAAAAACAGAATAAGATACATATTTAAGTAGGGCTCCCAAACAAGAAACGTGATTTTTTTTAGACACAATGGAACGGAACCCTTCGTGGGCGAGTGCGACTCACACTTGGCCAGTTATTCTGCGTACTGTAACTATATCAATAGTTGTGCCGGATATACTGTATCGATGAGTGTAACAGGAAAACCGGTGCCGAGGTGACTCACTGCACTTTTACTTTTGCAAAGAATGCACCTGTGTGGGGACATTCGCCGCGGCTTTTGCTTTATACTCACGTATTTATTTATTACTAACTATAAATAAATATATAAATATACAGGGACGAATCAACACCGATTAAGCTTGCCCCAAACTAAGCTCGAGACTTGTGTTATGATCATGAGATACTAATTCAAAGATTACTATATTTTATAACAAATACATAGATTAGATAACTACCCAAGACCAGTAACATTTGAAAAAGGCAATTTTCCAACTTTCCAAGGCAATTTTAAACGGGGATCGATCCCAGAACCTCTGGTTGGCGGACTAGCATGGTGACCACTACGCCACGTAGTCATGGTGCTCGCAACCTAGTTTGCGTGAAATTTAAAAATGATGAACCCTGTTTTCAATAAAACAAAGCCTATAAGTTGCTCTGGGCTGAGATTAATCTATTTAGTTTCTAAGAATAGCGTGAACATACCAGACAGACATTTTTTTTCTCTTTTTTGTTTTCAGTTACTTTTCTTTCTCGCCAACTCATTTTTTCATAAATGTATTAAATGTACAGACACGCGATTTTTACTGTTTTATTATATATATTGACTAGCTGTTATGCGACTTCGTCTGCGCAAATTTTCAAAGTGTTCTTTTATTAATTTTAGCATTAATACAAACTAAGAAAAAATCCGTGTGCCGTTCCATTGTTTTATGTTGCAATTCCCTATCAGGGTTCATGTTGTACCTACTATTTTAAGAAGTGATAATGTGAAAAACAATTAATAGTTAAATTGAAATTGTATGGCAAAATAGGAGTCCTCCTAGGTACAAAGCTTCGCTCCCCTTTAAATCCCTTGTTTATAATTATGTGGAAAAGTTCAAATAAACGGATATCCTTACATACTTGGTACCTGGGGTTGGAGTATTTTTTGTACATCTTTTGAGAGGGATGATACCCATTGTATCCTCACTCACAGGTAACAGGTGGGTACATGAGAATAAATTCTTGATAGGCGAAGTAAAGCTGTGTGGTTTTCAGCAGAGTACAATACGAACACTCCAAGTTTTACCGTGGATGTCGTAGTCGACTTAGAAAATACAAGCCAAGCTTATAAACATCAATGAGACCTCTCCAATCCGTCTTGCTAGCGTGAAGAGTGTATGCAAAATCCTCTGGCTGCTCTGGCCAAGTATGGGTCCAGTACTACAGAGGTTTCATCCGACCTGACCATGATGACGCGAAGGAAAAACATTGAATATGCGTGATTTAAAAATTGAGCATACAACACAACATGACAGACAAAAATCGCTTTGTTACTACTATAATATGCAACGGATATATAAATCTTCATTATCTCAAAGGCGTTGACATGGCTCGTTTACGTCCAAGATTCTAGTCTTGACGTAGAGAGGGCGAGAAACGAGAAGGAACATAGGTGCCAGGAAGAACCAGGTATAACTAAATGAAACAAATAACTAAAGGAGAAGGTGAACGTCGTCGCAGAATAAGTACTAGTACTCACGTATAGAAGTCTTACTCAGAAAGAAATTCAAAGGAATATCTCTACTTAATGTGGTTAGCGCTATGGTTAAATTTAGCTCGCGTCAAAACTCCTCACCTCAACCAGAATAAAGAAAATAAAATTGTTTCAACTTGCATTCGATTGAAATTTATTTATAATGAATCGCGTGTGAGTTGTGAACGCGTTACAAATCGATCAAGTTCTATAGATCATACTATACATACATATTTCCACGCCTGTTTCCCATGGGGGTAGGCAGAGACTATAGATTTCCACTTGATACTATCCTTGCAAACCTCTTTTGCTTCGTCAACACTCATTACTCTTTTCACACATGCTCTCCGGTCATACTATACTATATCATACTGTAGAACTAGAAAACCTTGCGACGTGTGACCCACTTACGACAATCGGAACCCGACATCGTACATTTAAAGGGTATTATGCCCATAGAATAGCACATACTATATGTAATATATAAGTAGTTATTGCGGCTTGGACACAATCCATGTGATGGGATGGGCGGCAGCGATTTTGCTCATTAAACGAATGAATGAATAAAAACTCTTTCTTGCACCTATACAATAATAAAATTTTCACAATTGAAAAAAATATATATACACATAAATATCTTGGAATGCATTGCCCGAGGACTTCAGACAAATCTCCAGTAGACATGTATATAAGAAATAACTGGCCAAGTGCGTGTCGGGCCACGCGCAGTGTAGGGTTCCGTCGTTGCGAATGCCCACTTTAAGTTCAAGCCACTAAAAACTATTTCTATTGTATTTGTATGAATTTTTCCTTTTCCGAGTAAATTTGATGAGTTGGTGGCTTATAACTTTTTAATTTGTAAACCCTACTTAGCTCTGATAGTTTTCCTTTAAACTTCGTCATTATTCTACTGCTGTGAATGTTTTCACATGTCCATGTATAACAATTTAATAGATAGAGGGGGGGGGACACTTGACTCTAACAAAAATTTGCAATATAAAACCAAATATTTCAGTAACGGATTTCGAAACTACATATAAGGATTCCTTGTTTACTGGAAAAAAAAAGGTGCATAATTTACTTTTTGTAAGCATAAACAATTAGCAGAATTCACCGTTTCTTACTATTTTCCATATTTAAAGTTTTTAAATAAAATAAATAAATAAAAAAAAATAAACTAATTCACTACAGGTTGGCCACAAATGCCACAATCAATGTTTAGCGTAAAAGAAAACAACCCATTTTACCTCGCTGACTCAAAAGGAGGGTACGATACAATACAAAAAAAATGCATTGCACCAAAATGCATTTACATATTCAGAATACTTATAAAATAAGGATAACTTAATTATATGCTATATTTTTCACGGGCATGTTTGTACCTATATTTCCATTATGACCTCCTGCACAGGCGCGGTCCGAAGGGGGGGGTCACAGGGGACATGACCCCCCCTCCCAAAATCTAAGGTCAAATTGAAAAATGTCAAAAATTTGCTAAATCATAAAAGGAAATTTCTAGCTATCCCCTAACAGCGATTTTATAGTTTGCTGACATCTAGTGGTGTTTTTACGCAATAATGTTTATTTTATTTCAGATACCTATTTCTTATTAGTGTAGTGAGTGACCCCCTCCAAAATTTCAGGCTGCGACCGCGCCTGCTCCTGAAACCACGCCTAGACCGATTTTGAAGAATGAGGTGTCATTAAAATTATATTCTCTAGTGTCATGGCTAATACCTATATAACTTTACCTGACTGAAAAGAGTAATGATTATATGATTTAAGTTCGTTCTCACTCAGTCGGGTTTTTTCCTCTGGTTTTAAAAGTCAATTGGGTATACTTCATTTGGTTAGGTACCTATTTAAATTAATGTAAACAATCTTTCGTCTTTTCATATAAATATACACTTACAATTTCATATCTTCACACATTACAAATTAAGTACTATGTAATCTACAATTTATAAATTGATTGATTTAAAATTTGCAAAGGAATTGATGTATAAAGTGTATTTGTTCATAAAAAGACATGTCAAGATTGTTTACCTTTATTTAAGTACCTAAAGAAATGGAGTATAGGTACTTTTAACTCTTGAACGCCATTATTGTATATAATATACATATAAAATACATATAATCGTATCGTGTCGTATATAATATACATATAAAACATAGTTGGAAGTAGCTAAATGCACTTCAAAGTGCATACAAAACCTTGCAGCGGCGTGTGACCTACATAGACGGACACACATGACAACACATTATGGCCATAGAGCTAGTTGTATCTGGTTTGCAGCCAAATGGGGATATCTGTTTTTTTCGCAATTTAAGAACCGAACTGTCTCACTTAGAGATTTTATCGTCAATATGTAAAAAAAATAGTTTTTGAAAAAGAAAAATCATTTCTTGTACAAGATTTTATTGTAAGGCTAAAGTACTTATTAAGACGAATGAAATAAGCCCAAACTCGATGGAGTTCCGTCGTTTTATCACTGAGTTCCATAGACCACCTTCCGTCTCCGAGATCAGACTCTAGACATCGTCTACCATAAAGTGCTTGTCAAGACAAATCAAACGAGTCCTTCTCAATGAGGTTATGTTGTTTTATAATTGAGTTCCGTCGAATATCTCCCGGCTCCATCATCAGAACAGCTCATTGACTCTATAATATTGTATCGTCATCCGACGTACATTAGTATGCAAAACCTCAGCTCAATCGGTTGAGGATAACTAGTAAAAAACATAGTTTTAAGATTCGACCTAAACAAACATCATACAAACATACAATACATGAGTACATAAAAGATACATTGCAAGTTAAATATAAGCTTTTAAAAATAAACAAAAATATATAATAGTTAAAAAAAATATCAGATTTTTCGTTTCTTGCCTAAATATATTATTTATATTTTATTCTAAAACAACAGAATACAGATTGGAAAAATGTGTTTCAAAAAAGTCTGATGGCTTAAAAAAATTATCTCATAAACATATGGTTTTTGTATGGGAAAAACCATTCGTTTAGGTTACTCCGCGTTTCAGAAATCGCACTTCTGCTCTTAACAAAACAACTTTGAATAAAACCAGCCAAGTGCGAGGCAAGGGTTCCGTACCAATATCTACAAAAAATTACGTTTGTTTTATGGGAGCCCCACTTAAACATATAAGTTTATTATGTTTTTAATATTTGTTATAGCGGCAACAGAAATATATCATCTGTGAAAATGTCAACTATATGACAGACAGACGGACGGACAGCGAAGTCTAAGTAATAGGGTTTTACCCTTTGGGTACAGAACCCTAAAAAGTGTTTCATTAAAGTCTGATGTTGACAAAACACCTTTGAAAAAGTAATTGAAAATTAAAGAAGTCATGATTGGATATAATTAAAGAAGTCAAGATCATTAAACCAAGTAAGTCGTCGGCATATGAAGTCATTTGTGAAGTTATCATAAAATCTTAATTTATACAAAGGACGAGCAAAGTCGCCGAGGAGTCAAACAAGAGTCATCAGTCAGACAGACATCATAGAAACAAATAACAAAAACTTGATTACTAGGTAAAGGGTTAATTTAATGTCATACAAATTTTTTACTCCAGATGATAACACCCCTTGTTTGTCGGGGGTTAATGGGTGTTATAAATTTGACGTGTCTTTTACTGCGACTGCGACTACGACTGCGCCAGAAGGAGAGTTATGTTTTTCGAGAGTATGTATATATAAGTGTTTGGCACGCTCTGCAGCCTGAACGGCTCGATGGACTTTAGCTTGAGAGCTGTCGTTGGATTCTTATTTACTGTGAGAGTGACACTTGATATGTCAAATTAAAAAAAAACCAAAAGGCCGATTTTTGGCGCCGAATTCAAATATTTGGCACGCTCTGCAGCCTGGACAGCTTGATGGATTTTAACTTGAGAGGTGTTGTTACATCAAAATATAAAATAAAAACTACAAAAAAAAGGCAGCCGGATTTTTTGTTTTTGTAATAATTTCTTGTTACAAGTTTTTATTTAAAATTGCAATAATAAAAAAACTAAATAAAAAAAGGCAGTCTGGTTTTTGGCTTATGTAATAATTACTTGTTTGCTAGAAATCTTACTTGATAGAGATGGTTCTTAGATACATAACATAAATTCAACATTATATTTAATTATAATTTTGACCTATAGGCAATCAATATTAACCAAGTATAGACGCTATTGTTGTATTTTCTCTGGAGAGGTCTTGATCGAGATGGTTCTCAGTTACGTTTGATGGAAATCGGTTCGGCTTAAAAGTTATGGCGGTTGAAAGTGGAGGTGAGCAACCCAAACTATGCATATATGCCTGAGTATCCAAATGGGTTAAATTTGTAGAATAAGAGTATTAGTCTTTTAATGAACATCGGTTCAGCCGTGCAAAAGTTATTAGGGATTATAAAGGCCAAATCCTCCCTTTTTTGGGAGAGGCCATTCAGCAAGAAGCTTAAATAAGCTGGTAAAGAACTACAGATATCTAGACATCATCATTTCAGCCGCATTTTGTTCACAGCTGGACATAGGCCTGTAGATATCTAGTAATGCACTAGTAATAGTCGGTCAACCGCGTACTTTTCGTTTAGTGGCACAAGGCCGCGGCGTTGCTCGCATGTGACAGACTGACACACATACAATATGTAAAGACTAGGCGCTATAAACAAACGGTGCGCCACCGAAGGCAATGTAAACACCATATTGACTCTTGGCATTATGAATATGGCCTGTACTGTGGATTCTGTTATATGGGCTCAAGTTAACTGTACGTAGTTAATCCAATACCATCAATTGAGATTGAGGACAAATGCCTAAACCAGAGGTTCCCAAACTTATTTTGTCAAACGCCCACTTTAAAAAATCTGTTATTTTGTAGCGCCCCCCATTTTTTTCACCATAAAAACCTGAATCACATATTTGTCTTTCCTGTAGTTTAATTCAACCTATATTCTAATTAGACTTTTTTACAAGAGAGAGCAATAATAATACATACACCAGTACATTAGAGTATCTTTTATAAAAAATAACAATAATCAACATTGTTAATTTTAAATAAAAAAATAGCAATAATAATACAATTTTACAATAATAAAGAGTATCGGAAGTGGGGACCTCACCTGCAAAACTTTAAAACACGAAATTTTTTTAGTGTTTGATTCCTTTAACGATATAAATAGCGTTGTGAACGCATTAAAATAATAAATATTAATTACATTTTTAGTTTATATTTGTACAAATATGAAACTAATAAATGGATGTTGTGTAGTAAGAGGATTTTAATTTCAGTGAAATTTAAAATATGAAATAGCTGAAGTTATAAATCACTCATTGCTTAAATCACATCAGCGCCCCCCAACTTTATTCTGGGCCCGTTACCGCCCCCCTTAAAGCCTCCAGCGCCCACAAGGGGGCGTTATCGCCCACTTTGGGAAAGACTGGCCTAAACCAATATATTGTAAAAAAAAAATTGGGTATTTTCCTGGGTCAAAAATAAATTATTTTGTACTGTTATGAAAATAAAACATCGCAAAATAATGTTACTTGTACTTTGAACATATGGATTTCGAAGTCATTTTAGATTATTTATTGCAGAAAAACTGATAATAAGAGCGCTATTCGACTCCAAGAAACTGTTACGTCATCTGCCTGTATTTTATACAAATCCCATAGAAAATATTTGTTTTGACGTTTAGAAAAAAGTATCTGATTTGACTTGCTGGAAAATAACGGATTTAAACACCTGCCATGCTTGAATACACACATACATATTTTCACGCCTGTTTCTCATGGTAGTAGGCTGAGACTATGGATCTCTACTTGCTACGGTCCTTGCAAACCTCTTTTGCTTTGTCAACACCGACGACGACCTCTGTGGCGTAGTGGTCACCATGCTAGTCCGCTACCCAGAGGTCCCGGGTTCGATCCTCGGTCAGGGCATGTTGGAAAATGGCCTTTTTCAAATTGTCCTGGGTCTTGGATGTTTATCTATATATGTATTTGTAATAAAATATAGTATTGTTGAGTTAGTATCCCATAACACAAGTCTCGAACTTACTTGGGGCTAGCTCAATCAGTGTTATTTGTCCCTATATATTTATTTATTTATAACACTCATTACTCTTTTCATGCATGCTCTCTGGTTATGAGTACTCCTTACGTCACCTTTTTCAGAACATCTGCAATTTGGTCGCAGAATGTTCATCGAGGTCGAGCGGGTTTGGTTCTCCCATCCACATCTGCACGATAAATATTTTTAGTTTGTCTTCTTTCATCCATCCTCTCAACATGTCCAAGCCACATTAACATTCCCTTCTCAATTGTTGTCACTACACCCTCTTTCACCCCACACTTCTCAATGTATGCTGGAATTCATGGAAAAATATCAAGGAAAAAATACACAAGAAGGAAAATGCAAAGACAAACATTCTTTATCAGCATTAATTAAAATCAAACTTTGAACAACATTACAATAACACTGCTTTATCCTAGCTCTGATAAGGTCTTTATGTGAGCCACAACTACAAACTACTTCATTCACAAGCTTCATTTAAATAATTTATCAATGGTTGCACAGCGGATACACCTCTGATCTACATACAAAAGGAGTTTCCTCTCAGCATTGGTTGTTACAATAAAGATGGAAGGAATGAGAAAATTGGAAGACATTTTGCACCAACCTCGTACAAATAAGTGGGAAATGGTAAGGAAGAAGAAATCAGTCGCTCTGAGTAAAAAACCAGTTACCTCATCAAATCACCTACGTTAGGTAGCGGACCCCTGGCTCTGAAGCGTTACTACTGAGGTTGCAACCAGGAATACACTCGGATAGTGATGAATGGTAAGGAAGAAGTGGTTGTTATAAAATGCCAATTTATTGTACGTTTTAGAAGGTTTCTCTAAAGAAAAGTTCCAGTTTTCATCCCGTATTTATCACATAATATTTATTTATAATCAAGTTTTTTTTTACCTGCACTGCAGGAGCACGACCCTCTTGTACTACAAGAGCCACACTTGGCCAGAGCAGCCAGAGCATTTGGCCTACACGCTCCATGCTGGCCAGACTGGTTAGAGAGGGCACACTGATGTACACAAGTATAAGCTTTGTTTATATTAAACTATATTGCTAGATTTCATAAGTCGCTTTCAAAGACAAGGGAACACTTGGAGTGGTCCTATTCTACTCTGCTGGAAAACACACGGCAAATTATTTAGTTAGGCAAGTTTCATTTTTGTATTTTGCATATTTACAAATAGGTACTAATGTATGAACCCTGAAAGAATTTGCTGCCGCGTGCAAAACAGGCTGAACAAAAGATTCTAAAACATTCTAGACTTATTCATATGACAACCAGCGTAGACATAGTTGAATGACCTAGAATGATAACAAGTGGAGCCTGAACAGTGATTGTTTATAATAATCACTGATAGGACCTAATTAGAATTTATAGTCTGGGATCATGAGGTCACTCTTGGTGGTCTGCAATGAGATCTACACTACATTAACCCATAAAATTTTTCATTGAAGTTCATAATGATTCAACTGTGGAAAACGAGTTATTTAATATCCGGTTAAAATTAATATGATGTAGGTAGGTATATGCAATTTCTACAGTAAAGCGTTTTGAGTCCTATCAAGTCTACACATCCAAAAGAGATGCCAATAGAAAATATGATAAAAATATGGGCAAACTTCTTTAATAAAGTTATAATAAATAATAATTGTGATAATTGAAACACATAAACATAAATAAATATAATCATGCTGATAAAAGCAGTATAAACATGATTGCAAATGACTTGGCGTATTAACCTCGTTCATTCAATAGCCAATTATTTCTCTGTATTGCATCATCCATGTGCAGAGTACTTTTGTGTAAGATAATATTCGGAGACTTTTGAGATAATTCTGATAACAGTAGTCTTCTTCTTCTCCCTAATCTTTATTCCACTGTTTATTTAGGTTCAGCACAGCGGTGAGTTTTTCCATTTTGTTTTATCTCCAGCCAACATGTCCATTACTCCGTTTCTACTCATATCTTACTTTACACATTCCATCCTGATATGATAATAGTAGAGCAAATAGATAGGAAGTAATAATAAATTATGAAGATATGCAGGTAATAAATAGTAGCTCTAAAATCAGTTGTAACTTCGTAATTGATTTATGTCATGCTACACATAAACATCTCATTGCCAGTTAACTTTGGCAAGAAAACTGGTTTTATTAATGTCAATCGACATCATCAAAATGCAATAATAAACTTAGGCACTATAAATGGGAACACTATTTGTGTAGATTTTTCTAATGTGCTGCAGTTTCACAATTTTTATAAATAAATAGACATGTGTTTATTTGCTTGTGAGAGGATGACGGGTGAAATTGCCGAAAACTGCAATGGGGACTTGCAAAATCTCATGGCTGAGGAACATCCGATGATGGACTAGTATCAAAACGGTAGGACTACTGTTCAGGCTCACCATGGACAAATCAAGATTTAAAGAGCTGACTGCCAATCTTTAGGGATAAAGCGGCACCTAAAGAAGACAGGATAACACACAAGTCATATGTAACATTAGAGCTAAGAATGAGGTACGTAAACAAAACTAAACTTATGCCAGCATTGCAAAATTCCTTTGCCTGTATGTCATTGATGACCAAACCTAAGTAATAAAATTGGAGGTAGATTCAGTCCGTATAATGACATCACTAGAAAACTGTAAACAATTGCATGTGATGCATTCATTACTCATTTAGTTTATTTTCAGAGGGTACATGTCACATGCAACAAAAAAATAATACAACTGTGTTCTGAAACCGCATATACATTTTAAAAGAAATAGTAACAACAGAACATAAGTTTGTATGGGTATCTGTCAATGTTTACTTAGTCAAAAATATGGAGAGCCACATGTGTCAACACAGATATCAATAGTTGAACCAATAAGATTTTTTACACAAAATTAAACAACAGGTGGGTAAATGATAAACAAATATGTTTGTTTACAAACACAAAGCTAATGAGAACGTGTAAACAGCGCGTTATCAGCGGTGACACATGTTTGGGCGCGCACTCACCTCTTGGGGAGCAGCATGGCGGCGGCGCCCTTCCGCTGGAACACGCCGTCCACCAGCACTCCATTCTTGCTGTTGCACGTCAGGTAGAACTCCGGGTGGTCGTAGAATAGCTCCAAGTGGCGCCGCGATATGAAACTAGAGTGTCCCATGTTCACATCCACCTGACCGCGGCTCGAGTTGCGCCCGATCACGACGCGCTTCTGTCGGATGAAGTACTCGAAGTCCCGGCCGTCCAGCCGCGCGATCGCCAGCGGCGCCGGCTCCTGTGCCCACTGCACTTTGGACGGCGACGGCGGCGCCGACTTCAGGGACAGAAGCGCCCATGCGTCGCTCTCCGAGCTTCGCGTGAACTGAGTCTGGGCCATGTCAGGCGCGCGAGTATCGTATCACCAACGCTGTCTCGCGGGGCGTGAACGCCTTGCACGAGGGCACATCACAAACCCGCCGCGAGAACCGCCACCTCTGCGTCGCGACCCGGATATCCGGAACCTGCCGAATCCGTGCCTACTCTACTATTTGAGGTTACAGACGGGACGCACATGCGCAAAGTTTCGACTTGTGCGGTAAACAAGAATTATATAAACCACCACACCACCACGTGATAAAACTGTATACATATACCTAGTCCGGAACTATGGATCGATACTATTCCGTACGGTAATGCCGTCTATGGACGAAATATTAACCTTTCGGGTGTTGCACAACAGAATTTTCGCAATAGAACCGAAATTAGACACTAAAGTAAACACGAGGCGAGAACAAAAATAACCAAAAACGTCAGTCAGTTCGGCTTACGCAGTTTACAAGTCCGGTGCGCCATCTATGCAACACACCAACAAATTGATCGAACTTTTCTATTGTTTCTTTATACGCAATACAATGCAGTGAAATATTTATTTCATAGATTCATTTTCCAAAGTAATATATTTCTTTTTCCAATTCGTAAGTAATTTTTTATTTGTATAAAACGCCAAAGTTAGAAGAGCTAAAAAGGCTTTACATGTATTTAAATAAACAAAGGGTACGGGTACGGGATTGTTACTAAAGACTTGAAACGTAGAACGAATCGTGATTCGTCGTGCTAGTGTTGCTATAGATTAAAAAGAATGCCATGTAGTAAAAAAGCTATTACCCTAAGCGCTTATTAAACTATCCGATTTAGGAAACAGGAAGATGTAATCGCAGTTAGCACGGTAAGCTTCCTAGTTAGTCAAAATGTAAGTATCAATCGCTCTGATGCTTAATCGTGTTCTGGTTTGGCACGAAACATACTGTGTTTCGTTACATACTGTTCCATACAATTTAACTGAGTGGCTCGGGCGCTTGCTCAGGGCGGTTGCTATGTTTCGTGCCTTAGGACAGTGTATTGCAGCGCTACGATTTAGGACGCTTGTTGCGTTTTGTTCGCATAAAAGTATTTTTTCCTTATGCTTGGGCCGCACCTGCGTCTATCGTTCCGAAGCAATGCGCGGTGAAGCTTCGTACGTTTTGTACACTAACAAGTTATCGCGATAAAGCTGTGGTCATATTAGCGTCTAGATTTAGTCATATTAATGAATGTTGGGAAAAAACTTAGAATGTTCCCGCACTGATCGTAAAAGCCGATTGAGGGAATGGGCGAATTTAATTATGTAATTAGGCGATGCGGCTAGCAACTTATTACTATTTTTTTTTTCCATCTTACCGATCATAATCACGCTAAGCGTGGCTTTGGGTCTAACAGCGCTGGGCTCTGTTAACCCCGTCAGGGATAAAGACGTGAACATGTTTAAAGAATTTATTATTAGTATCGTTTTCCACATGAATATAATATTACATTCCTTGTGAAAATGTTACTTTGACCTGTTTCATGTGATATTTGACTATATTTCAACTGCCATAACTTGTAACTCGTCCCTCTTCTCGACGTTCGTATTTCTTACTATTTATTACGGGAGCGAACGTCACGAAGATAGACAAAGATGGACAGAAGTGCCATTTTTCAAACGTGGAGTCACCTAAACGAATAGTTTTTCCATACAAAAAACCGTTCGTTTAGCGACTCCGTTTAATCCGTCCGTTTAATGTGTAATTTACACATAATAATACACTCTTGGCAAGAAAGAGAGACTTTATTCAAGTCCAATGCACAGGCAATAAAGACGAAGGTTTTAAATCAAAAATACAATGGTCTCGTGGGGAGTGCAGCTACGTCATCAACTAATCGTTTTTCAAATTTGAACATAATTACAGGACCTTAAGAATATAATTGATACAATGAACTAGTCTCGTGTCATGGGATAGTGAAAAACTAATAACATCGAAAAATGAAATATGTCAAGTTTGTGTTTTGCGATTATAGATCTTTTTGCTGTAGTTTGGCAGTTAGTAAGGGAGAAAATCGTATGGGATCTTAAATCATTTTATGGCATGGAAGGGAATCAGTTGCAAACGTGATTTGATTATTTTTTGTAATCAATACTCATTTAGTTTATACATTACATTGACATTGCATCGATTTTTCAGAAATTACATTTAAATAGAAAACAACGTTAATAAAGTAAAAACATACTTACAAATGAAAGATTATGCCATCTTTTAGAAGATTAAATGTGTTTGACCTCAACGAGAAAATTGCATTACATGGCATTTTTAACGGACTTGTAGACTTCTTTTAGATGCTTTACCGATTCACATAATGAGCATAATCGATTACGCAACTAATTTTTATGACCGTATTAGATTTTTGATGTTATACTTTGGCAGAGGAGAACGCGCAGGTGCCTTACCTGCGCGTTCTTCTTTGTATTATCCTGTATTATATGATCTAAGCATCAGAGTTGAATGTAGTAGTTTATTTCTGTATAATGTTGCAACACTTGCAACACTGGTTCGTGCGTTCGTCCATGGTTATGGTTCGTCTTTGTTTCTTTTTTTAGTCTATAATTTTGTCATAATGGTTGACGGCAGAGTGTAGATGTTGATTCTTCATTTTTTATTTGATGAGTGAGTAATCAGTATACTATTATTATATGTGATAATGTTAAAGCAACTTTTTGCAATATGTAATTTTTAATAAACCACATAATCATTTTCATTGAATACCCGAGTAGGTATTCAAGATGTGCGCGAAATTCAAATCGAAATAAAGTTGAAGGTTTTGAAAATCTGATTTGATTTTTGGAGAAGTACAAAGGTATTTTAGGTTTATCGAATATGTTAGTACGAAAACATTCCTTTCAATGTTAATTATAATGCGAATGCTTAGTTGAGACATTACATTTGCTACATTGCTCTTAAAATTATTTTCTCTTGTTCTTTTTACATTATTCTGCAAAAGTTGGTATTTGTGAGTTAAGATACTATGTTACTGATGATTACGATTGACATTCACCACCTGCAATAACATCCAACTTATGACATTGACCTTAAAATTCAGCACAATATGGTAGGTTATAGGCATTATTATTTTTTTTATTTTCAGTAACCCTTAATATTTTTATTAGGTGATCTATAATTTTGCTGTCTGATAAAGCCTCGTACATGCGATTCCATAAAACAAGAAATAGAATTTAAAAAAATATTTATTAAGATTATGACTAGATATTATCACATACATAGTCTATGTTCTTACTCAGTGGAATGAAGCTCTGTTCAATATTTTCATTACATTATTGACATAAACATTGATCTAAAAATAGTATACATATACCTAACAGCTGTTTCTCTTCTAAAACTGTTAGTAGAAATTGATCTGAAGAATAAGCATCTTCCTATTATAATTAACTTCTGTCTCATTGCTGGGCAAAGGTCTCCCCATCTCTTTCCAAATATCTCGCTCATGTGCCACTCCCAACCATTCCCTCACTAAAATTGTTGGAAGTCCTCACACCAATGCTTATTTAGCATCTTCTTGAAGATACTAAATAGTTAATAATGATAAGCTTGCAAGTAAATAGTTGACAAACTAGCATTATTTCAGATTCCTGTTGTCCATCTAATAATCCGCCCACATCTTTTCATGCATGATTAGTCTATTTGTATCTCGTTTTGCTATGCTCAGTCTGCCCCATAAGGGTATGATGTTATCTAAAAATTAAATTAACCCTATGTATGCCGAAAAATCAGACAATAGTTCAAACAATGCTTTCAAGCATAGATCTACACAACGGCATATGAGAGGTTAATCATACTGAGAGCTCTACTACAAGTGGCATACATATTACTCAAAGTTGTCCGTGCTTCCTTTGTCATCATTGTATGAAAGTCATAGCTTTGTCAGATAGGTACCTTTAGGCTGCTTAAAAAATCTGACACCAGCGTTGGCCACTTACATGCAAAAATACAATACAATTGTACTGAGAGTTGTAACATAAATAATAATACAGTAACTATCATAAAAAAATACCATAAATATAATGAAATTACAGGACTTAATCATCCAACTGAGTCAAACTCGCTACTCCTCGATTGATCCAATGTTTTTGTGGTATATCCGACAACAATGTGATGTACATGACAAAGTTACTCGAGTGCCCAGTTGTGGCCAGAACTCCTTTCCTCTCACTGGTCTTGTAGATGGGGCAGAAATAACAGGGGGGAGGATTGAACTCTGCAATGAGGGCCGGCTTGAACCATATTATGGGGATGGTGTCGAAGAGGATTTTGGGGAATGATTCGTCCAATTGCATGATCTCTCTGTTCCATCTTGCGCCTTCCAGGAACAGACCCTGTTGATGACGAGATTTTTATTATTTATAAATAAACAATATAAGATTACTCACCAAGGGTGATGGAAGAAATCTCTCAGATCACCCGATTGCGCCAGTAGGAGGGTATGGTTAGGTACTAAACTTTTATTACAAATTTTAAATGGCCAAGTGCGAGTCGGATTCGCGCACGAAGGGTTCCATACCATACCAAAGGGTACCATACCAAAAAAAATCACGCTTGTTGTATGGTAGCCACAAAGAAATATATTTTTTTTGGTTTTTTAGTAGGTGTTTGTTGTTATAGCGGCAACAAAAATTTCTAGCTATCACAGTTTATGAGATACAGCCTGTTGACAGACAGGCAGATGGAGGGACACACGGACAGCGGAGTCTTAATAATAGGGTCCCTTTTTTACCCTTTATCTATGGGTATATTTATTTATGGGTACGGAACCCTAAAAATCAACTAAATCAACATGCAAATGTTTTAAAAACATTACTTTTGAAGCAGATATAGTATATTTAAAAGTGGTTTTTAAATAAATATATTTATAAACTATCTATTTTTAAATAAAGTGCTCAAAACCTACTTCTGGTACCTAAAGGAAAAAATTTAGAGTAAACCTGCTCAGTCGAATAACTATTATTGCTAGATGGTCTGGTCAAAACCTACTTCTGGTACCTAAAGGAAAAAATTGAGAGTAAACCTGCTCAGTAGAATAACTATTATTGCTAGATGGTCTGGTCAAAACCTACTTCTGGTACCTAAAGGAAAAAATTGAGAGTAAACCTGCTCAGTAGAATAACTATTATTGCTAGATGGTCTGGTCATTGAGCTATGTCGGGTTGCCTTAAAGTACAGAATAAGTACTAGTACTCACGTACAGAAGTCTTACTCAGAAAAGAAATTCAAAGAAATATCTACTTGAATGTGGTCAGCGCTATGGTTTAATTTAGCTCGCGTCAGAACTCCTCACCTATTAATTTAGATACCAATACATCTTTTGCAAGCCAATTTAATTCTTATAACTCTGGACAAACGATTCATGTAACTGAATTTTCCCCTTTGAAGTGGTCGCCGTGAGGATAGTAATAATGTGGATATATTTTCGCTACCAAAACAGGGAGTGACACAGGTCTGCATTAGGTAGTTCGAACAATGTGACAACATTGTTAGCAATGCACACTCTGCTCCGGGCTGGTGTTGGGAGATGTCGAGAAAACAGAGTTAGGTGGAGTCACGCTGATAACATCCTTTGTGACTGCGGTGCCATTCAGTCGCTGGACCACCTATCGTGTCAGAATTGCCCTACGTCGTGTACCATCGAGGACTTATGAGGCTAACGACAGAGGGATCGCCGTGGCCACATACTGGTCAAATGTCATTTGAATTAGAAACTATACTGGAACCATTTTGACGCGACAAGAAGAATGCACACTCGCTACATTTTCATAAAATTTTACGACCATTAAATTTAAAACAAGCCAAATTGGTTGACATTTACAAAATGAATTACGTAAACGCCAAGGTAAACATTTGATAGATCGAAACAGAAACCTTTGCAAGGCATGCAAAGGTTTCTGTTTCGATCTATCAAATGTTGGTTGAAAATAAATTGATTAGGTATATTCCGGGCGAACGTTCGCGCCAAATCGATCATCGGCCAATATTTCAGTAGGAAATAATAAGTTGGCACTTGGTTGGCGTGTTTTACAACGATTCAAGGTCCTCGCCTTGTTGGATGTAAAATATTGGCTTCATGATAGGCGTACTACTTAAGACTTTAGTCTTGAGGATTAACGAAATAGTTAGGAGCTCGATAGCCTAGCGGACGTACGCGCTTCTTATAGAAAATCATCATTATCTGAGCGTATTCCCGGTTGCATCCTCAGCGGTAACGCTTCAGAGCCTGGGGTCCGCTACCTAACCTAATTTTGACAAGGTTACTGGTTTACAGCGTGACTGCCGTCTGACCTCCGCCACCTAAAGGGTAGACCAGAACCAATCCTTGGATAGGTTTGATGAGCAAACGCTAGATGGCGTTAGGGACCCACAGTTTAAACGTGCTTCCCAGTGAGTGGGATTCGAACCCACGACCTCCGTCTCACAAAGCGAACGCCTTGACCACTGGACTACAGAAGCAATTTCACTTCGTATAAAAAAAAGGCACAGATTAAAAAATAGTTTTTTTTTTATATATTTAAACTTTAAAGTGTACAAATGGTTATTCGGGTGCATAAGTCGTCAAACCAAGCGTGCAGTCGAGTCATTCATGCGCAGTGCGCACCACACAAGAGTAACTTACCCAAATGAACACACTGTGCTCATGATCCTGCTTATCCACCGCCTGAGTTTGCTGCTTGCGCAGAAATAATTCACAAATGCATTTTTTAATGGACTACGTAGTGTCCAGTAGCGTGCCATTAATACAGACACATAGAATTTGTCTTACCTATGCCACCCTACGATAACGTCGGATACTAGCAAGAAATGTATTTTGTACGATATGGAACCGTTCTCATATTTCAGGTATGATGCCTATCCCTGCAAAAAGTAGTAGTGCACGTCACTGGTAGTGTCCCATTGTTGGGTAAAGGCCTCTCCTTTTTGCTTCTACGATTTACGATCCAAGTCCAATCCATCCACTCATGTAGCATTCAATATCGTCCCTCTCTTCCTCGACCTGCCTCTATGCCGGCGGTCATTCTGGAAACCTTATGTCGGTTTTCTTGCCCAATGCATATTTAGTTAACAAAAAATCTCCCATTTTTATCGTAAAATTATTTTACTATCATGCTGGACTGGGAGCAGAGTTTGTTTATTGTACCAGCTGCTTCTCTTCCAGGAAACAATTGTTAACCCTTAATAGGGCAATGGCAAAATAGTTACCACTTAAATTTGTACCTTATGCCTTTGACATAAAGTTCAAAACCAATGAAAAAAATATACCTACGATGAATAAAGTTTTAAAAAATAAACATCATAATAAGCCGATTAAGAAAATGGGCGAAAAACACGATTCACACTACTCATTAAAAACATCTGCCATCCCTTAACCAGTATATAAAAGTTGTGTTAAAAATGCTGCTGATTTACAAAAGTGCAACTGAACAGCTTTGTAGTCTTTCAGTCAGAAATAAAAACTAGCATTTTAAGAAAAAAATGAATATTCAGTATATTGTCTGGTCTTTTGTCTTGTCTTGTATCATCTTCTGTCTTACTTTTTTTCCAGTCCTACGTCAGTCATGTCTATTAACATTGGCCAGTCTTCAAAGAGGCTAAAGTCTGTTCCCGGGGAGTTGATAATTCCGGGCTTCTTAACTCATTACCAATTGCGGCCCGCTAATTATTTAAAAAATGTTAAATAAAAACTTACACAAATTTTTATCAATTATTAACTGTATAAAACAGAAAACAAAAACGACTCATTCGAAGCGCATTCCAAAACGAACGGAATGGCAATATATGGCCGCCGCGCCCTTGGTCCGTTCGCGGCCGCGGTTGACATCAACTGCGGCCTCGTACGGATCATACCACGCAAACGGCGAAAGCGGAAGACGAGTGACGGCCGCCATACATGAATATAACTAAGCGATAGTCGCTAGTCGGAGACGAATAATAATATTTATCAACTTTCGGCGAACAGACTTTAGAAGACTGCAACCTATTTCTGTTGTTAAATGTCTGCACTTCTAATACTCGCTATATGGCTGATAAAACAGCGCACATTTCTTATGAACATTACAAATCTCTACCAACCTTGCAATAAACCCCAAAAGTGGGCTCCACCTCGCATTCTGCCTCCATGCTGGTGATGGTGAACTCGAACTGCACCTGGTCGATGGGGATCTTGTTGTGGCGCGAGTAGTTCTGCAGCACGCCCGTCAGGAAGGACTGCGTGAAGTAGAAGCCAGAGATCCAGAACACGATCGGGGGACCTTCATCGATCCAGTCTTGTAGGAACTTCAGTCTGAAATGGGATTTAGTGTTAGAATACGATTCCATTGTTGTGGCGCGAGTAGTTGCGCAGCAAGCCCGTCAGGAAGGACTGCGAGAAGTAGAAGCCCGAGATCCAGAAAACGATCGGACCTTTATCTATCCAGTCTTGTAGGAACTTCAGTCTGAAATGGGATTTCGTATTTTTAGAATACAATTCTTTTGTTGGGGCTCGAGTAGTTCTGTAACACTCCCGTCAAAAACGACTGTGTGAAGTAGAAACCCGAGTTTTAGACCACGATTCGGGGGACCTTCATCGATAAAGTCTTGGAGGAACTTTAGTCTGAAATGGAATTTCGTATTTTTAGAATACGATTCTATTGTTGTGGCGCAAGTAGTTCTGCAGTACGCCCGTCAGGAAGGACTGCGTGAAGTTGAAACCCGAGATCCAGAACACGATCGGGGGACCTAAATCGATCCAGTTTTAGATAAACTTCAGTCTGAAATGAGATTTCGTATTTTTAGAATACGATTATATTGTTGTTGCGCGAATAGTATTGCAGCACGCCCGTCAGGAAGGACTGCGTGAAGTAGAAACCCGAGATCCAGAAGACCTAAATCGATCCAGTCTTAGATAAACTTCAGTCTGAAATGGGATTTCGTATTTTTAGAATACGATTCTATTGTTGTGGCTGTAGCACGCCCGTCAGAAACGACTGTATGAAGTAGAAACCCGAGGTCCAGAACACGATCGGGGGACCTTCATCTATACAGTCTTGTAGGAATTTCGATTTTGTATTTTTAGAATACGATCCCAAAATGTAGGTCAGACGTATAAATCTAAAATTCAGATCAGAAACTAGTGCATCGAATCGGATTTATTATTAGAATTTTATTCAAAACTTGAGAATTTAAATGATTTGTCAGTTATTTTGGCCTATAATCAGTCTGTTACTTTTAAAATCCCTAAAGGCTCATGGGCTGAATGGAAAAGTCATGTGGCTGATATAATAAAAACGGTGTCACAAAACCTCTTTTTAATAAACCGCCCAAAAAAACTACCGGTATAAAAACTTCTAAGTTAAAATTAGAAACGTTGTAGAGCAGACATTTTTCTTTTAGGCTTGTGTATAACATAAACTACCATCGTTTCATAAATTACGGAGTGTTATAGGTAATTTTAGATTTATTATTGCACCAAACTGATATTGTTTGTTTGTTTTTCGTGTATGTAAGTGGCCAACACTGGTGTCGGATTTTTCGGCTGCCTTAAGGCATCTAACATAGCTTGACGATGCCATACATCATACAGTGATGACAGCCGAGACCAACGGCTTATAGTTACGTGCCACTTGCGGCCACCCATCCAAGTGCGGACCGCGCCCGGTGCGCTTTACTTGCGTAAGCGCTAGTAACGCACACCTACGGGGCCACCGGGCTCCTCAAAAAAACTGATATTAAGGCACAGATTAATAAATAGTTACTACGTAAATTAAGAACGCTATTTGACTCCAAGAAACGATGACGTCATTAGCCTGTATTTCATACATTCCCGTGATATGTTCGAAAAAACGTTTAGAAAAAAAAAGTATATTCTTGAGTTTTTGGAAAGTAGCTAAGTACTTAGCTAGTTGCACAGATTTCACAACAATGTATAGTACTTATTAAAGCCGATTTAGTCGGCAATGACATATACACGTAACGGCGAATCTCCGTTTAGGGCCGTAACAGACGCGGCGCAAGTTGCGCCGCGTAACAGCTAGTGATGGGCGATGCATAAAAACTCAATCAACCCATTTAAGTATTTACTTAGTAGATTGAGTAAATACCCGATAAATATCCTTATTTATCCATTTGGTGAGTAGATTGATTTATATGAGTTGCGACTCATTTTTATATTCATATTCATTATTTCATGTTTTCATGACAATTTTGAAACTTAAATGCAGTATACACTTGCAATTCTTGTCGGAAAGTGTGTGCGTACGCCATAATATGCTTAAAATGTAGGTAAACGTTATATGCGACGCTAAATAATATGAAAATACCATACTAATCATACACTAAAAGTAGAATTCTTTGACTAATTATCATCTTTTGGTGGGAGGTGTGCATAGACGTAATTTTACGTAAAAATAAGTAAACAGACATCAAATGCGATGTCAATACTTGAGCACGCTCTATTTACTCTATTTATTAAATCTAGTGAGCAAATACTCAAATGGGTAGATTGAGTACTATCCACTGCCCATCTCTAGCTGTTACGCGACGTAACTTGCGCCCCGTCTGTTGCGGCACTTACAGTTACATCTGCGGCCCGCGACATATCAATGGCCCATTGTTCCCAGTAAGGGTCAGTTCAGGCAGAGAGGAACGCAGTGGAGAGGTTGTTTTTATGACACCCAAAAATAAACTTTAAACTATTTGCATAAACTGCGAAACCCAGTATGCTCGCACGGTCTCGAGACCGTGCGAGCATTTATTTGTTTATTTATTTAATTTATTTCTCCTAAAAACTTAAGATTATAGTACAAAAAGTACAGCTTAATGCTAAGCATTGTCTACCAGTTCACCTTTGGGACGTAGCGGAAAGAATGATAGATGAGATGCAAATTTAATTAGATAAGTATATCGAAAGGAATGACTTAATGTGTATTTAAATACATAAACTATACACAATATAAATATAAATAATAACACTATATAAATATTTATAAATTAAGTAATAAATACAAATTATAAACTTACATGTATATAAATACGTATAATAAACATGCTATACTATTATTGCAGCAAACTGGGTTTATTGTTATGTTCAAACGTTTTAATACATTTTAATTCTTATTTTCAAGTGAGTTAGAAAATTGTTCGAGCATTTTTCCTCTCTGTCTGAATTGACCCTTACACGTCCTCTTACCGCTGATAGGCTAGGTACTCTAATATCTTTGTAAACATACTTATTCTAATATAAAAATTCTCGTGACACAGTGTTTGTTGCAAACTACTTCGTAACAGCTTGACTGATTCTCATGAAATTTTATGTGTATGTTCAGTAGGTCTGGAAACAGTACGTCAACTATTTTTCATACCGCTAAACGATAAGGGTGAACCCAATTTTTCTTTGGTCAAATTTTTATTATATTATTTTTTTATGATTCTCACCGTTCTACTACTTACCCCTATTCTATTTTTAATAGCGATATTAGTACTTTAATAATTTTCTACTATCGGCTTTCGATAGAACGGGAACGGAAAACCTAGGTTAGGTTGGGTCAACGGAAACGGGAACGGGAAAAAAAGACGGGGAATAGCCAAAAACCAGGAAATGGGAGCGGGAGCGGGAACGGTTACGCGGTGAAACAGGGGAACGGGTGCGGAAACGGAAACGGGCGGAACAAAGTTCGCAGAGTCAGTCTATAGTTAAAGATAAATACTTAAATTTTAATTGGATAATTATAAATCCAAAAGTTTGTTACTTTCTTATATAAAAGCCACTTAAAGACAAGTATTTATGATTTTAAATTGCTTTGAGGTCACATTTTGAACTTGATCGTAATCGTGCGTAAATATCATAACGAATTCTAGATTTCCCTGTTTCAAAATTCGTAACGCTCGAATGATTTTCTATTGATAGAAATATTTATTAATAGAAGACAATCAATCAGAGCGGTATAGATCGAGAATTCGAGTGCGAATTGAGTATGCGTTTAAGTATGTGTGTGTTGCGTTATGCCGTTTGGAATTTGAATGCATTAAATGTAGTTCGAATCAGAAAAGAAACCGATATCTTTCAATACACTTCGATCACGCGTTAGGAATATACAAGTAGGCAGGCTATGCCAGGTTGCATTTCAATTTTATAATATTGATATTTTTGTTTTTCCAGTTGTAAAATGTCGGAGAAAGTGCTGAGCGAAGAAACCTGGCCCCAAGAGGCGGAAGCAGCCATCAACGACATCCGGAAACACGTCAAATCTGCCAACATATCACCGCTGCTCAAGAGCAGCAACCAGAGGATCTACATTAACTTGACCACCTTAGAAGACAGTGACTACTGCGTGGAAATGTCCGCATCGGGCTTCAGGGTCGTCGGCAGAAAATACGACGACACGGGCCTTTCCACTATAGAGAACATGAATTATGAAACGCCGTATGCGCTGCTGAACAGCATCAGTCAGAAGTACAGAGAATCTTTTGGCGGGGAGTTGATGAATAAGCTGCTTGATTTAGCGAAGAATGCTGAAGGTTGAGCTCGCGCTGAACTATTGGTCATGTCTACACATATTCGCTGCACCGACACGCTTATCCTTTATACGAGCGAATGGCTGCATGAATTGAATAGTCAATGAGCTTCTTTGCGTTGTGAATCAAGTTCTATTTGCGTGTTTTCTGCAGCGAATGTGTAATAGTGAACGGTACTTAAGACGTAACACCGCGACCTTATAAGATTGTTTAAAATAAGGTAGAATTGTTACGCCAAATCTACCGCTCGCTGGGTGGTGAAAGCCTCCAGAATGAATTTATTAGCCGTAGGCCTTTAGCCATAAAGTTAACGTGTCAGTATTCAAATGTGCTATAACTATTACTGTTACTTTAACCTTGACCGTGCATGGTTTGTGTATTTTCACTGCTTTTGGACTTTATTACAAAGCCATAAGGTGGTATTTTTTATGCCAACGCCTGGGTAAATCTTTAGATCTGTCTCGGCACGCGGGCCGCTTACGCGTCTATGTTTGTGCACTGTGTAACCTACACGACTAAACACGGCGTATAGTCAGTATAGTCTCTCAATAAGGCAATGTCAAACGGCAATTTTCTAACGCCATCTTTATTATTTAGGTCACCCACTGCTCTTCTTTTCCCGGTCAATCGCTATTAAATTTACACTACCTACATAATCGTGTAATACTTAACTTATAAATCATCTATTTGGCTAAACGTTGGAGCCATAACCTATAAGAAACAAATTAAGAAAAGATATTATCTTTATACAATATGTAACAAAAACCCAGTCCGATCCTTGTAGGAGCAACTCAGATCGTCATATCATATGAACAACTTTTCCTATGGGTCTAATGCTTGCAACTCGAAGAAAAAGAATCGGAGGAAAACTTTTGTATGAAAACGACGATTTTTTGAGTTTCAAGCATTGGTCCAATAGAAAAAGTTGTTTATATTGACGGTCTGCGTTGCTCATACAAGGATCGGAGAGAGTTTTTGTTACATATTGTATATATATGGGATATTATCTATGGGTACGTTCTGATGGAAGGTGGAACGCAGTGCAGGACGTTAGACTATTTTCTCTCGCGAACTTTATCAGTTTTTAAATGTAGTATGACAAAGACAGTGTTAGAAAATGGTCGTGTGACATTGACAGTATGCCGTGTGCCGTGTTATATTGGTCGCATGGTAGACTAGATAGTTTCTTCTGTGGTAGACTCGGTTGTAATTTTGTCTATTGGGTCCACTTATGGTAAGATCTCTGTTAGGCCTAAGCGATGTGTGTCAAAATTTGAGTACCTATCAAACACAATGTCAGGAGAGACGGCATGGTTATAGGCCGCACTCACCTGTGAGTTCGAGCCCACGACTAGTTCAACCTTAAGAGCTATGCTGTAGTAAATTCTACACCAATTCGCAATTTAGCGCAGTTTATACGCAGTTGTTGGGTTTCACACGTGTATTAGGAAAGGATTACGTAGGCTCTTGTAGGATGTGCATCCTATCTGTCATCAAACGTTTTAGTATAAGGTATATGGGAGTATAAATATTTGGAATATGTTAACTCCGGCTTGAGATCAACATTAGGAAAGCGGTGTACTCTAACGAAAGCACCTACGCGGTACAGAGCGTCAAGGTCAAACCGATCATTCTGAAGTGGCATTGGCCGGCAGCATACTTTAACAGTCAAACAATATTCACCTTTATTTCTATCTAAGAAAGGAATATACTCAGCATGACTTGGTCATTTATGTAAAAGTGTACTGCCGGCCGCTACCACTTCATTACAAATTAAGAGCACTAGGGTTGACATACTATTACAAGTATTTCTACGGTATAAAGTATACCAAATTCTAGCATTATGATCAGAGGTCGGAATAAGGTAGAGTTATTTATGTACTTGCATCGAAATGTTGATATTAATATGGATCTTCCCGGATTTGTAATGGACAATCCCGTGTTGCCAACAATATTACAAGTAAATAAAAATAAAAATCTTAAATGACAGATAACACAAATAAAACAAAGTTAATTAACATAAAATTTTTATTAGTATATACATTACTATTTTTATTCGTTTTAACATATTGGCAACGTCGCGCGTGCAGTGGTTTAAATTGTGTAAAAGTAAATAACTTTTTTATTTAATATCTCACGTGATTTTTCTGCTCTTTAAAATTAAACCCTGGATTTGAGGCATATCCACTTTATTCTTTCGCTGTATGAAATCAGTGTAAGTACATAAATGACTTTACCTAATTCCGATTTCTGATAATTATGCTAAACTATGTTATTAGTTAAGCTTCGGAACTGTTTAAAGACTCTTAACTCTATATTTTGGTGTCATAGCTTACCCCGTCGTCGGCGCAAGAGCATAGCTTACGACGCACAGTACAAGAATAGACTGAGTACAAATATGTATTTATACGTAGATATACACCTAATGTAATTAATGTGTTGTGATAGTAAATTCGATTAATCAAACGCCGGGTTTCCTTTTCATCCCTGTCTGATGTTAAGTAATATTTAAAAGGTTATTTTGCGGTATAACTTCGTCTTAAGGCGGCCCTTCCCGACCGCTCAATCGTCAACGCGAGCATGATTTAAAAAGGTTGTTGTTTCATCTAGGGCAATGCTAGAAAAAGAAGCAAAGCAAAAAGAGAGAGATAGCGCCTGAGGGCTCGGTTTGCATTCTATTGAGTGAAATTAGTATTATTATTAACTATCAATTGAAAGAATATTAACAATTCATAGGGTGTGGAAATTTTATAAAACTTGTACCAGGTGATACGTGTTTATCAGTAAGCCTTACAAGTGTGTGAAATTATTTTTTTTTTTAATTTCCATGACATTTGCGAGGTTTGTATCGAAATATATTTTTTTACCTTTACAACTTATGAATACTTTATAAACGTTCAAATTTCAGGTAGAATTTGTTTTTCCAAATTTATTTATTTCGATGGAAACCTAGAAATAGCGCACAAGATACTTGTAAGTTCAAAAGTTTTAAAGAAAGATCTGTTACCACGCCGTAATCACGTATGAGCGTTTATTATGAAGAGTAAGACGGGTTGTCCGCTCTTAAGCATGACAAGGGACAACTGCGAGTAACATGTGACAAGTAGGTGTTCACACTCACTGATAAGTGGATGTGCAGTATTACAATTCACTTGTCACTTGACAGTCGCACTTGTCAGTGCCTGTTTACAAACACTTGTCACTCTCACTTGTCAATATATGAACCGGGCTTTAATGAGTCGGAACGAGTTTTTCTGCAGGGTTCTGAGTCAATGTGTGGTCGGTACATAAAAAAAAATTTGCAAATTTTATAAAAAAAAAAATATTAGAGAACATGACAGCGACGTGTTGATATTTGTGACTGGTAACAAAATACAACTTCTGCCATAAAAAGAGAGCTCTGATGGGGAAATATTGACAATAGAGGTACACTGTTGAACTAATGAGTCAAGAGTATCTTGATTATATCTGCTGTGGGTAATAAACTTCTCTACAGGCAGCATGTTTCCGTTGGAGGTCATACATGTTAAATCATTTTAAATGATCCTCCTGCAATAGGTAGTTGTGACATCAGATAATTGACTCACAGCTAAGTTTACTCTCGAAACTCTATATAAAATGAACTCGCTAAGGGCTCACCTCGCCAGCAGGTCCACCACGTAGGAGCCCAAGGACTTCATGGAGGGGTAGGACTTGGACATCCAGGCCGCGGGCACGATGCCCTTGATGAAGGCGTTGTTGCACTGCTCCAGCTCGGCGCTCATGATGGCCAGCCCCTGCGCCGCCATGTGCACGCCGTGCAATGTGCGCGCCACCACCGCCAGCAGCCGGTTGTAGCGGATCAGCTCCTGCGGGACACGCAAGGCGCTTCATACAAGCGGACTACCATTTATGCCTTGCCCCCTGGCCACAGTCAAGAGAGGCGCGACAAGCGGTGAACGGCGACAACATTAGCAGAAAACATACGAAAACATATGAAGTATGCCACAAAACAAATGTACTGGCGAGTATAGAACCGAAACAAATAATTTTGTTACTATAGCACGTCGAGCTCATATAAATAATGGATGCGGGACAATTTTTTTGTAAAACACCAAGTAGATCAGCAAAATGTTATAAAAAATTGCGGGACGAAGTAAAACAACAGTTTTCTTCCATTTTAATAGTAAAAATATTCTCTAAATTCGAAAGGGAAAATGCAATCACATGAATCGTTTGTCCAGAGTTAAAAGAATGAAATTGGCTTGCAATGGATGTCTAGGTATCTGAGGAGTGATGCGAGCCAAATTAAACCATAGCGCTTAACCACTGTACATTTCTTTTCTGAGTAAGACTTCTGTACGTGAGTACTGGTACTTATTCTGTGCCTGCACCGCCAGAAGATATGGCCTCTAGTACCCCTTGTAGAGTATGTTGTCGGACGAACACACACACACATTGACGTGTGTACGGATGTATAGTTTCCTTTGTAGTGGACCACTACTGACTGCCTCCGTGGTTCAGTGGTTAAGCTTTGACAGGCCTTGTGACCCGGAGGTCATGGGTTCGAATCCCACTGGAAAGCATACTTTGTGAAAAGTTGTTTCCAGTCTGGTTAGGATATTGTAGGCTAGAATTACCTGATTAAATAAATAAATATGTAGGGACAAATAACACTGATTGGGCTAGCCCCAAAGTAAGTTTGAGACTTGTGTTATGGGATACTAACTCAAAGAATTACATTTTATAACAAATACATATATATGGACCAAAGACAATTTGAAAAAGGCCATTTTTCAACTTGCACTGACCGGGGTTCGAACCCGGGACCTCTGGGTGGCGGACTAGCATGGTGACCACTACGCCACGGAAGTCGTCAAAATTATCCGAAAAGAAAGATGATTCCGTGTTTCGGAAGGCACGTATAAACTGGGTTTTGGAGTAACCCCCCTGATCTTCCGCTGGACGTCGGGTGTACCTGTGTGAGGACGTCCTATTTCTATGTCAACCCAAAATAGTCTTATTCATCATACAATAATGCCCAATGAGACTATACACTGAAACGCGGATACGCAGTAACGTCCGTCATATGTGCCGGTTTTGGAGTAACCCACGGAAGGTCAGGGCCTTCCGTGGGAGGCGGGAGCTACCTGTTTGAGGACGGTGTTCATGCTGTTGTAGTACTGCACGGGGTACCGCGCGGACACGTCGTGGATGTCGTACGGGCGCGGCAGGCGGGCCGTCATGTCGCGCGTCAGCTCCACCACGCCGCCCCCCTCGGCCTGCCCCCCTCCCCCGCCTGCCTTCACCACTGACGTTTGCGTCAGAAGGCAGCCGAACAGCAACTGCGGACAAATTTG
The DNA here is from genome assembly GCA_943193695.1 of Acrobasis suavella. Classification (NCBI taxonomy): domain Eukaryota; kingdom Metazoa; phylum Arthropoda; class Insecta; order Lepidoptera; family Pyralidae; genus Acrobasis; species Acrobasis suavella. The sequence goes on from OW971939.1 coordinate 1,438,157, forward strand.
GTACTTTCCAAGGTCAAAAATATTTTTTTGGGTACTATAAAGAAAACAAAACGGATGCTATGATAAACACACAGATATCCACAACCACATACATACATACATAGACTGCTAAAATCTTTACCTTTCCTCTTGAATCATGTTTTCTCTTATTTATTTTTTCGGTTTCATATCATGTTCATTTTTTCTATGAATATTGACGATATTCATATCAAAAAGTGATATGAATATCGAATTATCTAGATTCTAATTCAATGTATGAAATGCGACAAATACAAGTAGGTCTCACCGCAGCGACCTCCTTGTTGTCCTTGGTGATGTCAGCGTTGTTGTGCAGGCCGAACACCTCCGGCCCACATCCACATCTATAATCGCTTGCTTGATAGGTCGCGCAGTAGATATAAAACACCTGTGTGGTCTAGGAAGACAGATGAACGTATGAAATGCGACAAATACAAATAGGTCCCACCGCAGAGGACTCCTTGTTGTCCTTGGTGATGTCAGCGTTGTTGTGCAGGCCGAACACCTCCGGCCCACATCCACATCTACAATCGCTTGGTAGATAGGTCGCACAGTAGACATAAAACACCTGCGTGGTCTAGGAAGATAGATGAACGTATGAAATGCGACAAATACAAGTAGGTCTCACCGCAGCGGCCTCCTTGTTGTCCTTGGTGATGTCGGCGTTGTCGTGGAGGCCGAACACCTCCGGCCCACATCCACATCTTTAATCTCTTGGTTGATAGATCGCGCAGTAGATATAAAACACCTGTGTGGTCTAGGAAGATAGATGAACGTATGAAATGCGACAAATACAAATAGGTCCCACCGCAGAGGACTCCTTGTTGTCCTTGGTGATGTCAGCGTTGTTGTGCAGGCCGAACACCTCCGGCCCACATCCACATCTACAATCGCTTGGTAGATAGGTCGCACAGTAGACATAAAACACCTGCGTGGTCTAGGAAGATAGATGAACGTATGAAATGCGACAAATACAAGTAGGTCTCACCGCAGCGGCCTCCTTGTTGTCCTTGGTGATGTCGGCGTTGTCGTGGAGGCCGAACACCTCCGGCCCACATCCACATCTTTAATCTCTTGGTTGATAGATCGCGCAGTAGATATAAAACACCTGTGTGGTCTAGGAAGATAGATGAACGTATGAAATGCGACAAATACAAGTAGGTCTCACCGCAGCGGCCTCCTTGTTGTCCTTGGTGATGTCGGCGTTGTCGTGGAGGCCGAACACCTCCGGCTTGGCGATCATGGGCAGCGCGCGGATGTGCTCCAGCACCGAGTTGTAGTCCATGCTCGGCGGCATGCGGTAGTTGCCGCTCGGCGAGAACGAGTAGCTGTGGAAACGAGATGTACGTTTAACAAACTAATACCCGACTGCGCGAGCCATTAACGGCTAACAATGTATACATTTTTGAAATGTGCTAATCAAGTCCTATCATTTGATACCCCATGCGATAAAGGAAGAAAAATATTTTTTGTTCGAAATAATGTTTACGTACAACGTGGAAGGTTACATACCCGTAATAAATCCCCCACTCGATATAGGAAAAAAACCCTCACTTTTTTGTATGTAACATCCTATGTCACCCGGACAATAATGATGAATCAATTGACATATCATTTGTGAAAATTGGACAAACGGTTCTGATGCTAAAGCGGAACAGAATACATCCATAAGAAACTAAAATCATTACCCTTCCTCTAGGCTTTGCCGTAGTCAAATAAAAACTTTGTTATTTGTTATTTATTATTTCTTTATTCTTTACTAGCTGCGCCCGCGGCGTTACCCGCGCCTAAAGTAGCCTGTGTGCTAATCCAGGGTGTCAGTTTCCTGCATACCAAATTTTATCAAAAATGGGCCAGCTGTTTGCGCGTGAAGAAGTAACAAACACACTCACACATTCACAAACTTACGCCTTTATAATATTAGTGTTATGTGATTGATAAAAATTACCCCGTGCACTTACAGTTTCCCAAAGCGCGCACGTGAGTCAAAAACTTAAATACCTACCTATATTGTTTTTTTAAATTGTCATAAAAAATGTATACATTTGGCATTCGAGCAATAAATGCAAGCTGGTTTGGGAGAAAAGAAAAACATGTACCAGTTTTGATACCTTATTTCGATTCCTTCTTGCCCATCATCACGCCAGAAATGGACTCTCCCTCATCTCCTTCCAATTATCTCGATCGTGTGCCACTTCCTACCATTTTCCTTTCAAACTGCCGCAAGTCGTCATACCAACTTTCACACTTTCAGACCACTTTGTAACCAAAGTGGTCTACCTTGGGATGCATTCGACAAACGTGACCTGTTAATTCCACTTCAGTTTAGCGGCTTTGTGTCAGACATAAGCAATGCCGATGCCGGTTATAAGCGAAGCGTTTTGTTAGGCACCCTATCAAGCCTTGATGATTTATGATGCTTTATTTATACAATTAAGAGCGAATTCGACCAAACATTAAATTACACCCGTTTAACTATTCTTAGGATAATCTTAATCTACGTTTACTATTGTATTCCTAGAGTAAGTAATCCTTGGTATATGGTGAAAAGGCCGACTTGTTCGAATTTTAATCGTGATGGTGGTTGGAATTTACCTGCCGCTTGGAGACCTTATTCTTCAAGCTTTTAAAAACTCTGGCAGTGAGACAATACAGGGCAGTGATACAGTCAGCTCGGTACACACAGGCGCCTTGAGTATACCCGAGGCTGAAGACGACGATGACACGATGATTAGATACTACAGCTACAAGAGTATCACCAACAACTACGGACACACCACCATTAGGCATCGTTTCCAATAGAGCAGCGCGGGAAGGGACACGCGAGGCTGCACTCAGTGCATTGAGGACAGCGAAACCTTCGGGTCGCCGTTCCACTTTACACTCGCCGTGATGATGATCAGCTAAACCGATCGAAACTAGTCGGCCTTTTCCGACTACACTACTTGAGTAAAACCGTTTATATATTTAGTTATGTTACCTCACGTTACTTTTAATAAAAAAAAAATATATATATATAATTTTTATCAGGTAAATTGTGTTTACATTATCAATAAACAGGTGTTGGAACCTACTTTTAAGTAATAAAATACTTGTACTAGTAAGCTCCATTCTTCCGTATCTATAAAAAAGTTTAATTAACCTAGTAGAACGGGGGAGAAAAAAAAATTATAATCCTTTAATAATATTATAATCCTGGGTATTATTAATTTAGCATAAAAAAAATTGTCAATTGAATTTGAAGGATGTCATCACCCATGTCATATCGCGTCACAGATGTCATCTCACCAGCTGTTAAGCAATTAAATATCCAGATAACTTTACTACTCCAATCGATGGTATAAATATCTTAATGTGATAGACGTCTTATTCTTGGATGAGTAATGTGTTAAACGCAAAATCGAATTATTCTAAAGTATTTTGCCATCTATTCTCGGAATAAATTCATCTAGTTTGGTCGAGCTCGCCCTAAGTAAGTAGACAAACTTACTCTGGATCAGCAGTAACTTCTTCGTTGTAGAATATGGACAAAAGAGACAGGATGAGTCGTCTGTCCTTGTCGTCAGTCACTCGGCCGCCATAGTTGCATTCTCCCGCGAGGTAGTTCAGGGCTTCCAAGGGCGTCTCCGCGTATTCAGTCAGAAACATCTGGATAAAACAAAAATAAAAACCCTTTAATAAATTACTTATCCGACATAAAACGCCTTTATATCATAATTGTTAAGACTAAAAACTGTATAGTAAATAAAATTTATATAGGACAACCTGACAATTACAACCTGACAACAAATATTTAACAGATACCGATGAACACTGTTGCAAATTTTACTTATATAAATATACGACCGGTATAAAGCAGACCTTACACAGTTCACACCTAAGTCATAGCACACCCGGCTTTACGTAACCAGGCCCTATGACGATACACGGGCACGGGCAATAAACAACTGTTGTGGAGTTGATCTTGCACAGTTTAAGCTATAATATACTTCTCCAATAATATACAATAAACTACATCTGAATCTAAATATACTTATATAACTCAAAGGTGACTGACTGACTGGCATAGTGATCTATCAACGCACAGCCCAAACCACTGGACGGATCGGGCTGAAATTTGGCATGCAGGTAGATGTTATGACGTAAGCATCCGCTAAGAAAGGATTTTGATCAATTCTACCCCCAAAGGGATAAAATAGGTGATGAAAGTTTGTATGAAACTTTGTCAATTTTAAACCGATCGGGCTGAGACTTTGCATGCGTAAAGCTACTATGACGTTGACATCCCCTAAGAAAGGATTTTACGCGAGCGAAGCCGCGGGCAAAAGCTAGTTAATGAATAGTGAATGAATAAAGAAATTGATAGACGCATAGCTAATACTTGGAAGAGATACTGGTCTCTGAGCGAAATCATGAAAAACAAAGATATGCCGATGAAGGAAAAACGGAAAGTATACAATATGTGCATTCTCCCATGCTTGACATATGGTTGTCAAACATGGTCACTTACTGAAACACTAACAAATAAAATCAACGTGTGTCCAAACGATATAGAAAGAAGTGTACTTGGAGTGAGGAAAAAAAGTAAAAATGAGATTAAAAGAAATACGAGGAATAACTAAATTAAAAAGTGCAAAAAGGACATACAGAACATTAAAATGGAGATGGACTGGACATATGTTGCGGGAAAAAAGAGAAAAATGGTCGAAAATAATATCAGAGTGGTACCCAAGAGATGGAAAAAGAAGTCAGGGGCGACAAACAACACGCTCTGGGAGGATGACATTAAAAAAGTCGCGGGTCCAGCTTGGAGCAGACTAGCAAAAGAGAGAGAGATATGGAAATCATTGGAGGAGGCCTTCGTCGAAGGACAAGCTGTTACAAAAACTGATATACAGCACTGAACAAAATGCAGAGGTTGAACAAACCCTTAACCTTGTAAAAACAAACTAAACAGCAATAAAGGCTATTTTATTTATTGAAGTGAAAACTTCTTTAGCGGCGTTGTACACTGTTTTTGGTATGGGTAAAAAATATTAAACTCGCGTCAGGGCGTCAGGGCGTCAGGACACGTGATCTGATCGAAATGTCGTAAGACGCGCGGCGCGGCGTAGGAGACGAAGTATTCCCCTCTCTTTCTACGGCGCGGTGAAAATGTATGCAGGCGCCTGCTGTTTCGTTTAGGCGGCGCAGGGCGCTTGCGCTTCGTGTGTGTTTATGTTACAGCTTGCCACGCGCATCCATGGAAATTATTCAAGTTTTCACTTCTGCCGGCACTCCCGGAGTGCAAACCGTCTTTTTTTATTATATTTCTCCAATGTATTGAAACCTCTTCAATAAGCTATTGAATGATCGATTGCCAACAAGTTGGTTACGTAGAATTCTTTGAGTAAGATTTGAGTAATATGTTTACTTTTCATGTTCTCAGTTCATGCATTAGACTCAGACGCAGGTCGAGGGCGACCGCGTTTGTCTGATGGCCGAGCGTTAGCGCCTTACTGGCGCTGTCACTTGCAACACCGTGTAGCGCCTGGCAACATCGCAACGTAGCGGGTTACCTTATCAGATGGTAAAGGTGCAAGGATGCGCATGCGTGGCCACCGGTCTTCTTGATTCGAAGCTTGCCACGTAAGGTTGTGTCAATCCAAATATTCTAACTTCCTTCGCTCCTCAAGCATTTTCATTCTTAATGTCCCTCCTCATCGCACTTCTTTCATGGGCAAGTCTTTCCAAGTCCAGACTATCCTGCTATGGAATGCCCTTCTGGAGTCTATAAGAGCTCCTAGTCGTTTGACTTACAAACGAGCGGTACATAAATTGTTTCTACAGCAGTCCTGGCCTCAATCATCCTGATATATATATTCATTTGTATATTACATATATATCTATTAATATGTATATTTATATTGTATTTTATGTATGTTGATATATATTATATGTTTAATGGTTTATTCTTCTATATATACTTATGTAGATATTTATTTATACTTTGTTTACTAGATCATGAATTTCATCACACCAGCCACACATATTTTCCGCTTGGTCTAATGGTTGACCGGGAGAAATTGCCATATGGCATTAGGTCATACATTTTTTAATTGTACAATACAGTTTAAATAAATAACTTATTAAAGTAATTATAAATATTTCATAAAGTACTAATAATCCATTAAGCTTAACGGTTTACCTACCAAAATAAATATGTATAACTGTGTCTAATATTTATTTTGCTCTACTAATATAAGCATTATATTTATTTATTACCTGAAGTTGCATAATGCAAATCCTGAGGTCGCTCTCATTAAACTCGTATTGAATGTTCCACCCGAGCGGTCCGAACGCTCTCCTCTCCTGCACCACCGCGTGGAAGAAGCAGAGAGCGAAGAGGAGTCTCCTCCACTCCTCTGTGCGCGGGCACGAGATGTAGAACTCGGGGTCGCTGATCGGGTCCGACGTGTACGAGCGGTTGATGTTGTTCTTGAGGCCTTTTGGCGCTTCGTTGGTCATCTTTACTCCTGCATTGACAGACTAATTGCATACAATATGTAACAAAACTCCTGTCCGATCCTTGTAGGAGCAACTTAAGACCGTCAATATGAACAACTTTTCCTATGGGAACAATGCTTGAAATTCGAAAAAGTCGACATTTTCATTCAAGTGTTTGGCCGGCCCGGCAATTTGTATGAAAATGACCAATTTTTTTCTCGAGTTTCAAGCATTGGTCCCATAGGAAAAGTTGTTTATATTGACGGTCTGAGTTGCTCTTACAAGGATAGGACAGGGTTTTTGTTACATATTGTACGTGTCCAATCAAAGATTGGACTTCGACTACATAATCACTATAATAGGGATGTGGAATGAGTTAAAAAATGCAATATTTCATTTAGTCCATCAAACAGATTATCCAAAATTTAAATCATATTTTTTAGTTTAGCAAAGCAGCAGGCAGTAAAATTCACAAAGATACAGCGCATCGAAGTTTTGGAGTGGAAGCGATTTACGTCACCTTCTGGTGAAAGTCGTGCCTGATCGTCACGCGAAATTTAAATGCGCTGTATCTTCTTCATTTTTGCTGAACAGAGAAAAGAAAATTACATACAGGGTGACTGGTAAATCACGTTTCATACTTAAGACGAAGTGGTAGCTAAAGTGGCGCCCTCATTTGAAATGAATTGTTTAAAACTAAATATGATGATAATTAAAAATTTGATTTGTATCACCGTCTAGAAAGACCTTTAAACTATTTTATGAATAACCTTTGAAATTATTAGTAATATTGGTAGTACGTCATGTTTTAAAACTGGTTTTCGCCAAAAGTGGCCACTTTTGGCAAAATCCCGTTTTAAAACTAGACGTACTACCAATATTACTTTCAAAGGTTATTCATAAAATAGTTTAAAGGTCTTTCTAGACGGTGATACAAAGTAGAGGGCGCCACTTTAGCTACCACTTCGTCTTAAGGACATAACAAATCATGATTACACCAAATGTAAAAAATATAAAACCAACCAAATACTTTAATTATTTTAATTTTTTGATGATTAATTTTTTCTTTTTAATTAACAATTATTTTAATTAAAAAGAAAAATTGAATCACATTAGTGCGAAACGTCTCGGAATGTTTGGACACCGCGCGCTCGCTACGCGCTACATTGCGCGCGGGCCGCGACCGACATGTGAACGCGCGCACATTGTATGGAACGGCGCGAGTGTCCACACTTCTTGTGTTTATTGGATAATTTTGTCAAATTTTAAGCACCTATTTTTTATATAATTGGAACGAGAATCGAATACTTAGTCACCCCTTTCAATATGCAACGTGACTTATCAGTCACCCTGTATAGATACCATACTTTTTAATAATCTACCTAATAACACAAAAAAAAATTAGCACAGTTGTATTTTGCGAATTTCGTAATATAGGTGGTACTAAAACATACAGGTTGATTATGCACCCCCTATCTGTATTGATAACTAGTTAATACGAAGTAACAATATATTCAGAATAATAGTAGAAGGAAAAAAAGAAATGTGGTGTCGTGGGACACCAGTTAGGAACGAAGTTCCTTCGGCTAATGTAGAATCGACACAATTTGCAAAAGAATTGTGTATACGACTGTCGCGCCTGCGCACGTCTCATTTAACGGTTTTATTTAACGAGGTCATCCTTACGGTTTTACTATCACATTTTTTTCAGTTCGGTCGCGCAGCAAAATTCCTATCTCCTCCAAGCCTGCCGTAAGGAACTTCGTTCCAAAAAAGGGAAACGAGGAAAGGAAGACCTCGGATGAAGTTTTTCCAACAAATCAAAGAAGAGTTCTAACAAGGCACTAAAGAGATAGCAAAGAAAAAGAAGAATGGAGGATTATCCAATTAACTCCATCTACAAGAGCCGGTAACAGCATGCTGGTTTACATTTGTCTGCTGATATATTTGGTTTTTAACCTCCGACAAAAAAAAAGAGGGGTGTTATAAGTATGTCTGTCTGTGTGTCTGTCATCGTAGCTTTTGAAAAGATGGACTGATTTCAATGCGGTTTTTTTAGCTGTTTTGCTAGCTGTTTCATGAAAATCGGTTCCGCCGTTTTAAAGTTATTGGGGGTTAACTCTTAAAAGCAGTTTTATTTTTTTAATTTGTCTTGCCAAGAATAGATGGCGCTACGGATATTAACTGAACGCTTGAAAGTCGCTTTCAGGGGTTTTAATTATTAGCGAGGCTAATAAACTTGTTACTATGAAACAAAGTACATATTATGACCGTTTATATATTTACTAAAGAGTACTTTCCTTGAATATACCTAGGAGATTCAAAACCACCCTACATATAACTGCACTTTAGATTTATGTTACCATTTTGTAGCACTGTGACCGGGAACGCCCTGCTGGGGTACGAGGTCAGCCAACATCTGAAGTTGTGGTGCGTGGAGTGTGGCACGATCACCTGGACCAAGGATAATATAATTACCAACGTATCAGATACCCAACGCCAAGTAAAGTAGTAGGCAAAACTGGAGTTGCGGGTAGGCACACAGAGATGGCAGCACACACGACTAGCAAAAAGGTGACAAAGAAAGTGTTGAATTTTGTTTAAAAATATTTATTGCATTTCATATCATCATCATCATTTCAACTGCATAACGTGTACTGCTGGACATAGGCCAAGGATTTCCAAAATGACTGACCAAATCATCAATCCAGCTCTTTCCAGCAACCTTGGTCAGGTCGTCTGACTACCTTGTGGGTGAGTGTTCTACGCTTCGCTTGTCGCGGTCGCCATTCAAGAACCTTTTTGCCCCATCGGCCATCGGTTCTTCGCGCTATGTGTCCCATTTCATAAAAGTTATTTAATTAATAAGAATACCTTCAGCAAAATAATAGTGATAAAAGATTTTAAGTTTTAATAAAGATCTATAGCGCCATCTACAACCCAACCATCTGACAAGGAAGATAAATAATTATGGCCTGGTTATGGTTAGTCCCATAACCTCCGTGATGCACCTGCTGCTCACCTCTGCACAGATGCGCTCCAGCTCGCCCATCCAGGAGTCCATGACGTGGCAGTTCTGTAGCACCACCCAGCCGCCCGTCTGGATCGCCTGTGCGATCATACGAGCAGCGATCGGACCCTGATAAAATAATGTTAAAATTGGATAAGAATCAGCTTCATTTCATCCTAAAATGAGAGTAGACCAAAAAATCATATTTTTAAAAAAAGTTTGTTGATGTAAGGGATCAAGTACACTACCTTGAGGTACAGCTGGGCCTTCAAAAACGTCAAGGTTGACTTAAAAGGGAATAAAGAGTTTGAATGCTTTCATGTCTAAAAATAATACGAGTTTGCTATTAGATATTAGTTTTGGAATAGACTGTGGTGCCCTCTGTAGGAAATTTGTAAATAAGTACAGTAACTTACAAAAAATGTATCATTATCTCAAAGCTTAGTAGTAGATTTAATAACAAGGGGATAAAGCAGTGTCTTCTGTCGCGGGTGACGACTTAAATCGCGAGCGCAACGAAGGACTCGAGGTTTACTCCCGAGCGGAGAGAGGGTGTTAAATACTTAAATCACGAGCGAAGCGAGGGATTTAGGACGAGTCCTGAGTGTAGCGACAGATTTAAGTTCACCCAAGACTAAGACAGCTTTATCACCGAGGAAAATACTCTACTTTTCGTACCATTTGCGTAAAAATAAAGACAATAATAACAAGAGATTAGCATTTATTAAAATACTGTAATTAATTTATATCCAGTTACATATAAATAACAAAACGTTTTACGTTATAAATAAAATAAATATAAGTACGCAGAAAACTTGGCTGTATGTGTGAGACGCAAATGACCCTTTGCTTTTTCTTTTTGGAAAAATAAACAGCTGGTGTAAATTACATATAATTTTTTTCCCTAACAGTTTTCGGCTATGGTGACTGACTCAGTTTATTTACATAAAATTAAGTATTTCTATCTTCAAGACTTCGTTCGTGTGCCTTGAGATGGCTGATGTACCCGATCTTAGCAGTAAAGGTTCGTGTACAGTGAGGGCATGTTAGGGTACCGCCTACGTAATGATAACGTATTGCGGATGGTGGTTTTTTTTTTAAAGTATCTCGCTTAAGATTTAACTCATGACTCCTGTCATGAAACATGTCGACATTATGGTGTATTAAACGCTTCCACTCGGTTCTTTGAGAAGCCAAACTTTCCCAACGATTGTGGTCAATATTGCATCTTTTCATGTGTCTTTTCTGAACATCTTTATATCTGAGGAACTGGCCGCCTTGTTTCCGCTTGCCGTCTTTGAGTTCAGAAAAGATGAATGAACAAAACAAATGAAGGAAACAAACAATGACATGACTTGATTTAGTTTTTTATTTTATGAAATTCAAGTGGTTTTGTGGATACATGTTGTCGATTCAAAAATCGTTATTTTTTTTACGCTTAATAATATAGAAATGATTTCAGTTAAGTATAAATTTCGGCAAGTATTCCAAACTTAAACCACATTCCTCATTCATTGACGACCCCCGTGGCGTAGTGGTGAACATGCTAGTCCGCCACCCAGAGGTCCCGGGTTCGATTCGAACCCGGGACCGTGGCGGGCTAGCATGGTGACCATTACGCCACAGAGGTCGTCAAAGATAAGGCCTGGTGTTTTAGTAATAGGGTCCCGTTTTACCCTTTGGGTACGGCACCCTAAAAAAGAGAGGTCATGTCGTATCAAGCGCTAAAGAGGCTGAAGACCGAAAAGTTTGTCGCATACTGAAAAAAAAGACCCACTTATCTCTTAAATAAGAATTAGAAAAATAAGAAACTCCTCACCTGGCCCTGCCCCAACGAAATAGTTTCGAAGCTGATGACCTTCTTCTCCATAGAGAACTTGACCAGCCCGGACATGGGATCAGATCCAGCTGACAGGATGAAGATCAGGGGCGAGGTGCAGCTGCTGTCGTTGTAAGATTGCTCCAGGTCGAAGGGCGGGGGCTCGATGTAGGAATGACCCATTTTTTCCACCACGTACTGCTGGACCATGGGGATCAGCTTGTCTGGACGGATACATCTGTGGATTAAGAGTTTGGTAGAGAGTTATTTGTTTTTTTTTTCTACATTACTTAAATGCTCTTCAAACGCGAGTAGATAGATATATAGATAACTCTTCATTGTACACCAAAAGAAAAATGTAACACAAAGCAATAATTTTAAATTAAATGATTACAATGGGCGGTCTTATCGCTCGGCTTTGATATAACCCTAGATAATCCTTCAAACTATTTTATGAACTACTTTTTATATTTCAAAGTGAACTTTTTATAGCATTTTTGTTAAAAATGCTTTAAACAGCTCCACGTTTTCACTTTAAAATATAAACAGTAGTTCATAAAATAGTTTGAAGGGTCAAAGCCAAGTTTTAAATAATATATCCGTTTCTTTTCAAATGATTTATTTCAAATGGGGGCAGGACTGGACCTCAGGTAACGAATCTTCCAGACAACCTAGAACAAGTAGGTCTAGAACATGGATGTGGACTATAATTTTTTTGGCTCATTACATAGTTTATTTAAAATACTGTCGCGATGTTTTCTGTTTTTGATTAGCAAATAATGTTGAAGATAACAGCGCATTTAAATTTGCCCGTCGTCACGATCAAGTACGATTTTTACTATACGGTGACGTAAATCGCCCCTACTCCGAAACTTCGATGCGCTGTATCTTTGTGAATTATTATTAATTTTTTTAAACGAAAATCTATGTGGCCATTAATTTTGGATAATCTTATTGACGGACTAAATAAAATAACATTTTACGGACCCAGTCTAATCCCTTTTGAGTTTTCTGTCATAAAACTTCTTGATATCCTGCGTGCTTTGGTAGGCACGCTAAGCAGTTGGTCTTAGCTGTCATTATCACGTATTACTATGGAGAAAATACTGCAGTGCAGTTTCTTACCGCTTCTTCTGCACTAGCGCTTTGGAAGCGGCAGTAAATTTAAATAATTTTTTGACGTCATCAATTGTGCAACAAAACAAAGTTACGACTATAAGGATATTATAAATATCCTATGATGATAAAGAAATATTCGAATTGAATCGAATTTATGTCTCAAAAAGTTGTCATTGCGGTGTGTGTCTTAGGTTGACTGAAAGTATATGGTGTTTCCGTGTCTTTGGTGTGTTTGTTTCTATAAATCCAAGGGAATCTGCATCCTACAAAAACACAACAGGTACGGAACCCTAAAATCACTGACCTCAGGATGATGAGCTTGGCGATGCCGGTGATGGTGTCGCAGGGCGGCGGCAGGGGGTGCTCGTGCGGCGCCGCCAGGTCGTAGAACGCCTTCCACGCGCCTAGGTTCCTCTCGAAGTCCGACTTGAAGTTCTGGAGCCTAGGGATCACATACAGATTCAATTTCATGTCTTTACCCCTGACGGGGTACTTTATTGTGCACCAAAAAGAAATATGTAACAAGAAGAAATAATTTTACATTTAATGAGTACAATAGGGTAGTATCCAGGGTCAAAAATAAATTATTTTGTACTGATAAGAGAATAAAAGTCACAAAATAATGTCACTTGTCATTGATCATATCCATTTTTAACGTGATTTTAGATTTATTATTGCAGAAAGACTGATAATAGGAGCGCTATTTGACTTCAAGATACTATATACAATGTCCTTTTTAATTAAGTACAAATATTTTAAGAGGTGATTCAGTCCATCATTTTGAACAACTTTTCCCAATAAATATAAATCGAAATACGAAAAAAATTTTTGCATTTTTCATAGTAACGATATCACGTGACTCAATTCGATCTGTATGAGAACCTAAATATTTTTTTTAGTATTTGGATATACATTTATTGGGAAAAGTTTTTCAAAATGATGCACTGAATAACCCCTTAAAATATTTGTTCTTAATTAAAAAGGACATTGTATATATCACGCCGTGCTAATTCATACAAATCCCATAGACGATGTTTGTTTTGACGTTTAGAAAAAGGTTTCTGATTTGACTTGTTGGAAACTAGCGGATGGGCGGCCTTACGAGTATCACTAAAAGCCATATTTTCCTGACAACCAGAGAATGGTGGGCGTTAAGATGGAATAAACCGGCCAAGTGCGATTGAACTCGCGTACAGAGGGTTCCGTACAATACCAAAGATTTTCCGTAAGTGAACGTATTATATTCAGTTTACTACTTTATTTTCAATTTATACAAGTCTTATATTATTTTTCTTGTAATGTACGAGCAACGAAGTATATTTCGTTTTTGTTTTTTCAAAATTTTAGGCTCAATAGTTTCGGCAATCAGGGGGGGCGGGGGGAATGGTCAATTTTCGTCTCTTTTTATTAATAAAATAAAAACTATTTATTTTACTGTAATAACAAAAATATATTTGAAATCCTCATAACGAGCCCTTTCATTTGATATGTAAAACACTATGGGTAGCAAAACTTTTTTTTTAAATTCCCAATTTTCCCATTTAAAAAGACCCTTATTTTTTTAAAAAATATTTATTTACTTTGCACATCTGTGTTTGGGTAATAGGATTACACCATCCTACCAAATTTCACCTGATTTGGTCCAGTAGATTCGGAGCAAATTGGCTGTGACAGACGGACGGACATACAGACTCACGAGTGATCCTAAGGGTTCCGTTCTTTAATTTTTTGTAAGGAACCCTAAAAAGGAATTAAAATAGTGTTGGGTTGCTACCTGACTCACCTATTAACATGATTTGAATCTCGCCCAATCGATCGGTAAAATTCTTAAATATTTATAGTTACCATACCATTTTATTTATTGGATTTTAAAATAATTTATAAATTGTTTTTTGTTTCCTTTAGATTCACGGGTCTTTTCACCCCGGACCTTTGGGAGGCTTGCGTGGGGGGATACAGATCCAACACGTAAGGAGGCGCTTTGGAGAAGTTGATGTTATGTGGCGCTCCCGTCAAACCCCATTCATGGATATAACTATAAAAAATTTACCCTTAAATAGGTTTCGTCAGAAGAAGGATCTATTGCAAATAAAAGGAAGGGTTTTGGTAATTTTTATTTTTCTTTCTATGATTATGTTGTTGGTACGCTTTTTAGCCACGGGTTCATGGGACCCGGTCCTTTGAGGTGTTCATGGGGCCAAAGCCAACATGAAGACGCCTTTTAGCACCTTTATATCTAGAAAGTGAGATGCTTGCATCTATGGAGGTCTATCGTTTAATGTAACCATTGAGATGCACTAACGGACAGTCCTCCTTAGCTGCCGAACTATTGTCAGGGAGGGATTTACTTGCGGATCTATTGTTATACGGACACCTAAAAATATCTCACAATTTTAGCCTGTTAGATGGTGAGTCGTTGCTCATTGGCTACATTGCATGTGGGCACCCTAAATCAGGCGCGGTCGCAGCCTGAAATTTTGGATGGGGTCACTCACTACACTAATAAAAAATTGGTATCTGGAATAAAATAAACATTATTGCGTAAAAACACCATTAGATTTCAGCAGACTATAAATTTATCGCTGTAAGGGAATAGCTAGAAATTTCTTTTTATTATGTGGCAAATTTTTGAATTTTTTCAATTTGACCTTAGATTTTGGGGGGGGGGTCATGTCCCCTGTGACCCCTTCGGACCGCGCCTGCCTTAACTAGACACTAGTTTCACCATCACTATTTTTATTTTATAATTTATTTTGATAGTCATTGCTTACATACTTTTAGGGTGTCCGAGGGGAGGTACACGACGGGTTCAGTCTATCTCAGTCACAAACTCTGCGTCTGCTATCTCTTTGGCATTTAGAGTTTGTAACAGAGGTAAACTGAAACCAGCCGCGTGCGCCCGCGTGACTTAGCGGACGTCCAATTACTTTTATTTATTTATTTAACTTCATGTTCATGTTGATGTGAAAACTGGACCGGGTCGACCTCGAAGAACGTTCTGCGACCAAATTGCAGACGTTCTGAAAAAGGTGAAGCAAGGAGTACTTATAACCGGAGAGCATGTATGAAAAGAGTAATGAGTGTTGACGAAGCAAAAGAGGTTTGCAAGGATCGTAGCAAGTGGAAATCTATAGTCTCTGCCTACCCCCATGGGAAACAGGCGTGAAGATATGTATGTATATATTTAACTTCATACACAAATAGAAGTGTAATGGCGGATTTAAAGCCTAAGGGCTTATCTACCAGTCAACCAAACGGGTGATGTAGAGAATGACAGGGGTATCGCATGTCTTGAATTGGTACTTATGTGACGAAAAAAAAGACTATATATAAAAAACAATCATTAAAACAATAAACTACATACAAATAATACACACTATTAAGTATATCCTATGATAAACAATACCTACATATACTAAATTAATACACTATGACCTATGTGACAGCTTTTGAAGAAAGTGTGCTTTCACCGGTTTCTTAAATGAAAAACGGGTTTTAGCCTTCCGACGAAAATCCAGTAAGTGGTAAAGAACCCAGTCCGTTATAATAAGCGTTATCTGCCTTACTCGTTGAGGTTGCTGGCGCGCACGATCTCGGACCAGGCCTTCTCGGTGAGCCAGGAGGGCGCGGGGTTCTCGTGCGGGTTGTCCAGCGCCACGCCGCCCGTCAGCAGGAACGCCACCTGCTCGTCGTCGATCAGGCCCTGCAAGTCACTTGTTTGTTTGTTTTCATCATTCAAGCTCCGAAAGAAGGTTATATTTAACTCAAAATCCGGGTTGTAAGTTCGACTTACATCCTTAGGGAAGTACAATGTAATACAATACAAATCCTCTTGATTGCACCATAAACAAAAGGAAAACCAATTAACAGAAAAAAAGAAGACAGAATTATGATACAAAGGCGGACTTATCGCATAGCAATCTCTTCCAGTCAACCTTTGGGTAGAGGGAGAAGTGAATATTTGAAAATAGGCGGTGCAGTGTGTTAGATTTACTGTAAATAGTTACTATAAAGAACCTGCCACAATATATATACATACATACAAATACTTACATACACTACATACATGCCTACAAATTAATAGACATACCTATATACAAATAAAATATAATAACAAAATAATGGAATATGAGCATAATGCGAAAGAATCCACTACAAAATACATCATAACTTGGACAGATAGTGCGCTTTTAATTGCGTTTTGAAACTGCAAGGAAGTAAGTAAGTTTGAAAATCGAAGGCTGGCCGCCTTATATAATAAGCAAGAATTTGTTTTATTTTTAAACCAAGCGCACGGGCCACTACGAAGGGCTGAATGCGCCAAAAGCCCAAGGAAATAAAAATACAGTTTGGCGCGCAAAATTTTCTCGTTGAAATCTTTGTTGCAAAAATTCAAAACTTAGATTTGCTTTTAAAACAAGCGCACTGGCCACCATGAATGGCGGCATGTGCCAAGAGCGCAAAGCCATAGAAACTACATAAATACGGCATGACGTGCAATTTTTTTTTGTGCAAAAATTGCAAAATATTTTTTTTTAACAAATAATGACGTGTTCATGTGAAGATTTGGCTTGACGGCTGAATCGGTAAAGATATAGGCTGGGGCAGAGGCAGTCATAGAAAATTTATTACCACCGATTTCAAAGAATTTTTTATTACATTCTTAGTACATGTTATGATGAAAAGTAGATTGTTCAACTTGAATGTAAGTATCAATTACACTCTCGAAATATAAGCACCTTCGCTCGCTTGGCTCGCTCGTGCGCCTAAATATTGAAAAATAGAAAAGATCCTTGTTTAACAATCTACTATTGTTTATTCGTAATACCTATGGTATTATGAAGACACGCATTTGTTTTACTGAGTCAATTAAGAATTTAACCAGCCAAGTTGCGTGTCAGATTCGCGCACGAAGGGTTCCGTATCTCATCCGATCAATTCAGGCGATCATCAGGGCGCGTATTAGAAGCGGCGACCTGACGGTAAGGCTGCCTGCTTGGCACTGAATCGAACTACACTTGAATTAAGAATGTAGACTAATTTTTATTTTTAAAAAGTCACTGATGAAAATAAAAAATATCTAGTTTTCCGAGACATGGAATTTTATGAATGCGTGACGCGAGATTCCACCGGGCCGGCGTTTGATGCGGTGACGTCACGTTTTACCGACAGGTCGGTCAGTGCGACGCGCGAACGAGGCGCGAGGGGAGCGGGGCGTTGGTATGTGACGTCACACGCTGAACGAGAGCCTCTATTTTTAAGAGAATTTCAATCATCTGTAAAATCATAACTACTTGGTCTTTTTGAATAAAAAAAAAACTATTTGCTTACATACAAGCTATAGACGTACATTGTCTAAACAAATCGCTGCATACCTGTGGCCTTAGTATGCCGAGTGTGAGAACGAGAGAGAAGATGAGCTTGTCCTTCTCAAACAAGCTGCGGCACACGTTCTGGTAGATGCTCTTGGTGAAGTACGCGTTGAGGCCGTTCAACCTGTCGTCCAGGATGTCCGACTTGGGGGAGTTGATTATGGCCTGGTTGTAGAGGTTGATGAACCTGGAACGAAAGCGATGCTGTTGGCAGAGGCGGACAGAGGGTAAACGTCATTTTCCCTTAAACGGATTTAGATACCCTTCAAATTAAACAAAGTGTTTGTCGCGTTGATCTTATAAGGAGCTACCTTATGAACAGATCTGTGATTGCGACACAGGGACGTAGAGCAGACGGGATTCGTCATCTCTTTCTAACACGTCATCTATCTCTTTCTTTGACGGCCTCCGTGGCGTAGTGGTCACCATGCTAGTCCGCTACCCAGAGGTCCCGGGTTCGGTCCCCGGTCAGGGCAAGTTGAAAAATGGCCTTTTTCAAATTGTCCTGGGTCTTGGATGTTTATCTATATATGTATCTGTTATAAAATGTAGTATCGTTGAGTTAGTATTCCATAACACAAGTCTCGAACTTACTTTGGGGCTAGCTCAATCAGTGTAATTTGTCCCTATATATTTATTTATTTATTTCTATCTCTATCTAAAGCATGGTACTTACCAGTTCAAAGAGTATTGGTACATCGGGTCAATATTAGACAGAAAAAGAAAGAGCTATGTTTAGATACAGGGACGTAGAGCTTACGGGCTTCGTCTATCTCTTTCAATCACATCATCTATCTTTACCTAAGACATTGCACTCATCACTTTAAAGAGTACTGGTACATCGGGTCAATATTAGACTGATCCAATATACAGAAGAAGAGGACAGAGCTATGCTTAGATACAGAGACGTAGAGAGAAGGGCTTCGTCTATCTCTTTCATCATCTGTCTCTATCTTAAACATTGTGCTCACCAGTTCAAAGAGTATTGGTACATCGGGTCAATGTTAGACAGGTCCGATATACAGAAGAAAAGGACAGAGCTATGTTTGGACACAGGGACGTAGAGTAGACGGGCTTCGTCTATCTCTTTCTCAGTGACGGCAGCCGCGGCCTGCTTGGCCTCGATCTCGATGGAGAGCACCTTGGACGACGACAGGATACGGTTGGCAGACTCGTCTTCCAGGATGTTGCCGGCTGACGATAGGACCTGCAAATGAAAGTAGATTTAGGATTAAGTAAATATTTGCATTGTTGGTTATTTTTTTAATTATTTCCTCACATTTATTGAGAAAAGCACTATACATTCCTCTGTGGCCCGTCTCATCTCGACTCATAATTATAGTCGTCCTCGCCTCAATGAGTACTTTTCAAGAAAGTTTAAAACTACTCGTCTGGCAATGCCATACTTCCCGGCCTCCGCAGAAATGTACTTTTTACACCATGGAAGATTAAACAGAATAGTAAAATACCTCCAAGATCTGGTCCTCTATCTCCTTCAATGTCCGTTTGTTGTTGGCTCCCTCCACAATCAACTGGTTCTTCTTCAGTTCGAGCTCAGGTCGATCCTGGGCCACCACTATTCCTAGCAGCTGGTCTTGCAAGCCTTGGGGGGTTATCATGAAATTCAGCATTGTCACCTGGTAAAGGATTTACTGTAGAAGATTATAATTTAAGACAATAAGTAGATGTTTAGATGAACTGAGAGCATCTAGGGGTTCAAACTACGCCCCCCTGAAATGATTCAATCCGACTATATTGTATTCAAAGATTCAAAGATTCAAATGTTTATTTAGTAATTAGACCTCTACAGGCACTTTTACACGTCAATAAGTACAATTTTCGTTACGTGTAAAGTATATTAAAATATAATTTATTTTTAAAGAAAAGCTATCGATACCAGCGCTCCGTAACGACCACTGCTGAGAAGAAACGCCGAAAGAAACTCATTTTCACAGTATTGGTCGAAATAAAGACACTTTGCGATTATTCTATCTAGTTAGGTACAGCTGTATGAAAAAAAAAAATAACGTACAAAAATATGAGATGTATAATTAACTATCCGTGTACTGTCTGTCACAGTTAGTAAGCTGTCAATGTCAACTACATTATTCGACCGACCCCCTCCCCCCCACTCGAACTGACCTGATCGTCAACCTTTACTAGTTTGAGAGGTCCCTTAAGAGGAAGACCCCCAAAAACTGGCCTAGGTACGCCTATGAGTAGATATTATAATAAAATAAATATGTAGGTACATATACTGTGATAAAATGCAAATGAAGCTCACTTTGACCGCAATCTCGGGCAAGTAGTGGGGGTTGCTCAGCCTGGTAGTGATGTAGAAGCGGAAGTCGTGGTTGTATTCCAGGATGTTGTCGCCAAACCGCAGGCAGTCCATGCCGCCGGACCTGGTCACGTAAGTATGGATATACACGACTATATACACGATATTTTGACCTTGCCCCGAAGTCTAACCCTAATTTCCATGAGTCTGCCTGTCTGTATCTTATTTCGATGCGGTTCACGTGAAAGCAAGTTCCTTTTCCGTTGTGATAATTTGTGTCTACATGCATCTAAAACTGCTTTATTGCAAGATAGTGTAGTATGTATAGCACCAAAGATATATGATCAAATACCGAAACAATATAAAGAACTAAATTTAAATTTATTTAAGAAAAGATTTAAGTAATTGATGACTGAAAATTGTTATTATATTGTAAAAGATTTTTTATCTGATAATTTGTA
Source organism: Acrobasis suavella (assembly GCA_943193695.1). NCBI lineage: Eukaryota > Metazoa > Arthropoda > Insecta > Lepidoptera > Pyralidae > Acrobasis > Acrobasis suavella. The sequence continues at coordinate 1,458,723 of OW971939.1, forward strand.
ATTACTGATATTAGTAAGTATATTATGGTAGATTCATTATAAGTGGTATATTTTCTAGTATTATGATAGACAGCCTTTCTGATAATTTGCACACCGGTGATGGTAAAACATGATTGGATGAACTTAAATGTAAATATCTTGCTTGTTACTCATGTTTAGCAAAATAAATTTATCGCTATCTCTATCTCTATCTCTATCTCTATCTCTATCTCTATCTCTATCTCTATCCCTATCCCTATCCCTATCCCTATCCCTATCCCTATCCCTATCCCTATCCCTATCCCTATCCCTATCTCTATCTCTATCTCTATCTCTATCTCTATCTCTATCTCTATCTCTATCTCTATCTCTATCTCTATCTCTATCTCTATCTCTATCTCTATCTCTATCTCTATCTCTATCTCTATCTCTATCTCTATCTCTATCTCTATCTCTATCTCTATCTCTATCTCTATCTCTATCTCTATCTCTATCTCTATCTCTATCTCTATCTCTATCTCTATCTCTATCTCTATCTCTATCTCTATCTCTATCTCTATCTCTATCTCTACTCTATCTCTATCTCTATCTTTATCTCCTTGCGGTAGTTCTTAGCTATGTTTGATGAAAATCGGTTCCGCCGATTAAAATATATTGGAGGTTAACGCTTGAAAGTCACGGTTTTCTCTAGCAAATAACAGATTGCGCTACGGATATCAATAATAATATGTAGTTCCGCTATTCATCACTAGACGGCGTTCTTGACGGTCGTATGTGATTTTTATATAACTTTTAACCAAAAGATGACCGATGGCCAGGCAGGTTTTAAAAAAAAATACACCTAAAGCTATAAATACAGATTATATAGAAACAATAATAAACAGAAAGCCATTTAAAAGTCTCACAAGTAGAAGTAAAATAGAAATAACCAGCCAAGTGCGAGCAGGACTCGCGCACGAAGGGTTCCGTACCATTATCTTTATGAATCACGTTTGTTGTATGGGAGCCCCACTTAAATATATACTTTATTTGATTCTTAGTATTTATTTTGTAGCGGCAACAGAAATATATCATGTGTGAAAATTTCAACTGTCTAGCTATTACGGTTCTTGAGATACAGCCTGGTGACAGACAGACGGACGGACGGACAGCGAAGTCTTAGTAATAGGGTCCCTTGTTTACCCCTTTGGGTACCGAACCCTGAAAAAAGGTTTCCTTAGTTTACTCACCTGAATATATTCCTTAGCAGCACAGGCTCCAACACAGCGTCCAGTTGTTCCCGAATGTTCTCCAGTATGACGGGCAGCCCCATCTGGATGGCGTTCTCCAGTACCCTCACGTAGTTGGAGTCGGTCAACTTGATCACTTTCAGCTGGTTCTCCCGCTCCATGTTCTTCACCCATTTGTTTGCTTGTTCTTTTGATCATATAGTGTTAAATTTAATTGAAACCATACTAATAGATAGATAACTCTTTATTGTACACCAAAAGAAAAATGTAACACAAAGAAATATTTTTTAAATTAAATGAGTACAATGGGCGGTCTTATCGCTTAAAGCGATCTCTTCCAGACAACCAGTGAGTGGAGAGGAAGTGAGAAAGACAAAGACGGGGGTGCAACTGACTAAGAAGGAAAAAATATATCTAAATCAACTATAAACTTCATAAATACAAACCTTTATAAATACATAAAAACATAAACTATACTTACATAAATAGGTATACGTAATATACATATATAAATTATATATTACACATATACAATACATATTATTAAATAGCAAACAGACTGACTGATAACTCGGTAGCTACATAAAATAGAGTTATTTATAATGTGATAATTTCAATTAATTACTTTTCGATAGGTAGTAATCTACTACCCTTTTCTTAAAAACAGGGAGAGACTGTGCCTGCCTTATTAAAACTGGCATTTCATTCCACTGGCGCACTGCTTGAACCGTAAAAGACTTATCGTAAAAGTTGGTTCGATGCATAGGCATATCCAAAGCTAGATTTTCTGTTGACCTTAAATTGTGGCTATTCTTAGAATATAGAAATTCAAAACGTTCCTTAATATAACAGGGAGGTAAAATAATATGTTATATAATAAAGAAAGGATATAAGTATTCTGGCGAAAACGAATGGACATACGCCTCCACCAAATATTTAATAAGAACCGATTGGAAGTGTCTTGCATCAAGTGTTTTTCCTACAACTCAATAAGAAGTCGACAAAAGGGTAATTGAATGTTTGTTTTAAGGGGCTCCCTGAATTTTTCGGGGTCCAGTGCTGCCCCCATTTGAAAAAAACGACGACAATATAATTTTAAATTTGGTCTTGACCAGGCACTAAATAACCCTTCAAACTATTTGATGAACTACTGTTTACAGTTTAAAGTTAGAACGTGAAGCTTTTCTTCGCACAATTGCGAAAAACGGCGACTTTTGGCGTGTGCGTAGAAAAGCTTCACTTCCTCACTTTAAACTGTAAACAGTAGTTCATAAAATAGTTTGAAGGGTTATCTATTGCCTGGTCAAGACAACATTTTAAATAATGTCTCCGTTTTCTATGCACTGAAAATTCAGTTATCCCCTTAACCCCCGACAAAAAAGAGGAATGTTATAAGTTTGACGCTAATGTCTGTCTGTCTCTCAGTGGTATCGTAGCTCTCGAACGGATGGACCGATTCTGATTTACATTAAAAAAATCAAGTTCCCTTGCGGTGTTTCTTAGGTATGTTTGGTGAAAATCGGTTCACCCTTATAAAATTATTGAGGGATAACGTTTGAAATTCGGCGCGTTTTAATTTACGGTGCAAATAATAGATGGCGCTACGGAAATCAATCTCATTTAACACTAGATGGTGTCGTCGGGAGTTTTTGTATATTTCCCTGGCAAACCACCTTGTTGTGTCCAACAAGGTGGTGTAACAAGTAACACTAACAATCAATCGTTTTCTAAAAACAGTACGAAAATTGATTATAAAATTAACCAGCAATTTGCATTTCAAGTATTGGTATGTTTGTCTGTTTGTGCAAAACTGTAATTTGCCTGGCAAATAAACTTGTCAATACAACGCACATTATAATTTATTGGACACGAACCGTCTTATTTATTATACGCATATCTAAATTTAGGACAGTCGACAGTGACAAACGAAAAGGTGAAATATGGCGGGAGGTCTCTGTTTTGGGCGGATAATAACTTTAAGAATTACTCACGTTATTCCGCGTTTTATAATAAGACTACAAATGTAACAATTGTTCTTGTAAAACAATACTTAAAACAGCCTATAGGACCTAAAGTTTCGGTGCTGCCCTCTGTTGGTAGGATTTGGGAAGCTCACCTTGTGGGTCGATCATGAGCGGCCAGCGGCGAGACTTCTCCACGATGATGCCGTTCTCGATGGAGAAGGCGTCCACCGGCAGCCCCGCGATGTTCCACGCGCGGATCACGACCGGCTCGCCCAGCGTCGTGATGATGGAGAACGCCTCCGAACAGGGGATGTCTGGGAAACAACAGTGACTTGTAAAGTCTTCTCTTGTCAGGCCCGTTTAGGTATCAAAAATATACCTTCATTATTACCTCCGTGGCGTAGTGGTCACCATGCTAGTCCGCCACCCAGAGGTCCCGGGTTCGATCCCCGGTCAGGGCAAGTTGGAAAATGATCTTTTTTAAATTGTCCTGGGTGTTGGATGTTTATCTATATATGTACTTGTTATTAAATATAGTATCGTTGAGTCAGTATCCCATAACACAAGTCTCGAACTTACTTTGGGGCTAGCTCAATCCGTGTTATTTGTCCCTAATATTTATTTATTACTATGCGCGCGGCGACCACTCCGGAGGAGAAAATTCAGTTACATGAATTATTTGTCCAAAGTAATAAGAATTAAATTTGCCTGCAATGGATATCTAAGTATCTAAACGAAGAGGTGAGCCTTTTGGCTACTAAGGACCATAAGGAAAAATTACTAGGTATAAAAATATCGAATTCATAAAATGGAGGACTTCAGACCGTCAATTTGAACAACTTTTCCTATGGGACCAATGCTTGAAACTCGAAAAAAAATCGTCATTTTTATACAAAAATGGTCGGCGGGTCCGGCAAATTGTATGAAAATGTCGAGTTTTTTTGGTCATATTGACGGTCCGAGCAGCTCCTCCAAGGATCGGACAGGGCTTTTGTTACATATTGTATTATAAAACGTAGAAGGGACATGCCCGTTATATATCAAACCACAGGTTATACTAGACTATTCTAATAAAATTAAAATAACAGCCAAAAAACTAAGAGAAAAATTGGCATTCGACGCAAAAGTGTGCAGCCGCCCGGGCAATTTGTATGGGAATATCGAATTATGTTTTTTTTACTGTTATTTTAAGTTTATTGTACGAAAGTGCGGGTATGTCGATTCCATACATTATATAACAAATACATATGTCGATAAACATCCATTGTTGGGTGTTAAGATGAAAATTGAAGCGACTCACTAAGCGACATGGTGCGCTCGTTCCACAGGGCCAGGACTTCCCGCCGGTAGTTGACCGTGTAGGGCCCGAGGTACGCGATGAACCCAGCTGCCAGCAGCACGTCACCTACAATCATATTTTTTTTATACCAGCGTTTTCCAACATTTTTCAGTCCACGGACCCCTAGGAAATCAAGCACAGCTTTCACGGACCCCCTTAATAAAATAAACAGCAAAAAAATTCGGATTATGTATTTATTTTAATTATTACAGATACAAAATAGGTACTCATAACTGTTTATTATGAAAAATATGAAAAATTTAATGTGAAGGTTGGTATGTATGGGGGTCCGCGTTGTCATCTCTAGACTCTAGAGATGACACCGCGGACCCCCATACATATACTCACGGACCCCCAGGGGTCCGCAGACCACAGGTTGGGAAAAGCTGTTTTATACCATTCCCACTCTTTAAAGTTTATTTTATTCACTGAAAACAGTGAATAAAAAGCACTTGTAATAACTATTTAGGGTTTTTATATGTAAAATGTTTGTTTCAATTTTAATGTGCATTTTGATTAATTTAACCTTCCCGTCCCGTCCCTTACCCGTTGCTTAGCCCGTCGCGCGATATAAACTTTATCTGTATTTATCGACGGTGCCATGCTACGGAAACTGGCCACTATACTCACCAATGATATTATCCAGCAGGTCTTGCAGCTGTATCGCCAGTTCCGTCCAGCGCGCCTTCTCCCCCCCTAGACCCCCAATCAGCTGTTCAGCTCGTTCCAACTTGGTGGAGCACAGGGCGATCTCATCTTCTAGACCTTTCTTCTTGCGGGTCATTTCTGCAAACTCGTCATTTAGTGCCTAAAAGAAAACACTTTTGTTATTTACAACTAGCTGATGCCTGCGGCGTTGCACGCGTGGTCGGACTTTTGACAATCCTACCGGAATCTCAAATTTTCCCAGTATAAACCGATGGTAACGAAATTACTAAATGCAAAATTGAAAGCTTTATAACGTTAAATTAACATTTAATTCATGTATGTATTATAAAAATATGCTTGCACTTGAGAATAGGCGGCCATCTTGAATTAATGAAAATAGTAACAAAAGTAATAAACTTTGTTTGCTGACAGATCGATTGATGCACCAGGCAGTGCTCGTCGACATCACCGTCCCGCACAACGAGAACGTCGTGAAGGCCGAGAAGGACAATGAGTACCTTGACTTGACCCACGAGGTGACTGCCATGTGGAATGTGGATTCGACGATCACTATCCCGATATTCGTATCGGCGAACGGTGCTATATCGAACCAACATCTTAAGACTCTCTTCGCTAGATAGCTGGATCAAGAGTCAGATACAGAAGGCAGTACTCCTGGAAACGGCACGCATTATCAGGAGGTTTCTCTCTCTGCGGCCCTAATCGCCGGTAGCTTGGACTTTGCCGCGATGCCAGCGGGTAACCAAGTAAGGTTTTAATGTATTTATATTTTGTACTTTGTACTTTATTATATTTTACTTTTATAAATGTATTATCAAAACTGACTTATGTTCAAAAATAAATAAAGGAATAATAATTAATAATTGCTCTTCGAATTTCGTGTAAAGCGCGTAACGCACGCGATTATTGACTTAGACCGTTACAACCGACCCCTAAACCCGCGAGAAATCCTCAAATGTACCTGCAGCTTGTCGAGAACGCCCTGCAACTGCGCTCGCTTGGCGTTTAACGTGTTCATCTGCATCTGCAGCTCCCCTTCCGCTTCCGCCAGGGCAGCTTTCTTAGGTGCCACTACCTGTATTACATAGCAAAAATGGATATCTTAGTTGATTTAGTACTTAAGTATGTAGTATAATGTTCAATAGTGATAAGGTCCGTCAGTCAGGTAAATAAATAGACCCATGCTTTTCAGTTCAGCTAAGTAGTAAAAATTCACAATGATACAGCGTATCGCAGTTTCGAAGTGGAGACGATTAACGTCTAATAAAAATATTACTAGATCGTGACGTCATGCTTAATTGGTTTTTATTCAATATTTGTTTATTTACAAAAGTTTACACTAAAATACAATGACACATCCGCAACATTCTTTGTCAATTTTTTTTATCTATGAGACCGCTTCATATCGATCCTTCCCATAATACTTAGAGGTTCCCATAATACTACATTCAAATGCGCTGTATCTTCGTCATTATTTTCTAATTAGAGAAAAGAAACAGTACATAATATACAATAACGTGAGTGTCGTAAAAAAAAAAGCTGGAAAGAAGTTTGAAAAAAAAAATTCGTTACGTAAAAAAGTGACGGATTATAAGCGCCCGAATTTACCTTGATGACGCGGTCGTATACGTCCATGGCACGCACCCAGCGACAGAGCCCCTCGCATGCAGACGAAACTTTCGCGATCACCACCGGATCGAACTCGCGGTCCGGGATATATCTGAAACCAATATAATATTTTTTATACCATTCCCCTTCTAAAAAATTTGTTTTATTCACTGAAAACAGTGAATAAGAGTTACTTTCGTATTTATAACATTAGTATGGAAGCATGAATTTTAGAGCTAAAAATCAGATTACTCGTATGTGATGTGTACTAACTTGTCTCTGATCTTCTTCATGGTGGCGGTCGGAATGTTGTCCTTATCATAATTCTTCAGGGACTCTAGGAACTTCATGTCGCCGAGCATCTTCTGTGACGGGCCCCAGAAATCCTCGAAAGGCTTGCCTGAAATATTAGTAAGTATTCCAACATTTAGTGTCCTTCAACAACCGGCAGGAAAAGGAAATAAATCGCCGCATTGAAAATGCTTAGAGGACCTTCTGGTCCATGAAAGCGTTCATAAAGGTTGACTTTCCAATGACACTAAAACGCAAACTCATCGACTTGTGCATCTTGCCCGTCCTAACTTACGGTGCTCAGGTCTGGTCATTCACCGAGGATCAGAAGTCCATACTCAAAGTTTGCCAAAGAGCCATTAAACGACGCTAAGTGTAAAAAGACTGAACAGAGTTCCAAATGTCACACTCCGTTCTAAGACCGGTATCGCCGATGTGGGCCACAAAACTGCCAAGTTGAAGTGGGATTGGGCGGGTCATGTTAGCAGAATGTCCCCTGAAAAATGGGCTCACAGGATAACTCCGTGGATACCCGAAAACGGTCGGCGTCGCAGGGGTAGGCCTAGAAAGCGTTGGCGCGATGACTTGGACTCTTTCCAGGGTGATTGGTCAGAAGCTGCTCTGGATAGAGAAAAATGTAGGAAAATAAGAGAGACCTTTGCCTAGCAGTGGGACAGTAAAGGTTAATTTTAAAAAAAATTAATATTATTTATAATAGTCTTGTAAAATCAAACCGTCACATCTTTATCCCTAACGGTGCAGAGGGCCACAAGACTCAAAGGCCACTTATATCGTGATGGCGGGCGAGAAGGTGGAGAAAGGAATCAAAATAGTGATTACTTGCTAACCGTACGACTAATAACAGGTTTTGCATTTTCGCCCGTTCCCTCGATCAGCTTTCGCGATCTCCGCGGAAGAACCTGGTACATCCTTAATTTTTTCTTTTCTCCGAGACCAACATGGAAATTTCCTTAAAACTAATTTTAAACCTAAGTCAAGTTTTTCCTCCACTCAAAGAAATTTCATTTATAGCGAAAAGTCCGCCTTTGTGTGCCTATATTGTTACTTGTTCTTTGAAATTTGTGTGTCTATTATGGTGCAATAAAGTTAATTTGTATTGTTAATGTCGAGGCCTACCATTAGCGTCCACCTTTCTATCTCCTTTAATGCCCTTCATCACGCAAACCGCTTCCATGACCAGCTTCACTCCAGCCGGCGGGTTCTTCATAGACTTGACCAAGGTAATGTCGGCTGGTTTGAGTGTGTTCAGAGCATCCAAGGCCGCTTCCAAGGCCGGCACAGCTTCGGCGAGGTCGGACTCGCAGTCGTCTTTGATGGCCTGCGCGGCTGCGGCCGCTTCGTTGGCTAGGGCCTCGTCCGCACCTACGATCTGAAATCATTCAATGCATTATTGACCGACGTAGTTGTTGGGCACGACACGAAGGACGATGACGGGGACAGAAAAGTCTTACTCTAATTAGTCCGTCTCTTAGATTATCCAAAAATAAAGGACACATATTTTTCAGTTTATCGAAAAACTAAAAATTCACCAGGATACGGAGCATCTAAGTTCCGGAGTGGGAGCTTGCGACGTCACCGCTATGTAACAGCCGTACTTAGCCGTAACGTCATGCGTACTTTCAATGAGCTGATTCTTCGTAATTTTTTGTTTCTCAGAGAAAATAAAAAATACGTGTGCAATATTTTTTATTAATCTAACCGATGGGTCAAACATGTTTTTTCATCTCATCTACTCAAAAAACGATGTTTTCATCCCAAAACATTTGGAGCTAAAGTTACTGGTTATTCTCTCGGGACTAAAACGTGAAAAAGAAGATCCCTAGGGATTAAAACCAATTTGAAAACAGAACTCGAGTTTAATCTATGTAGAATCAAAAATAATGTTGGCAGTCCAGCAAAAAAAAAAGATGAGTTTTGTTTTAAAATAAAAAATAATTGGCACAGACTTCGTGATTTTTTAAATTTGGAATACAAATCGTCTTCAACATAGATGAATGTAGTTTAAATTTTTTATGTTCTTTGCTTCGGAAAAAGAAATAAATATAATTAAAAAGCGCAATTTTTCCCTTTGATTCAAGGAATTACAGAAGTTTTAGGTATTTGTATTGAAATGTAATCATTTATGTAAATGTGAATACTTTTTCGTGAGTTTAAGCTAATAGTGAATAGTTATCAAGTTTACGTATAAAAATAAAAAGATATGAAAGACCACGCAAACAAAGTTATGAGTGAACATTTTATCTTAAGTTGGTGGTCTGCGAAAAAATATTTCTTAGTATTTATTGTATGAAAACGACACCAAACAAAGGTTAGTATTAAATTGTCGGTTGAAGTCTGTTAGGTATTGTAGGTTTTCTACTGTTCTTTATATTCTGTTTTGCAAGTGCTAGTTATTCTCATACATGGAGATGAAAAATACTTGGGTACGGTAATATTTTTATCTCGGGCGATATACATGAATCCCTCGCTACACTCAGGATTCCACCGTAGAATCACTCGCTCCACTCGTGATTCAACTGTGGAATCCTTCGTTTCGCTCTGGATTCAAAGTAGCGCCCTCGCCTTCAAAATATTACCATAGCCCCATGTAGCACAATCTACTATTTTATTCACCATGCCTAACGCTATTTGGTGCGTTAACGCTTTTAAAGTAGCTAGAAAGATACATCGTCACGTCTTCTTCATCGATTTAAAATAGTGCAGTTTCTAGCCGCATCGCTTAATAAATAATAACATGATTAAGATTCTTGCTCATTCGCTCTATAGGCTGTTAGTTTTATCCTTTCTGCCAGTCCAGCACGAAAGCCAGGAGGATTGCATGTTATTATCTTCAAAACAGCTTAGCTTACTCGCATCGCATGTTTAACCGTTTTTTACTCTGACTAACTCATTTTATCATTTAAAGTTTTGCATTTCATCATCTTATCATCAACTTTCGACAGTTTTACCTCTTTCTGCTTTTCCACAACAACTGTATCTTGTTCAATCTTAATCATGAGCTTCTCGGTCTTGTCTGAAGTCTCCACCAGTAACGGTTGCAAGTCCCTCAGGTTCTGCTGCATCACCGCCACTTGACCGGCTGCGAAGTCTAGTTGTTCTAAGCCAGTTTCATATCTAGGATAAAATAAAGATTTAATTGTAATCATCTTATATGATATGAGATCACGATACGACCAGAATTCGACGTTAAAAATATTTAGTGATAAAATAAGATCTAGCGTAAAATAAAAACATGCGATCTGATGCTTGAAGAAAGTTGTTCAGAATCATTGATTGAACTCTGTATAAAAAGTTTACATTAAATTCATTTTTCCAACTGTAGTACCATTTTCTAGATTTCGATTAGGGATTTCGGCAAGTTCAAATGAGCATTTAATGTCTTCGCCATATAGCGGTCGATAGAAAACATAACCATTTTAAGGTTTGCCGTAAGCCGATGGGGTTTAAATAATAGCCTTTTATACATCAGCGCATTATCAGCAATGTGCTTAGAGATTTACGAAATCAAATTGGTTTATCTGGATGACATTATAGATTACCTAAAAGAACTGTACTTACCGTATTCTCGACCTGGTTATCTGGCCCACTTTAAGAGAGTACAGGCTTTGGAAGGCTTTTATCAGTTCTAGGTAGCTTGTCGGTGTCACGTATACTTTTCTTTTCTGTTCTGCGTAGAATCTGAAAGCAATATTATCATTAACTAGCGCCAGAACTGGATTTGCAAGGGTATTTATTAGTAAACCGTCACGGTGAAATAATCAAATAAAATATAAAACATGCCTGTCACTGAGCTCCACCACGCTCATGTGGAACAGCTGGCAGATCTCGACGCAGCTCTCGCGCAGCTCGTCGTCCACGCGCGCCATCTTCGAGATGAACATGGACGCCACCCGCTCCAGCGCTTCTGGCGGCCACGCTGTAAACCTGAGCACAAAAAAAATTCACGGTAAAAATCGTTTTTGTATGTATTTGAATGTTTCATCATCACATCTGGGAACGAGATATTCTTAGCTATATCCGATATTTCGTGCAAATGTATTAAGTGGTGTAGTTTACAAAATATCACACTATAGACACAGATATAGAAAAAGCGCCTACAGTATGGAAGAGATTGCGAGAAATATGCGCAGTTTTGAATAAGTTATCAGTTTTTTCCATGCTGTTGTGGAAGAAAAGACTTAAAATGTACCAGCTGCTTATCTTACCACGCACGCACATTATAGAAGCAACACGAAGATAGGTGAGATAGAGAAGACAAGCGAGATTGTAAGCAACCTATTATTATTAACTCCTTTTTCCACCTTCTTGCCTAGCATCACACTAAAAGTGTTCCTTGCTGCCCTAGGCTATGTTTACCCCGTAAGGGATAAAGAAGTGATAGTAAGTACATTACCAGTCGATGGTGCAACAATTGATGAGCGAAGGGAACATCCTCAGCCTGTTGCGGAAGGAGTCTCCTATAGGAGACAGCGCCAGCACAATGCGTAGATTAGCCTTCACTCTTTCTACGTAGAACCCAAACATGGCAAGCGGAGTTGTCTCCATCTTTCGACCCTGGAAACGAAATAGTCATTTTGTAGGCTTTTGATCACCTCATAATTAAATACCAAGGACAGCAAACTAGGTATTGTTTGTCGTATAGCTATAAAAAAGGCGCCGTATGAATTTGATTTTACGGAAATTCTCCCAAAACAACGCAATATTTAAGTTTTATGCAAGATAGTCCGATGAAGGAAACCGTAAAGCAAGATCACATTAATTTTATTTAAATAAAGTGTAATTTGAGCTTACTGACATGAAAAGAAGAAGAAGAGTTAGACGCAAAATTGTATGTGTACACAATTGGCCGGATAGTTTTTATCTGTCAAGTGGTTTTAATCCTACTCTTTGTTTAAATTGGTCAAACTTTAATTTAGTTTTCATTAACCGAGTTCAACATAGTTGGAGGTTATCAATTTATCAGAATTTTATGTACCATGTGTCCCGATAACTCGAAGACGCCTGGACCAATTTATATAATTCTTTTTTTTGTTTGAAAGGACATACTTGTCAGGTCGTCTCAAATAAATTTTTCTTGTGTGGTTTTAAAGACTGTTTTTAGTTTTGAAAAATCATTTGTCAAAGCTATATATTGAGCTTGATTATACTTTGATACTGTTAAAGTCCTTGGCCTTCGTCGTTTCCTGTGGCCATCTGATGGAACCCAGTTTGTAGATTTGTGAGCCCATCTTTAAGTTACGTATGCATACGAGGAAGACCAAGAACAATATTGGCTAACGACCTGAAAGTGTTTGATAAAGATTGGACAGAAAAGATCAAAGAAAAGAGAAGTAAGTAAAAAGAGTACTGGAAGGAAACAAGAGAGGCCTTTGCCTAGCAGTGGTACAAACGTGGCTAGTAAAAAAACGTATTAACGTTCGTTGTATTGAGCTATGACACACTGTTTGCAGAACTTACAGACTCCCGGGCGGCGTTTTGCATCTTGTCCAGGATCTCGACCTTCTCCTCCATGCCGTAGAGATTGGGGATGTCTCCCGTGTTCAGCAACATGTTGATATCTTCCACCATTCCCTCGTACATTATCTGCAGATGAAAGGTATGATTTAATTTCAGGTCACAGGGTAACGAGTCTCAATCCGCTAGATGCCAATAACTCAAATGTTCCTAAACGTCAAAACAAACATTTTCTATAAGATTTGTATGAAACAAAAAGGCGTGAGTCATGCTTTTTTGGATTCAAATAGCGCTCTAGTTTTTCTGCATCAATTAATCTTATATCGTGTTGGAAATGGATATGATCCATGCAAATTGACTCTTTTTTGTAGCGTTTTATTTTATGAACTGTACCGAATATGTTTGATCCAGTCATCTACCCAATTTCAGGATATCGGTTCGATCCCGGGCCAGGTCTATTTGCATCCGCGTTCCCAGTTGCATCATCGACTGTGCTTTCTCGCTTTTACTTCTCCAAATAATGTCAATTGGGTACTTTTCTTGGTAAAAAAAAATTGATACTGTTAAGAAAATTAAACGTCACAAAATAATGTAACTTGTCATTGATTATATCCATTTTCAACGTAATTTTAGATTTATTTTCGCGGATAAATGACATAAAGAGCGCTATTTGAGTCCAAAAACTATGACGTAATTCTTTTGATATTTGTTTTGACGTTTTTAAAAATGTATCTGATTTAACTTGTTGTTGAGCAACTACTCGTCCGGCAATGCCTTATTTCCCGACCTCTTCAGTGATGTACTGTTTATTTATGTATCGAAAATTTCATTACGTATCATTTGTCTTTATTATGTTATTTTTGATGTTTTTTTTTTTTTTAGAATAGGGTCTATCTATTGTCTAACTCCTCTACATTCCAACGTTACCTGATGGCTGCTTTGTTACCTGGTTATCAGCGAACAGGAACACCAGCGGCTTGCCGATAATACCGGCCTTCATCAGCATCTTCCTGATGTCGTCTCTCCATTCGTTCTGACCGTACACACGTGATATCTCGATCTGTTTTGAGCAAAACAGTTTCTCTGTTCGTTTACAAATTTCTAACACAGTACTTCGGCTATTATTGTCGCGCTGGCCTGACAACTGAAATTCTCGTAACACATTTAACGATCTGGTCAGGTCAAGATGGAAAATTATCGTTTTTTTACTGGCCGGGGTCTTGGATGTTTATCTATCTATATAATATATAGATAGATAAACATATTATGTTTGTTATAAAATATAGTATCGTTGAGTTAGTACCCCAAAACACAAGTCTTGTACTTACTTTGGAGCTAAATCAATATGTGTGATTTGTCCCTATATATTTATTTATTTTGAAGAAAAGGCAGATCGAACGTCGTTCCTGGAAGAGTTCCTTCAGCAGCACATGTCTTTTTTACTATCGCAACGTAGGTATACATTTAAGGGGAAAGGTAAGCTGCAACAGAGCAGTACAAAGAAACGGCCGTTTTTTTTAAAAACTTCTTCTTTTTTGAGAAATCGCTCTTGTTGGTGGAGTGAAGTGGAGAATCCTTCTCTATTTTTCGTATTTCGCTGTGTTTCTTGGGGAAAGTTGTTCAGAATTATGGACTGTATTAACCCTGAAAGTAGCTTCAGTCTTTCAGTTTATTTTCTAAGACCCTGTACACCAGGACGGAATCTCCTAGGGTCCTGCGTAGTATACGTCCCCGTTTCCCGTCCCCGGACCTCTCCCCCGTTCTCGCTTTGTCGAGGTGGCTGCAGACGCCGCAGAAGGCCGCTCAACACTCTCCACACGGCGCGAACGGAAGAGAGGTGCGGGGACGGGGAACGGGGACGCATATTGCGCGGGACCCTAGGAAGTTACGTCCTGTATGTAATACTTATATTAATTCTGTGCCCTGTAGTGGTGCCTTAAGTAAAGTTAATACCTATTTTTATATTTTTAGTTACTAAATATTTGTATGCTAAAAATGGCAAGACATAGCGAACTATTTTATATTATATTGTAACATCTAATCTATTTGTACCTATGTTTGACAAATAAATGATTAATTGATTGTATTCTATCGTTCATTCTAACCTGTATGACGTTCATCTCGAGAATGCTTGCAGCCAGTTTGACGGCGCTGCTGCGACCGCTACCCCCCACGCCAACTAACAGTAGATTGCCTGAAACACGAAATTGTGGCATGCTTGTGAGTGTGCATGGTGTCAGATTTTTCAAGCTGCTGAAAGCTTGATGACTGCCATACTAAATACTTAATAATTTATTGCATCTCATATGTTTATACAGGGTGTTTTTTAAATCACTGGCATCCTTTCTACTGGTGAAAGTACTCATGAATATGAGCAACATTTTGTATGGGACCGACTCAATCCAACAGAAAAAAAAATCAGATGTCCCATACTATTTTACAATACTTAGAATCCCAAAATGTATGGAACAGCTGATTTTTTTTCGGTTGCATTGAGTCGGTTGCATTGAGTCGGTCGCATACAAAAAGTTGCTTATATTCATGAGTACTTTCACCAGTAGAAAGGATGCCAATGATTTTAAAAACACGCGGTATAGTTTGTCCATCTGGTGTCAGGAGAACATCAAGTTCAGACATGAACCCTATTCGAGCACAGCAAAATAAAATAATCTTAACTATAAAATAAAAATCTAAAATAATAAAATAATTCAAAATGAAGTTTGATCAAGTAAATTATATTGATTTTCATGATTTTCATGCAAGTGTCATAGTATAATTGGCAGGAATAATTGATGTAAAGTATAATGATGACAGCCGGGACCATAGGCTATACGTGCCTTCCAAAGCACGGAGGAGCTCCGGAAATTTCGCCACTTGTGCTCACGCCTGGGGTTGGTTTACTTGCGAAAGCGCTCGCAATGCGCCACTCACACTGAGACAAAAAGCTCTCTCTTCAATAATACACATAGATATATTTTCACGTCTTTATCTCTAGCGCCCCCCCCCCCCATCACTCGCCACCAGCTAGCTATTTCATAGCTCAAGTGACGGGCCAAGATCCCAATGACCCTCCCTGGATCCACGCTTCACTACTTGACTATCGCCATCTACCAACTATTGAACTGAAACATCATGCGCGTAATCCTTGAGATGTAGTCGAGCGATCAAATCTTTATCCATAAAGGAACAGTCCCCGCTCGGCTCCATAAGAGAGTTTCACATAGCCCAAGGTAAGGTGTACCAACCATTGTCCTGCAGCAACACGCGCGTAGACCTGGAGATGTGGTCGAGCGCGTATCGGAACATGACCAGTGCCATTGGAGACGACGATACCACATTGTACTCCTCGAGGTAGTACTCCATCTTGACCGCCATGTCGTCCAGATCTGCCACCTGAAGTTAGAAAATAGAGTATATTATAACTAGTTTGCCCCGGAACTGTGAACTCGCGATCCCCATATCTCGATGGTGGAATGAAGGTTTCTTGTATGTATTGAAAACCGAATTGTGCCGATCAGACCCGAAGGGACTAGACTATCGGGTCGACCCGAAGCGATTGCTTCAGGGCGGCTTTGTTGTACGACAAATACTGGTGAACCCATAGTGCCGGCAAGCTTATTTAAGTAGTAAGCCTCAGTACGTGGCTATTGCAGTAGGATAGATCGCAGGCATCTCTGGCAGAAGTTCATCATCACCATCATTTCAGCCGCATAAAGTCTACTGTTGGACATAGGCTCCTCCCAAGGATTTCCAAAATAACCGACCTAGAGTGACCTGCATCCAGCGTTTTCCAACGACCTTGGTAAGGTCGTCTGATCACCTAGTAAGTCGGTGTCCTACGCTTCGCTTGCCAGTACGTGGTCGCCATTCGAGAACCTTTTTGCTCCATCGGCCATATTTTGGTCACGCTATGTGTCTGCCCACTGCCTCTTCAGCAAGCTAATCCGCTGGGCTATGTCATTAACTTTTGTAGTCCTACGAATTTCCTCATTTCTGATTTGATCACGTAGAGAAAAACCGAGCATAGTCCTCTCCATAGCGCGTAAAACGACCTTGAGCCTTCTCATGAGAACCATAGTAAGACCACGTTTCAGAGCGAGCGATTGATTGTAAACTTTAGTCTTGAGACACAGAGGTATTTTGAACGGGAAGACATTGGGTAGCTTCTCGAACGCTGCCCAGCCGAATCTTGTTCGTCGAAAGACCTCTTTCTACAGAAGTTACCTGGTCATATATCTTGGGGTCCGCATCTGGCTCCATGTAATTCCCGAAGAAGATGTTGGCGGCATGATTTCTGTTCAACTTCTCGCCCTCGGGCACGTAGCCCGTCTCCGTGAGCACTTGGTCCATGTGCACGCGAAAGTTGTTGTACACCGCTTTGTACACCAACTCGAATAGCTTTTGCCTGCAAAAAATTACAATATTCGATCCATTTTCATTATTTTGTGTTTTTACATTAACCCCCTTATTCATAAAAAAATTACAAAAGTTTGCTAAACCTATTTTAGTTAAAACATGTTTTGTCCCTTTCCCTCTTTTGAATATTTGACGGTGAAAGAACAAAACATATTTTAACTAAAATAGTTTTAGCAAACTTTTGTAATTTTTTATGAATAAGGGAGTAAGAATTTTTACAAAAATGGTTTGTTTTATTTTCGTGTATGTAAGGGCCAACACTGGTGTCAGATTTTTCAGGCTGCCTAAAGGCATCTGACATAGCTTGACGACTGCCATACAATAATAACAGCCGGGACCAACGTCTTATACGTGCCTTCCGAAGCACGGAGGAGCCCAAGAAATTTTTGTGCCACTTGTTGTCACCTATCCAAGTGCGGACCATGCCCGGTGTCGCTTAACTTGCGAAAGCGCTATTAATGCGCACTCCCGCCGGGCCACCGAGCTCCTCTATGGTCCATAATAGTCTATAGGTACTACACACTACCCAAATGCTGCAAGACCCAAAATGCTCTGTAACGATGTTACAATAAACCTCATCCTTCATGTTCCCGTTTACCTCCTTTTCCGTTTTCTAAAAAACTATTTCATTTTCAAATTCAATTTTTAAATTTTAGATTCCTTACTCATGATTCTACGATCATTCCACTGCCATCTCTCGAGCTGATTACTTCTATATCAGTATTGTAAATTTATATATATCAGTATTGTAAAGTTGTAATAAACAAAAATAACTCTGTGCTGTTTCTCTCAAGCTCTCCACTACGTACCTTACCTACCTCTTCATGTAGGAGCTCCAACTGCCCCAGCTAGTCCGTGGCTACCTATCTACTAGGAGTTCCTACAGCGCTATATATTTTGACCTTAACCTTTGGTATTGATACAGTAAATGTAATAATTTGGTATTATTACCATCATAAGCATTCAGAATTGGATACATGGGTTGTATCCATTTCTGGATTTAGGCCTTCTTCATTCTTCTCAAATATTGGCGGTGTCTGGCTTTTGCCATACAATTTGGGCCCGCTTGTCTCCGGATATCGTCGACTCCGGATATCGTCGACCCATCTCAACGTCACCTGGGCCTGATGTGGGTACGTGGTCTCCATTCTAGTATCCTTTTCATTCATCGCTCAGGGCTCGATCTCCACTTGCGATACACCATTACTACTACCACATATCACAACTGTGTTTTGGATCTTATCCACTAGTTTCGTCTTCGGTCACGCAGAGTTATTCCAAGCATGGTTCTTTCCATGACTGTCTGAGCAACACGGAACATCTCATCGATCTTTCAAAATTTAATACCTATAAATGAAGGACTTCTGCATACATAGCATCAAGCCTGTTTCGCACAGGTAGGCAGAGATTATAAACCTACACTTGCTACGATCCTGACAGACCTCTTTCGCTTTATCCACGCATGACTCTCTTGCCCGCCGGTTACGGGTATTTTTGACCTCCCCTTTATTTAAATTATCTGCAATCTGGTCGCGGTATGTTCGTCAGGGATGACCCTGACTATTCCAATCACTTTCGCTTTGTATACCCTTTTAGTAAATCTCCTTTCATCTATCATTCTACATGCCCCAACTATCTCAACATTTCTTTCTCATTTTTGTCACTCTGTTGTCAGTCCACACTCACTTTTAAAGTAACACACCACTGTTTGGAGAGTGTGGTGTTGTTGTTGAATGTTAAACCAATTATAGTTAAACTCCGTTTATTATGCATCACTGAATGTTAAAGTTGATTTACATTAATACAGTAGCTGGCGCCAGCATCACTGGATTCTGGCGCTGCACTGGCAGAGGCCTTGGATCGCATCGTTTATACGCATCCAGTAGTCATTTCTACTTTGTTGCGGTGAGTACTATACGATTAGGTGCTAACTACGGACGTTCACTGGCGCGTAGTGTTTGTACGGATCCAGTGCTACTGGCACGGGCTGCGCCGCGTGTGGTGGGTTCTTACTTATCTCTCATCACTGGATCGAAAAATAGGCGGTGGTCTATTTTGTTTCAGGGATGGATTCTGGATGCTGGACTGGATTGAAACATGTTTACATTGATACAGCGCTGATCCAGCGCCATAATCCAGTGATGCTGGCACCAGCTGCTGTATCAATGTAAATCAGCCTTTACAATAAAATATGTTGGGTTGAACGCACCCGCCCGTATTACGTACCGAAAGTGCACTGATTTGAATAAATATCTGAGACTGTGACACAGTCTCTGAGGCTGTCTCACCAACGTCACTAACAACCACACATAGTCCTGACGGAACAAACAAATAATTTCAGCCGAATAACCTTCTCTTTAAAAAATAAAATTTTAAAATCCTACCTGTCGCCCTCATCAATGAGGCGGTCGCAGAACACGCGGTACGTCTCGTGCACCCACAGCACGACCATCTTGTTGATCTCCTTCATGTGCGTCGAGGGCACGAGCAGCACCCCCTTGATCACGCGGGCGAAGTCGCGCAGGTTGAACAGGTAGTGACACTTGCTGGGCGTGGGCAGGAACTGGAGCGTCACGGCTTTGTACACCTCCATGGTCGCTGACACTACGCTCTGTATGAAAAATAAACAGTGAAAAAATAGAAAACATACAAAAACCATTTTTTTTTATAAACTTCAAATCTTTTCATACTTTATAGCCATTAAAAAAAATGCAGCAAGCGTATAGAATTCTTCTGAGTCAGGCAAAATTCTGCATGAAAAATAAACAGTGAAAAAATCGAACACAAGCAAAAGCATTTTTTTTTAAATACTCCAAATCTCTTCGTACTTCATTGCCATTAAAAGAAAAAATGTAGCAAGCGTAAAGAGTACTTCTGAGTCAGGTAAAATTCGTCGCTGACAATACGCTATGCATGAAAAATAAACAGTAAAAAAATCAAATACAGGCAAAAAGCATTTTTTTTTGTCTAAAAATACTTCAAATTCTGCTGTTCATACTTCATGCCATTAAAAGACAAAATACAGCAAGAATCTGAGTCAGGCAACATTCGGGTGGCATTTTTGATTAATTCGGGTTCCGTACAAAAAATGGATAGGATGCGTCTGCGTCTATCTGCCTATAAGGGTCTTTGTCGGGGGATAAATCAAGAAATAAAAAAGTTTTCAATACCTTACTGTGTCACATATCAAATGAAATGGCTCATTAGGCGGATCTCAAATATATTTTTGTTATTATTGTAAAATAAATAGTTTTGATTTTATTTATGAAAGGACGAAAATTTACCATGACCCCATTACACGAGAGGAAATAGTTAAGGAAAATAAGAAGAAAAACCTTTTTTAACCCACCTTGCTTGCCCTCTGCAGTGTGTCAATGAAGCCTTTGGCCAAATGCCAGTCCATTATAGTGCAGAAGATCTTATTCGTGTTGCGCGCTACACGAGAGGATATAGTTCGGGCTACATGAATTTTACGGGGTCCAGTGCTGCCCCCATTTCAAATAAATCATTTGAAAAGAAATCGAGTCATTATTTAAAATTCTGTCTTGATCAGACCCTAGATAACCCTTCAAACTATTTTATGAACTACTGTTTACAGTTTAAAGTGAAGCTTTTCTACGCACAATTGCGAAAAACGGCCACTTTTGGCGTATGTGCGTAGAAAAGCTTCACGTTCTCACTTTTAACTGTAAACAGTAGTTCATAAAATAGTCTGAAGGGTTATCTAGGGTCTGATCAAGACAAAATTTTAAATGTTGTCTCTGTTTCCTTTTAAATCATTTATTTCAAATGGTTAGCACTGGACCCCAAAAAATTTAGGTAGCCCCTTAAGGAAAGAAGGAGAAATCCCCTTTTTAACCCACCTTGCCTGCCCTCTGCAGTGTGTCAGTGAAGCCTTTGGCCAAATGCCACTCCATTATAGTGCAGAAGATCTTGTTCAGCGTGTTGTCCTCGAATGAGTCCAGCGTGATGAGGATCATGTGGCGCGTCAGGCGAGAAGTGATCAAGTTGGAGCCGCCGCCGGGAGGAAGCATCGCAGACACGAACAGCTGGTTGTATTAAATTAATAATTAATAGTAATTGTTATCACTATTATTATTTATTAAAAATTTATAATCAGTTTTTTTAGGAATTAATTTGTATTATTTTGTAACTGTTATTTCTGTATAATTCTTTGAATAAATTATTATTAAAAAAATAACTTAAACCCGACTGCGCAGATCTGAATTAATGACCTGAAATGGAACAACAGCAGTATCCAGCCGGGAACACGCTCGGATGAGCGAAGTAATATTGTTTTTATGACGTTTAATTTCAAACAACATTAAAACATATACGTTTTTGATAAAGTGAGGACAAGACACGTGCTTTTTGAAAAAAAAAATGACGAGATAACATTTGGCGCCAAAACACCGCCATGTCATTTTTAATAAAAGTGTTCTAGATCCAGCGTTGTCCTGGATAAAGCATGGACGTGTCCTTAGTATTAAGAAACCAAGAATAAAAGAAGAGTTTAATTTACACGTTTAAGCAATCGAAAAGTTGGTTTATTTTTTATTTATTAGTTTGGTTCATTAAACCAAACTAATTAATAAAAAATAAATATAAAGGGACAAATCACACAGATTCAGTAAGCCCCAAAGTAAGCTTAAGCTTGTGTTATGGGATACCTCAACTATAATATACCTATTTTATGATAAATACATATATAGATAAACACCCAAGACCCTTTCATTTTCCAACTTGCCTTGGCTGGGGATCGAACCCAAAACCTCCGGATCGGCGGACTAGCGTGTTGATCATCACGCCACGGAGGTCGACAAGATGTGGACTGGTTAAAAATATATTATTTTATTTAATCCTTTAACAAGAATATCCAAAAATAAGGGACCCATACTTTTTCGTTTATCAAAGTAGTAAAAATTCACAAAGAGCTTGAGAAGAAGTATCGGAGTGGGGTGATTTATGGCACTTTTGGCTAAAAATAATAGCGAAATTTTAATGCATTGTATCTTGTCATTATTTGTTGATCAGACTTTCTAATGAGCCATATCCCCATTCTTAAAAAAAATTGGTTTTCTGTAAAGTCTGTTTACGGACGATAATTTTACGCGATAACGTCATGATAGATGCGTAACAAACAAAACGCTTAGGCCGATCGTGCCTCTCTATCGCTCGTTCCGCGCTCTCGCTTGCACGCTCGGCTCAGGCGGAACGTGACAATTTTTCGTGCGTGCAGCCGGCGTTCATCGATTTAGAAGACGTTATCACGTCAAAAAGTATGTAAGACGGTTACTCACAACATCTACGACTTCTTGCCGCACCATCTCCTTCAGGTCGTACCAGTGTCCGTGGTCTATCCACTGCCGGAGCAGCTCCAGAGGCGGCTGCGCCGAGTAGACCTCCTTCTGAGGCATGCTCAAGTCGTCCACGAAAAGAACACACTGTCAATACGGTATTTCAATCAATTTGCTACTTTCCAACAAGTCAAATCAGACAATTTGTAAACGTCAAAATAAACATTAACTATTTGGGATTTGTATAAAATATAGAATAAGGACGTCATAGTTTATAATGCAAATAAAAAATTTAAAATCACGTTGACAAGTGACATTATTTTGTATTTTGTAACGTTTTATATTCTAAACAGTTCTTACTGATTTATTTTTCACCCGGGAAAGTACTTAATTATTTTTATTATTAATATCATAACATAATCGGAAACCGAAATTTAAATGTTTTCATTTTATATCGCTCAAAAATAAATAAGTAAGCCTTTAAGTAAATCTGATGGAAAGAAATACTGTCAAGTATCAGAAAAAGGATGCACGTACAGCGCTCTTGACGTCACTGCTATTAGGTCTCGCGCGTACGAAAGAGATAGCTAGGTGCACTACGCTCCTACTCTTCTTCATAGCAATATTTCAAATGCTAATTGCTGCATCATTTAATAACCAATAATCTCTGTGTAAAAAAAAAAAGATTTCTTTTTAGTTTTATTTTGTTGTTTTACATAAAATATTAACAAAAAAGGAGAATATTATCAATTCGTCGCGTTCTTTTTTTTTATGTCGCCCGGACGCCTGGTCCGAATAGGAAAATTCTTTTTTATTTGAAAGGGACTTGTCAAGTGGTCCCATTGAACTTTTTTCAAAATCGGTTACCTAGTTTGGGGTAGAAGTCGGTTTTTTAGTTTAAAAAAAAATATTATCTTTAGTTCTCGCTGTAGGAGCACCACCACAGCCATACTTGCCCAGAGCAGGCAAAGGATTTGGCTAACACTCTTCACGCTAGCCAGACGGATTGGAGAGATTTCACTGACGTCTAAGTATACCTAAGCTTTGTTTAGCTTGTATTTCCTAAGTCGCCTCCTACGACATCCACGGGAAGTATTGTAGTGGTCCTATTCTACTTAGCCGAAAACCGCACGACTTCAATTATTATTTACTAGCTAGCTAAACATACACACCCACTCACAAACTTTCACCTTTATAATATTAGTGAAGTGATATGAGATGAGATGAGAGAAGTGAGATAGTGAGATACTCGGCTTCTTTTAACACTTTTAAATTATTATTTACCTTTT
Organism: Acrobasis suavella; assembly: GCA_943193695.1. Classification (NCBI taxonomy): domain Eukaryota; kingdom Metazoa; phylum Arthropoda; class Insecta; order Lepidoptera; family Pyralidae; genus Acrobasis; species Acrobasis suavella. The sequence continues at coordinate 1,482,279 of OW971939.1, forward strand.
TACCCATAGACGGTCCGAATACACCTTTCCTTCTCCTGTCCACTTTCGACATTATAATATCTTGGGTCTGAAATCAAAATCCCATGTTTAGACTACTTTTAGTATTGTGACGACCTATACGCCACTAGGAACGAACTACTAAGATACAAATGAATACACGGAAATATTTTACAAGATGTATACTAGATGGCGCTGAGCGATGACACAAACTAAATCTCGATATCAAATTTCCTAAGATTAGTAGCATATATAAAACATCCAACAATACACCTGTGGAGCCGCGGTTCGCAACACCATGCCTGTTGGAAAGAACTTCCCTCTGAGGCAGTCGAGCACACCACGTCGCTCCCAAGTATAATCAAAACAAACCTAGATTTTTTACCGTGTATCATAACGATTTTTGATTAAATTTCTTGGTTGAAAGAAATAGAAAAAAAGAAAGAGATGAAAGGGAGAGGCTCGAAAGCCGGTGTTGGAATGTTGATGCTTTCTGTTTGAAACTTGATTAAATCGGATATGTTGTTAGCTATATATTTCAAATAAAAAGTTTATTTGCTAGGCAAATTAAAAAACCCCCGACGACACCATCCAGTGATAAGTGGAACTACATAATACATTAGCGTCAAACTTATAACACCCCTCTTTTGTTATTGGGGGTTAAAATAAAAAGTTGTAAGTTACCTGATTAGCAGTGGTCCTGGCGGAGAAGTTGATCGTATTGGTGATGTAACGCTCCTTGGGCAGTGACAGCAGGAAGTTAAGCACCAAGGAGGACTTGCCCGTGCCGGTGGGGCCCACCAGCAGGATGGGGATCTTGGACTTCACCATCTTGGAGACGAAGTAGCGCAGGCAGGCGTTCTCGTTCGTCAGGATGATCAGGTCGTTCACCTGGGAGGTTGACGATGTGCTGAGATTATTGTCTATATTTTCTTATTTTCACCGTAAAATTGAATATAATGGCTCTGTGAGCTGTAGACCTCGCTTGTATAGTTATTATAAAAAATTTAAAACTTAGCGCGGGGAAAAATATGATCTTTTTAAGTTTTCATAAATCCGCCATTTTGAAAAAAAAAAAAATTGAAAAGGCAACATTTTTCATAAATTTTTTTATAAAAGATATATATTATCGAACCTGCTCACAAAATTTCACGAGAATCGTTCAGGAAATTAAGGTTAAACTAGTCGCGAGCTCGAACTCACAGGTACCCACCTGTGAGTCTTAAAAGCATGCTGTCTCACCTAAGATTGTGTTCGGGCGAAGCAGTGAGGTAAAATGCACGATAATTCATAGTAAACCGAGCGGTGAGAAGAAAGGTGGTCTTCCTGGTCCTCGCTTCATCGTTGGTATATTTAAGGCAAGCTTACCTATGTTCTCTTCTGGACTGCACGTTTTCATACCAGCTCAGGCGTTTTTGGGGCTGGGGCTACTTACCGGGGATAATAAATATCTAAAATATGAGCATGAGGGTTCGTTACTTTGGCATTGCCTGCCAGCGGCATTTCCTTCTCCAACTCCACCCAGGGAATCCAAGTGCCGTTGTTCCTCTTGTCGTATACGTAGTCGAAGACGGTGTCCTTTTCCTGGAACAGCTGGCTCTTGGTCAGCTTGAAGGATTTGGGCTTGGGGTACAACGCGTTGCTGCCTTCTAGGAGCTTGCGGAAGAACGCGTCGAAGAGCTTGCGACTGTCGCCTGGGAAAGTGTTTGCTTGTTTGTAAAAGCTTTATTGTACACACATAAATACAAAATACCTACAATTTAAGAGAACAAGCACACAAAAATAGAATTTAAGTGAAACGTTGACATTGTGATTGTGCGTAGTACTGGTTATTAATAAAATACAAATACTCTTTTATCCCAACTACGCTGCAATTCTATCATTACTACATATCCAGCACAAAGCAGAACAAAACAGAAGCTGTTTTAGTTCTTTGACGGTTTCGTACCCGAAGGGTAAAAACGGGATCCTATAATAAGACTCCGCGCTGTCCGTCTGTCTGTCACTAGGCTGTATCTCATGAACCGTGATAGCTAGACAGTTAAAATTTTCACAGATCATGTATTTCTGTTGCTGCTATTATTTAAGGGGGCTCCAATACAACTGACGTGATTTTTATAGATAATAAATAAATAAATATAAACATATAGGGACAAATCACACAGATTGAGCTAGCCCCAAAGTAAGCAAGTCAGTAAGCTTGTGTTGTGGGATAGTAACCCAACGATTCTATATTTTATGATAAATTCGTATATAGATAAACACCCAAGACCCAGGACAAGTCGGACTCGCGCACGAAGGGTTCCGTACCATTATCTATTATATTATGTTTATATATAACTAGTATATTATGGTTCTGGGTTCGATCCCCAGCCAGGACAATTTGAAAAAGGCCATTTTCCAACCTGCCCTGGCTGGGGATCGAACCTAGGACCTCCAGATTGGCGGTCTAGCGTGTTGACCATTACGCTACAGAGGTCGTTTATGAGGCGATGGGTAGGCATGGCTCGGATGATTATGATGAAGTGTTAGTCGTTGTAGCGGGAGCGAGGTGGTATGCTCGACCGCCATAAAGGGAAGATGTTCCGCCAGGCATGGTGTTGCGCCTGGGGAACCGCGGCTCCGACGGTGTATCGTCCGAAGTTGTATAAATGCAGCGAATCGGGCGAACTCTGAGATCGGGATGTAGGATACTGCTGGCGCCATCTCATATGCTTCTTGTGAACTATATTGTCGGGTGTCTCTTGATTGTAGTTCCTCGTAGTGGCCGTAGAGGTCGCCACAGTCGCAACTTACCAGTGAGGGTGGGGCAGAGTCCCCAGATCAGCGTGAACACGAACACGCACTGCAGCCACATGGTGCTCACTTGCGACTCACCCTCCAGCATCACCGTGAACAGCCGCGTGAACGACTGGAACCAATTCGGTATTTTCTTGGTCAAAAATAAATTATTCGGTACAGTTCATAAAATAAAAAATAGTGTTAAGTTACATTGTTCATGTTACGATGTTGCGATAAACCCTATCCTGTCCTTACATACTTCCTTTCTCCATCATTTCATTTCATCCACCTTTTCGAATTTCATCTTTAAATTCAATTTCAAAAATTATGACACATTCATTCCATCCTCACCATTCTGACTCATTCCTTCACCACCTCTCATAAAAGCAACTTGAATTATATACTTTTGTTAGTGCTGACAAATAAATGTATTAACCCTTGTCGTGTCTCTCTCTTGTTCTACAACTGTTTTGAATCTACATAATTCATGTGGGAGTACACCTACTAGCTGGGAAAGGTGGAGTTCCCATTATCATATCTATTTTCTTTAAGATTTAAGATTTATCACTGCAGAAAAACTGATATTAAGAGCGTTAATAGACTCCAAAGAAGTATGACGTCACGATTGGTTATGTCAAACAATTCTCATTGGAAAATTGTTTTGACTACTGCTGGCCCCACCTGGCAGCACATTATACATAGAACTGGTCGATCCTGCCGACATGCACAAAGCAAAGTACTGGCAACTGCTGAGCGGGAACTCTAACAAGCAGCACCAGTCACTCCACTAGCTGCTACTGCTGGCACCACCTGGCAGCCCATAACTTACATTGAACTGGTGGATCTGGCCAAGATGCCCGAAGTACTGGCAACTGCTGAGTGGGAACTCGAAGTCTCGAACACAAGCAGTACCAGTTACTTCACCAGCTGCTACTGCTGGCACCACCTGGCACCACATTACTTACATAGAAGTGGTGAATCTCTCCGACATGAAGTGCTGGCAACTGCTAAGCGGGAACTCGAACACGGGCAGCGCCAGCCACTCCACCAGCTGGTACTGCTGGCACCACCTGGCACCACATCACTTACATAGAACTGGTGGATCTCGCCGACGTGCACGAAGTGATGGCACTTGGCAAGCAAAAACTCGAACACGGGCTCCACCAGCCAATCTATCAGCTCTTGGATAAGCTCGAACTGCTCAGGAATCAGCTTCTTGCTGAGGTGCGTGTTGTAGGATGCCAGGAATGCGCGCCAGCCTACAAATAAAATATATAAATACGTACAAATCACAAAGATTGAGCTAGCCCCAAAGTAAGTTCGAGAATTGTGTTATGGGATACTAACTCAACGATACTATATTTTATAACAAATACGTATATAGATAAACATCCAAGACCCAGGGCAATTTCAAAAAGGCCAGTTTCCAACTTGCCTTGACTGGGGATTGAACCCAGGACCTCTGGGTGGCGGACTAGCATGGTGACCACTACGCCGGTGGTCGTCAATAAGATCACCAGATCACAAAGTCACTGAAAAGCATAAGAAGTATCTAGTCGTCCTGTGATTACCCAGCTGTTCGGGCTCCATATAGATCATGCCGCAGCGAGACACCGTGGCCGGGGACGCGTACTCCAGGTCGGCGGGCTCGAAGATCAAGTTCATTTTGTTGGTCATCTGTAAGAGAAACAATCAGTTACTTTCACAACAACCTTTCGACGACTACCTATTTTGAAATATGAGACTGATAGAAATATTTTAACCAACTTCCAAAAAGTAGCAGGTTATCAATTCATTGCGATCTTTAATATTTTTTTATGTCATAGGGCGGAAAACGAACAAGCGGGTCACCTGATGGTAAGTGATCACCGCTGCCCATGGACAACTGCAACACCAGGGGTGTAACAGAAGCGTTGCCGGCCTTTCAGGAAGATATAGACTCGATTTGTGAAGGTTTCAATGTCGTATCGGTCCGGGAGCACTGCTTCAGGAAGTTGATTCCACAGTTTGGTCGTACGTGGTAAAAAGTTCCCTTTAAAACGTACGGTGGTTGATTGCCAACTATCCAAGTGGTGTGGATTTATGTATGTTCTCCGATTATTCGAAGACGCCTGGATCGATTTGGAAAATTCTATTTTTTGTTTGAAAGGGTATTCTTATCAGGTGGTCCCATAGAAATTTTATCAAAATCGGTTGAGTAGTTTGGCGGAGAAAACGGTTTTTAATTTTGAAAAATTATACTTGTAAAATATGCGAAGAAAATAAACGCGAATCTTGTCAGTGGTTATCAAAGGAGGAACATGCGAATTCGAGAAGAAAAAGCATGTCGCAACCAGACTTTGCCACTGCTATGCTACTCTAGGCCATGATTAAAAAGAGGCATAAGTTTAAGGATAGTTTTTTTTAATAAATAAATATATATAGGGACAAATCACACAGATTTAACGAGCCCCAAAGTAAGTTCGAGACTTGTGTTATCGAATACTAACTCAACGATATTATATTTTATAACAAATACATGGATAGATAAACATCCTAGATCCAGGACAATTTTTAAGAAGGTCATTCTCCAACTTGCCCTGACCGGGGATCGAACCCGGGACCTCTGGGTGGCGGACTAGCATGGTGACCACTACGCCACGGAGGTCGTCAAATAGTTAGGGAGATATACAATGCTTTTTGAAACCCCTATCAACCCTATACACGCTGACTTTTCATTGATTTTGGAAAAAAATAATGTCGTATGAAAAAAAAATGAAAAAATCTTTATTTCAAGCCTTAGTTGATAAATATACATATTTCTGGGACCCACCTAGTAAGCTTAGATAAAGCCTGTGGCAGGGGGATCCGCTCTTCCAAACACATGAAATATATAGTAAATAAATTCCGCTATCCATATACGAAATCCAAATCTGTGTATGGTATAAAGTGAAACAGTTGCGAAAATGATTTTCGACCGAGACCACGTAGTAACGCCCGTTCAAAACTGCTGTGTGACCCCGATGAACTCGAAATGGACCCGCCGGCCGGCCGCCGCCAGGCGCTGCCGGTACTGCTTATTGCTACGCTACATCTTTATCATCAGGCATTAGGCGATTCACACACTGCTCCGCACCCTGCTGCGTAGCGCGGGGCCGGACTGTATGCAAGTACCTCAATTTATATTGAAAACACGCATACAATACACTGACACCGCGTCTACGCGCGTGGTTTTTGTATGGCGGCCCCGCGCTACGCGCTTGAATGCCAATGGAGCGCTGTGCCAATCGCCTTATACAATTAATTTTTGCAATGTGTACTTTAGTTATTACTAGCTTTTGCCTGCGGCTTCGCTCGCGTAGGGGTGTAATTTATCAAAATCCTTTTTAAGGGATGCCTACGTCATAGTAGCTTTATGCATGCAAAGTCTCAGCCCGATCAGTTTAAAATTGACAAAGTTTCATACAAGCTTTCATCCCCTATTTTATCCCCTTGGGGGTAGAATTGATCAAAATCCTTTCTTAGCGGATGCTTACGTCATAACATCTGCCTGCATGCCAAATTTCAGCCCGATCCGTCCAGTGGTTTGGGCTGTGCGTTAATAGATCACTATGTCAGTCAGTCAGTCACCTTTGAGTTATATATATTTATATATATAGATAGATTGAAGTTTATGCGGATGGTAGAATAATAAATGGTGGTGTGTAATGTTAAGTCGATTGTGACTTGTAACGAACAGTCTGGAATAAACGCTAATATCGTGCATACGTATTTACTTTACCTCGAACCTATCCAGTATCCCGCAAGACTTTAGGTCGCTATCTCGCAACTATTACTTTGTTATTAAATATTTTGTACAATGTAGTATGAAAAGGCTGTCAACCTTAGCACTCCACCCTACACACCTATCAGTTTCAGTGAGGATAAGCGCGGTCCGAAATCCATAAAAAAAATCAGCGGTTGGCTACGTAACGATTCAAGACGCTCAAAACTCATGGCTGACCAACCGCGCGTGCGGAAGCGGCACTGTAAAACCACACTAACTTGCAGTGACGTGCACAAATATTTTTGACAAGGGTAGGCACTCATTTTACCTAAATTGCGAAAACTGCTGCATATCAAGCAAAATACATTTTTCGCTAGTATCCGATATTATATTAGGGTGGCACAGGGTAGACAAATTCTATGTGTCTGTGTGAACTGCACGCTACTGCTAACTTGTATGATCTCGCCGCTCATGAGACACAGCTTCTTGTTGTCGTCCAGCACGGTGTTCATGTTCTCGATCCACACGGCGTCCACGGGCCCGTCGAACAGGATCCACTTGCGGTCGCGGGTCATCGACATCGCGTACTCGCGGAACGCTATGGCGAGCACTCCGTCCGACCTAACGAATAAGATTTTTGAAAAATCATATTTTGTGTAATCTTTAATTTTGAGGCCGAAGTACTTATTAAGACAGATGTAATAGGCCCAAACTCCATGGAGTTGCGTCTTTTATAACTCAGTTCCATCGACCACTTTCCCTCTCCGCGATCAGACCCTAGGCATCGTCTACCATAAAGTGCTTATCAAGACAAATCAAAGGAGAACTATTTATTGAGGTTATATTATTAAACTACTGAGTTCTGTCGAATAATTCCAGGCTCTATCATCAGAACAGCTCATTGACTCCATAATATTGTATTGTCATCCGACTTACACAAGTAAGCAAAATTTCAGCTTAATTGGTTGAAGATATCTAATTGAAAATTTAATTGTAAGACTTGATCTTAACAAATATTCATACATAGTTACCTACAAGATATATTGCGAATTAAATAAAAGCTTGTAACAACAATTGAGACACGAGTTCATTAGAAAATAATTTTAAACAAAAAAATAACTTCGATTTCTGGTCTTCTTCATCAGTTCCACTTTACCAAATCACATTGTCTGAATGCAAAAGTTAATTGATTATTATTAAAATTAACGTGAGATGACATAAAAACAATTTAACACGGTTTTACGCACAGTGTATTTATTGAAAAAATCATCAAAATTAAATAAAAGACGTACATACATTCAAATTGAGAAGTCGTTTAAAAAAGTGCAACTAACGAACCGTCACAAGGCGGAATCATGAATTTATGTTGATCTTGACAAAGTACAAAACCTAAGCTAATGTACATTCATAAATAAGATAGCATCTTAATTGTTCATCTGCTACGGTCAACCTTCCTACTTACGGATCTTCCAATGCGTCACAAATTCAACTTCTAGACATCCTCGATACAATGTTGGGTAAGAAAATAATTTACTGAGTTTTAGATTGGTTTATAAACATTGCCTAAGTAGAAGTAAATCAAGAAATCGTTACTTTACCATTCATGAGAAGCCGGGTCGAAGCAGCCATACAGCTGCCCCATGGCAAAGATAATATAATTACTAACCCATGGTGATAGCTTTGGGGTTGTCTTGAAAGTAGACGTAAATAGAGAAATTATTACTGTACCATTCATGTGATGCCGGGTCGAAACAGCCGTACAGCTGCCCCATGGTGATAGCTTTGGGGTTGTCTTGAAAGTAGACGTAAATAGAGAAATTATTACTGTACCATTCATGTGATGCCGGGTCAAAACAGCCGTACAGCTGCCCCATGGTTATAGCCTTGGGGTTGTCTTGAAAGTAAAAGTAAATAAGGAAATGATTAGGACGTGAAAACTGTACCATTTATGTGAAGCCTGGTCGAAACAGCCGTACAGCTGCCCCATGGTGATAGCCTTAGGGTTGTCTTGAAAGTAAAAGTAAATAAGGAAATGATTAGGACGTGAAAACTGTACCATTCATGTGAAGCCGGGTCGAAGCAGCCGTACAGCTGCCCCATGGTGACAGCCTTGGGGTTGTCTTGAAAGTAGACGTAAATAGAGAAATTATTACTGTACCATTCGTGTGAAGCCGGGTCGAAGCAGCCGTACAGCTGCCCCATGGTGATAGCCTTGGGGTTTTCTTGAAAGTAGACGTAAATAGAGAAATTATTACTGTACCATTCGTGTGAAGCCGGGTCGAAGCAGCCGTACAGCTGCCCCATAGTGATAGCCTTGGGGTTGAGGATCCGGTAGATGGCGCCGAACTCCTTGTGCCGCGGCGGCGGCTTCATGAGCTGCAGCGCGCGCAGTGAGTCCGCCAGCGACTGGTAGGCCTGCGTCTTACCGCCCATCGGGGGGCCCACCACCATGAACCCGTGGCGGACGAGCATCATCTCGTAGATCTGCAAAAGGCAAAGAAGAAAAACGAATAAGTGAAAAAGCGTAAATTCAGGGATTTTAAAAATAAAAATAAAAAACTGACAGACATCATCTTCCGAGCGTATCTATCGGTAACATTCTCAGCAGTAACGCTTTAGAGCCCAGGGTCCGCTACCTAACCAAGGAGATTTGACGAGGTTACTGGTTTTTACACAGAGCGACTGCCGTCTGACCTCCGCAACCCAAAGAGTAAACCAGAACCAATCCTTGGATAGTTTATATGTGCTTTCCAAAACACGAAAACATCTTTCTTTTCGGAAAATCAGGTAATTCAAGCCTGCAATATCCTTACCAGGCTGGAAATAACTTTTCACAAAGTATGCTTCCCAGTGGGATTCGAACCCATGACTTCCACCAGGTCACAAGGCGCACGCTGTAAGATCTCAGTCAGATTAGATCAGATCCGATCAAGAGAGATCCTGACCTAATCTGACTGACTGAAAAGTTACACTTACCTGAATGATCTTCTCTAGGTACCATTCAGTAGGCTGCAGGTTCCTCTTATCCAGGTCAATCTTGATGCACTTCAGTAGCTCTGCGCGATCTGGTTGAGGGATCTCAACTCCTGGGAACAGATCCGAGTAGATACCAGCGAACAGAGGCACATCCTGTCGACAAAAAGATTCAGAAATTATTTATTTTGTTGAAACTATGACAAAAGAAGAATTCTTATATAAGAGATAGAGAAGTGTACTAACCGGTGGCAAGAGTTTTGGCATATTGATGTCAAAGAACAGTTCAGAGTTATAAGGTGTTACTCACTTGTGAAAGGAACTTCGGCATGTTGACGTCAATAATAGCTCTGAGCACGAGCTGAGACTCGTCTTTTTCAGGATAATTCTTCTTCAGGGCTCCTGATGCCAGCAGCACAGACTTGACAGCACGCATGCCGTAGTCGTAGTGGTTTTGAGAGGACAGCTGCTCCGAGCAGAGCTTGTAGGCTTGCACAATCTTGCGGGCTAGACTAGAAAGGAAAAAAAAAAGATGTGTAACGTTTTAAATTCATTAAATACTACATAATTACGTAGAACTAAACAATACTCACGGTCCCGCATTGACGAATCCGTTGGAGTACAGTGTGATTTCGCCAATCATGGCGTAGTCTGGCACCATCATAGCTACAGTACGGAATAGAACCTTCAGATTATCTGGCAACTCCGTACGGCCCGCGTAACTGTCAAAAAAACATGATGATCATGAGTGAATACTATTTCTCTAAATTCATTTTCTATGAAAAAATATATCATCCAGGTAAACTTAAGTTATTTATTTTATAGTTCTTATGAGTAATGTATCTTATTGCTAATACGCTGTACTTAATCGTATGCGTCAAACGCATCGTCATATGCAAAATTAAAATGGCTTTGGCTATTTAATGCGATTATGCGTAGATATTAAAGATATTATCTTAACTTGATGGTATCCTAAAGCCAAATCTAGGGTGATAAAAAAGTGTCATCATTTGATACTTTTTCCAGCATTTTTTAAATGTTTAAGCAATATCTATTCCTGATATGGAACAACTTTGATAGCGAAATTGCTGAACTTGCTACGAGAAATTTGCCGCAGAAAGATATCGTATTAAATACGATATCTTTCCTAGGCCTATGGGAAACTTACCCAGGGTTCATAGTGATGAAGACCGAACAAGATGGGTTGAGACTGATCTCGGTTCCCTCAAAGATAAACCGCTTCTCTCTTCGCAAGATGGCTAGCTGAATGGACAGGATCTGCTGCGCAACCACAGACAACACTTCCAGTTCTATGCGATTGAACTCGTCGAAGCATGCCCATGCACCGGATTGAGCCAAACCCTGAGAAATTTTTGCCTTTATAATAGTGTTCTTGTAAGAACTCCAGTAATAGTTGGTACACGAGTCCATTCGACAGTCACGTTTTCAATTAAAATGTCATAACGACTATTACTCCCACACACTGAAATGATCATAATGAGAGGAGGGAAATTCATTTTTGGGCGAAACAATATTCTTACATAAACTGCGCCACCCGTTACTCCCTTAAATACTTCGCACTCCTACTCTTCATGGTTGCCTGTAAGAGATTGCATCGGCGACAAGGCCGCCTTACTTGAAATTTTATTAACGTACCTGTCATTTGATGCCATAAAGTTTTATTTATTGTGTATTTTATTGCTATGACCTTTGTGAGGAACACTTTACCTTGAAGAACTTGCCGAGTGCCTTGTAGTCCAGCCCGTCGGAGCAGTTGAACACAACGCACTTTTTGGCGACAGCCTTGGCCAAGTCTTTGGTGGTCTCTGTCTTGCCCGTGCCGGCCGGGCCTTCTGGCGCTCCACCCAGGTTCAGCTTAAGTGCGCTCATTAGTGTCCTGTAAAAATAATACGCCTGCATTGGTGTTTCTCCTTTGCTGGCAACTATTGTCGGCGCGTTTGAGTGGCCCATCTAGTAGCCGGCCAGCCATCACCTGCCTACAATAGTGAGTAATTATAATTCCCGTGATTCTCAAAGGAGATGCAAAATAATAATATCATTAACCTATTCAAGGGTATATCTTTCATTGGTACATCCAAGAATGCCGGGAGCGCCACATTACATCAACTTCTCCAAAGGGGCTCCGTGTTGAATCTGTATCGACGCAAGCCTCCGGACCAGGGTGAAAAGACCCGACAATCCAAATAATATTATAATAACAAATAAATCATATTATCAACATGTTATTCAGTACGTAGTATTTTTTTTCAGGCTTTCAACTTTCAGAACAATGGACATTTTACGAATGACAGTTACACGCCATGTGTCAGTGTGTGTACAGGTTTATATTCAAATAGCTCATGACAGCAGTGTTGCTGACGTAATCAAATCTTTGTCAATTCTACAGGAACCTTACATTTTCCAGGGGTCTTAAATTTTAAGTATCCTACGTATTAATCCAGGCCATAAGCTTGCATGTCAAATTTCATTCCAATCCAGCATTTCATTCAGCATCAGCCGTTTTTCCGGATTCCGCGTGAAAGCGGAACAAAAATCCATACATCCATACTACAACCTTTCGCATTTATAATATATGTGATAGAATAACAGGACTTTCAACAGACGTGCTCGTAAAGTGGATCTAATTTCACCGGTTTTCGATATATAAATCGGCTCATAAAACACGCGTGTGTTATAAACGCAAATAGTGATGTCACATTCTATAACCGCACTATTTGCCATTTATATGCTTCAAATTGTATCTTTTTTTTCAAATTTCGAACTAGCCTGCCAGGTAATTTTCCTCGCAGGTGTGTTGAAAAACGGTATACGTACGTAAATTGGTTAAACACACTCGGCTCTATTACGCCCTCGCCTTCAGCTCGGGCTGAAATTCCGCCTCGTGTGTTATAACCACCATAACGCATTTATATCGTAATATACTGTTTTTCTGTGACAGGAGCCTCACCTAAAGCAGCGGTCGGTAAGCGGGGTGGCCACCAACCGGCCGATGTTCCCCAGATACTCGAACCCGTAGTCCACGTCCGTGGTGATCATGGAGCAGACGATGCGGTCGGGGCGCATGTAGTAGCGCAGCTGCGAGATCCAGTTGAAGTCCGTCACCTCCGACACTTTCCTCTCGACCATCTCCTCCAGGATGGAACGGCCTGGAAACACATTACATTGTAATGAAAAGCAGTAAAATGACATAAAACACATGTTTAAATACAGTAGAGAGAAGACAACCATTCGTTTAGGCTTTTTACATTTTAACACACAAGGTCAGCTAAACATATTTTTTTAAAAACTAAAAATCGGAATTTCCCCCAAACTACCCAACCGATTTTAATAAAATTTCTATGGGACCACCTGACAAATATACCCTATCAAACGAAAAAAGAATTTTTCACATCGGTCCATGCGTCTTCGAATAATCGGCGAACATACATAAAAAATAAATAATAAAAGATCGCGACGAATTGATGACCTCCTCCTTTTTGGAAGTCGGTTAAAAAGAAACTTTTCAGTATTCCTCTGAGTGTCTAATCCGCTCCGCCACCACCTCTTAAGAAACCTACTCGTATAAGTACATGACAATTTTTTTTCACTTTTTTAGATTGTATTGCAAAATAAGGATAGCGAGCGAGAGAGATCTAGGGAGGATAAAATTCATGCCCCACAGACACTACTTCAGGGAAGATTTTATTGCAAGGTAAATTATGCGATGAAACAGTACCGTGCACATCGAGCACGATCAGAGCCTCCACCGTGATCTTATTCTTTGGCTCCAGCTCGCCCTGCACCAGGTACACCTAGCGAGGACCGAATACCTCACAGACACCCAGCTAGTACATAAACCGCTTGCCCACCACTACTACAGGGAAGATTCTATTGCAAGATAAAATGTGCGATGTAACAGTACCGTGCACGTCGAGCACGATCAGAGACTCCACTGTGATCCTGTTCCCTGGCTCTAGCTTACCCTGCACCAAATACACCTAGCGAGGATCAAATTCATACCTTACAGACGCCCAACCATTGCCCAAACTGCTTGTCGATCACTATTTCGGAGAAGATTCTATTGCAAGATAAGGTAAAATGTGCGATGAAACAGTACCGTGCACGTCGAGCACGATCAGAGCCTCCACCGTGATTCTGTTCCCTGGCTCCAGCTCGCCCTGCACCAAATACACCTAGCAAGGATCAAATTCATACCTTACAGACGCCCAACCATTGCCCAAACTGCTTGTCGATCACTACTTCGGAGAAGATTCTATTGCAAGATAAGGTAAAATGTGCGATGAAACAGTACCGTGCACGTCGAGCACGATCAGAGCCTCCACCGTGATCCTGTTCCCTGGCTCGAGCTCGCCCTGCACCAGGTACACCAGGCCGGTGATCTGCTCTGTGGAACGGTTCACCATCAGCGGTAACTCATTGGCCGTGATTGCTTCGATCGCCTGCCAGAAGTAACAAACAATGGTAAATTTCTAGATTATTACTATCTTGTATCTCCTTTGAGAATCACGGGATTTTTTAAACAGTATTATGTTGGTATGCATTTCAGCTACAGGTCCATGGGGATCTGGTACTTTGAGGCGTTCATGGGACCAAAGCCAACGTGAAAAGACCTTTTAGTACCTTTTCAACCAAAAAAGTAAGATGGCTGCATCTATGGAGGTCCCTTAATGTACCATGGAAATGCACTAACTATTATTATTATTTAAAAACTTTATTGTACTTGGTAACAAACATTAATTACACATAATTTTAATCACCATGATACAAATGGTAGACTTATCCCAGAAGGGAACTCTTTCAGTCGACCAGAAGAACAAAGAATAGTTGTTGACGTTAATATCGATATGATAAGTATGTATTTACTTCTAAATACATAGTCATGATGAATGTATTTACTTCTAAATACATATTGACATCAAGCGAAGTAAATCACGACATCTTTTTGAACCCCCTTCCCGTTTGGCTGTTTTTTGGGGGCCCACATTCTTCTTGTAATGGAACCGGCAAACTCCCCGTCCCCTTCTCACCTACTACCGCAGACTCTAATCAAAAAGAAATTATTTTATAATGATAGGGAATGCAATCAACCGATTTTGATAAAATTTCTATAGGACCACCTGGGAAGTATACCCTTTCAAACAAAATATTTTTCCGTCTTCGAGTAATCCGTGAACATACATAAAACAAAGATCCCGACGCATTGATAACCTCCTTCTTTTTTGAATTTGGTTAAAAATGTGATAAAAAATGATGGAATTAATAAAAGTTACACGTAAAATAATAATAAAAATACAAGCGTTGTTACGAGTATAATAATATTATCATAATTTTCCCACAATAAATACGATAAACTGTATACAATTCTACATCATCCGTGTAACTAAAAGATCATCATCATCATTTCAGCCGCATAACGTCTACTGCTGGACATAGGCCTCTCCCTAGGATTTCCAAAAAGACCGATCTAGAGCGGCCTGCATGCAGCGCTTTCCAGCGACCTTCCGGTCGTCAGACCTCTTTGTGGGTGGGTTTAACCCCGACAAAAAGAGGGGTGTTATAAGTTTAAATCTAACGTCTGTCTGTCTGTGACATCATAGTGCTCGAACCGATGGACCGATTTCAGTGAGATTTTTTTACTTAAAAGCAACTTCCCTTGAGTGTTACTTAGCCATGTTTGATGAAAATCCGGTTCAGTCGTTTAAAAGTTATTAGGTGTTAACGCTTGAAAGCTTCGGTTTGTAATTTACCTGGAAAATAATAGATGGCGCTACTATCTATCTCCTGGCCTCTTTTCTATACATTTTGAAGACCTCCGTGGCGTAATGGTCAATACGCTAGTTCGCCAATCTGGAGGTTCTGGATTCGATCCCAAGCCAGGGCAAGTTGAAAAATGGCCTTTTTTCAATTAACCGGGGTCTTGGGTTTATATATGTATTTTTCATAAAGTATACTATCGTTGGGTTAGTATCCCATAACACAAGCTTAAGCTTACTTGGCGGCTAGCTCAATCTGTGTGATTTGTCCCCATGTGACGACGGTCACCACGCACCTCACCGCACCGCACCGCACCGCACCGCACCCCGCGCCGCCCATATAAAAGCGGTAGCGAGCTGGACCGCAGCCCTTTCGTCTACTGGTCAAGTCTGGTTGCAGTACACCAAAGCTGAGTAATTCTTATCATCCTGGATCGACGAATCTCGTGGCCTACTAACCCACGACCCCTAGTGTGCAGTGTTCTTTCAATGTTCTCTTCCTAAATTGTTAAAAATGAATTAAAAAAGTTTGTTATTCTTTATATTGTTTTTTTTTTTTTTTTTAATAAATCAAATCGCCACACCCAATAATTTATTTATTTATACATACAGGGTCGGCCCTCCTGATACATTTTCTCCACTCTTGGCGGTTCTGTGTTAACTCTGGCTTAACCCTTTCACCTGAGACTTTATATCAGTTCTCGTTCCCCAGCGCGAGGGGTAGTAAATCTAAAATAAATACCTACAACCAAAAAGGGACGTGGATGCGTAAGTTATGTGCAATACGAGCCATTTTTTTTTTCGGAAATATCCGACGCTCGCGGAATGGGCCCGACAATGTTTGTCGGATAAATCCGACGGTCGCGGTGAAAGGGTTAATGCCCAGTGTCCTCATATCTTCGATGACGGTTCTAATCCAGAATACGGAATAGAATATTATGTAGTTTCGCCACTTACCATTAGATGGCGTCGTCGGGGGTTTTGAATTTGCCTGCAAATCAACCTGTTGGTGTAGAAAATTTGTCAGCATGGTTGCACCCACCTCTGTGGTGTACTGCACGCAGGCGCCGGTCTGCACGATCTGGCCGGGCCAGCTCAGCACCCAGTCCTCCCGCTTCACGATGGCGTACGCCGTCACCGACTCCACGGCGATGTCCCGCAGGCTGACGATCATCTGGTGCTCGAGCTGCTGCAGCCAGCGCTCCACCATGCCCTGGTTGAACAACATATACGTTTAAATAACCGGATAAGAGCGAGTTGAGCTCGCACACGTAGTGTTCCGTACCATTGTCTATAAATCCCAAAATCATGTATACTGTGTGGAGCCCCACTTCAATATTTATTTGAGTTCAATTATTTTTTTTAAGTGAATATACAACTAAATATTCTGTGAATATTTCAAGCATCTACCTGTTGCCGTTGTTAATATAAAAAAAAAACGGCAAAAATATCACGTTTGTTTTATGGAAACTTACAACTCCACTAAAATTTTTATTTTATTATGTTTTTAGTATTTTAGCGGCAACCGAAATCTGTGAAAATTTTAACGGTCTAGCTATCAAGGTTCGTGAGATACAGCCTGGTGACAGACAGACGGACGGACGGACGAACCTTTTTACCCTTTGGGTACAAAACCCTACAAACTAATACTCGAATACAGGAGCCATGAACGGCTAACAATGTTTATTTTTTTTAATGTTCTAGTCAAGACGTTTGATACGCCAAAAGATATTAAAAAATAATTGCCTCTCACTTTTTTTTGTATGTAACATTCGTTCATTTTTTGTATACAAAATGTAGCTTTTGTCACTCGGACAATAATGATAAATCGAATTTAATAAGTGGTTTGAATGCTAAGGTGGAACGCACGTACATATCCACATACATATTACACATAAATAGACTGCTAAAATCATTACCCTCCCTCTTTGCTTTGCCGTAGTCGGGTAAAAAGCAAACATCACTTCACTGTAAACCACTTCACTTCACCGCAACAAGTTTTAGGTGCCATGAAAAGGCGCCGTCCACACACGCACTATTTTGACTTTTTGACCCCCCCTCTTTGTCCCGCTTTTTCTTTAATTCAATTCAATTCAAACATTAATTGCTCTCCATAACATTACACATCATAAATTCAATACAATTGTAGATAGTAAATAACATTAAACAGTGCAACATTATGAGCCTAGTATAGGCGCCGCAATACAAGAGGTTTATAGTCTAGATAAGAGGTCTAATTTTGACATAAATATATCCTTGTAAACTATTGTTTATTTATTTTTTATTTATCCCTTTAACATGCACTGTCACATTTGACTCCTCCCCCTATCGATGTGACGTAATATATGAATGACCCCAAATGCAGTGTACCGTGTAATTCTGCACTGTGTTCCACAGGGATATGTTCTAGGACCAATTTTTTGATGAAGCGAAGTTATTACAAATAATTTCTCTGTTACCCTTTTGAGGGTATCCATTAACTGTCTGTTAATGGATACCCTCAAAACACTTAAGGCTTGGCGCAGGATGCGGATAAAAATTATCGGTATTTATACTCATTTTAAGTAGGTAAGAAAAGCAGTTGGTACATTAAAATTTTTCGCTTTTCTCCCAGACCAGCAAGGGATCTTCAAGAGATACTGAGAAAAACAAGCCATACCTTGGCATCAGCCGGCTGGATGCTAGAAGACAGCTTGACGACCTCTCCCTCCGCGGAGGCCATGCCGACGATCTCCTTGTTGATGTTGAACTCCAGCGTGTAGATGCCCTCGAAGCACTTCTTGAGGTGCGGCTGCACGCGCATCGGGTCCTTGGTCTCCGACAGGATCTCAAGCAGCTCGTCGTTGGACAGGAAGAAGAACCTGAGAAAAAGAATTTGCACAAATATGGGAAATAAATAAACAAGTAATTATTTACAAAAAACTAGCTTTCATCCAAAACAATGAACTAAAAAGTTCAAAGTGCTCCTCATAGCGAATCAAACGATGGGATTGCATCCTTTCATTCCAGAGTTCCTATGGCCACACTCCAACAACATCCTCAGATCAGCTTATATATCCATATCATCATAAATTGCATGTTCGCAAAATTTTAACCGGGAAACCGGGAACTGGGTCAAATTTGACTTGCAAGATTTTATTACAGACAGACAGACAGACAACGGGACAGGTGAAACTAAATTGAAGCTTGTGAAAACCGCACTGTGAATTTAGTTCGGGACGACTTCGTGCGCTCGTCTGGAGTCACGTTCCCCGTGAGGAAGACCTCCGGATGAGGTGGAAACATATCGCTCAGCAGCTGACTCTACGTGAGTAACCCTTATATCGCATATCCATAATTTGTGTCCCACGTTAGTTTAACACAAAAAAGTCTAATCAAACGATTAATTCTTCATGTTAAAGGAGAATAAATGTCGTAAGGAGCTACTGAAGAACTAAGCACAAAAATCTTGTGATAAATATAACAAGCCAAGTGCGAGTGGGACTCGCGCACGAAGAGTTCCGTACCATTATCTTTAAAAAATTGTTATAGCGGCAACAGAAATACATCATCTCTAAAAAAATCAAATTTTCCAGCTATCACGGCTCATTAGATACAGCCTGGTGACAGACAGACGGACAGACAAACGCGGATTCTTAGTAATAGGGTCACGTTTTTACCCTTTGGGTACGGAACCTTAAAAAAACAGCTAGGATGCTCGGACGGCAGCTTGATGTAAAACCATAGCCAAAATAGTTCTTTTTCTTTGGGTTTTAATTTAAAGGAATTATGAAGACCACCGACCTGGGGAAGAACAGTCTCTTCTTCTCCAAATAGTCGTTCAGTCCTCTCTGGATGTCGTCCAGCAACGAATTGCTGTATTTCAACTTGGTCAGCAATCCGGGATAGTCTGTAGCTGGCAACACCTGCAGTAACAAACTATTGTGTATAATAATAATACATACATGAAGGTTAACAAATATGTTATTGGGCCACGCCACATTACGAAAAAAAATTGGAACTAAATTTTAAATGGGACCGTCCTTAAGGGGATACAAGAAATTTTGGGTTCCAGTGTTGTCCAGTTTGAAGTTAATCATTTGAAAGGAAACGGAGATATCATTTAAAATTTTGTATTGATAAAGCCCTAGACAACCCTTCTGGACCCTGAAAAATTCAAGTATCCCCTTAACCTCCATGTTTTCACGTTTATTTGTTTCTTTTATTTGATCGAAAAATTTCCTTCTGGGTTTTTTCCTACTCCTCTTTTTCTTCTATTTTCCTTCCATCATTGTTTTATAGAACGCATCGTGACATAGTAGTCTTTGGTTCTGTCTGCTCAGAGCTGCAATACCCAAAATGCTTCTCTGCTCCATTAGGGTTGAACCCGTCAAAGCCAAAGCCATTTATTTCTCTTTGAATATTTATATTACTGATTGTTAATTTTTCTTTAGATTTCATAATAGGTAAGTTGTTGACGTTAGATCATTTACTTAGAGCTAAGTTTACTGCCTGGAATTGGGAAGATGGAGGGTTAAATAGGAAAGAAAAACAAGAAACAGAATACTATGGAGACAGCTGGGGGAGGCCTTTGCCAGGGGGCAAGTTACGACAGACGACCAACAACAGCTTATATAACAGGAAAGCAGATGACGTCAGTCTTAATAGGCAACACGGCCTGCAATTCAACTCATCACTATTTTGATTCCTTTTACGACCTTCTGGCCCACCATCACGCTACAAGTGGCCTCTGAGTCTTGCGGCCTGGCATCTTGGTACTATCTGTTCAAAACTAAAATGCTGTCTTCCCATTAGGGTTACATAGAAAGCAACGGAACGCTATAGCCCGGCCGGTGCTATAGCGTTCCGTTGCTCTTTCTCGCTCTGGCTGGTGACAGTTCTGAGCGACAGAAAAGGATAGCAGAGAGTTTTTGGCGGGAAGTTAAGGGGTTCAGTTGGAGTTTGCTTTAAATTGTTTGTAATTGATTTTAGTAGACTTTATTATATGAAATTGGTGTAGTTTAGTGTTATAAATGCTCATGCTCATGGACAATATGTGAAATGGTTAAAGTAGACTCATAGTGCGGCTGTAGTGATATTTATTTGCGGACTGTAGTGGGCGTCTTTAGGCGCCGTCCGCCACTCAATCAGCTATGAAAACCAGTGGGCTCGTATAGATTTGTCGCCAGAAGCTCCCTTGAAGCACTTAAAGGACCTACACCAACCTTTGATTGTATAGTTAGGGTTAGAAATAAAGAAATGAACAAATAAAGATAGGCTCCAAAGGACTAGTATCCAGAACCGTAAAATAAATATAAAAAAAGGATAGCAGCGTTAGTGTTGCAAGCAATAGTATAAAATATCGATAGTATCGATAGTAAAGGTAAAATCTTTATTAAAAACTATCGATAGTATTGACACGAATTTCGATATTATAATACTATTGATAGTTTTTCGCACAAAAAATAGATAGTATCTAAATTCAATAGTATCAATACTATCGATAATTTTACTTTTCATAAATAGTATTGCAAACTATTGACAATCGATCCTATCGATACTATCGATATTGTGACTGTTTTTCGAGGTCAACCATCGATAGTCAAACTATCGATAGTCAAACTATGCATCGCTAATAGAAATGTGCTGTTCCGTATGACAAGTGAGATGCAACCCTTAGGGTTGAAGCCGTGACGTGTATACCTGCGGCTGCTTCTGCGTGGCGGTCATGATGAGCTTCCACTCCTTGTCGACGTCGCGGAAGTTGCGCGCCTCCGTCGGCATCTGCCGCATGATGTCCTCCGACGAGAAGATCGGCTCCAGGTACATCCACGTCGCTTGGCACTGGAAATATCACTATAACATCACATTCTGCCGTGTGCTTTCCGGCTTACAATACGTGCACTCTATCTCTTTCCATCAGTGACGTGCTTGTTCAGTTCAAATTTAGAAGTATTGTAATTTAAGATATTTTTTAAAATGCATCTAAACTTGGCATTGGATTGGATTTCAACCCTTTTTTAGGCGAACAATTAGCCGATAGGAACTTGGCCCCTTTTTTAACAGATATGTTTGATTAAAACTCTCAAAGGATACAAACATCTAGACTAGAATGAATACCAGTGACAATGAGTACAAAGCTTTGCCTGCGCTAGGAATCGGCCTTATGACCCGGAGGTCATCTTATCTTATCTTATCTTGCTTTGGGGTCCATATTTGGAAGCACGTCGAACCTTTGGGTTATATTGTACTTACCCCCTTGCCGGAGGTCATGGGTTCGAATCCCACTGGGGAGCATACTTTGTAAAAAATTGTTTCCAGTCTGTTTAGGATATTGCAGGCATAAATCACCTGATTATCCGAAAAGAAAGATGATTCCGTGTTTCGGAAGGCACGTATAAACTGTGGGTCCCGCCATTTAGCGTTGGATCATCAAACTATCCAAAGATTGGTTCTTGTTTACCCTTTGGGTTTCGGAGGTCAGGCGGTAGACGTTCTGTGTAAACAACCAGTAACCTCGTCAAATCTCCTTGGTTAGGTAGCGGACCCCGGGCTCTGAAGCGTTACTGCTGAGGATGCAACCGGGAAAATACGCTCGGATGATGATGAGTACTTATCCTGACCTTATCAAATCATCACACATCGTACCCTTCAATTTATTGCGCCTCTGAGTGTAGTGGGGCCTGGAGACTTGTAATACAGGTTCATACCTAGTACAGGCTTCAGCTCCCCTCGAAACTTAATGTGTGTTTACCTATACAAGCACAATCTTTTATATTGTATTGCATCATGCTTTGTTTATTGGTTTTGTTGTAAGAAATCGTAAGATGGAAGCAGATTTCTGACTCAAAGCACTCTTTATTTGGAACTCAATCCATTATCGTTTCAAAAGCCGTTATAGTTTTATCAAGTGTTCGAAACCACTTGAAGGACATCCGGAGACTTCCCGGCTTCAAATGTGGCGCAATACGCAGTGCGCCCCTCCCCCTTTGTTCCTCCGTCGGAAGAGCAGCCTCCGGGCCATAACCTACCTTGGGCAACTTGGAGATGCCTAAATCGACTACGTACTGAGAAAGAGCAGATGTGGTGACGAGCTTGCAAAATGGCGATATACTGAAAAATCGGAGGCTCGTTGCCAATGCGGACACGCAGCACCTTCTCTCGTGTCCATCGTGCTCGACCAGCTGTACAAAATACGACCTGTACTCGGCGACGGAGAGAGGCATAAGAGTGGCAACCTACTAGAGGGGCTAAATATAGTGTAAAATGTGAGGCAATCGACACAAAAAAAGAGGTCCCTGTTAACTCACTTGCAGCCACTGGTCCAGGATGTCCTGCATGCTGATGAGCTTCTCCTCCCAGGCGACCATGTCGGCCTCGAACGCCTTGACGTAGGGCGAGCCGCGCATGGTCTGCGACTTCAGGATGTGGTCGTCTAGCTGCTGCTGAATGTCGTCCAGCCCAGTCAGGATGCCCACGCCGGTGTCTCTGTCGAAATGTTAATCACTCTGTTCAGGCAAAGCCGAACATTTTGATAGAAATTTCACAAACGCAGCACCTAGCTGTGAACTACTTTTTGCACATTGACATTGTGACACTTAAAATAGCATTTAATTTTTAGTTTAAAAAAAGCACCCGGCGAATTGATCCTTGCATTGATGATAGCAATAGGGTTCGTGTGACATATTTGACTTCCCATCCCTGATAGAACATAAAATGTACGGAGCCTATGCAAGGACAAACTCAGCATTAAATACTACGTTTTTTTCTTTTAAAAGCTTGTAAAAGAAGTTTATTTTTTAACTTAAGCACAGAATTAATAACAGCAGATGTGAAAAACTAAAGCTAGCCACTTCTCGCGAGATTACTTCGACAGTGTCCCCCACAAAACTACGTATCACAGTGCCTAAAAAACGACGGACCTAAAGGCTCCTACAGATGAGCGACTGTAGCATGGCACGGGCGATAGTTTTTATATAGCGCTATCTTCTATCATATCGAGCGAGATGACACTAGGTCGTCGCGCAATATAAACTTTATCTTAGTTTATTAATGGTACCGTGCTAAGTAGGCTGTTCTCGATCCTGGCTCGCTGTGTGAGCCCTAATAAATAAATATATAGGGACAAATCACACTGATTGAGCTAGTCCCAAAGTTAGTTTAAACTTGTGTTATAGAATACCAACCCAACGACACCATATTTTAAAATAAATACATATATAGATAAACATCTAAATAAATAAATAAATAAATACGGACAAATCACACTGATTGAGCTAGCTCCAAAGTTAGTTACAAGTTATGTTATAGGATACCAACTCAACGATACCATATTTATTAAAATAAAAACACATAGATAAACATCCAAGACCCAGGACAATTCGAAAAAGGCTATTTTCCAACTTGCCCTGGCCGAGGATCGAACCCAGAATAGCGACCGACCTGTATGGCACGACCTCGAACTTGAAGCCGGTCCACTCCTCCTTCATCTTGGCGAGCGCGCACTCGAGCGAGTACTCCTTGGCGGCCTGCTGCTCGATCTCCTCGAGCTGCGGCGCGAACACGTGCACGCCCTGCTCCACCATGTCGGCCAGCGTGCACTGCGGCCCGTGCTGCACCTCCGCGCCCACCAGCGCGCTGATGCGGGCCCAGTGCCGGTCGCGCATGCCCTGGCCCGGGGAAAACAATCTGGTGCTAAGGGAAGCTTAAGATTGAACTAGCCGCAGGCTCGAACTCAATGATGGGCGCGGCTTAAAAGCACGCTGACTCACCTAACATTGTGTTCGGGCCAAGCAGTGAGGTGAAATGCACGATAATTTATGGTAAACCGAGCGCGTAAAAATATACGTAAAGTCCTTTGGAAAAGGGGTTTTAATGCAAAAACTACTGCATTAATCAATTAAAAATTAAGTTTATTAAAATCTTCTATAATTAAACTGTATCGGTAAATAAATAAACATTTATTATTATTATTATTATTATCGGTACGGACTTTGTTTTGGAGAGTTAACAATTCTTCTAATACTTATTTACGCCGAAAATTGCGTAAAATTAGGCAAAACAAAAATAAACGAATATTTGATGGCTTATAACTTTTTAAGGGATTTTTATTTAACTATTCTATATCCGTACAGACAAAATTTATAGTGAGACAAAACGATATCCTGTTAAATTTTGAATGTACAATGTCAAACAATGGAGGAAATCCCCTCCGAATTTTATATAAAAAATTAGCGACTAGTTCAACCTTAACAAAATAAAATAGGTACCTAGTTTATTTTTATTAGCATGAAAAACTTTTACATTGTTTATTTCAACAATCAATTACAAAACAAATTACAATAATCATAATCATCATCATCAGGTCTTTTAGTCTCCATTGCAGGAGCACGACCCTCTCTGTACTACCAGAGCCATACTTGGCCAGAGCAGCCAGAGGACTTGACCTACACTCTCCTCGCTGGCCAGACGGTTGGAGAGGTCTCATTGATGTTTATAAGCTTTGTTTAGCTTGTATTCCCTAAGTCGCCTTCTACGACATCCACGGGAGGACTTGGAGTAGCCCTATTCTACTCTGCCGGAAACCACACGGCCTAACTTTACATACATTACAATAATACCTAGATTAAATTATATATAAAAAAAAAAAACCAACGCTTCACATCGAGGCAACGTGCCCAGAATACTGGCAGTATATTAGTATAAAGTAAAATAAAACCAAAATATGTGCAGGTACCTATTTACCTTGTTGCAGATAGCGCAGAGCACCGGCAGCAGCACCTTGAACTTCTCCACCTTGCCGCGCACCATGTCGGCGATCCTCTTGGCTCCCGGGAACTCGAACAGCTGCTTGCCGAGCTTGATGAGCAGCTTCCACCACGCGTCCACGTCTTCCAAGATCTGCTCCGCGTTCAGCTCACAAAATGGGCCGTGGTACCTGTGGTAATATGTTCAGAAAAAAGTCAAAAAAAAAAAGAAATGTGGTGTCGTGGGACACCAGGTAGGAACGAAGTTCAAAAGTTCTTGTGTATACGACTGTCGCGCCTACGCACGTCTCATTTAACGAGGTCATCCTTACGGTTTTACTATCACATTTTTTTCAGTTCGGTCACGCAGCAAAATCCCTATCTCCTCCAAGCCTGCCGTAAGGAACTTCGTTCCAATAATTTCCAGATTAAAACATGTGATGAACAACTTCACCACGAGCGGGATTTTCATCACATAGTACACACGTAGTAAGTAGTTTTAATTTGGATGATAATCCGGGTATTGTAATGCTGTTAAAAAAAACCAATCATTCAAAAATTATTTATTCGTCTTTGGATATTTGTATCACTTGATAATTGTCCGTTTTTAGGGTTAAAGGGTAAAAACGGGACCCTATTACAAAGACTCCGCTATCCGTTCCTCAGTCTGAATGTCCCTCACCAGGCTGTATCTCATGAACCGTGATAGCTAGACAGTTGAAATTTTCTCAGATGATGTATATCTGTTGCCACTATAACAATAAATACTAAAAACAGAATAAAGTAAATATTTAAGTGGAGCTCCCATACAACAAACGTGCTTTTTATAGATAATGATACGGAACCCTTTGTGCGCGAGTCACACTCGCACTTAGCCGGTTATATTTTTCGATTTCATAAAAGGTAGTTATTGACGTCAGATCAATTATTTACAGCTAAGTTTACGGCCGCCTTCTAAGCGCAAGTACAGAAGAAGCGGCAACAAACTCCATATACCACAGAACAAGTACTTAGTACTCACGTACAGAAGTCTTACTTAGAGTCGTTTGTCCAGAGTAATAAGAATTGGCTTGCAATGGATGTCTAGGTATCTAAACGAAGAGGTGAGGAGTTCTGACGCGAGCTAAATTAAACCATAGCGCTAACCACGTAAAGTAGATATTTCTTTGAATTTATTTTCTGAGTAGGACATCTGTAAGTGTGTACTAGTATTTATTCTGTGCCCTGAATAAATTAATCACATCACACTAATATTATAAATGCGAAAGTTTGTGACTGTGTGTGTGTATGTTTGTTTCTTCAACACGCGCAAACAGCTGGACCAATTTTGATTAAATTTGTTATGCAGGAAGCTGACACCCTGGATTAACACATAGGTTTTCCGCGAGTAACTCCGCGGGGCGCATTAGTAATAAATAAATAAATATTGACAAATTACCCAGATTGAGTTAGCCACAAAGTAAGTTCGAGACTTGTGTTATGGGATACTAACTCAACGATACTATATTTTATAACAAATACATACACAACATGGAACGGACATAACCATAATAAACCGAACCACGGGCTATCCTAGATCACTATAGTATAATGAAATTAAAATAACAACCTAAAATCAAAAAAAATCGACATCCCCATACAAATTGCCCGGGCGGCTGCACAGATTTGTATGGAAATGCCGACTTTTTTTAACACTATCCTGCGCGCGCTGGCAGACCGCTGGGACTCACCGATGCTCGCTCGATGGATACAAGTAACTGCATGCAGTTAAGTAGGCCGTCCAGCTAGCATCGCTGAGTACTATGTATGGACGTGCATGTCCGTCTGCTGTTTTTATTTTATTTTATTGTTACTAACATCCTAGTATTTTAAGCTCAATTGTTACTAACCCTTTTTATGGATCTTGTTGTCCGAAATAAACGATTTATTATTATTATTATTATTATTAAAGTTTCTGTTGATATTTTAATTTCATTTTACTATAGTGATCTAGTATAGCCTGTAATTCGATTTATTATTTCCCTTCCACGTTGCATAAATAAACATCCAAGACCCAGTTCAATCTGAAAGAGATCATTTTCCATTTTGACCTGACCGGGAATCGAACCCGGGACCTCCGGTGTGACAGCCCGGCATGATGACCACTACGCCACGAAGGTCGTCAAATAGGTGTGGCAATAGAGGCATGACGTACCATTGTTCATATCCGTCGTAGAAGTCATAGGCCGTGTGCCACAGCTTGTGGAAGGGGTCCACCCCGTTGAGCATTGCCGTTAGAGAGTAGAATACGGATATCTCCTGTTCCAGCAGCTGCTCTTCATTGATGATATCCTCGGCTTCGTATTTGTCTTCCTGTTGACCACAGACAACATTGTGCATACAGGTCACTCAGAATATTACGAAATAAAGTTTTTATGTATGCGAGACCGGCCAGTTACAATCTATTTTCAAAATATAATTATTTGTAAGTAAAAATAGGTACGTTCCAATTTTAAAATTTCCCTCCTAATTTCTGTTGTCTCATTGCTGTTACACACACGTTATACACGGGCTGTTGGTGGCAGGTATGCTGGGACTGATAGTAGTGGGTAAGCGCCGGCCGGCAATAGTTTGCATCAACTAACTCGTGGCGGAATCGCACGAAGCAAATTGAATCACATGGTATCCAGGTGGGAGAGAAAAGGAAAACACTACAAATTATAGAAAATGGAAAATCGGTCATCTATTACGTCACGATGTGTTCTTTAACCGTTCGAACCGCGAACTCCGAAAAAAATTTCGTGCCCATTTCGGGATTGGGTCAAAGAATCCCAGGTCTTCTTCTAATTTCAGAACGAACATTCATTGTGGAAAAATCTGACGTAAAAAACGCGGTAAAAGGGTTAAAAAAATTATGGAAGGAAAACAGAAGTCGGGAAACACAGAAGAAAATTTTTCGATAAAAAAGAAGAAAAATAACGTGAAAACATTTAAGAAGGTTAGGAACTTGGCGGAGGAAACCACTTCACCGACAAGAGCCCACTTTTAACCCATTCGCTGTCCTTAAATAAAAGACAATAGTTAAACAATGGTCATGAATCATATATGATACATGGTACAGGGAACCTGTTAAAATATAAGAAATAGAAGTATCCACTAGTGTTACTCACCATCAAATTCTTGTGGATGTCATCTACCCTCGCGACCACGTCCTTCAACAGGTCCAAGTTCAGCAGCGGCGGGTCAAACCTCCGGAACATCTCCAACTCTTTCTCATGCTTCTTCAGTTTCTCCTCGTAGATCGCCTTTCGGTTGCGCAGCTTGTCTTCCGCCATCGCCTTCTTGGTGTTGAGGGTCTTGAGGGTCAGGTCGATTGTGTCCTCCATGTCCAGGGGCCAGAGGAAAACACGCGTGTTCAGGTTCACGTCTTCAACTGGGAAAATGTAAGGATCATTCACATACTTTACACAATGTGTATTTTTTATACTTGATCAAACGAAATCTGCGGATAGTAGACGAAATATTATCGACAACAAACCGGAAAAAAAATTGTGATTAACACTTTAATCAATTTTTTTTTCTAACGGTCGTGTTTCGATTTTTATTTTTTTCTCTTTAAGTAAACGGCGTGTTTTCTTTAAAGTTGTCTAATTTAAAAACTAAAGCTAAGAAAGTGAAAGATAATTCGCTTGTCAAGTAATTTGAAAAAAGATCTAATTCGCAAACCTTTTCGAGGAATAACCTCTAGGAGAAGCTTTCTCTAATCAGATTTTCAAATAAGGTCTTAGTTATTAAGATATTTGCAAAACTCCAAATGACCTTCATTTTCAAGCAAGGTCAACTTATTTGAGGAAGTGAAGTCACGATGAAGATTGGCAATTTCCGCTTTCAGTACTGTACTGTCTAATGAAGTACATATAATTCCATGGTACTGTCACTGTCACTGTCATCTCCCTATAAAAATATATGTCAAACGACTACAACCAACATAACAAAAATAATTTAAACAGGTGACCTTGACAGATGACCGTTGTCATTGTATTTTTTTTGTGCAGGCATAGGAAAAATGTAAACTTTGATTGCTGTGGTTAAAATGATATAAAAAAATCCTGATAACACGTAGAATTTATTTTTTAAATTACCTTCTTAAATTGGTCTATATTTTCTATTAAAACCAACCACAAAAATTTTAATTATTTAGTTGACAAGCCAATTAACAATACCAAAAAGGAAATTAGTAAAAAAATAATTGACGATAACATCAAAGTGCCTGGACTTTTTAAATAACTAACATAACGATTTTTTTTTCGTTTTTGTCTATAATATTTCGTCTTACATCCGCACATTTCTTTTGATCAAGTTTAAAACATACACATTGTATAATTAAATACACTCTTACACGATTGGCACCCTGCTCCGCATGTCGCTGCGTAGCGCGGGGCCGCCATACAAATAGGACGCGATTATACACGGCGTCAGTGTGTTGCCTATGCGTGTTTTCTATACAAATTGAGATACTTGCATACAGGCCGGGCCCACCCTACGCAGCTGGATGCGGAGCAGTGTGCAAATTGCCTTTTTTATGTCCTCAGAAAAAGGAGGTTATCAATTCGTCGGAATCTGTTTTAGGGTTCCGTACCCAAAGGGTAAAAACGGAATCCTATTACTAAGACTCCGCTGTCCGTCTGTCTGTCCGTCTGTCTATGTGTTTGCCACCAGGTTGTTTCTCATGAACCGTGATAGCTAGACGGTTGTTTTTTTTTAACATATTATGTATTTTTGTCTCTATAACAACAAATACAAAAAAAAAACAGAATAAAATTAATATTTTCGTAGGGCTCCCATACAACAAACCTGATTTTTTATATTTAACGATACGTTCACTTAAGTTCACTGATTACTAAAATATGCCTAGACCGATATGGAAAATCTTTTTTTTTTAAAGTGTGATCCCATTCCAGGGGGTCATTCAAAATCGGTTATGTAGTTTGGGTTTTTAGTTTTGAAAAATGGTTTTGCGCCATGTCCCACGGTCCTGTCCCATTCCCATCCACTGCTTACCTTTAAGATTACAAGTGCAATAAATTACATAAATGTTTCCTACAGGAGTAAGCAAAGTCTATTGGATCTCCACTTGCTAAGATAATAACAGACGTCTTCCGCTTCATCTAAAATAATCTATCTCTTCATACATGCTCTTTGCTTAAGAGTAGAACCTCTCCATTTTTAGAACGTCAGTAGTGTTGTCGCATAATGTTCGCCGACGACGACCCTTTCCTGCTCTTTCATTCGACTTACAATATTTTTGGAACGAAGTTACATGTGTTACACCAACGGTAACAGGGGAAATTGATATACTATCGCATAGTGTTTTACAACCAATCAAAATAAATTGAAAAATCGAAGTTAAATGCCATTCAGAAAAAGCGGGAAGTTCACTCCGGCTTGTCTGCCCATTGTCTTATAATCGTAATTATTTCTCTTCCCTCGTCAATAGATGGCGTTATAAGTAGTAATTCAAACATTAACATCTTTTAATACTTTTATTTTAATAAAGTTCTACTCTATTTAATTAAATATGAGTAATATGAAATGCAATAAACATTTCTAAAGCATATACAACACTTTCTCTGTCACTTTTTGCTAGTTTTGTGTGCTGCCATCTATGTGAGAGCAATTGGTACTAAATTCGCCTACTAGTTTTGCCTACTTACTCTCTCTCAAATAGGTTCTATGGCGTTGGGTATGTATTACGTTAGTAATTATGTTATCTCTGACTCCGGGCTCCGTAGCAGAACAGCTAAGGCTGCCACCGGGGATGCGATAAAAAGACCAGCCACTTACAGTTCAGATGTGCGTGCTGCATTAGGAAAATGACGTATTCAGCGGTGGTCCGGGACTGCGCCTTGAGCTCGAAAATGGCGCGGTCTCGGCAGTCCGAGATGTAGTTGAGCAGCTCCACGAGCTGGGCCGTGGTCTCGGGCGTCTCGGAGGCGCGGCCGGCCATCTCTTCGTACACGTTGCAGATCCTGCAAAATTAGAGTTGGTTCTTTTCTGTCGCTCAGAACCGTCATTTTCCAGAGCGAGATAGCGGCCGGTGCGATAGCGTTCCTTCGCTCTCTCTCACTCTGGCAAATGATGGTTTTGCCAGAGCGAGAGAGAGAGCGATGGCGTTCTTCACAGTGTTTAAAACGACTTCAAAAATGAGGAGGTTATCAATTCGAATGTTTTAATGTCTTTTAATGTATTTTCCCCAATTACTCGAAGATGCCTGAACAAATTTGGAAATTTATTATAAAGGCATACTTGTCAGGTGGTCACATAGAAATTTTGAAAAATATGTTGTGTATTTTAGTCCTAAAGTCGGTTTAAAAATTATACTTTTACTTATCGAGTGTCATCATATCAGCCACAGGTCCACAACTGGACATAGGCTGCCCAAGGATTTCCAAAACGACCAATTAGAAGCGGCTTGCATCTAGCGTTTCCCTGCAACCTTGCTCAGGTCGTCCGAACGGTGGCGCTCCTAATTTGATTATTTTATAAAATGCTTGTTTTGATTATTTTATAAAGTGTTGTTAATATGTATTACGGTGAACACTCACCATCTGTTCCACTTTCGGTTGACCAATATGTAGTGGTCCACGATGTATTGCCGCAAGCTGTCCACGTTGCCCCACATTGTGTCACTGACGTTTTGATTATTTTAAAAGGGGTTGCTGATATGTATTACGGTGAACACTCACCATCTGTTCCACTTTCGGTTGACCAATATGTAGTGGTCCACGATGTATTGCCGCAAGCTGTCCACGTTGCCCCACATTGTGTCACTGATGTCTCTGACTGTGAATACTCACCCTCTGTTCCACTTTCGGTTAACCAATATGAAGAGGTCCACGATGTATTGCCGCAAGCTGTCCACGTTGCCCCACATTGTGTGACTAACGTCTCTGACTGTGAACACTCACCCTCTGTTCCACTTTCGGTTGACCAATATGAAGTGATCCACGATGTACTGCCTCACCCTCTGTTCCACTTTCGGTTGACCAATATGAAGTGATCCACGATGTACTGCCGCAAGCTGTCCACGTTGCCCCACATTGTGTCACTGACGTCTCTGACTGTGAACACTCACCCTCTGTTCCACTTTCGGTTGACCAATATGAAGTGATCCACGATGTACTGCCGCAAACCGTCCACGATGCCCCAAAGCGTGTCGTTGATTGGCCCGCAGTCCAACATGATCATGTTGAGGGGGATGTCCCTGCGCAGGAAGAGGATCTCGTCGCGGAGCTTCTCGTACATGTAGATGCGAGCCGAGAAATCCTACAAGCAAAGATAAGTGAGCTAGAAAATTCTTAAAGAAAAGAGATGTTTTTTTTTGGTTGAAACTAAACGCCCGTTTAGACGGTGCCAGTTGCTTGCCATTTTATTAAAGCAATAAATAATCTTCCATGCTGGTCTTGGAGAAAGGAGAAAAAATGAACGTTCTAGCTGCTTCTTTCCCGCGCAGATCGTAAAAGCCGATTGAGGGATTCGGCGAGATTTGAATCATTAGAACTAATCATTAGAAGTTAATAGGCGATGCGGTTAGCAACCAAACATTATTTTGATTCCTTTTTCCACCTTAATAACCACCATCACACTGCGCGTGGCCTTCGGGTCTTACGGCCTTGGGCTCTGTCTACCCCGTCAAGACGTGAAAATGTATCTGTAATAAATAATTTGTATGGCTGATGTTTCGTTTGGACCGTGCAAGTTATCTTCAATAAATTGGTGTGCATCAGGCAAAAAACTCGCATCATCTAATTCACTGTTTTTTGATTTTTTTCTTTGTAAACGCGTAATAGTCTACCTATATGCCAAATATCAACTTACCAGGTCATATGGAAGTAGGTTACCTTTTTGATGATGGATAAGTGGTCAATCACATTTTTCGGGCTTTTTAAACTTTATTATATTGTTACGAAACTGGGATTCGAGATTTGGAGAAAAACGCCAAACCTCGTATGAGGGTCTTTGTTCACTACGGAACCCTAAGTTGACACGTGAAGATGGTCTTCCTGATGTCCAAGTCACTTATCACGTAGCAGCTGAGGTCCAGGTATCTCGCCGAGGTTGTCGCAGGTACTTCCACTTGTTGCACTGAGGTAGGCTTTCTTCGCTTCGAACTGATCGCTTTCGTAGCTCGTATTGAACTGCCGTGGTGCGAACTCGGTCGTCTTTATGTATGCGCCGGTACAGAGGTCTACATTATTCTCGAATATTCCCCATACTTGAAGAATGTATTTCGATGCCGGGAAACATCGAGGCGCCGGTACGTACGTGTGTGTGATTACAACCGGCCAAACAATTCTAGACTTTATGCTGTAAGGACATAAGGCCTAGTTTCGACGTATCTCTACGCGGTTCTTGCTTCTGCGTCTATCTCGTTCGCGACAATATCAATAACTATCTGAGCTACATTATTGAAATTTTGGAATCGGGATAAGGTAGGCAACTTTGATGTATGTGCTAATTTTCATGTTTTTAGGTTAAATAGGTTTCGAGTGAAGGGGTCAAAAGTAGCTCGAAATGGTTCGTGTAAATATTGCACATGGCTACTGCGTCGCCAGTTGATTTTATTTTGAACTTGGCTCTGACACACTGCCGCGTGTCTAGATCCCGATTTTACTCGTTGGATAATAGCGGATTGTGTTCTACTTTGCCTTTAGCACACGGTATATGTGTACATCGTATACACACTCTACGTAGTACTAACCTTGAGATACGGTGGAGGCTCTATCTTGAAGAACGCCATCAGGTCCTGAAAAAATTACGAAAAATAAATACCTTCATTCATAAAAAAGACCTCCGTGGGCACTTTTGGATGCCTGTCTGTCACCAGGCTGTATCTCATGAACCGTGATAGCTAGACATTTGAAATTTTCACACATGATGTATTTCTAAATACTAAGAACAGAATAAAATAAATATTAAAGTGGAGCTCCCATACAAAGTATTTTTTTTTAGATAATGGTATGGAAATGGAACCCTCCGTGCAAGAGTCCGACTCGCACTTGGCCTGTTATTATTCAGTGTGAATTATGTTATTTATTATTATTACACTATATTTAAAATTTTATTTAATAAATCGGCATCGCAGAGGTAGGCCTAGAAAGCGTTGGCGCGATGACTTGGACGCTTTCCAGCTTGATTGTTCAGAAGCTGCTCTGGATAGAGAAAAGTGGAAGAAAATGGGAGAGACCTTTGCCCAGCAGTGGGACAGTATAGGTTAATAAAAAATAAAAAGAACCGATGGCCGATATGGAGCAAAAGGATTTCCGAATGGCGTCTACAACCGCAGCGTAGATCGCCCACCTGCTCGGTGGACGGACGACATTAGCAAGGTTGTAGGAAAACGCTGAATGCAAGCCGCTTCAAATTGATCGTTTTAGAAAACCTTGGGGTCTATCTCAAGCAATGGACTTCCTATAATGATGGTGATGAATATGAAAAGGGATGAGTGTTGATGTTGCCTAGCTATAACATTTAAACATATGTAGGTGATCGCGCCGTGTGGAGGTGTTGAGCGGGCGGCTGTGTGCGCCTGCAGCCGCCTCGACAAGGCGAGAAATGCGGGGACGGAGAACGGGGACACATATTGCGCGGGACCTTAAGAGATTTTGTTCTGTATGTTATACTTGTATTAATTCTTTGACATAATGTATGACTTCGGTGACAATTTGTTATGAGTATTTCAATAAAACTAAAATATAAGGGGAAAAAAACCAACACATTGACAAATTACTGTTGATACTACATAACACTAATTGAGCTACGTTAATGCCTTTAAATTTGTGACACCAGTGTTAACTAAACACACTCGACGCTACGTCGGATGCCTTTAGGCAACTTGAAAATTATAACACCACGTCGGATGCCTTTAGGCAACTTGAAAATTATAACACAACGTGGGATACCTTTAGGCAACTTAAAAATTGTGACACCACGTCGGATGCCTTTAGGCAACTTGAAAATTATAACACCACGTCGGATGCCTTTAGGCAACTTGAAAATTATAACACAACGTCGGATGCCTTTAGGCAACTTGAAAATTACAACACAACGTCGGATGCCTTTAGGCAACTTGAAAATTGTGACACCACGTCGGATGCCTTTAGGCAACTTGAAAACTATAACACAACGTCGGATCTCTGTAGGCAACTTAAAAATTATAACACAACGTCGGATGCCTTTAGGCAACTTAAAAATTATAACACAACGTCGGATGCCTTTAGGCAACTTGAAAATTATAACACAACGTCGGATGCCTTTAGGCAACTTGAAAATTGTGACACCATGTCGGATGCCTTTAGGCAACTTGAAAACTATAACACAACGTCGGATGCCTTTAGGCAACTTGAAAATTATAACACAACGTCGGATGCCTTTGGGCAACTTGAAAATTATAACACCACGTCGGATGCCTTTAGGCAACTTGAAAATTATAACACAACGTCGGATGCCTTTAGGCAACTTGAAAATTGTGACACCATGTCGGATGCCTTTAGGCAACTTGAAAACTATTGTATGGGCTAACCACACAGAAAGTTAAGCTAAGTTAAGCTGAAGGGTTGCTAGCTAGGCGGGAGGAACTCCGAAGAGAATATAACCGAACCCGTCGAGTGATTTCGTCACACTAGTTTTATTGATTTCACTTAAACGCTAAGATCACTATTTGATTGACATATTGACCCAGATTACTTAATCGCTAAGTTGTGCATATAGTTAAAAAGTAGGTTAAAATATTGTTACCTATGTAGATATTAATTGTTTGCTAAAATGTATGAGATGATAGCTCATACATCTTGCCGACTCAAAAGGAGGAAAGGACAACTACTTACTTAATATCTAGAATAAAATGATATCTACAATAGCAACTACAATCAAGCTGAAAAGTAACGCTAGATGATATAAACAATACAGTGAGGGATTGGAAATGTTGTAGTAAAACCAAAATATTAAAGTTAGTGTCATTGTTTAAGTTCTCGATAAGCCTATTAGTCTTTGTTAGGTCGCACCGATTCCCCATAACTGTCCGTTGGAATAGGAATAGACACAAAGTGCGGTTGGTTCGTCAGAGGCGAGTTATACTCTACACTGGTGTCTACGCTCCCTCTCACACACTTGTGGCACTCACGACCTTCACAACACGAAACGCGGTTTTCACTATTAAGCACACGAAGACCGAAATAATTGTCTTTGCTCGTTGAAGTGCCCGCCCTGCTTGAGACAGGGAGGACTGCTGCTCCTGGGTGCTGGCGACGGCGTCTCCTTCTTACGAATATGCATATAGCTACGATTACCAAGGTTAGTAGTATTGCTAGGCTCGAATAGCTGACTGCATACTGGTGGAAGTCGTGAAAAGTAAGATCAGGGTAAGATGCTTGCTTGAGATTATTTATCTCGTCCTTTATCTGATGATAGATTTGTTCGTGATTTTCTGTAGTAAAGTCATATGTTGGTATAGAGCTTAAATAAATTGAGAGTGTTCAAGACGGATACCTCTGGGGCTTCAAGGGCTGTTAAGTGTTTTTAGATATTTATTGTGAGAGTAAATGATGAAGGAATCGCTTTTTAAAGTGCAACCTTGACCTAAAGTGAAGAGGCCATTGCCTATCAACGTTTTAGTAATGACCTCGGATGGACAAAATATGCGAACGCTGCATTTGCCGCAACATGAATGCAGCCATATGTTCGGGCGATGTAACTTGATCCATCTGTTTATACATGGCACTTGCTCGTGGATACAAGGTGATGATATTTTTTCCGCATTAATTAAAGTGATATTGCATATGTGCTGTTGAAGATCTAAGTTATAATGTGGCTTGTCTAAGCTGCACATCAAATATTCGTCCGAGGCGTGCAGACAATGTTGTAGATCGAAGTCCGTGAGGAATACTACCTTCTCTTTATGAAGGTTAAACGCTAAATATGGATACATAGATATGGTAATAGACGAATGAGCTCCATTACTCTGCGGTATGCCAATGATTTTGTCGAGTTCATATACATCTTCGCTGACAATAGGAATCTTTATTTCAATGATAAGGTAATTTCTATGAACCTTAGCGTATACCTTAATCATTTTGTAAAAATCTGGAATGTTTTCCTTTTCAACAGCTAATTTGAGAACACCCTGTAGCTGGTTGGAAATAAATTGAATTTGCTTTTCCAGTTGTTCTATAGATAGGAGGTGAGTATCAAAGCTACCGTGAGTAATATCGGTGATAGTGTTGATGAGAGAATCTTGCGTTCGTCTTATGTGCTCGAGTATGATGTTAGCGGATAGGGCTGAAGCTGTAAAATAAAGACCTCGATTTATGTCGGAACGTAACTGGTTTACTTCATAGGAAGCTTCTTCTAAATGTTCTTTGATGAGGGAAAATTGTTTATTCATTATGTGCTCGTTGCGCTTCACAATGTTTGATTCGGCTTCAATGATGAGCGTTTGATTTCTTATAAGCTGCTGAAGATGATTCTCGTTAGAGGATACCCTTTCAATGTCCTTGGCGTATTGTTGTGCAAAGTTATCGTCTAGTACTCCAAATAGATAGTTTGCTACGCTACCAACACCGTTTATTAATCCTCTTTTTTGTCGTTTGTTGTTGGAGCTCAAAAATAGCTGATTGTAATGCTCAATCTCCGTTAGTTCATGTGCTAGCTGCTCAGATATTCTTCGATATGGGGAACTGCATCTCATAGCCAAGCTTATATCTGTTAGATTATTAATGTATATAACCATATCTTCAATCGCTTGAAAGTAGTTGGTTAGGTTGTAGTAAACAACTAGCTTCCATTCATCCCGAATATTCTTTATGTTTGAAATCTTATCGAAGTATAAGGAGCTGTTATCATTTAGTGAAGTTGTCGAAACGTTATTTTGTGCCGACGGAGGTATAAAAGAAGCTAGTAGTAGAAGTACAAGTGTGATAAAGTTTGAAAATATTTTAGGATTTCTCTTTGTCCTTACAGGTGCTGGCCTTGGCTCATGCTCTACAATTTGTTTTGTTTCATTGTTGGGAGGAATATCGATTTCTTTATTTGATATGGGTAGTTGTAAAAGTTTTGTTACAGGACGCTTAATTATACCACCCTTTGCTCTAAGAGATACCACTCGAACATATCCATCTTTGCCGGGATGTAGTTCCTGGATCCTACCTAATGCCCATTTGCCAGGGGGCATGTTATCTTCCTTTATTAAGACAATGTCATCAACATCGAAGTTTTTGATAGGTTGCCTCCATTTAGACCGTTCTTGTAAATGCTGGAGATAGTCCGCTGACCATAATTTCCAAAATTGTTTATTCATGCTCTGAACGAGTTGCCAACGCGTTGGTAAGCTAAGGTGGTCTGGGTCCATTTGAGGCCTTGACAACAGTGAGTCGCCTATCAAAAAATGTCCTGGAGTAAGATACGAATCTTCAGGATTTTCTGTCAAGGGATATAAAGGCCGCGAGTTTAGACAAGCCTCTATTTGATGGAGTAAAGTAGTAAACTCTTCATATGTGAGTTTCTGTTCTCCTAAAACACGCTTCAGATGCCGTTTAAAACTTTTGACTGCTGCTTCCCAAATACCACCCGCTGAAGCCCAGCTGGGACAATTAAATGACCATTCGATGTTAAATTCGCTGAGATTTCTGAAGAAGTCTTGGTTAATCGTCCTTACGATTTCTTTGTATTCTTTGTCTAATGCGCGTTTGGCTCCCACGAAATTTGTTCCGTTGTCACTATACATGTGGCGAGGCATCCCTCTCCGCACACAAAAACGACGAAAAGCTGCTAAGAACGCTGGGGTGCTAAGATCTGTCACTAATTCAAGGTGAACAGCCTTTGTCGCCAGGCAGATAAAAACAGCGACGTATCCTTTATATGTTGTGACTCCTCGACCCTTGTTCAATTTAAGATCAAAATAACCAGTGAAATCGCAACCTGTGTTGGTGAAGGGCCTGGAGGGTGTAACCCTGGCTCGAGGGAGATCAGCCATTATTTGCTGCTGTTTATCATTGCTAAAGCGTCGACATTTAACGCAAAGACGCAGCTGTCGCTTGACTGTTCTCATCCCGCCAATAATCCAATATCTTTCTCTTATATATGACAGGGTAAGGCGTGGACCTCCATGCAGCGTAGTGACGTGTGCTTGCTCGATAATAAGATTAGTGAATCGACCATGGCTACTTAATATAATTGGATGCTTTGACTTGTTGCCAATGTTGGCGTAGCTGAGACGGCCTCCTACTCTCAGTATTCCTTCCTCATCTAGATATGGATGGAGACTTGCTAGTTTGCTATTAGGACGGACATGTCCTTTGGTTGTAATGTCAAAAAAATCACTTCTTAATTCGCTTTTTTGCACCTGCTTAATAATAAATTTGTATGAGTCATCTAGTTCATCAGCTGTTAAATAGGTGTCATGGTTCCTCGTAGTATGACGTAAAGCGGCCTTGAAACGTAACACCCAACCTAGTATGTTTACAGCACGTGTGATGGAGCTGTTATTCAATAATAAATTATCAATGAAATCCGAGTTTGTTTGTAAGGCTACGTTCACCCTGGCTTGTTTCGTTTCCAATGAAGGTGCGCTATAAGTTTGCTTTTTAATATTATTTGCATCAAAATTATTTAACCATTCTGGTCCTTTCCACCAAAGAGAGCTTGTTTGTAATTTAGCGACTGTAGCTCCGCGAGTAGCACAATCCGCAGAATTGTCCTCAGATTTTACGTGGTTCCACCTGTCAGCTGGTATGATTTCTTTAATTTGTTGAACTCTGTTGGCTACGAAAGGCTTCCATCGATTAATGTCGCCTTGAAGCCAACCCAAAACTATGGTAGAGTCGGTCCATGCAAAAATTTCCGTAACGTCAAATGAACCTTTAATATTTTTTATCAGCTGAGCTAAAAGTAGGGCGCCACATAGTTCCAATCGTGCTAATGAAATCTTCTTTTTCATAGGGCATAATTTCGTACGAGCTGTTACAAGTCTCGCTGTGAACTCTCCTTTATTATCGTGTGCCACTAAATACACAACGCAAGCGTAAGCTTTTTCCGAGGCGTCGCAAAATGCATGTAATTGATATTTTTCATTTAAGTTGCCTAAGTATCGTGGTATTACGAATTGGCTAATGTTTGATAAGTCTTGCTGAAGCTGAAGCCTTTCTATTTGGATATCTGAAGGGATAGCGTCGTCCCATCCGATATTAGTAGCCCAAGTTTTTTGAAAGAGGAGTTTGGCTCTAACTGTTACAGGTGAAAGCCAGCCTAGTGGGTCAAATATTTAAGATATAGCTGAGAGGAGCTGTCGTTTGGAATTAATTTTATTTGGCGTACGAATGTCGTAAGAAAATACGAATGAGTCGTTGGTAGGTATCCACCGCAGACCTAATGTTTTTCTAGTTTTGGGATGTTTAAAGTCGAATGGCTTATCTAGCTGTTCAGATGGAAAATCTTCTAATAACTGAGGATCATTGGCGGACCATTTTCGTAGGTTCATCCCTGCTCCTTTTAAAATTGCAATAAGTTGGTTTTGTAATTCCTTTGTAGCTGAAATTGTATCTTCTCCGCACAGAATATCGTCCATATAACAATTATTTTTTAAAGCTGAGGCTGCCATAGGATATTTATCTGCTTCGTCGTTGGCGATCTGCCTTAGAGTTCGCATAGCTAAAAACGGAGCTGCTTTTGTCCCGTATACAACCGTAGTCAGAAGATATTCCTGTAATGGTTCAAGGGGATGCTCCCTCCAAATAACGGATTGAAGACGTTGATCACTAAGTCTCATCATAATCTGACGGAACATCATTTGAATGTCACAACTGGAGACATATTTGAATTTCCTCCAGTTTAACAATAAAGTTGGTAGATCTTGCTGTAGATTGGGACCGCATTCCATAAGATCATTTAGGCTAAACCCAGAGCTAGTCTTTGACGACGCGTTGAAGACCACTCGTAATTTCGTAGTTGTGGAATCGGCTTTTACTACTCCGTGGTGAGGAAGATAACATTTAGGGGTTTCGTCAGGGCCCGCTAGGCGCATATGATTTATCTGTAGAAAATCGTTCATAAATTGTATATAGCTTTCTGAATATGTTTTATCTCTCATTAGCTTGCTTTCTAAGTGCTTGAATTGTGCTATAGCTTTTCCTTTTGACAAGCCGAGAAACTCTTTATAATTCCTTTTCATAGGCAAGGCTACTTCGTACCTACCATTTTCTAGGCGTCTAGTAGTGGCCTGATAATACTCTTCGCAGTATTTATCTGCTTCACTAAGTTCGGATGCTGTGCTGGGAACTTCCTCCATCTCCCAATATTTAGCTATTTCCTCCAAATCGTTAATGACTACACTACAGGTGAAAGTCTTCACGGTACCTGACAGGATCCAACCAAGTTTTGTTTGCTGAGCTATCGGCATATTTGGAGCACCTTTGACTAATCCACTCAAAATAATGTCGGAGTATACGCTAGCGTCTAATAACAGATCGATTGGCTTTGAGATGTTGTAATCGGGATCAGCTAACCTCATGTGTTGGAGATGAGGCCATGATTGTTTTAAAAATGAGACATTTGGTAAATCCGTTACTAAACGAGGGAGAACAGCTGCTTCGGTAATGAAGCTGTAGTCACCGTAGATTGAATGACATTCTAGAGTAACTATACTTCTGCTATGTTTAGGACTGACGCCGACACCTGCTAATGATGCGCTAAACCTACGCCGAGGTGATCCTAATCGTTGAGCTGCATTTTCGGAGATTAGAGTTAACTGGGAACCTTGATCCAATAGACAACGTAAGGTTACATAATTCCCGTCAATTGCTTTGACATTTAGTAAGACTGTAGCTAATAGGACTTCTTCATCAGTCGCGCAGACATTGTTGGAGACAAAGGATTTATTGGTGACGACACGATTCGACGAAGTTAAAGTGTTTGGTAGAGGTTGCTCAGCTGTGAAAGACGCACCTTGTACCGGTGACCCAGAATAACAATCATGTATGCTTGTG
Organism: Acrobasis suavella; assembly: GCA_943193695.1. Classification (NCBI taxonomy): domain Eukaryota; kingdom Metazoa; phylum Arthropoda; class Insecta; order Lepidoptera; family Pyralidae; genus Acrobasis; species Acrobasis suavella. The sequence goes on from OW971939.1 coordinate 1,524,289, forward strand.
TGATGCGCGTTGTTGCAGTATTTGCATTTTTTTATTGACATACATTTATCATTATGTTTAAATAAACAGTTTTTACAGAGTTTCAATTGCGCAATCGTTTTCAATTTGAGGTCAGCGGACATATTGATAAATCTAGAACACTTGTAGAGCTCATGATCCGAATTACATAAAGGACATCTAATGCGTGGCGCCGCATGGGCAGCTTGAAATCCTCTGAACGGTGACCTGTTATTGTTATATGAACTCCTAAAATGTTGTTTAGAAGAATTGGTAGCTTGTCTCGAGGGATTAAACGAGTGTTGTTTTTCAAATCTTTGTGTACTAGGTTCAAGTGCGATGTATTATGCTCTCGAGAAACTGCATTAATTCGTCTAGTGAAGCTAGATCCCTAGGGGACTTGCGCGCTGCCTTATAATCAATTAAAGTCTCGCTGTCCAATTTCTTAGCAACAAGATGAGCGAGAATCGGGTCCCAGGTTGTTGTATCCACTCCAAGATTATGAATTGCATGAATACATTCAGTTGAGGTATCGTAAAGTCGTTTGATATCCTGAGATATCGGCTTGCTTATAGGTTGATTAAGGAAAGTTTCTATTTGGTTTGTGAATAATAAGTGCGTATTATTATAACGATGGGTCAGTATTTCCCATGCTATATCATAATTCTCAGCTGAAATATTTAAATGTTGAATTAGACGCTCAGGCTCTCCTTTTAACTTGCCTTTCAGATGTTGCATTTTTTGCGCTTTTGGCAGGAATTTATTGTTATGAATTGATTCAGAGAAAAGATCAAAAACAGTGGGCCAAAAATTGTACCTGCCAGTAAAAACGGGAACTTCTAACAAAGGAGTAGCATGTTGTAAATGAGAGGTTGCAGCTAGTTTTTGATTTAATTCTCTTTTCATCCGCTTAAATTCTGTTTCATATTTTAAAAACTCATTAAGATACACTTCATCTTCACCTCCCAGAATTTTATCTATATCTAAATGTAATTTGTCAATGTTCTTCCAGATAGATTGAAAGTTATTAAGCTCGTCATCTAGTTCCCATTTTTTTGTAATTTCACTAATCTCAATACTAGATATCATACGCTGGAATGCTTGGAAAATAGTTCTTTGACGTGATAAAAGCTTATCAATTTCACCCACATTATCTTTTTCCTCTGGGCGCGATCCAGAGGGCTGTTTGTACGGTTCGTGCTTAGCTATTTTCGCACGAAGCTCAGTATAATATTGTTTAGTTCGCTCAAAGATAGATTCCTGAAAATACCTTTGATCTTTGGTACCTAACGATTCTAACCGTACATGATTAAGTTCGAACTCTCCCCAGAGGCTATCTAAGGTCTCTAGACGTAGCTGTAAATACTCTGAGGTTTTCCTATGAGTTGAGTCCTTGTTGAAGTTGGTGCCAATTTGCTGGATTTTGGCAACGAGCTCGCTCTGGCGGTCAAACACCGCTTGGACGTTCGACATTGTAATAGCTTGGTTAGTAATATACAGGAAAGATCTTACTTGTTATCTGCAGCTTGCGCGTCTTACAACCCACGCAAACACGATGAAAGTTCCTGAAGCTAATTGCTGTAGCTGAAGCTGCGAGGAGTGTTCCTAGATTCGCGAACACGTGCCCCGGAAGTATGCTAGTGTCCCACGGAACGAAAGTTCAAGAAAACTGTCACGTCACGCGGAAAGCGTATGAACTCGAATTAATCCACACGCGCTAGTTCACAGTACGCGAGACCGAAGGAGTAAACTCGCAAAAAGTCCCGCTAACCGTTAGCTCGAAGGACCATATGTATGGGCTAACCACACAGAAAGTTAAGCTAAGTTAAGCTGAAGGGTTGCTAGCTAGGCGGGAGGAACTCCGAAGAGAATATAACCGAACCCGTCGAGTGATTTCGTCACACTAGTTTTATTGATTTCACTTAAACGCTAAGATCACTATTTGATTGACATATTGACCCAGATTACTTAATCGCTAAGTTGTGCATATAGTTAAAAAGTAGGTTAAAATATTGTTACCTATGTAGATATTAATTGTTTGCTAAAATGTATGAGATGATAGCTCATACAACTATAACACAACGTCGGATGCCTTTAGGCAACTTGAAAATTATAACACAACGTCGGATGTCTTTGGGCAACTTGAAAATTATAACACCACGTCGGATGCCTTTAGGCAACTTGAAAATTATAACACCAGTGTTAACTAAACACAACGTCGGATGCCTTTAGGCAACCTGAAAATTCTAACACCTGTGTTAATTAAAAACACGCTACGTCGGATGCCTTTAATTCTAACACTATAGTGTTAAATAAACACACTCGACGCTACGCCGGATGCCTTTAGGCAACTTGAAAATTATAACACCACGTCGGATGCCTTTAGGCAACGTGAAAATTGTAACACCAGTGTTAACGAAAAACGCTCGACACCGAGACCTGGTGCGCAGAGCCGTCCAGCAGGTAGAAGAACTCCTCGTAGTTGGTGATGTAGCTGAGCGGGCCCGGCCGGTTGGTGTTGTACTGCTGCACCGTCTTGGTGGTGATCTCCACCATGTACTGCTCCTCGGGCCACACCGAGACCAGGTAGGGACGAGGGCGGTCCACGCCTGCGGCCGAATATAAACGGACAGGTTAGTATAATATAACACGCGCTCTGTTCTTACAAAAAGTGCAGACGGAGAAAACGATTTTCCATTCCTAAATGTCATGTGATCTGAATAATTTTTAGTATGTTGTTGACACAAAAAAAAATTGGCTTATAGGATGTTTTTTTTTTCAAAACTTGCAAATGTATATATTTTTTAAATAGCAATCTTTAAAAGAAAGGAAACATATAAACCTAGTCTTTTACTGTGTAAATAACATAACATGTTTATTTGCCAGGCAAATAGAACGCCCTCTAGTGATGATTAGCGGGAACTACATATTCCAAATTATATTCGTAGCGCCATCTATTATTTGCCAAGAAAAATAATAAATAAAACTGACTTTAAAGCATTAGCCTCCAATAACTTTTGAACGGCTGAACCGAACCACCGCAATCATGTCAAAAACCGCATCGCAATCGGTTCATCCGTTCGAGAGCTACGATGCCACAGATACACAGACATTAAAGTCAAACTTAGAACAGCCCTCTTTTTTTCGGGGGCTTAAAATTCGCACTAGGTGTACCACGCACGATACCTTTTTTTAAACACAAGTATATACTTAGTCAGTTTTGAATAACAAACGTTTGTTTTTTGTTTGTTTGTAATAACTTTATTGTACAAAAAAAAATACATTAAAAAGACAACATACGAAAGAGCAAATATACAAAGGCGGACTTATCCCATGTAGGGATCTCTTCCAGTCAACCTCCAGTTTGTCGTGCAGTTGTTGTTTTTTTTAGTATTTGTTTTTACTTTGGCTAGAAAACAAAACACTATTATACATTGAATTCGTCAGTTTTATACACTTACGGATGAATCGACGCCTAATTATTTGATGAGGGTGTCATCTCATCCGCGGACGAATTATTTTCGGATGAGTCGACGCCTAACAATTTAAGAAGGGCGGCGTTTCATCCTCGGATGAGATATTTTTCGGATGAATTGTCACCTGAATCTTTTATATATAGACCTGGGTACATGATGCTATCCACGCTGGGCAGCTGCACGTTCACGTTGATGATGGTGTGGAACCACTTGACGATGAGCACCCGCATCTGCTCGAGGCTGGGCTCGAAGCTGACCTTGGTGGAGCCGGGCTGCGCCGTCACCTTCACGCGCAGCAGCGGCGTCTTGATGAACATGTAGTCGCGGTACGGGCCTTTGTAGGCGTTGCCCTCCTGCCAACAGGTATATCGTCATTCCTGGGGGGTAACTCCATGAAATAATATGTTAGTAACGTCCTATTTGTATGTCAAACCAAATTAGACTTTATCATCATACATTAGTGCTCAATGTTGTGTTTGGAGTAACCCCCTGTTCTTTTCATGTTGATTGGCTCACATGGCACTAATGTTGCCGGAAACTCTATAGTTTTACAATCGAAAGATGCCCAACTATAGATAGGCCTATCGATAGTATCTATATCGAGTTGTTTTAGTACTCATGACAACTAATAAATGAGTGGTTAAGTGCCAATAATTTAAAATTGAATTATAAAAAAAACTAAAGTTATTCTTTTTAAATCGACATCACGTAATTCCGAAACACTTGACATCAAGTTAAATGGAAATAAGGTTGACATAGTAAATAATACAACATTTTTAGGTATATATATAGACGAATTATTAAACTGGAAGAAAGAGCTAGAAGCATTGGACGATTCTATTTCGTCGGCTTGTTATACTATCAGTAGTCTCCGAAATGAAATTTCTACAAACAATTTAAACTAAGTATATCACGCTTTAGTAGAATCCAAATTACGGTATAGCATCAAACTATGAGGAAAAAGTTACCTTTATAATCAAAATAAAGCCTTCGCTATTCAAAAAAGAGCTATACGGGCTATGGTAGGTATTCCGCCTTGGGAATCGTGTGAAGAGCATTTCGTTAAATTAGGTATTTTGACTGTTTCGTGTTTGTACCTGTTTGTCCTACTGACTGATTTCAAGAAACAATTGCCTACGATAGAGACAAATAAAGAGAAACAGTCACGCGAAGAAACTCGGAGAATGGATCTCAAGCATAATACCATTCCCAAGTTGGAAATAATGAAACACAGTGCTCAGTACCAAGCGTATAGGGCTTACAACATATTGCCTAAAGAAATTAAATGTATTAATGGCCTTAAGCCTTTTAAAAAGAAACTTAAAACATATCTGTTGGACAAAGCCTATTACTTCCTTGACGAATTTTTCAAGTGATGCTTTAAAATTATAATTTTATTTTTATATGTTGACCATATGTTAAGTTTACCATTTTTCGTTTTTTTTTTTGACATTGTTTAAAGTATATAGTTAAAATTATTAAATTATACATAGACAAAGTAGATGTAATTAATGAGTATTATAATAATGTTAGTCTTAAGTAATTCCAACACAATGTAAAAATTGTTAAATGGAAATAAATGAATGAATGAAATCAATACTACCGATAGAATCGATTGATGACCGATGCTATCGATAGTATTGATCGATGACGACGAACAAACTATCGATACTATCGATAGCTGTTTTAGACAACGCTATCGATATTATCGATAGTTCATTCGTCGGTCGTTAAGATCGATACTACCGATAGTTTCGGTACTATAGATAGTCTATCGATACTATCAGTTTTATTTAAAATAAGTCAATAAATAATAATAAGTCAATCAGTAAATAAGTCTATCAAAAGTGGACTATGGAGACGCAACACTACATAAGACTATACTTTGCCCCTCCAATGAGTCGCCACTCTTAAGAGCGGCCTTCCCGTCTTACTTTTCATACAAACGCTCGTACGTGATTATGGCGTTGTATCTGATCTTTCTATCGAAATAAAAAATTGAAATTTAGAAAAACAAAGTCAGTATACGCCTCCAAACATCTGCATTTTTGCACAAATTTTAGTTGAACTTCGACCGTTCGTAAAGTACTCATAAATTGTAAAGTAAAAAAAATATTTCGATACGAACCTCGCAAATGTATCGAAAACTTTGAATACAAAACATTTATTTCACGTACTTGTAAGGCTTACTGATATACACGTATCGCCTGGAACAAGTTTTATGAAATTTCCGTACCCTATGAATCTATACTATAATAAAAGAGTAAAAAAAATGTGTCTGTACATTGAAAATTTTCCAAAAAAAAGTTGTTTAGTCCGAAGAAAAACTTATAAGTTCAGTATTTGCGGACCTTCCGAGCAAAACACACCAGAAAAATTCTTGGTTACGTGAACGCGCCATATTGACAACAAAAAATTAAAAATCAACTTATGACGCAAATTATTGTTAATTTCTTAGATAGTTTTGTTGACGACGCCACCAATTATCCAGTTGAGTTTCGTAATTCACTTGCAGCAAATGGACTCTCGGCTCACAAAATAAGTCTTAATGTCGGAGGGCCAATAATGCTGATGCGAAATTTGACTCCGCCGAAACTGTGTAACGGAACCCAACTTAGTGTCTCAGCACTGTATGCCGAATTTCAGCCAATGCATGCCTGCAATGTTATTTGCATTACTAGCAAAACATAATGCCAAACTTCCGATGCTTTTGCCTGAATCGGACCCGTACCCGTACCCGTACCCGTACCCGTACCCGTACCCGTACCCTTACCCGTTCCGCTCCCGCTCCCGCTCCCGCTTCCGCTTCCGCTCCCGTTCCCTCTCCCGCTCCCGCTCCCGCTTTCACTCCTGATCCCGCTCCTGCTCCCGCTCCCGCACCCGCTACCACTCCCACTTCCGCTCCGCTCCCGCTCCTGCTCCCGCTCCCTCTACCGCTTCTGCCACCGCCATCGCTTCCGCCACCGCTCCCGCCGCCGCCGCTTCCGCCGACGCCGCCGCCGCCGCTTCCGCCGCCGTCGCCGCCGCTCCCGCTGACGCCGCCGCCGCCGCTTCCGCCGCCGTCGCCGCCGCCGCTTCCGCCGCCGTCGCCGCTGCCGCTTCCGCCGCCGTCGCCGCCGCCGCCGACGCACCCGCCGCCGCCACCGCCGCCGCCGCCGCCGCCGCCGCTGCCGCCGCCTCCGCCGCTGCCGCCGCTGCTGCCGCCGCTTCCGCCGCCGTCGCCGCCGCCGCTTCCGCCGCCGTCACCGCTGCCGCTTCCGCCGCCGTCGCCGCCGCCGCCGACGCACCCGCCGCCGCCACCGCCGCCGCCGCCGCCGCCGCCGCCGCCGCTGCCGCCGCCGCCGCCGCTGCCGCCGCTGCTGCCGCCGCTGCCGCCGCCGCCGCCGCCGCTGCCGCCGCCGCTGCCGCTGCCGACGCCGCCGCCGCCGACACCGCCACCAACGCCTCACCCGCCGCCGCCGCCGCCACTTCCGCTCCCGCCTACGCTCCCGCTTCCGCTCCCGCTTACGCTCCCGCTTCCGCTCCCGCTTCCGCTCCCGCTCGCGCTTACGCTCCCGCTTCCGCTTTCGCTCCCGTTCCCTCTTCCACTTCCATTCCCTCTTCCGCTCCCGTTTCCGTTCGCCGCAGACGCGCCAAAGACGGAAGATTCTCATATCGGCACATCACTACTGTCCGGCGTTTCCATCGAACTTCAGCGGCTGAACTTCAGCTAATTTAGTGTGTCATTCCCACCGAACTTTAAACACTGAACTTTAGCCGCTAAACTTCGGCATAGTCTGCTGAGACACTTAAAGTTTACTGTGAGTAGTGCCAGTGAAACTGTATTTATTCCGCGTATGCCACTCATCCCTAACAATTTTCATTTTGAAAATACACAGTTCCATGTGTTTACTTGCTTTGCTATGAAAATAAGTCACAGTTTTAGAGGCTTAAAGCTGCTGATGTGGATCTAAGGACTGGTTTTTCGCATGGCCAACTTAATGTGGCTCTCTCCAGGGTTAGTAATACTTCAGCTCTTTTCATATTGGCTCCCAAAGGAAAGAATTACAATAATATTGAATTTTAACTCCTAACACTGTAACAAGTACTTTCTTATCTCTCTCTTTCTCTCTCTCTCTCTCTCTCTCTCTCTCTCTCTCTCTCTCATTAGTTTTTATTTATATTTATACGCCGGAGTCATAAAGTCCACGCGAACGAAGTCGCGGGCATCAGCTAGTAGTTAATATTCGTTCAATGGCTAGTTAATAATAATACTAATTTCATTTAATAGAATGCAAACCATGCCCTTAGGCGCTATCTCTATCTTTTTGGTTTGCCTCTTTTTCTAGCATTGCCCTGGATGAAACACCAAGCTTTTTAAACTATACTAGTATAACTATAAGCTCGCGTTGAAAACAGAGCGATCGGGAAGGGCCGCCTTAAGCCTCTCTCCGACGCAGAGTGCAGGTCGTATTTTGTAGAGCTCGTCGGGCTTCTAAGATCGAGAAAAAGTGCTGTATGTTCTGATCGGCAAGACCACATCGGCGACGGGCCTCAGATTTGTCTATATAGCCCTGTGGGAACTGTAATGTATGTAGGTCGGCAAATAATAAATGGTGGTGGGTAATTGTAAGTTGCTCTGTACTCGGAAAATCAGTCAGGAATAAACGATTATACGTACAGCTGCATTTCTCTTCTCTCCTTGATACATAGGATCCTGTGAGACTATAGCCACGATAGTACATTGGCAAACGAGGATTATTCGGGTTAAGAGGATTTTTATCGCGTGCGGCGCAAATAGAAGCGGTTATGTCGATCGGCAAAGTGCGGGAGTTTGACGTGAAGGCTGGGTCCTGGGCTTCGTACGTGGATAGACTCGAAATGTACTTTAAAGTGAACGAGGTGAAAAATGAACTCAAAGTGCCGACCCTGATAGCAGTGATGGGTGACGAGGCGTATGAACTGTTATCCAACCTGGCAAGTCCGAGGAAGCCGTCGGATATCACTTACGAGAACGCGGTCGCGTTATTGCGTAATCATCTTCAGCCAGCCCCATCAGCCCTCGCGGAGAGATTCAGGTTCAGGCAACGGAGGCAAGCCGTGGATGAAAACGTAGCCAGCTACGTGGCGGAGTTGAAGAAGCTGACGCGGTACTGCAAGCTGGGTGACGGGTTGAATGAGAACCTTCGGGATCAATTTGTGTGCGGCATACGGAGTGATCTCATCAGGCAGAGATTATTCGCGGAAGATGACACGCTCACTTTTGCCAGCGCGGTTAAGTTGGCTAGCTCGCTGGAAGCCGCGGAGCGGGACGCCGCGGCGGTGGATGCGGCGGGAACAACTAGCCGGGAACAATCGGCGGATGTGCATGTATTGGCGGTCAATAACAGTACGCAGCGGCAGTGGAGGCCGGCGGGTCAACGCGGGTTCAACGCACGCGGGGGATCAGTATCCCGGCGAGCCGGTAGCGGAGCGCGGAGCTTTGGCGGCAGGAGGGGTGCGGGCGATTGCACTCAGAAGTCGAACGGTGGGCAATGTGGCTGTTGCGGAGGGACAGGCCACTATCGGGACGAGTGCCGGTTCAAAAGATATACCTGTAGCAAATGCAAAGGCATGGGACACCTAAGACGGGTTTGCCCGGAGCAGCAGCAGGGACGAGGTGCCGTCGTGCATTACGGGGCAGCAGGGGAAGAGGACACTCGCGAGGAAGACCCCGGAAGTTACATCGAGGAGTTCCACCACTTATGTCTGAACGATTATAAGGCGGTGAGTGTACCTGTTATCGTGGAAGGACATATAATTAATATGGAGGTCGATACTGGTACGGCAGTATCTTGTGTTAGTAAAAAAACGTACGATAAATATTTAAAGCATATGGAGATTAAACCTACAAATGTACGATTAAATTTTTACGACGGTTCTATTATAAGACCGTTAGGCGTAATTAAACCTAATGTGTGCTACGAAGGGGTAAATAATAAGTTAGAGTTGTTTGTTATAGAAGGAGGAACAACCTCGCTTTTAGGAAGACAATGGTTAACAGAGTTGAAAATCAAATTGCCCTTGTTTACACATAATAATCATATCCGCAGCGTAAATAATAGTCAAGTACATTTAGATAATGAGTTACAAAAATTGTTTCACAGATATAAGGAGCTGTTTAGTGGAGGTTTGGGCACGTATACGGGAGGCAAAGCATCTCTGAAGGTTCGGGAGGGCGCAGTGCCGGTGTTCCACCGCGCGCGGGGTTGACGCTCAGCTGGACGACATGCTGCGCGACGGCGTCATTGAGCCGGTCGACTGCTCGGAGTGGGCCTCACCTATCGTGCCGGTAAGCAAGGCGGACGGGTCCTTGAGAATTTGTGCTGACTATAAGGCTACAGTTAATCCGGCATTGATAGTAGATCGTTACCCCTTGCCGAAAATCGACGATTTATTAGTTCGATTAAGCGGGTCACAGTATTTTTCAAAAATAGATTTATCGCAGGCGTATAATCAGATTTTATTGGACGATAGTAAACAGTTGACTGTGGTAAACACGCATAGGGGTTTATATAGGTATAATAGGTTAGTATATGGATTAGCTTCTAGTGCCGGTATTTTTCAGCGCATAATGTGCAATTTGTTGAGCAATATACCTAATGTAGAAATACTTTTGGATGACGTCATTATTGGCGGGAAGAGTAAAATTGATCACTTACGAGCAGTAGAAGCAGTATTTAGTAGGTTACATAAGTATGGGTTGAAATTGAAGTCTAATAAATGTGTATTTTTAGTCAACGAAGTGCGTTACTTAGGTTATATATTAAATAAGACTGGCATTAAAACTGACCCGGAAAAAGTTCAAGCTATTACCAAAATACCTCGGCCAAACAATGTTAATGAGTTGCGGTCATTCTTAGGTATAGTAAACTTTTATGCTAAGTTTGTAAAGAATATGAGTTCGATATTAGTACCTTTGTATGGATTACTTAAGAAAGGTAGTGACTGGCACTGGTCTAAACAATGTGAACAAGCATTCATAGAAGTAAAACGTCTATTGGTTGGCGCGGAGGTTTTAGCACATTACGATCCGAGTCTGCCTCTCATAGTGACCTGCGACGCAAGCGCGCGGGGCGTGGGGGGAGTGCTCTCGCAGCCGAGTAAAAACGACGGCCGCGAGCGCCCGATAGCTTATGTTTCGCGGACGCTAAATGATGCTGAAAAGAATTATTCTCAAATACATCGAGAAGCGCTCGCTATCATATTTTCGGTCAATAAGTTCCATCAGTATCTGTATGGGCGACGCTTCACCCTACGTACGGATCACAAACCCTTAGTGTCAATACTCGGGCCGCACACTGGGATTCCTGCAATGGTAGCCAGTCGTATGCAGCGCTGGGCTATTATATTATCTGCTTATTCCTATGATATCGAGTACGTGCGCACCGATGAGAATGGAGCGGACGGGCTGTCGCGTTTACCGAGGACAGGCAGCGGTAAACAAATGAATCATGCGCAGGGGCGGCCGCCCGAACAAACTTTCTTGCATTTTGTACAACAAGAATTATTGTTGGATTACAGCGAAGTTCATAGACAAACTTCTCGAGATCCATTACTAATTAAAATTTTAAGTTATTTGCGGGATGGATGGCCAGAGGAATGTGAGATTATTAATCTTAAACCGTACTTCCATCGTAAGGAGGGACTATACGAAGAGTTAGGGTGCGTAATGTGGGGACATAGGCTGATAGTACCGGAAGCATGTAAAGAAAAGGTACTACGCATGATTCACGAGCCTCACATGGGAATCGTTAAATCGAAGGCTTTGGCTCGCAGTTATGTGTGGTGGCCCGGGCTGGATGAGGATGTGGAGCGGCTGTGTCGCGAGTGTGAGGTGTGCGCATCACAGGCGGACGCGCCGCCACGGCAAACCCCGAAAATGTGGCCTTGGCCTAACAGACCTTGGTCTAGGCTGCATTTAGACTTTATGGGTCCTATTTTTGGAAAAACGTATCTGGTAGTAGTCGATGCCATGTCTAAATGGGTAGAAGTGTTCCATGTTGCTAGCACGGCAGCCACAGGTGTTATAAGTAGACTGTGTGAATTATTTAGTAGGTTCGGGTTACCTAAACAAGTCGTGACCGATAATGGCCCACCTTTTTCGAGCACTGAATTTAGTAGTTTTATGCGTAGCCAGGGCGTGGACCAGGTTTTTTCCGCCCCTTATCATCCATCTTCCAATGGATTGGCAGAAATAACGGTAAAATCATTAAAACGGGTAATTAAAAAGGCCAATATAGAAAAACAAAATATAGAAAAAGCCCTTTGTACTTTCCTGTTGCATTATAGAAATACGGAACACTCAACTACAGGTGAAAGCCCAGCTATGTTATTGCTAGGCAGGAGGTTACGCACAAAATTGGACACAGTGAAGCCAGATAGAGAGAGTAGGGTTAAAAAAGTTCAACAATATCAAAAAGTAATGGCTAGTGGGAGCAATAGGGAGCTCAAGCCGGATGATGCGGTGTGGTATAGACAATTCTTAAAGTCACAAAAGTGGGATTCGGGCCAAGTGGCTGAATGTTTAGGCCCTAGTAATTATAAGATAAGAGACAAAAACGGAGAGGTCATCCACAGACATATTGATCAGTTAAAAAAGAGAACATGTAGGTCGTCATTAGCTTGTCCGGTTTCGGAACATAGGGATAATCAAAGGTCTAGCACAAATTCTCAACCTGAGGTAGCCTTCTCGGACAGGGTAGGTGCGGCCTATTCGGGGGAGACGGAATCACGAATCGAGGATGCTGTAGTGACGGCAGAGGACCAAGGGGTAGTGGACGAAGGGAATAGCGCTAAGGTTTGTCCGACATCGCCCGAATTTCAGGATGCTTTGCCTAGCGTACCGACGCCACCTCCAAGTAGGCCAATGCGGCAATGCCGCCTACGAAAATTGTTATTATGATTAAATAATTAATTTAGTTTAAGGATTTACATAACTGTAAGTTTTATTGTTACATCTGTTTTTAATTAATCTAAAATTATATGTTTTGTTGGGGATAACAGATAAGGGTTAATTGATGTGGGGGATTGTAATGTATGTAGGTCGGCAAATAATAAATGGTGGTGGGTAATTGTAAGTTGCTCTGTACTCGGAAAATCAGTCAGGAATAAACGATTATACGTACAGCTGCATTTCTCTTCTCTCCTTGATACATAGGATCCTGTGAGACTATAGCCACAATAGTACAGGAACTCCACCTGTGCCAGCTAGTAGGTGTGCTCCCACATAAATTATGTAGATCCAAAACAGTTGTAGAGCAAGAGAGAGACACGACATGGGTTAATACATTTACTTGTCTACTCACTGATAAAATTACATAATTTAACAATTATTAGTTTCTTGTATGAGAGGTAGTGGAGAAAAGAATCAGAATGGTGAGGATGTAATGAATGTGTCAAAATTTTGGAAATTAAATTTAAAAATAAAATTTGCAAAACGTGGACAGAACGAAATGATGGAGAAAGGAGGTACTTATGTAAGGACATGAAGGATAAAGTTTATTACAACATCGTTACAGCCCTACTTTGCAAGCTCGAGACCACATCTGCCCTTTTCAGTACTCAGTCAATTTAGGCACTTCCAAGTTGCCCAAGAGAGATAATAGCTCGGAGGCAGCTCTTCCGATAAAGGAACAAAGTTAGAGGAAAGGGCGTATTACCTATAAGGCCACATTTAGAACTTGGAGGACTCCCGTGATTGAACTATATCATAATGTAGCTGTTTTATTGACGCAGAAAGATTTATCAGCTTTTCTTACCCTTAACGAAACACTTATGAAATATATGACATCCAACTGAAGTTATGATTTTGGGCCTGAGAAAGGGCATGGTAATTATGTTATTTTAAATTTAGTGGAAATGGAAACTGTCAATTAACATCAAAAGGATGCACGTATTGGCATGTGACGTCATTGCTATTAAGTTTTGCGCGTACGAAAGAGATAGCGAGATGGCCCCACCCAACTCCAATTTTTTTCATATCAATTCTAATTGCGGTTTCATTTGATAACCAATTTTTCTGCTGCTTTCAGAAAAAGATATATTTTGGTATTATTTACTGTTTATCATAAAACACTGTCTAAAAACAAACACAGCCAGATACCTTATAGTAAGAAAATTTTAATTCACCAGATACACTGTCAATGTTGCTATTTTAAATACTGTTAAATAAATACCCAATGGTAGGCGAAGTACTCGGCAAAATGCTGAATGCTCCTCTCCACGAGATCACGGACTTGTTTCGACATCAGAGAGTGGATGGTCCTGAAACAATATAAATTAATAAAATAAAGACAGGCACAAACCACGCTAATTGAGCTAGCCTCAAAGTTTAAACATGTATAAATACTAAATCAACGACACTATACTTCATAATAAATTCATATACACGGTGATTTTTCATTGGTTTTGGCGCCGACCGGCCACTTTATAAGAATCGTTAGTCACAATTTTTTGTTTCAGTCAAAACTCGAAAGTAAAATCGTGAGATCAATTGGTAGTACCGCCGGCCGGCTAGATGTCAAGTACATCGGGGTCACGCGGCAGTTTTGGACGGGCGTAACTACGTGGTCTCGATCGGAAATCATTTACGCAACTTTTTTATTATATGTCATACACAAATTTGGATTACGTATATGGATAGAGGAATTTATTTACTATACGACATTATTTTTTCCAAAACTAATGAAACGTCAGCGTATATAGATGCAGACCCAGGACTACTTGAAAACGACCATTTTCCAACTCCATGTTTCTGGGGATCGAACCCAGAACCTCCGGGTGACCCACGGAGGACGACATTCCACGTGTTTTGGAAACGCGTTATGCAGTGTGACGTCTTACCCACCAGTCAAATTTTTGGTTCAATTTCTATCCATGATACTGACCTACTTTCCATTAAAACAATAACGACAAACAAACACAAAAATTCGGCTTCCCATACAAATCAGCGCTTGACCAAACGAATTTTGTACAACAATTTTTTACGACAATTTTTTTATCGGTTTTTAAACTTTTTTTATGGAAATCAGTTCGATATCATGAACTAAACTTGCTTACAAAATTTGGCTGGTGGGTAAAAAGTCACACTAAACGCGTTTCCAAAACACGGCGAAGTCGGAGAGCGGAAGTCTAATAGGGTATATGCATGAAAAAAATATTTGTTATCTAACCAGTTTTTCCATAAATATTCAAAAGTAAATTACTAACAGTGAAAACAAAATAAGAATTGGTTAAAAAACTAACGAGATATATCAATTTCCCGAAAATATATCTATCTCACTCGCAAAAACGCTACTTTCTATGGCAAATGTATAGATGATATGGACTTTGACGTCACCAGTCCATATCGGACTTCTCTTTCTAATTGAAACTTTAAAGTATCACATGTTCGTCGCTGATTAAGATATTTTAAAAATTCTTTCATATTTGATTACTGTGGTAAATAAAGATTTAATTGAGCAAATAAAAAAAATACGTGCATATTCTCCATTGTGTGTTTCAGTGTTCCAAGCCGCCTAACGCACACAAGGGGGAGAGGTGCGGGATGCCTTATTGCGGGAAATGCTGCGAGTTTCTCTTCTGTACGTACATACATTAATTCATCTAAACACTTCTCTTTCTTCAACCCTGTTATATTTTATTTATTTTATATTATATGTATAACGACCTCCGTGGCGTAATGGTCAACGCGCTAGCCCGCCAATCCGGAGGTTCTGGGAGTTGGAAAATGGCCTTTTTCAAATTGTCCTGGGTCTTGGGTGTTTATCTTTATATGTACTTATCATAAAATATAATATCGTTGGGTTAGTATCCCATAACACAAGCTTAAGCTTACTTTGGGGCTAGCTCAATCTGTGTGATTTGCAAAAAGTAAAAAAAAATAATAATTAAACTTTACTTAATAAAACCACATGGTGCAAAAGATATCCTAATAACATTCTCTACCAGTCAACTTTCGGGATAAAAACAACAGCTCAACTAAACCCGAGGCTCTGTGAGCTATAGATCTTGCGATTCACCCTCGGCTCGTTGAAGTTTATCGGATAAAAAAAACGACGGATTACACTCCGGGAGTGCCGGCAGAAGTGAAAACTTGAATATTAATGTTGTGCATTTTTATATTTTGGAATGGTTAGGGAATAATTTTGCACGAATTGCTTTAATTATCAGTATAAAAGTACTATCAATTATGTGGTAGAATACAATATTTATTTATTCACAACGTGCCACGCGCAAGCGTCCTGCGCCGCCTAAACGAATCAGCAGGCGCAGGCATACATTTTCGTCGCGCCGTAGAAAGAGAGGGGGATACTTCCTTTCCTACACCGCGCCGGCTGTAAACTCTCCATCCGTCTTACGAATTTTCGATCAGGTCACGTGTCCTAACGCCTGACGGCCTGACACGAGTTTAAAATATTTACCCATTACAAAAAAAGAGTACAACGCCGCTAAAGAAGTTTTCACTTCAAAAAGTCTTATACTCGCCAGAAGGGGTATGTCATACCAAGGACTTTGTTGTACGATTACATACATGAAATCTAATATTTTTAAAGTTTTTAACTCCCATTTTGATAATTGTCGAAAAACTATATCGACTAAAAAGTTCTATATAATTTACAAAACCTTCTCACAAAATTTCACGATAATCAGTTGAGAAATGCGACCTGTAGGCGAGAACAAACTAACAGACAGACCAACCGTCAGCCGGACAAAAGCATTTTTGGCCAATCTCGAAACTGAGACGCTTCGCTCGCTCAATAATAGGTTAGTGATTTAATCTGTCATCCACACTTACGCGAAGAAGTGCTCCACTTGGAACGTGGACTCCTTCTTGTTCTTGGACACGTAGACGGCCCAGTGGTGCCGCATCTTGATCATAGTGTCGGCCACGTCGATGAGCCAGTTGTCCATCAGCTCGGCGCGGGTCTCGTTGCAGAGCCGGGTCAGCCGCTCGCCGAAATCCGCCGGGTACTGCGGGTACGGCAACCCCTCCTGCATCTTGTTCATGTCGCAGATGTACATGTTTTGGTATCTGCAGGGGTACACGAGATATTAAGAGTGTAATAATACGAATACTTATTATTGCACCGCGAAAAAAAATGAATTTTGATTAAGTTTCTTTTTTTAAAAGAAAAAAAATGTTCTACATTTTATTGTAAGGCCAAAAGACTTATTAAGACAAATGAAATAAGCCCCAACGCGATGGAGTTGCATCGTTATATTACTGAGTTCCTTCGGCCACCTTCCGTCTCCGTGATCAGACAAGAGGAGCTCGTTGACCCGACGGGAAAACGCATTACACGTCCGCACTTGGATGGGTGACCGCAAGTGGCATAACAATTTAGAAGTAAAAAGGATAGTACGTAAAGTACTTCGTCCCGGCGTCATCTTTCTATGGCAGAGAACAACAGACACTACGCATCAGTTGATATGTAAAGATCTCCGTCAGAAATTCCGATGCTGGTGCATAAGGCAAGGGGATAAGTATATAACCCAAAGGTTTGACGTGCTTCCACATGTGAACCCCAAGCCCCAAAGCAAGATAGGATAAGAGAAGATTGTATGGCAGTCTTCAAGCATTGTCAGATGCCTTAAGGCAGCTTGAAAATTCTAATATCAGTGTTGGCCAAATACACAAAAGGAAAGAAAAAATAAATAAAATGAAAAAAAATAAATAAAAAAGAAACGAAAAAGAAGAAAAGAATAAAAGAAAACGTGTGGCACTCGGGGACTGCTGCGGTAAAGCTATTGCATAGCATTTTTTATCAACTTATGCAATTATAATTATTATTTTTTTATTTATGCAGTATTTTTATTTCTTTGATATTAATTCAAGTTACACTTTTTGAGCGTGGTGACCGATACAAAAACAAGTCGCGGGCTCGAAGTCACTCGTGGACGCGGCCAAAAAGCACGCTGTCTCACCTAGCACCGTGTCTAAAAGAGATAGAATCGGTTATGAGCATTTAGCAGCTAGTCTATACGCATACATCTAGTCGCACGCAAACACCGTGCCGAAGTCTGCCGAACTGAAAAGACGTTAGACGATGCACGGCTTTCAACGCCGTGCCGCTGTGTTTTTTGATGAATTTGCTTGTAAGCCTACATGGTAGGCGGAGAGGGGGGGAGGGGGTGTTGCGCCTTTTACGGCTATTTCGTTAAAATGTTATGCATGTACCTATATCTATGACAATGGACAAGCCTTATAAACGATGTGCATGTAAAAATGTATTTAGTTCGCAATAAACCCAGTCAGAGCAAGACGCGTGCTATTTTATTTAAAATACTAAAAAAGAAAGGGCCAATCTGAACCTTATGGCCCGAACATATGGTCGACATCGAGCCGCATAGTGCAATATTACCTGCGAAGAGAGGACACCTGCGTGAACAATACCGCGCCGCATTCCAGAGATAAGAACCATTATAAAGGAGACAACACATTATACATTTTAATTGATTCAAGATTTAGTGTCAACATTTATGACTATTGAAGATGAGTTTTTCAATTGAAGAATTACTTAATTTATTGGAAGAAAAAGCTAATGTGTTGGAAAGGGCTCAGACTAGTTTAAGGAAATGCCCTCGTCAACGGCTTACTAAAGGATACATAGAAGCTAGACTTACATCGATGAACGAAGACTGGCAGTTGTTCAAATCATATCATGAAACACTTGTCAAAGCTGTTCCTAAGGATCAACGAGATAGCTTACCTTACTTTAATACTGAGCAGTACTACTTAGTAGAAGATTTATATCTCTGTACTGTAGAAGATTTAAAGCACATGTGGATGTCACTTACGCAGTCGAAGGAAACTAATCTTGCAGAACAAGCTACAGTCCCCCAAGTGAAGCTCCCCTGGATTGCACCTACGCCTACGTCTTCATCTCCAACGAGTGAGTGTACACCAGTAAAACAAAAATCGTACCATGTCTCCTCATCAGTGACAGCTAAGGCTTGCATCGTATGTAATGAAGACCACAAGATTTATCAATGCAAAGAATTCACTAAGCTTAGTACTAAAGACAGAAGTAAAATAGCAAAAGAGAAGAATTTATGTTTTAAGTGTCTTGTTCCTGGACATTCTGCTCGTAAATGTCGCACAAGGTTGTCATGTCGAGAATGTGATAGACGCCACCACACGCTACTTCACCAGGTGACACAGCAGAATGAAGTTCAAGAAGAAAGCGAACTCATACAAGTAAGCACTACTATATCTTCACATAACGTTAACACGAAATCCACAACCTTACCATCAACGGCCTTGATTCATGTAAGAGATGGTGAAGATCGAACGATATTACTGCGAGCCCTAATAGACCAAAGGTCACAAGCAAGTTTTATTACCAAGAGGGCGACGCAATTACTAAGAATGAAGAGAAATGCAGCTCGGGGTACTATTACTGGAGTAGGATCAACCCAAGCAGAAGTTCATCAAGAGGTTCATTACACACTTCTGTCAAGTTATGATGATAAGTTCCTGCTTCCCGTGAAGGCCTATGTCATGCCAACACGCTTGACCTCGAAGCTCCCAAGCAAGTCGTTCGTAAAACAATTATACGCCTGGCCTCATTTGGCTAATCTTACCCTGGCAAACCTCAGTTTCAATCAACCAGGGCAGATAGATTTACTGCTAGGCGTTGGAGTGTATGCTCAAACCCTAATAAACATTTTTGTCAGAGGACCTTCAGACACACCATATGCTCAAGAAACAAATTTAGGGTGGATAGTCGTTGGCCAAAGTAGGAGCTACACTCAAAAGAAAGAAATCATAGATATGCACCATCAAATAGACGGAGATAAGTTGTGGAAAACAAACAATAATGAAAGCAAGAAATTAATCAAGAAAAAAGGAATATGTGATAGATTATACGAAGACACACATAAAAGATGTAATACAGGAAGATTTGTAGTGGAATTGCCATTTAAAAAGATACCACCAAGGGCAGCACAAGAAAACACAAGAAAAATTGCAAGAGAGAGGCTACAGCAACAAGAAAAGGGTCTAGAAAGAAACGAAGAGCTAAAAACAGAATATAACCAGAACATGGAATATATCAAGTTACCATATATGGAAGAAGTCCCTAAATGTGAAATGAACAAGTCTCCAGTTTATCTGCCTCATCACGCTATAGTGAGAGAATCAAGTAACACCACAAAGGTTAGCGTGGTTTTTAATGCTTCAGCACCAGATTCCAATCAAGTCACACTAAATAATGATTTGATGGTCGGCCCACAGCTACAAGAAGACATGAGATCATTGGTAATGAGATTCCGCTTAAAGAAAGTCGCATACGTATCAGACATCCAGAAAATGTATCGCCAGATACTCGTCACACGTGAAAACGCGGATTACCAGAGAATACTTTGGCGTAAAGACATTAGGGCTCCAATCAAAGATTATCGACTACTTACAGTTAAGACACTCCAACAAGTAGCAACCGATGAAGGCACTACATATCCTGAAGCCGCGGAAAAAATCAAGTCAGACTTCTGGATGGACGATTTGATGTCTGGACAAGATACCGTAGAGAAGGCGATAGAAGTAGCCAAAAATATTGCAACTATACTCAAAAAAGGGGGCTCCATATTACAAAAATGGTCTTCAAATAATGCGGAATCTCTAAAAGAGTTCAACCTGAAAGAAATAAGTACACTAGTGAAAGTTGATACACATGGTGGTGTAGTCCAAACCCTGGGTCTTTCCAGGAATCTTAATGAAGATAAGCTGAAGTATAATACAAACAATCCACCGCTAGCTGAAAGAGTTACGAAAAGAAGCATTCTGGCCGAAATACATCATATTTTTGATCCATTGGACTGGTTATCCCCTGCACTCCTTCCTGCAAAGTTACTGCTGCAAAGGTTAAGGATAGAACACGTTACCTGGGATAAAACGCTGAAACTTGAAATAAAAGAAGAATGTTTACAAATTAGACACAGCTTAGAAAATATCGAAAAGTTGAAATAGATAGATGGTTACATAGAACAAAGGAAAACTTACCTGATGTTATTATACACGGTTTTTTTGATGCCTCCAGAATAGCTTATGGTGCCGTAGCTTATCTCAGAGTGAGGACTAAAGAAGGACAATACAAAACAGAATTGATAGCAGCACGTACTCTTGTTGTCCCGATTGAACCCCCTTCTCTACGAAGACTAAAACTAAGTTCCCTTCTGCTATCCAAACTCCTAAAACAAGGTAGTGAAGCTATGCACATACCGGTATCTCAAATTTTCGCAAGAACGGACTCCATGATTGTAGTATCGTGGCTTAGTGGTGATCCCAATAGATGGCAAACCGTTGTAAGAAATGGAGTTGTAACTATCCTCGACAACATAGGAAAGAAATGGTTTCACATGATCTCACAAGTAAACCCTGCAGGACAAGAAAAAATAGATATGCGGCAAGTTGAAGATATAGAAGTAGACCTGGAAAAAAGAAAAGAAATTAATGTTAGCATGAAGATACTAAAAGAAGAAACAAAAAAGAAAACAATACTTACCAAATTGGAGGAGTTTAATGATTTGATGAAACTAGTAAAGACAATTAGCTACTGAAAGAGATTTTTAAGATTAAAAAGACAAGGACATCATTCCAAGTACAGTACTAACAACAAGTGAATTAAAAGAAATCTGAGAAGATTACGTAAGACTTGCGAAGAATTCGTTAAGAAATTAGTAATTTATAAGAAGAGAAGTCCATAGAAAGGAAAAGCAGTGTGAAGAGTCTGAATGAAGTCGGCTACCTCATTTAGATATACCTGAAACTGGAAACATCCAAAAAAGACAGCATGTGTCGTGTTTATATTTTAAAACCGGTGGTAAAATAGTTAAACTGGTGGTAAAAAGACTTTCCTTTAAACAATAATTAAATCAAATTTAAAAAAGTGTAAAAATGACAAATTTCAAGTTCATAATTATTAACAAGTGTAAGTATTATTTAGAATCCATCATGAAATTCCATAGAAGAAAAAACTAAAATATAAAATTTAAATCAAGTTCGCACATTATGCTAGCTCCTTAATGATGTTTACTACTAACGAGTTCATTTCTTGGAAATATTTATTGGCATCGATACTTTTGCATAGATACTGAGATGTCAATGATGTTGAGTTTTGTTAATCAAATGATGGTAGTAATGAAATGTTATTTATGTAATGATGTGAGTGAATTATTATATTATATTTTATGCATGCATTTTATCCTAATTTCACTCGTACTTTCGTATGATCTAAGTAGTAAATTTGGGAAATATTTACTAATTTATGTAAGGTTTGTCATAGTGATTTATTGTTAAAAACTTCGTTTTTAGGGTGCCGGCATGTTGCGCCTTTTACGGCTATTTCGTTAAAATGTTATGCATGTACCTATATCTATGACAATGGACAAGCCTTATAAACGATGTGCATGTAAAAATGTATTTAGTTCGCAATAAACCCAGTCAGAGCAAGACGCGTGCTATTTTATTTAAAATACTAAAAAAGAAAGGGCCAATCTGAACCTTATGGCCCGAACAGGGGGTGTTAGGTTTTACTTTGGTTACGGAATTTCTTGATTCGGTCGCGGCGCTCAAAGCCCGCGATAAAAGCTATGTAATAGCTTTAAAAGTAAAAAATTAAAAAAAAAAGGAAAAAAACTTCTGACCTCTCATGCCACAAGAGGACCAGCTCCCGCACCACGGCGTTCCCGTGGTAGTACCGGTAGGAGATGGCCTGCTGCGCGCGCACGAACGCGCAGTGCCACGGCATCGGCGCGCGCACCGCGTGCGCCGGCCACAGCGGCGGCACGAACGCGATGCGCAGCCGCTGCCGCTCCGCGGGGTCCTCCAGGATGTACGTCAGGAGGCACCTGAACAATAATACTAAACTAATATACAAAAAGATAATTGTCATTTTTAGGATTCCGTAGTAAACAAGGCACCCTTAAAGTTTCGCCATGTCTGTCTGTCTGTCTGTCCGTCCGCGGTCTTACTCAGTGAGTATTAGAAAGCTGTAATTTGGTACAGGTATGTATATTAATTATGCGAAAAAAACGATATATTAAAAAAAAAATTAGGGTAGCTCCCACACAGGGAAGGTCAAAAGTCAATTTTATTTTGTCCACTAACCAATCATGTGGGGTATCGTTGAATAGGTCTTTTAAAATTGATTGATGTAAGAATCCGTTTCTGAAATATTTGGTTTTAAAGTAAAAATTTTTGTTAGAGTCAAGTGATAACCCCCCCCCCCCCCCCCAAAATAAAATTTAAAGAAAAACTATCAGGATTACTAAGTAGGATTTACAAATTGAAAAGTTATAGACGATCAACTATAAAATGTACTCGGAAAAATAAAATTTCATACAAATTCAATAGAAAATTAGTTTTTGACGTTTTTTGTGGCATGAACTCAAAGTTGGCATTCGTACTTACTACTACGGAACCCTACACTGCGCGTGGCCCGACACGCACTTGCCCAATTATTATTCTTTCGATTTCTGAATAGGTTGTTGACGTCAGATAATTTACTTACAACTAAATTTACTGCCGCCTCCTAAGCGGAAGAACAGAAGCGGTACAAACTGTACTGACGCATTTTCTCCAAAAACGTAAACCTTTCAATTATACTGATATTTAAGTTAGATGTGGACTGAGAATACATTGCTATGTCATTATTAT
The DNA here is from genome assembly GCA_943193695.1 of Acrobasis suavella. Classification (NCBI taxonomy): domain Eukaryota; kingdom Metazoa; phylum Arthropoda; class Insecta; order Lepidoptera; family Pyralidae; genus Acrobasis; species Acrobasis suavella. Next base: position 1,547,440 of record OW971939.1, read on the forward strand.
TAATTAAAAATGATGTCAAATTTAAAATTAATGTCAATTTGTAAACAAAGTACATGTACCGATTGTACTCAAATTATGACATTTGTGAGTGTACAAATATAAACCTTTAAGAGGGACCCGCGCCAAGCTCAAGCCAGACGTTTTTGTCTTTAAGATAATCATCGGTTCCGTAATAAGCCTTCTCACAAAGTACTTTCTTTCCATAAGCTTTAAATTTTCTATCAAGGACCGATTCTGGCAATTTATTATAAATACCTACATCCATCCATAAGTAGTATTCGCGAACTAGTCCATTCAACAAAGTAGTTATGGAGTGCGTGAGCGGGAATCCAAGCAATTCCTACAGACACTTGTTCAAGGCACTCAGGGTGTAAACATACGAATAGTCCTAGCGTCTAGCAGGTGAGCCGGAGCGAAGGCAGGGGGAGAAACATCTCAGTGTGTATGTGTGTGTGGGTGTGGGTGTGGGTGCGGGTGCGGGTGCAAGTGCGAGTTTGCGTGCGCGTGCGCGTGTGCTTGTGTATGTTTGTTACTTTTTCACGCGCAAACCGCTGGACCAAATTTGTCAAAATCTGGTGCGCAGGAAGCTGACACCCTGGATTAAAACATAGGCTACTTTTCCGCGGGTAACACGGCGGGGCGCAGCTAGTCGAAATATAAAAATAAAGGTAAAAAAAATATGTTTCGTATTTCGCTACTTGCCTCTTGGCCAAAGTTATTCAGTATCGTGGACTGAATTCAAACTTAGTATAATTACAGTATATTTTGTTAGATCCTGTAAAGTATGCAACTAAACATACCTCTTCATGGCGCGATAAACCGATGGCCGTTGGCACAGAAAGGTTCTCGAATGGCGACCTGATGATGTCGCCATTCGAGGTCAAACAACCTGACCAAGGCCAGGCCTGTGTCACTCCCGTTTAGGTATCGAAAATATACCCACATTATTACTATGCGCGCGGCGACCACTTCGAAGGGGAAAATTCAGTTACATGAATCGTTTGTTCAGAGTGACAAGAATGAAATTGGCTTGCAATGGATGTCTAGGTATCTAAACGAAGAAGTGAGGACTTCTGACGTGAGCTAAATTGAACCATAGCGCTAAAGCACATAGAGTAGATATTTCTTTGAATTTCTTTTCTGAATAAGACTTCTGTACGTGAGTACTAGTACTTATTCTGTGTCGAAGGCGTTGGATGCAGGCCGCTCTCGATCGGTCATTTTGGAAATCCTTGCAAGAGGCCTATGTCCAGCAGTGGAAGCTATACGGCTAAATGATGATGATACCTCTTCATGGCCAGCCCGCAGAAGAACTTGAGTTCAGCCTCGCTCTGTCTCACGCACGCGTTGTACGTGAGGATGAGCAGTTTCTTCTTGATGTGGGCGGTCTGCTTGTCCACTGCCGCCTTTGCCCGTTTGTACAGGAACTCCGGGTAGTCTGAGAGGTGGTCGCCGACTAGAGCCTGCAGTTGAGGGAATTCATGAATTTTTCGGGGTAGTTATTTCATTTAAAAAGAAACTTAGACATCATTTAAAATGTTGTTTCATGCGGCTCTAGATAACCCTTCAAATAGGCATGACGAATGAAAAAATATACAAATTGGAAGGGACATACCTTTAATAAATCAAACCCCGTAATAGAATATTGTAGTATAATAACAAAAACATCGACTTTCCCACACAAAGTGGCAAAAATAAAAAATGTCGGAGTTTCTATAAAAAAAAAATTTTTATGATAACGCGGAATTTTTTATTTTTGCCTGTTATTTTGAGTTCATTATACTGTTATCATCTTATATAGCCCGTGGTTTGATTTATTACGGGTATGTCCCTTCCACGGTGTATTTAATCCATCGGTTAGATTATTCAAAAACATTGTATGTACACATATTTTTAAAAATTAATTCAGTTCGCAATTTAAAAAAAAAAAACAATTTCCGTGTGGCAATGTTCGAGCCAGGGTTATAATGGTTTATGTTTTGTATGAAAACTTATCGCATTGTCAAATTGATCGCTATCCCTTTTGCTCTTGTGAGGATGACAGTGTGGCGGCCACTAAGAGGAATTACAATCAAGAGACAACCGACAATATAGTTCACAAGAAGCATATGAGATGGCGCCAGCAGTATCCTACATCTCGATCTCAGAGTTCGCCCGATTCGCTGCATATTTACAACTTCCGACGATACACCGTCGGAGCCGCGGTTCCCCAGGAGCAACAACATGCCTGGCGGGAAGATCTTTCCTTTGTGGCGGTCGAGCATATCACCTCGCTCCCGCTACAACAGTTATCGTATTATCGTCGCACTCGACGTGTGTTTTTATTTTCAGGGGCTACACTAACCACATTTAGGTAGTACTCGATCCGCTCCAAGTCCTGGGGTGCTATGTATCGGTAGTGCTCCTCTTCCGTCACCTTCAGCATCTCCGCCTTCTGCTCGTCAGGATCGCGAGGCAGCTCGAACTCCAGTTTCTCCAGATGCCTGAACATTGAATCAAGAATCTTCTCTAATCTCAAATATTTAGAATCTAGAATCAATCAACGGCTGTTGCAGGATTCCAGAGGATTTATATGAGGATACACACACGAAAACAGTTTTTGTTTTTCATGCGTGGCCAACAATGGTGTCAGACTTTTCAGGCTGCCTAAAAGCATCTGACATAGCTTGAAGATGCCATACAATGAAGGCAGCCGAGACCAAAGGCTTATAAGTGCCTTTCCAAGCACGGAACAGGAAACTCGAGAATTTTTTATATCACGTGTGGTCACCCATCCAAGTGCGAAACACGCCCGGTTTCGCTTGACTTGCGCTAGTGATGCGCACTCCCGCCGAGACATCCTACATGAACTCAGTTGATGGATAGATTGATAGGGCCATTCAAATATTACGTCACAGCGATGCAGGAGGGACGGGTCATACCAGAATATGAAAAAATATATTTTTCGATAACTTTCTTTATTAATCAGCTGGGCAAAGGTCCCCATTTACTTCCAAATGCTTCAGCATGGCTTATAGGCTGTAGACCACCCCATTTAATCACTCTAGGGGTTGAGTTTTGAAAAATCCTGCAACACGTATTTACTCCTTTACCGCCAGGAGTACTTATGCGAAGTTTCGAATAAAATAGTCAAACTAATCTTGTTTCACCATACAAACTTTGGACCTCCGTTTCACCCCCTTAGAGGTTGAGTTTTGAAAAATTTATTTCTTAATGCAACCCTAGACCTCGAAAGGAAAAATAGACCCAGCAGATAGGACTGTGCGTTGATATGTCAGTCAATCAATCAGTCACTCAATTTCGTTTTTTAACCGACTTCAAAAAAGGAGGAGGTTACCAATCCGACTGTATGTTCTTTTTTTTTGTTTGCTACCCGCGAACCGATTTTATTTGAAAGCTTGTAGCACCAAATTGGTCCCATATTCATTTGGTGAAGATATGATGAAGAACTTTGGAGATATGAAAGAAACTCTTGAAAAAAAATTAAGTCGGTTACTTTTTTTTTTTGTTAAAAATTAAATTATTATCTATAAAGAAGATATTATTGTAACGTGCCTTTGGGAAGGCATTCAGTATCATGGACTAAAGTCACTCTAAAACTAGTATCAGTATATTTTGTGAGACCTTTATACCTACTCTAGAGTCGCTTACCTTTTAAGAGCCTCATCGGCGGCTTTCTTCGCTTCCTCTTTCTCCCTCCATTTCATCTCTATTCTCTTTCTCTTCGCTTCAGCTGCAGCTGCTTTTCTTCTATCGTACGCGCCAGAGACCAGGTCTTCCAGGCGGACCAAACCTGTCGAACATTTGTTCATACAGATAAATAAATAAATTAATAAATATAATCGTGCTGGTGGCTGGACTTTACCTGCCGCTTGGAGACCTATTCTTCAAGCTCTTAAAGCTCTGGTAGTGAGACAATAAAACTGTAAGTTTGGTAGTGAGACACAGCTAGCTCGGTACAAACAAGTGCCTTGAGTATACCCGAGGCTGAAGACGACGATGACACGATGATTTCTACAGCTACAAGAGTATCACCAACAACTACGGGCACACCGCCATTATTCATCGTTTCCAATAGAGAAGCGCGAGCGGCGACACGCGAGACTGCGCTCGTGTGTTGAGAACAGCGAAACCTTCGGAGCCATCCCTCCTAACACTCGCCCTGACGTTGATGCACTAAACCGATTGAAACTAGTCAGCCTTTTTCGACTACACTACGCAAGTAAAAAATTTATACGGACAAATCACACAGATTGAGCTTAAGTCAGTTCGAGACTTATGTTATGGGGTACTATCATTTTCCATCGTGACCTGATCGGAGATCGAACCCAGAACCTCTGGTGTGATAGCCTGACATGATGAACATTAGGCCACAGAGGTCGTCAGAGTTTGTTTACAAAAGTTTGTGCCTTAATTTTTGGCATAGACTGGTATGATAAGGTACCTTTCTGCCCGATCGGTCATCAGTTCTTTGCGGGCTATGTCAGTAACATTTGTTCTTCTACGAATTTCCTCTTTTCTGATTCGATCACGTAGAGAAACAGTTGATGTTGATTATATAAGTACATATTATCTTCAGATTCCTTTTTATTCATATTTTTGTATCTACAAATTCCCATATTTACTGATTTTTATGTAGCTTCCTCCATAGCCCGTTAGGCGACTTAAGCGCTCCTCAAGACGAATCAATTGAGCCCGAACTCAGTGGGGTTATGTTGTTTTATCACAGAGAGGCTATGAGCATCTTCCAGCCCATCATCAGATCACCTCCATGTCATCATAATACTGCATTGCCACGCTATATACGTATGCGTGCAAAATTTCAGCTCAATCGGAAACTGGGAAGTGGGTCAAATTTTACTTGACAAAACCGGTCAAGTGCGAGTTGAACTGGCGTGGAGAGGGTTCCGCACATTGCCAAAGATTTTCCGTACGTGAACTTATTATATTGAGATTACCACTTTATTTTAGTAATTAGACCATTTTATTTTAGCAGTTAATAGAATTGTTATTCTGTAATCTACAAGCAATATTATGTATTTTCTTTATTTTTCAAAATGTTAGGCTAAGTAGTTTTGGAGATCAAGGCGGGGTAATGGTAAATTTTCGTTGAATAAAATCTTTTCATGAATAAAATCAAACTATTTATTTTACAATAAAAACAAAAACATACTTATTTGAGATTCTCATAACGAGCCTTTTTATTTGATATATGACACAGTAAAGTTTGCAAAACTTTTTTTTTTATTTCTTAATTTGTCCCCCGAAAATGATCCTTAATTTTAAAAGATATCTATTAACTTTTGTGTTTGGGTCACAGGATTACACTATCTTACCAAATTTCACTAAGTTCGGTTCAGTAGGTTCGGAGAAAATTGGCTGTGACAGACGAACGGACAGAAAGACGCACGAGAGATCCTAAGATAAGGGTTCCGGATTTTAATTTTTTGTACGCAACCCTGAAAAAGCAATGATGAGTACTCTAGGTTATCTGATCGCGTTTTACCTTTAGGTATTTTATTCTTCTCCTCTTGCTCTCTGAGCTCCTCCAACCTCTCCCCCTCTCGCTCGTTGTACGGTTTGAGGGGCGGACACTGTTGTAGCTGTCCGTTTAGCTAAGAGATTCTCCTAACTCATCTGATCGCATTTGCCTTTAGCATGCCAAGCCATCGCCTTATAAACGTAATTATTTCCCTTCCTTGTCACTACATGGCGCTATAGGTATTTATTTAAACATAAAAAGCTTTAATTACTATTATTTAAGTAAAATAGTACTGTAATTTATATGTAATGCATAGAGCAACACGGAACTTCACGGAAACGCATTAAATATTTGTAAAGCACATTCAACACTTTCTTTGTTACGTTAGAAATTACATTATCTTTGCCTTTAGGTAATTTTTTCTTCTCCTCCTGCTCTCTGAGCTCCTCCAACCTCTCCCTCTCCCGCTCGGAGTACGGTTTGAGGGGCGGGAACTGCAGCTCGCCGTTCGGCCCGAGCGGCCCGTACAGCTGCGGCGGCTTGCGGCGCTTGGGCGGCATGTTGATCGTGCGCATGGCTTTTGTGACCGGGGTGTAGCAGTTACCTAGAACATTTTTTTACTAATAAAATAAAAAAAAAAACAAAATTTAAATGTGTGTTTTTTGAATGGCGATGGCAAACACTTTTAAGCATGGATATGCTTCTGTTAGTGATATCCGCACTATACAATTGTAACAAAAACCCTGTCCGATCCTTGTAGGAGCAACTCAGACCGTCAATATGAACAACTTTTCGTAAGGGACTAATGCTTGAAACTCGAAGAAAAAAATCGTCATTTTCATAAAAATTGAATACTTGTAGTGTGGTAGTATAGATATAAGTGTGTGTATGTGTAAGAAGCTATATATATGATTAACCAATTGAATAAATGAGGAGTATCAAAGTAACACTCGTTTCATTAAGTCGCCTCATCTCTACATGGCGACCCTGCCAGGATACTTTGATACTCCTCATTTATTCAATTGGTTAATCATATATATAGCTTCTTACACATACACACACTTATATCTATACTACCACACTACATACTTTTGTACGAAAATGTCGCATTTCTCAACCGTTTCTAGAAAAATTTTGTCAACTTTAAAAATATCATATTTCAAACGTATTGAAACTGTATCAAAAATGTCAAAACTTATTGTTACTCTTATTAAGACACAACTTTTTTGTTCGAACAATTTTTCCAGCTCACAGAACCGCAGTATTAATTATGTAGCATAAGGCCTAATCTCTTTAAGGAGTCGAAGCAGATTTACCAATGGAGTCCACGGGCTTGGCGTGATCAAACCCATCTCTGTAGGGCACACCCCGAGTCCAAGACTTGCGCAGCATCAGCGGCGGAAACTCGCTGCAAGCACCTTCGCTTTCACCTGAAAATAATAACAAACGGTTTTGATTAAGACAAATTTATTCTCAGTCCACATGTTTTTATTTATTACTAGCCATTTATGTCCCACCAATGCTGGGCAAAGGACTCTTGTTACCATTCCCTTCTTTCTTTTGCTTTTATTTATAAAACTTTATTGATCCACAATATACAATTGTTTACAATTGGCGGACTTAACGCTAAAAGCGTTCTCTCATTCCGAGTCAACCATAAAAAATAAAAACCATCTTTGATCTCCATTCACTATTATAAAAAGAACCCCGATTTATTCCAGTGACTAAATTACATAAATTATTTTACAATCACAGTAGAAAGATAGATAGATAAATTCATTTATTTGCAGCTATAACACACATAAGTACAAAAACGAAAATAATTGGTCAAGTGCGTGTCGGGGTAGGCTTCCGTAGTTACGAATGTCAACTTTGAGTTAATGCCACAGAAAACGTCTAAAAACTAATTTTCTATTAAATTTTCCTTTTCCGAGTACATTTTATAAATTGATCGCCTGTAACTTTTTTATTTGTAAATCCTACTTAGCTCTGATAGTTTTCCTTTAATATTCGATATATATACTATAGCTGTGAATTTTTTCACGTGTCCATATAAAACCGTTTAGTAGATAGATGGGGGGAGGACACTTGACTCTAACAAAAATGTTCACTTTAAAACCAAATCGGACTTGAAAGTACCTCATTTGTGCAACAAACCGTTGCCCGGCAGACCTTTGACCAACATAACATTTGATCGTTTTTATAATAATTACTTTGTTACCGTCTTACCCTCAGGGTAGAAGTTCCTAGCAGCTCGCAGCAGCTGGCTGTCCCTTTCCAACTCGTCATCATACCCAGCTCTTCTCAGCGTCAGCAACGAGGGCTGGGTGCGAGGGGGGAGGGTGAAACGTGGTGGGCATCGCTTGGCTCCCGACGTTGACGGCTTCGACCGCTTGCTGTCGCCGCTCGCCATCCGTAGGGCCTGTTTCAGGTAGTAGTCTTTTCTTTTTACCCGAATTCGGCAAAGCCAAGAGGTAGGGGAGGTTTTAGCAGTCTCTGTGTGTATATGGGTATTTAATATGTCTGTTCCACCGTAGCATCCGAATGGCGTGTCCAATTTTCACAAATGATAAGTCAATCGATCCGTCATTATTGTCTGGGTGACAAGGCTACATTTTGAATGCAAAAAAAATAGATAACGAATGTGACATACAACAAAGTGAGGGTCAAAAATTTTGTTTTGTTTCTATATACAGTGGGGTATCAAATAAAAGGTCTTGATTAGCACATTTCAAAAATATATACATTGTTAGCCGTTTTTCGTGTGTGTAAGTGGCCAACACTGGTATCAGATATTTCAGGCTGCCTAAAGTCCTCCGACATACCTTGACGACTGCCATACAATGATGACAGCCGGAACCAACGGCTTATACTTGCCTTCCGAAGCACTGAGGAGCTCGAGAAAATTGTATGCTACTTATGGTCACCCATCCAAGTGCGATCCAGTGGACAAGGCCTTGTGAAGCATACTTTGGAAAAGTTGTTTCCAGTCTGGTTAGGGTATTGCAGGCTTGAAACACCTGATTATCCGAAAAGAAAGATGATTCCGTGTTTCGGGAGGCACGTTTAAACTTTGGGTGCAGAACGCCATCTTGAGTTTTCTCAAACCTATCCAAGGATTGGTTCTGTTCTACCCTTTGGGCTGCGGAGGTCAGACGGCAGTCGTTCTGTGTAAAAACCAGTAACCTCGTCAAATCTCCTTGGTTAGGTAGCGGACCCCGGGCTTTGAAGCGTTACCGCTGAGGATGCAACCGGTAATCTCGAATGATGATGACTATCCTAAAGCTTATTCTATTAATTAGCCTATAGACAGGACAAGTTGGAAAATGGCCTTTTTCAAATTGTCCTGGGTCTTGGATGTTTATCTATAAATGTATTTGTTATAAAATATAGTATCGTTGAGTTAGTATCCCATAACACAAGTCTATAACTTACTTTGGGGCTAGCTCAATCAGTGTTATTTGTCCCTATATATTTATTTATTTATTTATTTATTCTACAGTCATAATGCACAGCAGAGGCCTCTGGATTGAGGGCTTTCAGGACCCGTTCCCTGCAGTGGAACAGGCTAACTGCTAAATCAAGTCGTAGAACTAAAAACGTGTAAAATCATTATATTAACTTACTTTATCGAAATAAATAACTTTTATTTACGCAAAAGCTCGCACTTGTTGAAATCCGTCATTTCGAATGACGCGTTGCCATAGTAACCGTATTGTTTTCTTCGGTAACCATAAACAGATTCATATCCAGCCAGCCTCAAGTGATAACAAACTCCACGGTTACAATTAAGATTCAACTATATGGAGTTTTTTAAAGGAAATTCTGCTGCGTTCTAAATTCTAATGCATCAAACTAATACCAATAAAAAAAAACGGTTTGCACTCCGGGAGTGCCGGCAGAAGTGAAAACTTGAATAATTTCCATGGATGCGCAAGGCAAGCTGTAACATAAACACATACGAAGCGCAAGCGCCCTGCGCCGCCTAAACGAAACAGCAGGCGCCTGCATACATTTTCGCCGCGCTGTAGAAAGAGAGGGGGATACTTCCTCTCCTACGCCGCACCGCGCGTCTTACGAATTTTCGATCAGGTCACGTGTGCTGACGCCCTGACGCGAGTTTAACATTTTTTACCCATACCAAAAACAATGTACAACGCCGATAAAGAATTTTTCACTTCAAAAAAAAACTGGTATGGTAAAGAAAAAAACGTAAAAATATAGAAAAATCTTTATTCAGTGATAATATAGAGTGTACCAGCTACTCCTTTCTCCGTGCAGATAAATAAATATTAATCATCAAATGAATCAGATTGGAGATTCCGTTGTGTATGTAATACTATTAATTCTGTGCTTTGACTCCGTCTTTCCGTCTAGGGATAGAGATATGACGAAGGGAAAATTCAAATAAACAAAAAAAATATCAAAATCGTTTATTGATTTCATACTATAAAATACATCAAATAGTTCATTTATATAGACACAATTAAATAACACTACTGTACTACTGGAAGAAGTCATAAATCATTAATTTAGCACTGCTTTTCGATCATAAATAGCACCGTTTATAAAGCTAAACCACAAAGAGATCAGAATATTTACATCTAGACACGCGGCAGTGTATCCAGCCAAGTTCAAAGAAAAAGAAACCGGCGACGCAGCAGCCGAGTGTATGTTTTATTTACAGGAACCTGTTAACAGTCTTTGAAATTATTTTTAATCGCACTTAGTTAAGGCTTGTACAGTGGGCACATTAAGGGGCTACATGAATTTTTCGGGACCAGTGCTGCCCCCATTTGAAATAAATCATTTGAAAAGAAACGGAGATATCATTTTAAATTTGGTCTTGATCAGACCCTGGATAACCCTTCAAACTATTTTATAAACTACTGTTTACAATTTAAATTGAGAACGTGATGCTTTTCTATGCACAATTGCGAAACACGGCCACTTTTGGCGTATGTGCGTAGAGAAGCTTCACGTTCTCACTTTAAACTGTAAACAGTAGTTCATATAATAGTTTGAAGGGTTATCCAGGGTCTGATCAAGACCAAATTTAAAATGATATCTCCGTTTCTTTTCAAATGATTTATTTTAAATGGGGGCAGCACTGGACCCCGAAAAATTCATGTAGCCCCTTAAGTATAACATAATGTGACGACCACCTCCCTGCTCCGCGCCGCACCTCACCGCACCGCACCCCGCGCTGACCATATAAAAGCGGCAGCGAGCTGGACCTCGTCTTCTTTCCGCTATTCGGAAGCCGGGCTGTACACCAAAGCTGAGTACTTCTATTTCCCTGAATCAACGAATCTCGTGCCTTTCGAACCTACGACCCCTATCTGTGGCATTTTTCTTATTTAAGTACCTAGATTGTAAAATTCGAAATAAAGAGTTTGGTTTTTCTTAAGACGAAGTGGTAGCTAAAGTGGCGCCCTCATTTGAAATAAATTGTTTAAAACTAAAAAAGGTGATATTTAAAAATTTGATTTGTATAAATGTCTAGAAAGACCTTAAAACTATTTTATGAATAACCTTTGAAAGTAATATTGGTAGTCCGTCTAAAGTGGCCACTTTTGGCGAAAAGCAGTTTTAAAACTAGACGGACTATTAGTAATAATTTCAAAGGTTACTCATAAAATAGTTTAAAGGTCTTTCTAGACATTTATACAAATCAAATTTTTAATTATCATCTTATTTAGTTTTAAACAATTTATTTCAAATGAGGGCGCCACCATTTTAGCTACCACTTCGTCTTAATATTGCATCCTTTAAATAAAAATTACGTCACAACAACTTTAACTGACTTAAGACTTGAGTGATAGTACAGTGTAATCAGTGCAATTAGCGGTAACATTTACGTTATCTTTGTGTGTATTATCGCTATCACATCAAATTGATGTTCTCATACTGAGTGATCGATATCCTGTGAATGAGTGATTCTAGAAACCGCTCGCACTGATATACACAAAAACTGGAAATGTTGGACTGCAAGTATTCCGGGCACGTTTCCTCGATGTGAAGCGTTGAAAAAATTTTCTTTATAAAACGTATTAACAGAACATACTGAAACTATTTTAAGAGTGCATTCAGTGCAGCATCATATATAGAACTATGAAAAAAATTGTTTGGCTTTGACGACCTCCTTGTCGTAGTGGTCACCATGCTAGTCCCCCACCCACAAGTCCCAGGTTCGATCCCCGACCAGGGCAAGTTGAAAATGGCCTTTTTCAAATTGTCCTGGGTCTTGGATGTTTATTTATAGATGTGTTTGTTATAAAATATAGTATCCTTGAGTTAGTATCCCATAACACAAGTCTCGAACTTACTTTGGGGCTAGCTCAATCAGCGTTTTTTGTCCATATATATTTAATAATAATTTAATTTAATAATAATGAACTCGGATCAATTGATCGGTCAATTTGTATGGAACGCAAAAAAATTTTTTTCACGTCTCGATACATGTTTCTTGGGGAAAGTTGATCAGTATCATGGACTGAATCCACCCTTAAAATAGTTCCAGTAAATTTTGTTATAGCCTGTCATATTGTAATTTGTAATAGGTGACATTTATTTTATAAACAATTCCGACGAAATGTATGCCTATAGCAATTTAAATATATGCCTAGTTAGTGTCTTTAATATTGTAAAATAAAAACCATAAGATACTTTTATTAGTACATCATTAGGAAGTATATTTTGTTCCTTGTTTACCTTATTGGTAACATTTAGCTCATGGGGACACCTAAACGAAAGAGGTTAAAATAGATATAGATACTTTATACTTTATTGAAGCGTGTTCTTACTATCTAAGTACCTACATGGTATCTGCTTTTTGTTTAGAATTTTGTTTCCGTAATTAGTTGTCACCTCATTCAACTTTGTAAAACTTGAATATAAATGAGGTTAATGTCGTTGGTGTATCTTTTAGTAATATTTAAGATTATGAATTCTATTACGATATTTGTAAAGTTACACTGTTTGTTAACCCTATATAAAATAAATAAATAAAAAAAATGTAAGACCCAAAAAATGAATGTACGCTTACTTTCTTAATTACAATCTTTGAATCGCTTTCTTACTTTATTATCTTTCTTCTTAGAGTGATGACTAATCCTTACAAAAATAAACAACGTTCTTTATTCCCATGTACAAAATGTATACTATCCGACACTTATAATTTTTGGCTTTACTTACAATAACTTGACATAACACAGTAAAAAAAGTACAACCTGAAAAAACCTCTTGTACAAATAAAAAAATCTTCAAATATTTAGTTCAAAGTAAATGCTGGTTGCTTTTAAAGCTTATTATAAAAACGAACCATGATTGATATTAATTTAAAAAGCTAACATGGTCTTATATCATACAAGAGTATTTCATAAAAATGTAACATAAAAAAATTATTTATTTTATTATAATATTAATCAATAAGGAAGACATTCGTAAAAAGAGCAAAACTAGTTGGCAATACTTTCTTAAAGTCAATGTGATAATATAAATTGTAAAATACTTTTCGTACCATTTGCTCAAAAAAGGCACATTCTGTGGCACAAAAAGCGAACATAACAATAGTCATTTATTTAGAAAGAAAATTGTACTGAATTTCATTCATCCTCTAGAGGGAGAATGTGGTTTAAGTTTGGAATACTTATCGAAATTTATACTGAACTCAAATCATTTCTATATTGTTGAGCGTAAAAAAATAACGTTTTTGAACGCAAAATCCACAAAACCACTTAACTTTCATAAAATTTAAAATAAAGTCATGTCATTGTCTGTTTACACCACCTGTTTAGTTTTCCAAAAAGAAAAAGCAAAGGGTCATTTGCGTCTCACACATACAGCCAAGTTTTCTGCGTACCTATATTTATTTACAACGTAAAACATTTTATATTTTTTATGTAACTGGATAAAAATGAATCAAAGTATTATATATCTTTAATAAATGCTTATCTCTAGTTATTATTGTCTTTATTTTTTCACAAATGGTACGAAAAGTAGAGTATTTTCCTTGGTGATAAACCTGTCTTAGTCTTGGGTGAACTTAAATCCTTCGCTACACTCAGGACTCATCCTAAATCCCTCGCTTCGCTCGTGATTTGAGTATTTAACACCCTCGCTCCGCTCGGAAGTAAACCTTGAGTCCTTCGTTGCGCTCGCGATTTAAGTCGTCACCCGCGACAGAAGACGCTGCTTTATCCCCTTGGTTAATAGTCTACTATTTCGCTGTTTTTGTGAATTATTGCAACTTTGACTTTTTTAAGAGTATGCAGAAGTGGCGCCCTCACTTTTCAAATAAATTGTTTAGCCATAAATAAAGTTAATAATCCACATTATCCTAACGATCAGGCGATTAAACATAATAATTATTATAGAAATAACCGTTGAAAGTACAATTTATTAACTCCGACACATAGGGGGTTATAAGTTTAACGCTAGTGTCTGTCGGTCTGTCTGTATGTGGCATCGTAGCGCTCGAACGGATCAACCGATTTCGATGCGTTTGTTTTACGTGAGTAGATGGTGTCACTAGAGTTTTTTTTATTTGCCTAGCAAATAAACTAGTAGTGCTTCTAGCCTTAAAACGCGGTTCCACTTAAACTTTCGCTAGACTAACGTATTTTTAACCTCGGCAATAAGAGGGGTGTTATAGTTTGAAGCCAATGTCTGTATATCTGTGGCATCGTAGCACTCGAACGGATGGACCGATTTTGATGCGGTTTTTTTACGCGAAATCTAGTTCCCTTGCGGTGGTTCTTAGCTATGATTGATGTACAATCGGTTGAGCCGTATAAAAGTTATTTATGTTACGCTTGAATGTCAGGGCTCTCTAGATCTAAAATAAAAGATGACACTACGGATATCCATTTAGTGACGAGTATCGAAACTACCGATACGACTTCGTTAGTTTTACTACTTATCATTAGATGGCGTTCTTTACAAACGATTTTTTTTAATTTTCTAGCATATTTAAAAAAATACGACATTGAAACCTTCAAAAAACAAGTCTATATGTTCCTGAAAGGCCGGCAACGCTTCTGTTACGCTCCTGGTGTTGCAGCTGTCCATGTGCAGCGGTGATCACTTACCATCAGGTGACCCGCTTGTTCGTTTGTATAAAATAAACAATAAAAACTTATTTCAACTCCAAATGAAGGCGCCACTTTTGCATACTCTTCACGTTCGTAAATTCAAACGTTTATCATTCAAATCCACTTCTTCTCTAAATCTTCCTCGCCTCTCTGATTCAAATAGTTGCTGGAACCTTGCCAACTGAAGGAGCTATCAGTGTCCCCGTCCTCGTGGTTCTTCTTATCATACTGCGAGGCAGGCCGGTCCTTGACGTAGGAGCGAGGGCGGTCGGCGAGGGCGTGGCTGAGGCGGGAGGCGTCGAAGTGGAACGCCGAGTTGGAGGGCTTGCGGACCTCGCGCACGTACTGCCACGTGTGGCTGTCCGGCCCTTCCACCGAGGGCTTCGGGCTGTACAGCCATTCTAGAAAACAAGGTAGATAATCATTTTATAACTAAAAATTATTTTTTTTATTGTTTATTATGGCATACACAACAGGTAACAATCACTTTTGATTGATGAAATCTAAGAATTTACAGACACTTTGCTCTAGACTGAGACCCAAAAAACGTGTACACACAGCGTGACAGGCAATGTAAACATTGTTAAGCTCAAGATACAAAGTTACATTATACACGTTACAGCAAGTATTTAACAATCGGTGTTACTAAAATTGTTTAGAATTATTATAACAGAAATTGATCCATACAATGTCCTTTTTTATAAAATTTATTTAATTTTGTATACAATAAATATAATAAATTTTATACAATACTTTTTTTATTAAGTACAAATAGTTTAAGAAGTGATTCAGTCCATCATTTTGAATAACTTTTCCCAATAAATGTTTAGCGAAATACAAAAAAAAAATTGGTTCTCATACAAATCGAAGTAGTCACGTGATATTGTTTATATCGACATGATTTTTTGTTTTCGTATTTCGATATATTTTCGGAAAATTTGTTCAAAATGATGGACGGAATCACCACTTCATATATGTATTTGTACATGCTATTATCTACTTTTTAAATTTTAAAAATAAATTAAATTTTAATATACTTTACACGTAACATAAATTATACTTATTGACGTGTAAAAGTGCCTGTAAAGGTCTAATTACTGAATAAACATTTGAATCTTTGAATCTTGTATCTTTAAACCTTTGGATCTGTTCAAAGACAAAATTCTTATGTGAGACAAGATTGAATAATTTATTTGTTTAAATTGCATGTTCATTATTATGGTAAGCAATAAACATTATTTTATTATTAGTAATAAATACAATTTATGTTAATAAGCGATGCCGCTAGCAACACATTATAATTTTGATTCCCATTTTTCGCCTTCTCACTTAAAGTGGCCTTTGTTTCATAGGCCTGGTCTCTGTGCTTGGATCCGCAAGATCCAAAATACTTTGTCTGCCCTATTAGAAATAACGACGTTGTTGTATATAATCTCTATGTCTAATTATTACTGTTGTAATTGATACTTTTCTACGCTAAATGTGGCCTTTGAATGTTAAGGCTCTCGGCTCTGTCTGTATCTGTTTATGAGTAGATTACACAGTAATAAACTTCACTCCCTGATTGGTCAAACCCACAGACTATATTAAGTACAAAAGTTAAATAGTTTGAAGGGATCGTGAGGTCTACTGTTCTCGTAGAACCACTTGTATATGTATCTATACAATACGATGCAACATGCGGTTATGCGTGTGGCTTCTATCCTAACGTAGGACCACTATCTATTCCTGCGGCTGTCGTAAAATGCGACTAAAGAACTAAGCTCAAAAATCTGGCGCTACAACTGCATTTCCAAGAGAGATTGACGTCAGGGAGACAGCCGATCATAAAACCGCAAAAAATCAAAACTACCTTAAGGCGATTGGCAGACTGCTATACGAAAATGAAAATGAAAAAAAGATGAAAAACCCACCCACGCCATACAAAAATCACGCGCGTAGACGCGGTGTCAGTGTGTTATCCTATGCGTGTTTTCTATACAAATTGAGGTACTTGCATACAATCCGGCCCTGCGCTACGCAGCGGGGTGCAGAGCAGTGTGTGAATCGCCTAAGCCAGACTCACAAATAAAAGCTAGCAAATGCCACCAGAATTCTAAATACGAGCATCTAATTAATTGTACAAACATGCAAATAAGCTAACGGACAAAGGACAAGGTCAAAGGTACATGCATTTGGGTTAGTATAAAGTAGTCTCGCAATAATAAAGGTGACAAAGAAAAAAAAACATGTTCTTCATTAAAATATTTACCTTGATGCATGTTATGAACGGATTGATGAGATGTTAAGACTGTTAGCTTTACTAAACACACTTTCTTTTAGTCGTGCTATAGTTAGTAACAAGGATAGCTAAAAACGTTGTAATAAAAAAGTTTTCATTCATTCAAGTTCGTTCTGTCATTAAAATGCATTCCATTTCTGATCATACCGCCTGAATCACACAAAAACCCTTGCGATAGAGCTAAACACATAATGGAATGGTAGAAAACGGCGCGTGATTGAAAGATAAGTGTTTTTGAAAATAGATACTTAAACATTTTGGTGCACAAAAGAAATAAGCCCAAACTCGAAGGGGTTGCGTCGTTTTATTAGAGGGTTCCTATGGCCACCTTCCAGCTCCATCATCACTACCATAATAATATTGCATTGTCACCTGCTTATAAATTACATCTATTAAATATATAATCCGTCTGAGGAGAGGAACCCCAGCTCCACGATGTATTATTGGAGGTTATATAAATAAGCAATAGCAAACTATTTAACTTCGCTTGTGGTTTGTTCGTCGAAGTGGCGTAGAAGTCGCCACAGAACCTACCTCCATTGGAGACCTTGGTGATGGCTGCCAGAAGGAAGTCCTTGTCCTTGGCTTGCAGCAGCAGCATGTTCCGCAGTATCGCCACCATGGAGCGCTGGGCTCTAGCCCGCGCTCGCATGTAGTACACCGCCACGCTGGAGAAACAAATAAATTGATGCTAAAGAAAAAAAAACTGCAATCAAATCAATCCTTCCAACTGCTTCATACACATGCGACTAAAGCCTGGTTTACATTTGGACAAGTGACAAGTGCGAGCCACAAGTGGGAAGTAAACACTGACAAGTGACAAGTAGGTGTTCAGTAAGCTCATTACGTTTATAAGTCATGCGTGACGTACCGGCTACAGCGGAGGCGGTGGGCGAGTGCGGGGAAAGCGGGGTAGCGTGGGGAGTTACTTGTAAGAAATTAGAACAGGCTGCTATTTACTTGTCACTCGCACTTGTCAGTGCCTGCCCACACGCACTTGCCACTTGTCAATATGTAAACCGGGATTAACACTCTGCACCACACTAGCAATAGTGGGTAATTATAGCATGAATAATTTTTTTGGTAGGAGTGAATAAAAAACTGAGTATGGATCTAATTCAAAAGTGCTCGCCCTGCTTCTCAGTTTAAGTTCATCAGCAAAATATGTGATCATTCTCAAAACAATTTTTTTTTCGTTATAGGTAATTCCGAACCAGCAATCTGTTGAACAACCAGTGCATAAAAGATACAAACTTCCGGCAGAGCGAGTTTGTTTAGGCTAGGAAGACTATAATCGTGTATTATTCATATGTAAGATATTAAAACTCTCTCTCTCTCTCCCTCTCTCCCTCTCTCCCTCTCTCCCTCTCTCCTCTCTCCCTTTCTCCCTCTCTTCCTTTCGCCGTCTTGAACATCCGTGGTTGAATGGCTATACATTTGTTTCCCACGTAACTTATCGGCTTGCGCAAAATTCTAAACTTCTTAACGACAAAAAAAATCTCGTATCTTTCAAAAAGTCTTACCATAGAAATAGCAGCAAGAACGCAATAACCCCGGGCCTGGTGAGGAACCTGAGAATCGAACTGGCGGTGCGGTGGTGCGACAGCCGCAAAACTCCCTCGCTGAACACCGCGTACACGTGCGAGTAGGCGCGGAAGGGGCCGCATTCTTGCGACGCCATTCTAAGACAAACAAACAGAATTACATGTAACATGTTATAAGTGTTTCGATGCAAAATGTTCGATTCGCAAAATGTCCAAATTGATAAAAGTGTAATTTTTTACGCTACCTATTTTCTCATGACCTTTCTCCTTCTTACCCCTTCAAAATTTTACAACTTATCTGATCACCTTATTCTAGGTCTGCCTCTCTTTCTTTTAAACGAATGAAAAACTTATTATTGCACCAATGCAAAATATAAAATAAAATGTTTAATTTGTCGGAATTCATACAGTGGCGATATAAGCCCATTATTCCTCTGGCATACGTCAGGCATTGCCAGCCCAATGCCACTTCAACCTATCCGTCTTTTTGCCAACATTTATCATTTTCGTAAAAAAGTATATATGCACAAATTACTGTTCATACAAGTTTATACTTACCCAAAGAAAGCTGATCCAATGACAAACAGAGTGGTGAAGAGAGACAAGGTGACCAGCATGTACAGCACCGTCTGTGTTTGTGCTGCGCGCCACACCTACGCAAAAAATTATATAGTTTAGCTCACCAAGAGCATACAGTTAACAAAACAACAAAAATAAACTTCGCACTGAAAGGTGCGGTCATATTGTATTAATGTATTGTATATGTACGATTGTCAGGTCAAGGTGGAAAATGATCTTTTTCAGATTGCCTAGGCCAATCTTGGATGTTTATCTATAATTTAATTGTTATAAAATATAGTATCGTTGAGTTAGTATCCCATGACACAAATCTCGAACTTACTTCGGGGCTAACTCAATCTGTGTGAACTGTCCGTGTACATCTATTTATTTTATTTTTTTTGTGATATCGTGAGCCGTTATTTGATACAATTTAAATTATTTCCTTTTCATGCCAATAAATCAAATTATTCGAAAAAGTAAGAATTTGAGGCGACGTTCAACCAAATCAATTTTCTAAAATTGGACGCCGCATTTCATAAGGCAAAAAAACCAGACTTTCTTAAAAATACTACAATTCAAAATTCTCAAAATGTTATATTCAAAAATATTTATTTAGTAATTAGATCTTTACAGGCACTTTTACACTTCAATAAGTATCATTTATATTACATGTAGTGTATATTAAAATTTTATTTATTTAAAAGGAAAACCTACCAGTGCTTCGTAATGAAGAGAGAAGACTTAGATCGTAAGTAAGAGTGCATCAATTGTATATTCAATTGTTATTTGTAGTACCTTTTTCGCCGGCTGACACACTCGCAGCGTTCCTCTCTTGACGTAGAACAGCAGCAGCAGTTTGGCAGCCACTGCGGCCACCAGGAGCGGCGAGAAGAATGCGCCGAACCAAAGAACGCATTGGTTGTAGATGAGTGTTAAGGAGTTGTAGGCTATGTTGAACTCTGGGGGTCCTGTGCCGGGGATGAATCTAAAACATAGTACAACCGATGTTGAATTTACTACTGTTTGTTCAGATCTTCGACCGAAAGCGATACAACTAAAAAAAAATTTGTACAAAGCTGATTTCAATCTATAAAATTATATGACAAGGAACAGCGTTTGCGGCATAGAATGTCAGACTTCTCTTGTTTTTTCATTCCTTTTCCTTTTTTTAGGGTTCCGTACGTCTGAATACAAAAACGGAACCCTTATAGGATCACTCGTGTGTCTGTCCGTCCGTCGCTTACAGTCAATTATCTCCGAATCTATTAGACCGATTAAGTTGAAATTTGGTACACATATCAATTCCTGTGACCCAAACACAGAGGTGTGACGTGAGCAGATGAAATCTGTATATGGGGGGTCATTTTTGGGGGGGAAGGGGAAAATTAAAAAAAAAATTTCTGAAAACTGCATCGTGTGGCATATCAAATGAAAGGTCTTGTCGAGAAGATCTTAAATGTATTTTTTTGTAATTTTAAAATAAATAGTTTCCGAGTTATTCAAGAAAATAGACGAAAATTGACCATTCCCCCCCCCCCTTATCTCCGAAACTACTGAACCTAAAATTTTGAAACCTAAAATTTTGAAAAAAATACCGAAATTAGTTTTCTCCTTATAGATTATAGGAAAACCTATAAGAAGTCCATGATATTAAAATAACATGGTAAATCACTCAATATTGTGCGTACCAACTTACATTTGCAGGTGGAATGTGTGGGAGAACATATTTTTTAACTCCAATGTTAAGTTTTGAAAATAAAGTGGAACACTCAATATAATACGTTCACTTACGAAAAATCTTTGATATTGTACGGAACCCTCTCCACGCGAGTTTAACTCGCACTTGGCCAGTTTTTTTCATAGCTATACAAATTGTGCATTTTGCGCATTGTACATTTTGCGTCTAAACCCAAATGATTTTATTCGACATCACGCTTGTATTTAACAAACAGTTTTGACCAAAATATGAAAAACGTCAAGCTCAACTAGAATTATGAAAAAAAAAACAAGTGATTTTATTATAAAGATTAACAAGTAAGTTAGTGGGTCTAAAATGATGACTCCACCGGTTTTTTAAACTGTGTTACGGGCAGTCCCATGTTTAATTTAGTTCCGATTTTCTCAGGATATGGCGAGGCACACCAACTTATTTGTCAACCTTTAAAGGTGATTGAAAAAATAATGGTGTAAAAGAAAACTTACTTATAAAGCAACGCTCTAAGGAACTCAAGTGCGGGCAACAGAAACAAAGAAAACAAAGCGTCCAGCAACACGAGGCGGTAGGCCTCCTGCCCGAGCGACGTCTCCCAGCACTACGGACAAACAGGGCGCAAAACGAGGAAATTAAACAAAAATAAGATATTTTTTTCAAAACTAAAAATCAACTTCTCCCCCAAACTACACTGCGACGAAATTATTCGCGAACACACATTAATATATATATATTCGATCTGAGAAACCTCATTTTTTGAAGTCGGTTATCTAAGAATCTGTCCGAAAGATTCGGTAGCTAAGAATCTCGTTTACATCAACTTTCGATCAAAAACCGCATCATAACCGGTCCATTCGTTTAGGAGCTACGATGACACAGACAGACACGTCAAATTTATAACATCCTTCTTTATGCGTTTGGGTTTTCAAAAATAAACAGTATATACGAGACAAAATAAAAAATAAAAACACGAAGGCATTATTTTGCATCTGCATTGTTGCTTCTAATGTCAAGCGGCCATTGTAAATATGGCTACAGATAATTATAATCCGTTTGACATTGACAGTGAAAGTGTGTAAATTCTGCGTGATGTAATTTGTGTACCATAAGGCGATTGGCACACTGCTCCGCATCCCGCTGCGTAGCGCGGGGCCGCCACACAAAAACGACGCGCGTAGACGCGGTTTCAGTGTGCTGTCCTTTGCGTGTATTCTATACAAATTGAGATACTTGCATACAGTCCGGCCCCGCGCTATGTATCGGGTGCGAAGCAGTATGCGAATCGCTTAAGTATCTCACCGGCAGTCCGGAGCGGGCCCAGTAAAAGAACAGCACCATGACGACGCCGACGTCCAGAAGCCACGTGCGGGCCAGTGTCACGTACATCGCAGTGCGAGGCCGGTAGTACTCCAGTCTGGAGACAACCAACGACTAGTAGGACATGTACTACATTACACCTAAATAAATTAATATATAATGACAAATAACACTGATTAAGCTAGCCCCAAAGTTAGTTCGAGACTCGTGTTATAGCAGAGGTTCCCAAACTTATTTTGTCAAACGCCCACTTTAAAAAATCAGTTATTTTGTAGCGCCCCCCATTTTTTTCACCATAAAAACCTGAATCACATATTTGTCTTGCCTGTAGTTTAATTCAACCTATATTCTAAACGAGAGAGCAATAATAATACATACACCAGTACATTAAAGTATCTTTTATAAAAAATAACAATAATCAACATTGTTAATTTTAAATAAAAAAATAGCAATAATAATACAATTTTACAATAATAAAGAGTATTGGAAGTGGGGACCTCACCTGCGAAACTTTAAAACACAAAATTTTTTCAGTGTTTGATTCCTTTAACGATATAAATAGCGTTGAACGCATAAAAATAATAAATATTAATTACATTTTTAGTTTATATTTGTACAATAAAAAAGGATATAAATATGAACTAATAAATGGATGTTGTGTAGTAAGAGGATTTTAATTTCAGTGAAATTTAAAATATGAAATAGCTGAAGTTATAAATCACTCATTGCTTAAATCACATCAGCGCCCCCAACTTTATTCTGGGCCCGTTACCGCCCCCCTTAAAGCCTCCAGCGCCCACAAGGGGGCGTTATCGCCCACTTTGGAAAAGACTGTGTTATAGGATACTGACTCAACGATATAAGTGCAGACTGCAGTTAAAGATATACTGCCAAATTCATAAAAATTAACAAACGTTGAAAATGACGAACGATTAAAAAATCATTTAAGCTTAAAAGAAACAATGGATTTAATAGAAGGAATTGCCTATTTATGTAATAAACGTCGAGGTTTTTTGATTGAAACTGGTCCAGTTTATCTTTTTTTGTTAGCATCATTGTAAAACCGCATTTTTTGTATTTTATGTAGAGGTATTTACCTACAATCAACGCCTGCAATCGTCAAAACTCACTACTATGATAATAACGTTAAGGTATGATTTTTAATTGTATACATAAGACCTTTCATCCTAAAAGGTATTGTTTCTAATTATTCTTAGTATTTTATGTCTGAGAACAGGCATGTCGTAATAAAGTATTGTCGAAGTACAGCATTTCTGAGTATAATAATTCGAAGTCGACTCATTTCGGAGTAGCATTCTTGTCGGAGAAGAACGTCGTCGTAGTAGCATCTTTTCCTAGTCCAGTCACGTCGAAGAAATGGCTTGTCGTAGTACGGTAATATCGGAGTTAAGGTATTTCGACGTACCCTATTGTCGCAATGAGTCGTGTCGCAGTTGCATTTTGTCGAAATAAAACCCTTTCGTAGTATAGGTTGTCGGAGTTCAGTTTTCGAGTCGACACCGCCATCTCCCAGTGCTCGCCCTGTACCTCCAGCCCTAACCCTAGTACATCCCTACTATAAACCTTCATGATGGTTCCCCTGATGCTCCTCTATAAACTCACTTAACGATGACGTTCAGCAGCAGCGGACACACGGTGACCGCCAGTGTGACCGCCAGCGACACCGCCATCTCCCAGTGTTCGCCCTGCGCCTCCAGCCCTAGCAGCTGCCACGCCCCGTACTGCAGGCCTGCGATGACAGCTAACACGAACACAGTCACTATCACGTTGGCGGTGGTTTGTCCGAGGCGGATCCAGAAGGTTAGGGACACTTGTTTCTTGTTCTGTTCGTTGAGGAGCTCCTGAAATAGAATGTTTCTCTATTTTACATAAGGATGCAAAATGAATAAAAAAAAATGTTTTTTTTTTTTCACAATGTTGAAAAAAAAACTTTGTATCCTTGTTTTTTTTTTTTAAATTTGGTTTTTTTTTCAGAAAAACAATCTATAGAAAATGGAATAATTAATTGATGTATGCTTTCATTTCTTTCTTATTTCTTACATTTTACTAAAATTACATATCTTACTTTATTATTAATTTATTACTTAATTTAGACTTTTTTTATTTATTTAGACTGAATTTTTGTTTAATTGGTTCATTACTAATGAATGTCTCTGTCTCCCAGACCGGGAAATCCCCGTTTGGTTTATGTTTGTACCAAGTTGTACCCGTGGGAATCCCGGTGCGCAAATTGAATGTTGCCAATATGTTTATGTAAACTTGGTACTATTCCACCAAAAAATATGGTAATAACTCTAATTTATAAACTGTTAAGTATTAATCTTTTACGGAAACTGCCTTATCAATTTTGAATTCTGTATTCTTGAAAAAAAACATGCTCCAGAAAAAAAAAACTTTTTTTTGTCATGTTTTTTTCAAGTTTTTTTTCATGTTAGAAAAAAAACTGTTTTTTTATTTGCAACTATAATTTTACATACGACGTCTATGGAAAGATGTAATGATATGTATCGTGCTATAACGTACATCTTTACAATATGGCTGCCGTGTGTGAAACCCTTTGACTATACTAAGTGGCCAACAATAGTTTTAGATTTTTCAAGCTGCCTAAAGGCATCCGACATAGCTTGACGACTGCAATGATGACAGCCGGGACCAACGGCTTATGCGTGCCTTCAGAAGCACGGAGGACCTCGAGAAATTTTTATGTGGTCACCAATCCAAGTGCGGACCATGCCCGGTGTCGCTTTACTTGCGAAAGCGCTAGTAAATCGCACTCCCGCCGGGCCACAGAGCTCCTCAAAACCTCGCGAGTCATCCGACCCGTTGAAGTATATCGGAAAGAAAAGTTGTTCAGGCATCTTAATAAAAGTAACAAAAATTTTTTAAAAAATTTTTGAAAATTTTTCCAAATGTTTCAGATTGGATATTTTTAAAGTATTCAATTCCCGCATTTCCGCCATTTTGAAAATTATCGAAAAACTGAATCGAATAAATAATTTTTGAACCTTCTCACAAAATTTTACGAGAATCGGTTGAAAAATGCGCCCTGTAGGCGAGAACAGCCGGACAAAAGCATTTTTGGCCAATCTCGAAACTGAGAAGCTTCGCTCGCTCGGTCAATTATAATTATATTATCAGTCTGTGACAATCCACTGCGGGCTAAATGCCTTTCCCAATAAAAGGAAAGTAGGCAAGTTTGGCTGGGCAAGCTGGGCAGACGGGTTGGTGACCGAGTTAATTGGAGATGAAGTACTACTACGTAGTAGAACACACCGTCGAAATAATAACAAATGTCCAATGCTTGCAACTTTGCACTTTCAAGATGTCGCATCAACTCCGGTAAACGCTTTCCGCTTTATCGGCTCACTTAGTCATTTAATGAGCATAGATAATACAATAACATCTGGTTTTACTTTCAAAAGAAAAATTCGTGAACTCTTGATTAAAGTTGTGTGCAACATTCACAAATTAGAGTAATCTGTGGTAAACGGTGTTGAGAACACAATTATTTTACAACTTACTAATATTAAATAATTGTATTTATTGTGTTTTTGTTTGTTTACCCCAATAAAGAGAAAAAAAGAAGTATGCATCTCTGAAAAGTTTTGTTGTAGATATTACGTCAAGATGCGTTTGAATTGGGTAAAGCATTCCAGAGCCTAGCTCGTTGCTGATCTTTTTTTTTTTTTTTTTTGACGCGGAGAAAATCCCTTCGGATACCTTACCAGTCACGGGAGACCGGTAAGGTTATGTGGTGTTACCACTAAAAACTCCGCGGTGTCAACGCCGGTACCGCTATTGCCAAGTCCGTGTGCTACTCTCGCTCCACAGACCTGGCACGGCGGCCGCTTTTCAGCGGCCTCGGCTTGGCTCACTCACGGTACCCTCTCAATTAGCGAGAGGGGTCGGAGTGGCCGTCGGCCTTCAGTTCTACCCGCTAGGGTAAAGGCGTGTGTTGACACAGACGCGCCTTTCAACCCGGAGGACCATATTTGTCGAGCGATGGAATCCCGTTTCCATCGCCCGACTGGCCCTCGTTATGAGGGCAGCAGTTGCAGGCCATAGGCCCGCCTCCTGCGCCCTGTGCGCCGGCGGCGGATGGCCAGGTTGGTCGTCGCCTCCCGTTCTCTCTCCGCCGCCTCTTTGCGGAGCATGACGCTCTCCGCAAAGGCCTGCACTGCTGTCCACGACGTCTCACTGTCGACCATGCAACGTACCACAGTCAGCAGTGAAAGGTCGTCCCCCACAACCGCGCGCAACTCTGCGCGGTCTTCCGCCCAGGCTGGGCAGTCCGCTAGGGTGTGTTGGGCATCCTCATCCGGACAGCCGTCACAGTGGTGACAGGCAGAAGTCGGTTCCCTAAGCGCCCTATGACACAGATATCGACCGAAACAACCATGTCCGGTGAGCACCTGCGTCAGACGGAACGTCAAGACGCCGTGCCGCCTCGTCAACCACTGAGCCAAGATTGGCCGGACTGCTTCAACGGTCCTGAGCCCAAAACTGGGCTGCTCCAGCCTGTGGGCCCACTCTTCAATGGCGAGCTGACGCAACTCATCCCTGTGTCCTTCTATCTCCCGAGGGGCTGGTCTGTGACCTCGGGCCAGTTCCTCCTCGCGCCAGACAAATAGGGACGCGAGGACTAGGGCATCCAGATCCCAGGGCACAGAACCGGCCAACACACAAGCTGCCTCACAGGAGGTCGTGCGGTAGCCCCTAATGGCCCTGTTCGCTATCGTCCTCTGTGGCCTCCGCAGAAGGGCGATTCCATCGCGAGTCAGGGCCGTAGCCCATACAGGGGCACCATACAGGGCTATGGACCGTACGACCCCTATATACAGGCGCCTGCAAGGCGCATCAGGACCCTCTAAGTTCGGCAAAAGTTGCGCCAGCTCTCCAGCCACCGCCATTGCTCGCGGCACCATCTGTGCAAGATGGGCACCGAAATTCCACTTGCCGTCAAGGACGATGCCTAGGTACCGCATCGTCGGCTTGACGGCAATTTGGATTCCACCTACAGTTATGCTAGAGCCCGGGGGCGGCGCCCCCCGAAGGCCGTGGAAACACAGCGCCTCGGACTTGTGTAACGCCACCTCCAGGCCCAGCTGACGGATTCGGCGCACCACCTGCGCAACAGCAGCCGTGGCGAGAACAGACGCGTCCCGGAAAGAGGAACCACGGGCGGCCACGAGTGTGTCATCGGCGTAACAGACCACCTGGACGCCCGGAAGATGGGCCGCCCGCAGAACCCAATCATAGCCGATGTTCCACAGGAGTGGACCCAAGACAGACCCCTGTGGAACACCGCACGTCATCCGCCTCTCATTCCACCCGATCTGTGCAGGGAAGACCACCTTCCGCTCCGAGAGGTAGTCTTCAACTAAGCGGCGCAGGTATGTCGGTACTCCGTGATACTGGAGCGCCTCCATTATGCAAGCCCAAGGCAGGGTGTTGAAGGCGTTGGTGATATCGAGTGACACCACCAAGACGACCTCACCCTGGGCAACCGCTTCCTGCGCTACAGTCCTTACCCTTAGGATAGCGTGGATGGTAGACCTTCCACGGCGGAACCCGTACTGACAATCCGCGAGGTCCGGACCAGTCGTTTCGAGGTGCTTGACAATGCGGTTTGCAGTGACTCGCTCTAGCAGTTTGCCCGCCTCATCAAGCACGACGAGAGGACGAAAGCCAGACGGAGAATCCGCCGGTCGTCCCTCCTTCCTTAACAGAACCAGTCTTCCCGTCTTCCACGCCTGGGGAAATCTTCCCTGCACAAAACAGGCATTGAAAAGGCCCCTCAGTCGCTGTTCCAGGCCGTCAAGGTTCAAAGCGAGGACGAGGGCTCGACCCGGCACTCCGTCTGGGCCCGGAGCGGTATTTTTGGCGCGCGTTTTCAACATAGCAGCGCCCAACTCGCCCCGGGTTATCTCGGGGATTACTTCTCGTTCCTCGCCCCGCACACCCGACGAAGGAAGCATACTGGGGGGCTGAAATCTCGCTCTCTGCGGGAACAGGCAACCAACTACTTCGTTTAGCAGCTGCGGATGAAGACTCTGCGTCAGGGGGACGGCATAGGAGCCAATCTTTAGCTCGTTGCTGATCTAGCTCAACTTAAACTTCCTTACCTTAAACTCGTTGTAAATGCTATTGGCATTCAAAGCGGCGGCACTTTCACACACGATGCCGAAGTCCCAGCCGCAGAAGACCTTGTTGGCGAACACGTGGCTCACTCCGCTGGTGGTAGTGATGAAGTTACGCCGGTATGAGTACGCAGTCCTGGAAAAAAAAATGTTTTTAAATTCTATTCAAATATTGACGTCATCATTCTAAGCCCACTGCCGAGAAAATTTAAGTCTGCTGAAAAGACTAAGGTGTCATCAAGATATACTGAAGAAGAATACGGTAAATGCCTCTGGGCAGCTTGTAAAATCTGACAACAAGAATAGTCAACAATCCGCATATAGCATACTATAGGCTTAATAGCATCGACAAAATCTTTTTTATTAATTTTTGTCAGGGCGACCCTGCCAATGACACATGTCATGGCCGCCCTGTCCAAACAAAAACGTAACGGTTACGGAAAACAATTAATACAATTAAAAGCTGAAAAGGCGTAAAATAACAAATTACAAACTAAACTACACCTAGGATTCATCATCGTCAGGTTATTTATTTAGTCTCCACTGCAGGAGTATGACCCTCTATGTGCTACCAGAGCCATACTTAGCCCGAACAGCCAGAGGTTTTAGCCTGCATTCTCCACGCTGGCCAGACGGGTTGGAGAGGTCTCATTGATGTTTACAAGCTTTGTTTAGCCTGTATTTCCCAAGTCACTATCTACGAGATCCAAGAGAAGACTTGGCGTGGTCTTATTTTACTTTGCAGAAAACCACACGACAAAGATAATGTAATTACTAAAGCAACATATCTGTTCCCTATTTGGTATCCCCAACGCCATATAAACTATTGGAGGGCCCGTAAGTAGGCAAAACTGTAGTTGCGGGTAGGCACACAGAGATGGCAGCACACACGACTAGTAAAAAACTGACAAAGAAAGTGTTGAATATGCTTTAGCAATATTTATTGCATTTCATAGAAGTCATATTTAACTGATTAGAGTTCAACTTTATTTCAATAACAGTAAAAAAAGATTTTAATGTTTAAATAAATACCTATAGCGCCATCTAGTGACAAGGAAGAGAAATAATTTTGTTTATAAGGCGATGGGTGCTAAAAAGCTGAAAATTACCTAATGCACAGCACAGCGAAGAATAGTAGGTACAGGCAGACCATGGTGAAGAAGTACGCGAACGGCATGTCGTACGGCAGCGGGCCGGCGGCGATGTCGCCGTCGTGGTAGTGACCGTAAAACAGCAGCGAGTCCTGGAAGCTGCCCTGGAAACAACTGGAATTTTTAGAAAGTTCCCCATTCGTCTACGCAGGCATCAAAGATTTCTCTGTTCTCTTTTCTCCATTCTTCAAAATCCCTTTTCCCCCGAACACTTTAAATGTAAGTTTCAGTACCTCGCGGACACGCATGACCGGCAACTTCGCTCTAGTGGCACGCTTAAACTTGTAATTCCCGTATATCATACTAGCTTCATGACCGACTCCTTTACTTCTTAAGCCATACGGCTTTGGAATGCATTGCCCGAGGACATCAGGCAAATCTCCAGTAGACATTTATTAATGTATTTAAGAAAAAAGTGCATGGTTTGAAAGCATAATCAATTAGCAGAATTCATCGTTACTTTCTATTTTCCATATATGTATAAGTATATGTATGTATGTACGTATGTATTATATTTTAGTTATTCATTTATATATTATGTATTAAATATGTATTTATTGTATTTATGATAATTAAAGTAATGAGGTTATCTGGATTTATATATTTTAAGTATCTGCTATTTATATGCCAACTTTCTATCTGTTTATCTTTTCGTAAAGGTTGACAGGGAGAGAATGCTTTAGCATTAAGTCCACCTATTGCAGCTTTTGGCTCAATAAAGTTCTGCAAAGCCAACAAGTAAAGTTAAATAAACCAATAAATAAAAACTAGAGCTTAAAATTCGATTCAAACTTCTAATGTTTAATCAGTAATTAGACCTTTACACGTCAATAGGCAGTGGTCGTTACAAAGCGCTGGTATCGGTAGCTTTTCTTTAAAAATAAATTAAATTTTAATATACTTTACACGTAACATAAATTATACTTATTGACGTGTAAAAGTGCCTGTAAATGTCTTATTTCTGAATAAACATTTGAATCTTTGAATGTTTGAATCAATAAGTATATAACATTACGTGAGGAGCTCGGTGGCCCGGCGGGAGTGCGCATCACTAGCGCTTTCGCAAGTAAAGCGACACCGGGCGTGGTCCGCACTTGGATGGGTGACCACAAGTGGCATTAAAATTTCTCAAGCTTCTCCGTGCTTCGGAAGGCACGTAAAAGCCGTTGATACCGGCTGTCATCATTGTATGGCAGTCGTTAAGCTATGTCATATGCCTTTAGGCAGTCTGAAAAATCTGACACCAGTGTTGGCCACTTACACGCACGAAAACAACAACAACATTAACATTTCGTGTAGTTTATATTAAAAGTTAGTTTATTTAAATAAAAGCTACCGATACCAACGCTTCGTAACGACAACTGCTGAGACAAAACGCGGAAAGAAACTCATTTTCACACTACGAAGTCTAAAGGACGAAACTCGACAAAATTTTGTAATTTTAGAGAAATTGCAGAAATTGCATATATCAATTATTTTGACTTGTTTTTTACCTTCAATAGTGTGTAGAAGTTTTTAATTTTAATGGTCTAAAATTAATGACCCATTGTTTTTGGTAGAAAACCATTAAAAATGTACAAAATTATGTTGAAATCTAACATTTAGTTTTAAAATAAAAAAAAAAGAGTATGTCTTATATGGAAAAGTCAAAAATAAGCACTATTGGCAGTCTTATTAGGTTAATAATATTCTACTCTGCAGGAAACCACACGGCAAAGATAATATTATGTATTACTAAAGTAACGTATCTGTTCCCTATTGGGTATCCCCAACACCATAGATACTATTGGAGGTCCCGTAAGTAGACAAAACTGGAGTTGCGAGTAGGCACATAGGGCAGCACACACGACTAGTAAAAAACTGACAAAGAAAGTGTTGAATATGCTTTAGCAATATTTATTTCATTTCATAATTGGCAGTCTTATTAGGTTGAAACTGGTAATACGAACCACAAGTAATCCTAATTATTGAAAAAGCGTAAATAGTGTACTGAGAAGGCTAATACCGACCTCACTTTTTATGAAGTCGCTTGACTTGTAATGATTATAAGTGTTAGGTTATTACTGGTCTACTGAGAAGACTGTCAAGAGATGCGATGCCGCAGCTGAGCTAATCGTCCCTAATATGCCGCGTGGTCATGCTCGATGTGCGGCGTCACTACGAAGTTGAGCACGAGCACTCAGTGCACGAGGTGCGTGCCAGGAATGCAAAGTTAGATCCCACCGAAAATGGAACACATATCAGAATGTTAGGTTAGGTTAGACAATCAAGATTTGCAGATCCGTACTTGTGCTAAATGTCTGCGAATCTTTGATACTAAGCCACCATGTTTACAGATTGTCTACTGAGAAGACCACCTTGGTCTTTTTAGTAGACCAGTAGAAAAACATGTTTTACTTAATACCTTCCCACTAATAAAGTCCAAAAACGTCGCTTGTCCACTAGTGGCATTAGTGGCGTGGTCGTGCAAGGCCTGCGGGATGACGACGAAGCTGAGCACGAGCACGCACAGCACGAGGTTGAGCACAAACAGCGCGCGCAGGAACGCGAAGTAGGAGCCCACCGCCGAGCCGAAGTGGCCCTCGATGTTTCGGATGGCTTCATACCACAGCTCGACGGAGAACGCCAGCGTGCGGAGGCGGTCGCCTAGCTGAGGACAATGGAAATACAGGGTGGAAATGTACAACTGACACATGCGTAAGTTCAGTTAAGACCGAGAGGAAAAATGCTCGAGCAATTTATTTACTCAATTGAAAATAAGACCGTCTCACCATAGCCGAAAGTATATACACGTTCAAACATGACAAAAGTTTAAAGTTTATTGTAAGTTATACAAGCTGGCTCGCGTCTTGCACTATATGCCAATAGCTTAAAGTTTATTTTTGAGTGTCATAAAAAAATCCTCTACGTACACTCCTTTCTGTCTGAACTGACCCTTATGACTGACACTTCAAAATTAAATTTTTCTATTAGAACAATGGGGAAGGGATGAAAACTTTAAAAACGTCTGAAACTTTTTCTAGTGCTAGGAATACCATTCCTATTTATCGTTAATAATTTTTAGATTTCTGGTAGTCTTCTAGACCCAAAAGGATTTTTCAGTCCAGTCCATTATCATACTAAAATAAAGGCGAAAGTGTGTGTGTGTGTGTGTGTATGTTTGTTACTTATTTAAGCGCAAACGGCTGGACCAATTTCGATAAAATTTGGTATATAGGAAGCTGACACCCTGGATTAACACGTAGGCTACTTTAGGCGCGGGTAACGCCGCAGGGCGCAGCTTGTAAAAAATTTAATAAAATAAATACAACAAACACCACTCATCTTAACGCCGCCATTTTTATTCCCAAGACTAGAAAAAGGTTCAGGCGTTTTTAAAATTTTCATCCCTTCCACATTTTGGGATCTAGAAATGTACGCAGCGTCGTGTCTTTGACACCCTCAACTACGGGAGAGCGCAGCGACGATTGTTCCTTGCGTCAACTAGTCGTCTCGCTTTAACTACTCTTGTCATGTCAAATCTTGTGTCCCACTGCGGGGCAACGACCTCCCCTTATTTTTAGGGTCGCGTACCCAAAGGGTACAAACAGGACCCTATAACTAAGACTACGCTGTCCGTCCGTCCGTCTGTCTGTCACCAGGCTGTACTCATGAACCGTGATAGCTAGACAGTTGAAATTTTCACAGATGATGTATTTCTGTTGCCGCTATAGCAAAAATACTAAAAACGGAATAAACTAAATATTTAAGTAGGTTATACATAAGGTAAGATAATGGTACAGAACCCTTCGTGCGCAAGTCCCAATCGCACTTGTCCGTTTATTTCTACTTAACTCTAAATCGAACATTCTTTAGAATTTTAGATCATAATTGGACTAAATTATTGATCTCTCGTATATCGTATACCTGTTTTTACAATCTACGTTCTTCTAAAACATTCAATATGCCTATTCATCGTCAGACCTTGGGGAAGATTCTCTATAATATAAACCTCACCTTCTTGAAACCAAAGCTGAGTCTATACTTCATCCGCTTCCACAGCGAGATCGGCCGTCGTTTGGAGCGGAGGCTGACTGAGGCAGATAGCTTGGCGCGGACATGCCTCTTCATCGTCAGACCTTGGGGAAGATTCTCTATAATATAAACCTCACCTTCTTGAAACCAAAGCTGAGTCTATACTTCATCCGCTTCCACAGCGAGATCGGCCGTCGTTTGGAGCGGAGGCTGACTGAGGCAGACAGCTTGGCGCGGACATGCCTCTTCATCGTCAGGCCTTGGGGAAGGTCCCGCAAAGCCTCTCTGTAATGTTATTAAACATAATATATTGGATGTCATTTCGAACAAAAAAAAATTCTCCACTAAGTTTCTAAATTTCGCTCATTTGGCCGGACGGGGATTGAGTCTTGAGCCTAGAAACTATCGATTAGAACTTCAGGATTTGCATCGTGTCATCATGACCTCTCATTGCAAATCCTAAAAAGCGTACGAGCGATAAATAAATGCGCCTCTTTGGAAACGCTCGCGCAATTATTCGTTGTATGACTCCCACTTTGAAAAATAGGTCTCCAGGGTCGTGAACTTTCGCTGGCACACTGCCGCCCATCTATCTTCATCTAAGCGCGTTTCTGGTTGCATCCTCAGCTATGTTGCTTTGGAACCCAAAGTGCGTTGTCCGGCTTTTTCTCCAAATTTTATATGGTCACCCTAGGATGCCAAATAGTTTGCCACAGACTAAATATAAGTATTACACACAGAATAGAATCCCTTAGGGTCCTTATATTTCTGTATGTAATACTCTGTGACTTTGCAGAAGTGGAGAAGAAAAAGCCAATACAGTTTAAATGATTTGACTATATTGCCGCCCCGCCTAAAAGAGCCCTAATAAGTTACGCTCCACTAGACCTCTACCACTTGAAACCACTGCCCTCCTGAGCTCCTCGGATAGCGGGTTGTCCTCCATGAGCCGCTGGTGCTGCTCCATCTACCGGACAATGATGTCTGCTTATTGTCACCAAAGGTGGAGGTGAAGGCGGAAAGTGCGGAGCAGGGAAATGTCGCGCAAGAGTCGTGCCGCGACTCAGGCCGAGTTTCAAAAACCAGTGTAAACCGGTGCACGCCGTGCCGAGCCGCGGGCCGATGTCTTTCCTACACTATCTGTGCGCACTTACAAAAATTCAAAGCTGAGTATGCCAGAACCCTAATAGGGTGCGCTGTTAAAAACCAAAATCGCTTGAAAGTACTGACCTCCTGAGCTCCTCGGAAAGCGGGTTGTCCTCCATGAGCCGCTGATGCTGCTCCATCTCCCGGACAATGATGTCTGCTTGTTGTTCCGAGTCCGGCTCGTCTGCGTGCTCCTCCAGCAAGGCATTGTGCTCGGAATTGCTGCGGCGGAGGCGGAGGGTATCTGAAATTATAGAAGAAAAAATGAACAAATAAAACCAGCCACCGTACCATTATTTAAAAAACACGTTTGTTAAATGGGAAGATTTTTTTTCCGTTTTTTTTATTATTGTCATAGCGGCAACAGCAATACATCATCTGCGAAAATTTCAACCGTCTAGCTGTCACGGTTCATGAGATATAGCCTGGTGACAGACGGACAGCGGAGTCTTACTAATAGGATTCCTTTTTACCCTTTGACGCCTAAAAACCGCATCTTAATCGGTCCATTCGTTTAAGAGCTACAATACTACAGACAGAAACACAGACACACAGTCACGTCAAACTTTTCGACGCGAAAAGAGGGGTGTTATAACACCCCTCTTTTCGCGTCGAAGGTTAAAAATACCACACTTAACTTCCCGCTCGGCACGACTCATATTCCGTGATATCGTCATCATTATGCAATCAATAACAGGTTGAATAATAGACAAATAAATTACAACAAACCGGTCACTAACTCCTGCAGCTCTACATCTAACGGGGTGTCCTTTTTCACGCTTCCAAGTGTACGATTTCGACTGTGATACATATTGAAATATTTGCACAGAGATTTAGTACCAAAACAACGCCCTCGGATAAAAGCAAAATTTCAAATTGAAGAAAAGCGCTGAAATTAAGTAACTTCAAAATAGTGAACTACTCCATACATTTTATTTAGCCTTTCCATCTCATTTTTTAAATACCCAACAGGATTCATATTGCACCTCATTAAAAACAGTGGTAATATTAGTAAGACTAAGAACTGATTAAGGGCCGGAACAGACGGGGCGCAAGTTGCACCGCGTAACAGCTAGTGATGGGCGGTAGATAAATACTCAATCTACCCGTTTGAATATTTACTCAGCAGATTGAGTAAATACCTGTTAAATGTCCTTATCTATCCATTTGGTAAGTAGATTGATTAATATGAGTTGTGACTCATATTTATATTCATATTTATTATTTCATGTTTTCATGACATGAAATTGAATTGTTTTGAATCTTTGAATCTTTGGTAAGTGTATGCATATGCTATAATATGCTTAAAATGTAGGTGTAATGTAATATATGAAAATACCATACTAATCATACATTTAAAGTAGGCTTCTTTGAATTATTGTATTTTTTTTTGCTGGGAGTTGTGCAAAGACGTAATTATATGTTAAAATAAGTAAACAGACATAAAATGCGATACAGTATATGAGCACGCTCTATTTACTCTATTTATTAAATCTAGTGAGTAAAATATACTCAAATGGGTAGACTAAGTATTATCCACCGCCCATGTCTAGCTGATACGCGACGAAACTTGCGCCCCGTCTGTTCCGGCACTAAGAGTTTGTAAGGGCCGGCGCACATATGGTGAAGCGAAGCGCAGAGCATTTTCACGGTCAAATTATTATCGACATTGTCCTCTTCGAAATAATATCCAAAATCAATTAACACAATACTTAAGCACATATGGCGAATTTCGACTAGGCTATAAGTATTGTGTTAATTGATTTTGGATTTATTTCAAAGAGGACAATGTCGATAATAGAATTAAAGAGTTCTAAACAGACGAGCAACAGTATACCCGCCACATACCCCAGACCCTGTGCCATTTTTAAAACGCGGAGTCAGTTAAACGAATGGTTTTTCCGTACAAAACACCCTTAATTAAGTGACTCCGCGTTTGAAAAATGGCACCAATGGTCGGCGACTACAGTGGCGCGACGGTCACCGATAACTGCTGTCGCGTACTGTCTCACGGCACGGGTCGCCGGCTGTCGCCGACAGTCGATGACCGGAAGTGCGATTTCTTAAACGCGGAGTCACCTAAACGTATGGTTTTTGTATGGGAAAACCATTCGTTTAGGTGACTCCGCGTTTCAGAAATCGCACTTCGGTTTGCGAGCATAATGTCCCTCCTCTGTTGGGGCTCTTAAGCAACTGTAAAAGATAAACATTAAGGAGTAGGAAAAACAATCAAAATCTGCCTGTTCAGAGATTGGAAACCCAAGACCATCTTTTCAAAATGTCCTGGGTCTTGGGTGTTTATCTATGTATGTATTTGTTATCTATCTATCTTCTATATACAAGGTCTAACAAAACATACTGAAACTATTTTAAGGCTGTATAAGGTCCATAATACTGAACAACTTTCCCCAAGAAACATTTATCGAAATATGAAAAATATTTTTTGGCCTCCCATACAAGTTGGCCGATCAGCTGATCCGAGTTTGTATGGAAAGTCCAAAAGTATTTTTCATATTTTTATATATGTTCCTAAGGGAAATTTGTATCGTGGACTGAATTCACCCTTAAAATAGTTTCAGTATATTTTGTTAGACGTTATATATAAAAGCTAAAATCACTCACTCACTTACTCATAAAGAAATCTCGAAACTACTAAGCCAATGAAGATGAAATTTGGCAGGAAGGTAGATTGTGACTAGGAGACGTTCGTTAAGAAAGGATTTTTGGAAATTCCATCCCTAAGGGGGTGAAATGGGGATTGCCAGTTTATATGAAACTTCGTAACTTTTAAATTGAGACACATGAAATTTTTTATTTATTTTAATAGTTAGTAGAAAATAATAATGCATTTATTAGATTTTGAAAATTACATCCCTATAGGGGTGAAATAGGGGTTGCAAGTTTGTATGAATCGTCAATCGTCATTTTTGAATGAGACACATGACATTTTTGAATTAGTGGTCAATAAAAAATAATACGGACCGGGAACGGGAAAGGGAATATTAAAATAACACAATTTATAACGTAAAAACCAATTAAAGAACCTATTAGAACCATTTTCGACTTCAACGCGGACGAAGTCGCGGGTTACAGCTAGTAAAATATAATATCGTTGAGTTAGTTAACACAAGTCTCGAACTTACTTTGCAGCTAGCTCAATCTGATCGTGATTTATCCCTATATATTTTTATTAATTTAGATTGCGAACACACCAAAACACACACTTCAGACAAGTTCACTATTTTAAAATAAGTTAATATCAGCGCTTTTTCTTAATATTGGTCAAAAGAACACTGAAGTTATTTTTTTTTTTTGGAAAAATGTATCAATATGTTTATTTCCATTCAAATGATAATCATTTAAATTTTGTTTTTTTTTTTAGTTTTTTTGAACACTGTCAAGTAAACGCACTGAGCACACGAGGTGAACTGAGCAGCTGAGTCATGAGTTAACGAGAGCTAACACAATTAGAGGAAGTTACTGCAATTACTAGTCATAACTTACATTCATCATTAGTTACTTCGCTCGATCACTGATTACCAAATGCGAGAAACATTGAATAATTAAACGATTAACAAATTAACGCGTTTTAACTTCTATGCTAGTCTGGGAGAAAAGAAAAAACTAAGAATGTTACTCGTGGTAGAGCCACGCTACCGGCAAAACTCTGTTTTGCTAGTAGCATGAATGAGCCGGCTCGTCCGGGGAAGTACCACACTCTCACAGAAAATCGATGTCTGAGTAGTAGCGTCACCGCTTCTATGCTTCGTTCGGTGAGTGAGAGAGCCGGAGCCCCCTCCCCCCCCCCCGGGAAAGTTCCACACTCTCACAGAAAATCGACGTCTGAGTAGTAGCGTCACCGCTTCTATGCTTCGTTCGGTGAGTGAGAGAGCCGGAGCCCCCTCCCCCCCCCCCGGGAAAGTACCACACTCTCACAGAAAATCGACGTCTGAGTAGTAGCGTCACCGCTTCTATGCTTCGTTCGGTGAGTGAGAGAGCCGGAGCCCCCTCCCCCCCCCCGGGAAAGTACCACACTCTCACAGAAAATCGACGTCTGAGTAGTAGCGTCACCGCTTCTATGCTTCGTTCGGTGAGTGAGAGAGCCGGAGCCCCCTCCCGCCCCCGGGAAAGTACCACACTCTCACAGAAAATCGACGCCTGAGTAGTAGCGTCACCGCTTCTATGCTTCGTTCGGTGAGTGAGAGAGCCGGAGCCCCCTCCCCCCCCCGGGAAAGTACCACACTCTCACAGAAAATCGACGTCTGAGTAGTAGCGTCACCGCTTCTATGCTTCGTTCGGTGAGTGAGAGAGCCGGAGCCCCCTCCCGCCCCCGGGAAAGTACCACACTCTCACAGAAAATCGACGCCTGAGTAGTAGCGTCACCGCTTCTATGCTTCGTTCGGTGAGAGAGCCGGAGCCCCCTCCCGCCCCCGGGAAAGTACCACACTCTCACAGAAAATCGACGTCTGAGTAGTAGCGTCACCGCTTCTATGCTTCGTTCGGTGAGTGAGAGAGCCGGAGCCCCCTCCCGCCCCCGGGAAAGTACCACACTCTCACAGAAAATCGACGTCTGAGTAGTAGCGTCACCGCTTCTATGCTTCGTTCGGTGAGTGAGAGCCGGAGCCCCCTCCCCCCCCTACATCTTCCAGAAAGGCCGGCAACGCTTCTGTTACACCGCTGGTGTTGCAGTTGTCCATGGGCAGCGGTGATCACTTACCATCAGGTGACCCACCTGTTCGTTTGCCGCCCTATGACATAAAAAAATGTACCAGTTGCTCCCTACTCGTGCAGATCGTAAAAGCCGAATAACAGAATGGGCGAAAATAAGCGATGCTGCTGGCAACCATCACTATGTTGATTCCTTTTTAACCCCCGACGAAAAAGAGGGGTGTTATCAGTTCAACGTGTCTGTGTGTCTACCAGCATCATAGCGCCTAAACGGATAGGCCGATTTCTATGCGATTTTTATGTAAGTAATAAATAAATACTTATATTATTTATTACATAAAAAATCACACAGATTGAGCTAGCCCCAAAGTAAGCTTAAGCTTGTGTTATGGGATACTCGTACTAACCCAACGATACTATATTTTATGATAAATACATATATAGATAAACAACCAAGACCCAGGACAATATGAAAAGGCCATTTTTCAACTTGCCCTAATAAAAGGTTACTTATTGATTCTTAGCTATGTTTGATGGAAATTGGGTTCAGCGGTTTAACACTTATGGGGGTTTCCCCCCATTGAAAGTTGGGGCTATTTTAATTTACCTTCACACCTACCTCTTTAAATGGCCTTTTGGGTTTAATGCCTCTGATCTAGGCTCGGTCTGCTTAGAGCAGCAAAACCTAAACGTTCTGCCCCATTAGAAATAAACCACCTAATCTGTGAACGTCCTAAGAAATTTTTTTCATAATACCCCATAAGTAACTATATGTTGCATAATTACTTCTCAATTTGTAGAATTCCGTGCTTCGCATGTTAAGCCGTTGATACCGGCTGTCATCATTGTATGACAGACTTCAAGCTATGTCAGATGAATTAAGGCAGCATGAAACATCAACATTGTAATAAAAGTATTTAATTATTAAAAGACACAATAATAAAATAACTAAGTGCTTCTGGCTAATAGGCGACCAATACTATGAAAATGAGTTTCTTTCGGCGTTTCTTCTCAGCAGTGTTGATTTTCTTGAAAGGAAATTATATTTGAATACGCTACACGTAATGTAAATTATACTTCAGCATTGCCATGTAAAAGTGCCTGTAAAGGTCTAATTATTGAATCTGACACCAGTGTTGACTACTTACACACATGAAAACCACAGTTTCTAAGAATAAAAAAACACTAACTGTAAGGAAGCTGTCGTGACGGCATGAAGTTGACAGCTACCTGCCGCGCGGCATTGCTCCTCAACGTCACAGTCCTCCGTACTCCTGGTTTGTCATCTACTTCTATGTCATCCATTTTCTGATCCTGTAACAATCAACACACTTAAAATTAACAAACAAAAAACAAACAATCACTTATTTTTCCCTAATGGGGACGACAGAGCCCAGGGCCGCAAGACTAAAAGGTGGCCGAGGAGATAGAAAAGGAATCAAAATAATGATAGGTTGCTAGCCGCAGTAGCCGCATCGCCTAATAACATGATGCGCATTTCCAAATATTCCCTTAATTGCCTTCTACAATCTGCGCACGAAATTACAATCAAACAGAATAAATCTATTATTTGATTAAAAAAGAAACTTGGGTCCAGACCAATCCTGGTGACTATTGAAGAACATTCTTAATGTGTTTCAGTTTTTAATTCTAGCACGGTTTTTTTTTTACGGAGGAAAGATCCCTGTTACGGATACCCGTCAGCCTGCGGGGGAAGCTGTCGGGTTATGTGGGACTCCACGCCAGATCGACGTGCCTACCCACTAAAAAACCTCCGGAGTTCCATCTCAACCGCTTTTGCCGAGGACACGGGAACGGAAATACATCCGCGAACCCCGGCGCGGCTGGCCGCCAAAGCGGCCCCTCCTCGGGGGCGTCACAGCGCCCCCCCACTCACCAAGTCGGCGCGTCCGGAACTCACGGACGCGCCATACCTCCTCGGCCCAATTGAGAGGCGGCAAACTCCCACGCAGTCCACCGCCTGTGGACCCATGGGAGCCAGATAAACCGGCTCCCAGCTGCGGAGAAGATGAAAGGCTCCGCCGCTTACCTCTCGCCGCAAACGCGGTGCGGCACCGCTCGGTCGCGGAGGATAGGGAGAGCGGCAACGTAACACTGACACTCCTCCTCCTCCGCGACCGATCTCCAACCACAGCCACGGCGGTGTGGCCCCGCCTGAAGCGCCTGGAAGGCAATGAAACATTCCCCTCCCGGCTCAAGGCCGAAGCGCTTCCCTACAGGCTCAAGGCCGAAGCCGAGCCCGCGGGAGCGCCCCTCCCCGGGTGGGGGGAGATCTTCCCACTCCCCCGCCGCCCCAATGTTGCCCCCCGGCGCTCACTGCTGGTTGACGACAGCAGGAGCGCCCCCTCGCGGGTTCCTCTTAGCTTCCCCGTGGCTCGAGGCTACCACGGGTACTGAGCCCCCCCGGTACGACAAACCGGGAACCCATTGGGGGGGCATTCTAGCAGGGCTGGATTAACCCTACCAAAAGCCCCTAGGCAGTGCCATTCTCTAGGCCCCTATTCCTTTTCCCCTTTTCTTACTTTTTAGGGTATTAATGAGACTTCGCTGTCCGTCCGTCCGTCACTCACCAGGCTATATCTCAGGAACCGTGATAGCTAGACAGTTGAATATTGCACAGATGATGTATTTCTGTTGCCGCTATAACAACAAATACTAAAAACAGAATAAAATAAATAT
The DNA here is from genome assembly GCA_943193695.1 of Acrobasis suavella. NCBI lineage: Eukaryota > Metazoa > Arthropoda > Insecta > Lepidoptera > Pyralidae > Acrobasis > Acrobasis suavella. The sequence continues at coordinate 1,589,271 of OW971939.1, forward strand.
TTAAGGGGGGCTCTTATACAACAAACGTGATTTTTTTTGCCGTTTTTTGCTCGATGTTAGTAACGGCAACAGGTAGACGTTTGAAATATTCACAGAATATTAAGTTGGATATTCACCTTAAAAATAAATAATTGAATTAAAATAATATAGATAATTAAGGGGGGCTCCCATACGATAAACGTGATTTTTTGCCGTTTTTATAGATAATGGTACGGAACTCTCTGTGCGCGAGTCCGACTCGCACTTGGAAAATTTTTAAAATACATTTTTTCTATCACAAAAGTCAAGTCGAACAGATTGACTCCTTTGGTATTCCGTTACTTCAATGTCTTATGTGATATGGAAACAATCTTGACTTGATGCTACAGCATCACCATACATGCCTGCCTCTTTTCTTTTTGGTTTCATTGAAATTTCTTAATGACTAGGCTACAGATACCAGGGACTTCAAATAATCGTGCAGTCAGCAGCGCCATAAGCGTCCAAACCAGCCAATTATGATGCGCATTACATCACGAACTCATAGATAGACCAAATAAATGCGCATCTTAAACCAGCCAGCCTGTACGCTCACGGCGGCGCTGACAGAACATTTTAAACTATTAGGTATAACGCAAGTCGCAACGACTAACGGGTCGCACAACTTAGCAATGCAAAGGATTGTATGAAGTCGCATGCTTCGCGCGTCACTACTGCGTGCGTCAGTGTGGGCTGAAATGAACGATTTCAAACATCCCTTTTGCTAATTATAAGGTCCTAATTATATTAGTTAGACCCTAAGACCTAGACATGTTAACTTTTTCCCCCAACTTCAACACATCACACACGATTACCTTTTTTATTACTTTTATTCTAACCTGCAACTAGCAACAAATTGTTCCTAGGCAATTCGTTCGATAAAACTTTTTATTTTTTCTTGGTAAGTGCACGCTCGGGGCCCCTAGTCAATGCGGGGGCCCTAGGCAGGTGCCTTGTTCGCCTTATGGATAATCCAGGACTGAATTCTAGAGATTTTGTACATATTTACGAAATGTTCACCACCAGTGGGTTGACTGGTAGAAAAGGCCTACCGCCTACGGCCTTAGGCACGAAATATAGCAAGCGCCCGGAATGCGCGCCCGGGCCGCTCGGTTAATTTATATGGAATAGTATGTAATGAAACATAGCAAGTGTTCGAGGCGCCGCGTTGCGCGTCATCCACTTGCTATGTTTCGTTACATACTGTTCTATACAATTTAACTGAGCGGCCCGGGCATCCCTATCTTTCGTGCCTTAAGTCGCTGATTACAAATTCATATCATAAAGTTAAATAAAAATAAATAAAAACTAAATTAAGAGACAGTGAGCAACTTGTATAAGGTAAGGTGGAGGAAATGAGCCAGCAGAGTAGAATTATAGTATACAAAGAAAATACAAGCTAAACAAAGCTTATAAACATCAATGAGGCCTCTCCAACCCTTCTGGTCAGCGTGGAGGGTGTTAGCCAAATCCTCTGGCTGCTCTGACCAAGTAGGGCTCTGGTAGTACAGAGAGGGTTGTGCTCCTGCATTGGAGACTAATAAAAACTGATGAAATTTAAAAAAATCTATTTTATTTTATAGGGTGGCAAATGAACAAGCAGGTCACCTGATGGTAAGTGATTACCGCTGCCTATTGACAACTGCAACACCAAGGGTGTAACAGAAGCATTGCTGGCCTTGCAGGAAGATATAAACTCGTTTTTTGAAGGTTTCAATGTCGTATCGGTCTGGGAACACTGTTGCAGGGAGTTGATTCCTCAATTCGGTCATACGTGGTAAAAAGTTCCTTTTAAATCATATGGTGATTGATTGAAAACTATCCAAGTGGTGAGGATGTAATTTGAATTTCAGGCGGGTCGTATATTGCGGTGGTGAAATTTTGCAGCAGGTATAAAGTATAACAATTCTTCAGAGCATTCCCCATTCAGTAATCAGACCTTTACAGGCACTTTAACGTGTCAATAAGTATAATTTTCATTGATGATGAAGATGCTACAAAGGCAGTTCAAAAAACTGCTACCGGTCTTAAAAACTAATATTCTTATTGCATAGTCACACTCTTGTCGGTGAAGTGCTTCCAATATTTGAGAGAGAAAGATGGGGCAAGATCAACACCTGTGCTGCCTCTGGTGTAAAGAGAAATATCCAAGAAACTGTGAAGTTTTAGATCACTATAGGCAGAATGGAATCCATGGAAGAGGCATGTTCACATTCTGTTTTCAAAGATATTGAACCTATGATGTATGTGATTTAAGCACTTGATATTTTTCACTTACCCACTTAAAATATATGAAGAATTTGAACTAAAAATATTACTTATTTGCTAACTTAAATAATCAATCACTACCTATGTATGTAAAATAAAAAATATGTATGCTAAAAATAAAATAAACAAACATCATACATCATCACTAATTTGGCGTCTTGACAATCTTGACATTGACATATACATACAATGACAAGTTATATGTTTTAATAAAGTAGACTTTAGAAACACCTCACACAAGGAAGAAAAAGCTGTTAAGTTTGAGTATAGATTACACCCGTAAAGTAAGAGTTCCGTTTGTGCTTAAATGTAAAGGATTGGATGCCAACTAAGTAAAATCGGTAAAAAGACAAGAAAGTTTCCAAAAAATCATTCTATTTCGGTATTTTGGCAGGTAAACGATGTAAAATCAATTAATTTCGACGTCCTCTTAGGCCTGATGCACTCTCTGAACATATCTCCTTCAGTCATTAACTGGTTTCATTCTTATCTACATGGTCGCCGGCAGCGAGTGCGCATTGAGAATGATTTTTCTTTTTGGTGCCACACGTCTTCTGGTGTACCACAAGGTGGTGTGCTATCCCCAATGTTATTCGCACTATTTATAAATTCCATAACTCTTCAGCTCCGCACTTCCTATCATTTATATGCAGATGATCTGCAAATTTACAGTCACGCAACATTGGATGATCTGCCTAATAGTATTAGCACAATTAACAGTGATTTGTCTCTAATATCTAACTGGAGCAAACCCATGGGCTTATAGTTAATCCTGCTAAAACGCAAGCCATAATAATAGGGAGTCGATGGTATATATCTCGAATAGATTGGCAGTCCTTACCACCCATTGTCTTTGATGGTGTTAAAGTAGACTATGGTAAGAAAGTAAAAAATCTTGGGGTATTCTTTGACAGAAATTTATCTTGGATTCCGCAAATTGCCGAAGTAAGTCGAAAGTTATTTGCGTCCGCTGCATCTCTTAGAAGACTCAAAAATTTCTTACCTGTTGCAACTAAAATTTCGCTTGCACAGTCATTACTTCTTCCCATCCTAGATTACGCCGACTCTTGCTACCTCAATATCACGGAGGAGCAATTGGATAAGCTTGACCACCTTCTAAACTTTTGTATTAGGTTTATATTTGGACTACGCAAATATGACCACGATTCCATCTTCCGTGCACAGCTCAAGTGGCTCCCAATCCGACTTCGACGTAACTATCACGTTCTCACACTTTTATACTCCGTACTTTTTATGCCATCTTCTCCTCCTTATCTAAAGGAGCGTTTTACGTTTCTCCATCAGGATAATAACCGTCCCACGCGGAGTATTAATGCCTTACGTTTAAACATTCCTATTCATTCGACCGGATTCTACTCCAAATCTTTTACAGTACAAGCTGTCTATCTCTGGAATGCTCTCCCTGTTGAAATTCGGACTGCTAAGACTAAAACAATCTTTAAAAATCGCTTCAGTGTTACTATATGTATTTATGTAAATATTTTTATGTATCATATAAGTATGTATTATTTATGCTTATGTATATATATATATATATTTATTATGTATTATATATGTGTGTATATGTATTTAGGTATATATTCATATGTAAGTGGGTAAAATAGAATTAGTACTGCGCCCACCTTGTTTCAAATAAATTTTTCCTCCACCCAAAGGTTGGCTGGAAGAGATTGCATTTATAGCGATAAGTCCGCCTTTGTGCCTATATTGTTTCTTGTTGTTTTGTAATTTTTGTGTGCCTATTATGGTGCAATAAAGTTGATTTGTATTTGTATTTGTAAAATTTCCATATATTCTTGGAAATCGTGAAAAATTTGTTTCATTTCGATTATGCGGTAGTAAAGAGCTGATTTCGGTAGAAATACCGAAAAATCGGTAGATTCTAGACCACTGACAATTAGTGACATTGACAATATGACATAAATTGACAAAAACCAAGTCAAAAAAAAAAATAAGGAAAGGAATGAATTGACGGAGTCTGTCCGTTATAAATTATTTTAGATAATTAATTTCGTAATTTCTTAATGTGGGATACAATAATTAAGTTGGACTTTATGAATTCTAGTTGTTAGTAAATTTAAGAGGATAGGTTAAGTGACCCAACTTATTGAAAGCCTCGAAATCGGTAAGATTTTTCAACACTCTCATGGATCTCTCATTAGGTATCTGATTTCTGCGGCGCTCTTGTTAGCTAAAAATAGCATCTGCATATGTGTGTGTGCCATAAAACATGCTTTAGCCGAAAACCACAAATCTTTAGTGTTGAATTAGTGAAATACATTTTAGGTAAAAAAGCTTAATTGTCTAGACCAGAGGTTCCCAAACTTATTTTGTCAAACGCCCACTTTAAAAACTCTGTTATTTTGTAGCGCCCCCCATTTTATTCACCATAAAAACCTGAATCACATGCCTGTAGTTTAATTCAACCTATATTCTAAACTAGACTTTTTTACAAGAGAGAGCAATAATAATACATACACCAGTACATTAGAGTATCTTTTATAAAAAATAACAATAATCAACATTGTTAATTTTAACCCTTAACACCACACGTGGGGGAGTAAACTCCCCCACCACTCACATTTTAGCAAATATTTTAAGTATTTTAAACGGACGCACTTGAGTTTTCGGGTATTCCCGGTGCCGCCCAAGATCTCGCTGGGAGTGGACGCGCTCCTGGCTACTGTGCCTAGTTTAAGAGGTACGAGTCGATGGGGGAGCCTAGTCCCCCACGAGTGTAAATAAGTTAGTTTATTTGTAGTTTCTTTTACATATTTATTTGTGTTTTTTTAGTTTAGTGGTGTACTATAAATAAAAATTTTAATCCCCAGCAGATAGTTAATCTGTTGAATGACTTTGATTCTGACGAAAACGTGAATGAGGGCATTTTGCCTGAACCATCATCGGATTTGAGTGAAGCGGAGTCTGAAATCAGTGATCACGATACCGAAAGTGAAGAAGAAGCAGAAAGTATCTCTGAAAACGAAGACTCAAGTGACAACGATGAACAAAGCTGAAACAGCAATGCTTATTATGGCAAAAACAGGTACAAATGGTCCAAAGTACCACCATCGCGATCACGGGTTGAGTTATTTTTGATATTTGCTAAGTACTATGTGCATTCCTCTTGTGATTTTAGACGTTTCAGTGTTTTTATAGATTTTAATGCATGTTTTGTAATTCATAAGATAAGAGTAACTACAAAAATGACTTGATTTATGTATTTGTTCCTAATTTTAAGTCACAACTGCTTTCTAAAGTAACCTCTTAAAATTTAACGTGTTTTTTGTAACTTTTTTTTGTCTGACATTAGTAATGTCTTTTTTTTTAGTTTAAAGTTATAAATAAAAACCGTATAATATTAAAATAATGTATTTTATTTGTTCTGTAAAAAAACCTGGTCTTGCGATAAAAAATGGCACTGATATAGGATTTTTCTTTTTGGGGGACCACGCTCCCCCACGTGTGTAGTTGCGTGGCTAGAAATAGCGTGTGGTGCTAAGGGTTAAATAAAAAAAATAGCAATAATAATACAATTTTACAATAATAAAGACCTCACCTGCGACACCTGCGAAACTTTAAAACACGAAATTTTTTTAGTTTTTGATTCCTTTAAGATATAAATAGCGTTGTGAACGCATTAAAATAATAAATATTAACATTTTTGTTTATATTTGTACAATAAAAAAGGATATAAATATGAACTAATAAATGGATGTTGTGTAGTAAGAGGATTTTAATTTCAGTGAATTTTAAAATATGAAATAGCTGAAGTTATAAATCACTCATTGCTTAAATCACATCAGCGCCCCCCAACTTTATTCTGGGCCCGTTACCGCCCCCCTTAAAGCCTCCAGCGCCCACAAGGGGGCGTTATCGCCCACTTTGGGAAAGACTGGTCTAGACTACAAAGCTACCAATACCTAACCAGATAAATTCTTCAAATTTGATTACATATAATAATATTAGTCATAGTAGTTTGATCATACTTGCTACTATTGAAACAATAAAAATGTTGACTGCATAAAAATAGATAAAACTTTTTTTTTTATTTCTCAGTACATAACATAACAGAATATAGTAGATTGTGCTACAAGGAGATAAGGTAATATTTTGTAGGCGAGGGCGCTACTTTGGATCCAGAGCGAAACGAAGGAATCCACAGTTGAATCACGAGCAGAGCCAGTGATTCTACGGTGGAATCCTGAGTGTAGCGAGGGATTCATGTATACCGCCCGAGATAAAAATATTACCGTACCTGAGTAGCACACTCTACTTTTCATCTCCATCTATGAGAAAAACTAGCATATATAAAACAGAATATAAAGAATGGTAGAACACCTACAATACCTAACAGAGTTAAACAGACAATTTTATACTAACCTTTGTTTGGTGTCGTTTTCATACAATAAATACTAAGATATATTTTTTTAAAGACCACCAACTTAAGATAAAATGTTCACTCATTACTTTGTTTGCGTGGTCCTTCATATCTTCTTATTTTTATAAGTAAACTTGATAACTATTCACTATTGGCTTAAACTCACGAAAAATTATTCACATTTACATTTCAATACAAATAACATAAAACTTCTGTAATTACTTGAATCAAAGGGAAAAATTGCACTTTTTAATTATACTTATTTCTTTTTCCGAAACAAAGAATATTTGACCTACATTCATCCATGTTGAAGAGGATATGTATTCCAAATTTATAAAATCACGAAGTCTGTGTCAATTATTTTTTATTTTAAAACAAAATTCTTCTTTTTTTTGCTGGACTGCCAGCATTATTTTTGATTTTACATAGATAACACTCGTGTTCTGTTTCCAAATTGGTTTTAATCCCTAGAGATCTTCTTTTTCACGTTTTAGACCCGAGAGAATAACCAGTAACTTTAGCTCCAAATGTCGTTTTCTGAGTAGATGAGATTAAAAGAATATTTACTCAGTCTTTTATTATTCAATTTGTTTCTGTATTACATGTACAGGGGGCCACATAGAAAAGTATACCACCAATAGAACAATTTTGTAGTACCTACCAAAAGTATAGAGGTAGTATACTTTTCTATGTGGCCCACTGTACAAGAATACATACTTCCTCAAACCAATATAATTATAAATACTTCGAAGCAAACTTGTTCCTGGTAAATAAGCGCTTGGCTATGGATAATGCCATTATTTTGTTTGTAGCTAGTACTGTTTATTGATTTGACCTGGCTTCCTATTAGATAGTCTAAATAGGTAATTATTTTAGCCTAATAGGTTAAATAGCCTAAATAGGTTATTATTGGTAAAAAAGATAAAAAGCTATGTACCTATATAAAAAAAATTACAGGTTCTTAATGCATAGCCTGGCCTGCCATGGCATCTCCAAACATCACGGTGGACGAAGTCCGTAAGATCCTCGGGGAAGTTATCGAGGCCCTGGAGTCCCCAGACTATGCCCCGAAGCTCGATGAGGCCAAGGAAGCAGCCGGCAATGAGATGCTGAAGATGATGCAGATTGTCTTCCCCATGGTGGTTCAAATTCAGATGGAGACTATCAAGAGACACGGCTTCAGTAATACCCGAGAAGGTTACTTTTTACAAGCTTTTATTTAACGTAATGTATTTTGTATGTTTAGGTCAAATCTAGTGACTAATTTTTCAACCTGTTATCTTCAATGGATTGAGCTGATATTTTGCATATTTACTTATGAGAGTCAAAATTGTAATGTAAGACGACCTTCGTGGCGTAGTGGTCACCATGCTAGTCCGCCACTCAGAGGTTCCGGGTTCGATCCCCGGTCAGGGCAAATTGGGAAACGGCCTTTTTCAAATTGTCCTGGATCTTGGGTGTTTATCTATATATGTATTTGTTATAAAGTATAGTATCGTTGAGTTAGTATCCCATAACACAAGTCTCGAACTTACTTTGGGGCTAGCGCAATCAGTGTAATTTGTCCCGATATATTTATTTATTTATTTAAAATACTCCACCAACAAGAACATTGTTCTTAAATACATTGATGATGGTGACAATACAATACTATGGCTTCAATAAGCTGTTCTGATGATGGAGCCGGGAGATCTTTAATAAAACTCAGTTACAAAACAACATAACCTCATTGAGTAGGACTCGTTGGATTTGTCTTGACAAACACAAAACTTTATGGTAGACAATGTCTAGGGTAGGTCGGTAGGATGGAAGATAGGAAGATGGTCGATGGAACTCATTTATAAAATGAGTTCCATCGACCATCAATTAATATACATATCCATGCCAAATTACAGCTTCTAGTACTAATAGTCGCTCAGTAAAACCGCAGACGGACAGACAGACATGGCAAAACTATAAGGGTGCCTTGGTTACTACGGAACCCTAAAAATGATATAAAAAAAACTTATGGTTTTCATGCTTCAGATAGCATGTTAGTCAAACATATTTATCTTTGGATATTAGTATCACTTGATTATTGACAATTTTTAAGCTATTGGTTGTTATGGTATGGCAGGTGTCATGAGGCAGCTAGGAAAATCTGACACCGATGTTGGTCTCTTACACACAAAAAACAATCATTTTTTCTTTGTGCTATTGTTTCTTCCACTTCATCTTAAGACGAAGTGGTAGCTACAGTGGCGCCCTCATTTGAAATAAATTCTTTAAAATTAAATATAGTGATATTCAAAAAATTTGATTTGTATAAATGTCTAGAAAGACCTTTAAACTATTTTATGAAAAACCTTTGAAATTATTACCAATAGTCCGTCTAGTTTTAAAACTGTTTTTCGCCAAAAGTGGCCACTTTTGGCGAAAAACAGTTTTAAAACCAGATGGACTACCAATATTACTTTCAAAGGTTATTCATAAAATAGTTTAAAGGTCTTCTTAGACATTCATACAAATCAAATTTTTAAATATCACCATAATAAATTTTGAAGAGTTTATTTCAAATGAGTGCGCCACTTTAGCTACCACTTCGTCTTAACATTAAAATGTCAGACTTTAAACTTATACAAGACTTACTACTGCAAATCCTTTTGTATTAGGGTTTAAAATATTATGAATATAATCGGTACGAGGCGGACTCGCGCACTTAGGGGGCTACCAGAATTTTAAATTTTTTTAAGTTTTTGTGGTACGGATCCTTTATTTGCTACTTGAATTTTTCGGGGTCCAGTGCTGCCCCCATTTGAAATAAATCATTTGAAAAGAAACGGAGATATCATTTAAAATTTGGTCTTGATCAGATTCTGGATAACCCTTCAAACTATTTTATGAACTACTGTTTACATTTTAAAGTGAGAACGTGAAGCTTTTATACGCACTCACGCCAAAAGTGGCCGTTTTTCGCAATTGTGCGTAGAAAAGCTTCATGTTCCCACTTTAAACTGTAAACAGTAGTTTATAAAATTCAGGTAACAAATTAAGGTGCGCTACCACACTAAATTTAAAAAATAATGTTGTATTTTAACCCCACTTAATAAAATATAATTCGGTTTTTAGTATTTGTTGTTATAGCGGCGAAATACATGATCTGTAAAAATTTCAACTCTCTAACTATCACGGTTCTAAAGGTACAGCCTGGTGACAGACAGACAGTGGAGTCTCAGCAATAGGGTCTTTTTTACACTTTGAGTACAGAACCGTGAAATTAATACTTATATTTATTTTAATAAATTTCTAGGCATTGTTCAGTTCACCCAGCTGGTCCGCGAAATGGAGAGTGACACCGAAGTAGCCCGCCTGCACTCGCGGATCCGCAGCCACTATCTGCCGCCCGTGTCCATCAGCTCCAACGTGGACACTTCTTTGTAAGCTGGTGAGTCTATCAATAAACATGACAACTAGTCTTTATACCTTTTATACTAAAATAATATTTAAACTAGTTTATTTGCCAGATAAATTAATAAAGCCCATATTTTTTTCTTTTTTTTTTCGAGTGTGTAAGTGGCCAACACTGGTGTCAGATTTTTCAGGCTGCCTAAAGGCATCTGACATAACTTGTCGACTGCCATACAATGATGACAGCCGGGACCAACGGCTTATACGTGCATTCCGACGCACGGAGGAGCTCTAGAAATTTTTGTGCCACTTGTGCTCACCCATCCAAGTGCGGATCACGCCAGGTGTCGCTTTACTTGCGAAAGCGCTAGTAATGCGCACTCCCGTCGGGCCACCGAGCTCTTCCCCTAAAGCCCCTGACTTAGATTCATATTTAAGCGCCATCTAGTAATGGATAGAGGAACTTCATAGTGAAATTTTGCGATAACCCCCATTTACTTTTAAATGGCTGAACCGATTTCATCAAACATAGCTAAGAACCACCGCAAGGGATCTTGCTTTCACGAAAAAAACACCGCATCGAAATCGGTTCATCCGTTTATTAACGCTATGATGCCACAGACAGACAGACCTCAACATCAAACTTATAACAGCCCTCTTTTTTGTCGTAGCCGTAGGTTAAAGAATGACCTTCAATAGAGACAAATTTATGTGACATTGAATAAAAAAAAATTATTAGAGGTTTGAGTCTATGTTCTTGTTATATACGTGGGGCGCACTATAAGTTTCCGGAATGAATATGAAAAAATACTATTAAAGGTACAAAATTAATTTCTTGTTTTTCAAAATAATCTCCCTTGGCGTCTATGCACTTTTTCATTCGATGAAACCAGTTTTGAAAACTTTTGTGCCACTCCTCTGTGGTGACCTCTGAAACGTGTTTTTCATACTCCTCGACAGCCTCTTCTGGTGATGAAAATCGTTGACCGCGTAATTGGTTCTTAATTTTTGGGAACAGAAAAAAGTCACAAGGTGCCAGGTCGGGACTGTATGCAGGATGACTCATGAGTTCTACATTTTTCGCCTTCAAAAAGTCGTTTGTCTGTCTGGCCGTGTGAGAACTAGCATTGTCGTGGTGCAGGATAATACGGCGTTTACGGTTATTTTTACGGAGTTCGTCAATAACTTCCGGCAAACAAATGGTCGTGTACCAGTCACTATTCACTGTACGACGATTCTCTAAAGCAACAGTAGCCACGTGTCCAGTTTTATTAAAAAAAGAAGCAATCATCCGCTTAGATGCACTTTTCACGCGCGCCACTTTGGTTGGTTTCGGCTCATCTTGAAAGACCCATACGCTCGATTGCTGCTTTGTTTTGGGATCGTAGCAATAAATCCATGTTTTGTCACCTGTTACTATGTCCCACACCAAATTTGACGCACCTTCGTTGAATCTGGTAAGCATGGCACTGCACCAAGTGACGCGGTCCGTTTTTTGAGCCTCGGTCAAGTTGTGTGGGATCCACCGCGAGCACAGCTTTCTCACACCCAAATGTTTGTGTAGGATTAATTGTATTTGACTCATGCCTATTTCTAAGGATGCGCGAATTTCATGGTAGGTCACATGCCTGTCTGTTTCAATCATACGGCGCACAGCATCGATGTTTTTGTTGGTCACAGCGGTGGACGGCCGACCATCGCGAGATTCGTCACTGAGATTGATACGACCACGCTTGAATTCTGCAAACCAGCTATAAACAATTGTCTTGCATGGTGCTTCATTGCCAAAAGCTGTTTCAAGCCGAGCGATGCTCTGTTGAGCTGTCAAATTACACTTAAAATCGTAGAAAATCATACTACGAAAATTTTCCCGAGTTAAATCCATGTTGATGCAGACACACAATTTTTTAAATGGCGCCACAAGGTAAAAACAAAAGACAGTCAGATGAAACAAACTGCATTCTACAGCCAAAGAGTTCTATTTTCAAATGTTGCAATAAATTTTTAAATATTGTTTATGTAAGTGGCCAGTTCCGGAAACTTATAGTGCGCCCTATGTATACACGACCTGCTACACCAATGCCCCTAGCGCTGCAGTTGTGTGTATTAACTACTAAACCTCTTTTTTGGAAGTTGGTTAAAATTGTACTAGAAATTAAGCGTCTGCTGGCACTACAGGATTTTTTTCGTATGAACACTTGCTGGTCAAAAGGTTAAATATCCTCCTATCCTTACAATATTTAGGCTCCTACGCCTACGTGCTTCGTAAGGCACGTTAATTTACTTAAATTAATTTCACTGTCTTATTGTTGTCAACATGACCTCATAATCATAACTCATTGTTTCATGCAATATTGGTGTTGAACACGAGGTTTTGCATAAAACTTGACTTTTGACTTCGGTACTAGGGAAAACGGTAGGTGTGTTAGGTAGTTTGTATCCGAAGCGAGACTGTATTAACGCTTGCTCTCGTAAATGAAGAGCTAATTATCAGTGAGCACACACTGCGATAAGATAGTGTGTGTAGAGTAGTGCGCCGGGATTGAAGGTAAGGAGATCTAATGGTCGTGGCCGCGATGGCGATAAACTCTTTAAGACTATACCTCTTTATTTGCTTAATGGATAGGTGCCCACAAGTGGTATAAAACTCCTCGAGATCCTCCTATGTCAGATGCCTTTAGGCAACTTGAAAAATCTGACACCAGAGTGTTGGCAACTTACATACAGGAAATAAAAGACTCTTCTTTCGTCAGAGACATCGAAGTTAGATTCTTCAAAAAGCTAGTTCATTCAATTCGTAAAACTACATACAGGAAATAATTTTTCAAAACTAAAAACCGACTTCACCCCCAAACTACACAACCGATTTTGATAAAATTTCCATGGTACCACCTGGAAAGTATACCCTATCAAACAAAAAAAGAATTTTTTCAAATCGGTCCAGGCGTCTTTGAATAATCGATGAACATACATAGAAAAATAATAAAGGATCGCGACGAATTGATAACCTTCTCTTTTTTTGGAAGTCGGTTAATAAAAGGGTCTTCTTTCGTCAGAGACATCAAAGTTAGATTCTTCAAAAAGCTAGTTCATTCTATTCGTAAAACTCCTTTTTTTGTTTTTCTATTTGGATCTCTATATTTTTTTATGAAACTTCTGCCATTAAAATATAAAGGCTGGTTTGGTCCGCCGTTGTCAATTTATTATTTATATTTTTATTGCATCTAATTGTGTGTTTTCATAGTATTGTAAACAAACAAATATATGATGTTAAAAGTTCATCCTCCTATTCTTCGTTTGTTAACTTCAGAAGTCACTCATCAAAGTATTGGTGTAAATAAGAAGATGCATTACTATATCCCATTCCTATTTCTCCAATTTTAAATAACGAAATTTAAAAAATAATTTCCCTTTTCTTTTTTACAGCAACCAGTGATATTGATGTCAAGAATCTCATGAACTTTGTGCAAGATGAGACGCAGAAAGTACAAAGTGCTGTTGTGTCCGTGTGTTCTGCTCGTGTGTACGCTGTACTACTTCTTCAGCGTCGGGGACTACCTCTACTCCCGCAGCTTTGACCAGGAGTTCGACTACCCCCTCAACATCGACATCAAACCAGTCGTTAAAAAAGTCATCTCCGGTAGAAAGCCCACCGTCAAACCTATCAACTATTACCCCTACAGATTCCTTACAAACTCAGGAAAATGCAATACCATAGAGAAACTAGACTTGTTCATAGTGGTCAAGTCCGCCATGATGAACTTCGGCCATAGGGCTGCTGTGAGACAAACTTACGGACAAGAAAATCTCATACCCGGACGGATCATAAAAACTCTATTTTTCTTAGGGATCGATGGAAAGCCCAAAGGGGAGACGCAGAAACATATAGACGAAGAGATGGCGAGACATAAAGATATAATACAGATAGATTTCCATGACAATTACTACAATAACACCATAAAGACTATGATGTCGTTCCGGTGGCTCTACGAGCATTGTTCTACGGCAGATTTTTACTTATTCACAGACGATGACATGTACATATCCATCAATAATCTTATAGACTACGTTCACGACCAGTCTTCGTTGAAGACAGGTAGAGATGGTAACATCTTAAGTACTCAGACAACGGAGGAAGGTCAGGAGGGACATTTATATGCAGGATATGTCTTTCAATCAGGTCCTCAAAGGTTCAAGAGTAGTAAATGGAGGGTACCTCTCGATGAGTACCCCTGGGACCGTTGGCCTCCGTATGTCACCGCTGGAGCGTACGTTATATCAAATAAATCTATGAAATATTTGTACGTAGGTAGCTTATTTGTCAAGCATTTTAGATTTGATGATATTTACTTAGGTATTGTGGCGAAGAAGGTCGGCATTTTGGTGAAGCACTGCCCTCAATTCTTCTTCTACAAGAAGAGGTATAGTAAGAATGGGTATCGGGAGGTTATAGCGTCTCATGGCTATAATGATCACGATGAACTGATTAGAGTGTGGAATGAACAGAATGTTATTGTATGAACTAGGATGAAGTGCGTTTGTTTGCTTATTAAACAGGGTGGAATTGAATTCGTTGGCATCCTTTTAAGTATCTACTATACATGATACAAAGTTATTTAAGACTAATTAAACGTCAATCAAACGTCGACATTTTAGTATTTAAGAATACCTTTAAACTTGCGTTAGACTCTTTGACAGACACCATTACTGCAATTAAAAATAAAAACTAAAAGTCAAAAACTCCCGGATAAGAAATAAATTTTAATAGTATCAATTTCGTGGCATTGTCGTAGATTATGGAGTACCTTTCGTTCGTTGCCCTCAAGCAGTCGCGTGACACCGCCGTTCTCTCCCCGACTTTAAACCTATGCCGCGTAAAGTCTACTTTTGTATGCTGGCCGGCCGCTCCATAGCTGCGAGTGTCCCTAACTAACGCTGAGGTTATACCGTGCATAGAACTGTACGCACGCGCGGCGTATAACATTTTGTTAGATTTTTTTTTCTTACTTTTTGATCCTTTTTAATTACTAAATTAATTGCAGTATTGTTACCATACAAAATATTCTCTATGTGAATATGTTAATAAGTTAAATTAATGCCAATGATTTCAATTGCTTCCTTTATATGGATCTATGTATATATCCTGTATGGTATCTATTTTTGAATCCTTACCAAACACTGTTTTGAATTTCAGAATGTTATATCCAGTGAATGTTAAGAACGTATACGAGTAGGTACTCTTAATGAGATTTTTTAATAGATTTTCTATGAAATTATGATTACCTTGTTTTATGTATCTGTTACATCTACATTCGTAATAAAATTATATATTATGTAATGAGGAAAAACCAAAAGCGGAAATATGTTAAAAAGTGCGAGTATTACGGAAGTATTCTAATGAATTAGGTAGTATTTATGTGATGAAGAAGCTATTTAATGATTCATTCTTTAATTCAAAGACTTAAGTATCAAGTTAGTCCCATATTAATTTGGTGAAGATATGATGAAGAACTTGGATAAGGAACAAACTCCTGAAAGTAATAGAAATATTTTTTTTTGTATAAAAACTTAATTATTTTGTGATGAGATACACCTATTTCTTATTAGAATTAGTCATCCATAGATAGACAAGGTTCGATGTTGCGTCAAGCGGAACATGGCTCGTCTCTATTACACATAGCTAGTAGTAGACTGGATTCTTTCTCTCTCTCTCAGCGTGTTCTCGATTGTATTCTTAGTTGTGTCGCACTCCGCACGAAGTATGCTACACAAAAAATAACGTAGTTTATGTATCGCCGTCTACTCCAGGCCGATACTTTTAACATATTTCGTTTGTTCCCGAAAATATTTCAACGAATGCAGCTTAGGGGCGGTAAGAAATGAATAAAATTGCTTAATGGCGGCAAATGTGTGAATCCGCCACTACTCCCTACCAGAAACAGACTTACATGCTCCACTTGACGGTTTGTGCTCTAAGATCTATTAGTAGATAAAATAAAGTATTACAATGGACACAAATAAATTGAACCAAAATGGCGGTCGTCGGCGCATTATTTGTACCTGCGCCGATAACCGCCATTTTGGTTCAACCTACGTGCCGGGAATTTGTACAAAAATGCTTTGAAGTCCGCCATTTTTGTTCAACTTATTTGTGTCGCATTGTACTTTTATGAAATGCATTTTGCTTACTAGTTGTAGTTTTTTAACATTACATCACAGTTGCAAAGCTATATTTTATTTGCAGCAGAATTATATTTGTAGAATGGAATTTATGATTTATACTTACAGAATTCCAGGGCAATATTTTCGTTACACAAATAGAAACACAATCTTTACAACGCTTTTATTGTTCAACCAATATCAACATTTGTATAGTTAAGTTTTTTTTATAAATTGTCAATAAAGATATATGTAACTGCTGTATATAACATACTTTGTTGTATTATGTGATAAATAAACAATTGCGATAAAAAATTGATTTTGGCACTTTTTCATCTACTGTACAATGTGTTTGGACATTAACTACCGATAATTTAAAGACATACTGTCATCATCTATACAAACAACTTTGACCAAGGGAAAACTTACGAAATAACAAAAAAAAAATAAGGTGCAGATTTTGTTTTTGAGATTTCATAATTTTTCCCTTAGTAAAAGTTGTTTGTATAGATGACGATAGCATGTCCTTAAATTATCCGTAGTTCATGTCCAAACACATTGTATACAAATTACGTTTTAAATCGGATGAAGACTAATGGTATACTATTTTTTCTTTTCTTTGATTAGCAAATAATGAAGATACAGCGCTTTTAAATTTCGCGTGACGTCACGATCAGCTACGATTTTTAACCAAAGGTGACGTAAATCACCCCGAAACTTCGAAGCGCTGTATCTTTGTGAATTTTTACTACTTTGCTAAACGAGAGCTGCCAAACGATGGGTCCTTTAGTTTTGGATAATCTAGACGGACTAAATAAAATAGTAAGTATATTTTTATCCAGCCCACACCCCTATTTTATTTTGCTAGAATTAATTACATACTTTTATTTATGCTTGGAAATATTTTGAAATACGTAAGAGAATCGATTGTATAGGTCTCAACTGTGTCAGGCAGGACCACGCGACGTTTTCAGTCTATTTCTGTCACAAACTATACGTGCGAAAGAGATAGCAGAATAAGTCGCGTATTGCCGAGTCTCTGTCGTGCGAAGAGTTTGTGAAAGATTAATTGAACACTTCTCGTAGTCCCGCTTGATGCAGTTTACGCCCTATGAGTCAACAACCAAGTAAGTGGACATGGCGCCATAGAACGTATGTTTTAATGTGTTATGGGCGGGCGGGTACAATATTAAACAAGTGATTTTTAATAAAATATTTTTCAAAACAAGCTATCATTTCTAAAACAATGAACTTCAAAGTTTAAAATGCTCCTTGAAACGATCAAACGAACCCAAATTCGATGGGGTTGCGTCGTTTTATTACAGAGTTCTTATGGCCACCTTCCGACTCCATGTCATCATAGTATTGCACTGTCACGCGATATACGTATGCATGCAAAATTTCAGCTCAATCGGAAACCGGGAAGTGGGTCAAATTTAACACTTTCACCGCGAGACTTTATATCAGTTGCAGTGGCTCCAGCGCGAGGGGTATGAAATCTTAAATAAAATCTACAACCAAAAAGGGATGTGGATACTTAAGTTATGTGCAATACGAGCAGTTTTTTTTTGTCGGAAATATCCTACGCTCGCGGAATGTTTGTCGGATAAAACCGACGTTCGCGGAGAAAGGGTTAACTTGCAATATTTAATTACAGACAGACAACGGGACAAGTGAAACTAAATAAAAGCTTGTAGTTTAGTTCTGTTTTTCCGCAGCATGGCGAGTTCCACTAACTTTTTTGTTAGCCTTCACATATAGAAACGTATTCCATACTAAGTATATGAACTGTGTATAATTGTATCTAACTTTAATTTAGCTTACCGTTTAGCTTAGCGCAAAAATGCAACTGACTTAAGATGAGGCAATATTTTTGTTAGGGGACGCTACAAATTACGTGAGGTTATTTTGGCGAATTTCTCGACCATGAACAATTTTAGCGGAAATTACATGATATTTACTGAGACAACTTTTCCCCCACGCAAGGTTATATTGCCTTTGTTATATCCCCGTTAAACGCCTCACGTAAATTTCAGACGCCTTTATGTTATGTGCGGTGAGTATACACTCAAATGTTGAAAATTATCACAGTACAATGGTAACTTGATACACTTTTACAATAAAACTAACTTACACACGGAACAGAGAAACTTACTTGACTAGGAAAAGTGGAGAAAACAAATAACATAAAATAATTAAAACCTACCAGCAACTATACTATACGTATGTTCGTGTCAATTTATGTGGCAAAAGCCATACGCAACGTCGTTCGTATTCGAACTATCAAGAAAGCTAGTCTTAAACAAATTATTGAGCATTTTACAATACATTACATACATTTTAACATTTTTTTCCTGTGTCTTCATGAAAAAAAATACAACTTTTTCTTTTAAAAAGTGAGTCTGGCAATGAAAGCCTTACCTTGAATACAAGCTATGCATTTGTTTTTACACAATATTTGTTTTTTCAACATTCAATTTTTTTGTCATGGAATCCTCTTTCCTTGGTCCCCCATAATTCAATGGTAGACCCCATGCGGTCTTTCTCAAAAGAAAGTGGAGAAAGAGTAAGGAGGACTATGTAGTGCAATAGCATGAAAAAGTGGTATCACTGACAAGTAATTAAGTAAAGTTGATTTTCGTGTCTGGCTACCCCGATAACTCTGAAGTGGGTGACCCCAAGTGGACGAAACCAATAACTAATAACTTCTTGGTTCCCCGTTTAGCATCAATCCCCTTAAAGACATGCGTGATCTGCATGATGGCCAGCCACAGCGCCTCGTCGCCGATCTCACGGTGCAGCCTGAAGCAGAGCGTCTTGCTATTGAACTCTATGGTCTTATCCATTATATCGACCTCTACAACAGTTTAAATGGTGGTGTATTTTGACTGATAAGGAGATGATGAGGACTAAGCTGTTGTTAGCCTTGCACTGAAACGCTATATATTATAGTAATTGGTCTACGTGGTAACTTAGATAGTTAAGTTTTAGACTGCCTCTTCGATGACTACAAAGTGGGGTCCCCCAAGTGAAAGAAACCAATAACTAATTACTTGGTTTACTGTTTCGCGTCAATCTTCTGGAAGACATACGTGATCTTCATGACGGCCAGTCACAGCGCCTCGTCGCCGATCTCGCAGAACGTCTTGCGGTTGAACTCTATGGTCTTGACCATAATATCTACCACTATAATTTTATCGGAGATTTATTTTGACTGATAAGAGCAATGATTGCTACGCTATATATTATAGTAATTAGTCTGTGTGTAGGTATAGTTGTTTTAGTGACTGCTTCCTCAATGAACTACAAAGTGGGGGACCCCAAGTGGACAAAACCAATAACGAATTACTTCTTGGTTCCTTGTTTAGCGTCAATCTCCTTGAAGACATACGTGATCTTCATGATGGCCAGCCACAACGCCTCATCGCCGATCTCGCGATGCAGCGTGAAGCGGAGCGTCTTGCTGTTGAACTCTATCGCCTTCACTATCACTCCCTCGTCATTGGGCGTCTTGCAGTCACCCTGTAGGTCAATCGAAACGCATAAACGCATTAATGGTCTGGGAATAAAGAAAAAGCTTTGTATGTACCAGCCGCAGAATATACAGCAGATTTTTACCCATGCTGACAGTACTGATGGAGGTAATGGGCAAGGGACAAAATTTAAAAAAAACACCTGAAACTTTTTCTTGTGTCAGGAATAACATTCCTATTTATCGTGAATAATATAATATAATTTTTTTTCGGTCCAGTAAATTAATAATAAAAAATAAATATGTTAATCGCATTTTCGTACACCAGTCATCTTAACGACGCCATTTCTTTTCCTATCTGTGATATGACTTTTTTTTAATAATCCGACGAAACTAACACTAGAAAAAGTTTCAGGCGTTTTTAAAATTTTCATCTCTTTCAATTCCCCAATAATGAACGAAAATCAGAAGAATAGGCGATGCGACTATAAAAATAGAAACTCGTCACTTTTTAATCGGTATCCCCACCTATTACTAACCTACCCAGCTTCTACTATTAGGAGCACCTATGCTGCACGTGGTATTTGGGTTGTATTGCAAAAATGAAAAGTATTTGCCCAAGACAATATCAATTTAAAAAAAATATATTAAAACTAGCTTTTGCTCGCGGCTTCGCTCGCGTAGCGGTGTAATTTATCAAAATTCTTTCTTAGGGGATGCCTACGTCATAGTAGCTTTATGCATGCAAAGTCTCAGCCCGATCGGTTTAAAATTGACAAAGTTTCATACAAACTTTCATCCTCTTTTTTATCCCCTTGGGGGTAGAATTGATCAAAATCCTTTCTTAGCGGATGCTTACGTCATAACATCTACCTGCATGCCAAATTTCAGCCCGATCCGTCCAGTGGTTTGGGCTGTGCGTTGATAGATCACTATGTCAGTCAGTCAGTCACCTTTGAGTTATATATATTTAGATAGAAGACTACCTGAGTTTCAGCTAGACAGACTTGCGCCAACCGTTGGACGACCAGGTTGGCAACGACGGGGATCTCTGCGGGGATTCGGACTAACACGATGTTTGTGTGCACGCTCGCGGGGTCCACTTGGAAGGTCTTCAGGAATAGGCCTTCGATTACTGTGACGGAAAAATATGGTCCACATTATTATAACGATCATAACAATTTTATTCATTAAAAGTCACGAAATGTCACAATAATACAGGGGGGTAAAGTGAGATGATTTTCGAACGAGTGGACAAGCGCGGATCCGCATGGCCACGATGGCCACAATTCTGACAGATTTGTGACGTCACACTTTCACGGTGTATTAAATTCTAGGGGGGGTTGGAAATAACAGGCTGGAACCATGCCTGGGCGGTCCAGTGGTCAAGGCGTTCGCCTTGTGATCCGGAAGTCATCGGTACTTTGTGAAAAGTTGTTTCCAGTCTGGTTAGAATATTGCAGGCTTGAATAATCTTATTATCCGAAAAGAAAGATGATTTCGTGTTTCGGACACGTATAAACTGTGGGTCCCGAACGTCATCTAGCGTTTGTTTATCAAATTATCCAAGGATTGGTTCTGGTTTATCCTTTGGGTTGCGGAAGTCAGACGGCAGTCGCTCTGTGTAAAATAAAAACCAGTAACATCGTCACATCTCCTTGGTTAGGAAGCAGACCCGGGGCTCTGAAGCGTTACTGCTGAGGATGCAACCGGGAAAATACGTTCGGATGATGATGATAAACTGCGCCGCGCTTGGGGGGGGGGGGGTAAATGAAAAAAACGTGAGCGTGGAGCATTGACCTTTGGCCAGGATCTGCGCCCGCTTGTGGTCTAGGGCCAGCAGCGGCCGGCCCTCGCCCAGCGCCACCACGGCCGCGGCCGCCAGCACGCCCGCCTGCCGCATGCCGCCGCCCACCATCTTGCGGAGCCGCCGGGCCCTGGACACAAAGTGCACCGGGTATTGCGGGCAGAAGCTGCTGCTACTGAACGTATACGTTTTCTTATAATTTAGGCATGCATACCCATTGGCTTATAAAATAATTCTCTTCCCTCGTCACTAGATGGCGCTATATTAATAATAACTACTATATAAAAATAAAGATATTATTTAAATAAAGAAGTACTTTAAATTAAATATGACTTATATGAATGCAAATATTTTTATAGCATATTCAACACTTACTTTGTCACTTTTTTGCTAGTCGTGAGTTGCTGCTATCTCTGTGAGAGCAGCTGATACTAATTTCGCCTACTAGTTTTGCCTACTTAAGGGCCCTCCAATAATTCATGCAAACTATTTACGGCCGCCCCCACCCACTATTATGTGTCTATGAATTTAGTCAGTCTTGACTTACTGCTCAATGAAGTGGTAAGAGCCGACCAGCGCGGACCCCACCGGCGCTGACAGGCCCTTGCTGAAGCACACCGAGACACTCGCGCAGTCCCGGACGATCCTACTGACTTTCTCCCCGCTCTGCTCCACGGCGTTAAAGAGCCGAGCGCCGTCCATATGGATAGGGATGGAATGCCTCTTACAGAGCTCAGACAGCTCATCGATCCATTTTAGAGGGAGTACCTGGTGCAGATAATTTAAGACTAGAATTAAACTGTTGACTCAAAGCCTTGCGTCGTACTGAACAAAGAGTCACGATGCGATGCGGCGACGCAACGTACACTCGAGTAAGGGTGGGGGGAGGATTTACTCATTGGATTTGTTGTGACAGCGCTTGTGTGGCCGGCAATGCGTCAACATTCTTTGACTTTTATTACTAATTAATTAAAGTTAAATTAGAATGTTCCACGTCGTCCAAAATTAGCTTTTAACGGCATCACCTGCAGGTTGACTGAATTACTTAAAATTTTGTAATAAAGTTATATCTCACCAAAAACATGCCATGTTTAAAAGGGGGCCAAGTTCCCATCGGCTAGTTGTTCGCCTAAAAAAGGATTGAAATCCAATCTAATGCCAAGTTTAGATGCACTTTAAAATCGATCATAATTAATCATCTTCATCAACAGCCTGATCCACTGGTAAACATTTGCCATTCCCAAGACTCGCCATCACACCCAGTCCTCCGCCTTCCGCATCCAGCCACTACCCGCCACCTTATTCACATCAACGGTCCATTTGGCCGAAATTCACTTTACCATACACCCAACTTAAAATATGGCATAGTTGTGAAAATACGAAGGTACTTGATTATAAATATCTAAAATTATAATACTTCTAAATTTGAACTTGGCAGGTTTTCGTGCTGTACGTAACACTTGATTAATTTTATAATTAAATTTATTATTTATATAATTAAATTAACCTGCGAAGATCAAATATTATGATCGATTTTAAAGTGCATCTAAACTTGGCATTGGATTGGATTTCAACCCTTTTTTAGGCGAACAACTAGCCGATAGGAACTTGGCCCCCTTTTTACAGGCATGTTTTTGGTGGGATTTCAATACTTTTTTTCAAGAAATCGTACCTATTTTTTTTTCTTTTTGTGCCACGCCCGCAGCCAATGTTAACCTTAGAAGTCATTTTGCTACACAGTGTGCATTATGTATACATGACAATATTTTATACCCCTTCTCCCTCCCCTCCTCCTCCCCCCTCCTAATCGTATTCTCATTGTATTACTGGTTCATAATTTTTTTTATTAAAAATTCGATATTCGATTGAGCCAACTTACGCTTGACCAATTTCTTAAATTTTTTAATTTTTTGTTAATCTACATATAAAACACGACCTGCTTGCCAAATTTCATAACGCTAGGACAATTGTAAGTGGCCTAGAGGTTTTGATTACCGGTCAGTGAGTCAGTCAGTCAGTGCCAAAATTAACTATTTTCACAGTGTCATATTTCACGATCTACTTAAGCTATACGTCACGAGGGGCGCACTATAAGTTTCCGGAATGAATATGAAAAAATACTATTAAAGGTACAAAATTAATTTATTGTTTTTCAAAATAATCTCCCTTGGCGTCTATGCACTTTTTCATTCGATGAAACCAGTTTTGAAAACTTTTGTGCCACTCCTCTGTGGTGACCTCTAAAACGTGTTTTTCATACTCCTCGACAGCCTCTTCTGGTGATGAAAATCGTTGACCGCGTAATTGGTTCTTAATTTTTGGGAACAGAAAAAAGTCACAAGGTGCCAGATCGGGACTGTATGCAGGATGACTCATGAGTTCTACATTTTTCGCCTTTAAAAAGTCGTTTGTCTGTCTGGCCGTGTGAGAACTAGCATTGTCGTGGTGCAGGATGATACGGAGTTTACGGTTATTTTTACGGAGTTCGTCAATAACTTCCGGCAAACAAATGGTCGTGTACCAGTCAATAGTAAAGCAACAGTAGCCACGTGTCCAGTTTTATTAAAAAAAGAAGCAATCATCCGCTTAGATGCACTTTTCACGCGCCCCACTTTGGTTGGTTTCGGCTCATCTTGAAAGACCCATACGCTCGATTGCTGCTTTGTTTTGGGATCGTAGCAATAAATCCATGTTTCGTCACCTGTTACTATGTCCCACACCAAATTTGACGCACCTTCGTTGAATCTGGTAAGCATGGCACTGCACCAAGTGACGCGGTCCGTTTTTTGAGCCTCGGTCAAGTTGTGTGGGATCCACCGCGAGCACAGCTTTCTCACACCCAAATGTTTGTGTAGGATTAATTGTATTTGACTCATGCCTATTTCTAAGGATGCGCGAATTTCATGGTAGGTCACATGCCTGTCTGTTTCAATCATACGGCGCACAGCATCGATGTTTTTGTGAGTCACAGCGGTGGACGGCCGACCATCGCGAGATTCGTCACTGAGATTGATACGACCACGCTTGAATTCTGCAAACCAGCTATAAACAGTTGTCTTGCATGGTGCTTCATTGCCAAAAGCTGTTTCAAGCCGAGCGATGCTCTGTTGAGCTGTCAAATTACACTTAAAATCGTAGAAAATCATACTACGAAAATTTTCCCGAGTTAAATCCATGTTGATGCAGACACACAATTTTTTAAATGGCGCCACAAGGTAAAAACAAAAGACAGTCAGATAAAACAAACTGCATTCTACAGCCAAAGAGTTCTATTTTCAAATGTTGCAATAAATTTTTAAATATTGTTTATGTAAGTGGCCAGTTCCGGAAACTTATAGTGCGCCCTATGTATCTATGAAATTGGGCATACCGCTTTAGTACTACGTTGGGGAAAAAGTCTTTTCGCATATAGTATGTATGAACTTGTAATAAAACCACTTTGGCTATACTATTTGCACCTGGCTGGTTTTGGTATCATTTAAATGTTTAAATTTTAAAGAAGATAATTCCAAATTCAAATTAGGAAAATGCGTGATTTTCATTTGTTTTTCTTACCGTCAAGATGAGTGAATCTAATGAAGAAATTAGATACATTTTAAAATTTTACTACCCAAAAAGGTAAAAATGCAAAAAAGCCGCAAAAAATTTGCGATGTTTATGTGCAGTGTCAGTGAGAGTAGCACAAATTTGGTTTAAGCGTTTTCAATCCGGAAATTTTGATGTCAAAGATGCACGTCGCTCTGGTCGCCCTGTTACGGATAAAATGGATGCTATTTCTGAAAAAGTGGAGCAAGATCGGCATATCAGTAGTTACGACGTAGCTGAAGAACTAGGAATTGACCATAAAACAGTTTTGGCGCATTTGAAAAAAAATGGGTACACAAAAAAGCTCGATATTTGGGTACCTCACGAGCTCACTGAAAGAAACCTAATGAACCGTGTACTCATTGTGATTCTTTATTACGACGTAATGAGACCGAACCATTTTTGAAGAAATTGATAACTGGTGATGAAAAGTGGATCACGCACGATAAGAACGTGCGAAAAAGGTCATGGTCAAAGGCCGGTCAGGCTTCACAGACTGTGGCGAAACCCGGGTTAACTCGCAACAAGGTGATGCTGTGTGTGTGGTGGGATTGGAAGGGCATTATTCATTATGAGCTGTTTCCACCAGGCAGGACCATCGATTCAGAACTCTACTGCTAACAACTGATAACATTAAAGCAAGAAGTTGAGAGAAAGCGGCCGGAATTAATCAACAGAAGGCGTGTGGTTTTTCATCATGATAACCTCACACATCTTTAACCACTCAGTAAAAATTAAGAGAGTTTGGCTGGGAGGTTCAGATTTCCACCTGTTTCGGTGTCTTCAGAATTCTTTAGGCAGTGTCAGGTTAACATCACGAGAGGACTGCCAAAACTACTTGACGCAGTTTTTTGATCAGAAGCCCAAAAATTTCTATAGCAATGGGATCATGTCCTTACCTATAAGATGGCAAAAAGTTATCGAACAAAATGATACCTACATACTTTAGTTAAATATAAATAAACTATATTAAAAAATGTTTTGAATTTTAATATAAAATGCGAAAAGACTTTTTCCCCAACCTATTATATGATTACGTAGGTAATCAATAATTAAAGATAATTTTATCTCTGTACTTGCAATAGGCACTGAGCTACAGGGGGGTCGAAACGGTTCGTGTAAATAGTGCACGGCATGCGCGCGGCCTGTTGCTGGAACTTGGCCTGCGCACTACCGCGCTTAGATAAATAAATATTGTAACTAAAACAGGTTTAGCACACTTTTGTAATTTTTATGAATGAGGGGTGTATAAGTTTGGTTTCTCACCTTTCCTCCACAGTAATTTTGCGTGTTCTCGATGGCGACCAGCGAGGTGACAGGCTCGTGGATGTCAGAGCCGCGGATCCGCTTCTCCAACTCTACCAGGTCGAACGTGCCGTCAGGCTTGTTTTCCAGCGTGGTCAGTAACACGCCACCCAAATGCGCCGCACCACCTGGAATGAACAAATAAAATAATTAATAAATGTACGGTTATTTTTTTCGATGGTTTTGGAGCCGAAGGCCACTTCATAAGGATCGTTAGTTAGACTCTAATAAGTTTGTCAAAATAAAAATTCTGAAACAACTTTTGTTGAGTAAAACTCAAAAGTAAAATCGTGAGATCAATTATTAGTAGTACCGCCGGCCGGATAGATTTCGAGTTCATCGGGGTCACGCGTCAGTTTTGGATGGGCGTAACTATGTAGTCTCGATCGGAAATCATTTTCGCAACTTTTTTATGTTAAGTCATACACAAATTTGAATTACTTATACCGATAAAGGAATGTATTTACTACATGACATTTTTTTTCCAACACAAATGAAACTCAGCGTGTATTTACGGACAAATCACACAGATTGAAGATTAATGTCCCAGCGTAGACACTATTCACACACTATTCAGCGTATTCACTAAGGGCCCCGCTGGAAGTAAAGGAATCGATTCGCTGTTTTTTTTTTGGGGAAATCTGTTGAGTTAGCAATATAATAAGTAGTATATAAATCTGTAGGTAGAAATAAAAGGCTTATGAATAATACAGTGGACCCCCGGTCCGGCCCCTGTCTAATCCGGCACCCCCTGTAATCCGACATGGTCTTTTATTTATTATTGAATAGTTTTTTGATAATATTCGCTAATGCATGATTGAACAAGTTACAACTTGTACGCACCATCACTATTGTGATCGACGCGTAGGGTATTTATTGTTTTGATTCTGATTGCTTAGTTTGAATTTGACTACATGCGATGAGGATAGCGGTGCGGCCTAGCGTGTGTTCATTGTTTACTGTTTATTCATTGTGTATTACGTATACGTACCTAATAATGTCGTCACAAGCTCAGAAGCGAAAGCACAAAACACTGACAATTAAAGAAAAATGTGATACATATATAATATCAAAACTCTTATCATTGGATCTGTAATTTGTCGGATTACAACATACTCTTTTGTAAAAAAATTCGGACTATAGAGTCTTAGGCAGTACTCTATAATCCGACAAATTCGATAGTTCGACACTGCCCTGCAAAATGTTTGTCGGACTACCGGGGGTCCACTGTATATCTAACAAATTAATTGGCCTTCAATCGGCAAAAGGGCCCCGCTGACTGTATGATAAAGTTTCTTTTTTTTATTTTGACAGTGAACCTACAGAGGTAGAAATTTAAACATATACAAATCGATTGGTAGAAATAGATACTTATTCGACTAAATAGGCTCTCATTCAATCAGGCAAAGGGTCCAGCTGGGTCTAAAGACATTGAAGATTATGTATGTTTAATTGTAAAACTTCCTTTTTATGTTATTATTTTTGTATTGGTGCAATTAAGAGATTTCCCTTCATTCATTCATTCATTGAGCTAAAGCAAAATCCGAAGTAAGTTCGAGACTTGTGTTATGTAATACTTAACTATGAATATTTCTTTGACTTGAATAAATGGTTTAAAATACTTACTCGAAGATACAATATTTTTCTAACAAATACAGATGTATATGTATAGATAAACATCCAAGACCCAGGTCAATCTGAAAAAGATCATTTTCTATTATGACCTGACCGGGGAAAGAACCCAGGACCTCTAGTGTGACAGCGTGCATGATCACTAGGCCACAGAATTAATAAGACTAGGCCACAAGATCGTCATAAGGTTCAACAATGTCTACGTCAAAGTCATTTATACAACGCGGAAGGGACCCGTAATTAATCGAACCACGGACTTTTTTTTTTTTACAATTTATTGGTTTAGGCATTTGCCCTCAATCTATACTAGATCACTATAGTATCATGAAATTAAAATAACAACCAATAAACCAAAAATAATTCGACATTCCCATACAAATTGCCCGGGAGGCTGTACACATCATTTGTATGGAATTGCCGATGTTTTTTGTGTTATGGCTGTTATTTTAATTTCATAATACCAAAGTGATGTGGTATAGCCCGTGGTTTGATTTATTACGGGTATGTCCCTTCCACGTTGTATATCATTGGACATTTTTAGGGTTCCGTAGTAAACAAGGAACCCTTATAGTTTCGCCATGTCTGTCCGTCCGCGGTTTTACTAAGCGACTTCAAGTACTAGAAAGCTGTGATTTAGCATGGATTTGTATATTAATTATGCGGAAAAAGTAGTAAAATAAAATATTAAAAAAAAAAAATTTTTACGGCAACTCCCGTAAAAGTAAAGGGAAAAGTCTATTATTTTTTCTCGACTAACCAATCATGTGGGGTATCGTTGAACAGGTCTTTCAAAAATATTACGAGCTTGTGAATACCGTTTTTCGATTTAGGGATCCGTTTCTGAAATATTTGGTTTTAAAGTGAAAATTTTTTTTAGAGTCACATGTCCCCCTCCCTCTATCTGCTAAACGTATATATATGGACACGTGAAAAATTTACAGCTATAGTATACATAAC
This sequence comes from Acrobasis suavella, assembly GCA_943193695.1. Lineage (NCBI taxonomy): Eukaryota > Metazoa > Arthropoda > Insecta > Lepidoptera > Pyralidae > Acrobasis > Acrobasis suavella. The sequence goes on from OW971939.1 coordinate 1,618,263, forward strand.
GAAATTTAAAGGAAAACTATCAGAGCTAAGTAGGGTTTACAAATCAAAAAGTTATAGGCGATCAACTTATAGAATGTACTCGGATAAGGAAAATTTTATACAAATTCAACAGAAAATTAGTTTTTAGACGTTTTTAGTACCATGAACTCAAAGCTGGTATTTGTAAGTACGGAACCCTATACTGCGCGTGGCCCGACACGCACTTGGCCAATTATTATATATCTTGTCACCCATCCAGGTGCGGACCATGCCCGTTGGCGCTTTACTTGAAATGCGCACTCCCACCGGGCCACCGAGTTCCTCAAATATCACTATCATTTTTATTTCAGCCAGAGGAAGTGAAATGTTGAATTTAGGCCTTCCACGAGAATTTCCATTATTACAAAAAAAGTACACTAAAAATCATAGACAAGGAAATGTCCAGTCTGGTTCCGAAAATGGAGTCGTACGTAATTTTTTATACAATTAGTATGAGAGATTATGACTTCATAATTGAAGTACCATACCTAGACTTACCTTGCTCATATTTAAAGATGTGAGAGCAATTCCCCACCAGTGCTTCAGAGCCTCTTTTGTTGCAGTGCGCCATCACTGAAAGCAATCATCACTATTTCTTGATAACAATTTACATACGTTTTTTCTTAAAACAAACACAGATAAATATTTATAAAAGAAAAATTAACATTTTTTATTTCTTTTTATAAATATATACAGACAAATAACACTGATTGAGCTAGCCCCAAAGTAAGTTCGAGACTTGTGTTATGGGATACTAACTCAACGATACTATATTTTATAATAAATACATATAAAGATAAACATCCAAGACCCAAGAAAATTTGGAAAAGACCATTTTCCAACTTGCCCTGACCGGGGATCAAACTCTGGGTGGCGGACTAGCATGGTGACCACTACGCCACGGGGGTCGTTATGTATTGCTAACTCAAGTTTAATAAAAATGATAGGTTTATAAAGCCATAAAAATAATTTTAGTTTTATCATACAAGTACATAAATAACACATTATAAATCATAAGTATTTTTATTCTTACAACTAAGAGAGCAGAAGTGATGCCCTCATTTGAAATAAATTGTTTAAACGTAAATGTAGTCATAATTAACATTTGAAAAATGTTAATTATGACTACATTTATAGGCAATTGGCAAATACACAATTGGATAGGCATTGGATAGACCTATAATTACTTTTCTCCTCCTGTACTGTTATCTATCTTTTAAATGGTCCCGAACACTAATATACTCGTAATGTTATTGATATCATTGATAATATGATTGCAGAAACTGCCTATGGTGATTAGACTTTGGTTAAGGTTTTACTCGATCAACAGTAATTCAACAAAAAAGCGCAACTACCAACTTATTGTAAAATAAAACTTTCCGAAATAAATTCCACCTTATTTATATATGAATCTTCGTAATTTTTTAAGTGAGGCACATGACATTTTTTTTAATTAGTGGTCAATAAAAAATAATAATACAGAAATTATATTTTAAAAATTGCATCCCCTGGGATGCATTAGGGGTTGCGAATTTATATTTTTATGAAACTTCGTCATTTTTTGAGTGAGAGACAAAAAACTTTAGACAAATAAATCATTTGTTCTCTTTTGCTCTAGCAAATGATGGGAACAGGAACGCGATATTATAACACAAATATAACGTAAAGAACCAATTAAAGATCCCATTAGAACCATTTTCGATTTCTACGAGGACAAAGTCGCGGGTTACAGCTAGTTATAATATAAAGAGTGATATCATCATCTGAGCGTAATAGAAACAATTATGTAACTACCCAAAACAAATTCTCTATGTATAATATATAAATGGGACTTTATATACCTACATAAATTAAACTTAATAATTTGAATATTTTTATCCAACAAACAAAAAAGAGGACTGGGCGTGTCACGTTTGCCGGACAGATGGGCTCACATAACGACCATGTGGATTCCAGAAGACGGGAAACCATCAAGGGGAAGGCCTAAAATGAGATGGAGTAACGACCTGTCTGCTTTCGACAAGGATTGGAAAGTAGCTGAAGATTGAAATAGCAGGAAACAAGAGGAGTCCTTTGCCGAACTTTGGAAAATTTATAAAGACTCACCTGCAATAAGATTTGCCATAGTACCCGAAGGCACGAACAGAGCTGCCTGTTTGCCGAGCAAGTTGGCAATCTTACTCTCCAATGCATTCACTGTGGGATCTTCTCCATAAACATCGTCACCAAGTGCAGAGTTTACCATAGCATGCTTCATAGCTTCTGTTGGCTTGGTAACAGTGTCCGAGCGGAGATCTACTATGTAGGCCATTGCTGCTATTCCAAAAACTTCAAATTCAAATAAATTATTAAAAAGTTTACACAATACTGCTGCTAGGTTGCGAATACTATCTGCATCTGCGAGTTAACATCTGACACTAAATTGTTTCAACCACTTGAGGACCATTATCGTATTAAACGGACAATTGATAATGTTATCAGCATTCGGTTCTGCTTCCAGTTCACGGTCGAATTTTGTTTGAAATAATAAAGAGGAATTTACCACTTAAATTCTTTTTGAGTAACACTGATCTCGATTTCAATGGATTAAATCATTGATTAATTAAGAAATATTGTATTAATTTAAAATTTAAGTAATTTATAACCTCCTACAAACGAAACCTGTTTATTTTTGATCCTATTTATCCATTTTGACTTTGACAGTTAATGTCCAAGACAGTGGCAGATCTACAAGATAAATGAAATAATACATATATAAGATTGTTTTTACCCGACTGCGAAAAAAGAAGATTTCTCAACAGTCACCAAAGATGTAGATTGGATTTAGATTCAACAGTCACTATTCTGTTGCTCTGAACCGTCATTTGCGAGAAATTAGAATCATCACCAATTCACCACTCACCAAAGTCACCAAGCATAACATAAGATTTTTTGTTTGCCGAATAAAGATTTTCTTTCTTTCTTTTCTTTCAAGCACCAACTCACCAGTCACCCACCATACCAGAAGTGCAATGTCTGAAAGGCGGAGTCACCTAAACGAATGGTTTTCCCATACAAAAACCATACGTTTAGGTGACTCCGCGTTTCAGAAATCGAACCCATAGAGTACTGTAATATAAATCGCCATCACCTCACAGGATAGGGGCTTAGGGGCACGCTGCAAGGCAGGGCGGGCACTAGAAGTAAAGATAGGGGGGAGATATATTTAAACTTTGCATTCAAGACCTACGAAATTACAATATTTTGCGGAATACTTTGACTTGAAGATTAATCAATTAATATCAACATACATTATAAAGATAATTCTATGAGTATTCATGTCATATAGTTCTATTATCTGTATTGTTGTATTGTATGTGTATTTGTATAAAATGGTTAAATTTGTTATAAAGTGCGTGCAAATGCATTAATATATTAAGTATATCGTTATCATATATGGTATTCGTAGTAATATCTTTTATTTAGCCTCACATACACTACACTAAATAGAAAACATTGTCCCCACTCCACACACACACAACTTTCAAATGTTTGAACTGCTGACTTGCTGGTTTAAACGTAGAAAAACCGCATCGACATCGGTCATCCGATCGAGTGCTAGTGCTACTATGCCACAGACAGACAGACATTGGCGTTAAACATATAACACCTCTCTATTTTGTTGGGCGTTAGCTAATATATGCCATCGCCAAATGCTCACGAAAAAAAAAACTATGAGTATGTTTTCTTCTGCAACATTGATGACAGTTGAAGCAAAAGAAAAGCAGGTGATTGGTCATATATTGGTATTGTATCGCATTCGCCAATAGAAATCGTGGATTTGTAACGGTCAATGCAAGTAAACTTGCAAAAGAAAACAAACGCCTTGCCGTCAAGAAAGAGGAATCCGCAAGCAAGATTACCGATTATTTTATTTAAAAGCACAATTGTTTACTTGAATAATTGTGTTGTGAATAGGTGTAGTAAAATTAGAATAGTGTAGTAAACTTTTGTATAAGCTGCAACAAAGTATAACCGTAGTTATAATTATACTAATTTCATCCAAACTCAACGTGAATTCGGGCGTCGACCGGTCCAGCTATCCCTCCTACCGTAACCGTCGCCGTTCTGTCAGTTGCTCTCGTCATTTTGTACGAACCATCGTCGTGCGTGACACGGCCAACGCGTGGTAAAGAGCAACGCGAGGTGATACTGTAAACCAAGTGTTGTGAGGTGTAGTGTCGGTCGGTGTGACCGTTTAATGTGGTATCCAGTGCCGGTGTTAGGTTATCGTAAGTCGGGCCGCGCGGCGTGATTAGGCGGCGCGATGGTGGACATGGATAGAAACGACCCGGAACTCCGGTACCTGTCGGTGGATAGGAACAGCTTCAACGACCCGGCCACTCAGGCGGAATGGACGCAGAAAAGGCTGGTGTGGGTGCCGCACGAGACTCAAGGCTTCGTGGCGGCGGGTATCAAGGTGGATAGAGGAGATGAGGTGGAAGTGGAGATTGCGGAGTCGGGGAAGCGGATGATGGTGGCGATAGATGACATCCAGAAGATGAACCCGCCGAAGTTCGACAAGGTGGAAGATATGGCAGAGCTGACCTGTCTGAACGAAGCCTCGGTGCTGCACAACATAAAGGACAGATACTACTCTGGACTCATCTATGTAAGTACTAATTTTTTTCTGATAGTTTTAATATCACTATGGTTTATCAACCATTTACCTTTTCTGCTAAGACCCTGATTACCCTCTAAATAGACCCAAACAATTATTTGTCTTGAAGTTCTCAACTCTGTGCAAATTCATTGCCCACAATTTACAATAAGTCAAATGTTTGAGAAAGTTAACTCTTTCACTGTGAACATCGGATTTATCTGAGAATGAATTTAGTAAGAAAATTCATGCATAATAAATTCAACGTTCGTAAAAGAGAGTTTAATAATTAAGTTAAAGACCATACTAAACAAAAAAAAAAATTAAATGGACAGAAAATGCCTCAGTTTCCTTACTTTAAAACACTAACTAAAAAAAAACAGTCATTCTGACTGAGAGAGCTTACAAGTAACAACATATTCCAAGAGCTAGTGTCAGAGGTATCGGGTTCCTAAAAGAACCTGACTCAGCTTGAGAACTGCCAACATAGTCCTGGCTATTTGCCTCCATATCCCTGGAGGAGCTTGAGAATTTTTTATGCCACCATGTGCAGAGCATTTCGCTTTACTTGTGAAAGATCTAGTAATGAGTACTCCCACCAGGCCACTGAGCTTCTTTAAGTCTACCACGTAAATCTCAAAGTCATGATAAGTAGATACTTATCATGACTTTGAGATTTACGTGGTAGAATTGTACTGTATGTAATTTGTACATAGACAGATATCTATGTACAAATTAGTAAAGTCATTAAGCAGACTCAGTAACCACACAAGTGTTTTTCGTGGACAAGACAAGAATGTTAAGGTTACGGGTGACTCATCGTTAGCAAACATTAAGTCATGCCCAGGTGAACATATTGTTTCTGCTATCCCTCAAATATTTCTACACTAATTCTGTGTACTTTATCTTAATGAGTAGTCCATATTTATTGTAAATTGAAGTCCCTTAGCGCAATCTGTCTGTCTGAACACAATAAACTCAGAGAAGGATGAATTACATGTTTTGTGAAATATTTAACCACTTTTATTTATCTAACTTATACTGCAAATAAAAAGTGTACATATGGCGGAACACCATAGGCATTCTCTGACAGTCAAACTTTGGACCAAGTAGAAAAATAACTTGGGTTTTAACATCCCTTACTGGAATAAGGTTTTCAAATCTGGAGCCCATACTGTCAAAAAGACATCAACTTACTAGAAAGTGTTCAAAGAAGAGCTACCAAAATTCCTCAAGCTCTCCATCGTAAATCATATGAAGATAGACTTAAAGCTCTGCACCTCACTACCCTCGAGGAAAGCCTTCGTGGTGATTTAATTGAGACGTTTAAGATCCTAACTCTCAGCTACGACCTACCTAACTTGCATACCATCTTCAACGTGAAACAAAGCACAAAACCATCACGAGGACACTGCTACCAGTTAACTCGTGCCGCGACTAAAACCAAATCTGCACATCACTTTCTCAGTAACAGAGTGGTTAATTACTGGAATAGACTTCCAGAAGAAGTGGTCCCAGCGCCTTCCATAAATGCATTTAAAAACAGATTCGACAAGTGGAGAAAGACAAATAAAATGTCATTAATGAATTAATGAACTGTGATAAGACTTTATGGACTCTGTGAAATAGACTTATCACCTCATGCTGCTCCTCTATAAATAAATAAAAAAAGAATGTGGTGTCGTGGGACACCAGGTAGGAACGAAGTTCCTTCGGCTAATGTAGAATCGAAACAATGTGTATACGACTGTCGCGCCTGCGCACGTCTCATTTAACGAGGTCATCCTTACGGTTTTACTATCACATTTTTTTCAGTTCGGTCGCGCAGCAAAATCCCTATCTCCTCCAAGCCTGCCGTAAGGAACTTCGTTCCAATAATAAGAAAATCAATGTTAATACAAGCATAACTGCACATAAAAATGTACATAAGGTGGAGTTAATGCGATCCTTACATGGCGTTCTCTGACAGTCACCTTTAGACCAAGTAGAAAAATAATTTGGGTTGTGCTGCTACTGGGTGAAATCAATATCAATACAAGCAAAATGCCATATGAAAAAAATGACCTACTAAAATAGGTATTTCAAGTCTGGACAATCCACATACAAAAATAATGCAATGCCAACAATTTTCACTGAACAGCCGATGAAGTAATTTCACAATATAGGCACTGCATCAGAACTTTTACCTGCTGACTAATTACAAAATAGATTTTTTCTACTCCTGTACTGTTATCTGTCTTTTAAATGGTCCCGAAAACTAATATAAGAACATAGATTATATGATTTCAGAAAAGTCTATAGTCTATTCCTAATATAATAAGTCTAATTAATATAGTCGTTATTTCGCCAAAACGATACTCCTAGCCATAGACCTATAACTTTTTTTCTTTAGATCTACCATACTGCCAACATAATTAAATAGTTATTTTAACATATGGTGCCATTTTTCAAACATGGAGTCACTGAACAAACGGTTTTTTGTATGAAAAAACATTCGTTTAAGTGACTCCATGTTTCAAAAATGGCACTTTTAGTCACTAGGAAGACGTCATAAAAAAAAATTAAGTCTTCCATAGATACCTAGTATCTAGCAAACATATGGTAGTATTTCATACTTTTCTTTGTTTATTTTTAGATTTATTTTAGTAAATGTAGTTGTAGAAAACGTATTGTATGCAACGTTGTATAAGTATGTCAAAAAATGCTCGATGGCGTCTACTTACGATGTTCGCCAAGGCTCGCATCGTGACCTGCGCCACTCGCATTTTATGAACTTTCTTATACAACTGTTGCATAAAATACTATTAAGTCAAACACATAATATGGTATCTAATATTCATTAAATCATAATATCAGTTGTTGTTCTAGGTAGTAGTTATCATAAATTAATAAATTCTATAATTTTTTATTAGTTTTCATGACTCATTGACTTGATAACCACTGTTATTAAAAAAAAGTCTACCACCAAGTTTCGTGTGCTTATAAATTTATTATATAGAAGCGGCACTTAGAAATGTTAAACTAAATAATTAAGGCAAAAGCAATCATTCAATGTGTATAAAAATATTTATTTATTTTACTGCACAAAAGAATACGAAACAGAATATTGTCCATCTTATTATGATTGATTATAGTTACCTAACGTTCCCAAAAAATATACCTAGAGTCCCTTCCACCCATTTCCCGCAAACTGCCTGTGAAATAATGTAGAAAGGGATGGAGGAAACTCTAGGTATATTTTTTGGAAACAGCTTGGCATTCTAGATTGTTTGTAATTTCTTTGTTTAAACCGACAACATAAGTTAGTCTTGTGTTTTATAATAATTTATAACTAAATGTGCTAGGACATGTGAACAACTTCGCCGTCTGTAAATAAAGAACAACAGTAGTAAAACAATGAGGTGTTTCAAAAATATGAGGTACCAAATGGCTGCACAGTGAAGTTAGGTCCATTAAGCTGCTGTTTGACGACTGGGGATACATTTGACGGAGCAAAAGAACCTGTGAACTGATAGTCACCGACATAGCCAAGCGGATTAGCTCATTCAAGTGGCAGTGGGCGGGGCACATAGCGCGAAGAACCGATGGCCGATGGGGCAGAAAGGATCTCGCAGAAGCGCAGCGTAGGACACTCACCTGCTAGATGGTCGGATGACCTGAGCAAGGTTGCAGGGAGGCGCTGCAGGCTGCTGCCGATCGGTCGTTTAGGAAATCCTCGGGGAAGGCCTATGTCCAGCAGTGGACTTCCTGTGGCTGATATGATGATGATGATAAACTGATGGTCCAGTGACAACTGTCGATTGGACCTCAAACCACTGTGCTGCCACCCTGGTGTACAATATTTTTAAAAATCCCCATTGATTTGTTGACTCATTGGAACAGTTAAATTAACATTCGCATTTATCCTACTTTAGTAGTATTTTATACCAGTGTACAGAAAACAGGCAGGAGAATTATAGCACTGTACAAAACCTATGTAATCAGGTGGTATGGTCAAGACATTAAATATAATAGGTTGCCTAATAAGCGTAACTTTGCAGGTTTGCCATTCACAGAGTGGTCCCAATTCATCCGATCATATATGGCAAAGAATGGTATATTAATCTTCATGAACGGCCCTATATATTACTTGCCAACAATTAAATCTTTTTCGTCATTACGCAGCATATGGTATTAAATTATTGTTACTTATGATTGTTTACAATGTTATTTATATCTTGACCCCTTTGGTTTCTTCCTTTTAAGGCATTATAGTATGGTACTGCTGAGACTTAATGCAAGAGTTCACCTGTTTTAGCCACCTAGACCAAGCTTTATTTTAAATTTACATTAAACAGTTTTCGTTCAGTTTGCAAGTGTAGAAGCAGTCTAACTATGGGGATAATGGAGCTTAATCCTTCAAGCACATAAATCGCAGACACAATTTAATTCAATTGTTCTTTTGACCCGATCGGGCCAATCGGTGCTTGAAGAGTTAAGTCATAAAACACATACTCATACCCAAGTGAACTGAACGAAACCTCAATTCTACAAAAAATAGATTTTTAAAGAAACATTGTTAGCCACAAAATTTTGTTACTACCCATGCTAACTGGCATAGACCTAAAAATGTTTACTTCTTAATCTATGCTAACTCGTACCATACTGCCCACATAAAGTGGTCTTGCCATTACCAGCTATCACTGCCATCTTATCAGTTTTGCGTTCATTCGATCAACAAACATAGATTATGGTGTGCACATGCAATGTATCCAAGTTTTATGGCTTATGTAACATACTACATTATATAAAACTGATTCTGACAAATGGTTTTATATTCTAACTATATAGTTTTCCTAGTAGTTTCTAGCAAAGACCATTCCATGTCTTTCTGAACTCAATCTTATTGCAGATAGAGTCACCCTGTGTGATCCTAGTCTCATCCTCAGCTGTGTCCCTTCAGAACTGTCGATCCTTTCTCTGGTTTTTTTTTCCATGTCACAGGGTCTTTTGCATACATGTTGTGAAACCATTGGCATGCATTATTTTCTGACGATTTTAACTAGCCCATATCTTGGATAGACATTTAAATTGACAAACATGACCATACTAGCAAAAGTGGCAACTCTTGCAATTTGTCTGCTATGTGTTCCTTATGCGGTCTGTCCGCAAAGCCTAGTGTGTAGCTACTAGTCATGAGACTTAGGTAGGTACTAGAATTAAGGTCCTAAAACTCTCTTCCTCTGCCCCACCAAGAGGCAGAGGGCTTCAACAGTCTTTATCCATTGCGATACGCGTATTACTTTGGGCTAGATTAGCCCCATTGTCTTCATCCAGGTCTGCTTGGGACGGCCAACTTTTCACTTGCTCTGCGGAGCCCAGGTCTTGCCTCGGGATGTCGGTCTTCCCGTGAAGCTCATAGCATTCATATATTAATAAATTGTAGGTGATAGTGCTAGCTAACCTACTGGTACCAGGCTTGCATAGTTACATAGTGTTAGCAGCCCGTGGCATCGCCATGGGCAAGTAAATGGTACGTGCGCCTTTGTTATTCAAATTAAGGATTTCACGCACCAACGCAGCCAGTTAGTATCTGTCGAACACATGGTTTCCTGTTGACAACTTTAGCATTGGTATTTTGTAGTAAGTTAAGTAAAATATTTATTGTATCAAACATTACACGGAGTTCATCACAGAAAACAGATGTCACTAGTGGAACCCCCTTTTGCCTTTTAACATGTTCTTTACATTTTCGTTCATTTCGGAGACCGGCTTTTACAATCTGCACTTGAAGAGATGCAACTGAAACATTCTACGTCTTATTCTTGTATTGTAAAATTTTAATCACAGTCATCTGTTGATAGACATCAAGAAAATTTTCGGCCATCAGAATTGTTTTGAAGATCTGTGCAATGCATAACCAAAATGGTTTGTCAGGTCTTGACCCATCCAACTAGGTACTTTGAGATAAAATGAATAGATTGTTCTCTTCAGTATGTATAAGGTAAATGACTGAACCACACCTCAACACATGCTCACTCAAATGACTGAGCTAGTAGTCACGTACTCATATCATGTACAAAATGAACCTAAGTTGAAATTTGTACCTAAAATAAATAGTAAGTAGTTTTTTTTTCCTTGTGTTTCTAGCACAATTTTAAACATAAATTTTTTAAGTCTGCTTTATTCACTCGTAGCTTAGCTCTTGCGCGATTTTTAAAGTAATATCCCTCTGGAACCAATTGTCTTGTGTCAATCTTCGATGTCATATTATACCTTATCGATCAGAATCGAATGATTCTTTGATACTTTTTAACTTTAAGGATGGACAAACATGTTTTCGCATTAGTAAGATAGAATCACCACCTTTAGAAGCACATCCATCATGACCTGACACTTTTGCGATATGATGTACCTACAAGTCGAAATCGGGACTACAAAATGACAAGTTACAAATTTAAAATACATACCAGTTTTAAAAGGTTTTCCTAAGTGCCGTCATTGGCAGTTGACAAATGTTACTGCGCACTCAGCCGAATAGATAACGCGACCCCACCTTGCTCAATTTTTTCCTCAAAGCCTTGCATGTATTCCATGAGTTTCCCCTTAAATGAGTCATGCTGTGCCTTAACAAAGCCATCCGGAACACGTCCCGTTTCGCAACCATTGTTTAAGTTACACGGTATGTTAGTAACGTAATGTACAAAAGAACTTGATAAACTTTCTCAGACGTCGATATTCTTGGCTCGGCGGCGTCGGCACGCGCTAATGGGGTATTGGTCTCGCTCTACGCGTAATGGATCACACCCAGACATCTAGCCGTTGTATCAAGACATTGAAGCTCTTGGAAGTTTTGCTCTCAAAGGCTTGAGTAGTAAATAAAATGGCCCTAATACGCAGCCCTGTGGTACTCATATTTTCGTTATCTTTTTAATTTATTTTATTTTATTGGTTCATGTATACTTGAAAATTTACAATTAATACCTTGTAAATGTAAACATAGTTCATAGGTTTTTTTTTAAATTATTTCTAAAGAAATGTCTTCCAGCATTCCCGCGAGACAAAAAGGGAAGAAAGAGGTAATTGGCAATAAGAGGAGAGATCTTTCTACTATTTGCATCAAACAAAGTGGCTCTGCTGGCTCTCAGGGTGAAATTTGCTGCAGTAAATGTCGATCATGTTTTCTTTTTACTAAAAATAACAACATTTTAAAATGTTGCCTTGAGGTATTCCTGTATTTTCAATAATTGCTAATTTAATTTTTTCATTGACATTCTTACTCCTCGTTATTACTAAGAGCTAGCACTCATAATTTTAGCCACGAGTACTTAGTTCTTAGAACCTTCCCAAAGGTTTTCAAAAAGGCCTATTAGAAGCAGCCTTATAATCCAGCAAGCACCTTTAAGTACATAATTGACCTAATATAGATACGGGGCTAAAACACGTCCCTGACATCCTCCACCTATATGAAGCAGTTCAAGAAAATTCTTGAAGCATGCTCGACGGTTGGCAGCTAGCTTTCCGTAACTGGTGTCAAACGAATCTGGAACGCCCTGATGGATGCGGCATTATGTTTTGCACTGTCGCAAGCTCGCGAATGACTCGGGCTGTTGACCTCTCGGATTAGCTGACGTATTTTTTATACGCTCGCCTAATCTTCGCAGGTTTATTAATAACGCCGGTTTATCAGATTAGTTAGGACTGGAAGAATTTGTGTTAATTAGATTTGGAATAGAAGAGTTCTCGTTTTTGTGTAAAATTATAGCTTTTTCTTCAATTTCCTTAAAATAATGTTAATAACAATGGCTTTCGAGTTTCAAATATGTTTATATATTATTCAAAGTTTGTGTTTGGATTTTAATCAATACTGCTACTATTTGGCTGTAATTGAATGAAATTCGAACCAAATTTATTCGATTCATTAGGAGGGGCATAAAAACCTTATGTTGCGTTTGAGCCTGAGCGTTCGATGAACGTGAACCGGCCAAATTGTGTGGGCGTCCCGTAACTTTCGGGGGTTATACCAGGAGTGGAGTACAAAAATCGTTCGTGTTAATTCAAACGTTTGACCAAAGCGTCGTGCTCGAGATGAATGTCAAGGTGAGGCGCGCCGCCGGCCGAAACGGCCGCAGCAGTCGTTGACCCGGCGCGGGGAAGGGGGAGGACGGCCCACGCGAATATGTTTTACGTACGCCCAACCTCCACTGATGTTCTGTACGCCTAGTACTTTTGATTCAACTCTACAGAAAAACATGCCGTAACAAACGGAAATGCGCCTCAGGTGTGTTCCGGTTTGATTGAAGAAAAAGGTTACTTCCACCATTCTTGATATTGCTTTAAGATTTTTTAAAGACTAGGAAGTATTTGACGCCTTTATTGATTTGCCAAGTACTTGTCGTTAGAAAGGTTTGATCATATTTATCATTATCAACCATATCCTTTTCTTATCCATCTCGTTTAGTCCTCAGCCATCTTTATTTACACCAACTCCTTGATCCAGTACGAAGCATAAACGACGAACTTTCTGTTTACGAAACGCTGCCAAGAGTAAAGGTTAAAATTACACGTATATCCGCTTGAGGTAGTAATGGTATCTATCGTAAGTTATGTCGATAGTCCGCTATCGAAAGTCGTGTAAACAGATCCATTCAGTTGTGCGCAGTTGTAATTTGTTGTATTGTATTGAATGTTTGCATGAATGTGTCAAAACTTGTCGTCGGAGTAAGGTTGAATAGGTAGATTCATTAAATGCATTTTTATCTAGAATCGATGGGACGGCAGATGTGGACATACCCTATACTTACGACACGGATGGATAGAAACAAGAAATTAGAACGAGTACCTACAACTTTATATTAAGACTACTTATTATTATCTTCGTAATTATTTGTATTATATCAGTGGGCTAAGTCTAAAGTCCAACAAGAATAAGAATGTTGCGAATACTCAACACAAGACTACTAGTGCGCCGGCCGGCCGGTATTTGTAGTCAAATTTACAGGTGCTAATTAATAAATAAGTAAATTTTGGTAAAAGTACAAAAGGAAACTCTTCGGATAATCGTTTCTTCTTTCAGGTTCCTTCAAACTAGTAGCAGATTAAATAAATCATCATGAATGCGTGTAATTAAATTATGGAAACACATAAATATTAAATTTACTCTGACACCTCTGCTTCCCCCCAAGGTTCTAAAGGGAATTGCTTGGGAAATTTCATCAGCGTCTACACGTCCTTAGGGATGCAAGGATGCAAACGTGAAAGCTAACTAGAAACATTAAATTCTAAAGTCATATATATATGCGGATATAATATATATAACAAAAACTATTTTGTCACGGGCTAGGTGTAGTCAAGGGTGAAATAAAGACCACGGGAAAATGTTAGAAGTATTAATCAGGAAATAGAAATACTGCAAAGATGAGGTAGCCTCTTGCCTGTTAAAGAAACCCCCAATAGTCCATCAAGACAAAAAAAACGAATCCCGGACAAGAGGCATAAATATCAATTTATGCCTCTTGTCCAGGGAGGACTCTGTAGAAGACGTTGTTTGCATGTCATAAGAAAGTAGTGATTGGAAACAAAAAGGGAAGGCATTTGCCCAACAATGGGACCTAATGCCTAAAATAACATGTCATAAGATTCTGTCGTCGTTGTAAGTTTGTCATAAATTCCACGCTCTATCTCAAAAAGATTCCAAAGGGTCAGGGATGAGATAACCTGACCACTAATGTTTGTTAATGAGTTTCTGCTGACTTTCAATAGCCTCTTACGATGCCCATGTCTTGAATAAATCCTCATTTATCGACTTCTACATCCGTGGGAAGGAGACGACATTATACAGTATTTGTTGTTTTAAAAAGAGATGAACAATAAGCGGCAAGGAGGTGAGCTATCGTGATGGCTTTACATTAAGATAATAATGTCAATAATTGATGAATTTTAAAATACGCGTGGGTCTCAGAATAGAAGTCTTGCTAGTTTATTTGAATATCGCGATTGTTGCTATCTTGACGATAACGTATCTCAGTCTATTGATATGTTATTTATTAAAATTTAATAGTCGTTTGAGTACATATTTTAAAGTTACCTTTCCGCACTTGTTTAGCTTTAGCCCCTCTAAATTTTTAAAAGATTTTTTCCCAAACTCGTTATTTAAAGTTTTATCTCTTACACACTTTCCGGCATATTTGATTATACTTTTTATTTTCCGTTGCTGGGCAAAAGATTCATCTCTTTCTAATAATATGTCTCTGTTATCCTTTATCCTTACATATTCTTTGCAATATATATTACAGTTTGTCAGTTTTTCGGCTTACTACTTCTAATGGCCTAACAGATTTTCATATCGTTTTACTTCACACTATTACAAACTCGAACAGCCTAGAAACTTTGTACAAAAGATATGAGTAGATATAGCGCAAAATAAATAAGATGCAAAATAAAACTAAATAACTCCATTGTGGGCAACAGACGTTATTGGAATTCTAGCTTATCTTTTAATTGATAACTGCAGTCTTGTTGCACTAACGTATAAGCGTTGCGGTCAAGCTGCACGTAACAATGGTATCACTATCGTCGTAATCGTATATGGTATCGCTGATAAAGTGATCATTATACTAGCTTTGGTTTTAAATGAAATTTACCTACATACATACTTATTATCACGCCTGTTTCCCAATGGTAGGCAGTGAATATGGACCTTCGAGTATATCCGCCAGAAAATTACCAATTCATCAACGTCTGAATAGAGTTGTCGCCAATGTTATAATTTTATCGATAACTGCAATGGGTCTTGTTGCCTTTTTGCACTTAATAAGTGCGTTACTTATGGTCAAGCTGTAGAAGAGTTAGAAGAAACAAAAAAAGCAAAGTAACGAATCCAAAATGCTTAATTTTGCAGAACTCTCAGCCACATTTCACAACCTATTCCCTATAACAAGTACGCTAACATCGGAACATACACACACATGTTATAACTATAATGTTTCAACACATTAGACCGGCTGTACCCTTGCCAAAACAAATATATTCTTTCGCTCCTCAGACGTCAACGCTATGTACCTCTGACCGCAGAAACGGACCGGATTTCATTACCATGTTCTGTATGTGTACCAAAGATTGAATTAACCGCTTTATAGATTTATCCTTGAGTGATTTCATTTAGTTTGATATGCACACCGTAGTATTTTGTTTTGATTATTGGTACCGGGCTCGTCGAAATAACATTTGTTTAACGTTCTGTATCTAGAGCGTCTTTAAAACCCTATAAATATAACGTTTCTCCGAACCACTTTTGAGTGCCTTTTATTTATAAAGTTTTAATATGATTAAAAATCTGCACGGATTGATATAATATACATGGCGAAAAACTAGCAATACTGATTAATTAGAAGAATATTTAAGACATTTTTTTCGAAGACTTAATTTTCATCTCTTCCTATCAAACTTCACCGGAAGGAAGCAGGATCAATATCACGACAATGGGCTGTGCCAACCAGTAGCAACTTTGTCACCGGTGCATATTACAACAAAGCGCACCGCACCTGTCGTAAGAAAGCCTACCCTCGCTGCACCCACATGCCACTTGCACACTTGCAATTTATCGTCTGAAAGTCTCGTAACCCCGTCTGCCCCCTCACCCCACCCTAGGGCGGTGACTGTCTGCGGAAGGGATGCAGGGTTGTCAGACTGAACGTTGCTGGCAAACAGCCCGATTTTTATGGACAATTTAGAGACATTTATTGTACTAAGGCTTCTGTAAAAAAAAATGAAAAAGAATCGGCAAAGCTACGGAAAAGTTTTATGTAGTTTGATTCATGATTTTCCAGAAAATAAGGACCCGAAGAATTAAGGCTATATTTATTTATAATGTCATAAAAAAATATTTTGCTGAAAGTGGCTTGTGCATGTGCATCTTGTGACCCCTTAGAACGTCAAACTCGTTAGGAAAAAAGAAATAAAATCTGGCACCGAAAGGCCGTACCGTATTTGACACAACACTAAAGCACAACCCTAGACAGGAGCGGCTTCCGGATGGTTAATTAATTAAGTGAAACCTGATGTTTCAGTTGAAATTCTGTTTGCGATCCCCGGCGAATACGGCGTTGATTGCGGTTGTTACGATGTTGTATCTCACCTGGAAAGTTCTGTTAAAAATATTAAAATATGCTTTTGAGATACTTTTGGGCTAAGCCCAGAAAACTACTGTAGGTAGTTTAAAGTTCTGTTTCAGTCACTCTTTTTTTCTAGCCATTTAAGTCACCTTTCTGTTTACAGTTTCTTCAATCATTAGCTACTTCTTTCCAATCCTTGTCAAAAGCAAACAGGTCATTCCTATATCTTTGGTTTTCTCCTTGATCGTTCTATTATATTGTCTATTGTTATATTCCCCAATAACTATAAAAGACGGTATTTCTAAATTCTTAAGAATTTCTAATTGTTAATGGTGATGAACGTAGTTTTTCGGTATTTTGAAATTTAAACTCTTTTTAACAGAGCTGTTCTATCATCTAAATAGTTAAAGAATATTGTACTTGCTAGTGATTTATTTAAAGAATTTTCAAAACCTTATTCTAAATTGTAGACGGCCGGCCTTTGGTAGTATGCGTGAACTTTTATAAAGTGCAGCGAGATGCAGCATCCGCACTGCGGACTTTACAACCCTTCCGTGCAATGACCTGTCGGCAATTTTAAAAGTTACTGTTTTGCCTTTAAAATTTGAAACAACACCAGATAAGTTCGTGAACTTTAAGACAAAACAGTATTCTTCATTTGCTTGACAAATTGTGTTGTCAAGAGTAGTAAAAAGTGGAATTGCAATAAAATCTACGGTTTTAGATCTCTTAGGTCTCGGGCATACGTCATCCTATATTAACTTCCAGTACTTAGTAGCTAATAGCTCAGCAGCTGCAGATCCTCATTACAGCCATATTAAGTCCACTGCCTCCCTTGATGCTCTCAGAGATCATCGTATTACTATAATATTTAATATAATTGCAACTTACTTAGTCTGGGGCATAGTGATGTTTTTTTTTCTTTTTAATGTTTTAGTAGTTTATGTTGATATATTTGAATCAATCCATTGTCAAAAAGCTTCCTGCATCAATTTTAAATTCGGTTTCTTCAAAGGAACCACAACTTTTTCGTTACCGTGTTAAATTACACGAGGCTGCGGTGTGGCGTGTGGATGATTATGTCAAGTCCCTTTATCAGACAGAACCGAACTGGTTTGCCGATGATATCATCTCCAAACACAACACCAATACAAAGGAGCTCGCATTCCATTGTACTATATCTTGTTTGAGCGGTACGTGTTCGTATATAAACATTAGCATAAGCTAGTAGGACATTTCACTATGATATTGATAGTTCCGGCCAGTTAGTAAAAGACTCATTCGTGTAGTATTGAGAATCTAAATAACAGTTGAAATGAAAAAAAGAACATGATCAAAGTTTCCAATGATATTTTTTTAAGTTTGAGCGTAAGTTTTATTGAGGTCAATAATTTTTAGGTATGTCCCATCCTCACCAAGTCACCAGCCGTGCGGCTGCTATCTTTTTGTACATGTTATAAAGCAAAATAAGGGAGAGGTGCGCTTTACTTCCTTTTAAACCGATTTCCAAATGGCAGGTGGTTATCAATTCGTCCCGATTTTATATATGTTCACCGATTATTCGAAAAATTCGATTTTTTTTGTTTGAAATGGTATTCTTGTCAGTTTTGTTGTATAGTTCTGGATTTTAAAGTGAAATGGTTTTTAGTTTTGAAAAATTGTAGCTATTCATAGTACGCACTTTTCTTCACTCTTTTCAAATTCTGAAGTATTCCCTTCTTTCTACATTAGGAAGCAATTACGATTGATATAATAATCGGGTCGCATTTCGATCGTTTGGTAGTATGAAGCGAATAAGCAATGGTACTGGTTTCTTTAAATGATGATCCTGAACAATCTCGTAGATGTTACAAGTAATCTTCATTAACAATAGCACTTTGTAAACTAAACGTCATCTACGTGTCATAACTGCAAATAGAGAAAGTAAACAAATAATTAGCAACTAGTTCCCTTACGTGTTTCAACGTACGAAAATGAGTATTACATCAGCGCAATCTGAAAATAAAAGCAGCCGACCATTCCAAAGACATAAAACTACGCCATGCCATGGATGAGAAATATTTTTAAATAAGCATTTAAAAAGAAATGATCAAGGGCAACGCGTGACATTTAGAAAAAAGTGTCTAGGACTAGACAATACCCAACTACACATCCATAAAATTTTTAAGAAATAGTAAAATGAATTATTCAAATATCATTAAACGATTTTGCCGAAAACGATTCTAGTTAAAACAATTCTCGCGATGGTTCTAAATGTGGCTCCCACCAAGTTAATTTGTCCGGTCAAGCCTGCTCATACCTTTCATATTGAATAGACGTGACTCCTTCCTTTCTATGGGTCTGCAACCATTTTAGGATTTGTCTCCATGGTGACTTGTCTCCATTCATCCATCCAAAATGCTTCAAACCACGTCGGTCTGTAACGTTTGCACACACACAGTCTGCAAAGAGCTTCAGTAAGAGTTACAGTTATCTTAAATTGAATAAGTAGATTTTTACTTTTAAATGAATCTAAAATTTTATGGTTTCTTTCCGGTTTCCGTTATTTTTCTTCGATTACATCTCAACTGACCTTCCTGGGAATAGATTCTATACATGTTATGGATTTCTAGTTAAAACAATTCCACATTTCCAAGAGTCGAGCGCTTCATAAGCATTCGCATCAGCGTCTTCCGGATGACGTGAGCTTTGTGCATAATCACATCATTTACTATGCCGATTCGCCGATGCATAATCGGTTACGTTTATAGTATTATACCCACGATTCTTTCAAAAAATGAGAGTGGGTTTTTGTTGGTTTGAAAATGTGAGACACTTTACATAGATGTTGATGAAAGGGGAAAGTATAGAGAAGTTAAATAAGTTTAATTTTAATCCAATGATAGTTTAGTTTATGGGTCTCATAAGAAGGCTAAAGGTCGCTCAAGTCTCAACGGGCTATGGAGAGGACTATGCTCGGTGTTTTTGTACGCGATCGAATCAGAAATGAGTCGATTCGTAGGAGAACGAAGGTCACCGACATAGACAAGCGGATTAGCTCATTGAAGTGGCAGTGGGCGGGGCACATAGCGCGAAGAAGCGATGGGACAGAAAGGGTTCCCGAATGGCGGCCACGTACCGGCAAGCGCAGCGTAGGACACCCACCTGCTAGATGGTCGGATGACCTAAGCAAGGTTGCAGAGAGGCGCTGGATGCAGGCCGCTTCCGATTGATCGTTTTGGAAATCCTTGGGGGAGGCCTAGGTCCAGCAGTGAACTTCCTTTGGCTGATATGATGATGATGATGATAGTATAAATTTTAAAAACCATGACTTGTTGATACAAGTCATGGTTTTTATAATTTAAACTAATTAACTCAAAATATCAGGAGCGGAAAAACGATAGGGTAGGAGAGAAAAACTGAGGAAGCCCATGACTAAAATATATGTTGATTGAGCGTAGAAATGTGATTATGTATATTTGTCTCGCGGAGTATCCTGCAAGGTAAAAGGTTCTATGTCTTTTTTCTTCTGTGCGTGTCGATGTTATTTTTTCCTTTATATTTAATCAGCCCATCCAAAAGAAGAGTGCCACCTGGGCGTGATCTGCCCTGGTCTGCTTGGAAGTCGCTCAATAGACTGCGAACTCAAGTAGGCCGATGTGGAGAGCTTTTGTCCAGGTAGGAAATGAATCATAGCTCACGGAAAGAGTGTGAGTGTGGTTCCTCCCCACAAACAATGGCGCATTTACTTTCCATGACTTTGATAAGTATTTATTCACATGGGATAAACTAAATTTTGGTTAAACGCTACACTTTAAGCTCCTTGTTTGCCCGGTCATTCGTTTGTTATTCTTAACTTCGTCTAGACGGAGTGTCGTTAAGACCCTTCCACATTGCCTTATGAGCTTGACGAGAATTGTGGGATCATTTCTATGATTTGTTACACAAGAAGCAGCCAAGTGCTCTGCATTTATTATTTTGTCACATTACATAGATAGGCATACCCACACTGACCTGCGCAGAATGGAAATGCAGAACGCACGACCGCTTCATGTAAACATTTGATCCCTGAGTCCGTCTATCACTTCTTATCTAAGCACTTTCTCGGCTACAACCTTAGCAAAGCTGCTTCAGAGCCCGGAGAGTGTCATATATTATGCCATTTATACTTTGACTGCCTTTTACTAAAGATTTGCTCCTTATCCTTGTAAGAAATCTACCAAATATTATAGCATGGTTTTACTCATGTATTGTAGTCGGAAACTCGGAAACAGCAGCATAGTTTCGATCGGGTTAGACGATCATCATCAAGACGAGTGTTAGGAGAGACGGTGACGTGACGGTTTCGCTGTGCTCAACGCATCGAGCTTAGCCTCGCTGAGTAAAACCTTGTTAAAATATTTATTTATGTCATCTCACGTTACTTTTAATAGTAATCTTCCAATTTAAGGAGTAATTCCCTTAAATGAATTTGATGGTAAAATTAACGCTCCTGATATCGGTAACATTATACTGTCTAATGTAAGGAGTACAGATTTCTTATGAATAATGCGGCTAGACTTTATCGTCACCACACTCTTCTCGGCGAGATAAAATTGGGTAGTTTTCTAGGTCTGACATATATTATTTGGTAAGTACTTTTAAGAAAATAAAACGACACAAAATAGGAGGAAGGATGTGATTTTAGAAAAAACTGATATTAAGAGCGCTATTTGACTCCCTAGAATAGAAGCTACGACGTCATTAGTCTATATTTCATACAAATCCCATAGAAAAAGTATCTGATTTGAGTTGTTGGAAAGTAGCCAGCCAGTCTGTACAGGTCCTTAGTCTGAACGGCGCCTAGTTTCATATCGTACGATCGATGTCGCAAATACAGCCATGTTTTGCTTTAGGCTATTCTTTTAAAGTTTTGTTCGCAAAGCGGACCAATTGAATTGAAAGTTTCTATTGTGTTCCTACGAACTAGTTGATTTACAGTAAGTCAAATTAATGGTCGCAACTTTGTTTGCGTGCAAACTGTACTGTAATACAATACTCAGAGGCACGCGTCCTATTTAATGAATATAACCACAAGTTTCCATCTTTGCTCGGTTGGGGAATAATATGTACTGTACAGAGTTCTTGTTTTTCTTTAATCATCATTTCAGCCGCACAACAACCATGGACGTAGGCCTATCACAAAGATTTCCAAAACGACCGACCCATATTGGTCTGCATAGAGCGCTTTCCAGCGATCTTGGGCAGGTCGTCTGACCACCTTGTGGTTAAGTGTTCGTTTCGGTTGCCGGTACGTGATCGCCATTCGAGAACCCTTTTGCCTCATCGGCCATCGGTTCGTCGCGCTATGTGTCCCGACCACTGCCATTTTAACGAGCTGATCCGCTGGGCTATGTCAGTGACTTTTGTTCTCCTAAGAATTTCCTCATTTCTGATTCGATCACTTAGAAAAACACCAAGCATAGCTCTCTCCATAGCGCGTTGAGCAACCTAGAGCTTTCTCATGTGACCCATAGTAAGGGACCACGTTTTAGAGCCATAAGTCATCACGTCGCACTTGTTTTTCTATACGAAAACCTAATTGTTGTAACTAGAAACTTCCGTCCATAGAAGTGATTTTTAACGTGACGATGAAAACTGCTTTAAGATCCATTGCAATCAATATGCCACGTTTGGATAACACAACTCCATAACGATCGAGTGATTTTATAAAGAACGTAAAAATGCAACGTTAAAAGGTATCTAGCAGTGACACACTAAAAACATTTTTAAGAACTCGTAACGACCATTGATTGCGGTCCAAAGCCGTTTACAGTTAATCAATTCTGCGCCATCTGTCAGGTTTCCAACGGCATATGGCGTCTAAAACCTGGCCTTTTAAGGCTGGGTGTGTGGCCATGCGGCGTCTGATGGATGGTCCTCCAAAGCACTGGCTACGAGGTTGCGAAACGTTGAAAAATTACAGTACGTGACTGTAGCACAAAAGACGGGCGAATCCAAAGTTCTCGTCTTACAATGTGTGTATGAATCACCGTGATAGGAAAGTCATGATGCAACGTATAAGTACTTACTCAAAGCATTAAATAAATATATTTATGCTCTAGTCATAGGTCGGTATAGTAGAAAATCAAGTAATCTATCGTTCTAGCACACTGTCTACCAATTGATTGATCCAAAAGGCCGTAGACAAACTTAAATTATAACAATCGCAAAATCTGTGGTTACAGGCAAACCACCTACATTATCAAGAGTGAGCTACTAAGAAAAAGAATTTCAGCACAGCACGAAAACGCAACTACAATGATATTGAATCTTGTGTTACAAATCATAAATATAATTATGCCAAATAACAATTTATGTACTACAAATATTTTCCATAAGCGTTTTTCATAACTGACGCCACAACAGCACCACCAATCACCATCCTGAAACATCTAATGCTTTTTTCGAACAACTTAAATCTTACGTGATACTTACTTACAGAAGCTATAGTTAATGCTTGTTTTGCCCGTACGTGGGAGGAAACTGCTCAAAATGCTAATGCCGATGCTTCGAGCACTCTGTATGATGATGTCGTAGACACAATGAAGTAAGACGAAGTAGACACAATAGATGCTATCAGCAGTCACGACGAACATTGCATAAAGCAGCTAATTTGGCCGCGGTCGCACCGATCATTCTTAATAACCTGTCACAGCATTTAAGCAGAAATTAGAAAGGGTTACGGAAGTACAACTTACAAAAGAAATCAGCAAGCGTTTATCCAGCTTTAAGTAGTAGCGATCCGTCGTATTATGGCAGACGCCAAATAGTGACAGCGAATAAATTTGTCAGAAATCTTGTTAGACCTCAACTTTGGAAATGAAATATTTACATAGAATACAATTTTTTTAGATACTAAAACTCTACGCTTGTTAGAACTGTAGGAATGAAAAGTGAGTATTTACTTGAGCCTATCCTTCTATTACCTCACTATTGTATTTTGAACGAGGCATAAATTAGCTACTCTCTCATTAAAAAGGTTATAATTAACATCTTCAGAGAGCATCAGTGGACAAAGACAAGTACTGATTATGCTAAAGTACACGGAATCTTTGTTACTACATATCCAGACGAATTTCAACTTTTTCAAGTTAATGATAAGGTTTTAAATGTAATGTAGATAGAGTCAGGTCAAGAAGAACATGTGATGGCCAGTCTCCCGCATCGTCACATTTGCATGCTGCATTCGCAATGATGCTTGTTCGCGTGTCATTGACACACTCAGTGAAAGATTATCGCCTTGTATGTATGTCGATGTAATATAATCTTCAGTTTATGCGACTGTGCTCTTTCCAGTAATTAAACGAATTCTCCAAGGCTCTGCTAACTATATTTTGAATGCAGAGTTTATAGTGTTGTGAAGAAACTATATCTAATACACCACATTTCTAATCGTCAAAATTTTAAGTTACGTCAAGCAGCCTTTAGATTCTTTTTGCTCATAACAAAATAAAAATTAATCTATGGAAACAACTATGTTTGCGGGTTTGGGGTCACGACTAGAGACTGCCATTGATGCCTAAACAATTTGTTAATTTCTCTACTCCGCCTCATATTGGTTATTAAATTTATTTGGTACATCTTGTCCATCACGATGAAGTCTTTTGTAGGCTTAGTTATTTCTTTTCATTTACTTATCATATTGTGTAAAAAGAGTATAAATATAGTTTTTTTATGTTATCTCTACATTACGCTAATCTCAAACGATCTAAAAATCACGGTTGTCACAATTTGTAATTTTCGCGTTCTTTTGCAGACTTGACTTTATAAACTGCGAAATAATTACGTTAAGATACGATCACGAAGTCGGGTTAAATTGCAGAGCGACTGAACGACATATAAGGCAATGCCTGTTATTACATTACTGACCGACTTTTAAAACAAGTTGATAGCAGATCGGGCTCTGATGAATAAATCATGACGTGTAAGGAATGGACAAATACTCCATGTTCACACGACAGGCGTTCAAGATTTTGCACATATCATAGAAGGAAAGATGAAGGGAAAAGAGATAAAATGACTGACGGGGGACAGCAACTTATGGAAAGATCTCCACTGAAAAAGAAGCGTTTCTATGATGATGATGATGCATATGTGAGAAGAGTTGGTTGGCATCGATCTGGACAAATGTTCTTGCCAGATCGCAGACTTGCTTAGAAAAAGTACCCAAAACCGAAGTACATGCTTGTTGAAGAGAATTATGAATGTTGATAAAGCAATGAAAGCGAAACAAAACAATTATTGTTATAGTAGTAAATAATAGGGTTTGTATAACATCTGCTTACCCCTGGTATATCCCTACGATTATACAGTATAACAGTAGTAATAAAATTATGCATGTGATGAAATGTATAAGTTGTCTTTTTCTTCGCTAACACATCACCTGATGAAGAAATGGTGAATACCTTCAAGAATTTCTATGTGTAACAAGATCCCCTATTGTAGCCTAGGCGCTTGAATGCATTGGTTCCGTTGATCGTTTTTCTGCTAATCTAGCTTGTTGCTTGTCGCCGACGATTGATGCCACTCGCGTTAGTCTTTTTGCCAGCCGTTTATAGACGTAGACATCCTCAACGTGATTGTGCGATGTACCTAGACGGCTATTTTGATCATTGCCTTCTACGATCTGGACATAGTAGCATGTATCATTGCAAAATTGCTCTTTATAGTTATGTCAGTTATGTGTTTAAAATTAGAGGCAATCTTACTTGTAATAACATTTTTTAGATGTTTTTGATATAATTAAATATTGTGTCAAAATTTAAATTTGCTCCGTACTTGGCTGCTTCTTGACTTGGGGATAAACAAAAAAAACAGTCATTAAGAAGTAATCCTGATGGCAAATATTCTTAAGAAGTAATCCTGATGGCAAATATTCTGTCTACTTTGTAAGTTATAATTAAGTTAGTTGTAGATATGAATCTCTCCATTCTTTGAGAATTCCCGTTTACATCCTTTGCTGTGTTCCGGAGTTTCGGAGCCCGGTTTCTGCTAATGAAGATACCGAATGTTGTCTCGGTACATCTTAAGACAATAGCCCGTATTCGGAATCCATTTAGCAGAGACGCCGCTCTCGCAGAACGCTTGCGTAACTGTCTGCCCTTACATGGCTAAGTCGGCCGGCGGACCTTCGCGAAGTAGGTCGGCATAATGCCATCTGGCCGGCGCCGTCCAGAGATGTTATGTTACCATAAAGGTGTATCTCAGGATACAGGGATAATCATATAGAGAAACACTGTACTTCTATCACATTTTGTAGGGGTGATTATTGTTTTGAAGGGAAAAAATCTACTAATACGGCTAAGGAACCTTGGTGAAGAAGGTCGTTATGTCATCTGGCCTGTCAGGAACCAGAAACATTTGTCATATCAAATACTCGTCTCAACAATTTAATGTTCAGATCCAGAATGGTCATGCACGGTTACTGATTAAATCCAACTATAATTCGGCGTCTGCAATGAAAATAATTAGGTACAAGGTTGCCAGTTAAAATTTTACATACGCATTGCAAGCGTGAAATTTTAAGATAGCAGCTCTCTCAAATAACTGTACAGAATCTCAGGAACCGGTAGCAATTATAACTAAAGAAACGAATCCTTTTCCAATTTTGGACGTTATTACTACTTTGTTGAGAGTTTTGGAAAAGGTTAAATGCTTGACTACAAACTTTATGTACGGTGATGTAATCGAAATCGCAGAACGGTAACAGCACACCAAGCTACTCAAAATCATTGCAATTTGCCATTTTTACCGCTGTGTACAAGTAAAAGTGCCTTTAAAAACTTACCGTTGTTTAATGTAGTAGTGGTAGTAGATTTCTTTTATGGTCGAAGATGAAAATTACTTTTTCATATTTGGATAATATATATCTACTAATACGGTGATACGGCTAAGGAACCTTGGTGAAGAAGGTCGTTATGTCATCTGGCCTGTCAGATAAAACTAGTAGTTTTATGTATTAAGGGGCTACCTGAATTTTCCGGGATCCTGTGCTGCCCCCATTTGAAGTAAATGTATTGAAAGGAAACGGAGATATCATTTAAAATTTTGTCTTGATCAGACCCTAGATAACCCTTCAAATTATTTTATGAACTACTGTTTACTGTTTAAAGCGCGAACATGAAACTTTTCTACGCACATACGCCGAAAAGTGGCCGTTTTTCGCAATTGTGCGTAGAAAAGCTTTACGTTCTCACTTTAAACTGTAAAAATTAGTTCATAAAAAAACCGTGATATTTAGTCTCGTTGATTATGGAAATTCACTATGTATTTGAATATTTTCTCAATAGGAAACGTTTAATTTCCGAATTACTATCTGTTTATACGGATGTTTTCACATCACTTATTCATCATTTGTCTTAGGCGATGTGTTATAATGTTGAGATTAAGTCTGCAGACTGTGTTGGGTTTTTATTTTATTTGATTAGATCAAAATATCAGCAAGAGTTTTATATGCCCATTTTTTATAATAATTGCTATATGAATACTATGAAGCAATAATCAAAATAACGTTTTCGTTTTCCTCGTGCATACTAGAAACACCGTGCTGATAAAATAAAATATAAGTTAGCAAACAATGGTAATTTGAAAACGATCGTTGGATGAGTCACGGTTTGTTGAATTAGGTGCGAGTGTCGTCGCCTGAGTGTTTCTATAGGCAAGTGGTGAACTGGTGACCTTTCCCCAGACGTTAACTTGTTAGCGTTCCTAGAACTGAATCTTAATAAAGTATTCATTTGATGTTTCTGGTAACGTACACTCAGGATTCAGACTAGTAACAGTACTACCAAAAGAAGTGAATGAAACGCCATGAAGCAGGTGACCAAACCTCATTGTTCTTTCCTTATACTTCCACAATAGATATTGTCTCGGGCGATAGCCGGTGACATCATTTGGTATATACTGTCAGGGCTAGCTGTAACTCATGTAATCGAAAAGTCAGTCTTAATTATTCCATGCAAAATCCAATTTCAATAATGACAAATTCCGGCGAATACTTTTCGACTTCGATCCTTTACAAGAATTTTTACTATGAAATAACGAGTAATCGTAGTCGCATAGTAATTAATATGAATTATTTAGATAGGTTATCCAAAATGTGAGGGATCTTTTGGGAGACATCTGGACATGAAATTACTAACGGGAATTCGAGAACTAACAATGAATTTCTATGGCGCCATATTTATTTGATGAATTTGATAATTCCTAAAATTTTTGACAATAGCAGAAACCGCAGAAATGACGTCCCTACGGGTTACGCTGTTTTTCCTGTGTTTCTTTCTTCTCAACCATAGTATATCTGACGTGCGTTTGCATGTACAGATTACGACGGATGTATTGCCATTTTTCCGTCGTACTATCACCACTGTCACTCTCAGTTCCGTAACATTTCTCAGTTCCCATCGTTTAGCTTTGTTGTGTATCTCACACGAGACGATGCCATTATAACATGTAGTGGGACTATAGGAGACAATAGATTGATTTGAGTGCGAATCGTTTGTTAGGTCACAATCAATGTTTATGAGAAACTAGATTTTTGCTAACAGTAGCATTATTTTATAAGCTTTTGGCTTTAAGAGTTAATATTGTGAATTAATCATATTTCAGGAGTCTCTTGTTACTCGTCATGGATTGCTCTTCAACATTTTGAACTTTACCGAAGATAATTGAACTCATTTTCTTTGTAACTATTGATTCTAAGTTGATTTATTTTTCGTTTACAGGTAAGTTCCTGCCTAGTTCAGTATGATTAGTATTCAAACATGAAGTAAGTATTAACTCATGATAAAATAAGTAACAATTTGAAGGACGTCAGTTGGTGTTTAGTCTATCAAAATAAAACATAAAATAATGCGTCAAGCCTGGCACGCAATTGCCAAAGGCTAATAAAAAAGATAGGTTTAATAATGGAGTAAACTTTAGAGTCGAAGAAACGTATTGTGTCCTAATCTCGGAACTCAGATACAGTCGATTAAAGGTTCTCACTGGAACTCTCACAATTCCACACATTCTCGAAATAAATTATAAAGCCATAAAACCCGTGATACCACTGGTTTATATCATCGGCATACAATTACGATAACCGGTCCGTGCCGTTGCCCGTGGCAGTCAGTTATAGGTCACGGGTTCCTCTCCTGCGGTAGCCAACAGTTTTAATGAAGGCATGTCGTACTTATGATTGCAGTACAATTTCTTATTGCAAAACTAGAGAACCATCTTTCCGCTTTTTGAAAAAGCATTTCATATGTTTTTCCGGTCTTCCTATAAATGTTTCTTAAATAAATAAGTAAGTCATTGTGTAAAATTACTGCTAAGCAATGATACATTTTTGATTCTTAATTTTAATTTGATTCTTAATTTTAACTAGCTTTAACTCATGTTCGCTAATGAATGAATCTATTGGCTTGTTCTAATTGATATTTATACTGAACTGTTGAAGCATGATCTTGATAACTCATCATCGAACAGAATATTGTTTCGCTGGTTATCGCGATAGGTACTTAAAGCAGTATTGCGAACCAAATTTATTTCAATCATTCTCAGAAGTGCTTTTTGTTCCACCAAAACGATCGTGCGATTAATCGATATGGTATTTAACAAGAGGCAGATGTTTTCCGGTATATCTAAATTTTTTACTTAGTTTTGCCTGTTTACTACTTTCTTGACGTCATAGTTATTTCAGATTCATTAGATTTCCATAAACAGCTCAAATATAATTCTAGCGAACCTTTTTTTTAGTGTGAGCCGTATGGAGAAATACTATAGATGACAACAATCTTACATATCTCTTAATAAAAATCTGTTCGTTTCAATCAAAACATTTAATTTTAGTTCTTATTTGATTATAACTGTGTATGGTATTAATATCATGTCCGAATTCAATGATATGTTGTCTGTGACGTCACTGGCTTTAATTGCTACAACGCGATTGCGTTCCGTTACTGCATCGCGCCGTGTTCGGTCATTGTCGTCCGCTTTCGAAACGGGTCGGAGGTTACCTGCTGCCCGCCCTCTTTGTATTTTTTCGTTTTTTCCTCTCGTCGCCACTCTTTGTTTATGTTTTTTGCTTCGCTTTGAAGGTTTCTCGTTATATTTTTATTGTTTCTCTAAGTGTAAGTTTTCGTGTTAAAGTGCTCGTTTGTTGTTTGATTCTAGGTATTTCATGCTCTGGACGTAATATGCCATCAGTTACG
The DNA here is from genome assembly GCA_943193695.1 of Acrobasis suavella. Lineage (NCBI taxonomy): Eukaryota > Metazoa > Arthropoda > Insecta > Lepidoptera > Pyralidae > Acrobasis > Acrobasis suavella. The sequence goes on from OW971939.1 coordinate 1,648,226, forward strand.
GCTGCTTCATACAATTTGATTTTAATAGGTTAACGTTAAATCGTTTGTCTTGTTCTGTCTTTTTTATATCAATAGATTGTTTGTTAAAGAAACATTCTGAACGGCGGTTCCACAAGGGGGTATTACTTCTTCGTCATAATTTTTGTAAGCTTAGTACCTAATATGAGATGTAGTAGTATTTCTGCTGTTGCTGTTTCTCTTAAGGCCTAGGCAGTCTAGGAAGGCATCATTATCTACTAACCAGCACAATTAGTTTCAATCACAATCAATTCATGTAAAAAATAAATTTTAAGTTATACTTGAATTTGCATAAATCAAAGTCTAACTAAGAATATTTGTAATACCTGAGTGATTAGTCAGCATTTATCACATCTGACAACTGCAGCGATTGCGCGCTGTTAGTGACCGGTCATTGTCGCTGGCTCAAAGGTTGACCGCCCTTTAATGCTTTTTGTGGCTCAGTGTTTAGCCTTTTTCGTTTTAGGGGCCGATTTATCAAAGGCTTTATTCTGGTTCTGTGTTGTCTCTTTTTTAATATCTAAGTAGGTAAACGTGCAAACGATCTGCCTAATGGTTGGTAGTTACCTGATGCTTTGGAGCTGCAATATGAGGGATGCCATACAGATGTTATTGAAAAATTCTTTCATCTCTCTCTATGTAAAAATTCAGGATGTTTACTATGTGACGTGTTAGTAATTAATGATATTCTTCATTGAGCTTGTTGATCCATCAGGCTCCATTGATAAAACGTCTTCGTCTTTTAGGAAGAAACTATAATAATATATTTCGAAAAGTAGGAACAACGGTCTATTGACGAGTCTTGTAGAGAACAAGTTAAAATAGAGATTTTTATTTAGGGGTGTCCATAAGTGTATCTTTATATTTACTTTAGAAGGCTAATGAGAATAAAGATTAGCTGGATAAATTTCTTTCTTTTCTCCCACACCACATTAGAATTCAGAATCAAAACTTTAGTTCGAGTTAGATTCTTTACTGATGAAAGCAATTTATTTTCCATAACTTGTGGTTTCCTTAAACCTTTATGTTTGATTGCATGACAATTTGGAGAATTTGTACATTCCAACAAAATTACTGGAGACATTTTGTTAAAGTTATTCACCGCATGAAATGTGAGCAAGATTTTGACTGTGTGGTCGGTCATTTTATGAGTTTATTCAATACTTAATATATTTAACGTGGTCTTGTACTTATTTCATCAATGGAATGGCCTGCTTGCAAGTCTTCTACTGCGTTTAAGTTGCATTAGCTGTACATGAACATCTCTTACTCAGACAGCATAGCTGAAAGAATCCAGTTAGTGGCAATCTTTTACTATTTTCTTGGTCGTTTCAATCTAATGTGTTTTTATTATGCTCCAAATATTTTTGACCACAACATGCCATATCTAATGTCACATTGCGTATCGAAACTTACCGTTTGATGGCCATTCAAACGATCAACCGTACCCACTCTTGGAATTCTAATCCGCGCAAAAGCTTCTACCAATAGCATTTTGAACTCTAACCACCTCGAAATAAGAAAGTCGCAGAGCTTGGCTCTCTGGAATTGTATCAAGGTGCGTCAAGGCCGCAGCCTAATGTCCGTCTGGTTGTTTCAACTTTTTTTTACCAGTTCGTGACTCGTGAGGTCCTGTGCCCCTCTCCTCCCGCCCTCTCTTCCCTTCTCCCCGGTTTCCTCGTAATGTCGTCTTCGGAGGTTTGCGCGCGCGCACGAATGCTGAATGACAATATGGTTGTTTTTGTGACCGGATGTCGCATGGCGAATATTTGATTTTTAAAATTTAATGGTATATGTTATATATGGACAATATGGACATACATGCCAATTTTTTGAATTGGCCATTATTATGTTATTGTTCGATTTAATAATTTACATCCTAATTGGATAGTACCAATTTTTTTCTTTGTTTCTATTACCTAACTAAAAAGGATGGTAACTTTATTATGTTTTTTTTTTTCTTTATTTCCAATATCTATGTGGCTGATCATGGAATGGTGTCTTACTGCTAGTTACTATATTTCACTCCTCATTGAATAGAATAAAGCTCATTATTATATGATTGACTTTATCATAGATTTTCTTTGAAATAAAATAGTTTGTTAACTATTGCTGTGGTCCGTTGAAAATAACTTCCAATAATTTTTGATTCCAATAGAACCTAATTCGAAAACAGAAATTTCCAAGGCCGCAGGCATCAAAATTCCTAAAACTGGAAGCTATACAAGTACCTCTACCTCATTACCAGAAGGCAATATTCAAGTTATCTTTAAATTATACAGTTGTTTAATTAGTACACTAATTGCATGCCGATGTAGACACTGACTGTTGTTTACGAGTTTACTTAACAGACTTATTAGGTAGGTACATTTAGGTTTAGATTTAGGTATATTGGTCTTCCTCCTAATTGAAATCATTCTATTTTAGTCCAGCTAAGTTTCTTTTAATTATCGTGACGTTTGCTTAAATAAATTTCTTTCTTCCGATATAAAGCTAAAGGTATATCAATCACAAGAAAATTATTAAGCGGAGTTGTTAAAATTAAATTTTTCCATCCCTTCGTCCCGACAATACCACAAACTGACAATACCATCATTTTCATCCAAATTTTTTGGTATTTCGCGAGATATTAAAATTGAGATGTCGGAACAAAAATAAGATTTGATATTTTTAATGTCTGAGTTTTTTATTATTATTGAGAACCGTTCTTTATTGGAGTTCAAAACACTTTCTTAATATATCTTCCCTGTTCTTTTGGTAAAACCCAGAGGTCATGAGGTCACAACTCAATTGGGATCATTGCACAAACATAATTATCACATACACAGTCATCGCTTACAAATTATCCTGTTGATGTTATTTTGTACTTAATAATACCTGAACACGAAGCATTTAAAAGGCTTCAAGTTAGAGGACGTCGACATCATCATCATTTCAGCCGCACAACGTCCACTGCTGACCATAGGCCACTTCCAAGAATTTCCAAAATGACCGATTAAGAGCAGCCGTCGACACGGAAAAGTACGAAGAGGGCTAATCCTGAATAATGGGAGAGAACAGATGAATAGCTATGGGAGAAACAGAAGATAATTGTTTTGTACTTGCTCAAGAAACGTCATAGGTGCTTCTAGAGTCCAAACCAAGACCTAAAGCACCATGAACATCTGATAAAATAAGTAACATTGGCTAAAGAACGTTATTTTGTATTGTAGTCTTTAACATTTATTTCCATGTTTCTTTGACTGCTTCAATTACAAGGAGAAAGTAATAAATTAGGATAGGAAGTTATGGAGGAAATTAACATACAGTGCGAACCCTATAAAGGGAAAAGGCGAGAGAGAAAAAATAATAATTTATACCACTTCTGATACAAAACCGAATGATCACCGATGATGATTTTCCTCATCGTCATCATGTTGTTACACGGCATTCGATTATGGCGTACTCAATGACATTCGCACATTTCACGTCGGCTGTTGAACCCGCATCAGGTGCCCAAGGTAGGTACACAATCGCCGCTGTCTTAAACTCGCTGCGTAGGGCTAACTTACTCACAAGTTCTTACTAGGTGCGACTCTCGTAACTCTGCGTTTGAACTCGAAAAATCCCACTCAATAAGAGAAAAAGACTCACAAGAATTGTTAACCATATGTGAATAATGCTCTATTCCTCTATCAGTCTATCTGGAATGCAATTTTTCTTCAGTTGACAAAAAATCTAGAGTAAAATAATAAGGTTGGCAGGAAAGACTCGCTTTAGTGATAAGCCCGCCTTAGTATTAGTAACTATTTATATTTCAGGTTATATAATGTTGTTTTAAGGTTGGTTGGTGGAATATAGAAGTTTTATCTAAAGCGCTGGACACACTGAAATCACGTAAGACGTGGACGGGGCGCAGACATATGTCTCCTCCGCGTCTTTTTCATACAAAATGCATAGAAGCGTCGCAAAGCAGAACACACAGATAAGACAGAGCGCCCGTCTTTCCCGTCCGTCCAGCGCCTTCATGCTCTTTGATCTAATGTAATATAAAGATTAACATGGAACGTTGACTTCTTCAAAGTAAGATGAAATCTTTTGATTTACAAATTATTTTTGAAAATAAAGACTAAACAAGATTTATTATTACTCATCGCTTTTAATGTAAGTAATGTAGTAAATGCAGTAATGGGTATTGTTATTGGCTTATTGTCACAATGTTATGTGGTGTTCAGCGTTATTTGCGCAGATCGGGTCGGTTGTTGAACCTTTTTGGGTGGTCGTTTAAATTCTTCGTATGTATAGTTAGAGTTTTGGACGGTCATTCATTTATGGCTTCATAAAGTACGAGAAAATATGTCGTAATGTACATAGAGTTTAGAGTTTTGGACGGTCATTTGTATAGTACGAGAAAAAATGTCAGACAGAAGGCATCAATGTCACAGAAATAATACGAAGACATGTTTTACATTATTAGCTACAGGTGATTAGCACTATCTGCTGATGGGAGAAATGTTATTATGGCAGGAGAGGTTGGAATATATAATTTCTCTTTTTTTGTCTGGTATCACTAGCAGTGATATGGCGATGTTATCTAGAAATTCACAACAGAAAATTTCATCTTCTTTTTCTTGAAAATAATTTATTCCTAATGTTGTTACAAGAGTTGTTGACTAAGCGATCAATAAAACAAAAATGCAATCACTGTTGAAAAATATATGAGTTCACATCACAAACGTTCCATTAATTATATCAGACACAATCGTAGAATAGAAACAGTGACTCCCAATAAGATAAGAGCCTCGCCAACCATTCGTGGATATGAGTCATGGTAACGGTCGTTTTGCGCGGCTCTCGCCATTTTGGACATGTAGTCTAATGTGAATCATGGACCTTGGCCTTGCTGCTTTGAATTTGGACGGTTATCACAAGGTTCTTTGAAATATGGAGATTTCCTTGAACATAAAGAAGAGAAGAGGTTTTATTAGATTGGAAGACGCGAAAAGAGTTAGTATTCTAGCATAGTGGTATCTACTATTCGGTTCAAATTGAAAGGTGTACCAGTTGGTTCTTCCGTCAACGTTCTGCTGATGTGTTTGGGATACTGAAACATGAGTGCAGATGCAACGCATGGACGCAACATTTCGAAAACATGATAATTTTGTAGCAATCGTTTAATTCAATTTCGTTGCCAATATCCATACCTGTGACCCATCTATCCCATCAAACCATCTTGCCTAAAATTGGAAATCCTATAATAGCAGCAAGAATATTGTAGTGTAAAATACTCGTAGGTGAGTACATCCTATTTGCGCAAGATTTCTTATCATCTTTGCTCAAATGAAATCGTGCGATGATTCATCCAAGCGAAGTTTGCAGCTACCTTGGTCACTAAGTACACATCACAGTGTCCTTACAAGGTTTGATTGATGTTTAAGAACAGATTATTGAACTACTGGGCCCGTAAGCAGTCTTGTCCGTGTGGTTCCTGGCGTAGAATAGAATCATTCCATTCTTTCCACTGGACGAGTCGACTAAGGCTTGGAACGGAACTTTCGCATGCTGCTATCCTTTTCTGTCGCTCAGAACCGTCATTTGCTAGAGCGAGACAGAGCGACGGGACGTATCAGCATGGCCGATTCCGTCTCCTTTTATTTGTTATCATAGCGGGAACAGAAATACATCACCTGTAAAAATTTCAACTGTCTAGCTATCGGACATGTAGAAAGGATGGATGAAAGGAGATTCACTAAAAGAGTCTACAAAGCAAACGTGAGTGGAAGAGTGGGTCAGTGTCGTCCTCGACGAACGTACCGCGATCAGATTGCAGACGTTCTTAAAAAAGGAGAGGTCAGAAGTACCCGTAACCGGCGGGCATGCATGAAGAGAGTGATGAGTGTAGATGAAGCGAAAGCGGTCTGTCAGGATCGTAGCAAGTGGAGGTCCTTAGTCTCTGCCTACCCCTGTGGGAAACAGGCGTGATAATATGTATGTATGTATGTAGCTATCACTATCACGGTTCATGAGCTAAACAGCCATACAGCAAGACAGGCGAACAGTGATAGGGTCCCGTTTTTACCCTTTGGGTACGGAACCCTAAAAAAGAGATACACACACATTTTTTCATTGATAATGAAACTGCAAAACCCAAAGTCAACATTTAACATGACAGTGGAAATCAATGAATTTACTCATTTTTCTTTCGGTGTACAATAAAGTATTACCTATCTATATATCTATCAATATAGGGTTGCTAGTCGCATCGCCTATTGACATGATTGATTTGAAAAAGAGGATGGTTGAGTATCTTTCCCGTTTTCCCAGATCAGCGTGCAAGCGCACGTTTAGCCCCACGTCTGAATAAATTAGCCGGGCGTGTGCTGTGGTTATCGTACGCGCGAACAATTATTTTTATCACGCCGTGTTTTGTATTGTTTCGCGTACAAGTCATTGCTCCGCGTACACTTTGCGCCATGCCCGCAAAACAACTAGACTGCAGAAGTATGGTTCTTGATATAGTACTGTTGTATTCTTTTTAAAAAGGCAATCGTATAAAAATGAGAAAGGAAACCAGCCGAAAATTAAAGTATCAACATGTAAAATAGAGAAAAAAAAGGAGAAAGAGTTGACCGAAAGCTGTGAAAAATGGAAGTGTCTCTATTTAACTCAAAATCATCATACCAACCAAGTAATGGAATTGTCGCAAGCCTGCAAATTCAACGAAATAAATGTCAACAAGTTTATTAGCCAGGCAAATTTAAGACCTCGACTTTAAACCTTAACTTTTAAACGGCCGAATCGATTTTCATTAAACATAGGTAAGAACCACCGCAAGGAAATTTGCTTTCACGTTAAGGGGCTACTTGAATTTTCCGGGGTCCAGTGCTGCCCCCATTAGAATTAAATCATTTAAAAGGAAACGGAGACATAATTTAAAATTTTATCTTGACCAGGCTCTAGATAATCCTTCAAACTATGAACTACTGTTTACAGTTTAAAGTGAGAACGTGAAGCTTTTCTACGCACATACGCCAAAAGTGGCTAGAGCCTGGTCAAGACAAAATTTTAAATTATCCGTTTCCTTTTAAATGATTCAATTCAAATGGGGGCAGCACAGGACCCTGGAAAATTCAGGTATCCCCTTAAAAAAACCGCCGGGTCCATCCGTTCGAGAGCTACGATGACGCAGAAAGAAACTCAGACGGACCGGTGTCAACTTATAACCTCTTTTTTTAGGGGGTCAAAAAGAATCGAACAAGTGTAAATTCTGTCAATCTTTTTATTTTGTGACTTTGGGATGATAGTTTGCAAAGAGATGCTAATGAAGTCTACTTATTAACTGACTGACAATACTGTAGGCATTATTTGTCTATTTTGCGCTACGTGTCAATCGGTACTATACAACATGGAAGGGACATACCTGTAATAAATCGAACCACAGGCTATACTAGATCACTTTGGTTAAATTAAATTAATATAACAACCAAAACACAAAAAAAATTTCGATATTGCCACACAAAAGTGTGCAGCCGCCCGGGCAATTTGTATTGGAATATTGAATTTTTTTAGTTGTTCCTTGGTTGTTATTTTAATTTCATTATACTTTAGTGGTCTAATATATCCTGTGGTTTGATTTATTACGGGTATGTCCCTTCCACATTGTATACTAATATAGAAATAGAGAAGCAAATTAAAAAAAAAAACTCAAACTTTTAGATTTTCTTTCGCATGACTTATTTATTTATTTCTTCAATGATTGACTTATTTATTAAATCACTTCTTTGAAAACTTCTTTATTAACTTGCCCAAATCCTTAATTAGCACAGCAGTAAAGACTAAAGAGCAATTTTAACACCAAAGTTTATTGTTCTGGCAACCCTGGGTCGTTTCGGAGGTCGTTCGCACTGTAACTGATGCCTGCTGCTCGTACTTAGTGTAATGCGGTGCAGTACGCAGTACTCGAACACAAATGGAATGAATTTGTGGCCTTAATAGTTGTTGTCCTTTTTTACATGGTTTATAAGCTACTCTCAGCCTAAGTTGTATAGAGTTATTGTTTGATAACTTATAGCCGTCGCACAAATCATAGGATGACGAAGGCCGTGCGAAGTAAATAAAAAGAACTGGAACCGTTAAAACGGATTCGACTGTAATTTTTTTTTACACCATGCCGGCTTGCTACCGGCGACCTCCTCACCTGAGGGATCATCCATAAATAACGTCACACGAATTTCATGACTTTTTGACTGGGGACAAAACTGTGACAAGGAGTACGGGTACTCCTTGTCACAGTTGGTCATAATTTTGAAACCCCCACCCTCTTGTAGTATGACGTCGCAGTCACCGAATCTAAATATATAACAGATAAAGCTTATTTATTATTAGTTATTTTTTTTGTTTTATTGCTTAGATATAGTTTTGAATTCTAAAATCACGAACCTTATACCCCCCCCCCCCACCCAACATAATACTTCGTTGACCCCCTCCGTCCCCCTTAAATGTGTGACGTAATTTATGGATGGTCCCTAATGTGCGGAGGCACTAAGACATCAAACATCAGGGTACCTTCGTTGGAATCCCGGGCGCGGCAATAAGCACTTAAGCGGATTTACTGCGGGTCAAATGGAATCTTAAACCACACGAATATCAGCGGCCATCTTGACAACCTCCGTGGCGTAGTGGTCACAATGCTAGTCCGCCACCCAGAGGTTCCGGGTTCGATCCCTGATCAGGGCAAGTTAAAAAATGGCCTTTTTTATATTGTCCTGGATCTTGGATGTTTATCTATGATTGTATTTGTAATAAAATATAGTATCGTTGAGTTAGTATCCCTAAGTCAGAACACAAGTCTCGAACTTACTTTGGGGCTATCTCAATCATTGTAATTTGTCCCTACATATTTATTTATTTATATTCTCTTGTTTGTGCTGTTCTAACATTTTCATTTTGTCAAGATCAGTTAGTAATTTAATAAATTGTGGTCTACATGGCCTTATCATCATCCATAACGTTAGAATAAAGTTCTTAATCAGGGTTGCCTTACTTCGTCAAAAATATCCTTACAAAATGTTTGCCCTCAACCTTTGCCTTAGCTTATAAATAGTCTTTTATATCGTTATCGATAAGGGAGACCTTGGAAACGAAATCATTGATTATTGTAATGGTTATTTCTAGCATGATCTCTATATGACTGGATAGACCGAATTTAGTGTTGCCTTAGCAGCATCGAGGCGAGATATCTGAAAAGTTGAATTAGACTTTATATATTATAAATTTAGTTAAGAAAGAAATTTTTAGTCAGGTTTCACAGCAGTCATTCATTAACGTTACCGTCAGTACTGGTAATAATTAGCCCAATAACGCAATAACAATACAATTCGTTCTTTATTTGGAACATAATTCAGCAATTTTCTTGTAATAATGACAGGTTCCTGCGGTCAGTGTGGCGAAGACATCATTGTCATTAAATTCTGCTTATTCGACGACATTCGTATTTACTTTAATAGCTTACTCAGAAGTATTGTATTCAGGTCAGTAAATAAAATATTGTTTGTTGATGACGCGTTGCGTTTGCGTAAAATAGAACTAATCATTGCCTACATGCATTGTGGTAACTCACTGGTAACTTATGAATATGTTTCTGAAAAGACTAAATTGGATGTTCGGCTTACCGAAGCTTTGTTTATAATAATATTTTACTTTTAAAATTTTTTCATCTAGTATTTTTGCATTGAAAAGTAGTGGTTTTTGTTTAGGTTGAAGGTGATACTCCGCTCTTACTAGATTTGACGCAATGCGTAGGTCTACGCCAAATTAAAACCGACAAAAATTCGCCTGCTTTTTTAGTCAAAGTATATTTCTGCACGTACAGTCAAGAACCAAGAACCTGACAAGGCCCTCTACATATATCTTGAGTTTTTTCTTAAACCAAAAATGAGATCAGATATAAACATGAAAATTTTTATTCAGACAGATTTTAATTAAGTCTTTCTGTATATAAATTTTTGTGTTAATATTATTTTTAGTTTAAGAGAAAATTGAAGATATAAGTAGAGGGCCTGGTCAGGTATCTTGGTACTTAACTGTACCTTCTTATATTCTATGATTACTATCATGTGTAAATTGTTTGTTTTTAGGTTTACTTTTTATGATTGTTTATATATCGATCTTAATCATAACAATCTTGCCTCAACATTCATTAAACTCTATCTGAACAGTTTTTTTCTGGCTGTGCTATTTTTGATTCCTTACTGAAACTGAGTCAATTTTTCTGGTTGAATTATTTTCGATTCCTTACTGACACGGAATCAAAGCTCTGTGTATTGTTTCATAGTTATATACACGCCCATTACATTTGTCATTAATGGTAATCACTGCAACTGTTGCACACGTAAAAACCAAACTTGTCCTCCGATGCCTCGTAACATTATAATTGTTTCAACCAAGAAAGTTACCTCACTGATTCGCGGATGCGGCGAAAGGTTCGCATACCTGCGACACGGTGACTCAACTCCGTTGACCCAGATGATACTGAATCATCTGAGTGTAATGTTGAAACAAGAAGATGTATAGAACAAAGGAGTAGGTTTGACAAAAATATTAATCAAACAAGACATTATTTAAAAAAAAAAAAAACAAAAACCCGACTGCTTTTTATAGACCCAGTGTCACTCTCACAGTAAATACGAAACTAACGACACCTCTCAAGCAAAATCCATTGAGCCGTTGAGGCTGCAGAGCGTGAAAAACATTTTGAATTTGGCGCCAAAAATCCGCCATTTTGTTTTATTTATTTTTATATATACCCAGTCTCATTATCACAGTAAATAAGAATCTAACGACACCTTTCAAGCTAAAATCCATCAAGCCGTTCAGGCTGCAGAGCGTGCCGAACAATTATACATACATACTCTCGAAAAACATAACCTCCTTCTGACACAGTAGGGCAATAAGAATCCCATAAGAATAAAACTATACAAAGAATTCTTCCCAGACACGTCCTGAGCAAGATGGAACAAGAGAGGAAACGCTGAAGAATTAGAATTCGTAGTTTATGAACTGAACAGTAAAGCTACGAAAATGATAACCGATTTGAGTGTCGAGATCTTCTGAATTTGGATCTGAAAAGCATGTAAAAAGCAGAATATTATTTGTCTTTTGCATTTGTTGAGAAAAATGACGGAAGTGGTTGCCTCAGTGATTCAACAGGTGGTTTAGTTTCTTTATTAATGAATCATCTAAAAGCCGGCTTATTTATGAAGTGAGAGTTGAACTGTTTATCAGAAAATTTAAACAAAGATTAACATGCTCTTTGATTTGGATTACGTTGTGTGCTTCCGCCACCAGTTAGTTCATGCAAACTATTATTAAGTGAATGAGAAATCTTTGACACATACATACATACTATCACGTCTTTATCTTTAACGGGGCAGACAGAGCATTTTGGGTCTTGTGACTCGAGCAGATAGAGCCTAAGGCCGCAAGGCTCAAAGGCCACTTTTAGCGTGACGGTGGGCGAGAAGGTGGATAAAGGACAGTGAAATTTCAGTGTCAATATTCTTTCTAAATAGTATGATCAAGGTAAGTTAGGCAAATAACCAAAAAAGCAAAAAAAAACCCCCGACGGTCAAAAATGCCTTACTTGATATCCGTAGCGCCATCTTTTATTCGCTAGAGAAAGTCCTGACTTTCAAGCGTTGACCCCCAATAACTTTTAAACGGCTGATCCGATTTTCATCAAACATAGCTAAGAACCATCGCAAGGGAATTTGCTTTTACGTAAAAAAATCGCATCGACATCGGTCCATTCTTTTGAGCGCTACGATGCCATAGTCAGACAGACAGATATTTTCTTTCACCGCGAACGTCGGATTTATCCGACAAACATTGTCGTGCCCATTCCGGGAGCGTCGGATATTTCCCACAAAAAAAAAACATAACTGAAGTAACTGAAGTGTCCACATCCCTTTTTGGTTGTAGGTATTTATTTTAGACTTACTACCCCTCGCGCTGGGGGCACGACAACTGATATAAAGTCTCGCGGTGAAAGCGTTAACCCTTTCACCGCGAGACTTTATATCCTTAGACCACCCCTCTTTTTTGTAGGGGGTTAAAGATAAGCTTATCTAGATTTTATGCAACGCGTACATTTTATTAATGTAATTTTAGGTCATCTCGATATGCAACAAATCAATGCTAAGTAAACAACAGGTCAAGTGCCACTTGACTTTGTCTAATTCCACAGAGTGGGTGGTCCCGACTTTGTAGACGATTTATCACCTTATTTTTATTGCTGCTCGAATAGCTGAACGATAAATTTATTATTTAGAACGTGTTTGACGTGAAAAGTTTATCGATTAACGTTTTAAAACTATGCAGCAATCTAATTGGTCCTATTTTGTTGGAAATGTTGGTAAAAAAGGGCCCTACTACTAAGACTCCACTGTCCGTCTGTCCGTCTGTCTGTCACCAGGCTGTATCTCATGAACCGTGATAGCTAGGACAATAATGATGTATTTATGTTACCGCTACGACAACGAATACTTTAGACATACATAATAAAATAAATATTTGTGTGGTATACAACAAACGTTTTTTTTTTTAGATAATGGTACGGAACCCTTCGTGCGCAAGTCCGACTCGCACTTGCCGGTTAATTTGGGTTCCGTACAAAAAATGAAAAAACAAAACGGCACCCTTATAGAATCACTCGTGCGTCTGTCTGTCCGTCCGATTGTCACAGCCAATTTGCTCCGAATCTACTGGACAAAACCAGGTGAAATTTGGTATGATGGTGTAATCCTATGACCCAAAAATAGATGTGCGAACTCAATTAATATTTTTTTTTAAATAATGGTCATTTTCCAGAGACAAATTAGGAAATTAAAAAAGAAGTTTTTCATACCTTACTGTGTCATATATCAAATGAAAGGGCTCGTTATGAGTATCTCAAATATATTTTTGTTAACATTGTAAAATAAACAGTTTTGATTTTATGCATGAAAGAAGACGAAAATTCACCATTCCCTTCCTTATCTCCGAAACGATTCAGCCTGAAATTTTGAAAATAATACAAAATATAGTTCATTGATTGTAGATTACAGGAAAAATAATATAAGAATTATATCATTCGAAAATAAAGCGGTAAACTGAATATAATACGTTCACTTACGGAAAATCTTTGGTATTGTACGGAACCCTCTTCACGCGAGTTCAACTCGCACTTGGCCTATTTTTTTTTTCTATCATCATCATCCCTTCCGCCCACTGCTTACCTTTGTTTTCTAATTAGATTTTATTAAGGCTACTTTACTAAGCAAGTTTTAACTTATAATTATGGCGTCCAGTGTTATAGAATTCTTTATGGATTATTCTTCAAATCTTTACTATATTAGTGCCGCAACAGACGGGGCGCAAATTGCGTCCCGTAACAGCTAGATATGGGCGATGCATAAATACTCAATCAACCCATTTGAGTATTTACTCAGTAGATTGAGTAAATACCCGATAAATATCCTTATTTATCCATTTGGTGAGTAGATTGATCTATATGAATTGCGACTCATATTTATATTCATATTCATTATTTCATGTTTTCATGAAAATTTTGAAACTTAAATCTAGTATACACTTGCAATTCTTGTCGGAAAGTGTCTGCGTACGCCATAATATGCTTAAAATGTAGGTAAACATTATAAGCGACGCTAAATTATATGAAAATACCGTACTAATCATACACTGAAAGTAGACTTCTTTGACTAATTATCATTTTTGGTGGGAGGTGTGCATAGACGTAATTTTACGTAAAAATAAGTAAACAGACAACATATGCGATGTCAATACTTAAGCATGCTCTATTTACTCTATTTATTAAATCTAGTGAGTAAATACTCAAATGGGTCGATTGAGTACTATCCACTGCCATCTTTAGCTGTTACGCGACGCAACTTGCGCCCCGTCTGTTGCGGCACTTAACCAACTTTTCCAGTCATTATAATTCTATTTAAATTAAAAGCCAATGACTTGTTTAATTTCAATTTGCCATAAAAATCTTTTCCTCGAATTCACGCACTTCTGCTCATGCGTCACAGAGTCAAGAGTCTGCGCGTGAGCTATCAGATGCCTGACTCACAGAAAACCCAAGAGGTTCGCAATCTGACGCATTATGCAAATATTGGGGTCACTTACACTCGGCCGTACGTGTTTTGCAATTTCTCTAAGCGTCGCACGCTGCGGTCAGCTGGTTTGATGAGTATTTATTCAAGGAGTGTTTGTTTAAAAAGGAATACACGCAGTTTTTTTTTTTAGATTTAACGCTTGTCACAGAAGTGTAACCAATGCACTAACATATGATTCTGTTATAGTAGTTTTTAAGAATTGTAGCTTAATTATAATCAGCCAAGCTACTGGCAAAACTCTGGTTTGCTAGTAGCATGAATGGGCCGGCTCGTCCGGGGAAGTACCACACTCTCACAGAAAATCGACGTCTGAGTAGCAGCGTCACCGCTTCTATTCTTCGTTCGGTGAGTGAGAGAGCCAGAGGCCTCCCCTTCCCTCCCCTCCCCCCTCCCCCTACATCTTCCCTTCCTGAAAGGCCGGTCGGTTGTCCATCACTTCAGGTGACCTGCTTGTTCGTTTGCCGCCCTATGACATTAAAAAAAAAACCCAGTCTGCTTTACGTCAACGTTCTTAGTGAATGCTGTTGCTGCGCTTGTTGTGCTCGTATAGTACTTGCTTTCTGAAGGGTCGGATCTCACTTGTCAGCAAGCAGCAGCACTTTTCTATACTACTATTAGTTTCTGCCGTTCAGAACCGCCATTTGCCAGAGCGAGAGAGAGCGACGGTACGCTTAAACACCGGCCGTGCTATAGCGTTCCGTCGCTCTGCCTCGCTCTAGCAAATGGCAGTTCTGAGCGACAGAAAAGGATAGCAGTAAAGAAAAGTGCTGCTGCGTGCTGACATGTGAAATCCAAGCTTAAGGGGCTACCTGAATTTTTCGGGGTCCAGTGCTGCCCCCATTTGAAATAAATCATGTGAGAGGAAACAGAGACATCATTTAAAATTTTGTCTTGACCAGGCCCTAGAGAACCCTTCAAACTATTTTATGAACTAATGTTTACAGTTTAAAGTGAGAACGTGAAGCTTTTCTACGCACAATTGCGAAAAACGGCCACTTTTGGCGGATGTGCGTAGAAAAGCTTCACGTTCTCACTTCAAACTGTAAACATTAGTTCATAAAATAGTTTAAAGGGTTATCTAGGGTCTGATCAAGATAAAATTTTAAATGATATCTCTGTTTCCTTACAAATGATTTAATGGAAATGGGGGCAGCACTGGACCCCAAAAAATTCAGGTAGCCCCTTAAACGTCTTTTGCACGGAAAGGAAAATTAGTTTAGGCCGAAATCACAAGCAATCCCTGCCTAGATAGGATTACATGTCGTTCGCAAAGACAAAAATTCAAAGAAGTTACAAAAATATTTCAAAACTAAAAACCGACTTCTTCCTAAACTACACAACAGATTTTGAAAAAAAAAACTATGTGACCATCTGACAAGTATGCTCTTTCAAACAAAAGCAAACAATTTTCCAAATCTATCCAGGCGTCTTCGTATAATCAGTGAACATACATAAAAAAAGATTCCGACGAATTATAACGTCCTCCTTTTTTGAAGTTGGTTAAAGATGTAACGGCACCGTGTTATATTTACATTGAAGATGTACCTATGTGACCTACCTATACAAAAATGATTGCATTACAACAGGTAGACCGCAGGGCAGCAACCGAAACCGCCGACCACAGCCGTGAACAGAAGGCTATGAGAACGCTTAAAATATTACACTTATTACTAAATGTAATTGATACCAGGTCAATGTATCCTTCAGCCCTTGGACTTCCCCGCATATTATCTGAAAAACATTACTATATAATCATTATTAAAAAAACACTCACACAAAGTAACCCGAGACTGCCTTTTTATATAACCATTGTCACTTTTAGACTTAACACAAATCTAACGACACCTCTCAGGCTAAAATCCATCGAGCCGTTCAGGCTGCAGAGCGTGCCAAGCAATTGTAATACATACACTTGAAAAACATAACCCTCCTTCTGGCGCAGTCGGGTAAAAATATAGATAAAAAGTAATCCGGCTTTAGAGGAACCAGAAATGTAAGACGACTATCAAGTCTTTGGCAAATCTAGTTCTTTTATCATCAGAGCACGGAAGAACGTCTTTGTCAGTGGCAATATTGCGGGTAATTGTTTCTAATCTAATAAAGGACGTGCGGTGCAAGGGCGTTGGGCAGACGGACCGGTTCGGCGCCCGACCGGAAAATTAGTAGTCTGCGACGCCATTCTGGAGCAAATTATGGCATTTACTTTAAAGCAGGGGAAACACGCGGAAATTACTAGGACTTTTTCAACTTTTTTTTCTACTTAAAGTCTTTAATAGACTCCTGGAAGCCTTTAATCTACTAATACAATAACCTTGTCAAATCACCTAGGTTAGCGGACCCCGGGCTCTGAAGCGTTACCGCTGAGGATGCAACCGGGAAGATGATGATGATGGAAGCCTCTACCAGACTCTTGCAAGCCTAAAATTTGTAACGTTTGATCAAATCTTTAGCGTCAATCAAAAAAACTTTCGCGCCATCCTCATCTTGCTAACTTGATCTATCAATTAAGCATTTATTACTGGATTTTTCCAAGTCCAACGTGACAGATTTGAAGCAGCCTTTGTCTAGAGTGTTTCTTTCTTTCTACATTTTTTCTCATTTACGCCATGAAATCGAATTGCATGATTTCACCGTGCGTAAAATTTTCGACCAATATATTTTTAAGTGTTGAATCAACAAGGTACTTTCTTATATTCTCCTGCATCCTGAGACTTACATACATACATACTTTCTCCCTAACGGGGCAGACAGAGCATTTTAGGTCTAGGGGATCTAGGCAAATAGAACCTAGGACCGCAAGACTTAAAGTCCACTTTTAGCGTTAGAGTGGGTGAGAAGGTGGAAGAAGGAAGAACGAATCTAAACAGTGAAGGATGGCTAGCCGAATCGCCTAATGACATAATTCGCATTGTCGACCATTCCCTCGATCATCCTTCCCGAGACCTATTTGTGAATATAGATTTTGTGAATATAGTCTATAGTATGCTATCTTTTGTACAAATTGATTCGTTATCGTTGCAGCTGACAGATGGTGGTGACGCAAAATGATGAATGCGAAGAACCGCACTGTCTGAGTCATTCGTAACACTAATTGGAGACAACACCTTTTAGGGAAACTGCGGCCCTTGGCCTAATTACAGACAGCGATCTAAATGCCTTCATAGGCTGAGCACGAGCTGTGATTAAACGCATGTGGTTTTGAAATAGTTGATCAAAACAGTTTTTATTACAGCGTACTGATGAGCAATGAGGTTATAAATAGAGGAATAGTACGAATGAAATTAGGATTTTGTAACATCTGATGAAAAGCTCATTTGAAAAAATGTAGATAACTAGATCGGGTTCAAAGTATACAGCCAGATTTTGGGTACTTTTTTATTTTCTTTAAAACTTTTACACAGCCTTATGGTGTAAGAAATAGCGTGTATGTAATTTATAGAAAATGTGTCTAGAAAATGACCGGTCTGTTTCGGAATAACTAATATAATCCAAAATATTCTACATCAGGAATCAAACTAGAATAGAGTTAGAAAATATAATTGTTGTTATATGATTAATAAATTGTTGCTAGCATGAAAAAATAATAATCCAACATAGGTTTTTCTGAATCTTCAAAGCTAAGGATTGCAAAACTTACATTAAACAAACATTTAATCGACCCGAAATTTCGAGTAACTTCCCGTCGATCCTTGACTCGATTTCAAGTCCTTGTATCTTGATCTCGATGTTTGGAGGGCATTGCACCTGCTGGGGGGAGGGGTGCGACCAGACACCTGCCGACCTCCGGAGGGCGGCATCAACTCGATATGAAAGTTCAATGTTTACATACTTTTATTAGAACTGGGAAAATTTTGTCATGGCCGCGTGTTTATTACGTTGTTTAATTGGTGCTGGGTAGGAAAGTTATATCGAACATTTATTCAATCATGCTCGTCAAATTACTTACACAGATTACGGGTACTTCTTTATCCCTTACAGAAACATCCAAGGGTTCGCAATAGCCATCTTTAATAATCTCTTTTTGATAGAAAATGGTATTGAGAATAGATTCTTACTCGTTGGTTTGTGCAAGGTGTACAGATTCCCTTCAACCAGGAGATTTAGCTGAATTGCTTAAATATTTTTGTTTGTGAGACAGTGTATTTCTGAGAATTAAATATGTAAATGGTCCATTCTTCTTTGTGTGATTTCAAACAAACCCCAGATTCATTTTGTAAGTATCGGGAAAGTCCCGCGTTTTTGGTTCTCTTTACCCCAAAATACACCTGCACATCCACTCATAATTTATTTGGCGTTTTAGTGGCTTGGTAGCAATGTGTTACAGTTGATTTTAATATACTTTTTAATAACAAAAAAGAACATGCATCATTATCATTATCAAAATTTCATTAAGTACTAGTGTACTTAATATATAAGAATAATAAGTAAGAAGTTCTTATTCGTAAAACTAAATACTTTGTTTGTGATATCATTTTTTGACCCTGGTCCTCCTACGTGTACTTCCAAAGTGCTTCTTAATTTCTACAAAACAAAAAAAAAACAGCTATTATACTCTTTAATATCAGAATACTGGGTACCAAAGAGAGTCGTTACACCCACGAAAGTAGTTATTTTTAAATTATTGGCTATTGTAGTAATCGATCCGCCAGTAGGTAATTTATCTTCAGCTTATCTGCCAATCAGACTACGTCATCGGTCCACATGTTTCTAATCGTGCAGTGACGTCATTGACCAGTTTGGTCTAAGATTTATAAGTGAGGTGAGGTTCGAGATGTGACTTAAGAAGATAAAAATAAAGAATATGTTAATGGGCTTCTATGCAGGTGAATGACAGAGTGAGAATAGGAACATTTTTGAATTAGACTAAGTTTATACGTCTGTGAAAGAAGATTTTAATATTATTTCTGAGGGTCGATTGCCACCATAAAATCCAATGGGTTTCAAAGGCATTAGAGACAAGCTTCTTGTTTTCAAATCCAAAGTGGTTAAGACTTTTCAGTAAATCAGAATTTGGTTACGGTGACAGCCTTGTTTTGACCTCATTTATAGGTACAGAAAAGACCTGTCAATCTACCAAAGATTAACGAGGTATTTCTGTGTGTAACGTGTGACGTCACATCCTAAACAGGTTTCAGATATATGGCTAAAGGTTATCAAGAAGGCCTTGACTTAGGACTACATGGATTAACTCGTCTTAGAGGTGTATTTAAATATCTAGACACAATGTACTTGTTTTGATGCCGATTTTATCATTTTTTGATAACTGATTGATAAAGCCACCTTATCATGGTCCTTATTTGAACAATCTTATACAAACTGGAAAGTTAAAAATATCGAAGGAGATTACATATTTTAATTCATACGATTGATTGATGGTAACGGTTTGTCGTGCCCATGGACACACTTTTTAACCGTCCTTATCGAAATGTTATCTGGATTACCAAGAATTATCGTGGCTCATAAGATTTTACAAAAATTATCATATTTCATACAAAAAAAATCTAAATAAAATATGGAAAATCTTGCTAAGACAAATAACTTCATGTAGACTTTAGATTAGACTACAAAAATAAAGCTTGCTCTTGAAAAACGTAGCTCGTTGAAATTATGTAAATTGGATAATTTAATGATTAAATTGAATAATATAAATTAATAATAAATTTTATAATTTTGATAATAATGCGAGCATTCTAATACTGTTAAAAAACAATAATTGACATCCAATTTAAAATCCAATTATACAATGTTATCGTGTATAATCACTTTTACTTCATTCTATGATAATGGCTTGTCTTTACCAGCATCTATCTAATCTCTGCCATAGTCTTTCTTTTTAATAGGTTTGTTGTAAACTTAGAATCCTTCATTCGAAAAATAAAATAAAATTATGGGTATTATTTTCTTTTCCACAAATCTGAACATCTCTACCTAAACTTCTTTGTTCTCTTATCTCTTACATTGTTTCTTGGTATTTTTTGCTTTTATTACGAGTACACACGATACAATTTATGTCAAACATAGTAAAGATTTGTTTATCTTTCAATTTTCTTAGTTAATTCTCAGCTTAACAGTGATCGAAACAACAATGGCTTCGGCATTTGGAGCGTCAATTATTGGACAATTAGCGTTGATAATTTCTCCATTATCGATGGGGCCGTTCACCCGACATCCTGCGGCTCGTGCCGTATCGGACTTCCGTTGATAGTCCACTCCACCAGACACCAGAATAACAGACATCGGATACCATTGACTTATTCATGCTAACAGGGGCCATATGGTATTTGATACAGTAAAATTGTTGCCGCCGTCCTGTAACTTCCACTACGTTTCTTATTTCCTTCATTTTTGTTAAAAGCCTTTAGTTTAGGGTCCCATTCTCATTGCTGAACAAAGTCCTCCCGTCTAGTCTGCCAATGGTCTCCGTGCTATGGACTGCCACGTATTTTCGAAAGACGCCAGATCATCACACCATTTCCTTCATAGAAAAAAGATATACTCATCATGTTTGATAATAAATTGCAAAAATATTATTTCCGTTATTTTTCCTGTTAACTCTGGCTATCTATCAATATTCATTATGTCATTCTCATTTATTAATCGGTGTATGGACAAAGCTATCGTAAGGTGTAGCAAGCTAAGCATTTAAACGTTTTAAAAATCGCTTATTGATTCTTTTAAAAGATATTTGTAAAGATCTACCTGTTAATCTACCGTTACTTTCTTTAACATCAATATATCGAAGTTTTCGACTTGCCTTTAAAGATTTTGCTTTTCATCATCACCTTCATCGTCAGCTCTCAATGACTCCCTGCTGGGCATAAGCCTCCTTTTGACTGCGCCATTGAATCCTATCCCTAGCATTAGCTATCCAGTTTTTTTCAGCAATCCGTTTGATATCATCGACCCATCTAGCTGCCGGACGCCCAACCCTCCGTTTTCTATTCCTGGGATCCGTTCTGGATGCTTGTAGCCTTACCACAGAATCAATATAAGTGTTGCATACAGAACAGAATCTCCTAAGATCCCGCGCAATATGCGTCCCCGTTCCCGTCCTCACACCTCTCCCCGGTTCTCGTCTTGTCGATGCGGATTCACTTATATTACTTCTGTGGCCTTACTCCACCTTCCTTTGATTTTGCTTTTATTTACTCTTAATTGGTATAAAAGAGTGTCACGTCACTAACGGCCCACTATCTCCACCACGTTCGTCACTTCATCAAGTAACCCCATTTCTACAACAATGAATCTCTCAATTAATGTACACACCGAATTAGTGGATGTAACCAGCATGACTATAAAATAAATCACGTCGTCGGTTTGTTTGTACTGTCGAGGCGCGTGGGCGGTCTGTTGGTGTATCTAATTTGACAGAGATTTGCCATTGTAAGGTTGCTAGCTTAAAAGTGACCAGCCCGCCCGACACTAGCGTATTCGTGATTTATACCTGATATTGCACTCCATATCGTCAAAAGGCATAAAGATAGATTGTATTTTTTTTTTAATTTTCATATATCATCATCATCGTCATCAGGTCTTTTTGTCTCCACTGCAAGAGCACGACCCTCTCTGTACTACCAGAGCCATACTTGGCCAGAGCAGCCAGAGGACTTGATCTACTCGTACACTCTCCTCGCTGGCCAGACGGGTTGGAGAGGTCTCATTGATATTTATAAGCTTTGTTTAGCTTGTATTCCCTAAGTCGCCTTCTACGACATCCACGGGAGGACTTGGTGGTGGTATTCTACTCTGCCGGAAACCAAACGGCAACGGTTTCATATATCAAGTAATGATTATTGATTTTTTTTCATAAGGTAGTACAATTTCGTATTTAGTTACTACATACATACATACATATTTTCAAGCCTGTTTCCCATGGGGGTAGGCAGAGACTATAGATTTCCACTTGCTACAATCCTTGCAAACCTCTTTTGCTTCGTCAACACTCATTACTCTTTTCATACATTCTCTCCGGTTATAAGTACTTCACCTTTTTTCAGAACGTATGCAATTTGGTCGCAGAACGTTCTTCGAGGTCGACCCGGTCCAGTTTTATTTAGTTACTAGTGTTATTTTATCAATCTAAGAAATCAATCACTTTTAAATGAATTTATTCATTGGATATCCGTTACAAATCGCCGTCTGCACTAGCCACAGCAAATAAATGTTTTATTGGTATTCTCATCATTTGGTATGAGCATTCCATTACCACTTGCCCGATAAGTACATAACAGATTTTATCTAAACCGTCAATACCCAAATACGAATTGTCGACAGTTTACCTTAGGCCATATGTGGCGGGCTCACTGAGCTGACTCATGCGATGTTCGGAAGAAGTTGCAACTCTATTGCAATGAGTTACAGTGCTTCATTGTACTGATTGATTGGCCGTGGGCGATAGGTCTCGATGTTGAATAAAGCCATATCGTCATTTATATTTGCGTTAGCTAATAATGATGTAATTATATCGAAAAATATTACCATTCTGGTCGCTTCTAATAATATTCACAGGTCACAGGAATAATAGATAGTCGGTAAGCTGTTGTCCTCGACTGTCCTAGCATTTGTTAATACAAGTGCTAGTACTTTGTAGCTTTTGTACTAAAATGATATTAAAAAAAGGTCATTGAATAAGAGAAACATTTATCCTGCATTGAATTCTTTTTACATTTGCCAAAAAAAAAAAATCGACGAGAGGAAGAATAAATTCCTGCTATCTGGAGTCAATAATTCAATTTAAAAAAAAAACAAACAACCGACTTCATTTTTTTTAGGAGTTTCTTCCATATTTCCAAAGTTCTTCATCATGTCAAAGTCAAAAAAAAGTCAAAAGTAAAAAATCATTTATTTATCTTTGGATATTTATATCACTTGATAATTGTCATTTCTTTTTTCTTTCGATTTCTTAATAGTTAGTTGTTGACGTCAGATCATTTACTTACAACTAAGTTTACTGCCGCCTCCAAAGCGCAAGTACAGAAGAAGCGGTAACAAACTGTACTGCAGCATTTTCTCCAAAAACGTCAACCTTACAATTATACTGATATTAAAATTAGATGTTTGAACTGAGAATACATTGCTATGTCTTCACCAAATTAATATGGGACCAACTTGGTAGTGAAGGCTTTCAAATAAAAAAAAAAGAATCATCAAAAACAATCCACGCTTGACGAAGATATCGCGTAATATACAAAAAAAAAAAAAACATACGGGTCAAATTGATAACCTCCTCCTTTTCCGAAGTCGGTTAAAAACCATTTCCAAGACGTTGGGCATAAGCCTAGAAATGACACAAAATCGTAAAAAAGGCGTGAAATCATAAGGTTAAAAAGAGAGAAGGTTGTTTCATGAATCAAAAAAACGTTTTCGTAATTCTAAATAAAATAGTTCGAGTGTATCGTGATTCTGATACATACTTTGTATGTTTGTTTATCAATTTATTCTTGTTTCTGCGCTATTTAATAGCACTGGTGATAGTGTATCAATTAGACTCGGCCTTGCACGTCCTTGCCAGTCCGTCTACAGTTTGCACAGATGCGAGTCCACAAACTAGTTCGTAGCTATAAGAAATGAGTACAGTATTGACTTTAAAAAAAAATCTTTAAATATAATCCGTCTTATTATAAAACCCAGACTAACTTTGTTACTAGGTTTAAACCATTATCCGCTCAAAATGAAGTTGACATTGACAGGTGAGTGTGTAATATTACTAGATGTCAACTTGATTTAGTCGAATAATGGTTTAAACCTAGTAACAAAGTTAGTTTGGGTTTTATAATAAGATGGCTTATATATTATTGCAAGATATTAGGGCAACAGTTGTGGTGTCATGTGATGTGATGTGAAAAATTATCTCGTTGACTCGCTACTTATAAACAAATTGCTTTGTCTTTTATTGTATGGTCAATGTCCTCAAGTCATAAATTACATTGTATGATTCATGTAGCTATAAACAAAACTATTATCTAATTGAGATTTTCAGAGCTAGGAGTTGTTATGTTTGTTGTCAACCAAAGAAAATAAATGTTTCTCCTGTCTAATCGGACAATCTAGCATTTGTATACAATTTGTAACA
Source organism: Acrobasis suavella (assembly GCA_943193695.1). Taxonomy (NCBI): domain Eukaryota; kingdom Metazoa; phylum Arthropoda; class Insecta; order Lepidoptera; family Pyralidae; genus Acrobasis; species Acrobasis suavella. Next base: position 1,672,472 of record OW971939.1, read on the forward strand.
AAAACCCTGTCCTATCCTTGTAGGAGCAACTCAGACCGTCAAGATGAACAACTTTTCCTATGGGACCAAAGCTTGAAATTTGAAAAAAAAATCAACATATTCATACAAAAGTATATTAGTTAAAACAATTGTTGAGATAAGGAGTTCTAAGCGGAGTCGCAAGTTCACAGTTCGATTCGGGGCGAACTACTAGTACTTCGTTGACATTTTCCCACACGTGTGCATCGTCACTAATAAAAACGTTGCTACTTGCATTATGGCCAATGTCCTCAAATAATGAAATTATATCCTATAAATGAATATTATCATTATCTAATATAACAGAAATCATCGAACTTACAAATGATTCCTCACAAAGCTCAGTGCTAATTGTGAAGTACGATGCCGTTTGTCATCGTCTATTAAAAGTCGGCCTTCGCGTTGTTTATACGGTTTTTTTGTCCGCAAAGATGCTCGCCTCTCCAATTGCTATTGTACAGTTTTTGTGACCATCATTATTTTATTACAGCTAAATGTTTAAGTTCTACGTCATGCTCGGTTTATGGCGCCTGTATGCAAATGAATTTACAATTACATTCTGGCCATTGTGCGGCTATTGGGCGTTGTTACCATCTACCACGCTTCTGAGCCTTAAGGGGCTACCTGAATTTTTCGGGGTCCAGTGCTGCCCCCATTTGAAATAAATCATTTCAAAAGAAACGGAGATATCATTTAAAATTTGGTCTTGATCAGACCCTGGATAACCCCTCAAACTTTTTTATGAACTACTGTCTATATTTTAAAGTGAGAACGTGAAGCTTTTCTACGCACAATTGCGAAAAACGGCCGTTTTTCGCAATTGTTTCACAATTGCGTCTCGCAATTTTCACGTTCTCACTTTAAACTGTAAACAGTAGTTCATAAAATAGTTTGAAGGGTTATCTAGGGTCTGATCAAGACAAAATTTTAAATGATGTCTCCGTTACCTTTTAAATGATTTATTTCAAATGGGGGCGGCACTGGACCCCGGAAAATTCTGGTAGCCCCTTAAGCCGTCTTCGTCATGCATGCTTGTGTCAACAGTTTTAAAGTTTTCCTTTTTTGTTTCATCTCTTGCATTTAGATCTGATTCATTTATTAGTCTTGATTTAAAAAAAGTTAATTGAAATGCATTTGTTTTAATGTCTAGCTGTGGGCATCCTACAGCTATAATTATAATGATTATTATGATTTGGTATTATAAATCATAAATTCAAAAATGAAAATATGATCTAACATAATTTCAATTATTTCCCTTACTTAGTTTAATACATAATACGAAAGAAAAAACAAATGAGTTAAAATGACGCAACAAAACGTTATTATTTCTTATGGCTACCCACAAACGTGGAATTCTCTATCCAAAAGCTGGCGACCTCTGCAGGTGAAGGAACTCCAATATTTACAGCTTTACAGCCGCAAAAGGAAAAGCAATCTGGCCCGAACCGCATCGGAGCGGTTTCCGACAGTCACACACGAAAAATAACGTGACCAAAAACCGAATGTTTCCACATAAGTCCATAAAATATTAAATACCTTGTAGACCGAAATGCCGATGTGGTGTGTCAGTGTTATACGTAATTTTTGTCGAGCAATATGTTTTGAAGCTTTCTATAAGTCGTGTGAATGCAGTTATGTTTAATAACTACCATGCAGTGATCTAACCGATTGATTAGGTCATGCAATTTCATGTTTTGTGTCATATCCAAGCGTATTGCTTAGGTCTTTAATCATTGGGTGCAAATTATTATCATCTTTGGAGGAAACAAGACTTGAAGCGCATCTTGGGTTTCAAAGCAGCAGCATAAGTAGCTGAGGATGCAACTAAGAACGCTTTAGATGAGGAGTATTCTGTCAAAGTCGGAAAAAAATCTGTAAATAAATTGATAGAGATTCGTAAGCAGTTTTAAGCAAGTTATGCGTTTTGATTCGACTAATGTTTATCTATATTATGTCTATGACATTTGAACAGACAAAGGTATAGTTTGGACCGCATTCTGTGTAATCACTAATCATTATCAGTAGTGTAATTATTATAATTTCTTTAGTTTAGAATAAAGCATTTAAAGTTCTTGAAGTCTAACCTATCTTACTTTTAGCATAATTCTTCTAACAATTTGTTTGACTTTACAATACCAATATGAACACCATTGTTACGAGAACTGCGATGTGGAATGCCTCAGCCATGAGTCAGGGTCACGGTGCAACGCTGACGTTGGCTTTCTTGACCACATGCATATTTGTAACGTGAATGTGTGACTTCGGGCCGAACCGGTGATGCTCCAAAACTGCGTGCCATTGATTCGTAATATCAGGAGTTAGCTTCATGATATCAAGTTATCTATTGTTCATCCGTTGTCTTATTACTTCATCTTCTTTGCGAAAACCTTCTAATACGGATTTCTTAGACTAATCTTCGAATTTCCACTTAGTCGGGTCATACAGATTGACAAGCTGAAGCAACGAATTCCAAATGGTTGTATGAACGTTCTGCATAAATATCTTCCTTAATATGTAGCTAAAAATATATGTTGTTGCATTAATCATCTACTGAATACTACATGAATATTTGACGTGACATCTTTGCTAAAATGGAATCTCTCATATGTAAGAATCCCTTTGTTGACTGGATAATTCAATAGCCCTTACGAAATCAACACTATTTGGATTAGTCAGTATACTATTGATTTCCAAATATGGCGTGGCGATTTCTTCTAAGTGGACAAATAGACCAAAATTACACGTATAATCCTTTCAACAGATGTTGGCACCGCCTTCTTAGGCGACACCTGAATAAGAGACCAAACTAGGTTTCAAGTGAATGTTTAAGCAACACTGTATAAAACGGATAAGGCTTTGTGTACACATTTTGTATCCCTACTATTAAAGATACGGTTTTTCAAAAGTCAATGCTAGGTTTAAAGAAGAGAACTTATAATTCGTTTTTACGTATGGAGCGTCTTACTCGTCTTGTGATTGATCTAGTTCATTAATTTACGTTGACGAAAAATGACGATGACAGGGACTGAAATTGAAATGAAATGAGATTGAAATTGTCTCTCAGTTACTGAGTGCAGTTATAAATAGGTTAGCCAGAAGACTCGAAGATTTGTTTTTTAAATATTCAAAGATTTAGGTGATGTGTACCAGGTCTAAGCTAAAAGCTTGCTTTCGAGGCATTAGCCAACTAATGTAGTGCCATATACAGGCACGGATTGATACGACCAAATATGGTTGGACCCTCGTGGAAACCATGCCGCTTGACTTTTTGTGCCTTTCACGCGTGGCCCGCTTATTGCGACATTGTTTGTCGTATCATATATAAGTTAGGACATGTATTTATGGAAATGTGCGACGATTGGTCTATTGATATCCTCTTCGGCCCTCTAGGAAATAAACTGAGATTTTGAAGCTTGTATCAAATTTCCATCTGGTGGAAAATTACCTTAATGTTTTCAAAATTATTTAATTTCAGTCCAGTATGTTAGGATATCTTGATTTGATTAAAGGTGGCTTTTGGGTTCTGTCACATAATCTATATAAGTATTACATAAGTTTCAGATTAATATGACCGGAATAGTTAGTCTCCTTTAACCAGTAATAGATAACCTGTCGGTGTTTGTGTTAATATTGACGACCTTTTGCCTCATAACAATCACATACATTTCAAGTAAATTATGGCATCGGTTATCTGTTTAAACTAAATAGATACTTAGATGGTGGTGGCACTTTACTACGACTTATTCTAAAACGATCCAGGCCAAGTAGAGAACCCTAGGCCGGCCATAAAATCTACGCGCAAACAACTAATTAATACTGAATTATTGCAAGTGATTGACCCGCTCGTAAAATGCCGACCTAAACTGCGGACCTTGCAAGGATTCCGATCATTTCGTAACCTTATACAAATACTAGTAGGATGAAGTTGCTTCATGTCTAAAATAAAATCCTTCTCGCTCTTCACCTGTTTGGGGACCGACACTTCTAGTCAATTTTCTTTATCTTCTTATCTACCAACATATTCACGCTAAGGAAAGTTTGATAGAAAGAGGAAAGAAATGCAATGACAGAGGCCTCATATATGTATTCTGCAGTGGGTGAAAAAAAAGTAATTTTACATAAAATGTAAGAGATGTAAAGTCGCAATTTGAAACTAGTGATAAAAGAAAAGACGTTAAAATTTTTAAGTTAATGAAACAATGTAAAAAGTTTAATAAATTTAAAATGATGAAAAATTTAGTAGTTTATTGAAACAAGGCTAGGTCCAATGGAAAAAGCCAATCATTAATCACCTTAGAAATAAATTCCACCAACGATACGGATAACGAACTGTTAACACGGCTATATAATAGTTTGTCGGTGGGTGATCTAATGCCGGCAACTTCAAAGCTGATAAGTTATCGGAGATATAGAGGGCATATTATTAATCAATTTGCGATTTGACCCCGATGTGCACAGTGTTGATAATTTGCATCTCTGTGTATACGTATTATTATATTATCTGTAACTTGTCGTGTGTTTCGAATTATATTACTTTTAACCAAATCTAACTTAGTTTTCCCAGTTACATCCTTAGCTGCTCTGGAGTCTAGCTAGGTTGCGTGTTCTGGCTATTTCTTTTTAAAAGATGATATGCTCATTGTATGATGATTGATCAGATCACCCAAGAATGTTGAAGGCTGAAGTAGAGAAAATTGTATCTTAGTGGTCTGGTTACAATTCTTCGTTCTTTATAATATGTGTAGATATCTCTTAAACTTAACCCCTCTTATTATAAAATATAGACTAACTTTGTTACTAGGTTTTGAATCATTATCCGCCCAAAATGAAGTTGACATTGACAGGTGAGATAGTGTGATATTACTAGATGTCAACTTGCTTTGGTCGGATAATGTTTAAATCTAGTAACAAAGTTAGTCTCTGTTTTATAATAAGACTGAACTAATCCATGTATCTCGAATTTCTTTCCATGTATTTCTTTGTTGGTTTCGACAAGATAGAGTTTATCGACTTACGCATGAGGTTTCGTTAGAGTTGACTTTACTTCTGGCTGGAGTGATATAGGTTTTGTTTGATAGTCTTGGCCTAAAGCCAAACGACATAGTAACTAAAGTCAAAACGGCATATTTTCAAGCAAAGCTATAAACAGACGTTATTATTAGAGGCATAACTTTATAATTACGTTGCAGCAAGACTTTAAATTAAACTACACTTAAACTATTTCGACTCGATAAGAAGACGAATAATCTGGTTATTGAAGACGAACTAAGTGAGCTCTTGTATCAAACAAGCTTAGATGGTCTTGGAGAGGAAACGCTTAAAAAGAGGAATGATTTCCGGATCCGGTCACTTAACACTTAGCAAGTGCAGCTGAATCATTCGAAATCACGATCGAGGATGCTTGTGATCGCATTATTATTCAGATTTATTTATAGTATGTGCTCTACTTATTAAAATGTCAGCCAATAAAGGTTATTGTAAAAACTCACATGCTGTGCCGACCCTACATAAATTGTAGGGTAAGAAAAAGGCAGAAGAAGATCTTACGGGGGTCATTGGAAGATTATTGCAAATTTTAATGACTCTCCAGGAAAACTTTTTAATGATCAAGTTGGTCCGAAAACACATTACAAAGAAGAAAGATTTCGTTTTCATCCTTTATACGAAATGAAATCACATTTCTTTACTCATTTAGCTTGTAATCCTGGAGTTTCCAAAATATCCTAGTTAGTTGGCCATTGGTTGTTTTAAACAAAAAACCATCTCAAACAGGTAATTAATTTGCTTAAAAAATAATTGTACGTAAAAAAACGAGGAGCAAGGGACTTTTGTGATTGATCTATAAGCGCCATTTAATATTTATGGCTGAACTGTCCCACGGTACCAGTCATTTTTACAAGCACATTGACGAGCCTCTTGACATCATAACATCACATAGTAGTTCATTATTACTACAACTAGCGATATCTTTTACTACCGCTTGGAGCCGACATGAACACATGATGCATGGAGACGACAATTTATCTGTTCTATGTTCTGTAAATGCAAAGAACACTACTTTTAGGATTTGTTTAATCGAAGTCACACTGCCTAAATGATTCTGATTTATGAAATGGACGTGTGTTTTAGCATATTTTGTCTACTAAAGGTCTTCTAGGTAGGTAATTTATCGTCTTAAAAGAAAAATATGTTTGTGCAGCTTTCGGTAGATTTTTTTTTTCTTCTTTTTTATCAACATCATTATTATTATAGTCGCATTCTTTTTTGAAATCTTTAATATTGTTATTTCTGTTTCATGCAATAATTTACAAAGATGTTCGTAATGATTCAGCTGATCAGCTTGTAGTCGTGTGCCATTTCTAGCTAATGATTTCAGTGTCCGTCCAAATCAACACTCATTGATGTGACGAAATTCTAATTGGACAGGCACTTCAGTGAAGTTAAAATTTTCAACTTTATGCCTTCGGGATACGGTACGCTTACAATTTGTTGATTTAAGAATGTCACGGTTTGTATAGTTTATGGGATGTTTGTTTATCGTCTGGTGCTTAGGGAGTCTATTGACTGTCTGGACTCGGGTTCATTCATTGAAATCGATAGTGTTTACTTGGAGACTTTTGTCTTACCTGGAGAGGTCGTTGAAGCAGACTGTGCAGGATCTTTTGAACGAGTTCTGATGCACAAGCTGCTTTGTTTGCTGATGTTTGAACGGGACTACAAACATTATCTTCCATTCATTTCAATATTAGTAGGTTTCCATCATATACTCATCTTACACTGTTCTACAATTTGGTTTTAGAACTGTGGACTGGCTTTATGACCCTTGGCTCAGACTCGAAATTCGCTAGTTTCCAACAACTCAAATCAAATCAGACTGGAAGAGATTCCATTATGGGATAAGTCCGCCGTTGTCGATTTACTCTTTATGTTGTTATTTTATATAATTGTGTGTTTTCATAGTACAATAAAGTTATTACAAACAAACAAACAAACAAATACTTTTTTCTAAACGTCAAAACAAACATTTTTTATGAGACTCGTATGAAATACATACTAATGACGTCACAGTTTTTTGGAGTCAAATACCGCTCTTAATATCAGTTTTTATGCAATAATAAATCTAAAATCACATTGAAAATGGATATGATCAATGACAAGTGACATAATTTAGTGACGTTTTATTATTTTCACATACATACATATTTTCTCGCCTGTTTCCCATGGGGGTAGACCAGAAACTATAGATTTCCACTTGCTACGATCTTTACAATCCTCTTTTGCTTCGTCAACACTCATTACTCTGTCCATACGAGTACATGCTCTGCGGTTATCTCCTTACACCTTTCTTCAGAACATCTGCAATTTTCACAGTGCCAAACAATTTATTTTTGACCCATGAAAGTACCCAATTGATAAAGCTAATAATAATTTAAACTTTACTTTTTGCATTGTCAACAACAACGTTCCCAATTTGGGGTGTTTCACTTGCCATCTAGTCCGTGATAAAAGCTTTGTCCGTAATTACTGACTGGTTTCAATTTCTTCCCCACAGACATACTCCGGGCTCTTCTGCGTGGTGGTGAACCCCTACAAGAAGCTGCCCATCTACACAGAGAAGATCATGGAGAGGTACAAGGGCATCAAAAGGCACGAAGTACCCCCACACGTGTTCGCCATTACAGACACAGCCTACCGCTCTATGTTACAAGGTAAGATTCTGACAATTTAATATATATACTCTTGTGCTCCTTCTTTCTGAACGTTGCCACTTTTACGCCTCCCTCCAAGGCAGAGTATAGGCACAGAATTTTATTTCATTTGTTTATCATATTTCATTTAAGGTTTTGCCACTAATGCATAATATGTAATAACAGGATCTTTCTACATGCTATTAATCTAGATAAAGTTTACATAATTTTCTAATTCCACTATTTTTCAATTATATTGCCGAATTGATATAAGTTTTACATACAGAACGGAATCTCCTAAGGTCCCGCGCAATATGTGTTCCCGTTCCCCGTCCTCGCACCTCTCCCCCGTTCTCGCCTTGTCGAGGTTATTGAGCAGGCGGCTGCGGACGAACACACATTGCCGTGTGCATGGATGTGAAGTTTCGTTTGTAGTAGTTTATCAATCATACTCCGCTCATCAATGTACTCCGCTTATATTAAGTGCCATACCTGTGGTATAGGTCAAGCATGGTACAGCTAGTGGAGCACAGAGGGCATGAGAGGAGATACCGCATGGTCTAGTCGTCGTGACCACACTGGCACTGTGCTTCTGCTTCGTCAATATTTATAGCGCCAGCGAGCCAGATTGTGTTTACATCGGCCTACCTCAGTTCGAAGTCTACACCAAAAGTTATACTATGCCTATCAAAATAGACGGCGGTATTTACTAAACTAGATGGAATCGTGCCATAGATGTCTTTTTAATTAATTAGATGAGACTCAGAAACACCGATAATGTTATCTTCCATTTAAAGTTCTTTATGTTGCCGGAAATTTAAGATTGCCTGAAATTAATTTTACCCGATAAATTTTGAATGTTTGAGGGCCTATTTGTCGCTAGCTTTGTGCTTTATTGTTCAGTCAGGAATGCAAACATGATGTTGTCGATATTTCTATTGGTGCCTCTTCAACTAGTAAAGGTCGACAATCAGGTTAGTGCAGTCTTCTTTGTTCTTAGCTCGGCGGAATAGCTCAGCACCGCTCGCTATCACGGTCCACTGTCGAATGTTTCGTAGCCAGGATTTCTTTCTGCTTCCAACCTTTTTTCTCCTGCCGCTTTGACCACCATTATAAGCTGAAAGAGATCGTATCGCTGATGTCGTAGAATATGACCCAGGTATTTATTTTTACGCGATTTTACCGTAAGCATAAGAGTGCGCTTTTGGCTAATTCGTTGCACAACTTTCACGTTAGAAATCTTCTGCATACTTCTGCGTCTAATTGAAAACATAGGACTACAAGCCCACATCTTAAATGCTTCTAAATGCTTATTAGGGTCCTTCTTGATGGTCCAAGCCTCACATCCGTACAATACTATGGGCCAGACATTACAAATAAACAATGTAATAAACGAGTACGTAATGCGGTGTTGATATTTCTATTGCAAATCTTTAAATGCGTCAAGGAAAGTCAAAAAACCCAATAGAATCTAGGACAAATTGATCACTTATCGCTTTTTCTGTGAAGCATTTGTTTTATGGTCGTGTTCAGACCATGCTGGCATTGTAATCTCGCACTGGAGCGATCAGCACATTGTTTCAAGTGCATACTGCAATCTATTGATTTCCAATCCAATTCGTGCCTGCGGAGCGAAGGTCGTGCGATATCAATAGAAATTATTCATGTCTCTCCATTGAGCTGGATAGTTGTGTCAGGTTTGGCACAGATTTACTTCGTCAGTTAACGATAGCTAAAGCAGATTTCTTGTCTTGCTGAAATAATAGCAGATTTTTTGATATTATGTCAGCAGAATGATAGACGAGTCAGCTGAATACAGGATAAGATGTCAATAGCAAATATGTTATGGAACAAGTGATAAATTGGGTCATTTTTCATAAGGCCTGGGCATTATGAATAATGACAAGTTACTTTGGGCAAAGTAATTAATTTATAATTTGAACCTCCTTGTTTTTATCACATTGCCTAGTCATTATGATTATTGTCATGTGGTTTTCGGTCAATCTAAACAACGTGACCTAAGTGGTCGGCATGACTCTGGAAGAACACTGTTGGTGGCTATAGGGTGGCCCAAGGGCCACCCCCGCCGCATCATAACCTTACTACATGACCTAGGTGGTGTACATTCATCACCCTGCCCTTACATTTTAGGCATTTTATTAAACTGCGCGGGCATTTATTACAATGTAATATTAATCATTAGGTCCAAAACACATATTCAATATTCATACATAGTACATAATAATGATTTTCCCTGTCTGAAGTCCTAAGATACCAAACCAAGTTCTGTGTGGTGTCTGGTAACCCAACTCCGTTATTGCCTCGCGCCTATTAGAGCACAATTAGACAAATGTCTCGAAACCTGTCCGTTATCTAAGAGACGGGTACGGCGTACCACCTCGTTAGGCGTGTCTCTGTTGTTTATTTGGCTTTAGCCGTCAAGATAAAACCCTGAAGTTCAATAATTGGGTACTTTCCTGGGTAAAAATAAATTATTTGGTACTGTTAAGAAAATAAAACGTCTCAAAACAAGGTCACTTGTCATGATTCTATCCATTTTCAGTGTGATTTTTTTTAGATTTATTATTGCAGATAAACTGATATTAAGAGCGCTATTCGGCCTATTTGACTCCAAGAAACTATGACTTTATTAGTCTTTATTTCATACAAATCGAAAAGAAAAGAGTGTAGCAGTATAAGCACAGGTCAGATGCCCCTGGGAAAATTTATGTTAAAAATATTGATAAAGAAATCACCGTCTTAAGAGAAATATTTTAGCCTAAGCTATCACACCACTGAATGCGTCAGGTTTCCAAAAAAAATTTTTTTTCAAATTTTGTAAAAAAAATTTTTTTTTCTTACAACTTAATATTTATTTGTGATTTTTCTTACAAACATTAGATACACCAAAGAAGCATTGAATAAGGCATTTTTGAAGTCTCTGCAGTGATTTATATATGAGAATATCACCAATTCAAAATTTTAAAATTCAACATTTCACGTGTTTTAAGAGACACTATTACGATTTTTTTTTAATAAATAGCCCTTACTATGCTCTACAACATATATTTTTTTCAAAATTTTATCCATGGTAGAACAGTCTTAAAAAAAATATTATTACTATTCTACATTTAAATTTAAAATCTTAATAATTACGATGTTCAATAATTATAACAGTAAGAAATTGAAACGCGCTTTTTGTTTATCATGTTTACAATTTTTCGTAACTCTTAATGATAAATTTTTATCTATTTTATGCATTCAGTCGTATTTCTACTCAAGTGGCATGAAAATTAAGAGAGTATTTTGGCTTTGATAAAAAAAAATATTTTAGTTTTTGTTTTATTTGGATATATTTTATATGAAGTTAATTTATATGTATATTGTTGCTTTTCTAGTTATCGCTTTATTGTTACATTAGTTTCAAGTGAGCATCTAGTCGTAGCCCTGAATACGCGACATGTTGATGCGTGTTTGTTTACTTTGTTGTTTCCTTGAATCCATGGTCTTAACGTATTTTTCTTTTGCTTGCTAATACAAAATCATGTTATTACAAAGTTGGCTCTTATACAGTTCAGTTTTAGTGATTCTCATGTAGATGTTTGCACTGTTATCATGAACAAATTTATTTTTAAATAATCAAATAATTTAAAAATATATTGATTTTTGTCCAACAGTGATGAAGATTAACTATTATTATATTATTAAAAATTACATTTAAAAAATCAAAGCAGAATTACTTGCTCAGACGCTCAAATATTCATATCAGAATATTAATAATATTTTTTTAAGACTGTTCTACCCTGGATAAAAATTTGAAAAAAATATATGTTGTAGAGCATAGTAAGGGCTATTTATAAAAAAAAAATCGTAATAGTGTCTCTTAAAATACGTGAAATTTTGAATTTTAAAATTTTGAATTGGTGATATTCTGATATATAAATCACTGCAGAGACTTCGAAAATGCCTTATTCAATGCTTCTTTGGTGTATCTAATGTTTGTAAGAAAAATCAAAAAATAAATATTATGTTGTAAGAAAAAAAAAATTTTTTTTGAAAATTTGAAAAAAAATTTTTTTTTGAAAACCTTACGCGTTCAGAAGTGTGATAGCTTAGGAAAATATTTCTCTTAAGACGGTGATTTCATTATCAATATTTTCAACATAAATTTTCCCAGGGGCATCTGACCCGTGTTTATACTGCTACACTCTTTATGTTTTGACGTAGAAAAAAATATTTGTTGGCAAAACAACTTAGAATTTCAATTTTCTTTATCATAAGCTTGATATCATATCACACACAGCTTTACAAAGAGAAGAGGCAGTGTTGCCACTGCAACATATTAAACTTAATTTATTCAACATTTTTTTTTAATGATCAATATCAGTTTTGATTCGTCGAAAGTAGCGAATTGCAAAGAAAATCGGCTCTTTTTAAAAAAACTTTTGAGTTCCTTAGAGTAATTTTGAACGTTGCCTGGAAATTTGGCAAAACGTAGATAGGCCATTAGTAACTCTGGCTGAAGATCCATTGACAAACTTCATAAGAACGAGGAAGAAAGAAAATTGTAGGGAAAATTCCTCCCCAACTCATGCCAATGGAATTGTATTTAAAACTGATACTTAAATCGAAACGGTTCAACAGAACTTCAAATCATGACATACTAGTAGTTGAAGGGACATCAGAAAAATCTACTACTAGACCTTCTTCTGTGTTTGAGTAAAAAGTCTGCAAGCAAAAGTGAAGTATCGTATAAAGACCTTACTTTCTTTGACTTCCTCCTGTAAACCAGTACGAAAAGATTATGTACAGTCAGGCTTCAAAAATAGAGTCATAATTTCTCATACTAGTTGTATAAGAAATTATGACTCCATTTTTGAAGCGTACCGTACATATGTATTCTCATAAATTACACTTGTGATTGTAACAAACCCTTTATTTTCCGTCCCCTAAACGCCCCGCCATCAACAAACATATCCTGTCGAACAAATGAGCATTGCACACCGGTTGCAATTAGTGCTTTTGCACGAGCTGACAACCAAAGCGATTCGTCAATAAAATACGACACTTATTTTATGTTGTTTTATTTGTATGTTATAAAGGCATTGTCAGGCATTTGTATATAGTACAGTAGCGCTCTCGCAAGTAAAGCGAGACCGGGTGGGGTGACCACAAGTGTCATGAAAATTTCTCGACCTCCTCCGTGCTTCGGTAGGCACGTATAAGCCGTTGGCTCCGGCTGTCATCATTGTATGGCAGTCGTCCAGCTATGTCAGATGCCTTTAGGCAGCTTCAAAAATCTGACACTAGTGTTGGACACTTACACACACGAAAAAGCAAAAAGAAATACAGTATATATCCTGAAACATACGCACGAGTGCATGTTTGTTGCAATTTGTTAAAAAATGTTTTTGGAGCAGGCACAATACTTCATTTCGTTCCCAGCTCATTCGCACCGTCGTCGTCGCTTTGTTTACTATTCACTACGTCGCGTTCACGTTACAAGCGTGGCACAGACTGGTATTTGGTCTCAAAAGTTGCCCAAAATCGATTTTTTTTTATTTTAGTTCTACACTATCTATGCCATTGTTTCTAAAAACTAGTATAACTACTTCAAACAATAACAAAAAACACAAAGCGCTAGCTCTATCCAAAACTGCATTGGGCTCAGTCGAAAGTTACCGTTCGCCTAAAGTGGTCGTGTGATAGTTCGATGCGCTTACATTTCATTGTTTTGAAATATTTGAAATCTTATGACTGAACGATTTTGTGTTGGTTTTTCAATATGGATTGTGCACAACCAGGTATGTACTTTATTTAGCACTTATTAAAAACAACTAATCTATAGCCTTTCTTGATATATATCCTTGAGATTAAAGCACCGGAAAATTGCTATCAAAAAACACATTTTCGAAATTCAAAAGGAGTTTTTATATGTTTTTTACCATTTCTAAGTCTAAATTGTAATTGTTCATTATAGAGTAGACCTTCCAGAATATAATTAAATAAAAAATAGCCACCCCAACACACCTCCCTATTTTTGGAGATTTTTTTCCGTAGCCATATACTGTACCCTGTAAATGAAGTTTTACTTATATTTTATGTATTTTTGTTATAGGCTCTTCTGGAATGAGGGTTTTGACTAGAAATGATTTATTTAATATAATGGAACGATCAAATGCCTCAACTTTTAATGAAAAGTTGCAATTTATGGAGCAGGAACTGTTCAATCAGTATGCAGAAAACGACCAAAATATTGCTAATGTAAAGCAAAAATTGTCAAATATCAGACATCAATTTAAAAAAAAATGGTCAGCAGCTCGTAATACAAAGGCCAGATTCCTAGAAAAAAATGCCAAGTGGCTGCAAGGGTGCATATCGCTACCTAAAGCAGGTAAGTGACCCCTAAATTCCATTAAGTACTTCTATTGTTTTCTTATCGTTAAAGCATTTTGCATACATACCTGTTCAATAATTATGTACTTAGTTTATTACTTAAATTTTAATTTTGAGATAGTAAGGAGTAAAATGTAATGTATGTGTTTGAGTACAACTATTGTACTTTTGTTACAGGAGTAAGTCCCGGTCGACCTCAAAAGTCGTTCTTAGACTTGAGTGAAAAAAGCAAAAGACGAAAAACACGAGATCTAAGATCGTGTGATATAGATGAGTTAACGTATGCAACACAGATGAAATTACGAGAGACGGGCAAAATAGATGCGTCAAAAATCGTAAAAGATTTAATAAAAAGTCCAAGTAGAGCAAAGAAATATGCAATAGCTATAAAAACAAGTAACCCTAAACATGAAGAACAGGAGAAATCAAATAAATTATCACATTTACGTGCCTTGTTTATGTATACTGAAGCAGGACTAACAAAGGCCCAATATGAAGTAGTGCGAGATACTAATCCAAACTTTTATCCATGCTACTCGATATTGCAAAAGTTAAAAAAAGAGTGTTATCCTGAAATCCACCGTGTAACTGAAACATGTGCTGAAGTAAGGCTTCAAAATCTCATGGATCACACATCACAACGACTGATTTTACATCTTGGTCAGGCAGTAGAACAGTTGACCGTATCAGAAAAACAATCGTTAGTATTAATAAGCAAATGGGGCTGCGATGGATCTCAACAGATGCAGTACAAAATGAAATTTGAAAATGAAGCCGATTCCGATGCAAATATATTTCAAAGTTCCATGGTACCGCTTCAGTTGGTTTACGGACCGGAAAAAAAAAATATTGTGGCAAAACCCTACCCCATCTTCACCACGGTATTGTCGGCCAATAAGAATACGATTCGTAAAAGAAACCACAGACATAACACATGAAGAAATTGATTATATTAAATGTCAAATAACAGCGCTCACTATAAACGAAGTCAACGTATTTTCAATCAAGTATAAAATGCTTTTCACTATGGTTGATGGAAAGGTGTGCAATGCTGCTTCGCATACTAAATCAACTAAGAGATGCTATTTATGCGGCGCCACGTCATATCAGTTTAATAATTTGGAGAATGTAAAGCCATGCAAAAAAGAAAACATGGAATTCGGCTTGTCTTTGTTACACGCTCGCATACGATTTTTTGAGAGCATTTTACATGTGGCCTACAGATTGCCTGTGAAAAAATGGAATGTTCGCCTTTCTGTCGAAGAAGAGGAAGTAGTGAAAAAGACTAAAAAAATAATTCAAGATAAGTTCCGAGAGCAACTTGGTCTGTTGGTGGATATACCAAAAGCCAACTTTGGGAATACTAATGACGGAAATACAAGTAGACGATTTTTTGAGAACTTTGAAATATCGTCGGCAATTACTGGGATAGATGTTAATTTAATTTATCGCTTGAAAGTAATTTTAGACACCTTGTGCTGTGGTTTTAAAATAAACCTGGAGGCATTTCAAAAATATTGCCAAGAAACAGCACAGTTATATGTTTCCTTATACAACTTTTACCCAATGTCTCCGACATTACATAAAGTATTGTGTCATGGGGCTGAAGTGGCAGCAGAAGCTATTCTTCCCATTGGGCAATTGTCCGAAGAAGCAGCAGAAGCCCGCAATAAACACATAAGAATGTTCCGGCAAAATTACGCTCGAAAATTTTCACGAGTAGATTGCAATGTGGATGTATTAAATAGGCTCCTTCTAACGTCCGACCCTGTCCTGACGGGCATGAGAAAGAGAAAATATAAACAAAAGCACCCATTTTCGGCCGATGTTTTAAATTTGTTACTACAAAGTGATATTGCTAATGAAAGCTTTGAAATAGATGAAGAAAATAATGAATAAATGTCTTTTTGTATGAGTTTTGCTTTTTTTTTACCTCTCCTAAGGTAAACCTACAATAAAACATTGTTCGACAAGCATTAGAGGCATAAAATATTTTTGGGCAACTTTTAGGACCAAATACCAGTCTGTGCGTGGGTGTACCATGCCATTAGACATAGATTGCTTCCACAATCTGTAACAAGTAGTCATTATTAAATAAAACAGACTGCCTTTTTATATACCCTGTGTCACTTTCACAGTAAATACGAATCTAACGACACCTCTCAAGCTAAAATCCATCGAGCCGTTCAGGCTACAAAGCGTGCCAAACAAATATTCATACATACATACTCTCGAAAAACATAACACTCCTTCTGGCGCAGTCGGGTAAAACGGTACATAGAGATAAAATATGAGTACTTTGAACCATTACTTTCCACATTAAAATTACAGGTTTGCTGATCGATTTTATTGATTTCGATTCTTTCTTCTCCACTATGCACGGGCTTTGACGTCCTTGGGAAAAAAACACTGTATATCATGTTTGAAGAAAAAGCCGGAGAACCCATCCGAGCTGTGAAACAGCTTAGCTCTGCTATTTAATACTTTAATTCATTCTGTGGCTATGCTACACATGGATATGTTTGCAAGGACGTAGCAAGTGGAATTTCATCGTCTCTGCCTACCCCTATGGGAAACAGGCGTGCAAAATATGTATGTTTGTATGTATGCGACACAACCTAAGCGCAATAAAATGCGAAGTGCGAGAAGTCGAAGGGTTATTCCGTATTTTGCGATAATGTTTGCTAAATTACCAGGCAACACCGCACAAGTGTAACCTTTTTTATTTGCACATAAATTTTTACCATCAATGGTTTCAAATCGAATCAAATCATTTTATTTCAGGCAGCGTAATATTAGTAACAATATTAAAGGCACATAGAATGAATAGACTAGTAGACATTCAATATGTAACAAAAACCCTGTCCGATACTTGTAGGAGCAACTCAGACCGTCAATATCGGTAGCTTTTCTTTAAAAATAAATTAAATTTTAATATACTTTACACGTAACATAAATTATACTTATTGACGTGTAAAAGTGCCTGTAAAGGTCTAATTACTGAATAAACATTTGAATCTTTGAATATGACCAACTTTTTATATGGGACCAATGTTTAAAACTCGAAGAAAAAATCGACATTTGCATACAAGTTGCCGGGCCGGCCAAACACTTTTGAATGAAAATGTCGATTTTTTTCGAGTTTCATGCATTGGTCCCATAAGAAAAGTTGTTCATAATGACGATCTGAGTTGGTCCTACAAGGATCGGACTGGGTTTTTGTTACATATTGTATATTTATATGTTTTTATGGTTTCAGACCGCGAAGACCAGTCCATCCTCTGCACAGGAGAGTCCGGCGCGGGTAAGACAGAGAACACGAAGAAGGTCATACAGTACCTCGCGTACGTCGCCGCTTCCAAACCCAAAGGATCTGGAGCGGTAAGCATCGCTTTTATTACGCTGGTGTTGCCATTCTCAAATATTCGTTGGTAGAAAATTATTTTTTGGTATGTGTTCAAAATTTTTTTGGTAATGTTTCTAGTAATTAAGTATAGAGAAGTGTAGAAAAATTATGAATGCAAGTTTTATTTTTCATTAGGTGTACGTGTGTGTTTTTATTGCGAAAATGGATATGATGTATGAGTAAACACGAGATGTACTTCTCGCTTTAATACAGTATGCTGGTGTTGCCTTTCGTAAAATACTTTTGTGTTGAATTTTGCATAAAAAAATGGTAAATAGAATGATGGAAAATGAGCTTTGCATTGCAGGTTTATTCAGTAGTTACATTTATGTTTGAGTGTGTGATGTTTAATTGATTTATACGCTATAGGATTGGCTTTATTAGCATTTTCAGTGTTTTAGTATACTTAGGTAATGGCTGCCTGAGGAAGTAGTGTCTGCCAAATCTATGAACTGCTTTAAAACAGACTGGGCAATTGGCTACGCACAAATTAAGTGCGTAGCAATTGCCAACTTGAAAATAACTCTAGAGGACAATTAAACATTAAGTGAATATGTGAAGTGATTAATAAAAAAAAACAACAGTTTCTAAAATAAACACGTCGGCTTTGAGCTGCTCGTCTATAACCCAATAAATAAGTAAAATCCTGCTGGCAGGTAGACTACAGAAATTTTGATACCGCATCAATTATGATAAAATTTAATTGATCATAGATAACAGGCTGTTTAGACCACTCTGCAACCCCAGTGCCACCCTTTTAGTACGACGAAGGACGTCGTTTAAAATATTACCATATACCTAGTAGTTATTATTATAGTATTAAGGCAATGTAGTTGAAAATAAAGGCCCATTTATACAATGCAAGTTTCTTGCCTGTTGTAAGTAAACAATAAGGTACTTTCTTGCGTCAAAAATAAATTATTTTGTACTGTTAAGAAAATAAAGCTAATAAATAATGTCACTTGTCATTGATCATATCTATTTTCAACGTGAATTTTTATTTATTATTGCAGAAAAACTATATTAAGCGCGCCATTTGACTCCAAGAAACTATGACGCCATCAGTCTGTATTTCATACAAATCCCATGCAAAATGTTTGTTTTCACGTCTAGAAAAAAACATCTGATTTGAGTTGTTGCAAATTAGCGGATTCAATTGGCAAGACTTCAATTTAAACAAAACGTCAACCATACAAATAGAATATTTTTTCAATTCAATTGTATGCAGCAGGCGAATGGGCGAAAATTCATATATCACAGACAAGAACATAGCTCTTAACTTAAATAATATAGAAAGATAGCAACAGGCAAGCAATTTGTTTCGTTTAAGACGAAGTGGTAGCTAAAGTGGCGCCCTCATTTGAAATAAGTTCTTTAAAATTTAATATGGTGATAATTAAAAATTTGATTTGTATCACTGTCTAGAAATACCTTTAAACTATTTTATGAATAACCTTTGAAATTATTACTAATAGTCCGCCTAGTTTTAAAACGGGTTTTCGCCAAAAGTGGCCACTTTTGGCAAAAACCCGTTTTAAGACTAGACGGACTACCAATATTACTTTCAAAGGTTATTCATAAAATAGTTTAAAGGTCTTTCTAGACAGTGATACAAATCAAATTTTTAATTATCACTGTATTTAGTTTTAAACAATTTATTTCAAATGAGGGCGCCACTTTAGCTACCACTTCGTCTTAAATGGGCAAGATTCTTGCAAGACTAGAAGTATATGAAATGGCGAAATGAAAGAGAAAGAAAAAGATTATCAGCCGATTATTTGTTTGTTTGTTTATAAAGCTTTATTGTACGTAAGAAAGAACACAGTTACGAATCAGAAAAGTAAATATACAACGGCGGACTTATCCCTTATAGGGATCTATTCCAGTCAACCGGCCAGTAATTGAGAGGGATGTTTACTTATTATGCGTTTGGGGCAGAAGTGGAACAGTACAATATAAAGTTACAGAAGGATACTATGTATACTATATTGATTATTTCTGGTAAACCTACGAGTTCGTTAGTTACCAAGTAAAACATAATAAAAAATGTAATTTCTTTATCTGCGTGACACATAAAATAGTCACGTTATCGTTTCTTTCGACCGACGATTGTGGTGACACATTGGAAATAATTGTTTTGCAAAAAAAAGTGGGTTAACGTTATGCAGCATTAACACCTGAGTTTGTGGAAAACACACTCGTTTACACTTTTTTTGGCGACTGATTAAGACATTGGTTACAATTAAACGCCACTAATGAGCAATAAAATACGCTTTATATTTAGTTTTTTCGAAAAACATGTTCGGTATTCAACAAAGATAAGGATTTGGTTAAGAAATTGTTTTTTTCTGGTTAATTCGAATTTGCTTATAATAAGCATGGACTATTCATGCGATGGTTTCTCAGAATGCCGAGGAAAATCTTTAGTATTGATCGATACATATGATTATTGATGACAGCTCTATAATTACAGACTAAATAACTCTATTACTCTAAAAACACTTACTACTAACATCTCTCTTCGTTAGACCTTAAGCTGATACTTGAATTTTTCGGGGTCCATTGCTGCCCCGATTTGAAATATATTTTTTAAAAGAAAACAGAGTTATCATTTAAAATTTTGTCTTGACTAAGCCCTGGGTAATCCTTCAAACTATTTTATGAACTACTGTTTACAGTTTAAAGTGAGAACGTGAAGCTTTTCTACGCACATTAGGCAAAAGTGGCCGTTTTTCTCAAATGTCCGTTTCCTTTCAAATAATTAATTTCATGTGACGGCAGCATTGTACCACGAAAAATTCATGTATCCCCTTAATTAAAAATCGTTATTCATAGGGTGTTATCTCCTGTATCCAATGAGTCACTATGATCGTTCTCGTATGAGAACTAAGTATAGATTTTTAATCGATAACGTAAAATGAATCATGGAAAGTCGAATCTGACTGTCAATGCTGTAAGCATTTTATTATTTCCGTCATTTAGAAATGAGTACTTGGAATTATTTCAGTCAGCAAAATCACCAAAAACCTGTTAAATCGATTTAGATGAACTTGAATCATTGTTTGCAGTAAGATATTTGTGTGAAACAAGTTCGTTAGCGTATATCATTAAAAAAATAAATGCGTGAGTGTTGTGAAAAACTCGGTAGGAAAGAAGTTTCAAAAAAAACATTCGTCTCTAAATGAAGTGACGGAAAAATCTTACACTACTTTTCGCCTAGTCTGAACCGTCCGAAAAGGAACGTCGTTCCAAAATTGTGGGATGTTCTGTTCTGAAGGTAATATGTGTGTGACTTTTTGCGATGTAAATATAGGATTCTTACAAGCTTTCTTGACCGCCTTGCATCACATACTTGGCGATTAAACACACAAACTGCCCCCTAGTGGTAGTAATTACCACACCTCGTAACGTATCGTGGTAATTGCCCAGTGTTGCCTTGTTTAGCGAGAAATACGCAGCTGGCAACACTTTGCCCACCCATTAGTCGAGCTGGCGGACTTATTTGTTTATTATAGTCGCGTTTTATGCTAATTGAATCGTTTTGCCTATTAGACGAGACAAATAGAGTGACTGACAAAAAAATGTAGTACTTTTCTTGTAGCGCAATAAACGTTTTTTTTTGTTTTACTTTATGGACCGACAGGACGTCGTATAGACTATACATTACTTCAACACAAGGGGTGTCCCATGCGGGTTGCAGATCTTTCATTTTATTGCACTTCATTATGAATCTCCTCATATACTCGGTTTTAAGACGAAGTGGTAGCTACAGTGGCGCCCTCATTTGAAATAAATTGTTTAAAACTAAATATAGTGAAAATTAAAAATTTGATTTGTATAAATGTCTAGAAAGACCTTTAAACTATTTTATGAATAACCTTTGAAATTATTACTAATAGTCCGTCTAGTTTTAAAACTGTTTTTCGCCAAAAGTGGCCACTTTTGGCGAAAAACAGTTTTAAGACACTACCAATATTACTTTCAAAGGTTATTCATAAAACAGTTTAAAGGTCTTTCTAGACATTTATACAAATCAAATTTTTAATTATCACAATATTTCGTTTTTAACAATTTATTTCAAATGAGGGCGCCACTTTAGCTACCACTTCGTCTTAAGGAAATACCAGACCTCTTTCAATATAGTATTGTCTGATTTGCCGACATGATACTCTCAATGGCCCTTTCCAATGTTGGCTGGCACAGGTGCAGTATTTTTATGCAGCGGAGAAAGGAGACACGAGAAGAGATGGTCCATGATACTTATTTGCTGGGCAAATTAAAAAATACCCGACTGTCAAGAACGCGATCTAGTAATGAGTACTGAATAACTACAAATTCCAATTTTATATCCGTTGAACCATCTATTATTTGCTAGGAAAATAAACTTTGACCCTGACTTTCAAGCATTAACCCCCAGTTAAAGGGCTGAAACGATTTTCATCAAACATAGCTAAGTACCACCGCAGTGGATGCTTTCAGGTTACAAAAACCGCGTAGAAATCGTTTCATCCATTCGAGCGGACAAACAGACAGACTGACAGACAGTGTCAAGCTTATAACACTTTTTCTGTCGGGGGTTAAAAAAAAGCAAAGAGACGATATCTGTTTACTTTTTATTTTTTTTTTCCATTGTTGGTCAAATGCCTCCTCTCTTTCTTTCAATACATCCCGGTCCCTTAATATCACTTCCCTCTCCTTTTCAAACTGGGTCAAATCAAACCTTTGAGGTTACTAAAACTTTTTGAATTGCGCAAAAAGCTATGTTAACTACCGAAGGATGTTACGGAACTGTTTTGTTTTAAATATAAGGGCGCTGTTATAATAATAGTAGATAGCTGACATTAAACGGCACCTTTGTTTATCAGCGATGTCATGTGTACTGGTTCGACTACCGCATACGGGTAAGAAGGGTGACAAGCTAGAGTATTTTGCTAGAAAGAAATGCTAATTAAATACGATGTTATACATGAATTTTTCGGGGTCCAGTGCTGCCCTCATTTGAAATAAATTATTTGAAAGGATACGGAGATATCATTTAAAATTATGGCTTGATTAAACTTTAGACCCTTCAAACTATTTTATGAACTACTGTTTACCTTTTAAAGTGAGAACGTGAAGCCTTTTATAGCATTTTTGCGAAAAACAGTCACTTTTGGCAAAAATGCTATAAAAAGCTTCACGTTCTCACTTTAAAATATAGTTATTATAGTTAAGATTTACAATGTGAAAATAATTTTTAAATATTGATATATCAATAAATTGCACACATACCTTACGCTAGTAACTCTAGAACATATAATTAAATTTTTACAAAAAAAAAAAATTAATGACTTTATTTTCTTTCAAGAGTTTCGTTCATATCTCCTAACCTCTTTATCATATCTTCACCAAATTAATATGTGACGAACTTGGTGCTACAATAACTAACATTCCTATTTATCGTAAATAAATATCTGATTTTTCAATCAGCTTAACCATTTCTTTTGCCCGTCTCGTCTGACGTGTAAAAAGATATCATATGACAGTTGACAACTTAACTGCCATTGCGGTAAAATAAGGACACCATTTTGACAGCTGTGACAGTTGCGTGACAGTTAAGCTGTCAACTGTCATATGACAGTGGCAGATAAGTTGTCAACAAGTTATGAAATTATTATTTTTATACGTCAGATGAGAAAAGGCAAAAGAAATGGCGGTGTACGAAATTTTTTATAATTAAAAATCTGATATCTATTTACGATAAATAGAAATGTTATTCCTAAAACTAGAAAAAGTTTAGGCGTTTTTAAAATTTTCATCCTTTGTCCATTCAACAAATGAACCATAATCGTAGATAGTACCAACTGCTTAGAGATGTATTGAAAGGTAAGGTTGGGATATTTCTTCGGTTTTGAGACCGTATAAAATATATATAAATAAAATCGACTACATGGAGCAAGCCAATCGATTTACGCAATTTTTTTTTCTACTTTATACATTTATTTGAAATTGTTAACTATGTAGATAGTACCAACTACTTAGAGATGTATAGAAAGGTAAGGTCGGGATATTTGTTCGGTTTTGAGACCGTATAAAAATATATAAATAAAATCGACTACATGGAGCAAGCCAATCGATTTACGCAATTTTTTTTCTACTTTATACATTTATTTGAAATTGTTGACTATTTAGATAGTACTTAGAGATGTATAGAAGGAATATTTGCTCAGTTTTGAAAGAGTATCCAATTTTTTTAATAAAATCGGCTACCTGGGGCAAGGCAATCGATTTACGCACTTTTTATCTACTATGTACATTTATTGGGCATGGTTGACTTTAAATGTTAATTAAATGAACTCTACATGTATGGCAACGACTGGGCTATTAGTCATAGTAATTAAGCTACAAAGTAGTACGCTGCGTGTGAGAGATATGCTAGATTTTAGCGCGTATTTGGAATTGAATGTGCTATTAGCGTGCGAGGGCGCCATCTGGCGGGATGAGTCATCGGCATCGTTCTTATATGGGCTGTTAGTACATACATGATTGAGAAATACATTTTATTTACTTACTCTTCAGTTGAAGTAGTTATAGTAAATAGTAGACATGGACGATTACGATGGATTACAAATTAAAAAAAAAAAGTCTGATCGATCCCATTTCTGATATCTGAAAAAATTAAACAAAATCACGTTTGTCTTTTAATCTTAATGTTTAAGGGGATACATGAATTTTTCGGAGTCCAGTGCTGCCCCCATTTGAAATAAATTGTTTTAAAGGAAACGTAAATATCATTTAAAATTTTTTGTCTTAACCAAGCCCTAGATAACCTTTCAAACTATTTTTTGAACTACTGTTGTAGTTAAAGGTAAGAATGTGAAGCTTTTCTATGCACATTTGCAAAAAACGTCCACTTTTGGAGTGTGTGCGTAGAAAAGCTTCACGTTCTCACTTTAATCTGTAAACAGTTGTTCACAAATTAGTTTGAAGGGTTATCTAGGGCTTGGCCAAGACAATTTTTGATGTTGTCTCTGTCTTTTCAAATGATTTATTTCAAATAGGGGCAGCACTGGACCCCGAAAAATTAACGTATCCCCTTAAGTAGATATGTAATGTTATGAAAAATGTATGCTAGAATGTCTTTGATGTTATTTATTTAGGTGTGTCAGTGTGTGGTATGTTCAATTTTTTTATTAAGATTTTAGGCAATGCCAGCAGTTCCGTGTATCTTGTCAATATTTTTTATGATTGTGTAAGATAAGTTGATGGTATTAGTAGATACCCACGTATCAGGATATTTGGTATCTTCCGGGGTGCACTGAACCCTGTACAGTTTAGCAGATTCAGCCAGATAAATCATAAATTGAAAAATAAAGGAAGAAAAAATTGAAGGGCTACATATCTTGCTCTCGAAATATATCTGCGAGTGACAGAGACGAGTAGATTAGGGTTAATATGATCTATTCACTCGTAAATTGGCGCTTAGTATAATAATATGAAGTACAGAGTACAGAATTTAATTATAATTTTATGTTTTATACATATAACATATTTAAAAGGCATTCAAGATGTTGGTAAGAGCATGATCGTATCAAATAATTTATTTTCCAAGACACAAAGTCGCTGGGTTCAAGCCCCGCACACGTGGTATTTTAGCACCATTTCTTATTTAAATATTTAATTCAATACATATAATATCTATTTGAAATACAGATGTAGGCTCCAACATCATGTGTTTTTACCCACATACTCACATTAAAAAAATAAGTGTCTACCCGTACGCACATAAAAAAAAATAAACTTAATGTATCTGGCTGGAACTGCCTTAGGTTTTGAAGGCATCGACACCTGGCATGAGACGGTGGCATGATGTACAGCACCAATTATCGCTAGACTGTTTACTGTTTAATACGTTTCGGTATTGTTTACACCTCATACATTCCAAAATATATAAAATTGCTACGAAATATAGAGAATTTTTAACATTGTACAATTTCTGTGATTTTTTCTAGTAAATACCTTTTATTCACGGACAAGAATACCGATATTTTTTAAATCGATATATCGATACCCGATATCGGTATTTTATCGACTTTTTTATAATATATATAAATAAATATATAGGGACAAATAACACTGATTGAGCTAGCCTCAAACTAAGTTCGAGACTTGTGTTAAGGGATACTAACTCATCGATACTATATTTTATAACAAATACATATATAGATAAACATCCAAGACCCAGGACAATTTGAAAAAGGCTATTTTCCAGCTTGTCCTGACCGGGGATCGAACCCGAGACCTCTGGGTGGCGGATTAGCATGGTGACCACTGCGCTACGGAGGTCGTCAATTTATCAATATATATCACTATATCGATACAAATTTTGATATATCGATACTAAGTACTGGTATTATATCAATATTTCGCATAAAATACCGGTATTTTATCGAAATTTGTATCGATATATTGATATATCGATAACATACCGATATCGGGTATCGATATATCGATAAAAAATATCGGTATTCCTGTCCCTGCTTTCATTTATTTATACTCGCTCACAGATAGTTTAAGCAAACGCCAGCCTTGCAGTTGCGAATTTTAATAGCACTGTTTTTATGTCTGTGCCTGTATCCCAATATATTTTTTCAGTTAATTCAATGTTTTGTAAGTTTGCTCTGTAGCGTTATTTCGTATACAATGTCCTTTTTAATTAAGTACAAATATTTTAAGGGGCGATTCAGTCCATCATTTTGAACAACTTTTCCCAATAAATGTAAACAGAAATACGAACAAAAATTTTAGGTTCTCATACAAATCGAAGTAGTCACGTGATATGGTGAGTATGAAAAATGCAAAAAAAAATTGCGTATTTCGATAAACATTTATTAGGAAAAGTTGTTCAAAATGATGGACTGAATCACCTCTTAAAATATTTGTACTTAATTAAAAAGGACATTGTATACAATGTCCTTTTTAATTAAGTACAAATATTCTCGTCCTTTTTAAATATATATAAATATATATCGAAATACGAAAAATTTTTTTGCATTTTTCATAGTAACGATATCACGTGACTACGATCTGTATGAGAACCTAAATATTTTTTTTCGTATTTCCATATACATTTATTGGGTAAAGTGATGAAGACAAAATGATGGACTGAATAACCCCTTAAAATAGTTGTACTTAATTAAAAAGGACATTGTATAGTAGTTATTTCGACGGTATATTCCTCTAAATCTGCCTAAGGCTATTAACACACTGCACTGCGCCGCCATACATAAACGATGCGC
The DNA here is from genome assembly GCA_943193695.1 of Acrobasis suavella. Classification (NCBI taxonomy): domain Eukaryota; kingdom Metazoa; phylum Arthropoda; class Insecta; order Lepidoptera; family Pyralidae; genus Acrobasis; species Acrobasis suavella. The sequence continues at coordinate 1,699,258 of OW971939.1, forward strand.
GTAGACGCAGTTTCAGTGTGTTGTTTTATGCGTGTTTTCTATACAAATTGAGATACTTGCATACCGTGCAGCGCAGCGGGGCGCGGTGCTGTGTGTTAATCGCCAAGTTGTAGTTACTTTGTCCCGAGGTGTAAACATACCAAGTAGTCTAGCAAACCACTGATGTATATGTTTTTTTCCCCGCCCGCCGATGTCCACCGCAGGGGCCGTCGCCGCAGTTGATTATAGTAAGTGAAGCAATGGGGCAACGCTTGTATTCGGGTGGCAGGGTTGAACCATAAGGAAACGTGGCACTTTTTCAATAATAAAATATTTTACTGTCACTGTAAGATCTAACTTAATTGATTTGTGACATGTTTTAATTTGTAATGTGGATCTAAGTTGTCCGAAATAATTGTTTTTTTTTTTTTAATTTGAAATTCCGGTCTGTTTGAACTTTAACGAGAGACGCTACGAAAAATACGGCGCTCTACTCATCTCGATTTGAAATGACCCTTTGTTTTATTTTCTTTATATAAATAATTGACATTAAACTAGTTGCCAAATAATATGTTGTTATTAACGGACATTGACCTGTATATCTTTCTCCCTCGACCTCGTACATTTATAGCGTACACAATAAAAAAAAATAACTAGAACTAAAATTATAACTTAAATTATTTATAAATAAAGAAGCCCTGGCATATCGCGGCCCCGTGGTAACGTGCCCAGAAGGGTGGCAGCATTCCCATGTTGTATGGCAATGCTTATCTTTTGAGCCAGATAAAGCACAGCCCTCTGGTCACGCGTGATTTCTATTGACTATTAGAGAATATTGTTTTTTGTGTTTGACAGTTTGTCTTATAAATAAAGTTGCGTAGTGAATTATGGTTCAACCCTAATTACAGCCCGCTAAGGTAAATAATTGGGACTTGTGAATGGACTGGAATAGTAGTTCATTGGTACATTCCTATCTTATTGTACTAATATTTTATTATTGGAACGAAGTTCCTTACGGCAGGCTTGGAGGAGATAGGGATTTTGCTGCGCGACCGAACTGAAAAAAATGTGATAGTAAAACCGTAAGGATGACCTCGTTAAATGAGACGTGCGCAGGCGCGACAGTCGTATACACATTGTTTCGATTCTACATTAGCCGAAGGAACTTCGTTCCTACCTGGTGTCCCACGACACCACATTCTTTTTTATTACGATTTTAAATCTTTTTTCGAGGCATGTCCTTTGTCACTATTCCAGTCAAGGTCATTTTGGGCTTACCTTCTCAAGGGTTGCTGGCATGCTTGCATGATTGGGCATGAGATGCAATGACGTTATTATGGAAACTTTATATATCTTATGTACTTATATTGTGAATGTTTTGAAATGGTTAAATTTCTTTTGATTACCTAAAGAAATGATTATGTTTTTCAGTATCTACCTATTTGTATATATGTATCTTCCTAATATATACTACAAATTTTTAAATAATTATACTTACAAACAAAATTTATATATACATCGTGTAAGGGACATGTAGTAAATCGAACCACGGACTATACTAGATCACTATCGTATAATAAAATTAAAATAACAGCCAAATCACGAAAAAAAATCGGCATTTCCATACAAAAGTATGCAGCTGCCCGGGCAATTTGTATGGGAATGTCAAATTTTTTTGCGTTTAGTTTGTTATTTTAATTTCATTATATTATAGTGATTTAGTGTAGCCCGTTGATTGATTTATTACTGGTATGTCTCTTCCACGGTGTATATAGAATGGAATGTAGGCAATATGACCATTGATGTTAAATTCATTTTATAAAAAAAATTCAATCCCCCTTTTTCACCGTAAAAACCATTTACTTTTATATGTATCATATCTATTTATACTTTAAGCCACAACTTTTCCATTATTTTCCATATGTCCAGCCTGACAGTTGCACCTAGTGTGTGTTTGGCCAAAACAGTATTTTGCACTTTATAAACAAGGAATAGAGTCTAAATTGCACTAACGTTGCACTTGCATATAGTAGCATAGGTGCTGATAACACAAGTGGGGGTATCAAATTACTAGAATCACATGTGTTATTAATAGCGATGGAATTTATGCTCTTTTAAGAATGCTACTTTGTTTCGTTCTTCTTGTTACGTTACGACTGCTTCATTGATTTAAGATCTAGGAAGCTCCTCGATGAATAAACACATTCATTGAGCCTCATATAACATCATATAATAAGCCTTTGAATACAAGGGGCCGTCCACATCCGACGTTAGCATTTTGACTTTTTATCCCATCCCTTACAGGTCACATTTGGCATTACGCCCCTCTCCCCCATCACTGTGACGTAATATGTTGTTGGCCCCTAAGACAAAAAAGGCCACTTTGGGCATGATGTTGGGCTTGTAGGTGGAAAATGGAATCAAAATAGTGGCGGATTGCCAATCGCATCGCCTATTACATGATTCCTCTATTTTTTCGCCTTTTCCCTTGATTGGTTTATACAATCTGCGCGAAAAGAAAAGCATAGTAAAATACGAACTTTTTATCTACAATGACGATTTGATAGATTACCTACGTCATATCACTAACATTCACGCCAAGACACTCATTAATATCTTTCGTTTCATGTTTGATCATATCGGTTTCCTCTAATAATAGTCACGCTTGGTATCAATCGACTAATCCATTTTATCACTACATTTACAAATATTTCCAGGAAAAAAGTACATTTATATAAACTAAACCCTAGAGGATAATATTAAAAAGGAAAATAATATTCCTGGTATATTTGTCGTTAGAAGCTCCAATATGTGTATGTGAATTGTGTATGTGCTTAACATTCGTGACTCTGTATTAATTGGTGTATGCGCTTGTACCTAAATATTGTACGTCATATCTACTAGTTTATGTTCCATTTGCCTTTGTTGATGACCAAAAAATAAAAGATTTTTTGACGTGATAACGCCTTTTTAACCCTTTCACCGCGAGCGTCGAATATTACCGACAAAAAAAAAACCGCTCGTATTTTAGATTTCATACCCCTCGCGCTGGGGGAACGGCAACTGATATAAAGTCTCGCGGTGAAAGGGTTAAATCGATGAACGCCGACTGCACGCAAGAAAAATTGTCACGTTCCGCCTGAGCCGAGCGTGCAAGCGAGAGCGCGGAACGAGCGATAGAGAGGCACTATCGGCCTAAGCGTTCGGATTGTTACGCATCTATCATGACGTTGTCACGTTAAACTATCGTCCGTAAACCGACTTTACAGACAACCAACTTTTTTTTTAACCTCACTATTATGAACAATATTTTCTTAGGCACCAATGGAATAACGCTGAGTATTGCTCAGATCTCAGAAACAATTTTTTTTGTTCAGTTTTACTCCTTTGTGAAAGTAGATACTTTTTTAAGTCTCAACATTGATCCCAAAGAAAAAGTTGTTCATTTCCATCTACATGTGTTTGATACCAAGTTCAATTTCATTCTCCCTTCACCATGACCTAAGGCATTGTTATGTTTATTTTATTAAAGGCTAACAAATAAGTTAGTGGACCGGGGGCCATATTGCGGAAAAAATCGGAACTAAATAAGTAAATATACACGTTAATTTACTGACAAATCACACGTGACTTGTGTTATGGCATACTAACTCAACGATGCTATGTTTTGTAACAAATACATAATAAAGATAAACATCCAAGATCCAGGTTCATCTGAAAAATATTATTTTCCATCTTGACTTGGCCGGGGATCGAACCCGGGACCTCCAGTATGACAGTGTGGCATGATGGCCACTAATTTATGACTCATAAGGACGACTTCCCTAAACGTCCACTTGCCTAAATGTCCATTTTCTAAAACGTCCACTCCCGAAACGTCCATTCCTCACACGTCCATTCCCCAAACGTTTACTCCCAAAACGTCCTCTTCTCATATCGACCACCTCTCAAAACTTCCTCTTCCTAAAACGTCCACTTCCCATAACGACCACCTTTCAAAACGTCCTTGTCCCAAAACGTCCACTAGGTCACAGAGATTAAAATAGCCAAGTCCACTAACTTCGTTGTTCACCTATCCTATAAGTCTTCACTGTCTTGTTGAAATTTCATCGTATCCCATACTCACACTAACGTTTCATTCCACGCTGCTACCCCGTAGCCAAACGGACCCACGTTCGAGGTAACGCTAACCGCATCTGTGACGTCTAGCATCCCTTCAATACTCTTCTTGGAACTCATTTGGTTGCACGCAACAGCACTTTTCTATGTTGCTATCCCTTTCTGTCGCTCAGCACCGTCATTTGCTAGAACGAGAGAGAACGACACAACGCTTTAGCGTTTGCGATTTCGCGGCGTTCCATCGCTCGCTCTCGCAAATGACGGTTCTGACGGTTCTGAGCAGGGGGCAACAGCATAAAAATGACGGTTCTAAGCGACAGACAAGGATAGCAGCATAGAAAAGTACTGTTCCTTGCTGCCAAATGAGTCCCAACCCTATAACGGAAGCTCATTTATGACACAAAATTTTAAAACACTATCACTTCTTTAATCTCTAATGTGCAGACAGAGCATTTTGGGTTTTGAGACTCGGAAGCAGACAGTGCCCAGACCCAAAGGCTACTTTTAGCATGATTTTAAAATATTTAATCAAATAAGGTTATAGGAAACTATTTAAGTACTCTTCTTTTTTACCTGTGTACTCATAACTGAACTTCCTTAGTTTATTTGCTTTTAAACGATTGCTACTAAACCAGTTTGCAAATAGAGTGAATGCATGCAGTATCTCACACAACGTGGTTATAAACGCTAACTTTTCAATCCGCAGGGCGAATTGGAACAGCAGTTGCTGCAAGCGAATCCCATTCTGGAGGCGTTCGGTAACGCTAAGACAGTCAAAAATGACAACTCGTCCAGATTTGTAAGTATTACAGCTCTCGAAATATAAGCTCAGCTTTGTATTATGTGACTACACACAGATAGTGTAGGTGAGATATCGGCTTGAGGCACGGCACGGCCCGCATAGGTTTATACTGGTTTTTGAAACTCGGCCTGAGTTGCAGCACGGCCCTAGTGCGTCATTTCATACAAAATTTTGTATCACAAATTTTTGTCTATTAAAATTGAAAAATTCACTCAATATAATTAATTAACTTCATGTTTTGACCTAGGAAAACCAGTAAAAATCGTAGATAATTTGTAAATAATTTTTTTTTTAATTCTGCTGAAATCGTTTCGAAATAAAAGCCAAGGGTAAGGGTTTCCACAAGTTCATACTTACCTTATGTTGACATTCTATCGCACTGCACTGATAACGTTGGCCATTTATCTACTCGTTAAATAACCTTCCAGGGTAAATTCATCAGAATAAACTTCGACGCGTCCGGTTTCATCGCCGGCGCGAACATCGAAACGTACTTACTAGAGAAGTCGCGAGCGATTCGGCAGGCCAAGGACGAGCGGACATTCCACATCTTCTACCAGCTCCTAGCCGGAGCCACTCCTCAACAGAAGGCTGAATACATCCTCGAAGACCCCAAGAGTTACCCGTTCTTGTCAAATGCTTTATTACCAGTACCAGGTAAGTAGTATTTTTTTTAACTTATGACATTATATCAGGGAAAGGGTTAACCCTTCACCGCGAGACTTTAGCGAGACCGCGCGTAGTAAATCTAAAATAAATACCTACAACCAAAAACAGATGTAGATATTTAAACTATGTGAATACGTGCTTTTTTTTTGTCGGAAATTTCCGACTCGTGGAATGGGCACGACAATGTTTGTCGGATAAATCCGACGTCCGCGGTGTAACGGTTCATAATAAATTGTGATACATTCCCTATTGATAAATACATGTCATTATAATTATGACGTAACAATTTATGATCGTTTAACATGTCTAATTTTAATATCTTTGGAGAAAATGCTGCAGTTTGTTGACGCTTCTTTTGCGCGTGCGCTTTGAAAGCGGCGATAAACTTAGCTACAAGTAAATGGTCTGACGACAACAACTATGTTAATAATGCACAAAATTGACAATTGGTTAGATTACTGGGTTAAAAATAAATTATTTGGTACTCTTAAGAAAATAAAACGTCACAGAATAATGTCACGTGCCGTTGATCATATCCATTTTAAACGTGATTATAGATTTATTATTGCAGAAAAACTGATAATAAGAGCGCTATTTGACTCCAAGAAACTATGACGTCATTAGCCTGTACTTCATAAAAATCCCATAGAAATTGTTGGTTTTGACGTTTAAAAAAGTACAATCCGACACAAATAAGTTGAACAAAAATGGCGGACTTCAAAGCATTTTTGTACAAACTCCCAGCACGTAGGTTGAACCAAAATGGAGGTTATCGGCGTAGGTACAAGTAATGCGCCTACGACTGCCATTTTGGTTCAATTTACGTGTCGGAAATTTTTACAAAAATGCTTTGTAGTTTTTGTTCAACTTATTTGTGTCGCATTCTGTCGTCATGTTGAATGGTAAAAATATCAAATGATAAATAAATAATTCTGATTGTTGACTTTGCCAGGTATCGACGACCCAGCGGAGTTCCAAGCGACTATCAAGTCTATGAACATCATGGGAATGAACAACGAGGACTTCAACTCTATATTCAGGATAGTGTCCGCGGTGCTGCTGTTCGGCTCCATGCAGTTCAAGCAGGAGAGGAACTCGGACCAGGCCACGCTGCCGGACAACACGGTGGCGCAGAAAATTGCACATTTGTTAGGTAAATATACATGAACATACAATCACGACTGTCGGGGCACACAGCAGGGATAGGAATACCGATATTTTTTATCGATATACCGATACCCGGTATCAGTCATCATCATCCGAGCGTATTCCCGGTTGCTTCCTCAGCAGTAACGCTTCAGAGCCCGGGGTCCGCTATCTTACCAAGGAGATTTGACGAGGTTGCTGGTTTTTACACAGAGCGACTGCCGTCTGACCTCCACAACCCAAAGGGCAAACCAGGAACCAATCCTTGGATAGTTTAATGATCAAACGCTAGGTGGCGTTCGGGACCCACAGTTTTACCTGCCTTCCGAAACACGGAATCATCTTTCTTTTCGGATAATCAGGTGATTCAAGCCTGCAATATCCTATCCAGACTGAAAACAACTTTTCACAAAGTATGCTTTCCAGTGGGAATCGAACCCATGACCTCCGGGTCACAAGGCGAACGCCTTGACCACTGGACCACGGAGGCAGTCATATTTTATTAAATACTGATACCCGGTATCAGTATTTAATAATAATAATGTTTATTTATTTCTCCACCAATGGTAATCTTAACAACTAAGGTTACAAAAAAAATATATGTATGTTGTACTACCTATCAGCTAATGTTTGTGGGAGCTGATGCTCGCACTAGATTTGCACCTGGTATAACATGTATATAATTTAATCATTATTTTTTATTAATATATCGATACATAGTCACTGACTGAGGCGCAAAAGTCCAGATTCAAGGTATGCCAGCGAGCAATGGAACGCAGCATTCTGGGAGTTCGACGAATAGATAGGGTAAGCAATACGGACCTGCGCTTTAAAACTAGGATCGTAGATGCAGGCGCGGTCGCAGCCTGAAATTTTGGAGGGGGTCACTCACTACACTAATAAGAAATAGGTATCTGAAATAAAATAAACATTATTGCGGAAAAACACCACTAGATGTCAGCAAACTATAAATTTATCGCTGTTACATAGCTAGAAATTTCCTTTTATGATTTAGCAAATTTTTGAGATTTTTCAATTTGACCTTTGATTTGGGGGGGGGGGGGTCATGGCCCCTGTGACCCCCCACTTCGGACCGCGCCTGCGTAGTTGTAGGAGTTAAAACGGCAAAACTCAAGTGGGACTGGGCTGGGCATGTGTGCCGTATGCAGCCGGACAGGTGGGCCCAAAAAATAAGGACGCAGACGCAGGGGTAGACCACGAAAGAGATGGCGGGACGATGTAGCCTCTTTCATGAGTGACTGGCAGCAGACTGCTCAGAATAGGCACGTGTGGAAGGAACAGGGGGAGGCCATCGCCCAGCAGTGGGACACAAAAACAGGCTAAGAAAAAATATCGATAAAATAACAGGATTTTATACAAAATATAGTTGTACATATATGTTTTGACTGCCTCCGTGGTCCCGTGGTCAAGGCGTTCGCCTTGTGACCCGGAGGTCATGGGTTCGATTTCCACTGGGAAGTATACTTTGTGAAAAGTTGTTTCCAGTCTGGATAGGATATTGCAGGCTTGAATCACCTGATTATCCGAAAAGAAAGATGATTCCGTGTTTCGGAAGGCACGTAAAACTGTGGGTCCCGAACCTAGCGTTTCATCATCAAACTATCCAAGGGTTGGTTTCTGGTTTGCCCTTTGGGTTGTGGAGGTCAGACGGCAGTCGCTCTGTGTAAAAACCAGTAACCTCGTCAAATCTCCTTGGTAAGATAGCGGACCCCGGGCTCTGAAGCGGTACTGCTGAGAAAGCAACTGGGAATACGCTCGGATGATGATGATGATCGTTATACATATATGTGTGACAAGTTTATTTGCTTGGCTAATGAAAAAGCCCCGGATTGTCAAGAACACCATCTAGTGATAAGTAGCGGAACTACAGAAGTCGTCGCCATCTATTATTTGCTAGAGAAAGCCCTGACTTTCAAGCGTAACCCCCAATAACTTTAAAACGGCACAACCAATTTTTATCAAATGTAGTTAATAACACTGCAAGGGAACTTGCTTTCACATAAAAAATAGCTTCGAAATCGATCCAAAGAGATTCAAAGATTCAAATGTTTATTCAGTAATTAGACCTTTACAGGCACTTTTACACGTCAATAAGTATATAATTGATGTTACGTGTAAAGTATATTAAAATTTAATTTATTTTTAAAGAAAAGCCACCGATACCAGCGCTTCGTAACGACCACTGCTGAGAAGAAACGCCGAAAGAAACTTTTCACAGTATTAGTCGCCTACTCGCCAGAAGGGCTTTGTCATATTATTATAATTGTCTTTTAATTAATAAATACTTATAATATACATAATACAATGTTGACACATTATAACATGTAATGCTTGCGAACAAGTAAACAAACATAAATTGCGTAATAAAAAGTATTAAGTAGTCAAAAAAAGCGAAGCCGAGCTGACCAGTCCCTCCCGGCAGCACCCGTTCACGAGTTGACGCACGGATCAGCCATCGTTAAACTCAACCATATTAGAGGGAATCCAACGACCCGACCAGCGACGCCACCACCGGATTGGACATTTTAGTGAGCATGAAAAACCCGAACTCGCAGACCTTGTCAAGAGAAAATATTAATTATATTTTGGTCACTTATTGATCGCAGAGCATTTACATGTTTTTACAGTAAGCTTATTATGGTAACAGAAAATGCAGCTATTTATGTTTCATGTGTGGAGTGTAATGGAGAATGTTTAGGAAGTATCCACGCGTTTATCCGTTCAAACGCTACGATGCCACAGACAGACACACAGATAGATAGACAGACAGATAGTTGACAGATAGACAGAGCGTCAAACTTATAACGGACTAGTTGTAGACTACTTTCAAAGGTATAGTAGATTTCCCTAGTTTCTTAGTCTCGTTCTTTAAATTAAGAAAAAATATCTCTTATTTTGAGGATTAAATTGTAGACCAGATAGCCTTTTTGAAACAAATAAATCAAATCAAAAAACTTGTCTTTTGCAGGACTTTCGGTAACAGAAATGACGAAAGCCTTCCTCAAACCAAGAATCAAAGTGGGTCGTGATTTCGTAACGAAGGCGCAGACGAAGGAGCAAGTGGAGTTTTCGGTGGAAGCCATCGGCAAGGCGTGCTACGAGCGGCTGTTCCGTTGGCTCGTCAACCGCATCAACCGCTCCCTGGACAGGACCAAGAGGCAGGGGGCCTCCTTCATCGGCATCCTTGACATGGCCGGCTTCGAAATCTTCGAACTCAACTCCTTCGAACAGCTCTGCATCAACTACACGAACGAAAAGCTCCAACAACTCTTCAATCACACCATGTTCATCTTGGAACAAGAGGAGTATCAGCGAGAAGGTATCGAATGGAAATTTATCGATTTCGGCCTAGATCTCCAACCGACGATCGATCTCATCGATAAGCCTATGGGTATCATGGCGTTGCTCGACGAGGAATGCTGGTTCCCCAAAGCGACTGACAAGACTTTCGTGGAGAAGTTAGTGTCTGCCCATTCCGTCCACCCGAAATTCATGAAGACTGACTTCCGAGGGGTCGCGGACTTCGCGATCATCCACTACGCCGGCAAGGTCGATTATTCTGCGGAGAAGTGGCTGATGAAGAACATGGATCCTCTCAACGAGAACGTGGTGTCTTTGCTTCAAGCGTCGCAGGATCCGTTCGTCTGCCATATTTGGAAAGACGCTGAAATCGTCGGTATGGCGCAACAGGCGATGACAGACACACAGTTCGGCGCAAGAACCAGAAAGGGAATGTTTAGAACGGTGTCCCAACTCTACAAAGAACAGCTGACGAAGCTGATGGCCACACTCAGAAACACCAACCCTAACTTTGTGAGATGTATAATTCCGAACCACGAGAAGAAGGCCGGTAAAATCGAAGCGCCCCTAGTGTTGGACCAGCTGAGATGCAACGGTGTGCTCGAAGGCATCAGGATATGCAGACAAGGTTTCCCCAACAGGATTCCGTTCCAAGAGTTCAGACAGCGATACGAACTGCTCACTCCGAACATCATTCCCAAAGGCTTCATGGACGGCAAGAAGGCTTGCGAGCAGATGATCGAAGCTCTGGAATTGGACCACAATTTGTACCGAGTGGGGCAGAGTAAGATCTTCTTCAGGGCTGGAGTGCTTGCCCACCTGGAGGAGGAGCGGGACTACAAGATCACAGACCTGATCGTGAACTTCCAGGCGTTCTGCCGTGGCTTCTTGGCGCGCAGGAACTACCAGAAGCGGCTGCAGCAGCTAAATGCCATCCGCATCATCCAGAGGAACTGCGCTGCCTACCTCAAGCTGAGGAACTGGCAGTGGTGGAGGCTGTACATCAAGGTATGTTCATAATTGTATATTTACTTTCATCAGGGAGATATAGGATAGCCTTTCTGGGCAATAAAATCTTTAAACAAGTGAGTAGTGGTACTCATATTTTCCTCAAAATGTCCAAACTTACCCTTTCACCGCGAACGTCGGATTTATCCTACAATATTTTAGGGCCTATTTTGCGAGCGTCGGATATTTCCGACAAAAAACCACCCCTCGTATTGCACATAACTTAAGTATCCACATCCCTTTTTGGCTGTAGGTATTTATTTTAGATTTACGTGCGAATTACGTACGATTTACGTACGCGCTGGAGGCACGACAAACGAAAATGATATAAATTATCGCGGTGAAAGGGTAACTAAGGGCTGCTTCAGGTTAGGTGAGATCTATGGCGTATTTCGATCGCGGATGTTTAGATCATCAACATCAATGCTCATTTGGCCTAAGGTGGTCGGAATAACCAACTCCAAAACACTCGGAAAGATATTTTTTACTCGGAAAGTCAGCATTTTCATCTAAAATTGTGCAGCCGCCCTGACAATTTGTATGGAAATGTCAAAAATTTATTAAAATATATAAATTAAAAAAATGTCAAATTTTTTGACTGGTATTTTAGTATCATTATACTATAGTGATCTAGTTCAGCCCGTTTTTCGATTTAATACCCCCTTGAGGTTTGTCCCTTCATTTGTTCTTTAATTGTTTTTTTTTTTCAGAATGTACTACAAGACCTTGATTAATTTTATACGATAAGTAGGTACTATGAAAACAAACATGCAGTATGTTTCCAATCAGTTCTTGTGAATAGTTCATTGAATTTGCTACTTGCTCTAATAACAATCCGACAATAAAGGTAGGGAATGCTATTTTGAAAACATGACCTAGTTTATTATTACAACTATCACTTGTTTTTAAAATATAGTAAATAGAGTAGAGCCCAAATGAAAATATGTTCACATTTTGAAAATAAACAAAACATTATCTAGGAATTAAAAAAAAAAATTATTAAAACTTAAGTAAATCTGACTCGATTATGAATACTTTTTTTTAAGCTTAAATGATGCTACTCTACTCTACTGCGTAGTAGTAGCGTACTTCGTATGTTCAAATCCGACAATCATATTCCGACTTTCCTCAACATATTCTGATTTTTCGAACGCATTACGCATTAAGAATAGAATAGAAAGCAATAAAATACAAATACATACCTACCCAGTTATTTAACTCAGTAAAAAGTACACTTACATATATTTTTGAAGTAAATCAATGCTTTAACAGTAAGAAAAAGATTTTATATCAAAATCTATGAATTATATTTTACAAGTATTTATTTTAGTTTCACCTGCCCCATTGTCTGTCTGTCTGTAAGCAAATATTGCAAGCAATGGAGCTGATCTGATGATTGAACCGGAATTGGGCCATAGGAACTCTGTAATGAAAGGATGCAACCCCATCGAATTTGGGCTCGTTTGATTCGTCTTAAAGAGCTTAAACTTTTACCGTCTTATTATAAAACCCAGACTAACTTTGTTACTAGGTTTAAACCATTATCCGCCCAAATTGAAGTTGACATTGACAGGTGAGATAGTCTGATATTACTAGATGTCAACTTGATTTGGTCGGATAATGGTTTAAACCTAGTAACAAAGTTAGTCTGGGTTTTATAATAAGACGGCTTAATTCTATGTTTTAGATAGCTTTTATTTTATTTTTTTTAAATTACTTGTTTACATTGTTATCTGAAGCCCGGTACATGTATTATCAATAATAAATACTGCAAATTGAAAGGCCAAAAGTACAATAAAACCTTGTTTTGTACAATTACAGGTGAAACCCCTCCTGGAAGTGACGAAACAGGAAGAGAAACTCACCCAGAAGGAGGACGAACTCCGCCAGATCAGGGACAAGTTGGACACTCAGATGAAGCAGTGCAAGGAGTACGAGCAGAAGTACCAACAGGCCAACGCTGAGAAGACACAGCTTGCTGAGCAACTGCAGGTAAGGAATATTGTGGACCCTTTTTAGCCTTCGACATAAAATGTTATAAGTCGTAATGTCGGTGTGGCATCGTAGCGCTCGAACGGATGGACCGATATCGATGCGGTTCTTTTTAAAGTGAAAACAAGATCCCTTGCGGTAGTTTTTAGCTTTGTTTGCTGAAAAAATAAATAGACAGCGCTTCGGATAACAATTGGAATATGTAGTTATTTCGCTGCCACCGCTATTAATCACTAGATAGCGTTATGGAAAGTCGTTATTTTTTAATTTGCCTAGCAAATGAACTTGTAATTTTTTTGTAAGAGTATACATCCTTTTAAGGGATTTCTCGAGTAAGTGAACCTTAATTTTTATATCCATCTTTATTCTTAACTAGTTTTCAATAATTTTTAAGCTTTAAGATTGAACTAGACGATACTTTTTGTATACAAATTTCGGAGGGGATTTCCTCCACTGTTTGACATTGTACATTCAAAGTTTAACATGGTATCGTTTTGTAAAATAAAAATCCATTAAAAAGGTTATAAGCTATCAAAGATTCGTTTTTTTGCCTACAACTTTCGGCGTAAATAAGTAATAAAAGAAGTGTAAAATCTTCAAAACAAAGTCCGTACCGACACAGCTTAATTTATATTTGATTAATGCATTAGTTTTTGCATAAAACCACTTTTCTCAAAGGATTTTACGTATATTTGTACGCGCTTGGTTTACTATTAATTATCATGCATCCCACCTCACTGCTTCGCCCGAACACAATGTTAGGTGAGACAGCATGCTTTTAGGCCGCGGCCCACCTTTGAGATCGAGCCCGCGACTAGTTTGAACTAGTGGCGGGCTAAAAGCCTGAAGAAACTCCCTCAAGGTTGTTTTGAGTTTCAAGGGTCGTCGGCACCTTTTGATTATACCTGAAGGTGTCCTCACTTCTGTGTCCTGTTATGATTGGAATGTTTGTCTTTTTTCAGGCGGAATTGGAACTGTGCGCGGAAGCGGAAGAGTCCCGCGCCCGCGCAGCCGCCAGGAAGCAGGAGCTGGAGGAGCTGCTGCACGACCTGGAGGGAAGGATCGAGGAGGAGGAGGAGCGCTGCAACGCGCTGCAGCTCGAGAAGAAGAGGCTGCAGCTCAACATACAGGTACGCCGATGATGTGGCTCTCTTGTCATCACATTACACTGTCACTAACAAGGCTTGAAATATCGGTTTTTATGGTAACCGGTATCGTTGACCTTGGTGCGGTACCGGTGTCTGACTAGGCCTGTGTCACTCCCCGTTTAGGTATCGAAAATATACTCACATTATTACCATGCGCGCGGCGACTACTTCGTAGGGGAAAATTTAGTTATATCAATCGTTTGTCCAGAGTAACAAGAATTAAATTAGCTTGCAAAGGATGTCTAGGTATCTAAACGGTGAGGTGTTCTGACGCGAGCTAAACTAAACCATAGCGCTAACCACATATATTTGCTGAGGTGGAAAAAGTAGGAAAGGAATCAAATTAGTGATGGGTTGCTAACCGCATTGCCTATTAATATGATTCGCATTTTTTTTCCATTCCCTCTACTGGCTTTTATGATCTGTGTGGGAAGAGAAACAACTAGTAAATCCTAATTTTATTTTCAAATCAGTATGGGAAAAAATATAGAAGATTTTACAGAACATTGTTCTGTAAAATTACAAAATATGTATTTTTTTAACTGACTTTTAATAAATGATTAGGATTTTTTTTATATATGTTCACGGATTACTCGAAGACGCTAGGACCGATTTGGCAAGTTCTTTTCTTGAAAGGGCATACTAGCGAGGTGGTCCCTTAGAAATTTTATTAAAATCGGTTGTATAGTTTGATGTCAAAGTCGGTTTTTAGCTTTAAAAAATTATTTAACTCTTAATTTAACTTTGTCCTAGCGTTTTTTATAGATTGTCCCATTGTGTTACAGGACCTAGAAGAACAGCTAGAAGAAGAGGAGGCTGCTCGCCAGAAGCTGCAACTGGAGCGAGTGCAGTGCGACTCCAAGCTTAAAAAGCTGGAGGAAGACCTGGCTCTCAGCGAGGACACCAACCAGAAGCTCGTCAAAGAGAAGAAGGTATAGTCCAAAACTAATGTATCCTTAAGATCAATATTTGCGTCAAAGTATTCGCATCTCTTTCGTTTACGTTTCGTATGCAGAAAATAAACAGCGCCTCTATCGTACGTAAAAGGAACTCACGAACCAGATATATCTTTTCTTGGAAAATATATAAAAAAATAAAAATAATAGTATATTACGCAATTAGTGAATAAAAAACGGATTTTAAGCGAGGGCTATAGATGAATCACGAGCAAGTGAAGGATTCTAAAGGTTGACTCACGACCGTAGGGAGTGATTCATAATTCAGGTGTTAGAATCCTTAGTCCTCCTTATATAAATCCGTTTTATTCAAGAGTAGCATACTATACTTTATACCACGACTACGAGAAAAAGAAAGTTTTAAGCGAAAATAGACCTTTCTTCTAATACTTAACTCCTTGTCCGAAGTCGACCAATCAACGAGGATTTATTTGCTAAACGAGTTTGTATATCGAGTATTCTTTGTACAAGTAGTTTGTATCGTTTTTATTATTTTCCTCAAGGAGGTTGTATAGCATTGAGATGGAGGTCGTATATATTGGTGAGTTCTTAATTCAAACACCAAAATAGTGATTAAAAGATGCTTTTTTTTTTCACCGTTTCTAGTAAATAAAATAATCTTTTAAGAGGTGGAATATTATAAATGCAATTTATTCAACAGATACTGGAAGAGCGTGCCAACGACCTGTCACAAGCTCTAGCCGAGGAAGAGGAGAAGGCTAAGCATTTGAGCAAACTGAAGGCGAAGCAGGAGTCCGCCATCGCGGAACTCGAAGAGAAACTGCTCAAGGTGAGACCGTTTTATTCTAAATAATTTAACACGGTTTTACTCACGTAGTGTAGTCTGAAAAGGCCGACAAACGCCTTGAGTATACCCAAGACTGAAGACGACAATGACACGATGTTTTCTACAGCTACAAGAGTATCACCAACAACTACGAACACACCACCATTAGGCATCGTTTCCAATAGAGCAGCGCGGGCGGCGAGACGAGGCTGCACTCAGTGCATTGAGGACAGCGAAACCGTCGGGTAGCCGTCCCTCCTAACACTCGCCCTTATGATGATCGTCTAAACCGATCGAAACTAGTCGGCATTTTCCAACCATCATATGCATATTAGAAGCGCTTTTTGACTCACAGAAACTATGACGTCACGACGTGCTATTTCATATAAATCCCACAGGAAATGTTTATTTTGACGCTTAGAAACAAAGTATCTGATTTGACTTGTTGGAAACTTCCTTATTATGTTATTCCGATGTGGTGTTGTAGGATCACCAACTGCGGCAAGAGGCGGACCGCGCGAAGAGAAAGCTGGAGACCGAGCTGCAGGACGTGAAGGAGCAGCTGGTCGAGAGGAAGGCGCAAGTGGAGGAGCTGCAGATTGTGTTGAGTAAGTTGGTGATGTATATTTCAGTACAAAAGAGACTGATTTATAAATTGTTACGTATTTATCCGTGATGGGACGGACAGAGCATTTTAAGTCTTCCGGCTCAAAGCAGACGTAGTCCAGGTGTGCAAGACCCAAGGAACCCGCTCTAAGCGGGTGGTTGGCCGCGTCACACATCATTCGCATCTCCATCCACTGTCGCGATCAGCTTTTACGAATTTCGCTAAGAGGAGCGGCTGGTACATTCGAAGTTTTTTTATTTCTCCCAGACTAGCATGGAAGCAAGTTTTGTTTTATTAAAAAAGCAGTTGTTTCTTCCAAATTGGTAATGATTAGGAGAAACACAAGCCAAGAACATCAGTAGGCTGACCTGCGGTTGATTAATACTTAAAATTTAATAAAAAGTGTGGCTAGTAGCTAGAGCACTGATCAGAGCGTTGGCAGTGAATGCCAGTGCACTGATCAGTGTTTCGGCAGCTGACAGGTTAATGAAGTGACTTATCGGAGATTAAGGTGCACGGGGTTGCCTTGCAAATTTTTGATTTCAGACCCTAAATTTTTTCTCGGAAGCAAAACCGAGATCTCTATAATACAATAGGCATGATGAATGGAAAAATATTTTCAGCCCATCGGTTAGACTATTAAAAAATATTGTACACGTATCTTTTCATTTGTCTGAGAAACAAAAAATGACGAAGATACAGCGCATTGAAATTTCGCATGACGTAACGACTACGTACGATTTCTTCGTAGAGGTGACGTCGCAAGACCCTACTCCGGAACTTTGATGCTTCGTATCCTTGTAAATATTTTCGGAGAATCTAAAAGACGGACTAATTATCATTGTACTTTTCTAACCCTGTCTTCACCCCTATTAGTATGAGAAATTGGGACTCCATTTCGAAGGCGTACCGTACGTCTCTATCTCGTAAGTGAAACTTCCTTGTTTTCCGCAGCGAAACGCGAAGAGGAGCTGGCTCTCGCACAGAGTCGGCTGGACGAAGAAGGTGCACTGCGAGCCGCGGCGCAGAAGGCGGCGCGGGAGGCCGAGTCCGCGCTCGCGGACGCGCACGAGGACCTGGAGGCCGAGCGGGTGGCCCGGACCAAGGCCGAGAAGCTCAAGCGGGACCTCAACGAGGAGCTGGAGGCGCTCAAGAGCGAACTGCTCGACTCTCTCGACACCACGGCCGGTAAGTTTGTTGGTGAGCGCCTCGACCAAGGCCGAGAAGCTTAAAAGGGACCGCGACGAGGAGCTGGAGGCGCTCAAGAGCGAACTGCTCGACTCTCTCGACACCACGGCCGGTAAGTTTGTTGGTGAGCTCCTGGACCAAGGCCGAGGAAGCTCAAGCGGGACCTCAACGAGGAGCTGGAGGCGCTCAAGAGCGAACTGCTCGACTCTCTCGACACCACGGCCGGTAAGTTTGTTGGTGAGCTCCTGGACCAAAGCCGAGAAGCTCAAGAGGGACCGCAACGAGGAGCTGGAGGCGCTCAAGAGCGAACTGCTCGACTCTCTCGACACCACGGCTGGTAAGTTTGTTGGTGAGGTCCTGGACCAAGGCCGAGAAGCTCAAGGGGAACCTCAACGAGGTGCTGGAGGCGCTTAAGATGCGAACTGCTCGACTCTCTCGACACCACGGCCGGTAAATTTTGACTTTTTTATTTAAATGCGGCATTCGCAGATCTTTTTCTCGATATTTTTTGATATTATCATCATTCAAAACTTGTTGTCGTACATAATGAAAAATTTCATGTTCATATTTTAACTGTAGACCAGTTGAAATTGTAGATAAATGCAATAATTCATACAATTTTTTTGATAAAATCTGACACGTCGTTTCACAATGAAAGCAAGTCCAAAGTAAGAACGTAAGTATGTTTTAATTCGCGCTGTTTCCTTATTATCTTAAAATATTCATAATCTCTTGTTACAGCCCAACAAGAGCTCAGATCCAAGCGCGAGCAAGAAGTGGCCGTGCTGAAGCGCAGCCTGGAGGAAGAAGCTGCATCTCACGAAGCCAGCCTCACGGACCAGAGACACAAGCACTCGCAGGAGCTGCAAGCGCTCAACGAGCAGCACGAGCAGCTTAAGAAGAACAAGGCTGGTAAGTGACTAATGTCTCCATACTGTAGTGTTTCTGGCGAGAGGCAGTAGCTCACGAGGCCATTCGAAGACTCTTGGACCGATTTAAAGGATTCTTTTTTTTTCGTTTGAAAGGGTGTACTTTTCAGGTGGTTCCATAAATTTTATCAAAATCGGTTGTGTAGTTTTAAGAGGCATTTCACATTTGGTTGGCTGTCTCGCTTGTGCAAGCGACGAATACTAATAATGAAACGCTTTTCTACAAATGAGACACATTTTTTAATATATTTAAAAATGTTTGATTGAGCGAGACAGCCAACCAAATGTGAAATGCCTCTTAAGTAAAAGTCGATTTTTAGTTTTGAATAAATATTTTTTCCTAAGTTTCGGTTGTTAATTCGCTACTTTCCAACAATTCAAATCAAATGCTTTTTTCTAAACGTCAAAACAAACGTTTTCTATGGGATATGAATGAAATATAAACTTATGACGTCATAGTTTCTATATTCATATCAGTTTTTCTGCAATAATAAATCCAAAATCACGTTGAAAATGGATATGATCATGTCAAATGACTTTATTTTGTGTTGTTTTATTTTATTAAGAGTACCAAATAATTTATTTTTGACCCAGGAAAGTACTAAACAGGAATATACCAAGGGCTCTTACAGACGGGCGATAGTGTGGCAGTCACAGTTCGCATCCAGTGTCGCTGAACTGAACCGTCGCGCTAAGGTCGCCTATTGTGGCCGGCCAAGGTCGCAAACTGTTGTTGGCGCACTGTGCTCGTGTGTAAGGGCCTTAACACGACGGTCTATCGAAAAATAGCTTACGATTTTTTCTCAACGCAACACGTAAATGACGCCCATTACACTTACGCGCCAGCAGCAATACGAAACTTTGGCAGTTTGTATGCTTCGTTTGTTGTTTAGTCCGTCCTAGGCAAAGATGAATGTACAAGTAGTGGTTCTAGACATACTCGTAGATTTATAAATAAATTGTAGGTCTATCATTCTAGGAATAAAAAAAATTGTAGGTTAATGGTCCTATTATAGGAATATTTCTATTTTCTCTTTGGTCGCTATTCTTTCACGGAGTCGGGCATTTTGTCACTCAAGTAAAACCTTCGACGTTCCATAAAACGTTCCAACAAGTCGTGTCAATGACACAAAAGAGGAAAAACAATTCCACATACAAACAAACGTCAAACTTCAAACACTTTGGACAGTGTCATATACAGCAATTTGGATCGAGTTTACAGCAAATTTTATAGGGTTTTTTTATATAATGCGCGACGATGGGCTCTGTTAAGGAGCGCCGGCAGAAGAATGTGAAGTTTGGGTTATCTAAAGAGGAGGATTGTGAGGAGGACAAGGAGGGGTGTCCGGGGGACGAGGGGAGTTTCCATTCGGCCAGGGATTATTGGCAACACATGTGTAATAGGCCTGCTGAGCCGGAAGTGAAGCAGGATGTCTCGTTGATCGGTAAAGTACCTCTTATTGGAAGGTGATTAGCACATTAGCGGTCGGATTGTCCCTTTGTATACACAAGAAAAATTATTCTACTTTGAAATGATATTTATGATGTATAAATCAAAACTAAAAACCGACTTAACCCCCAAATTACAAAATCGATTTTAGTCTCTTGTAGTCTCTATTCAGTGAATCAAATGTATGTATGTTTGTCAAATCTTGCAACTCTGAATGCAAACTGAAAAAGTTTTTCGGCGTTTCTTCTTAGCAGTAGTTGTTGCAAAGTGCTGGTATCGGTAGCTTTTACCTCTTTAACCTTTCAACCGAGTGTACTACAGTCACGCGGTGACGCAAAACGCCAATCGGCCGGATCCGACCGCGTTCCCCCGTCTCACTATTTTTATAATTTTGCAATTCAGAGGCAACTTTTGTATGAACAAGTTTGAACCATAGAGAAACTTTACTAAATTTGCTATATAATTAAATGCAATTGTATTATGTACGTCAGCGGTGTTTTTAATCTATTTTTCTGTATCACAAGTGTCAACGTTTAATTACCGCAATTCCTTAGGTGACAGTTCATGAAATTTGACATATAATTCATGGTGGCTGAAGGGTTAAAACTGACCACATCATATGATGTCGGGTCTCAAGGGTTACTTATGTGCAATCGGATCAAGAGTTCGATAAGAGGTTAAAATAAATCAACTTTAAGTGCCTGCAAAGGTTTCAACCAGTTATCCTCTACCGATTGAGCTGGAATCGTGCATACTTGTGTAAATCGGATGACAATACAATGTTATGGAGTCAATGAGCTGTTCTGATGACGGGGCCGGGAGATGTTTGACGGAACTCAGTTATAAAACAACATAACCTTATTGAGTTGGACTCGTTTGATTTGTCTTGACGAGCACTTTATGGTAGACGATGTCTAGAGTCTGATCACGGAGACGGAAGGTGGTCGATGGAACTCAGTTATAAAACGGCGCAACTCCATCGAGTTTGGGATTACTTGATTTGTCTTAATGAGCACTTGGGCCTTACAATAAAAGCTTGTACAATTTTTTTCTTACAAAAACTTCTAGTGAATTGAAACCTATGTAGGTACTGTGTGTTACTATGTATCTCTCTATGAATTCTATGTAGATTTCAGAAACGTTTCCAACTTTTACTTATTAATTACTTGTTTTAGAGCCACGCTACCGGCAAAACTCTGTTTTGCTAGTAGCATGAATGGGCCGGCTCGTCCGGGGAAGTACCACACTCTCACAGAAAATCGACGTCTGAGTAGTAGCGTCACCGCTTCTATGCTTCCAAGGAGGCCTGTCCCTCTCCCCTCCCCCTCCCCTCCCCTACATCTTCCCTTTCTGAAAGCCGGCGACGCTTTTGTTACACCCCTGGTGTTGCAGTTGTCCGTGGGCAGCGGTGATCACTTACCATCAGGTGACCCGCATATTCGTTTGCCGCCCTATGACATAAAAAAAAAAGATTTTGATGAATGACGGTGTTTAGGGAGTTACGCTGTTAAAAATATTTTGATAAAAAAGTAATCCATGGAAATGTTGTTTCTCAGCTTTGGAGAAGGCGAAAGCGTCGTTAGAAGCGGAGAATGCGGACCTGGCGACGGAGCTGAAGTCGTGCAGCGCGGCGCGCGCGGAGGGGGAGCGGAAGCGGAAGCAAGCCGAGGCCACGCTCGCCGAGCTGGCGGCCAAGCTGCAGGAGGTCGAGCGCGCCAGGTGAGGCCACATCATCATCTTATCACCTCCCTGGTGATATGATGACCTCCGTGGCGTAATGGTCAACACGCTAGTCCGTTAATCCGGAGGTTCTGGGGTTGATCCCCAGCCAGGGCAAGTTGGAAAATGGCCTTTTTCAAATTGTCCTGGGTCTTGGGTGTTTATCTATGTGTATTTATTATACAATATGATATCGTTGGGTTAGTATCCCATAACACAAGTTTAAACTTACTTTGGGGCTAGCTCAATCAGTGTGATTTGTCCGTATATTTTTATATCAGCCACAGGAATTCCACTGCTGGACATAGGCAGGGTTTGGACGGGTTAGGTTAACCTAACCGAAATAATTGTTATCAACCCAATTGGAATTGGGTTAACATGTTTTTTTTTTGTACAAATTACACTGATTGAACTAGCCCCAAAGTAAGTTCGAGGCTTGTGTTATGGAATACTAACTCATGATACTATATTTTATAACAAATACATATATAAATAAACACCTAAGACCCAGGACAATTTGAAAAAGGCCATTTTCCAACTTGCCCGGAACTGGAACCTCTGGGTGGTGGACTAGCATGGTGACCCGTCACGGAGATCGTCTATCGATCGTCTTAAATGTTTTTCTAAGACTATTTGCAATTATTTTATTTCCATTCCACCCCCCAGGAGCGAGATCCAAGAGAAATGCGTGCGTCTCCAGAGCGAGGCGGAGCAGGCGCTGGCGCAGCTGGAGCAGGCCGAGCTGAAGGCGTCGGCCGCCGTGAAGCAGGCCGCCACCGCGGGCGCGCAGCACGCGGAGGCGCAGGCGCTGCTGGACGAGGAGACCAAGCAGAAGCTGGCGCTGCAGACCAGGCTCAGGAACGTGGAGCAGCAGCTCGAGCACGCCAGGGAGCAGCTGGACGACGAGGAGGAGGCCAAGAGGAACCTTGAGAAACAGGTATTTTATTGACCGAGCGAGCGAAGCGTCAACCTCTCGTTCTCCAACCGGCCCATGGGGACGGTCGACACAGACGAAGTTCAACCTTATTACATCATTGACATAAATTACAGGTTGTTAGGCAATTTTGGTCGAAACAAAAGAAACTAGAAAAAAATTGCCTGATTATTTGAATTCTATGACAATAATTTTGTATTAAATTATTGACATTAAATTCAGTTATTCAGGCAATTTTTGACTTTGGCGTTTGAGCAGTTTCGAGATTTGCCAAAAATGCCGTCAGTTTGTCTGTCTGTCTGTTCTCGCCTACAGATCGCATTTCTCAACCGATTCTCGTGAAATTTCGTGAGGTGGTTCGATAATTATATAAAAAATATCGTTGTCCATTCAGTGTTTCGGATATTTTCAAAATGTCCAAAATATGGCGGTTAAAAACTTTTAAAATATCATATTTCAACCATTTAGAATATTTTTCAAATTGTCAAACTTTTATTACCCTTGGACCACTTTTTTATCTGATGAACTTCAATGGATTGGAGGTGACTCAACCCTTTGTGCCGTACCGTACAGACTCTATTTATTTAGGGAAACACAACAGATAATAAGCATAACGAACAAACACAGAGATACAATACTTATTTTATCTACACCCATATTATAAATCCTCTATAAAAGCTTTTGAAACAGTTAGCTTATTGCCAACATTAAAACACCCAGTGTCATAGTAACCATTGTACCCAAACGAGTGTTATAATGTTGTACTAAATTTCATTAGCAACGCAAACTCGATCCCTTCCTTACTCATCAAACATACACATTCTTTATGAATTTAAAAAAAAGAACTTTGTCATGTATGTGCCGTTTACTACCACACCTCCGTAATTTAGAAAGGAACTTATCGGTTATTCGAATTCACGTCGTATCCCGCTAAAAATAATTTGCATTCCAATAATTGTACGACCCGAAAATTTAAATAATTATTATAATAAATGATTTCATTATTGCCTATACATATATGTATAGTTAGTTTGTATTAGATACTCGGCAATAACCTTACCAGGAATTTACATAGAGTTCTTACCACACTGTACAACACCCTATGGATTTAGAACTTTTTATAGAGGATTCATATCATGTGTGTAGATAAAGTTTTGTATGCAACTGTAATATTTAGGTATTAAAACACTCATGTGATACTATTATCACACTCGGCTTCGCCTCGTGTGATAAACCCACATTAATGTTTTAATACCCCTTATTATACTACAGTTGGATAATTAACTATTAGACTTTCGTTATCCTAAGACGCGTACACACATCATTCTAATCAAATGCAAAATATATTTTGACATAATAAGTGCGGCGTAAGGCCTACTCGTGTATGCTTTTATATTTAATTACCAGTATCACTTCTCCCTCTACCCAAAGGTTGACTGGAAGAGATTGCTATGCGATAAGTCCGCCTTTTTATCATAATTCTGTCTTCTTTTTTTTTGTTAATTGTTTTTCCTTTTGTTTATGGTGTAATAAAGAGTATTTGTTCTGGATTGTATCGGAAATACTACTCCATTATTTAAAGTACGAAACATGTCCAAGCTTCTCCTTTTCTCTCAGACCGGCATGGAAGAAGTAATAGTTGATTTGACTCTTACAAATAATTACTTTTTATTCCCGTAGGTGGCAGCACTTACCCAACAAGTCGCGGACGCGAAGAAGAAGGCGGAAGAAGAAGCAGAAACGGCGGCAGCGCTGGAAGAACAGAGGAAGAAGCTCAGCAAGGACATGGAGGCCCTCTACAGGCAGATCGAGGAGCTGCAGCAGATTAACGACAAACTAGACAAGAGTGAGTAGCTTTTTAACTGACTTCAAATAAAGGAGGTTATCAATTCTACTGGGAGGAAGAAGCTGGATAAGAGTGAGTAGCTTAACATGTGAGTGAGTGAGTGCATAAATAAATAGATAAGGAGAAAGATAAAATTTTAGTGAATTTTTACTAATTGATAGACTGAAAATATGGTACTATTATTTTTAAACCCCGACAATAATAGTGGTGTTGAAGTTTGACGTGTCTGTATCTGTGAGTATGTCTGTGTCGTCGGAGCGCCTAAACAGGTTTAGCGGCTTAATAGTTGAATAAACGCTTGAAAGTCGGGGATTATTTAATTTTGTTTGGCAAATAAACTTGTTAGATAATCTAATTAACTCTATATCTGTTGCAAATAATAAAACAATAGATAAACAATTGACCTGGGAGGAATTCCTCCCAGTGAAAGGTAAGGGGTTAATAAAATAAATATATTGACTTCTTTAACTCACTCATCATTCCTAAATGTTTCGTTTACGTCAGGCAAAAAGAAGATTCAAGCGGAACTGGAAGACACCAACATCGACCTGGAGGCTCAGCGAGCCAAGGTGCTTGAGCTGGAGAAGAAACAGAAGAGCTTCGACAAGGTATGATTTATCTTTTCCACATACGAACATAGAGAGATGCGTGGATATATTTTCAGTTCGACTTTGTCCGTCGTATTATGAGATGAAAGAGAGAAAAAGAAAGAAAGAGAGAAAGATAGAGAGAGAGAGAGAGAAAGATAGAGCGAGACAAAGATAGAGAAGGAGAGAAAGATAGGGAGAGAGACTGATAGAGAGATAGAGAGAGATAGGGAGAGAGATAGAAAGATAGAGAGATAGAGAGTGAGAGAGTTTGTAGTAGTAGACTTCTTGCGGCTGAAATAGACTGTTTTACTGTGTATGATTTTGATTGATATTTTATATAAAACAAAAAATAGCATTTCAAATATAAGAGTGGGAGCGTGGTAGGAACATCTCACTGTCTCTTTCGTACGCGCAAGATCTAATAGCAGTGACGTCAAGAACGCTGTACGTGCATCCTTTTGACTGACGTCCAGTTCCATCAGATTTTAAAAGCTTCTCTCTCATCTCAGCGTATTTCTAGTTGCATCCTCAGCTGTAACACTGAGAAGCCCAGGGTCCGCTTTCTGACTTTCAGCTTAGACTTTAATAGCTTAACTTACTAATTTTTGGGTAGAATAAAAAGAAATCTTAGGCGGCCCTTCCCGACCGCTCTGTGGTCAACGCGCGCTTAATTTGAAAAGTAGATTTTTTCATCCAGGGCAGTGCTGGAAAAAAAAGGGATAACCAAAAAGAGAGATTGCGTCTTAGTGCATGGTTTGCATTATATTGAATGAAATTAGTATTATTATTAACTATCCATTGAACGAATATTAACTATTCATAGGGAGCGGAAATTTTATAAAACTTGTTCCAGGATATACGTTTTTTTCAGTTAGCCTTTCAAGTGTGTGAAATTGATGTATATTATTTAAAAAAAAATATTACATTGGTGAGGTTTCTACCGAAATATTGTTTTTACTTTTACTATTTTTGAGTAATTTTTGAACGGTCGAAGTTCAGGTAAAATTTGTGCAAAAAAGCAGGTTTTCGGAGGCGAATGCTGAACTTGTTTATCCAAATTTTAATTTTTTATTTTGATAAGAAACCTAGAAATAGTGCACAAAGTGCAGTTACAACGCCATAATTACGTACGAGCGTTTGTATGAAAAGTAAGACGGGAAGGCCGCTCTTAATTACTTAATGATATGAATAGTAAAATGAATTGAAATACGTTCGGTTTGTGTTGGGACGCGAACATTGAGAACGTCCGTGTTGTTCCCCAGGTGGTGTCGGAGGAGCGCGCGGTGGCGGAGCGGTACGCGGCGGAGCGCGACGCGGCGGAGCGGGACGCGCGGGACAAGGAGACCAGGGTGCTGTCGCTCACCAGGGAGCTGGACGACGCCGCCGAGAAGGTAACGGCTCCTCACTCTCAACTATTACGACTTTTATCTACACCCAGGCTATAAATCCTCTATAAAAGTTTCTGAAACAGTTAGCTTATTGCCAACATTAAAACACCCAGTGTCATAATAACCATTATATCACCCAAACGAGTGTAATGTTGTACTAAATTTCATTATACCTTATTCAGAACCTTTTATAGAGGATTCATATCATGGGTGTACATAAAGCTTTGTATGCAACTGTAATAATTAGGTATTAAAACACTCATGTACGTGTGTCAACCCACATTCGTATTTTAATACCTCTTATTATACTACAGTTGCATAAATAATTATATTTTATTGTAAAAACAGCGTAAAGCCGGCAGCTGAGGAGCTCGGTGGTTCAGCAGGAGTGCGCATTACTACCGCTTTCGCAAGTAAGGCGACACCGGGCGTGGTCCGCACCTGGATGGGTGACCACAAGTGGTACAAAAATTTCTCAAGCTTCTCCGTGCTTCGGAAGGCACGTATAAGCCGATGGTCCCGGCTGTCATCATTGTATGGCAGTCGTCAAGCTATGTCAGATGCCTTTAGGCAGCCTGAAAAATATGGGGCCAATCCTGTAAACGCAATATTTGACATAACACCCGAACAAATGTTCTTACAGCACGCCGGTGTTTTTAAGGCGCTCCGGGACGCCGTCCAAAGGCAAAGTGAATTTGTGACCTTTGAATTCAATTCAATTCAATTCATTTATTCAAATATTCCAGACAATTTTAGTCCATCATTTGTTAGTAATAAAATCATATGACTTGGAAACTAAATGGTAGTACATATCAGCATTTTTGGTTGTTATTTATATCTTAAAGAGATTTTGGGTTAGCAAGGTTGGTTTTTCTTGGACGTGCCTATTTCATGAACTCTTTCCACAGCACAAGGAAAAAAAATGCATCTTCCCTATAATCAAAGGCCACTTTTAGCATGATGGTCAAATTTAAAATTAACAATGTGTTATTATAAGATATTTGACCACCTTATCTATATCTTAAAAATTAAGGCATTATCTTAGGCATTTATCTTATGAATACGTTAATTTCCACAGATCGAAGAGCTAGAGCGTTCGAAACGGCTCCTGCAATCGGAGCTCGACGAGCTCGCCAACACGCAGGGCACCGCCGACAAGAACGTTCACGAGCTGGAGAAAGCCAAGCGAGCCCTGGAGTCGCAGCTAGCTGAGCTCAAAGCGCAGAATGAGGAGATCGAAGATGATCTACAGCTTACTGAAGATGCTAAACTACGTCTGGAAGTCAATATGCAGGCTATGCGTGCCCAGTTCGAACGTGATTTACAGGTAAGTTTAAAATCATGGTCAACCTTATGGCTAAACGTTAGGGTTGAGTTTTGAGTGATAATGATGTCTACGAGTTTGAGAAGGCCAGGGAGTCACAACAGGGTGACGACAGGGTCAGAAAATTATGATTGTAATTAGTCCGTCTTTTGGATTTCCATAAAAAATGGTCCCGTATTTATCAGTTTACCAAAAAAGTAAAAACTCAGACGGTAAACAATCAGAGAAAAGATACGGAGGATCAAAGTTCCGTTGTGGAGGCTTGCGACGTCACCACTAAGTAAAAATCGTACCTAGTAATTATACTTAGCCGTGACGTCATGCGAAATTTTAAATGCGCTATATCTTTGTTTTTTTTTTGTTCCACGGACAAAAGAAAAAATACGTGTACAATATTTTCTATGGGCTTAAATATATTTTTCCATTCGTCATGCCTAATGGCCGAGTTGAAAGCACGGAATGGAGAGATTTAAGATGGACTACCCAAGATAAACAAAAAACGCAACACAACCTGGGAAGTTAAGATTATGGCTATCTTGTCCCTTTTTCAACAACTACCTATTATGAAATCGAAAGAAAAAAAAATCGATCATTACAAAATAATACTCGTGCTAATATCCAAAAATAAATGAATGATTTTTGACTTTCTGATCATGCTGCCTAAAAATGACTGTAAAAAATGTTACCTAAATGTCTCGTGTTATATTTCAAACGTCTATTGACAGGCTAAAGAAGAACAAGGCGAGGAGAAGCGACGAGGCATCGTCAAACAACTGCGCGATCTTGAAGGAGAGCTGGAAGAGGAGAGGAAGCAGCGAGCGGCTGCTTTGGCGCAGCGGAAGAAGTTGGAAGCTGACCTTAAGGACACAGAGCAGGCATTGCACCTCGCCAACAAGGTATGTGTCGCGGGAAAGTTGTGTTTAGCTGGGAAGCATTTTTCTTTTTTTATTGGTACATTACATAGGCCGGGAAATATGGCGTTGCCGGACGAGTAGTTTTCAACGCCGAGCGTTAGCGAACACTAAAAAATGCGGGAAAGCAGTTTATGTTCTTTCAAATCACGTAGTGATTGATTTTATACTGTTGCAGTAAACGCTAATTGCTTTCGATAAATATTTGCATATTTCTGGTTATTTCTTAAGTGATTTCCTCACATTTATTGAGAAAAGCATTATACGTGCCTCGGCGGGTATGGCATTGCCGGACTCGTAATTATTGTCAAAAAATTGAAAAATACATATCCGGCAACGCCATATTTCCCGTCCTCTGCAGTAATGTACTATTATCTACATCCACGCTATAAATTCTCTTTGCCAACATTAAAACAACCAGTGACATTAGTAACCGTAATACCATCGAGTGTTATAATGTGCTAAATTTCATTATGCAACGCAAACTCGATCCTTTCCTTACTCATCAAACAGCCACATTCAGCATGGTCTTTAGGCAAAACGCCTTGGCTCTGTCTGCCTTGCGATGGACAGGGACTAGTAGAGGTATTGTACTTAAAAAGACAAATTGGCTTTTGTTCACTCACTTTTGTCATAGCTAGACACTTGAAATTTCACAGATGATGTATTTTGGTTACGCTATAACAACAAGTACTAAAAACGCACTGAGCCAGTTATATATTGAGTCTACCGCTGGAGTGCAGCGGTGTCTTCTTGTAGATACGAGTGCACAAGTCTTGCAGGCGAAATTTACCGATGGTTGCTCAATCGCCCCAGTTGTGCCAAAATCAGCGTTTACGCTTAAGATTTTTTTAACTAACTTAGAAAAAGAGGATATCAATTCGTTATAATCAGAGGTCGGAATTAGGTAGAATTATTTTGTATTTGCATCGAAATGTTGATATTAATATGGATCTTCCTGGTATTTCTAATGGACAGTCTCGTGTTGCCAACAATATTACAAATAAATAATAATTAAAAACCTCAGGGATATAGATAAGAAAAATAAAACAAAGATAATAAACATACAATTTTTATTAGTATTTTCGTTAGTATTTTTATTAAATTTGATATATTGGCAACGTCGCGCGTGCAATGATTTAAATTGTGTAGAAGTAAAAACTTTTTATTTAAGAAATCACGGGATTTTTCTGCTCTTTCAAATTAATCCCGGGATTTGAGGCATGTCCAATTTATTCTTTCGCTGCGTGAAATCAGTGTAAGTTCATAAATAACTCTACCTAATTCCGACCTCTGGTTATAATCTTTTATGCTTTTTATATGTTCACCGATTACTCGAAGACGCCTAGACCCAATTGGAAATTCTTTTTTTTTTGTTTGAAAGGGCTTACTTGTCAGGTGGTTGTTGTGTAGATTTGTGTTAAAGCCGGGTTTTAGTTTTGAAAAATTAATTATCTTCGATTTAGTCGAGTTAAAATGATTCGTTTTCAACTTTTAATTGTTCTTTTCAAATGGTTACTATAACATTGTGATTGTTGATCGTCAGGTGAAGGAAGACGCGAGCAAGCAGGTGAAGAAGCTGCAGCAGCAGATGAAGGAGGCGGTGCGGGAGGCCGACGAGGCGCGCGCGCAGCGCGAGGAGGCCGCCTCCGCCGCCCGGGACGCAGACCGCCGCGTCAAGGTCAGACCCATACTTTACCTGTTTCTTTTTCTTCCTTTATCCTTATCCCACTTTTTATGTAGAATTGGCACGGTGTAAATTAACGCGATTCCCCCACTGGCAACGCGCCCGTTCACGGCGCGCGGATTGGCAGATTCCGCGCGGTAACGGAGGCGCAGATCTGCTTTAACTATGTTCGATAGGCCGGTGTTTCGCGCAGGGAAGTAGTTCGGTTCGATCTACTTCCCTGCGCGAAACACCGGTCTACGACGGCCCCGCGCGGATTGGCAGAATTTGCGCGCGGAACGCGCGGTTAACGTCCTATATGCATAAAAACGCGCAGATTGGCAGAATCTGCGCGCGGGATGCGCTCCCGCGCGGTGACGCGTCGTCAGTGTGTTTACAAATAGAGATACTTGCATACAATGTTAAAATCTGCCGCCTCGCGCTCCGCGACGGTGCGCGGTGAAGAAGAACGAAAGAGTCAGATTTGGTATGTATCGATTTATTTCGAGATGACTGCTTATAGCTAACGCGCGTTGAGACATAGCACGGACGGTCCAAATTAGTTTATATACTATGCGTACAATATGACATCTAGTGGCGACTACTTGAATCACTTATAGAAAATGCTTATAGAATCAAGCACTGATACAATATTTTATACTAGGGTACATAATGCAATGCAAGCCATATAGATGGCGCTTGTGTTAAACACTCAGCATGTTCGTTTCTTCCATTTTGTAGTCGACACGTCCGTCACTCCCTTTCTACTCCTTCCTTTACACGTTCATAAACTAATACCTATTTAAAAACAAAAAGAAAATAAAGTTTATTTGCGAAAAGCTTATAAAAGTCTTGGAAATGCCGAGTCACCTAACACTTACTACTTACTTACTATCCTGGCTCAGCGACACAAAGTGAGTCTTGGCCTCCAGCACAAGAGCACGCCAGCGCTCTCGGTCCTGTGCTAGCTTTCGCCAGCTGTCGCCAACTTGAAGCTCGCGCCGGTCCGACATCACCACGTCGCTCCAGCGATACCTGGGACGGCCCACCGGCCTGCTACCGATCGGCCGACCCTGGTATGCTCTCTTCTCCCCCCGATCCTCTTCCATTCTTTCGACGTGTTCGAGCCAGCGAAGTCGGTGCGCTTTCGAGTCGGTCGAGTCAACTAAACGAATGATTTTTTTTTTATTCAAAAAACCGTACGTTTAGTGACTCCGCGTTTGTAAAACGACACCGCAGGGCATCTAAACTCATTACAAATTGCGGCTCGCTAATTATTTAAAAACAATTTTAAACAATTATTAACAGCATGAAATAATAAAAAAAAAACAACACCCAGACACCCCAACGACTCACTCGAAGCGCATTTCAGAACGGAATGGCAATACGAGTATATGGCAAAATACTAGGATGGGAGGCAGTTGATAAAAAATGTAAAGGTTCAGGACGAGGTGGTATGCTCGTCCGCCACAAAGGGAAAGTCTTCACGCCAGGCATAAGGCTGCCAGAAGAATGAGAGTCAAATGGAGTTTTTTTATTTCTTTACATAACCCCATTTAGAATCTTGGAAATGTGCCTGTCCTTGCAGCTTTAAGATTCGAAGAATTCACTACTTTTTACACCTTATGTCTAATTTTACGTCTTTCAAAAGACTAAAGTATTCTTTCATTTGGCAGGCATTGGAAGCTGAGGCTTTACAGCACGCGGAGGAGCTGGCGGCCGCGGAGCGAGCGCGCAGACAGGCCGAGGCCGAGCGGGACGACCTTCTAGACGAACTCAACAACACTTCAGCCAAGGT
The DNA here is from genome assembly GCA_943193695.1 of Acrobasis suavella. Lineage (NCBI taxonomy): Eukaryota > Metazoa > Arthropoda > Insecta > Lepidoptera > Pyralidae > Acrobasis > Acrobasis suavella. Next base: position 1,731,535 of record OW971939.1, read on the forward strand.
CAATATCCATAACTGTGTCAGTTTTACTTAAGAGGCATTTCACATTTGGTTGGCTGTCTCGCTCGCACAAACAAACATTTTTAAATAATATTAAAAAATGTGACTCATTTGAAGAAAAGTGTTTGATAAACTTTTTAATATATTATATGTTAGATATTGTAGACATATTTGTATATTGTGTAGACATTGACTACATCGAAAATTAGGACATCAAAATTTTAAATTTTTTATGGCCTTATTCTCGATACATACACACATAAACAATAACAAACATGTCTACAATATCTAACATTAAAAAGTTTATGAAAAACTTTTCTACAGATGAGTCACATTTTTTAATAATCTTTAAAAATGTTTGATTGTGCGAGCGAGACAGCCAACCAAAGGTGAAAAGCCTATGATAGTAATACATATGATGTTTGCGATCATTTATAGCTTGAAGTGGGTTTTAAATATCGACGACCTCCGTGGCGTAGTGGTCACCATGCTAGTCCGCCACCCGGAGGTCCCGGGTTCGATCCCCGGTCAGGGCAAGTTGAAAAATGGCTTTTTTCAAATTGTCCTGGGTCTTGGATGTTTATCTATATATGTATTTGTTATAAAATATAGTATCGTTGAGTTAGTATCCCATAACACAAGTCTCGAACTTACTTTAGGGCTAGCTCAATCAGTGTTATATGTCCCTATATATTTATTTATTTATTTATAAAAAAAATATTACTTCCTTATAAAAGACGCCTTATAAGGAGGACTTATAGCGATCTGTTAACGTCGTCAAGATGCCAATGGGGCTAGCCCGCACTCTGTTTATAAGCGAAAATATTTATTTATTTATTTTTAAAAAAAATATTACTTCCTTATAAAAGACGCCTTATAAGGGGGACTTATAGCGATCTGTTAACGTCGTCAAGATGCCAATGGGGCTAGCCCGCATTCTGTTTATAAGCGAGGTGTTTTTTTTTGCGAAGAATTGCAGCAAAGCCTTCAATCTGGTACTCGGAAAACATCGCCGATACGCTACAAAAACGAGGTAACCCCAGCGTCATCCTGAAGACGTCATTACATTGTATTCGCTAGGTGTCCAGCGATTTTTTGGTATAGTTTGGAATACATATTCTGGAAATTATATTTTAAATAAAATATTATAAATAGATAAGGAAAAATTAGGCAGACATCAAAGTACGTAATAAACTTGTGTTATAGGATACTAACTCAACGATACTATATTTAATGAAGAATACATGCATAGACAAACACCCAAGACCAAGGACAAGAAAATGGCTTTTTCCATCTTGCCTTTACTGGGGATCGAATCCAGAACCAAAACGCCATGGTAGTAAATTTAGTCTGTAAAATGTAAGTAAAAATTGGCTAGCCTTATATACCTATCACGTATTTATCCCTAATGAGGCAGACAGAGCATTATGTGTCTTGTGACTCTAAACAGACAGAGCCCAGGGCCTCCCAAACGGCCACTCTCGGCACGATGCTGGGAGAGAAGGTGGAAAAAGGAATCCGAATAGTTTCAATTTAATACAGGTTGGTTTTGCATGTAGCAAAACTATCTTGTGTCTTGTTTGGCGACCTCCGTGGCGTAATGGTCAACACACTAGACCGCCAATCTGGAGGTTCTGGGTTCGATCCCCAGCCAGGGCAAGTTGGAAAATGGCCTTTTTCAAATTGTCCTGGGACTTGGGTGTTTATCTATATATGTATTTAGTATAAAATATAGTAGCTTTGGGTTAGTATCTCATAACACAAGCTTAAGCTTACTTTGGGGCTAGCTCAATCTGTGTGATTTGTCCGTATATAATAATATAATATAATAATAATATTGTTTTACATTTTGATTTTTTTAAATATTTCAGAGCACACTTCTAATAGACGAAAAGAAACGGTTAGAAGCACGGATATCAGCCCTCGAGGAAGACCTGGATGAAGAGCAGTCCAACACAGAAATCCTCAACGATAGGTTACGCAAGGCACAGGTAAGGAAAACTTCATTAGAACAAAGTTCTTCGCAGATCGCAGGTTACGTGAAGGAAACCTGATCCTCATTTGTCGTTCGTGACGCGTTACACGTTAAGTATACGAATTGAGGTTAAAGGTTTGACTCCGGTAGCTCGTTTCACCGAAGTACCGCTTCCTAAGCGTTAGTGCAGAAAAAGCGGCAATTGCAACTTTTTCTCTCTCAACCTACAATAAAATTGATATTAAAATTAGAAAGTAGCTTTTTACTCACGGGTAGCAGGCGTGAATCGCCTCTTTTAAATCCCTTTTTTTTTACGTCAGCCTTTTTTAATCTATAAACTAAGAAGCGGAGTTTTATGCTTCCTATTACTATATACAAAACCACATCCGTGCACACCTCAATGTGTGTGTGTTCGCCCGACAACACACTCGACAAGGTGAGTGCGGGGACCGGGAACGGGGACGCATATTGCGCGGGACCTTAGGAAATTCCGTTCTGTAGTAATACTTACATTAATTCTTTGTTAACAGTTAAATACTGTGATGTTTTTCATGTTTGTAGGGTTCGATGATTTTACTAATAAAGTGTGGTGTTTGTTTCAGAACCAAATCGACCAGCTCACAATGGAACTCGGCACAGAAAAATCCGCCACACAAAAACTGGAAAGTGGCAAGCTTGTGTTGGAGCGACAAAACAAGGAGCTCAAAGCGAAATTGGCCGAACTCGAAACCGCCGCGCGTACCAAGACTAAGGTACAGTGTTTTCATAAAATTCTGATATAAAATCCATTACCTCTTATGGGAATTTGCTGTTGCAAGAATGAGACTTCGCTAAACGTTATAAGTAAAAAAGAAACCAAAAATTTGAATGACTTTGACGTGAATTTTCTTTTTAGTAGAGTTATAACATTTAGGCGTATTTCATACAAAAGATACGCCAATACGTTTAAAACAGGTTACACTTTTGAGACTTCAACGCGAAATCTATGTACCTCCTGTATGTATGGTTTATATTATTTTAACTATTACGGAAAACTTAAGAAATAAGTATTTTGTTGCTTTAGTCTAGGTCGCATTTCTCAACCGATTCTTGTGAAATGTTGTGAGCAGGTTCGATAGTTATATAGAGAGTTTTTTCTTTATATCAGTTGTCGTGCCCCCAGCGCGAGGCATAGTGAATCGAGAAATACCTAAAACCAAAAAGGGATGTGGATACTTTGAGTTAGGTGCAGTACAAACTTCTTCTCTTCTTTTTGTCGGAAATGACGCTCGCGAAATCTGCACGACAATGTTTGCCGTATGAATCAACGTTTGCGGTGAAAGGGTTAAAATTTTTGATAATGGCGGATATATGTGGGTGAAACTTAAAACATATTTTTCAAAACCTCGCGAAATCTACAGCTCACAGAGGCATTAGTTACTTTGGATGGAGCTGTTCTTTAGTTCCTTCACAAGTTCATTCGATCTTGAAACAATTTTCTCTCCTTAGGGCGTGATAACGTCACTGGAGCTGAAGGTGTCCAACCTGGAGGAGCAGCTGGAGGCGGAGTCCCGCGAGCGGCTGGCGCAGCAGAAGGCGTCGCGGAAGCTGGACAAGAAGATGAAGGAGCTGGCGCTGCAGCTGGACGAGGAGCGGCGCCACGCGGACCAGTACAAGGAGCAGATCGAAAAGGTCAGTCCTCATCATAGCAGGAGCTAACTAGCGCTTCCGTGATCAAGTTTCTTTGAAAAATGCAGCTGGACGAGGAGCGGCGTCACGCGGACCAATACAAGAGTAGATCGAGAAGGTCAGGTTGTGACGCAGTTCGTTACTTTCGCAAATGGTCATTGCAGTTCAAAATTGCTCACTTTCTCAGAATGTCACTTTCGCAAATCTTCACCTTCGCTCATTGTCATTTTCGCACCTTGTCATATTCGCAATCTGTCATTTTCGCAACTGGTCATTCTTAGCTTTTTTACCACATTTACTAAGATATACCGTAATAAATGGGATATACGACTAAAACGGTCCGCCCCAACTGTTATTGTGTTTCTAAATGTATCAACGTAACTCACAAACAGATTAATTTATTTTTATCCAACTGATTAGGATCGGTTACGTTTTTCACGCATATTTTGTATGGATGCTTTATAAATTTCATTATAACGCCGTATCACCAAAACGGCGCTGTATGGATTTTCGTACTTGTTTTACGAACTACGTCTATTCTGCATCTATTGTGTAGCATATGCACACAAACTTTCTATCCCATTTCTAACGGAACATCTTAGTAAATGTGGCAGAAAAGCTGTGAATGACCAGTTGCGAAAATGATAAAGTGCTAAAGTAACATATTGTAAAAATGACAATGTGCGAAAATGTCAGATTACGGTAAAAGTATGTAATTTTAAAGAAATTGCAATTATAATTGGTTTCTGACCATAAAGGTATAAACTGGAAAGAAAATATAAGGGTCTAGAAGTTATTCCATACTGATGGTCAAATATGATATAATACACTATTTTCACTTTTAAGTTCATAATTTTACCGTCGGAAACCAATTACAACCCTAGATAATTGCAATTTCTTTAAAATAACACAATTTTGCTCATATTTGACACGTCGTTTCAAAATAAAAAGTAGACTGTGTTTGTATGGGAACGTCTGATTCTGCTCGGGGTAAGGGGACTCTTAAATGACGTAATGTGTATTATGAAGGGATTTTTTAAAACTTCTTTCCCTAAGGGGTTGAACTGATGGGTAAAGTTTGTGTGAAACAGTCAGTGTTTAAGTTAGAAATGTAAAAAATTATATTTATTGAGATTGCTTTCAAAACGGGAACACTCCAGTGAAAGAGTATAAAAAGATATCAGCTGCAGTAGAAAAAACACAATAAAACCTCGCTCAATTAAGACTGTTAGCGAAGTTATGAGCTTACGGTTTGAAACAAAAATTGGTCGCATGACTTTTTGAAAAAAAAAAAAAATCTAAGGGCTTAAATAGTTGGTTAAAGTTTTTATGAAACTCAGCTAAAAACGGCTGAACAGCGGAAAATTAAGAGGATTGTCAAAAACTTGACCACACGGGCAAGACCGTGGGCTTCAGCTAGTGGTCTTATAAACTATCAAAAGTACGAAGGATGAGAGATAGCAAGCGACTAAGTTTCGTTTATGGAGAGACAATTGAAAGGTATAAACCCCGGGCCGGAAGAGAAAAAAAAACTAGCGGAAGTGCTACTTGAAGAAATTAGTATCGGAACTGTTGTCGCCAAACTCACAAATAAATCACTAATCACATTTGCATTACTTATAAACGATTCGTTAAATTGGTCGTTTCTATTTTTATCACTAATGCCTTTTAGGCCTCATTAATAAGATTTATTTTGCTACGGTTCAAAAAGTACTTACGATGTTTAGACATCCTTTACGAAAAAATTCTGATACTTTACCATAAATTATATTTTCAAAAGAAGCAATTATAAACTTAAATGCGATTACCATAAGGTCTTAGTTTGCGTCGAAATATATTTTCGATTGAGTGCAGTTGTGCTTAATTATGAAATACGGGCCACGCCCACTTGGCACTTCCACTAGATTTTGGTCTTCCGTGGATAAAATAGTGTTTGGTGTCTTCTTTAGTACATAGTATTTCTTTGTCCTCCCCAGATGAATGCTCGCGTCAAGGCCCTCAAGCGTCAACTGGACGAGACAGAGGAGGAGGTCCAGCGGGAGAAGGTATCGAAAAGGAAGGCGCAGCGCGAGCTGGAGGACATGCTCGAGGCGCACGAGACGCTCACGAGGGAGTGCAACAACCTGCGCAACAAGCTCAGGTAAGGCTGGTTTACCGTAAGACTAAGACAGGGCAGAAGTGGCGCCCTCTTTTGAAATAAATTGTTCAATCGTTAATTATTTGATATAAAACTTATTTGATAAATAAAGGTAGGTAAATTAAATCTAACTAATATAATACAGTAATTAAATTTAAACCAAAACCTAAAAAAAAAGAGAATAAAAGAAACGAAATATGAAATACTTCCTCAAGTGCATCTGATTGAGGCAAAGTACTCAAAAACACTCGCAAAGTACTTGAATAGAAAGGCTAATTCTTTGGGCAAGGAAGCTACAAGCTCTGAAGTCTCCTGTTGCCTCAACCAAACGCGTAGAAAAGTCTTTTATTTAGTAAAGATTAAAATTTTGCAAATTATTAGGCTTAAGATAGACGTTTAATAAATTTTATGAACAATCATTGATTGTAATTGTCTAGTTTAAAAACCTGTTTTCGCCAAAAGTTGCCACTTTTAGTAGAAACGCGTTTTAAAGCTAGACGTACTACTAATGATACTCTCAAAGGTTAATGTAAAGGCCTATAAATTAAAAAGTTCAAACAATTTGCAAAATGTCAATTATCCACGTGGATGACCCGTTATTTGATGCTATTAGCTATAAGAAACGGTCACAAAATACACTTCCGTGTAGGGAGTGAAGCTACTACACATGACTTTTACAATCTAACTGGCAACTAGGTCGACAACTTAGTTAAGATAACATACTACAAATTTTGTATACTAAAATTAGGGTGTACGCTGCGATAAACGTGAACACTCGTCGTGTTCAGTCTATCTCTGTCATAAACTCTACGTGACACTGAGACACGGCATTGCGCGACGTATTCTGCTATCTCTTTCGCACGTAAAGTTTTGACAGAAATAGACTAAACACGTCACGTTGTCTCCTAACGCAGCGTACGGCCTTACTATCATTTAAGATTTACTGTAGTTATCAATCTTTGGTATTAAAAATATTTATCTAATCTCATTTTTATTTTTGGTTTTGGGCGCCATTTACGCGCTTTCATTTAGTAGTTTCAATCATATTTTATGAGATTAGATAAAATAGCGTATGAAACTGCACATAACTCAGTATTAACAGTCTAGTGCATACCCAGTATACCCCTCATTATGTAATAGTTTCATAAACTACTATTAGCTTCGATTTAACTGGGATTCACGCATTATAGGTACTATTTATTACGCACAGTGTATATTTATTTACTATGTTTATGTATTGCCACTAGGCCGACGTTATCAAGCGATTCCGATAGTGACTTTTGAGCAGCAATCGAGAGGGTGAGGTAAAAAGCTTCAAACGCTTAAAACAATAACAAAAATCATGCGACACGTACTTACTGAACCTCAAATCAGTGTTCTAGCTTCTGGAGTCACGTCGACATGTACTGTCTACAGGCTGACTGGTAAACACGTGACATCTTTAAAGGAATCATGGGGTTTCAATAGTAGGTCCTATAGTAGAAGTTGATGACGTGATAACGTCTTATTAATCGACGAACGCGGGCTGCACGCACGAAAAATTGTGACGTTCCGCCTGAGCCGAGCGTGCAAGCGAGAGCGCGGAACGAGCGACAGAGAGGCATGATCGGCCTAAGCGTTCGGCTTGTTACGCATCTATCATGACGTTATCACGTAAAATTATCGTCCGTAAACCGACTTTACAGACAACCAATTTTGTTATGGACTTATTTAACGCAAGTAAATTGATTTATCGGTCAGCCTGCTATGTTAACCCTTCATCTCTTCTTTTAACAGACTGTTTTCATTGTGACGTCACTTGAAATTAATCGAGGTGTTATGAAATCTTCTCGTTCGTTTCTATTCTTTTTTTGCTCATGTTTTCTCTTTCAGCAGCATGCATAAATAAAATCAAATAAATGAAAGACAAATTGTTGAGTTGGTGATTATTCTTGACATAAAATTCATGGCTTATACTGAAAGTGATTCTCAAGACCTTCCCGTCGATTAACAAAAAGAAAAAAAAACTGTTTTGTCCCTAATAAAAACAGTAAAAAAAAATTTCAAATTCTTACAGAAAAACAGTTAAATGCTTACAGACAAAAGGATGCCAATTTTTCTTATCCCAGGAAACGTGTATAGAATCAGTTTTGGGAGAATATGTATATAATTGGCCGGGATCCTAAAAGTCTGTAGTAAGTAAGTTTAGGCCCAATTAGACAGTAAAAGTTACTTGCTTTTTGCATACAATTTTATTGAAGCAATAAATTATTTTTTTATGTATGATTTTCGCTTACACAATGTGAGTTATCTATTACTTCAGTTAAATAGTACGCAACAGGCAAGAAACTTGCACGGTGTAAATGGGCCTCAAGTGACTGACAAGTACTTCACTTTAGATGCCGAAACAACAATTAAACGGCCGCATCCATAAAAAAATCGACTATTTAATAAGTTATATAGAAGCACTGTTTTTCTTACGTTACCATACTCAATACATATGACTGATTTAGACAGGGGGGATTTTTTTATGCAAATATATGAGAATTAAGCCTGGTTTACATATTGACAAGTAAAAAGTGCGAGTGACAAGTGGCAAGTAAACACTGACAAGTGCCAAGTAGGTGTTCACTCGTACTGACAAGTGGATATGCAGAACTGCTATTCACGGAGTTTTTGGCGGGAAGTCAAGTGGTTCAGCTGGAGTTTGCTTTAAATTGTTTTGCAAATTGATTCTAGTGGACTTTATGATATAAAATCGGTGTAGTTTAGTGTTATAAATGCTCATGCTCATGGACAATATGTAAAATGGTTAAAGTGGACACTCATAGTGCGGCTGTAGTGATATTTATTTGCGGACTGTGGTGGGCGTCTTTAGACGCCGTCCGCCACTCATTCGGCTATGAAAACCAGTGGACTCGTATAGATTTGTTGCCAGAAGCTCCCTTGAAGCAATCAAAGAACCTAAACCAACCTTTGATTGTATAGTTAGGGTTAGGATAAGGAATAAAGAAGTGATAAAATAAAGATTGGCTCTAAAGCTCTAGTATCCAGAGCCGTAAAATAATTATTAAAAAAAAACTGCTATTCATTGTCAGTGCCTGTTCACACGCACTTGCCACTTAGCATTTGTCAATATGTTAATCGGGCTTTGGACGCGAATTTTGATGAGCTCGAACTTAGTTTGGGGCTGGCTCGATCTTTATTTATTTTATTTTTTTGCTAAAAACATTTTACAGAATGGTATAATTATAATTTTATAGCGTAGGTAACCGAAGTAGGTACCATACCATACGAGTGCTTAAGACCTAAAGGCGCCCAGTCCATACCCCATCAGAGATATCTGTGTGATTTGTCGAGATATATATATATATATATATATATATATATATATATATATATATTATTTATTTATATCTCTTCCAGAAGGCAAGGTGGAGGGATAGGGCTCTCTGGCGCGTCGTCGTCGTCTCGCATCAAGCGCACTTCGCTGGCGCCGGGCGCCGGCTCGGGCGACGAGTCCTTCGATGACGTCAACGATACCACCAACAGCGTCGAGTAGGGGGCCACCGGACGGACGGACAGTGGGCAAACACTTTTTAATACAACCTGCAGTTTCACTTTTTTTGCGGCCATTTTAGCATTACACCGTTGATAAAGTTTGCACGCACGGTACACGAACATCACCGTTATGTACTTACGTGACTTGCTTTTCGTGTACGCTTATATCGTGCGATGGTTAAGTGCCATCCCGATCGTTAAGATTACGTCGAGCGAGTGATAGAAGACAGCGCTCGATAATCGCTGTCGCGTGTGCCATGCTACGGTAACTGGACTTAGGCATCTCCCGACTAAGCGAGGATTTGCCCATAATAATCGATTCAATTAAACGGAAATATAGTATAGCCGTCTTTGTCGTAGGCCCGGATCTAAGAGGGGCTAAATTGAGCCAAATGCATTAAAAATTATTTGCGTCCTCCACATCAGATAAGTCACCACATTTTGATGGAAATGAGAAGCGATATTTTTAGATTTTTGAAAATGTTGCAATTTGAGGCTGCCTTGTCAATTTTGTCATACATAAATACGATAAGGAAGGCGATATATTATTCTTCGTATAGTTGTTTTCTTTTAATGATGCTATCGATCTTCATTATTTATACTGTTCATCTTAATTAAAATATGTTTTTATTTTTGTATTTTTTAGGATATCTTTAAAAAAATTGACATGTAGGAGTTGAAAGTTACTGTAATCATGTTATTAAATATTGATAAAATTTGCTATTATTATCATAAAAATAATGTTTTCTTTTGAAACTCGGTTGGTTGGCTTCGTGGTCTAGTTACCCAATAAAAGGCAGACGTATTGTAACAAAAATTGTTTGCTCACTTATTGTCAAGTCTACAGAATGGACCGGCTCAATATTGTTGTTGCACTTAAATGGTTATTATTTGGCTTTCGACTTAATCATGTAGACAACTCCATTTTACGTGTAATCAGCATTCGCAGTTATCTCGTTGCAGTCTTAAGTTTTGTAATTTTTGTAACCTTTTGTGTATACGATGGTTAAATGTTTTGTTTGAAATGTGAAGAGTTGTGGCGTAAAATGTTCTGACGATGACGAAAAAAAGATGTCCAAACGATGTAACGAATGTGGTTAGTACTGTGACATAGGAGACGTGGATATTCCAGCTCTGAAACCATGCACATCCCCTACCTTTTTCTATTTGTATTTACCCCTCTTTTTGAGTACACTTAAACCACGGGTGCCCGTTTTCGATGTATTTAACAGTCTGAATCTCTGTACAATTGGACAAAAGCCAGTATTAATAACGAAACATTCCTGTCAATCGAGATTTTTAGATTTTACCTAGACATAGTCTGATTGGTAAAATGTTAAATTACTCATTGGGTGATATTGTAATGAAATTTTGTAACGAGTATTATTATGTGGCAAAAGTACCTTATACTAGTTGCCAATTTTGAGTGTCAATAATATCATTGACCCAATATTTGCATCTATGTCATATTTATTTCTTAGCGTTGTCCGAGCGAGATGAAACCATCAAAACCATTCACAAAAATCGATACATTTTATGTATTATTATGTCAGTGACATCTATTGATGCGCTTAATGGCGACTAGCGTAATTCGTAGATCCTTGCATTTTACGCGATTTAGGAAGACTGTTGTTGCGACAATACATGCCCATAATGCTCGACGACGCTTGTACTTGATAAGTGCCTATGTAAGGCGTCAGCATTACGGTTGGCTTCTAAAGAAAAAAGGTAGAAGACTGTTATATCGAATTTACTTTTCTATGATCATGATAGAAATGATGCAGGTCAATGTACTCAATAACACTTGGATGGTCACTCGATTATTTATACATCCTTCTGCCAATTTTGATTAAAAGCCAACCTTGTTGTATAGAAACATGGAAATTGCATCATTCCTCATTCGTCAACTCTTTTCATATTAGCTCCATAGAGATAGCAAATTATTGCGGGGCATGGTACATTTTCATACTTTTCTAAGCGTTGTGATGGTAACTTGACTAGTCTTGGCTCTCAGTCAAGTCGAGTATTCGGCCGGGCCGTGCCACGCCTTATACACCATGTAAATATATCAGTGTTCCACTGAGCGCTTAGTTGCCATACAAATTTAATGATAGTTATGTAAGGATTCGCTTTTGGTGTAAAGGGGAGCGTCGGCGCATTCCATATTTACTACTGCCACATGTTCCCTACAAGTTTAGACGAAACTGGGCCCATAACCTGTTACACTACATTTTTATGTCATGCCAAATTGGGTCCTGTTACGTTTTGATAGAGTCCAATTTGGCCTGAAATTGAATTGGTTTTCAAATAAGGCCTAGTGTTTAGTCTAAATTTACATATTTTCCAGTACAAATTTTCCGTAGTCCGATGCGCCGACTCAACTCGTTCTATTCTACTGAGCATTTCTGTTTCCTTCCGAAACTCTACTGTAACATCTTCGCTAATGTAAATACACGACGGCGGCGAATGTAAATTTGTTTGCTTACGAAATGGTATTATTTGTATTGCCAAGCGGTTATAAGCTAGAAGACGGCTTGCTTTAGGCTGACATTCACAGAACTATGTTCGGAAAGATGTGTGTTAGATAGGATATCCCGGGACACAATCAACCCACTTTATGACAACACGCGGATCAATTTAGTTCTTTACCATTATCCTTCCGAAACAAGTCGACATGGACTCTTAGGCTTTCTTATCTGTCAGCGTCTACATTTTTTGGGTAGATAATAATTTAAAACAACCAATTGTGGCAAGGCATTTGTAACAAGTCAGAATATAACCAATAAAAATGTTTCTCATTTTACGCATATCTTTCTAGCATAGTTTCGTGGACTGGCCGTATTAGGCTTAGGTAAGACGTAGTAATAAATTGTGGCCTTAGTTTTATTATGGACTATACGTAAAACGAACTGTCTCGCGACAGAACACACCCATCTATGCTACACTTCACGCATTTTGTACTATTTACTGAAGTCTTAATGTAATGACCCCTTTTTTAATTATATAGTTTTTTCTGAATAATAATATAAATTTAAATGTAAGTAAACGATTGAAAGCATAAACATATTTTACATATTATATTTAATTATTAACATATTGATAATTGTAAATTGGCGATAGGTTGTAACAAGTTATCAGTTGGTATGCCAATTAAACAATTTTTCATGATTTTTAATATCATTTGTTTTATTTCTTCACAACACCATATTGAAGGGAGATTTTCAAAACTAGTTGGGACAAGGGAGCTCGAAAGCTTAGCCCTCCGACCGATTTTTTTTACAGTAATTTCGGTATTGGTTTAAACGCAAAGATTGAATATACTAGTAGTGTTGTCACGTGGTTTTTTCTGCAATGTTGGCAGTGAAGGTGTTAACCAGAGTAACAATTAATATAAGTATTACACAGAACGGAACATCCTAAGGTCTCGCGCAATATGCGTTCCCGTTCCCTATCCTCGCACCTCCAGTTTTCACCTTGTCGAGGCGGCTGCAGGCGTCCGCTCAACACCCTCCACACGGCGCGAACAGGGGAGGGCTGCGAGGACTGTAAACTGGGACGCATATTGATTGCGCGGGACCCTAGGAGTTTCTGATCTGTATGTAAATTCATTCTATGCCAGACTTGTCTGTGTTGTGGAAACGCATTTAAGCTATATGTTGTACCCGTTTGCAACAAACTAAAAAAAAATCCCGTGGTCTCACCAGGGTGACTTGTTGGTGGGTCCACGGGTAATAGCTCCAAATTTCTGCACTACCTTGTATATTCTATCTAACTGCATTTCTGATAAAATTGACAGCTTTTTTTTTGAGTCGACAGGTAAGTAATAGAAGATTATTATCCAAGGGGATAAAGCAGTGTCTTCTGTCGCGGGTGGCGACTTAAATCGCGAGCGCAACGAAGGACTCCAGGTTTACTCCCGAGCGGAGCGAGGGATTTAGGACGAGTCCTGAGTGTAGCGACGGGTTTAAGTTCACCCAAGACGACAGCTTTATCACCGAGGAAAATACTCTACTTTTCGTACCATTTGCGAAAAAATAAAGACAATAATAATAAGAGATAAGCATTTATTAAAATACTTTAATGAACTTTTATCCAGTTACATATAAATTACAAAACGTTTTACGTTGTAAATAAAACAAATATAGGTACGCAGAAAACTTGGATGTATGTGTGAGACGCAAATGACTCTTTGCTTTTTCTTTTTGGAAAACTAAACAGCTGGTGTAAACAACTACGAGGCGCGGACAGGGGTTTCACCCCTTTGTCGTTGAAATACCTAAGTCTCGAACTAAACGCTTTGACAATTCCTTTTTGGTTCGAGTAGCTAAGGTGTGGAATGAACTGCCTGCGTCTATATTCCCAGAGAAGTACAGCCCCGGGACATTCAAAAGTAGATTGAATGGGTATCTTTTGGATAGGCATGCTTCATGCTAGTCTTCATCGTCGCTTTCCATCAGGTGAGATTGAGGACAAATGCCTAAACCAATAAATTGTAAAAAAAAAAAACTGACATGATTTGTTTTCGTTTTTTATTTTATGAAATTTAAGTGGTTTTGTGGATTTTGCGGATACATGTTGTCGATTATTCTTTATTTATTTATTCTATATCGTTATTTTTTTACGCTTAATAATATAGAAATTATTTCAGTTCAGTATAAATTTCGGCAAGTATTCCAAACGCGGCCTTCCCGTCTTACTTTTCATACAAATGCTCGTACGTGATTATGGCGTTGTATATGATCTTTCCTAAAAACTTTTGAACTCATAGATATATTGGGCGCTAATTCTAGGTTTCTATCGAAATAAAAATTAGAAATTTAGAAAAACAAAGTCAGTATAAGCCTCCAAAAATCTGCTTCTTTGCACAAATTTTAGCTGAACTTCGACCGTTCATAAAGTACTCATAAATTGTAAAAGTAAAGAAAATATTTCGATACAAACTTCGCAAATGTAATGAAAATTTTGAATACAAATTTTATTTCACATACTTGTAAGGCCTACTGATAAACACGTATAACCTGGAACAAGTTTTATGTCCTCACCCTATGAATAGTTAATATTCGTTCAATGGATAGTTAATAATAATACTAATTTGATTAAATAGAATGCAAACCATACCCTTAGGCGCTATCTCTCTCTTTTTGGTTTGCCTCTTTTTCTAGCGTTGCCCTGGATGAAACACTAAGCTTTTCAAACAATGGTCGCGTTGAAAACAGAGCGGCCGGGAAGGGCCGCCTTAATCCACATTCTCCCACTAGAGGTGAATGAAATTCAGAACATTTTTCTTTCCCTATTTTTAACAGATTAAAAATGACATTTATTATATGTTTATATGTATGTTCGCTTTATGTGCCATAGAATGTGACATTTTTGAGCAAGTGGTACGAAAAGTAAGTTTTACTACCTACATCGTGGTGAAAGAGCAGGGATCAGAACTTTTATTATACTGTGTCTCTGACTATTGCTTGTTCTTTCTAGTAAGTAGTAGCTGGGGGAAGGTGGGCCACAAAACCAAACTATACCTAGTTCATGACCTCTTTTATAAGATTTGGATGATAATGATAATAGATAACCGTCATCTCTCGGTAGCTTGCAAAGATTTAGAATATACAAGTAGTGCTAGCGGGTGGCTGGCGTAAACTAAAGTCAAAGGGCAAAATAAAATAAAATTCTTATCAGGTAGCGATCGTGCAAAGAAATAAAAATCGATGAACGCACTTGACGAGTGGTTGAAGCTGTCAGTCAGTGTCATCATTTTGTCAATGTCACTGGGTTCAGTTCAGTGTCAAAGTCAAGTTAACGTCAACTCAGTCAGCTACGCTACGATACAGATATTTTGCAATTTTGTGTGTTGTGTTTGTGAATTTCCTTCCTTTGAATGGTTAATCATTAATTACAAAGTGGAAAAATTTGTAATCGCAAGTTTTATACATTCTAAATTACAAACTACGACAAGGAAAATCATTACGGCATCATGACTGACCAGATCGATGAGTTCTTCGAAGCCGCTCTAGATTTAGTTAAAAATGCTGGAAGCCTTATAACGGATCACGTGTTCGGGTGTAACGTGTTCGAGGTGAAGTCCTGCGAGATCGACCTGGTCACGGAAATAGACCAGAAGGTCGAGAAAACACTAATCAGCGGGCTGTCTAAGAAGTTCCCTACCCATAAGTTTATTGGTGAAGAATCAGTTGCAGGCGGTGCCAAGTGTGAATTGACGGATGACCCCACGTGGGTCATAGACCCTGTCGACGGCACACTAAATTTCGTACACGGATTCCCTCACAGTTGCATTTCTGTCGGCTTGGTAATCAATAAAGAATCAGTTGCTGGTATAATCTACAACCCTATACTACAGCAACTTTTCACTGCAAAAAAAGGCAAAGGAGCTTATTTGAATGGTAAGCAGATCCATGTATCTCAAATAAAGGAATTAAAGAAGGCCTTGATTGCTTTTGAGGCAGGTACAAGTAGAGAAGAGGAGAAAAGCAAGATTGTTTTGGAAAATTTCAAGAGAGTTGTAAGTACAGGTCATGGAGTGCGATCTCTAGGCTCAGCGGCTTTGAACATGGCAATGGTAGCACTTGGCGGTGCAGATGCTAACTTTGAATTTGGAATCCATGCTTGGGATATTGCTGCAGGGGACATCATTGTAAGAGAAGCGGGGGGTGTCTGCATAGACCCTGCAGGCGGGGCGTTTGATATTCTGTCTCGGCGAGTGCTGTGTGCTAGCACCATGGAGTTGGCACAAGAGCTCTCCAAAACACTGGTTCAATATTATCCAGAAAGGGATTAAATATTTATAACTGTTGTATTAAAATGTACCTGTGAATATAATCTAATTGACATGTATAATATCCAGAGATCAGAATCATGGGTGCTATTGCTATCAAAAGTATGGATATGTGATTTCAGGATTTATTTTAATTGAAAAAAATTACTTATCCTGTAGTCACATAATTATGATTGTTTAATTCACTTAGTACCCAATTAGATTCTCAAGAAATCCAGGAACTTTTAGTCATATCCATACTTTTGATAGCAATAGCACCTGTGATTCAAAGATTCAAAGATTCAAAGATTCAAATGTTTATTCAGTAAGTAGACCTTTACAGGCACTTTTACACGTCAATAAGTATAATTTATGTTACGTGTAAAGTATATTAAAATTTAATTTATTTTTAAAGAAAAGCTACCGATACCAGCGCTTCGTAACGACCACTGCTGAGAAGAAACGCCGAAAGAAACTCATTTTCACAGTATTGGTCGCCTACTCGCCAGAAGGGCTTTGTCATATTATTATAATTGTCTTTTAATTAATAAATACTTATAATATAATACAATGTTGACACATTATAACATGTAATGCTTGCGAACCAGTAAACAAACATAAATTGCGTAATACAAAATATTAAGTAGTCAAAAAAGCGAAGCCGACTCCACACATGAATTAGATTCTGATCTCTGATAATATCTTAACATCATATTTATTTTAAAGATTGCAATGAATTTATTACTTAATATATTCTTGTACACATAATTTGCTATACAATAAAATTGAAAAGATTATTATATGTCCCAGTTGCTATAATAAGCTATCTATCAGCTAGCTAGAGGAGATATTTTGTACTGATCTGATCTTAAAAAATAGGTATTTAAGTTCCTTCTTAAACCAAAGTGAAGAGTTATTGTAGTAAAGAATAGTGATGACAGTCTATTGTCTTGTGTAAGTCCTAGTGGCTTTTGTGTTAGTGTATATTCAATATGTTGTTACCATTTAATTTATTAATTGCACATTATCTTATAAAGATATATGTTATGTTCTTCTGCTTTCGAGTAGAATGGCTATACAAAATCAAAATATTTTCATAACAAATTTGACCAGTGCTTGGCTACGGCAACTGCCCGATCATTTGCCTCATTGAGGTCCTGCATTGTGCAGGATGTAGGGCATATGGGACTGGACAGTAGATGTGTCATTGTCATTGTCATTATGTTAAGAAGTTGGAATTAGGTAGAGTCATTTATGTACTTACACAGATTTCATACAGCAAAAGAATAAAGTGGATATGCCTCAAATCTCAGGATTAATTTTAAAGAGCAGAAAAATCCTGTGATTTCTTAAAATAAGGTTATTTACTTCTACACAATTTAAACCACTGCACATGCGACGTTGCCAATGTGTTAGAACTAATAAAAATACTTATAAAAATTGTATGTAATTCTCTTTGTTTTATTTGTCTTATCTATCTCTGAGGTTTTTATGATTATTTATCTATTATATTGTTGGCAACATGGGATTGTCCATTAGAAATCCCAGGAAGGTCCATAATAATATCAACATTTCAATGCAAGTACATATATAACTCTAACTAATTTCAACCTCTGGTTATGTTTTATGTGACAAACATCAGAGATGTGTAAATGTACTTAAATAAAAAGACTTGTTATATTTTTATGTTTTATTACCTTATTTCTAAAGTCATTCTGTTTCATGAGTATCTAATTTCTTATATAACATTAAGTTAAATTATTACTTAGTTCAAGTGTTATCACTCCTATTATCTTAGTCACTGATACAATTAATATCATCTTTGTGAACTTAAAATATTCCTAATCTAAGTACAGATCACGCAAAATAACTTGGCGGCTCGGAAGTTAGCTGCAAGTGACAGCGGGGTAGCTGGCGCCCGGCGCACCGTCCCCCCCATTCCTGTATTCGTCTACTGCGCAGCAATCCGCGCGAAGTTCAGAGCCGCCAAGTTATTTGACGCGTAATGTACAACTTATTATAGGAGATATTTAAATTTTTTGAAGATTCTGATCTGTTATTAGTAGGCGATCTTGAACTGAAAAGAATGTAACCCTCATTCAGCACTTAATATTTGCCATGCTTTTTTTGTTGATGAGGATTTCTAATTTTCAGTTATCGATGCCTACTTTACAAGCTAAGCTAATCTCGGTGGTTTGCTTCATTTTGAAAATTCAGGAAACAGCCATAAATATTAACCACCTTCATAAAATAGCTAAATAGCATTTTATAACTTACGCATTGAGATTAACCTTTCACCGCAAGACTTTAGGTAAGTATATCAGTTGTCGTGCTCCCAGCGCGAGAGGGAGTAAATCGAAAATAAATACCTACAACCTAAAAGGGATGTGGATACTAAAGTTATGTGCAATACAAGCATTTTTTTTGTCGGAAATATCCGACACTCGCGGAATGGGCACGACAATGTTTGTCGGATAAATCCGACGGTCGCGGTGAAAGGTTTAGAGAGATAATTCTTAGAACACATGTCTTTTATATCTTGTCTCATCATTTTCATATCTATTTTATATTTTAAAGTAAGATAGTATTCTTTTTTGTTTTTATTTAAGTATCAGTCTGTTATAGTAAGATCTTGAATAAGAAAGTCAAGTAATACAGACCTATGCTACGTTAGAAGGTAGGTACTGGCCCGTTTCATAAATCATTATCCTTTTGGCTTCGCCACAATCAGTTAAAAAATGTATGAAACTTTGAAACCAGCCAATGTGTTGTACCGTCAGTCTTTGTCATGAAAATACTGTCTGTAATGTACATAAAAGTCAGTCATGCCTGTCTTATCATAGGCACATAAATCATGCATGATAGTAAATTTTCCAGTTATTTCTGTAACTCTGTTTACCTAGTCTCATCTAAGTCATAATATAAATCTTTCGCTTTAGTCAGTCATTGAAGCCAGCCAATGTGTACCGTTAGTCTTTGTCACGAAAATACTGTCAGTTATGTACCTAAAAGTCCGTCATGCTATAGGTACAGGAAACTTGTCCAGTTATTTCTGTAACTATGTTTACCTAGTCACGTCTAAATAATAATATAAGTAAATAATCATTCGTTTTAGTCAATGAGTCAACTCTAGTAAATAATGGTCATTGGCGTGACGTCTAAAAGTCCTCGTCTCTGTCTGCATTAACATTATCAGTATCAGTAGGTATTTGTCAATTTGTAGGTACCATTTATGACAGTTATTGTCAACATGGTCAATTCAGCCATATGGTTTACGACTGTTGGGGTCAATTTTGGACAGCTAGTTGTTTTATTGTTAGGTTAGTAGTTTTGTGGTTCATGTCAGTTTTTGGTAATTTGATTAGTTCAGTCAATCGTGTTATCGGTAGGTTGAGTTAAATTGGTCAATTTAGTTGTTTTATCGTAAAAAGTCAGTATTGTCAATTTAGTCCGTTCAATTGTTTAGATCAAATTAATCAAGTCAGTAGCTTTATCGTTTATGTTATGTCAGTTTTCGTCACGTTGTTTCAGTCATTTTATCGTTTATGTACTCAGTGATTGTCAAGATATATTAAACGTTAGTAGAAAAGATTTTATTCAGGCCCGTTGTCCTATCCAGTGTAAAAAGTCAGTTAAGTTTTGTTAATTCAGTCAGTTAAATCCTTTAGATCAAATTGATCAAGTCCGTAGATTTGTCTTCTATGTTATGACGGTTTTTGTCTCGTCAATTTAGTCATCTTATCGTTTATATCAGTGATTGTCAAAGACACGTTAAACGTAGACAAGGTTTAATTCGGGTCGGTTGTCATGTCAAGTGTAAAAAGTCAGTTAAGTATTGTCAATTTAGTCAGTTCAATTCATCATCGTTTATGTTATGTCAGTTTTTGTCACGTTGTTTTAGTCATTTTATAGTTTATGTACTCAGTGATTATACTAACATACTAAGATACGTTGAACGTTAGTAGACAACATTTTATTCAGGTCCGTTGACATGACAAGTGTAAAAAGTCAGTTAAGTTTTGTCTATTTAGTCAGTTCAATTGTTTAGATAAAATCGATCAATCAGTATCTTTACCGTTTTTGTTATGTCAGTTTTTGTCACGTCAATTCAATTTTATTTTCGTTTAGGTACTCAGTGATTGTCAAGACACGTTTGACGTTAGTAGGCAAGATTTTATTCAGGTCGGTTGTCATGCGAAGTGTAAAAAATCAGTCAAGTGTTGTCAATTTCAGTAGTTTTATCGTTAACGTTATGTCAGTTTTTGTCACGTCAATTTAGGCATTTTATCGTTGACAAGTCACGTTCAACGTTAGTAGACAAGATTTTATTCAGGTCCTTTGTCATGTCAAGTGTAAAAATCTCAAGAGTATATTTGTCCAAAAGTTTTAGAGACTTTTCCCGTAAGTCCATCGTTATATTTAGTCCCATAAATATTCGTGTAGTTTGGTAACTTTAGTGTAAGTAATGTAAGTACATCATTCAGTCTCTCGGTCACCCTTTTGATGATCTTTTTAGTAAGTTCATAATCTTATATTTCGTTTGTGTAATAATATATGTCATGTCATAATATATTTGTTTGTGTTTAATAGTGATTGTCACCTGAGATATTTCTTATAAGTCGTGCTTAGTTATATAAAGTTGTCCCTATCATCAAGTTAGTCATCTTAGTCATTATTGCGTGTGTCTGTTACCTAAATTAAAATATTTTCCATCTGTTGTTTTCTGTGTAAACCATTGACTTATTCTCAGTATATGTAAGTAACTGTAACTTTTTCATTTTGGTAAAAGTCATTTTTGTAGCAAGTCAGTCGCCGTCTAAGTCTAAGTTATCCTATTCACTTATATCGGTTAAGTCCGTTATCTCAGTTAAAGAAATCTGTTTAATCTAGTAAAGTCATAATTTCAGAGATTTTGTCGCTTGTATATTTTATAATATAGTCTCAACGTCGTCAGAAGTCATGTTGTCGGTTCATTTCAGTAATAAGTATTTTAAGGTTTCGTGTAATGCCGTCCAGTACTATTGAAAGTACCTAGAAACTTGTCATAGGTCAGTCACATTTAGTTATTCATATCGTCGGTCATAGTCAGTTAAGTCATATTTAGTTCCTAGTCGTCATCTGTAATGAGTGTCATGTTTTTCTTGTTATATAATATCAAAGTCATTATGTCAAAGTCCCAGAAGTCGGAGTTGAATCGAAGTTGTTCGATTGAATATTTAAATTTTAGTTTTGTGAAGATTCATATAATTTTAGTCTTGTCGTGTCCCTAAAGTCAAGTTTAAAGTTCGGTCAGTAAGCATTTTTACACCAGTTGCTTGATTATCAAGATCTCTAATCTGTCAGTATTTGTCTAGTTATTAGTTTTAAATCGTCAATTTTACTAAAATTACTCTATCCGTATCAAAATCTTCCCGGTCTTCGTCTTCTTAAATTGATCAAGTCCATAGGTCTGGGGATCTCCTTCAGGGCGTAGGGGTCCGTGTGAACTGTGGGCATGCGATGTGGGAGTGCTTCGGGGAGGCTGTCGTCCTCTTCGTAAATCGCCCATTGAGAGGGACTGAAAATAAAAGAAGAAAAAAAGTAAAAACCATGAAAATCTGCATTTAGTTTGGGGTTAAAATTAGACAGATACCATCAATTATTTGTCAGATACTAAACATTATCATATTTTTTAAATTGTAAACTATTCATAATTCTCAGTAAAATTAGACTCACCTGTTTTCACTCGGAATAACTTCAAAGGCTACAGAAGGTGTTTTCGCAGGATTTGCAGAAGCAGGCTTTTTCTTAATTTTTTGTCTCATTTTGTCAGAATTTGCGGCTTTAGATTCGATTTCATCTAGCAGCGCCAATTTGTTAGCTGAAGATCTTTCTTCAATGTTAACTTCAGGATTTTTGTCAGTGTTGTCTATGTCAGAGTTCTTGTTTTTGACGTCTTCCTTAGTGTTAGGATCAGTCGAGTCAGTATCTGGGTATTTATGTAATACGTTCTTTATATAATAGTATTTAGTATTCCCTTTGATATTTGGTTCAAACTCATCGTCATGTCGTCGTGTCGGTCTTGGTAAATTGCTGTAAGCTTGTGTTGCAGTGTCATAGAAGAAAAATGTCGATAGTTTCATGTTATTTGCTTTGTTGTCGTCAAGTAATTCGTCAGGTTTGTTAGTCACATAAGTCGAAAAGTCCTTGCTTATAACGTCAGGGTTTATATCATCGTCATTTTTGTCATTAGGTACTACTTTAGAGTCAGTATTTTTAACGCCACTACCTTTGTAGTTCCCTACGTACCCGAAAGTTACCAATTTGTATAAGTTTTCAGTCGTTGGACTAACATTATTCGCAGTTTTATCATGTAGGTCAATGTTATTAGATTTAGTCGTAGTGAGTACAGTTTCGTCATCGTTAGATCTAGCAGAAGAATGAAAGTGCTCTCTGTTGGTTGTGTGTGTATTAGTTCTGTGTCTAGAGTCATAAGAGTCATCTTTATTCAAGTCGTCACGTCTGTTATAGTAATACGGATTGTTAGGTCGTCTGTAAGTATCGTCATAGTTTTGATAGGTTACTTTTACAACATCTCTGTCGTAATTCTTTCTAGTAGTCCTCCGCCAAGATTCAGTCGGCCGAGGTACATAGTTAATGAGGTAAGTATATTTATTAACATTTTCAGTGACAGTCAATACAGGTCTGTGGTGGTAAGGTCGTTTTTGTGACATGTTGTTTATAACAACTGATTGTACGTTATGTACATTGTCATCGTCTTTGTCATCATAGTCATAGTCGTAAGTCTTTGTCGGTTTGTTATTATTATAGTTATGTCTTACGTTAGTTCTGTCAGAGTGTTCGTATCTTCGGCTTTTGTTTTTAAAGTCAAGTTTGTCATCTATCTTTTGAGTCACGTTTTCTTTGGTTGTGTGTTTGTCAGTAAATAATGATAATGTAAATTGATCTTCGTCGGCGTTAGTCAAATTGTTTTTGTTATCAGTGATTTTTTCTTTTGTCTTGTTTTCAGTTTTAGTCAAGTTAGTCAGAGTCGGAGGGGGAGGTCTCTTTTGTACTATTTTGTTAGAAGCAGCAGCTGCAATTTTATTCGTCTTTTTAGTCGTAGCTGCTTTAGGTGTTGTCGTAGAAGTAGTGGTAGTTGGTTTTTTAGTGGTTGGTTTGGTCCGTTTAGGTTTTTGGGTGCTAGGTTCCTCGTCAGCTTTGCTAATATCATTGTTAGAGTCAGAATGTATTTCAATCCAAGGAGATAAAGCAAAATTGCTGAGAAGGTCGTTTTGACACGATATTCTGTCATTGTCTGGGTTATCAGGGGACAGGAATACGAACGGTTGGATATTGTCAATAGTGTCCAGAGTATGGCAAAGCACTTGCGCGAAGGAAATTCTTCGTATCTGCTGGAGTTGTGCTGGCGTGAACGACGACTCAAAACCGCCGTTCTCATACCTGAAATTTTTAAAAACGTTGTGACTATTACATCATCGATTTGAATAGATGATAGATTTTTGGTAGATTGATACTTACCAAAATCGATCTCCTTTTCGCAAATTAGAAAATTGTTGTGCTATAATGCACGCGAAGGTTGGCCCCACTAATCCTCCAACAACTGGTCTTTCAGACATTCCTCCCGTAAACAAATCTATATCATCCACATGCCTGTACAGAACTTGTAGTTTCCTTACTGCCCTTGCCGGCATTACTCTGAAGAGATCTGAGAAGTCTTGAATCGCTGAGAGTCCACAAGGTTCCCTCCATGTAGTATACGCAGCTACACCGTGATCTCTTCCTCTTTGGATGTTTATAGCAGCCAAATCCATCCCGAAGTCAAAGTGAGGGGTTTGGAAGAGATGGTTGGTTAGCTCTTCCGTGATGAACTCGTCTCGT
This sequence comes from Acrobasis suavella, assembly GCA_943193695.1. Classification (NCBI taxonomy): domain Eukaryota; kingdom Metazoa; phylum Arthropoda; class Insecta; order Lepidoptera; family Pyralidae; genus Acrobasis; species Acrobasis suavella. The sequence continues at coordinate 1,755,505 of OW971939.1, forward strand.
TTCTGAATGGGTTGGTTGACCATGCCCAGGAGGAGTCTGTCTACTGCTCCCATGCTCCAGATGTTTGATGGGTTTGTCTGTTCGTTGTGGAGAGATACATCTGAAAAAAAGGCATTATTAGTACTCTAAACAATAATAGAAAATAGGGAAGTTATAAGACAAGTGAGAAGTCTTTTTTGGCAAGTGTTGCTTTTTTATGGTATTGTTGTCTCAGAAGGTAAGGTCAAAGGGTAGAAACGGGTGAAATACTAAAATTTTGTTTAAAATCTTCCTAAAACTTGTTAACTTTGAACTCTGCTTTAGTGGAATCTACATTAAGATGCCTAAGGCTTGAAAAATGGCGTGTTTGTTTTTTTTTGTATATTATGAACTTTCCTTGTTACTTACTGTTGCTCATAGGTCTATGAAAACGGTCGAATCTCATCAGAGATCCTTGGACGAGGCTGTGGCCGAACCTAAAGGCGGCCGAGGAAAAGGAGCTGGCTGGACTAGGGTTGACCTTAGGGTTGTAGTTCTTGTAGAACCCTTTCTTTTGGGGCTCCAGCTCGAAGAGGCGCATTACTTCCGTTCCTGGAAACAAATGGCCAAAATAAAGGTTTGATAAAAGAGGCAAAACAGAAAACGATTGCACAAAGAGACCTTTCAGTCCAGAAATTAGAGTTGCTTATATGTTTTGGGCAACCTTGTTCGACTTTTAAGTAAACTTAATAATTTATAGTACAGAAAAAAAAAATTATTTAAAATTACACAGTACACACAGAAAAGGCATTTAAATGTACAACGGGCGATCTCATCGCTAAAAGCTTTATTGTTGAACAGAGCCACAAAATGTAAAGTTCTTGTAGGCGTTAAGTAGTAATCTTAAGTTTTTTTACTAGTGGTTAATTAAATTCCTCAAAAAAAACAAAAGTGCTATATGGGCTGGAATCCATTATAAGACTTACCAAGAACTATGGGCAGAAACTCCCTATAAGTGATGTGCTGGATCATAGCGCCCACAATTTTCCTGGTCTCTTGGTAGATCTTCTCGTCGCTCCAATGGGGATTCAGATGAGCTAGTTCTTGAGCCATTCTGGGGAAAAGAACGCACAACTCTTGCTTTTCAATAAGTAGGTATTAATGTAATGAATTTAGACAAAATAGGATAAAGCTTGCCCCTGGAACAGTTACCGAATGAGAAACCCAAAGCTTAGCTCATACTGTTGTTAGCCAAATGCTAATGACGGTAGGAAAAGTTTATTTGCTAGGCAAATAAAAAAAAACCACTGTCAAGAACGCCATCTAAAGATGAGTAGCGGAAGTAAAAATAATAATTGATATCCATAGCCCTATCCATTATTTGCTATAAAAAGCTCTGACTTTCAAGCGTTAACCCCCATTCACTTTTGAACGACTGAACCCATATCTAGGAACTGCACCGCAAGGAAACTTGCTTTCACGTAAAGAAAAACCGCATCGAAATCGGTCCATCGGTTCGAGCGCTACGATACCACATACAGACAGACCGACAGATGATCCCTCTTGTTAGTTAAATATTACCCCGCTGTTCAGATTCTCAGTCAGTCTTTATTTCGTATTTCACCCATAAAGGCAGAACTGTTTGTTCCTATCAAGGTTTGGAAAGAAGTCCTTTTTCGGACGGTACGGACGGGGGCTAGTCTTTACCACGAAAGTAACTTCGTATCAACCTTGTGTTCCACAACACTCACGTTCTTTGTTTGGTCTCACCTGTTATGCTGCCTCAGCCACACGATGTGGAGAGCCACCAGCCCCGGTTGCTCGTTAACCCGGGCGTCCCCCGACTTGAAGCACTCAGTGGACACCGCGCCCCCGCGACACAGCTCGTCGCGGCGCTCCGGGGGCAGAACGGGTCTGCGTTGCTGTACTCGCCCGTATTGGAGCATTCCTACAAATTATTAGTTGAATCAACTGAATATGGCTGGGGAAAGCGCTGGAGTATTTATGAACCTATGTATTCAGTAAGATACGCTAAATCATAACAATTATGCGATCATAAAGACAGCAACTCAACTCAGGACGCGTTACTTGCGCTTGCGCAAAGCAACCCCTAGCGTGTTCAGCGACGCTTGGATGGATGATCAATAGTGGTACAAAAACTTCTCGAGCTCCTTAGGAAAGCACGTTAAGCACGCCCCTTGATCCTGGCGTTAATCAATGGCAGTGTTCAAGCTATAGTGGATGCCTTTATAGGTAGCTTGAAAAATCTTTTTGTAAGAGGCCAACACTGGCCTCTTACAAAAACTATAGATTCATACTGCTTTGAGAAAACTGCAAGTTACTTACCATTTCTAAGCAATCGCAGCTTGTCGGACTGTCTTGCCGAACTGCCATAAACCGGAGACCCGTCGATGTAGGCCGACACCTGGTTCAGCTGCTCCCTCCAGCCCAGGGCACAGTCATCGCGGGGCGCAGGAGACGAGCGCACAAAGTCCAGGCAGCGGACCCCTCGTGGGCCGTAAAACGGGTCCGACGGGGGCACCTCGATCGGAAAGCATTCTGGGTGCTGTTGGATTAAAACGATTGTATAAAGCTATATATCCAATACCTACTCAATAAATTTATTTTAAGTTAGCTTCCAAAATAAAATAGGTAACAGAGAACGGACAGCAGCATCTTCTGTGCAACGACTTTATACCAAATGTTCAAAAAATTGCAAGCAGAAGTCTCCTGGTTCAATCCACTGAAACAGGGAGTGTTTCAGTGGATTGAAACACTATGAAACGATATGATGGTCCACGAACTGTCCCCACTGAAACAGCAGATGTCTGAACCCGGAGAACTTTGAGTTCTCCCCATTAATGTAATTTCCAAGTAAACACTCACCAGCAACTCTTTGGGAACAACGTCCCTGCCCCCGTCTTTGCAACACCTCGGCACCGACCCATTGAAGCCTCTGGTCTGTGAAGAAGACGTGATGTCGTGGTCCACGAACTGCCCCCACTGCATCAGAAGATGCGTTATCCCGGGGGACTCCACGTTCTTGCTCTCGTGGATGAGGGCACTGAAAGAAATGGTTCTTTCTTATTTGTACAATTTAGTTACAAACTTGTCTCACTTTCCTCACGTTCTCAATTTCAATCAATATTTTTTACGTGACCTCAATGAACGCGATGGACTGACATTATTTGCTTAGAGCAGAGAGTAGCACTAGATAATGAAAACCGTAGAAGGTGATGGGGAAGACTATTGCTCAATAATGGGACAACCTAGATTTTAATACCTCATTTTCCACATGCCTGCCGGGCGTCTCCAAGCCTGTATTTAAAGACCCATTTATAGATGGTGCAATTTTCTTGCCTGTTAGGTACTTACCATTTTATTGAAGCTTACAATTTTCACAGTATTGCTTTGTCATATTATTATTATTGTATTTTAATTATTAAATACTTATAATATAATACAATGTTGACACATTATAATGTTTAATGCTTGCAAACGTGTTAACAAACATAAATTAAGCGTAATAAAAAATATTAAGTAGTCAAAAAAGCGTAACCGAGCTGACAGTCCCTCCACTGACTTGGTCATTAACTGAAACTCCGAAGTCCAAACTCATTTTATACTTAATACACATTTAACATCATTTTGTTCTACAGAGATTAATACGGTTAATGGGAGTATTGACAATTTTTTTTTTGTCAACATTTGCAAATAATGACTAACATACAGTGCATTTAAATTTCACGTAACGTCACGTACAGCAGCGATTTTTAACTAAAGGTGACGTAAATCATCCCTACTCCAAAACTTCGAAGCGCTGTAACTTTGTGAATTTTCACTACTTTGATAAACAAAACAAATATGAGTCGTTTATATTTGATAATCTAGTTGCCGTAATTATATAAATTAATACATTTTTTACCCTGTCCACGTCCGTACTATGCTAAAAAAAAAGAGATAACTTGCATTGTCTAAACGAAACGTCAGCCATTAAAATAATTTATTGCTTCTAGAAAATGGTATGCAACAGGCAAAAAACATGCACCATCTAAATGCGCCTTAAAGCATGGTGTTCTGTTAAAAAATCAAGATCTTTGGTGTCCTGTTACAACCTATTTTCAAGTATTACCTTATCTCCCTGGCGGAGGGAAGTTTGCCCCCGAAGACTGATCTGCGAGGGGCTTGGATGCCGTCCGCGTATGAAGGGTGGAGGAAGCGCTGGACGGGCGTCATGGTGGAGCCCCATCGCGGGCGGCTCAGGTTGTTGCAGGTACCGTCGTGGGTGCGGTATCTGGAAGAGATACGCGATATTAAAATGAGTTACTCGCAACTTTAGTTAGCTTGGGCTAGCCAGGTTTCAATCTCATTGCTGCACATTGCTACAACATAGTTGCAATGAGGTACGGTCCACTTAAAAATGGAGTCAAAATCTCTCATACTAATTATATGATAATTGTGACTCTATTTTTGAAACCTGTCCGTACGACCCCCCCGTTTTGGTTCGGAGGCCGCAATCAGTCCTGTGTGCGTTGCATAGACGCAGCGCATCGTGTGCACGTGCATTTCATGTGGACTCGCTCTAACTCGGACCCCGAAATAAGCAGAAGCCTCAATAAAACTCCTGTATAACACAATAAGAGCCATCTACATGGCTTGTATTGCATTATTTGCAAAGTGATTCGATTAGCCGCCGCTAGGTGTCATATTGTACGTACACTATTTAAAGTTTTTTGAATTTTCGAACACGATCTTGGCAAAATGCGATTAGGGCAAAAACCTTAGGCGATTCTCACACTACGCAGCGGTGATCCGCACCCCGCTGCGTAGCGCGGGGCCAGACTGTATGCAAGTACCTCAATTTGTATTAGAAATAAGAAAACACGCATAGTACAACATACTGACACTGCGTCTACGTGCGTGATTTTTGTATGGCGGCCCCGCGCTACGCAGCGGGGTGCGGAGCAGTGTGAGAATCGCCTCACTGATACACCTGCGTTCGAGGCACCCATCTAACAAATCTTTTGACGCGCTTTAGCTATAAGCAGTTACCTCGAAATAAATCGATAGATACCAATATCCCTCTTTCTCTCGGGCACCTATTTTACAACTCCTTAAGCTGGACATAAGCGCCCTCCAAACTGATCAATCGAAAGCGTTAATTAGGGTTTATGTGTTACCTTTTGGAAGCAGGCGGGCATTTGGCTGGTTTCTTGAGCGGGCAGTGCTCCAGCAGAGCTGACTGCCGCAGCGCACTGGCCGTGGGGAACTGCTCCTCTTCTGTACGGCTCTCCAGCCCATCGCCAACACTGTCATAAGGAAATAATATGTTACACAACCTTCAATACGTATTCACGAACATCTGACAATCATTTAAAATTAAAAATACTAGTAGGGTAATTTCTAGTCATTGGAAGCTAACAGTTATTGGACATAACATAAAGAAACTGCAGCTGATAGCTTTTTATACTCTGTAGCTAGAGTGTTCCCGTTTTGAAAACAACCTGGTTTAATTGTGTTCTGTCCAATGACTGTAAGCGTCCAATGAATGGAAGGTTACCCTATAAGGAGCTAGAATAAATATAATGCAAGAGTAATTCAAACTTCAAACATCACGCAAAAAGGCCCCACGATTTTTTTTTTAAATGACTGTTGCATCGTTATGATATGATACGTAGCGCCATATAGCAGCCACTGACTGGCCGAGAAAATTACGTGAAATAACATCAGGAACGGTAGTGGACAAAAAACATATGATGTTTGCAAGTGCCGCCTACATGGAAGAACCCGTAGTGGTTTAAAGGGATACATACATTTTTACACCCCGAAAAATTTACATCACTAGTGCTTTGCCGAAGCACTAGTGATGTAAATTTTTCGATACTTTCGCAACGCCCGCGAGCTCTCCGATATTCATATAAATCTTTCCTCAGGGAATTGTTGAAACACGTTCAACGCACCGATACCTCAAACCATTACTTATTAATTGCAGTAAAGAAAGAACATAAACTAATTGTCTCTCTTTTACTGCAAAGATAAACATCGAACATCGTAAACTTTTTCTTTTACATTTTAATAAACACTAACTTTCGATTTTAACGTCAATATATGTAGATTTGAATATTTTTACATAATGCTCCGTCGTTAAAGGGAAAGTGAACATGCATATTAAACATTTGGATTCTCAAATAAAAATCGTTTGTTTGGTTAATTACTAATAACTTACACAAGTTCTTACTCAATTTGTTTAGGTACTTAATTATAGGATAACTATCTTGACGTGTCTTTTTATAAAAAAAACACTCTTTATAAATCAATACCTCTGCAAATTACAAATCAATTAGACAAATAAAAAGACATGTCAAGATTGTTTACATCCAAATGGAGTATAAATAGATTCGGTATGAGTACACACAGGTATGATATCTTATGGATTTATTTTTAACCGACTTCAAAAAAGGCGGAAGTTATCAATTTGTTTGTTTTTTTTTTGTATGTATCTTATGCAATATCTTCGTCACCGTGGACCGATTTTGATGATTCTTTTTTTATTTGAAATCTTGTAGGTAGCATCAAGTTGGTCCCATATTAATTTGGTGAAGATATGATGAGGAACTTTGAAGATATGAAAGAAACTCTTGAAAGAAAATGAAGTTGGTTGTTTTTTTTTTGTTAAAAATTGAATTATATACAATATGTAACAAAAACCCTGTCCGATCCTTGTAGGAGCAACTCAGACCGCCAATATGAACCACTTTTCGGATCGGACAGGGTTTTCATTACATATTGTAGAGTTGGTTTCCGCCAAATAGTTAACGTGCTTTCCAAACCTACAGAAACACAAAAGAGCTGGCTTTTTATGCCACCAATTAAATTGAGAGCACGCCCGAAGTTGTAAACTGTATAATAATATTAAATAGTGGAAAACACTGAACTAAATTTTGAATCACTTGGCTGAGTTGGTCAGTCAACTTTGGCTGACCATGGTATATTATTATACCATGGGCTGACATTCAATACGCCAAGTTGTTAAACGTTGAGTGATGGTTAATTTGACTAAATGGCTGCGACATATACACTGGTCCATCGAGCTTGAAGTGAAAGATTTTCTCGTACAAATATAGTCTAGCTTTTATTTTGAAGTGATATGTAAGATTTGGACAGTATTTTGTAATTTAAAAGAAATTACATTTATCTTAGCATGTAACTAGTTTTCGACAGTCAAATATGAACTTGGAAGATTATATGTCAGTGTAGAAGTTTTCCATACTGATGGTCGAAGAGTAAGGGGATTCTTAACATCTTACCAGACGCAATACAATTGACAATAGAATTAACCTTTTAACCGCGAACGTCGGATTCATCCGACAAAAAAAAAAACGCTCGTATTGCACATAACTTAAATATCCACATCCCTTTTTGGTTGTAGGTATTTATTTCAGATTTAATATCCCTCGCGCTGCGGGCACGACCACTGATATTAAGTCTCGCGGTGAAAGGGTTAAACGAAGACTCTATTTCTTTACTTACAGCTACCGAGGACCCGTAAGTGTTTAATAAATAAAGTTTCTGCGTATTCTAATAACATGTAAAAGTAATATCCGCATTGTACTTATCCGTGCATTCATTGCACTTTTCCTATCGTCCAATCGAATGCAAAGCTAATTAGTAGTCTAATATCCAGTGCCGCATTCTCGCCATCATTCCAAAAACTGTAGAGTAACATGCTATCGCGTGTCGCTAATTAATTTACTTAGTTCCTACTTTCCGATGTTAAAGGCATGTTTTAACAGGCTTCACAAATTGAGGATTTGTATTGGACCTGTATATGACCTTTTTACGATTTTCTGAGAAACAACTGGCCCCGAAGAAAAAAGTTTGCATTACCCAGCAGCTAGTTTTCTATGTATTGTATAGTGTTGCCCCTTGATAGTCCACTATCAATAGTCTATCGATAGACTATCGGTATTTTAAATAAAGCGGATACTATCGATCCTGATGACGAACAAACTATCAATACTATCGATATAGTAATGCTTTGCTAATACATTAATATCGATACTATCAATAGTATTGTAACAAATAATACAACAAACAATTATAGTAGTTCTAAAACGCAATACTGTCGATAGTCTCGATAGTTTTTTCGTCGCCAGGTCGCTAGGATCGATACCATCGATATGCCTATCTATAGTTTGGCATTTTTCGATTGAAACTATCGATTTTTCAGCAACACTAGTTTATGTTTAGTCTCATGGCTAATTGCAAAAATCTTAAATTCTCCTATAGTGCGTTTGTTTAGGTGCAAATTACAAATTAATTATTTATTTTATAAATTATGAATTACATTATTTATTTGAAATTTGCAAAGGTATTGATTTATAAAGTGTGTATTTCTATAAAAAGCCATGATGAGATTGTTTACATTCTTTAAATACCTAAACTAAGGACTGAAATATTACTAATCTGCACTATTTGTAATTCTAAACTTTCATAAATCATGCTTTCCCAAAGTTTAATCTTACAAACTTATTTATTTTATTTTTATTTGTGCCGAAAAAAGACTTACGGTGCATGAACGCTACTTGTATATTCTAAATCTTTGCGTATGAATGTACGGTACGCCTCAGAAATGGAGTCCCAATTTCTCATACTAATAGTGTGAGATATTGAGACATCATGTTTGAGGCGTATACCGTACATAAAACTTCAGTTCTTCCCGAATACAGAATGGTTTCCTAATTTTGTAACTCAATCAACTTTAGTAACAAAGATAAATGTAGCCTTTTAAATCCACTTTTATATAGAAAGCACCACGTTATTTTCTCTAAAGGTGTAAATTGACCACATAAACACGATAAACGCGAGATAAGTGGTCGCTCCTTACTCCGTGACCTCTAGAAAGCTATACCTACTCACTTTCTCGCTACTGCCTCTGATGTAACGTATGACAACATTGAAAACTATGATTGGAGTGTTAGTTATCGATCTACGCACCGGGAAGGTGGTACAAAATGATCCCCCTAAGGAAAAACAGCTGTAAAACGAGTGTATGAAGTATTTTCTTTAACTTAAATTATGTAAGAGTTAGCTATACAATTAAACTACAAATGCTGTAAGCGTGGAATCGCATTGGCCATTATAAACAATATTATTGAGTTTTTCGTGAAGGTCTACTTAAGGATCATTTTGTACACTCCTGTGTACAAAATGATCCCGGGGATCATTTAACCCCAATATTATAAATGCAAGCAAAATATTAAACATTCAATATAATTTTTTGTACTTTTATTCTAGATTCAGTCTTAGAAACAAATTTAAACAACTCTGTGTTAATATAATCAAACTTCTTAGCTCTCTTAAATCTCTAATATTGGTGTCTCGTAAATATTTTGACTCTTCTATCTTTATTTGTAATAGTGGTGGTGTTGGCCACTAACATACAGGACTACCAAGTTTACAGTTTGTAGAATGTTAACAATTTGAGCTTTTTATTTTTTGCCAACTCTAATTTGCATTTATGTATAAGTAATTTTTGCATACGCAAGTAATCGTGAAATATACCATATTTTTTTTATACGTCTTTTTCAATTGAAAAAAATATAGCAATGCAGAATAGTTTGTTAGATTAGAAGATAAATGTAATAATATGGTATGATAGTTTGATCGAGAAAGAAAATCAATAAGAAAGTGTGTAGTGATGTGGCCTTCGGCTATCGATTTCATCGATATTGACCGTCGAAAGTGACACTTTCTTTACTTGGATAGTCTGCGACATAACAAGTTAAGTGTATTGCATCGTAAAAGCGTTACTGTAACAATTAGTAACTCTTACGGAATTTATGAACTGCATATCATTTTCTCTTTCATACGTCGATAAAAATGTTATGGTACTGATATAAGATTTTTTATGCCTTCGAAATCGGGCATTTACTATATCGGTACGTATACTTAGGTAGTTAAGTAAACAATCATAGAATTAGTAGTCAATTTTTTTTTAAGTAAGGAGTGCTAATTGTAACTTTTTTTTTATTACCTATTTGATGGTATTTAAGTACTCGTATTTATATCGAGTCTTTATATCTTGTTTTATATTTATAATTCAAAGTTATATTTAGTTTGATATAATAGTTAAATAATTTATTTTCATCTCATCTATGCAAAACACGATGTTTTCATCCCAAAACATTTGGAGCTAAAGTTACTGGTCTCGGGACTAAAAAGTGAAAAAGAAAATCTCTAGGGAATAAAACCAATTTGAAAACTGAAAACGAGTGTAATCTATGTAGAATCAAAAATTAAGCAAAAAAGAAGAGGATTTTCGTTTTAAAATAAAAAATAATTGGCACGGACGTCGTTATTTGTAGGAACACATTTTATGTTCTTCGCTTCGGAAAAATAAATAAGTATAATTAAAAAGCGCAATTTTTCTATTTGATTCAAGTAATTACAGAAGTTTTAAGTTATTTGTATAGACATGTAATTATTTGTGAAAATGTGAATAGGTACTTTTTTGTAAGATTAAGTCGATATTGAATTGGTATCAAGTTTACTTCTAAAAAGATATGAAGGACCACGCAAACAAAGTTCTACTGTTCTTTATATTTGCTAGTTTTTCTTATAGATGGAGATGAAAAGTAGAGTGTGCTACTCGGGTACGGTACATAATATTTTTATCTCGGGCAATATACATAAATCCCTCGCTTCACTCAGAATTTCACGGTAGAATCACTCGCTACGCTCGTGATTCAACTGTAGAATCCTTTGTTTCGCTCTGGATTCAAAAGTAGCGCCCTCGCCTTCAAACTATTTAATTATCCCCTTGTAGAACAATCTACTATTATGTAAAGTCAACTTATTACTTATGTTTATGCATAAATGAAAAAGCTGTAACAGTTTTCTCTGTTAAAGATTTTAATAATGTTAAAATAATTTCGTAAAATCAAAACTGTTTCGCCACGGAGCCTTGACAGAATTAACCTCAAGTACTAAGATACTTATCGAAATATTTCGCACTATACGTATTTTAATCGCAAATTTTGTATTGTATTTATTTATCAATATAACGGTACATACGAGTATCATTGCAGGTTGACACCTAATGCGATAGTACATAAAATTAAGTTAATATATATAAAATGGAATAGTTTATTAGCTAGTAATTACTGTTTCTTAATTAATTCTGGTAGTTTTATGCCAAATAAGTAAAAACTTTGCATTATATATTCAGTTAGCCTTGACATTAAAAACTTGACCAGTAGAGTTGTTTTTTAATCTGGTAAGTAAGTAATTAAAACTTGTGTTTTTTTATTCTAAAGGTTTCTTAAAAAGGAGAAATTATACTTCTAGAGCATGATATTGAACATTGATCTGTGATATTGAACAGCTAACATGAGGAAGAAAATAAAAAAGAAATTTCTAATCTTTTAGATAAGATAAGATAATATTTTATTTGCAATAAATAGGGTGTACAGTACAGGTGTTTTAAAAAAATACAATTTGAAAAAGTAGCTTAAGCCTATTTAGCCATATTAAATAGCATGCAAATTAAAGTTTTCTAACGTATACATCATTAATTTATTCATGCATCGAATTCACAATCTTTAACATTACATTCTAAAAACTCCTTAATTGAATAAAACTTTCTTTTAAGATTATAAATCTAATTCATCATATAATCTAAGATTATAAATTTAAATCATGTCTGCGCAAATATAAATTTGCGCAGACATGATTTAAATTTATTTAACGGGAGCTCTTTTAGTGCATATGGCAATTTATTATAAATCTCTTTACACACGGCATAACAGTTATTTTTATATTTTTCACTTTTTGGCACTAGATTTAATACGAGTCTTCTTCTCGAGTCGAATTTCGTGGCGAAAGGATCAGCCAATCTGCGTTACCGACTAGACTGTCCTCGCAGATTGCCCAGGGTGCACCGGACGTACAGGGGGGCTCAGTACGTCACTCGGAGAGGCTCCTTTCATGCACTTGATTTCTAATATGGCTACTCGATCAGCAGATCAGTGAGATAGATAAGATTCATATTAATTTCATATTATGTATAATTTTCCTGGTTAATCCGTTCTTTTCCAGGCAATTTAATTTGATTCCGTTCTGACCTACACTACACCTGTAAGTACTTAATTAAGGCGGTGTAGATGTTTAAGCTTTTCTATGCAGTCTATTAAATTGTATGTCTAGGAATGTCTACTAAATATTGAACTGTCTGTGCATATATAAATGATTAGTAAGTTATCGAAATATAGGGAATATTTTTTAGTATACTTAAAAACTAAATACGCACCTGCTTCTCTGCTCCAAATCGTCAGTTAGTCAATCCTTTAGTCAAGTCACTGTCATGTCAACATGTCACACACTGTCAAGTCACATTGTCATACACTCTGTCATGTCACTGGTCAAGTCAGAAGGTGGTCACATGGCTGTATCAGTCTTACAAATAAAAAGTTAATTTAAAATTTGGAATGACTAGAATGCGTTCGGATTTTAAATTTTACGCGCGCGGGAATCAGTAAGCGTGCGTCCGCCATCGCGGCCGCGCGCAACTGTCGCGGGGAGAGCTGTGTTCGTAGAAATATTACCACTTCTTCTCGAAGATTTTTACACAAAGTAAAGAGAGTGGAAATGTTAAGCCACATGTAAAATTCGCTCCAGCCACATATATATCTTATTTTTTGACATTGCAGCATTGCCAATGTAATGTGCCGTTCCCGGGAATTTTGTAAACTTAGGAATATTGGGAGCATATCCGTAAATTTACAAAGGGAATATTCCAGTAAATTTGGAATATTTCCAGCGGCACATCTCGAATTGCCATTACTTGGTAAAGCCCATTTACACAGGACCAATTGTCACAACATTAACACCTAGTGATTTACTTTCTGTTCAGAAGCCCATAGGAGTGTCTTCGGCGCTCTTATGAAAAGGCCAGGCTATATATTTTGACAAAGGTATAGGGTTTCTAGAGAACTTAAGACTGGGATTCACGCAGAACGCTATACGCTACGTCAGGAGCTTGGCTCACAATCAGATCTGATAACTTTTTACAGTGCAAGCAATTACGTACCTTACCTACTCGTCTCGTTACTTTTCATGAAATGTGGATGGGATCAAGTTGACGTTGACACACGCGATAGTGTCTTATTATTTTACTTGATGTATAATAATAAGACCCCGTTATCTTGTCGCATTGACAATGCGTTCTTGTATGGATTGGTACTTTAATTTACAGACTATTAAAATAGAAAGACGGTATTTATTTGAACTTGAGTTATATTATACAACGTGGAAGGGACATACCCGTAATAAATCGAACCACGGGCTATACTAGATCACTATACTATCGTAAAATTAAAATAACAACAAAAAAATCGACATTCCCATACAAATTGCCGGGCGGCTGGACACTTTTACGGAAATTCAGAGTTTTTTTTTCGTTTTTTGTTAGTTATTTTAATTTTATTATACTGTAGTGATCTAGCATAGCCCGTGCTTCAATGTATTACGGGTATGTGTGTGTATGTAAAGATTATTAGCATTAACTCATAAATATGTGATAAAAATAATGGGATAAATAAAAACCACGGGTACAAAAATAAAAATACAGACGTTCATTCGTTTTGACTTGGTCACAATTTTCCCACAATAATTACAAAAAAAACAAAAACAAAGAGCGATGGAGCGCGCCATGCTCGGAATCACGCTGATGGACCGTGTACCAAACGTAGAGATTCGCCACAGAACTAAGGTCGAAGACTTAGGTAGACGGATCACGCGGTTGAAGTGGGAATGGGCAGGACACTTGGCTAGGAGAAAAGACAGCCGATGGACCAAAGCAGTAACCGAGTGGTGGTCGAGACAGGGGAACAGACCAGTAGGGAAACCACCGGCACGTTGGTCAGACGATATTGTAAGGTTGACGGGTAAGCAGTGGATGAGAATGGCACAGGACCGTGGGAAATGGCGCAAAAAAAGGGAGGCCTATGCCCAGCAGTGGGTTGATGTGGGCTGAAAATGGAAATTACAAAAAAAACTGTATACAATTCTACATTGTCTAATTTTGTAAAATTAAGAGTTTTGGTGAGTATAAGAAATTGATATCAATAAGTCGATAAATTAAATGTTTCAAACCCAACAAAATGTGACGCCTGTGTGCAAAACGGGGTCTAATAAAAAGACGGGTTGAGTTCACTTCTTTCTTAATTTTAATTTGTGACATTTCGCAATTAAAAAAGCTGTTGGCAAACACCGGGCGCCGCGAAGCGAGCAATGTTCGTTTGTGTATTAACCGATTGGATTCGGAACCGATCGATTTTGACTAAGGGTTGGTTGCTAAATGAGGTTAGCAATGACAGTAATGCTATTAGTTGCTGCATTCGGCTTTGGTAAATCGATTAGTGTGACACCATAAATATAATTGACGACCTCCGTGGCGTAGGGGTCACTATGCTAGTCCGCCACCCAGAGGTCCCGTGTTCGATTCCTGGTCAGGGTAAGTTGGAAAATGGCCCGTTTTCAAATTGTCCTGGGTCTTGGGTGTTTATCTATATATGTATTTGTTATAAAATATAGTATCGTTGAGTTAGTATCCCATAACACAAGTCTCGAACTTACTTTGGGGCTAGCTCAATCAGTGTTATAGAAAGAAGCGCTATGTTAAGTGCTTTTAGCTTCTAAAAGTTAAATTGGTTTTAATTTACATTTTATTCAGTATTGTTTCTATTTTTATTTGAAAATATTTCTTCTTCGTTTCTATTTTTCTTTAATTTTTTTATATATTTAACCTATTAAAGATTCATACATACTATCACTCTACGTCTATTTCCCACAGGCAGAGACTAAGGACCTCCACTTGCTACGATCCTGACAGACCTCTTTCGCTTCATCTACACTCATCACTCTCTTCATGCAGCCATTTATGAGTACTTCTGATTTAAATATCTTAGATCGAAATTGTTTTTAACCGACTTCCAAAAAGGTGGAAGTTATTTTTCGCGATCTTTTATTTTTTTTGTATGTTCACCTATTATTCGAATACGCCTTAACCAATTTGAAAAATTCTTTTTCTGTTTGAAAGGGTATACTTGTCACGTGGTTCCATATAAATTTTATAAAAATCGGTTGTGTAGTTTGGGGGTGAAGTTTTTTTTTTCACACTGATTGAGCTAGCCCCAAAGTAAGTTCGAGACTTGTGTTATGGGATACTAACTCAACGATACTATATTTTATAACAAATACATATATAGATAAACATCCAAGACCTTGCCCTGACCGGGGAACGAACCCGGCACCTCTGGGTGGCGGACTAGCATGATGACCACTACGCCATGGAGGTCATCAAGTTGGTTTTTAGTTTTGAAAAATGATTTAAGAAATTAATTTACAAAGCAAAGTTTTACTCGTAAAATATTGCACGCCAGTGAAGAGACACCACGATGATTTCAATATCTGTCTGTCTGTCCAAATAAAATTACAACTGGCGGTGTCACGACCGCTGTTTGCAACTCTGTTGTTTCCGAATTACTTCTATATTTATTTCTTTACGCAAAATTACGCTGACTGTTGAGGCGGAACGTTGCGTCTCACCGATTACATTTGATTTATACAATAGGTGATTTGTAATGTTATTATATTAAGATTATGGTTATTCAATAACTGTTTGCCTCGGTTTGCTGTTACAGTACTAGAAATGTGAATTCATAAAACCTTGTTCAACAATATATTTGGCTGGGCAAACCCTTGCCAGATATTGTATGTGTCGAAGACCTCCTTGGCGTTTGACGACACACTACTAATGGTCAACACACTAGACCGCCAATCTGGAGGTTCTGGGTTCGATCCCCAGCCAAGGCAAGTTGGAAAATCGTCTTTTTCAAATTGTCCTGTGTTTTGGGTGTTTATCTATATATGTATTTATCATAAAATATAGTATCGTTAGGTTAGCATCCAATAACACAAGCTTAAGCTTACTTTGGGGCTAGCTCAATCTGTGTGATTTGTCCGTATATATTTATATTTATTTATTTATTTATATCTGAAATAAGAAATGATTAAAAAAAAATACACGACAGAAACATACTTACTTACCCTGTAGGCCTTTTAGAATAAGCCTTAAATAAATCTCAAGACTTTAGATAATTTTACGCTTTTGGAAATAAATATGTATTTTTTTAGACCTTCTTCTAGACTTTCTTTGCAGGATTATGAAAATCTATGGAATTTACGAATAGTGCGTGTGAGGATGCCTTATCGTTGTTAAGTAAATGTTGACACATGCCTTCGCTGTTGACAAACAAGTTTCAACAAAGGGAAAACTACTATTGTATATTCTACAAGAGCCGTTACTTTCTTCTGAGATGTTATTGTTCGCGGTTATGGAGTAGTATGAGCAATAATTGTCTGATAATCTTTAAGAGAAAATGCTATATATTTTTAATGTAGACTTTATAATAATAAATATATAGGGACAAATTACACAATTGAGCTAGCCCCAAAGTAAGTTCAAGACTTGTGTTATGGGATACTAACTCAACGATACTATATTTTATAACAAAAACATATATAGATAAACATCCAATACCCAGGACAATTTGAAAAAGGCCATTATCCAACTTGCCCTGACCGGGGATCGAACCCGGAACCTCTGGGTGGGCGACTAGTATGGTGACCACTACGCCACGGAGGTCGTCAAACGGAGTCTTTATTGTAGACTTTTTAACATATGATACTCAAAGCGTAGTGTATTCTTTTGTGTGTATGTGTGTGTTTTTATGTCCTATTTTATTTATTTATTTCAAACATACTGTTGTGTTGTGTATGTTGTTATAGATTGTTTTAATAGCTTAGCCTTCTATTGTCACGTATTGTATTCCAGTAATTCACATTTTTATTCGAGAGCGCGTTGATATCTTTTGTTCTACTCACATTTTGAAACAAAATAACTGAGTAGAATAAAAATGTGATGTTTTAGTAACGGTATTGTATAGGACAAGACTAGTTACCCCTTTTTCTAAATATTTCGATGTTGAGGAAGGTTTATTTTGTATTTTTATGGAGTGCCTAAGAATTTTTACCCAAGATTGTTCTATACACAATATCTCGGAAGAAAATGCGCGAAAAGCTATCGTAGGAAGCGGTTCCCACCGCGCCATATTTGGTGGCGTAACCGTTTCGTCACCAGGAACCAATCGATGCCGTGCTCTGTTACCTAACTGTCGAAAATCTGGAAATTAGGTGCTCTATTGCCAATGATACTCTTCGAGCGAATGAGCCGAGTTCTGTACTGTCCGATTGTTGTCAGTATTCATATTCAGATGCCTTTAGATATCTCGAAAAATCTGACACCACTGCTAGCTAAAGTGGAAGAAAAAGAAGCAGTTTCACCGCAGTCGTGTCAAATGCAATTAAACTGCATCTAAACTGCAATTTGACAGTGCAGTAAGTCTGTCAAGAACCTATAACGTTCTTTCTTTTAAACCTGCAGAGGTCAAAATATCTATCTACATTATGTAGTGTAGTGTAGTGGAGTACAAATTTTATTTTTTCTCTCTCGTCCGCCAGCCGTCTTAATTCGCTGTACGACACAACATTCACCTTCTTTCTCCTTTATTTGCTTCAAGTAGCTGCCTGGGTCTTCCTGTTCCTCTTTTTCCTTCTATATCCCTTTCAATGATGTTATTTTATAAAATCTTCGTGTCGTATCAGTTCACCTAACATCTTTCCTCGTCTATTCTATATACCTATATAATTTGGTAAAAATATATGGCTCCACATATTGTTAAGTGAAATCTTTCGTCAGAATAATAGCAATTAGTGATATTATGGCCTCGGGTTCAGAGGTGAACCTGTACGCTTTATCAGTGAAAGTGTTTTCGAGTCAAAAGAATTTTGTGCGTTTATGCCACTATGCTAATTTGTTGCGCAACTGCCGAAATACGCCTTTTTAGGGTTCCAGAGTATGAAAAGGGAACCCTTATGATGTGGTAAAAAAAAATAACGTTACTAGTATGCCTGCGTTATTATTGTTTTATAAAATAAATAAACTCATCTAGGTAAGTTGTAAAAATTAATTTTAATAGATTATAAATAAGTAATTTATTTCTGATTTTTATTGTTTATTCTTTAATTTTATTTCCATAATTGTGGTTTAATAATATAATTCATATTAAGTACTGTATATGAATGAATAAAATATACTTATGCCGGTATTAGCAGAACATAATATGTATTTTTTTCTGGAAAATACGTAGATAATGATCATTATCATCATCATTTCAGCCGCATAACGTCCACTGCTGGACATAGGCCTCTCCCAAGGATTTCCAAAATGACTGACCTAGAGCGGCCTGCATCCAGCGCCTTCCAGCGAACTTGCTAAGGTCGTCTGACCACCTTGCTACGCTTCGCTGGTCTGTACATGTCGCCATTCGAGAACCTTTCTGCCCCATTGGCCATCGGTTCGTCGTCCTTATTCAACTGCGACTTCAGCGAGCTAATCCGCTGGGCTATACGAGTATCAGTGACTTTTGTTCTCCTACGAATTTTCTCATTTCTGATTCGATCATGTAGAGAAACACCGAGCATAGTCCTCTCCATAGCGCGTTGTGCGACTTCTTATATACGTAACCAAAGTAAGATATATACCTATATAATAGATAATAATGGTAAATATTTTTCTAAAAATATGTGTTACTCACAATTTATAAAATCTGTACAATAGATACTCAAAATTTTCAGTGCCAACATAATACCATTCATATAAATTTAAAAACTAATTAATACTTATTTATGAATTTAAGTATATATATTTTCTAATGTAAGAAACATTCGTTTAAAATCTATAATTATAATACGGAACCCTCGGTTAGCGAGGTTTCACTTACCAAGTTTTTGTCTGTCAGCCACAGGGATCAGGTTTGTAGAAAGTTTCCAGTCAAAACTACTTTCGCGATTTATGGTATGAAGGGTGTAATATAGTGCAGTAGGGACACATAGGTACATACTATGGGATCCTCTCATTTCCCATAAGTATATAAATCATAATATGGTTTGTCATAAGGACTTTGTCATAACATTTTTATTGTAATAATTGTTTCACATAATGTTTATTGTAATAATGGTTCTGTAGTTTATAATTCTGATTTTATTCATAAAATGGTTTCTCATAATAGCTTTATTATTGTATTTTGTTCATAACATTCATGTAGACATATACATCTTATTCTTCCTTCCCTTACTTTTTTATATATAGGGATCTTATCCCATAAGTGGGGTTAGCCAAAATATATTATACATAATTTTTACTTTTACAATGTTTTATCCGTCCGGGCATTGTTGTACCAGCCAAATAGATGTTAAGTAAGTAAGCCAAATAGTGTATTGCTCTTTGGCGGGAAATCATGAACTTGGCGCCTTCGCTGTCGCCGCCATTTGTAACCGCCATGTTGTATTTTTGATTAACGGTTGAGAAATTCGATGGACATTTGAATGAAGTTTATTAACCTGTTATTAACCTACAAATACACAATACGTGACTAGAAATCTTAATATTCAGTACAGAATGAGTTTCAATTCGATGTGGCTTAATTATTATTGATTTTGTTTGCAAAGTTGAAGTGAGATACACAATAGGGATGTGGACTAAACATTTTTTTTTTGCTCATTAGATACATTAATAAAAAGTATGGTATAAGTATTTTTTTTCTCTGATTAGCAAATAATGCCGTAGATACAGCGCATTTTAATTCCGTGTGACGTCACGATCAGCCACGATTTTTAGCTAAAGGGGACGTAAATCACCCCCACTCTGAAACTTTAAAGCGCTGTTGTCTTTGTGAATTTTTACGACTTTGCTAAACGAAAAAATATGGGTCCTTTGTTTTTGGATGATCTAGTTGAAGAACTAAAAAAAATAATATATTTTTTATCCAGTCCATATCCCTATTAAGCTACCTAATCAAAATTCTAAGAGGAACAGCTATGAATTTTGCGATTTCAGAGTTTAGAGTATCGAGAAAATGCTGCAGTGCAGTTTTTTACCGCTTCTTCTGCTCGTGCGCTCATGCAGGACTGAATTTGTTTCTATGGATTGAACTTTAAAATAGTTCCAATAAATGTTATTAAACGTTTTATATACAGACAGGTACTCAGAAAAAAAGAAGTTTGAAAAGTAAGTATGTATCAAGTAAGAAAAATGGTATCTACTTAAAGAGAAGAGATCGCTTTAAGTGATAAGACCTCACATTGCACTCATTTCTTGTTAAATTATTTCTTTTGTAGTACAATAAAGAGTTATCTATCTATCTACTTAAACCATTTAATATTACTACCGGAAGGAAACTACCTACTTAAGTATTAAAAAAAAAAATTAAGCATTTTTACTTATGTTTTCGTAATGTCAAGGTCTTCCATTAGCCAAATATATGGATAGTAAATTTCAATCTAGCCGATAGATCTTAACTAAAATAGTAATCTTGATACATCTCTGTGAACTTTGAAATGTCAGAATGACGAATTTGCACATGATGGCTTTAATGATGTTGTTATTTTTCATGCACATATAAATCATTAATCATGTTCGATTTAGCTATGTTTATTACGAGATATACAATCAGCAGCAAAAACAAAAAGCATTTAAAAATTTGAAAACGCTTTTATTTGGTGATATATTTTGCCGCTGACTGTACACAAAAATAAACTGAAAAAAAAAAATTAAGAGGATTCATTTATTCGAATATTTAACAATACAGAAGAAATCAATTTTACGATGATTTATTTTCAAGTTTGAGGATTTAATTTTATAACTGATTTTAGACTTTCGCGGTCGCAATGACTTTTATTATCTTTAAGAGAATTCAATAAAATCCCGTGATATTCATTCAATTAAAATTCAAATATATCTTTATTATCATATTTATAATATCTCTTTATAATCGTCACTTTGTTTTGTTGCACTACTGTTCCAGCTAAGTTTACTGCCGCTTCAAGCAGTAACAAACTAAACTGCAGCATTTTCTCCAAGGACTCACAATAAAATTAATATTTAAAGTTGATATTATATCATTAAATGTTACACAGTTAAATATATCCTAAGACCATATTTTTTTTTATAAATGAAAATTACTTAAATCCATCAGACTAAATATAATTAAAGATTCAGTCTTCTTTCTAAATATAATGTTATACAATTCCACAGCCATATAAATAGTATATTTAAAAACTTCCTTGTCCCCAGGCATCCACCGTCATGTAATCATATCGATATGGCAGTGAAAGTTTTCCGATCTCGAAAACCACTCGGGCGCAGTAACATAGTATACTATATTATATGACAGAGGAAAGTGCGTCGTTTGTTCACGATGTCTGTCTCATTATGTTATGCAACGGAAATGCAGATATCTGATGGTTGATGACATCTGACGTGTTCGTATTTTATTTATTTAGAGAAACAAACAGGCTTAAATACACATAGGCTTATGATTTATAAATTTCACATCGCCAAAAAAATCTACTATTCGCTTATACCTATACGTTGAAAGTTTAATTAATGAATCTAACAAAAAGCCACTTGTAACTGTTGCTTACTTTTTAACAATATTAATGTTACCTATAACGTTCTTATAATAAAACTGTAGTTACACTGAGAAAAGAGAAGGGTTGCTTGTAGCAAAATTTTTTGCTACACGTTTCCTAAATCGAGTGACTGCTGAACTTATAGCTACTAGAGTAAGTAGTAGTTAAAGTGTGATTTTATTAAGTTGTGGTTTGAGACATGTAACTCAATGGTTCTGCTAATAAAAACAAAAGTGTGGTATCAACTAATCAAATCGCATATAGCAAAACTGTCTCAGCTATTTTTTTTTCTCAGTGTAACGTCCAATTTATTCTTACAAATAGAGAAAGATAATTTCATTCAAACATTTAACAATCTTCAAAATTTACCAAATTTTTCATGAAATATGTATATCGACGTGATTATATGCCCTATCATTATTGTCACAAGCTCTACTCGTGACAAATAAATGATACAATAAAATTAAAAAATAGACGTTGGCGAGTGTTGGGTTTGAACCGGGAACATAGCCAATCTCAGGCATACGCTCTCCCAACAGAGCTATTGATGAGATAGCCGAACTTGTGAAATTTCCTTTTAGTTTAATTCGGAATGGAAAAAAGTGACAGAAAAATCTTACACTTTTTTTCGCCTGAACGCGCCCTAATGCATTCACAGAAAAATATGGAGTGGTATAATTCTAAACAGGACACTACACGGCTTCCATAATATATGTATATTATTTCGAAAATACGCTCTAATAAATTTTCCAGAAGTAAAAACCGACTGAATCACCAAATTACACTACCGATTTTGATAAAACTTGTTTGTTTGTTATAACTTTATTGTACCAAAAAACAAAATAAAGCCCAAAAAATCGATAGAGCAAATATACAATGTCGGACACCTATATACCTAGGGATCTCTTCCAGTCAACCTGCGATAAATTAAGAGGATATTTACTCAATGAAAAAGGTAGAAGTAAGTACGTACTAGATATTTCAAAAGATTATAAGTACATAAAACTTCTATAGGAGCACCTGTAGTATACTGACGTATATGAAGTAACTCGTGCAAACAAAAAAGACTTTTTAAATCGGTTTATGTGTGTTGACTGATTACTCGAAATAATCAGTGAACGTACGTAAACAAAACAAAAGATTCTGACCAACTGATAGTCTCCTCCTTATTTGAAGTCGGTTAAAAATATAAATTAGTAAAATATAGAAACTAAGATATCATGCTAGCGTTTCATCTTGATATTCTCATCAAATAATTCTAATGTATGCACATTCAAAACGTCTGTGGCCTCGAATGGAGCCGGTGAGTTTATGCCAAGGATGGTGACAGACAGATATGTAGACGGAGCTAAACTAGATGGATCTTCAATTCCGGTTCTTATAAAATAAATAGGCCAGGTGCGAGCCGGATTCGTGCACGAAGGGTTCCGTATATATCTACGAAAATCACGTTTCTTGTATGGAAGTCAAGAATCACTTAATAAATATTTATTTTATTTTGTTTTTGGTATTTGTTGTTATAGCGGCAATAGAAATACATCATCTGTGAAAATTTCAACTTGTCTAGCTTTCACGGTTCCTGAGATAGAGCCTAGTGACAGACGGACAGCGGAGACCTAGTAATAGGGGTCCCGTTTTTACCCTTTTCAAAAGTCAAAAGCCAAAAATCATTTATTCATCTTTGGATATTTATATCACTTGATAATTGTCATTTCTTTTTTCTTTCGATTTCTTAATAGTTAGTTGTTGACGTCAGATCATTTACTCACAACTAAGTTTACTGCCGCCTCCAAAGCGCAAGTACAGAAGAAGCGGTAACAAACTGTACTGCAGCATTTTCTCCAAAAACGTCAACCTTACAATTATACTGATATTAAAATTAGATGTGTGGACTGAGAATACATTGCTTTGGGTACGAAACCCTAAAAAAATAGAGTGACATTATTATGGACTGCACTAGATGAGTCATTGAAGTGTCTTGTCTTGTCGTGATTTATGGCGTCAGATTCAAGTATGTGATATAAGAGACGTATCACAATATATTCACGGATTTATTTTGTTTTAATTTTTGGAATCGTGTAAAAAGTAAATAAATAAATATAAATATAAGTATATACAAATAAATATAAATATATATATAGGGACAAATAACACTGACTGAGCTAGCCCCAAAGTTAGTTGGAAACTTGTGTTATGGGATACTAACTCAACGATACTATATTTTATAACAAATACATATATAGATAAACACCCAAGACCCAGGACAATTTGAAAAAGGCCATTTTCCAACTTGCCCTGACCGGGGATCGAACCCAGGACCTCTGGGTGACGGACTAGCATGGTGACCACTACGCCAATACTTACTTGATTTCAGGCTATAATGTCGTTAAATCAACAATCTTAGACTAGATTTTTAAGAGGACGTTATATCCGAATGTCCTTCCCGGGGTCGCAAACAATATCCATACCAAATATTATCTGAATCGGTTTACTGGTTGGAGCGCGAAGAGGTAACAGATGTACAGACAGACAGAAAGAGTTACTTTCTCATTTTTATATTAGCAAGAAGTAAGAAGCCCTTCTGGCGAGTAGGCGACCAATACTGTGAAAATTAGTTTCTTTCGGCGTTTCTTCTCAGCAGTGGTCGTTACGAAGCGCTGGTATCGGTAGCTTTTCTTTAAAAATAAATTAAATTTTAATATACTTTACACGTAACATAAATTATACTTATTGACGTGTAAAAGTGTCTGTAAAGGTCTAATTACTGAATAAACATTTGAATCTTTGAATCTTTGAGAAGTAAGGAATTTATTACTAGCTGGTATAAAAAGCTAAAATTTGACATTTTCTAAATTTAAGCAATATTTTCTTGGGATAAAAACTGTGCCCTTCTCCTGGTCTCAGTCTATCTTCATACCAAATTTCATCTAAAACGGTTTACTGGCTGAAGCGTGAAGAGGTAACAGATAAACAGACAGGCAGAGTTAGTGTCGCATTTATATTATTAGCAAGGAGTAAGGATAATGATTTTATTAGTATCTGGTTTACCAAAGCTAAAATTTAACATTTTCCATATATAAGCAATATTTTCTTGGGATAAAATCTGTGCCCTTCTCCGGGTCTCAATCTATCTTCATACCAAATTTCATCTAAAACGGTTTACTGGCTGAAGCGCGATGAGGGTAACAGATAGACAGATAAACAGATTAACTTACGCATTTATATCATTAGCAAGGAGTATGGATAAGGATTTTGTTACTAGCTGGTTTACCAAAGCTAAAATGTAACATTTTCTAAACAGTAATAAACAACCATTTTATGTAAATAAGTAATTAAAAAAAAAACCTTGAAGAAGGCCGATGTCCAGCAGTCGACCTCCTGCCGTTGCAATGAAGAATATATATTACTATAAACAATATAAATTATTCAATATCTTATAGTTAATAACAAATTCTTACTTATTTAATTGAAATTTATGTTTGTGAATAATTGAAGCAATTGTTTCTTCTTATAAACAATATTAATCTAAATGATTTCAATTGGTGATGCGGCTTGTAACCCACCACTATCTCATTTTTCCATCTTCACGCGCACCACCACGCTAAGTGACGCCTAGGGTCGTGCAGCGATCTGTCTATTTGGTACGTGATAATGTATAAAGTATAAACAATGAAATGGATTTTTTAAACCATAATATTTTATGTAACAATTGTAAGAATGATCAAAAAATGCGACTGGCCCAGTTACGATGAGACGTCATCGAGCCTTTTTTTGGCATACTTATGCAACGTTGCATACAATACTTTTTACGACTACATATATTTATTTAATAAAATACAAAAATGTACAAAGAAAAATATGAAAATGTATAATATTTTTTTATTTTTATTTAACGTCTTCCTAGTGACTATGTTTAATAACAGTTTTTCTTATGTTGGCAGTATGGTAGATCTAAAGAAAAAAGGTCTATGGCTAGTCGTAGTAAAAAAAATTGTAGGTCTATGATTAGGCGTATCTTTTTGGCGAAATTACGTCACATGTGCTGTTATGGGGAATAGACTACAGACTTTTCTCTGAAATAATAAATTATCAATGTTCTTATATTAATCATCAGTATATTCAATAATTGTTCATATTCAGCGTTACAGCGTCATAATCTTCAATAATTGCTTCAAATAAGAGAATACGAGTAATAGTAGGGATGATTTGGAGCAGCTCTCACCTTCTACACTGCCTATAGTATCCGTGACTATTTAAAAGACAGATAACAGCACAGGAGTAGAAAATAGTATTTTATGCAACAGTTGTATAAGAAGGTTCATAAAATGCTAGTGGCGCAGGTTACGATGCGAGCCTTGGCGAGCATCGTAAGAAGTCGCCATCGAGCATTTTTTGACATACTTATACAACGTTGCATACAATACTTTTTCTACGACTACATTTACTAAAATAAATCCAAAAATAAACAAAGAAAAGTATGAAATACTGCCATGTGTTTGCTAGATAATAGGTATCTATGGAAGACTTGATTTTTTTTATTGACGTCTTCCTAGTGACCAAAAGTGCCATTTTTGAAACATGGAGTCACTTAAACGAATGTTTTTCATACAAAAAACCGTTTGTTCAGTGACTCCACGTTTAAAAATTGGCACCATATGTTAAAATAACGATTTTATTATGTTGGCAGTAAGGTAGATCTAAAGAAAAAAAGTTATAGGTCTATGGCTAGGAGTATCGTTTTGGCGAAATAACGACACATGTGCCATTATATTAGAATTAGACTATAGACTTTTCTGAAATCATATAATCTAAATTCTTATATTGAAAAAATAAATAAATATATAGGAACATTTATAACACTGATTGAGCTCGCCCCAAAGTAAGTTCGAGACTTCTGTTATGGGATACTAACTCAACGATACTATATTTTATAACAAATACATATATATTATAGATAAACATCCAAGACCCAGGAAAATTTGAAAAAGGCCATTTTCCAACTTGCCCTGACCGGGGATCGAACCCGGGACCTCCGGGTGGCGGACTAGCACGGTGACCAATTCGTCAAAAATATTAGTGTTCGGGACCATTTAATAGATAGATAACAGTACAGGAGTAGAAAAAATACATTAGTTATCGGCTAGAGCTAACAAGCCAGAAAGCAATAATAAACTATACAATAGAACCGACCATAATGTACGATTTGATGACCATAATTCACGCGTTCCGTCAGTGAAAGTGATTGCGCACTATTATTGTAGTCGTACGGTGGCGGTCTGTCCACTACCAGTGCTCCAGGGTGAACGTAAAAAGGGGCCTATAATTCTGCCTAAATCTAACCTGCGAGAAAAAAGCAATAAATAGATAAGTTTGAATTTAATTAAAAAAGAAGTAAGTAATTTTAAAAAGTTTTTTTTCCAACGCTGATTTTGACTTGAGTACACATAGTACAACTTATTAGGAATCTGTAACACCGCCTCGCTAGACATAAAGAAACTGTTGTACCGCCCTTTACTTGACTGAGCTGCACATGTTTTTAAAAAAAGATTTATTGTTATGCTTATTTGTATTTCTTTCAGCGGATTGTTTTATGGGTGTATTAGAAGAAATTAATGAAAAAAAAATATGAACATGAAATATATCACTGGTAGATATTAGTTGGCGAAATACGGCCACTTTTGGCAAATGTGCGAAGAAAAGCTTCACGTTCTCACTTTAAACTGTAAACAGTAGTTCATAAAATAGTTTGAAGGGTTACCTAGGGCATGATGAGACCAAATTTTTAAATGAAATTCCTTTTTCGTTCAAATAATTTATTTCAAATGGAGGCAACACTGGGCGCCGAAAAACAATGATGTATTTCCTTAATAACAATGCATGAAATAAAAATCCTATTAAATGGCATAGAAGAAGCAAATAATAATCTTATCTACTTATAATATAGAGCTGCTTATAATTTCCTAAGTAAACTAAATACTAATTGTGTGCTTGCTTACTGAATATACATAGTTATATTTATGATATATGTTCTTTCCAGCAGTGATCGTATACTTTGTAGGTTTTTCACACTATTATTTTTTTTTGACCTTGGCTTTTGCGCCTGGCCCTTCCTAAGCCTATATGTCCCTTATGTCTCCTAGCCCAGGGCCATGGTTCATGTACGCCGGACCCTAGCGCCGCCACGGCTACAACAACGAGCTAAGCATAACAATATGATTAATACAGAAGTGAGGACATAATATAATGTGTATTGTTATGAAACAATGAAACAAGAAAGATTTGGTTTTTTCATGTTATTATGTTTATTGATTTGATCATAGTACTGAGTATACAATGCCAGAGTATCAAATTATCTTCACTTTTGTGGTAACATAAAAAAAATGTCTATTTTTTGCATTACAATTATTGCAAGAAAAAAAATTTCTTATATATCTTGCTCAAAAAAATATTTTAAACTTTAAGTTGATACTAAGGTGTCACATTGAAATTATTATATATATATATATATATATATATATATATATATACAGTCGAACATATAACCTCCTCCTGTTCTAAAGTCGGTTAAAAAGGTCAAATTGAGGATAAACACCAAAACTTAGAAAAATAAATATTAATGTGTTCCGCATAACTGTATAAAATTGAATCAAATTTGTTTTGGGGGGATTTAGATCATAATTTATATATTATACTAATTTATTTGACTTTTAACGCGTTTTAAATACCTCAATTACATAATTTTACGACCTAATAAGCTCATGACAAACTATAATGCAAATATAACATTTTATACGAATGAGAACATCAAGTGACGATTCAATTAAGGTCAAATAAAAAGTTTATTTGATCAAAGAGTTAATACCTACAAACAACTTATTATGTATCTGTATATAAATTATTACTACCTTATGTCTACAATAATGTTTGTAAACCAAAAATATAAGTAAGCTGTAAATGGGTTCGATCCCCGGTCAGGGCAAGTTGGAAAATGGCCTTTTTCAAATTGTCCTGGGTCTTGGGTGTTTATCTGTATATGTATTTGTTATAAAATATAGTATCGTTGAGTTAGTATCCCATAACACAAGTCTCGAACTTACTTTGGGGCTAGCTCAATCAGTGTTATTTGTCCCTATATATTTATTTAATATTTATTTATGTAATGTTTTTGCAAATACTAAAAAAACTATTTTTGTTAATGCTACCAAGGTTTTTCTTTTCTGTCCACGTTACTTATCTTGTTTAATATTAGTAAACAATGTACTCCAACTAACAATAGGGGTGACGACATGGTTAGCAAAAATTGCAATTAGTCCATCTTTTAGATTATCCAAAAATATGTATATTTCAGTTTGCCAAAAAACTAAAAAAATCTCATAGTTACGAAACATTAAAGTTCCAGAGTGGGGCTTGCGACGTCACCTCTATGTAAAAATCGTACGTAGCCGTGACGTCATGCGAAATTTCAATGCGCTGTATCTTTGTCATTTCTTGTTTCTCAGAGAAAAGAAAAAATACGTGTCAAATATTTTTCAATATTCTAAACGATGGGCTTAACATATTTTTCCATTCGTCATGCCTATTAAACTACTACTTTCTTGCTCATCTCAGGTTTCACGACAGGTTTACACAAACCAGCGACCATTGGAGACCAAAATAGATGCCCACATAATAAACGAGTTACCTTGCATGTGGAGAAACTGCACGGCAGGGAGAAAGCAAAACCTGAAGGTGAGCAAAGTGGTTCGAAGAGATGGGTCAGTGAGGCACTGAAACTATGCGTACGTAAAAGAATTTTACAAGCTTTTATTTAACTTGCATTGTATTTTGTATGTATGTTTGTTTAGGTCAATTCTTGCAACACAGTTTTCAACCAGTTAGCTACAACCGATTGAGCTGAAATTTTGCATACTTCATTTCGCATTTTGCAAGTCAGATGACAATACTATGAAGTCAATGAGCTGTTCTGATGATGGAATAGGGAGATATTCAACAGAACTCACTTCTAAAACAACATAACCTCATTGAGCTGATCTTTTGACTTGCCTTGACGATCACGGAGACATAAGGTGGCCGATGGAACTGATGGAACTAAATAATAAAAAGACGTAACGCCATCGAGTTTGATCTTATTGCATTTGCCTTCTTAAGTCCTCACTATAAAAAAATGTTACAAAAATGATTTTCATTTCAAAAAAAAAAATTAAAGATCATATCATTAAAAAAATTTACACAACTTTTACTTAACAAGTTTTAATCGTCGATTTTTTTTACCTCCCATACAAATCAGCGCTCAGCTGAACGGATTTTCTATAAGGCTTGCTTCACACATAAGCGGGCCGGCACTGACGGTTCGGCAGTATTTGTCGAACAACAAAGCTTACCCGAAGCAGCCACTACATAACATTCGGCTAATGAAATTACATACAAAATAGAAAAACTATGAGTAATCATTTCGTAAAATCAAAACATATAAAATAAAACCTAATTAACTTTATAATATTTCCATAATGCTTATGTTTAAATATTTATGATCCCAAAAAAAAAACTAAAGTTCCGTCCATCCCTTTCCCGCAAACGGCCAGTGTAATAATGTAGAAAAGGATGGAGGGAACTCAGGGTATAATGTTCGGGAACGGCTTAAGCATTCTTGATTGTTTTTAATGACTTTGCGTTCGGCTTCATTGTGGCATGGACAGTTGTGCCGAGCGGGTAGTTCCTTAGAGTCTGATTGGCACAATTCGGTTCTCAATACATACAAGAAATCCTTCATTGCCAAAATCAGACCAGCATAATTCGACAGTTGCCAAGCTGAATGATTATGTGCGGCAGTTGAGCGGTTTGTGATTTTCGAACATTTTTCTACCTACATATATTCGATTTTACCATCCGGCTGTGCCGATGAATACCTGCCCGAATAAGTGTGTAGCAAGCCTAAGAGGACGAACATTTTTTCTTTTACAACAAGACCCAAATTAGTCCGTCTATCCAAGTATGTATGTTATGTAAGTATGTATGTTTAATATACAATGAAACGCATGAATATGTGGAAGTAGCGTCATAAATGCAGCAACGAACGCGGCGCAGTGAAACCATATTTACAGCGAAAGCTGGTAAAAGCTCTGCAGTTTCTAGCTGCAATCAAGTGAGAGTACTTATTGTGCAGCTGTACATGCACTGTGTATAGAGATATAGGTGTATATTACATGTTTGCACTTTCTACGCTGTGATCATGGCTGTGAATGCAGACTTGTACATTTTAATTGAAAAATAAGATTTTTTCTATAACCTATTCCATCCCACTGCTGAGCAAAGGTCTCTCCCTTTCATCTTTCTTTGTCATTTGTCATTGCCGACCAACGATGCTGAAAAGCATCTGGTGGCGCCATCTTTTTTCGGCCTTCCCCTGCGACGACGTCCATCCTCCGGTATGCAAGAAGTTACTTTAGTCGTCCACTTCTCGGGAGTTATAAATTTGTTAAATAAGTAAATGTTCAGTTTATTTTTTAAACAGTACCTACTCAACTGACCACTGCGTCGTGGATTCGATAGGGTAATCACAGCGCGCCTAGAAAGTGTAATTATGTGTACTTATAATTGTCGAAAGTGTCTCGGGTGGGAAATTAACGTCGAAAGCGAGGAATGACAGTAAACGCGAAAGGTCATGCAACCGGGCAGGCTTCTGTATGCTTGGTTTTGCTACAATAAAGACACGTTAAAAAAAATAATTTTATCTGGCAGTTAATTACAGTAAATGTTGGTACGGTGGCATGGTGGCTTTTGCAAGTTAAGTGGCATTAAAAATTCTCAAGCTCCTCCGTGCTTCGGAAGGCACGTTTAAGTCATTGGATCCGACTGTCATTATTGTATGGCAGTCGTCAAGCTACGTCTGATGCCTTTAGATACTTGTAGATTAAAAAATCTGACATCAGTTGAACACTAGCACACCTGAAAAATAAATAAACAAATATGTTTATACTGTTGTTAAAATGTTCTTGAACATTGTTATAGTAGATAGTACTCTTACAGTAATAAATAATTTATTAAAAAAAGACAAACAAATCTTAATGAGATACTTACACTGTAAAAAAATCGTCTACTGTTGAAACCCTTGATTATTACGAATTTTTCGGAGTCCAATGCTGTCCCCATTTGAAATAAATTATTTGAAAGGAAACGGAGATGTCATTCAAAATTTTGTCTTCATCAAGCCCTAGGTAACCATTCAAACTATTTTGTGAACTACTGTTTACAGTTTAAAGTGAGAACGTAAAGCTTTTCTCCGCATATTAGCCAAAAGTGGCCGTTTTTAAGAAGAGCTTCACGTTCTCACTTTAAACGATAAACAGTAGTTCACAAAACGGGGATACATGAATTTTTCGGGGTCCAGTTTTTGCCGGCATTGAGGCCTGTCTTTAGATATGGCCAAATTCTGAACCAAAAAAATTGAAATGATATATTTACCACTGAAAGTGTAAGATTGTCCGGCATCCTATCATACCTAGCCGCGTCGCTGCCACCGGTGTCTTCTTCTCTTTCTCTCTCATCTCAGAGTTTTCCCAGTTGCGTCCTCAGCTGCAATGACAAGGTCTGCGATATCGGGATTTTCATGCTCACTAAAATGTCCAATCTGGTGGTGGCGTCGCTGGTCGGGTCGTTAGATTCCCTCTAATATGGTTGAGTTTATCGATGGCTGATGGCTGATGGATGGGGCGTCAACTCGTGAACGGGTGCTGCCGGGAGGGACTGGTCAGTTTGGCTTCGCTTTTTTTGACTACTTAATATTTTTATTACGCAATTTATGTTTGTTTACTCGTTCGCAAGCATTACATGTTAAATACGAGGGTGCGTTTTTAAGTTCGCGGAATGAGAGGGTTGGAGGGGGGTGATTAGGCTCATTAGGACCGTAACGCGTTCAGTGACTCATAATTAGTATAAATACGAGGTTTCATTGTTATCAGACAATTAGTCTTTGAGCTATCGTCAACCAAGCAACATAATCGGGAGTGAAAAGTGAAATATGGAAAAAATCGAATATCGTGCCGTTATAAAGTTCCTTACCAAGCAAGGAAAATCAGTTGCCATAATGGATGGGATGTCATCGGTTTACGGTGACTCTTGTCCAGGAAAAACCATGGTATACAAGTGGCACAGTTTGTTTAAACAAGGAAGGGAATCCCTTGAAGACGACCCGAGGCCGGGCAGGAGCATCGAGGTGACCGCGCCAGAACTTATTCAAAAAGTCGAAAAAATTGTACTCGAAGATGCTCAACTAAAGAAGAAACAACTCGCAGAAATGGTTGGAGTATCCGATTTTTAAAATCCTGCACGATCATCTTGGCATGACTAAGGTCAGCGCAAGATGGGTACCGAGAATGCTCACGCCGCCGCAAAAACAACAACGCGTAGAGTGTTCACGTGCATTTTTGGACCTCTGCAGTGACGACAAGGATGGTGTATTGAGTCGAATTGTTACTGGAGACGAAACTTGGGTTCATCATTATGAACCTGAGTCGAAACAAGACTCCATGCAGTGGCATAAAAAGGGCACAGCACCCCCCCAAGAAGTTTAAGGTGTCACAGTCAGCTGGGAAACTCATGGCAACGGTCTTTTGGGACTCAGAAGGAATATTGTTGATCGATTATAAAGATAAAGGTGTTTCTATAACCGGAGAATACTACGCTTTAATATTAGAGCGACTAAAAGAAGCCATTAAAGAGAAAAGACGGGGAAAATTGACGAAGGGTGTGCTGCTTTTGCACGACAATGCGCCCGTCCACAAGAGTCGCGTTGCGTTGGCTGCCCTGCATAAGGTGGGCTTCGATATTTTAAACCACCCACCCTACAGCCCAGACCTAGCCCCGAGTGATTATTACTTCTTCCCAAAAATGAAAAAAGAGCTTCGGGGTAAAAAATTTACCACCGATGATGAAGTTAAGGAGGCAGTTTCAGCGTATTTTGAAGACGAAGATAAAACATTTTTTTATGAGGGTATAAATAAATTAATTGCAAGGTCTGAAAAATGTATCCGTCTTGCAGGTGAATATATTGAAAAGGAAAAATAATTTGGATTTTTTATTTCCACCCCTTACCCTCCATTCCGCGAACATAAAAACGCTCCCTCGTATGTCAACATTGTATTATATTATAAGTATTTAATAATTAAAAGACGATAATAATAATATGACAAAGCCCTTCTGGCGAGTAGGCGACCAATACTGTGAAAATGAGTTTCTTTCGGCGTTTCTTCTCAGCAGTGGTCGTTACGAAGCGCTGGTATCGGTAGCTTTTCTTTAAAAATAAATTATATTTTAATATACTTTACACGTAACGTAAATTATACTTATTGACATGTAAAAGTGCCTGTAAAGGTCTAATTACTTAATAAACATTTGAATCTTTCAATCTTTGAATGCTAAGAAGCCCGGGGTCCGCTTTCCGACTTGCTCTTCTCCACCTCGCACGGTCTTGAGCATCCTTGGTTGTAAGACGATTAGCACGCATATCATCCTTGACGACGTCAAGCCAGCTTCTTGGGTCTACCCCGCCTGCCGGGCCCCGGCGGAGGCAGCTCGGCTTTACATTTAGAGTGTCGTCTTCCTTTACTTGAAAATAGTTAAATGGGAGTTCACTGACCGGCTAATTCTACTGTCGCCAAGCCTAATTGAATAGAAATGTTTCTTGTGTTACGTAACAAAACCCAAGCTGTGTATGGCTCTCCATCATCGCACACAATGGATAGTATCCGTGCAGTCATAAACTCATTTCAGTTTCCTAATGAGTTTCTAATTTCGTAAACGAGAAAGTCTGTTATGCCAAGTTCATAGAAACTTATTAAATAATAGTTTATTTTTAATAGAATCCGGAGTTTTCAAAATAGGCGTTGCATTTAAGGGGGCCCGGAAAGGTTTTTTATTATTTTGATTAAAACTGCATATTTATTAGATTTAACAGATTCAGGTGTTACTTTGTGACGCAAGAGTCAAAGTAACATGCTATTTAGATTTCTTTGTGTTCTTCCACCACCAGTTAGTTCACGCAAACTATTGCCGGCGCCCTCTCAGTACTGTTAGTTCCAGCATACCCGCTAGTGCCAACAACTGCCCTAACGTACCCGCCATCTTTACCTGATACATGCACGGTTTAAGCGCCAAGGGGGCGTGGCGTGGCGCGCGTGTCATAATTAAGCACAACTGCACTCAATCCCGATAACATATTTCGACTTTATGTTAATCGCACTTACAGATGTAATTGCTTCTTTTGCGGTAAATTAAAATTACGGTAAAGTAGCAGAACTGTTTCATAAAATCATAATATAGATTGAAAAACATCGTAAGTTTGGCGACAACGGTTCCGTTAATAATTTTGTCAATTAGTACTTCCACTGTTTTTCTCTTCCTTGGAGAGATATTACTTGCCTGTCCTAGTTAATCTAGCTAGCTAGTTGATCATCGTTATTCTTACCTTCGTAGTGATTGGCGTCAATATCTCAGTCTCGCAATGGCGTAGGTGTAAACGTTCTAAGAGGCACTGGCAGAATTTTCCAAGATATTCCTTTCGTCTTAAGTAGGAAGTATCAAGAAAAGACCTGCACTTTAAAACTAATAATCCTATATTTACACACGTAATGTCGCGTGGGCTTAAAAACGTCATCTCAGGTAATTAACACGCGCAAACGGAGCTAACACTTTCTCTGCAACAGAAGCGGGGCACACCGAGAGCAATGTAATATTTGAGATTTAACGGTATTTGACAATATTTTTTTTAAATATTCATTCTAAAAAGCACAAAACATAATCCGATACCGAAAATAAAAAGAATTATTTTTCAATCATTTCATATATTTAATCAATCATGTTGATGTTTACAAAAAAGACTTAAGTATTTAGTGTTATTTTTGTTTCAAAAATAACTCAGAATACAGCAACCTATTTTATTATACCTAACGACTGTAGAAGAGTTCTATCGATGCCCAGATTATAGTTGTGAAGCACTGAATACCTAAGTATCTACCCATATTTTTCTCAATTAGTTTCTTAATTTATAGATATGATTCAAAACAATGTTTCAAATGCAATGACTTTTAAATAAAAGTCCGGTCAGGAAGGTAAGAAAATATTTTTTTTAGTTATTACGCTTACAGTCTTGAGATGATAGTAATAAATGTTGTAATTTCGATACTATAAGTTAGTATTTTCCCTCTCAGTATATCATGGACTCAAAATATCGCTTTACCGCTAATATTTGGTTCCGTTACAGTTACGTAACGAGTAGAACGCACGCTTCACCATAATTATAATTACTCGACATGCAGTGGTTTTATAATTTCTACGCTGCTATCTGTTAACAAGGAGTTTCTTGAACTATGTTGCGAAAAAAAGGCCACTTTTAGCAAATGCGCGAAGAAAAGTTTACGTTCTCACTTGAAACTGTAAACAGTAGTTCATAAAATAATTGAAAAGTTTATCTAGAGCATGACCAGACCAAAATTTTAAACGATATTGCCGTTTTCTTTCAACTAATTTATTTCAAATGGGGCATAATATGATATATGGGATATAATACCAAAATGGCAGTTGTCGGCGCATTATTTGTACCTGCGCCGATAACCGCCTTTTGGTTCAACCTACGTGCTGGGAATTTGTACAAAAATGCTTCGATGTCCGCCATTTTTGTTCAACTTATAGGTGTCGCATTGTAGTTTATTAAATATCAGAAGTCAGAACTAGGGTACATACTATTTGGTAGGTAAGAAGATGATTCTAACAAAATTATGCTTGCCAAGTCATTGAAAATAACCGGGCAAGTGCGAGTTGAACTGGCGTGGAGAGGGTTCCGTACAATACCAAAGATTTTCCGTAAGTGAACGTATTATATTGAGTTTATTACTTTATTTTCAATTGATTCTTCTTATTTTATTTTTCCTGTAATTTACAAGCAATGAACTATATTTCGCATTTTTTCAAAATTTTAAGCTGTGTATTTTCGGAGATCAGATAGGGGAATAGTAAATTTTTGTCTTCTTTCATGAATAAAATCAAACATATTTATTTCATAATAACAACAAAAATATATTTGAGATCCTTATAAAGAGCCCTTTTATTTGATATACAACACAGTATGGCTTGCCAAACTTATTTTTTAAATTTCCTAATTTATCCTTCAAAAATGACCCTTTTTTAAAAACAATATTTATTTACTTTGCATATCTGTGTTTGGGTCATAGGATTACATCATCCTACCAAAATTCACCTGATTTGGTCCAGTAGATTAGGAGCAAATTGGCTGTGACAGACGGACGGACAGACAGACGCACGAGTGATCCTATAAGGGTTCCGTTTTTTCATTTTTTGTACGGAACCCTAAAAAGGAATCTACTTTCAATGAAAGTGTTGTAAGATATTATGTCAACGTTATATCAGAGCTGTAATGTTTGCGCTGTTATGGTTTGTGTGCCCAGGGTCAATATTTGAGCGCGAAAACTGACCCCACATACGGAACATTTCTTTTTCTTGACATAATCGCGTTATACTTGACTCATTGTGAACAAACGTGTGTTATGGTTAAGATAATTCATTTTTGATTGCCTAGTGCCAAATAAATTTAAGTATTTTTGGAACAGTTTAAAATAGTCTTAAATATACAAAACAATTTTAAAATCAGTGCGCTACATTGAAATAAAAAAGAACATGAGGCACTCGGGGACTGCCGCGGTAAAGCCATTGCATAGCATTTTTTATCAACTTATGCAATTATAATAATTTATTTATTTTTTATTTATGCAGTATTTTTTTTTCTTTGATATTAATTCAAGTTTTTTCTTTGATTCAAGTTACATTTTTTGAGCTTGGAGAGTGAATAAATGAGAAGTTAATATCGTTTAAAATATTTTTATTATCTTACAATACATGTAGGTTATTTAGGATTTTTTATTATGAGCAGTTAGCAGCTAGTCTACATGCATACGTCTAGTCGCACGCACACAAATACCGTGCCGAAGTCTGCCGAACTAAAATGACGTTAGACGATGCACGGCTTTCAACGCGGCGCCGCTGTGCCGGTCGCCGGTTGCCGAGAAACGTTTAGGCGGAGTGGGGCGTGTTAGGTTTTATTTTCGTTGCGGAATGTCTTGATTCGGTTGCTGCGCTCAAAGCCCGCGATAAAAGCTATGCAATAGCTAAAAATTCGAAGATATACACGTTTATCTAAAGAAAGAATTACTGGGCCTTTTTTATTTGTAAATATTAGTGTGTAGTGAGTAGTATTTTTAAGTTTTAAAAAAAATAGGATTGTATATATATATTTTTCCATTTTAATAAATTATTTCTAGTAGATCTAAATATGACAACTAGACTCTCTCGTCCACCAGTTGAATTTCTTCACAATACATACACATGTATGTACGTTAGGTATTATTGTAATCTGTTGGTAATCAATGATCTGTGCCACTATAGTTGCGACACCAGGTAGCATATGAAACAATAGTGACAGCTTCCCAGGGGGACGGAA
The DNA here is from genome assembly GCA_943193695.1 of Acrobasis suavella. Classification (NCBI taxonomy): domain Eukaryota; kingdom Metazoa; phylum Arthropoda; class Insecta; order Lepidoptera; family Pyralidae; genus Acrobasis; species Acrobasis suavella. Next base: position 1,793,564 of record OW971939.1, read on the forward strand.
ATGGGGGCAGAACACTTCCTCGCATTCCTCTCGAGTACGTAATCCATGCAGGTTGTATTCAGTAAGCCCTATCTGCTTTATTACACAACGTGGACAAACTTATTTTTATCCTAGTCACGGTCAAACTTATCCAAGGATTGGTTCTTGTCTAATCTTTGGGTTGCGGAGGTAACCCAAACCAGTAACCTCGTCAAATCACTTATGACGCAAACCTGGAAATACGCTCGGATGATGATGATTTAAGTCCCAAAGTTGTGTAAAGAAGAAAGATGATAGGGCAACTTATAAGACATGACATTGTCTTCAGATTATTAGTAAAATGAACGATAGAATGGAGACAAGGAATGGGGAAGACCGAGGATAAAAAAATTTCAACAAAGTAAAGAAATATTAGGAGCAAGGTTCTTCCGGGACTTTAAAAGAATGGCAGAGAGAGGAGAGGAATAGAGGCACCTCTACTTAATTTCACCGACACGAGCAAGCGCTAACATTACAAGAGAGAGGGAGTTGGGTTAATAGCAGCCTTCCCGTCTTACTTTTCATACAAACGCTCTTACGTAATTATGGCGTTGTAAGTGATCTTTCTTGAAAACTTTTCAACTAACAGATATCTTGTGCACTATTTCTAGGTTTCTATCGAAATAAAAAATGTATATTTGGAAAAACAAGTTCAGTATGCGCCTCCAAAAATCTGCTGTTTTGCACAAATTTTACCTGAACTTCGACTGTTCATAAAGTACTTATAAATTGTAAAAATATTTCGATAGAAACCTCGCAAATGTAATGAAAATTTTAAATAAAAAACATTTATTTCACAAACTTATAAGGCTTATTGACAAAAACGTATATCCTGGAACAAGTTATATGAAATTTCCGCACCCTATGAATAGTTAATATTCGTTCAAAAGATAGTTAATAATAATACTAATATCATTCAATACAGTGCAAACTGTGCTTTAAGGCTGTATCCTTCTCTTTTTGGTTTGTTTTTTTTGCTAGAATTGTCCTTGATGAAAAAACAAGCTTTTCGAACTATGCTCGCGTTGACGATAGAGCGGCCGGGAAGGCCGCCTTAAAGCCTCCCCTTTCTGTTTCCATTTATTTAAATCTTTAGCTTCGTCGTCAAAAGCAGACCTGTCGTCCCTTAATCTCATCTTAGGCTTTCCTCTTGAACGCTTCCCGATTCCTGGAATCCACATAGTAGCCATGTGAGCCCATTTTCTGGCACTATTCGCTCTAAAATAAGTTGACTACCAATATGAGACGACCTACAGGTGTATTGGTAGCCACTCTAGTCCGGCACTCGTAGGTTTTGGGTTCGATCCCAAGCCAAGGCAAGTTGGGAAATTGCCTTTAAATTCTTGGATCTTGGGTGTTCATCTATGTATTTATTTATTATCATATAGTGTATCGTTGAGTTAGTATCCTTAACAAAAATTAGTTTATTCCTAGCAGTGGTCGTTGCAAGACGCTCTCAAAACGAAGCAAGTCGAGGTCCATAGTCTCTGTCTACCCCTGTGGGAAGCAAGCGTGATAGGTTTATATGTATGTGACATGACATGTCGTTTCTTACGGTGGCATGGCATGACATAAAAGGCAAGAATACAATCTTTGATTACGTTCTCGTTACACAAGACGTAAGAAAAATCCCAGATACGTCTGATTGAGGCGTAATTACATACTAGTAGATTTCGCTTTCAGACCTAAAACAGCGTTCCTGGGTGAAGCGGGAAATGAACAACTTTGCGAACGTGTCAATCGGACCTAATCGAGGGTTTTCTAGGAAATTTGTAGCGGGTAATCTAAATGTTTACGTAATTAATTAATTAATTACTATGTTACTCGTAGTCTGGGAAAAAAATAAGTCCTTAAAAAGAACTAAATGCCCACTCGTACATATGTAATTAATGAATTACTCTCATGTTAATCTGAAAAAAAAATCAGTCGCCAAAAAGAGAAGTCTATATAACGTGTATCAAAAAAGGGGTATCAACCCGAAAGGAAGTAAACTTACTAGTCAATATGAACAACTTTTACTATGGGACCATCCCTGAATACGTATAAATAAATCTGCTCCTTCATAAATTTTCGCACGGTAGGTATTTATTTTGTATGGAGCTGCAGATTTTTTTTGCGATTTGTATAAATAAAAAATATTAATGTGATTAAAAATTCATGTGATCCAAATAAATAATGTATGACATAGTGACCTCAACTTTCAAATCAGTAGATATCAGAGCCTCACGTAATTAATTGATGAGTCTAGCAAAATGCTAAGTAGTCTAGATCTTTATAGCAATTAGTTTCTCACGTCCACGCAAGGCGAACCAGACTTCAAAAGACTAAATTCTTCGCTACAAAAGGTTGGAACAAGTTTCATTTAGTTGCTACTTTTGACGGATTTATGAGGACGATAATAGAAGGCAAAATATAATTAAAAAGGGGAAAGTAGGAGGGGCGTCGTACCAAGCAAGATATCAAAAGGCTGGCTGAGAACGGACAGGAATGGAAGGGCGATCCCACCTACAAGAACGACGCTTTTAAAATTAAATGATTAAAAAAAAGTTGGAAGACGATTGCTCTTTAGATTTTTCAGTTTGAGAGATATAACTATTCTACTTCATACTATTCCGGGAGAAAGTGACTGCCTCCGTGGTCCAGTGGTCATTGCGTTCGCCTTTTGACCCGGAGGTCATGGGTTCGAATCCAACTGGGAAGCATTCATTGTGAAAAGTTTTTTCCAGTCTGGTTAGGATTTTGCAGGCTTGAAACATCTGATTATCCAAAAAAGAAAGATGATTCCGTGTTTCGGAAGGAACGTATAGTCTTTAATGCCTTCTAGCGTTTGACCGTGAAACTATCCAAGGATTGGTTCTGGTTATACCCTTTGGGTTGCGGAGTTTAGACGGCAGTCGCTCTGTGTAAAAACTAGTAACCTCATCAAATATCCTTGGTTAAATAGCGGACCACCGATGCAAGCGGGAAAATACGCTCGGATGATGGTGATGACTATTCTGGGAGAAACAAATGTAGCATGTTTCAGCTGCTTCTTTCACCGCGCATTTCGTAATAGCCGATCGAGGTAATGGGTGAAAATCTGAATCATATTAACAGGCGATAGCAACCCATCACTATTTTGATGATTTGGCGTTCAACCCATTATAATTATTTTTACAAGTTTCTACTGCAAATCTCTCTCGATTAATGCATAATAGCGGTATAAAATCATAATAGATGCTTTCTACGTATTCTCCTGGGAGTGACATGAGATCATGTTCCCACCATTGTGCTAAGTAGGGCCGTTTTTGTGATTCGTTTAGAAATTGCAGTTTCTAGACTGTTGCACGAGGTAGTAATATGATAATTCGTTTGGGAAGCTTGTTAGGCGTGGAATATATAACGTGAAAGGATCATACCTACCACTGCCTAGATCATTTTAGAATAATGAAATGAAAATAACAGCTAAAACACAAAAAAAAAATCGGCATTTCCATACAAAAGTGTGGGCAATTTGTATTTGTATTTTGGTTTGCAGCAGTTTGGTTTGTGTTTTCACAGCAGGGATTCCCAAAGTGGTTGATATCGACCCCTTGGGGTCGATACCTGTTTTCTAAGGGGTCGACATAAACGAAAACTGATTTTGGGGGTCGACGAGGTCTAAAAATCGACCCCTATTAAATTAGTAGCTAGGTATTTAATAGGAAAAAAACTAAAGATATTATTATTCATAATAGTCTGCTAACTTTTAGCATTGCTAATTCTTACTCTGTCTTCTTCTATTGACCTAAGTCAGAATGAAAAATAACACTCTGTAGCAGCTGTTTTAAGTAAGCAGACCATTATGAATAAAGGGATTGATCTTAAAAGTAGGTAATTTGGCCATGGGGGTTTGAGGTAACAGTTCATTTTGGAAAAGGGGTCACTTGTCCAAAATAGTTTGGGGATCCCTGTACTATAGTGATCTAGTATAGCCCGTGGTTTGATTTATTACGGGTATGTCCCTTCCACGAATAAATTACCAGTATAGCTGCTGCTACCATGACTTATACAAGTCTATATAGGCACTAGGCAATTTTTTGGAGAAAGTTTAGTCCATGAAAAGAACTGCTATTAAAAAGTCCTTCCATACAAAATCCGTTTAGCCGAGCGTTGATTTTTATGGAGAAGGCGAATATTTTTGAGTTTTTTATTGTTTTTATCACGGTTGCTTAATGGCGCTGGACAGATGGGTCCACATAACGGCCATGTGGATTCCAGAAGACGGGAAACGATCAAGGGAAGGCCTAAAATGAGATGGAGTAACGACCTGTCTGCTTTCGACAAGGATTGGAAAGAAGTAGTTAAATATCGAAACAGCTGGAAACCATAAGAGGAGGCCTTTGTCCAACTATGGGACCTGAATGGCTAGAAGAAAGGAACATTGTTTTTATGGAAAGTAATTCAGTATAATCGACAGGAGTTGCTTCAAAAAGGCTGGTGGTTAAAAGTCAGTCAGTATAATCTACAACCTGACTTAATAACTACCATACATACTAGTTTTTATTTAGCGCGACGAATCGATGGCCGATTGGGTAAAAAGGTTCTCGAATAGCGCCCGCGTACTGACAAGCGAAGCGTTGGACACCCACCCACAAGGTGGTCAGATGACCTGACTAAGGTCGCTGGAAAGCGCTGGATGCAGGCCGCCCTAAATCGGTCATTTTGGAAATCCTCGGGGGAGGCCTATGTCCAACAGTGGACGTTACGCGGCGGAAATTATTTGTTGCAAGAGCAGGGTTGATTTTTCTTCTAAAATAAATAAGTTGGTGATCATAAATTGCTTGGTAACCATGCAATATATCACCAATTTAGTTATGATTCATAAGTATCTACCATCTTTAGACTATCATACATTATAATAAGTGAGTTTTATGAAAATAATATCATTTTGTATTTCTTATTGACTGTAAATAAAAAGCTTATCCTAAAATTTATTGAGTGACATTTAGCTTTGAAAATAAAATAAGAAAAAGTTTCGTTTATAAGCTTATTAAGTAGTCTAAATATTAATGAAAAAAAAAAACATAATTATCGAGATTTTTAATCTATTTTTTATATTTGATATTCTGCATTCTTTTTTCCTTGAATTTATTTAATTATATTAATGCATTCAATAGGTATGTAAATTGTATAACATCGTAAAATATAAATAAATAGAGAAAACGTTTCACTTCAATTTAAATTACTTAAAATATATGGAAGGTAGAGGTAAGAAGAACTATCTCATTTGGAGGATCAGTTGCTAAAGTGTCCAGCTGAAAGCAGTAAATGAAGGTTTCAAATCCCTCCAGACTGGCGCTAGAGTCGCAAGAGTGCGTGTTAATTTTCGTAATAATACTTTTTTGTGAATTTTATACTGTTAACTGTTAAAATGTTTTTTTATCAAGCCAGCCACACATATTTTCTGTGGTCTAATTGTTGGCCGGGAGAGAATTCCATATGGCATTAGGTCCGCTTCTTGTACATCTTTAATATGACTGCAATTTTTTTTTGATAATAATCAAAGCACTCCAATAGGCTATTTTAATTAGTTTGTTTTTGTACAATATTTTATACGTAAAAAAAGTAACACTAACAGGAAGCCGTTTTCCGAAAATAGAAAGTAAATTGTCAAGCCAAAAATCATTTTAAATGTACGGGTGGGAGCGTGGTGGGGACATCTCGCTATCCCTCTCGTAAGCGTGAAACCTAATGCCAGTGACGTCACGCGAGTGTATGTGCATCCTTTTTCTGTTATTTGACAGTTTCCCCTTCCACCGGATTTCAAAGGCTTATAACTTGCTTATTTTGAATGGATGTTCTCAGTTTCATATCATGTTACTTTTTTATTATTAATAAGAAAAAGAAATCGAGTCAAATACCGAATTGCTGGGCCAATCAGTGGCTAGCTGGCTGCTGTATGACTGTGCGTCACAGCGGACCAAAGATATAGGAGGTATATAGATTCCGCGATGAAGGCTCCTAAACGTACACTGTTTTGAAATGTAGAGGAGGGCATTTAGCCATCCACTACCTTTCAAGCCACTACTAAATAGAAAAGTCGCGGGATCAGAATTCAATGTCATTAGACGATGTCATTCAAATTTTGTCGTATTAACAGCTCATGTAAACAAATACGGCTAGAATGCATTTTAAATTGAATTTTCTAATAGGTACTAAAAATAATTTAAAATTAATTTCTACATTTTTATTTATAAGCAAGATACCATCGAAGTGCATAGTACCGTGATGCAAATGCTGCTGTATAATAAAGAAAATCGTGACAAAAGTAAGCTTTCACAGGTGAGCACATATTTTTCACTTGAAATCACAGATTTTTATAGGTACACGTATTACATTTTTTACTGGAAATTGAGTGCCATACTTTCCCATTTTATTATAAATAGAGAATATAGTAATTTATGCTTATATTTCTTATTATATAAGTGTTTTGTAAGCCGTTCGTAATTATTGAATTTGTTGACACTAGGGTTAGAAAAAAACTAATCGATAAAAATATCGATACCACATGTTACCACATAATATTTTTATTTTTAAAATTAATAAAGAGATAAAAAATTGGATGAAGCAATAGGGTAGGGTTTTACATTTCTTGGTTGGGCTCGATTTATTTGCGACCACGCAACCAAGCTGATTGGCCGCAGATTTCAGCGACCAGGGCCGCGCCGATTTTCGATTTATATCGTCTGCGGGATATTACATTTAAAAAAACATTACAGAGTGTGCTCAAAATATTTTGAATTGTCTTGTTTCACTTACGTGAAGAATCGCATGATTTGGGTGTTATCTGCCGGATGCTACCTCTGCATCTTTAATCAAAAGTATCCTATGTGTAAAGCCAAGGAATCAAATCAATCTAGTATTAGTATAATTAAATTAAAATAATAGACAAAAACGAAAAAAAATAGACATTCCCTATATAAATTGCCCGGGCGCGGGTCGGACACTTTTATATAGAAATGCCGATTTTTTGTTTTGTATTTTGTCAGTTATTTTACTTTTATTATACTGTAGTGATCTATTATAGCCCGTGGTTTGATTTATTACGGGTATGTCCCTTGCACGGTGTATATTTTTCAGCAAGAATCTCCTTGTTGTCTGGTTTTAATTTTTAAAACGATACGTTCTATAAATAAATACTGTACTTCCACGTTAGAGATACAACTCATTTGGCAAAGTGTCATGGATATATAGTGAAAAATAAAGTATTTTTTAATTGAAAAGTCTTTATTCTTTAAGTACTGACATCTTGCTAACCCTATTATCCATGCACGAGGGTGAGTATTTCCCAAAAGTATCGATGTCGATATTTTTCATGTCATCCCTCCCTCGGTTTTCACAAACAGTGTACGCTTTCGTTTTTGACGTTTTACGAAGTCTTATTCTTGCAACAGTAAATTGTCATAATAGGGAAATAGACACAAAATGGGTTTATGTCAGATTATCTCTTTCTGAATCTAAAATTTTTTTTTGCTTTTTGTAGCGGACATTAGGCGATAGCTGACGTGCGTCATTCGACAGAAATTTAATATTTTCCAGAGGCCGGTTTGCACGATGATATTTTTTTATTGCTATTCAAGATCTACTAGTTAAACCACTATTTCAATATTTACATTTTATTTTTATTTAGAAATATATATGACAAAAAAAAACAGACAACATTGTTAACCAACTTAATTAAAAAGACGGAAAATGTTCCAAACAATGCGGTATTATGGCTCTCTCCATTGTCGCATAGAACAATACGCAATGGAAAGCAAAGCCTGGTAAAGATACTATCTCTACTTATTATAAGAAATATTGTGATAAAACGCTTTTTGTTTTGAGATTTTCTATATCCATTGTTGAGTACATTTTGATCGTATCATAGTTTTGTCGTGAAGGTTATATATAAAGAGATACAGAGTTTGAATGTGCGAATTTGTGTGAAATAATTAATAAATTTATTAATGTTTGTTTTTCGTGTGTTTAAGTGGCCAACGTTTACTTATGTCAGATTTGTCAGGCTGCCTAAAAGCATCTGACATAGCTTGACGACTGCCTTACATTGATGACTCAGAACACGGGTTATACAATGTCCTTTTTAATTAAGTACAAATATTTTAAGAGGTGATTCAGTCCATCATTTTGAACAACTTTTCCCAATAAATATATATCGAAATACGAAAAATTTTTTTTTGCATTTTTCATAGTAACGATATCACGTGACTACTTCGATTTGTATGAGAACCTAAATATTTTTTTTCGTATTTCGATATACATTTATTGGGCAAAGTTGTTCAAAATGATGGACTGAATAACCCCTTAAAATATTTGTACTTAATTAAAAAGGACATTGTATATCTTCTTGTTCCAAACGTTTACTTGCATAAATAAAAAACTTATGTAAGCAAAGAAAGTAACAAGAAACGAACGATAAATTAACTTTCTTTGGTCGCGGCAAAAACGTATATACTAATAGTGAAAAAGTGGTAGCGCCGAACAGAATAGCTGATAGTTATTTTATATAATGATACAGTTATATTGAAAATTTAATCTGAGTTTTGAGCATTGACCTAGATTTTTTGAACTGTGTAACAAGATCACCATAGCTAAGTGCGACAAACAATACCATAATGGTCACCCTCACAAGAGCAAAAGAGAGGGTGATCCAAAAATTGACATGTGGCAAATCTTTGTATCGTCACACGAAAATTGGATTTTTCAAATTGTAAAGTGTGTGTTAGTGTTATTTGTAATAATCTAATCTAATCTAATGTAAATGACTTCGTGCTGCATTATTAATATTATATATCCCTTTTAAAATGTCACATATATATATATATAACATTTCATTTCTGGTCACATTTTTCCTTAAACTACTTATACGTATCTTGTGTTCATATCTATTTCTTTGAGCTTGGGTTGGGCTACTTTGGACATGTATCGTGGCGGAATACACATACGTGTGTGTATTCCGCTAAGTATATCGTCTGTCTGTATGTCGGTTTGTAATCAAATCTTGCAAGTTAAATTTGACCCACTTCCCGGTTTCCGATTGAGCTGAAATTTTGCACGTATCGTATATCGCGTGACAATGCAGTACTATGATGACATGGAGCTGACCTGATGATGGAGCTGGAAGGCGGTAGGAACTCTGTAATGAAAGCAAACCCATCGATTTTGGGCATTTATATTAATATGATTTTTAAATATAGTATATTGTTACTTTTTTAATTGAGCTGTCATCAAGTAGGGTATTAATTACGTTAGTATCTAAGTAATTTCATGCAAGAGTCAGCCACCTCCCAAAGGTCAAGGAGATTCATTAACAATCAGGTGCTTGTTAATTAATGCTGATCTATTAAAGTGACATCCGTCTCGTATACGCAAATCATGTCGATTAATTTCAATATTAACAGCTTTTACAACTGTGGCCTCCGAGGACATTACACGAAAGAAAAACGCGTGGCACTCGGGGACTGCCGCGGAAAATATTAACATAGCATTTTTTTATCAACTTATGCAATTATAATAATTTATTAATTTTTATTTTTGCAGTATTTTTTTTCTTTGATATTAATTCAAGCTACACTTTTTGAGCGTGGTGACCGATAAGAATACATCTTTTATTAAATAAATGAGAAGTTAATATCGTTTAAAATATTTTTATTATCTTATAATACACGTAGGTTTTTCAATTTTTTTTATTATGAGCAGTTAGCAGCTAGTCTACACGCATACGTCTAGTCGCACGCACACGAACACCGTGCCGAAGTCTGCCGAACTGAAACGACGTTAGACGATATGCACGGCTTTCAACGCCGCGCCGCTGTGCCGGTCGCCGGTTGCCGATAAACGTTTAGGTGGAGTGGGGTAATTAACGAGTGTTAGGTTTTATTTTCGTTACGGAATTTCTTGATTCGGTCGCCGCGCACAAAGCCAGCGATAAAAGCTATGCAATAGCTTAAAAAGAAGTAGTTAATATTCACCTGGCCGCATAGCCAAGGTGATCGGGAGAAACGATGTTCGAAGACGTGTCAGGTTATTTATCACATCGATTTGCAGAAGTTTATTTTTATATTCAAGTTTATTTTGCAACTGGCAAAGGAGAAAGGCAGTGGGTAATATATGAGTTCTCAGTATTGTTATCTATAAATGTTCACTTTTTCTAAATTTGAGTATATTATGGGCAAAACAACTTTGGAATTTCCAAAAAAGAATAATGGTATTATGTTTCATATTTTTAAGACAAATGAAACGGCTCGGACGAGCGAAGACATATGTTGTTTATTTAAATTTCTCATTTTTAAATACACAATATATATAGTTCTGTAATTTTTTTATAAAATACTTTATTTTGATAAACCACTCTATAGGTTTTGAATAAAAATATATTTGATGAAGACATAAATTGGAGCCACTATTAAAACATTTTTTTTAATTTTTGATATTCTCACTCTCACAACTATCTCAGTGTCATTTTGACAAGCTAAATCCACTTACGCAGTAATTGGATTCTCTCTGCATCAAACCATTTAGGCTTTAGAGCGTGCCAAAGAAAAATTATTACAAAAAAACACTCGAAAATCGCTATGCCCTCTTCTGGCGCAGTCGATTAAAAAAGGGATCGTGAGTGTACAGTTCAGGGTGAACTACTGACGATGTGCAGTTGACCATGTATTTGTACAACGATGGACAAGCCTTTCGCTTTCAAGTGCAAGGTGCGCTTTCTCCACTTTCCATTTTACTCGCGTGGACGCACAAATTACGAGGGCATGGATGTGGTGCTTAAAATGGATTAAATGGATGGACTCTTCCATACAAACATAGAGTACTATCATATATATAACAGAAACAGAGAGCCATCTCGCGTAATTTTTCTGCAAATAATTAAAACTGCAAATGTAGTGTCATCTATTAATGTTATTAAAAAATATATATATGAAAATTATTTGATAAGAAGTGAGATTTGCACTTGAGATTCCGGAGATCTCAGGTGATTTGTTTCGATTGCGTTAACTGCTTCGCCAATCAGGTTTGGTACAGAGCGCGCGAAATAATTGCTTATACTCTAACACTTAATGTTAATATATATAAAAGATTAGAAAAGAGACCAAAGGAATTTTTTTTTTCAATATGACGATTTTAATCCGAGGACTCATAATTAGTTTTGAACGCTTAAACCGTTACACGTTCAGGCTTCGTGCGGAATTATTGGTTATACTATACTTTAAAACCGTAAAATGAGAAATGAGAAAGCATGTAGTGCGACATCTCTACGAATTCTAACAAACTAATAACTAAAAGTGATTTTGATATTTAGTCCGGAATAAGATTGGGTTGGGACTGACAATGTATGGGACTTTCACCCCATGCATATATATTATAATAGCGTTTGCGACTCTTTTTTTTTGCGTTTGTGTTTGTGTGTGTATGTTATGTGTGTTGTCGCAAGTACTTATTGCGTAGTAATCCATGCGTCTTCTATGTATGCACTAATCGGACCCTAATCATAATTATCTTTTATACTGACCAAGGTTCAGTGCATCCTTGGGTGACTATTGACACGCATATTATATATAAAGAAGAAAAAGCGGAAAAGCGCACCCCTGGCCGGAGCCAGGAGAAAACAGCACAGCTGAGGATGGTAAAGAAGACATACATATATACATACTATCATGTTTTTACTCTAACAGAGCACACAGAGCACTTTTTGTTTTGCCGCTCTCAGCAGTCAGGCCCTAGGGCCGCAAGACTCAAAGGTCAAAAGAAACGCATTAAGATAACGAAGAAAATTCCGTGTAGTATTCGTATTACAAAATATTTTTTACAAATAGATAGATAATACGTTTATTTGTACACACATAATACCTAGGAATCACTTCTATACTGTTGGTAATTTGTACTCGGACCGTGTGCCTTCCTACACGAGGTTGTCGAACTTGGCCTCTACGCTGCCGGTGTAAGCCGACTGCAGAAACAAAAAGGGGTATAGTTTTTGCAACACAATGAACATAGAATGAATGAGGTCATTCCTGCTGACAGTTACTCTAAAAGTGGACGACAATCGATATATTCTTATTGTAATAAGTTTAAATACCCAGCGCGTAGATTTATCTTTTTGACTATACTTAATACACTCAGAAACTACTGGGAAAATTTTGTATGACAGTGTAAAGATCATTTCTTCCGTGAGAAGCCCACGCGAGCTGGAAAGTATACAGAAAAAATAAAAAATAAAAACTTGAATTTAAAATTTATTTTCGGGTCTGTTAGAGTCATGAAAAATGTATTTCAATGTTTCGCTCTTACATTTATTGTTTGTATGTTTTTTTAGTCTATGTGAAGTAAGTGGCCAACACTGGTCAGATTTTTCAAGCTGCCTAAAGGCAAGGCATTTTCAATCATCAACGGCTTTACGTGCCGTTCGAAGCACGGAGGAGCCCGAGATAATAGGGGAGATGCATTTTTTTTCATTGTGCTATGGAAAGAAAAACTACCCTGCTGACACTAAATCTCTTCAAGATATAAAGGTAACAAAGTCACGTCCGCCCTTGGACGGTGTCTTGAAAGCGTGATGTAAGAACATTTGTTCGGGTGCTATGTCAAATATTGCGTTTACAGGATTGGCCCCATAACAAAAGTAGCTATAATTTTTAAGAAAATCCTATGGTAATATTATTTTTTAAACTTTAATTACTTCTAAAATTGACTTTTTCAATCAACTAAAAACCAAAGTTAATGAATCGATGAAAAATATAATTGTGCTTAGTGGCCTTTTTTATGTAAATGCTTACAAAATTAGAGACATTTATCTAAATCTACTCATTATGCATCTTCTATATTGTATTTGTGGTCATCGATCCAAATGCGGACCGCTCATGATTTCTTAACATGTAAAAACCTTAGTAATGCTGGCCTGCAGTTACTGTCGATTATCGTAGGTATATATTATATAAATAAATTCAGTGAAAGTGCACCTTGCACTTGAAAGTGAAATCTACAGGCAATTACAACGATATTATTTATATCATAATATTATATTACGTAGTATATGTTTATTTCGGATGCCGACACGCTATTCTTGTGCTAGGAATAAAAAAACTAATGTATATTTAATATTGTTACGTTGAAACGGCTTTCTGTCTTAATTGTTACGTCATTTTTTTAATTGCATTATTTATTTTAATCTTATGTATTATGTGCATGCTTATAGGCCTTATTTGTTGTTATAAAATGTTATATACAACGTGGAAAGAACATACCCGTAATAAACCAAACCACGGGCTATACTAGATCACTATAGTATTATGAAATTAAAATAACAAACAAATAACCAAAAAAAATCGACATTCCCATACAAACTGACCGCGCGGCTGCACACTTTTGTATCATCATTTAAGCCGCATAACGTCCACTGCTGGACATAGGCCTCTCCCAAGGACTTCCAAAATGATCGATCTAGAGCGACCTGCATCATGCGCTTTCCAGCGACCCTGGTCAGGTCGTCTGACCACCTTGTGTAGAAATACCGATATTTTTTGTGTGTTTGGCTGTTATTTTAATTTTCTTATACTATAGTTATTTAGTATAGCCCGTATGTCTGTCCCTTCTAGTCGTGTCTAGGTATGTCCCTTCCACGATTTATATAACGTCTTACAAAATATAGATACGGCTGCGTTCAGTCAATTTCAGTCCATGATAATTTTCCTCAAGGAATATGTATCGAAATATGGAAAATATTTTTGGCTTTTCATAAAAACTCGGATCAGCTGATCGTTCAACTTATAGGTATGGAAGGCCAAAAATTATTTTTCACATTTCGACATATGTTCCTTGGGGAAAATTATTCCGTATCTTGGACTCCAATCTTAATAAGATTTTGTGAAAAAAATATTGTTTATGCTTTTATTGTGAAGCCAAAGTATTAATCAAGACAAAATTTAAAAGAAATGTTTCTGGTCTTTAAAAAGTAAGTATTTCCTAACACAATCACTCACACCCCATTTTTAGGGTTCCGTAGTAAACAAGGAACCCTTATAGGTTCACCATGTCTGTCCGTCTGTCCACCCACGGTTTTACTCGGCGACTATAAGTACTAGAAAGCTTTATTAGGCATGGGTATGTATATTAATTATGCGGAGAAAGTGGTAATATAAAAAACCTAATTTTTTTTTGTGTATATCCCATACATGTAAAGTGAAAAGTCAATTTTTATTTCTATTTTTAAAGGAAAACTATCACAGCTAAGTAGGGTTTATAAATTAAAAAGTTATAGGCGATCTTATAAAATGTACGCTGAAAAAGAAAAATTCGTACAAATTCAATAGAAAATTAGTTTTTAGGTGTTTTCAGTGGCATGAATTCAAATTTGGCATTCGTAACTACGGAATCCTACACTGCGCGTGGCACTTGACCAATTAATTTCTAACTAGCGGTACCCGTGCGAATAATTCGCACTAAATAAGTATGATAATAATTATCACTTTACAAAATTATAAAAGTTATTTATTTTATTTATTCTCTATTACAAAACTTCTAAAAATCATCTAAAGTCATCTGTTACAATTTGCTTGTCACTTTCTGTAATTGAAATAGCCGACCGTCAATCATGTTAACGTTGCTACAAAATTTTAAAGCCGTCAGATATTTAATTTAATTATTAATTAATTCTAAATCTTAACCATAACGAATTAATATATAACATATATATAAATATATATATATAATATAAATATATATATATGTAAATATATACACACACACATATATATATATATATATATATAGATATATATATATATATATATATATATATATATATATATATATATATATATATATATATTAAGACTATTAGGACTGAAACTATCGTTAGAACTGCTGTTACGTGGGGCGCACTATAAGTTTCCGGAATGAATATGAAAAAATACTATTAAAGGTACAAAATTAATTTATTGTTTTTCAAAATAATCTCCCTTGGCGTCTATGCACTTTTTCATTTGATGAAACCAGTTTTGAAAACTTTTGTGCCACTCCTCTGTGGTGACCTCTAAAACGTGTTTTTCATACTCCTCGACAGCCTCTTCTGGTGATGAAAATCGTTGACCGCGTAATTGGTTCTTAATTTTTGGGAACAGAAAAAAGTCACAAGGTGCCAGGTCGGGACTGTATGCAGGATGACTCATGAGTTCTACATTTTTCGCCTTCAAAAAGTCGTTTGTCTGTCTGGACGTGTGAAAACTAGCATTGTCGTGGTGCAGGATGATACGGCGTTTACGGTTATTTTTACGGAGTTCGTCAATAACTTCCGGCAAACAAATGGTCGTGTACCAGTCACTATTCACTGTACGACGATTCTCTAAAGCAACAGTAGCCACGTGTCCAGTTTTATTAAAAAAAGAAGCAATCATCCGCTTAGATGCACTTTTCGCGCGCGCCACTTTGGTTGGTTTCGGCTCATCTTGAAAGACCCATACGCTCGATTGCTGCTTTGTTTTGGGATCGTAGCAATAAATCCATGTTTCGTCACCTGTTACTATGTCCCACACCAAATTTGACGCACCTTCGTTGAATCTGGTAAGCATGGCACTGCACCAAGTGACGCGGTCCGTTTTTTGAGCCTCGGTCAAGTTGTGTGGGATCCACCGCGAGCACAGCTTTCTCACACCCAAATGTTTGTGTAGGATTAATTGTATTTGACTCATGCCTATTTCTAAGGATGCGCGAATTTCATGGTAGGTCACATGCCTGTCTGTTTCAATCATACGGCGCACAGCATCGATGTTTTTGTTGGTCACAGCGGTGGACGGCCGACCATCGCGAGATTCGTCACTGAGATTGATACGACCACGCTTGAATTCTGCAAACCAGCTATAAACAGTTGTCTTGCATGGTGCTTCATTGCCAAAAGCTGTTTCAAGCCGAGCGATGCTCTGTTGAGCTGTCAAATTACACTTAAAATCGTAGAAAATCATACTACGAAAATTTTCCCGAGTTAAATCCATGTTGATGCAGACACACAATTTTTTAAATGGCGCCACAAGGTAAAAACAAAAGACAGTCAGATGAAACAAACTACATTCTACAGCCAAAGAGTTCTATTTTCAAATGTTGCAATAAATTTTTAAATATTGTTTATGTAAGTGGCCAGTTCCGGAAACTTATAGTGCGCCCTATGTACATCACAGCAAACTTGTAGATCTTTTGGGACGAAAATTCCCATTACACCTACTGGTAGTAGTAGTAGTACGGAGGCATTTGTAGCCGCTTTAACTACAAATACTAAAAATAGGATAAACTTAAAAATTATTTCTTTCACCGCGAGACTTTATATCAGTTGCCGTGCTCCCAGCGCGAGGGGTATGAAATCTAAAATAAATACCTACAACCGAAAAGGGATGTGGATACTTAAGTTATGTGAAATATCCGACGCTCGCGGAATGGGCACGACAATGTTTGTCGGATAAATCCGACGTTCGCGGTGAAAGGGTTAAAGAGGGTCGTAATACAATAAAGGTGTTTTTTAGCGTTTTAAACTCAATCTTTATAACAATGGTATTAACTAGATCCTTGATTGAAATTTTCACCGTATTTGTATTACAGTGGCTGCTATAACAACAAATACTAAAAAAATATTTTTAAAACATTGTACGGAGGTACGGAACCCTTCATGTGCGAATCCGATCGCACTTGACCAGTTTTACTTTCACATCATTACTTAATCTGAATGACTATAATATCGAGTAATGACGAGTAATGATAACCAATTTGTGAGTTCTGTAGTTTATTTAAAATGGTGACGTTTCGAAATATAGCGAAAGTTAACATTGGTATTTAATACATTTATCGTAAAACTGCCTCCGTGGTCCAGTGGTCAAGTGTTCGTCTTGTGACCCGGAGGTCATGGGTTCGATTCCCACTGGGAAGCATACTTTGTTAAAAGTTGTTTCCAGTCTGGATAGGATATTGCAGGCTTGAATCACCTGATATTCCGAAAAGAAAGATGATTCCGTGTTTCGGAAGGCACGTAAAACTGTGGGTCCCGAACGCTACCTAGCGTTTGATCATCAAACTATCCAAGGATTGGTTCCTGGTTTGCCCTTTGGGTTGCGGAGGTCAGACGGCAGTCGCTCTGTGTAAAAACCAGTAACCTCGTCAAATCTCCTTGGTAAGATAGCGGACCCCGGGCTCTGAAGCGTTACTGCTGAGGATGCAACCGGGAATACGCTCGGATGATGATGACATTTATCGTAAAATGTTATAGATAGCAGAATGTTCTTCTATATTTCCTCACCTAAACAACAAAGAGCTCATAATTTCGAAGAATAGGCTAAGTTGTTAATGAATAATCCTCCTTACAATTCGGCGTTTAAATGTTTGTGTATTCATATGTTACTATCATCACCATCACCATTTTTAACAGACTTTCAAAAAGGAGCAGGTTATCCATTCGTCACGATTTTTTTTCTTTTTTTGATGCATGTTCACCGATAATTGGAAGGCGCCAATTGCCACGGGATAAGCCCGAGCAAAAAAAAAAAAATAATAAAAATAAAAAAATAACTTTCAGGGAAGGGACAATAAAAGCACAAAATAGACTCAACAACTATATTGTCCTTTCCACAAAATAATACAAACAAAAACACAAAACTAATCTCTAGGGACAGACGCAGGTCCGGCGAAAAGATAAAGTAATCTTGTACAGCAGATACGTTTACAAAAACTCTGATATTGGAGAGAAAAACGTGGTGGTCTTTGAATCTCGGAGCGGGACTTAGCTTGTATTACGGAGGTACTTCGTAAGGGACGCCGTCGGTAAACT
Source organism: Acrobasis suavella (assembly GCA_943193695.1). NCBI lineage: Eukaryota > Metazoa > Arthropoda > Insecta > Lepidoptera > Pyralidae > Acrobasis > Acrobasis suavella. The sequence continues at coordinate 1,811,409 of OW971939.1, forward strand.
TGTTCAACGCAAAATGGCGGCCGCTTCTTAGTGTATGACAGCGTCACGCCCAGCCGCAATTCTTCACCGCTAATTACCCACGGAGAAGTTGTCAAGGGTAAAGGATTAAATTTTTTTTAAAGCGTTATACTCAGGTACCATATAAATTTTATCAAAATCCGTTGTGTAGTTTGGGGGTGAAGTCAGTTTTTAGTTTTGAAAAATATTATGGTTATGGAATAATGTCCACTGCTGGACATATTATGGGCGAATAACATCCACAGCAGGACATAGGCCTCACCCAAGGATTTCCAAAATGACCAATCTAGAGCGGCATGCCTTGAGAGATTTTTAAGCGACCTTGGTTGATTGTTACTTTACCAGGTGTATTTAGAAAAAAATACTCCAATATTATTGGAATATTTTTAAAACTAAAAACCGACTTGACCCGCAAACTACACAACCAATTTTGATAACATTTCTATGCGAATCATCATCATCCGAGCGTATTCCCGGTTGCATCCTAAGCAGTAACGCTTCAGAGCCCGGGGTTCGCTACCTAACCAAGGATATTTGACGAGGTTACTGGTTTTTACACAGAGCGACTGCCGTCTGACCTCCACAACTCAAAAGGCAAACCAGGAACCAATCCTTGGATAGTTTGATGATCAAACGCTAGGTGGCGTTCGGGACCCACAGTTTTACGTGCCTTCCGAAACACGGAATCATCTTTCTTTTCGGAATATCAGGTGATTCAAGCCTGCAATATCCTATCCAAACTGGAAACAACTTCACAAAGTATGCTTCCCAGTGGTAATCGAACCCATGACCTCCGGGTCACAAGGCGAACGCCTTAACCACTGGACCACGGAGGCAGCCGTCAAAATTTCTATGCGAATACCTCGCTATTATGCCTTGATTTAAATTCGGTCTAGGCGTCTTTGAACAATTAGTGAACATACACAAAAAATATATATAAAATTGTCCGACGAATTGACCCCACCTTCTTTTTGGAAGTTGGTCATAAAGATCTTAAAATCAATGGCAAAGTGTAATAAAACAAGGCAACTAGCAACACTGCGAAGCTAAGCTGTAACTTGTACTGATATTGATTATTATTTATTAATAATTTATTAATAATATACGTAGATAATGATACTGTTGTATGATACTGTTATATCCAATCAAACGTGGCGAAAACTGCTGTTAGTTTCAGAGGGTATAAAATATAGAGTGCGTAGACTTAAAGCCGATCGGCTTTTCAATTTATACAAGGGATGCAGCTGATACATTCTACGTAATTTCTTTCCTCCCAGACTAGTATGGAACGAAAAGTTATACAATATGTAACAAAAACCCTGTCCGACCCTTGTAGGAGCAACTGAGACCGTCAATATGTACAAATAGAAAAAAAAATTGTTATTTTCATACAAATTGCCAAGCCGACTGAACAATTTTGGATGAAAATGTCGATTTTTTTCGAGTTTCAAGCATTGTTCCCATTCAAAAATTGTTCATATTGACGGTCTAAGTTGCTCCTACAAGGATCGGACAGGGTTTTTTGTTACATATTATGTAACGGCTTGTAAAAATATATACATATTCTTAAATTATCACATCTTTAGGAGCAAGCAGACAAAACAGCTTGTACTCGTAAAAGGTTGGGATAACTGCTAGTTGTCTTATTTTAGATGTTTGTTAACCCCGTCAAAAAAGAGGGGTGATATAATTTTGACACTAATGTCTGCCTTTCTGTCTGTCTGTCTGTCTCTGTGTGTGTCTGTCTGTGACACCGTAGCTCTCTTATGGATGGACCAATTTTGATGTGATTTTTTCACGTGAAAGCAAGTTCCCTTGGGGTGGTTCTTAGCTATGTTTCGATGAAAACGGTTCAGCCGTCTAAAGATAGTCGGTTTAACGCTTAAAAATAGTTTTTTTTAGTTTGCCTGGCAAATAATAGCTGGCGCTACTTATATGTATTCCACCTAACATAGATTGGAATATGTAGTTCGTCACTAGATGGCGTGAGTCAGAGAGTCAGTGAGTGTTTGACCAATAGAATGGGTCAACATTCTGTTTTTAGAAACTTTCGTGGGTAAAAAGTCCTGAAGATGAAAAGTTAATGGTTTAAATGTTGACCAAACGTTCATGGGCCACTCGAGTGTTGGTAAACAGTTTCAGTTTCGTTTACTAATAAAACAATTGAGGGTCGGGGTTTTTTTATTTGCCAGGAAAATAAACTTATTGAACGTCAAAATAGTGAGTTATCCATCTGTATTTTAGTATATTTAGTAACAAAGATCACCCAAAACCACAGAATCACATTATGTCAGGGAAATTATGTCACGATTTGAGCCGATTGGTGTTGCGATAATCTTGGCGGTTTCCTTGTCTTGTAGAGGATCGTCAATGATTGGGAAATTGTGGAAAAATCAATTCCCTAATTTCCAACAACTCAAATCAGATTACAGGTACATTTTTTCTAAATTTCAAGACAAATATTTTCTTTGGGATTTATATAAAATATATACAAATGACGTCATAATTTCTTGAAGTCAACTAGTGCTCTTAATATCAGTTTTTCTGCAATAAATTAATAAATCTAAAATCACGTCGAAAATGGATATGATGACCATGACAAGTGATTTTATTTTCTTGACAGTACCAAATAATTATTTTTTGACCCAGGAAAGCACCAAATTGTCAGTTGGTTATTTATCTTTACTGTCAATGTTCTTTTTTCTAGTGGAAATGGTTCCATTGTCGGTTTTTCTTTGTCATAGGGCGGCAAACGAACAAGCGGGTCACCTGATGGTAAGTGATCATCACTGCTGCCCATGGACAACTGCAACACCAGGGGTGTAACAGGAGCGTTGCCGGCCTTTCAGGAAGGGAAGATGTATGAGGGGGGAGTCGAGGGAGCCTCATTAGCCTCATTAAGGTCTGCAATGGAACAGGAAAGGCAGTCAGGACACGAAAAAAGATCCATTGACCGAATAACACCGCACTCACAGATGTTGTTCTGGTAACGTTACCAAACTCATTTTTTTCATCTAAGTTTCTGGGTCATTCTCAGCTGTTCTGCTTCGAAATCGATACTTTTACAATAGATATCGATAGTATGAATCGATGACGATAAACAAACTATGGTATCGATGGTTATCGGTACTATCAGACTATTTGACGACTTCCGTGGTATAATGGTCAACATGTTAGTCTGCCAAGCCGAGGCTACAGGTTCGATTCCCGGCCAGGGTAAATTGGAAAATCACGTTGAGCTAGTATTCCTTAACCCAAGTTTTAACGTTTTTAGCCGATTTTGAGCCGATTCATCGACCTGCATGCGAGTGCGAGTCGATGAATAACTGAAGTGTATTTAATTTCATTTAATTTAATATTGCTTGTCCGCCTTGTCACAAAAAGGCAGATTATGTAAGTAGATTATTATTACTTTTCTTTTCATACCATTTTAATTATATTTATTCGAATTACGCTGTATAATTTTTAAGTCTGATTTAATTTAATTTTTAATTTAATTTGATTTTGATCTTAATTGATTTTTAATTTGATGAACCTAATTAATATTTCTATGGACTAATTTGTCTGACAGTAAACGAATTTATTTATTTTATTTATTTATTTATTATTTAAAATATCGATAGGCTATCGATACTGGACTGTCGAGCGGCAAAACTACCCTTGTTGCGTTTTCCCGCTTTTTCTTCTACAAATATGTGTGTCAATTGTTACCCAAGATCATGCGAAATAAGTTGTGCAAGTGACGCCGGGTGTCATAGTTGTATTTTGTTTTGTTGGGACTGTGGGATAAATCAGTGTAATTTGTAACATCAATGGTACTGAGCAATGGTACAGGTGGTCCGGATGGTACTAATGGGATACATCGGTAGCATTTGTACAATCAATAGTACAAATGGAATAAATCAGTGTCATTTGACTATCAATGGTACTGTGCAATGGTACAGGTGGTCCGGATGGTATTAATGGGATACATCGGTACCATTTGTACAATCAATAGTACAAGTGGAATAAATCAGTGTCATTTGTGCCATCAATGGTACTGAGCAATGGTACAGGTGGTCCGGATGGTACTTATGCGATACATCGGTACCATTTGTACAATCAATGGTACTAGTAGGATAAATCAGTGTCATTTGAACCATCATTAGTACTACCCAATGGTACAGGTGGTCCGGAAGGAATCCTAGAAGAAATGGCAGGAATAGTTTTAGGCGATTGGCACACTGCTCCACATACCGCTACGTAGCGCGGGGCCGCCATACAAAAACGACGCGCATAGAATCGGCGTCAGTGTGTTGTCCTATGTGTGTTTTCTATACAAAATGAGATACTTGCATACAGTCCGGCCCCGCGCTACGCAATGGAGTCACAGAATAAGTACTAGTACTCACGTACAGAAGTCTTACTCAAAAAATAAATTCAAAGAAATATCTACTTAATGTGGTTAGCGCTATGGTTTAATTTAGCTCGCGTCAGAACTTCTCACCACTTCGTTTACATAGAATTTCATTCTTATTACTCTGGACAAGCGATTCATGTAATTGAATTTTCCCTGTAATGATGTAGGTGTATTTTCGATAACTAAACGGGGAGTGACACAGGCCTGGTGGGGTGCGGAGCAGTGTGCGAATCGCCTTATGATCGGCCGCTTGCCTGACGTCAACTCTCATGGGAATGCACTAGCTATATATAATAGTAGCAGTTTCTGAAATAACTAGGATTACTGCGACGAGAATTTCTAAGCACATAAGAACTTCCTGACAATCTGGTTCCGGTGTCCAATATGGCGGCGCAGGAAAGCGGAGGTGCCTATAAGACATGTGCTTGTTACGAGTTGGTTAATAGAGAGATTAATACTGCTTTTCTTTCCGGACCGGCTAGAAAATGTCAACTGTTTTCTCCTCTGTTGTTGTACAGCAGAGGTTCCCAAACTTATTCTGTCAAACGCCCACTTTAAAAAATCAGTTATTTTGTAGCGCCCCCCATTGGTTTCACCATAAAAACCTGAATCACATATTTGTCTTGCCTGTAGTTTAATTCAACCTATATTCTAAACGAGAGAGCAATAATAATACATACACCAGTACATTAGAGTATCTTTTATAAAAAATAATAATCAACATTGTTAATTTTAAATAAAAAAATAGCAATAATAACACAATTTTACAATAATAAAGAGTATTGGAAGTGGGGACCTCACCTGCGAAACTTTAAAACACGAAATTTTTTCAGTGTTTGATTCCTTTAACGATATAAATAGCGTTGTGAACGCATTAAAATAATAAATATTAATTACATTTTTAGTTTATATTTGTACAATAAAAAAGGATATAAATATGAACTAATAAATGGATGTTGTGTAGTAAGAGGATTTTAATTTCAGTTAATTTTCAAATATGAAATAGCTGAAGTTATAAATCACTCATTGCTTAAATCACATCAGCGCCCCCCAACTTTATTCTGGGCCCGTTACCGCCCCCCTTAAAGCCTCCAGCGCCCACAAGGGGGCGTTATCGCCCACTTTGGGAAAGACTGTTGTACAGTCTCGTCTAATTGAAACATTATGATAGATCAAGATTTAACAAGTACTAAAGTAATTTTAAAAACAGACAAAAAACTAAGAAGTTGGATTTTTTTTCATACAGTCGGGTTTTTCGTGGGCAACTGGAAATACGCTCGGATGAGTGGTACAAGTATTTTCAAGCATTTATCATTCCAAATTGCGTTTGATTAAGCATCTCAAATAAAGTTATTTTTAAAGTGTAATAAAATAATAGACTTGTGTTTCTCTGAAAAACCGTAAGTATATTCAAAATTTTTGTCTAAGTGTCAGAGACCGCCATATGGCGTTAAGTCCGCCAATAGTTCATTTAAAAAAAAAAAAAAGTTTGAATGATTTAAGAAAGTAATTTATTAAAAATACCTCTTGAAAAAAAAAAACCAGAGTAACTACATTTAAAGTTCTTATTTCATAATTGTTATCTATTATTTACAACGAAAAATACAGTCTCCAAATAATATCGATGCTGTATAAGAACATTAGCAGCATATAAAAATAATAAACAAAGACTTATGTAAAGAGGTTTTCTCCAAAAATATTTACCTGTAATGATGTTACAATAAACCTCATCCTTCATGTTCCCGTTTAGCTCTTTTCTCCATTTCACACTATCCACCTATCTAAAAAAATATTTCATTTTCAAATTCAATTTTTAAATTTTAGATTTCTTCCTCATCATTCCTAATCATTCCACTACCATCTTTCGAGCTGATTACCTATATCAGTATTGTAAATTTATATATACATCAGTATTGTGAAGTAATCTATACTATAATAAAAGAGTAAAAAAAGAGTCTGTACATAGAAAATTTTTCAAAAAAAAATATATGGGGCGATGGAGATATAGCAATAGAGTAAGAAAATAAAAAAAAATGTCTGTCTGTTTGTCTGTTTGTCTGTTTGTACACGCTAATCTCCGGAAATACTGGACGGATTCGAATGAAACTTTTTTTGTTATATAGCTGTAAAGCCTGGGCAACATATAGGCTATAATTGATTTTGGAAAATGGAACACATGATGCAGAACTATAATGGTCCAGCTAAACTATAAGAAATATTAAAATGCCGCCTTAGCAAAAGTTGTTAAGTCTGATGAGAACTTTTTGTTGAGTTATAATACAACTGGCCAAGCGCGAGTCGGACGCGCGCGAACGGTTCCGTACTATAATCTATGAAAAATCACGTTTGTAGTATGGGAGCCCCCCATAAATACTTATTTTATTCGATTTTTAGGGTTCCATAGGGTAGAGTAGAAACGGGACCCTATTACTTAGACCTTCCGACTGTTTGTCTGTCTGTCTGTCACCAGGCTGTATCTCATGAACCATTATAGCTAGACAGTTGAAATTTTTATAGATGATGTTTTTTTGTTGCCGCTGAACAAAAACATACTAAATCTATCTGTCTACACTATAATAAAAGAGTAAAAAAAATGTGTCTGTACATTGAAATTTTTCCCAAAAAAAAGTTGTTTCGTCCGAAGAAAAACTTATAAGTTCAGTATTTGCGGACCTTCAGAGCAAAACACACCAGAAAAATTCTTGGTTACGTGAACGCGCCATATGGACAACAAAAAATTAAAAATCAATTAATAAAGAACTTATGACGCAAATTATTGTTAATTTCTTGGATAGTTTTGTTGACGACGCCACCAATTATCCAGTTGAGTTTCGTAATTCACTTGCAGCAAATGGACTCTCGGCTCACAAAATAAGTCTTAATGTCGGAGGGCCAATAATGCTGATGCGAAATTTGACTCCGCCGAAACTGTGTAACGGAACACAACTTAGTGTCTCAGCACTGTATGACGAAGTTCAGCGGCTGAATTTCAGCCAATGCATGCCTGCAATGTTATTTGCATTACTAGCAACACATAATGCCGAACTTCCGATGCTTTTGCCTGAATCGGACCCGTACCCGTACCCGTACCCGTACCCGTACCCGTACCCGTACCCGTACCCGTACCCGTACCCGTACCCGTACCCGTACCCGTACCCGTACCCGTACCCGTACCCGTACCCGTACCCGTACCCGTACCCGTACCCGTACCCGTACCCGTACCCGTACCCGTACCCGTACCCGTACCCGTACCCTTACCCGTACCCGTACCCGTACCCGTACCCGTACCCGTACCCGTACCCGTACCCGTACCCATACCCGTACCCGTTCCGCTCCCGCTCCCGCTCCCGCTCCCGCTCCCGCCGCCGCCACCGCCGCCGCTCCTGGCGTCGCCGCTGCCGCCGCCGCTGCCGCCGTCGCTGCCGCCGCCGCTTCCGCCGACGCCGAAACCTTTGTCGCCGCCGCCGCCGCCGCCGCCGCCGCCGCTGCCACCGCCATTGCCACTCCCGCTGCCGCTTCCGCTCCCGCTCCCGCTTCCGCTTTCGCTCCCGTTTCCTCTCCCGCTGCCACCGTCGCTGCCGCCGCCGCTTCCGCCGACGCCGAAGCCTTTGCCGCCGCCGCCGCTTCCGCTCCCTCTCCCGCTCCCGCTCCTGCTCCCGCTCCCGCTCCCGCCCCCGCTCCCGCTCCCGTTCCCGCTGCCGCTTACGCTCCCGCTTCCGCTTTCGCTCCCGTTCCCTCTTCCACTTCCATTCCCTCTTCCGCTCCCGTTTCCGTTCGCCGCAGACGCGGCAAAGACGGAAGATTAAATTCTCATATCGGCACATCACTACTGTCCGGCGTTTCCACCGAACTTCAGCGGCTGAACTTCAGCTTATTTAGTGTGTCATCCCTACCGAACTTTAAACACTGAACTTTAGCCGCTAAACTTCGGCATAGTCTGCTGAGACACTTAAAGTTTACTGTGAGTGGTGCCAGTGAAACTTTATTTATTCCGCGTATGCCACTCATCCCCAACAATTTTCCTTTTGAAAATACACAGTTCCATGTGTTTACTTACTTTGCTATGAAAATAAGTCACAGTTTTAGAGGCTTAAAGCTGCTGATGTCGATCTAAGGACTGGTTTTTCGCATGGCCTACTTATTGTGGCTTTCTCCAGGGTTAGTAACACTTCAGCTCTTTTCATATTGGCTCCCGAAGGAAAGAATTAAAATAATATTGACTTTTAACTCCTAACAATGTAACAAGTACTTTCTTATCTCTCTCTCTCTCTCTCTCTCTCTCTCTCTCTCTCTCTCTCTCTCTCATTAGTTTTTATTTATATTAATACGCCGGAGTCATAAAGTCCACGCGAACGAAGTCGCGGGCATCAGCTAGTAATAAATAAAATAACTCTGCTGTCTATTTCTCTCAAGCTCTCCACTACGTACTTTACCTACCTCTTCATGTAGGAGTCCCAACTGCCCCAGCTACTCCGCGGTTACGTACCTACTAGGAATTCCTACATACCTTGTATATATCGCAGTTGAATTGTTGTTTTGGGTACTTTCCAGGGTCAAAAATAAATTATTGGTTCCGTCCAAAAAAAAAGTCACAAAATAATGTCACTTGTCATGAGCATACCCATTTTTAACGTGATTTTAGGTTTATTATTGCAGGAAATCTGATATTAAGGACGCTATTTGACTCGGAGAAACTATGCGGATAACGTCATTAGCCTATATTTAATACAATCAAATAGAAAATGTTTGTTTTGACGTTTAGAAAAAGTATTTATTTATTTATTTATTGACCAAAAAGGTACAAAAGGTGGACTTAATGCTAATGCATTCTCTACCAGTCAGCGTTAAGGAAAATCAGAAATAATATTGTGAGCGATAGGCGCTTAAAGATATAACTATATTATAGATATAGTTATATCTTTCAAACATACACATACAATACACATATATAAATACATATATTTTATTAATATATGCATACACATACAATAATATAAATACATAAATACATAATATTAAACAAAACAATTTATGATAATGATTAGTTCTGCTGCATCAAACTTGCAAAAAGGTGCATGTGAACTTTTTTCTTGAACAGGTCCCTATTCGAAATTGATGTCTTCGGATTAAGTAAGATTATTAAAGTATCTGATTAAGCGGTTTGAAAATAGCGAATTGTGAGTTGGATTGTATAATTCGCTGTTTGAAAAAACCACTAGCAATCTGCGATACATCTCAGTTTTGTAAAACAGCAGAATTTTGTACAAATCTAGAAAATATAAAGCTTGTTTTAGCTTTTCGATTGCTCAAGGCACCGCACCGGTTGAGACGGCCTCCAATAAACTTTGGCAAAGGTTAATTGGCTGTCATCCTTATATTAGTCTTGAACCAAAAATACGAGTATTTTTCTAGGTTTTCACATATTAATGTTTGGAATCACCGAAATCGGAAGCTATTAAAATTATGTTATATCCTAAATCGATCGTTTTAGCGATCTCACGTTCACTCTTCTTAGTATTCATATCCTTTATTACATTATGATTTTGAATCATAAAATGGTGATATCAAAGATGCAAAATTTGAAAATTACTGGACATAGGAACAGAGGGAAATACACTATTATGCTTCGGCCGCACTTGTGCCTATCGTCCCGAAGCAATTCGCGGCGAATCTTCGTACGTTTTGTACACTAAAAAGTTAACGCGATAAAGCACTGGTCACACTAGCGGCTTCGTTATTTTTCACGAACTATCTGCCAATAATCCAAGATGGCGTTATCTACGTGTTTTAAATATGGACGACTACTTTCTTTTCTTTAACATGTGTGCAAAAAATTACATAATACATTTATTGAAACCTAAAAAGAAACCTAGAAAAAAAAAGCTAAAAATTTTAACACTATTTTATCGTTCCACTCCATTTTTACGCATTAACAACCGTGGCACCGTCGCACAGCACCGTCCGAACAAGTTGAAAACAAACGTCAAAATGAAAACAACGCAAGTGCGACCACGCAGAGCGAATTGTTAGCGTGCATAAATCCTTTGATGTATCGCCACCCGCGCGATAACTAACACGAAGTCGGAATATTCGGGACGATATCCGATAACGGCCGGTCACATTTGCGTGTATCGTGTAATAGCACGAAGCTTCGTGACGATAGGCGCAGGTCCGGCCCAAGCATTACAACCAAGTTATTGATTACAACACATGTGCTGTTATGGAAATCATAAAAAATCAATGTTCATAAAAGTGTTCGTGATTATTTTAACGACACAGTTCAAGTGTTTAAGAATGATATTAATCGCGGTATGTCCCGTATATACCAGTTATATTTGACTTGTATCTCAGTCGAAATGCTCTGATACTACTAAAGATTTAGCGTAGAACCGGTCGTTGGTGTCTCCAGTACTTTCTACAGTCGAAAGCTTTTCTACCGTGAAGGATTATTGGCTTAATAGGTAATTATGCACTTTCACGTTCGATGCTGTCGGTTTTATTGTGTTTATTGAATTAATCAAATATTTTCGTTTTATTTTTGGAACGAAGTTCCTTACGGCAGGCTTGGAGGAGATAGGGATATTGCTGCGCGACCGAACTGAAAAAAATGTGATAGTAAAACTGTAAGGATGACCTCGTTAAATAAAACCGTTAAATGAGACGTGCGCAGGCGCGACAGTCGTATACACAAGCGAGTAGTGTATAATACCTTTGAGCACGATTTTTCTTTTGCAAATTGTGTCGATTCTACATTAGCCGAAGGAACCTCGTTCCTACCTGGTGTCCCACGACACCACATTTCTTTTTAGGTTACCAATCAGTCACGCTGACACTTCGGTCGGTGTGATTACACAAAAATATTATCAATAAATAAATATGTCAGAGCGTAATATGTCATGGCTGTATATAGACTAAATTCCTTTACTTTGAATGATTCGATGACGTTTGGCAGCAGTTCCGTGTCAATGTCATTTTGGACAGTTGACAGAACAGACAGTAGAGAATGCGGGCAGGAATTGGATGAGTTCATGTCAGATCTTGTTTAATGAGTGGGAGATTCGAAAAAACCCGACTTTTAAGCGTTAACCCCCAATAACTTAACGGTTTAACCGATTTTCAATAAATAACCGCCATCAAGTACAACCGCTTTCATAATATCTAGACACTTTTCTTTAGAAGAATAGTGTCTAGATATAATGAATTATTATTATATTTATATTCTATATGTATATATACAAGAATTGTTCGATAAAAGTATAAAATACGCTACGCATTTGTTCGTCCTCGAATTAAACAATTTGTTATTTTTTGGTAACAACTAAAGTAACTTGTCAATTATTTTGTGATTCGCAGATGAACAAGTAAATTGATTTTCTTGTAATATTGTTGTAATTACGTGTCGAGACGCAATCTGTAATATTCTGTGTGATTGTGTGCTAGTTATATCGAAAACTAATCGCGTTTGGTCAGGGGTCATGGTGATACTAAACATTGTACAATCAGATACTTAATAAAATTATTGCTTATTTTTAGTTTTTCGCTGCGCTCAGGGTAAATACCCAAGAGGCTGGCGGCATTAACGCGTGAAAATAAATAAGTTAAATTAGGGAACATCCTGAATAGAGTGTCGAACACTGAACTCTCTTCAAAAACGGGAGTTGTAGATGTCAAAGCCGCCAAGTTGAAGTGCGATTGGGCAGGCCACGTATGCCGATGCACCCAGATAGGTGGACCAAATTAATCACGGGATGGATTCCTGCAGACGGTCACAGGAAACCTATGCAGGCCTATAAAACGTTGGAGTGATGACATCAGACATTTTGAGAAGAATTGGTCACAGGTCGCATTAAATCGGGATATGTGGAAGGATATGGGGGAGACCTTTTCCCAGCAGTGGGAATATAATATATAAGGTATATAAGAGGTTAATAAGAGAAGAGAAGAGGAAACATCCTAGAAAATTGTCTGAATAACCCTGAAGGATAAAATCATTCTATTAGTAAGCCGTTCGCACCGTGCTGGCATTAAGGGGCTACCTGAATTTTTCCGGGTCCAGTGCTGCCCCCATTTGAAATAAATCTTTGATAGGAAACGGAGACATAATTTTAAATTTGGCCTTGATCAGACCCTAGATAAACCTTTAAACTATTTTATGAACTACTGTTTACAGTTTAAAGTGAGAACGTGAAGCTTTTCTACGCACATACGTCAAAAGTGGTCGCAATTGTGCGTAGAAAAGCTTCACGTTCTCACTTTAAACTGTAAACAGTAGTTCATAAAACAGTTTAAAGGGTTATCTAGGGTCTGATCAAGGCCAAATTTTAAATTATGTCTCCGTTTCCTATCAAGGCATATCTAAGTTAGTTTAATTAGGAAAAATCCTAGAAATTTCCCTGAATAATCCTGAAGGTTTAAATCTGTCCATTAGTTAGTTGTTTGCACCGTGCTAGCGTAAACACGTAAAACTAAATTAGGAAAAATCCTAGAAATTTACCTGAATAGCCCTAAAGGTTAAAATCATTCCATTATTTAGCCGTTAGCACCGTGCTGGTATAAATAGGTAAAACTAAATTAGTAAAATTAGGAAAAATCCTAGAAGTTTACCTGAATAACCAAGAATGTTAAAATCAGACAATTAGTTAGCCGTTCATATCAGTCCATTATTTAGCCGTTCGCACCGAGCTGGTATAAATAGTTAAAAATAATTAGTAAAATTAGGAAAAATCCTAGAATTTTACCGGAATAACCAAGAATGTTAAAATCAGTCCATTAGTTAGCCGTTCATATACCTTGCTAGCATAAAGTAAAACTAAATTAGTCATATAAGGAAAAATCCTAGAATTTTACCTGTATAAACCTAAAGGTTAAAATCATTACAATATTTAGCCGTTCGCACGGTTCTAGTATGAATGGGTAGAACTAAATTAGTTAAATTAGGAAATATCCAAAAAAATTTCCTGAATAACCCTAAAGGTTAAAATCAGTCCATTAGTTAGCTGTTCGCACTGTGTTGAATGGTGCTACATATCAATGAACCATTGTCCGTCCGTACGCGACGAACACAATGTCACGTTGCATAATTTGGCAATGAAAGTCTTGTGACTGCACCTGTAATTTATTATGGCAGACATTTTGTTTTCGTTGCGCGTACGCATCGTTCATGGGTATTATGTGGACTTAGGTGTTTGTTTTATTTCTTTGACACCAATTTTTAACACAAATATTAGCCATTTCGACCCGCTAAGACGAAGATACCATAGGTATCAATGGTTGGCACTTGCACATATAGGTAAAATATACCTAAAGATGTGAGCAAAATTGTTTTTATCTCATTAGATATATTACTAAAAAGTATGGAACACGTATTTTTTTCTTTTCTGCGATTAGCAAATAATGACAAAGATACAGCGCATTCAAATTTCGCGTGACGTCACGATCAGCTACAATTTTTAACCAAAGGTGACGTAAATCACCGCCACTCCGAAACTTCGAAGCGCTGTATCCTTGTGAATTTTTACTACTTTGCTAAACAAAATGTGGGTTCTTTATTTTTGAAGAATCTAGTTCACGGACTAAATAAAATAATATTTTTTATCCCCAAGTCCCATCCGTATTACACAAATCTTTTATCTACAGTGTCATTATTAAGATGGCAGTGTTGGGTTGCAGCCTGCGTGCTTCATACGATGCTTTTAGGCATCTGAAAATTGTTACAAGAATGAGCTCTGTGCGTTTCATAGTTCAGAATTGCAGTGTACTTAGGGCGGATTTTGTTTAGGTAAAATACAAATTTTTATTTTTCTCGGGTCAGGATACTAACTCAACGATATTCCATTTTATGATAAATATATATAAAAATATATGTAATATGTACATAAATACATATTAACGTTAATATCCAAGAACCAAAATCATTTAAAAAGGCCATTTTCCAACTTGTCCTCTTTTGGGAATCAAACTCAAAACCTCTTACCAATACGCCACGGCGGTCTCCATTTTTAGGGTCCGTCCAAAAAAAATAAAAAAAAAAACGGAACCCTTATAGGATCACTCGTAAGCCTGTCTGTCCGTCCGTCTGTCACAGCTAATTTGCTCCGAATCTACTGGACCAAATCAGATGAAATTTGGTAAGATGGTGCAAAGTAAATAAATATTTTTTTCTCTTCCGTACTGTTATCTGTCTTTTAAATGGTCCAGAACACTAATATAAGAACATTGATAATAAGATTGCAGAAAAGTCTATAACTCTATTCCTCATAATAGCATATGTGTCGTAATTTTGCCAAAAAGATACGCGTATCCATAGATCTAATGTATTTTCCTTAAGAGCTAGGCGCCTAACTGCATATGTAGATTATACTTACGTTAAGGTTTTACTCAATCAACACTAAATATAGAAAAAAAAAAGTTTTCGAACAAATAAAATTCGTATAGCAAAAATTTGTCTTTAAGATAGGGATAATCATATCAATTCGTACAAACATCTTGAAATTGGTTAATACTTCCGATCAAAGAAAGATAGCGAGTCAATGTCTTTAATTAATTACGAACATACATACATACAAACTCCAGACTATCCAAACAACTTTTAGAATACATTCGCTCGTTTTGCATTTCAATTACTTATTGCTTATTTATTAACTTCCATTAAAAATGATAAATTATGCGATCTTTCGCGAAGTATTTCATGTAGGATGACTCGGTGGGTTGGCCTTTCTAACAAGTTCAGTTTAGGAGTTGCGTGGCTTCAGGCGTGGGCAGAGCCTTGGGACAGATTTAGGAGGATTATATTTACAAAGAATAGTGTTATGTTTAGAAAGATAGGATTAGTGAGAAACGCATTAGATTCAATTAGAATATGACCTTAGTTGAATGGTGTAAGCTTTTGTTTAACTTGCAAATTTTGTCTAAGATGATATGTAGGCCCTGATGATCTCTGAGCTGGAAGGTTGGGATTTGTAGACTGACAATTTTAATTGTTTTTTTTTTAAACGATTATCGACTGTAACACCAAACTCAAACTAAAATCAATTTTGATGAAAAAGACCAAATAAAAAAAGAATTTGCAAAATTGGTCCAGACGTCTTCGTTCGGAGAAAACTCATTTAAAAAAAAGAGATTCAGATGAATTGATCCTCTTTTTTTGAAGACGGTTGAAAAATCTCTGGTTTCTCTTTTTCTATTTAAATATTAGGTTTCAAATTACTTTGACTTCAAACTGTTTTTTTTTTATATATCAAGTTGTTTTATCAATCTTATATTTACATATTTTATATGGTATATAAGATAGTATAAGATTATATGTTCCTTTAACCTATATTGTCCCACTGCTTGAGAAAGTTCTGCCCCATCTTTTTTTTTTGCCCCATGATAAGTTCTTCAAAGAATTGTTTTGTTTTTGTTTATTCCGGGATAACAAACAATTACAGAATACTGCCTCCGTGGTCCAGTGGTCAAGGCGTTCGCCTTGTGACCCGGAGGTCATGGGTTCGATTCCCACTGGGAAGCATACTTTGTGAAAAGTTGTTTCCGGTCTGGATAGGAAATTGCAGGCTTGAATCACCTGATTATCCGAAAAGAAAGATGATTCCGTGTTTCGGAAGGCACGTAAAACTGGGGGTCCCGAACGCCACCTAGCGTTTGACCATCAAACTATCCAAGGATCGGTTCCTGGTTTGCCCTTTGGGTTGTGGAGGTCAGATGGCAGTCGCTCTGTGTAAAAACCAGAAACCTCGTCAAATCTCCTTGGTTAGGTAGCGGACCCCGGGCTCTGAAGCGTTACTGCTGAGGATGCAACCGGGAATACGCTCGGATGATGATGAACAAACAATTACAGAATACAATTTTATACACTTAACAGGCCTATCCAAGTACATTTACATAATTCTGCAATCAACCACATTATCCACAGATTAATAAATACTCGTTATTTAAAATGTTGCTACTAGAGGGTAGGTTAGGTAGAAGTTACAATGTATATAATTTTGAGTATGTTCAAATATAGTAAGTACAAATTACAAATTTCAGGAATAAATTTAAACGAAAAATTTATAAGTAGTTAAGACAATAACAAATAAATATGCAAATCATGCTCAGAGAGTAACAGCTGATGGAGCAGCTTTTTGAATTGATATATAGTAGATGCAAATATATCAATACTTACGCACATTTTATTGTGTGACTCCACACCACCATGCGGTAAACAGGAAAACGATGACCCGAGTTATTATGAGAATTACTAGAGAAAAGTTACCTAATGCAGTTAAAGTGTTGTAAACAGCAGCGTTCCTATTTTTTTCTACGCTTTATATTTTAACCTATGCTGTTTTGCAAGTAGGTATATGTATGATATTTCAATTTTACGAATCGGTCGTAAATTAAAATAAATTTGAAGTAAATAAAGGCTCCGAGAAGTTGTTATCGTAATATCTATTCAACGAATTTTCTCAAGATGTCGCATTTTCTTAGTTTGCGAGATTTTACAGCAATTGCAGTTTATAACATACCACATTCAGAAAAAAATAAATAACATACTTAAAGAAAACTAAAAAAATCTACTATTCTTGCAATTAAAATAAATGAAGTAACTCAAAGAGGCCAAAATAGACAATAAATTTTAATAAAATAAATTAGGCCGTTAGAAGCACTTTTACAAGTAATTTGTTTAGTATACATTATATGGATTGTTTATTTATATTTCCTTTATTGAATAATTTAAAAAAAAGGGAACCGATACCAGCGATTCGCCAGTTAATAGGCGATGCGGCTAGCAACCCATCACTATTTTAATTCCCTTTTTCCATCTTTACGTCCCCATTATGTTAAGCCTGGCCTTTGGATCTTACGCACCAGGTTCTGTCTACCACGTCAGAGATAAAGACGTGATAATTTGTCTGTACATATATTTCAGACTCTTAGAGCTGGTGCTACATCTAGAAATTTCTTTACCACAGCATGTACCATAGCAAATCGAGCACGTTTTGACCCACAGCGAATTGTGCCCCAAAATATTACTAAATTCGTGCGAAATGTGTTCCGCATTGTTTTTATTTCTAATCGTGAACGTAATCTTTTGTAATATCTAGTAGCAATGCCCTTTTACAGGAGTCTAAAAGGCACAGATTCTTAATGAATGATGGACGTTTTTACAAGCTTTATCTTGCAATGTATGTTGTATGAATCTTGCATGAATCTTGTAAGAATCTTGTATGAATATTGCATGAATCTCATATGAATCTTGCATGAAACTTGCATGAATCTTGCATGAATCTTGTATGAATCTTGTATGTATCTTGTATGAATATTGCATGAATCTCATATGAATCTTGCATGAATGTTGTATGAATCTTGTACATATCTTCAATCTTGTTTGTTTGTTTAGGTCAAAGCTTGCAACACGATTTTCAAACAGTTAGCCTCAACCCATTGAGCTGAAATTTTGCAGACGTATGTAATGACCATACAATACTATGGAGGCAATGAGCTGTTCTGATGATGGAGCAGGTAGATAGTCGACAGAACTCAGTTATTAAACAACATAAACTCATTGAGCAGTACTCCTTTGATTTGTCTTGACAAGCACTTTATGGTAGTCGATGCCTAGGATCTGATCACGGAGACGGAAGGTGGTCGATGGAACTCAGTAATGACGTTTTATTACTGAGTTTCATCGACTAGCAACTCACTCGAGTTCGGGCTTATTGCATTTGCCTTGTTAAGTACTTCTTTTTATCGTGTCGTTGGCTCAAGCATTAAATTTTTTCCCTCTTACAGCGTTGTCTGAAGCCTCATAAAGGTCACGTTTAGTGCAGTTAAGTACTTTGGCCTCACCATAAAAGCTGGCACAAAAAAAAAATATATATTATTTTTATCAAAAACTTTTTACAAACTAGCTGAAACCCGTGGCTTCGTTCGCGTGGACTTTGTGACTCCGGAATATCTGCATCAGGTGAACCTGATCTTCGATGTTTATACTTCAACAAAATGCTCATAAGGCTGAACAACTTTTGCTAAGGCGTAAATTTTCTCTAATAGTTTAACTGGACCATTTTGGATCCATCAGGTGTTCCATTTTCTAAAATAAATTACAGCCTATATATTGCCCAGACAGCTTTCAATCGCAAAAAGTCCACTATTTGTGTACTACGTCTCATCGTCCCAAATACGTTTTTTGGAAATATATTCAATGTACAGACACATTTTACTGTTTTATTACATGTATAGACATACTTTGTGAAGCTCTTGCTTGCAAATCACAGGGTAATTATTTTTTTCAAAATTTGTCCTTTATTGTATACCATGAGAAGCTCTTTGGTCCATAAATTACGAGAGGTGTTTTTATGAATTTGACTCGACCCCGCCCCCCCTTCTCATCTCACGTAATTCATGGACGCCCCCTAAGTGTGTATTGCTACCGCTTTTGCAAGTGGCATAAAATCTCGAGGTCCTCCGTGCTTCGGAAGACACGTAAAGCCGTTAGGCCTGGCTGTCATCTTTGTATGTCCATGTCGCAGTTGGATTGTATAATTCGCTGTTTGACAAAATTCTAGCTATTTGGCATTACTACTTAGTTTCGTAAAACAGCTGAAAATCGTTCAGCTAGATTGTCAATGTATTACATAAATCAAAATAAAAATGTTTAATCAGAAATAAGACCTTTACAGGCACTGGCACATCAAAGAGTATAATTTGTATTACGTGTAGTTTATATTAACTACATAACGTTCAACAAAACAGCTTACGATCGGTTGAAATCTACATTCTCACGTTTTGATGACGAGATGATGAAAAGGTTCTCAAATGGCGACCACGTACTGGCAAGCGAAGCGTAGAACACCAAGGTGGTCAGACGATCTGACTTAGGTCGCTGGAAAGCGCTGGATGCAGGCCGCTCTTGATAGGTCATTTTGGAAATTTGGGAGAGGCCTATGTCCAGCAGTGGACGTTATGCGGCTAGCATGATGATGTTCGATGACACGCATGATCTAAACGGTCTATTTTGTTAAACGTTACGTAACGTAATTGACAATCCTGCTGAACAATTTTCACAGGTTTAACAAAACTGTTATAACAAAAAGCTAGAGGTTTTGTCAAACAGTGACTATACAATCCAACTGCGACATACCCACACACACAACTTAAATTACAAGTTGTCGTATGCTATGCATATTTACGTATTAAAAAAAATTTGGTCTATGTTGCTATGTTATACTACATACTGTTAAAGTAGAAGTGCGAATAAATAATCCTAGTACCCAGTGCTAATGAGTACAAGCATGTATTTAACGTACAAGATTTCCTGTGACTCATTACATTAATGAACTCGTCTTTACCGTGTCAAGGAAGATGTTATTTAAGATACACCTTGAGATATTTAACATTTCTGAAACTGCTTCACTATTTTTAAACTTATACATATATATTTTGCGTTTCGAGTCTTTATCTTTTGTAGGGTAGACAGAGCCCGGAGCTATACAACATGTAACAAAGCCCTGTCCGATCCTTGTAGGAGCAACTCAGACCGTCAATATGAACAACTTTTCCTATGTGACCAATGCTTGAAACTCGAAAAAAAGTCGACATTTTCATTCATGTGTTCGGGCAGTATGAAAATAGCAATTTAACAAAAAAAAGCAACCTTTCATTTTCTTTCAAGAGTTTCTTTCATATCTCCAAAGTTCTTCATTATATCTTCACCAAATTAATATGGGACTAACTTGGTAGCAAAGACTTTCAAATAAAAAAAAGAATCATCAAAATCGGTTCACGGTTGACAAAGACATCGCGTAACATACATACAAAAAAAATACATACAGTCGAATTGATAACCTCCTCCTTTTTTCAAGTCGGTTAAAAACCCAAAGGTCACGTTCAGTGCGATGTAAGGTAGGTGGAAAAGATAATCAAAATAATTGCAGGATTTTCGTCATACCGCCTTTTGACATGAGACCCCGTTGTCTTATCGCATTGATATGATTACTTTCTTGCAGAGATTGATATTTTGATTGATTGAGATTGTCACCCACACCATACACCTCCTCCGTGGCGTAATGGTCAACACGCTAGTCCGGCAATCCGGAGGTTCCGGGTTCGATCCACAGTCAGGGCAAGTTGAAAAATGGCCTTTTACAAAATCGTTGGGTTAGTATCCCATAACACAACTTAAGCTTACTTTGGGGCTAGCTCAATGTGTGTGATTTGTCCCTATAAATGTATTTATTATGCACGAAGAGATGATGATGTAGAGGTTGTTCGATCTTTTTGTGGAGACATAAGACCACCTCACGTAGAAACTGTTTTTTATTGTAGTTAAGTTATATTTTGTAGTTGGGTGTGTGTGACGGGTCCTTTTTCGATCACTGCTCGATAGTGTGTCTGTGGTGGTTATTATTAGATAGGGCATCGTAGGTATATTTTTTCATTGAATTTGAACCTTATGTCAAAGGTTTATTTAGGTGGTATAACCATTGCCCTATTAAGGGGCTACCTGAATTTTCCGGGGTCCAGTGCTGCCCCCATTTGAAATAAATCATTTGATCAGACCCTAGATAACCCTTTAAACTATTTTATGAACTACTGTTTACAGTTTAAAGTGAGAACGTGAAGCTTTTCTATGCACAATTGCGAAAAACGGCCACTTTTGGCGTATGTGCGTAGAAAAGCTTCACGTTCTCACTTTAAACTGTAAACAGTAGTTCATAAAATAGTTTAAAGGGTTATCTAGAGCCTGGTCAAGACAAAATTTCTAATTATATCTCCGTTTCCTTTTAAATGATTTAATTCAAATGGGGGCAGCACTGGACCCCGAAAAATTCAGGGTTAAAATGTAATGTAAAATAGCTGTCACGCGACCTACATAGTATGTGGCTGCGTACAGCCGAAATGTGCGAGCATTAAACTGTTGAACGAACATTGAAATGTGCGAACATAGACTGTTGAACGAACATTGAAGTTTTTTGGTTGTAAATTTAATTTTTTATACTATAGTGATCTAGTGTAGCCTGTCGTTCGATTTATTGTGGGTATGTCTCCTCCACGCTATATTATATATCACAAAGATTCAAAGATTCAAGATTCAAATGTTTATTCAGTAATTAGACCTTCACAGGCACTTTTACACGTCAATAAGTATCATTAACATTACCTGTAAAGTATATTAAAATTTAATTAATTTTTAAAGAAAAGTTACCGATACCAGCGCTTCGTAACGACCACTGTCATTTTCACTGTCAATGAGTAAAAGATAATCACCACCACATCACTACTAATCGATAATAATATGTTAAAAATAATGGGATTAAAATGTTCGACTATTCGATGATAAAATTTAACGATCTGCTGCGGTGGTGAAGCAGCTCGTACATTCAAAAATTTTTTCCTTTCAAAGCAAAATTTCGCAAAAACATAATCAAATATCCTTGAAACTTTAGTGGACACGATCACATAAGTACCTACCTTTCTAATTAAAACTTGTGAAAGTGCCATCTCTAAGTGTGCCACTCAACAAAGTAATCACATTTTCGCAACTGTCCCTGAAAAATATGTACTTCAGTAAAAGGCACATTTGTAAAATTTTTTGCACAATACAGAGCAAAACGCATCGGTAAAGTTTGTCATCGCATTTTATTTGCCAGGCTAATTAAAAAACCCCGGCTTTCAAGGGTCTACCCTCAATACCTTTTGAACACAGCTTTTCCATCAAACGCCGCTATAAAGAGTGTTTAAACGGTTTAGGTTAACCTAACCGAAATAATTTGTTATTAATCCAATCGGAAATGGGTAAACATGTATTTTGGTTAACCGAAATAGCCTGTTAACCTATAATTGCGGTTAACTTTAACCGAATCGACATAGATTTCTGCATGATACTACACGTTTTTCATTCCTTGTCACATGGTCACTGTACCTATACCTACAAAAGCGCTTGCATGACTTAACCAAACGGCTGTGCATCCCCGAAAACCCAATTAACCTATTCAGATAACGGTTACTGTTACCCTTATTGTGTGGGTTAACCGAATCAAAGGATTAACCGAAAAAGGGTTAACCGATATAACCGGTTTACCGTTATTAATGGGTTTTCCAAACACTGCATAAGGACATGTCAATCTTATAGCACCCCCATGGGGTTTAAAATATGAAACAATCAATATCCAATGATGATTGTTCTGCAGTTTGTAGGTTAGGCTAAGGGATTGTGAGGTAGCGCGAGGGGGTGTATTAAACCAAACACACTCGGAGTAGGTTCGTAGGTAACTGCACCTTTATTGTTGGTCGAATAGTTGCATAATTTCGTTGAATAGGTCTTTCAAAAATATTGTAAAATTCATTTTTCGATTTAGGGATCAGTTTCTGAAATATTTGGTTTTATATTGCAATTTTGTGTTACAGTCAAGTGCTCTATCTATTAAACGGTTATATATGGACATGTGAAAAAATTCACAGCAGTAGTATATATAACGAAGTTTAAAGGAAAACTATCAGAGCTAAGTAGGGTTTAGAAATTAAAAAGTTATAGGAGACCAACTTATACAATGTACTCGGAAAAGGAAAGGTGCATACAAATTCAATAGAAAATTAGTTTTTAGACGTTTTTAGTGGCGTGAACTCAAAGTGGGCATTCAGTTTGTAGGTTAGGCTAAGAGATTGTGATGTAACTGCACCTTTATTGTTGGTTGAATAGGGATTATAAACATATTGAAATGGAGCACAAGTCGTCATAAGTTATGTTTATCTAGATTTAGGATGAGTAGTCTAGGTGATCTGCATAGAAGGTTACAGGATTTAGTAAGACTATGATGAGGGCGTATGCCGTACTCTTCGCACACACTTCAAAATAAATTATATCTCACATTGGTAGATCTAGCAATCTATACTATAATAAAAGAGTAAAAAAAATGTGTCTGTACACTGAAAATTTTTCAAAAAAAAATATTTGTGGCGATGGAGATATAGTAATAGAGTAAGAAAATAAAAAAAAATGTCTGTCTGTTTGTCTGTTTGTCTGTTTGTCTGTTTGTACACGCTAATCTCCGGAAATACTGGACGGATTCGAATGAAACTTTTTTTGTTATATAGCTGTGAAGCCTGGGCAACATATAGGCTATAATTGATTTTGGAAAATGGGACACATGATGCAGAACTATAATGGTCCAGCTAAACTATAAAAAATATAAAAATGCCGCCTTAGCAAAAGTTGTTAAGTCTGATGAGAACTTTTTGTTGAGTTATAATACAACTGGCCAAGCGCGAGTCGGACGCGCGCGAAGGGTTCCGTACCATAATCTATGAAAAATCACGTTTGTAGTATGGGAGCCCCCGATAAATACTTATTTTATTCGATTTTTAGGGTTCCATAGGGTAGGGTAGAAACGGGACCCTATTAATTAGACCGTCCGACTGTTTGTCTGTCTGTCTGTCACCAGGCTGTATCTCATTAACCATTATAGCTAGACAGTTGAAATTTTTATAGATGATGTTTTTTGTTGCCGCTGAACAAAAACATACTAAATGTATACTATAATAAAAGAGTAAAAAAAATGTGTCTGTACATTGAAATTTTTTCAAAAAAAAAGTTGTTTCGTCCGAAGTAGAACTTATAATTTCAGTATTTGCGGACCTTCAGAGCATAACACACCAGAAAATTCTTGGTTATGTGAACGCGCCATATTGACACCAAAAAATTAAAAATCAATTAATAAAGAACTTATGACGCAAATTATTGTTAACTAGCTTGTGCCTGCGGCTTCGCTCGCGTAGGGGTGTAATTTATCAAAATCCTTTCTTAGGGGATGCCTACGTCATAGTAGCTTTATGCATGCAAAGTCTCAGCCCGATCGGTTTAAAATTGACAAAGTTTCATACAAACTTTCATCCCCTATTTTATCCCCTTGGGGGTAGAATTGATCAAAATCCTTTCTTAGCGGATGCCTACGTCATAACATCTACCTGCATGCCAAATTTCAGCCCGATCCGTCCAGTGGTTTGGGCTGTGCGTTGATAGATCACTATGTCAGTCAGTCAGTCACCTTTGAGTTATATATATTTAGATATATATTTAGATTTCTTGGATAGTGTTGTTGACGACGCCACCAATTATCCAGTTGAGTTTCTTAATTCACTTGCAGCAAATGGACTCACGGCTCACAAAATAAGTCTTAATGTCGGAGGGCCAATAATGCTGATGCGAAATTTGACTCCGCCGAAACTGTGTAACGGAACCCAACTTAATGTCTCAGCACTGTATGCCGAAGTTCAGCAGCTGAATTTCAGCCAATGCATGCCTGCAATGTTATTTGCATTACTAGCAACACATAACGCCGAACTTCCAATGCTTTTGCCTGAATCGGACCCGTACCCGTACCCGTACCCATACCCGTACCCGTATCCGTACCCGTACCCGTACCCGTACCCGTACCCGTACCCGTACCCGTACCCGTACCCGTACCCGTACCCGTACCCGTACCCGTACCCGTACCCGTACCCGTACCCGTACCCGTACCCGTACCCGTACCCGTACCCGTACCCGTACCCGTACCCGTACCCGTACCCGTACCCGTACCCGTACCCGTACCCGTACCCGTAGCCGTACCCGTACCCGTACCCGTACCCGTACCCGTACCCGTACCCGTACCCGTACCCGTACCCGTACCCGTACCCGTATCCGTACCCGTACCCGTACCCGTACCCGTACCCGTACCCGTACCCGTACCCGTACCCGTACCCGTACCCGTACCCGTACCCGTACCCGTACCCGTACCTGTATCCGTACCCGTACCCGTTCCGCTCCGGCTCCCACTTCCGCTCCCACTCCTGCTCCCGCTCCCGCTCCCTCTCCCGCTCCCGCCGCCGCCGCCGCCGCCGACGCCGCCGCCACCGCTTCCGCCGACGCCGCCGCCGCACCTTCCGCCGCCGTCGCCGCTGCCACCGCCGCCGCCGACGCCGCCGCCGCCACCGCCGCCGCCGCCGCCGCCGCCGCCGCCGCCGCCGCCGCCGTCGCCGCCGACGCCACCGCTTCCGCCGACGCCGCCGCCGCACCTTCCGCCGCCGCCGCCGCTGCCGCCGCCGCCGCCGACGCCGCCGCCGCCGCCGCTGCCGCCGACGTCACCGCCGCCGCTTCCGCCGCCGCCGCCGCCGCTTCCGCCGCCGCCGCCGCTGCTGCTGCCGCCACCGCCACCGCACGACTCCTCCGCCGCCGCTGCCGACGCCTCCGCCACCGCCGACACCGCCGCTGCTGCCGCCACCGCTGCCGCTTCCGCTCCCGTTCCCGTTCCCGTTCCCTCTTCCACTTCCATTCCCTCTTCCGCTCCCGTTTCCGTTCGCCGCAGACGCGCCAAAGACGGAAGATTAAATTCTCATATCGGCACATCACTACTGTCCGGCGTTTCCACCGAACTTCAGCAGCTGAACTTCAGCTTATTTAGTGTGTCATCCCCACCGAACTTTAGACACTGAACTTTAGCCACTAAACTTCGGCATAGTCTGCTGAGACACTTAAAGCTCACAGTAAGTGAGTGATGCCAGTGAAACTGTATTTATTCCGCGTATGCCACTCATCCCCAACAATTTTCCTTTTGAAAATACACAGTTCCATATGTTAACTTGCTTTGCTATGAAAATAAGTCACAGTTTTAGAGGCTTAAAGCTGCTGATGTCGATCTAAGGACTGGTTTTTCGCATGGCCTACTTATTGTGGCTTTCTCCAGGGTTAGTAACACTTCAGCTCTTTTCATATTGGCTCCCGAAGGAAAGAATTAAAATAATATTGACTTTTAACTCCTAACACTGTTACAAGTACTTTCTCCCTCTGTCTCTCTCTCTCTCTCTCTCTCTCTCTCATTAGTTTTTATTTATATTTATACGCCGGAGTCATAAAGTCCACGCGAACGAAGTCGCGGGCATCAGCTAGTTTACCAATAAGCAGTAGCACACTCTTACACCATTAAATAAATTAGACCAAATGATTTCAAGACGAAATGACCAAATGATTTACAGACGAAATGACCTTCTAAATAAATACAGGCATTAACTTTTAGTATTCGTTGTATTCAAATGATAACATCTATTTATTATGACTAGCAATTGGTTATAAATCGTTTCAAATTAAACTCGATGGGAGCCGAGTTTACGAAACTGTGAGAGTGTGTGTGTTTAAATATCAAATAAGTATCTTTATTGTAGAACATACAAGATAA
This sequence comes from Acrobasis suavella, assembly GCA_943193695.1. Lineage (NCBI taxonomy): Eukaryota > Metazoa > Arthropoda > Insecta > Lepidoptera > Pyralidae > Acrobasis > Acrobasis suavella. The sequence continues at coordinate 1,838,019 of OW971939.1, forward strand.
AGTTTTAAGAACTAAAACTAAAACTTGTTGAAAAGTACGTCCAGTGAACGCAAGCACAGCAGGGAGAAACAGCTGGTAATGTATATATTTTCGAAATGTAATAATTGAGCCGTTTCATTTGAAACCAAATACGATATGATTCGCTTTATTTAATGTTTTAGTTACATACTTTTTGGCCTACAGAGGACGCCATATTTTAGTTATTGTGACGTCATGTCGCACAGCCAATATAGCATACGGTCTACCGCTTGTAAATTTTTTTGAAACTGTGTAATAAAATTTAAATAAATAAAGAAATAAAATTTTTGTTTTCACCCATTCCCTCGATCGGCTTTTTCTATTTGCGCGGGAAGAGAGCAGCTGGTACCTTTTCATTCTTCGGTGTTTTCTTTTCTCCTGACCAGCATGGATATTTATTTATAGATATTTATTAAGCACGATGACAACTCGAGTCCATATTGTGATGTTTCGCAAAGTTAATTGTGAAACGAATTGCAAAAAATTCTTAGTAAATAACATACGCCTCCCTTAGTTTCCTAATTCTTAGTGGTCAAGTGGTCAAGTACCATTAATATTCATAGAATTATATAAAAAAATAATCAACACACGAATGGTGTTTATTGGGCAAACATAATAACACAACGATACGCAGTAACAAAGTAAATAAGTTGAACGAAACTAGTAAAACTGGTCAAGAGCGAGCCGTACTTGTATATGAACGGTTCTGTACAATGTTTATAAAAAAACGGCACGTTTCTTGTATGACGACCCCCTTTAATTTTCAACTTTATTTATTAGTGGTCACAGTAATAAATATTCAGAAAAAAAAAACAAATAGCTATACGTTTCAAGAGATAGAGTCCTGTGACAGACGGACGGACAGGCGTAGAGATAGACAGAGAAGTCTCAGTAATAGGGTCCCGATGGCACCCAATGGGTACGGAACCCTAAACATTTTACGACAGTAACTATTCATTTGGATACAACTTATAATTATACCGTATAGATATTAACATAATTGTTTTTGCCAAATTTAAATATGTGTTAGGATTTGTAAGGTTTATATTTTAAACCCTATTTGCTTTTTCTTAAAGGTTGAGAGGGATAGAATTATCTGATAGTGCGCACTTCTACTGGACCACCGAGGTCTTCTATATCTACTTGATTAACTATCGGTTTACCTTCACGAGTAGTTTACCACATCTAATAGTTAAAAATCATTTTCTTCTTTTTTGCGAGTCGGAATGCCTTTTTCATGAGGTTGTAGACCACCGTCGCCACACCACACCCACTGTGTCGCCACACCCCGAAAGGAAATCTTCGAATATACAAGAGGTTGGGCAGTTGGGCCTGATATTATAAATCTTAGACTCAACCTATGTTTAAACTAGCCAGAAGTCAGACGTTTAACTACATAAAATCCTGTTTAAAAATGCGCACTTTCAGAATTTTTCGAGAACCAACTAATGAGACATGGCGTTTCGACATCATGGACGTTAGGATGGGTTCCATGAACTATGTAAATGGTCTTCTTAGGTATTTTGCGTTGCAACATTTAAAGGATTAGTTACATTCGCAGTAAAAACAGCATTTTTAGAGTTCCTAATAATTTGTTGCGAACCATAAGATAAAATTTATGGTGGCACATTTTACAAGCTGCCAAGATGCTGACAGGATGGAAAATGAGATCTAACCTGATAGGTTTTTGTTGTTTCATTAATGTGTTGTTATGGCTAGGATACCTCTCGGCTTAACAGATTAGCTTTATGATAGCATTACATTGAACTATCGTCCTTGCGTGATATGACTATATCTATATCTGGTGCGCTCGAGTAAATCCCGAAATCCCCTCTTAGGGCCAGAACAGACGGGGCGCAAGTTGCGCCGCGTAACAGCTAGTGATGGGCGGTGCATAATAATTACTAAATCAACCCATTTGAATATTTACTCAGTAGATTAAGTAAATACCCGACAAATATCCGTATTGATCCATTCGGTGACTTGACTGATTTATATGAGTTGCGACTCATATTTATATTTATATTCATTATTTCATGTTCTCATGACAATGTTTAAACTTAAATCTGCAATTCTTGTCAGAAAGTGTGTGCATATGCTATACTATGCTTAAAATGTAGGTAAACGTCAAATGCGACGCTAAAATATATGAAAATATCATACTAATCATACACTGAAAGTAGGCTTCTTTGACTTATTATCATTTTTTGCTGGGAGGTGTGCAAAGACGTAAATATATGTTAAAACAAGTAAACAGACACCAAATGCGATGTCAATATATGAGCACGCTCTATTTACTCTATTTATTAAATCTAGTGAGTAAATTCTCAAATTTGTAGATTGAGTACTATTAACTGCCCATCTCTAGCTGTTACGCGACGCAACTTGCTCCCCGTCTGTTCCGGCACTTAGGGGGTTACTAAAACACGAGCGCGACAGAGCGTTATTTAACTAATGAATGATGATTTAAGACTAAATAAAATAAGATATTAAAGTTTATCCTGTAAAAATCAGTTTTTAAATAAAGAAGTTCTAAGGTCCCAATCGTTTAAAATAAGACCGGAGAGAATCCCTCGTTTGAGGGTCCCGTATTCACAAGGAACCCTTATAGTTTCGCCATGTCTGTCTGTCCGTCTGCGGTTTTACTCAGAGACTATAAGTACTAGAACGCTGTAATTTGGTAAAAGTATGTATATTTATCATGCCATGGCAGTGGTAATATAAAATGCAAGATTTTTTAACGGTAACTCATATACAGGGACAGTAAGAGTTATTTTTTTTCTCGACTAACCCATCGTGTGGGGTATCGTTGAATAGGTCTTTCAAAAATATTATGTGCTTGCGAACATCGTTTTTCGATTTAGGGATAGTTTTATATTGCAAATTTTTGTTACAGTCAAGTGTCCCCCCCTCTATCTATTAAAAGGTTATATATAGAGATGTGAAAAAATTCACAGCATTAGTAGGTATATACATATATCGAAGTTTAAAGGAAAACTATCAAAGTAGGTTTTACAAATTAAAAATTTATAAGCGACCAACCGATTATACAAATTCAATAGAAAAATAGTTTCTAGACGTTTTTAGTGGCTTGAACTCAAAGTGGGCATTCGCAACTAAGGAACACAACACTGCGCGTGTCCCGACACGCCCCTGAAAATCTCTTAAGAAATATAAAACATGACCGACCTAGAAGAAATGGAATCAATACGAATATAAAGGTACACTAATCCTTTAAAATCAGTATTTTATTAACGGAGTTCTGACATAAAAAGCGTCTAAAAATAACCGATTAGAGGAATCGGTTATCGCAACAAAAAAAAAACGAAGCAAGACTGACCTGGTGAGCTGTTGCAACCGCTGGGCAGCTTGCAGCGAGGCGTACCCGTATCTGAAGAACTTGGCGGAGTCCTCGGAGGGAGCGTTGAAGGCTGCCACGTACCGCGCTGGGTTGGTGTCGTCTAGCCACAGACCTGGAAGGCAACGAGATTTTAGAGCTGTAGCACAGAATCACAGGTACGGCACTTCATAGATGCGGAGAATCATTTATGCCTACGCTACTACAAACGAAACTATACATCCATGCACACGTCAATGTGTGTGTGTGTTCGCCCGCAGTTGTCCGCTCAACACCTCGACAAGGCGCGAACGGGGAGAGTTGCGAGGACGGGGAACGGGGACGCATATTGTGCGGGACCTTAGGAGAATCCCTTCTGTATGTTATACTTGTGTTAATTCTGTGACTGTAATATAAGTATTACATAGCTGTAGTAGATAACTGGCCTTTGCAGTGGAGCACAACATGGAAATATAAATAATATACTAGCTTTTAATTGCTCGTCCGCGTAAATTTAGTACTTTTGTAATATAGTCTACTTTTGTATGGCAAAATAGGATTCCCCATACAAAGTTCTATCCCCCTTTTCTCGTTTGTTTGTCATAACTGTATTGTACCAAAAAACAAAATAAAGTTCAAAGAAAATTTCGAAAGAGCATATATACAATGGCGGACTTATCCCATATAAGGATCTCTTGCAGTCAACCTGCGATAAATTGAGAGGATATTTACTCAATTAAGTAAGTACTAGATATTTTAAAAGATTGTACATACATATATACTTTCTTCTCCTTGTTTTATTTTTGGGATTAAACCTATCCTATGTTCTTCGGATCTCCAATAGAGATGCCTCTGGGTAAAAAATATATTACTTTATTTAGTTCTTCAACTAGATTATCCAAAAATAAAAGACCCATTTATTGTTCATTTAGCCACGCAGTAAAAATTCACAAAGTTACAGCGCTTCGAAGTTTCAGAGTGGGGATGATTCACGTCACCTTTAGTTAAAAATCGTCGCTGATCGTGACTCGCTGTATATTCGTCATTATTTGCTAATTAGAGAACAAAAAAATACGTGTACCATAATTGGATTATGCGATCGACTACACAAACGCGATTCTACCTATGCGTAATTCTACACAATATGGGTTCAACACAACAGCAGTTTACTAAATTTAACATACCAAACTAGGCAAAAAAATGACATCTCTATTATTCATACCGAATTTTATCTTAATTTATTAAAAGGTTGAACCGTGAAGACGTAACAGACATACAGACAAGGTTACTGTCACATCAAATCACACATTAGTGTGAAATTATAAAGGCGAAAGTTTGTGAGTCTATGTGTGTGTATGTTTGTTACTTCTTCACGCGCAAGCGACTGGACCAATTTTGATAAAATTTTGTGAGCAGGAAGCTGACATCCTGGATTAACACATATGCAGCTAGTCTATAATATGAGTATGGAAGAATGTATATATTAAAAAACTGTAGAATCTTTGTTCCCTATAAAATGTTTTCTTTGCCAGAAGCAATTAGTTTGCAAACGTTGAATGAAATCTATTCTTCTTTCTTCTTGACCGACTTTAAAGGAAGAGGTTATCAATTCGAATGTAAGTATATTTCTTTTTATTCGGGTTCCGTAGTAAACAAGGAACTCTTAGTTTCGCCATGTCTGTATGTTGGTCTGTCCACGGTTCTTCTTAGAGATTATATGAGAACGCTGTTAATTAGTATGTATATTAATCATGCCAAAACAATGGTAAAATAAAATGATGAAAAAATGGGTTTACTCCCATACATTTAAAGTGGCAGTCAATATTTAAGGGGCTACCTGAATTTTCCGGGGTCCAGTGCTGACCCATTTGAAATAAATCTATTGAAAGGAAACGAAGATTTCATTTTAAATTTTGTCTTGATCAGACCCTAGATAACCCTTCAAAATATTTTATGAACTATTGTTTACACTTTAAAGTGAGAACGTGAAGCTTTTCTACGCACAATTGCGAAAAACGGCCACTTTTGGTGATCAAGACCGAATTTTAAATGAAATCTCCGTTTCCTATTTGTAGATTTATTTCAAATGGGGGCAGCACAGGACCCCGGAAAATTCATGTAGCCCCTTAAAGTATTAAGTTGAATAGGTCAAAAATATTGTGAGCATGTGAACACAACTTTTCGATTTAGAGATCCGTTTCTGAAATACTTGGTTTTATAGTGCTAATTTTTGTTAGAATCACGTGTCCCCCCTCTATCTACTAAACGGTTGCAGGTGTAATGTTATCTGTCTGCCCTACGCAGTTTCATTTTATAATTTATTTGTGTAAAGGTTTAATTTACTGTGTGACTAATAATGTTTCAAAAGTCAGATGAAAGTGGAGCCAATTTAGAAATTAATGCATTGCTAATCTTAATTTGATGCCGATTAGAAGCATTATTGTGGGTGAAAATTTTAAAATTGGTGACTAGGTTAGGTTTATTAGAAGGAGATCGGGTAATTTATTGTATTTTCTTAGTTTTGTTATTGTATAAGTACGCCGATGGATATAAAAGTGCTTACGTGAAGAAAAATTTGTTAAGCCGTTAAAAGGATTCTTGAATTTTTCGAGTGCTGCCCCCATTAATTGAGGTAAATTATTTGAAAGGAAACGGAGATAACATTAATAATTTTGTCTTAACCAAGCCCTGAAACCATTTTAAGAGTCCTGCCCCCATTTGAAACTAATCACTTGATAGGAAACGGAGACATCATTTAAAATTTTGTCTTGACGAGGCACTAGATAACCCTTCAAACTATTATATGACTGTTTACAGTTTTAAGTAAAAACGAGAAGCTTTTCTACGCAAATTTGCTTGGCTAATGTCAGTAGAAAAGCTTTACGTTCTCAAATGATATCTCCGTTTCCTTTCAAATAATTTATTTCAAATGAGGGCAGCACTGGACACCGAAAATTTAAGTATGTCAAAGGGAAAACGGTGTTTTCGGCTATCCGCTTAATCGTCGAAGTATAATTTTTTTAACCGACCAATGAAGAACGGTTTTGTTTTAAACTGTTAATCGGACAAGGTTATGATTAGTTTGCAATCGTTGTTTAATTATATACTCCAAATAACTTAATCAAATCCTAGAAAATCATGAAATCTTTTAAGTTATGATGAGTGAAACGTTCGTTGCGTAAAATTACATGTGTATGAGTAATAACTTTTAGATATTAATAAAATATCGAAATTTCTTAAACCTATAATTACATTTTGCAAGTGTAATTGTAAAGAAGTTGTTATTAAATATAAGTGATAGTTGCAAGATCCTCACATAATATTTACAGTTTTAGACGTAAGTGTTACTAATTCCAAATAACCCATGTCAGGAGCTCAAGGTCAGGATCACAATTATTTTGCACGACTGTGTTTTACACTATTTCCCACAGGGGTAAGCTATGGACCTCCACATGCTACGATCCTGACAGACCTATTTCGCTTCATCTGCACTCATCACTCTTCTCATACATGTCCGCCGGTTACGGGTACTTCGGACCTCTCCGTTGCAATCTGGTAGCAGGGAGGTTACTCCAATAGAGATACGCAAGACGGACGTTACTGCGTATCCACGTTATAGTGTCAAGCAAAATTGAGCCCTAATGTATGATGATAAAGTCTTATTTGGTTTGACATTGAAATAAGACGTCACTATCGTACGACTAACGTATTATTTTATAGAGTTACCCCCCAGAATGTGTTTGTATGTATTTTGAAGATTCAAAACAATATTTACAAACAAACAAACACCAACTGCAAAATATTTTCTGTTGGCTTCATTTTCATCGTAAAAGAAAAAAAATGTGACTAATTCTACTTGTACCTATAAAAACGATTAAAATTAAATACTTACCCATAGAATACAATTTGGGCTCCAAAACCGAATACAACTCGTGCATTTTCTGCATTCCATATTCAGCTGCCTCTAATATTTCCTTCTTCATTTCAGTTTTGTTTGTTGATTTATCATCAATGACTTCATAATCACTAGCTTCAGGGTCTTGATCATCTTCCATGTAATAATCATCATTAAATACATTCGTTGGCAGTTTTATGTCAGTTTCAGCTTCTTGATTAGTAATATTTGCTTTAGTAAAATTTTGTTTATCACAGTATGTCACTACAATTGTAGATACGTTTTTCGTTGCAACAAATGAGTGGTTATTATTATGATTCCTTTCTATAATCGTAATGTTATGAAGTTCTTTTGTTAAAGTACTGTTAAACATTGGCATCAGATGTTTTAAAACTTCTATTATGTTATGATTAGTAGTATTAAGAGCACTCGATGTATTGTTAGGCTCAATCGTAAGTATTTCTACGTAGTTCGGCTTTTCTGTAGTACCATTTGAATGTACATAATTCTCTGTACGTTTGATAATATGACTAAAAGTCATTGAATGATTTTTTGGTTTCATCACATCAGTTTTTTCTTCTATGCCACTTTTAATTTGAGTAACAGTTTTGAGTGGCACTTCTGTTACAAAATTGGTATCTAACTTATCATCTACCTTATTTATTGGAGTTTCTAATATAATTGCTTCATTCATTTTGGTTTCATTATTCCCAACAGCCGTAATATTACTCTTTATTCTATTTATCGAGGCTATAATATTGTCTACTAAAGTTTCTTGATTTGATACATCTGTGCTATCATTTATAGTAACATTTGCTATTGAATTGAGGAATATTTTGGCTCGCTCACTATCTTTCAGGTATATACCTGCATCGGTAGTTTTGTTGTGTATTTTGAATATATCTTCGATGATTTTGGAGAACGGACATTTGTTGTGGCTGGTTAATGTGTTGTTTTTAACATCAACTGATTTTTGATTGCTCTTGCTAATCATCCATATAAATACGAAGATGAATTTGTATCTGTGAAAGAAAAAAAAACATCAACATTATTTAATTATCTTTTGTAATTATGCATATGAAGCTATTAAATATTCGTCAGATGTGCGACTTTGTAATAAGAATATGTTTGATCGACTGCAGAGTTAGGGGAAAGGGGATTGTATTTGTATTTTTTTCCAAATAGTGATTTGGTGTGCTTTTATTACTTTATAAATACTTAGTAATGAGTAGAATATCTAAGACACTAGATTTGAAAAAAAAAACAATACAATAACTGTACTTGATAAAATTTTAATTAAAACTAAATAAACAAAAAAAAAGTATGTAGCCCCACTAAATATCGCTCCTCAGCAGCGTGATCAAAAGGCTGGCAGCATTGCCGCGTTGTATGACAATCATGATCTTTTAGCCAGGTAGTTACCAGTGTGTAAGATTAAAGTGATTGTCCTTTTAACATAATATTGTAATTTTAGATTTCTGATGCATCGATAAGCACGTAAATGTCTAATAATTTCAAAACGTTTTCTTTTATTTTATGGTTTGGGAAACTCACGTAGCGTAATCCCGTCACGAGGAACACGAAACAATAAGAAGTTTATCTAAATATATATAACTCAAAGGTGACTGACTGACTGACATAGTGATCTATCAACGCACAGCCTAAACCACTGGACGGATCGGGCTGAAATTTGGCATGCTGGTAGATGTTATGACGTAGGCATCCGCTTAGAAAGGATTTTAATCAATTCTAACCCCAAGGGGGTAAAATAGGGGATGAAAGTTCGTATGAAACTTTGTAAATTTTAAACCGATCGAGCTGAGACTTTGAATGCATAAAGCTACTATGACGTAGGCATCCCCTAAGAAAGGATTTTGATAAATAACACCCCTACGCGAGCGAAGCCGCGGGCAAAAGCTAGTTTTATATAAATTTATTTTGATTTGCTTCAATCTTTCTGACCAGCAAAGCACTATTTCACCATTTATTTGCATTTTACCATCCATTAGAAATATTGTCTTCATAAACATTGTCTTTCATGCCAATGCTTGCTTTCTCACCGGCCTCGACCTTCGCGGTTAGAGCGTGTACTTTCCACTGGTAAATGTACGGTTTCATTTAGAAATTATTTAGAAACTACATAGCAAACTTACCTTGGTATTTATAAACAATGCTAATGATTCAAGACGTATTGTTTTTTCTGACAATTGTATAAAAAAGACTTTACTACTTAAATTGGTAACATAATAGCTATATGACTGATTTAGGAAGGCATTTTTAGGGTTCCGTATCGGAAGGCAAAAACGGGACCCTATTACTAAAACTCCGCTGTCTGTCTGTCACCAGGGTGTATCTCATGAACATGATTTTCACAAATGATGTATTTCTGTTGCAGCTATAACAAAACTGAATAAAATAAATATTTAACTGGGGCTCTCATACAACAAATGTATTTTTTTTATGGAATCTAGTCCCTCTTACGGCCTCTGCTGACCATTACCCTCTTTATATCAATATTATGGTTATGTTTTAGTCCAATATTATCAGACTAATAATGTTGAAAAAAAAGGCTATCAACAAGGAAGAACATAATTTGTAGTATATTTATTTCGTATGCATTGCATCAATTCGGTTTAGTATTTTGATCCCTGTTCTTCTGCGTATGGAGATTTGTTAAATGATTTTTTTTTAATTTTACGTTTTACATAAAGTGGTGAGGAATATGATGAGTAAATTTTACTTATAACCATTATTTTCCTCACCACTTTCCCATTTAGTGTCGGCTCCTTTATGTCATTTCATTATATTTTTCCCCTCGTCCTTTCACATTCTTTTTCACGGTTTATCGGTCTTCCTATCCCTCTGTAGAACAAATGGACCATTCTCTCAGCCAGATGTTCGGCATCCCTCCTCATGATGTGGCCATACCACATGAGACGATGGCTTTTCAAGTTCTCCACTATTAGAGCAACCTTTGTCATAGTTTTATTTACTCATACCTACTTATTTATTCCAAGCCTTTTCCTTGTGCTCGAGTCAAAGTAAACATCAATTCAATTTTTTCATAAATATAATTTCAAATTTTTTTTTATTATTATAATTTTTTTTAATTTATCAGGAATAAATAAATAAATAAATATATAGGGACAAATTACACTGATTGAGCTAGCCCCAAAGTAAGTTCGAGACTTGTGTTATGGGATACTAACTCAACGATACTGTATTTTATAACAGATACATATATAGATAAACATCCAAAATAGTTCTAATAAGTATTTTCTTCGAACATCGAGCGAGAGTTATCTCGAAAAAAGGTCATCAGGCGAATAAAACTGATGCATTTAGGACTGAATTACACATTAAACAGTACTAAATAAGACAGCGCAATCTAAAATAGTCGATTAACAAGTCATTGAAGCATAAATAATTCTGGTTTCAACAGACTGACAGACAGATTCGTCGCAGTGCAGAAATCTAACCCGCATGGAGCTACACTACTAAGGCTTGGGCTACATAAGACAATTGTGGATTAAAGGAGACATTTTATTAGACATTCTGTCTAAGAACAGTTGGTTGCCTCCACATACTTAAAAATCAGTTACAGAGATTTTATGCGTTTTTTTCGACTTTAATTTGTACTTTAAATGCCATAAAACAATAAAAATATATAAGATTCCGGCACTGCTAGTCAAGGTGTCAAAAAGATAAACTAAGCTGTAAGTAAATGATCTAACGTCAACAACTGCCTATTATGAAATCGAAAAAAAAAATGGAATAAATATTTTTTGACTCTGACTTTGAAGTTCCACACAACGATAGTTTTTAAAAAGTGAAGAAAGTAATATTTACTGCTTTCTGGCTGTATGTAATATAAAACATCAATGATTTTGCTACAGTAATCATATGTTATTGATAAAATGGTTATTTTGAAACTTGAGTTAACACTGTGGTATTATTTCATCAGTCCGTGTTAAGGGGCTACCTGAATTTTCCGGGGTCCAGTGCCTCCCCTTATTAGAAATAAAGGAAATAGAGATATCTTTTAAAATTTTGTCTTGGTCGGGCCCTAGATAATCCTTCAAACTATTTAATAAACTACTATTTACAGTTTAAAGTGAGAACGTTAAGGTTTTCTAAGCACTTTAGCCAAAAGAGGCCGTTTTCGCTATTGTGCGTAGAAAAGCTTCACATTCTCACTTTAAACTGTGAACAGGCATATCTTTATTTATTTAAGACTAAATTAATAATAAAACTTATACTCATTACACACCAATATTTACAAATAAAAAGGCCCGTTAATTGTTTACCCTGCGGCAACGTGCCCAGAAGGCTGGCAGCATTGCCACGTTGTATGGCAATGCTAATTTTCTGACCAAGATATAGGACAGCCTTTTGATCACGGGAAACTTCAATAAGTTTCCTTGAGATAACGTCGAATAATTTGTGAGCTGATGGCCCCCACGGTCCCAAAGTTTCGACTCCAGACGGCTCAATTATGTAGTAATTCCCGATACCTTTATATTTGCGCCGTTTGAGGTTTTCAGCTGATGCAGCTGCTGAGCTCGCTCAGCTGGACCCTGTGAAAGATTAGACGGCACCAGTATGTCAACGCAAGTAGCGTCCCACCCATCTTCCAGGGCACAAGGGTCATTCCATCGGGTCTCTTGCCATCATCCTAAGCCAGACCGCATGGATAAGTAGTTCATAAAATTGTTTGGAGGGTAATTTAGGGTCTGGTCAAGACAAAATTTGAAATGATTTCGTTTCAAGTAATTTATTTCGAATGGAGGCAGCCCTGGACCTCGGAAAATTCAGGTATACCCTTAATTAACTGCTTCTTTAAATTTATCAATTGGATACAATGTACACCACGTCTTACAAATGATGACGGATCGTTAGCATTTAAAATAAAAACGGAATGTCGCAATGTTTGAAAACCCTCGGTTACAAAAGAAGGTAATTAAATTGCTAAACACAATCGTATTCAGTTTTTGTCGTTCTTAGCTCTCGGATTACCGATTGGGTTCCGTGGCCTAATTTTAAGTAATTTGTCATAGTTATACTGATAAATAGCACTACTTTGAGAAGGATTTGCGGGGGTTTATGTAACAAAATAAATAATGAACAAGCACGTGTCTGTATTTTATAATATATACCTACATATATCATCATTATCCGAGCGTATTTTTTCCCGGTTGCATCCTCAGCGGTAACGCTTCAGAGCCCGGGGTCCGCTACCTAACCAAGGAGATTTGACGAGGTTACTGGTTTTTACATAGAGCGACTGCCGTCTGATCTTCGCAATCCGAAGGGTAAACCAGAACCAATCCTTGGATAGTTTGATCATTAAACGATAGCGTTCGGGATCCACAGTTTATACGTGCCCTCCGAAACACGGAATCATCTTTCTCTTTGGATAATCAGTTGATTCAAGGTTTTTCTTTTTTTTTTTACGGAGGAAAGATCCCTGTTACGGATACCCGTCAGCCTGCGGGGGAGGCTGTCGGGTTATGTGGGACTCCACGCCAGAGCGACGTACCTACCCACTAAAAAACCTCCGGAGTTCCATCTCAACCGCTTTTACCGGGGATACGGGAACGGAAATACATCCGCGAACCCCGGCGCGGCTGGCCGCCAAAGCGGGGGCGTCACAGCGCCCCCCCACTCACCAAGTCGGCGCGTCCGGAACTCACGGACGCGCTGTACCTCCTCGGCCCAATTGAGAGGCGGCAAACTCCCACGCAGTCCACCGCCTGTGGGCCAGATAAACCGGCTCCCAGCGGCGGAGAAGATGAAAGGCTCCGCCGCTTGCCTCTCGCCGCAAACGCGGTGCGGCACCGCTCGGTCGCGGAGGATAGGGAGAGCGGCAACGTAACACCGACACTCCTCCTCCTCCGCGACCGATCTCCAACCACAGCCACGGCGGTGTGGCCCCGCCTGAAGCGCCGGGAGAGCAATGAAACATTCCTCTCCCGGCGGCCCCACCACGGGTGGGGGGAGAACTTCCCACTCCCCCGCCGCCCCATTGGGCGCATCCCTACAGGCTCAAGGCCGAAGCCGAGCCCGCGGAAGCGCCCCTCCCCGGGTGGGGGGAGATCTTCCCACTCCCCCGCCGCCCCAATGTGGGCGCTCACTGCTGGTTGACGACAGCAGGAGCGCCCCCTCGCGGGTTCCTCTTAGCTTCCCCGTGGCCACCGACCACCACGGGTACTGAGCCCCCCCGGTACGACAAACCGGGAACCCATTGGGGGGGAGTTGATTCAAGCCTGCAATATCCTAACCAGACTGGAAACAACTTTTTCATAAAATATGCTTCCCAGTCGGATTCGAATCCATGAACTCCGGCTTACGAAGCGAACGCCTCAACCACTGGACTACGGATGCAGTATATAGTAATATATAAAATAAACAGAGACCCTCATTTGAAAAAGTAACTTTCTATCTTGCCGTAACTGGGGATCGAACCCAGAACCTCAGGAGTGCCGAAGTAACATTTTAGCATAACGCCACGGAGGTTGTCGTGAAAAAAGCTAAATGGCATAAACGGCAGAACCCCATTTGACTCAATTTAGACGCGAATTGCCATTTTTTTCTCAACTTCGTGCGCTATTGTTGTGACGATCACTCAGTTCGATGTACCCAACTGCTATTTCTTATGTATACCCAATCCGAACGTTCTTTAACGCTTCGACTGTTGAAAAAACGACGTTTGAAAAGTAAAAAATATTGGAGATGACATCAGAATACGTTGAACGCGTCAAAAGAAATCTTTAAATTTAATTTGTGTTTCAAAATAGCCGTGTGGTTTCCAGCAGAGTAGAATAGGACCACCCCAAGTCTCCAAGTTTTCCCGTGGTAGTCATAAAGAAGCTAAACAAAGCCTATAAAATTCGGTGAGACCTCTCATATCCGTCTGGTCAGTGTAGGTTCGATCCCCGTCAGGGTAAGATGGAAAATGATCTTTTTTTTTTTAAATTGACCTGCGTCTTGGATGTTTATCTATATATGTATTTGTTATAAAATATAGTATCGCTGACTGCCTCCGTGGTCCAATGGTCAAGGCGTTCGCCTTGTCAGACGGAGGTCATGGGTTCGATTCCCACTGGGAAGCATACTTTGTGAGAAGTTGATTCCAGTCTGGATAGGATATTGCAGGTTTGAATCACCTGATTATCCGAAAAGAAATATGATTCCGTGTTTCGGAAGGCACGTAAAACTGTGGGTCCCAAACGCCACCTAGCGTTTGAACATCAAACTATCCAAGGATTTGTTTCTGGTTTGCCCTTTGGGTTGTGGAGGTCAGACGGCAGTCGCTCTGTGTAAAAACCAGTAACCTCGTCAAATCTCCTTGGTTAGGTAGCGGACCCCGGGCTCTGAAGCGTTACTGCTGAGGATGCAACCGGGAATACGCTCGAATGATGATGTTATAAAATATAGTATCGTTGAGTTAGTATCCCATAACACAAGTCTCGAACTTACTTTAGGGCTAACTCAATCTCCCCCCCAATGGGTTCCCGGTTTGTCGTACCGGGGGGCTCAGTACCCGTGGTAGTCGGTGGCCACGGGGAAGCCAAGAGGAACCCGCGAGGGGGCGCTCCTGCTGTCGTCAACCAGCAGAGAGCGCCCACATTGGGGCGGCGGGGGAGTGGGAAGTTCTCCCCCCACCCGGGGTGGGGCCGCCGGGGGGGGGAATGTTTCATTGCCCTCCCGGTGCTTTAGGCGGGGCCACACCGCCGTGGCTGTGGATGGAGATCGGTCGCGGAGGAGGAGGAGTGTCGGTGTTACGTTGCCGCTCTCCCTATCCTCCGCGACCAAGCGGTGCCACACCGCGTTTGCGGCGAGGGGTAAGCGGCGGAGCCTTTCATCTTCTCCGCCGCTGGGAGCCGGTTTATCTGGCTCCCATGGGTCCACAGGCGGTGGACTGTGTGGGAGTTTGCCGCCTCTCAATTGGCCCGAGGAGGTACGGCGCGTCCGTGAGTTCCGGACGCGCCGACTTGGTGAGTGGGGGGGCGCTGTGACGCCCCCGAGGAGGGGCCGCTTTGGCGGCCAGCCGCGCCGGGGTTCGCGGATGTATTTCCGTTCCCGTGTCCCCGGCAAAAGCGGTTGAGATGGAACTCCGGAGGTTTTTTAGTGGGTAGGCACGTCGCTCTGGCGTGGAGTCCCACATAACCCGACAGCCTCCCCCTGACGGGTATCCGTAACAGGGATCTTTCCTCCGAAAAAAAAAAAGATTTAACTCAATCTGTGTGATTTGTACGTATATTCAATGTGGAAGGGAGACACCAGTAATAAATCGAACCAAAGGGCTTAATTAGATCACAATAGTGTAATGAAGGTAAAAATAATCAAGTAATAAAAAAAAAACGATATTATTCCCATACAAATTGCCATTGCGGGCACACTTTTTTATGGAAATGCCGAAAACCTTTTTTGTGTTTTGCTGTTATGGCAAGGTAGGAGAAGTATCAAGGGGGTCAATGAAATATAACGTTGCGTGACAAGGGGTGGGAGGGGTCATAAGATGCGTGACGTCACAATACAAAATCTATATCAAAGCAATAAAACACAAAATTTAAACTAATAATAAATAAACTTAAAAATATTTCCAGCTTTATGAGTTAAATAAGAGGCTTCGCTCGCTTGATTTTTTTTAATTGAATAAAAATCTGTTTCTGTGACGTCACACTATGGGGCGGGCGTCTCAAAATTGTGACCAACTGTGACAAGGAGGAGGGAGGAGTCAAAAAGTCATGACATTCGTAAATGGATAGTCCCTATTTCCTTTTTTTCCTCCTAAGAGAGGAAAGTACGGACCACATCTTGTACTCCTCTAGTATTACTGTGCACGTCATGTCATGTCATCTCAGCCTTTCTTCCGCCCACTGCTGAGTATAGGCCTCCCTTCGTCGACGTCACCCATCTCGGTCCTGTGCTGCTCTAAACCAGGTGCGATCCATGTCTTTTGCTATGTCGTCAACCAATCTCATTACTGGACGTCCGACGCTTCTTTCACCTGCTCTAGGCCACCATTCGGTTAAAGCCCTGATCTGTGCACTTTGTATCATTTATCGGATAATCTTTTGATACTCGTACCAGTAAATGTCAAGCACACACGTAATATAAGCAGTACCACAGAATAAGTACTAGTACTCTCTGCTTGAGCTAGTCGTCCTTGTTGAATTTTCCCCTTCCAAGCGGTCGCAATCCGTAGGTATATTTTCGATACTTACACGCGAAGTGAGACAGGCTTGGCAGTACAACACATTTGAACTTTTAGTAATTTTTTTTTTATTATCTAATGTTAGGTAATCACTTATCTCTCAGTTAATTTACCACTTGCGTTGACTGTGCGTATTCCAGTTTTTTACATAACTTGCTTTCTTTAGTTCCGTGTCGAGGCAGGAAACTCAAAAGGATATGATGTTATATAATAACTTAATGGGTCCGTTGAATTCCAAGAAAAAATATCGGAGGATGTTTTGCAGGAAAACTGAACAGCGCGGTTTGACATGCGGTTCTCGTCTTAGAATAGGACAATACAGTTCTGCCTGTGGATGGTTTTATTTCTAAAGGGGGTTTTTCTCGAAGCGCAACCATTATGAGGCGCACCTTAACCATTCCTCGGAGCGTCTTCCTTAATTACTATCGTCAGCGCAACTAAAATTTGCGCTTTGAGGAATACTTCAAAAATATTAAAATTTTATTCCTCGAAGCGTACCCACATTTAAAAACATGTGCTCAGAAGAATAGTTAAGGTGCGCCTTATTAAGCGTGCCTAAAAATGAATGCTTTTCAAGAAAAACCCCTTCTAAAGGACTATAAGCACAAATTTCTCGAGGTGCAGCAACTGCTTTCTCAAGGAGCGTAGATATCTAGTAGACTGCCAGTTGTAAAACACACACACAGACACACGATCTGAAACACAATGGTAATTCGCATTTTTGCTAAAGTTAAGAAGGAGTGCTTTAAACAGTTGAAGGTATAAAGAACGTTATGGATGTGCTGTATAACAGGATGCATTATGGAAATTAGAGGCGTGGGTCTTGTCATTCAGGTTTCAAAGCAGTCGCCGGGACAAGTAGGTACTAATCCGGTATAGTACAGGTAAGTACTAAAAAATTCTGCGTGTTCTGGGTTTCAACTTATAGTATAAAAGTTATTTTACAAAAGAAAAAAAAATCAAAAACCGACTTCTCCCCCAAACTACACAACAGATTTTGATAAAGTTTCTGACAACCCTTCAAATAAAAAGACTTTTTCTTGTCTCGGAGTCTTCGGATAATCGTTGAACATACATATTGACTACTTAATATTTTTTATTACGCAATTTATGTTTGTTTACTTGTTCGCAAGCATTAAATGTTATAATGTGTCAACATTGTATTATATTATATGTATTTATTAATTAAAAGACTTTTATAATAATAATATGACAAAGCCCTTCTGGCGATTACGCGACCAATACTGTGAAAATGAGTTTCTTTCGGCGTTTCTTCTCTGCGGTGGTCATTACGAAGCGCTGGTATCGGTAGCTTTTCTTTAAAAATAAATTAAATTTTAATATACTTTACACGTAACATAAATTATACTTATTAAAGTGTAAAAGTGCCTGTAAAGGTCTAATTACTGAATAAACATTTGAATCTTTGAATCTTTGAATCTATTAAAAGATTCCGATGAACTCATAACCACCTCCTTTTTCGAAGGCAAAGTCAAAAAGCTGTTCCAACTGTCACTCTCTGAGCATGACTTACACTCTTCCTAGGATATTATTTTCAGTATTTTCTTTATATATATAACGTCTAACAAAATTTACTGAAACTATTTTAACATATATCGAAATATGAAAAATAATTTTGGACTTTCCATACAAACTCGGATCAGCTGATCGGCCAACTTGTATGGGAGGCCAAAAAATATTTTTCATATTTCGATATATGTTTCTTGGGGAAAGTTGTTCAGTATCGTGAACCTTATACAGGATTTAAAATAGTTTCAGTATATTTTGTTAGACCTTATATATATTCGTTTTTTACTTCCATATTTATTGTTTTTCTGCTAGTAATCAATTTGTACCACTCATTTTGTAATTTGTAATTAATATTGTATTTGATCTAGAACAACTTCTGTTTTATATATTTTTTTCTTTCTAGAAGCAAATGTTTTACTAATATGTTATTGTACAATCTGTGAATAACGTAGTTGGTTACAGAATTATTTACAAGTTTTTGAAAAAGCCTGTTTAGTATACAAGACTATATTTTGTAGCTGTTTGTTGTTCCGTTATAAATAAATAAATAACAAAGTCAAAGTTAAAACATTTACCTCCTCCGTCTTAACGACCTCCGTGGCGTAGTGGTCACCATACTAGTCCGCCACCCAGAGGTCCCGGGTTCGATCCCCGGTCAGGGCAAGTTGGAAAAAGGCCAAATTATCCTGGGTCTTGGATGTTTATCTATATATGTATTTGTTATAAAATATAGTCTCGTTGAGTTAGAGTCCCATAACACAAGTCTCGAACTTACTTTGGGGCTAGCTCAATCTGGGTAATTTGTCCCTATATATTTATTATTATTTATTTATTTACGATGGCACCTTTGAGCTGCTTCGGAGGACGGGGTGTAATTACCTGCTTTTTAGGGTTCCGTAGTAAAGAAGGACTCTTATAGTTTCGCCATGTCTGTCTGTCCGTCCGTGGTTTTATTCAGAATTCATAAGTAATAGAAAGCTTCTCTTAATCTTATAAAAAAGTGGTAAAATATAATCTTGAAAATAGTTTTTAAGAGTAGGTCCCATACGAAAATGGGAGTCATTTTTTTTCTGGACTAACTCATCGTGTGGGATATCGTTGGATAGGTCTTTTAAATATGTTGTGAGCTTGTGTACATAATTTTTAGGGTTCCGTAGTAAACAAGGAACCCTTATATTTTCGCCATGTCTGTCTGTCTGTCTGTCTGTCCATCCGCGGTTTTACTCAGTGACTATAAGTATTAGAACACTGTGATTTGGCATGGGTTTGTATACTATTTATGCGGAAAAAGTGGTAAAATAAAATACTAGGGTAGCTCCCATACAAGTAAAGTGAAAAATATTTTTTGACTAACCAATCATGTGGGGTATCGTTAAATAAGTCTTTCAAAAATATTATGAGCTTGCAAACAGTGCCTTTCGATTTAGGGATCCGTTTTTGAAATATTTGGTTTTAAAGTGAACATTTTTGTTAGAGTCAAGTGTCCCCCCCCCTCTATCTGTTAAATGGTTATATATGGACACGTGAAAAAATCACAGCTATAGTATATATATAACGAACTTTAAAGGAAAACTATCAGAACTAAGTTAGGTGTACAAATTAAAAAGTAATAGGCGATCAACTTATAAAATGTACTCGGAAAAGGAAAATATCGTACAAATTCAATAGTTAGACGTGTTCAGTGGCATGAACTCAAATTTGGCATTCGTAACTAAGGAACCCTACACTGCGCATGGCCCGATACGCACTTGGCCGGAATTCTTGGCTAATTATTATTGCATGTCAATGGTCAAAGATACCGAATACTTTGCGAAGTTGGGAAGAAATGCCGGGTTAGTTTGAACGTCATGATGTTAAGGCCTACCGTCAACCTTTCTTGGGAATGCAGTTGTAGCTCGTGCTACTTGAAATGTTTGGCCTTTAGTCGCCTCTTAAGTCGTCCACAGGAAATTGAGCGGCCCTTAATCTATGCCGGAAACTTCTACTGTTGGTTTTTATAACCTAAAATCTTCTAATAATAAGCTTATCATTCTATGTTTCGCGCACAATAATTTTAGGTTATTGAACTTTTTTTGAACCTACCGAAGCACTTCCATCTTCATATCATCACAACACTTCAATCTAAAACACTCGCGATTTCAAATTCCGAACGTAACGTCAAATTATGACGCGCACTGGCCGTATATGTTTCGATCCTTACACCTCTTTTTTGTTCCTTTTTTTCTTTTTGTTTATGGTCAAAAGAGGTTTTGCGGACGTCGACAGGCAAGGCCAGGCGAGGGAGGACTAGTTGTTACGTAATGGGAGGCTGTGATTAAAGTACTGTTAGGAGACCTCGCGCGAACGATGATCTCGCTCGCGCTTGTTTTGCGGCGAAATGAGCTTTTTGGGCGGTTGTCACACCGAAGAGCTTTTGGAGCGAACGAGCTAAGTGACCAAGGTTTGCAGAGTCTAGTTCAAGGTTTATAAGTGTTATTTTTCTTTCTCTATCAGCCTGATAGCCCGCCCAGCGTTGAGCTTATGGGCAAATCTTCCATTTAAAGGTTAAGACTCATGTCGTAGCACGCAACAGTGAAATAAAAGACGGAATTCCGCGGAATCGACAACGGTTCCGCGGCGTTCCGTCTCTCTCGCTTAAGCAAATGACGGTTTTGAGTGACAGAAAAGGATAGCACCATGCGAAAGTCCCAATCCTAAAGAGACAAGATTCTAGTGCCGCAGAAGAGGGACTAAAGCAATTTCTGTGTCTCACATTAATTTATCTATGTATAGGAAGGATTTTTCCATAGCTTGACAAGGCAAGGTGGGTTGGCGACTGCTAGTTTTTTTATACCTTTACCTCCTTCAGTCGTCACTTGCAATATATTGTACTCTACTATGCCGCCAGCTGATATCCATGTCTCGGTATACCCTTAACCGCTTTGGTGTTCAGTTTGTATATTCTCTTACCGTATGGAGTTCCTAAACTGCCGACGGATTCTTCTATGAGGATTCTTTCATGCTGGTCTTGGAAATAGAAAAAACTAAGAATGTATCAGCTGCTTCTCTTCCCACGTAGATCGTTAGCCGATCGAGGGCGAAAATGCGAATCATGATAAAAGGCAATGCAGCTAGCAGCCCTTCACTATTTTCATTCCTTTTTCCACCTCCTCGCGCCCATCATGACGTTAAAAGTGGCCTTTCGTTCTTGTGGACCCGGCTTAAGTCGTAAGACCTCGTTTAGATGACACGCGCACGTTAAGGGGCTACATGAATTTTCTGGGGTCCAGTGCTGCCCCCATTTGAAATAAATCATTTGTTAGGAAACGGAGACATCATTTAAAATTTGGCCTTGATCAGACCCTAGATAACCCTTTAAAGTATTTTATGAACTACTGTTTACAGTTTAAAGTGAGAACGTGAAGCTTTTCTACGCACAATTGCGAAAAACGGCCACTTTTGGCGTATGTGCGTAGAAAAGCAGCTGTAAACAGTAGTTCATAATATACTTTAAAGGGTTATCTAGGGTCTGATCAAGGCCAAATTTTTAATGATATCTCCGTTTCCTTTCAAATCATTTATTACAAATGGGGGCAGCACTGGACCCCGGAAAATTCAGGTAGCCCCTTAAGCGCACACCTAGCCCACGCCAAGCGCGCTTTGAAATTTGTTGCATATAATTTGAGTCCTATTACACATCAATAGAACTCAAATTGCATTTACTGAAGCCCGGTCGGAGCGAGCGCCGGAATGTTTATCTATGAATGTATTTGTTATAAAATATAGTACCGTTGAGTTAGTATCCCATAACACAAGTTTCGAACTTACGTTGGTGCTAGCTCAATCAGTGTTATTTGTCCCTTTAAAAATTTATGATTAATTTATTTACGAAAACGGCTTCATATAGGGTGGCGCAGGGGAGACAAATTTCTATTTGTCTGTATGGAGTGCACGCCACTGAGTCTCAGTTGTCTTCATATTCGGTTCGGTGTAAACGCAGCCTGCAGCGCCCAAGGCGGAATCATTAGATCACACCGCACCGGACACGAGCGATTTGTCGACAAGCCGCCGGTTAAAGACCTCGCGCAGTCGGTAAAAATAGAGTAATGAGATAGCGCCGGCGGGGTCAGCGGACTTTGGGCTGTAATTGAAGAAAATAATAGACATATATACAACCAAATCTACTGTATAAGCTCATTCCTGATCCTCCTAGCTGAAACAATTCTTGATTGGCTGTAACTTTTTAACTTCTAGCGGCCCATCATTATTTTCATTCTTTTTTCCACCTTCTTACCCACCATCACGCTAAAAGTGGCCTTTGAGTCTTGCGGCCCTGGGCTTTGTCTGATTAGAGTCGCTAGAACTAAAATGCTTTGTCCTTTTCTTTGACGACCTCCGTGGCGCAGTGGTCACCATGCCAGTCCGCCACCCAGAGGTCCCGGGTTTGATCCCCGGTCAGGGCAAGTTGGAAAATGGCCTTTTTGAAATTGTCCTGGGTCTTGGATGTTTATCTATTTATTTATTTGTTATAAAATATAGTATCGTTGAGTTAGAATCCCATAACACAAGTCTCGAACTTACTTTGGGGCTAGCTCAATCAGTGTTATTTGTCCCTATATATTTATTTATATTTTCTAGATCTGGCTTTCCACAGTAAAAATATGAACTAGAAAGTAAACGTACCGAAACATTTTCTTTCAAGTTCATATTTTGACTGTGGAAAACGAGTTACATGCAATTTCTTTAAATTTACAAATTGCGGGAAATTTATGAAGTTTATGAAAGGAATATAGGAATTTAAGGAGGTTTATGGTAAAGGGAGTTGATTCTCATGATAAGTAAATCCGTGGAAGGTCCCATTTACCCCTAAATGTGTTAAGTGTGTCAAGCTTACTGCAACACCATCACGATCGAAGCAGCCACCTCAGCATACTAATCGTCTGATGACAGTTCATCCACATGACATACTTAATTATGGCGATGTCAAGGTGTGCAGTCTTGCGATAGGTGACGTGCCCTGAGTCTACGCACTATTGCGAATTGCGATAGACTATTGATAGCGTCTAGTTAATAAAAAAAATGGTCCCCTGGGACTTAATTTACTACCTGAATTTTCCGTGGTCCAGTGCTGCCCCTAATAATAATTTAAATATATATAACTCAAAGGTGACCGACTGACTGACATAGTGATCTATCAACGCACAGCCCAAACCACTAGACGAATCGGACTGAAATTTGGCATGCAGGTAGATGTTATGACGTAGGCATCCGCTAAGATAGGATTTTAATCAATTCTACCCCCAAGGGTATAAAATAGGGGATGAAAGTTTGTATGAAATTTTGACAATTTTAAACCGATCGGGCTGAGACTTTGCATGCATAAAGCTACTATGACGTAGGCATCTCCTAAGAAAGGATTTTGATAAATTACACCCCTACGCGAGCGAAGCCGCGGGCAAAAGCTAGTACTGATATAAATCGTTTGAAAGGAATCGGAGATATCACTTAAAATTTTGTCTTGTTCAGACTCTAGATAACCCTTTAAACTATTTGATGAACTACCGTTTCCTTTTCAATGATTTATTTCAAGTGGGGGCAGCACTGGACCCCAAGAATCCCCTGAATTAGCAAGCCTCATTCACCCAAAGGACAATTTTAGGGAAATAATAATACACCCTATTTCTTCGGGATCTTTACGGGAAAACTTATCAGGCAGGCGGTGGTCGTATCATTGACTACTTAGTGACCACTGACACATTAATAATATCTTTGGAGAAGAAGCATCTGGTTCTTCTCCACGTGTTGAGTATTGACAGCCTTATTTTGCAGTAGTTATGGGGTTTCCTCGGGGCTTTCACGGAAAAACTTGAGGGGATAAATACATTTTTCGGGGTTCAGTGCGTCCCCCATTTAAAATAAATAACTTGAAAAGAAACGGAGATATCCTTTGAAATTTTGGTCTCTACAAGCTCTAGATAACGCTTCAAACTATTTTATGAACTACCGTTTACAGTTTAAGTAAGAATGTGAAGCTATATGCACATTTACCAAAAGTGGCCATTTTTCGCAAATGTGCAAAGAAAACGTTCACGTTCTTACTTTGAACAGTTAATAAAATAGTTTTAAGGGTTATCTAAAGCATAAAGAGACCTACATTTTAAATCTAGATATCTCCGTTTCATTAGAATTTTTTTTTAAATGGTGTCAGCATTGGACACCCGTAAATTCATTATTAAGCCCGCAGTCGTCGAGCCTTCCGTTACAAGAGTCGAGCCCTGTGAACTACTCCGAATCCTAAATAAGAGGACTAGGAGGTATTGAGTCTTGTATCTACTTTTGAGAAAAAGCAGGTAGGTGTTGAGTAGCCTTTTTTTCAGTACTTATGGGATTTCCCCGGGACTTTCACGGGATACATTAATATTTCGGGGTCCAGTGTTGCACCCATTTAAAATTATTGATTGTAAGGAAACGGAGATATCATTCGAAACTTTGGCCTCATTAAGCTCTAGATAACGCTTTAAACTATTTTATGAATTACCGTTTAAGCTTATCTTAGCACATTTGCAAAGAAATGCTTGACGTTCTCACTTTAAACTGTAAAAATTTGTTGAAAATTGTTTTACGGGTTATCTAGAGCATGAAGAGACCTACAATTTCGTTTCAAATATTTTTTTTCAAATAGGTTTATAGCTTGACCCCCGAAAAGCAGTAGTTGAGTCTGATAAAAGAATTGAGCCCTGTAAACTACACAGAATGCAAAATAAGAGGGCTAGTAGGTCTCGAGTCTTGTACATCACTACGTATTATTGACTATAGTGACTATTGACTTATCAATATCATCTTTGGAGATTTGGATAAGAAGCAGATATGTATTGAGTAGTATCGCCAACCTCATTTTGCAAAGTACTTATGGGATTCCCCGGGACTTTCCCGGGAGAACTTAAGCCCTACAAGCTAGATCACCAAGCCACCCAATACTACAAGAAGCCCTTTTCAATATGACCTATGAGGATACAGAGGCCTTACTAACAGTTTTAAAATAAGTTGTATTAGATATGATTGTTTATAGTACCTACTTTAGCCTAGCATTGTGCCGCCTGAAATACAAGATTGACAAAATCTTAGCTCAGGTGCTACAATAAATATATACCTATCTTTTAATTTTAATTTACAATATGTTAAGTTTCTCTGTAAGTTTATTTGAATAAAGATTTATTATTATTATTATTATTATTATTACCATAGTGACTAGGAATGCATTTGCTGAAACTCAAAACATTACTAGTTTAGTAATGAATGAGAAAATCTAACATTTCTAACCGATCGTTGTAAATAAATAAATATATAGGGACAAATTACACAGATTGAGCTAGCCCAAAGTAAGTTAGAGACTTGTGTTATGGGATACTTAATCAACGATATTATATTATACAACAAATACATATAAAGATATACATGCAAGACCCAGGATCATTTGAAAAACGTCGTTTTCCAACTTGTCCTGAACGGGGTCGAACCCGGAACCTCTGGGTGGTTGACTAGCATGGTGACCACTACGCCACGGAGGTCGTCGTGTAAAACAAGTTAAATAAGCATCTTCAATTCAGCAAAGTGGATTCCCAGCCATGTTTATATAGTAACTAGCTTTTGCACGCGGCTTCGCTCGCGTAGGGGTGGAATTTATCAAAATCCTTTCTTAAGGGATTAGGGGATGCCTATGTCATAGTAGATGCTTGCAAAGTCTCAGCCCGATCGGTTTAAAGTTGACAAACTTTCATCCCCTATTTTATCCCCCTGGGAGTAGAATTGATCAAAATCCTTTTATAGCGGATGCCTACGTTATAACATCTACCTGCATGCCAAACAGCCCGATCCGTCCAGTGGTTTGGGCTGTGCGTTGATAGATCACTATGTATATATATATACATACATACATATATATATATATATATATATATAGATAGATAGATAGATAGATATATATATATATATATATATATAGATAGATATAGATATTTTTGTTTATGAATAGAAAGTAACATTTTTAGTAAAAGTCATAAATCGTAAACAAATTTTATTAAAAAATACAAAGTTAAAATTCTTGATCCTGTAACACTGGCTCGTTGAGTATAAAATCTAAACAGTATATAGTCTATATCCTAAAACTTAACTAGCTTATACTTAAAATACGTATACCTCTGTATAGCTTTGTTCATGCAAATATATGATTTTTTAAATAAACTTTTTTACCGCATAATTAATTTATGATACTGAATACAACTGATTTAACAACATTTATTTGGCGAACTGAGTTAAAAAAATTCATTTTCGACATACTGTATTTTCGTTAAGCAAGGTTGCGCAGTTTATAATTTATATCTTAAAGTAACTAACCGAAATCTAAAACAAAAAGAATTGTTTTAATAATCCGCTCATAAATAAAGCAAGTTAAGGCGGCCTTCCCGGCCGCTCTGTCGTCAACGCGAGCATAGTTTGAAAAGCTTGTTGTTTCATTCAGGGCAATGCTAGCAAAAGAGGCAAACCAAAAAGAGAGAGATAGCCTAAGGGCACGGTTTCCATATTATTCAATGAAATTAGTATTTTGTAGTATTAGTATTCATTTAACAAATATTAACTATTCATAGGGAGCGGAAATGTTATAAAACTTGTTCCAAGTAATAATAGCCTTAGAAAAAAGATTTCACACACTTGTGTAAACTTTTTTACTAAAAATTTTGATTACATTTGCGAGGTTTATATTGAAATATTATTTTTTTACCTTTACAATTTATGAGTACTTTATAAAATTTATTTGAACGAGTCTGTAACATTTTGCGTGAAAAAAAAAATGCTTCTGCAGAAAATGAAAGTAAGTACTTTGAAGCAAAAAAAGATTCTGGCATTTAGATAATGTTCATATAATGATGGCCAGGGTGTTCCCTTCAATTATGAATTATGATAAATTATTTAGACTCAATATCTTACCATATGTTACCCTTAAGGTATATGGTAAAATTGCAATAAATTTCAATTGTTCAATGAGATATTACTTGTATGTTTCTACTCCTGTATTATTACTTGTTCAAAG
The DNA here is from genome assembly GCA_943193695.1 of Acrobasis suavella. Taxonomy (NCBI): domain Eukaryota; kingdom Metazoa; phylum Arthropoda; class Insecta; order Lepidoptera; family Pyralidae; genus Acrobasis; species Acrobasis suavella. The sequence continues at coordinate 1,865,086 of OW971939.1, forward strand.
ATTCAAATGTTAATTCAGTATTTAGACCTTTACAGGCACTTTTACACGTCAATAAGTATAATTTATGTTACGTGTAAAGTATATTAAAATTTAATTTATTTTTAAAGAAAAACTACCGATACCAGCGCTTCGTAACGACCACTGCTGAGAAGAAACGCCGAAAGAAACTCATTTTCACAGTATTGGTCGCCTACTCGCCAGAAGGGCTTTGTCATATAAATAGTCTTGTCTTTTAAATAGTCACGAACACTAATATAATATGATTTCAGGAAAGTCTATTGTCTATTCCTCATAACAGCACATGTGTGTGACGTTATTTCGCCAAAAAGATAGTTCTAGCCATAATAACATAATGAAAACATAATGTTAATATATGGTGCCATTTTTCAAACGTGGAGTCACTGAACGAATAGTTTTTTGAATGAAAACCATTCGTTTGGGTGACTCCATGTTTCAATAATTGGCCAAGTGCGTGTCGGGCCACGCGCAGTGTAGGGTTCCGTAGTTACGAATGCCCACTTTGAGTTCATGCCACTAAAAACGTCTAAAAACTAATTTTCTATTAAATTTGTGTAAAATTTTCATTTTCCGAGTACATTTTATAAATTGATCGCCTACAATTTTTTAATTTGTAAACCCTACTTAGCTCTGATAGTTTTCCTTTAAAGTTCGTTACATATACTATAGCTGTGAATTTTTTCACGTGTCCATATATAACCGTTTAGCAGATAGATTGGGGGGACACTTGACTCTAACAAAAATGTTCACTTCAAAACCAAATATTTCAAAAACGGATCGCTAAATTGAAAAACGGTGTTAACAAGCTCATAATATTTTGAAAAGACCTATTTAACGATACCCCACATGCTTGGTTTATCAAGAAAAAAAAACGACTTTTCACTTTACTTGTATGGGAGCTACCCTAAATTTTTTTATTTTCGGTATTTTATTTTATCACTTTTTTGCATAATTAATATACATATCTAGTACTAATAGTCGCTGAGTAAAACCGCGGTCGGACAGACAGACAGACATGGCGTAACTATAAGGGTTTCTTGTTTACTACGAAACCCTAAAAATGGCACTTCTGGTCACTAGGAAAATGTCATTTAAAAAAAATAAAGTCAACCATAGATACCCATTATCTACAAACATATGGTAGTATTTCATAATTTGTTTATTTTTGTTTTTAATTTAGTAAATGTAGTCGTAGAAAAAGTATTGTATGCAACGTTGTATAAGTACGTAAAAAATGCTCGATGGCGTTTCCTTACGATGCTCGTTAAAGCTTGCATCATAACCAGCGCCACTCGTATTTTTTATATTTTTTATATAACTTGCATAAAATACTATTATTTGTTCATAGGTATTGCCGTGAGGTTTCCGGCAGAGTAGAATAGCACCACTCCAAGTCTTCTAATGTCATAGAAAGCGACTTTGGAAATACAAGCTGAACGAAGCTTGTAAACATCAATGAGACCTCTCTTACTCGTCTGGCCAGCGTGGAGAGTGCAGGCCAAATCCTCTGGCTGCTCTGGCTGAGTATGGCTCTGGTAGTCGTGCAAAAAAGATGATGACAAAGATGTCATATAAATTTTTGATATGTAAGACAAACTCAAATGGGACTGGGCTGGTCATGTGTAGTTAGCTCCCACAGAGGTGGGTCAAGATTGGCTGCTGGTAGGCTGGCGTCGCAAGTGAGGTTGCCCAAGGTCATGATCTGGCGCTTTTCGACATGACCTGGAAGTCCATCGCACAAGATATAGATCAGTGGCGTATTTATGGGGAGGCCTTAGCCCAGCAGTGGGACAGTATGGGCTATTAAAAAAATGTAAGACAAGAAGGGTACGAACGAAAATGTTGACTCAGGAAAAACTATGAAAATCAAAATGTTAAAAGGTAAATGTTTAGATAATTATGAACCGTTATTTGAAAATGTTACGCAAGTATCATCTATATTTAAAATCCTTAAGACGAAGTGGTAGCTAAAGTGGCGCCCTCATTTGAAATAAATTGTTTAAAACTAAATATGGTGATGATTAAAAAATTGATTTGTATCACTGTCTAGAAAGACCTTTGAACTATTTTATGAATAACCTTTATCACTAATAGTCCGTCTAGTTTTAAAACGGGTTTTCGCCAAAAGTGGCTACTTTTGGTGGCCACAAACATAAGCGTAGCCAGCCATGGGCTCAGGGTGGGGCAGCAATCTGAAATAATATGTAACTAGCAAACTACACGGTCCGCCGCTTACCCCAGTTAATTTTTACATATAAAATGTCGAGTGTGAACTTTCTTACGAATATTAAGTATTGTAGTAAGTACCTAGATAATTTAATTTTTAGGTTTGGTTCGGTAACTTAAAGGTCTGAGCCAGGGTGGGGCAAGCGCCCCACCGTGCCCCACTGTGGCTACGCCCATGGCCACAAAGGTTATTCATAAAATAGTTTTTAATTATCACCATATTTAGTTTTAAACAATTTATTTCAAATGAGGACGCCACTTTAGCTACCACTTCGTCTTAAAGGGGGCCTACACTAAGGACTTTGAAATTTGAAGTAACATAAGATAAGCAGTAGTTTTTAAAATATTAAGAATAGTAATCCATCCCCCTTTAGGAACGTATAATTATTGTCTTTTTGATTTCGATAAAATGATCTGCTTCAAATACGGCAAACATTTTCGCTAATGTTTTGCTCACCCTAAATTGATTTGTTACATTTGCAAGTAAACTGAAGTGTTTTCTTAATTACTACGTTATTTTAATAAAACTATCTAGTTGTAAACATTCATATAATATTCTATACTTAATTACGTAAATTCTGTCTTCCGAGATCACTTCCTTAGCTTCCTTTATAAGTTTTCGTATCACAAATTCGGCTCCTGAAAATTTTAAGAACAATTTGAATATCAAATTAGAATATAAAAGCAAGACGACTAATAGAAAGAAAGAAAGAAAAATATTTTATTCAGTGCAAATTTACATCAGTTGCTAAATAATTAAAACTAGTTTTAAACCGAAATAGCAATAATATATATTTTTTTATAGAAATCAAAGTAGGTAGTTAGGTATATAATGAAAGAATTATAAAATTTAAGAGGATATTTAGGCAAGTAGTTGTCATCCGATATCAGAAGTGGGATCATGTTAATTTTTCTTTCATTGCACTTTTTTCTAGCCAAAGATGTTGTGTGATAAAATTTATTATATACAATGTCCTTTTTAATTAAGTACAAATATTTTAAGGGGCGATTCAGTCCATCATTTTGAACAACTTTTCCCAATAAATGTATACATAAATACGAAAAAAAAAATTTTGGTTCTCATACAAATCGAAGTTGTCACGTGATATAGTTAGTAGTTAGTATGACTGAATCAACCCTTAAAATATTTGTACTTAATTAAAAAGGACATTGTAGGTGAAGAGGTCTTTGTTAGCTAATATCTAGAAAAAAAGTGTGCTACTGTATTATTTCCTTATATCAACACTGAAGGTTATTCGAAGTTATTTATACGCAGGTTGTTAAAAATAAATAATTAGATCCATTTTAAGACATTTAACATACAAGCTTGACTATTCGTTTCAAGATTAATACTAAGTTCTATTTAAGTACTCACGCTGCCATCTACCATTACTAGTTTGAATCACCTAATAAAACCCCAATCAGCGCTCACCACAACACCGCGTTACTAAATAGTTCGCTCACCTTCCGCCAGATGCCTCTAGTGCGTCCGCCGCACCTCCCTCTCGGCCTTCTCCTGCCTCTTGAGGTCATTGATCGCGGTGACGCTGCCGAATAGTACTTTCGCCGTCACTTGCTGTAACACACAAGCAGTTTGCGTCAACGGTGGATGGATGTGTCATCGCGGAATTGGGCCAATAGCATCTTGACTTAGACCAAGGAAAATAATTATTTGCTCTGATCCAGCGGCTGTGTTCAAAGGACATGACAAGAGAAGAGACGGAAGCATATAGATTGCAAAAAATCTATTTGATAGGGATACGGACAAATTTTTTTTTATTGGCTCTAGGTTTATAATTGAAAAGTATGGTATACGTATTTTTTCTTTTCTCTTATCTGCAAATAATGACAAAGATACAGCGCATTTAAAGTTTGCGTGACGTCACGATCAGCTACGATTTTTAAATGAAACTTATCGTAAATCACCCGCACTCTGAAACTTCGAAGCGATCTTCAGGATTTTTTACTACTTTGCTAAACAAAAAATATGGGTGCTTTTTATTGCACCATCTATTTCACGCACTAAATTAAATATATTTCATCCAGTCTACATCCCTAAGTCCGTGATGGTTCAAGGATTAAGACGAAGTGGTAGCTAAAGTGGCGCCCTCATTTGAAATAAATTGTTTAAAACTAAATATGGTGATAATTAAAAATTTGATTTGTATCACTGTCTCGAAAGACCTTTAAACTATTTTATGAATAACCTTTGAAATTATTACTAATAGTCCGTCTAGTTTTAAAACGGGTTTTTGCCAAAAGTGGCCACTTTTGGCAAAAACCCATTTTAAAACTAGACGGACTACCAATATTACTTTCAAAGGTTATTCATAAAATAGTTTAAAGGTCTTTCTAGACAGTGATACAAATAAAATTTTTAATTATCACCATATTTAGTTTTAAACAATTTATTTCAAATGAGGGCGCCACTTTAGCTACCACTTCGTCTTAAAGTAATCCTTTCTGTAACCATAAACTATTCTTTTATAATACAGGATATAAATTAAAAAAACTTTGAAAATAAATTTTGAAAATAATCTTATATTATGTACTATAGTGCGTTTGTTTAGGTATTTAAAAAAATGTAAACAATCTTGACATGTCTTTTTATAGAAATATACACTTTATAAATCAACACGTTTGAAAATTATAAATAAATTATGTGATTTATAAAATATTATAGTTTGTAATTTGCGAAGGTATTGATTTATAAAGTGAATATTTCAATACCTAAACAAATGGACTATAGATATTGAATGGATTACTTATAAGTTTAGATATACATTCTTAAAAATAAAATGATTTATTTTTAAATATAAGTGGAGGTCCATAGTCTCTGCCTACCCCTGTGGGAAATAGGCGTGATATTATGTATAATAAATCCCTCTATATAAAAATATTTTTTACTTAAGAATAATATCATATACGTACGTCAATATTTTCGACATTGAGGAATTCAATAAAATTAATGTTTAAAGAAAATTTTCTTGCGCTCGTAGGAGACCTAAAACGCCACTTCGCGCCCGTGGGACGTAAATCAATTATTATTCCCAGTCCTGCTCAGTGAGGCGGCAAGTCGAGTTAATCACTCAATCTTGTGCTTCCATCGTTGATTTCTCAAATCTCAATTAGTGGGATTGGTTTCTTCGCCAGTATCGCAATGTTTCCGGTGGCTGCCTGCTAGGATTGCGAGGCTTCCGGACATCCGGTAGTGCAAAGACAAACGAAATTTAAACGAGGATTAAATGTGTCTGTTTTTCTGTGTGTCGGATGAGCCGATTTTTAATAACTTGGCTTTATTTGTCACCCAGAGATTCCGGGTTCGATCCCGGGTCAGGACAAGTTGGGAAATGGCCTTTTTCAAATTGTCCTGGGTCCTGGTTGTTTTATCAATATATGTATTTGTTATAAAGTATAATATCGTTGAGTTAGTATCCCATAACACAAGTCTCGAACTTACTTTGGGGCTAGCTCAATCAGTGTTGTCCCTATATATTATTATTTATTTAAATTTATTACATACAACGTGGAAGAGACATAAACGTAATAAATCAAACCACAGGCTATACTAGATCACTGTTAGTATAATCAAGTAAATAAAACAGCAAAAACACAAAAGAATTCGGCATTTCTTTACAAAAGTGTTTAGAACCAATTTGTATGGGAGGTTGGAATGTTTATTTTGGATTTTTGGTTGTTATTTTAATTTCATTATAATATAGTGATCTAGTATAGCCCGTGGTTAGATTTATTAAGGGAATGTCCCTTTCACGTTGTATAATCACACACACATAAGATATTTTTATTTCGGAAATATTTAAGGTCTAACAAACTTACTGAAATTATTTTAAGGATAGATTCAGCCCATGATACTAAACTAAGGAACACGTATCAAAATAAGAACATTTTTACAAAAAAAAACCGACTTCATTTTTTTTTCAGGAGTTTCTTCCACATCTCCAAAGTTCTTTATCATATCTTCACCAAATTATTATGAGACCAGACAGGCTTTCAAATAAAAAAGGAATCATCAAAATCGGTCCACGATTGACGAAGATATCGCACAACATACATACAAAAAAAAATACAGTTGAATTGATAACCTCCTCCTTTTATGAAGTCGGTTAAAGAGTAATTTGTGGCCTCCGATACAAGTTAACCGATCAGCTGATCAGAGATTTTATGGAAAGGCAAAAATTATTTTCAAATTTCGACATATGTCCCTTGGGGCAAGTTGTTCACTAATCACGGACTGAATTCACCCTTAATTTTCCGAGGTCCAGTGCTGCCCCCATTTGAAATAAATCAATTGATAGGAAACGGAGACATCATTTGAAATTGTGTCTTCACCAGGCATTAGACAACCCTTCAAACTATTTTATGAACTTCTGTTTACAGTTTGAAGTGAGAAAGTGAAGCTTTTCTACGCACATTTGCGAAAAATGGCTACTTTTGGCGTATGTGCGAAGAAAAGATTCAGGTTCTCACTTTAAACTATAAACAGTAGTTCATAAAATAGTTTGAAGAGTTATCTAGTGCCTGGTCAAGACAAAATTTTATATGATGTCTCCGTTTCCTATCAAATGATTTATTTTAGACGGGGGCAGCACTGGAACCCGGAAAATTGGGTTTCCCCTTAAATAGTTTCAGTATATTTTGTTAAACCTTATATAAATGATATTGACGTGTGATTCTCAATAGTGACACCAAACTTAGAGGTACTGTCCCTTTGACCATACAGCAACGCATAACAGCTAGAAGGAAAACAAATAAGTTGAGGAAAATCTAAGTTGGTTGAGGAGCTGGGCGTTGCCAAGACCTAGCCTAGAAGAATACTACCGGTAGCGTGGCTGTGCGCACATTACACGTACTACCAGCAAAAGTCTTCACCGGGAGCTGAGGAAGACAGCGGCAGTGCGTCACCAGAGAGTTAAGGCCAGTGATCTCAGTGTTCTATCTCGTAGGACGTAAGGCGGCAGACAACTTTTCAATGCAACAAATGGTAGAATCTCTAAGGTCTTTCCATTTATGATCCAGTCTACCTATCTACCTATCTGTAGCAGGTTACCTACATAACCACTTCGCTGCATCTACTTAAGGGGCTACCTGAATTTTTCGGGGTCCAGTCCTGCCCCCATTTGAAATAAATCATTTGAAAAGAAACGGAGATATCATTTAAAATTTGGTCTTGATCAGACCCTGGATAACCCTTCAAACTATTTTATGAACTACTGTTTACATTTTAAAGTGAGAACGTGAAGCTTTTCTACGCACATACGCCAAAAGTGTCCGTTTTTCGCAATTGTGCGTAGAAAAGCTTCACGTTCTCACTTTAAAATGTAAACAGTAGTTCATAAAATAGTTTAAAGGGTTATCTAGGGTCTGATCAAGGTCAAATTTTAAATAATGTCTTCGTTTCCTATCAAATGATTTATTTCAAATGGAGGCAGCACTGGACCCCGGAAAATTCATGTAGCCTAGCATTAAGTATATCTCAAAGTTTTGCCCAAACTATCATCGCAAGCAAATAATGTAATCGATGGCCGCACGTTTGTATGAGATTGCCAAACACGTCCATACAGTTTGCTCTGGTTTCGCAACACGTGAGAAGGAAATTGGATCTCTGTCGAAATTAACGAGGGTACCCCAATTAGACCGGCATTATCATTTACGGCGGCACTGCAAAATAAAAAGTGCGCAGAACCTAGTCGCCAAGCGTTTAAGAGTGCCGTGCGTTTCCATTATCTTCACTATGGGTTATAATTCCTCTATGGCAGAGGTTCCCAAACTTATTTTGTCAAACGCCCACTTTAAAAAATCAGTTATTTTGTAGCGCCCCCCATTTTTTTCACCATAAAAACCTGGATCACATATTTGTCTTGCCTGTAGTTTAATTCAACCTATATTCTAAACTAGACTTTTTTACAAGAGAGAGCAATAATAATACATACACCAGTACATTAGAGTATCTTTTATAAAAAATAACAATAATCAACATTGTTAATTTTAAATAAAAAAATAGCAATAATAATACAATTTTACAATAATAAAGAGTATCGGAAGTGGGGACCTCACCTGCGAAACTTTAAAACACGAAATTTTTTCAGTGTTTGATTCCTTTAACGATATAAATAGCGTTGAACGCATAAAAATAATAAATATTAATTACATTTTTAGTTTATATTTGTACAATAAAAAAGGATATAAATATGAACTAATAAATGGATGTTGTGTAGTAAGAGGATTTTAATTTCAGTGAAATTTAAAATATGAAATAGCTGAAGTTATAAATCACTAATTGCTTAAATCACATCAGCGCTCCCCAACTTTATTCTGGGCCCGTTACCGCCCCCCTTAAAGCCTCCAGCGCCCACAAGGGGGCGTTATCGCCCACTTTGGGAAAGACTGAACCCATAGAGGTTATAATCCTATGTCTTCACCAACTGTCATTAAGTAAAATAAATATTTATGTAGTCTTTGTTGGGTTTATGAATTTATGCAATATTTGTGTATTTTTTACATGTTTGTTTATGAATATACAATATGTAACAAAAACCCTGTCCGATCCTTGTAGAAGCATCTAAAACCGTCAATATGAACAACTTTTCTTGGTTTTCGCACTGCCTAAGGCACGCTTGATTGTAAGCGAGTATTGTTTCCTTGGCTATTCTTCTGTGGGAGTTGGCCACTGAATTAGTACAGTACTCACGTACAGAAGTCTTACACAGCAAAGGAATTCAAAGAAATATCTACTCAATGTGGTTAGCGATAGAGTTTTAGGGCCGTAACAGACGGGGCGCAAGTTGCGCAGCGTAACAGCTAGTGATGGGAGTTGTATAAATACTCAATCAACCCATTTGATCATTTACTCATTAGATTGAGTAAATACCCGATAAATATCCTAATTTATCCATTTGGTGAGTAGATTGATTTATATTCGAATTCATTATTTCATGTTTTCATGACAATTTTGAAACTTAAATCTAGTATACACTTGCAATTTTTGTCGGAAAGTGTGTGCATATGCCACAATATGCTTAAAATGTCAGTGAACGATAAATGCGACGCTAAAATATATGAAAATACCGTACTAATCATACACTGAAAGAAGGCTTCTTTGATTAATTATCATTTTTTGCTGAGAGGTGTGCAAAGACGTAATTTGATGTTAAAATAAGTAAACAGACATCAAATACGATGTCAATATATGAGCATGCTCTATTTACTCTATTTATTAAATCTAGTGAGTAAATACTCAAATGGGTAGATAGAGTACTATCCACTGCCATCTCTAGCTGTTACGCGACGCAACTTGCGTCCCGTCTATTGCGGCACTTATTTAGCTCGCGTCTGAACTTAGCGACTATTCGTTTAGATATCTAGAAATCCAATGCAAGCCAATTTCATCCCTATTTCTCTGAACAAACGATTCAATATAGGGTACCTACTTCGAAGCGGTCAGTGTTTTTTTCTCCAAGGATGATGTGTTTGTCAATGGTCATACGCCTTACCATGATCATACACCAAAAAATCAAGAATTGATATCGAAACGCTCTAAGTAGTGATCCCGAGGACTATAGGCTTTTACCCTTTTTTTGAAGCCTAGACTACTAATGAATGGGCTTGACAGGCTAGCCTTTAGGTTAGGGCTGTTGAATAGGCCAAGCCCAAAGGACTATAAGTCTTTATAAGGCTTTTGGTTCGATGTTGTTTTGGCGATATTTAAATAAAATATAAATTTTCTTTTCTTTTTTCAATATTAATTAAATATAAAATAAATCCTTTGTTCATAATTATTATGTCTTACTCAGGCTGATACAAAAAAATGGCTTTCGCCTAAATATAAGCCTATTATTCTAAAAAACCTACAGTCACAAAAAAGGCTTTTTAGGCTCATAGGCTTTTAAAAATGACATAGCCCTAAAAAGGACCGATAGGTTTAAATTTAGGGCTAAAAACCTATAGTCCTCGGGAACACTAGCTCTAAGGTTTAGATCTCACTTCTCAGCAAGGAACAGCACTTTTCTAAGCTGATATTCTTTTCCGTCGCTCAGAACCGTCATTTGCCAGAGCGAGAGAGAGAGAGCGACGTAACGCTATATCACGCTATAGCACGGCCGGAGCTATAGCGTTCCGTCGCTCTCTAGCTAATAGGACAAGAGAAAGAGGACATAATATAAGAGTCACGAGTTCACTGTTTGAAGTGGGCTTTTCTAGTTCAGCTTCATTTGTAAATTTATGGTTGAAGTCTGAGAATAATTTTCGGAAATTAGTCTCATAAATTCTTTCAAATAATAAATAAATATATACCTACGGACAAATTACGCTGATCGAGCTAGCCCCAAAGTAAGTTCGAGACTTGTGTCCATACCCTTGAAATTGATGACTGAAAGGGTATCCTTCTGCAATATTTTTATATTTAACAGGGAAAAGGGCTGGATGAAGAGACATTTTTGATATTGCCATTTCGGTCGGCTTAATGGTTAGTTAAATTTTAATGAGTCCAAATATGTTACGCAATTGGGATATTTTGACGACCTCTGTGGCGTAGTAGTCACCGTGCTAGTCCACCACCCAGAGGTCCCGGGTTCGATCCCCGGTCAGGACAAGTTAGAAAATGGCCTTTTTCAAATTGTCCTGGGTCTTGGGTGTTTATCTATATATGTATTTGTTATAAAATATAGTATCGTTGAGTTAGTATCCCATAACACAAGTCTCGAACTTACTTTGGGGCTAGCTCAATCAGTGTAATTTGTCCCTATATATTTATTTATTTATTATCTATTTATTTATATTAACTGCGTTAAAATATTCTATTTTTATCTGTCGACAAGTTTATTGTCTATCAGCGGCCAAGTGCGTGTCGGACTCGCCCATGAAGGGTTCCGTAGCAGCAAGTAACATAATATAGAAGTTCTTGTAGTCCGTCGTAACTTTGATCGATGTTTTGATAGACGTATTAAAAAAAAACTACTTACTAGATCTTGTTTAAACCAGTTTTCGGTTTAAGTTTGCATGGTAATGTACATCATAAATATTTTTTAGTTTTATCATTCTCTTATTTTAGAATTTACAGGGGGGAAGAAACATTTTACCACTTTGGAAGTGTCCTCAGTCTCAATATAATTTTTTAAAAACCTATCCATAAATACCCCACGTATGGGTTTACTATACACGTCCGGGTTTGATGAAAAAAAAATTCTAAGTATGGCGAACTCCCAATTTTTTTTTTTATGTTTGTGTGACAATCTTAATGCTGTTCGCAGAATACATCTACTTACCAAGTTCCAACAGTATAGTTCTTATTTTTTTTTTTTTACTAGCCGTTCAGGTCCCGCAGTCGGACAAAGGCCTCCCCTTGTTGTTTCCAGCTGTTTGGATCTTTAACTACTTCTTTCCAATCCTTGTCGAAAGTAGACAGGTGGTTACTTCATCTCATTTTAGGCCTTCCCTTGATCGTTGCCAAAGGGCAATGGAGCGCAGTATGTTGAGTGTAAAACGTACAGACCGTGTCAGGAATAGTTCTTAACGTTTCGGAAAAAAGTGGCTGTGACATTCGGACGGACAGACAGACAGACAGACATGACGAATCCATAAGGGTTCCGTTTTTTGCCATTTGGCTACGGAACCCTAAAAACCATATTGTCAAGGACACCACCTAGTGATGATAAGTGGAACTACCGAAGTCGTATCGTTACTTTAAATCTGTATTGTAACTGTAACAAAGCCCATCAGGCTGGGTAGGGGACCAATACTGAACTAGGTTTCGTTCGGCGTATCTTCCCAGCAGTGGTCGTTCCGAAACGCTAGTAGTTTTTAGCTTTTGCACTAAAATAATATGTAAAAAAAAAATGACCTTATACACCGTTGCCATATTCTCGAACGTACCTATACTGATTATACTGAACAACTTTCTCCAAGGAACATTAGTCCAATTATGAAAAAAAATTTGGACGTTCCATACTTAACTTACTTAATCGATCAGTTGTTTACATATGGCAAGGTTACACAGATTTACATGCTGTATAATAGATAAATTTATCCTTCATTGAATAAAAAATTTTGACTTTGACTTTGGTAGTTCCGCTAGTCATCACTAGATGGATAACCGTAGCGACATCTATTATTTGCCAAAAAAAGCCCTGACTTTCAAGCGTTAAGCCCCAATAACTTTTAAACGGTTCAACCGATTTTCATCAAACATAGATAAGATCCACCGCGTGAGACTTAGCTTTTACTTTAAAAAAACCGCATCGAAATGCGTTCATCCGTTTGAGCGCTACGAGGCCAGAGAAAAATAGACAGGCAGATAGATAATACCCCTTTTTTGTCTTGGGTTAAAAATAAAAGTCACAAAGTAATGTCACTTGTCATTGATCACATTAATTTCGCACATGATTTTAAATTTATTCACGCAGAAAATATTTAATTTTGACTTTTAATTTTACGACCTCTTCCGTGTTTCGGCAAACAAGTTATCATTGTATGGTAGTCGTCGAACTTTGTCAGATGATTCTAGGCAGCTTGAAAAATCGGACACCTGTACTTACCATTACATACGAAAACAAAACATTTCGTCGTGGGGAAAAGCATTTTTTTTTTTAAATTATTAGGTAAAGAAAGAGCAGGTCTGTCTGGCACGAGCATAATTTGCTAATGGGCATTCCTCATTATTATGTTTGTAAACACAATTTATCTGTTAATGAAATTAACATATTTTTTACCCGACTACGGCAAAGCCAAAAGGAAGGGTAATGATTTTAGCAGTCTATATACGTATGTGGGTATGTATGTCTGTTCCACCGTAACATTCGAATAGCTTGACCAATTTTCACAAATGATATGTGGATCGATTCGTCATCATTGTCGGGGTGACATAGGCTAACACTTGTTTGCAAAAAATTTATACAACGAATGTTACGTACAAAAAAGTGAGAGACAAAAAAAAAATTGTTTCTATATCGATTGGGGTATCAAAGGAAAGGTCTTGATTATCACATTCCTAATAAGGATATTAAGTATACTTACTTTGTTAGCCGTATACAATATGTAACAAAAACCCTGTCCGATCCTTGTAGAAGTAACTCAGACCGTCAATATGAACAACTTTTCCTATGGGACCAATGCTTGAAACTCGAAAAAAAACGTAATTTGCATACAAAAGTGTTCGGCCAGTCCGGTCATTTGTATGAAAATGTCGATTTTTTCTTTGAGTTTCAAGCATTGGTCCCATAGGAAAAGTTGCTCATATGACGGTCTGAGTTGCTCCTACAAGGATCGGACAGGCTTTTTGTTACATATTGTATAGATCCCGTAGTCGGGTATTTTTTTTAAAGTTAAAGCTTGTTATTATTTAAAAAATATTTTTAACTATATTAAAGTATTTATTTATACCTAAAAGGACACAGATGTAATTAAAGAATAAGTCCAATTTCACCGCTCCATTCTCGGTCCACACATATGGTCATCGGCCCAGTCAGTTCACTCCATTATGTAAATGAGTATTGATCACAAAATGATCCAGTTTTGAGCATTTTAAAGAAACTCGCTCTCTTTTCTCAGATTATAATTACGAAATATGGAGCGGGTTGTAGATGGGGAAAAGCGATTTAACGTGATGCGTGCAGACGTGGGATATGAAGAGACCCGGTTTTAACGGAGCAAATACCGAAAAACGGGTAAATAGGATAGGTAAAACCTTTAACCTATCTTCTACCTATTAAAATAATAGGATAGGTAAAACCTTTCTATCCTATTATTTTAATTTTATTATAACCAATCACTTTTCCTTTTATCTATTCTATTTACACCCACCTTAGTTTCTCTTACAAACCAAAGGTTGGCTGTTAGATAATGCTTTTAGCATTAAGACGAAGTGGTAGCTAAAGTGGCGCCCTCATTTGAAATAAATTGTTTAAAACTAAATATGGTGATAATTAAAAATTTGATTTGTATAAATGTCTAGAAAGATCTTTAAACTATTTTATGAATATCCTTTGAAAGTAATATTGGTAGTCCGTCTAGTTTTAAAACGGTTTTTCGCCAAAAGTGGCCACTTTTGACGAAAAACAGTTATAAAACTAGACGGACTATTAGTAATAATTTCAAAGGTTATTCAAATAATAGTTTAAAGGTCTTTCTACACATTTATACAAATCAAATTTTTAATTATCACCATATTTAGTTTTAAATAATTTATTTCAAATGAGGGCGCCACTTTAGGCACCACTTCGTCTTAAGATCGCCTATTGTGCTTTACAAAATTTATTTTGTACAATAAAGGTTAAATAAATAAATAAAGATCCCTATATTTTGGGTGCATTAGGGTCGAACCACAGGCTATACTAGATCACTATAGTATAATAAAATTAAAATAACATTAAAAAAACAAAAATAAATTTTGGCATTCCCATTATAAAGTGAGCAGCCCCCGGCTCGAGTAATTTATTGTATAGAATCATAGAATAGACGCCTCCGTGGTCCAGTGGACGAGGCGTTCGCCTAGTGACCCGGAGGTCATGGGTTCGATTCCCACAGGGAAGCATACTTTGTGAAAAGTTGTTTCCAGTCTCGATAGGATATTGCAGGCTTGAATCACCTGATTATCCGAAAAGAAAGATGATTCCGTGTTTCGGAAGGCACGTTAAACTGGTCCCAAACGCCACGTAGCTTTTGAGTATCAAACTATCCAAAGATTGGTTCCTGGTTTGCCCTTTGGGTTGTGGAGGTCAGACGGCAGTCGTTCTGTGTAAAAACCAGTAACCTCGTCAAATCACCTAGGTTAGGTAGCGGACCCCGGGCTCTGAAGCGTTACTGCTGAGGATACAACCGGGAATACGCTCGGATGATGATGAATCATAGAATAGACGCATCATATAATTTCTTACCGTCCCTTCCTACTAGGTATAAATAATTGGGTCATAATTTTTCAAAACTTAAAACCAGACCCACCCCTAAACTACACAACCGATTTTGATCAACTTTCTATGAGACCACTTGAAAAGTATACGCTTAAAAACAAAAAAAAAATGTAAATCTATCCAGGCGTTTTCGAATAATTGGTGAACATGCATAAAAATAAGACGCGACGATTTGATGACCTCTTCCTTTTTGGAAGTCGGTTAAAATACATGTTTATTTATGTTTCTTGTAAGTATAAGTATTTTTTCAATTGTACACGCCAATTACCTCTTTCTTCCCATTTCCTCTCGCGGGTCTGCTGGAAGAAATTTCTTTAGAAATAATTAGCACCTATATATACTATGTTTACTTTTATAAGGTATTATTTGTAAATTTTTAAATGTACATGAACCAATAAAGTAAGATAATATTCATAGTTAGTTAATTTGATTGGCAGCTCGAAAAATCACACTTAATAAGAATGAATGATTTACCAGTTACGGCACTGCTTAGAATTTTTTTTTAAATGACTGACATAGGTTGCCTCAGACGGCATTTCCTACTTCACCCAGATAAGGTTTGAGGAGCGGGCCAGAGGCCCGGCTTCCTATATATTTATACTACTAGCAGCAGCGCAAAGGGCTCCCAAGGGGGAAACCTCGGCTTTGGGCGCGCTAGGGATTATGGCTAATTTACTTCATAGAAAAGGAGTAGCATTAATTTATGCCGACTACTACAAATGAAACTATACATCCGTGCACACGACAATGTGTGTGTTTTCGCCCGCCAACACACGCGACATGGCGACAACGGGGAAGAGGAGCGGGGACGGGGACGTATATTGCGACGAGTTTCCATTCCGTATGAAATAATAACATATGACTGATTAGTTCGTAGTAGACCCCAGCGGATTAGTTCGTTGAAGTGGCAGTGGGCGGGACATATAGCGCGAAGAACCGATGACCGATGGAACAAAAAGGTTCTCGAATGGCGACCGCGTACTGGCAAGCGAAGCGTCGGACACCCACCCACAAGGTGGTCAGACGATCTGACCAAGGTCGCTGGAAAGCGCTGGATGCAGGCCGCTCTTGATCGGTCATTATGGAAATCCTTGGGAGAGGCCTATGTCCAGCAGTGGACGTTATGCGGCTGAAATGATGAGGATGATGTAATACCACAGAATAAGTACAGTACTTACGAAGTAATACTCATATTATTTCTGTGATGTGGTTTTCAGGCGACCTGACCGAGGTCGTTTGAAAGCGCTAATAGCAGGCCGCTATAGATTGGTCATTTTGTTAATTCTTAAGAATCCCCTAGACTTTTCCATACAAACGTAGTCTACGTTTTATTCTGAAACATGTCAGATTTCGGTAAAAAAATTGTAATTTTAAATAAAGTGCAATTATGTAGGGTTATAATTGGTTTCCGACGGAAAAATTATAAACTTAAAAGAGAATATAGTGTATTATATCATATTCAAACATCAGTATGGAAACTTCTACACCCTTATAATTTCTTTTCAGTTCATAATTTATTTTAGGAAACCAATTATAACACTAGATAATTGCAATTTCTTTAAAATTAAGTACAATTTTTTACCGAAATCTGATATGTCGTTTCAAAATAAAACGTAGACTAAGTTTGTATGGAAAAGTCTAGGGGATTCTTAAGAATTTACAAAAAATCTGGTCATTTTATAAATTCTTAAATCCCCTTAATTTTTCCGTATAAAATTACGTAATTTTACCCATATCCGTCATGTCATTTTCAAATAAAACGTAGACTATGTTTGTATGGGAAAGTCTGACTCTTAAGAGAGGTCTATTTCAGCAGTGGACGTTATGTGGCTGAATAATGATGTTGAACAGGTATTGAAATCTTTCTAACAAAATTAGTAAAATATTTTACCTGAAAATTGGCATTACTGCTGGGAGGGTTGTACCGCCCCGCGTACCCCGGCACCGCCCCTGTGTGGTACAGGGTGTTGTTGTTGGCATCCCGCGTCGTCGCCGCCGTGTAGGTCGTCTTGCAGTTTTGTGACATCCTATCACCTGGAATTGATATAATGGACATTTTACAAGCTTTTATTGAACTTGCAATGCATCTTGTATGTATGAATGGATGTATGTACCCAAGAAGTTGTATTTCGGCTGTTATTTTAATTTCATTATAGTATAGTGATCCAGTATAGCTCGTGGTTTGATTTATTACGGGTATGTCTCTTCCACGTTCTATAGATAAACATCCAAGACCCAGGACAATTTGAAAAAGGCCATTTTCCAACTTGTCCTGACCGGGGATCGAACCCGGGACCTTTGGGTGGCGGACTAGTTTGGTGACCACTACGCCACGGAGGTCGTTTAAAGTATTTTACCCGTATTACGTATTCTGTCTGGCATCATTACTGTATATAAGCTTACCAGAATTTTAAAGTCAGCTTTTTTAAGAAGTATAACTTATAGAGGCAACAACATAAAGACATCGTGTGCAATGCGAACGGACGGACATACCTACAAACCTGACACATTATGCATGAAGCCCGTGCGGCCTCGTAAAGTAAAAAAAAAAAACAAGTTTCGGCGAGAATAAAAATATGCAAACTGGAGATAAATTGAGATCTCTATTGAGAGTTCCGTACACGCACGGTTACAGAATTTTACAGAAAAGCGAAATAAAACAAGAAAGGTATGTACGAATGGTATGCTTCATCTGTGAAATAAAACGACTGACTCGGAAAATAAATTCAAAATATGATGTTTTATACGAGGTCAAAAAGTTCGCGGAATGGAGGGGATAGCGGGGGGTGGGGGACCTGCCGCAGGTAGTAACTAATGAGCAACTCTTTGTGAGTATATATGCCAAGTTTGAACCTGATTGTGTCAATAACCTTTGACCTGTCGTCGATCAAACAAGTGAATCCGGAAGAAAAACTTGAACATGGAAAAAATCGAGTTTCGTGCCGTCATAAAGTTCCTCACTAAGCAAGGAAAACCACCTCAGAAAATTTTGGAAGAAATGTTATCAGTATACGGGGACTCTTGCCCTGGGAAAACCATGGTGTACAAGTGGAATAGCCTTTTCAAGCAAGGCAGAGAGTCTCTTGAAGACGACCCTCGCTCAGGACGGCCGATTGAGGCCACCACCTCAAACATCGTTGAAAAAGTGGAGAATCTTATACTGGAGGATACTCGTTTGAAGAAGAAACAACTTGCAGAAATGGTTGGAGTATCACCTACAACCATTTTAAATATTCTACACGACAATCTTGGGATGTCAAAAGTCAGCGCAAGATGGGTGCCAAGAATGCTCACACCACCACAGAAACAGCTGCGCGTCGAGTATTCAAAGGAGTTTTTAGACCTCTGTAGCGCCGACAAGGAAGGAATTTTTGCAAGACTTGTTACTGCAGATGAAACTTGGGTTCATCATTATGAGCCTGAGTCGAAGCAAGAGTCTATGCAGTGGCATAAAAAGGGTCAGCCCCCCCCTAAGAAATACAGGGTGTCACAATCGGCTGGAAAAATCATGGCAACTGTTTTTTGGGATACAGAGGGTATTTTATTAATAGATTATAAAGATAAGGGTGTTTCTATAACGGGAGAATACTACGCTAATCTACTAAGACAATTAAAAGAAGCAATCAAGGAGAAAAGGCGGGGAAAGTTGACAAAGGGTGTGCTGCTTTTGCATGACAACGCACCGGTACACAAGAGCCGCGTTGCGATGGCTGCCCTTCATCACTGTGGCTTCGAAATGTTAAACCATCCTCCCTATAGTCCAGACTTAGCCCCCTGTGATTATTTTTTATTTCCCAAATTAAAAAAAGAGCTTCGGGGGAAGAAATTTTCCGATGATGAAGAAGTCAAGTCGGCGATTTCGGCCTATTTTGAGGACAAAGACAAATCATTTTTTTTCGACGGTATTAATAAGTTAATAGAGAGATCTGAAAAATGTATTCGACTTAAGGGGGAATATATTGAAAAAGAAAAATAGTACAGTATTTTATTTCACCCCCCTTCCCCTCCGTTCCGCGAACTTTTTGACCCCCCCTCGTACATTACAATAACCCTTACGGGACATGCTTAAGACGAAGTGGTAGCAAAAGTGGCGCCCTCATTTGAAATAAATTGTTTAAAACTAAATACGGTGTTAATTAAAAATTTGATTTGTATAAATGTCTAGAAAGACCTTTAAACTATTTTATGAATAACCTTTGAAATTATTACTAATAGTCCGTCTGGTTTTAAAACTGTTTTTCGCCAAAAGTGGCCACTTTTGGCGAAAAACAGTTTTAAAACTAGACGGACTACCAATATTACTTTTAAATGTTATACATAAAATAGTTTAAAGGTCTTTCTAGACATTTATATAGATAAAATTTTTAATTAAAACCGTATTTAGTTTTAAACAATTTATTTCAAATGAGGGCGCCACTTTAGCTACCACTTCGTCTTAATCTTAAAAACTAGGAAATGCGTAAATGGCGGCCTCATCGCTAAGCAATATAATAAATATTTTTAAACACTAATTTTGTATGATTTTAAATGAAAATTCGTATTTAGTTTCTTTTCTAAGCTTTTGTGCAAGGAAAAATTTGAAAATAATTGTGCCGTTCTGCCACACTCTGAATGAAAAGTAAAAAAAAAAATCCTCGCGTGGTTTACAATACGTGACAAATATTATTAGCAATCCGGCCTGGGTTTACATGAAACAGGACCTTCTGGCTTTGGTATGAAAGTAAAAATTTGAGATAATATAGAAAAACAGATTGAAATTTATAAAAACAGCCTTCTCATCGGCAGTTTAAGAATACATAGTTAACTTCTTTAAAAAAAGATAGCATTTTTACTTTAAACTTCTAAGTCCTAAGAATGATTCACTTTTTAGATAGACATAGATAGATATATAGGGACAAATAACACTGATTGAGCTAGCCCCAAAGTAAGTTCGAAACTTGTGTTATAGGATACTAACTCCACGATACTATATTTTATAACAAATGCATATTTAGATAAATATCCAAGTTCCAGGACAATTTGAAAAAGGCCATTTTCCAACTTGCCCTGACCGGGGATCGAACCCGGGACCTCTGGGTGGCGGACTAGCAAGGTGACCACGCCACGGAGGTCGTCAAATTTAAAATGTTTTAGTTTAAATACGTATAAAATAATCTAGTATCCTCTTAAAAAATTTTTTTAAGAGGATACTAGATTATTTTATACGAAATGTGAAAGAAACACCTCAGTACCCAAATCTAATCTTCTAATCTAAATATATATAACTCAAAGGTGACTGACTGACTGACATAGTGATCTATCAACGCACAGCCCAAACCACTGGACGGATTGGGCTGAAATTTGGCATGCAGGTAGATGTTATAACGTAGGCATACGCTAAGAAAGGATTTTGATCAATTCTACCCCCAAGGGGATAAAATAGGGGATGAAAGTTTGTATGAAACGTTGTCAATTTTAAACCGATCGGGCTGAGACTTTGCATGCATAAACCTACTAAGACGTAGGCATCCCCTGAGAAATGATTTTGATAATTTACACCCCTACGCGAGCGAAGCCGCGGGCAATAGCTAGTAATAAATAAACCACAGAGAAAATCTTAGCAACCGAAAAAAAAAAAGATGGTTCAGGTACGCGCGGTACCCTAAAAGGTGATTCAATCTGTTGTCTTCGTCAAACGAGTTCGAGTGATAATTAAAAAAAAACTGGAGCTGTCCGAATCTGTAGCAGTTACAGTTAGTAACAGTACCTGCGCTGCAAGATGCAGGCGGATGCGACTGTTTTAATGACGTCTGGCGACTAAAAGAGAAAAGATGCACTTACTTATTAACCGACTTTTGACTGCCTCCGTGGTTCAGTGGTCAAGGCGTTCGCCTTGTGACCCGGAGGTCATGGGTTCGATTCCCATTGGGAAGCATACTTTGTTAAAAGTTGTTCCCAGTCTGGATAGGATATTGCAGGCTTGAATCAACTGATTATCCGAAAAGAAAGATGATTCCGTGTTTCGGAAGGCACGTAAAAACTGTGGGTCCCGAACGCCACCTAGCGTTTGATCATCAAACTATCCAAGGATTGGTTCCTGGTTTGCCCTTTGGTTTGTGGAGGTCAGACGGCAGTCGCTCTGTGTAAAAACCAGTAACCTCGTCAAATCTCCTTGGTTAGGTAGCGGACCCCGGGTTCTGAAGCGTTACTGCTGAGGATGCAACTGGGAATACGCTCGTATGATGATAACTTATTAACCGACTTCAAAAAATGTTGTTATGTTGCGCGATATCATCGCCATCGTGGACTAAACTTTTTTTTTTCGCTTATTAGATAGACTATTGAAAAGTATGGTATATGTATTAAGGTCTGAAAATAAATACAATGGTGATTTATGACATTTAGACTGTTTTTAACACTATGTTTAACAAAACCTGTTGACATGTCCGGGTTCTGGGCTCTAAAATCCGGGATTCACGCGTCTTGTCCTAGTTGCCAAATTTTAGAGATGGCAACCCTACATATAATAAATCTGGACCATATTAAAAGTTGTTAATATTTACATTTCTTATGGTCTATTCTACGTTTATATGTTTATAGCAGATTGGCTAGAGCTAAATCGACAATAACTTAGCTGTAAGCAAATGATCTGACGTCAACAACTATTATAAAATCGAAAGAAAAATTGCAAATTATCTTCTTCTTATTATTAAAGAACTAAGCTCTTGTCTGTGGAGCAACCAATGCCTTCCATCTTAACTTTTCTCATTGTTGCTTTGCTTTTCTCACTATTTAGGGAAATTAGTACGGTGGTTTCCCCATTTGCCTTCCGTACCGCAGTGCTTGGGTTTGACAGAAACCCTACCTGATCCCACTTCTTCGGCCTTCTGCCAATACTGTCACCACTGCTGCCTAGTGACAGAGGAATGCTTATTTACTGTTTCGACTCGATAAGAAGAAGAAGATTTACTGGCGGCATTAATTCGCCATGACGCAGAGTCGTCATTAACCTATATGGCATTTTTAGGTAAGCCCGCCCTTCTGGACTTTCTACCACGTTCTGCAATTATCAAAATATGAAAGATAAACAAATGATTTTTGACTTTTTGTGCTAGCAACCTGTCATCTTTATTCTCCGCTTAATACCGTTGGTTGAAAGAGAGCAGTTTTAACGTGATAACAGTTTTTGTCACCTATACTTTAATTGCTTTTTGTACACTGTTTTTGCTTCTTGCTACATGGCATTGAGTTTAATCCCGGTTGAGTATTTACATAGCTGTATAACAATTGAATTTAAGCAGTAATTATTTTAAAAAGCTTGAACGTGAGAAAAAAATTAAACTTGATAAATGGCATTGTTAATTCATAATCTAGACACGCGGCAGCGTGTCAGAGCCAAGTGCAAAGAAAGGAACCGGCGATGCAGCAGCCGTGTATATTTACACGAACCATTTCGAGTTACTTTTGATGCCTTCACAACCACAAAACCTATGTAACCTAAATTCATGAAATTTAGCACATCCATTAAAGTTTTCTAGCTCATCTTTAATCCAAAATTTTAATAATGTAGCTTAAACAGTTATTGATATAGTAACGTTTAAAAAACCTGAAAAAAAAATGTGTTTGGACACTTATCCATCATCAAAAAGGTAAGCTACTTCCATATGACCAGGAAATTTGGTATTCGGCATATAAGTAGAGTATTACGAGAACACAAAGGCAAAATAAAAAAAAACCGTGAATTTCGTAAATTTACGAACAAGCATTTCTTTTTTCTGATACTGCTGTGTAAAAAGTAATGATATCCCACCAAAAACATAAATGTGAAAATGGGAGTCAATCTCAAAATACCACAAAAGAATTGAGATCTTAAATATGGCCGCCAAGTTCTTAAGTGAATATTGAAATTTATTTATAAGAATCTTAACATTGGATTTGGCTAAATAAAACAGTTTTAAAGCGATGCGGCTAGCAACCCATCACTATTTTCATTTCCATAGATTATATCTACCTCTCTAAGGAAAAAGACGTCATAGTTTAAAGCTATTTAAAGAAAAAACTTATTATTAAGAAATATATTTTATAAAACAATCTAAAGCAATGAACTTCAAAGTTTAAAGTGCTCCTCAAAACGAATCAACCGAGCCCAAACTCGATGGGATTGCGTCGTTTCATTACAGAGTTCCTATGACCATCTTCCGGCTCCATCATCCGATTGAAAAACATAGTGTTGAATATCTGTTCGGTTTGGGCTAAATTAAAATACTATTTTTTTTTCAATTCAATTCAATTCAAATATATCTTTATTATCATAGGATATTTATAATATCTCTTAATAATCGTCACTTTGTTTTATTGCACAATAATTGTTGACGTCAAAAAGTTACTTAGAGCTAAGTTTACTGCCGCCTCCAAAGCGCTAGTGCAGAAGAAGCGGTAACAAACTGCACTGCAGCATTTTCTCCAAGAACGTCAACTCACAATGAAATTAATATTTATAGTTGATATGTGGACAGAGTATACATTGTTTGTTGTCATAATTTAAATTATTTTTTTTAATGTCGAAATTTTGAAATAATGTCAAATCAAGTTGTAAATTCAGTATGTACTTAATGTACCAGATTATGACCATTTCTGAGTATACAAGCCTTTAAGAGGGACCCGCGCCAAGCTCAAGCCAGACTTTGTTATTTAACAGGTGAAGTATGAAATTATATTGTTTTTTTACTTTTACTTGGAAGAATGTATGTCTGACTCCCTAGCACAATGCAACATAGAGGAGAGATGACATAAGTGGGGGTTGCCAGCATTAAAAGGTTGCCAGCAATATGTTGTACAAAAATAAAGATTGATTTTTGCAATCAATATAATATGAATCCGGGAGTGGGTAAAATTGAACTTGCAATATTATATTATAGACAGACAGACAAAGAACGGGACAAGTGAAACTTATAATCGTGACTGACATTTCAAGTTTTGTCCGGGTTCGCTTTGAAATGGTTCTCACTTCCACATTGTCACAAAGAAGGCTTTGCCCAAAGAGTATGCAGTACATAGCTTAATTACGCTTTACATGAAAGCACAAGATGCCCCAGTGGGCAATAGAGGGAGCTTACACGTGATGTTTACAAAGTTCTTTAAATTAAATTCCACTTTTAGATTTTTGTTCCAGGAATTTCTTTATTTATGCTCAAGATTAGGATGTTATTAAAGCTTCGAGTTGTCGTAGACCTTTGTAAAAATAGATCAGTCACGACAGCGGTATTAAAGAAAATATAACATAGAGTAAAATAAAATAACAAGGGAACAGGAATATTTACATAGTTTTTCTAAGGACATTTGACAAAAGTCGCCGTTTTTCGCTAATGTGCGTAGAAAAGCTTCACGTTCTCTTTTAACTATAAACAGTAGTTCATAAAATAGTTTGAAGGATTATCTACAGCTTGGACAAAATTTTAAATAATATATCTCGGTTCCCTTTGAAATAATTTATTTCAAATGGGGGTAGAACTGGGCCCTCAAAAATACATTTATTATCCCAAGAGTCCCCTTACCCTAGACAAAATCAGACTTTCCAGTCGAGAACTAGTTATATGCCTAGATATCATTTGAAAAGAAACTGAAATATCATTTAAAATTTGGTCTTGATCAGACCCTGGATAACCCTTCAAACTATTTTATAAACTACTGTTTACAGTTTAAAGTGAAAACGTGAAGCTTTTCTACGCACAATTGCGAAAAACGGCCACTTTTAGCGTATGTGCGTAGAAAAGCTTCACGTTCTCACTTTAAAATGTAAACAGTAGTTCATAAAATAGTTTGAAGGGTTATCCAGGGTCTGATCAAGACCAAATTTTAAATGATATCTCCGTTTCTTGTCAAATGATTTATTTCAAATGGGGGCAGCACTGGACCCCGAAAAATTCAGGTAGCCCCTTAAGAAAACCAACAGCATAACAACAATAAATTACAATCTTATTTTACAGTAACAAAGCCAATAATAGGTTTCCCTAGCTTTAACAATTATTTAATCAATATCGGTGAAATCAACGCAATACCTATTACATAGTATATGTTTACCTAGGTATACATAAGGATTTATATTTTTTACACAATAAAAAAATCTTTACAATAGCTACAATGAAAATTAACGATTTTGCTAATGTTATTTGTAAGACTTGGAGAAAGCATACATTTGATGTTCATAAAGTTTTTTCATTAAATTCCATTTCAGCATTTCATTTGTAGTCATTTTGTCGTTGGGAACGCGCTAATGTAAAGAGAGAAGAGCTAAGTACTTACTAGTCTAATTTTTTTGAGGTCAAAGCAAGGCTCCAGATGTTTTGCTTTCCCTTTATACTGAGTTTTCCTTTACTACGCCCTTAATTCAGTTCCGTTTGTTCGCAATTTAATTATTGCTTTAGATATCATTTTGAATAATTATTTTTTTGTTTATCATTTTTACTTTAGATAGAGGAAAATTGTTCTGATTTCTTTAAATCTTTCATTAATATACAATATGTAATAAAAACCCTATCCGATCCTTGTAGGAGCAACTCAGACCGTCAATATGAACAACTTTTTCTATGGGACCAATGCTTGAAACTTGAAGAAAAAATCGTCATTACAAATTTCCGGGGCGGCCGAACACTTTTGTATGAAAATGTCAATTTTTTTTCGAGTTTAAAGCATTAGGCACATAGGAAAAGTAATTCATATTAACGGTCTGAGTTGCTCCTACAAGGATCGGACAGGGTTTTTGTTACATACTGCTTTAACTTTAAGTAGTAAAGCGGTAATAGTGATTTTAGAGCGCAACCTACAACTAAAATGTCATAGGTTTCTTAAATTGCCTAATTTTAAAGAAAACTTGTTGATAAAACTTACACACATAACAAGTATTTTTGAAAAACATAAATAGTACCATATTTTATTGTGAGTCCTAAGTACTTGTCAAGACAAAAATTAATAAGCCTAAACTGGATGAGGTTGTGTCCATGTACTACAGAGTTCTTATGGCCATCTTCCGGCGCCATCATCAGATTAGCTTCTTGTCATAATAGCTCAATCAGTGTGATTTGTCCTTATATATTTATATATTATTATTTATAATAATAACGCATTGTCTTTAGATTTAAATTAGCATACAAAACATCTCAATCAGAAACCGGGAAGTGAATCAAATGTAACTTGCGAGATTTGGCCCAAATTAATAAAAATAAACAGTAGATCTGTTTATTTTTATTAATTTAGGCCAGATAAAAGCATGTAAGAATGACATTGAGAGCTTTGTAAGATTTCGTTGGGCAGTTTGCAAAAATTAACATACTATAAAAATGATCTCTTTTTATATTAAAATTTGTATATTTTCTATAAATCCTCATCTTTGACGTAGAATTAAAGGTAGCTTTTTCGGGCACTGCAAGGACTGCAAGCAGCCCGCGGTTTTTCGTGCAGTTCTTAGAATCCTTAAATCCATGTCCAGTTGAGAAAATGGGTAAAAACTACAGACAGTAAAGAAAACATCACAAAAAAAAAATGTGAGGGCATCGGTCTTGGATTTGAAATCTGATTGCATCTTCGAGTTTCTTAGGTACAAAATTTCAGACCCCTGGGATGTTACGAAATTCTTAAATCAAGACGTCATCTTGGTTTTCAAAAGTAAGAATTTATAGTTAAGTGAAGTAATAAAAATAATTGCGAAGTTTATGGATAACCCCGACGTACAAAACCAGAGTAACCACATCCTTAATTACACAATGTCGAGCATTTAAAACAGTAGCCGAGAAAAATTCCAAAATCCAGATATTTCTGCCATATTTGCAAACATAACTCTGCTGTTACAACCTCCTTAAAGTCTAGTGCTTAAGTCGTTTTTTAAATCTTGTAGTTTGGTCAGATTTGGCGAACACATTTTTTATAATTTTTACAAATATCCGTTTGCAGTCTTTACTTTCTAAATGTATAGGACTTAAGGTAGATTTTAGCTTTGTCTTAAAAACGTGAATACTTTTATAATTGCTCCATATACCCTTTCAAGGCAGCGGCTTCACAATCGAAACCGGTCAAATAAGATCGTGTTATCTGACACTGTCTGTTCCGTAATTGTAAGTGTTCTCATTGGAAGGATTTTAATTTCCATGCGGCAAAACGTTTTATTCGTCACGTATCAATTTGTTGATCGATTTTTATATTTAACAAGGGAGGTCAGATTTTTCTGATTAGCCTCATATTTTTTTTTTTTTGGTTACCGTTAGAAGGAAAAGGAATATTAAGGATGGCCTAACCTTTCCCTACACTTTTCCATACAAACGCTATTCAGGAGTTTTTGGCGGGAAGTCAAGGGGTTCAGTTGGAGTTTGCTTTAAATTGTTTTGCAAATTGATTCTAGTGGACTTTATAATATGAAATTGGTGTAGTTTAGTGTTACAAATGCTCATGCTCATGTACAATATGTAAAATGTTTAAAGTGGACACTCATAGTGTGGCTGTAGTGATATTTATTTGCGGACTGTGGTGGGCGTCTTTAGGTCAATCAGCTATGAAAACCAATGGGCTCGTATAGATTTGTCGCCAGAAGCTCACTTGAAGCAATTAAAGGACCTACACCTTTGATTGTATAGTTAGAGTTAACTTAGGAATATGGAAGTAAATAAATAAAGATGGGCTCTAAAGGACTAGTATCCAGAGCCGTAAAATAATTATGAAACAAAGTTATCTATCTTTTATTTTTAAACGAGATGTCCGATTTTGACAATATGTATCCTTACCTACTTCCATACTAATATTTAAATGCGAAAGTCTGTCTGTTACCTCTTAAAACTTTAACCACGGAATTGATTTAGATGAAATTTCTCATGGATATCGATTGAGATCCGAGGAAGGTCATAATATAGTTTTAATTATCCTTTAAGGGAATGAATAGGAGGGTGGAACTTTGTATGGGGAATCCTATTTAGCCATACAAAAGTCGACTTTATGACAAATTATTTAATTTACGCAGAATCAGGGTAAAAGCTAGTATTTTATAATTTTACTAAATCTTTTCCATAGTAAACCTTAACAGAAAATATTGGGTGAATTTTTTCACATTTTTCTATTTTGTTTAAAATTGTCTTCATAATATATGTATATCTTTTTTTGTTTAACTTTGTGAAATTAAGTGTCACATAAATAATTAAATTTAAATATTTCCTTTCAAAATCATATTTTGACAGTGTTACACTGTAAAATACGTTAAAATCCTAGATAAACGCAATTATACATTACAATTTCGTTTAAATGACAGAATTTTGCCGAAATCTGGCTTGACGTTTTAAAACAAAAGCTAGAATTACGTTTGCATGAAAATGTCTATTATCTGAGCTGAATTTTCCCCTTCGAAGTGGTCGCCGCGCGCGTAATAAAAATGTAAGTATATTTTCGATACGTAAACGGGGAGTGGCACAGGCCTGCCTCTATTAGCAAATCGTCAATCAAAGCATCTATCTATTAAGGCGTGATCATTCAACGCTCGACTAAATATTTCGATTGACGGGGAAGCTAGGACGCATTAGATTAGGTAGATTTTATCGTTTTATTTTTTGTTTAAACATTAAATTAATAATTGTAGAACTCCATGATTGAGTACATTCTCTCTAGTACATCACGAATAATTCTTTATATGAAAATTTGTGAACAATTAGAATTTCTACTATTGAATAAACTCGTTTTAACCTTTTCATTTAGGTTATTTCAGCATTTAATTTGATCGACTGAATAATAACCCATTTGGTAACACAATAGCATAGTCCGACAATGTCTTTGGGTATATCGTGTATCTTTTTAAACCGTTCATTACTAAACAATAAATAATAATAAATATACAGGGACAAATAACACTGATTTAGCTAGCCACAAAGTAAGTTCGAGACTTGTGTTATGGGATACTAACTCAACGATACTATATTTCATAACAAATACATATATAGATAAACATCCAAGACCCAGGACAATTTGAAAAAGGCCATTTTCCAACTTGCCCTGACCTCAACAATGTATTCTCAGTTCACATATCTAATTTTAATATCAGTATCATTGTAAGGTGACGTTTTTGGAGAAAACGCTGCAGTACAGTTTGTTACTGCTTCTTCTGCACTTGCGCTTTGGAGGCGGCAGTAAACTTAGTTGTAAGTAAACGATCTGACGTCAACAACTAGCTATTATGAAATCGAAAGAAAAAAATGACAATTATCAAGTGATATAAATATCCAAAGATAAATAAATGATTTTTGACTTTCTTGACTTTTGAATAGTGAACAGTTTTCTCAACGATCCGCCGGTGCCTCGCTTTAAGTGACCATGCGTTATCACTAAACGGATCTTCAAACTGAGCCAATGTCTAGATCTAGATCACGGACATCCTGATCGACACGGATCTGATTGACGCCACCTAATAAGATATGATAATATCATATGTCCTTGCGGTTGCCTAACGGGATAGACAGCATCTAGGGCCGTAAAATTAAAAAAAAACCGGCTAAGTGCGATTCGGACTCGGCATGAAGGGTTCCGTACCATTATCTATAAAAAAATCACGTTTATTTTATTTTATTCTGTTTTCAGTATTTGTTGTTATAGCGGCAACAGAAATACATCTGTGAAAATTCAACTGTGTAGCTATAACGATTTATGAGATACAGCCTGGTGATCAGACAGACAGACGGACAGAAAGACAGACTGGGGGACCGCGGAGTCTTATTAATAGGGTTCCGTTTTTACTCTTTGGGTACGGCCTTAAAAACACTTTTATCATAATGGTGAGCGTGAATTTAGAACAATTTGGAGAAGAAAAGGCGGAAAAGCGCACACCAGGCTTTAAAAAGTGAGAAAAAAACGTTTTGGTGTGTTATCTACAGTGATAGGAGTAAGTGGATTGATTTTATGTACTTGTATCATGAGCTGTCATAGAAATCACTCATGGATAAGCCTTTTTTCCGGGATTTCATTTCTGGTTTTTCTTTTCGAGTGTCCATTTCTTGTATTTTTTTCTGTCTCTCTTGCTACGTTTCTTTTTTAAAGCACGCCATAGTTCTTTTCGCTTTAGAAGGCCAGCCACTAATACTGTTGAAATGACGCAGAAAGTGTGAAAAACTTGTTAAAAATCTAAATAATTTTGAAATCCTGGAATCACGGAGGCATGTCTATATTAATATATACGTTGACGACCTCCGTGGCGTAGTGGTCACCATGCTAGTCTGCCACCCAGAGGTCCCGGGTTTGATTCCCGGTCAGGGTAAGTTGGAAAATGGCCTTTTTCAAATTGTCCTGGGTCTTGGATGTTTATCTATATATTATGTATTTGTTATAAAATATAGTATCGTTGAGTTAGTATCCCATAACACAAGTCTTGAACTTACCTTGGGGCTAGCTCAATCAGTGTGATTTGTCCCTATATATTTATTATTTATTTATTACATGTTTCAGTTCATTGACCCCAAAACAATCTACCTACTCCGATCACTGATTATCTATCGATAAATTATACTTCTAACATCGTGCATTTTGCCGTCGGGAGCAAGGAATGCGGTGATCTAGGTGAGTATGCTTAACGGCAGCACATCCGGAAACCGAGCCCGCCAGACCGGTCGTCTAGCGTGCTGACCTACTGAACCCTATTACTAGTGATGCAACCTTTTTACAAACTTTTATTTAGTTTTTTTCTGTCTATCTGTAATTATATCGTGCAAGTTAAAGACCCACTTCTCGGTTTCCGATTAAGCAGATTATTTTACGCATACATATATCGCGTGACTATACTTATGATGACATGAGCTGATCCGATGATGGAGCCGGACGGTGGCCATGGAAACTATGTGAAGAAAACACTTAACCCCTTGAAGAGCACTTTAAACTTTGAAGATTATGATTTTTGTTAAATGAGAGTTTAAAATTTTTTTTTTCAACTTTTCCTGTTTCTCTTAATTCTTCAAAATTGAAATGTTTATTTTGTAATAAGACTTTAACACGCACTTTTACACGTCAATGAGTATAATTTACATTACAAATAAATTTATTTTCGAAGAAAAGCTACCGATACCTGCGCATTGCAAAGACCACTGCTGAGAAGAAACGCCGAAGGAAACTCATTTATTGTTCGTCTACAGGCAAAGGCTGTCCGTCGCTGGGCGAAAATTTCCGGTGTGGCTCTAGGCCGATTATCCTGGGCTCTGTCTGCCCCGCAATAGACAGAGACGTGATATTATAAAAATTGCTCATGCAATGATTTTTCAAAGAGGATATCATCCCGATAATCCGTAAATTTTCGATTTAGCCAGTCATATATAGCTGCAAAAATTATGATTTCGGAGGGTCTATGACGGTAAAAAAAATTACGATCCAAAATGTAAATAAATAATTCTATTATTACGTATACATATTTTGTATGTTTTAGATACTCAGCAATACTTACTATTAATTTACATAGAGTTCTTACAGCACGGTAAAACATCCTATGGTTCCAGAACCTTTTATAGAGGATTCATAACATGGGTGTAGATAAAGTCTTGTATGCAACTGTCATAATTAGGTATTAAAACACTCATGTGATACTATTATCACACGAGGCGCACATTCGTGTTTTAATACCCTTTATTATACAACAGTTGCATAAATAACTATTAGTAGTTCGTAGAAAATAATAATGCATTTATTAGATTTTGAAAATTACATCCCTATAGGGGTGAAATACGGGTTGCAAGTTTGTTTGAATCTTCGTCATTTTTGAAGCCAGACACATGACATTTTTGGAATTAGTGGTAAGTAAAAAATAATCTTCCATTAATTGGATTATAAAAAGAAATGAATCTATTGGGGTGCATTAGGCATTGCGAATTTACATTATTATGAAACTTCATAATTTTTTTTAATGGTAGACAAAAAAATTTAGATAAAGAGATCCGTCGCTCTCTTTTGCTCTAGCAAATGACGGTAAAGGAAACGGGAACGGGAACGGAAACAAATGCTAAAAAACCGATTAAAATCCTTTAGAAACACTTTTGACTTCTAGGCGGACGTAGTCGCGGGTTAAAGCTAAAAGTATACATACATATAATGAAATAAAAAAATAATTTATTGACAAAATATAAGACTTCTACAAGTATTTTCTTATGCAGCTATCTACATTAGTTTGTATTTATATTAATACGCCGGAGCTCTAAAATCCACGCGAACGAAGTCGCGGGCATCAGCTAGTAATTAATAATTCTTTTGCTAATTAATATGATGAATTTTAATATCCCAGCAACCACTTCTTAGCATTTCTTATTAAAAATCCATTACCTTAATTGAATTAACGTCTTACACTAAACGTTTCAATTCCCAGATATCTCGAGATGAAACCAAGGCTAGACAGACTTCAGAATATTAAATTTTATATCTATAAAGCTGTGTTGAATTATATCTGTACTTTGAAGATCTGTACATGGAAAAATGTTAATTTCCTACGTTTTTTTCACAGAAAATCCAATTAGCTGATCAGTTTCTTTATTCTTATAAGTTAAGAGTGGTGAAGATTTTTTGAAAATAGCTCAAAAGGGAGTTAGATTTTTAAGCTGCCTTAATGTTTTCAAAGTTATGGAAGGAAAGAGGGGAGGCCTTTGCCCAACAGTGGGACATAAAGGGCTAGCTCAATGACAGTAACGTAGACAGACAGTTTTATACAGTAGTGTGGATGTCTTTCTTCTGGCTAAACAGCTGGAAAATATGCGGATTGTCATAAACTTGACCACGCGGGCAAGGCCGAGGGCTTCAACTAGTAAAAGGGTAAACTTCCAGTCATTGGACGCTAATAGTTATTGACAGAACACAAAGGTTTTAATAAGTTCTGTCCAATGACTGTCTCGAATGACTCTCGTTGGCCGTCTTGATCCTTAGGCTCTACGTAGGGATGTTGCATCCTTGTGCATTTTTTATCGTATTTATCATGGAGAATGCTCTGAAGACTCGTTTGACTTATTGCCTCCTGTGTTCCCGGACCGATACGACATTGAAACCTTCAAAAAACGAGTCTATATCTTCCTGAAAGGCCGGCAACGCTTCTGTTACACCCCTGGTGTTGCAGTTGTCCATGGGCAGCGGTGATCACTTACCATCAGGTGACCCGTTTGTTCGTTTGCCGCCCTATGACATAAAAATTAAACACGTGCCTACTTGCAGCTGTTGCAGTAAGGCAAAAGTTGTAGAGAAGCAATTAATTTAAATATATAAGTGCTTGGACCCATTTCATTCGGAGATGAGATAAATTATTAACAGCAGACATTCCTCGACAGACAAGATAACCGTTAGTTAGCGCAAAAACTAACTTGTTATTTATTAAAAGCTCTACTGTTATTTTGGAGAAAGCTTTTTAATTTAAACTGATAATATTCAACTTTTAAAATAAAACCACTTTAAAAAAAAATTGTTATTTTTATTTAATTCGGATTTATTTATTGGAGTCGCCATAAATGTAAGTGTGTGTTTGGGTTTGTTTTAATTTATAGATATGTAAAAGTAGATATTTCTGAAATTTCGAACTTTAAAAAAAACTGTTACAAAAAAGAATAGTAACCAGTATATTTAAAGCAAATTGGCAGTGACAGAAAAGCAGATAGACAGACAGACATACGAGATAATAGGGGTTCTGTTTTGTAAGCATTTTTCCAAATCTTTTAGAATAAAGTAAATATAAAGTTTAAAATTTAACTATTTACACTCAGAAAATTGATAAACGCACATATTTGCATGAAATTTTTCAATTCCAATATCAAATGATGTCCCACGACAAGGCTGGACCTATGGCCAGCAGTGGACTCCCTGTGGCTGATGGGTTTCAATTCATGTTTTGAAAATTCGGTACTGAAGGTATTAACATCAATTGCTATGTTTTAACATACAGCTATTGCCGGCTTAAGTCAGTTTACATAATAAAATTTTTGGAAATATTAATAAAGGCTTTCACAGGACAGGCATTGTTGCCAAGTGTGGGGCCACCAGTAAACATCACCCGTCTTATTATAAATCCCAGACTAACTTTGTTACTAGGTTTAAACCATTATCCGACCAAATCAAGTTGACATCTAGTAATATCACACTAACTCACCTGTCAATGTCAACTTCATTTTGGGCGGATAATGGTTTAAACCTAGCAACAAAGTTAGTCTGGGTTTCATAATAAAACGGCACTAGTTTAAGGAGTTCGATAAATAAACGCATTTGTAAACGCATTTGTATTTGTATAACAGACTAGGGAATATGCACGAAAAAAATATGCGTTATCCAACCAGTTTATCTATGATTATTCAAAAGTAAAGTACTAACTGTGAAAACAGCATTAAAATTGATTAAAATACGGACGAGAAATAACTTTTTTACGAAAATATGTCTATCTCACTCGCAAAAACGTTATTTTCTATGGCAAATGTATAGATGATATGAACTTTGACGTCACCAGTCCATATCGGACTTCTCTTTCTAATTGAAACTTTAAAGTATCACATGCTTGTCGCTGATTGAGATATTTTATAAGTTCTTTCATATTTATTTACTGTGGTTAATAAGGATTTTACTAAACAAAAAAAAAATTGTGCGTATTCCCCTGTATGTTTTTTTTTTGTATGTATGTTACGCGATATCTTCGTAAACTGTGAACCGATTTTGATGATTCTTTTTTTATTTGAAAGCTTGTAGCACCTAACTAGGTTCATATTAATTAGGTTCCATATTAATTTGGTGAAGATATAATGAAGAACTTTGGAGATATGAAAGAAACTCTTGAAAGAAAAAAGTAGTTTTTTTTTTGTTAAAAATTCAATTATCTTGTGTTTGTCTGAGTGTTCAGGTTTTATTTAAGTAAAACTTACCCTGATATTCAACTGTCTTAAAATCAGTACAATACTAATTACTTGAATAGCACTGCTTTTTCTGTTTAATTCATCAGGCACCTCAACAAGTCTTTACATTGGAAGATTTATCACTATATAACTTCCTTGTCCGATGCAGTAGGAAATGCCGTCCGAGGCAACCTATTTACGTCAATTAAAAAAAAAACTATGTGTCTTATTTATGAGTAAAGTGTTTTTTTAATAAATAAACCCTCACCTAAAATTCCAATTTTTTATGAGCAATCAGAGAAAAATCCACCGCACAATTTCCAAAAGCACAACACCAACAATGAAACTTAGCCATTCAGCACTACATATTTATCACACGGCATAGTGAAAAGTAACTGTTTCCACCACATCCGGGTTGGTCCCCGCTAGTTGGGAAAACCCAGACGTAGCCCGTAATCAGCTTTAACAGTTGAAATAATTAACGGGCCACTTTGAGGCCAAAGGCACGTGTTGATTCACTTTTGAAAAATAAACAAAGTTTTGTGAACGCCTACGCGTGTTTTAATCTCCGACAATAACAGGGGTGTTATAAGTTTATCCTTAATGCCTGTCTGTCTATCTTTGGCATCGTAGCTCTTGAATGGGTGGAACAATTTCGATGTGATTTTCTACGTGAAAGCGAGTTTTCCGCGGTGGTTCTTAGTTATGTCAAAAAGTAAAAAATCATTTATTTATCTTTGAATATTTGTATCACTTGATAATTGTCATTTTTTATTTCGATTTCTTAATATGTTATTGTTGAGATCAGATCATTTACTTACAACTAAGTTTACTACCGCTTCCTAAGCGCAGCGCAAGTACAGATGAAGCGGTAACAGACTGTACTGCAGCATTTTCTCCAAAAAACGTCAACCTTACAATTATACTGATAGTAGCTTTTGCCCGCGGCTTCGCTCACGTAGGGGTGGAATTTATCAAAATCCTTTCTTAGGGGATATCTACGTCATAGTAGCTTTATGCATGCAAAGTCTCAGCCCGATCGGTTTAAAATTGACAAAGTATCATACAAACTTTCATCCCCTATTTTATCCCCTTGGGGGTAGAATTGATCAAAATTATTTCTTAGCGGATGCCTACGTCATAACATCTACCTGCATGCCAAATTTTAGCCCGATCCGTCCACTGGTTTGGGCTGTGCGTTGATAGATCACTATGTCAGTCAGTCAGTCACCTTTGAGTTATATATATTTAGAAGACTAGAAGAAGAAGATTGAAGTTGTGGACTGAGAATACATTGTTATGTCATAATTATTAATTTAGAATGATCTCAAATTTGAAATTAATGTCAATTTGTAAGTAAAGTGCATGTACCAAATTTGAAATTAATGTCAAAAATATTTTAAATAATGTGCATGTACCGATTGTACTCAAATTATGACATTTATGAGTGTACAAAATTTGATGAAAAAGATTCAGCCGTTTAAAAGTTGTTGGAAGTCAACGCCTGAAAGTCTTTTTTTTTAATTTGCCTAGCAAATATGATATGCTCATCACTGACGGCGTTTTAGATAATCGTTTTTTTTTTTTCAAATTCTTCTGATATGTAATCTTGTTTCCCTTCTCATCCTACAGGTAGCCACATATGTCTTTACCAACCAAGACGAGTCCCAAAGACCCAGAGATGTGCACGACATTGCGCTCCGCGATGTTGACCGACTGCACCTGATACCGCACAGACTAGCTAAGACTGACAGACTGACTCATGTAATGGGGCCGTCTGTCTTTAATAAGTTGCCATCTGATATAAAACAGGCGACTTCATTGACAAGCTTTAAAGTCAAGCTAAAGAAGTGGCTTCTTGAGCGTACATTTTACAGTGTAGAAAAATTTTATGAGTGTCGTTTGTAATACCAATTTATGTTTTTAATTTTCCTTTGATTATTTTGTCATTATATGATTATTGTTAGTTATGCAAGTGTATGCGTAATTTATTTAATTCTATTATTCGTTTGTTTATTTTATTTCATTATTCTATTTTATTTTTGTATACCGTGTAAATATTTTCTATGAATAAATATGATTATGATTATGTTTTAATAGATAAATAAGCACTAATTTTTCGTGTCCGTATTATACATACTAACCTATATAGGGTTACTGGTAACTAACTCATAACCTCTTAACATCGAAATCAGACTCCCCAGCACATTATAGATCTGCAAGAAAAAAGGCGAAAATTGCAGAAAAAAAATTGGCCTCCCATACAAATTCACTGATCACCTGGTCGAGTTTCTATGAAGAGTCCATTTTTTTCTTAGATTTTTTTTTATTTTTTTCTTGCAGATCTATATTAACTTCGGATTCTGATTACGATGTTAAGAGGTTTTGCGTTAGTTACCAGTAACCCTGTATTTCCTCTAACGATAACAATAAGTGAAATCCAGACAGAGATTCTGAGGCAAATATCATACTCGAAATGAGGCCCTTAATATTATATCTCGAGCACAGGCACTTTGTTTGCCCAACCTTTGCTTTTTAATAAGGCTCTACACAAATTAAAAAGAATTCAGAAGGGAGCCCTCAAGAAAATAGAGCTATAAAGGCATTTCTTAGACTTACTGACACTATCATGTCTATCCCTAATGGATTTATGACCTAAAGGATGACCGGTAACTTTGCTTTGGTAGCACGCTTGAACAAGAAATAAATATGTAGCGACAAATCACTCAGATTGAGCTAGCCCCAAAGTAAGTTCGAGACTTGTGTTATAGGAAACTAACTCAAAGATATTATATTTTATAACAAATACATATTTAAATAAACATCCAAGCCACTTTTTAATGGCTTTTTTATTTTACTATTCTGTATCCGTTCAGACAATATTTGTGAGACAAAACGATATCATGTTAAACTTTGCATGTACAATGTCAAACAGTGGAGGAAATCCCCTCCTAAATGTGGATAAAAAAGGTATCGACTAGTTCAACCTTAAGGGATTTATAGTTGCCTTTGGGTTTTATGGTCCTGGGCTCTATCTGCTACTGTAGTGATTAGGACGTGATAGTGTATCTGTTCTAAAGAGATACTTGATACCACAAGTTCACTATCACACTGGTAGACAGAGCCTAGACCATTTACACACACGTACACTTTTAGCGTAATGGAAATGGTGTTTTTTTTATTTATTTTTTATTACGCAATTTATGTTTATTTACTTGTTCGCAAGCATTACTTGTTATAATGTGTCAACATTGTATTATATTATACTAGCTTTTACCCGCGGCTTCGCTCGCATCGAATACATCAAAAATTTTTTTTTTGTTTTTGTAAAAAATATTTTATTTTTTTTAATAAAATGTACCCTATGTTACTTCTCAAAATATGTGTACAAAGTTTCATGATGATCCGTCAAGTAGTTTTTGCGTGAAAGCGTAACAAACATCCACGCTTTCACATTTATAATATTAGTAAGGATTATAAGTATTTATTAATTAAAAGACAATAATAATGATATGACAAAGCCCTTCTGGCGAGTAGGCCACCAATACTGTGAACATGAGTTTCTTTCGGCATTTCTTCTCAGCAGTGGTCGTTACGAAGCGCTGGTATCGGTAGCTTTTCTTTAGAAATAAATTAAATTTTAATATACTTTACACGTAACGTAAATAATACTTATTGACGTAAAAGTGCCTGTAAAGTTCTAATTACTGAATAAACATTTGAATCTTTGAATTTAGTACTTGAAGGGAGCCTTCACGCAGCGCACCCTGGAAGCATCTAGACATGGTAACGCAGTGTCTAGGCTGACTAATTCTTTTACAACGATGTCCACCACCAAAACAAAACTACACTGAGGCCAGAACAACGGCCCTCTTCAGGGCCACACCAAAAACAGCAACCAACCTCTTTTTGATCTCGTGAAACCCTCACCATTTCTCTATCGGACTACGAGGCGCGGACAGGGGTTTCACCCCTTTGTCGTTGAAATATCTAAGTCTCGAACTAAACGCTTTGACAATTCCTTTTTGGTTCGAGTAGCTAAGGTGTGGAATGAACTGCCTGCGTCTATATTCCCAGAGAAGTACAGCCCCGGGACATTCAAAAGTAGATTGAATGGGTATCTTTTGGATAGGCATGCTTCATCCTAGTCTTCATCGTCGCTTTCCATCAGGTGAGATTGAGGACAAATGCCTAAACCAATAAATTGTAAAAAAAAAAAAGATGCCGCTCTTAGAGCGATATCAATTCTTGGAGGACTTGTTCAACGCCAGTCCTAATGCAGTACAGCTAGCTAAGTACTGGGCCCAGAAGAATATTAAGATTTGAGTGGACATCGACACGCAAAGAAGAAGAAGCGTAATGGTGGCATTCGTAAAAGGAATTTAGAATAGTGATGGGTACCTATCCGTATCGCCCATGAAAATGATTCGCAATTTCGCACATACTCTCGATCGTGTTTTACAATCTGGAAATCAGGGAAGAGAAGCAGCTAGTATATTCTAAAATTCTTTGCTTTTCTCCCAGACCAGCATGACAAAAGTTTAATAAAAGACACAAACACATTTTATCATTTTAAGCAAAATTCTGTCCACTTTTAGATAGATATGGTTTGAACACCTTTTTGGATTTTGTTTTCACGAAATACCGAATGAAAATAGCCCAGTTATAAAATAAAGCAAGTGAACGTCGATAGAATATTTTTTATTAAAACACGCCCGATTTCAATATGGCCGCCTATTGACTGGTGAAAAAATGTTTGCTCAAAATAAAGTGAGTTAGTTCCGTTTTTTAATCCATATTTCGTAGATAGGGTATTTGTGTATCGTGTGTGTATCTATATGGTAAAAATATTAATAATTTAATTTAAGAAAGTTAGTTTATTTATACGAGGATGTCTTCAGGTAACCAACCCCACGGATCTAGTTTCGAACCACACGCAGCGCATGTTGCGCGTTGCATTTTGCGTCGCGTTACGCGCCTAAATTCTATAAACGACGCAAATGCGTCGCGGATTGTACACAAAAAATAAATAAATAAATAATTATATATAAATGAATTAGAGACTATTATTAAGAGCATGATGTGCGCACAGTAGAATATGTTAAAACGTTATTATTGAGAGCTCCGCGTCAACTCTACCAGGGTGACAGCTGAAAATCAGCGGTTGTTCATCTCGAGCAACACTTCGCTGAGCTATAGCCTTTTGTGCTTCTGTGGCACACATGAAGCGTGTTAGGTTAAGTTAGTGTTAAGATATTAATGTAATTTTTCACTTGTATAATGTGTGTTACAGATAAAACAAAATAAATCTTTTATCTATCTATCTATCACTGCGTGTAGTTCATTAAGTGGATATTATATTATGAGATCAAAGTACGTTCAAAGATTGTACATGTTTACGTTCTTTGAATAAAATTTTAAGTAGATAGGTACTTTTCCAAGGAAATTGAGATGCGGGAAATAATTTCCTTCTATGACATAACGATCTAATTAATATCTCACATTCTACTCATCAGCAGCTATTCAGGCAGCGTTCGGGAAGCTACGCAGTGGCTTCTCGCCCAAAATACCTCAGTGCCTCAAGACGAAGGTGTTTAATCAATGTGTGTTACCAGTGATGACTTACGGCTCTGAAACGTGGTCCATGGCGACCACGTACTGGCAAGCTAAGCGTAGAACACCCCCCACAAGGTGGTCTGACGACCTGTCTAAGGACTAAGAAAGAGCTGGATGCAGACCGCTCTA
Organism: Acrobasis suavella; assembly: GCA_943193695.1. Classification (NCBI taxonomy): domain Eukaryota; kingdom Metazoa; phylum Arthropoda; class Insecta; order Lepidoptera; family Pyralidae; genus Acrobasis; species Acrobasis suavella. The sequence continues at coordinate 1,905,824 of OW971939.1, forward strand.
GTTTTCTCGCTCGATCATTTTGGAAATCCTTGGGAGAGGCCTATGTCCAGCAGGGGACGTTATGCTGCTGAAATGATTTCTTCTCATTATTTTCATCTTTATCAGGTTTTTTCAGTCTCCAATGCAGATGTAAGCCCCTTTTTGTACCACTAGATAGTACACATACTTGGCCAGAGCAGCCAAAGGAAGAAGGCCTACACTCTTCACGCTGGCCAGACGGCTAGAAAATGAAGTTTTTTTGTAGTTTGTATTTCCTAAGTCGCCTTATACGACATCCACGGAAAGACTTGGAGTGTTCCTATTCCACTCTGCCAGAAAACACACGTCGGTTTGATATTCTATCCCTTTCTCTTTTATCCCAGACCAGTTGAAAAGTAACAAAACTGACACACCTGGAATTTTACGTCAACGCTGACGGGATTAAATAGTCCATTTAATCCCATCAATGCAGAAAAATCTCCGCCGAGCCGAGTGAATTCAGTTAGTAAATGAACGTGTGCTGTTGACATTTCAATCTTCTGTTGTAATCAGTCCATTGTTTTTTTTTAGATTAGGCACCCGGCTTTAGACGACCAGCTTTAAAAATATAATTTTGAAGACAAAAAGTTTTTTCGTCCGTTAGCCACTTGCTGTCAATCATTTAGTGGTTGAATACCGTCACAGATCAGCTGCTTTCAAGGGCAGGTTCGGATACTAGGCGACTAAGTGTTGGAACAACATACCACCTCCAATAAGGCTTACTGTGACAGTTTCAACTTTCAAAAAACTGTTTCGCTCTTATTTCTTAGATAAACAGAAAACAATAAGTCGCCGGTAGCTGTTGCTGCCACTGACACTGACACTGACGCTGACACTGATACACTGACACCAACTCCTAGGACACAATTTTTTACTTTTCTATCCTTGTCTGTAGCTCTTCTGTATTCTTCTATCTATATATGTATGATGTGTAGTTTTTCTATGATATTTGTGTGTATATAAACATATATTTAAGTATTTAACATTTAGTTTAGAACTCTTTTCCCTCTAGTAGTAAGATTCCGTAGATGTGCACTCCCACCTGACAGGCCATAGCTGAAAATCAGTGAGCTACTCTCTGAGCAGCACCAAGCACTGAGCTATGATCTTTTTGTATTGCTGTGGCACACAGATGCAGGGATAATGATATATGTTCTCAGTGCGATGTTTTATCATGTGTTATTTTTGTAATTTTGTATATATTTCTTCTGTATGTGTGTGACTATACGAGTAACAAAAAATTAAACACAATGTAATACTAGTCCCGCTTACTCCCACCAGCCAGTAAATCAATCTCAGTAGCAATCTCAATAAAGAGTACCAAGTAATTATTATAAAAAAAAAAAAACTTGACTGCATCAAACATCCACCATTTTTTTTAAATATTTTTAACCGGCTTGAAAATGGACGGGTTATCAATTCGTTGGAATCCTTTATGTTTTTTAGGGTACCGTACAAAAAAGAAAAAACCGAACCCTTATAGGATCACTCATACGTCTGTCTGTCCGTCCGTCTGTCACAGCCAATTTGCCCCGAATGTACTGGACCAAATCAGATGAAATTTGGTAGGATTGTGTATTCCTATGACCCAAACAAAGGTGTGCAAAATAAATAAATATTTTTTTTTAAATAAGGGTCATTCTCGAGGCACAAATCCGGAAATTAAAAAAAAAAATTTCGTGCACCTTACTGTGTTACACATCAAATGGAAGGGCTATCGTTATGAGGATCTCAAATATATATTGTTATTCTTGTAAAATAAATGGTTATGGTTTTATTCATGAAAAAAGACGTAAATTGACCATTCCCCCCTGATCTCCGAAACTACTGAGCCAAAAATTTTGAAAAATATACAAAATATAGTCCATTACTTGTAGATTACAGGAAAAATAATATAAGAGTTCTATCAATTGAAAACAAAGTGATAAACTCAATATAATACGTTCACTTACGGAAAATCTTTGGTATTGTACGGAACCCTCCACGCGAGTTCAACTCGCACTTGCCCGGTTATTTTAATGTATGTTCACTGATTACTCGAAGACGTTTGGATAAATTTGGAAAATTCTTTCGAAAAGTTAGGTGGTCCAATAAAAAATTTGGTCAAAATCGGTTAAAGTTTAGAAAAAATATTAATATGATTACTGTCACTCTCACAATTAAAACTAATGTAACGTCACCTCTAAAACTAAAATCCATCAAGGAAATAGACAACGTGTAACGGATAAGGGGTATCAACCCGAAAGGGAGTAAACATACTAATCAATGTGAACAACTTTTACTATGGGACCAGCCCTGAAATTGTACAAAGAAAACTTCACCTCCAATAAAATTAAATACCTACTGTGCCAAAATGTTTGTTTGTTTGTTTGTAATAACTTAATTGTACAAAAAAAATAATACATTAAAAAGACAACATACGCAAGAGCAAATATACAAAGGCGGACTTATCCCATGTAGGGATCTCTTCCAGTCAACCTGCGATAGATTGAGAGGATATTTACTCAATTAAAAGTTAGAAGCAAGTACGTACAAATTTAACTATAAGATCATACTTACATCACTACGCACATACATAAATATATCTATATCTATATCTATATATATATATATATATATATATATATATATATATATATATATAAATTATAGCAATACATATGGATATTACGACGTATCCTAACGGGTAACCAATTTAGCTTTTTGCGAAACTCGGTGATGTGGTCGAATTTCCGTATGTTGAAGATATACCTAATACAGATATTTTGGAGGCGTTCTAATTTGTCAAGAAGTTCCTCTGTGGGATCTAAATACGCCACGTCAGCATAATCAAGAATAGGAATAATTAAAGAACGTGACAGCAGTACTTTATATAAATATATGGAGCTGCAGGATTTTATTTTACGATTTCAACGATGGTCCCGTAGTAAAAGTTGTTCACATTTATTAGTATGTTAACCCCCTTTCGGGTTGATACCCCTTTCCGCTTCACGTTGTACATAAGTATATAAACTCGAAAAACATAACTCTTTCCGGTCTAGTCGGGTAAAAAGTCATTTATTTCGTGTGTTTACACATAAATTCCTTAAAACAATTAATGCTACCAGCATTCGGGTAGATTGATAGCGGATCGAGGAATAAATTCCAAAACGAATTACGCCATTTGCAAACACGAGTACATCTCCGGCTCTCTCACTCACCGAACGAAGCATAGAAGCGGTGACACTGCTACTCAGACGTCGATTTTCTGTGAGAGTGTGGTACTTCCCCGGATGAGCCAGTCCATTCATGCTACTAGCAAAACAGAGTTTTGCCGGTAGCGTGGCTCTACCACAACTAAGCAAAATTGTATAAACACAAAACCAGCAACGTACATAAAATCAGCATCTGAATAAGAAAATCGGTTCCCACCCTGTTTGGGATAGCTGAAAGACTGCGCCCACTATTAACTAAGATAAGCCACCCCTCGTTTATCTTAAACGAAAATCGGAACGCGCCCCTATCGAGGGCCAATCTTTCGACAACGGCCGACAACAACCCTGACCGACTGAAGACTATAGAGCTCGATGGCGTAGCAGCTATTTGTTGTGTGAACTTTGTGTAGCTAACCGTGGGCACTGAATAAGTATGTACATCAGTCTAACTCAGCAAAGAAATTCAAAGAAATATCTACTCAATGTGGTTGGCGCTATGGTTTAATTTAGCTCGCATCTAAACTCCTCACCTTTTCGTTTCGATACCTAGACATCCATTGCAAGCCAATTTCATTCTTATTACTCTGGACAAGCGATTCATGTAACTGAATTTTTCCCTTCGAGTGAAGTGGTCACCGCGCGCATAGTAATAATGTAGGTATGTTTTCGATACCTAAACGGGGAGTGACACAGGCCTGCCGTGGGCCGATAGAGTGTTGATCATTGTAGAATGTTGAATAGAATGGGCTGAGTGAATAAGACAATCGGAAAGACGAAGAAGACAAGAGATAAGTGGTAGACATAGACCCTTATTGCGTAAGCAATAGGCATGACGAATAGAAAATATGTTTAGCCCATCGGTTAGATTATTAAAAAATATCGTACACGTATTTTTTCTTTTCTCTGAGAAACAAAGAATTACAAAGATACAGCGGAATACAATTTCGCATGACGTCACGCCTATGAACGGTTTTTACATAGAGGTGACACCGCAAGCCCCCACTCCGGAACTTTGATGCTTCGTATCTTTGTGAATTAATACTTTTTTGGCAAACTGAAAAATATGGGTCCATTATTTTTGGATAATCTATCTCAAGACGGACTTATTACAATTATTCTTCTCTAACACTAGCGTCGCCCTTTTATTAGCGTCATTTTTATTCGCTAGAGTGAGAGAGAGTGGCGGAACGCTGCGGAATCGCCGATGTTGATGCGTTTAATCGATCTCTCTCGCTCTAACGAATGGAGGTTCTGAGCGACAGAAAAGAATAGCAGCATTGAAAAGTGCTGTTCCGGCTTACAGATGTAGCCTTACTGTAAGGAATGAGTATTTTAACCAATTTTAACCCATAATTAGGCAAATAAACTTGCATGAATCGCTTATTCCCTACCTGATATATGTATGTATGTAATTAATTATGTATGTACGTATCTATGTCATTTTATATATTTTGTTAGTGTAAGTATTTAATTACTGACTGTACCTACGGCTATTTCTTTCTTGGTTGCCTATAACTTGGCACCTCACCAGTTTTCGTCAAACATCTCCAAGTACCTCGGGTGCCTGGAAGAGATTGCAGTTGCGATAAGGCCGCATTTTGACATCTGTTTTATGTGATCCATTTTTATGTTGACATTATGTTTTGGTGCAATAAAGATTATAACTAACTAACTTACTGATTACATGAAAAAAGAAAAAATAGTAAACGTATCCAAATTATACAAAAAAAAAAATTAAACAATAGCGAATACCTCGCAAGTCAATGTGTGAACGGATTTAATGTGTAATTAGTAATTATTATGTGTAAATGTAAATACAGTGTTAATGTCTAATTACTGAAGCTTGGTACCAAACTTATTCCCCTTCTCACGCTCATTGTTTGAAAAATCATTACCCTTCTTTTTGGCTATGCTGGAGTCGGGTAAAAAGGAGTAACACGAAGATGGTACAAACGAGCAAAAAATTTATGTTTTTTTACTTTATTTTTATTTTTCATTCTGCCATCGAAATAGGGGTGACGAGTTGACGACAGGGTAAGAACAGTATAATTGTAATAAGTCGAATATTTTAGATCATCCAAAAATAATGGACTCATGTTTTTCAGTTTGCCAAAAAAGTGAAACTTCACAAAGATACGAAAAATCAAAGTTCTAGAGGGGCTTGCGACGTCACCTCCATGTAGAAATAGTACGTCGCCGTGACGTCATGCGAAATTTCAATGCGCTGTATCTTTGTAAGTTTTTGTTTCTCAGAGAAAAGAAAAAAAACGTGTTCAATGTTTTTTAATAATCTAACCCATGGGCTTAGAGAATTTGCCCTTTTGTCATGCCAACTGCTGTGACCTCTTTGAAATACTTTTTAATTCCATGGTGCATTTTCTGCAATTCTTAAAGAGCTTCACAGACACCAGAGTTTTTTTTAACAAAACAGAGTATGTACACCGCAACACCAATGCGGGCCGATAGATGGCAACTCGGGACCGACCAGTTACAATGGGGACCGCGTGGCAACAAATTGAGTGTTAGCTGGCAAGTCTTTCTTTTGGTAACACTGCTCTTGTCGGCCCATCGAGCACTTGATACTTTTATTATTTAGATCATCATCATCCGAGCGTATTCCCGGTTGCATCCTCAGCAGTAACGCTTCAGAGCCCGGGGTCCGCTACCTAACCAAGGAGATTTGACGAGGTTACTGGTTTTTACACAGAGCGACTGCCGTCTGACATCCACAAAGGGCAAACCAGGAACCAATCCTTGGATAGTTCGATGATCAAACGCTAGGTGGCGTTCGGGACCCACAGTTTTACGTGCCTTCCGAAACACGGAATCATCTTTCTTTTCGAATAATCAGGTGATTCAAGCCTGCAATATCCTATCCAGACTGGAAACAACTTTTCACAAAGTATGCTTCCCTGTGGGAATCGAACCCATGACCTCCGGGTCACAAGGCGAACGCCTTGACCACTGGACCACGGAGGCAGTCAAACTCAGTCACTTTTATTATTTAGATATCGGGGAATAATAAAATTATTAATTGTCTATTGGCTATTGGGAGTACGTACACCAGGACACTACAGAACCTACAAAGTTAAAAACTTTAGTTCTCTCAAAAATCACAACATCAGTGTAAACGGATCCCTGGCTCGTAAGTCTCGTAACCGAGATATGGCTTTATTATCTATGAAGGAAGTTGTATAAAATTCTACGCCATTACCGTGAAATGTATCGTAAAAAGCGTTCAGGTTACTGTCGTGGCAAAGCTAGACTTTGAGCTGAAATCGTGTACGTTGATAAGAGACCTGGTGCGTATATTTTTAGGGAAAAACGGGACCCTATTACTAAGTCTCCCCAGTCCATCCATCCGTCTGTCTGTCACCAGGCTGTATCTCACGAATTGTGATAGCTATATAGTAAAAATAATCACACATGATGTATTTCTGTTGCCGCTACAACAACCAATACTAAAAACAGAATGAAATAAATGATTTATATAGATAATGGTACGGAACCCTTAGTGCTAGAGTCCGACTCGCACTGGGCTAGTTATTTAAGACCTTGATTATCGATTAAATTAAATTAAAATAATATTAAACTATTGACTTGGATCAAGCCGATGGTTTACTAAGGCATACAGTCGCTCGTCTTAAAGCGCCCTTATAATTCGAAGCACAAAGAATGCGTGAGTATCGTGGAACACATGGTTGGAACAAAGTTTAAAAAAAATCGTGACGGAAAAATCTTACAATTTTTTTCACCCAGACCTCATTCGCCAAGTCCGTACCGTCCGAAAAGAAACCTTGTTCCATTATTCCTGAATCACCATAGGCCACCAGGTCTACCATCTTGCTAAACGTTTTTAACGATTTTTTCATATTTCCCGATATTGCATCGAGTTGATTAATTGGCATAGATTTGGCCTTGTACATAAGCTATGTCCCACTGCTGGGCAAGGACCTCCCCCTCATTTCTCCACCCATCTCTGTTCGCTGAAAGCTTTTCCATCCAGACAAAACTTTGGCCAGATCATCTCAATATGTTTGCACTTCACATGGCAAAATTTTTGTCTTTAAGGTAATCATCGGTTCAATACAAAGTACAAATACGATCATCAAATGCCTGACGGAACAGAAACAAGACACAACGTAGGAAGTGACTCAACAAATTATCAATATGAAGAACTTTCCTTAGACCTACGCCGAAATTCATTCTCCTTCTGTCGCCTGCTTACTGCTGAACTTCGCGATGTGCCCAACCTAATTTTTTTACGATCTCCCTCCACTTGTTACGATCTCTTGCCTGCGCTAGTGCCTTGGAGATCTTAATTTTTAGGCGTTCTTTTATTGGTCAGACCATCGTATCGGGCTACGACCCCTTGATCTTTACCGGTCACTATTAGTGTCTCAAGGTTATCTGATGGTTTTCTGGCTATATGACCAAAGTATAGACATACTCTCTGGAGACAGGTACTGAGAAGCCTCTGGTCAATGTTAAGTTCCTTGAGGATGGAAACGTTTGTCCTGCGTGCCGTCCAGGGAATTCGCAACATGCGGCTCCAACACCACATTTTCAAAGCATCCATCCGGCGCCGATCTGCTGCTTTCACGGTCCAAGTATCCACTCCATACAAGAAAATGGGAAAGACTGCATCGAAATCACTATGCAAAAGTCAACTTTGTAAAAAACGTTGTACGGTACGTGCTGTGAATTTGTCATTTATTGATAGTGACAGTACCACAAGGATTTATTTTTAGACCGCTGCATATTATGATTCATTGTGTATCGGCAAATTAAATTGAGTCTAATAAATTCCTTTTCAACACAGCGTCGTGAGTAATCTATGATTCAGGTCGACCTTCGATGACAAAGAAAGTAAAAAATTAGTCATGAGAGTCCATGAAAGGACGGCATTGATAAATCAATGAATGAATATCGGATACAGGATATTTCTTAGAAACAGGCAAGGTTTTACAGAAATATATTTTTCAGTAAACATTTTTCAATATATTTTGTGCTAGTAACAAAAAAGTGTCGCTGATGGTAGCTTTAGAGTCAATAATCTGTACATGGAAGATAAATGAGAAAAAATATTGCTGAGGGCTTTTATCAACACAATAGAACACAAAACAATGATTTTAAGAATTTTTGTCTGTATGTCTGTGCATTTTTGCACGCTAAAAATTAAGAATTTTGATAGTTTTGGAGTATTATTAAAAATTTGTTTTTTTGTTCACCGATAGATGGTGCTATTCGAAATTTGAACTAATTTTTAACTCCTTGTCTGTCTGTCTGTATCTGTGCTCGAACGGATGGACCGATCTCAATGCAATTTTCTATGTAATTTACCCGGAAAATAATAGATGGCGCTACGGATATCCATTCCACTTAACATCGGTTAAATATTATGTAGTTCCGTCACTTATCACTAGATGGTGTCGTCGGGGATTTTTTTATTTGCCCAGCAAATAGACTTGTTACTTGTTTATCGGACACAAGGTGCCTTATTATTAGCTTGTGTAGTTACTCTACCCAATTTGTATAACTTTTTAACCGACTTCCAAAAAAGGAGAAGGTTATTAATTCGTCGTGATCCTTTATATTTTTTTTATGTATGTTCACCGATTATTCGAAATTTTATCAAAATCGGTTGAGTAGTTTGGGGGAGAAGTCGGTTTTTAGTTTTGAAAAAATACTTCATTTCTTTTTAATACTAATTTTTCAATAATAAAAACCGACCTCTCTCCCAAACTACACAACCGATTTTGATACAATTTCCATGGGACCTACCTCCTAATAAGTATGGTAATTCATTGATTTTATCTTTATTGTTTATCAAATACAAATTGTACAGAACAAAAGGCGAACTTAACGCTAAAAGCATTGTCTACCAGTCAACCTTTGGGTTATTCAGATAGTCTAAATGTGGGTTGCAAAAGGAAAGAACATAAAAAAGATGCTCTTCCAAATCTGACCAGGCGCCTTGGAATAATCGGTGAACATACATAAAAAAATGCGTGAGTTATCACAGGGCTGCTCTGGGTATAGAAAAGCCCTAATGGGTTTCCCGGAGTGTGAGCGAACCCCGAATAAAAAAATTATAGTGTGTCACTAAACTAAACGAACCTAGTCGTGGTTCGAATGTTGTAAAATCACGCCGTAAAAAGTGACGGAAAAATCTTAAACTTTTTTTGCCCAGCCCAATTCGCCCAATCCGTACCGGCCGAAAAGGAACTTCGTTCAAAAAAGATTCCGACGGATTGGTAACCACCTTATTTTTAGAAGTCTGTTAAAAGTTCATTTCACCACACACACCACAGTTCTTTATTAATTAAAATCTACATGAATTCGTGCAAAGGTGTGGGTCCAATACACAATAAATACTATCGAATCTCGGTGATATCAATCAAATGAAGACACAATGAGTTCTGCGTGAGAACTACTCAGGCCTGGAGAAAGCGAAGGTCCATGAACCTAGAAAGCTGAGTAGAAAACCAGCCATTACCGCGGTTGGGTCTAGGTTGATTGAATTTAGATGTAAGAGTATGGTCATATTTAAGCCATTCATTAATACTACATATTATCAGATTTTTCTGTCAGAATATCTCTTTTAGACTTTAAGCCTTTTTATACCTACTTCCTGCGGCGCTAGAATCCTTAGTGAAAATCTTGTTTGTTTGTGTGTAAAAACTTTATCGTACCAAAGAACAAAATAAAGTACAAAAAACTCGAAAGAGCTAGTATACAATGGCGGACTTATTCCATATAGGGATCTCTTCCAGTCAACCTGCGATAATTGTGAGGATATTTACTCAATTAAAAAGGTAGAAGTAAGTACGTACTAGATATTTTAAAAGATTATACATTCATAACTGCATCACATACACAAATACTTTATACTTATAAACTGACATATACATATATATAAATATAAAATGATTTAAAATAAATTATAACATAGTGGAAAATCTTACCAATTTTTCAGGTTTATGGAGATTCGTAACTCTTTTAACAATAAAATTATGAAAAAAAAAACGAAAACATACATTGTTCACTGTTTGTGCGAGGAATTAGGGTATTGCATTTGGATAGAAATACGGCCAAATGATTTTCTCTGTGACGCGGGAGCTAAATTAATATGCCTTGCACTACACATAAAGAAAAATCCTTTCTATAGCCTATCGAAAGCTAAGAAAGACGTAGTTGTAAATGACAACGACCCGAAAACGGTCGTGAAAAGATTATAATCCGAATTAGTGTCGCAATAAAGGTTAATGTCGATGGAGCTATTTATTTGCGTTGTGTCGCAATTCTGTCGCCGAGATGGGCCACGAAAACTATCTCTATTTCTTAAGACGAAATGGTAGCTAAAGTGGCGCCCTCATTTGAAATAAATTGTTTAAAACTAAATACGGTTTTAATTAAAAATTTTATCTATATAAATGTCTAGAAAGACCTTTAAACTATTTTATGTATAACATTTAAAAGTAATATTGGTAGTCCGTCTAGTTTTAAAACTGTTTTTCGCCAAAAGTGGCCACTTTTGGCGAAAAACAGTTTTAAAACCAGACGGACTATTAGTAATAATTTCAAAGGTTATTCATAAAATAGTTTAAAGGTCTTTCTAGACATTTATACAAATCAAATTTTTAATTAACACCGTATTTAGTTTTAAACAATTTATTTCAAATGAGGGCGCCACTTTTGCTACCACTTCGTCTTAAGTTTTTCGAGCACCCATCGTCGCGACTAGAAATGCATTCATCAGGCCATTTGTCAATGTCAATAAAGATATGCAAGCATTTGCCTCTGCATTTGAAAACGGAACACACCGATGAAAATTTCACCCAGGACTTAGAAATATTACTTTTAAATTTAATGCTCCTACAGCGTCAGTGAATACCTACAGGACAAATTCAAAGCAGAAAAAAAATTAAAAAAAAAATTAAAGAAAACATAAATTAAAAAAAAAAAACAAACATTAACCCTCTTATTCATAAAAAATTACAAACGGTTGCAAAACTTATTTTAGTTAAAATATGTTTTGTCCCTTTCACTCCTTTCAATATTTGACTTTGCAAGAGCGAGAATAGTTTACGAGGAAATATTATATTTATGTCAAAATTAGATCTCTTCATCATCATCCGAGCGTATTCCCGGTTGCATCCTCAGCAGTAACGCTTCAGAGCCCGGGGTCCGCTACCTAACCAAGGAGATTTGACGAGGTTACTGGTTTTTACATAGAGCGACTGCCGTCTGACCTCCGCAACCCAAAGGGCAAACCAGGAACCAATCCTTGGATAGTTTGATGATCAAACGCTAGGTGGCGTTCGGGACCCACAGTTTTACGTGCCTTCCGAAACACGGAATCATCTTTCTTTTCGAATAATCAGGTGATTCAAGCCTGCAATATCCTATCCAGACTGGGAACAACTTTTAACAAAGTATGCTTCCCAGTGGGAATCGAACCCATGACCTCCGGGTCACAAGGCGAACGCCTTGACCACTGGACCACGGAGGCAGTCGCAAAATTAGATCTCTTATCTAGTCTATAAAGTAAACCTCTTGTATTGCGGCGCCTATACTAGGCTCATGTTGTTGCACTGTTTAATGTTATTTACTATCTACAATTGTATTGAATTTATGATCTGTAATGTTATGGAGAGCAATTAATGTTTCAATTGAATTTAATTGAATTGAGAATTTTCCGCAATTGGGTACTTTCATCGATCAAAAATAAATAAAGTTATTTGGCGTTCTGTTAAGAAAATAAAATCTCACAAAATATTGATACATGTCATGATTATATCCATAATCGATGTGATTTTAGATTTATTATTGCAGAAAATCTTTTTTGACTCCAAGATAGTATGACGTCACTAGTGTATATTTCATACAAATCCTGTAGAAAATATTTATTTTGATGTTTAGAAAAAAAGTATCTGGTTTGTCTGAAAACAACTTTTCACAAAGCATGCTTCCCAGTGAGATTTGAACCTATGACCTCCAGATCACAAGGCAAATGCCTTGACCACGGAGTCAAGCCTCTCTTATCGAGTGTGTTAGTGGCTAACAGCTAACACTGGTAGCATTTTACGAGCTACCTAAAGGCAACTGACGTAGCTCAAGCTCTATCATCTAGTGTCAATAGGCTAAACTTCCATACACGTGTTAGAAATGAAATACCAGGATGAGGAAGGAAAAACAATTTATTTCAAATAATAATATATTTCCCTCAAAACAACTATTTTCTTAAAATAATTCTTAAAACTTTCTAAAGCAAAGCTACAACTATTTCAGTTCATCATATTTCACTATTGTTATAATTTGTAGAGTACATTGATTTACTTGGAAAAGATTTAGTACATCTGTACTTTACTTATTGGTTATTCTATCACGGTTCACAAAAGAATAATACAAACATATTATCAATCACAGATATCTGTAGCGATTACAATAATATCACATCATTACAATTTATTAATAATATACTCAGATAACCGTTAATAAAACAATTCAAGAGAAAACAGTAATTGTTACTTCAAGAGATACAATATATGAGAAATGAAACTAACCTTTACTAGGTCGCTGCCGGATCAAAAGTGAGGACCATTTGATTATCACAATATAAGTAAGCTTCGTATCCGCCATTTTGGCGTTACACTTCTTTTTAAAATATCTCGGCCAATCACCGCCAATCTTGCCACAAGAAATGTTGCCACATGAAATATACTGTTTTAACATTTGAAAATATAAAGTGACTTGTGTAAAAGAAATATTTAGTATTATTCAAAGAAATACAATTTTTATTTATTTTATTATAATATCTAACACGGCCATACTGACAAGTGCTGCGTCCCGAAGCACATACTAGCACTACCACCCTATAGTTACTTTATTCACCATAAATCCATTAATTTAATTGCCCATGTTTGGACGACATTTAATATAGTGCTATTAAAAAATATAAGTATAACTTGGTAATATCTGACACAAATTGTACATACATGATAGCGAGTATAAATCTACAAGATAATAGCTAAAATTCTTTACCGCCCGGCCTTACTGACCAAATTATAAAAATTTACTTTATGATTATCCTTTACCACAACATACACATGGCAGCCTGTTAAGCTGCTGCTGACATATGAACAGAAATATAACAAGCCATTCTCCTTGATCTCTGACGAGTCAGTAAAAATTCAAATATTCATCATCAACAACAACACACTTACGTAACGGCTAGTTACGTCTTAAACAACAACAGTGTAATTAAATTTACTTATTTATTCGAAATTTATCAGAACAGAAACACAGCATCTTGTAAATAGAATATGTAAAATTTACAAATATAACATATTTTAACAAGTTTTATTAAAATAACACTTTCACATATTTACTTCTGATAACTTTGGTAACAACTGCAATTATTCATTAACAACAACAACATACTTTACGTAGCAGCTAGTTACGTCTTAAACAACAACATTGTTAATATAATTATTTATTCTAAATATTTTCATTTGACCCTGATTAGAATAAAATTCCATTATATTTTGGTTGAACCGACTCGTATAATATTGATCGAACTTCACATGGCAAGTTCGTGTAATCTAATAACATAATTTGGCAAACATTTTACTTCGTTTATTTTTATTTGAAAACTTGTAAAAAATAACGATTTAATCGAAAACGAAAATAATGTATAAACTTTATTTTTTACAACTTGAACAAAATCATTTTTCCGTTATATGTTTTACGGCTAAAATAATTATTGTGTTAATACGAGTATGAATACGCTTAATAATCATTTCTAAAATAAACAGCAATTATAGTGACTTTGAAAAAAAAAACTCATAAACTTATATCTTACCATATCAATTTGAAATTGAATTTACGTAAAACATACTTTATCTGCAAATCCATACATCCATATAAATATTAAAAATGTAAGAAACGCTTCAAGCACTTAAGCGATTGAGATGACATAGGATATTTTTATCTCAAAAATTATCTATTAAGGCAACGAAAAGGGAAGTGAAACTTTGTTCTGTACTTAAATTCTATTTTGCTATACAAATAGAAGTTGACTTTTATAAAGTACTAAATTCACGCAGTAACGGGTAAAAACTAATAAAATAAATATCTAAACCAGATCATAATTCCATAGAAATGTAGTTTCACTTAATTACAACATGTCTTTTCAACAATATCATTTTAAGGTTTATGTAATAACGTCGTTTTTACAATAACCGAAAGGAAAAAAAAAACTGTAAAATTCTTTTCAACAACAACAGATTAAACACATTATTTATAGCTGAGACAACAACAGTAACCATATTTAAAAACTAAATAAATATTAAAGGTTTACCACTTCAACAACAACACTTAGTTTCATAACAATCAGTCATGACTATAACAACAACATTTATTTGCTACTCTTAGCGGTGTCAATTTTTATAGTTTTTTTTTTGTGTTTAACCATTGCATCTTTTTAATACTTTATTAATGTACTTATGTTACACTTAATCACTAGTTTGGTTCCAAAGAAAACATTTATTTTTTATATAATTGTACTGTCTAACATAAAGACTCGTGGACTTATTGTTTTTGAATTCTTACACTACATAATATCGTATGTTTTATGACTTATACTCATATTGTGACAACATAACTTTCATCGTCTTAGATCGCCAAGCCAACAACATTGAAACATTTTACACTGTAAGTACCATACAAATTAATCTATGGTAAAATTTCGAAATAAAAACCATGCTTTTGGAGATCCTAATAAATCAATATTTGATAATATACTCATTTTTAATAATGTTTGTCTTAACAAATCCTCTTTAAAGCGTTATCAAAACAATTCAATATGCAATATTAAAAAAAAATTGTTCCAAAAGCTTTTCGATGAACACTACTAGGCAACGGGTCCTAAATAAGATCCATATTAAGAGTTTCAATTTTTAGATTGGCGAGTAAAGATAGTTTTCTGATAGGCTATTGAACCAAAAAAAAAGCTCCATAATAATAATTATTAACTCAAATTTTATATGACTAAATTTACTTAATTGGCTAGGTATTTTATCAGTCGTGGTTCATGGACCTTATTTGATATTATTTAAGCCTGCCAGTACTTGTTATTAGGACTATCAAATTCTGATAAATCTGTAAAATTTATAGACAAAATGTTGCTTTGCAGCTGTGCAACACAAACACAATAAAAAGAAGAAAGTATTTAATTATACACTTAATTTCAGCCAGCACATGTTAGCAATCTACATTCTAAAAGTTTAAAACAGTGCTTATTTAAAATAAAATACTTCATAGGAATATTGTTTTGCTTTTACCCAAAGCATTCAAAATATTATAGGCAGTATTTTAATAACTGAAACATGTTCACCGACCGCTTCTAACGTAAAACACAGTTTTGATAATAAAATGGACGTTACGACTGACAAATCATGGGTTGGTATGAAGGTTTTTCACGTCGCTTGACTTTATTTTACGATTGAATAGCATGAAGATTTGAAATATATATCTTTAAGGAACCAGGTCTTTTATGAAGTATTCATACAAAATCTCTATTTTCACTTCAAAAGTTTACTTTGTGTTCCTATTAGATTTAAATGCTAATTTACGAAAATAGGAAAAGAAAAACATAATTTAGGAAAAGCATTTCATAAATATATTATAGGAATTGAGTTTGACCTAGATATGTACTTAGTTAAGAGTATTATGGCAAAGTGGCTGACACTGTCTGTAATAAATCACACTGTCTTTATTAATTCAATAACGAGTAATATTTTTATTTTCTCAAGTTCTTACAAAAACGTCAGAATGTATGTTAATGTGAAATAAATTTGAAATAAGATAAAAAATATATATTCTGTGTTGCTTAGTCAGCAACGTATACAAGAAAAGGATGACCAAAAAATATATAATTCATCAAACCAAAAGAAAAAACTTCCTTTTTATCCCCATAAAACGTGATTCTACGAGGCAATTAGTGGAGGCTTTACTGGGCTTGAGAGGTAAAAAGACTAAAAAAGTATATAAAACTGGATCCAAAATAACTTAGATGAAAAAAAGTAACTTCAATGAAACTAGCAGCATCAATATCATAAAAGTCTCAGTTATGAAATATAAACTATGTTCGAAAATTTTCAACAATTAGGCTGGGGAGGTAGTTAGGGGAGGTAAAAATGTAATGCCGATAATGGCCGACTACTATAGGGCAGATGCGTATTTTTTTTCATGTCCAAGAAAAAACTACCTTGCTAACCCAAAACCTCATTAAGATATAAAGGTTACAAAGTCACGTCCATCTTTGGACGGCGTCTCGGAGCGCCTCTGAAAAACCGGACAGGAGTGTCACTTATGTCGCAGTTGTAGGCGTGATATAAGAACATTTGTTCGGGGGCTATGTCAAATATTGCGTTAACAGGATTGGCCTCATAACAAAAGTAGCTCTATTTTTTTAAGAAAATCCTATAGTAATATTATTTTTAAACTTAATCAACTAAAACCCTAAGTTTATGTTACAAAATCAGAGACATTTATCAAAATCTACTCATTACGCATCTTATGTATTGTATGATTAAACGTGAAGATCATTATTGGTCTCGAAAAAAATTCACAGAACGTTTCAAAAAAAAAAGGAAAGGTCTCACATGATCACATTTAAAATGTCAATTTTATCCACCTTATTCAGAAAAAAAAATGTTTTATAACTCATTATTCAGTTATAGGTTTCTTTAACCTGAATACCCAAAAACAAAATATTTCATTTTAGCAGTTGGAAGTGACAAGAAGCAAAAAAAAAATTATACTATGTTATCTAACAATTTGTACAATGTACGTACGTACATACGTGTTTTTTTTTAAATCTTTGTCAAGAATCCGAAACGTGACAATATCTTAATTTAATAAATTATGGTAAAACTATATGTGTTGTAGGTACATGTAATACAATAAACTTTAAATTTAAATAGCATTTGAATTTCTTGTCTCGGTAGTTTCAATGGCACAGCCTCGAAAGGCCTTACCTCCTTTTCCAAAACTTCAAGTACTAGTTTATCCATTTGACTCCTTTCTTTGCTGTAGGAATTGCCTGGTTACCGCGTCAAGGCTCTCGATCGAAAATTTGAAGAGACACGTGGCTGCCACCGCGTCAACTCGCATTTTTGTGGGCAGGATTGTTTCCAACACGATTCACATGAAAAACAAAAAAAAAATTAGTAATTTTATTTAAGGAATCGTGGCATCCCACTTCTGATGTTAGAAATGAAATACCAGGATGAGGAAGGAAAAACAATTTATTTCAAATAATAATATATTTCCCTCAAAACAACTATTTTCTTAAAATAATTCTTAAAACTTTCTAAAGCAAAGCTACAACTATTTCAGTTCATCATATTTCACTATTGTTATAATTTGTAGAGTACATTGATTTACTTGGAAAAGATTTAGTACATCTGTACTTTACTTATTGGTTATTCTATCACGGTTCACAAAAGAATAATACAAACATATTATCAATCACAGATATCTGTAGCGATTACAATAATATCACATCATTACAATTTATTAATAATATACTCAGATAACCGTTAATAAAACAATTCAAGAGAAAACAGTAATTGTTACTTCAAGAGATACAATATATGAGAAATGAAACTAACCTTTACTAGGTCGCTGCCGGATCAAAAGTGAGGACCATTTGATTATCACAATATAAGTAAGCTTCGTATCCGCCATTTTGGCGTTACACTTCTTTTTAAAATATCTCGGCCAATCACCGCCAATCTTGCCACAAGAAATGTTGCCACATGAAATATACTGTTTTAACATTTGAAAATATAAAGTGACTTGTGTAAAAGAAATATTTAGTATTATTCAAAGAAATACAATTTTTATTTATTTTATTATAATATCTAACACACGCTAACAAGTCGTTGGACAGAATCAGGACACAATAAAACATTATTTACTAAGGTTTTTTTTATGTTCTGTTCACTGCAGCTGATATCTTTTTATACTCTGTAAGTGCAATGTTCCCGTTTTGAAAGCAACCTTAATAAATAAGATTTTATTGTGTTTGGTCCAATGACTGTTACGTTACACTAGTAAACAAATGTTGGCCACTTACTCACAAAAAGACTTAAAGTCCACTTTTAGAGTGGTAGTGGGCATCGAGATGGAAAAAGGAATCAAAAAAGTAATGCCTATATATATTTTTTTATGTTATAGGGCGGCAAACGAACAAGCGGGTCACCTGATGGTAAGTGATCACCGCTGCCCGTGGACAACTGCAACAGCAGGGGTGTAACAGAAGCGTTGCCGGCCTTTCAGGAAAATATAGACTCGTTTTTTGAAAGTTTCAATGTCGTATCGGTCCGGGAACACTGCTGCAGGAAGTTGATTCCACAGTTCGGTCGTACGTGGTACATTCAAAGTTTTTCTCTTTTCTCCCAGACCAGCCTGGAAGATTGACAGAATAATATGAAAAAACCTGACATTGTTTGCCAACTACCGAAGGCAGAAGAACGTTAAGTGTCCATCGACGATCTAAAACTTGCGAAATATCCAATCTTGTCATATTTCATGCGACGTAACGAGTTCACATAAACTTTAAGCTCTAAAGCTCAAAGCTAAAGGTTAATGCGAACGAATAAATACCACCGCGTATTTATTCCTCATTAAAGGCATCATAATGCAGCGTCTTTAGTGATTTCTAAGAATCGTTTTGCTATTGTATACCTAGGCCTATGTGGAAACATCTATTAACTAGTGGCTCTGTAGACACTTACCATCTTATATTAAAACCCAGACTAACTTTGTTACAATGCGACACATATAAGTTGAACAAAAATGGCGGACTTCAAAGCATTTTGTACAAATTCCCGACACGTAAATTGAACCAAAATGGTCAGTCAGAACCAAAAACGCTAGTCGTCGAATTTGTACATAAATGTTTGGAGTCCGCCATTTTTGTTCAACTTGTGTCGCATTGTACTGGGTTTAGACCATTAACCGCCTACATCAAGTTGACATCTAGTAATATCACACTATCTTACCTGTCAATGGCAACTTGATTTTGGGCGGATAATGGTTTAAACCTAGTAACAAAGTTAGACCTGATTTTATAATAAAACTTTTTAAGTTTATTGGAAATGAAAGTTATTCGAACTAAAAAATTGCCTCTTAATACGCGTAACAAAAAAGATGTGTAATTTTTT
The DNA here is from genome assembly GCA_943193695.1 of Acrobasis suavella. Classification (NCBI taxonomy): domain Eukaryota; kingdom Metazoa; phylum Arthropoda; class Insecta; order Lepidoptera; family Pyralidae; genus Acrobasis; species Acrobasis suavella. Next base: position 1,925,274 of record OW971939.1, read on the forward strand.
AAAAAGATTTTCGAAATGTCTGACTTATGATATTTAAAGTTTTCTATCCCCGTAATTCAGCCATTTTTTTAAATCTCGAAATATTGTTGCGGCAAAAAATATCACACTAATATTACAAAGGCGAAAGTTTGTGAGTATGGGTGTGTATGTTTTGTTGCTTCTTTATGCGCAAACTACTGGACCGACTTTCATAAAAATTGGTATGCAGGAAGCTGACACACTTCGGGGCGCAGCTAGTAGATAATATAGTCTACCTTTAAAAATCCATGCTCGTCTGGGAAAAAAGAAACTTCTTTCTACCACATATGTAAGGAGACAAGTTTGAGCCCAAGGTAAACACTGGTGTCAGATATTTTAAGCCTAAAGGCATCTGACATAGTTTGACGACCGTCAATTATGACAGCCAGCACCAACAGCTAAACGTGACTTTCAAAGCAAGGAATAAGTGGTAAATCTTTACTCCAATAAAATCCACGAGTTAGACTCGAATGGTCTTAAACGCAAACCGTCTTAATATAAAACCCTGACTAACTTTGTTACTAGGTTTAAACCATTATCCGCCCAAAATGAAGTTGACATTGACAGGTGAGATAGTGTGATATTACTAGATGTCAACTTGATTTGGTCGGATAATGGTTTACTTTAAACCTAGTAACAAAGTTAGTCTGAGTTTTATAATAAGACGGAAATAGTCTAAAAAGCAACTGGGAACTTCTTTAAATAGCATCTCGTCTAAGATACAAGTATTCTTAAATGTTATTTTGACTAAATGGCGGTATGCAACCGTATGCAACCCCTATGCAACCGTATAATAAAGTACTCAAACAAAGCAACATAACTTTTAACGCGTAATATTTTCAATGATTTTACAGAAATGCCAAATTCCTTAAAGCTGACTTGATTTACAAATTGGTGCCTCCAAGGCTGATGATAGTTGATATACTCATATATGGTACTGTTTTTTTTATATTAACTTAATATGCAGGTTCATGAGCAAATAACTCGGTGATGAGGTATTTTATTGTTCCTACTTCCTAAAATAAACTTTACGTTTTGATATTTCTTAAAAATACCTAAATGTAAAACTGAAAAAAAAAATCATTTATTTATCTTTGGATTTCGTACATATCACTTTTGATGATAAATGTCGATATTTTCTTTCGATTTCATAATAGGTTGTTGTTGACGTCAGATCGTTTACCTACGACTAAGTTTACTGCCGCTTCCTAAGCGCAAGCACAGAAGTTTTTTTTTAATCTTGTACATTTCACCACGGTATCCAATGTATAGATAAGTTATTTCTTACGAAAAGTTCTTAGGAAAAACATAAACGGGGAGTGACACGGGCGTGGTTTATACATCGCTGGTTTCTTGGCCACGCGAAAAATTTATCGCCGCGCTGCTGTGTGCCGAAATTGGGCCTATTGGCGATGAAATTAAAACTGTGCGTTATGGCCTCCGTAATTTATAACATAACTCGTACAATATACGTGGAAGAAACATACCCGTAATAATCGAACCCCGGGCTATACTAGATCACTATAGTATAGTTAAATTAAAATAGCAGTCAGAAGCCAAAAACAAAATTAGACATTCCCACACAAATTGCCCGGCCGGCTTGTCACCTTTCTTTCTTTCTTTATTTCTCGCTTACATGCACTTATACTATAACATAGTTAGTAGGTAAATAAGTACATGAACTCTGGCAGGGTGTTGCGAACTTTAAGTATATAGTTGAGTTTATATAATAATAGTGATTTCAGAAATATTTCGTTTAGGATATGTCAGAAATTGTTAGTAGGTAACAAGTTAGTAATTGAATTGAATGTCAGCTGTTACATAAACCTTTGTATGGAAGTGCCGATTTTTTTGTCTTTTGACTGTAAGGTATTGTAATTTTATTGTACGACTAGCTTTTGCCCGCGGCTTCGCTCGCGTAGGGGTGTAATTTTTCAAAATCGTTTTTTAGGGGATGCCTACGTCATAGTAGCTTTATGCATGCAAAGTCTCAGCCCGATCGGTTTAAAATTGTCAAAGTTTCATACAAATTTTCATCCCTTATTTTATCCCCTTGGGGGTAGAATTGATCAAAATCCTTTCTTAGCGGATGCTTACGTCATAACATCTACCTGCATGCCAAATTTCAGCTCGATCCGTCCAGTGGTTTGGGCTGTGCGTTGATAGATCACTATGTCAGTCAGTCAGTCACCTTTGAGTTATATATATTTAGATAGTGATCTAGTATAACCCGTGACAGGCCTGTCACTCTGGGTTTAGGTATCGAAAATATACCTACATTATTACTATGCGCGCGATAACCACTCCTGAGGGGAAAATTCAGTTACATAAATCGTTTGTCCAGAGTAATAAGAATGAAACTGGCTTGCAATGGTTGTTTAGGTATTTAAATGAAGAGGTGAGGAGTTCTGACGCGAGCTTAATTAAACCATAGCGCTAACCACATCAAGTAGATATTTCTTTGAAATTATTTTTGAGTAAGACTTCTGTACATGAGTACTAGTACTTATTCTGTGCCCGTGGTTCGATTTATTACCTTCCACGTTGTATGATTTTTACAGTTACAATGCTGTAAATCAGGCCATAGGAGCTCGGTAGGCAGGAGTACGCATTACTAGCGGTTTCGCAAGTTAAGCGACACCAAGCGTGGTCCGTACTTGCATATGTCACCACAAGTGGCATAAAAATTTCTCGAGCACCTCCGTGTTTCGGAAGGCACGAATATGCTGTCATCATTGTATGGCAGTCGTCAAGCCATGTCAGATGCCTTAGGCAGCCTGGAGAATCTGACACCAGTGCTGGCCATTTACACAAACAAAAATAAAAGTCACGCGTCTGTAGGCACCCTTAGATGTCTATCCAATTAGTAAGAGTACTAACTGGTAAACTAATATAAATTAATTGTTCTTGATGATGCAACCCCATTTCTCGTTTTATTCGTGACCAAATGACGTCTAATCGCGAAGTAATTACTTCGCTAGTGTGAGATAAACCTATAAAACTTGTAATTGCCGATTGGAGAGGATCATGGAAGTTTGACACGTAGGAAAGGCATTATACGTTGTTTTTAGATATTTATTTATATTATTATATCCTTTTTGAGAATGTAGAATAGGAGAATGTAGAATAGTCTATAAAACTTTATATTAACATTTACTCTATATCACTTAAACTATATATTTATTGTTTATGGAATGTTTTGTAAAAGAGGAATTATAATTAATAAAATATACTTGGATACAACCTTTTTAGAGATCCGAAGTCTCTATAAGGAGTGCGCATTCGGATGGGTTGCCGCAAGTGGCACAAAAATTTCTTGAGCTGCCGGGACCAACGGCACGTGTAAGCCGTTGGTCCCGGCTGTCATCATTGTATGGCAGTAGTCAAGCTATGTCAGATGCCTTTAGGCAGCCTGAAAAATCTGACACCAGTGTTGGCCACTTACATACCCGAAAAAAACAAAAAGATCATTTACTTACAACTAAGTTTACTGCCGCCTCCAAAGCGCAAGTACAGAAGAAGCGGTAACAAACTGTACTGCAGCATTTTCTCCAAAAACGTCAACCTTACAATTATACTGATATTAAAGTTAGAAATGTGGACTGAGAATAAATTGTTATGTCATAAAGTCATAATTATTTATTAAGAATGATGTTAAATTTCAAATTAATGTCAATTTGTAAATAAAGTACACCTACCGATTGTACTTAAATTATAACATTTGTGAGTGTACAAATATAAACCTTTAAGAAGGACTCTCGCCAAGCTCAAGCCAGACGTTTTAGTCTTTAAGATCACAAAATACTTTCTTTACATAAGCTTAAAATTTTCTATCTGGCATATCAAGGACCGATTCTGGCAATTTATTATAAAACGTTATATAGTTTCTATAACTACCTGAATTTTTCGAGGTCCAGTGCTGTCCCTATTTGAAATAAATCATTTGAAAAGAAACGGAGATATGATAATTTAAATTTGGCTTTGATATAACCCTAGATAACGCTTCCAACTATTTAAAAACGGCCACTTTTAGCAAAAATGCTATAAAAAGCTTCACGTTCTCACTTTAAAATATAAACAGTAGTTCATAAACTAGTAAGAAGGGTAATCTAGAATTATATCACAGCCAAATTTTAAATAATATCTCCGTTTCTTTTCAAATGATTTATTTCAGATGGGGGCAGCACTGGACCCCGAAAAATTCAGGTAGCTGAATTTAACGATTAAACGATTTGCTGACTGTTTTCAGCCTATAAAGTACCTACGTATATTTATGATAACCTCTCTGGTTAGAACATCAATGTCCTACTTTTGGCCTTCTCGTACAAGTAATAGCTCATTGGGCATGGATCTAGTTTTTGCGATGTTTATTTATCAACTCGTTGTCCGCCCAGGAATGTCTTGCAACGTTGAATTGTCAATGACGACACCCTAGATTGGTTGGCCAATACACGATATTGATCTAGCATTGTAACCTAGTTATTTTCTCGTGTACATGATATCTTCATGAGCTGTTTAACCGACAAAAAAAGAGGGGTTTTATAAGTTTGACGCTAATCTGTCTGAGACATCGTAGCTTTCGAAGTAGAAAGTCTGTCTGTCTGTGGCATCGTTGCTCTCGAACGGATGGACCGATTTTAATGCGGTTTTTCTCATATGAAAGCAAGTTTCCGTGCGGTCGTTTAAAAGTTACTGGGGGTTAACGCTTGAAAGTCGGGGTTTTTAAATTTTCCTAGCAAATAAGAGATGGCGCTAGGGATGTCAACTGCTATATGTAATTCCGCTACTCCTTAATAGATGGCGTTCTTGAAAGTCGCGGGTTTTTTTTATTTGCCAGGCCGACACCGATTTTCGATTTTTTTACTTGTATACAATGATGACAGCTGGAATCAGGTCGTTTTACGTGCCATCCGAAGCACGGAGACCTCCAGAGAATTTTTACAGGAGAAACCAGCACATCTTAAATTAGTAGCATTGAATTAATAAATGATATAATATAACAGCAGCCGAGCAGAATTTTTATTAATTAAAGTGCAAAATCTTGGAACGTAACATTCAAGTGATATTTTGGTAGGTATTAAAACTAAGCAAATATCTCGAAATAAAAATTACCTTCGAATAAATATAACTTACTTGCATTTAAGTTATAAAATATGTAAATAAATACATATGAAAATGTTTAGCAGACTGAATAATTTGTATAAAAAAAAAATTGTTTTGTTTAGTATTTTTTAAAGAAATCCTTTATGAAAATATTATTTTCATGTACCATATGTTTTGATTCCAACTAAAAAGATTTAAACGAGTATTTTAATTAAATCCGTAAATGTAAAAATAAATAACTTTTTCTTGCACAACTATTTTGTTTTATTTAAATTCACAATTTATCTTACGATGTTTAATACAAATAGTGTTTTAAACATCGTAAGATAAATTGTATACTTATAGACAATATTTGTTTAAGTCAAGTTTTATTCAAAGCGCCTGGACCGATTTGGTAGTCTCAAAGAAATTTTATCAAAATCGGTGTAGTTTGGGGCTAAAATCGGCGTTTAGCTATGAAAAATTATTACAAACACAAATAATTTTCCTAATTACGAGTAGTATAAATTGTATTCTTTAATAATTCAACGTAACGTAATGAGATTCTCGTTTGTTATCAAAAATATTTGCTTATGTAAATATTTAATTAACTTGCAGCAATTTGCAAGCGCATGTTTATTCATACGGTAATTAATTAGTAACGAAACAAAAACTGTAGCAGAAAATTAACAATTCAGTGTTACAACTACACAGATAAAAAATAATTACAGTAAACAAATGCTACTCACCTTTGTAACCTCCGGAAGACCTAAATCAAACTGGCAGGCATCCACAAAAAAGGAAACAATCACAACAAAAAAAGAAAAACGCAAGAATGGCGCGCAAAATGACAGTCCGGGATAGACTGGTGGTTTAAAAAGAATTTGGATTTTCAAATTTGGAATGGATAGTGTCGCGAGTGCATCGCATCGGTAGAGGCAGTGCGGTGCCGGCGTAATGAATGGTATATAGTGAGGTGCCTGGTTGAACGGCTTTGTCGGTAAATGTGTTGCTTAAAATGTGGCGCGATCGCAGCGGCTTGATGCTTGCAGTTTTATGGGTCTACAGATCAAAGGTCTTTTTTTGTAGTACATTAAGGTTATACTGTTATATAGATGTAATTTATTGGATGTTATTATTCCACTTTCCTATGTTTTTATTTAGTGTATTAAAATTGTAATTTAAATTAGCTAGTATATTTGATGGAACGTAATTAAGTTCATTCTATCACGCTATAATATTAAAGAAATTCAATTTAATTTTTTATGTTACATTTTAAGCATTACATTATCTTGCACATTTTTTTATCTCGAAGGTATAAAAAAAAATTTAGTGAAAAATTGCCTAAATTAGACTATTGTGATGTAGAAATTGGTCAGTTTTGTTTGCCTAATATTTAAACCAAAGTGCAGCGCTCAAATATTTGAAACATCACAAGTTAATATATCTAATTTAACGCACTAGAATACGATTTGTCACTAGGTCACCAACTCTTTCTTCTACCACGGAAAGTGAGAGACGACAAAAAGCCGGCCTCCGTGATTCAGTGGTCAAGGTTTTCGCCTTTTGATCCGGAGGTCGTGGGTTCGAATTCCACTGGGAAGTATACTTTGCGAAAAAATGTTTCTATTATCCGAAAATAAAGATGATTTCGTGTTACGGAAGGCATGTAAAAACTGTGGGTCTCGTAGGCAATCTAGTGTTTGCTCATTAATTATCTAAGGATTGATTCTGGTCCTTTGGGTTGCGGAGGTCAGACGGCAGTCGCTCGTTGTAAAACCAGTAACCTCGTCAAATCACCTTGGTTAGGTAAGCGGACCCCGGGCTCTAAAGTGTTACCGCTGAGGATGCAACCGAGAAAACGCTCGGATGATGATTATTACTAACGGAGGTATCAGGGAGGTTACTTAGAACGGGCAGTAGCGTTTTCTGTGTAAAGACTTAATACTATCTACTGCGATCATCGTTTCAGCTGATTAGCATTTTCTTTATAAGATTTTTTTTATTGAGATCTTTAGTCATAATTTTGTTTTTTTTCGTAAGTGTATGTTTTAATTTCGTGGCGTAGTGGTCACCATGCTAGTCCGGAGAGTTGCCACCCAGAGGTTCCGGGTTCGATCCCCGGTCAGGGCAAGTTGGAAAAATGGCCTTTTTCAAATTGTACTGGGTCTTGGGTGTTTATCTATATATGTATTTGTCATAAAATATAGTATCGTTGAGTTAGTATCCCATAGCGCAAGTCTCGAACTTACTTTGGGGTTAGCTCAATCAGTGTTATTTGCCCCTGTATATTTATTTATTTATTTTACATTTTCAATTTATTGTTTTAAATTATATAGTTAGGTGATAAAATATTATGTCATTACTTACCAAGTACCAAGCACATTGGATCGCACTACAATCGTATAGCGGATAGATTCGCGCCGAATCAAGTTGGCATTTTGGCTGACAAATGTCTGCGAGGTGCATGCTCTCTCGTACAATAACTATGATTTGTCTAAGTAGGTTTTCTTTTTGTTTATGCTTAAAACTAAGTACTTACATATTAACTAGTTTCGAAAAAGTACTTACAGGATAGATATATCTGAACTAAACATATATGTCAGTTCCTTAAACTTTCATTGTTAGAAATCAAATATTATCTAATGAACATTTATATTTTTTTTTGTAATAAGCAACGTACCCTTACTTTTACATAGTTAAAAAAATAAATATATAGGGACAAATAACACTGATTGAGCTAGCACCAAAGTAAGTTCGAGACTTGTGTTATGGGATACTAACTCAACGATACTGTATTTTATAACCAATACATATATAGATAAACATCCAAGACCCAGTACATTTGAAAAAGGCCATTTCCAACTTGCCCTGACCGGGGATCGAACCCGGACCTCTGGGTGGCGGACTAGCATGTTGACCACTACGCCACGGAGGTCGTCAATAGTTATAGTTACGAATGTAGAGAATACTGTTCAATCTGTGTTCATTGGTTCCTATATTTTTTCTTTTCACTATATAAAACACATAGGTTAAAATATAGGTATACCTAGGTTGACGTCAAGCACGCGGCGGGTCTCGTAAATCTATACCTAGCTAAAGTATCTAAACTGTTCCGGCTTTTTCATCTCGATTTTGCAAGGTCTTTAGCATCCTTGGGTGCATATAAACATGTGTGTTATATGTGCAGAAGAAAAATTTTCGAAACTAAAAACCGACTTCACCCCCAAACTACACAACAGATTTTGTTAATATTTCTATAGGACCATCTAACAAGTGTACCGTTTCAAAAGAAAAAAAAAACGACTTTTTAAATCGGTTCATGCGTCTTTGAATAATCGGTGAACATACATAAAAAAGATAGCGACGAATTGATAACCTGCTCTTTTTGAAAGTCGGTTATAAAAGCGGGAAAACGCACCTCATCTGAGGATGTCATTGGGAACGCACTAAGATGAAGAAGAAGATGTAAAAGACATACTTGTAATTTTCACAAGCTGACGTATCATAAAGACCCTAAGTAGCTAAATGAATAAAAGAGGCAGTAAATTTTACTTGTTTTAGCGCTTTCTCCACTGGTTGCATCCCTACCCTAGCTGTGCTGCTTTTGAGATCAAGGTCTTCTTTTAAGCTGTTTCTTACCTAAAGATCTTAGGCACTACTTCTCCACATCTTTATTATTTATTTAAAAACAAATATGTATATTATGATCACTTTGATCAGAGATCGGAATCACGGGTGATATTGCTATCAAAAGTATGGATATGACTTAAAAATACCGGGATTTCTCGGGACCTTAGTAACTAATAAAATATATCCTGATACAACATATTAAATATATATATATATATATATATATATATATATATCCTGAAATCACATAATTATGATTGTTTTTTTACTTAGTTTAATTTACAATTTCTTATTATTTTTTTAAAGGGAAAGCTTGTATGTACTACAAGCAGTAGAATAATCTTCATTCGAAATCTTTGTAATGTACTTACATCCTTTAGTAAGGTCTCTAGAAATTCCTTGAAATCCCTAGACTTAGACATATCCATACTTTTGATAGAAATAGCAACCGTGATTCCGATCTCTGATTATGATTAATTAACCTTTTAGGTTACAGCAAGTTTTTTGTGTAGAATAATAAAATATATTCAAAGATAAAACTAGTGGCTCTGTGAACAGACTTCACGAGTGTGTTCTTGAATTTTTTTTTATAGTTTTCAACCCCCTAATTTCGCCATTTTGAAAAAAAAAATCAAAAACTGAAACAAAATTCGTTGAGAAATGCGACCAGCAGGCGAAAACATCTAAACACACCGGGTGTTTATTAGGACTCACAAAAGAATTTTTTACCGAATCTGAAACGAAGATGTTGCGCTCGTTCAGTCAAAAAGAGGCAATTAATTATCAAGTATCAATCAAATTCGCTCGCGCTATATTCGCACATCGGATAGATTCTTGGCATTTGGGCTGACAAATGTTTTGCGCGGTCCACGCTCCTCTACTAAGATGATTTATATATTGTAAATAAACTCATTTGCATACCCGGGTGTGGGAAAGGTCAGGACGAGTTAGGGTTTTGTATGTGTCGAACATGAGATAGAATTTTGTTATGAGTTTCACCACGTTTTTGCAGGCCTGAGAGCAGTTTTAGAGTTTTATGTAAATTGGCTATTGTTTTTTTGCATAAATCTATATTTTTGAAGTGAAAACTTCTTTAGCGGCGTTGTACACTTTTTTTGTAATGGGTAAAAATATTAAACTCGCATCAGGACACGTGACACTTCGTAAGACGGATGGAGCGTAGACAGCCGGCGCGGCGTAGGAAAGGAAGTATCCCCCTCTCTTTCTACGGCGCGACGAAAATGTATGCCTGCGTCTGCTGTTTCGTTTAGGCGGCGCAGGGTGCTTGCGCGTAGCACGCTGTAAATAAATAAATATTGTATTCTAACACATAAATGATAGTACTTTTATACTAATAATTAAAGCAATTCGTGCAAAATTATTCAAAAATGCACAACGTTAATATTCAAGTTTTCACTTCTGCCGGCACTCCCGGAGTGCAACCCGTCTTTTTTTACTGCGTAATAAGACCACACTAGCCGATTGTGACAGATTTGAAAGGTATCCATTTTGTACCTTCTAAATCTATGGTTTTTTGTGTGTGTGCCAGAAAGTGTGGTGTTAGATTCTTCAAGTTGCCGAAAGGTATCTGACATCAGACATAGCTTGACTGCCATATAATGATCATAGCCGAGACCAACGGCTTAAATGCCTTTCGAAGCACGGAGAACCCCTTAAGTTTAGTACTTCCTTGTGGTCACCGATCCAAGTGCAGTCTATGCCTGGGATTACTTTTAACTTGCAAAAGCACTAGCGATGCGTATGTCCTTTGGGCCAACGAGCTTCAATGGTGCTGCCATAAAAATACAATATGTAACAAACACCCTGTCCGATCCTTCCAGCAGCAACTCAGACCGTCAATATGAACAACTTTACCTATGGGATCAATGTTTGAAACTCGAAAAAAAATTGTCATTTTCATACAAAAGTGTTCAGCTGGCCTGGCAATTTGTATGAAAATGTCGATTTTTTCTTTGAATTTCAAGCATTGGTCCAATAGGAAAAGTTGTTTATACTGACGGTCTGAGTTACTCCTAGAAGGATCGGACAGGGCTTTTGTTTCATATTGCTTAGTTAACTGTCGAAAGGCGTATTCAGTCGACCAGCGCTGACCACGCATAAACCCGCGTACGCATTATGCTCGCCTTGTAACCGCGCTCGCCACGCGCACGCCTCGAGCCCTCTTATTTTAATACGACTAGCCGAAGCGAGGGCTCATAAGCGGGATAAGCACAGGGCGTGCGATGAGCGTGCGCGTGGCGTATGCGAGGCGTGTGCGTGCGGATTTTAGTAATTGTTCGACTTAATACCTGCTGCAAAATTCCACCACCGCACCACCCGCCTGAAATTAAAATTTCACCACTTGGATAGTTGGCAATCAACCATCGTCCGTTTGAAAAGGAACTTTCTACCACGTAGGACCGAACTGTGGAATCCACTTCCTGCAGCAGTGTTCCCGAACCGATACGACATTGAAAGGCCGGCAACGCTTCTGTTACACCCCTGGTGTTGCAATTGACCATCGGCAGCGGTGATCACTTACCATCAAGTGACCCGCTTGTTCGTTTGCCCTATAACAAAAAAAAAGTAAATACAATTTGAGTTGTATTGATGTGTAACAGGACTCAAATTGTATGCAACAAATTACAAAGCGGGCTATACACAGGTGTTAACGCGTGTGGCGTGCGCGTGTCGAACGCGGCCTAATGATGTGTCTAAAGTCATACAAACTAACTGTCTTTTCAAAAGGTAAAATCCCTCTTTTCTCTTACGTCCTGCCTGTCACAAATGATTTGTTTCATTGACCTAACCTTTCATACTCTACGTAGCAGCGGCGACTCAAAGTAGGTTAGGGTACAAGTCATAATTAAAAAAAAAAAAAAACAAGTAACCCGACTGCCTTTTTATAACCAGTGTCACTTTCAGAATAAGGACGAATCTAATGACATGTCTCAAGCTTAAATCTATCGAGCCATTCAGGCTTCAAAGCGTGCCAAAAATTAGAAATTGGTGCCAAAAACCCGCCATTTTGTTTTTTTATTATTTTGATATACCCAGTGTCACTCTTACAATAAAATTCAATAAATACAAATCTAATGACACCTATCAAGCTTAAATCCATCGAGCCGTTCAGGCTGCAAAGGGTGCCAAAGATTAGATTTTGGCGCCAAATATCCGCCATTTTGTTTTTTTTTTATTGTGATATACCCAGTGTCACTCTTACAATAATACAAATCTAACGACACCTATCAAGCTTCTATTATACATACATACATACTCTCGAAAAACAAAACCTTTCTTCTGGCGCAGTCGGGTAGAAAGAGAAGTTTTCAACGATCCGACGAGGCGGGAATAAAGGTGGGAGTTTGCGAAGTAGATGCAACGTCAAGGGAATAAATCGCAATTTGTCTTTATTTATCTTCATCTATCTTTATTTCGCTTTAAATATCTACTAAGTGTAGGTTGCTGACGTAAATTTCGATTAAGATATCGATGTATTAATATTAAAATGGCATTAATATTTAAATGCCATAATGTCTAGGCGTGTTTTGATTGCGTGGATGTAGGTTAGGCTGGTGGTCTTAATCTCCGAAACTCTCTGAGGTAAGCCAGCTTTGAATTCGTTAGGAGGATTACATCTACGCGTGTATACAGTAGCGTATTCTGCGATTTGGCGCCCTGGGTCTATTAAATAAAATTAATCAATACTTATTCGCTATAACTAGGTATAAATATACCTCATTTTCAAGACATTAAGATTGTTAAAGGAAAGTACAGTAAATATATTTTCGTATAAGTTTCTATTGTGAAGATTAAGTACTTATCAAAACAAATGGAATAAGCCCAAACTCAATAGGGCTGTGTGGTTTTCTTACTGTCACATCGGCTCGATCAGCTCCTTGTCATAATAATATAATATTGTCGTCCGACTTGCAAAACTTGCAAAATTTCAGCTCAATCGGTTGAGGGTAACTGATTACATGAATTTTCCGGAGTCCAGTGCTGCCCCCATTTGAAATAAATCATTTAATAGGAAACGCAGATATCATTTAAAATTTGGCCTTGATCAGACCCTAGATAACCCTTTAAACTATCTTATGAACTACTGTTTACAGTTTAAAGTGAGAACGTGAAGCTTTTCTACGCACATACGCCACAAGTGGTCATTTTTCGCAATTGTGCGTAGAAAAATTTCACGTTCTCACTTTAAACTGTAAACAGTAGTTCATAAAATAGTTTAAAGATTTATCTAGGGTATATTTATCGTGCTGCCCCAGCACTGGACCATGGAAATAAATCATTTGAAAGGAAACGGAGTTATTATCTAAATTTTTGTCTTGGTTAGACCGTAGATAACCCTTCAAACTACTGTTTACAGTCTAAAGTGAGAACGTGGAGCTAATCTACACACATTAACCAAAAGTTTTTCGCTAATGCGCCTTAAAAAGCTTAACGTTCTTACTTTAAAGTGTAAACAGTAGTTCATAAAATAGTTTAAAGGGTTATCTAGGGTCTGATCAAGACAAAATTTTAAATGATATCTCAGATGATTTGTTTCAAATAAGGGCAACACTTGACCCCGAAAATTCAGGTAGCCCCCTTAAAGGCACGTCACCCGGGCCACGTTCCTTGTTCCTATTGGGTAAATACCTACCTATATGGCTTAATCTGTGCACGATACATAATTTTCCATCATTCGCTATTTTTGAACAATTCAAATTTCACTCTCTACTGTTAGCATTTCCATAAATAAGCCGTGATTTTATTAATACTGGCAACCCAAAATGTGAGAAAATGGTAACACCGGCCACGCTGCTGTCAACTGTCAAGTTTGATATTAGAACGATTGCCGCGTTTTTAACAGGACGCGAGGTGATTTTGTAAGTGTTAAAATGTATTTATGATACCAATACAGAATATAGAAGATTTATTAATAGAGCTCCCATGTTTTATTTAAAAGTATCCGAATGAGAAAGTATGTGATACCCAGACGATCCGTGGTGCGATTTTTCAAACGCGGAGTCACTAAACGCACGGTTTTTTGTATGGAAAAGTGACTCCGCGTTTGAAAAATGGCACTTCAGGAGATCGTAATACTATGATACTTTTTTCTAAACGAACTACGTTAACGAACCGACTACAATACTTTTTTCTAAACGTCAAAGCGGACATTTTCTATGAGATTTAGATTTTAGTATTAAATAGACAGTAATGACGTCATAGTTTTTTGGAGTCAAATAGCGCTCTTTTCTGCAATAATACATTTAAAATCACATTGAAAATGGATATGATCATGACAAATGACATTTGTGACGTTTTTTTTCTTAACAGCATCAATTGATCTATTTTTGTTTCAGGAAAGTACCTAATTATTAGAACACTCGTAATATTATAATATGATATAGATACATTTTCACGTCTTTATCCCTGACGGGGTAGACAGAGCTCTCGGACTTCAGTAAATGCAATTGATAGATAAAGATAGATAGATAAAGACTTTATTTGTACCAACAAAGACACACAACACAATACAATTAAAAGCATCAAAATTAACACAAAAAAAAACCAGTCAGGCAGTGATTATGTGTCGCAGAGATACAAATACCCAGCAGCTAAGCGCGTATCTCACTACAAGAGCAAGGCACTGATTTTCAGCTCCCGCCTGTGGGTTTACGCGAGTACGCGCAGCAAAACAGTCGTGTCACACTAAAGTAAGTAGATATAGAGTAAGTACAGATAGCACAAACATAAAATAGCATCAACAAACAAAATAAGTTACCAGAGGATGACAAGGGAATCGCACAATGAAGGATATAGGTGGGGAATAAGTTGAGGATTAAATTAAATACGGATTTACATTACAAAATACGTACATGTGAAATAAATATATTAATAAATAGCCTCTCAACGAGGGAACTGAGATGTTTTTTGGACTTCTAATAAAGATGATTTTAAATGTTTTTTTTTAACGTTGATTTAGAAGTGAATGGCCTTAGAGGCGGTGGAATATTATTCCAGCACTTAGTTGTCTGATAACGGAAGCTTCCTTTGAAGGCAACGGTTTTGTGAGCATAGTTCATTAATGGGGCTTTAGTCCGTCATTTACTGGGTTTGCAAAATTTGAGCTTTGAGAATAGGTAATCCGGTTTTTTAAACTTTATGAGATCAAACATTAGAGTAGCTAGGTGTAACTTACGTGCCTTCATGTTTAACATGTTCGCTTTGTTTAAATAAGGTGTTATATGGGTACGAGGAGGGATTGTGAAGCAAAAACGACAGCAAGCATTTTGTACACGCTGGATCATTCGCCGTGTCTTATATATAATAAAAGTCGAGGGCCATAAACCAGGTCACCGTAGTTAAGACGATAAGCGTCTCACAAAGGGTAACTCTAACTTTTTCGTACAAATATTTACGGATCTTGTACAGGACTTTAAGGCGGTAGAAACAATTTGAGTTGTATTACAATACAAATACTCTTTATTGCACCATAAACAAAAGGCAAAACAATTAACAGAAAAAAAAGAAGACAGAATTATGATACAAAGGCGGACTTATCGCATAGCAATCTCTTCCGGTCAACCTTTGGGTAGAGGGAGAAGTGAATATTAATGTGTGATAGGACTAGAAATGGGCATAAATAGGCATAAACGGGCGTGTTGGGCAAAAAAGAGTTTATGCCCAAATAAATGCCTGCTGGGCAGAAACACATAATTTTATTAAAGTAAAAAAAAAACAGAATCTTAATCGGAATTTTGTTAATCATAACTATAATAAAATAATTTGGTCAAAAAATAATCACAGTCACGCTAAATCACAATAAATGTGGCGTTTTTTAATAAATTCTAGTTTGAATGCGTTCCCGTTGCCTTGACTCGACTGGACAGCCGAAAGAAGGATATTTTGCCTACTCTGACTAAGTCATTATTGTCATTAAACATAATATCAATGTTTTGTATTCCAATTTGTCAATTTATTACTCATTATCTGATTATGTTTAGTGCATACTCAAATGCAACAATTTGAATGAAAATGTAAACAAAAGTTTTGTTAATGTTTTTGCCCTGGCAGTGGAAATTTATTCGGCATAAACGGATATTTATTCAGCATTTATGCAAGCGACCAATATGCCCGAAAATCAACCCATCTCTAAGACTCAAATTATATGCAACAAATTCAAACTACGTTTGTCGTGCGCAAGGTGTGGGCTTGGCATGCGTGATGCGCGTGACGTTTCAACGCGCCCTTATGAATTGAATCTACCCATAAAATTTGTAACCAGCAGACTGTTGATGATGGAGCTGGATGTAAATGAAGGATCGAGCTTGCTTTAAAAGTATTATAAGCTGAGCGTTATATTTTTTGCCTGATGGCCACACCGTCCCTTTAAATCACGTGGCTCTACCGTGAACGAGCCCATCTGCTGCTCGACAGCCATACGGATAACACCTCGGTGAAATCTATCTTGTATTTTACTCGTTTTGCAAGTCAGTAATATTTCGGTTTAATTAGTAGTAAATTGTTTAAAATTGCTGTTTAGTTTATGACAAATTACATTTATGGATTAGAACCTCAAATGTTCTTCACATTTTTGCAATAAAATCCTTTAGGATAGCTAAAACTATTTATTTATTACCAAAACACAGACACGTTTGCACAGCATAGATATCATCGTAGAAGATTCAAAAGATTCAAAAGATTCAAATGTTTATTCAGTAATTAGACCTTTACAGGCACTTTTACACGTCAATAAGTATAATTTATGTTACGTGTAAAGTATATTAAAATTTAATTCATTTTTAAAGAAAAGCTACCGATACCAGCGCTTCGTAACGACCACTGCTGAGAAGAAACGCCGAAAGAAACTAATTTTCACAGTATTGGTCGCCTACTCGCCAGAAGGGCTTTGTCATATTATTATAATTGTCTTTTAATTAATAAATACTTATAATATAATACAATGTTGACACATTATAACATGTAATGCTTGCGAACAAGTAAACAAACATAAATTGCGTAATAAAAAATATTAAGTAGTCAAAAAAAAAAGCGAAGCCGGGCTGACCAGTCCCTCCCGGCAGCATCCGTTCACGAGTTGACGCACGGATCAGCCATCGTTAAACTCAACCATATTAGAGGGAATCCAACGACCCGACCAGCGACGCCACCACCGGATTGGACATTTTAGTGAGCATGAAAAACCCGAACTCGCAGACCTTGTCAAGAGAAAATATTAATTATATGTTGGTCACTTATTGATCGCAGATCATTTACATGTTTTTACAGTAAGCTTATTATGGTAACAGAAAATGCAGCTATTTATGTTTCATGTGTGGAGTGTAATGGAAAATGTTTAGGAAGTATCCACGCGTTTTTATCTCTTAAATAATCATTGATAGTATAGTATGCATTGTTCAATAAAACTTTTTTAACATGTGTTTTAAATTTTGCCATTGGTAGGTTAACGATCGCTTCGGGAAGTTTATTAAATAATGTTATACCTAGACCTAAGAGTGACTTTCTAGTTTTAGCAAGTCGAAATTTAGGCGTATGAAGCTGATTTTTGTTGCGAGTATTATAACTGTGAACATCACTATTTTTCTTGAAATTATTTAACCTAGATTTAACAAATAGAAGATTGTCGTAAATAAATTGAGATGTCACAGTAAGAATATTTATAGATTTAAATAACTCTCTTAAGGAATCGCGTGATTTTAGTCCGTAGATCGACCGAATTGCTCTCTTTTGTAGCACAGAGATAGCATGTATGTTAGCCGCTTTACCCCATAAGAGCAAGCCATATGACATTATGCTGTGAAAATAACTAAAGTATACTAGCCTAGCAGTTTCAACGTTAGTACACCGTCTGACCCTCCTCACAGCATATGCTGCCGAACTAAGTTTCTTGGCAGTGGCCTCAATATGTTTATCCCATTTTAATTTCCAGTCTACAGTTATGCCTAAAAATTTGGTGTTGGGTACCCATTCTAGAACTTGACCATTAAGACTCAAAGGTATGTGAGTATTACGTTTATTCAATAGTGAAAAATTAATGCACTTAGTCTTTTGTGTGTTTAAGGCCAGATTATTAGTCGTAAACCAAATAAGTACTTGTGACATAGTATTGCTTACATCGTCATAGTTTGTGCATTTTCTGTCAACCTTAAAAAGTAAAGATGTATCATCAGCAAACAATACTACTTCACACAACTTTTCTGCAAGACAGAGGAGGTCATTAATATAAATCAAAATAAAAAATGGACCAATTATTGAACCCTGAGGCACACCCATGCTCACAGGTGCACTATTTGAGAATACTCTGTTGATTTCAACTCTTTGAGTTCTATTATCAAGATAAGATGAAATAACAGCGAGTGCAGTATCAGTAACGCCATAAAATTTTAGTTTATTTTTTAATATTATGTGATCGACACAATTGAATGCCTTCGACAGATTGCAAAAGATACCTATAACGTCTTGTCGATTCTCCCAGGCTTCGTAAATAATCTTAACTAAGGTCGCTGCTGCATCAGTGGTAGAGCGCCCTTTTGTAAATCCATATTGGCTACAGTGAAATAATTTATTAATATTAAAATACGATACTAGCTGGTCTAATATAATTTTTTCAAATATTTTACTTAAAGCCGGTAATATTGAAATTGGTCTATAAATGTTCGGATCATCTTTGGATCCCTGTTTAAACAGTGGTATAACTTTACTTGCTTTCATTAAGTCAGGGAAAACACCTTCTGAAATACATTTATTAAATATTAAAGTTAAGTGAGGAGCAATCAGGTCGATGATACTGCTCAAAACGGAAACCGAAATACCCCATAGGTCCTCAGTTTTTTTAGTATTAAGAGCCTTGTGAGCTGAGATAATGTCATATGGAGTTATGCTAGTAAAGATAAAAGTTGTTTTGGGCGTAGATGAATCACTTTTCAATAGTTCATCGGCGGCGTTTGGACATGAAAGCAATGACTGGGTGATATCTTTGGAAATGTTAGCAAAAAAAGTATTGAATTCATTAGCTACTTCGATATCTGAGTCAGCGGTTTTATCTCCAATTTTTAATGTGAATGTTGAGTCCCTAGTATTGGTTTTTCCTGTCTCATTATTAATAATTGACCATGTTGTCTTAACTTTATCTTTAGAATTTTTAATTTTGTTTCGCAGCCAAACACACCTTTTTGAACAATTTTGAATATTTTTTAACATATGACAAAAAATCCGCATTAAAATTATATCTTTTTTCACCATATAGTTCATATAATTTCCTCCTACTAGTGTAAATACCTTTTGTAGCCCAATCACAAAATTTTGGTTTATTATCAGCTTTAAGAGTTTTTAGTGGGAAGCTTTTGCTAAACTCTCCTTCCACCGTGTTAAAAATATTTTTGTAATGGTCGTTAGGGTTTGCAATAAAATCTAATCTAGGTAAATTATTTTGTATACATTCCCGAAAATGCACTCTACGATTGGTAGTAATAGGCCTGCAAGTGATAGGTCGTGGGGTGTGATCTTTTGGAGATACAAGTGATACTTGTTGGTCGAGGTGGTCAGAGCCGAGACAATCAAAGATTTTTTTATCAATGACTGGGCAATCACAAAAAATATTATCAAGAAGAGAGTACAATCGATCAATTATGAATGACAACATAACAACAAGTTTATTTGCCAGGCAAATTAAAAAAAAACCCCCGAAGACACCATCTAGTGATAAGTAGCGGAACTACATAATATTCTTATCTATGTTAAGGGGCTACCTGAATTTTTCGGGGTCCAGTGCTGCTCCCATTTGAATTAAATCATTTAAAAGGAAACGGAGACATAATTTAAAATGTTGTCTTGACCAAGCTCTAGATAACCCTTCAAACAATTTTATGAACTACTGTTTACAGTTTAAAGTGAGAACGTTCTTTCTGCGCACATACGCCAAAAGTGGCCGTTTTTAGCAATTGTTTGACCAAATTTTAAATGATTTCTTCGTTTCCTATCAAATGATTTATTTCAAATGGGAGCAGCACTGGACCCCGGAAAATTCAGGTATCCCCTTAAGTGGAATTGATATTCGTAGCGCCATCTATTATTTGTCAGGTAAATTACAAAACCCCGACTATGAAGCGTGATCAGCGATCACCCAATAACTTTTGAACGAGAGAACCGATTTTTATCAATTAAAATCGGTGAGGGAATTTACTTGCAAGTAAAAAACTGCATTGAAATCGATCCATCCGTTCGAGCGCTACGATGCTACGGACAGGCAGACAGACAGACATTAGCGTCAAACTTCTAACACCCCGTTTTTTGCTGGGGGTTAAAAATTAAAAGAAATATAACTTTGTATCGCCAGCAACAAAATTGATTGATTTTTTTTTATTGTTAGAAATATACCCTTTTATTCTTCCAACCAGAGTTGGGCAAAATGTAATTAAGCTACTAATTACTAACTACAATTACATTCTGTAGTTAGTAATCGCAACTACATAATTACAAAAAGTAATTGAAAAAGTAGTTGTAATCACAATTACGAAATACTTTTTGAAATTACATATTTTATAAATATTAACTTACTTTAAAATTTTTTGTTTCTTGCTTACAACTTTTTACACTTACAATTTCGAAATATAACACCTTTAACACACGCCCGCGGTAATAAATTCTTATTGTAATCTGTAGTTATAACTACTTAATTACAAATACAAATTACAACTACAGTAGTCGCAATTGTTGTAGTTAAATTTAATGTAATTTCAACTACTTGTAGTTAACTACATGTAATTGTAATTTGTAATCAAACTACACAATAGTAGTTAACTACGCCCAACTCTGCTTCCAACTATAGAGGTAATCATTATAATCATAGTCATAAAAGTCCAAAGCTGGACATAGGCCTATCGGGACTAAGGATTTCCAAACCGGCAGATCGAACAGAAACTGTAATAAAGAGTACGGAAAACGTTATAATGAAAGCTACCGTCCTAAATCACCACGTGACGACCCTCGTCCGGCCAATACCGTGTGTCTCTCTTTATCTCCTTATATCGTAAATTTCGATAAGCCTATTGGCCGCGCTGGATACTCGGTAAAAAATTACCCGTTTATGGTACAAAATGTCTAGATCGTGGAAGCCGAAGTTTTTCAGGTGGCATTTCATTTTATCGTATCTTTGATATCTATATTTTAAAGGGGCAATTCGTGTATATGAATTTAATGAAGTATAAAATTTGTATATTCAATGAAGATCTCGGGAACGGCTCCAACGATTTTGATTAAAAACTCGCCCCTTTATTTATAAAAAAATATGAACGTTTGCTAAATCTATTTTAGTTAAAATATGTTTTGTCTTGTTCTTGAACTCTCAACAATCACTGGAATGAAAGACAAAACATATTTTAACTAAAATAGATTTAGCAAACATCTGCGACCACGTACAGGCAAGCGAAACGTAGGACACCCACCCACAAGGTGGTCTGACGACCTGAATAAGGTCGCTGGAAAGCGCTGGATGCAGGCCGCAAGATCGGTCATTTTGGAAATCGTTGGGAGAGGCCTATGTCCTGCAGTGGACGTTGTGCGGCTGAAATGATGATGATGATGATGTATTTTTTTATGAATCAGGGGGCCAGTGCTTAGGAAGTGATGAGGATAAAAAAAATATTGGTAAAGAAAGTAACAGAGCAAAGATCGCCCAGCTAGTTATTCTTATCATACATATACATTTAGAACCGTATGCTCTTGTAACAATCTGACAAACTGGATTTCAACTTATGGGTATAGGAAAAAAGAAAGGCCTAGAACGAGATGGTCAGACGACTTTGGTCACGACAGGGATTTAAGAGTCTCCTTACGCTAGACAGAAATAGACTTTCCCATACAAACGTAGTCTAACGTTTAATTTTGAAACGACACGTCGGATATGGGCAAAATTATGTAATTTTAAAGAAATTGCAATTATCTAGGGTTATAATTAGTGTAAAATTATCAACATAAAAGACAATATAGTTTATTATATCATATTTGACTATCAGTATGGAAAACTTCTTCAGTTTACAATTTACAATTTTACTGTAGGAAACCAATTATAACCCTAAATAATTGCAATATCTTTAAAATTCTAAATTATTTCCGAAATCCAACATGTCGCCTCAAAATAAAACGTAGACTACGTTTGTATGGACAAGTCTAGGGTAAGAGGATTCTTAAGGGAAATGACCCAGGATAGAGAACCTGGTACTTTCCTGGGTCAAAAATAAATTATTTGGTACTGTTCAGAAAATAAAAAGACACAAAATAATGTCACTTGTCATGGTCATATCCAATTACAATGTTATTTTAGGTTTATTATTGGAGAAAAACTGATATTAAGAGCCTTATTTGACTTTAAGGGGATACCTGAGTTTTCCGGGGTCCTTGCTGCCCCCATTTTAAATAAATCATTTATTAGGAAACGGAAGAACGTGAAGATTTCTACGCACATACGCCAAAAGTGGCCGTTTTTCGCAAGTGCGTAGAAAAGCTTCACGTTCTCACTTTAAACTGTAAACAACAGTTCATAAAATAGTTTGAAGGGTTATCCAGGGTCTGATCAAGACCAAATTTAAAATGATATTTCAGTTTCTTTTCAAATGATTTATTTCAAATGGGAGCAGCACTGGACCCCGAAAAATTCAGGTAGCCCCTTAAGAAACATGACGTAATTAGTCTATATTTCATGGTTTGACGTTTAGAAAAAGTCTGATTTCAGTTGTTGGTAAGTAGCGAATTGTAGATTGTAGAAGGAAGGAGGCCTTTGCCCAGCAGTGGGACAAAAACAGCTAACTAAAAAAATGCTCATCTCTCTCTCATTCTATGATAGAGACGCACACAAATCACAATGATGATTTTTGGCAAATGTAATAAAGTGTGTCTTCTCTATTTCACACACTAGTTAAGGGACTACATGAAGTTTTCGGGGTCCAGTACTACCCACATTTGAAATAAATCATTTGATAGGAAACGGAGACACCAATTAAAATTTTTTCTTGACCTGGTGGTCCTAGATAACCCTTAAAACTATTCAATGAACTACTGTTTACATTTTAAAGTTAGAACGTGAATCTTTTCTACGCTTCGAAAAACGGCCACTTTTGGCTAATGTGCGTAGAAAACCTTTATGTTCTCACTTTAAACTGTAAACAGTAGTTCATAAAATAGTTTCAAGGGTTATTTATCTAGGAAAGATGGTATCGTACTGCTTTAAGTTCATGTAGTAAGATATACAACCTTATTAGGTCACCGTACATATTTCGTTTCTGGTTACATTTTACAATATGCTATGTCCTAATTGTACCTCAAATCTATGGAAAATATAGAAATACTAGCTGTAACCCGCGACTTCGTCCGCGTAGAAGTTGAAAATGGTTCTAATACGATCTTTAATTGTTTTTTTTACGTTATGAATTGTGTTATTATATCCCGTTCCCGTTCCTGTTACCGTCATTTGCTAGAGCAAAAGAGAACAAATAATCTATTGGTCTCAATTTTTTTGTCTAATTTTTTTGTCTAATTCACTCACACAAAAAATGACGAAGTTTCATAATAATATAAATTCGCAACCCCAAATACACCCCCGGGGATGCAATTTATAAAATCTAATTTCTGTATTATTATTTTTTATAGATCACTAATTCAAAAATGTCATGTGTCTCGCTTCAAAAATGACGAAGATTCATATAAACTTGCAACCCCTATTTCACCTCTATAGGGATGTAATTTTCAAAATCTAATAAATGCATTATTATTTTCTACCGACTATTAAAATAAATTAAAAATTTCATGTGTCTCACTTTATAAATTACGAAGTTCCATACAAACTGGCAACCCCTATTTCACCCCCTTAGAGATGGAATTTCCAAAAATCCTTTCTTAGCGGACGTTTCCTAGTCACAATCTACCTTCCAAAGACAAATTTCATCTTCATTGGCTAAGTAGTTTTCGAGATTTCGTGATGAGTGAGTGAGTGAGTGAGTGATTTTCGCTTTTATGTATATAAATATATAGATAGATAGGTAAAATTCTTTCTTTTTTTAAACAATCCTTTTCAAATGTCATCTAGCATAAATATATGGTTCAAAGTTTTCTAGTACCCAACAAACTAACAAATCGCAACTGTTTCGAACAGCTAAATGCACTCTATGCCAAGAACGTGCCGTTGCCACACTAGGCAACCTAGCCGTCTATACTATATATATAGTAGTCTATACACTATAGCATAGGTAGGATTCCCACGGCGGATCGCACCGAACTCTGATGCAATTCCAGTGTCTAATGTCAGAGGTTCTCGTTTTTTGTACACCGTTAGCCCTGCACTGATGGTGATTGGTGCAAGTTGTAAGAGGAATAAGTGTGTTAACCCACACTATAAGGGTAACAGTAACCGTTATTTGAATAGGTTAATTAGGTTTTCGGGGATGCACAGCCGTTTGGTTGAGTCATGCAAGCGCTTTTGTAGAAATAGGTACAGTGACCATGTGACGAGGAATGAAAAACGTGTAGTATCATGCAGAAATCTATGTCGATTCGGTTAAAGTTAACCGCAATTATAGGTTAACAGGCTATTTCGGTTAACCAAAATATATGTTAACCCATTTCCAATTGGATTAATAGCAGATTATTTCGGTTGGGTTAACCTAAACCGTCCAAACCCTGGTTATATGAAACTTTTTGCACCAACACATTATGATTATCCTAGGTCATCATGCCACGCTGTCACATCAGAGATCCTGGGTTCAATCTCCGGTCAGGTCAAGATGGAAAATTACCTTTTTCAGATTGACCTGGGTCTTGGATGTTTATCTAATATGTATTTGTTATAAAATATGGTATCGTTGAGATAGTATCCCATAACACAAGTCTCGAACTTACTTTGGGGCTAGCTCAATCTGTGTGATATGTCCCTTCGATACAGAAAAATAGATCACAGTAATCAGATATTGGACAAAATGCTGTTTAATCCCAAGCAAAACAGAAGAAACTGTAACTAAGACTTTGTTTGTGCGTGGTTTTCAGAGCAAGAACTTTTGGCGGGACATTATTGTTGTCAACATACGTGTCACTCCTCTAAAAAGCCTAACCATTCACCGGCAGCCAGTATTATGTGGTGATTATGGGCCAATCTTTTCCTTATTGTAAGATTTTTTGCCAATTTTATTCTTATAAAAATCGGTTAAAATAATTGTAGAATAATATGCGTCCCCGTTCCCCGTCCGACCTCTCTCCCGTTCTTGATTAGATAAGATTGTTAAATTCCCTCAAATATGGTTGAGTTTAAAGATAGCTGATGCGTGCGTCAACTCGTGAACGGGTGCTGCCGGGAGAGACTGGTCAGCTTGGAGTCGATTTTTTGACTACTTAGTATTTCTTCTTATTACGTAATTTATGTTAGATTTATCGTTCGCAAGCATAACATGTTATAATGTATCAACATTGTATTATATTAAAAGTATTTATTATTTTAAAAAAAGACAATAATAATATGACAAAGCCCTTTTGGCGAGTAGATTACCAATACAAAATGAGTTTCTTTCGGCGTTTCTTCTCAGCAGTGGTCGTTACGAAGCGCTGGTATCGGTAGCTTTTCTTTAAAATAAATTAAATTTCAATATAAACTACAAGTAATGAAATTATACTTATTGACGTGTAAAAGTGCCTGTAAAGGTCTAATTACTGAATAAACATTTGAATATAGAATTTTGTTCAAATTCAACTTTCAACATTTTGAATTTTGAAAGTTGATCGATCGGCTGCGGGCGAACACACACACATTGCCGTGTGCACGTATGTATAGTTTCGTTTGTAGTAGGCATGACACTCCGCTCCTATGACGTGCCATAGCTGTGTCTACTTGTAACATGCACCATAACGGAGTCTACCAGCTCAGAGATCGCTTCGATAACCGCTTTTGTGCTGTTCTGTTGAGGGACAAAGGTCCGCGCGATTGTTTGGGATGCGAATGCGGACAATACGTAACTGTACGGCGTCTGAGATAGCTAATTACGTTTTTAGGGTTCCGTACCCAAAGTGTAAATATCATTATTAAAAAAAAAACATAAAACCCGACTGCCTTTTTATATATCCTGTGTCACTCACACAGTAAATATGAATCTAACTACACCACACAAACTAAAATATTATCCATCGAGCCGTTCAAGCTGCAGAGCGTGCCAAACAATTATACATACATACTCTCGAAAAACATAACCCTCCTTCTAGCGCAGTCTCGGGTAAAAAACATAACCCTCCATCTGGCGCAGTCGTGTAAAAAACATAACCCTCCTTCTGGCGCTGTCGGGTAAAAACGGGACCCTGTTATTGAGACTTTGCTGTCCGTCTGTCCGTCTGTTTGCCTGTAACCAGGCTGTATCTCATGAACCGTGATAGCTATACAGTTGAAATTTTCACATTTTTTCTATTTCTGTTGCCGCTATAACAACAAATACTAAAAACAAACGGGCGGCTAACTAACTATTCAAGCGGGGCTCCCATTCAACAAACGTGTTTTTTTTTAGTTTTTCCCTGTTTATTAATAATGGCAACAGAGAAAACAGGAACGATTTATATTCGCTTTAAAAATAAATAATTAAATTAAAATAAAATAAATATTTATGGCTTCCATACGTGATTTTTTGTAGACTAGCTGTGCCCGCGACTTCGTCCGCGTGAAAATCCGTTCAGCAGTTTCGGACATTCGGGTGTACAGTGTGCATACAGACACTGACATACAAATAAAAATCTTAAAAATCTTTTTATTATTCTGTAACTCCTTATATATCTTGGTCACGAATACATACTTCAATATCTGTATTTGGTGCTCGCGACTTCGTCCGTGTGAAATTCAGTTTTCTTACACTCCCTTGTTGATGACATGACAAATTAAAAAAATTGTCAGATTAGTCTGTATATTTACAGTTCGATTTTTTTATTGTGATGCGGTATACTTTTAATATTGCAAATGTGACAGTTTATAAGGATCTATAGATGTATGGATATCAGTTACTCATTCATACAACTTATGAATGGATTATAATGAAACCTTACAATAATAATCATAACCTTTGTGCATAAATATATAGGTACGCAGACGAAGTCAGCAGTCAAACGTTACTCCCTATCTGTAAAAGTCTCCGAGGCGCGAGATAGTGTGTGACGTTCTAGATCAGCAGTCAAACGTAACTCCCTACCTGTAAAAGTCTCCGAGGCGCTAGCGAATGACGTTCATGATCAGCAGTTAGTCGAGACTCCCTTTGAGTGGAACTCTCCGAGGCGCGAGTTAATTAATTTTCTTTCTCGATTAACACTTAGTCGTGCCTGCCTTATGTCATTGGATTCTTGGGATCTACTCATCCGCTTTCTTTTCGCTTGTCTAATATTCTGATACAGATTTGACTTTCTTCGTAGCATTTTTGAAAGCAAAGCACAAAATACAATAATATATAAATATTTAATTCAATGAATCTATGTAGCCAAGAATTTTTGATTGCAATATTATCCGAAATATTAACTAACCAACCCAAAAAGCATCAAAGCAAGATCAGAAGTCCGTATTTTCATAGCCAAGTATAGCCAAATATCAGTATAAAATCAACAAATTCACAACAGTAACTAACCAAATTACAAAAGAATCAAAAGGTCTTACGTACAGAGCATTTTTTTTTAGATGACATACGTAGGTTGCCTCGGACGGCACCACCTACTTCACCGGACAAGGTTTGAGGCAAATTTTACTATGGCAAATTTTGGGGCGCTGCAACACCCATGTTTAGCAGAAAGGACAGAAGCTACGGTGCTAGAAAAGCTTATTTAGGACGTACAGGGCTATACAATCAGCTTGTATTTATACATTTTTCACAAAAACCACCATAGCG
Source organism: Acrobasis suavella (assembly GCA_943193695.1). NCBI lineage: Eukaryota > Metazoa > Arthropoda > Insecta > Lepidoptera > Pyralidae > Acrobasis > Acrobasis suavella. The sequence continues at coordinate 1,952,912 of OW971939.1, forward strand.
CGTTTTTAAGTTTCTTGAGGCGCCATCTGATGTTATTTAATGTAACTATAAAGTCACCCAAAGAAAACTTTAAATGACGATAACTTTTTTATCTGACAACAGATTTCGATGAAACAAAGCCTATATGTTGCTCAGGGATGGGCTTAATCTTTTAGTGAAAACCGCGTAAAAATCTGTTCAGTCTTTTTAAAGATTAGCGAGTACATACAGATAGACAGACAAAAAAATCAAAAAAATCTTTTTTGTGTTCTGGTACTCTTCGCCCACATCCATTTTTGGTTAATGTTATCAAATGTACAGACACGCGGTTGCTACTGTTTAATTATATGTATTGATAATGGTACGACAAAACCCTTCGTGCGCGAGTCCGATTCGCTCTTGGCCGGTCATTTATCTATTGTTTCCGAATTTAGTGTCAGAGATTTCGATTAGATTTTTAATTAAGTGGTTTATACTATTTGGAGTTGTATAGTTGATCAACAGGTGGAAATTGAAAGTAAGGAATTTTGTTAATGCATTTTTTCGCATGGAACACGAGAGAGTAGAAACACGACGAATATTCCACGCTGGTTTGGGAGAAACGAGAAATCTTAGAATGCATTAGCTTCTCTCCCCGCGCAGATCGTAAAAGCCGATGGAGGGATTGGGCGAGATTTGAATCAAGTTAAAAAGCAATGCAGCTAGCAAATCATCACTATTTTAAATTCCTTTTCCATCTTTAGGCCCACCTTCGCGCTAAGCGTGGCCTTTAGGTTTTACTGCCCTGGTATGGGGTCTGTGTACAACTAAGGAATGTAACTTACTGCACATCACACTGATATTTAATTATCTAACATAATAAAAATAAGTTTATTTGCTAGGCAAATAAAAAAAACCCTGACTGCAGAACGCCATCTAGCGATTAGTAGCGGAACTACATATTTTAATTTATTATCTAATGAATATGAAAGAAAATAATAAAAGAATTTTAAATTTCGATCTTACAAAAAAATTACATTGCATAACTATACTACCAGAAATCAGAAGTGTTTTCTGAAGAATCAAAAAACTGTACATCATTCGAGGGTCCAGCGTCATCAGTTGATTCATAATTCGAAAGATCGAACTTATCAGCTAAAAACGTGTCCGGAGCGTTGGTGGTACTCTTCTCGGTTGAGAAGAAACTTTCAATTCTGCTAACAGTGTGTTCTTCTGTGTCTTCCCTTCTAGATTCTGTAGTGTCTTCTGTAGTTGCTTCTGCGTCGTCAGTAGGCTTTACAACTGGGGGAGTGGGGCGGCAGAAGCCTTCCCAGAAGTACCAGCCGTTGGGACAGATGAAGACCTGGGGCTGGATTTGCCCGTTCTTGGATAGGCACACGTAGTAATGGTTTAGGCTGGATGGGACGACTCCAGTTTCGCCGACGTTGGTACAAGTGGGGATGGGTTTTTCACTGCACTGTCCCTTGTGAAGTTGTACCTAAAAATGTTTCCAGGTTATATTAATTGTGAAATTTATTCCAGGAGGGGTCAAAGCTGGATTCTTTAAATATTCGAGCACAGTATCCACCAACTAACTATTATTTCTAATTTTGACGACCTCAGTGGCCTTAGGGGTCATCATGCCACGCTGTCACACCAGAGGTCCCGGGTTCGATCCCCGGTCAGGTCAAGATGGAAAATTATATTTTCAGATTGACCTGGGTCTTGGATGTTTATAAATAAATGTGTTTGTTACAAAATATAGTATCGTTGAGTATTTATCTCATGATACAAGTCTCGAACTTACTTTGGGGCTAGCTCAATCTATGTGATTTGTTTATTTATTAATTTATGTTTTCCTACATCTTGCTGAATGGGGCCCTTGACACTGTCTATTAAGTAAATATGTATTAATTACTCTTTTTGTGTACTTCGAAACTTTCAGTCATTGGTCTGATTCTTGTCATTAGTAGGCCGTCGAAGCCTAAAAAAGGCAATTGTTGGCTGATAGCAATTGTATTGTAAGCAAACATATATAAACGGACCAATTACACTGATTGAGCTAGTCCCAAAATAATTTCGAGACTTGTGTTATGGGATACTAACTCAACGATATTTTATATTTTTATCACAAGCTTTTATTTAGTTTTACCTGTCCCTTTGTCTGTCGGTCTATCTGCCTGTGTGTAATCAAATCTTGCAAATTAAATTTGACCTACTTGCCGGTTTCCGATTAAGCTGAAATTTTGCACGTATACGTATATCGCGTGTCAATTCAATATTATGATGACGTGGAGCTGACTTGATGATGGAGCCGGAAGGTGGCCATAAGAACTCTGCCTGTAATAAAACGACGCAACCCCATCGAGTTTGGGCTTGTTTGGTTCGTCTTGAGAAACTTCTAAGTTCATTGATTTTGATAAAAGCTTATTTTAACTATTTTTTTTCAAATAATGACTAGTTTTTCTACTTACCGAACATTGTGCAATATGTGGGTTGTACCCATAATGTCTGGGACAATTTGCCTCTCTATGGTCTGCCGGTCTACCTTCGGGGAAGTCCTCGGGTGGAGAACACAAGTGAAACTTGCGACAGTCCACGGCATCCGGGAAGATTCCAACCTGAAAGCAACATTTGATTGTTTTTTAACCAAGTGTCATTCTATTGGTTAAAGAAGGGTTTGTTTCGTTTAGATACAAAGATGAGATGACCTCCGTGGCGTATTGGTCAAACCGCTAGACCGCCAATCTGGAGTTTTTGGGTTCGATCCCCAGTCAGGGCAAGTTGGAAAATGGCCTTTTTCAAATTGTCCTGGGTCTTGGGTGTTTATCTATATATGTATTTCTCATAAATTATAGTATCGTTGGGTTAGTATCTCATAATACAAGCTTATAAATATAACAATACTTTGGGTCTAGCTCAATCTGTATGATTTGTCGGTATATAAAAAAAATGGTTCAAGAAGTAGATAAATTGTTGATTTGTTGCTAATGAAACACACACACACACAAACAAGTCATTATTAAAAAAAAAAGACTGCCTTTTTATATACACAGTGTCACTCTTAGAATTAGGACGAACATAATGACACCTTTTAAGCTTAAATTCATCAAACCGAGAATTAACAATTGTCATCCATATTTATTAAAAAGTTTAAAGCTTCTAGCACACTACTGACATTCCCAGCGGATCAGTGCAACCTACAAAGGACAATAAACACAAACTCATGATGAAACAGCAAAAGATCATGATCTAAAGTGCCACCAAATGTCAAGGGTGCGATAAACTCAATTTATTGGTAGGCCGCTTTCACGTTGTAAGACAATTTTTGTCTTATTAGACGCCGAGATAAGACACTGGCCAAAAATTGACCTGTCATTCAGTTGTTCATATATTTTGGTTTGGAGCCAGGAAAATTGTGGGTGATGGGTACTTAATGAGACTTCTTCTTTGAGTGTGAAGATGACGCCGTGGAAATTTGGACCAATTATTGAACCCTGAGGCACACCCATGCTCATTGGTGCACTATTTGAGGATACTCTGTTGATTTCAACTCTTTGAGTTCTATTATCAAGATAAGATGAAATAACAGAGAGTGCAGTATCAGTAACGCCATAAAATTTTAGTTAATTTTTTAATATTATGTGATCGACACAGTCGAATGCCTTCGACAGATCGCAAAAGATGCCTATAACGTCTTGTCGGTTCTCCCAGGCTTCGTAAATAATTTGAACTAAGGTCGCTGCTGCATCAGTGGTAGAGCGCCCTTTTGTAAATCCATATTGGCGACAGTGAAGTAATTTATTAATATTAAAATACAATACTAGCTGTCATACTAATATATGTAGGTAATGGCAACATAAATATTATACCTATAAATGTTGTAGTGAGTTGTTGTATGTACAACCAAAATTATGTAATTGTTTGTGTTAAGTGCGTAATGTATTTTAAAAATGTTAATTAATGTGATGTGTGCTCACAGAAGATGTTCATTTTATTATCAAAATTTTGTAAGTACATTATTGTATTAAAATTCCCAGTTAGTAAAATGTAATTCTTTGTAAGAATGAATAAACATCTCAAGCCAGAGTTGTAAATTTCCTAGCTGTCCATACTAGCCACGCAGGAAAACATAAAAGTTGACGTCAAAAAATTCATTTTTACTTTTTTATATGCGGAAGTAAGCGTTGTTTAACAGCAGATTGTTCTTGTCTTCCGCAGACAATCCGTATCTTGCTTAGACAAGATACTATTTAAACCACGTGAAGGAAGCCTTACAACCGAAGTCGTATCTTCCGGCGTCTTTGTGTCTAATAATAAAATTTGTAAAGGTTTCAGATCTGCAAATTGAGTTGTGGCGCCATGAATGTCATAATGTACTGGTGTAGCGTTTAAAAGTGCAGTGCGCGCACATTATCTTCGGGAACTGTCTGATTGAATACAAATAATATGCAACGTGAAAGTGACATATCCTTAATAAATCGAACCACGAGCTATTAAAGATTATAATAGTATAATGAAATTAAAATAACAGTCAAAAAATAGGCATTTCCATACAGAATTGTCCAGCAGACCGCGCATTTGGTATGGGAATTATGTTTTTTTTTGTTATTTGACTGTTATTTAAATTTTATTATACTGTAGTGATCTAGTATAGCCCGTGGCTATACTAGATCACGGCCCGTGGCTATATCGATTTATAACGGGCATGTCCCTTCCGCGTTGATTAAGTAGTATACGTTTTGGTTATTATATCTTATAGGTATATCCATGTGTATTTTGAATGTCAGTTTATTGATAAACAAGGTGGAAGAGACATACCCGTAATAAATCAAATCACGGGCTGTACTAGATCACTATAGTATAATGAAATTAAATAACAATCAAAAAGCAAAAAATAAATTCGACATTCCCATACATATTGCCCGAGCGGCTGAACACTTTTGTATGGAAATGCCAAAATGATTTTTTGCATTTTAACTGTTATTTTAATTTCATTATACTATACTGATCTAGTAGAGCCCGTGGTTAGATTTGTTACGGGTATGTCCATTCCACGGGGTATATTATTATTCTAATAAATATATTTTTATTCCATAATAATATATCTTTTAAAATTACATATTTTGCACCTCTTTCTAAACACTTGTTGTTCTCGGCATCACCAGTGGATTGACTAGTAGATAAAGCCTATCCCGCTTATTTATAAAAAAAAACACAAACATTTGCTAAACATATTTTAGTTAAACATGTTTTGTCTCGCTCTTTCAAAGTCAAATATTGAAAAGAGGGAAAGGGACAAAAGATGATTTAACTAAAATAGATTTAGCAAACGGTTGTTAATTTTTATCTAAATATATATAACTCAAAGGTGACTGACTGACATAGTGATCTATCAACGCACAGCCCAAACCATTGGACGGATCGGGCTGGAATTTGGCATGCAGGTAGATGTTATGACGTAGGCATCCGCTAAGAAAGGATTTTGATCAATTCTACCCCCAAGGGTAGAATTGATAAAATAGGGGATGAAAGTTTGTATGAAACTTTGTCAATTTTAAACCGATCGGGCTGAGACTTTGCATGCATAAAGCTACTATGACGTAGGCATCACCTAAGAAAGGATTTTGATAAATTACACCTCTACGTGAGCGAAGCCGCGGGCAAAAGCTAGTTTGTAATAAAGTTGAATAAATAATTAAAGAATGGTATTTCAATCAGGTTCATTTTATATTTCTGCAAATGTCAAGTAAACAAAAATTAAAAATAAAACATTAACTTTTCTGATTTTCCTTATTTATTAAATTATAAGAGATAATTTTTTGATTCTGAGTTTTTACAGCTTTGCAAACTATTTTAACCGACTTAAAAAAAGAGGTGTCAATTCGAATGTTAATTGTTTGTTTTAATTTATATTTAACGACCACTCGAAGGCGCCTGGACCATTTTGAATATTTTTTTTTTGTTTTCTTGGTCAGTTGGTCCCATAGAATTTTTTTAAAAATCAGTTAGGTGTTGAATATGTTTTTAATTTTGAAAAACTATTTTTTAAATTCTTGATGGTTTATTTTTCGTGGGTGTAAGCAGAAAACATCGTGAACAGATTTAGTTTCACCTGTCCCGTTGTCTGTCTGTAACCCAATCTTGCAAGTTAAATTTAACTCACTTTCCAGTTTCCGATTGCGCTGAAATTTTGCACGCATACCGTGTGACAACGCAATATAATGATGGCATGGAGCTGATCTGATGATGCAGTCGGAAGGTGGCCATAGGAATTTTGTAATGAAATGACGCAACCTCATCGAGTTTGGGCTATAAACCTTAAACTTTTAAATTCATGGTTTTGACACTTGACATTTTTGAATTAGTGGTCAATAAAAATTATTAATACAGAAATTAGATTTTAAAAATTGTATCCCCTGGGGTGCATTAGGGGTTGCGAATTTATATTATTATTAAATTTCATCATTTTTTGAGTGAGAGACCAAAAAAATTAGACAAATAGATCATTTGTTCTCGTTTGCTCTAGCAAAACGGGAACGGGAACGGGAACGGGAACGGTAACGGTAACGGTAACGGTAACGGGAACGGGAACGGGAACGGGAACGGGAACGGGAACGGTAACGGTAACGGTAACGGTAACGGTAACGGTAACGGTAACGGGAACGGTAACGGTAACGGTAACGGGAACGGGAACGGGAACGGGAACGGGAACGGTAACGGTAACGGTAACGGTAACGGTAACGGGAACGGGAACGGGAACGGGAACGGTAACGGTAACGGTAACAGGAACGGGAACGGGAACGGGAACGGGAACGGGGACGGGAACGGGAACGGGAACGGGAACGGGAACGGGAACGGAAATATCTACATTATTGAAGAGCTATGCTCTTGTCTGTGGAGTATGAATTTTCTTCCATCGGTCTCTCTCGTCCGCCAGCCGTTTTAATTCACTGTACGACACGACGTCCACCTTCTCCTTTATTTGTTTCATGTAGGACTGCCTAGTCCTCTTTTCCCTTCTGTCTTCCCTTCAATGATGTTTTTTTTTATGAAATCATCGTGTCGTATCAGATGACCTACTGTCATTCCTCGTCTATTCTCTAAAAGTCCAGAATGCAACTACTCTCTCATACTCTTTTCAGGACCTCTTTCTTCATTGGTAATTTTTCAGCCCAGATTATCGGTTCTCATCCTACGGCAGCACCACATTTCAAAAGCCCCTAGTATTTTTCTTTCTTTTTGAGTCAATCTATCTAATGAGCCAATAATTCATTTAAGTCAACATCCCTATTTACCTCTATTAGACCAAATGCTAGCCTTGTTTTGAATTCTCATCCCTTCCCTGATTCCCGTGGCGCTCTGATCCCTGGATCCGCGTTGAATTATTATAAAGCTTTTAACACCGACCTTACACGTGTGATACAAGCTGCGGAGGCTCTGTTTCATTTGCAGGGTAGCTTTTTCGGTCAATGACCTTTTGTTTTCTGTCATAAGTGTTTATGTTTGCTTTATGCCAGTTTTGGTTTTGGAGAAAACTCTAACCATAGTAGCTTGAGTTTCATTTAGGGTTTTAACACAGCGGTCGACTGGAAAGAAGATGGTTTTTATAATTAACTTTTGACTTGGTCCAAATGATTGTAATATTTATACTACTTAGTAGTACTATTGACAGACCTGTGACTGTGTGAGGTATCGAAAATATACCTACATTATTACTATACGGCGACCACTTCGAAGCGGAAAATTCAGTTACATGAATCATTTGTCCTGATTAATAAGAAAGAAATTGGCTCCATAGATGTCTAAGTATCCTAACGAAGAGGTGAGGAATTCTGACGCGAGCTAGATTAAACCATAGCGTTAACCACATTAGATAGATAAAAACTTTATTCGCTAAAAGGCCACATATTATACATGTAATTATGAGTAAAGCACGTAACTATTAACAAATTTTAAGAGTAGTTTTTAATAGTGGTAGTGCAATGCGGTTGTACTGAGAGATGTGACCTAGAGAGCGAAAAGGTCCTGACTCAGCATGATGTCACAGACGAGCTAGTCGAGCTGCGACGCTGATAATTCTGCCAGAACCAAGGGTGAGGTCGGTAAAGAGATACGAAGGTGGGCTAATTATATTACTATACAGTGTGTATAAGTTGAAGATATTTAATAATTTCAATTTCATTCTCTTCTCGATCATTTTAATAGTATGTAGTATGATATACGGTTTTATAAATAATATAGTAGTTACGATATGAATAGATATAACGATTGATAATACATGTGTGCTGAGTAAGAATAAGAATTACATAAAATTGTGAGTGAAACATATAAATATTTAGATGAGCTTAGGGTCAGATGTTTGCTACCAAGACTGCGTTGGTATTAAGTAGATATTTCTTTGAATTTCTTTTCTGAATAAGACTTCTGTTTTTGAGTACTAGAACTTACTCTGTGCTATTGATCCGTGTGTGAAATCCAAATCGAAAATTACATTCTCATACTTATGATTTTCGAGAATACGGGACTAGAAACTATTAAAAAAATATTTAACAACAAGCTTTTTACTGAACAACGTACTTTAAAGTGCTCTTTAAAAATTAAACGAGTCCAAACTCGATGGGGTGGCTTCCATTCATTATAGAGTTACTATGGCCACCTTTCAGCTCCATCATCAGATCAGCTCCATGTCATACTAATATTGCATTGTCACATGATATACTTTTGTGGGCAAAGTTTCAGCTCAATCGAATACCGGAAAGTCGGTCAAATTTAATTTCCAAGATTTGGTTATATACAAGACTGACAAAGGTGAAACTTAATAAAATCTTCTAAAAAGACTTGATTACGGACAGACAGACAGACAGGACCACGAGACAGGTGAAACGAAATAAAAGTTTGTAATAAAAAAAAGAGATATACTGGTTCTCATCTAGGATGATATCTACAATGCTTAACGAGTGTATGGGCACAAAAAATATTTACCTGTTCACAAGAATGCTGGTACTGCTGAGTATCAGGATCACATTCAGGGACGTGCTGCGTGGAACAGGTGCCGAGGTGGGCGTTGCAGGTCGTGTCACCAGTGCATTCTTGTAAGGGGATCTGAAACGAAATCGCAAGGTCATCAAAGTTTTGCCGAGATATGAGGATGTTTTTGCGAGTTTACAGTTCGGAGTAATCTACCAGACAATTCAAATGAAATATAAATTGTGGGTTGTTATGTGTATTAGGCTATTTTACTGTGTATGTTTTTAGTAATATAATTTTATTAAAAACAACAAATATCAACGAAAAATATATTTTTTAAAACAGCCAGATAATTGGTTCATTAATGAAGCAGCAATTCGGTATTTTACTCGATTTTTTTTTCTTATTCATGTCAAAAAGTAACATCATACGAAACCGAAAACGTAAATAATAATTTTACTCCGCTCGAAAATAAGCAAGTTATAAGCTTTTCAAATCCGGTGGAAGGGGAAACTGTCAAATAACAGAAAAAGGATGCACATACACCCGCGTGACGTCACTGTCATGAGGTGTTTACGTACGAAAGAGATAGCGAGATGTCCCCACCACGCTCCCACTCTTATATTTAAAATGATAATTGCTGCCTCATGTAATAACCAATGTAATTTTTATTTTCGGAAAACGGCTTCTTGTTAGTGTTATTTGTTATTCGTATAAAATATTGTCCAAAAACAAACTAAGTCAAATAGCCTATTAGTGTTTCACATATAAAAGTGGGAGCGTGGTGGGGATCTTATAAGCAGTGACGTTCTTGACGTCACTGCTTATATCACTGCGTTGTACGTGGATCCTTTGATATACGTTGCTAATTTATGGCCAGATATAAAAAAATCTATTTTTATTTCGGTTTTTTTTTTACAATATATTGGTTTATTTGTCCTTAATCTCACCTGATGGTAAGCGACGATGAAGACTAGGATGAAGCATGCCTATCCAAAAGATACCCATTCAATCTACTTTTGAATGTCCCGGGACTGTACTTTTTTGGGAATATAGACGCAGGCAGTTCATTCCACATCTTAGCTACTCGAACCAAAAAGGAATTGTCGAAGCGTTTAGTTCGAGACTTAGGTATTTCAACGATAAAGGGGTGAAATGGCCTGTCCGCGCCTCGTAGTCCGATAAAGAAATGGTGAGTGAGAGGTTTCACGAGATCAAAAAGAGCCTTCGAACACTCTCCAAAATGTATCCTATAGAAAACCGATTATTATGTTGCATGAACGAACAATAAAATTATTGATTAATTTACCGAATTATAGCTATAGACAGGTCATCATGAAGAAGCTCGATAGGAGCTCAATAGCCCCATGGACGTACAGATGTTTTATTTGTAGCTAACCATATCTTATTATTGAATCTTATGACTGCCTCCGTGGTCCAGTGGTCAAGGCGTTCGCCTTGTGACCCGGAGGTCATGGGTTCGATTCCCACTGGGAAGCATACTTTGTGAAAAGTTGTTTCCAGTCTGGATAGGATATTGCAGGCTTGAATCACCTGATTATCCGAAAAGAAAGATGATTCCGTTTTCGGAAGGCACGTAAAACTGTGGGTCCCGAACGCCACCTAGCGTTTGATCATGAAACTATTCAAGGATTGGTTCCTGGACTGCCCTTTGGGTTGTGGAGGTCAGACGGCAGTCGCTCTGTGTAAAAACCAGCAACCTCGTCAAATCTCCTTGGTAAGATAGCGGACCCCGGGCTCTGAAGCGTTACTGCTGAGGAAGCAACCGGGAATACGCTCGGATGATGATGAACCATATCTTATTATTATACAATGACCTTTTTAATTAAGTACAAATATTTTAAACAGTGATTCTGTCCATCATTTTGAACAACTTTACCCAATAAATGTATATCGAATTATCGAAATACGCAAAAAAATTAGGTTTTCATAAAAATCTAAGTAGTTACGTGATATCGTTACTATGGAAAGTGAAAATATTTTTTCCGTATTTTGATATACATTTAACGAGAAAAGTTGTTCAAAGTGATGGACTGAATTGCCCTTTAAAATATTTGTACTTAATAAAAAAGGATTTTGTATATTTAAGAGCTGGGTTCTTGTTGGTGGAGTGATTTCCATGACTCTCTTCCTTCCGCTAAGTTCTAAATCTCCTTATGTAACTTAAACATGTATGTAGCTTACCCAAACCAAATTTAAATGTCAAAATGTAAATTTTTAAAAAGCGGAGGTATATAGGCAATATAGGCGAAAAAAAGGGAAAGATTTTCCTTGACGAAATAAAAGGTTATTTCATGAGTTTGACTATCTCGTCGACAGCTCAGTTGGGAGAGTGTATGCCTGAGATGGTCGATGTTCCCGATTCAAACCCAGCACTTGCCAATATATATATATATTTAATTTATTGTTTAATTTATTATTATTATTAAAAAGGGGTAAGATTTAATTAATTATTTAATACGAAAGTAATTTCGTTCCAATCGAGTGTTCCGCGACGCTCACGTTTTTGTTTTTGATTTTATCCACTGATACCAGGCATGTTTAACTTAGCTTAACTGTATCCATGTCTTAATGGAAGTTTTTAAAACCATACTTACGCTGTATTTCTATAATAAAAAGTTTTTTCTTAAATTACCTTTAACCAGCCCACAGGCAGAGGAATACAGGTGACAGCGTGCGAACAGTTTTGGCAGGTCATGCCCGCTTCCTGGCAGATTCCTTCCACGTCCAACGATCCTTCACCGAGCGACCTCCCGAGGGGAACACCAGCCATCCGGTTCCCGCTTATAACCCCTCCGAGATCGAAGGAGGTCGTTAGCTAAAATAAGTAAATCGGAGATTTTTAGGAGGTTGTTAGCTGAAAGAAGTAAATCAAAGAAAGCTGCCTATAAGAACTCGTCGTAGTATCCATTTGCTTTCTTTTCTTTTTAATGTCCTCAACAACCCTACCTTTCCCAACTACCTCTATGAAAAATTTAAATTTCGAGATATTAATCCCCGCCTGCGTTCAAGCAATAACCTTCTTTTAGATATTCCTAATCACTCCTCTCATACTTTTTCTAAATCTTTTGCTGTTATGGCTGCACAACTTTGGAACAGACTCCCTAAGGACATTAAAGAGTCTCGTACTCTGCATTCCTTCAAGAATAGGATTAAATTATTTTATGAAAGCTCCTGACTTGGATTGAATCAAATATGTATATTTTTATATATTATGTATGTATAACTGATATTGTAAGTATATATATATATATATTATGTATGTGTACATCTATATGTATTATGAAGTTATCTCCTCTTGTTGTAGGGTTGACTGGAAGAGATCTCTGACAGGGATAAGTCCGCCTTTGTACTATTGTGTTTTTTTTACTGTATTTTAATTGTGTCTTTTTATCTATACTATAATAAAAGAGTAAAAAAAATGTGACTGTACATTGAAAATTTTTCAAAAAAAAATATTTGGGGCGATGGAGATATAGTAATAGAGTAAGAAAATAAAAAAAAATGTCTGTCTGTTTGTCTGTTTGTCTGTTTGTCTGTTTGTTTGTACACGCTAATCTCCGGAAATACTGGACGGATTCGAATGAAACTTTTTATATAGCTGTGAAGCCTGGGCAACATATAGGCTATAATTGATTTTGGAAAATGGAACACATGATGCAGAACTATAATGGTCCAGCTAAACTATAAGAAATATTAAAATGCCGCCTTAGCAAAAGTTGTTAAGTCTGATGAGAACTTTTTGTTGAGTTATAATACAACTGGCCAAGCGCGAGTCGGACGCGCGCGAAGGGTTCCGTACCATAATCTATGAAAAATCACGTTTGTAGTATGGGAGCCCCCCGTAAATACTTATTTTATTCGATTTTTAGGGTTCCATAGGGTAGGGTAGAAACGGGACCCTATTACTTAGACCTTCCGACTGTTTGTCTGTCTGTTTGACAGACTGTATCTCATGAACCATTATAGCTAGACAGTTGAAATTTTTATAGATGATGTTTTTTTGTTGCCGCTGAACAAAAACATACTAAATCTATCTATCTATACTATAACAAAAGAGTAAAAAAAATGTGTCTGTACGTTAAAAATTTTTCCAAAAAAAAGTTGTTTCGTCCGAAGAAAAACTTATAAGTTCAGTATTTGCGGACCTTCAGAGCAAAACACACCAGAAAAATTCTTGGTTATGTGAACGCGCCATATTGACAACAAGAAATTAAAAATCAATTAATAAAGAACTTATGACGCAAATTATTGTTGATTTCTTGGATAGTTTTGTTGACGACACCACCAATTATCCAGTTGAGTTTCGTAATTCACTTGCAGCAAATGGACTCTCGGCTCACAAAATAAGTCTTAATGTCAAAGGGCCAATAATGCTGATGCGAAATATGACTCCGCCGAAACTGTGTAACGGAACCCAACTTAGTGTCTCAGCACTGTATGCCGAAGTTCAGCGGCTGAATTTCAGCCAATGCATGCCTGCAATGTTATTTGCATTACTAGCAACACATAATGCCGAACTTCCGATGCTTTTGCCTGAATCGGACCCGTACCCGCCGACGTCTCACCCGCCGCCACCGCCGCTTCCGCTCCCGCTCCCGCTCCCGCTCCCGCTCCCGCTCTCGCTCCCGCTCCTGCCGCCACTACCGCCATCGCTCCCGCCGCCGTCGCAGCCGCCGCTGCCGCCGCCGCCGCCGCTGCCGCCGCCACCACCACTGCCGCCGCCGCTGCCGCCGCCACCACCACTGCCGCCGCCGCTACCGCCGACGCCGCCGCCGCCGCCACTGCCACCGCCGCTTCCGCCGACGCCGCCGCGGCCGCTTCCGCCGCCGCCGCCGCCGCTGCCACCGCCGCCGAAGCCTTTGCCGCCGCCGCCACTGCCGACGCCTCCGCCGCCGCCGCCGCTGCCACTCCCGCTGCCGCTTCTGCTCCCGCTCGCGCTTACGCTCCCGTTTCTGCTTTCGCTCCCGTTCCCTCTTCCACTTCCATTCCCTCTTCCGCTCCCGTTTCCGTTCGCCGCAGACGCGCCAAAGACGGAAGATTAAATTCTCATATCGGCACATCACTACTGTCCGGCGTTTCCACCGAACCTCAACGGCTGAACTTCAGCTTATTTAGTGTATCATCCCCACCGAACTTTAAACACTGAACTTTAGCCGCTAAACTTCGGCATAGTCTGCTGAGACACTTAAAGTTTACTGTGAGTGGTACCAGTGAAACTGTATTTATTCCGCGTATGCCACTCATCCCTAACAATTTTCCTTTTGAAAATACACAGTTCCATGTGTTTACTTGCTTTGCTATGAAAATAAGTCACAGTTTTAGAGGCTTAAAGCTGCTGATGTCGATCTAAGGACTGGTTTTTCGCATGGCCAACTTAATGTGGCTTTCTCCAGGGTTAGTAATACTTCAGCTCTTTTCATATTGGCTCCCGAAGGAAAGAATTAAAATAATATTTACTTTTAACTCCTAACACTGTAACAAGTACTTTCTTATCTCTCTCTTTCTTTCTCTCTCTCTCTCTCTCTCTCATTAGTTTTTATTTATATTAATACGCCGGAGTCATAAAGTCCACGCGAACGAAGTCGCGGGCATCAGCTAGTGTACAATAAAGAATTTATCTATCTATCTATCTATCTATCAAAGGTTTGTAGGAGGTCGATAGCCAACAGAAGTAAATCGGAGATTTGTAGGAGGTCATTAGCTAAAAGAAGTGAATCGGAGATTTGTGGAAGGTCGGTAGCTGAAAGAAGTAAATTGGAAATTTGTTTACGACCAATTTTCAGATATGTCTACACTTTCATACTGGTATGGCTTTGGATGGAAGAAAAGGCTAAAATTGCTTTGAGACCCGAAATTAGGGTAAACTTCCAGTCACTGGACGCTTACCGTCATTGGACAGAACATAACAAAACTTAATATATATAGAAGGTACTGCAGCTGATAGCTTTTATACTCTGTAACTGCAGTCTTCCCGATTCGATAGCAACCTTAATAAATAAGGTTATATTTTGTTCTACTACCCAAGACTGGAAGTTTACCCTACTGTAAGTAATACTATCAGTGTTTTTCTGTGTTTTTATTTTCTTTTTTTATGTTATATGGCGGCAAACGAACAAGCGGGTCACCTGATGGTAAGTGATCACCGCTGCCCATGGACAACTGCAACACCAGGTGTGTAACAGAAGCGTTGCCGGTCTGTATTTCGGAGCAAGTAACAGTTTCTTCTCACTCTCTCATACGTAGGGTCGTAGCGACGTAAGCGCGTGGATGGCCGAACGCGAGGGAACCTTAACTTGACCGACCAGCATTAGGGTTTTCAAAAATATGAGACAACAGGCGGCAGCAACGTCAGGTCCAATAAGCTGTTGTTATTGCATACATGTGACTTTTTTATTAATAATTATTTTATGGCTTTGGATACTAGTCCTTTAGAGCCCATCTTTATTTTATCACTTCTTTATTCTTAACCCTAACCTTAACTATACAATCAAAGGTTGGTGTAGGTCTTTTAATTGCTCCAACGGAGGTTTTGGCGACAAATCTATATGAGTCCACTGGTTTTCATAGTCACGATTGAGTGGCGGACGGCGCCTACAGACGCCACCACAGTCCGCAAATAAATATCACTACAGCCGCACTATGAGAGTCCACTTTAACCATTTCAGATATCGTCCATTAGCATGAGCATTTATAACACTAAACTACACCGATTTCATATTATAAAGTCCATTAGAATCAATTTGCAAAACAATTTAAAGCAAACTCCAACTGAACCCCTTGACTTCCCGCCAAAAACCGCATACAGGTGACGGAGCAAAAGTACCTGTCAACTGATGGACCAATCAAAACAGTCGATTGGAACTGACGTCACTGTGCTGCCGCCTGGTTTCACGTATTTTTGAAAACCCTCATTAGGTACGTTTAAGGGCTTCCTGAATTTTTCTGGGTCTAGTGCTGCCCCCAATTAAATAAATCATTTGAAAGGAAACGGAGATATCGTTTAAAATTTTGTCTTGATCAGACCCTAGATAACCCTTTAAACTATTTTATGAACGACAGTTTAAAGTGAGAACATGAAGCTTTTCTACGTACAGTCAAGTACCAATATACCTGACCAGGCCCTCTACTTATATCTTCAACTTTCTCAAATAAAATGATATTAACATGAAAATTTATATTGAGACAGATTTTCATTAAGTCTTTCTGAATATAAATTTCCATGTTTATATCATTTTTAGTTTAAGAGAAAATTGAAGATATAAGTAGAGGGCCTGGTTAGGTATCTTGGTACTTGACTATACATGCGCGAAAAACTGCCACTTTTTGCTAATGTGCATAGAAAAACTCCAGCACGGGAGGGACCCCGAAAAATTCAGGTAGTTACGTTACGAATTCTAAAAGGGTGCGTAGTTTCGTACAAATTATACTGAACTGCTCGAGTTTATACGTTCCGTTTACGAATTGATTAGTCTGCTGTGACGTATTCTATAAAGAAAGAAAAGAAGACTTACAGAACAAGTAAACCCAAAAACACATAACAGCACAATTTGGGACCACATTTTCACGTATCTCCCAAACAATGACTGAATTCACAAACCGACATTTCGGGCCCCAGAACTTTAACCTGTCTATCTCATTTGATAAACACTTTGTAATTTATCACAGTGTTGGAGGTCAGTGCGTAAAAACAAACTTAATCGGGTTACTACTATTTACCAAGCGTGACTTTTTTTGAATTTACAGACTAAAAAGACGTGTCGAAAGTTGGACGGTAATGTGTGTCTGTCTGACTGTATGTGGCATTAGCGCTCGAACAGATGGATTGATTTCTTTACTGCTTTTTTTTTACGTGAAAGCGGTGGTTCTTAGTTTGATAAAAATAGGTTCAGTTGTTTAAAAGTTAGTAGGAGTTAACACTTGAAAGTCAGGGCGTTCTCTAAAAAATAATAGATAAATAAATATATAGGGACAAATAACACTGATTGAGCTAGCCCCAAGGTAAGTGCGAAAGTTTGTGTTATGGGATACTAACTCAACGATACAGTATTTTATAACAAATACATATGTAAATAAACATCCAAGATACAGAAGAAGAAGTGCTACGGATATCAAGTTATGTCGGTAGTTCTGTTACTCATCAATAGATGGCGTTTAGGCGTCGGAGGTTTTTTAATTTGCCTGGATAAAATACTTGCTCTGATATAAAGGTTCCACACACTATTACGTCTTTACCCGTAATGGGGCAGACATTTTGATCTTGCGGCTCTAAGCAGACAGAGCCCAGGGCCGCGAGACTCAAAGGCCACTTTTAGCATAATTTGGGGGGCTTTTAGAAAATAATTTTCCAAAACTAAAAACCGTCTTCACCCCCAAAACTACCCAACCGATTTTGAGACCACCTTTTAAACAAAAAAATAATTTTCCATATCGGACCAGGAGTTTTTGAATAATCGTTGGAGGCCGATTCGCACTTGGCCGTTTATTGAAACAGTGATGAGACACTTGACTCTTACAAGAATTTGCTATATAAAACCGAATATTTCAGAAACGGATCACAAAAAATCATGTTCTCAAGCCAACACTATTTTTGAAAGATATCCCACATGATGGTTTAGTCAAGAAAAAAATACTCTTACTTTATTCAATTTTTTTATTTTACTACATTTGTGACATGATTAATATACATACCAAATTACAGCTTTCTAGTACTTAAAGTTTCTGAGTAAAACCGCGGACAGACAGACAGACATGGCGAAACTATAAGGATTCCTTGTTTATTTCGTAATACTAAAAAACTGAATGACTGACTGACTGACATATCAACGCACAGCCAAAAAACCACTGGGCCTAAAGAAGACTTCTTTGGTATATAGGTTTCTTATGGGGTCTAAAGGTTTACTAAGAAAGGATTTTTCAAAAGTCACCCTCTAAGGAGAGTGAAACGGGGGTCCAAAGTTTGTATGGAAAAACAAGATAAGTTTGCCCATATTTTCGAAACTTCGTAGGAGTACTCCTGGCGGAAAATGAGTACGGGTTTCAGGATCTTTGGGGTGACCTACCTTAAGTGCGTAGCGGGCCACGCGCAGTGAAGGGTTCTGTAGTTGCGAATGCCCACTTTGAGTTCACACCACTAAAAACTAACGAATTTTCTTTTGATTTTGTAAGAACTTTTCAGTTTCCGAATAGTAAGTTAGTCGTTTATAGTTTTTTTAATTTGTAAGCCCTCTTAGCTCTGATAGTTTTCTTAGAACCATTTCCACTTCTACGCGGACGAAGTCGCGGGTTACAGCTAGTAAATTAATATGCCAGAGTCATAAAGTCCACGAACAAGTCGCGGGCATCAGCTAGTATAGAATAGATAGGTATGTAAAGTACCTATAATATGAGCATCCTGCGGCATCGTTAGGTTATGGAGAGATCTCATTGTATTGCTTGGCAGGCGGCCAAACTGCATGCCAATCCTTTTAGTCTGTGATGAGCTTAGCCAAACATACGCTTTCCCATCGTTATCTCTAACGTGGCAGATGAGAATCAAAATATTGATGGGTACGCCTATACAGCCTGACTTTATCAGCCAAATTTTTTGAGCAAGATCAGTCCATGACACTGAGCCACTTTCTATAAGTTACACTTTTTGAGCGCGGTGACCGATAAGGAAACATTTTTTTTTCTTTTATAGAATAAATGAGAAGTTAATATCGTTTAAAATATTTTTATTTTACAATACATGTAGGTTATTCAGGAATTTTTATTATGAGCAGTTAGCAGCTAGTCTACACGCATATGTCTAGTCACACGCACACAAACACCGTGCCGACGTCTGCCGAACTGAAACGACGTTAGACGATGAAGGTCGCCGGTTGCCGAGGAACGTTTAGGCAGAGTGGGGGGTGTTGGGTTTAATTTTAGTTACGGAATTTCTTGATTCGGTCGCCGCGCTCAAAGCCCGCGATAAAAACAATGCAATAGCTTAAAAACAAGTTATTAAAATTGATATACATAGTAGATTGTGCTACAAGGTGATAAGGAAATATTTTGAAGGTGAGGGCGCTTCTTTGAATCCAGATCGAAACGAAGGATTCTGTAGTTGAAGCGAGGGATTCATGTATTTCGCCCGAGATATAAATATTACCTTACCTACTTTATATAAAACAAAAGATAAAGAAAAGTAGAACACCTGCAATACCTTATCAAACTTTAACCGACAATTTAATACTACCTTTATTTTTGGTGTCGTTTTCATACAATAACTACTAAATCCCTTTTCGAAGACCACCGACTTACGATAAAATGTTCACGCATAACTTTGTTTGCGTGGTCCTTCATATCTCTTTATTTGCATAAGTAAATAAACTTGATACCTATTCACTATCGGCTTAAACTTACGAAAAAGTATTCACATTTTCACAAATAATTACATGTCAATACAAATAACCTAAAACTTCTGTAATTACATGAATCAAAGAGATAAAATGCGCTTTTTAATTATACTTATTTCTTTTTCCGAAGCAAAGAACATAAAAATGTTTACCTACATTCATCCATGTTGACGACGATATGTATTCCAAATTCAAAAAATCAGTTTATATAGTATTCAGATTCTCGCCCTTTCCATTGATCGGCTTTTAAGATCTGCGAGGGACGGAAACAGCCGGTCCATTGCATTTTATTTATTACCTCTCAGACTAGAACGGAAGATCAGTACTATACTTTACTATTACTTACTTATTATTCTTACTTTCATTTCTAATGTGTCAGAGATAATTAAAACATAAGTTATTTGAAAAAAATAAAAAAGAATTGTACAACCTTTTATCGTGAGGGCGAAGTACTTATTGCACAAAAAAAAATTTGGGGTTGAGACGTTTAATTACTAAGTTCCATCAACGACGTTTAGGGTCTCAGTACCTCCGTTTTCTATCTCCGTGATCGGGCTTTAGACATCGTCTATCATAAAGTGCTCGTCAATACAATTCAAACGGGTCCTTCTTGATGAGGTTATTTTTTTTTATAACTGAGATCTGTCAAATATCCCCCGGCTCCACCATCAAAACAGCTCATGACATAAGTATGCAAATTTCAGCTCAATCGGTTGAGGATAACTGGTTGAAAATTGAGTAAGAAAGAAAGAAAAAAATGTTTATTTGGTGCAAGTACATAAGACACATCAATACAAAAAAAAAATTGGCAGTGTACCAAAAAGGTCTCCGCTCAGCATATGTCGTAGCGTCAACTACGACGCTGGTCTTCGTTTTAAGACTTAAGATTTGAGTTGCAAGATTTGACCTAAAAAACATACAAGTTACATTGCAAGTTAAATACTAAACATATTTAAAAATAAATCTTGAAATAAAACAACGCTGATTCTTGATAGAATTCATTCGGAGACCTTTAAGCTTCGACTCCTATATCAATTGTTTAAGCAAAGTGGCTGAAGATTAGTACATAGGTACCATTCGTATTTTCGGTAGATATAAGATTTTACTGTGCTAGTGTTTACATACTTATTTAATCCCTTATAGGGCAAAACTTCACCACCACACCACCCGCCTGCAATTAAAATTTCATCCACACCACTTGGATAGTTGGCAATCAACCACCGTACGTTATAACTCTTCAAGCACCAATTGGCCCGATCGGGTCAAAAGAACAATTGAATTCAATTGTGTCTGCGATTTATGTGCTTGAAGGATTTAAAATTTTAACCACGTTCTACCGAACTTTGGAATCAACTTCCTGCAGCATTGTTCCCGATACGACATTGAAACCTTCAAAAAACGGGTTTATACCTCCCTGAAAGGCCGGCAACGCTTCTGTTACACCCCTGGTGTTGCAGTTTTCCATGGGCAGCGGCGATCACTTACCATCAGGAGACCCGCTTGTTCGTTCGCCGTCCTATACATAAATTAAGGCAAACACCTAAGATTCTGTATATTTATCTAACCTATGTGTATAGTCCCACAGCTAGGCAAAGGCCCTTCTCATTTCCATCTCTCCCAAAATTATTCTATTAAATGTAAATTTTGACGAATTAAAGTCTTTCCTAAAGCCTCTTAAAAAGTAATGTAATTTGTTTAATCTTAATGAACCGCCGGATGCCTCGAGAGGCGGAATGAACTCAAGTTGCATCTAATTGTGCGACAGGCGTTACATTTCCAGGGGACCGACACGTAAAATAAAAAGAATAAAAAGCTGGAGACAACAGAATAGGACCACTCCTTTTTAATTTTATAAGAAGCGACTTTGTAAAGTCAAAGTCAAAGTCAAAAAATGTTATTCAACGTAGGATAAATTTATCTCTCATTGAAGGTCATTTTCTAAATATTATTTTAGTGCCAAAGCTAAAAACTACTAGCGTTTCGGAACGACCACTGCTGGGAAGATTACGCCAAAAGAAACCCAGTTCAGTATTGGTCCCTACCCAGCCTGATGGGCTATGTTTCAGTTACAATACAGATGTACACTTTAGCTAGGTATACATTATATTATACATTATAATAAAAAATAATTAGTAATGCAGCAGTAGACGACGTATCGATTTATTTGTGATGATTTTTTCTTGCGCATAGGTAGAAATTATCATCATTAATGCTTAGAATGCGGGGGAGAAGAAATAAAGTCCTGTATATGATAACGGACAGGATGGATGCAGCCATCTTCAGGAGGTTCACTGAATTGCATGTTTCATATGACAATCAGTGAAACTTTGGTTGATGGAATGTTACTTTCTCCCCTTTTCATTTCTTTACATCGCACAAACTTTATGGCTAACTCTTTTACCCTACAAGCTTCATTATGTCATATGTGTATTTTTTTTTATGTCAACGGGTAAAGCATTCCAGAGCCCAAGCGAGCCAAGGCTCTGGAATGCTTTACCCGTTGACATCAAAGAAATTACACAGAGCGACTGCCGTCTGACCTCCACAACCCAAAGGGCAAACCAGGAACCAATCCTTGGATAGTTTGATGATCAAACGCTAGGTGGCGTTCGGGACCCACAGTTTTACGTGCCTTCCGAAACAAGGAATCATCTTTATTTCCGGATAATCAGGTGATTCAAGCCTGCAATATCCTATCCAGACTGGAAACAACTTTTCACAAAGTATGCTTCCCAGTGGGAATCGAACCCATGACCTCCGGGTCACAAGGCGAACGCCTTGACCACGGGACCACGGAGGCAGTCCAGTTTGGTTGACTGGCAAATAAGCTTTATGTCCGCCATTACACATGTATTTGTTTATGAAGTTAAATAAGTAAAAAAATTAAAATAAATACATGCCTCTGCTGCTGCATCTGTTGTAACAGGAGCATGCATCAGCTATTGGTTGAGAGAGCTCTGTCACAGAATAAGTACTCTCACGTACAGAAGTCTTATTCAGAGAAATGTCTACTTCGTTGTTAGCGCTATGGTTTAATTTAGCTCGCGTTAGAAATTTCGCTTCTTCGTGTAGATACCTAGACAAACATTGCAAGCCAATTTCATTCTTATAACTCTGGATAAACGATGTATCTGAATTTTCTCCTTCAAAGTGGTGGCCGCGCGTATAATAACAATGCAGGTATATTTTCGATACCTAAACCGGGAGTGACACCATCTTTGTTTTTGCTCCGTGGACACAGGCCTGGCGCTGTGGACTGTTGGTGGCAGGTATGCTGGGACTAACAGTAGAACTAACTGGTGGCGGAAACACACAAAGCAGTTCAGGTAGTAAAAAAAAATGACTTTCGCAAAGTAACACCTAAATTCATGAACGATTCTTCTGTACTCTGTTAATTTATATCGCCCAGTCGTCACGTTTCATTTAATTTGACTCCTTTATTAATTTACATTTATTCTTATTTTCTGTGAGGTTTCGCCAGATTTTCCAAGTCGGAGGGATTTTTTGCTGGATTTAATGAGTTGATAAGATAAGATAAAATTTCTTTAGCGTACCAACTATGACAGTTATCAAAATTACATTATAACCTAGTAGGTACAAAGGCGGGCTTATCACAAAAGCGATTTATTCCAGCCAACCTTTGGGTTTATAATATTTAACCTGAAATTTAGCAATATTGGTTGTATTGATGTATTTGTTATATTGACAAGCTGCGATAGGCCTATGTCTAGCAGTGGATGTTATACAACTGAAATGATAATAATGATTTTTGAAAGGCTGAGTTTGTCTTCGAGTAAGGTGTACAAAATGTAACAAAAACCCTGTCCGATCCGACGAGCAACTCAGACCGTCAATATGAGCAACTTTTCTTATGGGACGAATGCTTGAAACTCAAAAGAAAAAAATCGACATTTTCATACAAATTACGGGGCCGGCTAGACACTTTTGTATGAAAATGTCGATTATTTTTTCATTATATTATTTTTTTCAAGCATTGGTCCGATAGGAAAAGTTGTTAAAATTTAATCACTTTGAAAGTGTCTCTCGCGCAAACTATTCAGTTTAAAAAAAATATATTTTGGAAACCTCAATATCATTTTTGAAGACCTATCCATAGGACACGAAAGGGTCTAATGAAAAAAAAATTGAGTTTTAGTTCTAAGTATGGGGAACCCCCAAAATATGTTGTTTTTTTCTATTTTTGTCAGAAAATCTTAATGCGGTTCCCAAAATACATTTACTTACCAAGTTTGAATAGTATAGTTCTTAAAATTTCGGAAAAAAATGGCTATGACATACGGACAGATAGACAGACATGACGAAACCATCAGGATTCCATTTTTTGCCATTTGGCTACGGAACCCTAAAAATTGAATACTAATCGATAAAAAAATATGATCATCCACTTGAAACTATATATTTTATGCAGTGCAAAATAATTACTCCAAAACTACAGAAAAACAGTGCCCTGAAGCTGTTAGTTTAACTAATAGCAGTGGGAGTATTATTCCCACTACAACCACAAGCAGATTCAGCCAGATTTTTTGCGCCATTTTGTGCCATTTCGGGCCATTATCTTAAATTGGGGTGGATGTATGGAGCTAGAATATTGTTGTAATAGAGGAAAAAATTAATTGCTAACGCTGTCGCAAGCTGTAAGTAAGGGGGATACACGATTTTTCAAGCTCCAGTGCTGCCCCCGTTTGAAATAAATTATTTAAGAGGAAACGGAGATATCATTTAAAATTTTGTCTTGAGTAAGCCCTAGATAACCCATCAAATTATTTTATGAACTCTGAGCGAGAACATGAAAATTTTGTTCATTTCATGCAACTTCTTATTTAAATAGATAATTCTAACTCGTACATGTTTAATAAATAATACTTTTACTCAAATATAACTTTTATTTTCTCTGTAATAAAAGAAAACTTTAAATTCCCCATTTTATACGTGGCAGAACAGGCGCAAATCCTATGCGCGGAAAATAAAAAAAATAATCTCATCCCTTTAGTCTGTGGCCGATCGCAATGCGCGCGCACAGGAAAACTAATTAATTTTTCTCGCCATAGCGAAAAATTTTTCACAACTCGTTTTCACTATTGAAATTATAGTTATTTATTAATTAAAATGTCTACAAGTACTAGTTACGAAGAAAATGATTTATGTTGTACACCGCCCGATATAAGATGTGAAGCCCTTAACGTTATGGAAAGTTTACTACCTGAAAACTCCAAGGAAAAATATCTATTAGCGTACCAAAATTTCATAAAATGGCAAAACAGCAAGAATACGCAGTCTGTTTTAGAAAATGTGTTCATGGCGTACTTTAAAGAATTATCTTCTAAGTACAAACCTAGCTACAGTCCGAACAAAGAATGGAGTGGACTTGAAACATACTCTAATTTGTCAGCTTATCTAAAGAGACTATCCGATGGATTTAGAAGCAAGAAATCAAAGGTTTTATCGTCTGACGATATTGAAAAATGTATAAAAGATGCTCCAGATAACCAATATCTGGCTACTAAGGTAAGTTAAATTAATTTTAAATATCTACGCGACTTCAGCCTGTGTTGTGTGTTGAACTTAATTATTGTTTCTTTTTTTCACGTTGCTTTAATATTTGGTGTAACTGGTGTCTGTAGGATACATGAATTAACAAATATAACCGTAAAAAACATAGAGAACCATGACCGGATGCTTTTAGTGAAGATACCTATCACGAAAAATAAAATTCCGAGGTCATTCACCATACACGGTCCATTCTATGAAATTGTTAAGAAATATGAAAGTTTGCGGTCACCAAAAGCAAAAACTGACCATTTCTTTCTAAATTACCAGAATGGTAAATGTACCTGTCAGCCTATAGGTATTCACAAATTTGGTTATATGCCTAAAGAAATCGCAAAGTTTTTAGGTTAAGCAGATGCTGAGAGTTACACTGGATATAGTTTCAGAAGAACTTCAGCTACATTGCTGGCTAATTCAGGAGCTGATATAATGACTTTGAAGCATCATGGTGGGTGGCGATCTAGCAATGTAGCAGAATCATACGTTCTACGTATGATTCTGCCGTACAAAACAAGAAGGAAATTTGTGCAAAAATCACACAGAATTAAACTTGATTCTGAGGCGCTTCCTACTGACGAAACACCAAGTACATCCAATGATGGATTTCACCTATCTACACGAATAATAAGCTATCTCAAATTACAATAGAACATGAAAGTATTTCAATAAATAATCTATCTGATGACGTGATGAGACTGCTATGCCATCAAAAACAGTTAATTATAATTTAACTAACTGCACATTTACTAATTGTTTCTCTAAATAAACTTTTTATCTAATAAATAAAATGAGTTTTTATTGTCATTTTATTCACAAGTGTGTTGAAAAACGTCGTATGACACACGTGTGTATTGATGATTACCGTCCTTGGCTCTCTTAAGGCGCCACGGCGGTAATCACCAATGTTACACACTAGTACCATAATGTACTATTATTTCAGAAAAAAATAGGATATTATCATTTAATGACTTTTATTTATCAAAATGCTACTTCTGTTATTTTTTTTATACAATATATACAAGACTTCTTCTATAAGGCGAATACATCTATGGTCTCAACCATTCAGTACCGTTCCCAGGAGAAACAGTTTAGAGCTAGAACCTAGATGTTTTTAAGTCCAGACTAAAAAATGTTTAGAGATATCTATCTACTGGCATTTATTTTTAATGCATCATGAATTTTCCAAAGCCTTTTTAAGGCGATAGTGTTTTGTTTTAAACCGACTTTCAAAAAAGGAGGTTATCGATCGCGATCTTTTTTTTTATGTATGTTCACCGATTACTTATTTAAAAAAAGTCTGGATCGTTTTATTTTTTTTTTGTTTGAAAAGGTATTCTTTTCAGGTGGTCCTATAGAAAATTTATCAAAATCGGTTGTGTAGTTTGGGCGTAAAGTCAGTTTTTAGTTTTGAAAAATTTGTTGTGAAATTTAATTTAGGGGACATTTTCGTGACTTTAGAGGCGGTTCCCCGAAATTATTTTTTTACTATTAATTTGATTTTTATTCGCTTTATTTAATAAAATCCTTACTGACCACAATAAACAAATGTGAAAGAATTTATTAAATATCTTAATCAACGCCGAACATGTGGTACTTTATAGTTTAAATAAAAAGAGAAGTCTGACATGGATTGGTGACGTCAAAGTCCACATCATTTATACATTTGCCATAGAAAATAGCGTTTTTGCGAATGAGATAGATATATTTTTGTAAAATCGTTATATCTAGTTCGTTTTTCAACCATTTTTTATTCTGTTTTCACTGTTAGTACTTTGCTTTTGAATATTTACGGCTCAACTGGTTAGATAACACACATTTTTTCATGCATACTCCCTTTGGCATAAAACATAGCTTAATAATATAGGTTATAATGTACCTCCAACATAATTTATATGTGCAAAATTGGCAAAACATGGTGGTAAGTACTAGATAAAAATAGGTTCATTTCCCGCGGTGGGCTTCATATGGCTGATACTAAAGGAAACAATTGAAGAACTAGATAAAAATTAAATAAATTGGACTGCCTTTTTTCACTCAGATGTTACATACAATCCATGAGGCTAAATGAAGTTGTAAAACAAAACATTGCTTTTTCTCACCTTTAAGTTGATAAAAATATCCGCAAATAATTTTTAAACACTGAAAACTGATTTTGATTTAATTTGTATAGAACCCCCAGACAAGGGCATATGTGACTAGTGGTCCTATATACATTTTCAAACCAAAAAAAGTTTTTTTTTTTAAATATTTGTCCAGGCTCTTCGAGTCGTCGGTATCGGGGAACATACATAAAAAAAAAAGATTACGACGCAGTGAATTTCTTTTTTATTATTTCAATTATACGGGGTTATTTTTAATTAACTAGCATCCCTTTAGGTGTAAGTTCATACTGAAGCACTTTCCATAAAATAAATTATCGAAAAACGAAAAATAAAATTCGACTTCCCATACATATCAGCGCTCAGACAAATGAATTTTGTACGGGACGTCGAATTTTTTTTCGTTTTTCGATAATTTATTTTATTGAAAGTGCTTCAGTATCATGGACTGATCTTAATTAAAAATAACCCTGTATGTATAGAAGTTCAATTTTGCAAACCCATTGTTATCAATTGTTCTCTCGGTCGGATTCGACCGTCTGGAAGCTGACTGGTTAACACCAAACTACACAAAAGGCTTATTATAGGACCGATGACTATCTTAAAGAAAACAAAGACTGGCTTGAACTTGGCGCGGGTCCCTCTTAAAGGTTTGTATACTCGCAAATGTCATAATTTGGTATATATTGCGGCATGTAAGTTTAGCGCTGAGCGACATGTAGAGGGCATACGGTACTAATTTTTGACTTCTGCGCAAGCAAGGTCAGCGCTAGAGTTTAGTGCCGTTACCTGTACATTAGGTACATACTGAATCTACAACTTGATTTGACATTCTTTTAAAATTTCGACATTTAAAAAAATTAATTTAAATTATGACGTAACAGACAATGTATTCTCTGTCCACGTATCAACTATAAATATTAATTTCATTGTGAGTTGACGTCTTTGGGAAAATGCTGCAGTGCAGTTTGTTACCGCTTCTTCTGCACTAGCGCTTTGGAGGCGGCAGTAAACTTAGCTCTAAGTAACTTTTCGACGTCAACAATTGTGCAACAAAATAAATTGACGATTATTAAGATATTTTATAAATATCTTTGAATTGAAATGAACCGATTTCGATAAAATTTATATGGAGCTTCCATTTCCAACGAAAAAATAAAATTCCAAATCATTCCAGGCGTTTTTGAGTAATCAGGGAACATAAAAAAAAAACATATGAAAATATTAGGATTAAAAACTTCCTCCTTTTTGAACTCGGTTAAAAAAAACTTTAGTTACATGAGGTTTTGACGACCTTCGTGGCGTAGTGGTCACCATGCTAGTCCGCCACCCAGAGGTTCCGGGTTTGATCCCTGGTTGGAAAATGGCCTTTTTCAAATTGTCCTGGGTCTTGGATGTTTATCTTTATATGTATTTGTTATAAAATATAGTATCGTTGAGTTAGTATCCCATAATACAAGTCTCGAACTAACTTTGGGGCTAGCTCAGTCAGTGTTATTTGTTCTTATATATTTGTTTATTTATTTACATACACAAAAAAACGAAGCACAATTTTATAGCTAAGTTACTTTTAGATTATTACATACTCGTTTACTTCTGTATGCTTTTCTATAGGAATGTAAATAAAACAGAAACGATTCAGTAATAGACCATTTGGATGCGGAACCCAAAGAGGTCCATAAATTCAGTCTGGACAACGCCTGGCAAAATAATAAAAGCAATGAGGAAAAACAGCTTCCTTGCCGCGGAAATGTCGCACATGTTTTTCTGAGCTGATGAAAAATGTTAACGAAATAACGTGTTGTTTTTGGGTGAACTAAGTCTTGTGGACTCTGTGAGACGGAGTTCTAGCGACTATATAAATATGATTGTGTATTTAAGCGTAAATAAACAAAAAAAGAAAAAAAAACCCGAGACAAAATATGTGACAGTGTTGTTAACCATATATTTAAATCGTTTAGAGTAGATATAGATACTCATATCATACTGTAATTGAACAAAGTAAAATTAAAATTTATTGTTACTTATTTCAACATTTGTTAT
This sequence comes from Acrobasis suavella, assembly GCA_943193695.1. Classification (NCBI taxonomy): domain Eukaryota; kingdom Metazoa; phylum Arthropoda; class Insecta; order Lepidoptera; family Pyralidae; genus Acrobasis; species Acrobasis suavella. Next base: position 1,981,953 of record OW971939.1, read on the forward strand.
ACCTGAAGAGGTCAATAAGAAGGGCTGCATTAATTTTTAAGACCATATTGTAACAAACACTTATAAAGCAGATAAAGAATTGAATTGAATAAAGAACAAAGAAACAAGACGAAAGTAAATAAATAAATATATAAGGACAAATAACACTGATTGAGCTAGCCCCAAAGTAAGTTCGAAACTTGTGTTATGGGATACTTACTCAACGATACTATATTTTATAACCAATACATATATAGATAAACACCCAAGACCCAGGGTAATTTGAAAAAGGCCATTTTTCCAACTTGCCCTGACCGGGGATCAAACCCGGGACCTCTGGGTGGCGGACTAGCATGGTGACCACTACGGAGGTCGTCAAAAGTGTTTAATCAATGTGTGTTGCCAGTGATGACTTATGGCTCCGAAACTTGGTCCTTTACTATGGGTCTCATAAGAAGGCTCAAGGTTGCTCAGCGCGCTGTGGAGAGGGTTATGCTCGGCGTTTCCCTGCGTGATCGAATCAGAAATAAGGAAATTCGTAGGAGAACAAAAGTCACTGACATAACCCAGCAGATTAGTTCGTTAAAGTGGCAGTGGGCGGGACACATAGCGCGTAAACGATGGCCGATGGGGCAAAAAGGTTCTCGAATGGCGACCACGTATGTACTGGCAAGCGAAGCGTAGGACACCCACCTCAAGGTGGTCAGACGACCTGACCAAAGTCGCTGGAAAGCGCTGGATGCAGGCCGCCCTAGATCGGTCGTTTTGGAAATCCTTGGGAAAGGCCTATGTCCAGTAGTGGACGTTATGCGGCTGAAATGATGATGATAACCAAAGAAACAATAATTTCTATCAATAAACTAAAAAGCAACTTCACCCCCAAACAACACAACCGATTTAGATCCCACCAAGTACATAAATGTGAAAATGGGAGCCAAGTTCAAAATCCGACAAAAGAACTGAGATCTAATCTAAATGGCCGCCAAGTTCTTTAGAGAATCCTAACATTTGACTTGGCTAGTTTTAGCAAGCCTACTTCATAAAAATAATCTTAATAAAGATACCTTAAGTTGTAGGTATAAATGAATAAAAACGGGACCCTATTTTTAAGACTCCGCGTTCCGTCTGTCTGCCTTCTACCAGGCTGTATCTAGTGAACCGTGATAGCTAGACAGTTGAAATTTTCACAGATGATGTATTTCTATTGCCGCTATAACAACAAAAATTAAAAACAGAATAAATAAAATATTTTAGAAGGGCTCCCATACAACAAACACGTTTTTTTTTTTTTGTTAGAATATGGTACGAAACTCTTTGTGCGCGCGTCCGACTTTCAATATATTATATTTTATTGCACTGGCAATGTGCTTTTAGTAATAAGACCGTCTTGTACATTTAAAAGTCTTTTGTGTGTGATTTTTTAAATTACTGTTCTTTTTTTGGTGTCCATAACACAATGTGCAGGAAAGGGATGCCTACAACTTGAGGTATCCACATTTTCATGAGATTTTTACGCATTTAAACACAAACATTATGAAAATATAAACTTTCATTTTAAATTTTTCTTTTTTTTTTAGATTATTACTAAATAGGTTAGATTATATTTAATTTCTTTGACAATAAGATATTATGTCACCACTGTATTTCCGCGTGTGTCATAAGTCATAATATACAAGTTGATTTGCCAGGCAAATTAAAAAAGCTCCAATTTTCAATAGTTTTTGTATGTAAACGCCATCTAGTGATGGGTAGAGGAACTAAATAGTAGAATTCTAATCCGTGGCGCCTTGTGTTAATCCCTAATAACTTTTAAACGGCCGAATCGATTTTCATCAAACATAGCTAAGAACCAAAGCAAGGAAACGTGCATTCAAGTAAAAAAAAAAACCACATCGAAATTGACAGACTCACAGACAGACATAAGCGTCACACTTATAACACCCCTCTTTTTGACGAGGGTTAAAAAGGCAAATAAGACTGGTCTACATAATAAATAAATAAATATATAGGAACACATCATACAGATTGAGCAAGCCCCAAAAGTAAGCTTAAGCTTGTGTTATGGGATACGAACCCAACGATACTATATTTTATGATAAATACATATATAGATAAACACCCAAGATTCAGGACAATTAGAAAAAGGCCATTTTCCAACTTGCCCTGGCTCGAACACAGAACCTCCGGATTGGCGGTCTAGCATGTTGACCATTACGCCACGGAGGTCGTCATAGATAACAGAGAACTTGCAGCAACGATCTGTGTTTATACTTTTGTAATTTTTGCAGTACATCATTCTATATCTACACGTTTCTCTAATGTGTACCTAATCTGGTCTACATATGTATACGTTTTCGCTTTTCTGAAACACCCTGTAAGAACCCTGTAGCACACGGGTTATTTTCTCAAAACGTATTACCCAAAACATACCTCCCCTAATGTGTCACACTCAGTAGGGGGTGGCATGAATTACTTAGCCATATTTTCGGCTTATTTCTCGCGATCATATGACAACGGAAGAAACAGCCGTCGAATGTAACGAGAAACGCCGTGATCGATGGTGTCTGTAGTGTTTGTTATAAGCGGTAGCGTTTTTCATATTAGTGAAAAAAAAAAATTTTTTTCTCTATATTATAGAGAACTATATAGTCCATTTGGCTAGGTATTTTAATAAATGTAAACAATCTGGACATGGCTTCTTATTTAAATACATACTTTAAAAATCAATCTCTTTACACATTACAAATAAAATATTTTTATTTATAAATAAATAGAATTGTTATTTGCAAAGGTATTGATTGTCAAAGTGTAAATTTTGATAAAAAAGACATGTAAAGATTGTTTACCTTTATTTAAATACCTAAACAAATGGATTATAGCTGTGTCTCGAAATTCCTACAGGAAATTTTGGGGATGAATTCCATGATATGTCCTTCACTGCGTCTCAACCTATATTCATTCCAAATTTAATTTAAATAAATTCAGTGGTTGAAGCGTGAAGTGTTAATAACAAATTAACAAACAAAAAAATATTCAAACTCACTTTCGCATTTATAATATTAGTTAGGAAGTTAGGATTAGGATAGGATATCCTCTTCTTTTCATTTATTTTATTTAATATTTATTGTTCATAAAATACAAATTGTACAGACAATAGGCGAACTTAACGCTAAAAGCGTTGTCTACCAGCCAACCTTTGGGTTTTACAGATAGTCTAAATGTGGGTTGCAAGACAAAGTAAAGCACTTAAATAATTGGCCAAGTGCGTGTCGGGCCACACGCAGTGTAGGGTTCCGTAGTTACGAATGCCCACTTTGAGTTAATGCCACTAAAAACGTCTAAAAACTAATTTTCTATTCAATTTGTGTGAAATTTTCATATTGCGAGTACATTTTATAAGTTAATCGCCTATAACTTTTGAAATTGTTAACCCTACATAGCTATGATAGTTTTCCTTTAAATTTCGTTATATATACTATAGCTGTGAATTTTTTCACGTGTTTATATATAACCGCTTAGCAGATAGAGGGGGGACACTTCACTCAAACAAAAATTTTCACTTTAAAACCAAATATTTCAGAAACGGATCTCTAAATCGAAAAACCGTGTTAACAAACTCATAATATTTTTGAAAGACCTATTCAACGATACCCTATACGACTGGTTAGTCGAGGAAAAAAAATTGCCTTTTCAATTTACTTGCATGGTAGCTATCCCAAAAAAAATTTTTATCAATATTTTATTTTACCATTTTTTGCGCCTAATTAATATACATATCCATGCCAAATCACAGAGTTGTAGTACTAATAGTCGCTGAGTAAAACCGCGGACGGACAGGCAGACAGACATGGCGAAACTACAAGGCTTCCTTGTTTACTACGGAACCCTAAAAAAACGATTTAAATAAATAAGTATATCCTCCTCCTCTTCCACCTTCTCGCCCACCCTTACGCTTAGTGGCCTTTGGATCTTGCGCCTCTGGGCTTGGTCTGTCCCATTCGAAAAAAAGATGTGACAGTATGCATGTAGAAAATATCGTTTTTGCTTAATCGTTTTATTTGATGTTCTTCTCTATCTTCTTTATTTTAGTTCCAAATTGATTGTAACACGGTTGTGCGACAAAACTGCCGTGCTACTATGACGTCATGTTGCATTCTCAGCTGTGCTGCTTTGGAGCTCGGGTGCGTTTTGAAAGAAAGAAAATTCGTAACAGCTCATGTGTCTTAATTTCGCCAAAAAGATACGCCTAGCCATAGACCTAGAATTTGTTTTTTCTTTAGATCTATGCGCCTAACTGCCTATGTAGAGCACTTATCTTAACGTTTTGCTAGATCAACCTTGACAAAAAAAGCACATCTCCCAAATTAACAAACAACTGAATTTATATAGTTTGTATTGAAAATAAAACTTTCCTTCTTATTATAAATATGTCGGAGAGTTCAAAGTAAAATTCCCTTTTTTATTATTTAACACGTGCAAAGAGAAAGTTGTTTACTATAAAATGCAACGGTTGGATTTTAAATGGCAACATTCGTTAGCAACAAGATATAAAACCGGTCGACCTAGCGACAGTTGGGGACAGTCTTGTTCGAGCGGCCGTACTGAGCACAACTCGTTTGTGTAGTTTGCTGTGGCTTGGCCATGACTCATTTAATTGTGATTATTGTAATAGATGTGGATTGGTGAACCGATTTATTACAATGACAGTTTGTTTAAAGCAAGACGGTAAGCCCAGGTGTATACACAGTAGTCAAGTCTGTGGGGCCAGGGAATCCAGACATGGTGGTTGCGATTCATGATTTAGTGCGGAGGCTGGGCACTGGATTTCCGTCACATTTTTATAATGCTCACGTAAGGTCTCTCATGTGGCGGCATCGGTAAGGTGACGAGACTGTAAGTAAGTTTTCATCCTGACGTTATAGTCTGTTCTCGTACTGTAAGTAACTAAGTGGGTAGTTCACGTCACTCGGGATGTCACATGCCGATCACGTCACGCCATGCTCTTCCCACCCACTTTTACTCGGCCTTCTGCGACAAATATATTAAAAATATTGTATGCAACGTTGTACAAGTACGTCAAAAAATGCTCGATGGCGTCTCCTTACGATGCTTGCTGAGGCTCGCATCGTAGCCTGTGCCACTCGCATTTTTTGAACCTTCTTCTTATACAACTGTTGCATAAAATACTTTATTACAGCATTGCTTCGTCGGGATACTAAAAAGGATTATGAAAAGAATACCATAATATATTACGGATATAAAATATAATATATTAGAATATATAAAGGTTTTTGCGCTGTCGGTTTAAGCTCAGAACGATGAGATTCATGGATGAGATCATCTTTCCGCTGTTTGTCTATGACTTGGCTCATACGTCAGAGGATACCGTTCACTCATTCGATCTGTCGATCCTTTTAACTTTTTCACGGCTTTTTCGGCCTGAAATATGGTGCGAGCAAATTTTTTGTGGCTCGCATATTTTGTGCACGGGTTGTGATGAACCATATGTGCTATATGGACTGGAGTATTAGAGGAAATATTTTTCGTAGACCTTCGTGATGCTCGCTTTTCCGTTATGTAAGTGTTGAAATTATTTGAAATGAAATTATTTGAAATAAAACAGCGATATCATTTAAAATTTTGTTTTTATCATGCCCTAGGTAACCCTTGAAACTATTTTATGAATATTGTTTACAGTCTAAAGCATAGACCAAGAATTTTTCTTACTGCGTAAGGTTTAAAGTGTCTCACTCTCCGCGAAGATTTTCTTCGATTAGCAAATAAACGGCCAACAAAGGGTTCCGAAAACTACTCACTAGATCTCGTTTAAACCAATTTTCGGTGGAAGTTTGCATGGTAATATAAACCATATATAGTTTTTTTCGTTTATTCATTCTTTTATTTTAGAAGTTTCAGTTCTAAGTATGGAGAACCCCCTAAATTTATTGTATTTTTTTTCTATATTTGTGTGAAAATCTTAATGCGGTTCACAGAATACATTTACTTACCAAGTTTCAACAGTATAGTTCTTATAGTTTCGGAAAAAAGTGGCTGTGACATACGGACGGACAGACAGACAGACATGACGAATCTATAAGAGTTGCGTTTTTTGCCATTTGTCTACGGAACCCTAAAACGGCCACTTTTGGCATTGACAAATAGGGAAAAGGCGAGAAAAGAAGAACAAGTAGTAATTAGCTATAGAGATTATTGGACCTTAAACAAATTAAACATGGTTACGGAACGAAACAATACGAGCGGAAGTATAGAACCAGTAATTGGCTCGTACGTTTATGTCAGTGAAGCACGAAACATTGTTCTACAAGCATTGAACTATGAGGGTAGAACTAACATATAGAGGTGAACGATTTATAATTGAATTAAAATAACAAAAATCAACATTAATGTAAGATTTACTTATGGCTACAGATAAAACCGTTGAAGTGGCTGATGCGGAGCGGGCCCGTAAACTGAAGCTACTAGGATCCCTACTGCGGCGCTGATGGAAACTAGGTTTGACTTAGAATGGACTGTATTTCTTGAATATAAATATGTAAATGTACAATTCATATCGCCCGTCAATAAACGCATACGAAGCTGTTCGCTCCAAAGACCAAAAAAAAATTTAGGTTCAGAAAGAGATAATCTGGCATAAAACCCATCTTGTGTCCCTTTCTCTGTTAAGGGAATTTACTGTTGCAAGAATGAGACTTCGTTAAACGTCAAAATTGAAAGCGTACACTGATTGTGAACCCGAGGGAGGTATGACATGAAAAATATCGGCATCGATACTTTTGAGAAATACAATCCTCGTGCACGGGTAATACGGTTAGCAAGTAGTCAGTAATAAAAAAACTTTTAAATTATAAACAAATTATTTTTCACTATCTAAATAATTAATTATAAATCAACGTTTGATCTTTACCCGATGCTTTTATAAAAGCATGAAGTTTTTTTAAATCGTTTATTAAATGATGGACTGTTTAGATATCAAACATAAAAAAACACAGCTACTAATAACATCTTCCTTTGTTTTGAAGTCGGTTGCTTAAAATAAAGTGAGCGGGGCAGGTCTATCATTTGTAAGTAAGTCTACGCAATAAATGCGTTTACCGCTATCAAAGCGGGAGAACACATACTGACTCACAGGGCTTTTACGGTTAAAAAAAAGCAACACAGGTCTTTAATTTGTAAATCTACACAATAAGAAGAAATGCTGACTAGAAGGCGTTTGATGCCATCGAAACTGAAGAACTTATATTGAATCGCAGGGCTTTTACGAAAAAAAAAACAAGTCATTATTAAAAACAAAAAACAAAAAAACTTGACTGCCTTTTTATATATATGCCCAGTGTCACTCTCAGAATTAAGACGAATCTATTGACACCTCTCAAGCTTAAATCCATCAAGCCGTTCAGGGTGCAGAGCGTGCCAAACAATTAAACATATCTACATACTCTCGAAAAACATAACCCAGTCAGGTAAAAAAACCACCTACGCAGAACAGGTTTATCATTTGTAAGTGATTTGTAGTGATCTACTGATTCGCAGAACTTTTACGGTTTAAAAAAAATATGCAGGACAGGTCTATCATTTGTAAGTCTACGCAATAAGTAGAAAAGCTAGCTAGAAGGCGTTTGCTGCCATCGAAGCGGGAGAAGTAATATTGACTCGCGTGGCTTTTGCAGTGACTATAACTAGTAATTACACATCTACGACAGAAGGTGTATAAGTTTATTCGGGTAATATCTATACTCGTATATATAAAAGAAGAAACTGAATGACTGACTGACTAGAACCGCTGGGTCTAAAGAATCCAATCGCATCAGCCATCAAACAGCTTAAAAACAACAAGGCGGTGGGTGAGGATGGAATTACAGCGGAGCTAATAATAAAGCAAGGAGCAAGGAGCTCTATGGGTGGTTCCAGGGCCTAATGTGGATCAACTCGCATCGGTTAACTGTCAACGTTTCTGTGACCGCTTTGGGGAAACCGTGGGTTATGCCTGTGCAATTGCAGACGAAGTCATGATGACAAAAAGCTATCGGAGATATATCCTGAGAGACGGTACGGTTGACTCTGTCGAGCATGTCAACGTCCCGGAGAGTCTATCAGGCATATAATCTCCGGTTGTTCTCATCTGAGTAGCAGTGAGTACTTGCACAGACATAACCTTGTAGCCAAAATTATTCACTGGCAGCTTGCTATTCGATACGGACTGGTACGGCTTGTTCTCGAAAATGGTCGTGCCACGCTCTATTGGGATCGATCTGTCATCAACTCGTCAAGGATAGGACTATTGTCGAGAAGGACAAGCTTAGTAGTACCTTGACTTGACCCTCGAGGTGACTGCTATGTGGGATGTGGATTCGATGATCACTGTCCCGAAGTCGTATCGGCGAACGTTCTTGTAGTGAAGAGTCTTGACCAACCTTAAGACTCTCTTGCTAGATAGTTAGATCAAGGGTCAGATACAGAAGGCAGTACTCTTGGACACGGCGCGCATTATCAGGAGTAGTCAAAGAACAAAATTAATGAAGTTAATAATAATAGTAACGATCCATCATGTGTCCCACTACTGGGTAAAGGGCTCCCTCCATTTCTTCAATTCAGTCCTGCTTTGAGCTATTTCCTTCTAAGTTTATAAACGGGACTTATCACAAACCTTTTTTGTTGGGTCTAACGTTTCAAATAGGAGTTACACGCTTCGTGGTCAAAGCCATACTGGCTGGAGTGCTGCGGTGAACGCAGATTTTTGACCCAAGAAAGAAGGTTTGTGCTAAGTCTCGCTTATATACATTAATAGTGTGTTCAAATCGATTTCAAAATAAGTTGTTTCTTTTCTCCAAGACAAGCATGAATAAATAAATAATTGAAATAAAAAAATTGACAGGAAGAGAATCCACCCATTTTAGCTTTTGGCTTGTACGTAAAATAAATATATAAAAAAGTAACCTTGAACCAAAGACACGTGATTAGTATTTAAAAGTGTGTATGAAATGCGTTTTCGTTGAAAATTAATAACACTGTAGGTACCCAGGTACTATAAATTCCATGTTTGGAATGGCGTCGACGGTACCACAAACCACGATGCATAGTTGCCAAGTTGTGGTGCCATGTGTAGCGGGGCTGGATGACGTACGGCTGCTGTGTGGGTGTAGTGCGACTGTGAGCGACATATTATTATCATGACCTTTGCCATGTATCGGAATGGGCAACATGTCACGGTCTTAAGGTAAATCCCACTAAGTGTCAGGCTATGGTGATCGGTACTAGTGTCTTGTGTAACCGGATTGATTTTAATGATCTTTCGCCTGTGACATTTGAGGGTTCTGTAATTGCCTTTACCAAAACAGCCAAAAACTTGGGAGTTATAATGGACTCTAACCTTAAATGGCCAGCCCACATTAACGAAGTCAGTCGTAAAATCCACTTTTCCTTCCACACTCTTAAATCGCTCCAAAACTTTTTGCCCTTTAAAACTAGGATTTCTTTTGCCCAATACCTTATTCAACCAATTTTGGACTACGCTGATACGTGCTTCTTGGATGCAACAGAAGATCTATTAGACAAACTGGAACGTTTGCAAAATCTGTGCATCCGTTTTATATTTGGATTCAGGAAGTTCGACCATGTTTCAGAACACCGTGCTCAGCTGAAATGGTTGCCTATACGGCTCCGTAGAGACATTCGCATTCTTTATCTACTTTTCAACGTGCTACACTATCCTATTTTCTCCTCCTATCTGCGAGAGCGTTTCTGCTTTTTATATCCTCCAAATTCTCCTTGCAGATCCCACCTAAGAACTGTCCTTAAATTCCTTCATCACAACACTGCTACCTTTTCCTACTCCTTCTCGGTACATGCAGTCAGACTATGGAACTTATTACCACCTGCTATACGTGACTCTAAAACGATTTCTGTATTTAAAAGACGAGTAAAAGATCAATATTTATTGGAATCATCTTAATTGTAACTTATAATGTTCATATTAAGTATATATTGTTTTTTCTTCTAAACAGACATATGTATGTATTTAAGTATATGTGTAATATATAATGTATGTAAATGTATGTTTATTTGTAGTTAGTGTAGTTTATGTCATTTTAATTTTCTTCCTCCTTTATTTTATGTAAAAACATGCCTGTATGCTTCTCTTACATAAACATCTCCTCTCACAGGCCAACTGGAAGAGATCTCTTTTGAGATAAGTAGTGTCTTTGTACAACTATTATTTGATGTTTTTTCTGTATACATTTTCCTTGTACATAAATTGGTAAATAAATAAATGCTCTCTGTATGTGAGACTCCGCCCTATTTTACTCCCGACTGCTGCATTGGTCACTGCGTCGCATTCAAGCAATATTTACCTATCGTATGACAATTATAATGTGCAGGAATGCCCCAGCACAGGCACTCTGGCATTTTGTGGTCGCATTTGAGGTTTCCGACTGTTCATATATACTAGTTGGTTAACAGTTATTTGCTCTAGGTATGCTGACTGAAAAGTTGTGTGAAAAAAAGGGAAGGAAGCTAGGTTTTAAAACACAAGGGATTTTTTCAAATCGCTGACTAAATGCGTGTGTAAAGTTGACATTATATCATCACGCTTCAAGTGGCCTTTGGGTCTTGCGGCCCTAGGCTCTGTCTGCTTAAAGCCGCAAGACTTAAAAGCTCTGTTTGTCCCATTGGGGATATAGATGCAATTGTGTGTGTATGCATATATTTTTTACCTTGTACCTTTACTTGTACCTCTTGGTGATGTAATTTTATTTTTATCGAATGTCTCAAAATGCTAAAGTTCTTTAGTGGATGGCAGCAGAATGCTCGGAATAGAGATAGATGGAGAAGAGAGGGAAAGGCCTTTGCCCAGCAGTGGAAAACAACATCTGGCTATTTACAAAAAAAAAGTTCGAAGTATCTACGAAAAAAAAAAACACTGACATACATAAATCAGCATTTATTCAAATCAGTCAACATTAATTTTCAGACCGGTTTAGGAGGGTCACACTTAAAGCAATGTAACCTTTTGAATGTAATATTAAAAGCCATTAAAAGGGTTTCATTGTCCATGAATTATTAAATCTCGTTGAACTGCTCACGAAGAAGAAAAATTTGGAATTAGGAAAACTTTTGACTCGTATCGTATTATTAATAGATTACAGACTCATTCCTTCGACCGGCTTTTACCTACGATTTGCGCCAGGGAAAGAAGCAGCTTCAGCTATATAGTACATATATACATACATACATACATATTATCACGCCTGTTTCCCACAGGGGTAGGCAGAGACTAAGGACCTCCACTTGCTACGAAGACCAGCGTTAAAGAAAATAGCATAAAGTTTATAAAGATGCATACTTAGATTAGATACATAAATGTTACTTGTTGTTTTGTTTTTCGTCTGGTAAGTGGCCAACACTGGTGTCATATTTTTCAGGTTGCCTAAAGGCATCCGACATAGCTTGACGACTTATACAATGATGACAGCCAGGACCAACGGCTTATACGTGTCTTCCGAATGCCGGGCCGTGCCGTGCCGTACCATTTTATGCTACCTGTGGTCACCCAGTCAAGTGCGGCAACCGAGATCCTAACGCGAGAGTACCATTCCTCCATTCATCCCGCCGGGCCACCGAGCTTCCAGTGTGGGAACACCATTAATGCGCAGTCCCGCCGGGCCTCCGAGCTCCCAGTGTGGGAACACCATTAATGCGCACTCTCGCCAAACCACCAAGCTCCTAGCGTGGAAGCACCATTAATGCGCAGACCCGCTGGGGCACCGAGCTCTCAGTGTCGGAGTACCATTAATGCGCACTCTCGCCGGGCTACCGAGCTCCTAGTGTAGGAGCACCATTAATGCGCAATTTTTCCGGGCCACCGAGCTCCCAGTGTGGGAGCACTATTAATGCGTACTACCACCGGGCCACCGAGCTTCCAGTGCGGGAGCACCATTAATGCGCACTTTTGCCGGGCCACCGAGCTCCCAGTGTGGGAGCACTATTAATGCGCACTTTTGCCGGGCCACCGAGCTCCCAGTGTGGGAGCACTATTAATGCGTACTTTTGCCGGGCCACCGAGCTCCCAGTGTAGGAGCACCATTAATGCGCACTTTTGCCGGGCCACCGAGCTCCCAGTGTGGGAGCACTATTAATGCGTACTACCACCGGGCCACCGAGCTTCCAGTGCGGGAGCACCATTAATGCGCTGTCCCGCCGGGCCACCGAGCTCCCAGTGCGGGAGCACCATTAATGCGCACTCCCGCCGGACCACCGAGCTCCCAGTGCGGGAGCACCATTAATGCGCTGTCCCGCCGGGCCACCGAGCTCCCAGTGCGGGAGCACCATTAATGCGCTGTCCCGCCGGGCCACCGAGCTCCCAGTGTGGGAGCACCATTAATGCGCACTCTCGCCGGACCACCGAGCTCCCAGTGCGGGAGCACCATGAATGCGCTGTCCCGCCGGGCCACCGAGCTCCCAGTGTGGGAGCACCATTAATGCGCTGTCCCGCCGGGCCACCGAGCTCCCAGTGAGGGAGCACCATTAATGCGCTGTCCCGCCGGGCCACCGAGCTCCCAGTGTGGGAGCACTATTAATGCGTACTACCACCGGGCCACCGAGCTCCCAGTGAGGGAGCACCATTAATGCGCACTCCCGCCCGACCACCGAGCTCCCAGTGTGGGAGCACTATTAATGCGTACTACCACCGGGCCACCGAGCTCCCAGTGAGGGAACACCATTAATGCGCAGTCCCGCTGGGCCACTGAGCTCTTAATGTAGGAGCATCATTAATGCGCTCTCTTGCCGGGCCATCGAGCTCCCAGTGCGGGAGCACCATTAATGCGCAGACCCGCTGGGGCACCGAGCTCTCAGTGTGGGAGCACTATGAATGCGCAGTCCCGCTGGGCCACTGAGCTCTTAATGTAGGAGCATCATTAATGCGCTCTCTTGCCGGGCCATCGAGCTCCCAGTGCGGGAGCACCATTAATGCGCAGACCCGCTGGGGCACCGAGCTCTCAGTGTCGGAGTACCATTAATGCGTACTCTCGCCGGGCTACCGAGCTCCTAATGTAGGAGCACCATTAATGCGCAATTTTTCCGGGCCACCGAGCTCCCAGTGTACGAGCACCATTAATGCGCACTTTTGCCGGGCCACCGAGCTCCCAGTGTGGGAGCACCATTAATGCGCACTTTTGCCGGGCCACCGAGCTCCAAGTGTGGGAGCACCATTAATGCGCAGTCCCGCCGGGGCACCAAGCTCCCAGTGTAGGAGCACCATTAGAACATCACTGCTGAGCTGTTAGCTTTATTGCTAGACACAATAAAAACTAATATTACTTACGACCAGATCATTTGTCATCGTCAAATATATTCCAGATTAATATATTATAATCTCTATCTTTTTGCCACTTTGGACGTGTCGTCTGTCTCTGATGATCTAATATTTGCGGACTGGGCCTATTATTTCAGCTATGACATTATTTTCTTAGCTGAAGAAAAGGTCAATTTGTTATCTCGTATACTTTAATCCTTCAAGCACATAAATCGCAGACACAATTGAATTCAATTGTTCTTTTGACCCGATCGGGCCAATCGGTGCTTGAAGAAATAAACGAGTAATTCTTGTATATATATGATTATCAGAAGAATAAATATTAGACAAAGTTACACATAATAGATATTTATTTTTGCTAGATAAACCGTTAAGCTTAATACAATTGTAAGGGCCTCGGCCTGGCCGTACATATAAACTGATAGAGTTGATAAGGAGTTATGAGTGAGACTGCTTGATATTGTATAAAATTGATACTCGTATATTGTCTCAAAAATGTTAACTAATAGTTGATAACGAATCGTCCATTGCGGCCGTGAGCACGCGTAGCTTGTTGCTAGCCGATATGTGTACTGACGATGCAAAATATACAGTGTTGAACCGTACAACAATGATCATTAGTACTTTATGGAATATCTAATACATTTATTCCAGAATAAATTAAACACAGCACAATACATAAAATAAATAATTATACTAAAAACAAAATAACCTACCTATAAACTAAAATATATCTAATTAAATATAAAACATTATATTGTATAAAAAATAGACCCCAGATCGCTACGGTTGCAAGGCAGGGTGCCTAAGAGACTGGCAGCATTGCCTCGTTGTATGGCCAGACTTAATCTCTGGTCAAAATGCGCACCAGCTCTTAGGTCCCCAGAAACGTCGATCAGGCGTGTGGAGATTTCCTTAAAAATTTGACGCGTCTCCACACCCGAAGGCCCTAATATCTTATTATTGTTTAAATTACTTCAAACAATAATAATCTTTAATGTATAAATTTAGTAATAAGTTGCAATATACGGATGGACACCGCCACTCCTCATCGGGTTGCCAACTGCGTCCCGATTTTGCCGTCCGCCTCACGGTGTTTCCAAGTGTTAGCGCCAGTAAGGCGATTTTTATGAAGTGAAAACTTCTTTAGCGGCGTTGTATACTTTTTTTGTAATGGGTAAAAAATGTTAAACTCGCGTCAAGACACGTGACCCTCATCGAAAATTCGTAAGACGGATGGTGAGTTGACAGGCTGCGCGGCGTAGGAGAGGAAGTATTCCCCTCTCTTTCTACGGCGCGGCGAAAATGTATGCCTGCGCCTGCTGTTTCGTTTAGGCGGCGCAGGGCGCTTGCGCGTGGAACGCTGTAAATAAATAAATATTGTATTCTACCACATAAATTATAGTACTTTTATACAGATAATTAAAGCAATTCGTGCAAAATAATTTCCTAACCATTCCAAAATATCAAAAATGCACAACGTTAATATTCAAGTTTTCACTTCTGCCGGCACTCCCGGAGTGCAACCAGTCGTTTTTTTTTTAAAGCGTGTAATTGAACAATACTGGTGTCAGATTTTTCAGGCTGCCTAAAGGCATCTGACATAGCTTAACGACTGCCATACAATGATGACAGCCGGAACCAACGGCTTATACGTGTCTTCCGAAATACGGAGGAGCTCGAAATTTTTATATGCCACTTGTGGTCACCCATCCAAGTGCGGACCACGCCCGGTGTCGCTTAACTTGCGAAAGCGCTAGTGATGCGAACTCCCGCCGGACCACCGAGCTCCTCAGCAGAGCAGTAAGGCGCTAACATAATGAAGATCTCGGAAGCGGCTCCAACGATTTTGATGCAACTCGGTATGTATTATAATATTGTCGAACTCCCCGTGGCGCAGTGGTCACCATGCTAGTCCGACACCCAGAGGTCCCGGGTTCGATTCCCGGTCAGGGTAAGTTGGAAAATGGCCTTTTCAAATTGCCCTGGGTGTTTATCTATATATGTATTTGCTATAAAATGTAGTATCGTTGAGTTAGTATCCCATAACACTAGTCTCGAACTTACTTTGGGGCTAGCTCAATCAGTGTTTGTCCCTATATATTTTTATTTATGTAGGGAGTGACGAAGCTAAAAAAATGATTTTCATAAAAAAAGTAACAGAGCAAAGCTCGGTCGCCCGGCCAGTTTTCACTAAGCATAGTGTAATGTGGACTTGCAGTGTTTGTGTGTTTATGTCTATATAACGTCAAGAATATACTGAAACAATTTAAAAGGGTAGATTCAGTCCATCTGAAAAACATTCCACAAGTATATTTCAAAATATGTAAAAAAAAAATGCATGGATCTTCTATTTGGCTGATCGGCCAACTTGTATGGGAGACTAGAAATTATTTTTCACATTTTGGTAAAAGTCCCTTTTGAAAATCTAATTTGGAACAAAAGATACGTGTTTGTTTATTGTTCCAAGTTTAAATAATTGAAAACTGTTTTTTTTTTTTAATTAAGTTTATTCTGTGGTTCAACTTCAATCTCATTCCCACATACATAATAAAATACTTGTATCTTGTGTGGTAGCTAAAATATAACAACGTTCCGTTCTCTGCAGCTGTTCACGGGTCGTCAGGAACGCAGCCTTTGCTCCGTCCGTGTGTTCAGTTTTCAGTTTTATTTCGCAGTCAGAGCTTGTCTACGCTGGGGTGACTACATTGCAACAGATAACAACGGACAAGAATGAATATTTGACTGCGCTATTTCGAAATAGTGAATTTCGCAGTTTGCGAGATCGAAAGTATAAGATTAAGGGGCTACATGAATTTTCCGGGGTCCAGTGCTGCCTCCATTTGAAATAAATCATTTGATAGGAAACGGAGACATAATTTAAAATTTGGGCTTGATCAGACCCTAGATAACCCTTCAAACTATTTTATGAACTACTGTTTACAGTTTAAAGTGAGAACGTGAAGCTTTTCTACGCACAATTGCGAAAAACGGCCACTTTTGGCGTATGTGCGTAGAAAAGCTTCACGTTCTCACTTTAAACTGTAAACAGTAGTTCATAAAATAGGTTAAAGGGTTATCTAGGGTCTGATCAAGGCCAAATTTTAAATGATATCTCAGTTTCCTTTCAAATGAATTATTTCAAATGGGGGCAGCACTAGACCCCGGAAAAATTCAGGTAGCCCCTTAATGACGATTACGATGTACTTACGCCAGTTCGAAAGTACATTGTCACGATGAATGAATGATTTGCATGCTGGTCTGGGAGAAAAGAAAAACCATTGAGTGAACCAACTGAATGTCCTCCCGTGGAGGTAGTAGTACAGAAGAAAGAGAAAGGGACTGCCAGATAGCATATACACAATATAATATATGTAGTATATGTATAAGTTATAATAATCTTATATCCTTGTATTTTTTAAATCTTTCAATACACTTGAAATACCTATCTAATTAATTTAACAGATATATGTTTACTTATGTATATTTTACACTAATATCTTTTAAAATTATTTATTTTGCACCAAGTCTTCTTTTTCTCGGCATCACCACACCAATGGGTTTACTGGTAGCCTGTGGTTTTATGTCCGCCTATTATATAAAGTTAAACAAATAAATTAATAAAGGGCCTCAACTTGGGAATCTATTGGTAATTAAGCGATGGGCTAATAATTTGTCACTACTTCCATGACCATTGACTTCCTAACCCATGCACGCACTGAAAGTGTTTCTTCAAGTATGATACGCATGTCAGTGATCACATAAACATGCGGACTACGCTAATTGGAGAAGAAATAGCCGGCTTCCCTTCTCTTCTCTTCTCTTCTTCACCCCATTATCACCCAAATGCTGAGTGTAGGCCTCTAGCAATGCACGCCATTCTTTTCGATCTTTAGATTTCCTCATCCATGTCCTTCCGGCAACCTTGACCAGATCGTCGGTCCATCTAGTAACTGGCCTACCCACGCCCCTGCGGTTAGTTCTAGGTCTCATCTCCAGCACTTCCTTTCCTCATCGTTCGTCTGTGGTTCGGCATATATGGCCCGCTCATCGCCACTTCCTATGCGCTACCACCTGAGCTATGTCAGTTAGTCTCGTCCTTCTACGGATCTCTGTGTTCCTTGTTCTATCTCGGAGGGATACACGGTTTCCCTTACAATGGGTTTAACTGTATGTTCAGTTCAGTTCTGTGCCTACCCAGCCACCTTCCCGCAGTAAGAGCTTACAAACAACGTCCATCTTGGAGTGAACGCGACAACACTCAGCTATGGGCCGATATAAGTATTTATTCCCTCCGCTCCGTTTCTTCAGCGCAGCCTTGCTAGACTTCGTTAAACCTCAATAGATTGTAATTTGAAGAATATATTTTTATACATATTCCCAAGAGCTGCAAACCTTTAGTCACCACAGTATGGCGTTTCCGTACGTTATCGTGGTTCACTTAAAAATCAAAACAGTTTGGCAGCAGCTGAACCGAACTGCTGGGTCGTGCTGCAGATGCAATGCGACGCAGGGATATAGACAGATACACAAGTATATGTAGATGTTTATTTTAAAACTGCTCGCCCAACGCCTTGGTTTACATTCACAAACAAAATATGTAGATGTTTACAATACATGAACGAACGAATATATTTTTTAAACATTTTTATTTATTTTTATATACGGACAAATCACACAGATTGAGCTAGCCCCAAAGTAAGCTTAAGCTTGTGTTATGAGATACTAACCCAACGATATTATATTTTATGATAAATACATTTATAGATAAACACCCAAGACCCAGGCCAATTTTAAAAAGGCCATTTTCCAACTTGCCTTGGCTGGGGATCGAACCCAGAACCTCCAGATTGGCGGTCTAACGTGTTGACCATTACGCCACGGAGGTCGTCGAAATTTTGCTGAAGAACACGTAGTTGGCTTTCATGCAGCCCTTATGATGCAGCGGACTTGTGACAGCGGAAAAAGTCGTGGGGATCGCATGGACGGACCCTTTATGTCTAGTTGGTACGCCTTGCATGCCCCAGTAATTCGCAAGGAAAGATAATATTATATTTTACTTTTGAATAAATCTAAATATATATAACTTCTAAATATATCTAACTTAAAGTGATCTATCAACGCACAGCCCAAACCACTGGACGGATCGGGCTGAAATTTGGCATGCAGGTAGATGTTATGACGTAGGCATCCTCTAAGAAAGGATTTTGATCAATTCTACCCCCAAGGGGATAAAATAGGAGATGAACGTTTGTATGAAACTTTGACAATTTTAAACCGATCGGGCTGAGACTTTGCATGCATAAAGCTACTATGACGTAGGCATCCCCTAAGAAAGGATTTTTATAAATTACACCCCTACGCGAGCAAAGCCGCGGGCAAAAGCTTTTTTGATATAAATTTAATAATTACCAAAAATTCATTGCTGATATGTACTATTTAGTGGGCGGATAATCGGGCGCTTATTTGTCTAAACTTCGCGCGGTACATAACACAGCGTTGGTATAACCACCAACCTAATAAAAATTACTATCAATCTCTCTCAATGCAACTTTGCTTTTATAGTTATAAACTCGTTTGGAAGAAGCCCCATTGAAAGTACGTAAGCAGTATTCAATTGAAATATTATTATTTAGTGTAAATGTCTTCGAAAAAAATTATAAGTGGGAAACATTTTTAAAAAGTCAGCACTAGGTACTAATAGTAATTCCATGTATAACAAGATAGTATCTAGCGTCTACAGATAAACCATAATAGCAAAGTTTCATAAAGAGAGATTGATATTTATTTTTATCATGTTGGTGGTTGTATCAACGCTGTGCTGTGTTATGTACCATCCGATCCGATCATCATTTCAGCCGCATAACGTCCACTGCAGACACAGACCTCTCCCAACAATTTCTAAAACGACCGATCTAGAGCGGCCTGCATCCAGCGCTTTCCAGTGACCCTAGTCAGGACATCAGACCACCTCGTGGGTGGGTGTCCTACGCTTCGCTTGCCAATACGTGGTCGCCATTCGAAAACCTTTTTGCCCCATCGGCCATCGGTTCGTCGCGCTATGTGTCCCGCCCACTGCCACTTCAACGAACTAATCCACTCGGCTATGTCAGTGGCTTTTGTTCTCCTACGAATTTCCTCATTTCTGATTCGATCACGTAGGGAAACACCTAGCATAGCCCTCTCCATAGCGCGTTGAGTGACCTTGAGCCTTCTTGTGAGACCCATAGTAAGGGACCACGTTTCAGAGCCATAAGTCATCGCTGGTAACACACATTGATTAAACACTTTCGTCTTGAGGCACTGTATTTTGGACGAGAAGACACTGCGTAGCTTCCCGAACGCTGCCCAACCGAGTCGGATTCGTCAAATGACCTCTTCCTCGAAGCTGGAATTTCCTGCCTGGATCAATTGACCCAGGTATATACTCGTCTATTACTTCGAGTGCGGAGCTCCCAACACATACAGGTAGGGGCGCGACATAGACATTCGACATTACTTTCGTTTTGTCCATGTTCATTTTTAGGCCCACCTGTTGGGAAACTCGATCTATCCGATCCGATCTATCCGATCACTAGTACTAAAATTTAGTTTTCAAGTGGTTCAATGTTTTTATTACTAACAAACTATGGACTACAATTGTCTGAAATATGTGAATAAATGAATTGAATTGAATACATACTATTTTTTATCATTGATCATTCATTGACTTCCTGTCAAAATGCCAAATGGCTAAATCACTAGTGAACACGTAGTTCAGTGTGTCTCGAGGCGACATCGTGTGCGCGCGTCCTCTAGTCACATTCGCCCTGATGAAGACCTCCGGATGAGGTCGAAACACGTCGGCCAGTAGCTGACTCTATGTGAGTAACCCGTTAAATTCATGCTAATAATGCATACTTTGTATACTCTTTGCTAGTGTTTAAATGACACAAACGCGTGACGAAGCAGACGTGTCACCTCATTGACAGCGCGCGAACTTCATATAATGACAGGAGAGTTTTTGGCGGGAAGTCGAGTTTAGTTGGGGTTTGCTTTAAATTGTTTGCTGTTGTGGACATTAAAGTATGAAATTGGTATAGTTTGATGTTATAAATGCTCGCGCTCAAGTACAATATGTGAAATGTTTAAAGTATACAGTTATAATAGTGATATTCATTTGCGGATAGTGGTGGCGTCTGGCGCCGTTCGCTTCTCAATCGGCAATGAAAACCAGTGGACTTGTATAGTTTTGTCGAAGCTCCTTTGAAGCAATCAAAGGACATTAAGAATAAAGAAAAGAAAAAATCAAGATAGGCTCTAAAGAACTCGTATACAAAGCCGTCAAAATAATTAAAAAATGACAGGCCAGACTGTTAAGTGCGAGTGTGGAAATGGGCAAACGAACCCATCACTGTATTTTGATTTTTTTTACCTTCTCGCCCACCTTCACGAAGTGGCCTCGGGTGTTGCGGCCCTAGGATTTGCTTAGACAGAGAATTTGGGATACAGATAAGATGCTGTAAATGTAAATGATGAAACCAAATACTCTTTCATCTAAGAGCTGCAATTTTCCAAATGGTAAAAAAAGCTTGGCAAAAATAAACATTACTTTACAGGCAGATTTTATAAACATTAACTATGAACTGTAGGTATACATCTTGAATTGCAAACTGATGATATTAAACGTAATGACAATAAATCAGAGCAAGCGTCCATCCAAGTGTCCGGTGATTTTGGAGACCGTACCAGGGTAACTCACCTTTGTTTTGATTATTGCTCCAAAACGATGGATGTGATGATATGATTTAGAATAACAAATTTCTTTTTCTTTTCGAGTCGAAAGTCTACCCAAATACATTTTCCATAGTCAAAAATTAATTAATTGATATTGTTAAGACAATAAAACGTCACAAAATAATGTCACTTGTCATAGATCATATCCAATTTCAAAGTAATTTTAGATTTATTATTGCAGAACAACGCTATTTGATTCAAAAAAACTATGACGTCACTAGCCTATTTATGAATGTATTAATTAAACTTGAATTGGCAAGGTTCATTAATACATTAAAGTGGCTGTAGGCGCAAAGAACGATTGTGTCTCTTCTTTTCTTTTTCCCTGGCCTTTTCACTAATTAGGTTCGGCTCTATATGTCAAGTCTGTCCATAATTTTCTGTCGTTCGCCATCTCTGTACTAGCCCCCCGTTCCCCCATATCGGCCGTCAGCGCCATACGGTCGTAATGGCCGCAGTAATAAACACGCCACGAAGTAATTATTGGCTTTTTGATGAGCGACTGTTTATTTAAATTGGCTTATGAAAACTATAGCCATCTAGAGCTAGTGATAAGACGCCCTCACCGCTATGGTGTCGTTGGTAGTGTTAAACACGCCACGAAGCAATCAATGGCTTTTTGACGAACGGCTGTTAATCTAAACTCGCTTTTGAAAAGTATCGCCATCGAGAGCCAGTGGTAAGACGCTATCAACACCATACTGTTGTAATGGCCGCAGTGATAAACACACCACAAATCAATCAATGGCTTTTTGACGAGCGACTGTTATTCTAAACTCGCTTTTGAAAACTATCGCTATCGAAAGCCAGTGGTAAGATGCCATCAGCGCCATACTGTCGTAATGGCCACAGTGATAAACACACCATAAATAAATCAATGGCTTTTTGACGAGCGACTGTTATTCTAAACTCGCTTTTGAAAACTATCGCTATCGAAAGCCAGTGGTAAGATGCCATCAGCGCCATACTGTCGTAATGAACGCAGTGATAAACACACCACAAATCAATCAATGGCTTTTTGCCGAGTGACTGTTATTCTTAACTCGTTTCGAAAACTATCGCTATCGAAAGCCAGTGGTAAGATGCCATCAGCGCCATACTGTCGTAATGGCCGCAGTGATAAACACGCCACGAAGGAATCAATGGCTTTTTGATGACCGACTGTTAATTTAAACTCGCTTATGAAAATTCCAGAACATGAATTTTGCGCTGCGGAAGTATTGGAAAAGGTGGCATCATGGCTGCTTGTTTTACAAGCTTTTATTTAACTTGCAATGTATCTTGTATATATTAATCTAGCGAATTAATTTTCAACCTTATCTTCAACCGATTCAACGTAATTTGCATATTTATAAAAGTCGGGTAACAATACAATATTATGGAGTCAATGAGCCGGGAGATGTTCGACAGAACTCAGTTATAAAACAACATAACCTCATTGAGTACGTAGTACTCGTTTGGTTTGTCTTAACAAGCACTTTATGGTAGATAATGTCGTCATATTCACTAGGGTCTGATCACGGAAGTTGGTAAATGGAACTCAGTAATAAAAAGACGCTAATACATCGACTTAGGACTTATAACTTTTGTCTTGACGAGTACTTAGGCCTTATAATAAAAGCTTGTACGAAAAAGTGAAATAAAAAATATATTTTAATTTAATATCTATAGTAAGGAGATAAATTAATTTTGGGGGTCGTGCTTTGTTTTTGCTCCGTGTGCTGACCCCTTTTGAAATAAATTATTTGAAACAAAACGAAGATGTCATTCAAGCCGTTCGTAAATTATTTTACGAACGGCTCTTTTTTGAGAAATGAAGAAATAAATATATAGGGACAAATAACACTGATTAAGCCCCAAAGTAAGTTCGAGACTTGTGTTATGGGATGCTAACTCAACGATATTATTTTACAACAAATACATATATAAACATCCAAGACGCAGGACAACTTGAAAAAGGCCATTTTCCTATCTTCCCTGACCGAGGATCAAACCCGGGACCTCTGTGTGGCGGACTAGATGGTGGCCACTACGCCCCGGATGTCGTCAAAATACGCGATGAAGAAACGAGGTGTATAGTATGCAACATGAAGGCAACATCGTTGAACCTATGTAGCACCAAAGTTGAGAGTAATTACCTCGTCTAAAACTTAAAAACAGGCATGTCATTAGACCCTCACTAACTAAGTTCGTACTCGTTTCATTCTACACCCTCGGGAGTAAATAGCCTGAATTAACACCCCTTGACGAGTTGAACTCCAGTGGGTAATTGTAGGCCGCTGCCGAGTGCTTTTTGTTAGTACGGAAATTTGCATAACAGGTTTTCTAGATTTTCCGGTGAAGCTTAAGTTAGGTAGGAAAATGAGGAAGCTTTTAACCTAAAATAATAGAAAATTTGCCAAAACATTTCTACAGATGCCTTAAAGAGTCAGGACATGATAAATTATAATAGACAAGAAGATATTTCGAAGAAGTTACAAAAACAGAGAAAATTTGGTAAAATTTTCAATATGCAATCTTTTTGATGGCATATTGAAAATTTTACCAAAAATAATAAAAGGTATATAGATACAGTTTTCTGTATCTATCTTTTTATTATAAATTTCATTTGTTTAGTTTATACTAGAACTAGAATAAAAACAGAATGAAATAAAAAAGAAATGGCTAGAAGAGAAGACAGCCGATGGACTAAAGCAGTAATCGAGTGGTGATCAAGACAGGGGAAAAGACCAGTAGGGAAACCACCGGTCCGTTGACCAGACGATTGTAAGTTTGACGGGTAAGCAGTGGATGAGAATGGTTACAGCACCGAGGAAGATGGCGCAAAAAAAGAAGCCTATGCTCAGCAATAGATTCATATGAGATGAAATAACGTAATAACAAATAATATTACGTATTTTAAAAGATCCCAATGTTTCCAGAAATTTCTGCAGGTTAATTCATACTAGCATGACTGATATGTATCTATTGTGTAAAACAAATAAATGATTTTTGATTCTTTGATCTCTTAATTCTCGACTTTCGACTCTCGACTCTCGACTCTCGATTCTTTATTCTTGATTCTTAATTATTGAGTCTTGTCTATAACTCTAATGAAGCAGTCAGAGCCCAGGGCCATAAGACCCAAAGGACACGTTTACCGTGTAAGGGAAGCAAAATAGATAGTAAGCCGCATCGTCTATTGACATGATTCAGATTCTCGCCCATCCCTCGGCTTTACGATTTGTGGAGGAAGAGAATCAGTTGGTAAATATTTCAAGTTTTTTTTTCTTTGTCAGTTACCATACCCGCAGTAAAATGAGCTGGCCTGGTCCTGTTTATGCTGAAGTAAGTCTTAAGTTTTAAAAAGTTCAAAGTTTCAAAAAGTGTACAGTTTTAAAAAGTCTAAAGTTATAAAAGAAGTAAACAAGTTTATTTGCCAGGCAAATTAAGAAACCCCCAAATTTCGATTTTCTTTCATAACTTTTAAATCGCTAGACTAATTCCCATCAAACATAGCTCAGAACAATCTCGTTCATGTCAGCTTTCAAACAATAAAGAAAACGCATCAAAATCGGCTCCTTACTTTCGGCGCTACGCAGACAGACAGACAGAAGCACTTTTTTTTAACTTCCAACACCGCTCGTTTTTTTAAGAAAACTAACGTGAGACACGTACATTATTAGCATGAAATAAACGGGTTACCCATACGGATAGGCCCATCACGCTTCTGAGTCACGTCTATAAGTTGTTTTCGAGGGTCATCACGAATCGTCTCGCTAACAGATTTGATGCCTTCTCTTGTTTTAGAGAAAACGAGGGAGTATAATCGGCCGCTGTGCTTGGGGTTCGTGGAATACGAAAAAGCCTTCGATTCGATCGAAACATGGGCCGTGCTTCAGTCACACCACATTGACTGTCGATATATCGAGGTGTTGAAGTGTCTATATAACAAAGCCACTATGTCGGTCCGAGTACAGGAGCACAGTACGAACGATATTCCATTGAATAGAGGCGTGAGACAGGGAGATGTCATATCTCCAAAACTGTTCACCGCCGCTTTGGAAGATGCCTTCAAGCTTCTGGAATGGGAAGGACTGGGCATCAATATCAATGGCGAGTATATTACTCACCTTCGATTTGCCGACGATATCGTTGTCATGGCAAAATCGATGGAGGACTTAAGTACGATGCTTGAAGACCTAAATTGAGTCTCCCAACAGGTCGGCCTAAAAATGAATATTGACAAGACAAAGGTCGTGTCAAGTATGCACGTTGCGCCTTTACCTGTTTTTGTTAGGAGCTCCACCCTCGAAGTTGTAGACCAGTATGTCTACCTGGGTCAATTGATCCAGGCAGGAAGTTCCAGCTTCGAGGAAGAAGTCTTTCGGCGAATCCGACTCGGCTGGGCAGCGTTCGGGAAATTACGCAGTGTTTTATCGTCTAAAATACCTCAGTGCCTCAAGACGAAAGTGTTTAATTAATGTGTGTTACCAGTGATGACTTATGGCTCTGAAACGTGCTCCCTTACTATGGGTCTCATAAGAAGGTCGCTCAACGGGCTATGGAGAGGACTATGCTCGGTGTTTCTCTACGCGATCGAATCAGAAATGAGGAGATTCGTAGGAGAACGAAGGTCACCTACATAGCCAAGCGGATTAGCTCATTAAAGTGGCAATGGGCCGGGCACATAGCGCGAAGAACCGATGGCCGATGGGGCAAAAAGATTCTCGAATGGCGGCCACTTATTGGCAAGCGCAGTGTAGGACACCCACCTGCTAGATGGTCAGATGACCTGAGCAAGGTTGCAGGGAGGCGCTGGATGCAGGCCGCTTCCGATCGGTCGTTTTGGAAATCCTTGGGGGAGGCCTATGTCCAGCAGTGGACTTCCTGTGGCTGATATAATGATGATGATGATGAAACGGGTTACTCACGTCACACTTAGAGAGTCAGTGTCAGTGTGTCTCGAGGCGCATAGTGTACGCGCGTCACCTAGTTAAATTCGCCTTGATGAAGACCTCCGGGTGAGTGAGAGGTCGAAACATGACGACCAGTAGCTGAGTAACCCGTTCAATTCATGCTTTTCTTATGTGGGATTGGGGCTGAGGAAGATCCGCAGAAAGGAATACATGCGTTTGAGAATAATATAAACTGCTATATTATACTTGATAAACTAAACTTTACAAATCCGTCTTTCATCTTATTAATCTTTAAACCTATCTTTAAAACACGTCTTACAACTTATTTCCGTCTTTTATGTAATCCCTATCTCCAAGAACTCAACTTTCTTTTTCACGCATCCTTCCAAATCAAGGGCCTGACACGCTTTGATAGAGCGAGATAGTCTTATTGAGATTTCTAAAAGAAGAAAAATAAAAGAGTGCCATGTTTTGTCTCTATCACCGACCGAACATTTTTTCATGGTCGGGTTATAGGCACACTTCAAATTGCATATATTTAAAGTGTGCCTATAGCCCGACCATGAAAAATATATACGTAGTATCATTAATATGTCTTTCTCTTACCCCTGGACGCTCGGTGGCAAATCTACACTACTTGTATATTCTAAATCTTTGTTCCAAATTTAAACTCTTGGTGAGTCTATCCCTTTTTCTTTCACACCATCTTACTTGAATCGTCTTTCCTTCTCTTAAAAATCGTACGTTCCTTTCCATGCATTGCATTACTCTTTCATCCTACACTTGAATCAATATATTTTTCATCGCGGGTTAAAAATGAGTTAGCATACTGCAATAATAGTGTGTCGGTCTGGTCCCGTTTGTTCTATAAAGTGAACAAACTGCTGAAGAACAATCCTGAACAAATAAGATTCATAAATGTATGCGTTCGGACGATGAGTTCACAAAATGTTGAGTTTTATGTATGTTTTTAAGTTAGCTCTGTTATTTTAGGACTACATGAGCGGTACTCTTACTTCAGTAGCTATTCAGTAGCCTTTTTAGGGTTCCGTAGTAAACAAGGAACCCTTATCGTTTCGCCATGTCTGTTTGTCTGTCTGTCCGTCCGTCCGCGGTTTTACTCAGCGACTATAATTACTAGAAAGCTGTAATTTGGTATAGGTACATATATTAATTATGCGGAAAAAATTGTAAAATTAAATATCGAAAAATTTTTTTTTAGTGTAGCTCCCATCCAAGTAAGGTCAAAAGTAAATTTTATTTTGTCGACTAACCAATCATGTGGGGTTTATATATGGACGACACGTGAAAGACGACTACATGAGCGGTACTCTTACTTCAGTAGCTATTCAGTAGCCTTTTTAGGGTTCCGTAGTAAACAAGGAATCCTTATCGTTTCGCCATGTCTGTTTGTCTGTCTGTCCGTCCGTCCGCGGTTTTACTCAGCGACTATAATTACTAGAAAGCTGTAATTTGGTATAGGTATGTATATTAATTATGCGGAAAAAATTGTAAAATCAAATATCGAAAAATTTTTTTTGTGTAGGTCCAAGTAAGGTCAAAAGTAAATTTTATTTTGTCGACTAACCAATCATGTGGGGTTTATATATTGACGACACGTGAAAACATTCACAGCTATAGTAGATATAATGAAATTTAAAGGAAAACTATCAAAACTTAGTAGGGTTTACAAATTAAAATGTTATAGACGATCAACTTATAAAATGTACTCGGAAAAGGAAAATTTCATACAAATTCCATAGAAAATTCGTTTTTTGTGGTATGAACTCAAAGTTGGCATTTGTAACTACGGAACCCTACACTGCGCGTGGCCCGACACGCACTTGGCTGATTTTTTCTTTTCGTAAATACAGGACGATATTGAACCTTTTAGCTAGAAAACACTCTATAAAAATACATTATGTCATTATCAGTGATCGGAATAGAGGGGGGGGGGGGGGGGATAGAGTATGTTGTGGGGTCAATGAACTGAAACATGGTCATTAATCCGGAATTTCAAAATGATTACATGTAAGATGAAAAATATATACGCAAGCATTTTTTGCACACTTTCAACATCATTTCAACTGGATAATTGATTGACATTCTAAAGCAAAAAAAAATAATAATAATAATAATAATTGCAAATTTGCAAGAGAGATAGGAAAGAATGCAAGAGATGGACACACTGCGCTGACTTCAAATAAATTGGGATAAAGGAAACCCGAAACGAAATCCCGGAAATTGCACACATTATAAAACAAATGGAAGTCATCATGGAAGACATATTGGCAAATCAGGTGATAATATTTGAGACGTCTGGGGCTATCTCTGGAATTCTGGATGAATATTTAGAAGAGCTAAACCTGTCATCCTATCTTCTAAAATGTTTGCTCTCAACCAATTTTTAACACGCCTTAACATAGAAAATGATCTCTCTGATGTCGCACCGCATAGGAGTTGCCAGAATTTACGTTTTTTATTATGAAACGAGGTGCATAATGTACCTTGCCTTTACCACTCTCAGAATTGAGACGAATCTAATAACATCTTTGTATCCATCAAGCCGTTTAGGCTGCAGACCGCCCCTTAGAAATATACATACATAAATACATTCCCTCAAAAAACATAACCCCTCTTTTGACGCAGTCGGCTAAAAATTTCGTAGTTGCGGAATAGTATTAACCATTACACCAGAGGTCCTCGTATCCCTTAAGTCCTTTTTAAACCTCCGCCAAAAAGACGGGTGTAAATAAGTTTTACGGCAAAGTCTTTCTGTGGCATCATAGCACGCGAACGGATAGACATATTTCGATGCAGGTTTTGTACGCGAAAGCAAGTTTCCTTGCGGTGGTTCCTAGCTATGTTTGATGGAAATCGGTTTAGTGGTTCAAAAGTTATGGGGAGTAAACGCTTGAATGTCGGGGGTTTTTATTAATACAAGCTTTTATTTACTTACACCTGTTCCGTTGATTGCCTGTCTTATCTGTCTGTCTGTCTGTCTGTCTGCCTGTCGGTCTGTCTGTCTGTCTGTAATCAAGTCTGTTGAATTTGACCCAGTTCCCGGTTTCAGTTAGAGTTGCACGTATATATATAACGCGTGACAAACAATATTATGATGACAAGGAGCTGATCTGATGATGGAGCCTGAAGGTGGCCATAGGAACTCCGTAATGAAACGACGCAACCTCATCGAGTTTGACAGGTCTTGAGGACCACTTTTAATTATGTTTATGGGTAATGTTTTTCGAGAGTATGTATGTATGTTAAATTGTTTGTCACGCCAGCTTGAACTGTTCGAAGGATTCTAACTTGAGAAATGTCGTTAGATTCGTATTAACCATGAGAGTGACACTGGGAATATAAAAAAATGGCGAATGTGACTGCGAGGTGACGTTAGATTCATATTTACTGTGAGAGTGACACAGGGTATATAAAAAGGCAGTCGGATTTATTAGTAATGACTACTTGTTATAATAATTACTCGTTATTATTTGCCTGGCAAATAACTGGCATGTTTTCTTCAATAAAATGTTATGAGACGTTCAGTTCTATCCAGCGTAGTTAAGTTATTGTCTATGCCTGACTATTGCCATATCGGCTCATTAACGTGGAACGTCGCGGGCGCGAACTCACAGGTGAGTGCGGCCTATAAGTATGCTGTCTCACCTAACATTGTGTTCAGGCGAAGCAGTAAGGTGAAATGCACGATAATTCATAGTAAAACGAGCGCTTAAAAGAATACGTAAAGTCCTTTAAATATAAATAAATAAATAAATATAAATATATAGGGACAAATCACACTGATTAAGTTAGCCCTAAAGTAAGTTCGAGACTTGTGTTATGGGATACTAACTCAACGACACTATATTTTATAATAATTTTTTTATAATAATTTAAGATAAACATCCAAGACGCAGGACAATTTGAAAAAGGCCATTTTCCAACTTGACCTGGCTGGGGATCGAACCCAGGACCTCTTGGTGGCGGACTAGCATGGTGACCACTACGCCACGGAGGTCGTCAAATTTGAAGAATGGGGTTTTATACAAAAAATATATTTTATACAAATAAAGTTGTTTAAAATTTTAGATAATTAAGCCGTGTTGATACTGATTTGGTTTTTAAGACTTATTTACGCCGAAAGTTGCGTAAAAATAAGCAAAAAAAAACAAATCTTTGATGCTCATAACTTTTTTGACTTTTTTTGTACTATTCTGTATTCGTACAGACAAAATGTATAATGAGACATAGCGATATTATGTTAAACTTTGGATATGCAATCAAAGGAGGAAATCCCTTCCGAAATTTGTATAGAAAAAATATCGACTAGTTCAACCTTTAGTAAATATTTTACTTGGCTTAACTAAACACATGCGGTGGAAGTTACTAGGACAAGTTGAAAACTTAAATTTGGCTTTACATAGATTATGGCTGAGATGGGGCTAAGCCAGTCAAGTTTATGTGGTGGTTTGATAATGGTATTATCAATAAGGTTGGTGTTTCTGGTAATATACAGTATAAAGGTTAATTCAAATATGTTACTGAAATTTGAATTTCATTTTTTGTTATTAAAAAATAATATACATAAATAAATAAATATAAAGGGACAAATAACACTGATTGAGCTAGCCCCAAAGTAAGTTCGAGACTTGTGTTATGGGATACTAACTCAACGATACTATATTTTATAACAAATACATAGATAAACATCCAAGACCCAGGACAATTTGAAAAAGGCTATTTTCCAACTTGCCCTGACCGGGGATCGAACCCGGGACCTCGGGGTGGCGGACTAGTACTACGCCATATTTTGTTAGTATCGAAATAATTCTTGGAGTTTGTATGGAGCGCACAAAATATTTTCATTAGTTTTATATGTTGCGTGTTCATGAAGGTATAAGCGACATATAATTTTTCAAAAAAAAACCTACCTCACCTCCAAGCTACTCGACTGATTTTGATAAAATTTATATGGGACTACCTGACAAGTATACCCTTTAAAAAAAGAATTTTCCTTATCGGTCCAGGCGTATTTGAAACATACACTAGAAATGATCGCAACGAATTGAAAACATCCTCTTTTATGGAAGTTTATAAAAAATTGTATTTGTATAGCGCCTTGAAAATAATTTGCCATAAAAAATCCTACAGCCCGATGTCCGGTTTAAGTTTTGTATATGCGAATCTTGTTTATTACATTTTATGACGATTTCTTGTTACATCTTTTCACTTTATCTTTGCGTAAGAAATATTTGCGACTTAGTGCTGCAACAGACAGGACGCAAGTTGCGTCGCGTAACAGCTAGAGATGGGCAGTGGATAGTACTCAATCTACCCTTTTGAGTATTTACTCACTAGATTTAATAAATAGAGTAAATAGAGCGTGCTCATATATTGACATCGCATTTGATGTCTGTTTACTTATTTTAATATAAAATTACGTCTTTGCACACCTCCCAGCAAAAAACTATAATTAGTCAAAGAAGCCTACTTTTAGTAGTATATTCATATATTTTAGCGTCGCATTTAACGTTTACCGACATTTTAAGCATATGATGGCATATGCACACACTTTCTGACAAGAATTGCAAGTGTATACAAGATTTAAGTTTTAAAATTGTCATGAAAACACGAAATAATAAATATGAATATAAATATGTCGCAACTCATATAAATCAATCTAGTCACCAAATGGATAAATTAGGATATTTATCGGGTATTTACTCAATCTACTGAGTAAATATTTAAATGGGTTGATTGAGTATTTATGCAACTCCCATCACTAGCTGTTACGCGGCGCAACTTGAGCCCCGTCTGTTACGGCCCTTAAACCCGGAATATAATCTTGTCACGGATCCAAAAACGCGCAGTTCGCTCTCAACTGATAAATAGTTGGAAGCCCGTTATCAGGCAGCCATGCTTCACTATTATATTTCGCTTTTGCAGAAAATAATATTCTTCCAAGACGCACCGGATAACGCAAGTATCCCGCTAGATTTTTCAAAGCTTTTATTTAGTTTCACCTACGTTGTCTGTCTGTCTGTAAACTAATCAAACCTTGCATGATTATCTTAAACACAACAAAGTCTGGCTTAAGCTTGGCGCGGGTCCCTTTTAAAGGTTTGTATACTCACAAATGTCATAATTTGGTACACTAGGTACATACTGAATCTACAACTTGAGTTGACATTATTTTAAAATTTCGACTTTGATTTAAAAAAAATTATATAAATTATGACATAACAAATAATGTATTCTCTGTCCACATATCAACTTTAATTACTAATTTCATTGTGAGTTGACGTCCTTGGAGAAAATGCTGCAGTGCAGTTTGTTACCGCTTCTTTGGCACTAGCGCTTTGAAAGCGGCAGTAAACTTAGTTGTAAGTAACTGTTTGACGTCAAAAATTGTGAAACAAAACAAAGTGACGGTTTTAAAAATCGTCACTTTGTTTTGTTTCACAATTTAATTATAAATATCTTATGATAATAAAGATATATTTGACATGAATTCAAGTCTTTGAACGACTTCCCAGTTTCCGATTGAGCAGAAATTTTGCACGGCAACGTATATCGTGTGTCAATGCAACATTATAATGACATGGAACTGATCTGATGATGAAGCTGGAAGATGGCCATAGGAACTCTGTAATAAAAGGATGACACTCATCGAATTTGGACTTGTTTGATTTGTAAAGAGCACTTTAAACTATTATGTTCATTGTTTTAAACAAAAGCTTGTTTACTTTTTTTTTATATTCCTAAATCTTGTTCTTTGAAGTCCTGCGTCTTACAAAGCGAAAAGCCTTTATGACTTGGGCCTACAGCCTGTTTACACAGATTGCTCAATAATTCCCTACTTCCATTATTGAAGTCCACAACGGTACGCAGAAATGGCTATTGGTACAAATATAATAGGGTATAGAAGAGTGATTACATTGGTTTAGTCTGATAAGTAAAGATCTGCAAAAACAATACGTCTTTAATATACATGCCAGTTTCGGAACAGTCGCAGTCCTACTGGTAAAACAAACTTGGTAGGATTCTCCTTCTTCTACTTTTAAGAGCCTTGTCTTGTTGCTTTACAAACACATATCTCTGCCAAAATTATCACTGTGTGCATATGTTTTTTTAATAATTATGACATAACAATCAGTTCATATATCTAATTTTAATATCAGTGTAATTGTCAGCTGACGTTTTTGGAGAAAATTCTGCAGTACAGTTTGTTGCCGCTTCTTCTGTACTTGCGCTTAGGAAGCGGCAATAAACTTAGCTGTAAGTAAATGATCTGATGCCAACAACTACCTATTATAAAATTGAAAGAAAAATTGACAATTATCAAGTGATACAAAAGCCAGGCCACTCAGAAAGTATTGCGAAAAAAAGTATTTATGCATGTGAGACTGGCCAGTTACAATTTTGAAAATATATTTAGGTATTTATAAGTAAAAATAGGTACGTTCCAATTTTAAAATTTCCCTTCTAAATTTTTGCGGACTAATTCAAATTATCGTGTCTCATTGAAAAATGGATATGAGCCGACATTTTCGCGCTATGATTTTTTTACGATTTCGAGTGTTGCCTGAAACCGGATGAATCGTACGATATGCTTCAAACGGCATTTATGGGTGAAGGCCTTTCCAAGGTAACCGTATATCGTTGATATAACGAATTTAAGCGCGGTCGACTAACTCTGGGGGATGAGAAAAGAAGTGGACGCCCTTTGAAGGCTGTTGCGAAAGAAAACGTGCTAGCAGTGAAAAATTTAATCCACGACAATAGGCGGGTTACGTATCAGGAAATTCAATACATCCTGCCGATTGGATCAGGAAGCTTTCACAAGATTCTACACGTGCATCTTTGCGTGAAGAGGTTAGTTTCAAGATGAGTGTTGCACAACCTTATAGATGCTCAAAAGCAAGCCCGGGTGCCGCGATATGATAAACAAATATGAAGCAGGCTCATCTCGGCATTTTCATGACATCATTACAGGTGTTGTGTCCTGGATTCATCAATACGATCCAGAAACGAAGCGCCAGCCGACGCCTACCAAAGTGAAGCGATCTAGAAGCGGGGGGAAGATTTTGATAGCGAGCTTTTCAATTTGACTGGCAACTTGATGTCAATTCTTTTAAGGAATCAAAGGAGCATCAACGCCGAATAGTATAACTACCATATGTTTGCCAGAAATTTTCTCTGTTGTGAGCAACAAGCGACCAAACACAGGGCTCCGCGGGCTACTGCTCCACCACGACAACGCGCCCGCCCACACCGCGTTCAAAACGAGGGACTGCCGGAACAGTACGCCGGTCAACTCTTGATTCGTCCTTGCAGCTCTGATCTAGGACTATGTGACTTAGTTTTTTTTTCCGAAAATAAAAAATCTGCTCAAAGGGATACAATTTTCGAATTTGACTTTAGTGGTCAGTATTAAACTAGAAATTAGTTAAGTTTTAGTTGCAAATGACATACTTCATTATCAGGTTCACTGTCCCATGTCGATATATGGTTCATGACCATTGTTTAACTATTGTCTTTTATTAATGGGCAATGAACAGGTTAAAAAAGAATGTAGATCTGTGTTACTAGCAACAAAAAAAATTTAAGGAACCGTTTTAAGTGGTGACGGCAGAGTAGAATTAGATTTGTAAGCATTCCTTTCCTCTCCCGCGGGTGTCATAAGAGGCGACTAGACTATACTGAGGGAGTTTAAGGAATCAGAGAACAATCGGCAGCGACCTCTGTGCAAAAACGCCATATTTAATTTGATTTATAATTTTATTAACGTCCCAACCTGAAGTGATTCATCTATACCCTAGTTAATCTAACTATTGGCGTATCTATAAGTCATAAATCCTTCGAAGACAGCAGGCACAAAAATTTATGAGGCTGGTCGTGCCAGGGACCGGCTGCGAGCCTTTCAAACTAACTCGTAAGCAGAAACGTCACGTTTATGTGTGTTTACCTTTATAGGATAGTAAGTCATTTCTAAAAGAAGATAATTCTTATAAGAAAATTTTGTGTATGTACTTTACTTGAAAAAGTACATTTGATTACGTGTGTTTGTGATTTTCTCAAAATTTTTAAACTTATTATCTTATAATAAGTAAATATTAGTACGCACTTGCCCTTGGGCCTAAGCCCTCTGCCTGAACGTCTAGACGTTTCTATACAAACGTTTTTATTTTAAAACTACATGTTAGATTTGTCATGTCTTCACTTTTGCTTATTTTTTGACCAGAAGGCTGGCCTCTATCTTATCAGGGTACAGTACCCTGAGGGAGGGTAGCGTTAATTGAAATATCGTGTAGGAACTTCGTAATGTATTTATTTTTACATAACTAAACAGAGCACTGAGAAAATTTGTTGACATCCAACCAGCAAGCGAAATATAATCGAACATACACAATTTCAATACATATTCCATTAAAATAATGACCAGTAGCTTAATTGGTATGTAAAAGCAATCTCAAACATATCTTACATAAAGTAATATTAAGAGCACGTATATATATATAATATGTATAATATATATAACGTTCCTAATAAATTATTTACTTATTTTGACTTATATTTAGAGAAAATATTAACATAAATGATCAAAGTACTTTTTCAAGTAAAGTACACACCAATTAACTAACCCAATACTTTTCCAAACAAACGTAATCTCGAGCTTTTTTTGGAAAATTCCTAAGAAACAGTTCAACACTGTTAATATGCTTCAAAAAAATTATATACAAATTTTTCAGGAAAAGCTAATTCTATCTCCGTTTATCTTTATATCTCCGTAGATTATCTTAAGAGAACCATAATATTTTGACTCTTGAAAGCATGAAGTACGTACTTTGCAGGATAAGCTCCGTTTTCCTATTCGGATGAATAGTAATTGACATAGTCAATGGATCTATGGAAATTCATAACAATAAGGAAGTCAAGAGAATGTACTTGGAGTATTTTTATTGAGCCCTGGTTATGTTCTGGCAAAAAGAAATAACATAATGTATTCAGCTCTTCTTTTAGATAGGAATAATTAAATAAATAAATTAGAAGAATGATATTGTAATATTATGAAAATGTTTAACAAAGTCTATAACAAAAAAATGCATGAAAGGATGTATGTATTAATTAGTCAGTGGTATTAATTTATTATTAATTTAAATTGCCTTCTTATCTTAACCATAAGACTAAGATTTCATAATTATGTAAAGTTAGTTAATATTAAATCTATACTATAATAAAAGAGTAAAAAAAATGTGTCTGTACATTAAAATTTTTCAAAAAAAAATATTTGTGGCGATGGAAATATAGTAATAGAGTAAGAAAATAAAAAAAAATGTTTGTCTGTTTGTCTGTTTGTCTGTTTGTACACGCTAATCTCCGGAAATACTGGACGGATTCGAATGAAACTTTTTTTGTTATATAGCTGTGAAGCCTGGGCAACATATAGGCTATAATTGATTTTGGAAAATGGAACACATGATGCAGAACTATAATGGTCCAGCTAAACTATAAAAAATATTAAAATGCCGCCTAAGCAAAAGTTGTTAAGTCTGATGAGAACTTTTTGTTGAGTTATAATACAACTGGCCAAGCGCGAGTCGGACGCGCGCGAAGGGTTCCGTACCATAATCTATGAAAAGTCACGTTTGTAGTACGGGAGCCCCCCATAAATACTTATTTCATTCGATTTTTAGGGTTCCTTACCCAAATGGGTAGAAACAGGACCCTATTACTTAGACCGTCCGACTGTTAGTCTGTCTGTCTGTCACCAGGCTGTATCTCATGAACCATTATAGCTAGACAGTTGAAATTTTTATAGATGATGTTTTTTTGTTGTCGTTGAACAAAAACATACTAAATCTATACTACAAATAAAAGAGTAAAAAAATGTGACTGTACATTGAAAATTTTTCCAAAAAAAAGTTGTTTCGTCCGAAGAAGAACTTATAAGTTCAGAATTTGCGGACCTTCAGAGCATAACACACCAGAAAAATTCTTGGATATGTGAACGCGCCATATTGACACCAAAAAATTAAAAATCAATTATTATAGAACTTATGACGCAAAATATTGTTAATTTCTTGGATAGAGTTGTTGACGACACCACCAATTATCCAGTTGAGTTTCTTAATTCACTTGCAGCAAATGGACTCTCGGCTCACAAAATAAGTCTTAATGTCGGAGGGCCAATAATGCGAATGCGCAATTTGACTCCGCCGAAACTGTGTAACGGAACCCAACTTAGTGTCTCAGCACTGTACCCGTACCCGTACCCGTACCCGTACCCGTACCCGTACCCGTACCCGTACCCGTACCCGTACCCGTACCCGTACCCGTACCCGTACCCGTACCCGTACCCGTACCCGTACCCGTACCCGTACCCGTACCCGTACCCGTACCCGTACCCGTACCCGTACCCGTACCCGTACCCGTACCCGTACCCGTATCCGTACCCGTACCTGTACCCGTACTCCCTCTTCCGCTCCCGCCGCCGCTCCCGCCGCTGCCGCCGCTGCCGCCGCCGCCGCCGCTCCCGCCGCCGCCGCCGCCGCCGCCGCCGCCGCCGCCGCCGCCGCTCCCGCCGCCGCCGCCGCCGCCGCCACTGCCGCCGCTGCTCCCGCTCTCGCCGCCGCCGCTACCGCCGCTGCCACCGCCGCCGCCACTGTCGCCGCCGCTTCCGCCGCCACCGCCGCTGCCGCCGCCGCTGCCGTTTCTGCTCCCGCTCCCGCTTCCGCTCCCGTTCCCTCTTCCACGTACCCGTTCCCGTACCAATCCGCTCCCACTCCTGCTCCCGCTCCCACTCCCGCTCCCGCCGCCGGTTCCGCCGACGCCGCCGCTGCTGCTGCCGCCGCTCCCGCGGCCGCCGCTCCCGCCGCCGCCTTCACCGCCGCTGCCGCCGCCGCCGCCACCGCCGCTGCCGCCGCCGCCGCCACTGCCGCCGCCACTGCCGCCGCCGCTTCCGCCGCCGCCGACGCCTCCGCCGCCGCCGCCGCCTCCGACGCCTCCGCCGCCGCCGCCGCCGCCGCCACCGCCGCCGCCGCCGCTGACGCCTCCGCCGCCCTTGCCACTTCCGCTCCCGCTCCCGCTCCCGCTTCCGCTTCCGTTCCCTTTTCCACTTCCGTTCCCTCTTCCGCTCCCGTGTCCGTTCGCCGCAGACGCGCCAAAGACGGAAGATTAAATTCTCATATCGGCACATCACTACAGTCCGGCGTTTCCACCGAATTTCAGCGGCTGAACCTCAGCTTATTTAGTGTGTCATCCCCACCGAACTTTAGACACTGAACTTTAGCCGCTAAACTTCGGCATAGTCTGCTGAGACACTTAAAGTTTACTGTGAGTGGTGCCAGTGAAACTGTATTTATTCCGCGTATAACAATTTTCCTTTTGAAAATACACAGTTTTACAAATACACAGTGTTTACTTGCTTTCCTATGAAAATAAGTCACAGTTTTAGAGGCTTAAAGCTGCTGATGTCGATCTAAGGACTGCTTTTTCGCATGGCCTACTTAATGTGGCTTTAGGCTCCAGGGTTAGTAACACTTCAGCTCTTTTCATATTGGCTCCCGAAGGAAAGAATTAAAATAATATTGACTTTTAACTCCTAACACTGTTACAGGTACTTTCTTATCTCTCTCTATCTTTCTCTCTCATTAGTTGTTATTTATATTAATACGCCGGAGTCATAAAGTCCACGCGAACGAAGTCGCGGGCATCAGCTAGTATAATATAAATTCTAAAGTAGTAACATCTTAAAATGTAATGTTCTCGCATGATTTAATTAGCATGAACTGCGATATATACCGATGATACTGTAAGGAATCAATAAAAGCTATTTTATTTATCAGCTCTTCTCACGCAGATCGTTGAAGCTACTTTGAATCTTTACTTCAATCTTAAGATCTGTATGTACCATAGACCTAGAATTTTTTTTACTGTGTAAGGTATGTACCACGATTCAATGTTAGCAAGTTAGAATCTTTGACGACCTCCGTGGTGTAATGGTAAACACGCTAGTCCGCCAATCCGGAGGTTGTTAGTTCGATCTCAAGCCAGGGTAAGTTGGAATATGGCCTTTTTCAAATTGTCCTGGGTCTTGGGTGTTTATCTATATATGTATTTATCATAAAATATAGTAGCGTTAGGTTAGTGTCCCATAAAACAAGCTTATAAGCTTACTTTGGGGCCAGCTCAATCTGTGTGATTTGTCCGTAAATATTGGTCACGAGAGTGGGTTGGGGATACGAAAGGAAACAACAATCCTATTGAATGGTGCCTTTATTTAAAACTCAAGCAGTACTCACAATTGACAGCGTCAGTCCCCTTTGCACTCCAACTGTCACTTCACTGACACGCACGCGGAAACGTCACTGCACTGTCACACGCGCGGACCTCACTGCACTGAACACTTCACTTAACTCACTACTTCACTTTACTCACTGTTTCACTTTACTGACTACTATTCTTTTCTTCTTCTTTTCTCTTTTCTTCCTTCTTCTTCGGATTTCACTTTCCAACTAAACTGCCTCAGGCGGCGCCTTGTTCCGTTTATATACCCCCGAATTCGAACAAAATCGCATCAATGTTCCAAACTCATATTACTAATTTTCTATCGCCTTCTCTCTCACTCATTTTCTGTCCCGTATTTTCTTTTCCATTTAGTCTAGTATTATCTAGAAAATTCTTTCAAAACTTCAAAAACTCTATAAGTGGCTGTGATTTGAACCAGCCGTCTCTGGATTCACAGTCCATCGCTCAGACCACTAGGCCAATCGTGCTCTGACGCTATTGATGAAATTTTCCTTCAGTTGAATTATTTTCGTTCGAATTCGTGACGTCGATAGTGTCATTCATCTCCTTACGCGACAATATTTATTTACATTTGGAAGAGCTTCGCTCGTTTCGTGACTTACATAGTTACCAAACAAATTCTTAATTCTTTTAATCTTTGCAAGAACTTTGCTTGTTTTGCTCGTTCGTTCAATTAGGACGGATCGGACGACACACGCACGCCTAGCCCAAGCCTACAGCACGCCTATCGCGCTTTGAAATTTTTGATAGTTGCATTTAATTTGAGTCCTATCACACATCAACACAATCAAATTGCATTAACCGAAGTCAACACGCGTACTCCTCGCCTACGCCACGCGCTCGCATCGCCTCCGCTTTGCTTCCGCCTCCGCCCGGCGCTCGCCAAGACTAGACTTCGGTAAATGCAATTTTAAGTTGTATTAATGTGTTATAGGACTCAAATTACATGCAACAAATTTAAGACGCGCTGGTCGTGCACTTGTCGCGCGCAAGGCGTTGCCTTGGCATGCGCGCGTCCTCTGAAGTATGAACGTACCCTTATCAGGCCTGTGTCACTCTCCGTTTAGGTATCGAAACAAGTAATTATTAATTTATATATAATATACTGTACTCCAAATTTGACACAACACTCCTTCCGGCGCAGTTAGGTAAATATTCCTACATTATTACTATGCGCGCGGTGACCACTCCGGAGGGGAAAATTCAGTTACATGAATCGTTTGTCTATAGACTGTAGTGATAAGAATGAAATTGGCTTGCAATGAATGTCTAGGTATCTAAGCGAAGAGGTGAGAAGTTCTGACGCAAACTAAATTAAAATATAGCACTAACCACATTAAGGGGCTACCTGAATGTGAACAGCCATTTGAATTAAATCATTTAAAAGGAAACGGACATCTCATTTAAAATGTTGTCTTGACCAGGCTCTAGATAACCCTTCAAACTATTTTATTATGAACTACTGTTTACAGTTTAAAGTGAGAACGTGAAGCTTTTCTACGCTTTTACGCCAAACGTGGCCGTTTTTCTCAATTGCGCGTAGAAAAGCTTCACGTTCTCACTTTAAACTGTAAACAGTAGTTCATAAAATAGTTTGAAGGGTTATCTAGTGCCTGGTCAAGACGAAATTTTAAGTGATGTCTCCGTTTTTTTTCTAATGATTTATATCAAATGGTGGCAGCACTGGACCCCGAAAAATACAGGTATTAAGTAGATATTTCTTTGAATGTCTTTTCTGTATTTGAAAAACTTCTGTATTTGAGTACTAGTACCTATTCTGTGCCCTTATAGATCACTGGCTCCCCCTACCCATTCGCCCAACAACTGCCCAAACATCAAAACACACGGTCCCACGGCCTCGATTCCCGCGCTATGGGAAAGCTTTTATCCTAATGAGCGTCCCAATTTCTTTATTTGTATTGCTGATTGCATGTGGTTTTGTTTGTTTTTCGTGTAAGTGACCAACGCTTGTGACTCATTTTTAAGCTGCTTAACTATAATTGATATCTAGAGGTCGGAATTAGGTAGAGTTATTTATTTACTTGCATCTAAAAGTTAATATTAATATGGATCTTCCCGGGATTCCTAATGGACAATCCCGTGTGGCCAACAATGTTACAAATATATAATAATAAAAACCTCAGAGATATATAAGACAAATAAAACAGAGATAATGAGCATAAAATTTTTATTAGTATTTACATTAGTACTTACATATTGGCAACGTCGCGCGTGCAGTGGTTTAAATTGTGTAAAAGTAAATAAATTTTTATTTAAAAAATCACGAGATTTTTATGTTCTTTAAAATTAATCTCGGGATTTGAGGCATATCCACTTTATTCTTTCGCTGTCTGAAATCAGTGTAAGTACATAAATAACTCTACCTAATTCCGACCTCTGCTAGTATCGGTTATATCTTTTAGTGTTTGTTTCGGTTTTTCCATCTAATAATAATAGCGAGGATAGTTTTTTCCATGTTGGTCTTGGAGAAAAGAAAAACTTAGATT
The DNA here is from genome assembly GCA_943193695.1 of Acrobasis suavella. NCBI lineage: Eukaryota > Metazoa > Arthropoda > Insecta > Lepidoptera > Pyralidae > Acrobasis > Acrobasis suavella. The sequence continues at coordinate 2,023,760 of OW971939.1, forward strand.
GTACCAGCTGCTTTTCTTCCTGCGCGGATCGTAGATTCTGATCGAGGGACTGGGTGTAAATGCGAATTATGTTAATAGGCGATGCGATTAGGAACTCATCACTATTTTAATTCCTTTTTCCACCTTGTCGCCCACTATCACACTAGAAATGGCTTTTGAGTCTTCTGGCCCTGGGATCTGTCTGCTTAGAGCTTCGTGTCTTGCACGAAATGGTCTGTCTGCCCTGTTTAAATTTATATAAACATTCACCAGTTCATACTCAATGTCGACTTTGACATGAATCTTTTTTAGTGTACCCGGCCACTGATAGATGTCGTTGTTAAAAACTTAAAACGCGGTATGGTTTGTTTTTAATTACTTCTTATAGTTTTTGTTGAATAATGTCACTTGGTCGCGGTTTTTGTACCACGGCGGTGGTGTGTTTTAATGTGGAGCCCTCTATAGTGATTGTTCGAAGTTTGAACAGCCCCGTTATGGATAAAGATGTGATAGTGTTTGTATGTGTGACTGATGGTTTAACGTGCTTTTGAAGCACAGACTTATTTGAAATGGTACGGAATATGTCATTGATATATTCAGTATGTCATGAAATGGACGGTATATGTCATTCGTCATCCTACCTAGTTCAGATTACGCTTTGGATAGTTTATCTTGCGAAAGCATTAGTAATGGTTATTCCCACTGGTCCATAGACCTCCTTATTGATCGTAAGTGATTAGTATGTATGTTTGTATTCATGTATGTATCTTGATTACGCTTTCAACAAAGCGCTTAAAAAGCCATTTTAGCTCTATATCAAAACGGCGAAGAAACATTTTTAAAACTTCTACTGGGGTTTACTAAATAATGTATAATTTTTCAAAACTAGATAAAATCTGGCTTCAACACTAAATTACACGACCTATTTGACGATCTCCGTGGCGTAGTGGTCACCATGCCAGTCCGCCACCCAGAGGTCCCGGGTTCGATCCCCGGTCAGGGCAAGTTGGAAAATGGCCTTTTTCAAATTGTCCTGGGTCTTGGATGTTTATCTATATATGTATTTGTTATAAAATATAGTATCGTTGAGTTAGTATCCCATAACACAACTCTCGGACTTACTTTGGGGCTAGCTCAATCAGTGTTATTTGTCCCCATATATTTATATTTATTTATTTATTTATTTGGATAAAATTTAGGACTTTGACAACTATGGATCCTCGACTAATATGCCCTTTCAATTAAGAAAGAATTTTCGAAATTGATCTAGACGTCTTTGAGTAATCGGTGAAGATACTTATGAGATGTCAATTTGATAAATTGAAAACTCCCTCCCTTTTTGAAGTCGGTTAAAAATATACCCGAAAGAGCCATGAAAACGAAGTTAGTGCGAGTTCGGCCGCTGGCAGAAATTAATATTTGAATTTTTCATGTAAAGCAAAACTCTGGCCATGCTTGTTCAACTTTCTTACACGCTACCTTGATGTATGTTGACGGGTTTATTCTTCGGAGGTGGTAATTGGTGGTAACACTGGTAAATAGAAATCTCGTCGGCCGTCTCGATCCTCTGGCTCTACGTAGGGATGTTGCATTCTTGTGCATTTTTTATTGGATTTATTATAATACTCTGAGGAATTGTTCGACTTAATACCTGCTGCAAAATTTCACCACCACACCACCCACCTGAATTTTAAATTTCATCCACACCACTTGGATAGTTGGCAATCAACCACCGTACGTTTTAAAAGGAACTTTTTACCACGTACGACTGTGGAATCAACTTCCTGCAGCAGTGTTGCCGGACCGATACGACATTGAAACCTGCTAAAAACGAGTCTATATATACCTTACGTCTATATATTACCTTATATATACCTTATTTATATAAATACGAGTCTATATATAGTCCACGTATACATGCAATCTGTAGGTTAATTACACGCAGCGCGCCTACAATGCTCTCCGAGTACAATATAATGATGCCTTCAGGGTGATGTTGGGGCTTCCGCGACACTGCAGTGCATCCAATATGTTTGCGTATGCGCACGTTGATGGCTTCCATGCCGTATTACGAAAGCGGATCGCATAGCTGATGCACAGAGTACGCGGAAGTGCCAACACTATTCTGAAGGTAATAGGTACTAAATTTGACTGTCCGATTGTGTGGCACTGGGTACATACTCATGCCGTTGTCTCGGGGTCGCACAGTCGGTCAAGAAAATATTTAAATTAATTATGTATACTAACATAGTTCGTAAGTTTTGTAATACTAACACTAAATGGACGTATGTCTGAATAAATATTAATTTTTAATTTTTAATTTAATTTTATTTATATCTTCCTGAAAGGCCGACAACGCTTCTGTTACACCCCTGGTGTTGCAGTTGTCCATGAGCAGCGGTGATCACTTACCATCAGGTGACCCGCTTGTTTGACGCCCTATAATATATAACAAAATATTGGAAGACCAGAATAGGGGTGGATGGAATGTATAAGGCAAGATATGGGGATATTTGGAGTAGTTATTTGCCTGCCACACGTTCTAACGCGCTACAGTAATGTATGTTAAGGGGTTGAATCTTTTAAGGTGGTGATTGGTTGTAACTTTGGTTAATAGAAATAGGGGAAAACCAAAGAAGGGGTAGATGGAATGCGTAAGGCAGGATATGAGGATATTTGGAGTAGTTATTAATATGACGGGAGAAAGAGTTTTGTGAAAAAAGAAGACAAACTGAAACTACCACAATTGATGAATAAGCACAAAATTAATATAAGTATTACATAAAAAACGGAAACTCCTGAACGCAACAGAAATACGTCATCTGTGATAATTTCAACTGTTTAGCTATTACGGTTCATGAGATACAGCCAGATGACAAACAGAAAGACAGCCGGATGGACAGTGGAGTCTTAGTAATAAGGTCCCGTTTTTGCCCTTTGGGTACGAAACCCTTGAAATATATCCAAAAGAGCATTAGAAAACTTCAAAATACTCTGGCTATGCCTGCCAAACCTCCGCGCGCCGCCTTGTATTATACGTTGAAGGGTTTTTTCTTCGGAGGTGTTGCGTTAATTGCACCAAAACATATAATTAATAACAATAATTTTTCAAAACTAAAAACCAACTTTACCCCCAAACTACACAAACGATTTTACAAAATTTTTATGGCACCACCTGAGAAGTACACCCTTTTAAACAAAAAAAAAAAAATCTAATCGGTCCAGGCATTTTCGAATTTCGAATAATCGAAAGACGCCACCACAGTCCACAGATAAATATCACTACAGCCGCACTATGAGAGTACACTTTAACCATTTTACATATTGTCCATGAGCATGAGCATTTATAACACTAAACTACACCGATTTCATATTATAAAGTACACTCGAATCAATTTGCAAAACAATTTGAAGCAAACTCCAACTGAACCCCTTCACTTCCCGCCAAAAACTCTCTAAAATCAGTTATGTAATTTTTCCAAATGTCAAAAATAACATTGGTTACGGGATTTGTATGAAATAGCATGTCTTGGCGTCATAGTTTATTGAAGTTATAATGTTTATTATTATATTTTATAATGTGTCAACATTGTATTATAATATAAGTATTTATTAATTAAAAGACAATAATAGATAATAATATGACAAAGCCCTTCTGGCGAGTAGGCGACCAATACTGTGAAAATGAGTTTCTTTCGGCGTTTCTTCTCAGCAGTGGGTGTTACGAAGCGCTGGTATCGGTAGCTTTTCTTTAAAAATAAATTAAATTTTAATATACTTTACACGTAACATAAATTATACTTATTGACGTGTAAAAGTGCCTGTAAAGGTCTAATTACTAAATAAACATTTGAAGTAATATTTTCTGCATGACTCAGGGTTAGATCTCACTTGTCAGCAAGGATCAGCACTTTTCTAAGCGGCTATCCTTTTCCGTCGCCTAGAACCGTCATTTGCCAGAGCGAGGGAGAGCGATGGAACGCTATTGCACCGGCCGCGCGTAAGCGTTCTTTTGCTCTGGCAAATGACGGTTCTATGCGACAGAAAAAGATAGCAGCATATTTATTTATTTAATAATTACATTGCACATGATCTATTCTATACAAAAAAGAAATGTGGTGTCGTGGGACACCAGGTAGGAACGAAGTTCCTTCGGCTAATGTAGAATCGACACAATTTGCAAAAGAATTGTGTATACGACTGTCGCGCCTGCGCACGTCTCATTTAACGGTTTTATTTAACGAGGTCATCCTTACGGTATTACTATCACATTTTTTTCAGTTCGGTCGCGCAGCAAAATCCCTATCTCCTCCAAGCCTGCCGTAAGGAACTTCGTTCCAAAAAAAAAAAAAAACATCACATGCACCTTGTCAGGCATTGCAATGGGACGAGAGGGAGGTAGACATTTTCTATTTTATTTTATCGTATCCTGCAGGTATTCGGCGACTGAATAATATAATTTTTTTAGCAGATGAGATTTTAATAATTTTAAAAATGTTTTGCAATTCTCTTCGTCTTTTATGTTCTTGGGCAAGTGATTATATAATTTAACAGACATAGGGTAAGGTCCAGATTTATGTAGTTCTAACTTAGATGATATTTGTATTATGTCGTTTGGTGTGCGCGATTCAAATCGACGCGGAACGTCAATGAACTTTTTATAAAGAATAGAATTTTTTCTCACAAATTTACGCAACTCTAATATGTAAATACTTGGCAAAGTAAGTATTTTGAGATTTGTGAAGTGCTCCCTACAACTGTCACGACGCTTTAGATTGGTGGTTGGACATAAAAAAGTGCTATTCCGTACTGACAAGTGAGATCCAACGCTAAACCTAAAATTTATCATTAGAAATGGATATGATCAATGACAAATAACATAATTTTGTGATGTCTTATTCCGTTATCATCAGTATAATAATATTTTTGACACTTAATCTCTAATATAGGGTTGAAAAATACAATTGAACTTTCGTACCTCCACGTCACGATTACATGAACTTCATTCATATTCAATGAAACATTATGTCCCAAAGTTGGTACAACAATAAAATACAAAATATAGCGGCAAACTCCCAAAGTTGGTTAAGTAAGGATTTGGGAATGTTTCTAAATTATAAATAAGGATTGGAGACCTCGGATTTGTGTCTCTGAAACTTTTCGGTTTTAGTCGCCGATAAAAGTTTTATCCATTTTATGACTAAGTTTTTAACCTCCATCAAAAAAGAAGGGTGTTATAAGTTTGACACTAATGTCTGTTGGTCTGTCTGTCTGTGGCATCGTAGCGCTCGAACTAATAGACCGATTTCGATGCGATTATTTTATTTGAAAGTAAATTCCCTTGCGGTGGTTCTTAGCTATTGTGACGATAAGATTTATTTAAACTCTTTAATTTAAATTTTAACAATTTAGGTAATTAACACTAAAAATAGTCACAGATAGGGGTCGTAGGCCACGAGATTCGTTGATCCAGGATGATAGGAAGTACTCATTTTTTTGGTGTACTGCTGCCTGGCTTCAGGAGTAGTCGAAAAAGGAAGAGGTCCAGCTGGCTACCGATTTTATATGGGCGGCGCGGGGTGCGGTGCGGAGCAAGAGGGCCGTCGTCACACTATGTTTGATGAAAATCGTTTTAGCCGTTTTAAAATTATTCGGGGTTAATGCTCGAAGGTCAAGGCTTTCCTTTAATAATAATAGATGGCGTTACGGATATCAAGTCGTATCGGTAGTTCCGCTACTCATCACCAGATGGCGTTCTTAACAGTCGTGGGTTTTTTAATTTGCCTAGCAGATGAACTTTTTTTATTTGTTTATATATGTATTTAATCTGCTGTCTCCGTGTTGGTCAAGGCGTTTTCCTTGTGATTCGGAGGTCGTCAAGTTCAAATTCTACTGGGAAGCATTATATACTCTGTAAAAAATTGTTTTCAGTCTGGTTAGGGCATTGCAGGCTTAAATCACCTGAATATCCGAAAAAAAAGATGATTCCGTGCTTTGGAAAGTACGCAGATGTGGGTCCCGAACTTCATCTGACGTTTGTTCAGACCTATCCAAGTATTTCTTCAAGACCTATCCAAGGATTGTTTCTGGTCTGCTCTTTGGGTTGCGGAGGTCATACGGCAGTCGCTCTGTGTAAAAAACCGTAACCTCGTCAAATCACCTAGGTAGGTAGGTAGGTAGGATAAGTACTAGTACTCACGTACAGAAGTCTTACTCAGAAAAGAAATTCAAAGAAATATCTACTTTATGTGGTTAGCACTATGGCTTAATTTAGCTCGCACCAGAACTCCTCACCTCTTCGTTTAGATGCCTAGACATCTATTGAAAGACAATTTCATTCTTATTACTCTGGACAAATTTCCCCTAAATTTTTCCCTTTGAAGTGGTCGCCGCGCGTAGTAATAATATAGGTATATTTTCGTCACCTAACAGGGAGTGGTGTAGGCCTGGTTTAGATAGCGGACCCCGGGCTCTGAAGCGTTACCTCTGAGGATGTAACCGGGAATACGCTTGGATGATGATGATGATGACATATATTTAATCTGCTGTCTCCGTGGTCCAGTGGTCAAGGTGTTTGCCTTGTGATACAATTGTCTTTGAGTTCAAATCCCACTGGGAAGCATACTTTGTGAAAAGTTGTTCCTTGTCTGGTTAGGACATTGCAGGCTTTAACAACCTGATTATCCGAAAAGAAAGATGATTCCGTACTTTGGAAGGCACGCAGTTGTGGGTCCCGAATTCTCTGTTCCGTGGTCCCGAACTTCATCTAGTATTTGCTCAAACCTATCCAAGGATTAGTTCAGGTCTGCCCTTTGGGTTGCGGAGGTCAAACAGCAGTCGCTCTGTGTAAAAAATCGTAACCTCGTCAAATCACCTAAGTTAGGTAGCAGACCCCGGGCTCTGAAGCGTGTTGAATGAATGATGACCTTTATTTTATCAGGGTTGGTACAAAATTTTGGCAAAAGCATAAGCTTTTCCGAGTATTATCGTGACGGTATAAATTTGTATTAAAATACGAGTTTTTTTCCATTTTGGTCTGGGAGATGTGGAAGAACTTAGAATGTAAAGCCAAATACAAAGATACCTGACCGGGCCCTCTACTTATACCTTCAATTTTCTCTTAAACTAAAAATAATATTAACATGAAAATTTATGTTCAGAAAGACTCAATTAAAATCTGTCTGAATATAAATTTTCATGTTAATATAATTTTTAGTTTAAGAGAAAATTCAAGATATAAGTAGAGGGCCTGGTCAGGTATCTTGTTACCTGACTGTACACTACCAGCTGATTCTCTGCCCGCGCAGATCCTAAGAACTGATCGAGGGAACACACGAAAGGGACCATCCATAAATTACGTCACACGAATTTTATGACTTTTTGACTCCCCCCCCCCTCTTTGTCACAGTTGGTCACAATTTTGAGACCCCCACCCCCTAGTGTGACATCACAGATACCGATTAAAAAAACAAGGGAGTGAAGCTATTGAATATTAAGATATCTGATAAAGCTGGAAATATTTAAAAGTTTATTTACAGTTTGTTTTATATTGCTTAAATATAGATTTTGTATTTTGACGTCAAGAATCTTAAGAACTGATCGAGGGGACACATGAAAGGGACCATTCATAAATTACGTCACACGAATTTCATGACTTTTTGACTCCCCCCTCCTCTTTGTCACACTCCTGTTGGTCATAATTTTGAGACCTTGAGTCACGTCACAGATACCGACAAAAAAACAAGCGAGTGAAGCTACTGAATATTAAGGTAACTGATAAAGCTGGAAATATTTAAAAGTTTATTAAATATTTATTCAAATTCTGTGTTTTATTGCTTTGATATAGATTTGGTATTGTGAAGTCAAGAATCTTATGTCTATTTTCACACAATTTCACACTTCATTGAGCCGCTCCCTCCCCCTTATTGTGTAATTTATGGATGGTCCCAAATTGCGAATCATGTTAGAAGGCAATGCGGCTAGAAACCATCACCATTTTTAATTTTCCACCTTCTCGCCCACGATGAAAGTGGTCTTTTGGATACACATACATTATCACGTCTTTATCCCTGACAAGGTAGACAGAGCCCAAGGCCGTAATACCCGGGCCCGCTTAACGTGATGGTAGGCGTTAAGATGGAGAAAAGAATCAAAATAGTGATGGGTTGTTAACCACATCGCCTATTAAATGATTTTAAATATCACCCATTCCTTAGATCCGTTTTTACGAGGAAGAGGACAGGAAGAGAAGTATCTGGTACTCGCTAAGTTTTTTCTCTTCTCCCAGACCGGCATGGAAGAAGTGGCCTTTAGGTCTTGCGGTTAGCTACTAAGTATTTTCAATCATCATCATCATTTCAGCCGCATAACGTCCACTGCTGGACATAGGCCTCTCCCAAGGATTTCCAAAATGACCGATCAAGAGCAGTCTGCATCCAGCGCTTTCCAGCAACCTTTATTTTCAATCAACACATACGTAAGTTACTTTACTACCTCGTAACTTGCACATACTGGGATCTCAAACGAAATTCGGGACTCCTCAATATTGGATAAGCTAGAATTGCCTCCGCAATCTACTACGGTCGGTATTCGCATAAAGGAATTATAACCCAATCCGTGCGTAGTGCGTGACGGCGGGCTCCGAGCCGCAGGGGAAATCAGCCCCTGTTACCTTATGGCTACCTGTGACATTTTAAGGTAAGAGTAAATAGTCAAAATGAACTGTGAAAAATAGTCAAAAGGTCAGGGTTCGTGAAATTAATGTGTTTCTTTGGGAATATATAGTTCAGTCCTCAAGGCATAAGCACAGCTGTTCACTAATAAATAAAATAACTAGTAGTTCGCCGCGAACTTAAACCTCGCGATTATTTTTATAACACAATTCAATTCCCTAACCAACACCTAGATGGCGCTATCCAAAGTTAAAACGCGCTATGTTTTCGTTTGGTACATAATCGCCGATATTTTTATTAATATTTCAAGAACTACTGAGCCGATTTTGATGCCCAACGAACTTGAAAATTCTATTAATATTTCCTATATGCCTACCAAATTTCATCAAAATCGGACTTTCGGTTCGGCAGTTATTGTACATACATACAACGTATTTTCGCACCAACTCGATTTAGAGACCTCGCTCGCTTCGCTCGCTATATATGTATAGAGACAAATATCACTGATTGAGCTAGCTCCAAAGTAAGTTCGAGACTTATGTTATGGGATACTAACTCAACGATACCACATTTTAAAACAAATACATTTATAGGTAAACAGCCAAGATCCAGTACAAATTGAAAAATACCATTTTCTTACTTTCCCTGACCGGGGATCAAACCTGGAACCTCTCGGTGGCGGAGCATGGTGACATTAGTGAGAGTGAGCGCCAAAAGTAGACATTCAAAAAATTACATAAAAAAAACAACAATGTTTTTATTAGAACGAAATGAACCATTTTAATTATTGAAAAGACACGATGTTCATTTATTTTATTTTATTTCGCTAATAATTCAAACACAATATCACTGTTACTTCAGGCTGTTAGCGGTACCAAAGGAGAAGGTGAAGGCGGAAATTGCGCGGCAGGGAGATGACGCGCGAGGGTCGTGTCGCCCCTCAAGCCGAGTTTCAAAGTCCAGTATAACCTGGTGCTGGACGTGCTGTGCCTCAGGCCCAGATGTCTCACCTACACTATCTGTGTGTACCCACACAAATGCAAAGGTGAGCTTAAGTCTCGAGGGCTGTATATATATTTTTTTCATACTTACATTACCACGTCTTAATCCCTAACGGGGCAGACATAGCCTAAGACCTACGAAGGCCACTTTTAAAGTAATGGAAAATAAAAAAATTTGAATCAAAATCATAATCAGTTGTTGGCATCATACACCGCATCGCCTATTAAGGGGATACTTGAATTTTTCGAGGTCCAGCTAGTGCTGCCCCCATTTGGAAGGAAACAGAGAAAAATCACTTAAAATGTTGTCTTCACCAAGCCCTAGATAGACTTTCAAACTATTTTATGAACTACTATTGACAGTTTAAAGTGAGAACGTGAAGCTTAGGGCCGGCGCACACATGGCGAAGCGCAGCGCAGAGCATTTTTCACTGTCAAACTATTATCTACATTGTTCTGTTTGGAATAATATCCAAAATCAATGAACACAATATTATGGACAGAGCCTAGGGCCGCAAGACCCAAAGGCTAATTTTTAACCGACTCCCAAAAAAAAGGAGGAGGTCATCAATTTGTCGTGATTTTTTTTTATGCATGTTCACCAATTATTCGAAGACCGATTTGAAAGGGTATACTTGTCAGGTGATCCCATAGACAGTTTATAAAAATCGGTTTTGTAGTTCGGGGGTGAAGTCGGATTTTAGTTTTGAAAAATCCGCTTTTTTCCAAAAAGTCAAATCAGGTATTTTTATATATACGTCAAAACAAACATTTTTATGGGATTTCTATGAAATACAGGCAGATGGCGTCATAGTTTCTTGGCGTCAGCAGTATCCTACATCACGATCTCAGTGTTCGCCCGATTCGCTGCATATATACAACTTCCGACGATACACCGTCGGAGCCGCGGTTACCCAGGCACAACACCATGCCTGGCGGGAAGAGCTTCCCTTTATGGCGGTCGAGCATATCGCCTCGCTCCCGCTACAGTGGTGACCCCGACGTGATTGGCAACCATCTCCATCAACGGCAGCCAATTAGCCAAGCAGCCTTCTTTAGCATCGTCGAACTCTGTCACCATTGCTCCTCTTTCTCTCTCTCGCTTATTATAAGTCAGCAGCAGCAGTCTGACAGCAAGCCAGTCGCTTCCGCTACACATGGAATAGCTTAAAAAACTCAGCCGCTTTGCGCCGCTGGCAGTCGCAAGCGGTCGCGAGGCGTATAACGTATAGCGTTATAATTATCAGTTTTTCTACAATAATAAATCTAAAATCACGTTACAATTGACATGTTCAATGACGAGTGACATTATTTTGCGACGTTTAATTTTTTTAACAGTACAAAATAATTTATTTTTGACCTAGGAAAATACCCAAAGTGAAAAACGGAATCAAACAGTGATGGGTTGCTAGCCGTATTGCCTATTAACGGAAGCAAATCATTAACAATCTTTGTTAAAGCGAAAACTTGCTTCGTTTACACAAATCATGTAACAGAATAGGAACCCTGACCTAAATATTGATGAATATGTATGCAGAACAACAAGGCACCCAATTAGAACATACCCAAAGATTAAATTTATGGCCGAAGTTTACGCAAACAGCGATCAGATATCAGCCCAGCGTTTATCTATTAGTTTTAGGTCGGATTCTGAGATTGGGAAGGAATGCATGTACATTTTTTTTCATTATATTCTTTTTTGTTTGAAGTAATTAAGGTACTTCCCTTTACCTGTTACTGGGAGGAATTCCTCTCAGGTCAATTGTTTATCTATTGTTTTATTTATAGGGACAGGTAAAGGGATAATAGATTTTTTATGGTTTAACAATTTAGAAGTAAATTCATGTTTCGGTCAGATTTAGCCGAACGGTGTACTTTTTGTGTTTTTTTTTTCGTGTTTTGTGTTTTTTTTTCTTAGATACAGCACCCGAGGACGGGTGCACTGTCAGAATGGCCGTGTCGAAGACTTCAATGAAAAATTCCCTTTTTATTTTACACGTGCAAAGAGAAAGTTGTTTACTAAAAAATGTGTGATGCAGCGGTCGGCGAGCCGACGTCGCCGCACACATACACCTTAGGAATCTTCCAGAACATTCCACTACTCACACAGCTTCAATCGATGCGCGCCATTTAGAAACCTACTCACTATAGCGAGCCAATCAGAACTCGTTTCCCCCACCGTATCCCCACGCCGGCCGGCTAGCGGCCGGCTTTAAAAAGCGGAGCGCGCCCATTACACGTCGATACTCGTTCGGGTATCCGCCTGGGTCGCTTGGATCGGATATCTAAGTAAGATCAGGTTTTCCCTTCCCCTCTCCCCTTCCAACCCCCGTGGCCGCTTGGATTAGACATCTAAGTACGGTCCGGGTTTCCGAACCCTCCCCTTCTAACCCCCGCGGCCGCTTGGATCAGATATCTGATCACGGCACCCCCTCTCACCCCCGTGCGAGGGAGCGCCACGACGCCGACATGCTCTCGCGCGTCCCGCGTGCCCCTTCAGGGTAGATCGCCAGAGCAACCCTTTGTTGCCCTGCGACCCGTCGGGTGGCCACTATCCCGTGCGCTGCAGCAACCCCTATTCGTCGTCAATGTTGGGGGTTGGCGTCCCGACGCTGACGTGCCCGCGCGCGCTCAGCGATACCGTTCCCGAGTGTGCCTTCCGCACCCCGCACCCCGCGCCCGCGAGCGCCTTGCCACCACCCCACTGTAAGTACACGACAGGGGTGGCACCCCGACGCCCACGCACCCGCGTGCGTGCGGCGTTACCGTTCCGTCCGACAGGTCCGTCCGTACCCTGCCCCCCGTTTACCTTTCCGCGCACCCCTTCACTTTGCACCCCCGTGTGCATTCCGTTTCGCACCCCCTCAGGGTGATTTCGCCGGTGCAACCCCCTCGCATCCGGTGATCCGTTCTGCTAGGTCCGACCCGTAGAAGTAGGTGAGTACTTCTTCCGTCCCGTTCTGGTAGCGTGCCGACGCATCTACCCGATCCTCGATTGGGTAACGCGCCTTGTCGTTTGTAGCTGTGTCGAACATTCCGTAACGCACCGGATTTGCTCTCTGGAATTGCATAGGCGGCTAGAGAGGCAACCTGTAAATCTAGATTTAAGACAGTGTAGGCTAAGTCCAGGTTAAGCTCAGAATGCAGAACCTGTAAATAAATAATTGTTACTGTTGGTATAGTTGGTTTTAAACACACCCCTCCCGGTAGGCTACCTCATTAGACCTCCAGACCCATGTCATACCAGGGTGGTAACCGGGGTCTATTCAATTTCTGTTGATGACAGCGTCCAGGGCTTCGATTCCCCGAAAACGCTTCATCATAAATGCAACCGTTGGATTTTAAAGGGCACTATTCGTTAGCAACAACACGTTATAGAATAGTCTTGTTCGAGCGGCCGTACTGTGCATAACTCGTTTGTGTGGTTTGCTGTGGCTTGGTCATGACTCATTTAATTGTGATTATTGTAATAGATGTGGATTGGTGAACCGATTTATTACAATAACAGTTTGTTTCAGCAAGACGGTTAGCCCAGGTGTATACACAGTATTCAATTCTGTGGGGCCAGAGAATTCAGACATGGTGGATGGAATTCATGATTCAGTGTGGAGGTATGTAAGTTTTCATCCTGACAATAGTCTGTTCTCGTACTGTAAGTAAGAAGTGGGTAGTTCACGTCACTCGAGATGTCAGATGCCGATCACGCCATGCTCTGCACCCCTTTTACTCGGCCGTCCGCGACAAATATATTATATGTAATATATATATATATATTACTAGTTGTTCGCACCGTACTGTAAACTCGGGAACCCCATATCTCAACATTTTGACCGATGGCTCATGTTCAAACTTAAACATTCTATTGGCTACTTCTACACGTCTACTAAATTTTATAAAACTCTGATTAAAACTGTCTTAGTTATTAACAAAAATACAAACATACGCACGCCGATTGTTCAAGTAGACTCGGAGAACTTCACTAACTTCGCTCGCTCTCGTTCCATTAAAAAAACAAAGAGTAATAAGGGTTTTAACACCCTAAGCTTTTAGAAGATTTTTTGTTCATTGATTTTTCCCTAGTCAAAGCGGAGGTAATAAAAACGAAGTTTTTGCGAATAAAAATGAAGTTTTTGCAATTTCGCTCAATGTGCCGATTTTAGAGAAATATTGTGAAATTCAATCAGCCGTCTGGCATCACGCCACGGATTACCCAGACTATTAAAATAAATCTGGATTTAACGAGAAACGGAACGAATGTTTTGGAAATGGTAAGCCTCTTTGCTGGACAGATGGAAGCTTTTTAAAAATATAGAAAGCTTTTTAAATATACTAACTGTCTATATTATGTAAGAGCGAACAACCCGTCTTACTCTTCATACAAACGCTCGTACGTAATTATGGCGTTGTTACTGATCTTTCTTGAAAACTTTTGAACTCAGTGGTATCTTGTGCGCTAATTCTAGGTTTGTCTGCTTTTTTGCACAAATTTTACTTGAACTTCAAAGTTAATAATAATAATTTCATTCAATAGAATGTAAGCTGAGCCCTCAGGCGGTATCTCTCCATTTTTGCTTTGCCACTTTTTTTAGCATTGCCCTGGATGAAACAACAAGGTTTTTAAAACAATGCTTGCGTTGACGATAGAGCGCGGAATATATTATAGGGTGCGGAAATTTCATAAAACTTGTTCTAGGTGATACGTGTTTATTAGTAAGCCTTACAAGTGTATGAAATAAATGTTTTATATTCAAAATCTTCATTACATTTGCGAGGTTTGTATTGAAATATATTTTTTTGCCTATATAATTTATGAACGGTCGAAGTTCAGCCAAAATTTAAAATTTAAAGGCTTATACTGACTTTCTTTTTAAATTTTTTTTATTTTTTATTTAAATTAAAACTTAGAATTAGCGCACAAGATACCACTGAGTTCAAAAGTTTTTAAGAAATATCAGACACAACGCCATAATCACGTACGAGCGTTTGTATGAAAAGTAAGACGGGAAGGCCGCTCTTAAGAGCTATGCTCTTGTCGGTAGAGTATGAATTTTCTTTTATTTGTCTCTCTCGTCCGCCAGCCGTTTTAATTCGCTATATTTACATACACGACGTTCACTTTATGGGAACTCCACTTGTCCCAGCTGGTAGGTGTGTCCCTACATGAATTCTGTAGATTCAAAACAGTCGTAGAGCAATAGAGAGACACGGAAAATAAATATATAGGGACAAATAACACTAAGCTAGCCCCAAACTAAGTTCGAGACTTGTGTTATAGGATATTAACTCAACAACACTTTATTTTATAACAAATATGTATATAGATAAACATCCAAGACCCAGGACAATTTTAAAAAGGCCATTTTCCAATTTGTCCTGACCGGGGATCGAATCCAGGACCTCTGGGTGGTGGACTAGCATGATGACTACTACGCCACGGAGATCGTCAAGGGTTATTTATTTGCCAGCACTGATAAAATAATATAATTCAAGTTCTTGTATGAGAGGTGGTGGAGGAATGAGCCAGAATGGTAAGGATGGAATGAATGTGTCAAAAATTGAAGAAATTGAATTTTAAGAAGAAATTTGAAAAGATGGACGGAATGAAATGATGGAGAAAGGAGGTATGCAATGACATGAAGGATAGGATTTATTGCAATATCGTACCAACTTTACAATTATATACAATTATTTTCAGTAATGTACTATAAAATGATTAAATGAATTAACCTAGTTCTTTAATTTATTGATGACTAGCAGCGCCACGCGGTGTTACCCGGTATATATATAAAAAGTAGCCTATGTGTCAATCCAGGGTGTCAGCTTCCGGCATACCTAGATAAATTTTATCAAAAATGGTCCAGCCGTTTGCGCGTGAAGAAGTAACAAACATACACACACACTCACAAACTTTCGCCTTTATAATATAAGTGTGATGATGATACTAAACGGTGTCACGTCTCCATCTCTAATGAGGTAGACTGAGCATTTTGGGTTAAGGCCGCAAGATTCAAAGGCCACTTTCGGCGTGATGGTAGGCGAGAATTGGAAAAAGGAATTAAAATTGTGTTAGGTTGCTACATCGCCTATAACATGATTCGCATTTCCGCCTATTCTCTGTATCGGTTTTTACGATTTGCGCGGAAAGACAAGCAGCTGGAACAATCTAAGATATTTTCGTTTCGAAGGGTGTATGGCAAAGGAAAGATACTCGTATATTGAATTTTTTTTATTATCTAAGCTAAAAAGTGCTTATAGATTTATAGTCCTTTCTTGCATTAGGTAAACTAAATTTTGGTTAAACAGAACAAAGTTGCAAAATAGATGTGCGTGTGTAGGCTGAACCTCTCTACCGGCCATTACATTGAAATAAATTATTTGAAAGGAAACGGAGATATCATTTTAAATTTTGTCGTGACCAAACCCTACGTAACCCTTCAAACTATTTAAGAACTGCTGTTTACAGTTTAAAGTAAGAACATGAAGCTGTTCTACGTACATTTGCAAAACGGCCATGTTTGGCTTATATGCGTAAAGAAGCTTTACGCGCTCACTTTAAAATGATATCTAAATTTCCTTTCAAATGATTTTTTTTCAAATGGAGGTAGCACTGGACCCTGTATGTTCATGTAGGCCCTTTATGCCTGTGTCCGATATCCGCTAGTTGAGAGGTCATTTGTGACGTTAATATTTATTGTAAGATTTTTCTTAGCATAAGCAGTTTTCGCTTCTCAGCCAACCTGAAAACAAAATTCTATGGTTAATAATGTAGTCAGGCATATGCCTGACGTCGTTTATTAGTGCAAAAAGTTTAACAATCAGACGCCTCCCAAAGTCAGCCCTTATGAGAACGCTTTTGTTGAAAATGCAAATATTAATTAACAAACTTTTTAATAAATTAGGACTGAACTGTTCATATGTGGTTAAAATAACGATAACTGCCCGCCCCACTCTAGCCAACGAGTCCTGTGAGGTAGCTATTGACACAGATAATATACCTACGTTTAAATAATTGGCCAAGTGCGTGTAGAGCCACGCGCAGTGTAGGATTCCGTATTTACGGATGCCAACTTTGAGTTCATGCCACTCAAAACTTCTAAAAACTAATTTTCTATTGAATTTGTATGAAATTTTCCTTGTCCGAGTACATTTTATAAGTTGATCGCCTAAAACTTTTTTAATTTGTAAACCCAACTTAGCTCTAATAGTTTTCCTTTAAATTTCAATATATTTACTATACGAGTAGCTGTGAATTTTTTAACGTGTCCATATATAACCGTTTAGCAAATAGATGGGGAAACACTTGACTCTAACAAAAATTTTCACTTCCAAACCAAATATTTCAGTAACGGATCCCTAAATTGAAAAACAGTGTTCACGAGGTCATAATATTTTTAAAAGATCTATTTAATGTGTCCCACATGATTGGTTAATTGAGAAAAAAATGACTTTTCACTTTACTTGCATGGGAGCTACCCTAAAAATTATTTTTGCAATATTTTATTATACCACATAATATATATTATGTGGTAAAATAATAAATATAGATACCCGTGCCAAATCACAGCTTTCTAGTATTTATAGTCGCTGAGTAAAACCGCGGACGGACAGACAGACAGACAGACAGACATGGCGAAACTATAGGGGTTCCTTGTTTACTACGGAACTCTAAAAAAGAATACCCGACTACGGGAGCCATTAAAATATTTTTGAAATGTTCTTATTGAGAACATTCATTTGATACTCAACTCGATATCCAAACTTTTTTTTTACTTTTTAGCTTGTACGACGACCTCCGTGGCGTAGTGGTCAACATGCTAGTCCGCCACCCAGAGGTCCCGGGTTCGATCCCCGGTCAGGGCAAGTTGGAAAAATGGCCTTTTTCAAATTGTCCTGGGTCTTGGATGTTTATCTATATATGTATTTGTTATAAAATATAGTATAGTTGAGTTAGTATCCCATAACACAAGTTTCGAACTTACTTTGGAGCTAGCTCAAACAGTGTAATTTGTCCCTATATATTTATTTATTTATTTATTGTACCACAAAGTACAATATACAAGCGTCTTGTACTATTCCTTATAATACATTTATTGCCGTGTGGTTTCCGGCAGAGAAGAATAGGGCCACTCCAAGTTCTCCCGTGGATGTCGTAGAAGGCGACTTAGGGAATACAAGCTAAACAAAGCTAATAAACATTAATGAGACCTCTCCAACCCGTCCGGCCAGCGAGGAGAGTGTAGGCCATTTCCTCTGGCTGCTCTGGATAAGTATGGCTATGGTAGTACAGAGAGGGTCGTGCTCCTGCAGTGGAGACAAATAGACCTGATGATGATGATGATACAAATTGTAGCTTTTGTCACCCGGACAATAATGACGAATCAATTGACATGTCATTTGTCGGAATTGGATTAGTGGTTTAAGTACAGTGGAACACACAAAGATATCCACATACTTAGATACATAACTACATACGAAGACTGCTAAAATCATTACCCTTCCCCTTATCTTTGCTGTAATCGGGTAAAAAAACTGATCAATGATGATCTATGCCTTTAATCCTTTAACCGTCTGTGATTTTATATTTAATGACAACCATTCAGGCCCCATAGTTTGGCAAAGGCCTCCCCTTATTGTTTCCAGCTGTTTCGATCTTTAGCTTCTTATAAATATATTTTGTAATTTGACAGTTAATGAATATTAAACTACTCAATAAAGTAGGTAGGTACCGTACGCCTGTAATCTGCAAAGTTATATTTTGCAAAAATCCAAAGTTTGCTTTAATTAAAGTGTCACAGAAAAAATGAAATATGGTTTGTTCCGCTGTTTTGGACGTGAACAACAAATGGTTCCTCGAACCGAAATAGAACTAAATGACGGGGATGTATAGAGTTCACATTGTGTGGGTTACTAGCACCAACTGGGTGTTATGTGTTATCAAAAAGAAAAATCAAATAGGTTGAAAAAGAGCACATATTTATCAAAATAGTACCTATCTGTAACATAGATATAGACAGTCAAAATCATAACAATTTATTTGTTCACACTTACACCAAGTTATTCAATTATGAATTTGAGTATTCTTTACTAATATAGATAATTAAGGCAGTCATTATCAAGAGCACATTTTTCTACTATATTACGTAAAAAAGTTCACTAATAAAAAAGTTATATACTGTAATTTTTTTTTAAAATTTTAATGTGGCATTGGCAGTTTCCGCAAATGTATACATTACTGTTTTTAACTAAAAATATACAGTTTGAATTACATTTCTCATTGACTTTTTGGTTTTCGAAAATAATGTTGATTATTCAAAGATTTAGATTCAAAGATTTAAATGTTTATTCAGTAATTAGACCTTTACAGACACTTTTACAAGTCAATAGGTTTACGTTAAGTGTCAAGTATATTAAAGTTCAATTTATTTTTAATGGAAAAATACCGATACCAGCGCTTCGTAACGACCACTGCAATGAAGAAAGGCCGAAAGAAACAAATTTTTTACATTACAAATAAATTTAATTCTACGTGAAAATAGTGACGTTATGCTTAAGTGCTCGCTATTCAACTCGACCTATATGAAACTCGACTAAATGTTATGAATGTAGGGGATCCCTAATGGGATAACACACCTTATTGTTTGATGATTAATTTTCGGGTTTGGAGTTATTGTTATGCATTCCAAACCCTTCGTCTACATATAAATTTTAATATGTATTTATCATTAAATACTAATACAATGTGGAAGGGACATACCCGTAACAAATCGAACCACGGGCTATACTAGATCACTATAGTATAATAATAATAAAATATCAGACAAAAAAAAAACAAAATTCTCATACAAATTCTCCGGGCGGTTGCACACTTTCGTATGGAACTGCCGGTTTTTTTTAACTTATTTCACTATGTATAGCAGATGGTTTGATTTTTTTCGGGTATGTTCCTTTCACATTGTTTATTATAGTACACTTAATCAACTTTTAACCCCCCCTCTTTATTGTTAGGGTTTAAAAAAAGAAAATACTGACCGTTCTAACAGCATAAAAGCAGTTGCCAGTATGTACCCTCCAGCCAAAAGCAGAAACGCTGGCGCCGCTCCTCCCAAAGCCAGTGCTCTTGGCGAGCTGCCCTCGCACTGGACTTGGAGGGACCTGGTGCGATGCCGTACGCAGGACACTATGCCACGTTCCTTTAGACGCATCAGGCTGAAACGAAACTTTACTGTTTACTGTGTTTGTGAGTAAAGTCAAAGTCAAAACGAATAGTTTCGTAGCAGTTTGGCTGTGACAGACGAACAGACAGACAAACGCACGAGTGGTCCTAAAGAGATCCGTTTTTTCATTTTTTGTACGGAGCCCTAAAAAATGAGAAAGGAATGTTAAGTTATTTAAGGCACGTACTCGAAAAAAGGATGGTTGAAGGTAGATTTACTAAAAGGGTCTACAAAGCGAAAGTAAGTGAAAGAATGGGTAAGGATCGTCCTCGACGAACGTATCGCGATTAGATTGCAGACATTCTTAAAAAGGGAGAGATCAGAAGTACCTGTAACTGACGGGCATAGCAAGAGAGTGATGAGTGTAGACGAAGCGAAAGAGGTCTGTTAGGATCGTAGCAAGTGGAGGTCAATAGTTTCTGCTTACCGCTGTCGGAGACAGGCGTGATAATATGTATGTATGTAATCTGTAGGATACCAACCTCCAGTTCAGAAACTCTTTGTAAGGGCTGTTCTTCTGCACACATACATACAGCATGGTCCTCTCCATGGACTGTAAGGAACCCAGCTCGCACAGCTCAGCTTGCGTGAACGACTGGGATATGAGGCGATTGGCACTGTCCACCTCGGTATGGAACGCGTAGCCTGTCGCAAAATGTACAAGTACAACCTTATTTATCTTACAACCTACCGTGTTTTAGGGTTTCATAGTAAACAAGGAACCATTATAGTTTCGCCATGTCTGTCTATCTGTCTTAAAAGACGTGATTTGGCATGGATATGTTTATTAATTAGGCGGAAAAATAGGTAAAATAAAATAGAGAAAAACAAAAATTTTTAGGGTAGCTCCCATACAAGTAAAGTGAAAAGTCAATTTTTTTGTCTCGACTAACCAATCATGTGGGGTTTCGTTGAATAGGTCTTTTAAAAATATTATGAGCTTGTGAACACTGTTTTTGGATTTAGGGGCCCGTTTCTGAAATATTTGGTTTTAAAATGAAAAATTTTTGTTTGAGTCAAGTGTCCCGCCCTCTATCTGCTAAACGGTTATATATAAACACGTAAAAAAATCACAGATTTAGTATATATAACGAAATTTAAAGGAAAACTATCAGAGCTAATTACGGTTTACAAATTAAAAAGTTATAGGCTATCTACTTATAAAATTTACTCGAAAAAGGAAAATTTCATAAAAATTAAATAGAAAATTAGTTTTTAGACGTTTTTATTGGATGAACTCAAAGTTGGCATTCGTAACTACGGAACCCCACTGCGCGTGGCCCGACACGCATTTGGCCAATCATTATTTTTGTTAGCCTTGCATGTCCACAGCTGGGCAGAGGCCTCCCTTCTTACCTTCCAGTTACTCTTTATCTTTAGTCTTTTCTGTTCAGCACTGTTCAGTTAGGCAGCTCAACTCGTCCTTTGGTCTTCCTCGTTTCCTGTGGCCATTTGTTGAAAAACAGTTTGTAGTTATGTAGCCTATCTTTCCGGATGCATCGACCAGTGACAGAAGTTTAAAACTTACTTCAGGGCTCGCGTTATCTGTGTAACTGACTCTTATGATATATTTTCTATTATAATAAGGATCAATTACACAATATTAATTATTTTACTGACTATTTATTAAAAAATAAATATGCTATAGGAAAAGTTGCGTTCCATCACTTGCTTGTTTCACGTGTGTGTAAGTGGCCAGCACTTGTGTCAGATTTTCCAAGCTGCCGAAAGGCATCTGACAAAGCGTGACGACTGCCATACAACGATGACAGCCGGGACCAACGGCTTATACGTGCCTTCCGAAGCACGGAGGAGCTCGTTAAATTTGTATGCCACTTGTGGCCACCCATCCAAATGCGGACCACGCCCGGTGTCGCTTTACTTGCGAGAACGTAAGTAATGCGCACTCCCACCGGGCCACCGAGCTCCTCACAAAAGTCATGGATGCATGTAAGGCAAGCACCAATTACACAGATTACGCTAGGCATATTTATAAAAAGCCATCATCATTTCAGCCGCATGACGTTCACTGCAGGATATAGGCCTCTCCCAAGAACTTCCAAAACTACCGGTCTAGAGCGGCCTGCATCCAGCGCTTTCCAACGACCTTGGTCAGATCATCAGACCACCTTGTGGGTGGGTGTCCTACGCTTCGCTTGCCAGTAAGTGATCGCCATTCGGGAACCTTTTTGCTCCATCGGCCATCGGTTCTTCGCGCTATGTGTCCCGCCCACTGCCACTTCAACGAACTAATCTGCTGGGCAATGTCAGTGACTTTTATTCTCCTACGAATTTCCTTATTTCTGATTTGATCACGTAGGGAAACATAGCCTTCTCCATAGCGCGTTGAGTGACCTTGAGCCTTCTTATGAGACCCATAGTAAGGGACCATGTTTCAGAGCCATAAGTCATCACTGGTAACACACACTGATTAAACACTTTCGTCTTGAGGCACTGAGGTATTTTGACATGAAAAGCCATGTCCCAGCACAATTTTTCCAACTTGCTAGGTTCTGGGTTAAACCTCCACGGTGTTTGTCGTATGATGAATCAATCTTTTTAGTATATAGCGTATGCGTGTGTATCCTGAATTTCCCCATGCTTGTATTCTCAACGTACCCTCCAGTTAGATCCATATAGACACAATTCAATTACTCTCAAGGGAGAACTTAACACGCAACTAATTAAAGGTATCGATTCGAATTGAATTTGGCCAACAATAATTGTTGTGTAATAGTTTGCTTTCTTTCTTCCAACATCATTATCATCATCATTATATATCAGCCACAGGAAGTCCACAGCTGGACATAGGCATCCCCCAAGGATTTCCAAAACAACCGATCGGAAGCAGCCTGCATCCAGCGCCTCCCAACATGTTCTCGGTTTATCCTGGTTCCATGATTACGAGCTTTTTCTTCTTTATAGTCTGTACATTCTGTATTATGACATGGCTAGTGTTGCCGCCCAATAGTCCACTATCGATAGTTTGTTTGTCGTCAGGATCTATACTACTGATAATTTGGTTGGTTATTAATAGTATTACTCTAAAACAGTTATTAATAGTATCGGTTTTAGCTTTTTTAGATTGAAACTTTCGATCAAATATCTATCGATATTTGGCGACGCTGAAATTTTGGGAATTTGGTGTGCAAATCCTATGCTTTGCGCTATTTATTAATACTTTTGTCTTTGACCGTTTCATCTCGAGTCCAGCCTTGCAAGGTTTACAGAGCTCACATCTTCGAGCATTTATTGAAAACCTGGCGTTTAATGGGAAAAGATAGTAACCCATCGGCAGACGAGGACCTGGCCGTCCAAGAAAAAGATGTTGTGAAGAGCTTAACTGTTATGATAGTGAATGGAAGGTCAACAGCAACGGACAGACAGAAACAGAAGCGAGAGAAAGAGGCATTTGCCCAGTATTGGGACAAAAACGGCTCATTATAATATAATAATGCAATATCCCAATCTCATTTCTTTACCCTGACGCTTTTCTTTTTCATGCAATAGATCTTTCTCCTGCCAAAATGTATTCTAGGGTACACATTTCATAGGTATATCCATAATTAGATTTTGGCGGGAGTGCCATATAACATTAACTTCTCCTACGGCCTTTACGTGTGGTTTCTGTATCCCCACTGCCTCTCAAAAGACCGGAGTGAAAAGAACAGTGATTCTCAAAGGAGATACAATATCATAATGGGAAACGAAGATTATATCGTCGGCGTAGCGGAAATTCGATAACTTTCTGCCATCAACATCAACATCTTGTTCTTAACGAGTGTGTTAGTAGCTAACATTGGTGTCAAATTTAAGAGCTACCTAGGGCTATGCTTCTGCTATGATTCTGTCAGCTTTTTGAAAATCTTTTCTACATATCTAGTCTAAATGAAAAAAAAAATACTTTACCTCCAGCTTTAACCATAGCAATGCCATGTTCCAATGACGCTAAAACAGTTTTCTTGTCCTTCACTTTCTTCTGACGCAGTTGGTCTTCTATCTTGGAGTTTCTTTTATTGAAATAATAATGAGGGTTCTAAAAGAAAACAATACAGTAAAGTCAACTAGAAAAAAACGTAGCAAGTACAAAACGTTTTTTTTTTTCATTATGTCCACCATCGTATTTAAAGCATATTACAACTCTTGGCCCACTCTACTCACTAAAAGACAAAAGCAGAAAAGTTTTATATTAACTAGAAACAGTTTCTGCGTATAATACGTGTGGCGACCTCTACGGCCACTACGAGTAACTACAATCAAGAGAACCGACAATATAGTTCACAAGAAGCATATGAGATGGCGCCAGCAGAGTATCCTACATCTCGATCTCAGAGTTTGCCCGATTCGCTGCATATATACAACTTCCGACGATACACCGTTGGAGCCGCGGTTCCCCAGGCGCAACAAAATGCCTGGCGGGAAGATCTTCCCTTTGTGGCGGTCGAGCATATCACCTCGCTCCCGCTACATACGTATTGAAAGAGCTTCGTGATATATTGCAAAAGCATTTTTTTTTGTATTTCTAGAGTATTTTTTCATTTACTGAACTATTGGAAAACTCAGGACTTAGACTTGTAGCGGCTGCGAGGTGGCATGCTCCACCGCCACTAAGGGAAGAACTTCCCGTCATGGTGTTGCGCTTGGGGAATCGCAGCTACAACGGTGTATTGCGAAAGTTGTATATATTTCAACCAATCTCAGAAATTCTGATATCGAGATGTGTCAGCCAGCACTATCTCGTATGCCTCTTGAAAATATGTAATTTTCTCGAATTTGTCCGCATACCTGAAGCCAGCTTCTAGCATAGCCAGTGTCTTCGAACACCAGCTCTAAGGGGCTGTCGAAGAGCTCCTCCAGCGAGTTGATGGAAGGTGGTAGACCGTTCAGCAGCCAGCTGACGACGCTACTTGTGTAGTAGTTGTAAATAAGTAGGCACGATACGCCAGTTACCAGGATTGTTAGTTTTCGAGCTAAAACATACAGCATTTTTATAAAAACCGCCAATTTTTACAGGCAGTACACGTTTCTGAAGATATTTAAAAAAAATCCAAATCATTTCGTCGTATCTACAAATGTGTGCGCCGAATAATCAGTGTTGTCTGAATTAAGTATAATTTTTTTTAAACTTACCAGCCGATGGGTTTCCTGCACCGTTGCCGTTGTCTTCAAAAACTGCAAATATTTTAACAACAATAAAAAACATGAAAAACAATAATGACCTGGTCTCTCCCTTCAACTATATCAAGTCTCCTTTAGTCACAATTGTCTTATCACCTTCAATGTTGACTGATATTGCATTTTTATCTGCATTTTAGTATACTTTACTGCATAGATCACTTGCTAGAATTGTAGACGTATGTACAAGCCATCACGTCTGTTTCCATCAAGGGTAGGTAGAGGCTATGGACTTCCACTTGGTACAATCTTGACAAACCTCTGTCGCTTTGACTATACTCATAATTATCTTCATGCTCGCCTGCCAGTTACGGGAACTTTAGACCTATTTTTTTATAATTTCTGCAGGCTGGTCGCAAAACGTTCGGAAAAATCGTAAGATATTTTTAAGAGGACATATTTTTTCCATCGCAACTAGATGTGAAACTTGGCTGCGATGGCGGCTGGAGGGCAAAAAGATCTTGGAAGTAATATTATATTTTTCTAATAGTGATAACAGCTTATCATTTGGCATAATCCAAATAAAACTTACATTGCTGGCAAATTGAAGCTAGTACAGAGAAGAAAGCGTACTGCCCCGCCAATGGACGTCGCTCCAACATGGCTGACAACAGCAGCAGACTTCCACACAGAGTGGAGACCAACACCACAGACCACCACGCACCAGGACTCAGAGGACGTAGGAACTGATTCTCAAACTTCCCAGCGCCGTAGGTTGGAATTCTGTAGTAATATCGTGTCCTATAAACGGACAAGTGTTCTTAGTATCCTTCTATCGTACTAATAATATAAATGCGTAGGTATGTATGGATGTTTATTTAAAAAAATATACATACTTTCAACTTTATATATTTATAAGCAGCTTTTTGATTCACCTGCTCGTTTTGGGTAAGTACACGGGGTAAAATAAAGAATAAGGAATTGACCCTAGTATTTTTTGTTTGGATAATATCAAAATATTATTTTTTTAGACACGCAAAATTGTAGGCAATCGAGCGAAACGTAGGACTACCAACAAGGTGGTCAGACTACCTGACCAAAATCGCTGGAAAGCACTGGATGCAGGCTGCTAGTAGGTGGCTGGAAAGCGCTGAAAATCCTTGGGAGAGGCCTATGTCCAGCAGTGGACGTCATGCGGCTGAAATGAAAATTATGATGATGATTCTTGCACACACTAGCTTATTAGGCTGACGCTGATGCATTTTGATGTTTGGAGATCTTGTTTTTAATCAGCCTATTTTTGATGCCGTTTACCGAAGGTGCAGTAACAACATTCTCAGATAGCTTGTTCTACTCAGCGCTCGAGAAATTTTAGTTTCTTTTTCTTTTAGCTTTCATACGACACAATTCAGCTGATGTCCTCTCAATTGCTTGTTGTCGGAAAATTGGAATAGGTAAATAAAGAAAATATAAGGCCGTATTGTAACAACCTACGAGAGCTATTGTATCCAACCATAAGCCACGTATTGTCACACCCAAATTAATAATTCACAATCCATGTTTGCTGTAACACGGACCCAAGTTTACAACCCTATTACTTCCAATAACTAGGCATTTGTATCACCAGAGGCAAAGCTTTATTAAATGGTACTATATCTCTTCTTTTATCGAGTGTTCATGTCAAAATCATTTATTTATCTTTGGATATTTATATCACTTGATAATTGTAATTTTTTCCTTTCGACTTCATAATAGTTAGTTGTTGACATCAGATCATTTACTTACAGCTTAGTTTACTGCCGCTTCCTAAGCGCAAGTACAGAAGAAGCGGTAACAAACTGTACTGCAGCATTTTTTTCCAAAAACGCAACTTTCTATTATACTGATATTTAAATTAGATATGTGGACTGAGAATACATTGTTTAAAATGAAAATGCATTGGTACAATCCCGGTTGCTTCCTCAGCTATGCTGCATCGGATGGTGCGCTTTTTTGCTTTTTATTCTTCAAATATATCAAAGTTAACCGTCACCCAAGAATGCCAAAGAGTTTATGAAACGAACAAAAATAGAACAAATAATTTGGCTATAGTTTCACGTTTTGCCGCATGCCTTACGTCAAGGCTATATACGAGTAGTTTCACCACGGATGTCTGACCGTCCGTCCGCGGTTTTACTCAGAGACTAGAGAGATAAGTACTAAAAAGCTGTAATTTGGTATAGTCATGTATATTAATCATGTTAAAAAAGTATTAAAATAAAATATTGGAAAAAATTTTTTTTAGAGTAGCTCCCGTACAGGTGAAGTAAGAGTCAATTTTTTTTCTCGACTAAACCATCTTGTGGCTGTCGTTGAATAGGTCTTTTAAAAATATTGTGAGCTTGTTATTTTTGGATTAAGGAATCCGTTTCTGAAATATTTGATTTTATATTGTTAGAGTCAAGTGTCCCCCCCTCCCCTTTATCTATGAAACGGTTATATATGGACACAAAAAAATTTAGATAAGTAGTATATAAAACGAAGTTTATCGAAAAAGGAAAAAATCATGCAAATTCAGTAGAAAATTAGTTTTTAGACGTTTTCAGTGGCGTGAACTGAAAGTGGGCATTTGCAACTACGGAACCATTTGCTCTCGGTGATAAAAACGACTTAAGAAAACGTGCACACTAGTTCTCTAATATGTAATAAAGGCCATTAGATGACAGTCTTTGTTAAATTCCTGAACTTTTTTTTTTTTTTTTCACTTTCTTAACGTACCTATATACTGTTCAATAAGTACGCTAATATTATTACAATCTAGCCTATTAATCTAAGACTAATTAGTAATTTTACATTGACCTAGTTTTATAAGCAATAGTATAAGAATGTGTCCATCGGCACTTTTCTTACTGTCTCTATTAAGGGGAAGGCACTTTGTTCGTGTGTCTTTAATTATTGCACTATGACCGCACTAAGTATTTTTTTTTTATTGTCACTACACTACACTAATTCGAACGGTTTAGTTCGTTTAAGTCTTCTCACTGTGTCCGTGTTGTCGAGGAGCTGGATTGCCTCAACGTTCACATGATGAAGCAATCGATACTCGTGTGCTTCTGCATATTTTTTAATAACTTTATCGACGAACTGCATGTTAAGGTCCCGGTGCAGGTCAGCATTTCTAATGTACCAGGGTGCATTGACAATGCTCCTGAGTACTTTGTTCTGGAATGTTTGGATCATACTGATATTGCTCTGTTTGGTACAGCCCCACAGCTGTATACCATAAGTCCATACTGGCATCAGGACTTGTTTATACAAAAGTATTTTGTTGTGCACTGACAAGGCAGAGTTTCTCCCAAGCAGCCAGTGCATCTTATTTCGAGCTCTTCTCTTTTCTTTTTGACGTGCGCTTTCCAGCGCAGCTTTGCATCCAGAGTCATACCTAAGTATCTGGCTGTATTTTCAAATGGAACTTGCTTTCCATTTATATACACGGGACATAATTGTTCTTGCTTATTCGTAAAGTTAACATGAGTTGACTTTGATTCATTTAGCTTGATTCGCCACTTCTTTGTCCATTCAATAATTTTATTAATTGCTATTTGAACCTTTTCTGCTGCTTCTTCATGAGTACTTCCGACAGCCATTATAGCAGTGTCGTCAGCAAAGGTCGCCATAGTATTGTCATCTATATCAGGAATGTCCGAGGTGTATAGTAGGTACAGGACCGGACCTAAAACACTTCCCTGAGGCACTACAGCTTTTATTTCTCTAATTTTAGAATACGCATTTTCTTGTCGCACTCTCAAAGCTCTTTTGGTTATATATGATGTAATTATATCTACGTAGTTAGTGGGTAACATGTTTCTAAGTTTTATGATGAGTCCTTCATGCCACACTTTATCGAAAGCTTGCGCTACATCTAGAAAGATAGTAGAACAGACTTTTTCATTTTCGAGGGTATTTTCAATTATATTTGTTATTCTGTGAACTTGATCTATAGTTGAATGCTTTTCTCTGAAGCCGAACTGATGTGGTGGAATAAGGTTTTTGGTTTCGATGATAGGTTTTAGTCTTTTTAGTAATATTTTTTCAAATAACTTTGACATAACGGGTAACAATGAAATTGGCCTGTACGACGTCGTCTCATTTGGCGGTTTTCCCGGTTTTGGAATCATTATTACTTCGGCTACTTTCCATAAATCGGGCACGTATTTAAGTCTCAAAGCAGCGAGATTAGTTAATTTGACTAAAGCCTTTCTCGGGAGATTGTGTAGCAGTTCTCCTGGTATAAGATCAAAGCCAGGAGATTTCCTGGGGTTGATATGCTGTTTTATTTCCCTCATAACTTCTTTTGGAGTTACAAGCTTTATATTTATTTCTTCATCATAATTTTCGTTGAGTTCCTCAGTGATATCTTCAACGATGCCTTCTGATCTGTCATTTGGTTTGAAGATCCCTTCGAGGTGTTCGGCAAACAAAGCAGCTTTTTGTTCGTTGCTAACCGCCCACTTTCCAAATCCAAGTTTCAAGGGAGGAATTTGGTTTATTGGCCGTTTCATGTTCTTCGTAGCTTTCCAGAGAGAATAATCTGTAGTACGGTCACTGGACAGTTTTTGGAGATACGTATTTGTGCACTCATCGTTATGTTTTTGGATTGCCCTTTTAAGCTTTTTTGTGAGGTTATTTAACTTTTTTTTATCGTCTGGCGACCTAGTTTGGTGCCATAGTTTTCTTTGTCGTCTTTTTTCTTTTACCAGGTCTTTTATCTCTAATGGGTATGTGTTTTTCACTGTCCTTTTCTTACTCTTAGGTGTATTATTCCAAGCAGTATGTTGTATTAAGCTGACAAATTTTTCTAAATCTATATTTAGTTGCTCTGGAGTCTTTAGTGGTACTCTAAGGTCTACATGGCTGTCTAATTCTATTTTAAAACTATCCCAGTCTGTATATTTATTGACTAGAGTTAAATTATCTTCCTTAAATATTACTTTTTCGTTTATTTCTAAATAAATGGCTGAGTGATCGGAGTTCATATCATAACTTTGATTAGTTTGCATGTAGTTAGACATGTTTTTATAAATAAAAAAGTCTATGAGATCAGGGGTTTTTGATGGGTCCGTTGGCCAGTATGTAGGTGAACCTGTTGATGCAACACCACATTTCATTTCTGTGATGGCGCACATAAGTTTTCTTCCTTTTGTGTTCGTAAGTCGGGAACCCCAATACGTGTTCTTAGCATTGAAGTCACCTCCCAATACAAATTTATCACCAAGTGTGTAAAGAACGTTCTTCCACAAGTCTTTCTGTATTCTATGTCTTGGTGGGCAGTATATGGCAGCCACAGTAAGAGGACAACTTTTTGTATTCAATCTGACTGCAGCACATTGCACCTGAGGAATTTAATGTTTAACATGTTCTTGATGTTGAATAGTTTCTTTGATGATAACAGCACTGCCACCTCTACCTTTGTTTGCTGGATGCAATGCATTATATACTTTGTAACCTTTTAATTTTATGTAAGATTGTTTTGTAAAGTGTGTTTCAGATACCAGGCACACATCAATATTTTCTATATCTAGGATTACTTGTAACTCATTTTTGTGGTTAAGTAGCCCATTGCAGTTCCATGCCATGATCTTCAGTTGTTTCATCATTTTTTATTCTTGGTAGTAATAGCGGGTTTGGTGCTATTTTCTAGTTTTTTCAAGCGCTCGTCTAATGATGACATAAGCTTTAGTATTTCATCTAACTTTTTCTCTTGTGGGTTTTGAGTGCTTTCATCTTTGCGTTGGGGTTGGCTTATAGAATTTTTCGCAACCGTCTGAGCGTAAGAGATATTTGTGGTTACTTTTGATACGGGCTTATTGGTAGGTTTCTGCAGTTTGCTCTGAGCAGTATTTTCATGACTGACTACATTTTTTTTAGCAGACTTGTTTCTTATCTTCTGCATCTCTTTAGCTATCATGCAACCTCTATAGTTCGCAGGATGACTTTCTCCGCAGTGCACACACTTCGGTTTTTCTGTACTTGGTTTTTTACAGTCCACGGTCAGATGTTTTCCATGCACTTTACGCATCTTGGCTCTTTGGCACAATACATTTGTGTATGGCCATAAGCCTGACATCTCTTGCATTGCGGGATAAGTTTGGAAGATTTGAGAGGTTGTATATCAACCACGCACCCCAAGATAGATTTAATCTGATAAATTTTGCCAATTTCTTCCTGGTTTTTGAATGTCAGCATGAACATATTTAAGGGCTCTTTAGTTTTCCAACTTAATTTATTCATAGCGTCTTCAATTTGGAGACCCTTTGCTTTGAGGTCTTCAATAATCCTGTCCGGTTTACACGTAGAAGGCAATTTTTTGGCCATCACCCTGATTGGCCTGTCCTGTTTGTTCTCATATGAATGCCAAAGGCAGTTGTTGTCTGTGAGTAGCTTCGTAATAGCTCTATATGTTTCTACGTCGCAAGCATTTATCTTAACGCTAGCGCCATGCAACATCTTAACTGTGAAGGTGCTAGCGGGTTGATCTCGTGTCAAAAAGTCATAAAAGTTTTGGTAGTTCTCCACACCACGATAGGAGGAGGTGGGAGAACTTTTTTTGCTTTTTCAGATATTTAGCATTCTTTTGCCTGAGGCGAGAGTGTGGGAGACGTGTTCAACTTCCTCTTTTTCCTGGACTTTGTTCTAATCCACTCTGTCTCTTTAGCCAACTCGTCTTCGTCAGTAGTATACTCAGCGTGAGGCGCTGATGTTTCCGTGCTAGTGGTTGCTTGGGCTGTAGCTTTTGATTCAACAGCGCATTGCAACTGTTTTTGAAGAACCGCAATTTGGCTCTGTAATTCTTCGATAAGGCTCTGTTGTTTTAGCCTTTCATTCTTTTCACTTCTATAACAGTCGTAAAGATAGCGTTCCGTTTCAGTTTTGATCTGAATGGATTTAGATGGCGTCGTACTCATTTTGAAGGCGGGGAGAGTGTCACCTTAACAACTATCGTACGTAAACATAGCGACTCACCAATGTAGGTCATCGCGGCCGGCCGAAGATACGTGACATTGATAGACTTTGGTTTGATGCGTTAGCACTTTCACTGCACTGTATTAATGCGCGTCATATGTGATTGTGACACAACTGCTCTAATCAAAGATTGAACGATCAATTCCTGAACTTGAAAAAATTTGTACAAGTGTAAGCTATTATCTTTCTGAAGATCTTTGTAGCGTAATTATTGACATGCCTGTCCGCTACTCAGGAGGTCCCGGTCCGGTCAAGATGAAAAATTATCTTTGTCTGATTGGCTTGAGTCTTTGATGTTTATCTATATATGTATTTGTTATTAAATATAGTATCGTTGAGTTAGTATCCCGTAAAGTCTGGATCTTACTTTGGGGCTAGCTCAATCTGTGTGATTTTGTCCCTGTATATTTATTTATTACTATCTAATAATATAAAGGAGTCTTTTAAACGCGACTGCCTCCGTGGTCCAGTGGTCAAGGCGTTCGCTTTGTGACCCGGAGGTCATGGGTTCGATTCCCACTGGGAAGCATACTTTGTGAAAAGTTGTTTTCAGTCTGGATAGGATATTTCAGGCTTGAATCACCTGATTATCCGAAAAATAAAGATGATTCCGTGTTTCTGAAGGCACGTAAAACTGTAGGTCCCGAACGCCACCTAGCGTTTGATCATCAAACTATCCAAGGATTGGTTCCTGGTTTGCCCTTTGGGTTGTGGAGGTCAGACAGCAGTCGCTCTGTGTAAAAAACCAGTAACCTCGTCAAATCTCCTTGGTTAGGTAGCGGACCCCGGGCTCTGAAGCGTTACTGCTGAGGATGCAACCGGGAATACGCTCGGATGATGATGAGTCTTTTAAACGCCTTGTGTTTCGTTCTTCCTATTTTAAATCTGTTGAATTATTTGGGTTTGATTGAACTTATTTCTGCATTTACATAAAGCATTACGTAACGTCAAGAAATTTCACAGAGTTTAGGCTCTGTGTCCGTTCTTCTGTGTGCCAGTAAGCCGTAAGACAATATTTGAATTTACTATTGGGATTTGGAACTATTCGTATTGAAACGTTTGGTTTGGAGAGAGGAAATTTGGGTATTGTGGGTCCTATTGTGTGACGTATGTTGGCGTTTGTGGACCAATGAAGCGTTTAAATGTATGTTAAACAACCTAGGTAAGCTTTTACAAAAATAGTGTTTAAATTTAGGTTAACAAAGTTTGCAAGCAATATTTGAATTAAGAATGTATGCTTGCACGAGTGTTGCTATTTACAAAGTAACAGGTTTTTGAAAAGATTTGAAAGATTCTGCCACTTCCACACAATTTAGATTTAATTCTTATGATTCAAAGTATTATTTAGTTCCCGAGAGAATCTTACAATTTTCTGGGATACAAAGTACTTCTCATCTCATCTACTTCAAAAATGATACTTTCATCCCAAAACATTTGGAGCTAAAATTACTGCTTATTCTCTCGGGACTAAAAAGTGAAAAAGAAAATCTCTACCAATTTGAAAAGTGAACTCGAGTGGAATCCATGTAGAATCAAGAATAATATTGGCAGTCTAGCAAAAAGAAAAAAATGATTTCGTTTAAATAGGTACATATCAAGTTTACTTTTAAAAATAAAAAGATATGAAGGACCACGCAAAAAAAGTTATGAGTCTTATGACTGAACATTTTATCGAAAGTTGGTGGTCTTCAAAAAATTATTTCTTAGTATTTATTGTATGAAAATGACACCAAACAAAGGCACAGAATAAGTACTAGTACTCACGTACAGAAGTCTTACTCTAAAAAGAAATTTAAAGAAATATCTACTCAATGTTGTTAAAGATGTGGTTTAATTTAGCTCGCATCAGAAATCGACACCTCCTCGTTTTTATACCTAGAATTTCGGTTGCAAGCCAATTTCATCCTTATTGCTCTCAACAAACGGTTCATAAAAATTAGGTACCAGCAAAAAGCCGATTGAGTGAGCCGATTGCTAGGGTTGACTATTATAAGTTTCTACTATAGTCATCTAGCGCACCACGCCCGTCTCACAGGCAATGCGCAGCCAACGCATACGATAAAATTTCTACACATTATTCCTCTAACCATATTATGCTAGTAACAGAAATAAAATAATTGATCGTCAATCTCAAACATAAGAAAACTTTAATTTTCGTCCGCAAAAGTCTTATATTCACATGGTGTAGTGATTTTTTTCATCCAAAATAAGTTTTAAACGTACCTACATAGGTAATATACGAGTATACATCGTGTATAAATTATTTTTTCGTAATATTAACACATATTCCTTAGTATACCTATCATATAGTAATTCATAATATATTAAATAGGTACGTAGACGTACCTATTTAGTATAGTACTATTTAGACGTGATAATTTCACAATAATCATTTTAAAGTAGACCTTAACTTTCAGTATCTTTAGATAGCTTAAAAAAATTAAATTTGGATCGCAGTCCTTAAGCAAATAAACAATGCACAGTTTTTTTTTGTGACTTTTCTATTTCTTTCTGTGTCGACGATGTTGGTGAAGACAGGTAAACGAACCGCGCGTGCGTCACTGCTCGCTGCTTGAGCGAGTCGTCCTTGCTGAATTTCCCCCTTCCAAGTGGTCGCAATCCGTAGGTATATTTTCGATAGAGTGAGACAAGCCTGACAAAGGTTAGTATTAAATTGTCGGTTGAAGTCTGATTAGATGTTCTACTTTTATTTATATTCCGTTTTGTATTTGCTAGTTTTTCTCAGAAACGGAGATGAAAAGTAGAATGTGCTACTTGGATACAGTCATATTTTTATCTCGGGCGATATATATGAATACCTCGCTTCACTCAGGATTCCACCGTAGAATCACTCGCTATGCTCGTGATTCAACTGTGGAATCCTCCGTTTCGCTCTAGATTCAAAGTAGCGCCATCGCCTTAAAAATATTAACTTATCCCCTTGTAGCACAATCTACTATTCATACCAAACATTCCAACCCTTTTCAGCCAAAATATTATTAAAACTAACATGAGATGATATCCATCCAATCCATGCAACTAATATTATAAATGCGATAGTGAGCTTGTATATTTGTTTGTTAGCTCTTCACGTTTCAACAACTGAACCTATTTAGATGAAAGGTATGTATATAGTTTGAGACCTAGGGAAGTACATGCGGTAGTTTTTATCCTAAAATTCTCACGGGGAGCAAAGCCCGCGGTCACAGCTAGTAAACAAAAATTTTTGAGACAGCTTTACTCACGTAGAGTAGTGTAGTGTATAGGAAGTTTCCGACTACACTACGTGAGTAAAACCGTGTCAAAATATTTAACCCTGTTCAGCCGTTTGGGATCGTTTCCATACATACTTTAGCGTTAATTACGAGTAAGTAGTAATTATTAAGAAATATTCTTAAAAACCAACTAATATCAAAGAATTAAAAAAAAAATGTTTAAATTTATGTAGGTACTTTACTCAATAGATGTTAGCGGCGTATTAACTATGTCAATCTTCCCAAACATCCCTTTGTTGTATCTTATCACTGGAGAGACATCCTGCAGTCTGTAGTAGATTGATGTGGCAACCACCTGCATGAAGAAGGAACTGCTCAGCTCGGCTTCGCTTTTTTGACCTACTTAGTATTTTTTATTAAGTAACTTATGTTTGTTTACTTGTTCGCAAGCATTACATGTTATAATTTGTTAATATTGTATTATATTATAAGTATTTTTTATTAAAAGACAATAACAATAATATGACGAAGCCCTTCTGGCGAGTAGGCGACCAATACTCGACGACGTCTGTGGCATAGTGGTCACCATGCTAGTCCGCCACCCAGAGGTCCCGGGTTCGATCCCCGGTCAGGGCAAGTTGAAAAATGGTCTTTTTCAAATTGTCCTGGGTCTTGGATGTTTATCTATACATGTATTTGTTATAAAATATAGTATCGTTGAGTTAGTATCCCATAACACAAGTCTCAAACTTACTTTGGGGCTAGCTCAATCAGTGTTAATATTGTCCATATATGTTTATTTATTTATTATTTATATAATAATGAAATTGAGTTTCTTTCGGCGTTTCTTCTCAGCAGTGGTCGTTACAAAGCGCGGGTAAGAGTAGCTTTTCTTTAAAAATAAATTAAATTTTAATATACTTTACACGTAACATAAATTATACTTATTGACGTGTAAAAGTGCCTGTAAAGGTCTAATTACTGAATAAACATTTGAATTTTGAAGTGTTTTATTTTTACCCAACTACAGCAAAGATAAGAGGAGGGTTATGTGCATGTATGATGTATGTTTATCTGCGCGTTTGTATCTGTTATGATAATACTCGTACATGACACCTCGTTGAAAGCGTCTTAGTGCCGTAACACACGGGGCGCAAGTTGCGTCGCGTAACAGCTAGAGATGGGCAGTGGATAGTACTCAATCTACCCATTTGAGTATTTACTCACTAGATTTAATAAATAGAGTAAATAGAGTGTGCTCATATATTGACATCGCATTTGATGTCTGTTTACTTACTTTAACATAAAATTACGTCTTTACACAGCTCCTAGCAAAAAAATATTATTAGTCAAAGAAGCCTACTTTCAGTGTACGATGATTATAGTATTTTTATATATTTTATACATTTTAAGCATATTATGGTGTATGCACACACTTTCCGTCAAGAATTGCAAGTGTATATTAGATTTAAGTTTCGAAATTGTCATGAAAACATGAAATAATGAATATGAATATAAATATGAGTCGCAACTCATATAAATCAATCTTCTCACCAAATGGATAAATAAGGATATTTATCGGGTATTTACTCAATCTACTGAGTAAATATTCAAATAGGTTGATTGAGTATTTATGCACCGCCCATCACTAGCCGTTACGCGGCGCAACTTGCGCCGCGTCTGTTACGGCCCTTAGTTGTTCGCCGTGACTACAATAAATTTTATATGACGCCCTCACTGAACTGGGTTTCTTTCGGCGTAATCTTCCCAGCAGCAGTGGTCGTTCCGAAACGCTGGTAGTTTTTAGCTTTTGCACTAAAATTATATTTAAAAAATGACCTTCAATGAGAGATAAATTTATCCTACATTGAATAAAAATTTTTGACTAAAGTATTGAACTAAAAATATTTGAATGTTCAAATAAAAGGGATTAATTAGCAAATTTAAAAAATACTGTATTTATAACCGGTTACTCCATATTTTACGTACTTTTCAGTAAAAAAATCCCGAAGTCGGCGTTTTAATTTTTATATAATATGTATTTTTTATACCTGATCAAACGAAATGTGAGAATATCAGACGAAATATTATAGACAAAAAACGAAAAAAAATAATCGTTATGTTAGTTATCTAAAAAATCAAGGCAAAGTACTTGGATCTTTTTGTCAATTATTTTTTTACTAATTTCCTGTTTAGTATTGTTAATTATTTTTTACTTTCTTAGATTCTTAAACTTTGTAGTTTTCAAATGAGACAATTTTGAAGAAAATACACCGTTTACTTAAAGAGAAAAAAATTAAACCGAAACACGAACTTTAGAAAAAAGAAGAAAAAAAAAAGAAAAAAAAAAGTGTTAATAACGATTTTTTTCCGGTTTCTTATCGACAATATTTCATCTAATATCCACAGATTTTGTTTGATCAAGTATAAAAAATACACATTGTATTTATATCTGGTTTCGTAGGTGTATTGGTCAAGACTAGTGTCAGACATACCTTATGTGAGTCATTCTTATTGAAGTCTCCTATCCATCTGTCAACTATGGTGTAGATGAATCTGTAAAAAAGTTATTGTTTATATGATTAAGAATAACGCGAGATAAATTAATAAATTCATAATTATGCACTATTGTTTCAACTGCTCTTGATTGGTCATTTTGTAAATCCTTGGGAGAGGCTTAAGAGGCATTTCACATTTGGTTGGCGGTCTCGCTCGCACAATCAAACATTTTTAAATATCTAAATATATATAACGAAGGTGACTGACTGACATAGTGATCTATCAACGCACAGCCCAAACCACTGGACGGATCGGGCTGTAGATGTTATGACGTAGGCATCCGCTAAGAAAGGATTTTGATCAACTCTACCCCCAAGGGGATAAAATAGGGGATGAAAGTTTGTATGAAATTTTGTCAATTTTAAATCGATCGGGCTAAGACTTTGCATGCATAAAGATACTTTGACGTAGGCATCCCCTAAGAAAGGATTTTGATAAATTATACCCCTACGCGAGCGAAGCCGCGGGAAAAAGCTAGTTAAAAAATAAGACTTATATGTAGAAAAGTGTTTCATTAACCATCAATATAATTATATGTTAGATATTGTAGACATGTTTTTTTATTGTTTATGTGTGTGTGTATCGAGAAACAGAAAATGCAGTGAAACCATCTGATCGCCGCTCCTAGCACTCGCCTTGATGATGATCGTCTAAATCGACCAAAACCTGGTCGGCCTTTCCGACTATATTATTTCTGACTAAAAGTTATTGTTGTTGTTATTTGCACCGACCAAATATTCCTCACAATATAAACTTGTAACTTTTGTTAAAAATAAAATACTTAGATGAAACATCGTTGCAACAATTTGGGTTACGACATGTGCTGAGCGCAGTTGAGATTTTGTAAAAAATAAATGAACTGTTTGTAATAAAATATTAAAACTACTTAGTGTCATGATGATATGCCAGACATGGTGTTACGTGGGGAACTGTGGTTTTAACGATGTTCTGTTGGAGATTGTAGCTTGCCTTTTTAGGGTTCCGTCGTAAACAAGGAACCCTTATAGTTTCGTCATGTTTGATTGTCTGTCCGTCCGCGGTTTTACTCAGCGACTGTAAATACTAGAAAGCTATGATTTGGCATGGACATTTATATTAATTATGCTGAAAAAGTGATAAAATAAAATATAGATAAAAATTTTTTAGGTTATCTCCCATACAAGTAAAGTGCAAAGTCAATTTTTTTCTCGACGAACCAATCATGTCGGATTTTGTTGAATGGGTCTTTCAAAAATATTACTTGTGAGAGAGCTTGTGAATACCGTTTTTTGATTTAGGGATTCGTTTCTGAAATATTTGGTTTTAAAGTGAAAATTTTGGTTAGAGTCAAGTGTCCCCCCCTCTATCAGCTAAACGATTACATATGGACTCGTGAAAAAATTCACAGCTATAGTAAATTTAACGAAATTGAAAGGAAAACTATCAAATACTAAGTAGGGTTTACAAATTATATACATAGCTAGCTCATTTGGGGCTGGGCAAAGGCCTTTTCCTCTGTAAGTTAAAAAATATAACGTGACCTATAACGTTATAAACTAAAACATACTACATGATTTGAATTACTTTGTGCAATTCCGCCACCAGTTAGTTCATGCAAACTATTGCCGGCCGGCGCCCACCCACTACTGTTAGTCCCAGCATACCTGCCACCAACAGCGGGTGCACACGGGCTGTTGGTGGCAGGTATGCTGGGACTAACAGTAGTGGGTGGGCGCCGGCCGGCAATAGTTTGCATGAACTAACTGGTGGCGGAATTGCACAAAGTAATTCAAATCATGTAGTATGTAACTTTGACTTCCGCAAAGTAACACCTGAATCTATTAACTATAAACTAAAACATTTGTTCTTCCTACCAATAGTAGTTACTATTTGTAGGAAGTACAAATGTTTTAGTTTACTTATTATTAATAACGTCAAATATATGTTTTATCATTAAAATCAGTAACATGAACATATAAATAAACTTGCCTTTATAAAACCTTAAGAATCCCCTTACCCTAGACAGAATCAGATACAAACTTCCCTAGCTTTCCCATACAAACGTCGTCTAGCTTTTATTTTGAAATAGCTTGACGGATATTGGCGAACTTATGTAATTTCAAAGAAATTGCTTACGTATAGGCATATAACTAGTTTTCACAGCCCAAATTAGAACTTAAAAGAGAATATAGTCAATTATATCATCCAAATATAAACATGTGATAAAAATTTTCGTCACGAGTGGGATTCGAACTCGCGTCCCTCACGTTAAGGGGCTACCTGAATTTTTCGGGGTCCAGTGCTGCCCCCATTTGAAAAGAAATGGAGGCATCATTTAAAATTTGGTCTTGATCAGACCCTAGATAACCCTTCAAACTATTTTATGAACTACTGCTTGCAGTTTAAAGTGAGAACGTGAAGCTTTTCTATGCACATACGCCAAAAGTGGCCGTTTTTCGCAATTGTGCGTAGAAAAGCTTTACGTTCTCACTTTTAACTGTAAACAATAGTTTGAAGGGTTATCTAGGGTCTGATCAAGACAAAATTTTAAATGAAATCTCCGTTTCCTTTTAATAGATATATTTCAAATGGGGGCAGCACTGGACCCCGGAAAATTCAGGTAGCCCCTTAACGCCGTGAGTGTACTACCAATTGTGCTACCGTGGCTTCGAATCACCGTGACAATTTTTTTTTATCACATAGTACACACGTATTTGAAGCATGCGTTATTCTTCACTACTACCCACTATTTAGAAGTGTGGTATTCAACTTAATTAAATTTAGATGAATTAAAAGTTGATTAAAGTGAGGAAGGCTTTGTACTATTTTGGCAAATTATTGGTTTGTAACAGCATTACAATGCTCGGATTATTATCTAAATTAATCGCGAGGGACGCGGGTTCGAATCCCACTCGTGATAAAAAAAAAATATCACATGCTTTAATTTGGATAATAATCATATAATATACCATAAAATTTTACCATATTTTACCATCGGTATGGAAAACTTCTACACTCTCATATTTTCGTTCCAGTTCATATTTGACAGTCAAAAACTAGTTATATTCCTAGATATATGCGATTTCTTTAAAGTTACAAAATACTGCCGAAATCTCAAAAGTCATTTCAAATCATAAAGTATGAAAAAGGAATCATCAAAATCGGTTCACGGTTGACTAAGATATCGCGTAATAAACATATAGTCGAATTGATAACCTCCTCTTTTTTTGAAGTCGGTTAAAAACATACATATTCTGTCAATGTCAATCTTACACAGACAAATCTCAACTTTTTTACTATTGTCAATATGGTCCTAACCTATGATACCCTATGATATCCAATGATATCCTATGATATCCTATGTTATCCTATGATATCCTATAATATCCTATGATATCCTATGATGATATCCTTGATCAAATAACAGAGTATAGCAAAAAGTGGCTAAACACCTAAATCCTTTTTACCTGAAGTTGTGTATTTGAGCAACCTCATTCAGCACCATGCCCGATGTCTTTATTATAGTTGTCAGGTAAGGTACGGGCCGCCGGTCAGTCAGCCATCTTGGCTCGAACACCTTCGCCGAGGCTGTGGACTGTAAAAATAGTAAAGGTTCCTTAAATGGAAACATGTTTATTTAAAATAAATAAAAAATAATAAAAATATTCGTTTATTACAGCAATCTTGGTAACAACATGATGCTAGAACATCCTAGTGAGTAATCTAATGATACTCGTGATGGGAATGTCCCGCTGCTTCCTATAAAGGTATACATTAATCCTCATATTCATAAAAAAATTTAAACGTTTGCTAAACCTATTTTTGTTAAAATATGTTTTGTCTCGTTCTTTCGATGTCAAATATTCAAAAGAGGGAAAGGTACAAAACATGTTTTAACTAAAATATGTTTAGCAAATGGTTGTTATTTTTTATGAATTTGAGGGTCATTTGTGAATGTACTATATTTAAACATATAAAAAAAAAAAGAAAACAAAGAAGAGCATTCCTTTTTTTATTTGCTAGGCAAATAAAAAATTGTCCGATAGTCGAGAACACCATCTAGTATTTAGTAGCGGAACTACTGAACGCATCGGTAGTTTTACTACTGATCACTAGATAGATATCCTTAGCGCCATCTATTATTTTCTCGAGAAAACCCTGACTTTCAAGCGTGAGCCCCTTATAACTCAACCGATTTTCATCAAAGCTCATGGTATTTCGGTGACTCTTCATAGCTAAGGACCAATGCAAGGGAACATGCTTTGGCATAAAAATACCGCATCGAAATCTATGTATCCGTTCGAGTGCTACGATGCCACAGACAGACACACAGACAGACCGACAGGCAGACAGACAACAGGCCAACCGACAGACATTAGTGTCAAACTTATAACACCCCAC
Source organism: Acrobasis suavella (assembly GCA_943193695.1). Lineage (NCBI taxonomy): Eukaryota > Metazoa > Arthropoda > Insecta > Lepidoptera > Pyralidae > Acrobasis > Acrobasis suavella. The sequence continues at coordinate 2,065,897 of OW971939.1, forward strand.
TTTTTGTCGGGGGTCAAAAAATAAATTAAAATTAAATTAAAACTATAGGTAATTAATGAAGTTTTAATAATTTACAAATTACAGGAAAAAATCAAACTAAAAATGAAATTAAACTAAAATACAAACCAAACTAAAAACTAAATTGAAAACTAAATAAATAAAAATAAAAACTAAATTTACGACCTTCGTGGCGTAGTGATCACGATACTAGTCCGCCACCCAGAGGTTCTAAGTTCGATTCCCGGCCAGGGCAAGTCGGAAAATGGCCTTTTTCAAATTGACCTGGGTCTTGGGTGTTTAAATGTGTATTTGTTATAAAATATAGTATCGTTGATTTAGTATCCCTTTATACAAGTCTCGAACTTACTTTGGGGCAAAAAAAATAATGCACTAAAATTACCTATAACAAAAAAATATACAAATTACGTAATCCCACTATAATATCACCCCTCGGCAGTATGGCAAAAAGGCTGACAGCATTGCTACTTTGTATGGAAACGCTGATTCTTGCCAAGCCAATCTGAGCCAGGTAAATTTTAAATAGGTTTGCTTGTTAGGCTGAAGGACCCCATGGACCAAAAGTTTTTTCACCCCAAAAGGCTCAGATATGTACTTTTTTCCAATGTCTACATATTTGCGCCTTTTGAGGCTCTCTCATGCGGCTGCTGCTGCGCCAGCCTTCGACTTGGTGATCTGAAGATGGGACGGTGCGAGGGTATCCACACAAGTAGCACCCCACATAAAGGGTCGTCCCAATCTCCAAGGCCAAGGCCAAGGTCATCTCGTCTGGCGTCTTGCCATCATCTCTAGACAGACCATAATATCTTTAAATGTAGTGTGGAGGCAAGAAATTAACGAAGTTATTTTGTTGGAATAAAAATTTAAAAACAGAGCTATCATCCGAAACGTCAATGTCACTGTCTTGTCATTCTGAATACACTTTTTGTCTTCTTGTTTTGAGCAGTGGCCAGGAATAAATTTTCATTCTACTTTCCTGGCCAATGACCTTCCATTTTCTGGCCTTGGCGGGTAAAGTAATGCATAAGCCAAGAATTACTAACTTCGTGTCTTCTTTTTACTACAATAATGTCTACATTTCCGAGCATGTTTGAGAAATGAATATGTACTTACGACAACTATCATCCTCATTGGCCAATGCTGAAAGTCCCATCTTCTGTAATATTTGTAACTATTTAGCTCTGCACCTAAACAAATAGACATATTTGACGAAATATTAGTTCTTTACAATTCTTATAAAAATTCTTCCTCGTTGGTCTTAAAGAATAGAAACAATCTTTAAATGTACCAATGCTTCTCTTCCTTCGTAGATCGTAGTAGCAGATTGTGAGTATGGGCGAAAATGCGAACCATGTTAATAGGCAATGCGGCTAACCCATTTACTATTTTGATTCCTTTTAGGGTTCCGAACTCAAAGGGTAAAAACGGGACACTATTACTAAGACTCCGTTGTTCGTATGTCCGTCTGTCTATCATCAGGCATGTCAAATGATATATTTCTGTTGCCGTTATAACAACAAATACTAAAAAAAGTGTTTAAGTAGGGGCTCCCATACAACTTTAATAACGAGTTTTTAATAATAATGGTACGGAACCCTTCGTACGCGAGTCCTACTCGCACTTAGCTGGTTATTCCATTCTCTCTACAACCATAATCTACACTACATGACCTGTACATATTCGGAGTAGGAAAAATTGCTTTCATCTCTTGGTCGATAGTCCTCTCCTATGTAGGTATTATCAAATTGCCCACACATGGCCATAATAATAATGTCTAGGCAATGTGATAAAGAAGGAAATTTTAATAGTATTTTATGCTATTTTTAGGATTCGTATCCAAAGGGTAAAAATGGGACCCTATTACTAAGACTCCACTGTCTGTCTGTCACCTGGCTGAATCTCATGAACCGCGAGAGCTAGACAGTTAAAATTTTCAAGGATGATCCATTTCTGTTGTAAAATCAAACATTCAAATCAGAATAAAATTAATATTTAAGTGGAGTTCCCATACAACAAACGAGTTTTTAGTATAGATAATGGTATAGTTTGGTTTGCACTTGGCCGCTTTTGTTCTTATTAAGGAGCTAAGCTCTTTCTGTGGAAAAACCAATGTTTTCTATCTCTCTCTGTCCAAAATCAAACCCTTTATTTACATCCTTGAGGTTGAAACATTGATGTGATCTTCTATCTTTTAATATTTATTTTATTCACCCAAATTACCTTGTCATTATTCATAACTCCCGGGAATTATGAAAAGTGCCTCAAATTTTACTTGGTTCATAACGTTCTATTATCATAAGACTGGGGCGCGTTCAGACGACATGAGCACGCTAAGCCCATGCCTAGCGCACGACAAGCACGGTACTAATTAGTTGCATATAATTTGAGTCCTATTACTATATATACGAGTAGGTCTCATAAGAAGGCTCAAGGTTGCTCAGCGCACTATGGAGAGGGCTATGCTTTGTGTTGCTTTACCTGATCGAATCAGAAATGAGGAAATTCTTAGGAGAACAAAAGTCACTGACTTAGCCCACCGGATTAGCTCGTTAAAGTGGCAGTGGGCAGGACTCATAGCACGCAGAACCGATGGCCGATGGGGCAAAAAGGTTCTCGAATGGCGACCGCGTACTGACAAGGTGGTCAGACGACCTGACACGGCCCAGGTCGAGATCTCGGTCTCCCCGGGCCGCGCGGAGGCCATTCCAGGTGAAAATGCCCTGGCTGTGAGGGAAGGGGCTGAACTCTTTTCTTTCACAACCGTAGTAGGGGTCGCGGGGGAAGAGGGGTGTTGGTGTTTCGTTGCCGCTCTCCCTATCCTCTGCGACCAAGCGTGGCCGTGGCGCTTGGCACGGTATCGGTGGCCGCAGGGGAAGAGGAGTATCGGTGTTACATTGCCGCTCTCCCTGTCCTCTGCGGCCGGTTTGGTGGATCCCGGTCACTGTCACGCGGACCTGGGGCAGAGCCTGCTTTTTCAGGACCCAAATCATGAGTGCTAGTTGGACGGTGAAAACGGGAATTCATCGTCCGACAGATAGCCCTCCGAAGTGGAAGGCGCGTTTCGTGTCAGCTCGCCTATCCTTATCAGGCGAGGGCCAAAAGGCCCCCCACAGGCTCGCTATGGTGTCCTCTCTTAATGAGAGGGACCCCAGACCGGGCAGGGACCGCTATAGCGGTCGCCGCGCCGGGGCTGTGGAGCGAAAATACCACACGGCCCCGGCCCATTGCGGCTGAGAGGTGACACCGCGGTTTTTTTTTGTGGTACCACATAACCTTACCTGCTTCCCGTGACCAAGGTATCCGAAGGGATTTATTTTTCCGGGAGAAAAAATGCGCGTGTCGTCTGAACACGCCCTAAGGAAACTAAAACCCTTTGATCCTTTTTCCGATAAAAATGAAACATTACCTTTGTCAGCATTCCAAATACCCATATCACTGACAGTCAGCTCTCCGCCTTGTATTTTGCCGTAATTGCTCAGCTCATAAATTTGGTACCCGTTTTCAGTTTCTGAAAAAATTACGCTATATGTAGCTAAATAAATATATAGGGACAGATTACATTGATTGAGCTAGCCCCAAAGTAAGTTCGAGACTTGTGTTATGGGATACTAACTCAACGATACTATATTTTATAACAAATACATATATAGATAAACATCCAAGGCCCAGGACAATTTGAAAAAGGCCATTTTCCAACTTGCCCTGACCGGGGATCGAACCCGGGACCTCTGGGTGGCGGACTAGCATGGTAACCACTACGCCACGGAGTGTAAAAATTTTGGTACACCTACTGCCCTCCACTTTGAGGGTTCCGAAGTAAACAAGGAACCCTTATAGTTTTGCCGTGGCTGTCTGTCTGTCTGTCCGTCCACGGTTTTACTCGGCGACTACATAGGGCGCACTATAAGTTTCCGGAACTGGCCACTTACATAAACAATATTTAAAAATTTACTGCAACATTTGAAAATAGAACTCTTTGGCTGTAGAATGCAGTTTGTTTCATCTGACTGTCTTTTGTTTTTATCTTGTGGCGCCATTTAAAAAATTGTGTGTCTGCATCAACATGGATTTAACTCGGGAAAATTTTCGTAGTATGATTTTCTACGATTTTAAGTGTAATTTGACAGCTCAACAGAGCATCGCTCGGCTTGAAACAGCTTTTGGCAATGAAGCACCATGCAAGACAACTGTTTATAGCTGGTTTGCAGAATTCAAGCGTGGTCGTATCAATCTCAGTGACGAATCTCGCGATGGTCGGCCGTCCACCGCTGTGACCAACAAAAACATCGATGCTGTGCGCCGTATGATTGAAACAGACAGGCATGTGACCTACCATGAAATTCACGCATCCTTAGAAATAGGCATGAGTCAAATACAATTAATCCTACACAAACATTTGGGTGTGAGAAAGCTGTGCTCGCGGTGGATCCCACACAACTTGACCGAGGCTCAAAAAACGGACCGCGTCACTTGGTGCAGTGCCATGCTTACCAGATTCAACGAAGGTGCGTCAAATTTGGTGTGGGACATAGTAACAGGTGACAAAACATGGATTTATTGCTACGATCCCAAAACAAAGCAGCAATCGAGCGTATGGGTCTTTCAAGATGAGCCGAAACCAACCAAAGTGGCGCGCGTGAAAAGTGCATCTAAGCGGATGATTGCTTCTTTTTTTAATAAAACTGGACACGTGGCTACTGTTGCTTTAGAGAATCGTCATACAGTGAATAGTGACTGGTACACGACCATTTGTTTGCCGGAAGTTATTAACGAACTCCGTAAAAATAACCGTAAACGCCGTATCATCCTGCACCACGACAATGCTAGTTCTCACACGGCCAGACAGACAAACGACTTTTTGAAGGTGAAAAATGTAGAACTCATGAGTCATCCTGCATACAGTCCCGACCTGGCACCTTGTGACTTTTTTCTGTTCCCAAAAATTAAGAACCAATTACGCGGTCAACGATTTTCATCACCAGAAGAGGCTGTCGAGGAGTATGAAAAACACGTTTCAGAGGTCACCACAGAGGAGTGGCTCAAAAGTTTTCAAAACTGGTTTCATCGAATGAAAAAGTGCATAGACGCCAAGGGAGATTATTTTGAAAAACAATAAATTAATTTTGTACCTTTAATAGTATTTTTTCATATTCATTCCGGAAACTTATAGTGCGCCCCACGTATAAGTACTAGAAAGCTGTTATTTGGTATGGGTATGTATATTAATTATGGGGAGAAAGTGGTAAAATAAAAAACTGAAAAATAATTTTTTTTTAGAGTAGCTTCCATATACGTAAAGTGAAAAGTCAATTTTTATTTCTCGACTAAACAATCATAAGGGGTATTGTTGAATAGGTCTTTTAAAAATATTCTGAGCTTGTAAACACCGTTTTTCGATTTAGGGATCCGTTTTTGAAATATTTGGTTTAAAAGTGAACATTTTTGTTAGAGTCAAGTGTCCCCCCCTTCTATCTGCTAAACGGTTATACATGGACACGTGAAAAAATTCTCAGCTATAGTATATTTAACGAAGTTTAAAGGAAAACTATCAGAGCTAAGTAGGGTTTATAAATCAAAAAGTTATAGGCTATCTTATAAAATGTACTCGGAAAAGGAAACATTCGTACAAATTCAATAAAAAAATAGTTTTAGACGTTTTCAGTGGCATGAACTCAAATTTGGTATTCGTAACTACGGAACCCTACACTGCGCGTGGCACGACACGCACTTGGCCAATTATTGTTTCAAAGTCGTAGCAGTAGATTGAACCTTTTTAAATGTCAATATACAAATACAAAATATTCTTTGACGAAATTTTTAAGCGATTTCGTGAGTCACATTTTAAATTATAAGCAGAAAAAGTGATAGTAATGGCGCCAAATATAACATAAAAAATATCGGCTCTTAAAAATTTGGTATACTGTATCTTGATCCGCACAAATAAGTCGAACCTTTTGAGTTTAGGAAGAGGTTTGGATAAAAAAAAAATGAATCAGGGTTATTTTTTGTACAAACTGTGTTGTTACAAAAAAATAAGAACGTGTTGTTTGTAGCATTTGCTACGAATTTCATGACTACGGCGTAGCAAGTCTACGCGGCTTTTGACAATCATTTTGTAAACAAAAACTGTGAGTAAATTTAATTTTTTATTTTCACATTTTAATATATTACTAGTTAACCGAAAAAATTGCGAGTTTTCCAAAGGTAGTAAATATTACCTTTTTTTGTCAATTTCATTACCTGAGTAAGATTGTCTAGTTTTAAAAACACAAAATAAAAATCTAACCACGAAAAGTCTCCGTGTAACAGAAAATTATTATTATTTAATAAAACTGGTTTTTTTTAAACAATAAAACTAAAATCAATCTCATAATTTAAAGTGTAATAAATAAGGTATAATGTAATTAATGTATTATTCTTTTTCTAGACTTTTCATGGTTACATTTTTATTTTGTGTTCTTAAAATCTAGAAACCTGACTAAGGTGATGAAATTGACAAAAAAGTCAAACTGAATACCTGACCTTTTAGAATATACCTGACTTGGCAGCCATCTTGGTCCGCCCAAACTGAAGTATTTTTCCCAAGCGTTTCCCATATTCGTGTCTTTCTTACGGAAGAGGGATTTTTTCACTCCAACAAGTTTAACACGCTTTATAGATAATCAGAGCGAAACAGGTTACATTATTAATCAGATTATAAAGGTTGCGACCTTTTAGAATTAATAAAATGAAAACACTTTGTAAATTTAACTACAGTTCTTTTTTTTAAATGGCGAGAAAAGAGTGCATATTAAGAATCTACCTGAATTTTCCTGGGTCCAGTGCTGCCTCCATTTGAAATAAATCATTTAAAAGGAAACCGAGACATCATTTATAATTCTGTCTTGACCAAGCACTAGATAACCCTTTAAACTATTTTATGAACTACTGTTTACAGTTTAAAGTGAGAACGTGAAGCTTTTCTACGCACATACGCCAAAAGTGGCCGTTTTTCGCAATTGTGCATAGAAAAACTTTACGTTCTCACTTTAAACTGTAAACAGCTGTTCATAAAATAGTGCCTGGATAAGACAGAATTTTAGATGATGTCTCTGTTTCCTATCAAATGATTTATTTCAAATGGTGGCAGCACTGAACCTCGGAAAATTCAGGTATCCTCTTAATAAGGTGATATTAAAAGTTACAACGGTGAATTGATTACCTACTTTCCTGGGTCATAAGTAAATTATTTGGCACTTTAACGAAATAAAACGTCACAAAATAATGTCACTTGCCGTGATAATATTCGGGTTCGACGTGATTTAAGATTGATTATTGCAGAAAAACTGATATTAAGAGCGCTACTTGACTATAAGAAACTATGATGTCATTAGTCCATATTTTATACAAAACCCGAAAATGTTTGTTTTGACGTTGAGAAAGAAGTATGTTATTTGAGTTGTTAGAAAGTAGCGAAGCGTGCAACTTAAATTTAGATTCAAAAATCTATATTATCTTTGTAAAAAAACATTAATCAAAGCAAGGTGTACTTTCGGCGACTGAATCAAAACAACCGAATAATTTCCACCAAATTAAGCAGCAAATGAACACTAACTCTGAGATCCATTGAGCTTATATACCATTAAGTTTACTGTTAGATAGAGCCGAGTTAGCAAGCTAATTTTCAGTTGATGGGAACTCTCAGTCATCTTGAATAGGTACACTTTATGACTAATTTCTCTTTTCTCTTTTTATCTTTGCTTACGTCACGACTTTATCGTGAAGAAATTCTTTCGGTAGGTAGTTATAAAAAGTAACTAACTCTCTCTCATCTCAGCGTATGCATATGTAGTTGCGTCCTCAGCTGTAATGCTTTGAAGCTTGGGGTCCACTTTCTGACTGTGTGGGAGCACCTTAAAGGCTAGTAATTAAATGTGATTTTGACAGTTGTGTAAACAAGAATGGTTAAAGAGGACACTCATAGTGCGGCTGTAGTGATATTTATTTGCGGACTGTGGTGAGTGACTTTAGGCGCCGTCCGCCGCTCAATCAGCTATGAAAACTAGTGGACACGTATAGATTTGTCGCCAGAAGCTCCCTTGACGCGATCAAAAGACCTACACCAACCTTTGATTGTATAGTTAGGGTTAGGGTTAGGAATGAAGTGATAACATAAAGATGGGCTCTAAAGGACTAGTATCCAGAGCAGTAAAATAATAATAAAAAAAAATTATTACCTCTAGCTAAAACCAAGTCAGCGTTGACACTCATATTTAGTTCATTAAACACCTCAACAGTTTCCGGCAAAATTATGGAACCATTGTGGTTGGTAACATTAACATTTGCAACGCTGTCCATGATTAGCCATTTGCGTGTGGAGTCGAACAAAGTGTTTTCTGAAGCCTTGAAACAAAAAACCAAAGCATAATAAAGTCAAATTGGGCAAATTAAGCTGGAAGGCGGAGTCATGAATATGAACAACTTTTGGTAATCCTAAATTTTTCCATGCTAGTTAGGGAGAAAAGAAAAATCTTCCACATCGTAAAAGTCGATTGAGGGAATACTCGTAGGAGAAAATTCAAATCATGTTTATAAGCGATACGGCAAGCAACAGGCTATTTGACTTAGTTTGTTTTTGGCCAATATTTTATACGAATAACAAATAACATTAACAAGTAACCGTTTTCCGAAAATAGAAAGTAAATTGATTTTTAAATGAGGCAGAAATTATCATTTTAAATATAAGAGTGGGAGCGTGGTGGGGACATTTCGCTATCTTTTTCGTAAGCGTGACACCAACGACAGTGACGTCACGCGGGTGTATGTGCATCCTTTTTCTGTTATTTGACAGTTTTCCCTCCCACCGGATTTAAAAGGCTTATAACTTGCTTAATTTTTGAGCGGAGTAAAATTATTATTTATGGTTTCGGTTTTCGTATCATGTTACTTTTTGAATTGAATAAGAAGAAAAATCGAGTCAAATACCGAATTTATCACTACTTTGAATTCTTGTTCCACCTTCTCGCCCGTCATTAAGCTACGTCCTTCGAGTTCTGCGACCCTGGTCTATGTATGCTTAGAGCCAGTAAGACCCAAAGGGCTCTGTCTCCCCCATTTGGGATAAAGACGTTATGTATGTATTAACCAATATAAGCGATGTGCATCGCTGCCAGAGTGAGTTTTTCGATCAATCATTCACCAAGCAAGCCGTGATGCTTTGAAACGCCCTTCCTGTTGACATTCTCAAAGCCCCTAGTCGCTAAGCGTTTAAGAGTACCGTACGCGCTCATTATCTTCACCAACTGTCATAGAGTATTATAAATATTTATTCAGTGTATGTAGGGTTTATGAATGTATGCAATATTTGTGTATTTTTTACATGCATGTTTATGAATATATAGATAAGTATATCAATAAATAAAATTATCGTTAAATGCATTTTCGGTAAAACTTGAAGATATAGTAATTAAATTGTAGTTAAATTAGAATGTATCATGTCGTCCAAAATTAGCTTTAATCCGTCTCACCTGAACTTTTGACTGGTGGAAAATGCGTCTTTACGTACAATTTTTGTAATAAAGTTAAATAAATAAATAAACATAGACTTACGTAATAAAGTACTTCTTCAATCGTCGGGCATGTAGCATCCACTAGAACTCCAACGTCCACCAACTTATGGGCAACACAAATTTCTATTTTGTTTGCGTTGAAATTCACCAGTGAAACTAGCGATGTGCCAATAGACAGTTTTGACAATTGTTTCGCAAATTGATGGACCCCTGAATGAAACAAAACCGAATATACTTTTCTATCATACATAGGGTTCTTTTCTATGGAACATTGTGTGTATTTATGATAAAATATAGTATCGTTGAGTTAGTATCCCATAACACACGTTTGAGCTAACTTTGGGGCTAGCTCAATCAGTGTGATTTGTCCACAATTTAATTGTTAGGATCAAAAGTGTCCTTTTTAGAAATTCGTATATATTTTTAGGGTTCCGTACCCAAAGGCTAAAAACGGGACCCTATTAGTAAGACTCATCAACTAGGACCATACAACAAACGGGTTTTTTATATGTAGATAATGATAAGAAACCCTTCGTGCGCGAGTCCCACTCGCACTTGGCCGGTTTTGTTATTTTAATTTTTATCTAATTTAATTTTATATAATATTTAATTCTATGATTTATTATTATGTGACTAGTATCTGTTTCACTTTGACAAAAATTATGACATATGTAAGTTGAATGTATTATTTAATTATTTTTGTATGCAGGATACAGCTAGGTGAATTGCACTTATGCGAAATAAATGATTTGATTTGATTTGATAATTTCATTATACTAAAGTGATCTAAGTTGTATTAAATACGGGTATGTCCCTTCCACGAATATTATTTTTTCAGAATTAATTTCAGACGATAAATAACATTGTGTACCCTAATAAAAAAAGTAAAGGAAAAAAAGTATTTTTCTTTATAGATTCTATAATCTCTTTCTTTTCTTAATGTAAGAATGGCTTTAAAATAATCTCTCTTACGTGATACTTTTTGTTTACAAGTAAGCAAACAAACGAATTTTACATTTCTATAATTAAAATAGTCGACACCAAATTCTAAATCATTTTGAGGTAACGAAAATACGACTGGTAGGAACAGAACTAATAATGATATCTTCATCTTAATAGTAACTTTCAGAAAATGATAGCAATTGCGGTGGAGTTGATATTTATTACAAGAAATGACCCTGAATGTGTCTGTATAGTTTGCAAATTTGTGTAGACATGCATATTCTTACTTTTTTATGTTATAGGGCGGCCAACGAACAAGCGGGTCACCTAATAAGTGATCATCGCTGCCCATGGACAACTGCAACACCAGGGGTGTAACAGAAGCGTTGCCGGCCTTTCAGGAAGATATAGACTCGTTTTTTGAAGGTTTCAATGTCGTATCGGTCCGGGAACACTGCTGCAGGAAGTTGTTTTTTGTTTTTTGAAGTTTTTTAATGAAATCATTTAGCGTTGAACGACTTGCAGCGAAAGATGCGCGACGTAACCTGCGTCGCGTTATGCGCCTACATGGCGTTTAATAGAATTTCCACCCACTTCTTACACCATGCGAAAGTTGCGCGAGTAGAAATTATATGAACGACGGAATATGCGTCACGCATCTTGCGCTATGTGTGGTTCGAGCGGTGGTGTGAGCTTAAAGGGCTATATCTAATGCCTGGCGGATAGTGAAATGTTAATTCAAATTTACCTTTTAGAGTTCTGTACTTCCATTGAATAAAAACGGAACCCTTGCAGAAACACTTTGTTGTCCGTCTGTCAGTCTGTAAATACCATTTATTTCGGGGACGCGTGGAGGTATAGAAATGAAATTAAAATAATTTGCTCAGGTCTATAGTGCCTTGAAACTGAGATAAAATTAAACTTCTACGAGTAAATTAACGTCAAAAAGATATTCGTCCGTTTATGCCGCAAATAACGTATATACTAAACTACATTTTTTACTGATTTGGTATAGTGTTTATATAAAGCCAAGCGTTGTTATATGTATTTTTATATTATTAACTAAATATATAGTATTTCCGTTTCCGAAAACACTACCTATTACACAAGTTGACCTGCCAAAAATCAGAAACAAACCAAGTTTATTTGAACCATTGCCATCTCAGGAAAAAGAATCGCAAAAATGACCAAATAAAAATCTATCGCCAAGAAACAGAACATTGGACATTTCGTGCTGACGCTACCTTCTTTCATTACGCTGAGTGCATTTGACTGCAATTTAAAGGGATGAGCAGATTTGAGCGGGGCGGGATGGGCCGGGCCAAACCTAAGTGCAATAAGAAATCTGGAGAGTGTACCGCACTTGCTTGCTTGCTTTTCGTGTGTGGCCAACACTGATGTCAGATTGTTCAAGCTGCCTAAAAGCATCTTACATAGCTTACAATGATGATACCTGGGATCAACAGCAACGGCACGAAGAATCCCTAAAAATTGTATGACAAGGCCAAAGACAATATAATTATTAACATAACAGATACCCAACGCCTTAGAAACTATTGGAGGGCCCGTAAGTAGGCCAAACTGGGGTTGCGGGTAGGCACACAGAGATGGCAGCACACACGACTAGCAAAAAAGTGACAAAGAAAGTGTTGATTAAAAAAAAAAATTTCAGTTCATATCAGTCATTTTTAATTAATTAGAGTACAACTTTATTTAAATAATAGCTATAAAAGATTTTTTTTTAATAAATACCTAGCAGCATCTAGTGACAAGGACGAGAAATAATTATGTTTATATGGCGATGGATAGGCATGCCAAGGCTGCTTCACTTACGTTACGTAGCAATGCGTACTCCCGTCATCCCAAGCAAGGGGCTACCGAGTTTCACAATGGTTGTCCGATGGGTGAGTTAAGTGCCAAAAAATGTCTCGAGCCTCTCCGTGCTTCGAAAGGCATGTAAAGCTGTTGGTCACGGTTGTCATCATTGTATGGCCGTCCGATGCCTTTGAGCAGTTTGAAAAGTCTAACACTAGTTTTGGCCACTTACACATATGAAAAACAAACGAAGATTGAATGTTTGCATCACAGACTACTATAGCCAGTGCCCAAACCACTCAGCTGCCACTTTTTCATCATCATCTATAACAAGAACTGACCAAGCCAAGTTAACACGTTTACATACGTCCCCGAGTCAAACGGAAGCATGGAGCGCCTACACGGGCATACAGCTGTTTCGCAGTCACATTCCACTTCTAATTGGACGAGTTTCATAGCAAACACCGGAGCTAGAAAGGCCAAACGTCATTACCCTTTCTTTTTGAGTTTTCCGCTGTACGAGTTTGAACATTTGAAAATACAAGATACGATTTTTTTGATGGATGTAAACATTTTTTTCTGTACTAAAACTTCAGGGCTTTATTTGTAAGTAGGTAGGTCTGATAGTTGTTTGTATTTAAGTTTTTTGATATAATATTCTTATTACCTCCAACCATTTCATCATCATATCAGCCACAGGAAGTCCACTGATAGCCCAAGAATTTCCAAAACGACCGATCGGAAGCGGCCTGTAATCAGCGCTTTCCAGCAACCTTGCTCAGGTCATCTGACCACCGAGCAAGTGGGTGGCCGTTTTTTTGCTTCGCTCGAATATGCTCACGCCAAATTGCATTCACGGACATTTCGCGTTTATGTGAAACAGAGCTGTCACAATTTTTCTGCCAATTTGCGATGCAGAATGCTGAATTTTGTATCAAAGAAGCGGATCGTTGGCGGTTTGACAAATTGTTTCGTCGTTTTTGATGTAACTATAAACAACAATAATACACAATTTATTATGCCCCAAATATGTAATATTATCAGGTACATATGTTTATCAGTTACGAGTACCTACATGTATGGATAGAAAGAAGTCTGTTTCCACCATAAGTTTAAAATGACTAAATGGATTTTATTTATTTACTAGCTCACCCGGCAAACGTTGTTTTGCCAAAATTGAGGATTGTATGTATTTTTGTATGTTGTATCATAAAAAAATAGAAAATAAAAATTTTGTCTAAAAAATAAAATCAAAAATTTAGGGGTGGACTACCCCTTACATTTAGGGGGATGAAAAATAGATTTTGGCCGATTCGCATAGATATCGGATAAGCACAAAAAATTTCATCAAAATCGGTCAAGCCGTTTCGGAGGAGTATGGCAACGAAAACTGTGACACGAGAATTTTATATATTAGACTAGCCGTAACCCGCGACTTCGTCCGCGTAGAAGTCTAGAAAATGTTTTTAATATGATTTTTATTTGTCCGCTCCCGCTCCCGCTCCCGCTCCCGCTCCCGCTCCCGCTCCCGCTCCCGATCTCACTGCCGCTCCCGAGTGAGTGATTTTTGCTTATATATATATATATAGATTTATTTAACTTCATACACAAATACAAGTGTAATGGCGGACTTAAAGTCTAACCCTCATATTCATAAAAATTAACAACCGTTTGCTAAACCTGTTTTAGTTAAAACATATTTTGTCCCTTTCCCTCTTTTCAATATTTGACATTGGAAGAACAAGATAAAATATATTCTATCTAAAATAAGTTTAGCAAACGTTTGTAACTTTTTATGAATAATGGGGTTAGGCTTTATCTACCAGTCAACCAAACGGGTGATGCAGAGAATGTCAGGGGTAGTGCGAATCTTGAAATAGGTATGTGGCGAAAAAAAAAGACTATATGTAAAAAAATTTCATCAGAAAAATAAACCACATACAAATAATACACTATGATAAACAATACCTACATTCATACACTTTGATCTATCTGATAGTTTTTTTAAGAAAGTGTGCCTTCACCTGTTTCTTAAATGAATATCATGGTTGGAGGAAAAATAAATACAAACACATTTTCACGTCTATATCCCTATTAGGGCAGACAGGGCTTGTGACTTTAATACCCAAAAGCCATGCTTAACCCGATGGAAATAGAAAAGCAAAAAAAAATTGCGGTAGGCGTATCGCGATTTTACTTGATTCAGATTCTCGCCCATTCCCTCGATTGGCTTTAGCAATCTGTGTGAGAAGCATTTGGCACATTCTACTGTAAGCATTTCCATGAATCAGACGTAATTTTGTTAATACTGGCAACCCAAAATGTGAGAAAATGGTAACACCGGCCACGCTGCTGACATTTGTCAATGATGGACATAAAGAAAAAATGACGCCTTTTCATGCAGCGAGATTATTTTGTAAAAGGGATTATGTGTGATTATTGATAAGAATGCACAATATACAAGATCTAAAGAGCTTCCAGGTTTTATTTAGAAGTACCTACCCTAAAGAAGAGGTAAGTAAGATACCCAGACGATCAGGAGATCGTAACGCTACGTTATGTTTTTTTTTTCCCAATTCAAATTAGAAAATGTAGCCCCATAACGTGAAATAACGTTGGCACGATACTCACCTGATTATACGGCTCATTTCAGGAGTTTGGTCCTACATAATACTGCGAAATGTTTATAAGGCGCTCGGGTATGCAGGGGCACGCGCGACAAGGATACTTAGGCTTCAAATGTAGAAGATACAGCTGTAGAAGGTCTAACTGATTCGAACTAATTGCGACTTGTACCTTCTTTTACTTATTTTCGTGTCGATATTTTTTTTTGCGTCAAACGAAAGTTCACGACGTGCTCTCTAGGGTTGCGAACCTAAGATGGAACTGGGTAGGACACCTGGCTAGAAGGAACGATGGAAGGTGGAGTAAGGCTATCACAGAGTGGTACCCTAGGAATGGAAAACGGAGCGTTAGGCGTCCGGCAGCTAGGTGGGTCGATGATATCAAACGGATTGCTGGAAAAAAACTGGATAGCTGAGGCTAGGGATAGGATTCGATGGCGCAGACAAAAGGAGGCTTATGCCCAGCAGTGGGCATTGAGAGCTGACGATGAAGATGATGATGAAATTCTTTTAGGACCAGAAAGTTGAATTCTCAGAAAATTGTCCCAATCTGTAGAATTTTCCAAAGTATTGGTTATTTTATGATGCTATCCTATTCCGTCCCTCAGAACCGTCATTTGCGAGAGAGAGCGACGGCACGCTATAACACGGCCGGTGCTATAGCGTTCGGTCGCTATAGTGGTCGGTTGCAGTCAAATGACGGTTCTTTTTTTTTTGTTTTTTGTATTTATTGTTTTAGAGGCAACAGAAATACATCATCTGTGAAAATGTCAACTGTCTAGCTATTACGTTTCTTTAGATACAGCCTGGTGACAGGCAGACGGACGGACGGACGGACACCGGAGTTTTAGAAATACGGTCCCGTTTTTACCCTTTGGGTATGGAACCCTCAAAACTAGTGGAAGTGCCAGTGGTTTATTTGTGTGAGTTTGGCGACATCAGTTTCAATACTAATTTTGTCAACTTTTTTTTTCTTCCGTGCGGTTTCCATGCCAGAAGTGCCATTTTTGAAACGCGGAGTCAACTAAACGAATGGTTTTTCCATACAAAAACCGTTCGTTTAGTGACTCCGCGTTTGAAAAATGGCACCATTTTAGTAAAAATCTCAGAGTTGATTTGTGACTTTGTTCTTAATAAAACATGAATGAAGGTAATGAAGTTTCTGAACCTCACCTGTTCTTTGACTTAAGGTAAACCTTTTCTGCATGTTGTGATAAACAACCCACGTGCTTGTTAAGGGCTTATGATTCAGGTAAATATTATGTTTTTCTCAATATTTGTAATATTTTCGCTTCAAAAGGCACCTAGAATTTGTTTAAAAATAGGTAGATGTTATAAAACTATTAGAAAATTAATAATAACAGAATTTGAATCAGGATGAAGCAAGACGAACCTTGGTCTTCATTTTTTTTACAAGCTTTTAGCTTTTATATACCTGAAATGTATCTTGTATGTATGTTAGTTTAGGTCAAATCTTGAAACTCAATTTTCAACCAGTTGTTCTCAACCGATGGAGCTGAAATTTTGCATGCTTGTGTAAGTTGTATGACAATACAATACTTTGAAAGCTGTTCTGATGTAGCCCGGAGATATTCGACGGAACTCAGTTATAAAACATAACCTAAGGCTTCGCTTTTTTTGACTACTTAATATTTTTTATTACGCAATTTATGTTTGTTTACTTGTTCGCAAGCAGTACATGTTATAATGTGTCAACATTTTATTATATTATAAGTATTTATTAATTAAAAGACAATTATAATAATATGACAAAGCCCTTCTGGCGAGTAGGCGACCAATACTGTGAAAATGAGTTTCTTTCGGCGTTTCTTCTGCGCTGGTATCGGTAGCTTTTCTTTAAAAATAAATTAAATTTTAATATACTTTACACGTAACATAAATTATACTTATTGACGTGTAAAAGTGCCTGTAAAGGTCTAATTACTGAATAAACATTTGAATATTTGAATCTAAGTAGGACTCGTTTAATTTGTCTTGACGAGCAATTAATGAAAGACGATGTCTAGGGTCTGATCACGGAGACGGAAGGTGGTCGATAGAACTTAGTAATAAAACGACGGAACTCCATCGAGTTTGGGTGTATTTCATTTGTATCGAGATGTACTTAGCGCTCACAATAAAAGCTAGATTTTTTACAAGTAATTTGGATTAAGACATGCTAAAAACATCATATAACCTCTCTCATCTGAGCTTGTTCCTGGTTGCATCATAGGCATATTGCTGCTGTATCTTTTTAGTTTGTAACGATGTTACAATAAGCTCCCGTTTACCTCCTTTTCCGTTTTCTAACAAATAATTTAGCTATCAATTTTTAAATTTTAGTTTTCTTCCTCATCATTCTGATTCATCGCACTTCCATCTCTCGAGCTGATTACATCTATATCAGTATCGTAAATTTATATGTATCAGTATTGTAAAGTTATAATAAAGTGCTGTTTCTCTCAAGCTCTCCACTATTTACCTTACCTACCTCTTCATGTAGGAGCTCCAACTGCCCCAGCTAGTCCGCGGCTACGTACCTACTAGGAGTTCCTACCAGTACCGGATCTAGAATTATTTTGAGGCGGGGCAAAACATGTAAATATGCCGCCCCCTGCTTAGTTTTGCCACCTACTTGATTACTAGTACCTGAAGAGTTCGAGTACACGGGGGAGGCTGGGGGGTGCAGACAATTATAGTCAGTTAAGATTCAGACCGAGATGCGATTACATTTTTGAGAAGTAAACCACTTCTTTTCTTCTTTAAAAGTAACCAGAACCGGACGCCGCCGCCCCCATTCCGTATCGGTAGCTTGGTGGATATATTCGATTTTGCCGCCCCTCTGACTTCGCCGCCCCGGGCATGGGCCCCGGCTTGCCCCCTCTAGATCCGGCGCTGGTTCCTACAAGTTCATTAATGATTAGAGCTCGGTGGCTCAGCGGGAGAACGCATTACTAGTGATTTCGCAAGTTAAGCGACACCTGGCGTGATCTGCACTTGGATGAGCGCCCACAAGTGGCATACAAATTTCTTGTGCTCCTGTGTGCTTTGGAAGGCACGTATAAGCCGTTGGTCCCGTCTGTCATCATTGTATGGTAGTCATCAGATGCCTTAAAGCAGCTTGAAAAATATGTTACCAGTGATAGCTACTTACAAACATGACAATCAAACAAAGCAAGTTAAATTTATCAGGTAAAAAATTCACGTAGGCTGGTTTATTGTTTTTTAAAACTGACATAGAGAAATAAAAAACCGGCCAGTTGTGATTCGGACTCGCGCAGAAAGGGTTCCGTACCATTATCTATAAAAAAATCATGTTTGTTGTATGGAAGCCCCGCTTAAATATTTGATATATTCTGTTTTAAGTATTTGTTGTTATAGTGGCAACAGAAAGACATCATTTGAGAAAGTTTCGACTGTCTAGCTATCACGGTTCATGAGATACAGCCTGCTGACAGATAGACGGACAGACAGACAGCGGAGTGTTAGTAATAGTGTCCCGTTTTTACCCTTTGAGTACGAGACCTTAAACTCTAAATCACAGATTGAGCTAGCTCCAAAGTAAGTTTAAGACCGAGGATCGAACCCGGGATATACGGTGTGATTGCCTGGTCTGATGATCACTAGGCTACAGAGGTCGTCAACATATGTCTACATATAAATGAATTTGGCATAGAAATCTGTCCTGTCTACATATACACGAATTTGGTAGATGGGTAACAATGTACAGCTCATAAAACTTTATTGCATGCGAGTAGGTTCTATTTTATCATTACATTAAGACTATAAAAGACGATTACGCACAAAGAGGTAAATGTCGCTACCCTTAAGCCACATTTATACATCTTATTACTATACCAATTCTCTTGAAAAATTGTTTCATCTTGTACGCAACGTTGGCTTATATGTTATTTTGTATTGGTTTCTAGTGTTGCAAGCAATATTATAAAATATCCATTGCCTATCGATACTATCGTGGCCTTGAAAAACAGTCACAATATCGAAAGAACTATCGATAGTATCCATTGTCAATAGGTCTCAATACTATTGATATAAGGATACTATTGAATTTCGATACTATTGACAGTATTCGATACTATCGATAGTATCTAAATCCAATAGTATCGATAATATCGATAGTTTTACCTTACATCCATAGTATTGCAAACTATTGACAATGGGTTTTTGGCGGGAAGTCAAGGGGTTCAGTTGGGAGTTTGCTTTAAATTGTTTTGCAAATTGATTCTAGTGGACTTTATAATATAAAATTGGTGTAGTTTAGTGTTACAATGCTCATGCTCATGGACAATATATAAAATGTTTAAAGTGGATACTCATAGTGCGGTTGTAGTGATATTTATTTGCGGACTGTGGTGGGCGTTTTTAGGCGCCATCCGCCACTCAATCAGCTATGAAAACCAGTGGGCTCATATATATTTGTCGCCAAAAGCTCCCTTGAAGCAATCAAAGGACCTACACCAACCTTTGATTGTATAGTTAGGGTTAGGGTTAGGAAGAAAAGGTTAAAGAAGTGAATAAATAAAGATAGGCTCTAAAAGACTAGTATCCAGAGCCGTAAGTTAATTAAAAAAAAAAACTATTGACAATTGATACTACCGATACTATTGATAGTATCGGTTATTCAATACTATCGATAGTTAAACTATCGATAGCTATGCAACGCTATTTGTTACTACTATGGTACAACGGGAAGCATCAATAACCATAAACATTTACATATATTTAGATATTACGCAACGTATTTGTGAAATGGAACGGATATAAGGTTCAGGATAGAATACCTATTTCATGAAAGAGGTTGCAGCTTTTCTCGAGTCCTTTTTTTAGGCAAATAGCCTAAATTTGGGTGTTATAAGATATCGTCTTCAAAATAATATTATTGGGTATTTTCCTGAGTCAAAAATAAATTAATAATGACGCATTCCAAAAAGGATGGTCGAGCCTAACACAAGAAAAAGATAAGTGGAAGAAGGTGGGAGAGACCTTCGCCAAACAATGGAACAAATTAGGTAAATGAAAAAATTATTATTTGGTATTGTTAAGAAAGAAAAACGTCACAAAATAATGTCACTTTTCTTGATCATATCCATTTTCAAAGTGATTTTAGATTTATTATTGCGAAAAAACTGATATTAAGAGCGCTATTTGGCAACAAGAAACTATGACGTCATTAGTCATTAGCCCCTTATTAGATACGTTCTTTACTTTCTTATAACACAGTACAATGCGACACAAATAAGTTGAACAAAAATGGCGGACTTCAAAGCATTTTTGTACAAATTCCCGACACGTAAATTGAACCAAATTGGCCGTCGTAGCGCATGTATTTTGTTAAATTATAAAAGGTAACAACTTAATATGAAACCTACTTACATATAATATAACCGGCCAAGTGCGAGCGAGACTCACGCACGGGGTTCTGTATATCTTTAAAAATCACGTCTGTTGCATGGGAGCCCCAGTAAAATATTTCTTTTATTCTGTTTTTAGTATTTATTGTTATAGCGGCCACAAAAATACATCATCTGTGAAAATTGCAACCGTGTACAGACAGACAGACATTTTTAAGGTTAAAGTAAATTACCTTTACCAGCCCTCAAAATCAATATGCATATGCCACCGCCAAAAATATAAAGTAATTTACAGAAATGGATATCCATTAGACTCGTATTACTCCTGAGGGCGATTCGGCGTGACGAAAATTTCAATGACCGTCGATACTCGCATTTTAAAAAGAAAATTTATTCAATTCGAAATTTTTAAATGGCTGTGGCATAATAAATAACATTCTATACCCCATTTTAAAATTTTGATAGTGTTTTGGTTGATTGCATTTTACAAGCTTTTATCTAAGAGGCTTTTCTCATTTGGTTGGCAGTCTCGCTCGCACAATCAAACATTTTTAAGGATTATTAAAAAATGTGACTAATTTGTAGAAAAGTGCTTTATTAACATTCAATATAATAATATGTTAGATATTGTAGACATGTTTTTTATTGTTATCGAGAATTAGGTCATCAAAAATTTAAAAATTTGATGACCTAGTTTTCGATGTAGTCAATGTCTACACAATATACAAACATGTCTAAAATATCCACAATGTAATTATATTGAAAGTTAGTGAAACACTTTTCTACAAATGAGTCACATTTTTTAATAATCTTTAAAAATGTTTGATTGTGCGAGTGAGACAGCCAACCAAATGTGAAAAGCCTCTTAAGGGGACACATAAATATACCGGGGTCCCGCCCCCATTTGAATTAAATTATTTGAAAGGAAACGGAGTCATCATTTAAAATTTTGTCTTAAGTAAGCCATATATAACCCTTCAAACTATTTTTCACAAATGTGCGAAGAAAAGCTTCACGTTCTCACTCAAAATTTATAATGATATTTAAATTCAATATGTTTGTAGTACTCTACGTTAATTATTGCCATTTATATGTAGTTTTATATGAACACAATGGAAGGAAGTTATGTTATTGATAGCCAGTCAAGACAAGTTGAAAAACAGCCTTTTTCGAATTGTCCTGGGTTGAACTCAATTTGTGTGTTAAGTATCTATTTATATATTATTTAAGAGGTATCTTTTAAACATATTAATTAACACTTGAGCCAAAACTGTGCTTATTTACAGCCTGACTTAAAGAATGTAGATACGATATCTTATGAAAAAACGTTGAAAGTTAAACACATAACTGTTTCGTATTTTGTATTTTCAAATGCTTAAACTCGTGAACAAAACAGCGGAAAACTCAAAAAGAAAGGGTAATGACGTTCGGCATTTCTAGCTCCGGTATTTGCTATGAAACTCGTCCAATTAGAAGTGGAATGTGACTGCGAAACAGCTGTATGCCGGTGTAGGCGCTCCATGCTTCCATTTGACTTGGGGACGTATGTAGCCGTGTTAACTTGGCTTATGTCAGTTCTTGTTATAGCTTTGAAGCAGTCTAGGAGTCTGAATTCTAAACTTTAGTCATAAAGATAGCTTGTTGCTACGTGAAACCTTCATCATCATTTTAAACGAGCAGAACATATCTTTATTATCTTCTATAAATAAATATAAATATATAGATACGAACAAATCACACAGATTGAGCTAGCCCCAAAGTAAGATACTGACTCAACGATACTTGAGTTTATTTTATGATAAATGCATAAATACATGAATAGAGAAACATCCAAGACCCAAGTCAATCTAAAAAATATCAAATCCAGGACCTCTTGTGAGGCAGGGTGGCATGATGACTACTAGACCACAGAGATCGTCATCTGCTAAACCGCTTTTACAGTCCTTTGGAGTAATGTATAAGAAGCAAATGAGAGTGCATACAAATACATTAATATGGACATACCATTACCTTATTTATCAATAAGTTTAATTTCTTTTTATATAAATCATTACTTAATGAATCCATTGTTTTCTACTGTAACAATATACAAATACGAAATAAAAATTTCAGCCCTTTTTTATAAAGAAAGTGTTGTTTTGTAGAATACAAGAATAATGGACATATTTCTTGAAGAATTTTATAAATCATAGAAATGTCTAACAAAAAGTCTGACATTTTTCACGCTCGTTCAACCGTGATTATGATAAAGTTCAAATTTTACTCGGAAAATGTTTTCTTTTGATGTTTTATTATACTTTTGTCTACAACTATCAAATGGTATCTAACTAATGTAAGGTTAATTTTGCATCGTATACATCTAAATAAGGAGAAGACTAGAGAAAATTAGTTGGAAGGACAAAGTAACAAACATAGAAGTCCCAAATAAACTAGGTGTAAAGAGGCACAACCTAGAGGTCATTAGGAAATAGACGAGGCAATATGTTGGGACACTTGATATGGCATGACAATTTTATGCGCATTATAATAGAAGGCAAAATAGAAGGAAGACGGGAAAAAGGCCGTAGCTAAAAAGCAATCAAATGAGCTACTCTCTGAGCAGCACCAAGCACTGAGCTATGACCTTTTTGTATTGCTGTGGCACACAGATGCAGGGATATTGATATATGTTCTCAGTGCGATGTTTTATCATGTGTTATTTTGGAATTTTGTACATATTTCTTCTGTATGTGTGTGACTATAGCAACAAATAAACATCTTATCTATCTATCTATCTAAAAGGAAAGCCCAGGCACAGCTATATGAAGCAAGTTAAGGAAAAGGTGACATCCGTGTCTTATCAAGACAAAAGGTTGGCGGAAAATAGAATAGAATGGAAGAAACTCTACCGACAAGAGCACCGCTCTTAAAATATAATGATGATACATCTGAATCATTAATGCGAATAATTTTAAACGAATTCTAATGATTGAACTAAAAATATGTTGTGTCACATTTTTGTCCTTTTATGAACGAGTAATTGAAGCGAGCGACGTTCTCCGAATCTACTTGGATATGTTTCTTTGTGCGGCGATAACTTGAGTATTTTTTATCGTAGCTTTATGAAATTTGTTAGGAGTGTAGAAATAGCCGAGATTAGAAATAGAATTTTTAAAATTCTAACAAAAACCATATTGCTTAAGGACTTATTTATTTATTATTACTTGCCGAGACATTGAGTTTGCGAGTTCGCTAAAAAAAGTGAGAAGTAAGTTCTAAAAAAAGTAAAAACGAACTTTGCACAAAGTAACAATTGTGAAAGATCACCTAAATTCTTTTCAAAGTTAGGATCTTTAAAACTTAATTCAGTATTATCTCTTTTTCTCTAAATTATTGTCACCGTACAGTAGTCGCAACAATGTTCGCCAATGAATCGCTATTCCGAAAACTATTCGGTCTCCATTCGATTTGTTCTGCGTTCGCAATACGACTATTCAATTTAGCCGGACTACCACTTTCAAACTTATGCTATTCAAATACTGAATACCTAAATAGATTTAAGTTTTGTATTTACAAAAGCTGCAATAAAATAGTGCCTACGTGGCCACGACCTTTGAAATAGAGAATACAAATTACGGTTCCGACTGTGTAATTTAGGGTAAAGTACCGTCACTTTATCGGTTTGCTTTCATCTTAAAATAATTGGGCAAGTGCGTGTCGGGCCACGCGCAGTGTAGGGTTCCGTAGTTTCGAATGCCAACTTTGAATTCATGCCACTGAAAACGTCTAAAAACTAATTTTCTATTTGTACGAAATTTTCCTATTCCGAGTACATTTTATAAGATCATCGCCAGTAACTTTTTAATTTGTAAACCCTGCTTAGCTCTAATAGTTTTCCTTTAAAGTTCGTTATATATACTATAGCTGTGATTTTTTACGTGTCCATATATGACCGTTTAGCAGATAGATGGGGGGGACACTTGACTCTAACAAAAATGTTCACTTTATATCCAAATATTTCAAAAACGGATCTCTAAATCGAAAAACGGTGTATATATTTTTAAAAGACCTATTCAACGATACCACACATGCTTGGTTAGTCAAGAAAAAAACATTGTCTTTTCACTTTACTTGTATGGAAGCTACCCTGAAAAATATATTTTTTCAGTATTTTATTTAACTATTTTTTCAGCATAATTAATATATCTATCCATGCCAAATCACAGCTTTCTAGTACTTATAGTCGCTGAGTAAAACCGCGGACGGACAGACAGACAGACATGGCGAAACCATAAGGGTTCCTTGTTTACTACGGAACCCTAAACAAAAAGAGGGGGGGGAATATTACTCATCATCATTATCTGAGCGTATTTTCCCTTTAGCTAATCAAGGAGATTCGAGACAAGTTTAAAACAAAATAAAGTATTAAAAAAAATCGAAAGGGCAAACATACAATGGCGGACTTATCCCATATAAGGATCTCTTCCAGTCAACCTGCGATAAATTGAGAGAAATTAATAATACTTGTTTTTATACAGAGTTTCCTATTCCGAGTACATTTTATAAGATCATCGCCAGTAACTTTTTAATTTGTAAACCCTGCTTAGCTCTAATAGTTTTCCTTTAAAGTTCGTTATATATACTATAGCTGTGATTTTTTACGTGTCCATATATGACCGTTTAGCAGATAGATGGGGGGGACACTTGACTCTAACAAAAATGTTCACTTTATATCCAAATATTTCAAAAACGGATCTCTAAATCGAAAAACGGTGTATATATTTTTAAAAGACCTATTCAACGATACCACACATGCTTGGTTAGTCAAGAAAAAAACATTGTCTTTTCACTTTACTTGTATGGAAGCTACCCTGAAAAATATATTTTTTCAGTATTTTATTTAACTATTTTTTCAGCATAATTAATATATCTATCCATGCCAAATCACAGCTTTCTAGTACTTATAGTCGCTGAGTAAAACCGCGGACGGACAGACAGACAGACATGGCGAAACCATAAGGGTTCCTTGTTTACTACGGAACCCTAAACAAAAAGAGGGGGGGGAATATTACTCATCATCATTATCTGAGCGTATTTTCCCTTTAGCTAATCAAGGAGATTCGAGACAAGGTTAAAACAAAATAAAGTATTAAAAAAAATCGAAAGGGCAAACATACAATGGCGGACTTATCCCATATAAGGATCTCTTCCAGTCAACCTGCGATAAATTGAGAGAAATTAATAATACTTGTTTTTATACAGAGCGACTGCCGTTTGACCTCCGCAACTCAAAGGGTAAACCAGAACCAATTCTTGGATAGTTTGATAATCAAATGCTAGATGGCGTTCGGGACCCACGTTTATACGTGCCTTTAGAAACACTGAATCATCTTTCTTTTCGGATTGTCAGGTGATTCAAGCTTGCACTATCCTAACCAGACTGGAAACAACAAAGTATGCTTCCCAGTGGGATTCAAACCCATGACCTCTGGGTTAAAAGGTGAACGCCTTCACCGCTGAACCATGGAGGTAGTCAATATAATATAAAGAAGAAACTTATAAAGAAGAAACGATCGAGGAATGGGCAAAAAAGGCGATACGACTAGCAACCCATCACTATTTAGATTCCTTTTCCCTCCATCTAGCTTACCGACACGCTAGGCTCTAGAGCCGCAAGATCCAAATGTTCTGTCTGCCTTATTAGGATTGATGGATTTTATGTTATTATGTAAAAAGAAGAAAGAAAAAACACAACAAGTAATTGTTACAAAAACAAAAAATCCGACTTCTTCTTTAATTTTTTTTGTTTTTTTTTTGGTACCCTATAAAATTTTGTCTTGACCAGGCACTAGATAACTCTTCAAACTATATTATGAATTACTGTTTACAGTTTAAAGTGAGAACGTGAAGCTTTTCTACGCACATACGCCAAAAGTGGCCGGTTTTCGCAATTGTGCGTAGAAAAGCTTCATGTTCTCACTTTAGACTTTAAACAGTAGTTCATAAAATAGCTTGAAGGGTTATCTAGTGCCTGGCCAAGACAAAATTTTAAACGATGTTTTCGTTTCCTATCATTTGATTTATTTCAAATGGGGGCTGCACTGGACACTGAAAAATTCATGTAGCTAAAATCCATCGAGCCATTCAGGCTGCAGAGCGTGCGAAACATTTGAATTTGGCGCCAAAAATCCGCCATCTTGTTTTTTTTATATTGATATAACCAGTGTTACTCTCACAGTAAATAAGAATCTAACGACACCTCTTAAGCTAACATCCCACGGATCGCTCAGGTTGCAGAGCGTGCCAAACAATTATACAAACATACATACATACTCTCGAAAAACATAACCCTCCTTCTGGCGTAGTCGAGTAAAAACGAGGTAAACAAATAAATGCTTACATTTCACCCTGGAACCTTCTCATAAAAATTCTCACTTCCAAGAGGCAGTAGTAGAGTTTATTGTTCTTTGTGTGACGTTACGCGACCCTAATATCTCCCGGTGAAATAAATTTAAATAACATATTTTACAGTACTCACGAGAATGTCACTGCAAAATAGGAAAAGTACATACATGGCAGATTTTTATAGCTTTATTGTATATTAACAATATTGAAGATGCATAATTAGTAGGTTTTGATAAATGTCTCTGATTTTGTAAACATTTACAGAAAATATTCCTTTATGCACAGTAATATTTTTTATCGTATAAAAATAATATTACCATTGGATTTTCTAAAAATATTATAGCTACTTTTGATATGAGGTCAATACTGTAAATGCAACATTTGACATAGCACTCGAACAAATGTTCTTATATCACGCCTACAAATGCGACATAAGTGACGTCACTCCTGTTTGGTCTTTCTAAGGCGCTCCGAGATGCCGTCCAAAGGCGGACGTGACTTTGTAACCTTTATACCTTAAAGAAATTTTTAGGTAAGAAAGGTAGTTTTTTCTTGAACGTGCCTATTTTTAGGAACTCTTTCCATAGCACAACGAAAATAATGATGCATCTTCTCCATTCGCTACTTTTCAACTACTGAAATCAGATTCTTTTTTTCTAAACGTCAAAACAAACATTTTTTTTTATTATGGGATTTTATATGAAATACAAGAAAGTCGTTTCGTGGAGTAAAAAAACGCTCCTAATATTAGTTTTTCTGCAATGATAAATCTAAAATCACGTTAAAAATGGATATGATCAATGACAAGTGACATTATTTTGTGATGTTTTATTTTCATAACAATACAAAATATTTTTTAAATAAATTATCCAACTCTTGATTATTTTTTGCTTAAAAAAAAAAAACTACACGAAATCTGGACGAGACCGTGTGGATTGGCGTAAAACCATTGTTTGTTTGTTTTTTGTGTGTGTAACCAACACTATTGTCCGATTTTCCAATCTGCCTCAAGACATCTTTTTACTTTGACGACTGACATTCAATGATGACAGCTGAGACCGGGGGGTTTGACGTGGCTTCCAAAGCACGAAGGAGCTCGAGATATTTTATATGGTTGAGGTCATCAATCCAGGTGTCAACCACATCCAGTGTCATATAATATTCGAAAGCGCTTATGAAATACATACATAAATACATATTTTCACGCTTCATTCCATTGGGGAATAATTTAACTTTATGACACGAAAAGGCCGTTGACCTTTTCTACCTGTCAACCTTCATGTGGTGCTTACAAGAGAATGTTTCCGAATATGTGCGAAAAACTCGAATCTCTTCTAGTCTATTTTCATTTTGTAATATTACGCAAATAACTTCTTCATTTTTAGGGTATCTTAGCCAAATGACAAAAAACAGAACCATGAGTCATGTCTGTCTGTCTGTCCGTCCGTATGTTACAGCCACTTTTTTCCGAAACTATAAGAACTATACTGTTGAAACTTGTAAAGTAGATGTATTCTGTGAACCGCAATAGGATTATCATACCAAAAAAAAAAAAAACTATTAATTTTGGGGGTTCCCTATACTTAGAACTGATACTTATTTTTTTTTATCAAGCCCATACGTGTGTGGTATTTATGGAAAGATCTTCAAAAATTATATTGAGGTTTCTAATATCATTTTTTTCTAAACTGAACACTTTGCGCGAGAGACACTTCCAAAGTGGTGAAATGAGTGTCCCTCCCCCTGTTACTTCTAAAATAAGAAAATGATAAAACTAAAAAAAATATATGATGTACATTATACCATGCGAACTTCCACCGAAAATAAGTTTGAATGAGATCTTGTAAACAGTATTTTTTTATTACGTCATAAATCGAAAACCGCAATTTACCTTTCATTCTTTTTTTTTTTACAATTTATTGGTTTAGGCATTTGTCCTCAATCTCACCTGATGGAAAGCGACGATGAAGACTAGGATGAAGCATGCCTATCCAAAAGATACCCATTCAATCTACTTTTGAATGTCCCATTCAATCAAATGAAATAATAATTAAAAATTCATAAAGATAAACTTTTATATTATGTTACTTGCTGCTACGGGACCCTACATGGGAGATTCCGACTCGCACTTTGCCGCGTTTTTTCGCTTACATTTTTGACTTGACATGACAATAATGTTATCGTTCTCACCATAGCATATTTTCGGTTGCATTCTTAGCCAAGCTGCTTCGGAGTCCGGGGTATGTTTTCCGGCTTTTTACATGCTATATTATGATTTGAATGACTTCGTGCATTTCCGCCACTAATTAGTTCATGCAAACTATTGCCGGCCGGCGTCACCCACTACTGTTACTCCCAGCATATCTGCCCGTGTGCACCCGCCACCAACAGCTGATGCATGCTTCCTCCCATGCTGCTGCATCCGCTGCGGCTGCAGTAACATCGGACACCGCATACGCGACACGTGTTTCGCCTCTCCACGAGGCATCCTCAGGCACGAAACAAGTTGGCTTTTTCTTCTAAGATAAATACTTACTAAACAAACGGGAGCCATCAACTCGCCTTGGGATTATAATGGGAATATGGATTGGGTTAACAATAATAATATTTTGTATAAAGAAACCAAAAAGTCACATAACCCCTTACCTGTTAATGGGAGGAATTCCTCCCAGATCAATTGTTTATCTATTGTTTTATTTTGAGGGACATTTAAAGGATTAATATTAATCAATATTATTAGCCAAGTGTGTGTCGCACCACGCGCAGTGTAGGGTTCCGTAGTTACGAATGCCCACTTTGAGTTTATGCCACTAAGAACGTCTAATTTTCTATAGAATTTGTGTGAAATTTCATTTTGCGAGTACATTTTATAAGTTGATCTACTATAACTTTTTAATTTGTAAGCCCTTCTTAGCTGTGATAGTTTTCCTTTAAATTTCATTATCTATTCTATGGCTGTAATTTTTTTTAACGTGTTATTTACAATGTTTACCAGATAGAGAGGGGGGACACTTGACTCAAACCAAAATTTTCATCATAAAATGGATTCTTAAATCGAAAAACAGTGTTTACAACCTTATAATATTTAAAAAAAACCAATTCAACGATACCCTACCAATACTGGTTAGTCGACAAAAAAAATTGCCTTTTCACATTACCTGTATAAGAGCCAACTTAATTTTTTTTTCAATATTTTATTTGACCACTTTTTCGGCCTAATTAATATACATACCCATGCCAAATAACAGCTTTCTAGTACTAATAGTCGCTGAATAATGCCGCGGATGGACAGACAGATAGACAGCCACGGCGTAACTATAAGGGTTCCTTGTTTACTATGGAACCCTAAAAAAGGACGTGAGTGTCGTGGAACACTCGGTTCGAACGAAGTTACTTTCGTAGTGAATAATTAAATCGTGACGGAAAAATCTTATACTATTTTATTGATAATAAATAATAAATTAAACAATAAAATAAAAAATAAATATTAGCGTTTGCTGGGTCATTGACCATCTCAGGCATGCGCTCTCCCAACTAAGCTATAGACGAGATAGTCAAACTTGTCAAATTGTCTTCGTAACGGAAAAATCTTACACTTTTTTTCGCCAAGCCCCTACAGTCCGAAAAGAAACTTCATTCTCTAAATTACTATACAACGTGAAAGTGTAAACCCGTAGTAAATATAACCACGGGCTAAACTAGGTCACTTAGTATAATAAAATAAAAATAATCGCTAAAACAAAAAAAAATGTCATTTCCATACAAAAGTATGCCCGGGCAATTTGTATGGGAATGGCGATTTTTTTTTTGTTTCTTGGATGTTATTTTAATTTCATTATACTATAGTGATTTAGTAATAACCCGTGGGTTGATTTATTACGGGTATGTCCCTTTCACGTTGTATAGGGACAAACAAAACAGCTTAGGCTTGTGTTGATTTGATTTCACTTGTCATTGATCACATCTATTTTGAACGTGATTTTAGATTTATTAATGCAGAAAACCTAATAGAGCGTTATATGAAGATCTATTAATGCAGAAAATTATGTAGCTGAAATTATGTAGATTTATTAATGCAGAAAACCTAATAGAGCGCTATAAGACTCCGAGAAATATGACATCACCAGATGTCGGAATTAGGTAGAGTTATTTATGTAATTGCATCGAAATGTTGATATTAATATGGATCTTCCCGGGATTTCTAATGGACAATCCCATGTTGCCAACAATATGACAAATAAATAATCATAAAAACCTCAGAGATAGATAAGACAAATAAAACAAAGATAATAAACTTACAATTTTTATTAATATTTACGTTAGTATTTTTATTCGTTTTTACATATTGGCAACGACGCGCGTGCAGTGGGTTAAATTGTGTAGAAGTTTATATTAGGTTGGGGAAAAAGTCTTTTCGCATATAGTATGTATGAACTTGTAATAAAACCACTTTGGCTATACTATTTGTACCTGGCTGGTTTGGTATCATTTAAAAATTTAAATTTTAAAGAAGATAATTCCAAATTCAAATTAGGAAAATGCGTGATTTTCATTTGTTTTTCTTATCGTCAAGATGAGTGAATCTAATGAAGAAATTAGATACATTTTAAAATTTTACTACCAAAAAGGTAAAAATGCAACGCAAGCCGCGAAAAAAAATTGCGATGTTTATGGACCTAGTGTAGTGTCTGTGAGAGTAGCACAAATTTGGTTTAAGCATTTTCAATCCGGAAATTTTGATGTCAAAGATGCACGTCGCTCTGGTCGCCCTGTTACGGATAAAATGGATGCTATTTTTGAAAAAGTGGAGCAAGATCGGCATATCAGTAGTTACGACGTAACTGAAGAACTGGGAATTGACCGCAAAACAGTTTTGGCGCATTTGAAAAAAAATGCGTACACATAAAAGCTCGATATTTGGGTACCTCACGAGCTCTCTGAAAGAAACCTAATGAACCGTGTACTCATTTATGATTCTTTATTACGACGTAATGAGACCGAACCAATTTTGAAGAAAATGATAACTGGTGATGAAAAGTGGATCACGTACGACAAGAACGTGCGAAAAAGGTCATGGTCAAAGGCAGGTCAGGCTTCACAGACTGTGGTGAAACCCGGGTTAACTCGCAACAAGGTGATGCTGTGATGCTGTGTGGTGGGATTGGAAGGGCATTATTCATTATGAGCTGTTACCACCAGGCAGGACCATCGATTCAGAACTCTACTGCGAACAACTCATAAGATTAAAGCAAGAAGTTGAGAGAAAGCGGCCGGAATTAATCAACAGAAGGGGTGTGGTTTTTCATCATGATAACGCTAGACCTCACACATCTTAACCACTCAGCAAAAATTAAGAGAGTTTGGCTGGGAGGTGTTAATGCATCTGCCGTATAGTCCTGACCTGGCACCTTCAGATTTCCACCTGTTTTGGGTCTCTTCAGAATTCTTTAGGCAGTTTCAGGTTAACATCAGAGAGGACTGCCAAAACTACTTGACGCAGTTTTTTGATCAGAAGCCCCAAAATTTCTTTAGCAATGGGATCATGTCCCTACCTATAAGATGGCAAAAAGTTATCGAACAAAATGGTACCTACATACTTTAGTTAAATGTAAATAAAGTATATTAAAAAAATGTTTTGAATTTTCATATAAAATGCGAAAAGACTTTTTCCCCAACCTATTAACTTTTTATCTGAGTAATCAGGGGATTTTTTGCTCTATAAAATAAATCCCGGGATTTGAGGCATACCCACTTTATTCTTTAGCTGTATGAAATCAGTATAAATACATAAATAACTCTACCTAATTCCGACCTCTGGACATCACAGTCCGGTAATTCATAATCATCCTATAGAAAATGTTTGTTTTGACGTTCATTTGATTTGTCGGAAGCGGATATTGTGTGACGAGATGTTTGTTCTCAGCTTAGTCGCCTCTTACGACGGTCTGGTCTGAACCTTCCCTGTTTCTTATAACAAGAAAATCAATTTTTGGTTCCAGAGAAAATTGTCTGTGAAAAGTGATGTAATGTACAGAATTACAGATGCCGACTTAGAAGAGAGACCCTTCCGCCAAATTTCACTTTTATATTCACTTCACTCTCATGCCTCAAGTAAATTCCAAGAACGTCAGCTCCCAGAGGGAGCTACCAGTGACATTATGTGCTTTCCTTCACACTTTGAGCAACATTTGATAGAGTAACATTTATTTGATAGGTGGTTTGACATGAAATATACTTTTAGACGGTCTTAAGTTTGTGTGGCAAAAATGTGAATTAAGTTAATGAGCGATACGGCTAGCATAGCAACCTATCACTATTTTGATTATTTTTTTTTACTTTCTCGCCCGACGTCACGCTAAAAGTGGCTTTTGAATTTTACTTACCTGGGCTTTATTACTCATACCTCAAATGATATTCTGTTTGCCCCCTTAATGCTTATGACAAGTTAAACAAGTTTTTGAATTTTAAAAATATATCAGACATAAAATAGGGTTTTAAAATCTAAATAACCAGCAAAGTGCTAGTCGCACTCACGCACGGAGGGTTCCGTACCATTATCTATAAAAAATCACGTTTTTTTTTTATTGGGAGCCCCCCTTAAATATTTACCTCAATTTATATATTTATTTTTAAAGTGAATATACAACTAATAGGTTGGGGAAAAAGTCTTTTCGCATTTTATATGAAAATTCAAAACATTTTTTAATATAGTTTATTTACATTTAACTAAAGTATGTAGGTACCATTTTGTTTGATAACTTTTTGCCATCTTATAGGTAGGGACATGATCCCATTGCTATAGAAATTTTAGGGCTTCTGATCAAAAAACTGCGTCAAGTAGTTTTGGCAGTCCTCTCGTGATGTTTACCTGACACTGCCTAAAGAATTCTGAAGAGACCGAAACAGGTGGAAATCTGAAGGTGCCAGGTCAGGACTATACGGCCGATGCATTAACACCTCCCAGCCAAACTCTCTTAATTCTTGCTGAGTGGTTAAAGATGTGTGAGGTCTAGCGTTATCATGATGAAAAACCACACCCCTTCTGTTGACTTATTCCGGCCGCTTTCTCTCAACTTCTTGCTTTAATCTTATCAGTTGTTCGCAGTAGAGTTCTGAATCGATGGTCCTGCCTGGTGGTAACAGCTCATAATGAATAATGCCCTTCCAATCCCACCACACACACAGCATCACCTTGTTGCGAGTTAACCCGGGTTTCGCCACAGTCTGTGAAGCAGGCTTTACTGTAGGAAACCAATTATAACCCTAGATAATTACAATTTCTTTAAAATTACAAAATTTTTCTTAAATCTGACATGTCGTTTCAAAAAAGAAACGTAGACTACGTTTGTATAGGAGACTCTAATTCTGCCCAGAGTCTCTTCTGTAAGGGGACTCTTAACCCAAATGATAAACCAGAACCAATCCTTGGATAGGCTTGAGCAAACGCTAGATGGCATGTGGGAGCCACAGTTTAAACATGCCTTCTGAAATACGGAATCATCTTTCTTTTTGGATAATCAGGTGATTCAAGCCGGCCTAACCTAACCAGACTGAGAACAATTTTAAACAAAGTTTGCTTCCCGGTGGGGTTCAAACTCACGACTTCGAAAGATAAGATTCTAACTACAGATAATAAATTCAAACCGTATAATGCACAAAGGAAGATCATTCTGCCCCTTTACTCTATAGTCATTAGCAAACCGCCAGTGAGCAGGTTTCCACCAAGATTAACACGATGTTAGTGGCCATTCCGCGTGAAAATTATGCTTCCAAAGCATTCGCACAAACTCAATTAAAATCCGCAAATTAACTCACTTTTACACGATGACCTCATTTTCAACCGACTTTAAAAAAGGGTATTTTATCAATTCATCGGAATCTTTTTTTTTTATAAATGTTCACCAATTATTCGAAACGCCTGATCTTCCATGCTTGTCGGAGAGAAAAAACCTTGGAATGTACTAGCTGCTTCTCTTTCCGCGCAGATCGTAGAAGCCAATTGAGGGAATGGGCGACAATGCGAATCATATTAAGGAATAATTAAAAATTTCAAAACATATTTAAGAATATACCTTTTAGAAAAACAAAATTTAGCAATTCCTCTAGGTTATTTGTTGACAGATTTTGCGGTGTAGGTGGTCTGCCTTTTTCACTTTCTATCAGGCATCATATTACTTATGGTAAATGTTAATAATCGCATTTATAAATATATTTTAACTTTTGGCTAGTGAGCGTTTGTGCTATGCAGTTTTATTATAATTTAATGAAATTTTGTTTAAGAAAATTTAATTTAATTTAACGCAATTTAATTTTTATCTAATTTATAGCATTTTCAGGAAACCAAATTTTGTTCATTAATATTGTATATATCAATTCTTATTGCATTCAGCTGTTCATCATATTATATGTTACAAATAAATATCTGTTAGTCAGATCAAGTGGTGTGGCAGAATATTAGTGTTTTACTCATATTTTGTATGAGTAAACTATACACTGAGCCACAGCCCATTTGATCTGCTAAAGCTCACATAAAAATAAAAGCAAATTATTTCCTCTTTGAGTATAATGTTTTTTATTGTGTATTATGTGTGTTTTTAGATCAAATAAATCTATGTCTTTGTCTATTTAATTTAAAGTAAGCATATATATGTCGTAGCCATATAGTAAATTTAATCTCTTCATTAAATTATCCAGAATTTCATGAAATGGTCGCATTTCATTAAATGTTGCACTGGCTACTGGCCACATCGTGATGTAGATTGGGCGGATCGATGATAAGAAATTGTTTCTCGATATGATCAAATAATTTCGACCATTTCATGAATTTACCGTGTTACTTCATGAAATGGTTGATTATATTGTAAAATTGTTATATTTTTAGTTTACGCTATACATTCATGTTGTGCGGCGGGGTGGTTCAAGGGCCACCCCGCCGCAACCTTAACCTACCTATAGCGCTCTGTCACAAGTTTTTGTTTTTGTTTGCTTTTTTCAGCCTGTTTATACGATCCGGCCAAACGTGAATGACAAAATCGTGAAACGTTGACGATTTCATGATCTGGTCAAATTAAGTTGGCCGTTTCATGAAATGCGACCATTTCATGAAATGTTCGATCATTTCATAAAGTGATCAAATCTACGATATGGCCACGCATTATACATATGTATGCTATGTTAGCAGTATGTGCTTACATTTTCCATTTCAAGTCTTGGCGTTATTACCATGTGGCTTTCAATCTCTAGAGCAATACAACCTTTGTTTGCCTAATACAGTCGCTAGTCGAACATACGCGAAAACGTTGTTAGTCGCATCACAGAGTAGACACAAAACGCAGAATAATCAATTAAGTTATTTATTATGCTGTATATTATGTATATTTAGAATGTTTACTGGTTATTGTATTTATTACTATATTAATTTACCCCCTCATTCATAAAAAAATACAAACCGTTGCTAAACCTGTTTTAATTAAAATATGTTTTGTCTCGATCTTGCAAAGTCAAATATTGAAAGGAGTGAAAGGGACAAAACATATTTTAACTAAAATAGGTTTAGCAAACGTTAGGAGGGTTAGTGTATAAAATTCCTACTGCGCCCCTGTTATCTAATTATATATTTTGCACTCCCTCTCTTTTTGGTTGCTGTAAGACAGTCTTTCCCAAAGTGGGCGATAACGCCCCCTTGTGAGCGCTGGAGGCTTTAAGGGGGGCGGTAACGGGCCCAGAATAAAGTTGGGGGGCGCTGATGTGATTTAAGCAATGAGTGATTTATAACTTCAGCTATTTCATATTTTAAAATTCACTGAAATTAAAATCCTCTTACTACACAACATCCATTTATTAGTTCATATTTGTATCCTTTTTTATTGTACAAATATAAACTAAAAATGTAATCAATATTTATTATTTTAATGCGTTCACAACGCTATTTATATCGTTAAAGGAATCAAACACTGAAAAAATTTCGTGTTTTAAAGTTTCGCAGGTGAGGTCCCCACTTCCGATTCTCTTTATTATTGTAAAATTGTATTATTATTGCTTTTTTTTATTTACAATTAACAATGTTGATTATTGTTATTTTTTATAAAAGATACTCTAATGTACTGGTGTATGTATTATTATTGCTCTCTCGTTTAGAATATAGGTTGAATTAAACTACAGGCAAGACAAATATGTGATTCAGGTTTTTATGGTGAAAAAAATGGGGGGCGCTACAAAATAACTGATTTTTTAAAGTGGGCGTTTGACAAAATAAGTTTGGGAACCTCTGCTGTAAGAGATTGCTTCGGCAATAAGGCCGCCTCTTGTACCTCATTATATTATATTATGTTACCCTTGTTTTATAAGTATTCCGATTATGTAAATGTTTCGTGGTGCAATAAAGTTTTAGTATTTGTATCATAATTTTTGTGCTGATCTGAAAAGGAACCTAGAATGGCATAAGAGTTTAGCAACTGTATTAATTTCATTAAAAGGCGATGCAGCTAGCAACTCATCACTATATTAATTGCTTTCACCTTCTGTCGTCCCCCTTCACGCTAAAAGTGGCTTTGAATCTTGCGGCTATGGGCTCTGTCTGCCTCTTTAAAGATAAAGACCTGATAGTTTGTATTTATGTATTAATTTTTAATCCCTTTTCTTATTACATGTAAACCATCACACTGAAAGTGGACAGGTCCGTATACAAGTATGATAAACATAAGTATGTGTTATGGCACGCTTACCCACCGTTACTATATTTTATGACAAATACATATATAGATGCAAGCTTAATCTCTATAATACACCTCCTCTATACCTGTACGCCGCCGTCAAACTAGTTATTAAACCTCAAAGTGAGAGAATTTAACACTAGAGGGCTTTATAGAGGATTCAGTATCGTCTATACGTCACACGAAACTGTAATGTTTGAATATTGAATAAAAACTTTAGCCTTTTATGCGTGAACTGTATTTAACCGTCTTTTACGCAGGAGTTCCTCAATTTCAGAATCTTGTTTTCTATGTATGTTCATTGTTCACCGATTATTCGAAGACGCCTGGACCACTTTGGAAAATTCTTGTTTGAAAGAGCATACTTGACAGGTTAGTGGCACACGACAAAAAAGTAAAGAATACGGCTTTTTCTGAACCAAAGGTTTCCTTCGGCAGGATTGATCTTGTAGTCTAAGATTAAGATAAAGTTATCGAAGTAGAGACACTTGGATTTTTCATGCAAGGGGGGGGGGGAGGGGGGGTATTTAGCCTAAACGAAGTCCAAGGTTAACAACTCCGTAAGTTTAGATACTAAGCACTGTTTGGTATTATTTTCGCATATATCGAATGCCTGGATAACAATTCTGGAATAAACTTTGGGGTAGTATTATAATCATTTTAAAAGAAGTATCAAGTCTTTATCGATACTAAGCCCTCAAAAAAACCCAGAATTTAATTTTTTTAGATCATCAGACTTGGTGTCGATTGGGACTTTTGATAATTTCATAAAAATGGTGTCCTGAACATTCATAGTAATCTTATACCAAGCTGCTTCAGCTGTATCCAAATTAATTTAATCATGAAAGTGTATTTTAACCGGACTTAAATGACTGAAAACTTCATCCAATTAAAGTTGATGTTAATTAAAATGAAACGAG
Organism: Acrobasis suavella; assembly: GCA_943193695.1. Classification (NCBI taxonomy): domain Eukaryota; kingdom Metazoa; phylum Arthropoda; class Insecta; order Lepidoptera; family Pyralidae; genus Acrobasis; species Acrobasis suavella. Next base: position 2,104,232 of record OW971939.1, read on the forward strand.
ATGAACTTTTAGTTTTCTAAAACTATGCTAACCTAAAAGTTTTTTAATTATTTTGCCAACTTCACGTCAACCCTTTAATGAAGTTTTATAAATTGCCGAGTTTGAGGGATTAGTTTTACGATAGAGCAGTTACGAACTAAACGTTTTTAGGTTAAGGCTTATATTTAATGAATCATTTAATTTTATCGGTTCTATTACACTTGAAAATGACCAAATATAACATTTATAAAAGTGCTAAGTGCTTCATCATCAGGTCTTTTATGTCTCCACTGCAGGAGCACGACCCTCTCTGTACTACCTGAGCCATACTTGGCCAGAGCAGCCACAGGATTTGGCCTACACTCTCCTCGCTGGCCAGACGGGTTGGAGAGGTCTCATTGATGTTTATAAGATTTGTTTAGCTAGTGTTTCCTAAGTCACCCTCTACGATATCCACGGGAAGACTTGGAGTGATCCTATTCTATTCTGCCGGAAACCACACGGCACGCACGGCTAAGTGCTTATTTCTAAAGAAATTACTTCCAGCCGACCCGCGAAAGGAAATTGGGAGAAAAAGCAATTAGCGTGTACAATACAAAAATAAATAAAAAGACAAGATACATAAATAATTATATAAATATATATACATAGCATAAAGTAACATAAATACATAAATAAATATATACACATACACATACTTACTTAATACAAAAGGTATTTTTTTTAATATGATGATATTTTTAAACTAACACATTTGATAAAAAGTTATGTCACGTAAGGGATTCTAACCGATGAACTCACGGCATTAACATGAGGGTTGTGTATATGAATTTCATTGAATGCTGATAAAAATCAATGAATTATGATATTTTTTGTTAAGTAGTAATAGTAATTATTTAAGCCATAACCCTATTAGGTTATCCTGAGGTACATTGAGAAGATTCAAAGATTCAAAGATTTAAATGTTTATTCAGTAATTAGACCTTTACAGGCACTTTTACACATCAATAAGTATAATTAATGTTACGTGTAAAGTATATTAAAATTTAATTTAAAATAAAAGAAAGGACTGTATGGATTATATAGGTTTATGTACGAGTGGTATTTTTCAAGCAAAATGTATGGGACCCTATGAGCAAATTATGGGGTGCTGCAACACCCATGTTTAGCCCGAAGGGCCGAAGTTACGGTGCCAGAAAAGCCTATTTAGGACATACAGGGCAGCAACAGTGGTTCTTCTCACTCTCCCTTTTGTGGGAGACGAGGCAGACTGGCCAGGGCGGTGGCCCTCTTCAGTGGCTTCTTCGCTGCCCACTACTATGGGCAGGTCGCTGGGGTGGCCATGGCGGCCGTGGTCTTCGCTTTCTTCCTTGGGTGTCTCACTTTTGTACCGACGCGTCCGCTGTTGCAGTGACGTCGGCGATGGTGTTGCGTGGCGATGGCTTCGTGCGGTGATCAGGAGGGCGGGCGTGAAGTGGCGCAATCCCTTTAAGATGGGGGTGCGCCGAATTATCCGCGCGCTCGTACATCTGGCTGGCCAGGCGTGCGACGAAGGTGTCAAGTCCCTCCATTTTTAAGTCCCTGAAGATCGTCGCGTTCCTCACGTAGCGTGGGGCCCCGACGATTACTCGGAGACTCAGGTTTTGTGTCTCCGAGCAATCGTCGTTCCTGTGCGCGGAGTTTATTCTTGTCGGACTCCGAGCAATACGTATGCCAGGCTGGGGTGGCGTACGTGAGCGATAGCGGGATCTAATGTAGGTCTTATAGATCCCGAGCTTCGTCCTCAGGGGCAGGCGGGAAGCCAGCACTCCGTGCAGCTTCGTCCTGGCCAGCTTCGTTTGCGCCACAACATCACCGACGTGTCTCTGCATGGTGAGGTTTCTGTCGATGGTGACACCCAAGTACTTGACGAGCGGCTGCCATGGCACGTCTTCGCCAAGTAGTTTGAGCGGTGGTGGTAGATAGCGATTCCCAGTCAGCATGGCTTGCGTCTTGCCGACATTCACCTGCATCCTCCACTTTGCGAGCCAGTCAGGTAGAGCATCGAGGGTTGGCTGTAGCCTCTTGGCTGCGTACAGCGGTGTAATAGACGATGCGTAGTATGCTACGTCGTCCGCATACAGTGCCAGCTCTACCCGACCGACAACTGGGATGTCATCGGTGAATACGGCGTAGCAGGCTGGCGAGAGGCAGCTGCCCTGGGAGACCCCTGCGCTGATGGGGCGGTCTGTAGAGACCGTGTCTTCCACCGCAGCGTGTACCCGGCGATCTTGAAAGAATGAGACCACCACCCTGAGTAGTCTGCGAGGCATCGAGGTCTCCGATAGTTTGTAGGTGAGTCCCTCATGCCACACCCTGTCGAAGGCCTGTTTGAAATCGAGGAGACAGACAGCCACGTACTCCTTCTTGTTGGCGCTCTCCGACATCCGATGTAGCCTCTTGCCACTTGGAGCGTCGTGGAGTGGCCCGGCCTGAACCCGAACTGTTCATCCCGGGGCGTCAGATGAGGTTCCATGTGCCTAAGGATGATCCTCTCGAACACCTGCGAGAGCTTGCTCAGCAGAGAGATGGGCCGCATATTTTCCGGCTTCCGGGCGTCCTTGCCCGGCTTGGGCAGCATGATGACCCGGGCAATCTTCCAGATGGTGGGGAAGTGGCCCGAGCGCACTATCCCGTTGAAGAGGCGCGTCACCGCAGCGATTGCTCGCGGCGGAAGGTGACGGAGCGCCTCGTTTGTGATGCGGTCCGCGCCCGGGGCCTTCCTTGGCTTCAATTTGCGGATCACCTGCTGCACTTCACCAGGCGAGATGACAATGGGGTCCTCGTCGGCCGGAATGGGCGCTGCGAGGCAGTCCCGCACGTGTTCGGTGATCATCCTGTTGTGATCGGCGTCGACGATGGGGTCCGGTGTGAGTTGGCGCTTTTTTTTTTTTTTACAATTTATTGGTTTAGGCATTTGTCCTCAATCTCACCTGATGGAAAGCGACGATGAAGACTAGGATGAAGCATGCCTATCCAAAAGATACCCATTCAATCTACTTTTGAATGTCCCGGGGCTGTACTTCTCTGGGAATATAGACGTAGGCAGTTCATTCCACACCTTAGCTACTCGAACCAAAAAGAAATTGTCAAAGCGTTTAGTTCGAGACTTAGGTATTTCAACGACAAAGGGGTGAAACCCCTGTCCGCGCCTCGTAGTCCGATAGAGAAATGGTAAGGGTTTCACGAGATCAAAAAGAGCCTTCGAACACTCTCCAAAATGTATCCTATAGAAAACCGATAAGCAGGCTACTTTGCGACGATGCTCTAGGGACTGCAATTTTCTATTCGAAAGCTCATCGCTGTTTATAAGCCTGCGGGCTCTTCGGTCAACAGAGTCTAGTGCCTCAAGTTGGTATTTAGCGGAGCCATTCCACAAGTGACTGCAGTACTCCGTGCAGGAGCGAACCTGGGCTGTATAAAGATTAAGTAGCCGTTCAGGGCTGAAGTACCGCCGGACTCTAGAAATGACGCCCAACTTCCTGGAAGCAGTCAGTGCCATCGACTCTATCTGTTGGCCGAAGTTGAGTTTGGCCGTAACGCTGATGCCTAAACGCCCAAGATGGTCAACTATCGGCTCGTAAGTTGGAAGTTACTCTTTTTTGCAGAAAAGAGACACGCCTGGGTTTTGGACGGGTTGAACTTCACAAGATTGGCGTCACCCCAATCCGACACCCCCTGTAATTTCAAGTTAACTCGTTCAATCATAGACTCTCTCAGTGACTGGACTCCAAGTGGTCCGCCAGGATTTCGGCGCGGTCCTGGGCTTGGAACCGTGGGAGACCATTTGAGCCCAGCAAGGGCCCTGGTTGGGGTTCCTGCGACATCTGCTTGCAGAGGCGATGTACAGAGGGCACATCATCGCCTATCCTCAGCAGATGGTTCTCCCACGATTGGGCTGCATGCTCCGTTAGGGCGTCTTTCACCCTATCCACCAGCCGGTTGAGGTTTTGGTGCATGGTAGGGCAGCGAGTCCTCATCCACTGACGCTGCAGCTTCCTTTTTTCCTCTATCATATTTAACGTATAGGGCTAAACTATCAGCTTGTATTTATACTTTTTCACAAAAACAACCATAGCGCGTTTTAAAGTTTCTTGAGGCGCCATCTGTTGTTATTTAATGTTACTATAAAGTCGCCCATAGAAAACTTATCTTTAAACTTTAAATGACGATAACTTTTTTATCTGACGATAGATTTCGATAAAACAAAGCCTATATGTTGTTCAGGTATGGGCTTAATCTTTTAGTGAAAACCACGTAAAAATCTGTTCAGTAGTTTTAAAGATTAGCGAGTACATACAGACAGACAGACAGACAAAAAAATCAAAAAAATCTTTTTTGTGTTCGGTACTCTTTTTTTATCGCCTACACCCATTTTTGTTAATTTTATCAAATGTACAGACACGCGGTTGCTACTGTTTTATTATATGTATTGATCATCAAAGATCGAAATCACGGGTGCTATTGCTATTAAAAGTATGGATATGACTATATAATCTATAAATAAAACAATCATAACTATGTGATTTCAAGATATATTTTAATCGAAAAATATACTTATTCTGAAATCACATAATTATGATTGTTTTATTAACTTAGTACCCAATTAGATTCTCGAGATATCCCGGAGCTTTGAGTCATATAGAACTTTTGTTAGCAATAGCACCCGTGATTCCGATCTCTGATTATTATATGTATATAGATTTGTCCAAATATCCAAATTAATTATCCTCATTTTGTCATAATAGTATTATATCATCATCATCGTTAGGTCATTTTGTCTCCACTGCAGGAGCACGACCCTCTCTGTACTATCAGAGCCATACTTGGCCAGAGCAGCCAGAGGACTTGGCCTACACTCTCCACGCTGGCCAGACGGGTTGGAGAGGTCTCATTGATATTTATAAGCTTTGTTTTGCTTGTATTCCCTAAGTCGCCTTTTATGACATCCATGGGAGGACTTGGAGTAGCCCTATTCTGCTCTGCCGGAAACCACACAGCGTATTATAATAGGTTGGGGAAAAAGTATTTTCGCATATAGTATGTATGAACTTGTAATAAAACGACTTTGGCTATACTATTTGTACCTGGCTGGTTTTGGTATTTAAAAGTTTAAATTTTAAAGAAGATAATTCCAAATTCAAATTAGGAAAATGCGTGATTTTCATTTGTTTTTCTTACCGTCAAGATGAGTATTATATTATAATCAAATATCTACTTCAAATGTCACATATATTTCACAATATTAAAATTTAACATTATACCCTATGAATTACATTTAAACATTTCATCGATTTCGTAATAACATTTGTCTAATAACCAATTAAATAAAGTTGATTTAAGAATATTTAGATTTGAGTGGACATCGCACACGCAAAGAAGAAGCTGACGATACAACTGTAAATGTACTGAGAGGAGATAGATAGATAAATCATCGTCATAATCGACTCGTGTCTTGATTTTATTCTTACCTACTTTGCCACGTTTATTTTTGCAGCTCCTACTGCTAAAAGCTAACGCTTGTTCCCTTCATTTTATTATAAGTACCTACGCCTTCTCGGTGCTTGACTTTCTTTAATAAATATTCTTTTATGACAGACACGTGGAACCTTAGTGTGTTTATCTACACCCATGCTATAAATCCTCTATAAAAGTTTCTGAAGCAGTTAGCTTATCCAACATTAAAACAACTAGTGTCATAATTACCATTATATCACCCAAACGAGTGTTATAATGTTGTACTAAATTTCATTATAAAACGCAAACTCAATCCCTTCCTGACTCATCAAACAGCCACATATTATGAATTTTAAAAAAGAACATTGTCAGTTACGTGCCGTTCACTACACCAGCTCCGTAATTTAAAAAAGCAACTTATTGGTTATTCGAATTCACGTCGTATCTCGCCATTTTCTTTCGATATTTTTTACTAATATCGAACAAAAATAATTTGCATTCCAATAATTGTACGATCCAAAATTTAAATTATTATTACAATAAATAATTTCATTATTACATAAACATACATCGTTAGTTTGTATAAGTTACTCAGCAATAAAAGATATTTCTATTTAGTCTAAACATATTGTCTAAATAACCGGCCAAGTGCGTGTTGGACTCGCGGACGAATCAAAATTCAAAATTAAATTCAAAATTCAAATGTTTATTCAGTAATTAGCCATGTACAGGTACTGTAACACGTCAATTATTCATTCTTATCTTATTCAATGTACTTTTCTATTAAGTGTTGTAGTATTTTTGACAATAAAGGAAATTCTATTCTATTCCGTACTATTATCTAAAAAAAACACTTTTGCTGTCGGAGCCCCACTTAAATATTTATTTTATTCGGTGTACAGTATTTGTTGTTATAGCGGCAACAGAAATATAATATCGTCTGTGAAAATTTCAACTCTCTAGCTATCACGGTGCATGAGATATAGCCTGGTGACAGACAGACAGACATATGGACGGACAGCGGAGTCTTAGTAATATGGTTCCGTTTTTACCCTTTGGGTACGGAATCTCAAAAAATACACGATATACCCAAACACATTATCTATAAAATGTGTTAATGTGTCATTCAATGGGTTGTTCTTTAGTCGATCAATTGAATTCTTTATATGAGCTAAATTAAAAGGCTAAGACGAATTATTTATTAGTAAAGATCTGATTTTTCACTGAGAATTTTTTGAAAGATTTTGATTCCGCTTCTCCGTCATTCGCAATATGTAGTAGCATGCGGGGTGCCTCGTGGATAGCCTTGCACTTTATCCCCTCGAGCGTTAAATGACCTCGCCTTAAGTCTAAACTATTGAGATAACTCACTAGGAGTTGCGGCAGATTTTTGATTTTGTTACTATTTGGATAAGACCATACAAAACTCCATACATTTTAGGGAATTAAATGAATAAAAAAGATTTCAAGGAAATTACTTCTTATCTCCGATACCGATTAGGCAATATAACTAGTTCATTGCTTATGACGAAAATTTTAAACCTGACCGTCAACAAAGTTGTCGTTCTCGGGTCGGATAGTGGTAAAAGTTACAACATGCGTGCGTATATATTTTTTTAACAAAATATACTTAGTTAATAATAAAAATTCATGTATCCCCACATGAATATTTGAGGTCCAGTGCTGCTCCTATTTGAAATATATTATTTGAAAGGACTGTTTACAGTCTAAAGTGAGAACGTGAAGTTTTTCTTCGCAAATTTGCCAAAGTTGGCCGTTTTTCGTAAATGTGCGAAGAAAAGCTTTACGTTCTTACTTTAAACTATAAAAACTAGTTTATTTATTGATTTATAAAACTTTATTGATCCACAATATACAATTGTTTACAATTGGAGGACTTAACGCTAAAAGTGTTCTCTCCCAGTCAACCATAGGGATAAAAAAAGGCCTAGTTGCGGCGCAGAATAATTACTAAATAAAATCCTAATAAATACACCTACATATACCTACATTTATTAAATGTATATACATACATAAACGTACATACAATATATAAATAATGAATGATGATGGTGAAAATGAAATATACACTATTTTAGAAGATGAGAGTGTACTTTTCTTTTAAAAGAAAATTTAGTTGAAATGTCCTTGATGTCAACGGGTAAAGCATTCCAGAGTAGTTCATAAAATAGATTGAAGGGTTATTTAGAGCATGATGAGATGAAATTTTAAATGATATAACCGTTTCCTTTCCAATAATTTATTTCAAATGGGGCAGTATAGGACACCGCAAAATTTATGTATCCTCTTAATTCGATACCATGCTGTATAAATTTGTCCAGCTTATTCCACGTCTAATATATCTCAGAAAAGTAAGCAATATCGTAAAATACGCTTCATAAATTACATTTACGTACTTTACAAACTCCATCCTTCGTACGAAGAGCACTGGAATGATATATGCAAACCATATTCCACGAAAAATCGCTCCATCAACAAAGAAATCCGTATCATCCCTGCATTCAAAGTGAGGAGAATAAATGAAATAAATGCCTCTATCCCGCCCTAGAACCGAGAACATTATTCAACCAAATCCCTGGATTTAACGGGACTGCCCGCAAATCTTCCACATTACCGCCGAATTGTTTTTTATGAGAAAAAACTGCATTGCGAAATGAAATTCTTGGGACAGATTAGTGCAACACTTTCTATGTTGCATTATCACGTTTTTATCCCTTACGGGGTATGGGGAAAGTCCAGGGCCGTAAAATCCACAGGGCATGTAAACATGAAGATAGAATAAAACCGGTCAAGTGCGTGTCGAACCACGGGCTGTGCATCGTTCCGTAGTTACGAATGCCGACTTTGAGTTAACAAACGTCTTAAAAAAATCTATTTTTATGAAATTTTCCTAATCCGAGAATATTCTATAAAAGTTGATATAGCCTATAACTTTTTAATTTGTAAACCCTACTTAGCTTTGATAGTTTTCCTTTAAACTTAGTGCCGCAACAGACGGGACGCAAGTTGCGTCGCGTAACAGCTAGAGATGGGCAGTGGACAGTACTCAATCTACCTATTTGAGTATTTACTCTCTAGATTTAATAAATAGAGTAAATAGAGCGTACTCATATATTGACATCGCATTTGATGTCTGTTTACTTATTTTAACATCAAATTACGTCTTTGCACGCCTCCCAGCAAAAAATGATAATAAGTCAAAGAAGCCTACTTTTAGTGTATGATTAGTATGGTATTTTCATATATTTTAGCGTCGAATTTGACGTTTACCGACATTTTAAGCATATTACGGCGTATGCACACAATTTCCAACAAGAATTGCAAGTGTATACTAGATTTTAGTTTCAAAATTGTCATAAAAACATGAAATAATGAATATGAATATAAATATGAATCGCAACTCATATAAATCAATCTACTCACCAAATAGATTAATTAGGATATTTACTCAATCTACTGAGTAAATATTCAAATGGGTTGATTAAGTATTTATGCAACTCCTATTACTAGCTGTTACGCGGCGCAACTTGCGCCCCGTCTGTTACGGCCCTTACTGCTAGTGCCTAAACCTTAAACTGTATTTTTTTTATTTGCAAATACGTATGCGTTAATGCCCCAGAATAAGTTGTGTGAGATTACCAATGTTTGTACAAAACAGATATGTAAAAGTAAAAAAAAATAGTCAAATGAAGTTGCAGGATTCAAGCCAAATTATTCACCAAAACCATCCAATTGAATGCCTACGAAAATAATATAATTTTTTAAAACTGAAAACCGACTTCACCCCCATACTGCACAACCGATTTTGATAAAAATTCTATGGGAACACCTGACGTGGCGTAGTGGTCACCATGCTAGTCCGCCACCCAGAGGTCCCGGGTTCGATCCCCGGTCAGGGCAAGTTGGAAAATGGTCTTTTTCAAATTGTCCTGGGTCTTGGATGTTTATCTATATATGTATTTGTTATAAAATATAGTATCGTTGAGTTAGTATCCCATAACACAAGTCTCGAACTTACTTTGGGGCTAGCTCAATTAGTGTTATATGTTCATATTTATTATTATTATTATTATTGATAAGTGTATACCTATTCAAAAAAAAAAACTGTTTAGGCATTTTCGGTGATATATATAAAAAAAAAGTATCGCGACGAATTGATTTCCTTCTTTTTAGAAATCAGTTATAAATAGGATAATAACCTTTTTTTTTTCATGTGGTCCGTTTATTTAGAAACAATTTTCAGTGTTTCCAGACCATTAGGAGCCTTTTCACCTTTGTTTGGATGTCTCGCTCGCACAATCAAACCTTTTTAAAGATTATAAAAAATGTAACAAAAATTTAAAATTTTGATGACCTTATTCTCGATACACACACATAAACAAGAAGAAAACATGTCTACAATTTCTAACATATAATATATTAAAAAGTTTATGAAACACTTTTCTTCAAATGAGTCACATTTTTTAATAATCTTTAAAAATGTTTGATTGTGCGAGCGAGACAGTCGACCAAAGGCGAAAAGGATCTTATGTTATGTTATGTAATACTTTATTGTACACCAAAAAAATATAACAATAATCAAAAAAGAAATACACACAGAAAAGACATTTAAATGTACAACGGGCGGTCTTATCGCTAAAAGCGATTTCTTCCAGACAACCGATGGATGGAGAGAATACAGTGAAACGTTAGCAGACGGGGTGTACACGACCATAATACAAAACTTACAATACCAAGTACATATATAAAGATAAAAATACACACGTACAGATATATACATACAGGTAAATAAATACATTTGATAAATTGTATACATATTATACACATTATAAATACATTTTATACATATTATAATATTATATATATAGGTAATATAGAAATCACGTAACGAGGGTTGACGAATAAAGTTCCGAATAAAACTGAAAAATTTTCTTTTTAAAAACAAAAAGTGATTGCGCACGTTTAATGAACTCAGGCAAGGCATTCCACAATCTCGCCGCTTGTACAGAGAATGAGTAGCGTAAAAGGAGGACCGATGAACTGGTGTACACAGTGTGAGAGATGATCTTAAGGGGCTACATGAATTTTCTGGGGTCCAGTGCTGCCCCCATTTGAAATAAATCATTTGATAGGAAACGGAGACATCATTTCAAATTTGGTTTTGATCAGACCCTAGATAACCCTTTAAACTATTTTATGAACTACTGTTTACAGTTTAAAGTAAGAAAGTGAAGCTTTTCTACGCACAATTGCGAAAAACGGCCACTTTTGGCGTATGTGCGTAGAAAAGCTTTACGTTCTCACTTTAAACTGTAAACAGTAGTTCATAAAATAGTTTAAAGGGTTATCTAGGGTCTGATCAAGGCCGAATTTTAAATGATGTCTCCGTTTCCTTTCAAATGATTTATTACAAATGGGGGCAGCACTGGACCCCGGAAAATTCAGGTAGCCCCTTAATTGGCGGGTGGTTGAATCTTTATCTTTATAGAAGAGAAAACGTTTTTTAAGATATTGTGGTGAATTTGGGTTAAAAAGAATATTGTAGAGAAGGGTAAGCTTGTGAGCATTCCGGCGAAGTCAAAGATTCAAAGATTCAAATGTTTATTCAGTAATTAGACCTTTACAGGCACTTTTACACGTCAATAAGTATAATTTATGTTACGTGTAAAGTATATTAAAATTTAATTTATTTTTTAAAGAAAAGCTACCGATACCAGCGCTTCGTAACGACCACTGCTGAGAAGAAACGCCGAAAGAAACTCATTTTCACAGTATTGGTCGCCTACTCGCCAGAAGGGCTTTGTCATATTATTATAATTGTCTTTTAATTAATAAATACTTATAATATAATACAATGTTGACACATTATAACATGTTATGCTTGCGAACAAGTAAACTAACATAAATTGCGTAATAAAAAATATTAAGTAGTCAAAAAAAGCGAAGCCGAGCTGACCAGTCCCTCCCGGCAGCACCCGTTCACGAGTTGACGCACGGATCAGCCATCGTTAAACTCAACCATATTAGAGGGAATCCAACGACCCGACCAGCGACGCCACCACCGGATTGGACATTTTAGTGAGCATGAAAAACACGAACTCGCAGACCTTGTCAAGAGAAAATATTAATTATATGTTGGTCACTTATTGATCGCAGAGCATTTACATGTTTTTACAGTAAGCTTATTATGGTAACAGAAAATGCAGCTATTTATGTTTCATGTGTGGAGTGTAATGGAAAATGTTTAGGAAGTATCCACGCGTTTTTATCTCTTAAATAATCATTGATAGTATAGTATGCATTGTTCAATAAAACTTTTTTAACATGTGTTTTAAATTTTGCCATTGGTAGGTTAACGATCGCTTCGGGAAGTTTATTAAATAATGTTAGTTAGTGAAGTCGTATGGGAAGCCACTTGAGTTTAGTTCTGAATTCAGAGACGTGATCATATTTACGCAAACCAAATATGAATCTGATACAAACATTTTGCAGTCTTAGGTCTGAAAGTAACAAAACACGGACAAAGCGGTACACGCTGCCACAGTATAATATAAATTCCAGCCATTTGTCCCGCACTGCAGACGAGCTAAGCCTGAACGATGACGTCATCGCTCGCTAAATCTCTGCAGACGTATTTGTGGTTAAATAACCTTAGAACATTATTGAAAGTGGTAGTTTTATGCAAGCTTGTGCACATTATTTGGCGAAAAATTAAATTCTGTTTCTTTGATGATTTTATGGAAGAAAAATACTGCAGAATGTACATTTCTTCTTTGTAAGTTATTTGCTCTTTTATCTAAAACTTTTCGAAATCTCTTCTCTTCAAAAGAAATTTCGGCAGACAAAGAACGAGGTGCAGTCTTTGTCTGATTATTTTTCGTTTACTAGCTAATGATGAATGGTTATAATCAGCCCTTAATCATGATGTATTTGACAGAACATAAAAGTTATCAAAACACTTTCTTTTTGTTTATTTACAATGTGTATTTTTTATACTTAATCAAACGAAATCTGCGGATATTAGACGAAATATTATCGATAAAAAAACCGGAAAAAAAAAATCGTTATTAACACTTTAATTTTTTTTTCTAAAGGTCGTCTTTGATTTTTTTTTCTCTGTAAGTAAACGTCGTATGTTCTTCAAAGTTGTCTCATTTGAAAACTACAAAGTTTAAGAAGCTAAGAAAGTAAAAAATAATTAACAATACCAAACAGGTTTTTTTTTTGTCGACGTTATTCTACAATGTCCTTTTTAATTAAGTACAAATATTTTAAGAGGTGATTCAGTCCATCATTTTGAACAACTTTTCCCAATAAATATATATCGAAATACGAAAACTTTTTTGCATTTTTCATAGTAACGATATCACGTGACTACTTCGATCTGTATGAGAACCTAAATATTTTTTTTCGTATTTCGATATACATTTATTAGGCAAAGTTGTTCAAAATGATGGACTGAATAACCCCTTAAAATATTTGTACTTAATTAAAAAGGACATTGTATATTGAACTCACTTCAAAGCGAAACAAAACCCGGCTATTTGTACTGTAACGCATACTCTGAGCTAAGCCTGAGCAATGACGTCACCGCTCGCCAAATCCGTCGACTTGTTTACCGCTGTCACAGTATAAATAACATTCAGTGAAATAACTTGACCAGAAACTGAGCAGAAATATTTCGTGTGTTTTAGTAGCCATATTGTAGTCGTAGTTTAAACTGCCTCAATGCATTTCACATGAAATACAACTTCAATGTTGTCTTCCAAATCACGAATGAGTTAGAGATTTTAAAATATAGTTTTTAGTACTAGTCCAAGTATGAACCACGCTCAAGGTTTCTTAACACGCGGCAGCTTTAAGGTTAAATTTTTTAGCATAAGGGGTAAAACATAACCCGCTTTTTCAATCAATCAATTTAAAAAAAAGCATTCAATCATTCAGTAAATAAGATTGTATAATTTTTCTCACTCCATGAGTGCTGTAATATTTTTGGCCGCATCACCTTGCACGAAACGATATTTTATTCTCTATTGGAGATATAACTCACCGTGAGCCAAGGGGCCTGACAACTGCAAAAGCCCTGGGAATGGACTTATGATTTATATACTTGCAGTTTTAGAACCATTGGGCGTCTTGAAGTTTAATTTTGTGAGAAGTATTTCTTTCTGATTTTTGAGCAATATTGATGCAAACACATGATTCTTTTCCTTTTTAAACGAATAAATTAAATATGCGTACGGTCAGCCAGAAAATAAGTTTATAATGGTCTATAATTAAGGGGATACATTATTTTTTTTATGTGAAAAATCATGTATCCCCTTAAGATTTATGTTACAATATCTGGTAATATCAAATGAATGTCGGAAAATGGTGCTACAATCGATATTATAAATAATAATAAATAAATATATACGGACAAATAACACAGATTGAGTTAGCCCTAAAGTAAGTTCGAGACTTGTGTTATGGGATAGTAACACAATGATACTATATTTTATAATAAATACATATATAGATAAACATATACAATATTTGAGGAATACAAATTTATTATTACGTTTTTATCCCTGACTGGAAGACAAAGCCTAGGGTCATAAGATCCAAAGGCGTCAAGATAGAAAAAGGTATTATAATAGTGATGAGTTGCGAGCCGTATCGCCTATTAAAACAACATGATCAAAATCTCACCCATTACCTCAATATGCTTTTACAATATGCGCAGGAAGAGAAGCAGCTAGGACAATCGAAGATTTTTTACACCAAGGGACTATTAAAATGTTCAATTTGGTATTTGTTTGTCGTTAAGTGTGTAATTGGCTATTTTCCTGGGTCAAAAATAAATTGTTTTGTAGTGATAAGATAATAAATCGTCGCAAAATATTTTAATTTGTCTTTGAACAAATCCAGTTTAACCTAATTTTAGATTTTTATTGCAGAAAAACTGATAATAAGAGCGCTATTTGACTAAAAGAAACTATGACGTCATCTGCCTGTATTCTATTCAAATCCGATTGAATATGTTTGTTTTGACGTTTAGAAAAAAGTATCTGATTTGACTGGTTGTTTAAATAGCGGATTGGTCAACACTGGTGTAAGATTTGAAACTGCCGAACGGCATCTGACAAAGCTAGACAACTGCCATACAATGATGAGAGTCGCGACCAGCTTTACGTCCCTCTCGAGGTACGAAATAGCTCATGAATTTCTTTTTTGCCACTTGTCATCCATTCAAGTGCAGACCACGCCCCGGACTGCTTAACTTGCGAAAACGGTAATGCCTTGATCACACCTACCGAGTAGAGTGGCGAGACAGTAAAATGCCACTCGGCTGAGGCAGTGTTGCGCCCGAGTCAGGGGTTTACATGTATTTTTGAAATTGCGGCAAGCCGCGAGACAGTTAGTCAGGACAGATTATACCAGGTAGAATGTCAGAAGTGATCGCCGAATTCACGTTCAGATCTACCGCGTGAGTGAGCGGGGAACGGGGAAGCGGGGTGGGTACTCGGCCTAGTAAACAGAACGGGGTTCGAGTGACTATCTCGCCTGTTTCTAGGCCGAATGCTCAGCCGAGCACTCGGCTTAGATGTTTACATACACCGAGTACTGGACATAGGGGATTGTCTCGCCACTCTACTCGGTAGGTGTAACAATGCGTGCTCCCGGCCAACTTTGATATGAAACTAACAATAAATAGCACAGCAACTTTTGACAGTTCCTTCAGCTTATAACCGAGTGCAGTGAGACCGTATGATTTATTCTCAAGTTGAGAGCCACTGCACAAGTCCGGTCTCAGGTGACTGCAGTTCTGAAGTTGTTTGTCGACTTCAGGAAAAGTGATAGCCATTTCTAGTTCTTTATGATGATAAAGTAGATGGTTTTCTAAGTTTTTCGGATTAGTTTCCATCGTGCAAATTGTATAAACTGTTTAGAATTTTTATTTTCGATTTCAGGTGGTTTTCGGCATTTGACATGGATATTATATTTGGCGAAGAAAAAGCGGGAACAATGCGCACACAACATTCGCTGAGCGAACACCATTTAGATGCATATCTTATATTATGCTTTGATGATGTATTTAAATAATTTGTAATTTTTTGTGCCAAATATTTTTTTTTTCTTCAATTTATCCTCTCATTCCAACTCTCAGTAATTTTCTTTTAAATTAGCCAGATTAAGTATACTTATTTTTTTGTAATAAATATACATTTACCCAAAAAATAAATCATATCAAAATATAATACCGCAACTAGATTCTCTGCAGGATGCAACTGCATTATTCAGAAGATACGATACGAGCATAATTGACCGCATTCAGTACAAAGTTTGAGAAACGTTGTGCTGCGGTAAAACTTCGTTGTGATACACTTGTCGTCCTCAGGAGATTTTAAAATAGCGAAAAGATAAATGCTGGATGCGGGTTCTTTGCCGGCGAGGTGGGGTTCCAGTGTCAGCTGCCATGGAAGACTAACTCATTTTTAGGACTAACTCATAAATTATTTAAAAAAAAAGCTGTTGATGTTTAATGCGACAAAGAACTAGGAATATCTTTGCGTAAAATCTAACCGTAACGTGTGTAACTCAATCTTACAAAAATCTCACAAAAGTCAATCTACACTAATATTATATAGAGGAAAGATTTAATTGTTTGTTTGTTTGTTTGCATCGAATAGGCTCCGAAACTCCTGGACCGATTTTAAAAATTCTTTCACACTTGGAAAGCTTCCTATCCCCGAGTATTATAGGCTATTAGGTAAGGTATTTTATTTTCAAAAAAATTTAGCATCTTAACATAAACTCCAAAAATGTAACCCAATGTGTAAAAAAATGTCAAAAATTCCATTAATTCCATTCCATATCACATATCATAGTTAAAAAATGTAAGTAGAAAAGTCACGTGGTCGCCCCGCCGCTCACCCCGCTCGGCAGCACCGTGATGTGCAATGCGATGTAGGTAGGCGCCAGAGGAATACGCGAGGTGAGTTATTTTTTGGATTTTTGTTAAATACCCGTGTGAAGCTAGGGCGGGAAGCCTGTCTTCAATATACCTACAACATTAAGTAAAAGTAAAAAAAATATTAGTTTATTTTAAATACTATAGCTATTTACTACTATCCCTTGCATTTCAAAACAATTACTTATTGAAGACGAGACTTTTTGGAAGAAACTTAGTTTTTCATGATAATTTGTTATTTCAAATAAAATTGAATAAAACCGGCCAAGTGCGAGTTGGATTCGCTCACGAAGGTTCTTTACCAAAATGTATCAAAAATCACGTTTGTTGTATGGAAGCCCCACTTAAATATTTATTTTATGCTATTTTTAAGTATTTTTGTTATAGCGGCAACAGAAATACATCATCTGTGAAAATTTCAACTGTCTGACTATCACGGTTCATGAGACACAGTCAAGTGGTGACAGAGAGATAGACGGACAGACTGACGGAGAGTAGAGTTCCGTATTTTTACCCTTTGGGTACGGAACCCTTATACCCAATAACCAGTTTGCCCTGGGAGACATCGCTAAAACTTGGTAGATATAAAACATCTTGCAAAAAAGAGATGAATACACCAAAAAGCGGACCCTGGTCTCTGGTACATATACCTGTGAAACAGTTATTTGTAGATGATGTTTTATTAAAACGAAGCACTGAGCTGGGCTCTTAAATTCAGATCGTGGACATAGGTATATTTGTCATATGAAACCAGAAAGAGAGTCAACGATATGGACTCCAGAAGGGTGTCGGAGACAAGGGAGGCCAAGGAAAAGATTGCGAGATGACACCGATCAGATTCAGATTACATAAATATAAATAAAGTACAAGTGACGCCCTGCAAGGGCACAACAAATATGGCCAACTAGATGCCATTACTTAAATAAATCAATCTTTTATTAACGTAAGGAAAATTACATCAAAGATTATACCGATCCATTTTATCATCAAAGAACTCTGAAATACTATAATAACATTTGTTTAAGAGAAAGGCTCTTAAATGTTTATGAAATAAATTTGGTTATATTATATTTTTATACTAGGTATTTGGAATGTGGTTATATATATTTTTCACCGAATGCTATGTGGATGGCAGCAAGCTGACAAGTTTTCTGAAGCCAGAAAGGAGAAGCCTATCCTCAAAAATGGGATACTTAGCAGGCTACAAAGTAAAAGTGTTATAAAATCATTATTATTCGAGCGTATTTTCCCGGTTGCATCCTCAGCAGTAATGCTTCAGAGACCGGGGTCCGCTACCTAGGCGATTTGACGAGGTTACTAGTTTTTTTACACAGATTGATTGCTGTCTGACCCCCGCATCCCAAAGGGTAAACCAGAATCAATCCTTGGATAGTTTGATGACGCCATCTAGCGTTTGAGACCCACAGTTTATACGTGCCTTCCGAAACATGTAATCATCTTTCTTTTCGAATAATCAGGTGATTCCAGCATGCAATATCTTAACCAGACTGGAAACAACTTTTCACAAAGTTTGCTTCCCAGTGGGATTCGAACTCGTGACCCAGGTTATTAGGTGAACGCCATAACCACTGGACCAAAGAAGCAGTCGCAGAAAAAGTATTATAAGATAATGTATTAGTATTAAAAGAATTTGAATTAATATAATAATGCGACGCAGCAAATGGGACCACAACTTTATCGCGTGACAAGGTATAAGGCAGTTTGGATTATAGCCAGGTTTGAGACCTAACGGGATTTCGTCGAGAGTAAAGCCATCTTAAATAAAAATTACGCTTGTTACCAGTTAGGTTTAATTTTATCTTAAAATAAGTACATTGTTTTTCCGCCAAGTTAGTTTTGTGTTGAGAATTCATTATTAAAATAAAGTAACCACTTTCTTGTTCGAGCAATGCTCGCACATTTCGGCTGCTAGCGGCCACATACTATGTAGGTCGCGTATCAGCTGTTTTTACCTTACATTTTACATCAATTAATTAGCCACAATTAAGACACTATCGAGCGGCGATCGAGAAAGGACCCGTTACACCCAATTACAATAATAAACGGTTTGACTGCCTCCGTGGTCCAGTGGTAAAGGACGAACATGTAACGTGTACGAACATGTACGAACATGTAAAGAACGAAACGTTCGCCTTGTGACCCGGAGGTCATGGGTTCGATTCCCACTGGGAAGCATACTTTGTGAAAAGTTGTTTCCAGTCTGGTTAAGATATTGCAGGCTTGAATCACCTGATTATCCGAAAAGAAAGATGATTCCGTGTTCGGAAGGCACGTAAAACTGTGGGTCCCGAACGCCACCTAGCGTTTGATCATCGAACTATCCAAGGAGTGGTTCCTGGTTTGCCCTTTGGGTTGTGGAGGTCAGATGGTAGTCGCTCTGTGTAAAAACCAGTAACCTCGTCAAATATCCTTGGTTAGGTAGCGGACCCCGGGCTCTGAAGCGTTACTGCTGAGGATGCAACCGGGAATACGCTCGGATGATGATGAATAATAAACGGTTTCTACGTGACTTGGTCTTGTGTCTCTACAGACACATCTTTCAACCTCTACATTATCATCTCTTCGTGTGTGGTGCGGGCTTAAGTGACAACCGAAGCCAGCACCGTACATTTCTAATAAAATCTTCCGACCTAGAATAAGAAGGGCATTCCAATGACACACGCACGCCAATCTCACGCCTAACGTAGGTCTAGTGCTTTTTGAAATTTGTTGCATATAATAAGAGTCCTATCACCCATCAGTATGCCAAACTCAAATTGCGTTTACCTCCGCCTTGCTCCTGCCCAGCGCTCGCCCCGCCTGGACTTCGGTAAAGCAATTTGAGCCATATTGATGTATGATAAGACTCAAATTATGATGCAAGAAATTCAAACCGCGCTTGTTGTGCGCTAGGCGTGGGCTCGGCGTGCGCGTGTCGCGAACGTACGCTCCACCTCATCCTGTAGATGCCGTAAGAGACTAAAGGATTAAGCACGTAAATCTCGTGCTGCAACTGCAGTCTAAAGGAACCCATTCACGTCGGCCGGCGGCTAGTTGTAAAACTATAGCAAAATCTCTTAACCTACCTGAATTTTCGGGGTCCAGTGCTGCCCCTATTTGAAATACATAATTTGAAAGGCAACGGAAATATCATGTAAAATTTTGTCTTGGTCAAACCTTAGATAACCCTACGAAGTGTTTTATGAACTTCTGTTTACAGGTTAAACGCTTTCCTACGCACGTTACCGAAAAACTGCCTCGCCAGAAGGCTTTTGTCATTTTTTTTTTTAAATTAATAAATACTTATAATATAATACAATGTTCAACATTATAACATTTAATGCTTGCGAACGATCTAACAAACATAAATTACGTAATAAGAAATACTAAGTAGTCAAAAAGGCGGAGCTGACCAGTACCCGGCAGCTCCCGTTCACGAGTTGACGTACGGATCAGCCGTCGTTAAAGTCAACCATATTAGAAGGAATCCATTCTTTACAACATATACGACAACAAATACAGAATTTTGAAAACTTTTGTTAATTTCTTCTATTACAGGAAGCTAAACTCAGAGATTAGAAAAGTTCCTAGAAGTGATTTAAAACTTGTGTCAAGTTGGTAAATCCGCCGTGCACTACTTGCAGTAGTTCACAACTATTTTAATATTGGACGCCCCGTGTTTGTTCTAAGTTATTGCGAGGGAACATTCCGTGAATTAGTTTAAAAATCTAATATTAGTACAGACTTTGAACTATGTTACGTATGTTCTTTTTTTTACTACTTAGTATTTTTTATTGCGTAATTTATGTTAATTACCTTGTTCGCAAGCATTATAGTGTTATATTATAAGTATTTATTGATTAAAAGACATAATAATAATATGACAAAGCCCTTTTGGCGAGTAGGCGACCAATGTGAAAATGAGTTTCTTTCGGCGTTTCTTCTCAGCACGTCGTTTGTTAGGTCGTTGCGAAGCGCTGGTATTGGTAGCTTTTCTTTATAAGTCATTAAATTTAATATACACTACACGTAATGTAAATTATACTTATTGACGTGTAAAATTGCCTATAAACATTTGGATTTTGAATTGAATTTTAGTGCATTTATATAGGCACCCTTTTTCTTCTTAAAAAATAATTCTTATTTGTTTTACTTTGAAACGATATGTCAGACATTGACAAAATTAATCTACCATCTTTTCTGCTACGTTTCAATGGTGAAATGGTAGGCGATGCTTAGCATAAATCTTTTCCTTTTGTACTTTAATCTTAAGATTTGAAGTGCAATAAATTAAATATATAACAAGTCTGTAACTGCCTTTTTATATACCACCAGTGTCATTTTCAGAATTAGACGAATCTAATGACGCCTCTCAAGATTAAATCCATCGAACTATTCAGACTGCAGAGCGTGCCAGACATTAGAAGTTGGCGCCAAAAATCCGCCAAGTAGTTTTTTTTTTAATTTTGATATATGGGTCACTCTTACAGTAAATATAAATCTAACGACGCTTTTCAAAGCTACAATCTATCGTACCGTTCAGTTCAATTATTCAAACATACATAGGTACATACATACATACTCTCGGCAAAACATTAAATCTCCTTCTGGCGCAGTCGGGTAAAAAATAGTTTAAAACAAATTGCATTCTATAGTCAAAATATGAACTTTAAAGAAAGTAGACGGTTTATATTGATGGTCAAAAATTAATTACCTACTTCAAAAGTGGCCTTTGGAACTTGCGGCCTTGGGATCTGTCTGCCTAAAGCCGGAAGACCCTAAATGCTCTGACTGCCTCTTAAGTGGTTAAGACGCGATAGTGTTGTATGTAAAATATATATTAGTCATTAAACTATACGTTAGCTTTTAGATCACGTTCATCAATTGATCATCATCATCCGAGCGTATTCCCGGTTGCATCCTCAGCAGTAACGCTTCAGAGCCCGGGGTCCGCTACCTAACCAAGGAGATTTGACGAGGTTACTGGTTTTTACACAGAGCGACTGCCGTCTGACCTCCGCAACCCAAAGGGCAAACAAGGAAGCAATCCTTGGATAGTTCGATGATCAAACGCTAGGTGGCGTTCGGGACCCACAGTTTTAAGTGCCTTCCGAAACACGAAATCATCTTTCTTTTCGGATAATCAGGTGATTCAAGCTCCTCAAGCATTTCCATCCTTAATATCCCTCCTCATCGCACTTCCTTCATGGGCAAGTCTTTTCAAGTCCAGGCTATCCTGCTATGGAATGCCCTTCCGGAATCTATAAGAAGAGCTCCTAGTCGTTTGACTTACAAACGAGCGGTACATAAATTGTTTCTACAGCAGTCCTAGCCTCAATCATCCTGATATATGTATTCATTTGTATGTATATTACATATATATTTATTAATATGTATATATATGTATAAATATTGTATTTTATGTATGTTGATATATATTATATGTTTAATAGTTTATTTTTGTATATGTACTTATTTAGATATTTATACTTTGTTTACTAAATTATGAATTTCATCACGCCAGCCATACATATTTTCCGCTTGGTCTAATGGTTGACCGGGAGAGAATGCCATATGGCATTAGGTCCGCCTCTTGTACATTTTTTTAAATTGTGCAATAAAGTTTAAATAAATAAATAAATTCAAGCCTGCAATATCCTATCCAGACTGGAAACAACTTTTCACAAAGTATGCTTCCCAGTGGGGATCGAACCCATGACCTCCGGATCACAAGGCGAACGCCTTGACCACTGGACCACGGAGGCAGTCGAAACGTTCATCAATTGATATCCAGCAGATATTTCTTTCGAAAGCTCAGAAAGCTTCGCTGGATTGATCTCATTTCATGCCTAGTCGGTCTCTGTAAGTGTACAACAGAGTGATATTATTTTTTAGGAATTCTGGCAGTATTTACTGTTTACTGATTTCAAAGGTAGGTAGGATCTTTTTTTAATTTTACTAGTTTAAACTAGCGAAATTCGCTTCCACGTGTAAATTTAAAATTAAGCAAACACAGTAAAAATAAATTTCGGTAGCAATTCAGGCAAAGCGTTCCAGAGTCGTGAAGCGTGTAGAGTAAGAGTTTGCCATAAAAATTTTGCGACGAAACGGAATAATGTATATCAGTAGATTGAAGTTAATAAAACTGTTGTCATGTGTACTCATATAGAACGTGGAAGGAACATACTCGTAATAAACCGAACCACAGGCTATGCTAAATCACTATAGTATAATGAAATTAAAATGATAGTCAAAACACAAACATATTTTTTTGGCATTTCCATTCAAAAGTGTGCAGCCCGGGAAATTTATATGGGAATGTTGATTTCTTCTTGGTTTTTTGACTGTTGTTCATTATGCTATAGTGATCTAGTGTTCGGTGCAATAAATGCAACCGGACACTTTTGTTGTTTTCCCTAACTCGCGAACCGCGGGCCGCGCTGTGTAGCGCGTAGTCAGTGCATAACTAAACGCCGGCAAATCCGGGTGCATTCTAACATTTAATTTTGAATAAATATATTTTAAAATAACTTTCGGCATTTCTCTACCACCGCAACCTTGCACCCCAACATAATGGTCCTTCGAGTGACCTTGCAAGTTGCGTTGCGTCGTCGCGTGTGATTTGTGAGGAATGAACTAGCAATCTGTGGAGTGTACTGCTAAAAATTAACTTAGTGATAACATAGTGAACAAGTGTGAGGATTGCAGTGGTACTGGAATTTAACATTGGAAACACCTGCCTGCTCCTGCCTGACTCTGAGGTAGTGGTATGCAAACAGCGTAAAAACAAGTAAGACCTTTCCATTTTACTTCTCTGGGAGATTTACGTACTATTCACAACTTAACATGTCTGACCTTTACAATAGTCAGTTAACATTAGCCAACAATATTCTTAAGATCGGCGTTAACTTAAGAAAAACGGGTTACGAACGCAGAAATATCGACAACTTAAAGAAATATTTAGCTACTTTAGAACAACACTGGAGAGACTACCAATTTAACCATGACCGCATGTCTATGGAGGAGAGTCCCAGCCATGATTATTTCAAGGCACAGTGCTACGAGAATACCAGTAAGTCCTATCAAACAATTAAAGCAACTATCAACCAGATGTATCAGCAGCTACTTGGTGAGTCAGGAACTAGCAAGGAGAAAACAAAGAAGGAGTTGCAGCAACATTTAACGAAGGAAGAAGAAGCAGGGGTACCGCACGATGAAGAAGAGGAACAGGAACAGAGTAGCGGGTCACCACAACGGCAACCACTGATGGTACACCAAGGTACAAACAGCAAACTAGATGATCTTTTACGTAAGCAGTCAGCTAATTTCAAAGCGTTCGGGCGAACAGTTTCAAACATAAATCTGGAGTTTATTTCCGAAAAATGGGAGTTTGAGGACGCTTTGAAAATACTTCAGTCCAGGTGGTCAGCAATAGATTCACTACACTGGGAGATCGACGCCGAAATAGGTGAGGAACATTGGGAATACGAGGATACTTTTAACAAACATGAACAACAATTTAACAATCTGAAAAAATCTATTAATACTAAGATGTGGTCCGTTTCCCATCGTGAACAATCAACACCGCGTCTAGAAATACCTGTCTTTTTTGGAAATTATAATCATTGGAGGTCCTTTAAAGATTTATTTTCAGAGGCCATACATAACAACCCTAGCTTGTCAAACGCCCAAAAAAGCAAGGTTAAAGGAGAAGCGGAAAGCCTTATCCAACATTTACAAATAAGTTCGGATAACTACACTGTGTGTTGGGAGATTCTCAACCACAGATATAACAACACTAAACTAATTTTTTCGTCACATATGAATATCCTATTAGGTTTACCAAACATGCAAAATCAATCATTGCCTCAAATTAAAAAGCTTCACGATACAACATTAGAAAGTCTACGCGCAATCCAAAATTTAGGCATAGATACATCAACATGGGACCCAATGGTGGTACATATCATGTCCCAAAAACTTGATTCGGAAACATATTCAGAATACATCGATTCGCTAAAAAATTCCCGTGATCTGCCGATACTTCAAGAGTTTTTGGATTTTTTGGAGAACAAATTCATTAGTTTAGAAACAGCTCGTCGTAAAGATTCGTCTCAACAACGTTCAAATCAATCAAACAATCATCAATACGCATCATCTTCACCTAATCAGAAGAAATACTTTAATCCAAATTATAACAATTCATTCAACAAAAACGCTAAAAACAAATTCATTACGAAATCTTTACACGTGTCTAATATCAAATGTCCATTGTGCAGCGGTGACCATGGACTTTACAGTTGCAAAACATTTCTGGAATCTTCCGTCGAACAAAAACTAAAAACAGCAAATAAATTACGTGTTTGTACTAATTGTTTGTTCAGCCACAATGGAAATAAATGCATTTCTACAAAACGATGTCTCAAATGTCAAGCTCAACATAATACTTTACTTCATGAGGCTTTTACGAAATCGCCGCCAACTGCGTCATCGTCCGGCGCTCAAGTTACGAAACAAGCCGTCAAACCTAGAGAACACGTGGGAAATAGCTCGCATGTATCCCAGGAATACAGCCCCGAAATATTATTAGCTACAGCGATGATTAAGGTTCAAGCATCCGATGGTACATATCACCTTATGCGAGCCCTAATTGACCAGGGTTCACAACTGTCACTCGTATCGGAGCATGCTGCCCAACAACTAGGACTTAAAAGACAGCATTTTAAGGGAGTTGTTTTTGGTATAGGGCATAACGAAGCAAACTGTAAGGGTGTAACAAATCTAACATGCAAGTCAACATATAATGATTACTCCTTCACAACAGAAGCGTTAATAATGAATGATCTTATTAAACATTTGCCAAACAAACATTTAAGAAACCCTCTTGGTCATTCACTGAAAACATTAACTTAGCCGACCCTGAATACTATCTCAGTCGTTCCGTCGACTTATTACTAGGAGCCGACATTTACGCAGAAATCATGTTAGAAGGTATCCTTAGGGGCGAAGATGCATCCCAGCCAATCGCGCAACAAACTAAAATAGGATGGCTTTTATGCGGTAGCGTGAAGACCTTCCAATGTAATGTAGTTTTGAACAACTTAGACGAAATACGTAAATTCTGGGAAGTAGAAGAGATTTGCGAAAAATCAGAGTTATCATTGGAAGATCAAGAATGTAGTAACTTCTATTCAAATACAACAAACAGGAGATCGGACGGGCGGTATGAAGTCAGATTACCCTTAAAAGATGATTTGGAGAGTAAATTAGGAGCTTCTAAACAAATAGCGGTGGCCCAATTTCAGAATTTAGAACGAAAATTTCAACAAAATGATCAATTGGAACATCATTATAAATCTTTTATGAAAGAATATTTAGAATTAGAACATATGAAACCAGCTGTCGGTAACGCGACACTGGAATGCTATTTGCCGCATCACGGAATTTTGCGGGAAGAGTCATCAACAACGAAATACAGGGTGGTTTTTAACGCCTCTTGTAAAACAGCATCAGGATACAGCTTAAACTCCTTGATGAAAAAAGGGGCTAACCTACAGCAAGACCTTCAGTCATTATTGCTTAAATGGAGACAATATGAATTTGCGTATACTTCGGATATTGAAAAGTGCTATAGACAGATAGTGGTAAATGAACTAGATCAGCCATTACAAAAAATCATTTGGCGCGATTCTCCTGAACAACCTATACAGTCGTTTCAATTGACTACTGTGACGTATGGAACAAAGGCCGCTCCATTTTTGGCTCTAATGACGATGAAACGGTTAGCAGTAGATGAACAAAACAATTATCCCGAAGCAGCCCAGGTGCTTGCAAACTCATTCTACATGGATGACCTTGTCCATGGGAGCCACTCGATAGAACAAGGAAAGCAACTTATAACGGATTTAATTGCGTTACTAAAATCGGGCGGTTTCAACCTACGCAAGTGGGCTGCAAACAAACCGGAGTTAATCGCTCATACAACAGATCATCAAAGTCAGAGCGAAAACCTGGTCTTCAACAACAAACAAGAAAACACTTTCAAAACGCTAGGCCTATGTTGGGATTCGAAAAACGATAATTTTTATTTTCGCTATAACTTTACAAATCAGGAGGCCAAAATAACAAAACGTCATCTACTATCCGAAATTTCAAAATTATTCGACCCCCTAGGGTGGCTAACTCCACTATCAACTAAATTAAAACTTTTATTTCAAAAACTGTGGCAAAACAATTTACAATGGGATGACGAAGTATCAAATGACATTCTGAACGAGTGGTCTAAGATAAAAGCGGACATAGAGAATATTAAACACTGCAGAATACCCAGATGGTTGGTGAGTCATAAGAATGACGTAATCGAACTTCATGGGTTTTGTGACGCATCCCAAGAAGCCTATGCATGTGTGGTATATGCAAAAATCAAAAACACATCAAACATAACACTTGTCGCCGCTCGGTCGAAACTTGTACCACACAAGAAAGCGCTCTCATTACCTAAACTAGAAATGAGTGCCGCGTACTTATTATCTAAACTTATAACAAAAATTAAACAATGTTTGTTCAATCAACTAGAAATATACGGTTGGAGTGACTCTATGGTCACTATCAGCTGGTTAAAGGGTGAGCCAAGCCGCTGGAAGCCGTTCGTGGCAAACAGAGTAAAGAAAACAATCGAAACGATGCCTCCCGAATGCTGGCGCTATGTTAAGTCGACAGATAACCCAGCTGATTGTGCCAGCCGCGGTTTACTGACGTCTCAGATGGTGGAACATAATTTATGGTGGAAGGGCCCTAAATGGCTACAAACATGGTCGTCAGAAGACCAAACAGAAACATTAACTTATGAAACAAATGAGGAGGCCAAAAACAATCAACAAAGGGTTAACATTGTGCAGGGTAACTGGAATATTATCGGTGAACTTTTAGATAAACATAACTCATTCCGAAAAATAGCACATATTTTAGCGTGGGTATTACGAGCATTGATACCTACTTTAAAACGTAAACAACTGCCGGGTTACCTTACGCTGCATGAATTACGCAAGGCAAAAATTATTATTGTGAAATATATACAAAACAAAGAATTTGGAACGGATATTGAGCTATTGCGAAAACAGGGTAAAGTCGATTTGAAGAGTAAATTATTGAGTTTGAATCCACTCATTGATTCAGACGGAGTCTTACGAGTAGGAGGAAGGCTTAAGAACGCGAACATAAGTAACGAGATGAAACACCCGAAAATCATTCCGCATAACAATCGTCTAGCAGAGCTTCTTATAGATGAAGCACATCATTTAACTTTCCACGGTGGACCTCGAGTTACACTAGCTAATCTTCGGCAACAGTATTGGATAACAAGTGGTCCCAACGTAGTTAAGAAACAGATACGGAAGTGCGTTGTGTGTCGAAAACTGGAACCTACTAAACAGTATCAATTGATGGCTGATCTACCGGATGCCAGGGTTAATCAAGCACCCTGCTTTTATCATACAGGAACGGATTTTACGGGATTTTATGAAATAAAAATAAACAAAGGACGCAACTCAAGGACTACTAAAGGATATGTGGCAGTTTTCGTCTGCATGGTCACTAAGGCCGTGCACCTCGAGTTGGTGTCGGATCTAACAAGCTCCGCCTTCTTGGCTGCGTTAAGGAGGATGGCAGCTAGACGAGGAGCCCCGCGTCACTTATATTGTGATCAAGGGACAAATTTCGTGGGTGCTAACAATCTTCTTCAGGAAGAGTATAAACAGTTGCAACAAGTTTTCAACAATGATTTCTTGGCTGAAGTTACCGAGATGAATATAACATTTCACCACAATTGTCCGAAATTTCCGTCGGCTGGCGGTCTCTGGGAGAGGGCAGTCCGTAGCCTGAAATTTCACTTGAAGCGTGTAATCGGGGAGCAAAGACTCACGTTTGAAGAATTTTCAACTATACTAGCGCAGGTTGAGGCCTGCTTAAACTCCAGGCCATTATGCCCCCTAACAGACAACATAGAGGATCTTGACGTGTTAACTCCAGCACATTTTTTAACAGGAAGATCAGGACTAACAGTTATGGAAACAAAAGAAGATGCGAGAACAAGGTGGCATTTGGTCAACAAATTAACAGAAGATATTTGGAAAAAGTGGAAATCTGAGTACCTTCATCAACTAACGGCAAGAAGTAAATGGTTAAAGCCACAGAAAAACATGGAAGTAGGGGATTTGGTAATGATCCAAGAAGAGAACATTCCCGCAGGAAGGTGGGCTATGGGGAGAGTGGTGGAACTCCACCCAGGAAAAGACGGACTCGTAAGGGTTGTATCATTAAAAACAAAAAATGGCATTCTTAAAAGGCCTATTATAAAGCTATCACTACTACCTATTTCAACAGCGGAGAAAGAAGAAGAAAAACAAGAAGAAACAAAACAAAATTCAATATTACCAGAAAAAGAACAAAACACGAGAAAACAGGCAGTTAGACGGGGCCGATCGAATTTCGTCTCTATGGCATTAGCTTTAACATTCTTTATGACGATCATAACAAACACTTACGGAAGGCATAACGTTACAAAGTTAAAAGAAGCCCAATCTTTATATTTTGATCCGATCGCTAAGATGCAACTCATAAGAGAAAAATGGTCTTTAATTGTTTATTATGACATGTCTCCTTATTTGGAAGGGACTCTTGCAATTGATAAGGTATTGACCTACATAAATAAAACATGCATAACAACAGATAGCGGAGTGTGCAACATGATCCTGCCGCAGCTGAGACACGAGTTCAACGAAGTAGAGTACTACAATGTGTTACTAATGACTCAACAATTCGACGCGCACTCCAGACAGCGACGGGGACTTATCAATGGCGTCGGGCACCTGGCTAACTACCTGTTCGGAGTATTGGATTCCAACTTCGCAGAACAGTACGCTCAAGACATTAAACTACTGCAACAAAATCAAAATCATTATAGCAATCTATTACATAACCAAACAACAATCATCGAATGGGAATATAACTTGTTAAAAAGGACGGAAGAAACTATAACTAAACAACACAAAATTATCAACAGCCATTTAAATAGATTGGAGAACGAAACTAACGGAGTGAGACTAGCAGTTAACAACATAAGCCTTGTACAAGATCAATTAACAATGTCTTTAACAGCTCTTAACCTGCTGCAAAATCTAAAAAGGTCTCAAGAAACACTTTTAGATATCGTGACGGATGTGCGACATGGACAGTTCAACGTCCACCTATTAACCCCGGAACAACTTCAACAAGAACTTGGTGTGATCTCTGCTCATTTATCTGACGACATAACATTACCTATCGATCAATCGGATATTTCGAAATTATACCATTTACTTCAAATAAAAGCAAGAATGACGTCAGACTACTTTATATTTCAAATAACACTTCCACTGATCAACAGAGATAAATTCAAATTATACCACATCATTCCCATTCCTCACCTGAATGGCAAACAAACTAGGAGCGTAGTTCCTATTTCTGAATATATTGCAGTGAACCTGAAAAAAGATACGTTTTTGTCTGTAACTTCAACGGAGCTATCTACGTGTCTGACTCAAGACGACACCTATATATGTAATCTAAATAAAGCTGTGTATCATTTTAGCAGTGACAAAAGTTACTGCGACCTGAATCAAGAAACAAACAATTGTAGAGTAAAAGATAACAGCTGTACCAACCAGTGGATACCATTGAATCACCCTTCGCAATATCTATTCTATTGCTGTAACAAGTACTCCATCAAGATTATATGTGGTGAACAAGTGACAGTTGAACATCTGGAAACAGCTGGAGTAATTTACATTGAACCTGGATGTGTCATAAAAGGTCGAGATTTCACGCTACACTCCAACATACAATTCGATAACAGTCTCAACACCAGCTCTGATAACTTTATCCCTCGCATTGATCAACTAAACCACATTATAAATGTTGTCATCCCTTTACCACAAAATGAGAGCAACTTTGGTCAACAACAGGATCTTGATAGCGCTCTAGAAACACTTCGTTCACAAATTAACCAGCTTAAAAACAATGAGGTGTTATCAAGTGAAAGCCTTTCACCACATGATGTCCATCAATATGCTGTGACGTATATACTGGTGGCCGTCTGCGTGGCTGGTGCGGGCGTGTTCCTGTGGCGGTGGGCGCGGAGCCGCAGGGCTCGGCGCGCGGTCATCACACCCGACATCGAGCTTCAAAGTGTTAGTGATTGTGGACATAACTGTGCGAATCATGACAGAGTGCCGGATAAACAAATCAGTTCTCAAAGCGTAGTGCAAGTCCATAATGTAAACAAACAAAACAAAGCATGCTCACCTATGACTAAGAAAAACATTGGACACTAAAATCCTAATTATTAACTTATTATCTTAAAACTAATAATCTTCTGTTTCTTTTCTAAATAAAACAAATAATTTTATTTTAAATCTTTAAGATCTACTAACGTTTTAATTTTTCATTTTATAGAATGTAGTTGTAAAGATTTTATCTAATCTCTTTTTATCTTTTCCGCCCCGGAATATGTTCGGTGCAATAAATGCAACCGGACACTTTTGTTGTTTTCCCTAACTCGCGAACCGCGGGCCGCGCTGTGTAGCGCGTAGTCAGTGCATAACTAAACGCCGGCAAATCCGGGTGCATTCTAACATTTAACTTTGAATAAATATATTTTAAAATAACTTTCGGCATTTCTCTACCACCGCAACCTTGCACCCCAACATCTAGTATAGCCCATGGTTCGATTTATTACGGGTATGTCCCTTTCACATTGCATATGCTCGAAGAGTGCATTTTTTATAACTTCGTAACAATTAGCTGAATGACAAGTTATAAATAAATATAAATATATAGTGACACATCACACTGATTGAGCTAGCCCCAAAGTAGGTTCGAGACTTGTGTCATGTGATACTAACTCAACGATACTATATCTATACTATAATAAAAGAGTAAAAAAAATGTGTCTGTACATGGAAAATTTTTCAAAAAAAAATATTTGGGGCGATGGAGATATAGTAATAGAGTAAGAAAATAAAAAAAAATGTCTGTCTGTTTGTCTGTTTGTCTGTTTGTCTGTTTGTCTGTTTGTACACGCTAATCTCCGGAAATACTGGACGGATTCGAATAAAACTTTTTTTGTTATATAGCTGTGAAGCCTGGGCAACATATAGGCTATAATTGATTTTGGAAAATGGAACACATGATGCAGAACTATAATAGTCCAGCTAAACTATAAGAAATATTAAAATGCCGCCTTAGCAAAAGTTGTTAAGTCTGATGAGAACTTTTTGTTGAGTTATAATACAACTAGCCAAGCGTGAGTCGGACGCGCGCGAAGGGTTCCGTACCATAATATATGAAAAATCACGTTTGTAGTATGGGAGCCCCCCATCAATACTTATTTTATTCGATTTTTAGGGTTCCATAGGGTAGGGTAGAAACGGGACCCTATTACTTAGACCGTCCGACTGTTTGTCTGTCTGTCTGTCACCAGGCTGTATCTCATGAACCATTATAGCTAGACAGTTGAAATTTTTATAGATGATGTTTTTTGTTGCCGCTGAACAAAAACATACTAAATGTATACTATAATAAAAGAGTAAAAAAAAATGTGTCTGTACATTGAAATTTTTTCAAAAAAAAAATGTTTCGTCCGAAGTAGAACTTATAAGTTCAGTATTTGCGGACCTTCAGAGCATAACACACCAGAAAATTCTTGGTTATGTGAACGCGCCATATTGACACCAAAAAATTAAAAATCAATTAATAAAGAATTTATGACGCAAATTATTGTTAACTAGCTTGTGCCCGCGGCTTCGCTCGCGTAGGGGTGTAATTTATCAAAATCCTTTCTTAGGGATGCCTACGTCATAGTAGCTTTATGCATGCAAAGTCTCAGCCCGATCGGTTTAAAATTGACAAAGTTTCATACAAACTTTCATGCCCTATTTTATCCCCTTGGGGGTAGAAATGATCAAAATCCTTTCTTAACGGATGCCTACGTCATAACATCTACCTGCATGCCAAATTTCAGCCCGATCCGTCCAGTGGTTTGGGCTGTGCGTTGATAGATCACTATGTCAGTCAGTCAGTCACCTTTGAGTTATATATATTTAGATATATATTTAGATTTCTTGGATAGTGTTGTTGACGACGCCACCAATTATCCAGTTGAGTTTCTTAATTCACTTGCAGCAAATGGACTCACGGCTCACAAAATAAGTCTTAATGTCGGAGGGCCAATAATGCTGATGCGAAATTTGACTCCGCCGAAACTGTGTAACGGAACCCAACTTAATGTCTCAGCACTGTATGGCGATGTTCAGCGGCTGAATTTCAGCCAATGCATGCCTGCAATGTTATTTGCATTACTAGCAACACATAACGCCGAACTTCCGATGCTTTTGCCTGAATCGGACCTGTACCCGTACCCGTACCCGTACCCGTACCCGTACCCGTACCCGTACCCGTACCCGTACCCGTACCCGTACCCGTACCCATACCCGTACCCGTACCCGTACCCGTACCCGTACCCGTACATGTACCCGTACCTGTACCCGTACCCGTACCCGTTCCGCTCCCGCTCCCACTTCCGCTCCCACTCCTGCTCCCGCTCCCACTCCCTCTCCCGCTCCCGCCGCCGCCGCCGCCGCCGCCGCCGCCGCCGACGCCGCCGCCACCGCTTCCGCCGACGCCGCCGCCGCCGCTTCCGCCGCCGCCGCCGCTGCCGCCGCCACCACCGACGCCGCCGCCGCCGCCGCCGCCGCCGCCGCCGCTGCCGCCGCCGCTGCCGCCGCCACCGCTTCCGCCGACGTCGCCGCCGCCGCTTCCGCCACCGCCGCCGCCGCCGCCGCTGCCGCCGCCGCCGCCGCCGACTCCTCCGCCGCCGCTGCCGACGCCTCCGCCACCGCCGACGCCGCCGCCGCCGCCGCCGCCGCCGCCGCTGCTGCCGCCACCGCTGCCGCTTCCGCTGCCGCTTCCGCTCCCGCTCCCGCTCCCGCTTCCACTTCCGCTCCCGTTCCCGTTCCCGTTCCCTCTTCCACTTCCGTTCCCTCTTCCGCTCCCGTTTCCGTTCGCCGCAGACGCGCCAAAGACGGAAGATTAAATTCTCATATCGGCACATCACTACTGTCCGGCGTTTCCACCGAACTTCAGCAGCTGAACTTCAGCTTATTTAGTGTGTCATCCCCACCGAACTTTAGACACTGAACTTTAGCCACTAAACTTCGGCATAGTCTGCTGAGACACTTAAAGCTCACAGTTAGTGAGTGATGCCAGTAAACTGTATTTATTCCGCGTATGCCACTCATCCCCAACAATTTTCCTTTTGAGAATACACAGTTCCATATGTTAACTTGCTTTGCTATGAAAATAAGTCACAGTTTTAGAGGCTTAAAGCTGCTGATGTCGATCTAAGGACTGGTTTTTCGCATGGCCTACTTATTGTGGCTTTCTCTAGGGTTAGTAACACTTCAGCTCTTTTCATATTGGCTCCCGAAGGAAAGAATTAAAATAATATTGACTTTTAACTCCTAACACTGTTACAAGTACTTTCTCCCTCTGTCTCTCTCTCTCTCATTAGTTTTTATTTATATTTATACGCCGGAGTCATAAAGTCCACGCGAACGAAGTCGCGGGGATCAGCTAGTTTTATAATAAATACTTAAATAGATAAACATCCAAGACCCAGGACAATTTGAAAAAGGCCATTTTCCAACTTGCCCTGACCGGGGATCCAACCCGGGACCTCTGGAAGTTATATACTTCAAGATACTGATATGAATTAACAAGTTTTGAGCAGCGGCTAGTAATGCATTTTCATGCTTATTTTATAGGCCTAGGCCTGTAAAGTAATGCATGAGCCAATACTGCTTCTTTTTACTGCAATTATGCCAACATTTTCGACTGATAAATGAAATTGATAAATATTTGAGTATATGTAGTAAAGTAGTTTGTTAAAATAAATGTAGGTAAGTTATTTTTGTTGATTGAAAAACGTACCAACATAATAACAATAATAAAATAATTCATTTATTATGTTTTAGGCAACAAAAGAGTTTACATAAAAAAATTATCTAGGCCCATATTAATAGAAACCTTAACCTTAAATACATAAGTATTGTATAATAAAGGAAACTTATAAAAATCTACGACACACGTTGAGGGGGCGACGTATTGCGCGGTTCAGTCCTGCCCCCATTTGAAATAAATTATTCGAAAGTAAACGGAGACATCATTTAAAATTTTGTCTTAACCACGCCCTAGATAACCCTTTAAACTATTTTATAAACTACTGTTTACAGTTTAAAGTAAAAACGTGAAAGTAAAAAAGTTGAAGTTTCTACGCACATTTGCAAAAAACGGCCACTTTTGGCTTATGTGCCGGCCACTTTTGTTGAAAGAAACAAAGCCAAATATGTCACGTATATAACAAACGAGTTTTGCACATAACAAACTGTTCACATTAACATTCTAATCTCGAGGAATCGAATGGCATGCCGCCAACTTGCGCCTTATTGTTGCAACTTGCGGCTTAGACTTAAAGGAGACTTTCAGGCATGTTGTTCAGGAGAAGATACAATAGTTTAAATGTTTATTCAGTAATTAGACCTTTACATGTCAAGAAGTATAATTTATGTTACGTGTAAAGTATATTAAAATTTAATTTATTTAAAAAAAAAAAGCTACCGATACTAGCGCTTCGTAACGACCACTGTTGAGAAGAAACGCTGAAAGAAACTCATTTTCACAGTATTGGTCGCCTACTCTGTGAGCTGTAAACCTAGCGAGACACCCTCAACCCGTTGATGGTTATAGTTACGTCTTTTATTAAAATAAGGGTTACAAAAAGTTTCATGTCATTTATTCCTTTTTTGACATGGCTGAAATATGATATTTTTAAAGTTTTCAACTCCTATATTTTTCTCATTTTGAAACCCACACTTTCACTTACAAAATTTCATGGGATTCAGTTGAGAAATGCGACCTGGTAGGGGAGCGGTCGGCTGCCTGCTTGACTTTAATCCTTGTTGACACTGCATTTGTGCGAAAATGTTTTCAACCGGCGGACGACTGATGTCAACCCTCGTTGGGAACACTGTTATAATAATAGGCGTCTGGACGTGACGACCACATCGCCCACTGGATTCCCAGTGCAGTCAGTCAACGCAGGGCAGCTTGTGGCGAGGTAATGGTGAGTGGTGACACCACGTACCCTACCTCCAGGGGGACCATCCACACATGCGCTTACCCACACAGTTACACACCCTCCGCCTCTGTTTTGCCTTAACTGGCCGGCCAGAGTGGAGTCGCAAGAGCAGAACATACGCTCCAGTGTGGAAGTGTATTGCACGTAATGGCGTAATAACGAGGAAACCCGCTCTCGGGGATAAGCCCCGTGATGGTGAAACCGGAGCCGCACTCTCGACACCCTCAGCTGCTCACATTGTGTTGCGCCCTGGTCGCATTTTCGTGGCTAGTTAGGGTACCCACAAGCAGTGTAGCCAACGAGCAACAAGTCACTATCTACCAGGCTAAAATTAATGTGAGAGATTTTTAGGTAGAATGTCCGTATCTCACTCCATAACCCAGTTATTCGATCCACTAACATCCAACCCATAAAGCCCAAACCATGTAAATCCCTCTCTGGCAATAGTTCAGCAGCTGTAGAGGACTGTCCGTTAGTGCATCTTAATGGTACATTAAGGTATAGACCTCCATAGATAGAGCTATTTCACTTTTAGATAAAAAATACTATAGGGCCTCTTTATGTTGGCTTTAGCCCCATGAACGCCCCATGGACCCGTGACTGAAAAACGTACCAACAAAATAACAATCATAAAATAATTCATTTATTATGTTTAAGGCAACAAAAGAGTTTACATAAAATAAACATCTAGGCCTTAACCTAAAATACATAAGTATTGTATAATAAAGGAAACTTATAAAAATCTACGACATACGTTGAGGGGGCAACGTATTGCGCGGTCCAGTGCTGTGCCATTTGAAATAAATTATTTGAAAGTAAACGGAGACATCATTTAAAATTTTGTCTTAACCACGCCCTAGATAACCCTTTAAACTATTTTATAAACTACTGTTTACAGTTTAAAGTAAAAAAGTTGAAGTTTCTACGCACATTTGCAAAAAATGGCCACGTTCGGCTTATGTGCGTAGAAAAGCTTCAAGTTCTTACTTTAAACTGTAAACAGTAGTTCATAAAATAGTTTAAAGGGTTATCTAGTGCCTGATCAATACAAAAATTTAAATGATGTCTCCGTTTCCTATCAAATAATTTATTTCAAATGGGGGCAGCCCTGGACCCCGGAAAATTCAGGTATCGCCTTAACACTCTTAGGCCAAAAGTTAGCCTGCATGAAGGTCACCAGCTTTTCAGTCGGGACTCGCACCACGAATAAAGCGAAGTTTACACTGTGCCGCGACTCCAACTTCACGATCCTCGGCGTGTTGTCGGTCTTCACGCGGACGTACTCCACCACTTCCTCCACTTTCGTCGAGTAGAAGAGTCGCGATACGTAAGTACAGCTGCGTCATTGGCATTAGGTGATTGTGTTTAGGTCGCTTCTTTCAATATTTACAGGAAGAGATGAGATGGTACTATTCTATATGTGGCCAAGAACATAACACGAACAACTATCTCTAAATATCTCGACATATTATTTACTTCTGGCATACCAACTTTAGTTGCGACATGTAACTTCCCAGCTCAGCGACGATAAATTCGGGGTTTTGTCAAAATATGAGTGAATTTGCTTCTATTTATGTGTTGGCAACACTCCCTGACCTGACTTCCTATCTTTTAGTGTGATGTCATTGATTTTGGTTGACCTCATTTAGTTTAGTCCAAAAGCTTTTACTATATAGAGGTCACATTACGTAACATGTATAAATTGTCACTTATATGTTTATACAGTGTGTTCGGACATGAACTAGCGATAATTTGAGGACATGCTGTCGTCATCTATACGAACAACTTTTACTAAGGGAAAAATATGAAATCGCGAAAAAAAAATTCGCTGCTCCATACATTTTTATGCGATCGGTATGTAATTACTATGGAGCAGCGAATTTTTCGAAATTTTCCCTTAGTGAAAGTATTTTGAATAGATCACGACAGCATGTCCTTAAGGGGCTACCTGAATTTTCCGGGGTCCAGTGCTGCCCCCATTTGAAATTAATCAGCTTTTCTACGCACAATTGCGAAAAACGGCCACTTTCGGCGTATGTGCGTAGAAAAGCTTCACACTTTCACTTCAAACTGTAAAGAGTAATTTATAAAATAGTTTGAAGGGTTATCCAGGGTCTGATCTAGACCAAATTTTAAATGATATCTCCGTTTCTTTTCAAATGATTTATTTCAAATGAGGGCAGCACTGGACCCCAAAAATTCAGGTAGCCCCTTAAATGATTGCTATCATATCCGAACACACTGTATAATCTTGAATTAAGGACTCATTACCTGAATATGAACAACTTTTTCAACGGAGCAGTCACTGGAATCTCAAAAAAAGGGTGTGTAAAAAACTTAACACTCCCTTTTCATCATCTCATGCATCCCATCCGTTGACTTTTCTTAATTTCTTTATATTCTCTTCATCTAACGATTCAATAGCAGGTTTTTTTGCCAGCCAAATTAAAAAATCCCCGACTTACAAGCGCTCACTCCCAATAACTTTTGAACGGCTAAATCGATTTTTATCAAACGTTAGGCAGCTAAGAACCACCACAAGGAAAGATGTCGCAGATAGACTTTGGCGTATAAATATAACACCCCTCTTTTTGTGTCGGAGGTTCAAAAATAGTTTTAGTGAAAAACCGCACATTGTACATATTTTTAACGCTATAGGTATTCATAATCTGCACTCCTTACATAAGTTATGATAGTATAGTGCTACTGATTTAAGAAGCACTGTTTTTTTTTTGACAAATACATAAAAACGTCTGCACTCCTTTAAATTGTAAGCATACTTAATGACAGATTTAGGATGGCAGATTTTTTAAGAATCATTATCATCATCAGATCTTTTGTAGTCTCCACTACAGGGTTTTCGTCCAGGGTCGTCGTCAGGTCCTCGTTTATGAGGTATAGCCCGCACCGCACTCCATCTATACAAAAATAGCAGATGAAGGAATCGTTTTTGTACTGAATGATTGAAATGTTTTTTTTTTGCATAGTAAATTTTGAAAAAAGAAATATTTAATCCTGTATAGCTTATCTTTTAGTGTGTTAATAACATAAGAAATCATTCAGATCAGATAACGTTTAGGAGTTGAAAATGTTTTCTCTGTTTGTCATTCTGTCAAAAAAGTACCGGGAATTGATAATTTAATTCATTTCAAATTCAAATAAAATAATTCTTTTCGTAGCTATGTTGGCACAACTGTTTTCAGTGGCGCGAAATTTTAGCGTTGATTTGGTTAGTTTATCTAAAGTGTGTTTTGCGATTTTTAAATTAAACAAAAATATCGAACAACAAGTTTGTCTCAAATTTTGCACCGCAAATGGAATTTTGTGTTCAGGATTACTGATAATGATACAGATAGCTTACGGCAAATCGATTTAATCAGAAGCATATTCTTACAAGTGGAACAGTGCATTCAAAAGCGGTCGAGGCGTGGTGGAAGATTTGTCTCGCTCTGGTCGGCCACCATCAACGTCTTCAACTAAAGTTGACATCGCTAAAGTGACAGAAATGGTGACTGAAAATCCTCATTCAAGTTTTAGAGACATAGCCGCTTAACTTCAGTGTCTCACGAATCGATTTGAACGATCGCCTGGACATGAAACACGTTGCCGCTCGACTAGTATCGAAAGATCTGAGCTTTCTTCAACGCGATATCTCACAAGGCCACCATTGTTAACGAATTTTTGACCAAAAACCCAATAAATATCATCAAACAACCACCATATTCACTGGATATGGCTCCGGCCTACAATTTTCTCTTTCCAAAATTCAAACGACCACTTCGAAGAGCCCGCTTTCAGTCGATAGACGATATAAAAGAGAATTCGCGGTGAGAACTGAAGTCGATTCCGGAAAATACGTTTATAAAATGTTTTGATAATTTGATTACTCGTTGGCATAGTTGTATCATTGTGGAAAGGCCTATTTTGAAGGAGATACCATTTTGGATAAATAATACATTAAACTTACCAAAATATAAACATCTTACAACGGCTTATTTTGATAAACTGCTGGCTTCTGATTCCACCCGGAATAAATGAGAATAATAAGAAAATTGTACTTAGTTTTCGTTTTATGATTCCAAACAAGTTTCAAATTGCTTCAAGGGGGCTTTTGGCGACAAATATTAAGAGGCTACCTGAATTTTCCGAGGCTGTCCCCATTTGAAATAAATCTATTGAAAGGAAACGGAGATTTCATTTAAAATTTTGTCTTGATCAGACCCTAGATAACCCTTCATACAATTTTATGAACTATTGTTTACAGTTTAAAGTGAGAACGTGAAGCTTTTCTACGCACAATTGCAAAAAACGGCCACTTTTGTGCGTAGAAAAGCTTCACGTTCCCACTTTAAACTGTAAGTAGTTCATAAATTAGTTTGGAGGGTTATCTAGAGCCTGGTCAAGGCAAAATTTTGAATTATGTCTCCGTTTCCTTTTAAATGATTTAATTCAAATGGGGGCAGCACTGGACCCCGAAAAATTCAGGTAGCCCCTTAAGAGTCGAAGAGATTGAGTGGCGGACAGCGCCTAAAGACTCGAACTGTGACAGTCCTCTAGACAAATATCAGTAAAGCCTTACAGTGACTGACCAATCATTGGTTTTCAACAGCATTACAATGCTCGGATTTATTCAAATTAAATTACAATTTAATTACATTTTGTAGTGCACTCGCGGCGTTAACGTGGGAGTCGTGGGTTCGAATCCCACTCGTGGAAACATTTTTCATCACATTTTAATTTGGATATGAGTTAACACTTTAACTATTTCATATATTATTTAAATAAATATATATAAATAAATATATAGGGACAAATTACACTGATTGAGCTAGCCCCAAAGTAAGTTCGAGACTTGTGTTATGGGATACTAACCCAACGATACAATATTTTATAACAAATATACCCAGGACAATTTGAAAAAGGCCATTTTCCAACTTGCCCTGACCGGGAATCGAACCCGGAACCTCTGGATGGCGGACTAGCATGGTGACCACTACGCTTACCTGTAACTATATGACAGCATGGTAATATTTTAATAAATATGAGAGTTAATGTTAAGGTAAGATAATATCTCACTTCGATGTACACACTG
This sequence comes from Acrobasis suavella, assembly GCA_943193695.1. Classification (NCBI taxonomy): domain Eukaryota; kingdom Metazoa; phylum Arthropoda; class Insecta; order Lepidoptera; family Pyralidae; genus Acrobasis; species Acrobasis suavella. The sequence goes on from OW971939.1 coordinate 2,145,005, forward strand.
TAAGCGCCAGGATACATAAAAGAAGGCTTGCGTTATGAGTACCACATGTTTTAGTCTGTTCTTAGATAAGTATATACCTACCCAAATTAAGTAGGTTCTCGACAAAACGCCTTACCGAAATATAAACATCTTACAACGGCTTTCATAAACTCCGGCTTCTGATTCCACCCGGAATAAATAAGAAAACAAAAGCTTTGCAAAATCCAATTACCCCGCCGCTGTTTTTCCTCAGACTTTCGTTTTGTTCGGAATACTTAGAACGCAAAAACAAGTAATTAGCAAGAACTGCTCCTCGCTCAACTTAAACTAAGACGACATTAACTAGTTCACACTTCGTAATTTGTGCTGTCTAAGCCATAGGCGGAAGCGGGCGCCGCGCTGGACATAGGTTCGAAATAGTTCGAATCTACAAGTCCTTGGCAATTCTTGTAGATTTTAACTCATATAATCTTCAGCCTTTTTTTCATCTAAGTTCATATGACTGCTTTTTTATCATGACAAATCCTTGAATTATCATTATCTCTTATGTTTGTTTTTCGCGTGTTTAAGTGTCCATCAGTATCAGATTTTCCAAGCTTATAGTGCGTACTTTATGGGGCATTCAGAGCATTTTGGGTCTTCTGCTGGCTGCTCTAAGCAGAAAGCCTTAGTTGAAGCTAGATATTGCGTGCCAAATTCTGTCCTTTAAGGTTAAAATTCTAAAATAGTGAAGCATAGTCAATCTATACGTTGTACACTTCTTTCAATAAACTTTGGAAATTTCACGATAACGAAGAAAACATAACGCTCAGACTTTATAAGTCACGCAGAAGTGGATTTTGCATTGAGTTTGTACAATAAGCGTAATATACTTGTACAAATACATTATATTGTATTGTATTGTATAATTGTATTGTATTGTATTGTATTGTATTGTATTGTATTTTATTTTATTGTATTGTATTGTATTGTATCTTGAACTCTTGGGTAATATTGACGCTTTTTATAGGATGTCTCTGAGTTCAGTGTGCCTCTCCTAGGCCTCCTCCGACCATTTCCATTGCATATTGCGTACAGATACATTATTACGTCTTAATTCCTAACGAGGTTAACAGACCCCAGGGCCGTAACACCAAAAGGCCACGTTTAGCGTGATGGTAGGCGTTAAAATGGAAAAACTGAATTTAAATAGTGACGAGTAGTTAGCTAGTCGCATCGCATATAATGTTGACTCAAATTCTCTCTCATTCTCCCGATCGGCTTTCATGATCTTCACAGGAAAAAGGAGCTGGTAAATTATAAATTTTTCCTTTTCTGCCAGACCAGCATGGAAGATAAATCCTTAACGGTAAGTCGCTTCATGTTCACACTTGGACCATACCCTGAGGGACACAAAGGGTTTCTGTTCTTAATCGTATCATGTTCATCCCATTAAGGAAACCGAGGCTATATACAGTGTGTAACGAAACCTGCTTGATAGTGGAACACCCTAATAACACAGTGACTTGATGTACCTACAATGTTCATATTAGATGATAAGGGTGATTTACTGGTATTATCTAATTAGTGCTGTTATCTGGATGAAGATTGTGAAACGAAGATTTTTTTTATTTACACTAAAACCCGAGTACAGGGAGATTCATGCAGAAAAGAATTTTACTACTCTCCTGTATTCTTATCTCTCTTTTATTTGTTTTTAGGGTTCCTTACAAAAAATGAAAAAGCGGAACCCTTATAGGATCACTCGTGCGTCTGTCTGTTTGCCGTCAGCCAATTTGCTCTGAATCTACCGGAACAAATCAGGTGAAATTTGGTAGGATGGTGTAATCTTATGACCCAAACACAGATAAGCAAAGTAAAATATTTTTTTAAGGAATTCTTGAGAGACATCATTTTTGACAAATTAAAAAAAAAGCTTTGCAAATCTTACTGTGTCATATATCAAATGCAAGGGCTCGTTATGAGGACCTCAAATATATTTTTGTTATTATTGTTAAATAGATAGTTTTGATTTACTTCATTAAAAAAAGTCGAAAATTTACCATACCCACCACCCTGATCGCCGAAAGTACAGAGTCTTAAATTTTGAAAAAAAAAAATTGGAAATAGTTCATTATTACAGGTGAAATAAGTAAATAAATATTTTTGTACACTAAGGGTGATGGTCGAGGGACAAATTAGGAATTTAAAACAAAGTTTTGAAAACCTTACTGTGTCATATATTAAATGAAAGGGCTCGTTATAGGGATCTCAAATATATTTTTGTTATGTAAAATAAATAGTTTAGATTTTATTCATGAAGAAGATGAAAATTTATCCCCACGCCTGATCTCTGAAACTACTGCACCTAAAATTTGGAAAAAGTACAAAATATAGTTCATTGCTTGTAGATTACAAGAAAAATAAGATATGAATTGTATCAATTGAAAATAAAGTGGCAAACTCAATATAATACGTTCACTTACGGAAAATCTTTGGTATTGTACGGATCCCTCACCACGCGATTTCACTCGCACTTGGCTGGTTTTTTCTACAGATACAGTCAACATGAGAAAAACTTTTTTTAACATAGTCACTATAGTCGTATTTTTAATTAGACGAAGTCAACTGACGTTTACTGTGTTGTCAGTTTTTGATGAAATAAAAATAGTGTTGTGACAAAGTGAACGATTGAAAAAACTCCTGAATGAATGAAATTGCCTCGTTTGTCTAGCTAGTGAATAGTTAGTGTGCCGAACTGCCGATATCGGGTACGGGGTTCAAATTTTCGACGACTATGTTCCTATAGTATCTACCTATACTGAATACCGAGTGTTTTAAACATTAATGAAAACATTGCGAGGAAACTTGTAAGACTGTCCTTTTTTCAATACATCATGCAGTTGAAACTATAGATATATAAAATATAACAATTATAGGTAGGTAATGAAAATAAAAAAAACATCGCTTATTTTCATTCATCTGATTGAACGAGAACTGAACGCATCACTATTACTTTAAATGTGGCAACATTATTCTTCAAAGTGACATTAGCTACTGTCAGTTAGCTTCGTCTAATTAAAAATACGACTATAGGTAGATGTCAATAGAAGTTTACCATAGATACCTAGCATCGACCAAACACATGTCAAACATTTTCATATTTTCTTGTTTATTTTTGTATTTTATTTAGTTACTATACTCGTAGAAAAAGTAAAAAAAAAATGCTCATGACGTCTTCTATTTTTTACCCTTCATGTACAATTCTTGCATACTATTGTCTAGTCTATTTATTTATCAAAATCGGTTGTGTAGTTTGGGTTTAAGTCGATGTTTAGTTTTATAAATAAGCTAGGGGAGCTCGTAAACGAAACTGAAGTTGATATTTTAACTGACTTCCAAAAGAGAGGAGGCTATTAATTTGTGAGAATCTTTTGTTTTTTTTATGTTCTTTTTTTCGACTATTCGAAGACTCCTGAACCGATTTGGAAAAATCATCAATTGTTTGAAAGAGCAAACTTGGCAGGTGGTCCCATGAAAATTTTATCACAATCGGTTGTGTACTTTGGGAGTGAAGTCGGTTTTTAATTCGGAAGAATGATTTATTAGATAGGGCTTCTAAACCATCAAAGGTTTCCAAAGAGAACAACCTACCCATTTCCTTATACTGTAGGTACATCTCAATTGTTTTTTAAGATTTTCTTTGAGATTCCAGTGGCTGCCTGGTGTGCCTTATGTATATTTATACTCAGTATAGTATGAAATACAGAGAAGTAGGTAAGTACTCCGAAAGGTACGTACATAAAACACCACGTGCCTGTTCCTGACAACTTTACGAGTACGTTCTACGGGCGGCCCACTTTTACGGCAATCATAAATATAATTTACACCCTACAGCCAACTGGTACAAAAGGGTTGATAAGTTCTTACTACTTAAGTAGATAAGTTATTAGTACTTAGATTTTTTTTCATATGTAACCAGACTACCATTGTTGCGCCAACTAGCATGGTCGCCATGACATGTGGTGCAGGAGGCGACTGTATTTAAACACGGTTGGATTAAGACTTTATTAATAAGTTTCTCATAATATATATATATATATATATATATATATATATATAGTTACGGGAACGATAACTGTCACTCTCACAAGAGTAGCGATCTAAGCGACAATGTAACAAGTTTATGTACAGGACGTGTTCGGCCTAGCACGAACACCGTCACACGAAAATTGGATTTTGCTAATTTTTTACTGTATTTTTTAGGGCTCCGTACCCAAAGGGTAAGAACGGGGCCCTATTACTAAGACTCCACTGTCCGTCTGTCACTAGGCTGTATCTCGAAACCGTGAAAGCGACGCAGTCAAAATTTTCACAGATGATGAAATTTTGTTGCCGCTATTACAAAAATTACAAAAAAAAGAGTAAAATTTATATTTAAGTGGGGCTCCCACACGAAAAACGTATTTTTTTTTATAGATAACTAGCTGTGCCCGTGGGCTTTGCTCCCCGAATTTCGGGATAAAAAAGTCTTTCTTGGATCTCAAACTATATCCATATCAAATTTAATCTGAATAAGTCCAGTGGTTGAAGCGTAAAGTTGTAATAAACAAATATGCAAACTTACTATCGCATTTATAATAATAAATAAATAAATATATAGGGACAAATCACACTGATTGAGCTAGCCCCAAAGTAAGTTCGAGACTTGTGCTATGGGATACTAACTCAACGATACTATATTTTATAACAAATACATATATAGATAAACATCCAAGACCCAGGACAATTTGAAAAAGGCCATTTTCCAACCTTCCCTGACCGGGGATCGAACCCGGGACCTCTGGGTGGCGGACTAGCATGGTGACCACTACGCCACGGAGGTCGTATAATATTAGGATAGTTAGGATTAGGATGATACAGAAGGAACCATTTTTGTTGCGTGTCCGACTCGCACTTGGCCAATTTTATTAAGTTATCTCACTGGTATATAAAAATAACTTGGCAAACCTTCCTAAGCCTCACAGAAGCACATAAGAGCCTCATTCTGCAATTTGGATCTTTAAATCTATTTTTCTTCTTAGGGCCAGAACAGACGGGGCGTAAGTTGCGCCGCGTAACAGCTAGTGATGGGCGGTGCATAATTACTAGATCAACCCATTTGAATATTTACTCAGAAGATTGAGTAAATAACCGACAATATCCGTATTAATCCATTTGGTGACTAGACCGATTTATATGAGTTGCAACTCATATTTTAATTTATATTCATTTCATGTTTTCATGACAATTTTTAAACTTAAATCTTTAATTTTAAAATAAAATTTAGTTTACACTTGCAATTCTTATCGGAAAGTGTGTGCATACGCAAATGCGACGCTAAAATATATGAAAATACCATACTAATCATACACTGAAAGTAGGCTTCTTTGACTTATTATCGTTTTTTGCTGGGAGGTGTGCAAAGACGTAATTATATGTTAAAATAAGTAAATAGACATTAAATGCGATGTCAATATTAGAGCACGCTCTATTTACTCTATTTATTTAATCTAGTGAGTAAATACTCAAATGGGTAGATTGAGTACTATTTACTGCCCATCTCTAGCTGTTACGCGACGCAACTTGCGCCCCGTTTGTTCCGGCACTTAAAGATTTGCACTGGTACAGTCGCCCACACAGTTCGTTTCACATTAGCTCGTAACAAATGGTTCGCGACGACAGCAATATGCCGTGATAGATTGTCGAGTGATCCTATCTATCATATTTGTCATATAGGAGGACATTAGGGTTGCCAATTTTTAAAAGAAATATCTTAGAGCTCGCCTGACTTTTGAAATTGGGTATTTCCCTGGATCAAAAATAACTATTCGTGTGCTGTTAAGAAAACGTCTCAAAATAATGTTACTTATAATGCGAGACTACTTATAATAAGAGCGCTATATGATTCCAAGAAATTACGACGTCATTAGATTGTATTTCATACAATTTCCACAGAAATTGTTTGTTTTGACGTTTAAAAAAATCTGATTTAAGTTGTTGGAATATGATCCATTAGCGTATTGTATAAATTTCATCATTTTTGTCATATAGAACGACCATTAGGGTTGCCAATTTTTATTTGTCATATAGGCAGTAGGACCTTAGGGTTGCCAAGTTTTAAAAGAAAATATCTTAGATCTCGCCTGACTTTAAAGTTGTATAAGTTTCATCAGTCTATTATTTCACTTTCTATCAAAATCATCATAATTTCAGACGTAATTTCAATCACTTTATATTCAAAAGGGACCGACATGTAAATATAATAATACTACCTGCACCCTGCGGTGTTACCCGCGCTTAAAGTTAAAACAGGGTGTCAGCTTCCTGCATGCCAAATTATATCAATATTGGGCCAGCCGTTTACGTGTGAAGAAGCAACAAACATACAAACACACACATACTTACAAACTTTTGCCTTTATAAAGTGTGATGAAGTTGACTTTGACTTTGATTTTGACTTTGACTTTGACTTTGGAGAAGACAGAGGGTTTGTGGCTCTAAGCAGACAGAGAAAAGGCCGCTAGGTCCCAAAGGCCACTTTTAGCGAGGCGTACTATAAAATACTCTTCGTTATTTCTTTTAAATTAAATTTTAATATACTTTACACGTAACGTAAATTATACTTATTGACACGTAAAAGTGCCTGCTAAGGTCTAATTACTGAATAAACATTTGAATCTTGGAATCTTTCATATTTTGTAACTAATCTTGCACTCTATTAACGCGTACTATCTTGTCTACTACGATCTAAAGGTAAACTGATAGATCACGCTTAGCATTAAGTTTTACCTTTTTAACCAACTTATAAAAAGGAGGAGACTATCAATTCGTTGCAATCTTTTTTTTATGAATGTTCACTGATTATTTGAAGACGCCTGGACCGATTATAAAAAATCATTTTTTGTTTGAAAGGATAGGTGTAGTTTGGGGGGCAAAATCGGTTATCGGTTTTGAAAAAATATTGTTACTATCTGGTTTGAATTACTATGTGCAATTCCACCACCAGTTAGTTCATGCACCCGCCACTAACAGCATCGGAGGGAGCATGCATCAGCTATTGGTGGCGGGTACACACGGGCTGTTGGTGGCAGATATGCTGGGACTGACAGTAGTGGGTGGGTGGGTCATTGTTACATGTAGTATGTAACTATGACTTCCGCAAAGTAACAATGAATCTATGAACTAAAATATTGTTAGTTTATTTGTAAACTCTTTATTGTAAATAATATCATAGGAACAAACGATTATTATAATTTGTACAAGGGCGGGCTTATCCCAAGAAGGGATCTCTCTCAGCCAACCAAGTATTAGAAATGAGTTGTTAGAAAAAAGAGTGGATTTGAAAAGTATAATAGAGTCGATATAATTACTTATTCTATACGTACAAATACTATGTATTATAAATCTTTAGATAATTGAGCAATAAATATAAAATAAATTAAACAAAAATAGCTTTAATTTGCCAATAATAAATAAAATGTTGTAAAATTACAACAAGATTTAGAGTTATACAAAGTGGAAGGTACATACCCGTAATAAATCAAACCACGGGCTGTACAAGATCACTGCAGTACAATGAAAAAAAAAAAAAAAAAACAAAAAAAAATCGATTTTCTCATACAAATAGCCCGAACGGCTGCACACTTTTGTATGAAAAAGTCGTCTTTTTTATATTTCGACTGTAATATTTATATTATTATACTTTAGTTATTTAGTATAGCCCGTGGTTTTATTTATTACGGGTATGTCTCTTTCACGTTGCATAGTTTTGCCAACCCTATCATAGCGAAACCTTAAGAAGTATTGGAGCAAATGGCGGGAAAAATATACATGTTCCTTAGATACATGTGAAGGAAATTCATCATACTTAATTATATTGTGTATACAGGGTTACTTTTGACGACCTCCGTGGCATATTGGTCACCATCCTACTCCGCCACCCAGAGGTCCTGGGTTCGATCCCTGGTCAGGGCAAGTTGAAAAATGGCCCCCTCTTTTTTATCGAGGCGCGTGATTTAAAAATAATAGTATTTTAAGCGTATTTTTTGGGCGTGATTACGACACATGGGGGGATAGACTTTCCTGACATCATAAATTATCAATGTTGTTATATTAGTGTTCGTGACTATTTAAAAGACAAACAACAGTATAGGAGTAGAAAAAATAATTTTCTTGAGAGAGCAAAAAGCCAGAGAAATATACTCATCACTATTTTAATTCCTCATTTCACCATCTCGCCCACCAAAACGGCATTTGAGCCTTTCGGCCTTGGACTTCCAAAACGCTATGTCTACTCCATTAAGTATAAAGACGCATTGTATGATATATTTTATACCATTCCCCCTCTAAAAAATAAAAAGCATTTAATCGATATTTTGGTGTTTGAGTTTAAAAAAATTACTCTAGATTTTGGTGATTGTTCCAATTTGAATTTGCATTTTAATTCATTTAACCTTCCTTTTTTGCTTTTAATGTCTAGTTTTGTTTAAATCTTTCCTTTCCCCATCATAGTCTAAAGTATCGTATGCAACTCTTGAATAAAACGGATTTATATCGAAAGCCACTAATCACTCGCGTCGCTTCTAACACTTGAATCACTCATCAGTGAATAAAAAGAATTTATTCACTCTTTTGGTGTTTCAGATTAAAAAATTACTCTTGGTTTTAGTAATTGTTCCGATTTGAATTTGCATTTTAATTGATTTGACATTTCTTTTTTTGCTTTAAATGTCTAGTTTTGCTTAAATCTTTCTTTTCCCCATAGTCATAGTATAAAGTATCGTATGCAAATCTTGAGTAAAACGGATTTATATCGAGGGCCATTATCACTCGCGTCGCTCAGGATTCTAACACTTGAATCAATCGTCACTCCCTATACGGTCGTGATTCAGTTGTTAGAATCCTTCACTTGCTCGTGATTCATCTATGGCCCTCGACGTAAATCCGTCTTTAATTCACTAACTGCATAATAAACTTCATATTCTGCAACACCTCTCAGATATATAAAATGTTGCACTATAAGCTTGCTACACAAAGCCAGTATTTACCATTATGCATTGAAAACTGGAGACAAAGTGCGGTGATGTCATAGACGATCCTGCATCCCGCCATTCCCGACTAGCAACCTTTTATACGATGCTTACTTTGCACCTCTCTTGTGGTGCAAGTTGTTAGCGAAGTGCTCAAAGTGTTTTCCTTTTCTTGTATTTTGATTTTTTATTTGGTGGTACTTTGATAATTTGTATTTGGAGGTAGATATACACGTGACGCAGCGACAAGTATCCAACGTTTTCTTTGTCTTTGTCTACGGCAGTGGGTTTTGTCTATCCGCGCGCGACATACGTATATACTGCTCTCACATTAAAATAACGTGGCGATTGTAATTTAGAGCAAATAAACAGTATTTCGTTTTTCCTGCTGCGACCATTTATTGTGGAACACCTGCAGCAGCAACACAAGTAATAAGAGCTTTACTTTCATTCATCTTTATTTTCCAACTGTTACTTTGAAAGATCGGATTAAAAATGATGTCATAAGGGAGAGGTGTGGACTGAAAGATGTAGTAACAAAAATTGAAAAAGGAATGTTGAGATGGTTCGGACATGTAGAAAGGATGGCTGGAAGGAGATTTACTTAAAGCGAATGTGAGTGGAAGAGTGGATCAGTGTCGTCCTCGACGAATGTATCGCGATCAGATTGCAGACGTTCTGAAAAAAAGAAGAGGTCAGAAGTACCCGTAACCGGCGGGCATGCATACAGGGAGTGAGTGAAGATGAAGCAAAAGAGGTATGTCAGGATCGTAGCAAGTAGGGAATGCAAATCCGTTCTGTTTTAAAATCCGGATTTTTGGTCCAATCCGGATTAACCGGATTTTACGGATTTGATGATGATAACTAAGTATTTTGTGAATATTTCAAGTGCCTTCCTGTTGCCGTTATTGATATCGAGCAAAAAAGGGAAAATCACATTTGTTGTATGGGAGTCCCCCTTGAATATTTATTTTATTTTGTTTTTAGTATTTGTTGTTATAGCGGCAACGTACATAATTTGTGAAAATTATAACTGTCTAGATATCACGATTCATGACATACTGATAAGTGTACATCAAATGTATATGTATAATAATAAAATACCCTGTACACCCGATCTTTTTCATCATAGTTTATTTTACTAACATAGTGATTGATAAGTTAGTGACTAAAAATATTGTACCTACTTCTAACTTACGAATCAGATACTCTCTCCAATGAACGTTTAGTATAATGTATGCAATCTTATCGCATTGTGTGTAAATGAATAATTATACTTTATTTTAAAGAAATAAATGTTTTAAGTAATACAATTAAAGAATAATAAATAAATAGACTACAAAAATTACAGTTACGACTACAAAAATAGGTATAAATATAGGTATTTACTTACGTACGAAGTCAACGGTCTAAACCAATAGCGCGCGAGTCGCGTATTGTGATTTAACGTAACTGTGATTATTTTATGACAGAATTATTTTATTATAGTTATGATTTACAAAATCCCGATTATGTTCCTGCTTCTTTTAACTAATATAAATTATTTGTTTCTGCCCAAAGATCACACGGTGACACGAATATCTGCGCTGTAATGTAGCACCCGAATTACAATTTCTTATTATTCAGAAAATCCGGATTCGATTTTAGAATCCGGATTTGGAAGTCAGCGAAATTGCATTCCCTAGTAGCAAGTGGAGGTCCATAGTTTCTGCCTACCCCTGTGGGAAACAGGCGTGATAATATGTATGTATGTATGCTGGGCAAAGTTTTTTCCCATATTCTTCCACCCATTCCAATTTAGTGCGAACTGCTGCCAATTCTTCGTAAAACGTCCGATGTCATCACTTCAACGTTTCCTAGGCCTACTCGGCTTCCTACGACAATTCATACTGTGATCAATTTGGTCCACCTATCTTGGTGCATCCGGTAAACGTGGCCTGCCCAATACCACTTTAACTTAGCGGCTTTGTGCCCACTTCGACAACTCCCGTTTTTGAGCCCTGTGTTGACACAATTTTTACAATATTTTATCTAATTTTTGGTCCTGTGAGTGGCTAATATTGGTGACAAATGGGGAATCATTTCAGAATGGGAATATTATGTCCTATTTGTCACTCGGTTCATAACGAGACTTATGACTATAGGTCTTAAGCTAAGCTCCTACCTACCCCACCCATTAATTGATTAATTTAATACACTAGTTTAGTTCCAAAGTAAAAAAAACAAATGGCGAACAAAACATACATGGAAAAGAACGGTCTGTTTTTTGGTTAAAACTAACGTGAGACTCAGACATTATTATTAAAACACGGGTTACTCACGTAGAGAGTCAGCTACTGGCCGACATGTTTCGACCTCATCCGGAGGTCTTCATCAGGGCCACTAAACGTTCCCGGTGTTTACGAAGTCCCTTGTGACTGTGGAAAGAGCTACGTGGGGGAGACGGGTCGAAATGTGTCTGTCAGGCTACAGGAGCACATACGGAGCCTGAAAAAACTGGACAGTAACGGGTCAGCCATCGCCGAACATGCAATAAATATGGACGTCACTCACTATATACGCTTTGACAAAGCTAAAGTCTTAGCCAGAGAGAAAGGTTTTGTCCCTCGAAAAATACGAGAAGCAATAGAAATTAGTCGACGTCCCAATTTTAATCGAGATGCAGGTTGGAGCTTTCCCCCTACCTGGAAACCGGTTCTTCAAGAGACGCATAATAGATGCTATGTACAGCCGACAGTCTCTGACACAGTGAGCTTTTTTCACACACGGGCATCATCACCAGCAGCCGACGATGAAAAAGATGATATGGAGGCTCCCAGTACATGCGCGGGAGTCGTCGACGCAGAAAACCAGCAATCCCCACCACTGTCGCTACGAGCGAAGCGAGCGATCGCTCGCTCGCGCCGCCCGCGCGACCCACCATTAACATCAGTGTGTCGGGCGGCGGCTTTGTGCACGAGCGCGTCACATTCGCCCTGATGAAGACCTCCGGATGAGGTCAAAACATGTCGGCCAGTAGCTGACTCTCTACGTGAGTAACCCGTGTTTTATTAATAACGGTCTGTTTCTTCATTTTTGTCAAAAGTTTGTTACTTGCACAAAACATTCATGGAAAAGAAAGGTCTGTTTGTTCATATTTTGTCAAAAGTTTGTAACTTGCACCAAACACACGTGAAGAAGAAAAGTGAGGAAAGCCGCGTGCACCGCGGAGACGAAATGAGCATACAACGCGCCAGCCATTGAGGTGCCAGACAAGGTACAGTGTGCGACGAAAGTGGATTATCAATAATATTATTAATACATACGTGAGATATCAGCGTCGCAGCTCCGACCGCGACAATATATTGAGCGGAGACAATTTTGTTAGACTTTAAGTTGTCTATTGTTAATTTCGCTACTTTTTTACTTTTTTTCAGATACTTTTTTCTGAATGTCAAAACAAACATTTTATAGACTAATGACGTCATGGTTTCTTTAAGGGCCTGACACGCTTCGATAGAGCGAGATAGTCTTATTGGGATTTCTAAAAGAAGAAAACGAAAAGAGTGCCGTGTTTTGTCTCTATCACCGACCGAACATTTTTTCATGGTCGGGTTATAGGCACACTTAAAATTGCATATAATTAAAGTGTGCCTATAACCCGACCATTAAAAAATATACGTAGTATCATTAATATCTCTTTCTCTCTCTCTCTCGTATATTCTAAATCTTTATAGTTTCTTGGAGTCAAATAGCGCTTATCAGTTTTTCTGCAATAATACATTTAAAATCATGTTCTTCTTGTTCTTCTTTTCTTAGATTATGGCTCCATCGTTTTTAAAACGATGATTTTGCCAATGTCATGGTTTAAGATGACACTATAATGTATATTGAAGTAAAAACTGAATTTATTGACAACTGAACAGGATAGGACTAAATTATTTTATGAAAGTTCCTGACTTGGATTGAATCAAATATGTATATTTTTATATATTATGTATGTATAACTGATATTGTAAGTATATATGTATATATATTATGTATGTGTATATCTATATGTATTATGAAATTATGATTAGTATTAAGTGTTTTAGCGTGTAAGTATTGTACAATGTTCCACCCCTCTTTTGTAGTTATCTCCTCTGGTTGTAGGGTTGACTGGAAGAGATCCCTGACAGGGATAAGTCCGCCTTTGTACTATTGTGTTGTTTTTTTACTGTATTTTAATTGTGTCTTTTTATGTACAATAAAGAATTTATCTATCTATCTATCTATGAACGGTACCGATGAGCATGGAGCAACCTAAAACAGACAAACATGTAGTACAATCATGTTGAAAATGGATATATGATCATGACAAGTGACATTTTTTTTTCTTGATTATAAAAAAATATTTATTTTTGACTCTTGAAGGTCCCATTATGTTGTTTATACAAAAATATACTTACAATTTTCCTTTTTTTTTCTTATTTACTAGGTAAGTGAGTAAAACCGTGTAAGATACCTAGTTATTAGATGATCGACATAATTTTTCTTTTGGTGTACAATAAAAAGTTATCTATCTATCTATTTATCTATCTATCAGGATTTCAGATACTTAAACTTCTTATAAATTTTCGTATTGGATAATTCTTAAAATATACAGGGAAATCAACACGAAACGTATCATATTCATTTATTTGCTAAAACAACGTTCGGTAATATCGATATCCGATTGAATCGTCAGCAAATAAAAAACGGCACGTTTTGCGTTAATCCCGTGAACTGCCGTGTATAACGTTTAATAATAATTTAGCTGGTGTTAGTACAGATATGGTTTATGGGTGTAGAAGACTACCAGAGTAAAAAAAAAACTATGAACGGAGTTAACATACAGACAGAGTTGTCCCCAAATCGGGAGAAACCGGGGAAGATGATGAGATTTGTACAACTTTTATATGATGTTTTCTCTGTATAAATTTTCTGTGTACATAAATTGGTAAATAAATAAATAAATAATAAGTGTAAAGCTCGGTGGTCCGGCGGGAGTACGCATTATTGGCGCATTTGCAAGTTAACTCTCACCACCGGAAGAAAAGCGGTGGGCGGCCCTTCTTTACTGTCAAAGCATAGTCACCTTTATTTTTATCTATAAAATGCAAAGAATGGCTTGAAAAAACTCGGTCGCTTGGCGCCGCTGGCAGTCGCGAGAAGTCGCGAGGCTTTTGTTTCATTCAAGCTAAACTGTGCATTGCACAAAAAGAAATAAAGGTAAATATGATTCGACAATGAAAGTGCGCTTCCCGACGCTTCTCTTCCGGTGTGAGTTAAGAGTGACATATAGTGCTTGGGAAGGCACGTAAAGCCGTTTGGTCCCGGTGGTCACCATTGTATAGCAACTGGTTTTTATAAAAGTCATTAGTCGGTCATTTTTACTAATAGGCCGTCGCCATGACAAAAGTACGTAACTATGCCATTTTTACAAGGAGCCAAACCAAACATTCATAAAAGCATGTTCAATGCGACACAAATAAGTTGAACGAAAATGGCGGACTTCAAAGCATTTTTTTACAAATTCCCGGCACGTAGGTTGAACCAAAATGGTGTTTATCGGGGCAGTTATGAATAATGCGCCGACGACCGTCATTTTGGTTCGATTTACGAGTTGGGAATTTGTACAAAAATGATTTGAAGTCCGCCATTTTCTTCAACTTATTAAATTTGTGTCGTATTATACATTATACAAGTCATATCATGTAACTATTTATTTATGTATAAAATATCTCGTGTAAATAAAACAATACTATAAAATCTTTCATTGGTGACATTCAAGTGACTCTTTGCTCTCTCATCAACAATTCAATGCGTGGAGAGTATATCGTTTAATTTTATGAAAGATTCTCTGGAAAAGTTACCACGAATTATTTATTAGATACGAGCATATGGCTTTTGATGGTATGATGTATCTGCTGTTTTTTTTTCAGTGCTAGGTTCTTCATAAAAATAATTTTAACTGGTAGACGCCATACAGATTTCTTTCATGAAAAATATTATAGGAAAAATATGTGTTTTCTAACCAGTTTACCATAAATATTTAAAAGTAAAGAACTAACAGGGAAAACAGAAAAAAACATTGGTTGAAAAACGAATGAGATATAAGGGTTTTACGAAAATATGTCTATCTCACTCGCAAAAACGCTATTATCATGGCAAATGTATATATGATATGGACTTTGACGTCACCAGTCAATATCGATCTTCTCTTTCTAATTGAAACTTTAAACTATCACATGTTCGTCGCTGATTAAGATATTTTATAAATTCTTTCATATTTGTTTATTTTGGGTCATAAAGATGTCATCAAGCAAATAAAAAAATATGTGCTTATTCCCTATTGACTGTAAAAAGCCCGCGAAGTAGGTATCGAATATATTATGTCAAGTCACCAGTTCAGAGATTGTCAACTGTCAAAGAGACAAGGCATATTGTATACGCAATCTATTAGTTACAAATCTATATCTAAAGTATAATTAATATACGAGCATGCTGTCAAAAAATAAAATTAATGATGTTTTGTTTATACTTTCTTTAACTACTCAAATATTAATACGGTACGTATAATAGATACGTACGGTATAATACGTCTTCTGTTTCTAACTTCTTATAATACGTCTTCTGTTTCTAACTTCTTATAATACGTCTTCTGTTTCTAACTTCTTATAATACGTCTTCTGTTTCTAACTTCTTATAATACGTCTTCTGTTTCTAACTTCTTATAATACGTCTTCTGCTTCTACTATCCCAGTCTAGAATATATATTTATTGATGTATATACTATAAAACTTTTATTGACACACACGATTTATCCTGTTACCTTTTATTTATAAAATATTCTGTTACCTCTCATATAAATAAAAATATATACCTCTCATATAAATAAAAAAACTTTTATTGGCGACATTCAAGCGGCCTTTTGCTCTCTCATCAACAATTCAACGTGAAGTACATATCGTTTGATTTTATGAAAGATTCTACGAAAAAGTTACCGCGACAGCCGAATAACTTACTCGCGTCTGAATTATTTATTGGGAGTGAATGACTTTTGATCATATGTTGTGCTTAAGAGCGGCCTTCCCGACTTACTTTTCATACAAACGCTCGTACGTGATTATGGCGTTGTATCTGATCTTTCTTGAAAACTTTTGAACTCACAGGTATTTTGGGCGCTATTTCTAGGTTTCTATCGAAATAAAAATTTGAAATTTAGAAAAACAAAGTTTGTATAGCCTACAAAAATCTGCTTTTTTGCACAAATTTTAGCCGAACTTCGACCGTTCATAAAGTACTCATAAATTGTAAAAGTAAAGAAATTTTTCGATACAAACCTCGCAAATGTAATGAAAATGTAGAATATAAAACATTTATTTCACACACTTGTAAGGCTTATTAATAAACACGTATCACCTTAAACAAGTTTTATGAAATTTCATCACCCTAATAGTTAATATTCGTTCAATGGATAGTTAATAATAATACTAATTTCATTTAATAGAATGCAAACCATGTCCTTAGGCTCTATCCTTCTCTTTTTGGTTTGCCTCTTTTTCTAGCATTGCCCTGGATGAAACACCAAGCTTTTCAAACTATGCTCACGTTGAAAACAGAGCGGTCGGAAAGGGCCGCCTTAATGCTTTTACTCATTACTTTTTTGAATTTGAAATGATAACAAAAACTTACCTATTTTAATAGTCATAACCCCATTTAATAGACACAAAACGATGCAACTCCATCGAGTTTGGGCTGATTACAGAGACCCCTTATCCTAGACAATCCGTACATACGTAGTCTAGTTTTTATTTTGAATCGGCATGTCAGATATCGGCGAAATTATGTGATTACAAAAATTGCATACATTTAGGCATATAACTAGTTTTCACAGTCAAAATATGAACTTAAAAAAAATATATAGTTAATCGTATCATATTTGACCATCAGTATGGAAAACTTCTACACTCTCATATTTTCTTTCAAGTTCATATTTGACTATCGAAAACTAGTTTTATGCCTATATGAGCCAGGAACGATTAGGGGCGGTTTATTAGATTGATAATTTTGACGAAGCATGTTGCGGATATTTATTTGTAACTAGGTAAGTAGAACTTTTGACGAAGCATGTTGCGGATACTTATTTGTAAATTTTTTGACGAAGCTTGTAGCTGATGAATCTTTGTAATATTGAAAATAAGTTTTATGCCTAGACATTGCAATTTCTTTAAAATTACAGAATAGAGATTTACGCAGTAAATCTCACATGTCATTTCAAAATAGAAGCTAGACGACGTTTGTACGGAAAAGTCTAGGGTAAAGGGATTCTTACCTTACAATAAAAGCTCGGGCGAAAAAATGTTTTTTTTTTATCATGTTTATTTTGCTGACGTTACGTCCCAAGTTCGCCGACCCCGTCAATGTCAATCGGGCTGGAGTAGCTGCGTAACACCCTGTGTATGACACTATGCATACCAAATGAGAGCACTGTCTGCGTTACTATGGCTTAAGAATCCCCTTACCCTAGACTTTTCCATACAAACGTAAGGCTTTTATTTCAAAATGACATGTGAAATTTCGGCAGTATTTTGTTATTTTAAAGAAATTGCTTATGTCTACGCTTATAATTAGTTTTCGACGGTCAAGTATGAACTTAAAAGAAAATATGAGAGTGTAGAAGTTATCCATACTAATGGTCAAATATGATATGATACACTATTTTCTCTTTTAAGTTTATATTTTGACTGTGAAAACTAGTTATATGCCTGAATATATGCAATGTCTTTGAAATTACATAATCTTAAATTTTGCCAATATCTAATATGCCGTTTCAAACGTAGTCTAACGTTTGTATGGGATAATCTGATTCCGTGTAGGGTGAAGGGAACTCTTAACACACACACTGTCATTTCTTTATACGTAAGACAGATAGAGCATTGTGGGGTTTGCGGCGCTAAACAAATAGAGCCCATGACTGTAAGCCCCGCAAAGGCCACTTTTAGATTGATGGTAGGCGAGAAGGTGGAAAAACATACTAACATACGTAAGAAATCAAACTACAGGCTATACTAGATCGTCACACTAATATTATAAAGGCGAAAGTTTGTGTATATATGTGTATGTTTGTTACTCCTTCACGCGCAAACGGCACCACCAATTTCGATAAAATTTGTTATGTAGGAAGCTGACACCCTGGATTAACACAAAGGCTACTTTAGGCGCGGGTAATACAGCGGAGCGCAGGTAGAACAAAAAAAAAAATTGACATTTCCATACAAAATGCTCGGGCAGCTGCACAATTTTTTATGGATATACCGATTTTATTTTTTTATTTAACTGTTATTTTAATTTCATTATACTATAGTGATCTAGTAAAGCCCGTGGTTCGATTTATTACGGGAATGTCCCTTTCACTTCACGTTGTAAACAACGTGAAGACCCTAATACGTCTTGCGGCTCTAAGCAGACAGAGTCTGAGGCCACAAGACTCAAAGACCACATTTAGCGTGATGGCTGGCTATAAAGTGGAATAAGGAATCAAAATAGTGATGGGTTGCAAGCCACAGTGCTGATTTTGTTCTCGGAGGTTTTGGATTCTTTTTCCATCCCCGATAAGTTAAAAATGGCATTTTTCAAATTGTATAGGTCTTTATTTGTATGGGAAGGTATATCTTTATTATAAAATATATTATCGTAAGGTATTATACAACACAATTTTAAACTTACTTTGGGGCTAGCTCAATCAATGTTCTATAACCTTATTTATTTATATAATCCCAGACAAGGTACCACAGAATCTAATAATAAATAAATATATACGGAAAAATCACACAGATAGAGCTAGCCCCAAAGTAAGTTCGAGCTTGTGTTATGGGATGCTCACTCAACGATACTATATTTTATAACAAATACGTTTATAGATAAACATCCAAGATCCAGGTCAATCTGAAAAAGATCACTTTCCATCTTGACCTGACCGGAGATCGAATCTGGGACCCCTGGTGTGACTGCGTAGCACGGTGACCACTAGGCAACAGAGGTCAACAAATCTGTGAAAATACTAGTTTATCCAATACATCATTGTAATTAATTCAAGTATCGACTTCAATCCAATTGAGACTCCCCAACCCTCCACTCGACATGGTGACTGAGCCGCAGTGTAGTTTGTAAATTCAATATACATATTGATGTCTAATTCTCCAAACTCCAAGGAATTGTGTGCTGGCGTAGCTAAGGATTTATTAGACTTAGGGTGAGACAGTCTAATTTGGTAAAGTATCCATAAGAGATATTTTTTTAAATGATATGTGTCGAAACGAGAAGTAGAAGTGTACAAGACTTTTTGTGACTGGAGTGACTAAAAAGTAGGAGTAATTCAAAAGTTTCATGACTTTCAGATGTTTGATTTCTACGACATCAATAGGAAGAAATATATTGGTTTGATTCTAGGCCGAAAAAAACAGGGTTTGATACTTTTCTTTTTTTTTATTTATTTAATAAAAAACCAACAGTTTTTTACAAACAGTATGTTAGGTTATAGATTCATGACAGTCTCTTTGCCAATAACAGTTTTTTTTTTTTAAATAAGACTTCTTATATTTAAGAGACTCTTGTCGGTGGAATGATATCCGTGTCTCTCTTTCTTCCGCCAAGTTCTTAACTTGTATGTTTTTACGTTTCAGTTTTCATTTATTTGATTGAAAAAAAATTCTAGGTTTTCCTATACATTTTCCTTCTTCTATTTTCTAGACTAATATAACATAAGCACAAGTGTGGGTGTCAGTGTAGTTGTAAACAAGTGAGTTGTTTATATTTGAGTGATTGCCTAGATCTGCTGTGTCATATTGTAAGATTTAAGTTTTAAAGGAGGTTTTGGAATTGACAAAAATATCAATGTCTGAGAAAAGATCATTGTAAGTTGCACTCTTTCTATTAATAGGTGAGTTTAGCGTAATTTTGTCGGCCAATTCGTACATGAAATAGCTTAGAGCTAGTGTGCCTGGTACGCTTATTAGATATATTCAGACAAACTTCTGAGACAGGATTAACTTATACATACTCGTTCTTAATTACCCAATTGTTTTGTTGTTTTAATTGCTCAATACTCTTCTTGATTATATAAATAAATTAACAAAATTTAATTGAGTGTTAGGTATTCAATTTGTATTTTTTATGTGACCGTTGGACCAAAATATAGAGAACCAATACCATAAACTCTAAGAATTGAACCAGATATTGAATAGATTGCAAATTAGCGTGGTAACTAATGTGACACGGAGGACACATAAAAAAATATCTTGGGTGGCATTGCCCACCCCTGCTCCCATCCTAACTACGCCCGTGATTGTTTAGTTAGTGGATTCAGAGATACTCAGTAACTATAATGCTGTTCTATGCTTCGTACACTCATGTGATAGTACAAGTACTATCAGAGTTTTGTAGTGCAATTAGAGAACAAGGTATTCAGATACCAAGCTTTAACTCTCGAGACGTAAGCTCAGCTTTGAATTTGTGTAAGTGCACACAGATAGTGTTGATGAGACATCGGCCTGAGGCACGGCACAGCCCGCACCGGTTTATACTGGTTTTCGAAACTCTGCTTGAGACGCCGCATGACCCTCGTACGCTTAGCTCGCGCGTTATTTCCCTGCCGCGCACTTTCTGCCTTCACCTTCACCTTTGGTACCGTTAGTAGCTTGAGGTTCCAGTGTCGTATATAAAAAGGCATAGATATAGGAGATATATATCAAGATTCCGCATTGAAGTCTCAAAAGAATTACTTGTTTTGACACGTAGTGGCGTATTTTTTGTAGGTACGAAATACGCCAGGATCTGTATGACTCTACTATATAGAAAAGCCACCTAAAATAATGTCAATGTCATAACATAAAGTTATTTAAATTTTGTCTTATTAAGCAGCAAACAGGTTACTTTTGTTTGACGTTTAGCAAAGTCTCAGTCAGTCTTGCAACAGAAAATTCCCAAAGAAACAGACACAAGATGGGTTTTATGTCAGATTATCTCTTTAACTCTTCAAGCACCGATTGGCCCGATCGGGTCAAAAGAACAATTGAATTCAATTGTGTCTGCGATTTTTGTGCTTGAAGGATTAAGAAGGACTTTTTTTCTCCTTGTAAGAAGGCTATCAAGTTTTTTTTTTTATATAATTATTTGTTGACCCTGGATACTACTTTATTTTAGATAAAGTTAAAAAAAAAACAGTCCCTTTTACATTCAAAGTTTGAAAGATAAAATGCGTTATTCAGCAGGTTGCTCGCTGCCTGTCACACGGAGGTTCTAATGGAAAAAGTTCGGCGGCCGTTTGTGAGCGGAATCAATGAGGCCCTATTATGCGAGGCCTCGATATGTGTGAGCGGGCCTTTGTTGGAAACTTAGTTAAATAACGTCTACGTTTAGATAATACTTAATTGTTGACTCAAGCAGTATCACGCATTATATATATAATTGTTTTTTTTTTTGGAGGCTGGCAATCAACGAACTGTCATTGCGAGTTTTTGGCGGGAAGTCGAGGCGATCAGTTGAAGTTGCTTTAAATTGTTAATGCTAAAAAACCTACAATGTGACACAAATAAGTTGAACAAAAATGGCAGAGTTCAAAGCATTTTTGTACATATTTCCAGCACGTAGGTTGAACCAAAATAGTGGTTATCGGCGCAGGTACAAATAATGCGCCAACGACTGCCATTTTGGTTCAATTTACGTGTCGGGAATTTGTACAAAAATGCTTTGAAGTCCGCCATTTTTGTTCAACTTGAGTCGTATTGTACTTTTTTCTTTTTTTATTAGTACAATAATATGATGCTTAGAATAGGAGTAAAAAAGTCACTGATATAGCCCAGCGGATTAGTTCGTTGAAGTGGCAGTGGGTGGGACTCATAGCACGATGAACCGATGGCCGATGGGACAATGACACCCACCCACAAGGTGGTCAGACGACCTGATCAAGGAAAAGTGCTGGATGCAGGCCGCTCTAGATCGGTCATTTTGGAAATCCTTAGGAGAGTCTTTTGTCCAGCAGTGGACGTTATGCGGCTCAAATGATGATGATGATGCTTGTGGCTCTAAGCAGACAGAGCCCAAGGTCACAAGACTCAGAGGCTACTTTTAGCGTGATGGTAGGAGAAGGTGAAAAATAAAATCAAATTATACACCATAGTGATGGGTTGCTAGCCGTGTTGCTTATTAACATGATTTTCATTTTCGCCCATTCCCTCAATCGACTTCTACGATCCACACGGGAAGAGAAGCAGCTGGTGCATTCTAAGTTTTTTCTTTCCCCAGACCAGCATGGATGAATAACATAATATTAAGTTTATAAACTAACATATAATGTTTACAAAATACTTATTTATATAAAAGTGAAAATCACTCACTCACTCACTCATCTCGAAAAAAACTTAGCCAATGAAGATGAATTTTGGCAGGAAGGTAGATTGTGGCTAGGAGACGTCCGCTAAGAAAGTATTTTTGGAAATTCCATTCCTGAGGGGGTGAAATAGGGGTTGCCAGTTTGTATGAAACTTCGTAATTTTAAAGTGAGACACATGACATTTGTGAATTAGTGCTTAGTAAAAAATTATAATAAATAAATTAGATTTAAAAAAATGGAATCTCCTGGGGTGCATTAGGGAATTCCATTCATGCAATCAAATTTATGTTATTATGAAACTTCGTCATTTTTTTTTTGAGTGAGTGACCAAAAAATTGAGACAAATAGATCCGTCGCTCTCTTTCGCTCTAGCAAATGACGGTAATGGGAACTGGAACGGCAACAAGCAGAACAAAGTTCGTCGGGTTCGCTAAGCCTTTAAACCCCTACACTATTATAAAAATTGTTATATTGAATAAGTATGCAAACATTTTACATTTTTAACATAGTAATTCATATGTTATTATAATAACAAAATAACAGTTAAAAATTCTATAAGAAACATTTTCGACTTTTACGCGGGTTAAAGCTAGTTTATATTATAAATGCAAAAGTTTGTATGGATGTTTAGATGAATGGATGTTTGCGCCGCTTTTACGCCAAAACGGCTGGAACGAAGGAATTTAGCATATAGACAGCTTATTTCCGGGTTTAACACATGAGTCGTTACATTCTCAGAAAATATTAGGTTCCCGTGGAATTGTAAAGAAATACCACGCGAGCAACGTCACGGGCATAGTAAGCAGGGCCGGATTAAGCCCATCAGGGCCCCTAGGTAATGTAATTCTTGGGGCGCTTCTTTAACATTTTCTTACTTTTTAAAATAAATAACATCTCTCTATTCCAAAAGTCGAGAAGATCAGATAGACTCCAAATCTGGTATCCTGTTATTATTAATATTTTACTAACTACATACCTAGTAGTACTACACATCAGTACTAGTACTAGTACTAGCTACATCATCACCTTAACATATAACTTCATGGCATCACCATACTTGACTCATTGCTTTCTGCTTTAATTGTTTTTTTTTTACAGTCTGTTTCTTTTTTATTATTTGTTTTAGTACGTACGAAGTATTTCATCAACTGACAACACGCGCCTAAAAAGGAAAATTATTATTATTATTGAGGAAGAATACAAATTAAAAAAAGGTTTGATCAAACGTTTTTTTATTATTAAGGGTTCAGTTACCTAATCCGCCTTATGGATAAGCCGGCCTTGCCAGCTAGTAATAAAATAAATAATATAAGCACATAAAACTTATAAATACGAATTCGGAGGGCAAGTGAAATTAGTCTGCATTGCATTCGTTAAAAGTTGTGTACAGAAAGTTTAAAGTGCGCAATTTCGTCGTGTCAAAGTTGTGTGGTCGATGTCAGTTTTCTAGTGGAATTTAAATAATTGGGGTTGCTAACTTATGTAGTTTGTTTTTACAAGCTTTAACTCAGTTTCACTTGTCTAATTGTCTGCCTGTCTGTCTGTAATCAAAGCAAGTAAAATTTGACCAACTTCCCGGTTTCCTATTGAGCTGAAATTTTGTAAGCAGACGTATATCGTGACAAGTCAATATTATGATGACTTGGAACTAACATGAGCTGACCTGATGATAGAGCTAGAAGGTCATGGTAATACCGTAATAAAACAACAAAACCCTACCGAGTTTGACATAGACAGACAGACAGACAAACAACGGGACAGGTAAAACAAAATAAAAGCTGGTAAAATTGTAATGCATTGCAGTGCCAGCCACTACACATAATAACTTGATTTAGATCATTGCCCATTCTTTCCGGTTTTACAATCTGCGTTTGTGCCACGTTACCGGCAATACTCTGTTTTGCTAGTAGCATGAATGGTCCGGAGAAGTACCACACTCTCACAGACGACCCACAAAATCGACGTCTGAGTAGTAGTGTCACCGCTTCTATGCTTCGTTTGGTGAGGTGAGAGAGCCGGAGCACCCCCCCTCCCTCTCTTCCCTTCCCCCTCATCTTCCCTTCCTGAAAGGCCGGCAACGCTTCTGTTACACCCCTGATGTTGCAGTTGTCCATGGGCAGCGGTATTCACTTACCATCAGGTGACCCGCTTGTTCGTTTGCCGCCCTATGACATAAAAAAAACGACGGGTTGCACTTCGGGAGTGCCGGCAGAAGTGAAAACTTTAATATTAACGTTGTTCATTTCCATGGATGCGCGTGGCAGGCTGTAACATAAACACACACGAACATTCGCGCAAGCGCCCTGCGCCGCCTAAACCAAACAGCAGGCGCAGACATACATTTTCGCCGCGCCGTATAGAGGGGGATACTTCCGTCTTCTCCATCCGTCTTACGAATTCTCGATCAGGTCAAGTGTCCTGACGCCTTGGCGCCCTGATGCGAGTTTGACATTTTTTTCCCGTACAACGCCGCTAAAGAAGTTTTCATTTCAAAAAGAGAAACTAGTTGTACATTTTACTTTTTCTTTTGTCTTCCATAAGTTTAAGTTTAATAGTTTATTAAATAAAGTTAAATATACTCGGAAAATAATTCAAGAGTCGAAATTCAACAGTGGCTTGAACATTGGTACCTTATGCAGCCTTTGTTAGCAGCTGCCAAAGAGTGAATTTGAAATTCAATCGCTCGGTATAAATTGTCGCGGATTTCGAATCGAACAAGGCTTTAACAATGGTGTATGCAGTAACTGTTATGAATTCATGTAGGCTTTCAATAGAACTATAGAGTTACTGGTACGAGTAATGTTTAATTTTATCAAACTTTATTCCAAAGTACAAATATACTTTTCACAAATAGTGGAGTTAATGTTAAGAGCATTGTCTCCCAGTCAACCATAAGGATAAACAGAGAAAATTAAAGTATTAAAAAATATGTTAAAGTATTAAAAAATATGTTTTGATAAAATTTATTTTCGTATGTGTTAAAGGGATACAGATGTTATGATTATAAAACAACTAGGTTCACTATTATGTTGGTAATTATTTATTAATAGAAAAAAAGTTCTACCGATTTCCATCACATCACATCGTCGACCTCTGGTGACCTAGTGGTTATCATGCCAGGATGTCACACCGGAGGTCCCGGGTTCGATTTCCGTTCAGGTCAAAATGGAAAATGATGTTTATCAGATTGACCTGGGTCTTCTATAGAATCGATGAGTTAGTATCCCATAATACAAGTCTTGAACTTACTTTGGGGTTACATTTAATCTTTGTGATTTATCCTTTTATATTTATTTATATAAAAATTGTGAGAAATACAAAAAGTCACACGTCTCACAAATGAAGCGCAAGCAACCATAATTAATTTTGAGCCGGGAAAAATTCGAGGAGGGATACCTGTTTTTTTTTTTATTATTTTGTTTTTTTTTCAGGAATTAATTTGTTTTATTTAACTTGTTTTTTTTTTAATGATTAAGCCAGAGGGCAAAAAAAGGACCTATAGGACGCTACTAGGACAAATTATTGTTGTAGCTCATTTATATTTTTCTATGCAAAATTCAAAGTCAGAATTAACGAGATTTAATTAAAAATATTAGATTACAAGATACATACACAAACACAAAGAAATCGGAATAGGAACAACCAAAGAAAACCGTGTAAATACCTATTTTAAGCGACATATTTTTCCCAATAAAAATCCAGATGCAAAAACAAAGCCAAGTTTCATGAATTTTAATACGTCAATAGTTTTCATGTAATCTCGTTGCTTCCCAATTCAAACGAGTGCCATCCATTTTTATTAAATCCAACATCGATTTTTTATTATTGCTCAGTGAACGATAACACTGGCACAATAGAATATTTAAAACCTCTTTTTGTCAAAAAATAAAAATAAACCTCGAACAAGTGATGCATATAGAGTGGATAACTGTGTTTCTATCACATTATTTTCTTTCCAAATTCAAATTTATTCATGTATGCGTTCCGTTTCGTGTAATGGAACGTAGGAATTGCAGTGTTGATACTGGGGTGCATTAGGGGTAGTATGGCACAATTTGTTTGGTTAAAAGCCATAGTGCATCTTAAAAAAATGTCGTTTATAAGTTGGGCTGCTTTTTTACGTGTACTGTTTTGGTCCTGGAACGGTTGGTGTTACGTATACGGTCTGTTAGTTTGATCTCTAGCATTCTCACGCTGAAAGTGGCCTTTAGGCTAACGTAAAGCTTTTCTACGCACAATTGCGAAAAACGGCCACTTTTGGCGTATGTGCGTAGAAAAGCTTCAAGTTCCCACTTTAAAATGTAAACTGTAGTTCATAAAATAGTTTGAAGGGTTATCCAGGGTCTGATCAAGACCAAATTTTAAATGATATCTCCGTTTCTTTTCAAATGATTTATTTCAAATGGGGGCTGGACAATGCACTGAACTCCGAAAAATTCAGGTAGCCCCTTAAACGGTTTCTGTATTTAAAAACGATAATTATTTATTTATTAGAGGCATTTTAATTGTAATTTATATTTTTTAAGGATAACACTGTCGCAACAGAATATTGAAAACCTCTTTTTGACAAGAAATTAAAAATAAATAAACTTCGAACAAATCATGCATGTAGAGCGGATAGGATTAGCTGAGTTCCTATCACATTATTTTCTTAGCAAATTCAAAATTCATGTATGTACTATTAAATTTCTTTCTAGAAAGACTGTATTAAAAAGATGTATTTATTTATGTATATATGTAATACATGTAATTTTTTGTTTATGGTAGTTTGTATATTGTTATGTAATATTACTTTTTTCTTCCTTGCTTTATAAACACGCCTGTATGCCTCTCTTACATAAAAATCTCTTCTCACAGGCCTAGCTGGAAGAGATTTCTTTTGAGATAAAAAGTACCTTTATGCT
Organism: Acrobasis suavella; assembly: GCA_943193695.1. NCBI lineage: Eukaryota > Metazoa > Arthropoda > Insecta > Lepidoptera > Pyralidae > Acrobasis > Acrobasis suavella. Next base: position 2,172,331 of record OW971939.1, read on the forward strand.
AGCGTTGGATAACTGTCGATAGTTTGACTATCGATAGTTGACCTTGAAAAACAGTCACAATATCGATAGGACTATTGAATAGCCGATACTATGAAGTTCTGAAGAAAAAAATGATGAATGGGCAATGTGTGAGTCTAACTTAATTTACTTGTAAAACGTGATTTTTTATGAGTATTGTTTTTTGTCGCATAACAATCTGTACTGCAGCACAATACCATCTTTCAAAGATGAGAAAACTTATGAATCACAGATTACAATAAGAAAAATTCCAATTTTCGTATGACACAATATAAGCAAGGTATACAGAAGTTTATTACTCGTTCAAAAGTTGGCTCACGTCAATGTGATTGCTATCTCTTTTACTCTTGTGAGGGCGACCATTAACGTATTGTTTGTCGCATTCTGCTTGATAGTCCTATCGATATTGTGACTGTTTTTTAAGGCCACAGTAGTATCGATAGACTATAGATATTTTATACTATTGCTTGCAACACTATGCAACTTTTATTTTATATATTCTCTGTACACATTTTCCGTGTACATAAATTGGTAAATAAAACGTTTTATATCTATGCTTGCACCCCATCTATCGCCTCCTAATAAACGTCCCAAAGGTATTTCTAAATCTACCTAAATATATATAACTCAAAGGTGACTGACTGACTGACATAGTGATCTATCAACGCACAGCCCAAACCACTGGACGGATCGGGCTGAAATTTGGCATGCAGGTAGATGTTATGACGTAGGCATCCGCTAAGAAAGGATTTTGGTCAATTCTACCCCCACGGGGATAAAATAGGGGATGAAAATTTGTCTGAAACTTTGTCAATTTTAAACCGATCGGACTGAGACTTTGCATGCATAAAGCTACTGACATATGCATTCTCTAATTCTTTTGATAAATTCTGCCTCTACGCAAGCGAAGCCGCGGGAAAAAGCTAGCTCTGGTATAAAGCGCATAGCGATTGTACATTAATTTTATATAATATGGAAGGGATCACCATCATCATCATCAGGTCTTTTTGTCTCCACTGCAGGAGCACGACCCTCTCTGTACTACCAGAGCCATACTTGGCTAGAGCAGCCAGGGGAGTGGAAAAGATATACCGAGTGGTATAACGAGGTTTGGCATCGCCAAGCTTGACGAACTGAAGACGGTACACATACCGGCTTTGGCCTGTAAGCGTCATGATGCACTTTCCAAGGTAGACCTCATTCATAAACTCTTGCAGCGTAACTACTGGCTGGGCGAACTCAGAACAGAACAGAAAAGAATAACATTCAAAAAACCAAAAAGAAAATCGACATTCCCATTAAAATTGCCCTGGCGGCTGCATACTTTATGGAAATACCGAAATTGGTTATGGAGTAATGAATTTTTTTCAAAATTTTGCTAACTTTTGGTAATCATTTTTTTTTACTTTTATTTTAATTTCATTATACTTTAGTAAACTAGTATAGCCCGCGGTTTGATGTATTACGTGTGTGTCCTTTCGACGTTGTAGATTTGATTAAATGAATGGGACCCGAAATGCTCTGTAGTCTGCCCCAGTTATGTATATGTTAAAATTTGCAAAGGTACTAGAAAAAACATCTTTTGTAGATGATGATGACAATTGTTTTTGTCTAAATATTCAAAAGACTCAGTATCACTCAGATTCTTTTGTCCAAATCTTCAGTCTTACTGTTTGCACCCTTCAAACCTTAAAGCAAGCTTTGTCCCAACATGATATCTTAGCAAACAAGCCTCGTATCTTCAGCATACACACGCCATTGTTGGAAACAAAAGGTAATCCACCTCGCAGACTATTGTCCTTAACACTGAAACTTGGAAAGTTACTCGCTTGATTTTTTTCACCGCGAGACTTTATATCAGTTGCCGTGCCCCCAGCGCGAGGGGTATGAAATCTAAAATAAATACCTACAACCGAAAAGGGATGTGGATACTTAAGTTATGTGCAATTCGAGCGGCTTCTTTTTGTCGGAAATATCCGACGCTCGCGGAATGGGCACGACAATGTTTGACGGATAAATCCGACGTTCGCGGTGAAAGGGTTAAAGAGTTTTAGGCATTCAAAACGTGCTTACTAAAGTACTCAGACTAAATAACTAAGTACGTGACAGCACTGCTCAGTTGGTAGAACAAGGGCTTATAGAGACCATGAGGTTTTTATACGATTTACTCGTAGACAAATAGATAGATAAAAGTTTTTTTTTTATATATTTAGGGACAAATTACACTGATTGAGTTAGCCCTAAAGTAAGTTCGAGTCCTGTGTTATGGGATACTAACTCAATGATACTATATTTAATAACAAATACATATATAGACAAATACTGAAGACCCAGGACAATTTACATCCGATCCACTTACTCAATATTCATACAATATACAAATGAGATGTCAATCGATTCGTCATTATTGTATATATATATATTATGTTATATTGTGTAGTGTTATTGTATATATTTTAATATATATATTTTATATATATATCGAACGTTATACAATATGTAACAAAAACCCTGTCCAATCCTTGTAGAAGCAACTGAGACTGTCAATATGATCAACTTTTCCTATGGGACCAATGAATTTTTTCGAGTTTCAACATCGAAAAAAAATACGTTATTTTCATACAAAAATTTCAATGGGTCGATTTTTTCTTCGAGGCTCTAGCATTGGCCCCATAAGAAAAGTTGTTCATATTGACGGTCTGAGTTGCTCCTACAAGGATCGGACAGGGTTTTTGTTACATATTGTATACAAAAATTGCGAGTCAAAAGAAAATCGATTTCGAGCGGAGTAACAAATGAAAAGTCTCAATTTCGACCAGTTTATTTGCTAGGCACATTAAAAGACCCTAAATATCAAGAGCGCCATCTAGTATTTATCCATTAGATTTTATATCCGTGGCGCCATCTGATATTTTCTAGGAAAAACCCAGTCTTTCAGGCTTTAATCCCCAATAACTTTTAAAAGCCTTAACCGATTTTCATCAAACAGGTAAACCACACCGCAAGGGAACTTGCTTTCACGTAAAAAGACTGCATCATAGTCGGTCGAACTGATAACACCCCTCTATTTGCGTCAGAGGTTAAAAATATATACGTTTTTAGCCGTAAATGGCTGCCATGCCTGCAACGATGTTTGGAAAAACTCAGCCATTATGGATGAAAAATAAAAAATTTTTTTTTGCTCATCAAATAGAATTGTGAATATTTTTTCTTTTCTCTGATTAGCAAATAATGACGAAGATACAGCGCAATTAAATTTCGCGTGACTTTACGATCAGCTACGATTTTTGACCAAAAGTGATGTAAATCACCTCCACTCCGAAACTTCAAAGCGCTGTATTTATGTGACTTTTTACTACTTTGCTAAATAAAAAATAGGGATTCCTTAAATTTAGATAATCTAGTGATTTTTATTTAAATAACTAAGTTACCCTAATTTATATATTTACAAATAAAAAGAAAAAGTGAAATGCCAACTATAAATTTAATTAAAAAAAATCGTGACCATGCGGCATAGTGCCAAGGACGCTGGCCGCATTTCCCCGTTGGATCGCTATACTGATGCGTTGGGCGAAAAAGCAGCCAGCCCTCTTGTTTAGTCTTGGAGAGATCTCTTTAAGGAGACCGCTAGCACCATGTTCCAAATTCAACCCCATGGTCCAATTCCACCCCATGGTCCGAAAGTCTCCACGCCAAATGGCACAAAAATATAGACATCATTTGAAGAACTATATTTGCGCCGTTTGGCGATCTCAACGTTTTCAGCAGCCAAACCAGCTCTTGAGACTTATCCCCTGAGATGGGAGGGTGCCAGTGTGTCAACTTATGTAGCGTCCCACACTAACGCCCTGCCGCGTTCCCAAGGGATCCGTGACATTCCATCAGGTCTCTTGCCATCATCACGTATTACTCCCCGAGGTTCGACAGCACAAGGTACGTGAATGGTGAATACTCTATCCTCTATACTCTTCAACCCAAAAACTCCGATGTATCTCAAAAACAAGTTCATTTTTCAGGGTGATACCCATCTCAGAGTTCTTCATTCTTCCAACAATCTTCTTCTCAATGTGCCTCGATCAATCATTGACCAAGTAAGCCGTGATGCTTTGGAACGCCCTTCCCTTTGACATCCTCAAAGCCCCTAGTCGTCAAGCGTTTAAGAGAGCTGTGCGCGCTCATTATCTTCACCAATTGTCATAGAGTATTATAAATATTTATGTAGTCTATGTAGGGTTTATGAATTTATGCAATATTTGTGTATTTTTACATGTATGTTTATGAATATGTAGATAAGTATATAAATGAATAAAATTATCGTTAAATGTATTTTTGGTAAAACTTGAAGATAGTAATTAAATTATAGTTAAATTAGAATGTACCATGTCGTCCAAAATTAGCTTTTATCCGCATCACCTGAAGGTTGACTGGTAGAAAAGGCCCTGGGCCTTAAGTCCGCCTGTTACAATTTTTGTAATAAAGTAAAATAAATAAAAATTGTAACAGGCGGACTTAAGGCCCAGGGCCTTTTCTACCAGTCAACCTTCAGGTGATGCGGATAAAAGCTAATTTTGGACGACATGGTACATTCTAATTTAACTATAATTTAATTACTATCTTCAAGTTTTACCAAAAATACATTTAACGATAATTTTATTCATTTATATACTTATCTACATATTCATAAACATACATGTAAAAATACACAAATATTGCATAAATTCATAAACCCTACATAGACTACATAAATATTTATAATACTCTATGACAATTGGTGAAGATAATGAGCGCGCACAGCTCTCTTAAACGCTTGACGACTAGGGGCTTTGAGGATGTCAAAGGGAAGGGCGTTCCAAAGCATCACGGCTTACTTGGTCAATGATTGATCGAGGCACATTGAGAAGAAGATTGTTGGAAGAATGAAGAACTCTGAGATGGGTATCACCCTGAAAAATGAACTTGTTTTTGAGATACATCGGAGTTTTTGGGTTGAAGAGTATAGAGGATAGAGTATTCACCATTCACGTACCTTGTGCTGTCGAACCTCGGGGAGTAATACGTGATGATGGCAAGAGACCTGATGGAATGTCACGGATCCCTTGGGAACGCGGCAGGGCGTTAGTGTGGGACGCTACATAAGTTGACACACTGGCACCCTCCCATCTCAGGGGATAAGTCTCAAGAGCTGGTTTGGCTGCTGAAAACGTTGAGATCGCCAAACGGCGCAAATATAGTTCTTCAAATGATGTCTATATTTTTGTGCCATTTGGCGTGGAGACTTTCGGACCATGGGGTGGAATTGGACCATGGGGTTGAATTTGGAACATGGTGCTAGCGGTCTCCTTAAAGAGATCTCTCCAAGACTAAACAAGAGGGCTGGCTGCTTTTTCGCCCAACGCATCAGTATAGCGATCCAACGGGGAAATGCGGCCAGCGTCCTTGGCACTATGCCGCATGGTCACGATTTTTTTTAATTAAATTTATAGTTGGCATTTCACTTTTTCTTTTTATTTGTAAATATATAAATTAGGGTAACTTAGTTATTTAAATAAAAATCACTAGATTATCTAAATTTAAGGAATCCCTATTTTTTATTTAGCAAAGTAGTAAAAAGTCACATAAATACAGCGCTTTGAAGTTTCGGAGTGGAGGTGATTTACATCACTTTTGGTCAAAAATCGTAGCTGATCGTAAAGTCACGCGAAATTTAATTGCGCTGTATCTTCGTCATTATTTGCTAATCAGAGAAAAGAAAAAATATTCACAATTCTATTTGATGAGCAAAAAAAAATTTTTTATTTTTCATCCATAATGGCTGAGTTTTTCCAAACATCGTTGCAGGCATGGCAGCCATTTACGGCTAAAAACGTATATATTTTTAACCTCTGACGCAAATAGAGGGGTGTTATCAGTTCGACCGACTATGATGCAGTCTTTTTACGTGAAAGCAAGTTCCCTTGCGGTGTGGTTTACCTGTTTGATGAAAATCGGTTAAGGCTTTTAAAAGTTATTGGGGATTAAAGCCTGAAAGACTGGGTTTTTCCTAGAAAATATCAGATGGCGCCACGGATATAAAATCTAATGGATAAATACTAGATGGCGCTCTTGATATTTAGGGTCTTTTAATGTGCCTAGCAAATAAACTGGTCGAAATTGAGACTTTTCATTTGTTACTCCGCTCGAAATCGATTTTCTTTTGACTCGCAATTTTTGTATACAATATGTAACAAAAACCCTGTCCGATCCTTGTAGGAGCAACTCAGACCGTCAATATGAACAACTTTTCTTATGGGGCCAATGCTAGAGCCTCGAAGAAAAAATCGACCCATTGAAATTTTTGTATGAAAATAACGTATTTTTTTTCGATGTTGAAACTCGAAAAAATTCATTGGTCCCATAGGAAAAGTTGATCATATTGACAGTCTCAGTTGCTTCTACAAGGATTGGACAGGGTTTTTGTTACATATTGTATAACGTTCGATATATATATAAAATATATATATTAAAATATATACAATAACACTACACAATATAACATAATATATATATATACAATAATGACGAATCGATTGACATCTCATTTGTATATTGTATGAATATTGAGTAAGTGGATCGGATGTAAATTGTCCTGGGTCTTCAGTATTTGTCTATATATGTATTTGTTATTAAATATAGTATCATTGAGTTAGTATCCCATAACACAGGACTCGAACTTACTTTAGGGCTAACTCAATCAGTGTAATTTGTCCCTAAATATATAAAAAAAAAACTTTTATCTATCTATTTGTCTACGAGTAAATCGTATAAAAACCTCATGGTCTCTATAAGCCCTTGTTCTACCAACTGAGCAGTGCTGTCACGTACTTAGTTATTTAGTCTGAGTACTTTAGTAAGCACGTTTTGAATGCCTAAAACTCTTTAACCCTTTCACCGCGAACGTCGGATTTATCCGTCAAACATTGTCGTGCCCATTCCGCGAGCGTCGGATATTTCCGACAAAAAGAAGCCGCTCGAATTGCACATAACTTAAGTATCCACATCCCTTTTCGGTTGTAGGTATTTATTTTAGATTTCATACCCCTCGCGCTGGGGGCACGGCAACTGATATAAAGTCTCGCGGTGAAAAAAATCAAGCGAGTAACTTTCCAAGTTTCAGTGTTAAGGACAATAGTCTGCGAGGTGGATTACCTTTTGTTTCCAACAATGGCGTGTGTATGCTGAAGATACGAGGCTTGTTTGCTAAGATATCATGTTGGGACAAAGCTTGCTTTAAGGTTTGAAGTTACATGTATGTTTATGAATATGTAGATAAGTATATAAATGAATAAAATTATCGTTAAATGTATTTTTGGTAAAACTTGAAGATAGTAATTAAATTATAGTTAAATTAGAATGTACCATGTCGTCCAAAATTAGCTTTTATCCGCATCACCTGAAGGTTGACTGGTAGAAAAGGCCCTGGGCCTTAAGTCCGCCTGTTACAATTTTTGTAATAAAGTAAAATAAATAAAAATAAATGAAATAAATGGTTGGCGGATTCAAAAAAATATACTTTTTACCCAGTCTACATTGCTATGGTCAGAAAATATTATTATTGCATACATACATACATATTATCACGCGTGTCTCCCACAGGGGTAGGCAGAGACTAAGGACCTCCACTTGCTACGATCCTGACAGACCTCTTTCGCTTCATCTACACTCATCACTCTCTTCATGCATGCCCGCCGGTTACGGGTACTTCTAACCTCTCCTTTTTTAAGAACGTCTGCAATTTGATCGCGGTACGTTCGTCGAGGACGACCCTGATCCACTCTTCCACTCACGTTCGCTTTTAGTAAATCTCCTTTCATCCATCCTTTCTACATGTCCGAACTATCTCAACATTCCTTTCTCAGTTTTTGTTACTGCATCTTCTTTCAGTCCACACCACTCACTCATACTTATAACAACACACATAATATTATTATTGAGTTCCCATCAAGTTTTGGAACGAAGTTCCTTATCGCGCATTGCGAAAGGGGGCTAGACGGAAAAAATGTAGACCAAAAGTTGTAACGACACTTTTTGTTTATTAAAATTTATGAAGATAATAAAAACTTGATTTCAGAACGCAGAAAAAGAGTTTGAATGTACATAATTTAGACCTATTTATATTTATAACTAGCTAATGCCCGCGACTTCGTTCGCGTGGACTTTATGACTCCGGCGTATTAATATAAATAAAAACTAATGAGAGAGAGAGAGAGAGAGAAAGAGAGAGAGAGAGAGAGAGAGAGAGAGAGAGAGAGAGAGAGAGAGAGAGATAAGAAAGTACTTATAACAGTGTTAGGAGTTAAAAGTCAATATTATTTTAATTCTTTCCTTCGGGAGCCAATATGAAAAGAGCTGAAGTGTTACTAACCCTGGAGAAAGCCACATTAAGTTGGCCATGCGAAAAACCAGTCCTTAGATCGACATCAGCAGCTTTAAGCCTCTGACTTATTTTCATAGCAAAGCAAGTAAACACATGGAACTGTGTATTTTCAAAAGGAAAATTGTTAGGGATGAGTGGCATACGCGGAATAAATACAGTTTCACTGGCACCACTCACAGTAAACTTTAAGTGTCTCAGCAGACTATGCCGAAGTTTAGCGGCTAAAGTTCAGTGTTTAAAGTTCGGTGGGGATGACACACTAAATAAGCTGAAGTTCAGCCGTTGAAGTTCGGTGGAAACGCCGGACAGTAGTGATGTGCCGATATGAGAATTTAATCTTCCGTCTTTGGCGCGTCTGCGGCGAACGGAAACGGGAGCGGAAGAGGGAACGGAAGCGGCGGCGGCGGCGGCGGCGGCGGGTGAGGCTTCGGCGGGTACGGGTCCGATTCAGGCAAAAGCATCGGAAGTTCGGCATTATGTGTTGCTAGTAATGCAAATAACATTGCAGGCATGCATTGGCTGAAATTCAGCCGCTGAACTTCGGCATACAGTGCTGAGACACTAAGTTGGGTTCCGTTACACAGTTTCGGCGGAGTCAAATTTCGCATCAGCATTATTGGCCCTTTGACATTAGGACTTATTTTGTGAGCCGAGAGTCCATTTGCTGCAAGTTGAAAATTTTTCTTTTTTGAAAGAAAAAAATTTTCAACGTACATACACATTTTTTTTACTCTTTTATTATAGTATAGATAGATAGATTTAGTATGTTTTTGTTCAGCGGCAACAAAAAAACATCATCTATAAAAATTTCAACTGACTAGCTATAATGGTTCATGAGATACAGCCTGGTGACAAACAGACAGACAAACAGTCGGAAGGTCTAAGTAATAGGGTCCCGTTTCTACCCTACCCTATGGAACCCTAAAAATCGAATAAAATAAGTATTTATGGGGGGCTCCCATACTACAAACGTGATTTTTCATAGATTATGGTACGGAACCCTTTGCGCGCGTCCGACTCGCGCTTGGCCAGTTGTATTATAACTCAACAAAAAGTTCTTATCAGACTTAACAACTTTTGATAAGGCGGCATTTTAATATTTCTTATAGTTTAGCTGGACCATTATAGTTCTGCATCATGTGTTCCATTTTCCAAAATCAATTATAGCCTATATGTTGCCCAGGCTTCACAGCTATATAACAAAAAAAGTTTCATTCGAATCCGTCCAGTATTCCCGGAGATTAGCGTGTACAAACAGACAAACAGACAAACAGACAGACATTTATTACTATATCTCCATCGCACCAAATTTTTTTTTTTGAAAAATTTTCAATGTACAGACACATTTTTTTTACTCTTTTATTATAGTATAGATTTACTTCGTTCCATCCGGGTGTCCCTTGACACTTCTCAAGTTTTTTTTATATATAAAGACACTGCTTTGAAAATAATTTATTTTTATAATTTATTGGCTTTCTTTGGCGCTAGAGAATCCTATAAATTACATCAGCACCAAGTAACATTACTTCGCAGAGCATGAATACAAAGCCGTATTTTAGAGAAGTCATTAGAAAAATTTAAGGCATAGCGAAGCCATTTGCGGGATTTATGACGATTGAGTTCGCGTAATGTGCAAGTTCCGCCAATTCCAGATGAATGCTTGTCGCAAATATTAAGACAGTATCTTGGCCAGATACGATAAGTCTAATAAGACGTTATAATTTCGTATTATAACGTTTAGGATGTTTTTTTTTATTATCAATTAATGAGAATAGTGCCAAGTGCGAGTTTCAGAACTTTTTTTGAAGAAAGTTGTTAATATCATATAATTCTTCAAAGATTTATTACGTATTAAGGGAATTTTAAAGGGATACAAAACATTTTCAGGGTCCAGTGCTGCCCCCATTTGAAATAAATTATTTGAAAGGAAACGGATATATCATTTGAAATTTTGGTATTATAATGCTCTAGATAACCTTTCTAACCATTTGATGAACTGATGTTTACAGTTTAAAGTGATAACGTGCAGCTATTCTTCGCAAATTTCGCAAATGTTCGAAGAAAAACTTCACGTTTTCAGTTTAATATCTAAAGCATTATCTGACTAAAATTATAAATAATATCTCTGTTTCCTTGCAAACAGTTTATTTCAAATGGGGGCAGCACTGAACCCCTAAAAATTCATGTTTGGTGTCAGGGTGTCATGTTATTGATGATTTTGTGTAAATGTTTATGTCAATTTCAATATTTTTCCTGTTAACAAAGGTCTCAAATTGCCTGAAAAACTGAAACGTTATGTCAGTGTAATAAGGTTGAGGTTCATCTGTGTCGATTTTCCGGGAAAAGAGAGGTTAAGGCATGAAGTTCTTAAGATTTTTAATTGTCATATTAAGTACATCCTTCTACTTTATATGGTTGTGTTACCAATAGAGAGATACTTCAATAGTTTTTTTCATTGGCGACCACCAAATTCCTAGAGTAGAAACCCTAGATTTTACAATGTGGCGACCTCTGCACTACTATAAGAAACTACTAACACAACTGCAGTCAAAGTTTTCGTTGCAACTGACTATATGTATGTATAATTTCCGACGATACATCGTTGGAGCCACGATTCCTCATCCGCAACACCATACCTGGCGGGAAGATCTTCCCCTTGTGGCTGTTGATTATATCTCCTAGCTCTCGGTACAATAGGTGCGGTCGCTAACATCTCATTTAGTTGATACGGCAACTGTCTTATAAGACACAAGACACTGTCTTAAAACGTAATCCTATACGCGATGACATCTCAGTAGATTTCTCGGTATCATCAACTAATGCAACGAAGGAAATTGACTCGAATCGAAATCAAACGACTACGTTGCGTCTAGTCTTCTTCCGTACAAATCAATTTAACTGCGGAACTTTGTAACTGCAATGTCTGATATAAATTCACTACTTTTCAACAACTTAAGTCAGATACTTTTTTCTAAACGTCAAAACAAATATTTACTATGGGATTTGATTTGGCTGTATTTTATTAATATTTATTTATTTGTATGAAATATAGGCTTATGACATCATAGTTTCTTGGAGTCAAATTTTTCTGCAATAATAAATCTAAAATCACATTGAAGGATATGATCATGAGATTGACATAATTTTGTGACTTTTATTTTCTTAACGGAAGAAAATAATTTATTTCTGACCTAAATCTTTGTTTTTGACCTAGCAAAGTACCCAATTCGAAAAACATCTACGTAATACTGATGTTTATTTGCATGTTTTGTGTAAAACGGTAGTGGCTATACGGTTAAGGGTTAACAAGTCACCAAAAATTAATATATTAGGGTAAAGAATACGCTTATAATATAATAGAGAGGTCAGAAGTACCCGTAACCAGCGGGTATGCATGAAGAGAGTGATGAGTGTAGGTGAAGCGAAAAAGTCTGTCAGGATCGTAGCAAGTGGAGGTCCTTAGTCTCTGCCTACCCCTGTGGGAAACAGGCGTGATAATAGGTATGTATTGCTATAGCACTGATAGCATGCTATAGCATTCTGCGCTCTCTCTCGCTCTGGCAAATAACGGTTCTGAGCGGTGCCAGAGCGAGATAGAGCGCAGAATGCTATAGCATGTTTCTCTCTCTCGCTCTGGCAAATGATGGTTCTGAGTGACAGAAAAAGATAGCAACATAGAAAAGTGCTACTCCGTATTGACAAATGAGATCCAACCCTAAGTCTTTAAACGCCATTATTATTCTGAAACAATCTGAACATACATATAATTATACATACCTATTATCACGCCTGTTTCCCACAGGGGTAGGCAGAGACTAAGGACCTCCACTTGCTACGATTTTGACAGACCTCTTTCGCTTCACCTACACTCATCACTCTCTTCATGCATGCCTGCTGGTTACGGGTACTTCTGACCTCTCTGTTATATTATAAGCGTATTCTTTACCCTAATATATTAATTCTTGGTGACTTGTCTAGAATTTCATATAGACTGACGCAAAACAATTAGGTATGGGGCAAAATTCATCAATCAATGTTCGTATTGTACTGTATAGCATTCAGAACACTTTGTGTCAGATGACGTGGTAGCTGAATAGGGTAGCAGTGCTTAAATGCATGTACATGATTTTGACTGAATGTTTAATATATTATTCTAGTAGTAAAAACTAGTATAATTCATTTAACTGTAAACTCGTGGACGCGATATCTCTACAACACTTTAACAACTTATTTAGTCTATTTTTTTTTAATGCAAGCTTTTATGTAGTCTCACCTGTCCCGTTGTCTGTCTGTCTGTAATCAAATCTAGCAAGTGAAATTTGACCCATTTCCCGGTTTCCGATTGAGCTAAAATTTTGCCCCCATACGTATATCGCGTGACAATGCAATATTATGAAGACATGGAGCTGATCTAATGACTGCCTCCGTAGTCCAGTGGTCAAGGAGTTATCCTTGTGACCCGGAGGTCATGGGTTCGATTCCCACTGGGAAGCATACTTTGTGAAAAGTTGTTTCCAGTCTGGATAGGATATTGCAGGCTTGAATCACCTGATTATCCGAAAAGAAAGATGATTCCGTGTTTCGGAAGGCACGTAAAACTGTGGGTCCCGAACGCCACCTAGCGTTTGATCATCAAACTACCCAAGGATTCGTTCCTGGTTTACCCTTTGGGTTGTGGAGGTCAGACGGCAGTCGCTCTGTGTAAAAACCAGTAACCTCGTCAAATCTCCTTGGTTAGGTAGCGGACCCCGGGCTCTGAAGCGTTGCTGCTGAGGATGCAACCGGGAATACGTGAGGATGATGATGGAGCTGATCTAATGATGGAGTCGGAGGTGGACATAGGAACTCTGTCTTGAAACGACGCAATCCCATCAAGTTTGGGCTCTTTTGATTCGTCTTGAGAAGCAGTTAAGATAAAAGTTTGATTTAAAAAATATTTTTGTTAAATAATTACTTGTTTAGTATTTAACACGTAATTTAACAATCTTCATAACTGATTTCCTTCGATTTTATAATAGGTAGTTGTTGGCGTCAGATCATTCACTTACAGCTAAGTTTATTGCCGCTTCCTAAGCGCAAGTACAGACGAAGACGCAACAAATTGTACTGCAGCAGTTTCTCCAAAAACATCAACTTGCAATAAAACTGTTATTACCATTAGATATGTGGATTGAGAATACATTGTTGTGCCAGAATTATTCATAAAGAACGATGTCAAATTTAAAATTAATGTCAATTTGTTAATCTAGTACTTAAACAAGTACCGCTTGTACTCAAATTATGACATTTGTGAGTGTACAAATACAAACCTTTAAGAGATACCCGCGTTTTGTCGACCTCCGTCTAATATGATTACATCATGCTAGTCCGTCAACCAGAGGTTCCGGGTTCAATCCCCGGTCAGGGCAAGTTGGAAAATAGCCTTTTTCAAATTGTCCTGGGTCTTGAGTGTTTACCTATATACGTATTTGTTATAAAATATAGTATCGTTGAGTTAATCCCATAACACAAGTCTCGAACTTACTTTGGGGCTATCTCAATCAATGAAATATATATCCCTATATATTTATAGATTTAAGCTCAAGCCAGACGTTTTTGTCTTTAAGGTAATCATCGGTTCCGTAATGGGCTCCGAAGCAGCACAGCTGAGGATGCAACCGGAAACGCACTAAGATGAAGAAGAGCATCAGCTGCTTCTTTCCTTGAGGAGATCGTAAAAGAGCCAATCGAGAAAATGGTTAAGACACAACACTACAACAAATAAACTGGTCCAAAACCTTTATGTGATAAGGATACCTGAATTTTCCGGGGCCCAGTGCTGCCCCCATTTGAAATAAATCATTTTAAAAAAGGAAGACATCATTAAAAAAAAATTCTTGATCCGGCACGAGATTTTCAAGTGAGAACGTGAAGCTTTTCTACGCACAAACGCCAAAAGTGGTCGTTTTTCTCAATTGTGCGTAGAAAATCTTCACGTTCTTACTTTAAGACGAAGTGGTAGCTCAAGTGGCGCCCTCATTTGAAATAAATTGTTTAAAACTAAATAAGGTGATAATTAAAAATTTGATTTGTATAAATGTCTAGAAAGACCTTTAAACTATTTTATGAGTAAACTTTGAAATTATTACTAATAGTCCGTCTAGTTTTAAAACTGTTTTTCGCCAAAAGTGGCCACTTTTGGCGAAATACAGTTTTAAAACTAGACGGACTACCAATATTACTTTCAAAGGTTATTCATAAAATAGTTTAAAGGTCTTTCTAGACATTTATACAAGTCAAATTTTTAATTATCACCTTATTTAGTTTTAAACAATTTATTTCAAATGAGGGCGCCACTTGAGCTACCACTTCGTCTTAATTGAATGAATGAATGAAAAACTCTTTATTGCACCAATACAAAAAAAAATAACAAAAAATATGATTTACAATTTCCAATACAAAAAAAAATAACAAAAAAGATGAAATACGTAGGTACAATGGGCGGTCTTATGGCTAAAAGTGATTTCTTCCAGACAACCGGTAGATGGAGAGGAATATAAGCACGTCAGAAATAACGGTGGTGCAAAGAAAAATATAAGTGAAATCAATAGGTAGCTAAGGTTACTTTTAATTTACATAATACGCTACACATATATTCTATAATACACTTACATAAAAAAAACTACATATATACCTACAATACAATATAACTACATAAATAAGTTTAGTAAATACAATATACATATAAATAAATATAATACAATTAATTTAAAAAAAATGTACGATTACTGAGCTAGATAAAATTCTTTAAGTCTGTTTTTAAAGATAGAGACAGATTGTGCATGTCTAATAGACTCAGGCAGTTCGATCCAAAAACTCACTTTAAACTGTAAAACAGTAGTTCATAAAATAGTTTGAAGGGTTATCTAGTGCTTGTCAAGACAAAATTTTAAATGATGTCTCCGTCTCCCATCAAATGATTAATTTCAAATGGGGGCAGCACTGGACCCCGGAAAATTAATCTCCTTAATATGTATGGTGCATGGTTTGCCCATGCAAACATCCCAAAAGACTGAAAGCTAACAATAAAAATTAATACGAAATCGCAATTTTCCAGGCCAAAAAATTGTGGGCACTTCAATGTACGTGATAACACTTTGAAAATCAGTACAAAATGTCACTTGAGCTAAATTTATTCATGAGCTCTCTCATTTCCGGCCCACCTAACAAATTTTGAGACAACAGAAGGATAATACTTGTATGTTCTCGTAACTATATAAACCGGATTAGATTTTATGCATAATTGTTAATCAGTGAAATTGTGAGTTTCTACCATTAAGGGGCTACCTGAATTTTTCGGAGTCCAGTGCGGCCCATATTTGAAATAAATCATTTAAAAGAAAACGGAGACATCATTTAAAATTTTGTCTTGATCAGACCCTAGATAGCCCTTCAAACTATTTTATGAACTACTGTTTACAATTTAAAGTGAGAACGTGAAGCTTTCCTACGCACATACGCCAAAAGTGACCATTTTTCGCAATTGTGCCTAGAAAAGCTTCACGTTTTCACTTCAAACTGTAAACAGTAGTTCATCAAATAGTTTGAAGGGTTATCTAGGGTCTGCTCAAGACAGGTTTTTAAATGATGTCTCTATGTCTTTTCAAATGATTTATTTGAAATGGGGGCAGCACTGGACCCCGGAAAATTCATGTAGCCCCCCTTAAAGGAGTGCATACTTGACAGAAAATAATTCTCTTAAATTAGTATCATTATACTATTTAATTGATTTTAGGAGGGCAGGTTTTTAATAATAACATTAAAAGTTAAGTGGACAAATATGTAAATAAATTACTCGTTTCAAAGTAGATATTATACAATTTTAATATTACAAAAAACAAGCCACAGCAAATTACTACAAGTTACAGCTCTGTGCATTATTTCTTTAAAATCTTTACTCAAATATCAAAAATCATTTATTCATCTTTACTTTGGATATTTGTATCACTTGATAATTGTCAGTTTTTTTCTTTCAATTTCAGAATAGGTAGTTGTTGACGTCAGATTATTTATTTACAGCTAAGTTTACTGTCGTTTCCTAAGCGTAAGTACAGAAGAAGTGGCAACAAACTGTACTCCAGCATGTTCTTTAAAAAAGTCAACTTACAATTATACTGATAATATATTAAAATTAGATATTTTTAGTCCACATATCTAATTTTAATATCAGTATAATTGTAAGTTGACGTTTTTAAAGGAAATGCTGCAGTGTACATGCTGACTTTTTAATCGGTGGAAGCAGTTACTTCGCTGTTCAACATGACCTATGTGGTTATACGCGTATATGTATTCCTGGCCCTTTTTTCCCCCTTCTATGCTTCAGTGATAATTCTTTTATAATCATTGATCCTATCAGCTGGTCTAACATCTTCCCTTGTATCATAAATATCATTAAATTTAAGAAATAGGGTCTTGTCGGTGGAGTATTTTCTATGTCACCTTTTGTATTTTTAACCGACTTCCAAAAAAGGAGGAGGTTGTCAAGTCGTCGCGATCCTTTATTTTTTTTATGTATGTTTACCGATTATTCAAAGATGCCTGAACTGATTTAAAAAATTCTTTTTTTTGTTTGAAAGGGTATTCTTTCCAGGTGTTACCATGGAAATTTTATCAAAATCGGTTGTGTAGTTTGGGGGTGAAGTCGGTTTTTAGTTTTGAAAAATTATTGTCATTTGTATTTTCAGCTAAATGCTTGATCTCCCTAAACGACACGACTTATAAAGTATATGGTAAGTTCGCGTTTTCATTCTGTAATATTTCTATTCGGAGCCCTCGTGTTTGCGGGACTGCGGTTTTTGTGAAAAAGCCCTTTTTGTCCAGTAAAACACCGGCTGATATAATAAACCGACATTTTGCGCAAATTTCGACATTTTCGGGTCATATTGTGTCAGTTAATTTTCAGAGAGGACGTCGTTATGAGGAGTCGTGTGTGTTAGGGTTTTTGTTACTTTTTACAAACGAAGTTATAGTACATTTTTAAAAGAGTACTTATTGTCGATTTTCAAAATATCAACTTTTAGCTCCTAATTTCTTGCTTAAATAACTCGTCTACACACCGGCCTTGACTAAGAGTTTGCAACATGTGTTCCACCCACTGCCACTTCAACGAGATTATCCTCTTAAACACTTTGAAGTACAACTGCACTCAATCCGGGCAATATATTTTGACGCAAATTAAGATTTTATGTTGATCGTACTTAAGTGTATATTAATTTGAAAATAACTTCATCTATGGTAAAGTAAGACTTTTGTCGTCAAGTTCGTTAGTACTTTTTGAACTGTAGTAAAAAAAAAACCTAGTAATGAGCCCTAAAAGCCATTTTTGAATAAATAAAAACGACTAACTAAGCGAATTGTTTATTTGTTATGCAAATGTAATTAGTGGTTTGTTTGTGAGAGTATGGAGACAACGGCTCCGATACTAATTTTGCCATATAGCACTTCCACTTGTTTGTTCGCTTCCGTGATTGAACTATGTTACAATAAACTTACTGGTACAGTTTCCATAAAAGATGAAATAGAAAGTGTTATACAGTATGTAAAAAAAAAACGCTGTCCGGTCGGTGGAGCAACTCAGACCATCAATATGAACAACTTTTCCTGTGGGACCAATGCTAGAAACTCGAAAAAATAATCGTCATTTTCTGACAAAAGTGTTCGGCTGGCCCGGAAATTTGTACGAAAATGTCGATTTTTTCTTCGAGTTTCAGGCATTGGTCAGAAAAGTTGTCCATATTAACGGTCGGAGTTGCGCCATATGGTTTTTGTTACATATAGTATAATAAACTCCCAAGAAACTTTCACAATCACGTCCGCGGCATTAGTTGATTCTGATTCTTAACTTCTCTGACAGTAGTAGGTTAATTATTTGGTGGATCAGTCGAGCGAATTTACACGCCGTCCCTAATTAATAGGACCGGAAACCGACGCAACTTTAGGAAATAGCCTGGTCCAAGACAAAAGAGATGTACCATGTTTTTTATATTTTTTTTTATATTATAGGGCGGCAAACGAATAAGCGGGTCACCTGGTGGTAAGTGATCACCGCTGCCCATGGACAATTGCAACACCAGGGTTGTAACAGAAGCGTTGCCGGCCTTTCAGGAAGATATAGACTCATTTTTTTAAGCGCTGGTATCGGTAGCTTTTCTTTAAAAATAAATTAAATTTTAATATACTTTACTCGTAACATAAATTATACTTATTGACGTGTAAAAGTGCCTGTAAAGGTCTAATTACTGAATAAACATTTGAATCATTTGAATCTTGAATCTTTTAAGGTTTCAATGTTGTATCAGTCCGGGAACACTGCTGCAGGAAGTTGATTTCACAGTTCATGTACCATGTCATCCAAAACTAGCTTTTATCGGCCTCACCTGTAGGTTGACTAGTAAAAAAGTCTCTATGCCTTAAGCAGGCCTGTGTCCCGGTTTAGGTATCGAAAATATACCTACATTATACCTATGCGCGCGACGACCACTCTGGAGGGGAATATTCAGTTACATGAATCGTCTGTGAAGAGTAATAAGAATGAAATTAGCTTGCAATGGATGTCTAGGTATCTAAACGAAGAGGTGCGGAGTTCTGACGCGAGCTAAATTAAACCATAACGCTAACCGCATTAAGTAGATATTTCTTTGAAATTATTTTCTGAGTAAGACTTCTGTTCATGAGTACTAAGTACTTATTCTGTGCCTTCAATCAGCTTGTTGCAATTTTTGTAATAAAGTTATTAAAAAATAGTGTTTTTCTAAGACTAGTGTTTTCCTATTTTTAATCGCTGACAAAATGAGAGGTGTTATAAGTTTGACGCTAATATCTGCCTGTGTGTCTTTCTATGGCATCGTAGCTCTCAAACGGATGGACCGATTTCGATGCGATTTTTTTACGTATAAGCAAGTTTCCTTGCGGTAGTCCTTAGCTATATTCGATGAAAATTGGTTCAGTAGTTAAAAAAATATTGGGGGTTAACGCTTGAAAGTCGAAGATTTTTTAATTTACCTGGCAAATAATAAATGGCGCAACGGATATCAATTTCTCTTAACATCGGTTGGAATATGTTGTTTCGCTACTCATCACTAGATGGTGCCGTCGGTTTTTTTTTTATTTACTTGTCAATCATCATCATTATCATATCAACCAAAAGAAGTCCACTGCTATACATAAGCCTTTGGGTACGGAACGCTAAAAACGCTATCTCTCATGACCCACACCAATCAGTAAGTCGATAACCGAAGGCCTTCTCAGTTAGCAGTGAATTTAGTATTCGCACCCGGACGCCACGAGAGTTGCCAAGTTTATTGTGAGTTTCAAGACGGTGAGGGATCATTCATAATAGAAGTGGATGTGAGGGTCGAGGAAGTGGCTAGTGTGGTTGCGTGTGGTCTTTGAGTAGTCAGTTTTTGTAGTTAAACTAGTTAAATCAGAATAGTTCTTGTAATATTTTGCAAGCGAGAGAAATGTTGAAAAATTGTGGAAAATGTAAAAGAATCTAAACAAGTGGATCTGTGAGCTGTAAATTGTAGACCTCTTTAGTAAAATTAAAGATATCGCTGGGGTGAAAATATGGTTTTTTAAAGATTCAACCGCCATATTCCTGCTATTTGGGACAATATATTGACGACCTCCGTGGCGTAGTGGTCACCATGCTAGTCCGCCACCCAGAGGTCCCGGGTTCGATCCCCGGTCAGGGCAAGTTGGAAAATGGCCTTTTTCAAATTGTTCTGGGTCTTGGATGTTTATCTATATATGTATTTGTTATAAAATATAGTATCGTTGAGTTAGTATCCCATAACACAAGTCTCGAACTTACTTTGGGGCTAGCTCAATCAGTGTAATTTGTCCGTATATATTTATTTATTTATTTATTTCGAAAAACTGAATCGACAAAAAACCTGCTCACAAAATGTTAAGAGAATCTGTTGAGAAAACGCCTTGTAGGCTAGACCAGCTGATCGATTTTCTACGCACATTAGCCAAAAGTGGCCGTTTTTCGTAAATGTGCGTCAAAAAGCTTCACGTTCTTACTTTAAACTGTAAACAGTAGTTCATAACATAGTTTGAAGTTTTTTAAGGGCCTGGTCAAGACAGCATTTCAAATGACGTCTCCGTTTCCTTTGAAATAATTTATTTAAGATAGGGGCAGCACTGGACCTCAGAAAATTTTGGTATACATAGATACACAGATATTCTAGTATGATAATAACTTTTGTAAACGTTTTAAGAACCAGAAAGGCCTGTAGTAACAGGTCACCATTGCCCAAAGTAGCTTTTAATTATGGCTACTGCTTCGTTACTAAAAGGAAACTAAATGCATTGTAATAAAGCATATAACAAGGTAGACACTTTTATGTAAATTATAAATTACCTACAGTATGTACATATATAGTGCATTATTATAAATGTTAGTAAGTAGTATAGATACTTTTTAGATATAGAGCTTTTTGAGCTTTTTGAGCTTATGGGCTCATTTTATTTGTATTAATTTATATTGGATATACGAACAGAATAAGAAGGGCATCTGTCACAGGAGATAAGAGTTAGGGTTTTTTTTATTATTATTGTTATCTCTTTATTCACTTAAAAACAAAGGTGAGGTTTTATAATACATCTATAAAAGTCAAATATTAAATAAAATACAAAATATAAATACATTACAGAACGTTCGCTATTAGACCATTAGCCGATACGACTATCGGGACACTGATCGTCAAATCCACATCCCACATGGCAGTCACCTCGTGGGCCAAGTCAAGGTACTTGCTAAGCTTGTCCTTCTCGGCCTTCACGAGGTTCTCGTCATGCGGGACGGTAATGTCGACGAGCACTGCCTGGCGCATCAATCAATCTGCCAGGACAATATCAAGTTTATTGGTAACAACAGTCACTTCCGTGATGACAGATCGATCCCAATAGAGCGTAGTACGACCATATTCGAGAACCGGCATCGGTGAGTACTTATAGTACGGTACCTCAGATTCTACAAGTCCGTATCGAAGAGCAAGCTGTTGGTGAATAATTCTGGCTATGAGGTTGTCTGTGCAAGTACTCACCATTAGCCAGATGAGAACAACCAGAGATTATATGCCTGATAGACTCTGTTATTATTGTTTATTATTATTAGAATATAATTTTAAATGGAACTTACGTAGACGTTGCCAATCCGTTAGCTAAATATTGTATTTCATGAGCTAACGCGTATAGCAATCTACGCGGTGAAGGGGGAATTTCAATCATATTTTATTGTATTTTTTTTCTTTGGATATTATTACATAAGATGTGGTATACTTGTCAACTTAGTGTGACAAGTGGTATCTAGCTAAGGCCACTGTTTTCTTGTGAATGTCGTAAGAGGATAGAATCCGAAGCAAAATACGAGTAGCTATGGATGTTAATGGTGACTCGCTCAGAGAAACAGCAAAACTGTCATAAATTGTAAAGGTAAAAATATTTATCTAGCGCTACATGCTTTTATAACTTCATGGAAATTGTATAGCTGCTGCGGTGGGACTGCGGGAAGACAAACTTTTGACGCGAACGATGATGAGGTACGCGTAATAGACTTTTAAATGAAACTTACGTGGATGTCGCCAATCCGTTAGCTAGATATTGTATTTTATAGGCTAACGCATCTATCAATCTACGCTGTGACGGGGGAATTACAATGATATATATATATATTTTTTCTTTGTATATTGCTTATTTCATAAGATTTTGTACACTTGTCAACTTAGTGTGACAAGTGGTCTCTAGCTAAGGCCACTCTTTTCTTCAGAATGTCGTAAGAGGATGGGTTCTGACGGCCGTGACAGGGAAATTTCTATCGTATTATTTTTTTGTTTTATTTTTTTCTTTGGATATTGATTATTTCCTTAGATGCGTGGTTTACTTGTCAACTTAGTGTAGCAAGTGGTTTATAGCTCTGAATAAGGCCACTGTCTTCTTATGAATGTCATAAGCAGATGGGTTCCAAAGCAAAAAGCTGAAAAAATGCTCAGAGAAACAGCGAAACTGTAGTGAATAATAACCGAGAACATGGCAAAGGTAAAAAATCTACATATTTCGCTTCATGCCATTATAACTTCATGAAAACTGTATAGCTACTGCGGTGGGACTGCGGGAAGACAAACTTTTGACGCAAACGAGTATTTATGTGCTACGCGGAATAGAATTTCAAATGGAACTTACGTAGACGTCGCCAATCCGTTAACTAAATTTGTATTTTTATAAGCTGACGTCACTACTACGATTTTCGTCGAACATAGCTAAGAACTTGCTTTCACGTGAAAAAATTGCATCTAAATCTGTCCATTGATTCGAGAGACAGACATTACACTTATAATACACCTCATCTTGTTGGGGGTTAAAAAATCTGCCTTGCTAAATAAGTCATATCGTAAGTCTGCCACCAATATAAGCAGTGCGGTAGTAAAAACCGTTCTCGTAGCGTTTTACTAATATTAAACAAATTTTAGAGTGCTGATGTTTTTACAAAGAACGTATATAAGTCATTTATGAATACATATAATAAATAAACTATCTACGATGTAGTTTATAGTAAAAGCCCTTTTATTAATCAACCGAAGGTACAGCTCTCTGCGCTGTCAATATTCAGCAAACTTGGCAGCCTTCCAGATGCATGTCTACCTCATGCGGCGACAGCTGCGCTTTGCAACGTCGCTTTTATATCTTACCTATGTTAAGGTGCTAAAAATCACACATAAATATAAAGGGGATACATGAATTTTTAGAGGTCCATTGCTATTCTCATTTAAAATAAATTAGTTAAAAGAAAACGGAGATTTCATTTAAAATGTTGTCTCATGCGGTCTAGATAACCCTTTATACTATTTTATGATCTACTGTTTACATTTTAAAGTAAGAACGTGAAGCTTTTCTACGTAAATTATCTAAAAGTGGCTGTTTTTCGCTTATGTGCGTAGAAAAGCTTTACGTTTTCACGTTAAACTGTAAACGTAGTTCATAAAATAGTTTGAAGGGTTAACTAGGGTCTGATCAAGACAACATTTTAATTGATATCTCCGTTTCCTTTCAGATTATTTATTCAAGTGAGGGCAGCACTGGACCCCGATAAAATTCAGGTAGCCCTTTAATACATCTAATGCGCGGTAAAAGTTCCGCTGCTGTTTACTTATATTTTAGTAAAAAACGTGACGTAATTTCGGAATAGTGAGTTATGACAAAATGACCAAGGAAAAACTTGAGGCAGACCGCTTTTCAGCTGTGGACGTTGCTTTGAAATAATAATGAATTTTCCATTAGTACCCTGTTCATTAATAATCCCGACTGAGAAGAAAAATGTTCGCCTAAAGTAGCAATAGTTTATTTTTTACCAAAATACGAAAAATACCAACCTTAGGAGGAGAACCTTTCAGGAGTTTTTTTTTTCAAAGTTTTTCGTCATATCTTCATCCAGTTAATATGGGACCAACTTGGTACAAAACTCTTTTAAATAAAAAAAATATCGTCTAAATCGGTTCTCATTGGCGAATAAAATTAATAAGTAAATACTTTAGTCGTGTCGTACTGGGAGGTTAAGCATTTATCCAGGAACAGGGAGACATGTAACTGCCTGGACAAAGGATAGAGGGAAATGGAAAAGACTCACATGCTGTCCCGACCCCACGTAAAAGTGGGATAAGGTGAGGAGGAAGAAGACATAGGGAGACATGGAAAATAGTTTACCAACAAGAACCGAGTTCTTAACTTTTTTGATTGATTGATACTTACGGACAAATCAACAGACAACAGGACAGATTGAGCTAGACCCAAAGTAAGTTCGACACTTGTTTTATGACATACTAACTCCGCAATACTACATTTTTATCTCAAATACATATATAATAATAAATAAATAAATATAAATATATAGGGACAAATAACACTGATTGAGCTAGCCCCAAAGTAAGTTCGAAACTTGTGCTATGGGATACTAACTCAACGATACTATATTTTATATCAAATACATATATAGATAATCATCCAAGACCCAGATATATACATAAAATAGTGACAATATTGCGTAAGTTATATACAAAAAAAAAAACAATCCATACGGTCGATTTGACGACCTCAGTAGCGTAGTGGTCACCATGCTAGTCCGCCACCCAGAGGTTCGGGGTTCGGTCCCCGGTCAGGGCAAGTTGGTAAATGGCCTTTTTCAAATTGCCCTGGGTCTTGGATGTTTATCTATATATGTATTTGTTATATAATATAGTATCGTCCAGTTAGTATCCCATAACACAAGTCTCGAACTTACTTTGGGGCTAGCTCAATCAGTGTTATTTGTCCGTATATGTTTGGATATATAATCTAATAACCTCCTACTTTTTTGAAGTTGTTTAAAAAGAATACTTACGCTTTATTACAAGTGATATTTAAACCAAAAGCAAACTACCGAACATAAAACCACGAAAATATCTGTTTTATCTCTGAATTACTAAAATCCTTTCCAAACATCCTCTGCACTGTTTCCACGGTATTACATTTTGAAATCGAAACCAAACAAATGCATACTGCAATTTCGCAGCAGATCGCTGGCTGGATAACGTAAAAGCGGATAGAACCAGTCTATTCCACCAACATCTGATTTCAATATATAAATGGCATAGAATGGACGCTTTGTTCGAGTATGATTTTATTTTATTTATACTCTTTGGCGTAGTGGTCACCATGCCGGGCTGCCACCTTGGAGGTAACGGGTTCGATCCTCGGTCAGGTCAAGATGGAAAATTATGTTTTTCAGATTGACCTGGACCTTGGATGTTAATCTATATATGTATTTGTTATAAAATATAGTATCGTTGAGTTAGTATCCCATAACACAAGCCAGTTTTGTTTAAACTATTATGGTACTGAATTTTTTTTTTAAATTAATTTATCAAATAGAAATTACAATGGACAATGAGAAAACATGGAACGAAATGGACAATTGGATTAAACAAATTTGGAACCTTTTAACTAAACTTTGATACTAAGAATAAAGTTATCTAAATCAATTTAATTAACGATTAATAACTTACTGCTTTAAATAGAAAGGAAGTTAGAAATTCGTGTATTTTTTTAAAAGTTGACTTTGAAGTGTACTATTAAACTCCGTTATTTGGAATTCAATGTTCAAATCTTTACTTCTAGTTTGATTTTATAGATATTTAAATCAAAATTGATTTAGTAGCCTAATTGTATAATAATTTTTCAAAACTAAAAATTAATTGTAATAAAATTATTATGGGACTAAAAGACGAGAATTTTTGAAATTAGTCCAGGTTTTTCGATTAATCGGGGAACAGACAGAAAAAAAACATACAAAACAAAAGATTCCGACGAATTGATCACCTCATTAATACTCCTCCTTATCCAAAAATAAATGACAAATTAACTAAGTCTTTCATCATGTCTATATTTTTTCGTTTTGATTAAGGAGTTTTTGAAAGTTATCGTTCTGTGCGTTAAATATTTCGCGAAGCCCTATACAGAAATCTAGCGGATTTGCGGATTAGCAAATGACCCGGAAAGCTGGAAACAGGTGTTTATTTGGAACCTTTGTTATATGTTTCTTTTACCGTATACTTTTTAACCTCCGACAATAAAGAGGTGTGTAATAAGTTTGACGCTAATGTCTGTCTGCGCCTCGACTCTCGAATAGATGAACCGATTTCAATGCGGTTTTTTAACGTGAAAGCAAATTTCCTTGCGGTGATTCTTAGCTATGTTTGATGAAAATGAGTTCTGCCGTTTAAAAGTTATTGGGGGTTAACGCTTGAAATTTGGGGTCTTTAATTTACCTTGCAAATAAAAGATGGCTCTACGGATATATCAATTATATAGGCAAACAATTTCGTGCGTATTTCGGTATTGGCTCAAAGAATCCAAGGTCTTGTAATTTCAGTAAGAAAATTCACTGTCGGATAAATCCGACGTTGTCGGTGAAAGGGTTAAATCGGTTGGGATATGTAGTTCCGCCACTAATTACTAGATGGTGTCGTCGGCGGGTTTTTAAATTTTCATGGCAAATAAACATAGTATCCTTTTGAATATGTTTATTAATAATTACTTGTTTGATTTATTGAACAGTTTCGTCAAAATTTATACATAATATGAAAGAAATCAGTCAAAAATACCACCCCGAATTGTACCCGGATCAAAGGTACCCATTATGCTTGCTGCATTACCTCTTTGAATTGCTATGGACAGCCTTTGGCCCAGGTACCATCCGGAGCGGTGGTCATATCCACGGGATTTTAACCGCCGACCTATCTCAGTAACAAGGATATAGGGACACTTTAACGTCTTTACTTGTTCTCCCATACCAGCTCAGAACATCATTTTCATCATTGCTTATAAACTTTTTCTTGTCAAAAGAATTGGTTCTTTGTGATCTCAATAGAGTAGGGATTAGTTAGATCTATTGTCAGAAACAATCTTTTAGAAATTTTTCTATGCTGATAAAGAAAAACAGTCAAAAATATAGAATTACTAGCGTTTTTCTCTAAAAAGTACGTATATTTATTTACAGAAAACATTAAATATAAATTGCATTAAAAATAAATATAACTTACACAGATAAACTAAATCAAACTAACAAGAAAATCAATAAAAGGTATATATATAAATATAAGTTAATCGAAGAGCCCGCCACGGAGCGTACCGAGCTCGAAAGTGCCTATAATGCCAGCAGCGCTGCCACGGTGAATGGCTAGGGCGATGTGTTATAATATTTTTCTATATCTGCTTCCAAATGTTGTAAAATTTGTACCTATTAGCACCATTATAAATGATATTTTATGTAAAAATTTATATACATAAACTCACAATTAAAAAAAAAATATAACTATACCTAAAAAAAAATAATTTCATTTAATTTATTTAACAAAAAATAATTCAAGATTATAGTTAATAAAATGTAAATAAAAACTAAATAAGAACTACATAAAAAACAATTATGTAGTCCTTCTAAAATATCACCCCTCAGCAGTGTGGCCTAAAGACTGGCAGCATTGCCACGTTGTATAGGAATGCTGATTCTTTGAGCCAGGTAGTTACCAGCCCATTGGTCACGGGATACCTCGCGCTATTCTCATATTTTCTTGGACTAAATTCACCACTTAAAATCTTAAGATCATAAAACAAAAGGTACAACTTAATGCAAAGCATTGTCTACCAGTTTCATTATATTTATTATCAAAAAGAATTTAAATTTTAAAGGTAAACCAACCTTAAATTTTGCAAAGACCACCTTTGTCTAGTAAACTCATGTAACACAAACTACACTCCCTTTTACACTCCCGTCACCACCTTAACGTCTAACCGAATCAGGCTATCACCTCGCAATTTTTACAACCCTACTATTACCATTCCACCCACGTCCTTAAACACCCCCACCCTTATCCCAAAGCAATAAAGTCGGAATTGGAGCGAGAAAACCTATTTATCGCATGCCAAGTCGCCAAGCGCGAACTTTATACAGTAATTTGATATGGACTCAGTAAATATATTTCCACAGCGAATGTAGTTTGTCTTGAAGGTAATTTTGTAAAAGAATTTGTAGTTTGCGCGTTAGAGCTGGATTTTGTTGGAAACTGGAGGTACGGGGAGGAAATACTAGATAATAGCATTGTGTTTTAGCAGACTTCAAAGTGGTCCCTTACTATGGGTCTCATAAGAAGACTCAAGGTCACTCAACGCGCTATGGAGAGGGCTATGCTCGGTGTTTCCCTACGTGATCGAATCAGAAATGAGGAAATTCGTAGGAGAACAAAAGCCACTGACATAGCCCAGCGGATTAGTTCGTTGAAGTGGCAGTGGGCGGGACACATAGCGCGATGAACCGATGGCCGATGGGGCAAAAAGGTTCTCGAATGGCGACCACGTACTGGCAAGCGAAGCGTAAGACACCCACCCACAAGGTGGTCTGACGACCTGACAAAGGTCACTGGATGCAGGCCGCTCTAGATCGGTCATTTTGGAAATCCTTAGGAGAGGCCTATGTCCTGCAGTGGACGTTATGCGGCTGAAATGATGATGATGAGACTTCAAAAAACGAGGATTTTATCTATACTGGCGCACTTAATCACACCTTAACTATTCCTCGGAGCGCACCTATCTTTTTAAACGTGGACACGTGGGTGTGATTCTAGGAATAAAAATTTAATATTTTTAATTGCTATCGTGAGCGCAACTAGAAGATGCGCTTCGAAGAATATGTATCTACCTGAAAAATATTAAAATTTTATTCCTCAAGGCGCACCTATATGCCACGCCCACGTTTTAAAAGCTAGGTGCGCTCCGTGGAATAGTTAGGTGCACCTCAAAATGGTTGCGCTTCGAGGAATCCCCTTTTTTTGTTACCCGATCTTTACCATTTGTTGACCTATTTTGATATTGTAGATTTTTTTTTGATTGATTAACAACTATAGAGATATGGAAGAAAGTCTTCAAAAGGAAATAAACTCAGATTTTTTTAAATGTAAAAACTTAAAAATTTATTTATAAGTTTATACACTTGTATGAAGCTGTTGCAGACGAGCGATAGTATGCCTGCGACACTGTCGGCGACCGTCGGCGACACCAAGTTACATATTATTCACGTAAATTTTTTGTCCACATTATTTTTTGTCCACAGTTCCGAAAAAGATGCCCGCCAACATGACGCATTCTGAAGGGTTAAGGTCATCGGTTAACCCTATCAACAGAAGGTGTGTCGTCAATCACAGTGGTTTGGCATTTCCCCAACTACGTGTAGCAACTATAGCCCACGCAGCAAGAAACGTTAGTACCATGGTGAGGGTTAGATTCGAAAATTATGCAGGGTCCAACGGGATGTATGTACTGAAACTTTTTCTAAGCTGAATTTAGTTCCTTGTACTGAACATCTTTTATCAAGGATCATAATTGTCATTGTATTTTACATTTAGGTTATCCGCACACTGCTTTGGCTGGACTGTACAAACAATTTGTATAGAAAACACGCAAAGGTCAAAACACTGAGACCGCTTGTCTACGCGCACCGTTTTATATGGGGGCCCCGCTCGCGACCCCTATATCTCAGCAACCCATTGACCGATTTGGCTCATATTCAAAACTCAAAAATTCCATTTAGACATCTACACGTCTACTAAATTCCATGAAGGTCCAATCAAAGATACTCAAGTTATTGTCGAACATTCATACATACAAAATGCCGGATTGTTCAAGTAGAAAACTTTGCTCGTTTAATTTATAATAGGTTTTAATCAGTATAGTACCATTGTTCAGTACTATTCAATTATTCTAAAAGGTCCAACTGTATCTTCAGTAAAGTCTAAAATAAACCTGCGATTGATTCCGTCGCAGCCTGTCATCATTAGCTTTGTATGAAACCTACAATAAAGAGTCAGTCGAATATAGAGCCGTGTGTCGAAACTACAGAAATTACAATTATAAAATTTATTTCAATAACTAATTATAGTTCCATTTCCTCGATCGGCTCTTTAAGATCTCCACGGGAAAAGAAGCAGCTGATGCTCTTCTTCATTTAAGTGCATTCCGAGTTGCATCCTCACCTGTGCTGCTTCGGAGCCCGGGTAACGCTTTCCCATTACAGAATCGATGATTACCTTAAAGACAAAGAAGTCTGGCTTGAGCTTGGCGCGGGTCCCTCTTAAAGGTTTGTATTTGTACCCTCACAAATCTCATAATTTGAGAACAATCGATACATGTTTGAGTTCTAAATTTACAAATTGACATTATTTTCAAATTTGACATCATTCTTAATAAACAATTATGACAAAACGATGTTTTCTCGGTCCACATATCTAATTTGAATATCAGTATAATTATAAGTTAACGTTTTCTGCTGCAGTACAGTTTGTTACCGCTAATTCGGTACTTGCGCTTAGGAAGCGGCAGTAAACTTAGCTGTAAGTAAATGATCTGATGTCAACAACTACCTATTATGAAATCGAAAGAAAAAAGCTGACAGTCATCAAGTGATACAAAAATCCAAAGATGAAGAAATTGACTTTTTCTATTTCATCGATGTTTATCATCATCATCCGAGCGTATTCCCGGTTGCATCCTCAGCAGTAACGCTTCAGAGCCCGGGGTCCGCTATCTTACCAAGGAGATTTGACGAGGTTACTGGTTTTTACACAGAGCGACTGCCGTCTGACCTCCGCAACCCAAAGGGCAAACCAGGAACCAATCCTTGGATAGTTTGATGTTCAAACGCTAGGTGGCGTTTGGGACCCACAGTTTAACGTGCCTTCCGAAACACGGAATCATCTTTCTTTTCGGATAGTCAGGTGATTCAAGCCTGCAATATCCTATCCAGACTGGAAACAACTTTTCACAAAGTATGCTTCCCTGTGGGAATCGAACCCATGACCTCCGAGTCACAAGGCGAACGCCTTGACCACTGGACCACGGAGGCAGTCAAGTTTCATCGATGTTTATAGCTATAATTAAGTAATTTAGTGGTTTAAGGCGAGTACTCGTAGAATAAGATTACTCCAAGACTTCTCGTGTATATGGTAGAAGGCGAGTTAGGACATGGAAGCTAAAAAAAAGTGTGGCACTCGGGGACTGCCGCGGTAAAGCTATTGCATAGCATTTTTTATCAACTTATGCAATTATAATTATTTATTTATGCAGTATTTTTTTTCTTTGTTATAAATTCAAGTTACACTTTTTGAGCGTGGTGACCGATAAGAAAACATTTTTTTTTCTTTTATTTAATAAGTGAGAAGTTAATATTGTTTAAAATATTTTTATTATCTTACAATTGTTATACGTATGCACGCAAAGCAAAATTACAACTCAATCGGGAATCGGGAAGTAGGTCAAATTTAACTTGCGAGATTTGATTACAGACAGACAGAGAACGGGACAGGTGAAACTCAATCAAAGCTTGTAAAAAACCTCCAACTTTCAAGCGCTCATCCCCCATTACTTTTGAATCACTGAACCGATTTTCATAAAACAAAGCTCAGAACCACCGCAAGTAAACATGCTTCTACGTAAACCGCATTGATATTAGTCTATCCGTTCACGAGCTACGATGCCACTGACAGACAGATAGAAATACCGAAATTGACATCAAAATTATAATACCCCTCTTTTTGTCGGGGATAGAAAAGCTGTTGCGGTGTTGCCCAAATTAAGTAGATTACGTTTGCATCCACTTTGTTAACCGTATATTACTCTAAATTCAATTTAGCCATGATGTCTTAACTCGTAGCTACCTAATTCACTCATACTGTATGTGAGGTAAAGTTTTATACGTCGTAAATAAATTCACCAACTTTGTCTATACGTTAATAACTTCTGCTTGTTTTATTAGTGAAAATTGAGAATAATACGTACAGTCGGGGCCAGAAGCGTGTCTTCTATTTATAAGTATTGAATTATTTATATTATTTTATTTCTTTATCTGGCAAGCTAAGCATAGAACACCAGTGCCTGACTGCCCAGTGGTTTGACGACCTGACTAAAGGTCGCTGGAAAGCGCTGGATGCAGACCGCTCTAGATCGGTTATTTTGGTAATACTTAGGAGAGGCCTATGTCCTGCAGTGGACGTTATGCGGCCGAAATGATGGTGATGATGATTTCTTTATCGATACAATCCTTACTTCCTTACTAATATTAACATATAAATGCAAAAGTAAATCTGTCTGTCTGTTACTTCTTCACGTTTAGCGTGATTTATTTATTTTTATTATATGTATGTTAGTTATAAGGTATTTATAATATGGGCCTCTGGCATTATACTAATTTGTAAGTACAATGCTATTTCCTGAAATAAATGAAATATTATTATTATTATTTATTTAACTTCATACACAAATACAAGTGTAATGGCAGACTTAAAGCCTAAGGCCTTATCTACCAGTCAACCAAACGGGTGATGTAGAGAATGACAGGGGTAGTGCAAAACTTGAATAGGTACGTGGCAAAAAAAAAGACTATATGTCAAAACAATAAACTACATACAAAAAAATACACGCTATTAAGTATATACTATGATAAACAATACATACATATACTACATAAATACACTATGATCTATCTGACAGTTTTTGAAGAAAGTGTGCCTTCACCTGTTTCTTTAATGAAAATCGGGTTTTAGCCTTCCGGACATCAACTGGTAAATCGTTCCATAGTTTGATAGCCTGAACGATGAAAGAATTTGTAAAGAACCCACTCCGGTGAACTGGCAAAAATAGGTTGAAATTGTTAGAGGAGCGAAGATCTTTGAGATGGGTATCACCCTGAAATTGAAAATTACACTTGAGGTAAGCAGGAGTAGCGGGTTCAAAAAGAATCGAAAAGAGAGTTGTAAGGATGTGCAAGTTACGCCGTTGACGAATTGGTAACCAATGAAGTTGGGAGCGGTAAGACGACACATGATCATACTTACGAAGACCAAAGATATAGCGAATACAGTTATTGAAAAGACGGTCAAGTTTGTTAAGCATTTCGTGATGGTTGGCTAAAAGATAGAAAAGCACTTAAAATAGTGATGAGTTGCTAGCGGCATCGCCTATAACATGATTCTTATTTTAGCCCATTCCCTCGATCGCCTTTTACGATCTGCGCGGGAAGAGAAGCAGCCGGTACATTCTTAGCTTTTTCTTTTTTCCAAGAACAGTATGGAAGACAATAAAAGATAACAAATAAATTTAAAAAATATTTACCTTGAAGGTGGCGCGAAGAATTGGAAGCGTACATGAGCGAGTGGTAAAATGTTGCCCTTAACAGGACTGATGATAGAAGAGTATTGCCCAGCGGTGGGACACATAGGGTAAACTTCCAGTCGTTGGACATCTTAATGTTGGACAAAGGTTTTATAGTTTTCTGTCCACTGCAGCTGATATATTTTCATACTCTGTAGCTGCAGTGTTCCCGTTTTGAAAGCAACCTTAATAAATAAGGTTTTATTGTGTTCTGTCCAATTAATATTAGCGTCCAATAACTGGAAGCTTACCGTACAGTTAAGTGCTTAAAAAATTAAAAATCTTTGAATAAATAATAAAGTAACCTACGATTTTTGTGCGCGACTGTACGGATGTAGTAAATTGAGGTTAAATTAACCAAGCTGGGGAAGTATGTACCCGATTAAATAAAGAAGAGACGGGACGTAATGAAAATACGTACGGTAATGAGATAGCGGGGTTAGGTTTAGGTTTTAGAAGCTTTGTGTTTAGGTAAAAATGTTGTGGATAGCGGGAGAAGAAACACGTGGTACATTTTATATTGAAATTGTCTTATACATAAATTATTGAATATAAATAATGTATATATGTACCTAATGTATTTTTACCCGACTGCACCAGAAAGCTGGTTATGTTTTTCGAGAGTATGTATATGTCGTAGCCATATCGTAAATTTAATCTCTTCATTAAATGATCGAGAATTTCATGAAATGTTAGCATTTCATGAAATGTTGCACTGGCTACTGGCCACACACAGTATTCCAAAGACCCTTCGGACCGGATATTTTTAACTGACCCCGTAGGTTGACGTAGTTTGTTATACTGAGCAATTGTCTAGAAGTAACCCCTATTCAAATATGGATAGTTTTCGGGAAAAAAATTCTTAAAGTTCGCGGTTCCGGAGGGACCAAAAAATAAAAAATATTATTAAAAAAAAAAAACAAAGTATAAATAAATAATACTTTTCATTTTTCGGTCTCTCCAGAACAGCGAACTTTAAGAATTTTTTTCTTGAAAACTATCCATATTTGAATGGGGGTTACTTCTAGACAATTGCTCAGTATAACAAACTACGTCAACCTATGGGGTCAGTTAAAAATGTCCGGTCCGAAGGGTCTTTGGAATACTGTGCCACATCGTGATGTGGATGGGCGGATCAATGATAAGAAATTGTTTCTCGATATGATCAAATAATTTCGACCATTTCATGAATTTACCGTGTCACTTCATGAAATGGTTGATTATATCGTAAAATTGTTATATTTTTAATTTACACTATACATTCATGTTGTGCGGCTTGGGGTGGCCCAAGGGCCACCCCGCCGCAACCTTAACCTACCTATAGCGCTCTGTCACAAGTTTTTGTTTGCTTTTTTCAGCCTCAAGAAGGTCATTTTTTTTTAAATATTATTTTAGTGTAAAAGCTAAAAACTACTAGCGTTTCGGAACGACCACTGCTGGGAAGATTACGCCGAAAGAAACCCAGTTCAGTATTGGTCCCTAACCAGCCTGATGGGCTATGTTTCAATTACAATACAGATTTACACTTAAGCTCAAGTATACATTATATCTATCATCTAAATAATACAATTAAAATGTGCAGTCATCTAAATGCTTTTTTTACGGCAGTCTTAAGATAATGGTAACGCTACTGGAATTTCTGGAATTTTATTATAGAGACGCAAGCTGAGACCCACAAAAGACTTTTTTGTCCTGGGTCTTCGGTATTCATCTATTTACACGGTAAATTTTTTATTGGTTTTGAAGCCGAAGGCCACTTCATAAGGATCATTTGTAAGACCTAATTAGCTAGTCAAAATAGAAATTCAGAAACTTTTATGTTGACTGAAACTCGAAAGTCAAATCGTGAGATCAATTAGTAGCACCGGCGCCAAGCAGTGGCCGGCTAGATTTCGAGATCATCGGGGTCACGCGGCACGGGCGTAACTACGTGGTCTCGATCGAAAATCATTTTCGCAATTTATGTATTTTATGTCATATACAAATTTGGATTACTTAAATGGACACAGGAGTTTATATACCACCATACGACATTTTTTTTCAAAACCAATTAGAAGTCAGCGTGTATGTATTTGTTATAAAATCTAGTATCGTTGAGTTAGTATCTCATAACAAAAGTCTCTTACTTTGGGGCTTGCTCAATCTGTGTAATTTGTCAGTATATATTTATTATTTATTTATTTATTTTAATGGGACAGCCAGACAGAGCATTTTGGGTCTGCCGACGGAGCTCAGGACTCCAAGACGAAAAAGTAATCAAATTTTGTGTTGGAATATTCTACTGGCTTCATATCAATTTTATTTCTTATAATATTTTAGGTTTTCACCTTCCTTGATTAATATCAGCGCTCAGCCAAATGAATATTGAATGGAAAGTCGAATTTTTTTTTCGTTTTTCGATAATTTATTTTATGGAAAGTGCTTCAGTATCATGGACTAAACTTGCACCTAAAGGGATGCTAATTAATTAAAAATAACCCCGTATATCTCTCTTACATAAAAATCTCTCACAGTCAAACTGAAAGAGATCTCTTTTGAGATAAATAAAAAAATATCTTTATTTTGGACTTTCTTTGTCCATAGAAGAATTATAACAACATTCTCTGTCTTCTCCCATCTACAATTCACCAAAATTCAGTTTCACATTTACATAACTATTGCTCATGTACTATTAAATTTGTATCTATTCTTACTATCAATAACGTTATATCGTCAAAACCTTGTAAGAAAGTGCTTTTGTACAAGTTTTTAACCCCCGACAAAAAAGAGGGGTGTAATAAGTTTGACGTTAATGTCTGATTGTCTATCTGTGGCATCGTAGCTGAGGAGCTCGGTGGCCCGGTGGAAGTGCGCATTGCTAGAGCTTTCGCAAGTTAAGCGACACCGGGCGTGGTCCGCACTTGGATGGGCCCGCACAAGTGGCACAAAAAATTCTCAAGCTCCTCCGTGCTTCGGAAGGCACGTATAAGCCGTTGGTCTCGGCTGACATCATTGTATGGCAGTCGTCAAGCTATGTCAGATGCCTTTGGGCAGCCTGAAAAATCTGACACAGTGTTGGCCACTTACATACACGAAAAACAAACAAAACAAAATCGTAGGGCTCGAACGGAAAGCTAGTTTCCTTGCGGTGGTTCTTAGCTATGTTTGCTGTAAATCCGTTTAAAAGATATTGGGAGTTAACCCTTGAAAGTCGGGGTTTTGTAGTTTGCCTGGCAAATAATAGATGGCGCTTTGGTATTCATTCCACTATTTAATTTTTCCGCTTATCACTAGATGGCGATACAT
This sequence comes from Acrobasis suavella, assembly GCA_943193695.1. NCBI lineage: Eukaryota > Metazoa > Arthropoda > Insecta > Lepidoptera > Pyralidae > Acrobasis > Acrobasis suavella. The sequence continues at coordinate 2,208,818 of OW971939.1, forward strand.
ATGAAAGTACTGAAAGTCGGAAGGCTTTTAATTTGCCTAGCAAATAAACTTGTATGCATTCTCTATAAACATTTTACATGAATTGGTAAATAAACTCGTTTTTTATAGGTTATTTTGTCACTCTTTTGGACAAAAATCTCCTCCATATCCTTCCAAGCAATTAGATATGTTTAATCAGATAAGGTTTTTTATTTTAAGAGATTTTGTTTTGAAAGGACCAAGTTCAACATTGTGGCCCTCACGTGTAAAAGAGGCAAAAAATAAAACTCCCTAAATCATATTCTTCAGTTCACGGTACGGCCGGTTTCCAAACATTTTTTTGTAGGATAAGCGCGAAACACCGAGCTGCGCTCAAGAACGCAAATCGCCGATGAAGGCGCAAAAATTGCTAAGTTAAACTGTGCGGGGCATGTCTGCCGAATACACCCCGAAAGATGGGCCAGATTGTCTTCATTCTGGTTGCCAGATGGACGCAAGAGCAGGAGTAGACCGAGGACCAGATGACGGGACGACCTTGATAAATTTATGTACGACTGGCAGGAGATCGCTGAAGATAAGCACGTGTGGAAGGATAAGGGGAGGCCTTTGCCCAGTAGTGAGACACTATCCTACAGGCTAGTTAATAAATAAATAATAGTATAAGTACTTTAATATGATTTTTCAGAGGTACTTACTTTCTGTGGAACCCTTAGCAAGTCTACCCTCTTCTTCTTATCAAGTCGATAAGTCATATTTATTTACCTTTGTTTGCCTCATATTGGGCGAACAAATTACTGTGACCAGACTGCCAGACAGACTTGTGAAAATGGCCAGAGACGTTTAGATTTTGAACTGCAAAAAGGAAATTGCCATGCGATGCGACTTGCCATAAGTACCAAATTTGTTTTTACTTAAGAGGCTTTACACCTTTGGTTGACTGTATCGCTCGCACAATCAAACATTTTTAAAGATTATTAATAAATGTGACTCATTTGTAGTAAAGTGTTTCCCTAACTTTCTATATAATTATATTGTGGATATTTTAGATATGTTTTTTTTATTGTTTGTGTGTGGGTATCGAGAACCAGGTTATCAAAAATTTAAAATTTTGATGATCTAATTTTCGATGTAGTCAATGTCTACACAATATACAAACATGTCTAAAATATCCACAATATAATTATATAGAAAGTTAGGTAAAACACTTTTCTACAAATGAGTCACATTTTTTAATAATCTTTAATAATGTTTGGTTGTGCGAGCGAGACAGCCAACCAAAGGTATAAAGCCTCTTAATTTTTACTTAAAAATTTATTACAATTATTGCCATTTCCAATATTAATCAGTAAAAGAGTCATAAACTAAAAAGTTTATCAATTAACTTTTCATATTCCAAGATACAGAAATCATCATCATCATGATCATGCCAGCTCTTCTTCCGCCCACTGCTGAGCATAGGCATCCCTTCGTCTATGCAACCACTCTCGGTCCTGTGCTGCTCTCATCCAGGTGCGACCTAGACTATATCGTCAACCCATCTCATTACAGGACGTCTGACGCTTCTTTTACCCGACCTAGGCCACCATTCTGTTAGTGCCTTACTCCACCGGCCATCACTCCGGCGTGCCAGGCGACCTGCCTATTTCCATTTAAAGTTCATAACCGTTTTCCGATTACAGAATGTAATCTAGGTTTAATCCCGAATATACGTTTTCCTATCAATTTTCAATGTTCATCTGTATCGTAATTACAGCTTTAATTACACCGTAATCCAGTAAATCGGGTATTACATTTGATATGCATTCGGTTTACAGCTAAAACACAAATCAACGGGTTTACGGAAATGACACTGGTGGCTCGTTTCCTTTTTTATTCATCATCATAATCCGAGCGTATTCCCGGTTGCATCCTCAGCAGTAATGCTTCAGAGCCCGGGGTACGCTACCTAACCAACGAGATTTGACGAGGTTACTGGTTTTTACACAGAGCGACTGCCATCTGACCTCCACAACCCAAAGGGCAAACCATGAACCAATCCTTGGATAGTTTTGATGATCAAACGCAAGGTAGCGTTCGGGACCCACAGTTTTACGTGTCTTCCGAAACACGGAATCATCTTTCTTTTCAGATAAGCAGGTAATTCAATCCTGCAATATCCTATCCAGACTGGAAACAACTTTTCACAAAGTATGCTTCCCAGTGAGAATCGAACCCATGAACTCCGGGACACAAGGCGAACGCCTTGACCACTGGACCACGGAGGCAGTCGGTGTTGTTGTTCCCTTTTTTATTAACATACAATATTTGTTATAAAACGTGGAAGGGATATACCCGTAATAAATCAAACTGCAGGCTGTACTAGATCAGTATAGTATAATAAAATTAAAATAAAAGACAAAACACAAAAAAAAAAAACAGCTTTTCCATACAGAAGTGCTCGGCCGCCCGGGCAATTTGTAAGGGAGTGTCGAATTTTTGAAGTGAAAACTTCTTTAGCGGCGTTGTACACTTTTTTGTAATAAAAATGTTAACCTCGCGTCAGGGCGTCAGGACACGTGACCTGATCGAAAATTCGTAAGACGGATGGAGAGTGGACAGCCGGCGCGGCGCGGCGTAGGATAGGAAGTATCCCCCTCTTTTTTTTTTTTAGGCGGCGCAGGGCGCTTGCGCGAATGTTCGTTAGTGTTTATGTTACAGCGTGCCACGCGCATCCATGGAAATGCACAACGTTAATATTCAAGTTTTCACTTCTGCCGGCACTCCCGGAGTGCAACCCCTTCGTTTTTTTTTAATTATTTGGTAGTTATTTTATTTTCATTATACTATACTGATCTAGTATAGCCTGTGGTCGATTTTTTAGGGGTATGTTCCTTCCACGATGTATACAATACAAGTTCGAATAAAATACTCTGAAACAATTTAAGGGTGATTCAGTCCATGATTTAGAACAACTTTTTCTAAGAAACATGTATTGAAGTATGAAAAATAATTTTTGGCTTTCCATACAAACTCAGATCAGCTAATCGGTCAACTTGTATGGGAGGCCGTAAAATATGTTTCATATTTATTATATGTCCTTTTACGATTTTTTCTTCGAGTTTCAAATTGAGCTGGTCGCCCTTTCGGCAATTCGTGGTTGTTATATTTATTAAGTGCATGTAAGTTGTAATGGTTTTGGTTGCCGAATAAAGCATATCCTTCTTTCTTACTTTTCTTTCATATGTCCCGTAGGAAAAGTTATTTACATTGACGGTCTGAGTTGCTCCTACAAGGATCGGACAGGGCTTTTGTTACATATTGTATATGCAGATTTATTTGAGTGCATATCGAGTTCCTAGTCACAGAATTTTAATGTTATTTGTGTAATAATTTAAAAGTGAAGTAACACTTCTGTTACATGATTATTTTTAGCTAAGCCTTCTCATTAACAACTGGCATAAGCCAAACAGTTGCGAACATAGGTAATTATAGGTACCTATGCAAATCCCGCAGAACATGAAGTAACTACGAATATATTATGTACTTATCTAGTACAATAGATACTATTAAACGGCAGTATGCCCGCGACATCTGTCGCCAACGGTCGCGTGACACCTGTCAATCTGTCACAAACTGTCAAAATCTGACGCGCGACCGTTGGCGACAGTCACTGACAGGTATCGCGGGCATACTGTCCCTTGTCTGTAAAAGCGCTAAATACCACTAGGAATATAAACTATCTCTATTTCTCTCTGTGTAACGAAGCTTCAATGCTCTCATCATAGTCTTTGAAAAATGGGTGAAAGTGTTTTAAGAATAACAATCTGGAGTAGCCAGGCATAGGCAATGACTACGTCTTTGATTGTGTGTGTGAGGTGTGTATGTGAAGTTCAATCCTCCCTCACACCAGGCCTGTGTCACTCCCGTTTAGGTATCGAAAATATACCTACATTATTACTATGCGCGCAGAGACCACTTCGAAGTGGAAAATTCAGTTACATGAATCGTTTTTACAGAGTTATAAGAATAAAATTGGCTTACAATGGATGTCTGGGTATCTAAACGAAGAGGTGAAGAGCGCGAGCGAGGGTATAAATTAAACCATAGGGCTAACCACATTAAGTAGATATTTATTTTAATTTCTTTTCTGAGCAAGACTTTTGTACGTGAGTACAATGCGACACAAATAAGTTAAACAAAAATGGCGGACTTCAAAGCATTTTTGTACAAATTCCCGACACGTAGGTTTAACCAAAATGGCGGTTATCGACGCATTATTTTTACCTGCGCCGATAACCGCCATTTTGGTTCAACTTATTTGTGTCGCATTGTACTATTACTTATTCTGTGCTCACACTTGGTGTCTGTACCTCTGAGTTTAATTATGTATGGTCATTTTCAGCAACCACCACTTGCTTCCAGTGAAGGAAAACATCGTGTTGGAACCGTTACACTCTCAGATGTTGAATTTTGTTTACTGCGTGCGTAAAAAGACTACACTAGTCGAGTGCGACAGATAATACGATAACTGTCCACAAGAGCAAAAGAAATAGCGATCAATTTGACAAAGAGACAAGTTTTTATATAAAACGTATAATAATAATTCATTTATTTCAGGCAGCAAAAGAGTATCCAAAAACATCTAGGCCCATATCAAACCTTAACCTAAAATACATAATAATAAACTTCTACGTCATACGTTGAGGTATAACCCATTAGCGGAATGGCTCGAAGTTGGATTTTTCAAATTGCGTAAGTTATCTTACCTTGGAAAGTAGGTATCGTACTGCTTCGCCGATAGTTCGTCTAGTAGGTGCAAACACAACCCTCTCAAGATCACGCAAAAATGTTTCTGTACCTACTATTACAAGCTAACTAATTACAAATCGCTTCATTTTTGATGCCAATATGGACGTTGTACCGTTTCTTTTCATACATTCTGAAATATTAATGCAAATAAATTTTAATACTTATCATCGTATTTGATATTCTAATACGTTTACTGTTCCACTTGTCAAGAATAACGTCTCCCACAATAACCCAATATATATTATGTGCAAATCATACAATGATGCTAAACTGGATGGTTTTGATATCTTCGGACTAAGTCAGGTCCCTATAGACAATTAAGAAATTATGTTCATAAAGTATGCCCTTAAAATTGAAAAAAAATTCAATACTATGTTTTACGTGATATATAATTATATTCCGTGCCATGTTAACCACGTTGTTTTTAATTTTCTGTTAAATTAAAAACTTAAATTAAATTAAGAATCGAGTACTCCTTTTCACTGTTAATTGGACTCACATAAGTTGATCATGCTGTGTACACAAAGTTTTTGATCAATTTTACTAAATCACAATATATAGAAGTATCTATTAAGATAATTTTGGTTTGTAAAATGTCTGTTTTGTGTGCCTATTAAAGTAAATAAAATAAACACAATGACACCGTCAATAGCTTAGCATGTTTCACCTATGTAAGAGAATCTAGTCTAAATTCTAAATTCTAAGTAGTCTAAATTCAATCGTTCATTGTAAATAATAATATTATTTTGTCGTTATAATGATGAACCATGACTTGATCCTATTCATCATCATCATCTTATTTGTGACATAGACTGTTAGCTTTTTAAAAACTATTTGTAAAGATTTGCATGCTATTGTTAATGGCTGATTAGGTGTAACTTTGTGTAATATTCTATTCTGTTCTATTCTATTCTATTCTATCTTATTATAATATCTTGTCATATATGTATATCATCTTCTAGAAAACCGAAACTGATTCGAGTGTTTGAACTAGAAGAGACTTCTCATTTCAAACACTCAGTCACCAATGATTGCTATTTATAAGCAAAAGGCGTTGACTGATGTCTTTAGTCAATCATGATTAGGGGTCTCACGGGAAGAGACAGATTTGTTATCACGTCTTTATCCCTGACGGGTTAGGCAGGGCCAAAAGCCTCTTCTAGCATTTTTTTTTTATTTATTTAACTTCATACACAAATACAAGTGTAATGGCGGACTTAAAGCCTAAGGCCTTATCTACCAGTCAACCAACCGGGTGATGTAGAGAATGACAGGGTTAGTGCAAAACTTGAATAGGTACATGGCGAAAAAAAAGACTATATGTCAAAACAATAAACTACATACAAAAAATACACGCTATTAAGTATAAACTATGATAAACAATACCTACATATACTACATAAATACACTATGATCTATCTGACAGTTTTTGAAGAAAGTGTGCCTTCACCAGTTTCTTGAATGAAAAGCGGGTTTTAGCCTTCCGGACATCAACTGGTAAATCGTTCCATAGTTTGATAGCCTGAACGATGAAGGAATTTGTGAAGAACCCACTCCGGTGAACTGGCAAAAATAGGTTGAAATTATTAGAGGAGCGAAGATCTTTGAGATGGGTATCACCCTGAAATTGAAAATTACACTTGAGGTAAGCAGGAGTAGCGGGTTCAAAAAGAATCGAAAAGAGAGTTGTAAGTATGTGCAAGTTACGCCGTTGACGAATTGGTAACCAATGAAGTTGGGAGCGGTAAGACGACACATGATCATACTTACGAAGACCAAAGATATAGCGAATACAGTTATTGAGAAGACGGTCAAGTTTGTTTAGCATATCGCCAGTCAAGTCCGAGTAGCACACATCAGCATAATCTATGATTGGCAGGATCAATGTATTCACCAGCATTGTTTTGGTATCACTGGGGAGGAAATTTTTTAACTTATATAGAGTTCGTAGGACACCCGTAACCTTTTTAGAAATTTCCGTGACCTGTGTATTCCACGATAGATATGGATCTATGTGAAGACCCAAGTCTTTGACAGTTGTGCCAAATGGTATTACGATGCCCTCAAAACAAACAGATAGTTGGGAATCAATGTCAATCCGCCTAATAAAGTGTGAACTGCCAACTGCCTGACATTTTTTTGGATTGACCTTGACCCCGAATTTTCGCGACCACTCAGCTACAGCACTCAAAGCAGTATTGACTTGATCAATAGCAGCGTCCAGATTATCTATGTCAGCTTGTGCATAAAGTTGCAAGTCATCGGCATAAAGGTGGTACGAACACTGAAGATCTTTTGTAATACTATCTATAAAAATAGAGAAGAGTAATGGCGAAAGAATACCTCCTTGGGGGACGCCTGTCTCAAGCTTACGCCAATCTGAGAAGGATTCCTCGGAGCGAACCGACTGCTGTCGTCCTCGAAGATAAGATGAGAACCAGTTAACAACTGCTGAAGATACCTTGAGATGTGCTAGTATGGCTAAAAGGATGTCATGGTCCACGGTGTTAAAAGCATTGGAGAAATCTACCAACGCTAGGACTGTGACTTTCTTATTCTCCATCCCCAATCAAATGTCATCAGTCACTTTGAGAAGGGTAGATACCGTGCTGTGTCCACGACGAAAACCTGATTGGAATGAACTTAACAAGTCATTATCAAAAATATGTCGAGATAGTTGGTAATGGGCACATGCCTCAAGTACTTTTGAGAGAAACGGAAGAATGGAGATTGGACGTAGATCGCCTAACAGTTGGGGGTTAGGGACTTTGGGAAGGGGACGAACGAAAGCTTTCCGCCAGAGTTCAGGAAATTGTGCTGTAGAGAAAGATGAGTTAATAATGTGGGTGATGACGGGAAGCACAATGTCTAGGAGGATTTCGATCATACGGCGGCTAATATTGTCACAACCCACAGCTCTTGATTTAATAGATGTAATTATCTTTTTCACTTACTGGCGAAAATTTTAATTCAGTAACATCAGGAGAAGGGAGTGAAGTGATATGTGAAATCGTAGCTGCTTTAAATGATTGACCAAACTGAGAAGACGTTACAAAATGATTATTTATGTCATCTAACGTCATTGAAGAAGGAATCTCAAGATTACGAGATTTACCAATGCCTAGTGTTCTAAGGAACTTCCAGACATCAGCAGAAGAGGAGGAGGAAAGTGTATTATGAATTAAATGGCGTTTAGCATCACGTATCATCCTATTACACCGATTCCTTGCAACCTTAAACAGAGCCCAGTTCTCATCACACCTATGTCTTTTAAACTTCCAAAAGGCACGATCCCTCCTTCTCATAAACATTCTTACCCCAGGCGTAATCCACGGAGCAGGTGGCCGTTTCAATTTGACTTTACGAATTGGGGCGTGCTTGTCATAAAGCATGATGGCGGGCGATGAGGAAAAAGGAATCAAAATAGTGATGGGTTCGTAGCTTCATCGCTTTAACATGATTTCCATTTTCGCCCATTCCCTCGATCGGCTTTTATGATCGAAGAGAAGCGTTTAACCCTTAGTTTACCCGACCAACATTTTACAAATATACAAATGCGTTTATTTATCGAACTCCTTAAACTAGTGATGTTTACTGGTGGCCCCACACTAGGCAACAATGCCTGTCCTGTGGAAGCCTTTATTAATTATTTCAAAAACGGATTTTGTTATGTATACTGACTTAAACCGGCAATAACTTATTATCAGAAAAAGCTTATAGGTAGCATAGTTTATTCAATTTTATTATAATAAAGTAATTTTTTAAGTTGGTATTTTATGAAAAAAGTGTTCATAGATGTAAGTAAATGATCGATCATTAACTACTATTATGAAATCAAAAGAAAAACAATTATCAAGTAATGATATTAAAGTGAAATCAAAAGAAAAATAATTATCAAGTAATGATATTAAAGGGAAATCAAAAGAAAAACAATTATCAAGTAATGATATTAAAGTGAAATCAAAAGAAAAACAATTATCAAGTAATGATATTAAAGTGAAATCAAAAGAAAAATAATTATCAAGTAATGATATTAAAGGGAAATCAAAAGAAAAACAATTATCAAGTAATGATATTAAAGTGAAATCAAAAGAAAAACAAGTATCAAGTGATAATATTAAAATGAAGGGTACATTAGTCTTCAATGCGTAGGAACTTTTCGGTAAAATCATAAGTCCACGGTAACAACAGTGATTGAATAGAAGGTCTTGCTGTTCCAACTAAGGATTCTCTGATATTACATATTCTGCAAATAAATCAAGATGCAAATTTTCGTGCCCATTTCGCGAGCGTCGACATTTCCGACCAAGAACCTGGATTGGTCGTATTGCACATAACCGAAGTATCACATCCCTATTTGTTGTAGGTATTTAATTTCGATTTACTATGAAACGCGCTGGGCACGTCACCTCGCACGCCAGTTGACAGGGTTAGGGCAGCGCCCGTCAGGGTCCTTAATTGTTACACTATTATACATCTATTATTTAACACCTGTATATATTATTATTAAGGAAGCAATAAAGTTTTAAATTGAATTGAACTGATATAAAGTCTCGTGGTGAAAGGGTAAAGTACTTACAGTTTTTTATTTTCTCCTGGACCAGCTTAGAAGGACTGTCCGCATTTATCAATTTCACCTGTGAAAAGATCAATAGTTGGTTGTGTGACTTCTAGCCTAGAATGGGACTACGCCATCTCTTCCTGTGAATGTCGTAAGAGGTGACTAAAAGACGCAGACTTAGATGTCGAACCCCCAAAGATAAGAGGGTGCACGTCATGCGTTCTTTATTGGAAATCCTCCGCTCAGGGCTGGATTTAAGGTAGGGCAACCAGGACCACAGCCCCGGGGCCTCCATAAAAGAGACTTCGAAAAACAATCTTTCAGATTCTGACAAGTAAACTACTTTTCCTTTGATTTCTTTTTCACTGTTTTACTTTTACTGATGTATATTTGTTTACTCCAATCAGGATATCAGTAAAATATTAAATTTAGGGCTAGGTGGCCTCAACTCTTTTGTTGCCCTGAGACCTCCAGACCTAGAAATTCGGCTCTGCCTTCGCTAAATCCATTTTTTTCTATAATTGGGTTGTCATTCATTTAAACTACAAATATTACAGATTTTCATTTATTTCAGTGATTACTGATTACATTATAATAATAACATACGGTACCTTAGCCTATTGATTCTAAAAAAATCATTTCCAATATCACCCTTACCTAGTTATTAAATTTCGGATTAATCCATTAAAAATTACTGTTTAAGTTTACTCTTAGTTTATTAAAACATAGCAATTGAATAACGCATTGGGATTTTTAATCTAAAACGCTAGATATTTTTACGTTAAAATCAATGCATTATTCAATTTCTATTGCATTGAAATTATTTATTTGCGGTGACAATACTCACGGTACAAGGAAATCTTTGGTTTAAACTTAGCATAACAGCGGAATAAAATTATAAAACAAAAAAACAAAACTTAATTAAATATCTGACAAAGAACACCTTGAAAATTCCCTTAAAATCTTTTTAACACCAAACTTTTTCTCAAGAGATACCCTTCGCCATCCTTTTCAAGTAAAGACCCCCTTAATTTATCGACTATATTTTAAATAAACAATTACATTTCATTTTATTTATAATCTAAGGTTAGTCCTCTGAATTGCAATTTTATCATATAGATTAACAAACAACTTTGATTCTTGTTCTTAAGTAATTCTACTAATTAATTGCTAATTTCCTAATTTAACCTATTTTAATGCTAAAAAAGGATAGATATAACATATAAATTATATGTGAGAAAGGGATGAGAGAAATCATAAAAGCTACGAGAATAAGTTATAGCATGCGATTGAAGAGTTACTGAAGATGTAACCTAAAAGAGTACGTATAATGAATTGACATAGTTTATTAGACCCAAAAAGGATGTCAATGGAAGCTAGTGTAATGTACCAGTACTAGTTGCATGATAGAAAGTTATTGTCGGTGTTAGCATATCCGTAGATGATGGTCTGACTACTGGCGATGGTGAAGCGTCTAAAAAAATTGAAGTATTCACAGCCAGAATGATTTTCCATACTTCATGTCTAGATATGGTAAGGGAAGGTATTTAAGTTAGAAATTTTAAGTTTAAAGTTAGATTTTAATTTAATCTATAATTATCTACAGTGCGTAAGTTTAAACTTTCTATTTTAATCAAAATTAGGATTAAAGGCAATCCTTTTAAATGGAATGTTAGTTATAGCTCTACTCGGTAGAAATACCTAAACTCTTTTTTATATCTGACAGAAATGCGAAGATTCCAAATCATAAGAAAAAGTTTTTGTACCTCAAACCTAGAAATCTTAGATATAATTTAGAGAAGTTTATTAGGAAACTACGATAGTTCGCTTTAACAAGTAAACTTTGAATGACTTAGGTATTCTTTTCAATTTAATTTTGAATTATACTAAGCTAATCAAGTGCTAAGTTTAAAATTGTTGATAGTAGAATTTAATTACTTATAACTTTAATGCCAGGAGAAGAAGTACTTAAAATAAAGGACTGATGTGTAATAAAGAAGTTCGTTTCGATGAAAATAAATGGAAAAGGGATCAGGATAAACGCGGGTGATACAAATATGACATTAAAACTGGAGTATAGAAGGTTGCTAAGAGATATTTTATATAAGCATTACTAGATAATGGCACTGCGGAATGTACCTGTGTTCATAAAAAAGTATCCTAAATTCAGCTTAACAATAATGTTTGTTTTGAACAAGATTATGTTTTAATCGTTCGATTTACCTTAAATTTACTTTCTGCACTACTTTTAACATGTTTTTTAGCCACTTCATTCCTCTTTATTGCCAATTTACTCTCAAACATACCTTAATTCCATGATTCAGCAAATAGTTGTTAAGTTGTGATTTGCGATTTACCCTATAGTTTAATATATTTATTATTACCTAAATACGAAGACTCTTGAGCTCTAAGAATCTTCCTATTTAACGTTACCATTTTATTTACTAGTTCCAGACAGCGAAGGTTGTCTCTTGCTTAAAGATTCTTAAACATTAAATGAAAGTTCATTAATTTTTTGTGAACCAACCAAACTAGCATTAAATTATCACAGTTCAGTTGGTTCATACAAGAATCCACTTCAACTCCATACAAAGAGATGGAAGAGGAAGTTGCTTTTTGGCTTTGTATGGAAATGCATGGGTTCATTCACATTTAAAAACAAACTAAATAAAATAAATTAAACGGTAATTTTCAAGGTATTACTTTAAAAATTATACATTTAACTCAAACCCGACTGTCGATATATCATGACATCATCAAAATAATTATAAGTTTACATTTTTCATTACATTTTAATCGCGTTCGCTATAATCCTTCCAGTTACCTCTACCGATAGACTCATGACCGAACATTCTATTACTAGAAATACAAAATTTAACGTATTTACAACCATTTTAACCTTTTAACAAAACATTCATAAGTACATCCTTGCGTCACGCACAGTCAAAATGTACATTTCTTTACAATGTTAGAATTATAAGGACTAGATTTGTTTATTTTGGAACAAAAAGCTACGTAAAACAAACTAACTTGTGGAGTTTTGGCTTCACTACTCTTGGTGGTGTCTACAACTCTTAGTTGTAAATATTGTCTGGCAGTATCATTATTTAGCTCGTCCAAAACTTCTGCTATATCTTTTTCGTCAACAAAATCTTGAGCATTACCGATCGTTTCTTCTTGATTAACCAGACAAGCGCTATCACCCGTCGTCCCGGAATCGTGTATTTTAGAATTTGGTGATATTTTAATTTTTACTTATACTTTAATAGATTACATGATGATGCATTTTCCTTTTTCAGCCCATGGGTTGTTTTTCTTGTCGGGTGCGTGTATGAGTGGATCGTTTTTCTCGTTTTCCTCCACATACTCCCGCATCCTGTAACAGAAGGGAGTCAGTTATTAATAAACCATAAAAAACTTGGATCAATGTTTCCGTGCTGTTTTTACGGCCCTCCATATCGGCTTTACTTTATCGTCTTTGCGTTCTGAATAATGTAATTTTGGTGCTTTTTCTTTCGAGGCGAAATAAAAACGTAAATTTTTTACACAAGACGCAGTCAATAACTTTTGTATACGGAAAATACTAGGTAAGGCTAATATTAGGTTTGAAATAGTTATGGTTGGTAATTATATTAAAATTACTCTGCTTTACTTACGAAATCCTCAACTTATACAAAAAAAAATACAGTTACCTAAGAAGTTTTTTTTTTCAGACAGATTGAGCTGATTTTCATATCATATGGGTGGAAAATAGTAAGTGATACAACTAATTCGCTACTTTCCAATAACGCAAATGAGATACTTTTTTCTAAATGTCAAAACAAACATTTTTTATGGGATTTGTATGAAATATAGACTAATAACGTCACAGTTTTTTGGAAGTCAAATAACGCTCTTAATATTAGTTTTTCCGCAATCTTAATAAATATAAAATCACGTTAAAGATGGATGAGATTATGGCAAGGGAAATTATTTTGGGAATTTTTATTTTCCTAACAGTACCAATTAATTTATTTTTAACTCAGGAAAGTATCCAATTAGTTAATTATTTTTTTATTAATCCGTTTTAATCTTAGTTTATAATTTTCTTTTGGAATGAAGTTCCTTATCGCGCGTTGCAAAAGGGAGCTAGACGGAAAAAAATTAAGACCAAAAGTTGTAACGACATTTTCTAATCATTCAAATTTATGAAGATAATAAAAACTTGATTTTAGAACGCAGAATAGAGTTTGAATGTAATTTAGACCTATTTATATTTTACTTCGTTCCATCCGGGTGTCCCTTGACACCTCTCAAGTTTTTTTTTTATTCGATTTGTTAATTGATTATTAGTAATTCTGTATGATTTTTGTATTATATGAAATAATTAAAATCTCATGAGACACAAACATACCTACTAACTTGATATCGTTGCAATTCATGTGAAAATTTGTAAAGAAAATGAAACATTAACTGAGAATAAGTAAGAGAACAATTAAATAACTTTCCAGAACAGTAAAGCTGTTTGCAGAGGCACGAATGAAATCAATTAATATGGAAACTTGAATAAAATTATACGGAAAGTTCATGCGAATATATCGGTGGATATTGAAAGTTCACCCGAATAAATTGCCGTTTATATGACTTTTCCTGCGATAAATTCAGACTTGGCTCAAGTTTTTGAAAAAGAATGAGGTTGAAAATTATTATTATAGTGATTATGTGTAAAGTTTTGGCGCGAATTGCTATAAATGTACATTGTTTATGGTTTTCCCGTATGTGTTTTTATGTTATGTTATGTAAATTATTTATTGTACAAAAAGGACACAACACAAATACAAAAGAAAACAATACAAAGGCGGACTTATCCCTTTGAGGGATCTCTTCCAGTCAATCCAAAACCAGAGGAAAGAATGACATTTAGTAGGGTGGAATATTGTACAACATTTATGGGCAAATCAATATATATCAATTCATATATTAGCCCATAAGTGTTTTTTTTTTTTTTATTTTTTATTGGTTCATGTACACTTGAAAATTTACAAATAAAACCTTTTAAAACTTAACATAGTACATAGGTGCTACTTATTTCTAAATAAATTTCTTCGAGTAGACCCGCGAGAGGAAATGGGAAGAAAGAGGTAATTGGCGTGTACAATACAAGAATAAATAAATACTTATACCTACAAGAAACATTTATAAATTAATAAACATACCTACGTAAACGTACGTAAAATAAACTTACATAAATATATACTGATATATACAATTAATGAATACATAAGATAATATTTCTAAATATGATGATCAGGATGATAAAGACAGATAGTAATGTGTTGTACCATTGTATCACCCTATATATATCAATTCTGGTCAGGAATCTTCATAAAGGTTTTTGACCCTAGCTTTGAAGGAATACAAGGTTTTTAGTACAAATTTGTTTAGTTTTAAGTACAAATTAGTTAAGTTTTTAGTACAAATTAGTTAAGTTTTTAGTACAAATATAACATGTTTTTTTTAGAGCACCAATTTTAACATCGATTTCTGTCCACTATTATTATTTATCTACATTCACACTTGAGCTAATTAAGTACTTAAGAATATATAATTGTATGTAGAATTAGTATAAGTGTATATATACATATAAGGAAATATATATATGTATATGTAAGTTTATGAGTATAAAATATATGTGTAAGTCTATGTTTATGTGTATGTTTATGTGATGCAGTTATGTATGTATAGTCTTTTAAAATATCTAGTACGTACTTGCTTCTATTTTTTTAGTTGAGTAAATATCCTCTCAATTTATCACAGGTTGACTGGAAGAGATCCCTATTTGGGATAAGTCCGCCATTGTATATTTGCTCTTTCTAATTTTTTGTACTTCATTTTGTTTTTTTGGTACAATAAAGTTATTTATTACAAATAAACATTTTACAGTTCTTAGGAAAAAATATGCATTATTACGCATTACGATACTATGAAATATTTCTGGAGTCTCACAGTAAGTACTATGGACATGACTTCCTCCCGTTTGTTTGATTTTCGTGTGTGTAAGTGGCCAACACTGATATCAAATTTTTCCAGCTGCTTAAAGGCATCAGACAAAGCTTGACGCTGCCATACAATGATGACAGCCGGGAACAACGGCTTATAACTATATGACCTTCGTGGCGTAATGGTTAACATGCCTGTCCGCTACTCCCGGTCCCGGGTTCGATCCCTGCTTAAGTCAAGATGGAAAATGATCTTTTTCTGACTGGCCTGGGTCTTAGACGTTTATCTATATATGTATTTGTTATAAAATATAGTATCGTTGAGTTAGTATTCCATAACACTAGTCTCGGACTTACGATATCAAGTTAGTAGGTATGTTTGTGTCTCATGAGATTTTAATTATTTCATATAATACAAATATCATACAGAATTACTAATAATAAATTAACAAATCAAATAAAAAAAAACTTGGGAGGTGTCAAGGGATACCCGGATGGAACGAAGTAAAATATAAATATAAATAGGTCTAAATTACATTTAAACTATTTTCTGCGTTCTAAAATCAAGTTTTTTTTTATCTTCATGAATTTGAATGATTAGAAAGTGTCGTTACAACTTTGGTCTTATTTTTTTCCGTCTAGCTCCCTTTCGCTACGCGCGATAAGGAACTTCATTCCAAAAGAAAATTATAAACTAAAATTAAAACGGATTAAAAAAAAATGAATTAACTAATTGGATACTTTCCTGAGTTAAAAATAAATTAATTGGTACTGTTAGGAAAAAGCATTTATTTTTATGTCGGAAATATCCGACGCTCGCGGAATGGGCCCGACAATGTTTGTCGGATAAATCCGACGTTCGCGGTGAAATGGTTAAAAGATTTATTTAAAATGGGGGCAGCACTGGACCCCTAAAATTTCAGGTAGCTCTTTAACTTATGTTTAAATGAAGTCAAAGTAGTATCAAAGTCATAAAAGTTAAAAACGTTCATCCCAGTAACATCCAGAGAGAAATATTAAACATGTATACAATTCCAGTGTTATTTTTACCCATTTTTAGCCATTAAAGAAACGTTTATAACAACACGAGCGGTTTTATGTCCACTTAGGCGTTTAATAGCGGCCGTGTGTTTCGGACGTTTTTATATCTGGCAGTTAAAGTGTTATCTATTTGTAATGTTTAATCTGTAATGTTTGTTATGAGTTATATAATTAAATTTTAAATAGGTTTTAACGTTTTGAGGTTTATTACACCGGGGAAAGTAATTTCAAATCAAAGATAATATCAAAACTTCTTGCCTAGCATGGTTGAGGGCGGGTAATAATTTATCCCCACGGGATTAAGGCGGTGCAGACTGCTTCCTTGGTCTAGTAGTCAAGGCGTTCACCTTGTGATCCGGAGATCGTGGGTTTGAATCCCACTGGAAAGCCATAATACATGAAAAGTTGTTCGTCTGGTTAGGATATTGCAGGCTTAAATCACCTGATTATCTGTGAAGAAAGATGATTCCGTGTTTCGGAAGGCACGTATAAACTGTGGGTCCCTAACGCCATCAAGCGTTTGCTCAAACCTATCCAAAGATTCTGGTCTACCCTTTGGGTTGGTGAGGTCAGACGGCAGTCGCTCTGTGTAAAAACCAGTAACCTCGTCAAATCACCTTGGTTAGGTAGCGGACCTCAAGCTCTGAAGCGATACCGCTGCAGGATGCAACCGGGAATACAGGAGGATGATGATAGGGTTAAGGCACTAGGTTTATACCACCATAGAAGACACATTTTTGAAACAAATTAATTCAAAATTCATCTCTTATAAACAGGCCTTTTTCTATGTAACGAAACTCACAAAATCTATTTATTCCATACACGTAAGTCCTGGAGCGTATTCAGGCCCATCCAATTTGTCAGGGCCGTATTCAGGCATCAATTTCAATCAATCGAACAGGCAGAGCCGCATTTGGATCGTTTATTTTACAAAAGCGCTGCTGCCAGGTGAAAAGGTATCAATTAGCCAATATGTCTGTTCCTCTGCGCATCATGTTGATATTGGATTGAAGGGTAAAAAAATACTTTATGCATCCAACGAGTTGGAATTGAATTTATCTGAACTCTGGAGCAATGATGCAATTCAATTTGTTTGATGTTATTGGGTAGGTTGTAGGATCGGGTTCCCAACACCGTAATCCGACATCGTACTAAAGTAAGAGATGTTGGAACAGCGGTCATGCACTTAAATTGGAACTGGGCAGGGCACCTGGCTTGATGGAGTGATGGCAGGTGGAATAGGGCTTTATGGTGGCCCAGAGCGGGTGAAAGAAGCGTCGGACGCCCAGCAATGAGATGGGTTGACGACATAGTAAAAGTCATGGGTCGCACCTGGATTAGAGCAGCACAGGACCGAGATGGGTGGCATCGACGAAAGGACGCCTATACTGAGCAGTGGGCGGAACAAGGGCTGAGATACTAGATACTATTGGGTTGACTGCCTCCGTGGTCCAGTGGTCAAGGCGTTTGCCTTGTGACCCGGAGGTCATGGGTTCGATTCCCACTGGGATCATACTTTGTGCAAAGTTGTTTCCAATCTGGATAGGATATTGCAGGCTTGAATCACCTGATTATCCGAAAAGAATGATGATTTCGTGTTTCGGAAGGCACGTAAAACTGTGGGTCCCGAACGTCACCTAGCGTTTGATCATCAAACTATCCAAGGATTGGTTCCTGGTTTGCCCTTTGGGTTGTAGAGGTCAGACGGCAGTCGCTCTGTGTAAAAACCAAAAACCAGTAACCTCGTCAAATCTCCTTGGTTAGGTAGCGGACCCCGGGCTCTGAAGCGTTACTGCTGAGGATGCAACCGGGAATACGCTCGGATGATGATAATGATGACTAGATACTATTGGGTAGGTTGGATGGGATACGGTAAACAATATATGACGAGCAGTGTTATATGAAATAAAAACGTATGTAAATAAAAAAATATAATATGGACAAAAAACACTAATTGAGCTAGCCCCAAAGTAAGATCGAGCCTTGTGTTATGGGATACTACCTCAACGATACTATATTAGATTACAAATACGTATATAGATAAACATCCAAGACCCAAGACAATTGGAAAAAGGCCATTTTCCAACTTGCCCTGAACGGGGATCGAACCCGGGACCTCTGGGTGGCGGACTAGCATGGTGACCACTACGCCACGGGGGTCGTCCAAATTATTAAAATTATGTATGTAATTTAAAATGAAGATAATTAGGTACATAAAACGGTTGTGCTTCGCATCAATACGGAAACATTTTAATACTACTTTAGCTTACCCTGAATTGGGTATTTTCCTAGGTCGAAATTAAATTATTATGTTCTGATAAAAAAATAAAACGTCGCAAACTAATGTCACTTGTCTTTGAACATATCCACTTTGACGCGATTTTTGATTTATTATTGCAGAAAAACTGATAATAAGAGCGCTATTTGACTCCAAGACACTGTGACGTCATTACCCAGTATTTCATACCAATCCCATAGAAACTGTTTGTTTTAACGTTTTGAAAAAAGTATCCAATTTGACTTGTTGGAAAATAGCGGATTGTACATGAAAAACACATTAGCTTTTTATAGGAGTACATTTTGTAGCTACTTGGATTTTTATATTAGCATACTTACTTATTAAGTGGTACTTATTAATTTATTAACTTTTTATAGCAATAGTCACCATCATTTCAGCCGCATATCGTCCACTGCTGGACGTAGGCTCTCCCGAGGATTTCTAAAACGACCGATCTAGAGCGGCCTACATCCAGCAGCTGTCAGGTCGTCAAACAACCTTGTGGGTCCTACGCTTCGCTTGCCAGTGTGGTCGCCATTCGAGAACCTGAGAACCTTTTTGCCCCATTGGTCATCGGTTCGTCGCGCTATGTTTTCCGCCCACTGCCACTTCAACTAGCTAATCCGCTGGGCTATGTCAGTGACTTTTATTCTCCTACGAATTTCCTAATTTCTGATTCGATCACGTAGGGAAACACCGAGCATAGCTCTCTCCATAGCAATAATATAGGTACAGATACATTTTCACGTCTTTATCCCTGACAGGATAGACAGAGCCCAGAGCCTCTAAACGCCCTTGTGTTTACTTTTAGTATGATGGCGGGCGATTTGTAAAAAGTGATGACAGTGATGGGTTCCTACCCATCACTGTTTTGATTCCTTTTTCCATATCGCCCGCCTTGCGATTTGCGATTTGTGGCTTGGAAGCCGCATTGCTTTAACATGATTTCCAGTTTTGCCCCTTCCCTCAATCGGCTTCTATAATTGAAGGGAAGCATTTAACCCTTTCACCAGCGAACGTCAGATTTATCCGACGAACAGGGCCAAGGGCCGAAAACCCAAAGGCCACGCTTAGCGTGATGGTGGGCGTTAAAATAGAAAATGAATCAAAGTATTGATAGTTTGCTAACCCCATCTTCTATTAACATGATTCCAATCTCGCCCATTCCCTTGATTGGTTCTTACGATCTGTGTGGAAAAGAAGAGTATCAATAATTTAATGGTACAATTTAGCTAGCTAGCAGCTAGTCCTAGTATTCATAACTACTAGGTATTTATACCAATGAACCTTCAGGATAAATAGAAATCTAGTAAGGTACATTGCTCTGTCGAAACAGAGGGACTCTGTCGAAATAAATTAAAAATTCAGAATGACACTCACTCTTTTCAAAGAATAGTTAAATAAATATATAGGGACAAATCACATTGTTTGAGGTAATAGAGAAGTAAGAGAACATTATTTGAGTTTAGTTTTGCTATGTCTAATAAACATTGTTACGAAAATTAGTTTTAGTGCAAATTTAGCCTATTTTTCTGAAAAAAATCCTTAAAAAAATATTTTGCCTTTTGTAAACACTCAGGTCCAATTAGTTACCTTTTAAAAACACTCAGATCAGTTGATAAATTATTACAGACTGCTATTTTTTATAATATTGCAAAGGTTTTTTTTTTCAGAAATTTGTTCCGTAGTTTGAAACTATATAAAAAATGGCTAATTATTTTGTGTTTTGCTTCAAACGTCTGTTGTGTAAACAATAAAGCTTTTTTAAGCACAGAAACTGGTCAGATGCAGCCAAGCAAAGTATGATTTAAAGTCTCAAACTGCACTGAACTGGCACTAGCAAACGCACAAAGGCCGCGCAGATCCAATATATTCGGCAATCAATTTCACCTACCAAATAAACTTGAGAATATTGCTGCCACCCGATTCTGCTATAAATCTGTCATACGTTATTTATATTAAACGCTAGATGGCGCGATAATTTCGTTATTGCGTTCCATTACACGCAATTTATAACACAGTAAAATGAATACCTTTTAAATTTTATCTGGTGCTCTTAAGCGACTTTGTGATGAGGTTAATGCTCATTATAGAATCAAAGTGACAAAATTGTATTCATAAAGGGTGTTATAATACCCTTACTCTGTCACTGCACTGCCTTGTTTTCATTTTCGAGTAAGTTTATAGGTTTTTTGATTAAAACTTACGTGAGACTCAGACATTATTAATACAGCACGGGTTACTCACATGTTTCGACCTCATCCGGAGGTCTTCATCAGGGCGAATGTGACGCGCTCGTGAACAAAGCCGCTCCACGACACACTGATGTTAGTGGTGGGACGCGCGGGCGGCGCGAGAGATCGCTCGCTTCGCTCGTAGCGACAGTGGTGTGGATGGTTTCTGCGTCGACATGTCCCAGACCCGTAAAAATGTCGGCCAGCAGCTGACTCTTTACTGTAAAATTAACTTTTCAACGTACTAATTTTGCAATGAGTGATTAAATCGACCTAAATTCTTAGAATCCGTCGTTTGTATGTTCGCCGATGACATAAGCATGTCTGATCGATTTATATTTGTTAGATGTATTTTATTTAAACTTTTGTGCACATAAAATAAAACTGTACAAGTGAAAGGTTTATTGACATATGACATTTTTACGGGTTAACTTTAAGACCAAGCACAGATTGAAAAATGCTATAATAAGACAATGAGATTAATTGACTTTGTTAGCTAGCACTTAATAGTCCCTTTACCCTTAACAGAATCACTTTCCCATACAAACGTGGTATTGTAATACATTGTATTGTAATACATTGCGAGGTTGCCAAGCTAGGGGTTGTAAGGACTGATACTAAAACGATTTTTCAAAACAATAACTCGTAAATCTGCTGCACGTACGGCATTTAGAACTCGTGACACTTCCCATATTTTTGAACGGCCCGAAATAAATCCACTTTGATTTATTCCACGGGAACAGAATAAAAATAAACTTTTTATGTGTGAAAACCAATAATTTGGGACGGCGCCAGATTTGTATAATATCTCCTCGACCAGCTGTTTCGAAAAGGTATCTGTTGAATTATTTATTGTCAGAATGCGGCCCTGTCTCTTTAATAAACTAAGGGCGCTTTGCAAGGGTGAAGGGTTTGTTTTTCAAGTGTAAAAGTGGCCATTGCGGTGTCAGATTTTCGAGGATTAGTCAAACATCATAAAGGCATCTGATGATGACAGCGGGGACCAACGACTTTACGTGCCTCGTTTCTTTAATGAACTTAAGGGTGCGTTGCAAGGGCGAAGTTTGTTTGTTTTTCATGTGTAAGCGGCCATTGCGGTGTCAGATTTTTGACTATTAGTCAGATAACATCAAAGCATCTGATGATGACAGCAGAGATCAGCGACTTTAGGTGCCTTGTTTCTTTTTTGAACTTATCTGTCGTGTCTTGTTTGTTTTTGTTTTCCGTATAATTGACCAACAGTGTCAGACATTTCAAGCTGCTTAAAGGCATCTGACTTAGCTTGATGACTTTAAATTATGGAAAGCGGCACCAACAGTTTAAAATGTGCATATCAAAGCACGGAAAGTTTTTATACCACTTGTGGTCACCCATTCAAGACCATGGCCAGTGACTCTTGCAAAAGTACTAGTTAATAATAAATAAATATATAGGGATAAATTACACTGATTGAACTAACCCCAAAGTAAGTTCGAAACTTGTGTTATGGGATACTAACTCAACGATGCTATATTTTATAATAAATACATACATAGATAAACATTCAAGACCCAGGACAATTCGATAAAGGCCATTTTCCAACTTGCCCTGACCGGGGATCGAACCCAGAACCTCTGGGTGGCGGACTAGCATGGTGACCACTACGCCATCGCAACACCGTGGTTTGATCTCCAACAATCAAAAAATTTATCTATTTATTGTATATTTAGCATAAATTGTATGTTTGTTATTTTGTATGTTTGTTCGACGATATCTCGGGTAATGTTGACTAGACTTAATCAAATTTAAGTTCAAACATGAGTGAAATCGGTCAAGGGGTTGCCGAGTTCAAAGTGCAATATATTTTAAGAACATATTCCATAATACTTTCTTTAATATACATACATGAATTTTTCGGGGTCCAGTGCTTCTTCAATTTCAAATGGAAATCAATCAATCAACCCATTTGAAATAAATTATTTGGAAGGAAACGTAGATATTTCGGCATTATGGTGAATACGACCTCAAATTTTAATACTGGTAATGGAGACTTTCTTTTATTGTCTCGTTCCTCAAAAGTTGTGTTTTGGTGGTTACGTCCTTTGAGCCGCAAGGTATCGATCGTTTAAAACCGGCTCTAGATATATGTAACACTTTAAACTACTTTATAAACAGTACACAGTACAGTTTAAAGTGAGAAAGTAAAGTTTTTCTTAGCATTTTTGCGATAAAACAGCCACTTAGGCATCCCTGGACCCCGAAAAATCCATGTACCCCTTTTGAACATTCTCCACCCACGGTTTCCTATAAATATCAAACAAAGCATCTGTTTTAAAAATACTGCTCCATAAAAACACCATAATTTCGCTTTCGCCGCCGGCATCGAGTGTGTTTTCATTGTTCGATTTGTACAATAAAATTATGGCGTAGGTACAAAGAATCCTTTGCGATGAGAATTTTTCATTTATTGCCTCGCAAAAATAGATGTCTTATGTACGTGTTGGTATATTTAGTTATTTTTTAATATAACGTGTGGAAATGTACACTCGACATTTACAATCGAAAGTATTTGTTTCCGTTTTCCATGGCTGACCACAAGTGGGATAAAAAATAAGGGTTTCGATTGGGTTAGAAAAGATAGGGTTAGAATTGTAATAAGTCCGTTTTTTTTAAATTATCTAAAAATAATAGATTCATATTTTTCAGTTTGCCAAAAAAGTAAAAATTCACGAATATATTCAAAGTTCAGGAGTGGGGGCTTGGGGGCTCTATGTAAAATTAAATTTTTACATAAAGCCCCCATAGAGTCATTTTTACGTAGCCGTGACGTCATGCGAAATTTCAATGCGCTATATCTTTGTGACTTTTTGTTTCTCAGAACAGTTTCAGAACTTTGTTCCAGGAAACGTGGAGACAATCTTGAAAAACTTCTGTTGACAGGCGAAATAGAAGGGAAAATATCCAGAGGACGAAGTCCCATGCGTTGGTCCGACCAGATTCGCTCGACACTCGAGACCAAACAACTTGTTTTTGACAACAACAAACATTCATTTCAACCTTATTTTTAATGTTTGAGTGCGACCTCCTCTTATCTAACCAAATTGCTGTGCCCAACAGGGTCCATAAATCTTTAAATCTTAAATATATATAACTCAAAGGTGACTGACTGACTGACATAGTGATCTATCAACGCACAGCCCAAACCACTGGACGGATCGGGCTGAAATTTGGCATGCAGGTAGATGTTATGACGTAGACATCCGTTAAAAAAGGATTTTGATCAATTCTACCCCCAAGGGGATAAAATAGGGGATGAAAGTTTGTATGAAACTTTGCCAATTTTGAACCGATCGAGCTGAGACTTTGCATGCATAAAGCTACTATGACGTAAGCATCCCCTAAGAAAGGATTTTGATAAATTACACCCCTACGCGAGCGAAGCCGCGGGCAAAAGCTAGTGATCTATAATTGTAGTGGTAACATCTAATGTACTTTATGGTTTGCAATAAAATATTGAGTATTGATTATTGACCAAAGTCAGCGACGCCATCCGAGCTGCAGAGCACAGAACTAAATGGCGGGACACAGTACACAAGAAGGTGTTCCATAGAGATCACGACCCTCAGCAATGAGGATTACGACGCAAGGAGGAGGAGGTTTTTCAGAAAAAAGGAAAAATACGTGTACAATATTTTTTAATAATCTAACCGAAAAAGTAGTTTTCCATTCGTCATGCCTATTCTCAAGCTGCATGTTAAGAGCGGCCTTCCCGTCTTGCTTTTTATACAAACGCTCTTAGGTGATTATGACGTTGTAACTGATCTTTCTTGAAAACTTTTGAACTAACAGATATCTTGTGCACTATTTCTAGGTTTCTATCGAAATAAAAAATGAATATTTGGAAAAACAAGTTCAGTATACGCCTCCAAAAATCTGCTTTATTTCACAAATTTTACCTGAACTTTGACCGTTCATAAAGTACTCATAAATTATAAAAATAAAAAAATATTTCTATAGAAACCTCGCAAATGTAATGAAAATTTTAAATAAAAATCATTTATTTCAGAAACTTGTAAGGCTTACTGACAAAAACGTATATCCTGGAACAAGTTTTATGAAATTTCCGCACCCTATGAATAGTTAATATTCGTTCAATGGATAGCTAATAATAATACTAATTAAATTCAATACAGTGCAAACTGTGCCCCAAGGTGCTTTCTCTCTCAATTTAGTTTGCTTTTTTTTCTAGCATTGCCCTGGACGAAAAAACAAGCTTTTCAAACTATGCTCGCGTTGACGACAGAGCCGTCGGGAAGGGCCGCCTTAAGGGTTGGTATCGGCTGTCATCATTGTATAGCAGTTGTTAAGCTATGTACAGACTGAAAAATGTTAGTCACTTCCACATACGAAAAACAAAACAAATAATGTAAATGTTAAGTTGGCCCCAAAGTTAAAGTATTTTTAAAATTATTAGGCATGCCCCTTTCTGCTTGTTAGACAATTTCTTAACATCTTTAACTTCAGACAGATAAAGTTAGCAAAAAGAAAAAAAAAAACCAGCATAGCATTATTACACGATAATAAATGAAAAATGATTCTTTGCCCAGAAAAACTTGAATTTGGAAGAGTTTTGACGTGGATTGATTAGCTACTAACGCCGTAAAGTTTTATCGCGAACACTGATTGTTATCTGTGATAATTTTTTGAGCATAGAAAATGTTGCTAATTCGGGGTTCTGTACCCAAATCTACCACCTGCAGAGCATCTCCCACCTGGTAAAGACCTCCCCTGGTCAGTCTGGAAGTCGTTCAATAGACTCCGGGCTGGTGTTGGGAGATGTCGAGAAAACCGAGTTAGGTGGCGTCACGCTGATAACGTCCTATGCGACTGCGGTGCCATTCAGTCGCTGGACCACCTTCTATCGTGTCCGAATTGCCCTACGTCGTGTACCATCGAGGACTTAATTGAGGCTAACGACAGAGGGATCGCCGTGGCCACATATTGGTCAAATGTCATTTGAATTAGAAACTATACTGGAACCATTTTGACTCGACAAGAAGAAGGGTAAAAACGGGACCCTACTAACTAAGACTCCGCTGTCCGTCCGTCTGTCCGTCTGTCTGTCCATCTGTCTGTCCGTCGGTCTGTCCACTGTTTGTTTGTCACCAGGCTATATCTCATGAACCGTGATAGCTGGACAGTCGAATTTTTCACAGATGATATATTTCTGTTGCAGCTATAACAACAAATACTAATTACTCTTTGCGTACGAAACCCTAACAGAATAAAATAAAAAATTAAATGGGGATGTCATACAACAAACGTGATATAATATTAATAAATAATGTTACGGAACCCTTTGTGCGCGAATTCGACTCGCACTTGGCTGGTTATTTTAAATACCAATAGTATTAAACAAAAAGTCCACGTTTCACTGAAACTGAGCGAGGTTGTGTCTGTCTGTTGGAACCAAAAAAAATCCATAAAAGGACTAATTTTTATTATATGCTTTTATTTTAGTTTCATCCGAGCCGTTGCGTGTCTGTCTGTCTGTAATCAAATCTTCTAAGCGGGTTTGTTTGTTTGTTTTTTGTGTGGCCAATAATGGTGTCAGATTTTCCAAGCTGCCTACAAGCATGTAACATTGCTTAATTTTGGTTATTTAGTAATGCTACTGATGTATACTAATTTGCACTCAATAAAATATTTTTCTTTCTTCCTAACAACTGCCATAAAATTATGACAGCCGGGGTCAATGGCTTATCAGTGCCTTCCGAAGTTCGGAGGAGCTCCAGAAATGTTTATACCACTTTGTGGTCACCCATCTAAGCGCAGACCACACACGAAAGCGCTTGTAATGCGCACACCCGCCGGGCCATCGAGCTCCTAAAATTGTGCGGGTGGAACATGTCGCATTTTTCGCTGTGTGGTTTGACCTGGAGGACATTTTTGCGGAATAATTGTGGGACTCTAAATATTAAGAGGATACCTGAATTTTCTGGGGTCCAGTGCTGCCCCCATTTGAAATAAATCATTTAAAAGTAAACGGAGATATCATTTAAAGTTTTGTCTTGGCCAGGCGCTAGATAACCCTTTAAACTACTTTATGAACTACTGTTTACAGTTTAAAGTGAGAACATGAAGCTTTTCTAAGCACATAGGCCAAAAGTGGCCATTTTTCGCAATTGTGCGTAGAAAAGCTTCACGTTCTCACTTTAAACACTAAACAGTAGTTCATAAAATAGTTTGAAGGATTATCTAGTGCCTGGTCAAGATAAAATTTTAAACGGTGTCTCCGTTTCTTATCAAACGAATTATTTCAACTGGACGCCGGAAAATTCAGGTATGCTATCCCAAAACTCGAGGGTAAAATATTTTATTTGTGAGCGATAAGAATGCCGTAAATGCAACATAAAGAGTAACGAGATTGTAAAATTTGATCCAACATGTAATACGAGTAAAATAAGGTAGTTTGAAACCTGTATACCTTCTCAAGCGGCGTTCGCAATGACAGAACTTTGTAGCAAAAATCTCCTTAAGACGAAGTGGTAGATAAAGTGGCGCCCTCATTTGAAATAAATTGTTTAAAACTAAATATGGTGATTATTAAAAATTTGATTTGTATAAATGTCTACAAAGAACTTTGAACTATTTTATGAATAACCTTTGAAAGTAATATTGGTAGTCCGTCTAGTTTTAAAACAGGTTTTTGCCAAAAGTGGCCACTTTTGGCGAAAACGCGTTTTAAAACTAGACTATTAGTAATAATTTTAAAGATTATTCATAAAATAGTTTAAAGGTCTTTCTAGACAGTGATATAAATCAATTTTTTAATTATCACCATATTTAGTTTTAAACAATTTATTTCAAATGAGGGCGCCACTTAAGCTACCACTTCGTCTTAATCAAATAAATTTTAATTTATTCAGAAATTAGGCTATAGATGGCACTTTCACGTCAATACATTATGTGCTAATGAATAATACACTGACGTTTTATTTAAAAAAAAAATGGGAAGTTGTTATGGAGTTACGGATGTGTGGATGTTTGTTCCACCTTCACGCCAAAACGGCTAAACAGATTCGAATTAAATGGTGCTACTATAAATAAACATAAATCTTTATAGGAATAAATAGGAAAGATATCTATCGTCTAGTTGTCATTTTTTGTATGAAAAAAAAACTGCTTCATTTCATCTTTTAGGCCGCGCAGACCACACGCGCACTCCGCACACGCCTAACACGGTTTGAAATTTGTTGCATATAATTTGAGTCCTATCTCACTATTGAGATAGGAGATGATAACAAATCAATACAACTCAAATTCTATTTACCAAATCCAGTTTAGGCGAGCGTCGGGCGGGCGCGAAGCGGGCGCAAGGCGGAAGCGAAGCGAGCGACTGACGTAGCAAGGCAAGGCGTGCGCGTGTGGACTTCGCAAAATGCAATTTAAGTTATGTTGATATGTGATAGGTTGTATTGTTAAGTTGTATTGATATAAAAATCATTTATTTAAACAAAAAATCGAAGTGCGCTACGCGTGCGCGTGTCGTCTAAATGCGGCCTCAGAGTGGAACGTAAAGATATTTTTTCTTGCAGCGCAATTTAATTTTTCGCTTACACGCACTTATTCCCAAGGAACGCAAGTTTCAACATGCAAAGTTAATCTTCTAAGAGACACTTTAAAGGTTTCGCCGCAACAGGTACCAGAAGAACCCATAGTGTGGTGTGGCACCATTCTTTTGTTTGTCTACCTGTGGCCTAGCTTACTTAGTAAAAAAGTAGGTTGATAAATGATATTTATAATAAAATCTGCACTCTGTCTTAAATCAGTTATATAATACAATGCAACAGATTTTTCTGTCAAATGTCGTAAATTACTAACAATATGTAACAAAAACCCTGTCCAATCCTTGTATGAGCAACTCAGACCGTAAGTATGATCAACTTTTTCATAGGAAAGTTGTTCATATTTACGGACCAATGTTTGAAACTCGAAGAAAAAATCGTCATTTTCATACAAATTGCCGGGCTGGCCGAACACTTTTGTATGAAAATGTCGAGTTTTTTTCGAGTTTCAAGTTTTGGTCCCATAGGAAAAGTTGTTCATATTGACGGTCTGAGTTGTTCCTACAAGGATCGGACAGTGTTTTTGTTACATATTGTATAACTATCATATTCAGAGCAGCATTTTTTATGAATTAGCGTACAAATTTAAAATTTCAAAAATATTTCTAACAGTAGGAATATTTTTTTTAATTACATTACCAAAAATGACATTTATGATAAAAGTGTGAATTAAGAAAAAAGAAATAAAAAAAATTGAAATTAAAAATTAAACTAAAAATCTCTAGATTATTGAAATGATAAAAAAATGTATGTTAAATTGTAAATTTAAAATAAAATAACGCAACTGCAAATACGAGGGCATGTACTGTTTATATGTTAATAATCTCGTACACAGAAAAAAGTTTTGTTTTTCTTATAGCTTACAGCTAGATCAGGTGTCTGCTGCTATTTATTTTACCGAAAAAAGAAATCATTCTTACTTTAGTAAGTATACATTTTCAAAGTCAAAGTCAAAGTCAAAATTTTTTATTCAATGTAAGATAAATTTATCTCTTATTGAAGGTCATTTTTTTAAATAGTATTTTAGTGCTTAAGCTAAAAACTACTAGCGTTTCGGAACGACCACTGCTGGGAAGATTACGCCGAAAGAAACCTAGTTCAGTATTGGTCCCTACCCAGCCTGATGGGCTATGTTACAGTTACAATACAGATTTACACTTTAG
This sequence comes from Acrobasis suavella, assembly GCA_943193695.1. NCBI lineage: Eukaryota > Metazoa > Arthropoda > Insecta > Lepidoptera > Pyralidae > Acrobasis > Acrobasis suavella. The sequence goes on from OW971939.1 coordinate 2,238,447, forward strand.
CTATGTAAGTATAATATATAGTATACATTATACTATATATTTAAACAATACAATTAAAATTTGCAGTCATCTATTTCCAAGAATTGTGATCAGACGATGATAAATAGTCATTTACATGAAAATTCGCATTTGTGATTAAATGATTTTAATGGCAGTCTTAAACTTAGATAATGGTAACGATTTCGGTATAAATCTCTAGAAAAGCACAGATAGAAATTAAAAAAAAATATATAATCAGTGGATGTAATTATATTTTCGGCTTTATATTATTCAAATATTGTTGTAAACACAAATATTATTGTAAAAATAAAGTCGTATATAGTAAGGTATTTCATAATTCTCTGATCAAAAAAGTAGTTTTATTTTTATTATCTCATTTAGATTAAGGATTTTTTTTTAGCCGTCATCATACCAATTTAATTCATTTATTGATTTCATATCGTACATTAATTTTTAGTCTTATTAATATTACCACAAAAGTGCTAACATAGATACTATTTTTTGCTATCAACTGCTATAATACTAAACGTTTCGGTAATCACCCAATCACAGCGCGTCATATGAAATTCGGCCATGCTTATACATAATTATAAGAAGCCACCCACCCGACGTTCGCCCCAACCCCCCTTGGCAAGTGACAAGGGGTGGCTTTGTTTTTGGGTCAGTTATTCTGGGTAAGTAGCTGGTTGGGCTAGGGCCTTGTTGCGAGCGTCACGTAGGTATTTATTTAAATGTGTGTGCCCACTCACGAGAGAGCACAAAGAAGAGATCAATTCAAGATGCAAAACGAAAAAGTGAAAAAAAAACGAAAAAGCAATGCTGCAATAATAGTATAAGTATGTTTATATATAAATGTAAGTTTATCATTAGCATTTATTACTTAATTTTATAAATATTTGTATAGACAATTTTGTAAAATTTATGTAATTAAAAACATCCTAATTTATTCCTTTCGATATAGTTATCTTATTAAATGTGCACCCATTCTACCATTTTTTCTGAAACGTCCAAAAGGTGAACTGGTAAACAATGCTTTTAAGTGCAATAAATTTAATAATAAAATAATATAAAAAAAAAACTATCCCAGCTCAGTAGGTGAGCATCTACATCAGATGTATTATGTACAGTACTCGTAGGTGTTTGAAACTATTCGTAGAGAAAGAGAAAAAACCACAATGATATATATATATATATATATGTATATATATATATATATATAATTCTTTAATTTCTTCTAGTTAGATACTAGTTACAGCACTAAGAAAATTATAATGAGACTTTATTTTAATCAGGTACAGTTGAAAACAAAATGCGTCAAAATGATGAGAAAGGAATATGTGAAGAATGTAAAAATGGAATTTAGAAATGAAATTTGAAAGGTGGACGGAATAAGATGATGGAGAAATGATGTTAGTGTTGGTGATTAATGAGTAATGAAGAATCGATACACATGTTTGGTAACCATCACGCTAAATTGGTCTCTAGATCTTATAGCCTTAGCCTCTGGCATATCTCCTCTGCCAATTTAAACGTAATTTTAGGCATATCGGGTGAAAAGTGTTTCAAAGCAGTAACGCATTACAAATGACATGATGGAAATTAAATAGATAGTTAGAAATTCATAGTACACCAAAAATAAAAATGTAAGACAAAGAATAATTTTACATTAAATGAGTACGTATATTTCTTTTAGACAACTAGTGGATGGAGAGGAATATAAGGAAGACAAAAACGGTGGTGAAACTGACCGAGAAGGAAAAAAAATTAGATATTGTTAAATCAAACTTTGGGGATACAAAAATAAACAGCCTAAACTATCGGGGCAAAGAATATGAAAGAACAAACATTTCAAACCAAATTCCAAATTTATTTCAACGATATTTCCTAGCCTAAACCTAGGTCCTGTCCATTCAGTTAGGGCTAGGGATATATATATATATATATATATATATATATATATATATATATATATATATATATATATATATATATATATATATATATATATATATATATAGGGACAAATTACACTGATCGAGCTAGCCCCAAAGTAAGTTCGAGACTTGTGTTATGGGATACTAATCCAACGATACTATATTTATATAGATAAACACCCAAGACCCAGGACAATTTGAAAAAGGCAATTTTCCAACTTGCCCTGACCGGGAATCGAACCCGGAACCTCTGGGTGGCGGACTAGCATGGTGACCACTACGCCACGGAGGTCGTCCCTATGAGATCCCTATGGAAGTAGACATGACCTGATTCTCGCCCTATTCCCGCGATTGAATTTTACAATATGCAGCGAAGAGAAGCGTCTGGTAAGCTTCTTTTCTGTAAGTCGCTGTATCCAAGACCTCAGCCGTACCTTGATGTCATTTTATTTTTATTCAATTCCATACGTATTCGGTGAGTGTTCGACCAGAAATATCGTACGCCAGGGCTTTCGAGACAACATGGCTATAGGATGACGTCACCCTCCATATTTTATTAAAAACAAGCACGAAAAATCTTGTCGCATGTTGTAAATAACCATTTTTATAGGGATAAAAAAGGGAGGGTTATTTTTGGCTGTTCATATTAATATAGTTGACTTGCATCAAGCTGTTTTTAACTTCCAAAAGAAGAGGGGTGTTATGAGTATGACGCCTATGTCTGTCTATCTATCTGTCTTTGTGGTCTGTCTGTGGCATCGTAGCTCTCAAACGGATAGACCGATATCGATGCAGTTTTTTTTTCAGTTTTTTACGTCAAAGCAGGTTAACATTTTGGTGGTTCTTAGCAATGTTTGATGAAAATTGATTCAGACCTTTAAAATTTATTGGGGATCATAACATTTATAACACATGAAAGTCGGGGTGTCTAGACATGCGGTAGAGTGTCCTGACACTCTACCGCATGTCTAGACACCACCACCAAACTCCCCATTTTAACCGACTTCCAAAAAAGAGGATGTTATCAATTCGTCGTGATCCTTTTTTATTTATGTATATTTACGGATATTCAAAGATGCCTAGACCAATTAGGTAATTTTTTTTTTGTTTGAAAGTGTACACTTTCCACGTGTTTTAATAGAAAATTTATCAAAATCGGTTATGTATTTTGGTGAAACCAACTTCCAAAAATTTTTGAGGTTTTCAATTCGTCGCGATCTTTAATTTTTTTTATGTATGTTCACGAAGACGCCTAGACCGATTTGTGAAATTCTTATTTGTTCAAAGGGTATATATACCTTTGCAGGTGGTCTCATAGAACTTTATCAAATCAGTTGTGAAGTTTTATGTTAAAATCGTTTTTTTAATTTTGAAAAATTATATCTTAAGCAAATTACAGGGAGGAATAGTAACTGGCTTGCAATGGCTAAGGTCAGAACAAGATTGTGCAGAAAGAAAACGGTTTATTCTCATCAGTGGGTTCATGAACATTGACGATAATGGTGTTTCAACTCTACAAATGAATTAAAAATAGCTGTATTTCCTGTTACCACAGTAAGCTTACAGTAAAAACATGTAAATGCTCTGTGATCAATAGGTGACCAATATATAACTAATATTTTCTCTTGACAAGTTCTGCGAGTTCGGGTTTTTCATGCTCACTAAAATGTCCAATCCGGTGGTGGCGTCGTTGGTCGGGTCGTTGTATTCCCTCTAATATGGTTGAGTTTTACAATGCCTGATCCGTGCGTCAACTCGTGGACGGGTGCTGCCAGCAGGGACTGGTCAGCTCGGCTTCGCTTTTTTGGCTACTAAGTATTTTTTATTACGCAATTTATGTTTGTTTACTTGTTCGCAAGCATTTAATGTTATAATGTATTAAAATTGTATGATATTATAAGTATATATTAATTAAAAGATAATAATATTATGACAAAGCTCTTCTGGTGAGTAGGCCACCAATACGGTGAAAATGAGTTCCTTTCGGCGTTTCTTCTCAGCAGTGGACGTTACGAGTCTTCCTTTACAATTAAATTAATTTGTATATAATTTACAAGTAACGTAAATTATACCTGTTGACGTGTAAACGTGCCTGTAAAGGTCTAATTACTGAACAAATATGTGAATTTTGTTTTTTGAATTTTATGTCGTGGCCTTTGGGTCTACTACCCTTAGACTCCGTCAGCATGAAAGGGAACAAAGACATGATAGGTAGTGAATTTACGTATGAAGCTAACTACCCGTTTCAAAAGCTAATGATTCACATCTGACTTGCGTATAACTTCTGAAAGCACAGCTTAAAGTCAAACTTGTTACGATACCAAAGTTCTGCACTAATATCTGAATAATGTATTTGTCTAGACAGTTAATGCGACTTCTTAAATGTATTAATGTGGAGTTAAATCAACTCGTGAACGGGTGTGGCAAGGAGGGTCAACTCAGCTCCGCTTTAAGAACGGGAGATCTTTAAGTTATAGAATAAAAAAAATATAGAAGTAGGATAACTCTTCTTCCGCCCACTGCTGAGCATAAGTCTCTCTTCGTCCTCGCCACCCATTTCAGTCCAGCGCTGGTCTCACCCAGGTGTGACTAGTGATCCCAAAGACAACAGACTTTTTTTTTGAAGCCTAGGCTCTTAATTTAAGGGCTTGGCAACCTTTAGGCTTGTCCTTTAGGCTTGGCCTGTTGAATAGGCCAAGCCTAAAGGACTATAAGTCTTTATAGGCTTTTGGTTCGATGTTGTTTTGGTGATATTTAAGTCAAATAAATATTTTCTTTTTTTAAATTAATTAAAAATAAAATAAATCCTTTATTCATAATTATGATGGCTTACTCAGGCTTATACAAAAAAATGGCTTTAGCCTAAACATAAGCCTATTACTCTAAAAAAACCTACAATTCCAAAAAAAGGCTTTTTAGGATCATAGGCTTTTAAAATGACATAGCCCTAAAAAGGACCGACGGGCTTAAATTTCGGGCTAAAAGCCTATAGTCCTCAGGAACACTAGGTGTGACCCGCGACTTGGATTATGTCGTCAACCCATCGCATTATTACAACAAATAAAATTATTTATTTATGTACTTAAAGGTAATTTATTTAAATTTCTGTATATACAGTACCTAAAAAATTGGGGATATTTTATTTTAAATTTTTAACCGACTTCAAAAAAGAAGAGGGTCATCGAATGTATATATATTTTTTATGTATGTTCCCCGATTACACGAATACGCCTAAACTTTTTTTTGAAAAGGCATACTTGGGGTGTGGTTCAGTTAAAATTTTATCAAAATCGGTTGTGTAGTTTAGCGTTGAAGATTTTTAGTTTCGAAAAAATATCTCGTTTACAAAATAATGATAATCCAAAAACAAAGATATGAACAACTTAAACAACTCACTTTGATTTAAAGACTAAATAGATACTAATATAAACCAATTATTATATTTGTTTGTTTTCATGAAATTAATTGAAAGTGGGCGATCGCGATTCGTCTTGTATTAGCACCTACCTATTTACATTAATTCTCTGATCTGGCACCACAACCAGTCTAACACTACCCTATTATTAAGTACGTAGTTTTTTTACTTAATAATTGTTCATTTATCATTATTTTCTGTCAAAAACTTGAAAACACTAACGCTTGAAAACTTGAAGCTAGGTACATTTAAACACAAAACTATATACAATGTCCTTTTTAATTAAGTACAAATATTTTAAGGGGTTATTCAGTCCATCATTTTGAACAACTTTGCTCAATAAATGTATATCGAAATACGAAAAAAAATATTTAGGTTCTCATACAGATCGAAGTAGTCACGTGATATCGTTACTATGAAAAATGCAAAAAAAATTTTCGTATTTCGATATGTATTTATTGGGAAAAGTTGTTCAAAATGATGGACTTAATCACCTCTTAAAATATTTGTACTTAATTAAAAAGGACATTGTATAATAAGCACTAAACTTCGGCAAGTTTTGAGGTTAGTGTACAGTCGTGAAGAGTAATTGCCTTTCTACTATCGGTCTAACTATCGCCTATTAGTGTACTGACTTGCAGAGAAGTTTTATCTAGAATTCAGTTTGTAACATGCACTTTTGTCATTATCTCCTCTGTTTGTCGGGTTGACTGGAAGAGATTCCTGACAGGGATAAGTCCACCTTTGTACTATTGTGTTTTTTTTTTGTATTTTAATTTTGGCTTTTTATGTACAATATAGAATTTATGTATCTATCTTCGCAAGAATGTCTTTCTGTCCATATTTTTTACTAACATGCGTTCATACTTTAACATGGTTAGTAGGTAAATAAGTACATGAACTCTGGCAGGGTGTTGCAACCTATAAGTATGTAGTTGAGTTTATATAATAATATTGATTTCAGAAATATTTTGATTGGGATATGTCAAAAATTGTGAGTAACAAGTTAATAATTAAATTGAATGTCAACAGAAACGTAAAACTTAGTAAAATATTATAGGGGAATTCGATTATACGTTAACCCTTCAGCCACCATGAATTATATGTCAAATTTCATGAACTGTCACCTAAGGAATTGCGGTAATTAAACGTTGACACTTGTGATACAGAAAATAGATTAAAAACACCGCTGACGTAATACAATTGCATTTCATTATGTAGCAAATTTAGTAAAGTTTCTCTATGGTCAAACTTGTTCACACAAAAGTTGCCTCTGAATTGCAAAATTATGAAAATAGTGAGACGGGAGAACGCGGTCGGATCCGGCCGATTGGCGTTTTGCGTCACCGCGGGACTATAGAACACTCGGTCGGATCCGGCCGATTGGTGCTTGAAAGGATAAATAAAATGATGTAGTGTCTGAAAAATTTAAACAATTCAATATCTCGAATTTAAGAGCGTGCTAAAAAATCTAACAGAATTTGACAGATAAGACGAGGGTTTTTCTTACAATAAAATAAAATCTAACACTGCTGTAAAATATTTGATGACTGCCTTCGTGATCCAGTGGTGAAGTCAGCTTCGCTTTTTTGACTAATTAATATTTTTTTTAATTTATTTTTACGCAATTCATGTTTGTTTACTTGTTCGCAAGCATTACATGTTATAATGTGTCAACATTGTATTATATTATAAGTATTTATTAATTAAAAGACAATAATAATAATATGACAAAGCCCTTCTGGCGAGAAGGCGACCAATACTGTGAAAATGAGTTTCTTTCGGCGTTTCTTCTCAGCAGTGGTCGTTACGAAGCGCTGGTATGGGTAGCTTTTCTTTAAAATTAATTATATTTTAATATACTTTACACGTAACGTAAATTATACTTATTGACGTGTAAAAGTGCCTGTTAAGGTCTAATTACTGAATAAACATCTGAATCTTTGAATCTTTGTAAGTTTTTTAAATAATTACGAGCCGCAATGTAAGCCCTGAATTTATCAACTATACACACAATCACAAAATCCCTAATAGGACAGTCAGAGCATAATCAAATTTAATTTCAGGCAACGAACTGAATATGAGATTATTAAAGTTTGTAATTAGAAACAAAACTTCATAACAATAATAAAGGCCCAAAGAATACCATAAATAACATTATATACCTTAACCTAAATATAATATAAATAAGCTATTTATTATTTTTGTGACGCATTACACTGTGTACTGGTGTCAGGTGTATAAATAAGCATACAACATACATAAATTAATGTAACCGCTACTCGTCCAAATGTTATTTCGCACTATCATTTCTTACTAATTCAATTACCTACCTTCCCTTGTATTCATTCCATTAATTTTATTTATACCCAAAATCCTCAATTCGGAGGCGGCTATTATAACCAAGTTATCCCCCAACTAATTTAATTTAGATATACCCCATAAATTTTGATGATCTCGCTTTAGGTATAAAATAGAAGAAAAATAGAAATAAGGCTATAAAAAGCCGGTTGACTGGAAGAGATTCCATTATTGTATATGTCCGCCGTTGTCAATTCACTCCTTATGTTGTTATTTTATTTACTTGTGTATTTTCATAGTACAATAAAGTTATTACAAACAAACAAACAGCAGTACCAAATGAATTTCTATGTAGACGGTTATTAGACCTATTCTAATGTATGGCTGTGAGACTTGGACACTGACACTAAAAGAGGAAAACAAATTATTGGTAGCGGAAAGAAAAATCTGGCGAAAAATTCAGGGACCAATACAGGCAGAAGATGGGGAATGGAGAAGAAGAAAAAATAGGGAGCTGGAGGAGATGGTGGCGGAGCCTAACATCATCGGCGAGACGAAAGCACATAGACTACGCTGGCTGGGACACCTGGAAAGGATGGAAGACGGCCGTGCAGTGAAGAGAGCGTATGCTGGGAGGCTAAGTGGTAAACGGCCTGTTGGGCGGCCCAGATACAGATGGATAGATCAAGTCAAAAAGGACCTGCTAGAAATAAAAGCCGTAGACTGGCAGCAGGTGGCACAGAATAGATCGGAGTGGAAATAATATTATCGGAGGTCAAAACTCACTTTGAGTTGCTGCACCATCCTAGTAAGTAGTAAGTAAGTATTATAAGTTATAATATAACTAACATAATCTAAGTAGGTTGTCTTAGTATTGTGGTAAGTTAATAGGCAAAATATGCATATTTTCATTGAACAATAGTAAAATAATGTTTGAGATGTAAGAGATAAAAATTAGTTATTTATTTAATTAGTTATTATCAAAAGTTTAATCGATTTCGGTAAAGTTCAAAATAATTAAATTTCTAAAAAATACATGAATATGTTCATTCTAGTCACAATACCCTTATGCTCTGTCTATTCCATCAAGGATATAGACGTGATTGTCATCTTTATCATTCAGACACATTAAACGGAGATAATTTTGGGGTTGGTCTAAAACAAAGCGGTCTAAGCAATTGTATGAAGAATTAATTGATTGGACTATTTTTATTGTATTATTACTAGCTGATGCCCGCGACTTCGTTCGCGTGGACTTTATGACTCCGGCGTATAAATATAAATAAAAACTAATGAGAGAGAGAGAGAGAGAGAGAGAGAGAGAGAGAGACAGAGGGAGAAAGTACTTGTAACAGTGTTAGGAGTTAAAAGTCAATATTATTTTAATTCTTTCCTTCGGGAGCCAATATGAAAAGAGCTGAAGTGTTACTAACCCTGTAGAAAGCCACAATAAGTAGGCCATGCGAAAAACCAGTCCTTAGATCGACATCAGCAGCTTTAAGCCTCTAAAACTGTGACTTATTTTCATAGCAAAGCAAGTTAACATATGGAACTGTGTATTTTCAAAAGGAAAATTGTTGGGGATGAGTGGCATACGCGGAATAAATACAGTTTCACTGGCATCACTCACTTACTGTGAGCTTTAAGTGTCTCAGCAGACTATGCCGAAGTTTAGTGGCTAAAGTTCAGTGTCTAAAGTTCGGTGGGGATGAAACACTAAATAAGCTGAAGTTCGGTGGAAACGCCGGACAGTAGTGATGTGCCGATATGAGAATTTAATCTTCCGTCTTTGGCGCGTCTGCGGCGAACGGAAACGGGAGCGGAAGAGGGAACGGAAGTGGAAACGGAAGTCGGCAGCGGCGGTGAAGGAGTCGGCGGCGGCGGCGGCGGCAGCGGCGTCAGCGGCGGCGGCGGCGGCGGCGGAAGCGGCGGCGGCGTCGTCGGTGGAAGCGGTGGTGGCGGCAGCGGCGGCGGCGGCGGCGGCGGCGGCGGCGGCGACGGTGGCGGCGGCGGCGGCGGCGGCGGCGGCGACGGTGGCGGCAGCGGCGGCGGCGGCGGAAGCGGTGGCGGCGGCGTCGGTGGAAGCGGTGGCGGCGGCGGCGGGAGCGGGAGAGGGAGCGGGAGCGGGAGCAGGAGTGGGAGCGGAAGTGGGAGCGGGAGCGGAACGGGTACGGGTACGGGTACGGGTACGGGTACGGGTACGGGTACGGGTACGGGTACGGGTACGGGTACGGGTCCGATTCAAGCAAAAGCATCGGAAGTTCGGCGTTATGTGTTGCTAGCAATGCAAATAACATTGCAGGTATGCATTGGCTGAAATTCAGCCGCTGAACTTCGGCATACAGTGCTGAGACATTGGGATTGGGATTGAGAAGTTGGGTTCCGTTACACAGTTTCGGCGGAGTCAAATTTCGCATTAGCATTATTGGCCCTCCGACATTAAGACTTATTTTGTTAGCCGTGAGTCCATTTGCTGCAAGTAAATTAAGAAACTCAACTGGATAATTGGTGGCGTCGTCAACAACACTATCCAAGAAATCTAAATATATATCTAAATATATATAACTTAAAGGTGACTGACTGACTGACATAGTGATCTATCAACGCACAGCCCAAACCACTGGACGGATCGGGCTAAAATTTGGCATGTAGGTAGATGTTATGACGTAGGCATCCGCTAAGAAAGGATTTTGATCAATTCTACCCCCAAGTAACACCCCTACGCGAGCGAAGCCGCGGGCACAAGCTAGTTAACAATAATTTGCGTCATAAGTTCTTTATTAATTGATTTTTAATTTTTTGGTGTCAATATGGCGCGTTCACATAACCAAGAATTTTCTGGTGTGTTATGCTCTGAAGGTCCGCAAATACTGAACTTATAAGTTCTACATCGGACGAAACAACTTTTTTTTTTGAAAAAATTTCAATGTACAGACACATTTTTTTTACTCTTTTATTATAGTATACATTTAGTATGTTTTTGTTCAGCGGCAACAAAAAAAATCATCTATAAAAATTTCAACTGTCTAGCTATAATGGTTCATGAGATACAGCCTGGTGACAGACAGACAGACAAACAGTCGGACGGTCTAAGTAATAGGGTCCCGTTTCTACCCTACCCTAAGGAACCCTAAAAATCTAATAAAATAAGTATTGATGGGGGGCTCCCAAACTACAAACGTGATTTTTCATAGATTATGGTACGGAACCGTTCGCGCGCGTCCGACTCGCGCGTGGCCAGTTGTATTAAAAAGTTCTCATCAGATTTAACAACTTTTGCTAAGGCGGCATTTTAATATTTCTTATAGTTTAGCTGGACCATTATAGTTCTGCATCATGTGTTCCATTTTCCAAAATCAATTATAGCCTATATGTTGCCCAGGCTTCACAGCTATATAACAAAAAAAGTTTCATTCGAATCCGTCCAGTATTTCCGGAGATTAGCGTGTACAAACAGACAAACAGACAAACAGACAAACAGACAAACAGACAAACAGACAAACAGACAAACAGACAAACAGACAAACAGACAAACAGACAGACATTTTTTTTTATTTTCTTACTCTATTACTATATCTCCATCGCCACAAATATTTTTTTTTGAAAAATTTTCAATGTACAGACACATTTTTTTTACTCTTTTATTATAGTATAGATATTGGAGAATTAATTGATTAATTGATTGACGACCTCCGTGGCGTAGTGGTCACTATGCTAGTCCGCCACCCAGAGGTCCCGGGTTCGATCCCCGGTCAGGGCAAGTTGGAAAATGGCCTTTTTCAAATTGTCCTGGGTCTTGGGTGTTTATCTATATATGTATTTGTTATAAAATATAGTATCGTTGAGTTAGTATCCCATAACACAAGTCTCGAACTTACTTTGGGGCTAACTCAATCAGTGTAAAAAAAAAAACTACATTGTGAAGTCAAAGTCATAGCTTTACTTTTATACCCTCAATGTTTTGTGCCTTGGAGGTCGATTTCCGGGTTAGTCCTTTGGGATTATTGTGCGTCGACTTTCAATATGCCATCGGGCAGAACCGGAAGATTATATTTAATGTCACGGTTGTTTTGTGCGAACCCTTCCTACCATTAATTTCGTAGGTTTACTGGGGAATATGTGTTAAAAATTGGTAAAATCCTATGTTGCTAATTGGGTTTTAAGACGAAGTGGTAGCTAAAGTGGCGCCCTCATTTGAAATAAATTGTTTAAAACTATATATGGTAATAATTAAAAATTTTATTTGTATAAATGTCTAGAAAGACCTCTAAACTATTTTATGAATAACCTTTGAAAGTAATATTTTAAAACTGTTTTTCGCCAAAAGTGGCCACTTTTGGCGAAAAACAGTTTTAAAACTAGACGGACTATTAGTAATAATTTCAAAGATTATTCATAAAATAGTTTTAAGGTCTCTCTAGACATTGATACAAATCAAATTTTTAATTATCACCATATTTAGTTTTGAACAATTTATTTGAAATGAGGGCGCCACTTAAGCTACCACTTCGTCTTAATTGATATTTTCTTAATCAAAATTTCCAAAAGGATATTTTTAACAATTATTTAAAGTTTATTCAGATCCGTTTTAGGTATTGTATTAAATATTCTCCTTCTTCATCTTAGCGCGTTTCCGGTTGCATCAGCAGCTGTGCTGTTTTGAAACCCGGGCGCTTCCTTTTATATTAATATGCATACGAGTATTAATATGCATGTCTGGTCCTCTAAGCATGGCAAAGATCAAGCGATATGCAACGTGGAATCAATATACCCGTTACACAGAATAAGTACTAGTGCTCACGTACAGAAGTCTTACTCAGAAAATAAATTCAAAGAAATATCTACTCAATGTGGTTGCGCTATGATTTAATTTAGCTCGCGTCAAAACTTCCCACCTCTCGTTTAGATACCTAGACATCCATTGCAAGCTAATTTCATTCTTATTACTCTGGACAAACGATTCATGTAACAGAATGTTCCCCTTCGAAGTGGTCGCCGCGCGCATAGTAATAATGTAGGTATATTTTCGATGCCTACACGGGGAGTGACACAGGCCTGCCCGTAATCAATCGAACCACGGGCTATACAAGATCACTATAGTATAATAGAATTAAAATAACCACAAAAAAAAATATAACTTCCCAAGCAAATTGTCCGGGCGGCTGCACACTTTTGTAAGGAAAACTTGTTTTTTTTTAATGTTTTGACTGTTATTTTAATTTCATTATACTATAGTAATGCAGTACAGTTAGTGGTTCGATTTATTACGGGTATGCCCCTTCCAAGTTGTATAAATTATATATTTTTACAAATGGCCGCCGCCCGCCATCAATTATCGCTTGCAATTCTATTAAACAACTAGCTTTTGCCCGCGGCTTCGCTCGCGTAGGGGTGTAATTTATCAAAATCCTTTCTTAAGGGATGCCTACGTCATAGTAGCTTTATGCATGCGAAGTCTCAGCCCGATCGGTTTAAAATTGGCAAAGTTTCATACAAACTTTCATCCCCTATTTTATTCCCTTGGGGGTAGAATTGATTAAAATCCTTTCTTAGCGGATGCCTACGTCAAAACATCTACCTGCATGGCAAACAGCCTGATCCGTCCAGTGGTTTGGGCTGTGCGTTGATAGATCACTATGTCAGTCAGTCAGTCACCTTTGAGTTATATATATATATATATATATATATAGATAAAGTCAAGTAGTACGTAGTAGTACGTATTTGACGCGTTGTATTGAATCGTCGAAACTTAAGTATAAGGCGGCCCTTCCCGGTCGCTCTGATTTCAACGCGAGCATAGTTTGAAAAGCTTGGTGTTTCATCCAGGGCAATGCTAGAAAAAGAGGCAAACCAAAAAAAAAGAGATATTAGTATTATTATTTATCCATTGAACGAATATTTACTATTCAAAGGGTGCGGAAATTTCATAAAACTTGTTCCAGTAGATACGTGTTTATCAGTAAGCCTTACAAGTATGTGAAATAACTGTTTTGTATTCAAAATTTTCGTTAAATTTGCGAGGTTTGTATTGGAAATATTTTCTTCACTTTTACAATTTATGAGTACTTTATGAACGGTCGAAGTTCAGCTAAAATTTGTGCAAAAAAGCAGATTTTTGGAGGCTTATATTGACTTTGTTTTCCTAAATTTCAATTTTTTATTTCGATAGAAACCTAGAAATAGCGCCCAAGACTTGTGAGTTCAAAAGTTTTCAAGAAAGATCAGATACAACGCGTTTGTATGAAAAGTAAGACGGGAAGGCCGCTCTTAAGACAAACCTTACGTAGGCACTTACAAGTCGCCTCGTCGACTGAGTTCGTTTGTTCATTACTGAAACTCGTTCAATACAAGGGCAAAATGCCAAATTCACTTACATATTCTACAGCAAACGATGCTTGGAATATATAAACTGTTATATTGTATTGAACGTAGTGTGTCTGGTGGATATATATATGTATATGTAAATGAGATTTTTCTCCTAAATACACTAGTGGCTCTGAGAGCTGTAAACCTCGCGAGTCAGGTAACGCTTCAGAGCCCGGGGTCCGCTACAACCAAGTGGATTTGACGAGGTTACTGGTTTTTACACAGAGCGACTGCCGTCTGACCAACGCAACCCAAAGGGTAGACCAGAAACATTCCTTGGATAGGTTTAAGAGCAAACGCTAGATGGCGTTCGGACATACAGTTTGAAAGTGCCTTCCGAAACACGGAATCATTATTCTTTTCAGATAATCAGGGAAATCATGCCTGCAATAAACCAGACTAGGAGCAACTTTTCACAAAGTACCCCATGCTTTCCAGTGGGATTCGAACCCACGATCTCCGGATCACAAGGCGAACGCCTCGACCACTAGACCACGGAGGCAGTCGTTGAAGTTATTTGGAAAAAAAAGTTATTTGGACAATAACAAAAAATTAATGACATTATCTAATAATATTTTTTTGAAATGGCTTCTGTAGGATGATGTCTATGAGTTAAGTAAGGTTTACAAATAAAAAAGTTATAAGCGACTAACTTATAAAATGTACTTGGAAAAGGAAAAGTTCATACAAATTCAATAGAAAATTAGATTTTAGAAGTTTTTAGTTGGGTGAACTCAAAGTGGGCATTCGCAACTATGAAATCCTACACTGCGCGTGGCCCGACACGCACTTGGCCGGATTTTATTTAATTTACGTTTTTATCTTATTTTTTTTTATTTATTAGGTACACCAACAGGTTACATGACAAAAAACTTACAATTAACATTTAGTTCTGTGTTCTAGCATGTAACCCAATTACAGGTGAACACAACATTCTTAAAATTATAAAAGTTTCAGCAGCAAGTTATGTAAATAAAATATAAATATAAATATGCAAACGTAAATATTGAAATCCAAATTTTATAATCAAACTATATTGAAATATTGAAATTATAATTATTTTATGTTAAGATTTAAAATAGTGAAATTGATTTAACATGCATTCAGATGGGATGACTGTATTGTAGATTTAAATTTTGATAACGAGTCGTGGTAGATGTCCAGGTCATATTATATATTCATTTTATTGTAAGTGGAGAGCAATCTTGTAGTACTCGTCTTTCGTTTGTTCATTACTGAAACTCGTTCAATACAGCGGCAAAATGCCAAATTCACTTAAATATTCCACAACAAGCAATGCCCGAAACGGATGCAAAGATGTACCTACATAAAATGTTATGTGCTGGAACCGAGAGGAGTTACGGTTAGTAAGAAATCTTTGTCCCTTTCAAGAGTTTACCGTTGAAATTGTGACTCATAACGAAAAATGAACGATGTTATAGTCACTTGTATTACTTATTACATGTACCTAATATTTATGAATTGGTACCTACTTAAATTGCACTGGAAACAACTTGATTTGAAGATAATCTGATAATCGTATAATCACACTAATATTATAAAGGCGAAAGTTTGTGAGTGTGTGTGTGTATGTTTGTTACTTCTTTATGCGCAAACGGCTGGACCAATTTTGATAAAATTTTGTATTCAGGAAGCTGACACCCTGGATACATAAATAACACTGATTGAGCTAGCCCCAAAGTAAGTTCGAGACTTGTGTTATGGGATACTAACTATAGCAAATACATATATAGATAAACATCCAAGACCCAGGACAATTTGAAAAAGGCAATTTTCCAACTTGCCCTGACCGTGATCGAAACCGGGACCTCTGGGTGTCGGACTAGCATGGTGACCACTACGCCATGGAGGTCGTCATACATACACACAATACAACACATAGGCACACAATACAACACATTGGCTACTTTTTCTGCGGTTAACATCGCGGGGATCTGCTAGTTAGTGAATAAAACATACTTCTTGCTTGCATGACATTTTATGCATAGTGTAAAATGGACCTTAATTAAAAATAATCCATAATACATATAACAAAGTATACGTTTAAAAAACTAATATCCAATTATAAGAGCCATATAAGGCTAAAAATGTGTATATTTTTGAATTTTTGAAATGTGCTAATCAAACCTTTCATTTGATAACCCACTCGAAATAGAAACAAAAAAAATGTTGACTCTCACTTTTTGTATGTAATATTCGTTATTTACGTTTATTGCCTACAAATTGTAGCCTATGTCACCCGAACAATAATGACAAATCGATTGACATATTATTTGTGAAAATTGGACAAGCGTTTTGGATGCTACGGTGCAACAGACATATAAACATACATAGAATGCTAAAATCATTACCCTTTGCCGTAGTCAGGTAAAAAAATAAAAAAAATTTCGTATGGCCAGTATCAGCGACAAAATTAATACGATCATACAATGACGGTTACTTTTAATAAAATATAAACAACATACATACTTTACATACCTACAAACATGAACCTAAGGCGGTGAAAAATAAGAAAGCGGTGATTGGCCAACGGTTCAAGCACTAAAGTGCCATTTTGAAACCCGGAGTCACCAAAATGGATGTTTTTTTTCCACACAAGAAACAGTTCGTTTAACGACTCCGCGTTTGAAAAATGACACCACTGTCTGTGTTAAATTATTTTCCTATTTGAGGCTATCTATGAAACGTGCTAAAATGAGAAGTTCTTGAGACCTATCGAAAAATGTAAATTTTGAAAGACACTTACAAATAATTGGATGAGATGATCGGTAGGTCCCAATAACCTTGTTCACAAGCTATATCAAGGACTTACCACCGGAGCACCTGGATTGGATCAGCCAATTCAATAATCCAGTGCATGGCTTTTTGATCTGTTTATTTATCGAGTTAGGGCTGTGCCAATATGGGCTGTAATTTACTTTAGTCTAACAACAATAGTAAATGTTGTGATAATATGTGTTTTTAGGGTTCCGTACCCAAAGGGTAAAAACAGGATCCTATTAGGACTTCGATGTCCGTCCATTCATCCGTTCTTCCGTCCGTCTGTCTGTCACCAGGCTGTATCTCATGAACCGTGCTAACTACACAGTTGAAATTTTCACCAAAGATGTATTTCGGTTGTTGCTATAAAAACAAATACTAAAATAAGAATAAAATAAATATTAAAGTGGGGCTCCCATACAAAAAAACGTGATATTTTATATAGAAAATGGTACGGATCCCTTCATGTGCGAGCTTGATTCGCACTTGGCTGGTTTTTTAAACTGAAATAGGCGAGTAGTTTCATGAGTTTCTTCTCAGAAGTAGTTGTTGCCAAAAACTCGTATAGCCTTTCTTTAAATAATTAACAATTAAAATAATAATAAACATAACACGTTATGTTTACTAAACTCATAGACTTGTTAAAGTGCCTAAAGAGGGCTAATTATTTGATAAATATTTGATCGATTGATATGATTAATTGATCGAAACTTTTTGGTAAAATAATTCGCTGATTAATAACGATCGAGCCTTCAAGAAGGTATATGTCAAGAGTGAATTTGACGAGCAAGAGGTAGCCGAGATGCGAGTTCACAATTCGGGGTAAACAACTAGTTGCAAATGGGAAAAAGTTGTGTCAAATACAGTTACTAAATACATATTTTTAATAGGTAATGCATATAACGACTTAGAAGGGTGAATAGCGTCATACAAGCCCGCACCTCGCACAGTCTTTATCCGTCATACCCCCTCACCCTTGTACCCTGCAGGCGAAAACTCATTAAAGCTAGTCTATACGTAGAAATACAATTTAAAATGTGGCAATATAAACACTATACAACTTTAGACAATGGTAATTAATTTGAAACCACTTGCTTGAAGAGGCCATTTATTCTTAAAATATAGCCCATTTTGTAGAAACTCGTGAAATTAAGGCCATTTTTAGTTAATTATTTAAACCACCTAATTTAGATAATCATTAGTTTTGTATGTTAAATTCGAGAATGTGGTCTTACGACAGATACTGGTAAAATGATAGCACCTTATTGACATCATGCCACAAACAAATTTAGATTTTAGGTACCTACATACATACATATCATGAATTTGTCTCTAATAGGGCAGATAGAGCATTTTGGTTCTTGCGACTCTAAGCAGACAGAGTCCAGGGGGGTTACTCCAAAAGCGGTACGCAAGACTGACGCAGTGTAAAGTAAAATTAAACACTAATATACTCGTATGATGATAAAGTCTAATTTGGTTTGACATGGAAATAGGGCGTCACTATCGGACGACTATCGTCTTATTTTATGGAGTAATCCCCTAGGGCCGTAAGACTCAAAGGCACTTTTAATAAAATATGCTTACTGCATAAATTCGGATTAGCTGATCGGTCAGATAGCTGATACTATAGGAGGCCAAACCTTTTTTTGTATTTTGCTGTGTAAGTATTTATATTCCCTGGGGAAAGTTGTTCGGTTTTTCCATACAAACAGAGTACTACAAAAATGTTGCCTGTATATTATGATAAAAAAATAAATTATATAAAAAAAAAGCTTATTTGGAAAATGAAAAATGGGATGCACCCCTAACAAAAATTGCTGGACAAGCAAAGATAAAACACTCCAGTCCGTAATGTAATTCAATTCGGTACTTGACGGCAGCTGATGTCGTTATTTAGAGCCACTTGAAGTTTTGTTGATTTTTTTTTTATTGAAATGCGAAAATTGGCTAACTCTTTTATTTTTTTCTTTTTTACAAAATTTACAATGGTCACAGTCGGAAGCAGATAAAATTAGGGCATGGAATACCGGTAATAAAATTTCAATAACCGGTATACCGAAATTTCGGTATATTTTCGATATTTTTTTAATACTGCTAAATACTGTTTAAATGATTCCAATAACAATTGATAAGTCTTCGTTCGCGGAGAGAGATAAAAGCAGTTTTCTACGCTGTATGGCAGAAATCCATGCCCTAGATGCAATTGATTACCGTACGGCTTTTAAAAACAGGTCTGGTTGATCTGCCCCCCACTGTACCTTATTACCTACATTAAAAGAGAAGCTACATTAGATTTGGTATATTTTCTTTATTTTTAAACAAATCATAAACATTATTATCCTCCTTGTTTAAAAAATAAAAAACTAATCAGCAAGTTAAAGAATATCTAATATATAAAATTCTCGTGTCACAGTTTTCGTTGCCATACTCCTCCGAAACGGCTTGACCGATTTTGATGAAATTTTTTTGTGCTTATCCGGTATCTATGAGAATCGGCCAACATCTATTTTTCATCCCCCTTAATGTTAGGGGTAGTCCAGCCCTAAATTTTTTTTTTATTTTTTAGACAAAATTTTTATTTTCTATTTTTTTATGATACAACATACAAAAATACATACAATCCTCAATTTTGGCAAAACAACGTTTGCCGGGTCAGCTAGTTTTAAATATATAAACTGATACTTTGGAGTCTACCTACTAGTAGATATATACTACAGGATCCTTGTTGTTGTTAGGTTTTTCCAAGAAGCTTAAAATTCGGCATTGCTTGATTGATTATGAAATCAAAAAACTTGCTCTTTGACGACAAACATAGTAAAAAGCCTAGGTCTTCTATTATCTAGCAAAGGATGAGGTGGACTTCCCTCTTAACTTCAATATAGCTATAAAATCCGAGCTCACCAAAATGACTCGAAATATCCTTATCCAACTAACTTTTTAATGCAAAACCGTTTTTTATTTGTCGGTTAAAAAAATTATATTTCGACGACTAACGATTCACCAAAAACACCGTTTTTCCTTGAACACGATTTTCTTCATCGAGTTATTGGCCACATTTTCGTATAAATATGTTTCAGATAAAAATTATTGTCTGTCCATTAGGGACAAAGCGGTTATTACACTATCCGATTTTAAGGAAGCGATTTAGGAAAAAGGATGGTGTAATCGCGGTTAGCACGGTAAGCATCCTAGTTAGAGTCAAATTGTAGGTTTCAATCGCTCTTATGCTGAATCGCGTGTCCTTGTTAGGACAAATTAATCGCAGTGCTACGATTTCGGACGCCTTGAAGCGTTTTGTTCACATAAAAGTATTATTTTTACAAAGTGTAATCAATTATAATTCATGGTATATAAAGTTAAACAATATAATCGCAACAAAAGCTACGTCGATTAATTTTTATATCTTATCACTATAGAAAAACTTTAATATAAAGGCCTTAAATGAGATGGAGTAACGACCAGTCTGCTTTCGACAAGGATTGGAAAGAAGTAGCTAAAGATCCAAATAGCTGGAAACAAAAAGGGGAGGCCTTTGCCCAACTAAGGGATCTGAATGGTTAGTAAAAAAAAGAAAGTGTGTGACAGTTAACAAAACGCGCAAATGGTCTTTGAGTTGACGTCATCTGTACGATTTAGGATGCAAGTACGAGGAGATAGTGTAATCACTGGCTACCTAGTAAGAATGCTAAATAGAGTTCCTACAAATCGGATAGTGTAATAACCCCAAACGACGTGAAAGTTGATGTATGTATGGTATGTGTATACTTACTATCTAAAAATACATGTTTGCGTAATAACTCCTACTCGATTTAAACATCGCAGTACAACAATCGGCCCACACACGTGACGAAAACTATCACAAATAGTTTGACAGTTCGAGTGGTTGTAACAGAAATAAGGAGTAAGGGAGTGCACTCATAAGGAGCATTCTTGTTCAGTCATAAGGACAACGCTAACACGTTTTGTTAGAGAGTGAACTTCCAACGGTGTAAATGTTTTATAATCCACACTGACGCCATCCAGGCCTGTGTCACTCCCTGTTTAGGTATCGAAAATATACCTACATTATTATTATGCGCGCGGCGAACACTTCGAAGGTAAAAATTCAGTTAATATATCGTTTGTCCAGACTAATAAGAATTTGTCCAGACTAATAAGAATGAAAGTGGCTTGCGATGGATGTCTAGGTATACTGATAATAAACCTCGTTTAAAGGTTAGGAGTTCTGGCGCTAGCAAAATTAAACCAGAGCCACATTAAGTAGATATTTTTCTAAATTTATTTTCTGAGTAAGAATCCTGTACGTGAGTACTAATACTTATTCTGTGCCTACGCTAATAGCTATACAAACAACCTAAGTAAGCTTGTATAGTATGAGGGTGTGAACACAAGCCAACTTACTTTAAAACGCAGACGAACGTTAGTATTACCATTTGATATTATTTATTTGATTGCTTGCAACGTTCTTCTCAAGAAATCTTATCCTAGTTGTTTGTTAGTTAGTTTTAGTTTGGGTTTGTTTTCTTAGACAAGTAATACGAATACGTTGTTATTTGCACATTTCCAGTTTTTAAGATAATTATGTCCTGTATTTATTGATCTTATGCAATAAAGGGTATATTGTATTGTACTTTACGTTAAGTAGACATTTTGGGCAACATTTTACTATTGTTTTGTTAGTAGCTCTTGTAAGCTGGGCCCTGCATATTTAATAAAGTTGCGATGACATGATATGGTGATAGCAATTAACGCTACTTGATGAGATTTTATAAGCCATACGATAAAAACAGTAATTATATGTATGATAACAATATTTAACATAACATGAAGCTCATTAGGTAATTATTTCAGACTGGAAATTTACTATTGTTTAATAACAATTGAAATTGGTGTTACTTTGTGAGACGAATGCTTGTGGTAAATACGCGCTTTTATGCAAAATAGCGAGTGTTGACTGGGAAGTTTGGCCTAATTCTGTTCTGCTTCAATATTAGAAGGAAAACATGGAATTGGTTATATTATTTTGGGAAAATACCAACGTAATATTTAATTCAGGTATGTATATTTTTAAGAAAACAATCAATTAACTAGAGAACTATGTTTTTGATAGAACCAAATGCTTGAATTAGTTTTGTAAGAAGATGATTTGTATGATATGTAAAAACCGAGAAAAATGAGGTTGGTTTTAAGTGACTGCAGTTTACTCGTAAACTCTTATTAAATGCAATTGTATTTAAAATATTTTTTATACATACAACGTGAAACGGGACATACCACTAATAAATCAAACCGTGGGTTTTACTAGATGACCGCAGTATAATTAAATAAAAGAAACAGTAAAAAAGCAAAAAAACTAAATTCGGCATTTTCATACAATAGAGTCCGTCCTCTTTTTTTTTAAATTCCTTATACTGCAATGATCTAGTATAGCCCATGGTTCGATTAATTACGGGTAAGTACCTTCCACGTTGTATGTTTATTTCGGTATTTTTTAACATAATGTAGCATTTTATAACTACTTTATATGTCCTTACACTGAAAGTGTATTTTTGGTAAAACTTGAAGATAGTAATTAAATTATAGTTAAATTAGAATGTACCATGTCGTCCAAAATTAGCTTATATCCGCATCACCTGTAGGTTGACTGGTAGAAAAGGCCCTGGGCCTTAAGTCCGCCTGTTACAATTTTTGTAATAAAGTTAAATAAATAAAAAAAAAGTGTATTGGAATGTTTGAGCCTGCAGGCTTATACTCAGATTTAAACTTTAAGTTAGTTTATAATTTAGTCGTACCTATTTATTAACTTTAGAAAAATACACAAAGTTTATTATATATAGCAGTGGATTTAACACATAATACTTTTGCAGTATGTTGGATATTTTCCTCGTTTAAAGTAATAAATAGGTAAATTTTACGTATATTATTACAAATATTTGTTTTTATATAAACGTAGGTGCATATGTGGCAGGAGGAAAATATTTCTGTAAACCTTGATTTGATTTGTAATAACATTATTAAAAATTGTTTATGAGTGGATTTTGTTTCACTAGTATTTAGAAATATATTTCGCTTCTGCCATAAATCAATGGTCAAAAAGCATTGAGTATGAAGGTTGAAAGTTTTCAGATAATTTACAAAAAATGTGAACCAAAAAATATAAGGTGGCGTTTTTCGAAATTCATTATAGGTAGATGAGGTATGCTTACGCACAAAAGGTAGTACAGAAGTTATTTCTTTTCAGTGAAGACATTTTTACAGCAAGCTCTAAGTTGGCTTTGTAGTAATGAAATTCCCAAAAAATCGTTTCAGCTTTTCAACTTTCCTTACAAACGCACAATTTTTTGTACGGGAAGTCTATTATATAATTTTTATCGAATTTTGCCAAAAAACTTTATGGAATGTAATTATAAATAGTAACAAAGCTTCCCAAAAAAAAAAAAGACTATGCTGTATGAAAACAAAAATAAACTGGTAGCTAATGCTTAACATTAAATATAATCTTAACATTTTAAATGCAGTAAATTAAATTTAAAAAAAATGCAATCGTGGCGGCTTGGAGCTAACGGCAAGTGAGCGTTTAGCTTATCTAAGTATTGAAATATCTTATCTTTGGCAATTTACCGACATTTCAATACTTTAACTGCGAATGAGAGATTTATAGCGATCTAGCGATCCGCCGCTCAGCTCAGCTATTAATAAATGGCGGCGATCTATCACTGCGGCTTCGATCGGAATATGTTAGCGATCCGTACTGAGAGCCAATCCCAGATCTCATTTTGCGCAGATTGAATTTGTTTATAAGTATACGCCTAACGGGGTAGACAGTAGCGATGTACAAGACTCGAGTCTTCGAGTTCTAATATTGAAGACTCGAGTCAGTTTTGCAAGGTTCTATGAGCTCGATAGGCTTGGAGTTCCGAGGCTAGGCAAGCGCGAGTTCTCTGAGCAACGACTCGAGCCTTTAAAAGAGCTTGAGTCTTAAAATGAACGTAAACTTTTCTTGAAAGCTTACAAGGACTCGAGGCGTGATTTTAAATTAATTTAAGTTCAAGGTATGGTAGCCAACATTCTTTCAACTAATATTATAATCAATCCTATTTTATTTCTTATTGACGTATCAGTTTTAAAAATGAAAAATCATTGCATTTACACATACTCGACACATCATCCTCCCTCTTCGCAGTCGGGTTAAAAGACGCAGGCGCAGAAAAAGGTTCGGATGCAAAAAGAGACTCGAGCTTTAATCTCACGCTCCGAGGCTCACTTAAGCTCGCAGTCGTCGAGCCTTCAGGTAAAAGAGTCGAGCCCTGGAAACCACTCCGAGTCCTAAGTAAGAGGACTCGGAGGACTCGAGGCTTGTACATCACTAGTAGACGACAGTGCCCAAAGGCTACTTTGCCTTCTTTAGAAGGCAAAGTAGCCTTTGGGCTCTCCGAGTCCTCTTACTTAGGACTCGGAATGGTTTCCAGGGCTCGACTCTTTTACCTGAAGGCTCGACGACAAAGGGTAAAACCGAGATTTTTTCAAATAGATAATGGTACGAAACCCTTTGTAGGCGTAAAAGTCACACTTTTAGCCTTTCGGCCTTACACTAAAGTGTAAGGCCGAAAGGCTAAAAGTGTGACTTTTTCTCAGATCAGCTTAGAAGAGTTTCTATGATATGATATCAAAAAATAACCGGGCTCGCCTACAAAGGGTTTCGTACCATTATCTATTTGAAAAATCTCGGTTTTACCCTTTGGATACGGAATCCTAAAAAGACTTTCGTTTTATATATTCCTTTTTTTTGTGTGTGTAGTGTGTTAACACGGGTGTCAAATTTTCAGAAAAAATAAGATATATAATTCCCACAGAACAGGAAAAAGTATTATATTTTAGTTAAAGTTGATTGAAACTACCCAAACTACAAGTAGTGAGACAACGTGGCTTTAACCTAGTTTTTTATGGTCTTTTTAAAATAAGTCCTTGCAACTTTTTTCTCGGTCCGGTCGGTCATTGGTTGTAAGTACTAACTTTAAATTATATTTTGTTAAAAAAAAAAAAAATTAAGATAATATTTTTTTTTTAAAGATTCAAACATTTATTTGCCAACTATGAGTCATATGTACAATACAGGTGTTATATATAATGTTTGTTCTTATCATAGCAACTCAGCGAGTATTGCAAATGTGCAAAATTACAAAAGTTCCAGATATTTCATATCAATAATTTCGATTTTATTTATTAATATTAAAAACTTTATATAAAACAATTTCGATTACTTATTAGCATAACATTCTATAAATAACAATTAAAATTTCATTACATGTCAAGGAATTCATTTACAGAATAATAAATTTTTGAAAGTAGAAAGGAGTTTAGGGCATTTGAGAACTTATTTATTTAACATTTATTACGTGTTTAAATACAGATACATTTTCACGTCTATATCCCTGACGGCGTAGACAAAGCCCGGGCCGTAAGACCCAACGCTTAGCGTGATGGTGGGCTTCAAGATGAAAAATGAATCAGATAGTGAGGAATCAAATCTGAGAAATGACGATCTCCGTGGCGTAATGGTCAACATGCTAGACCGCCAATCTGGAGGTTCTGGGTTCAATCCCCAGCCAGGGCAAGTTGGAAAATGGCCTTTTTCAAATTGTCCTAGGTCTTGGGTGTTTATCTATACATATATGTATTTATCATAAAATATAGTATCGTTGGGTTAGTATCCCATAACACAAGCTTAAGATTACTTTGGGGCTAGTTCAATCAGTGTGATTTGTCAAAAAAAAATGGTTGCAAACCGCATCGGCTATAACATGATTCAAATCTCGCCCATTCCCTAAGTTATCAATAAATAGTATTAGTAATCCCCTCGATCGGCATTTACACTCGGCACGGGAAGAGAAGCAACTGGTACATTCTATGTTTTTTTTTCTCTCAGACCAGAATGAAAGAAAATAAAGTGTTTAAATAAATTTAGACTGTAACTGAATATAACTTAGAATAAATAATAATTATTATTATTTATTCCCTTGATACCAAGTAACAAAATCGAACTGTCTTGCCCCTTGTTAGGTGTCAATCCGAAGCTTCCCGAAGCTTTCCAAGTTACAACCAAAGCTTTCAAAGTTGATTCCTCGGAGAATGTTCTTGAAGGTAGTTGATGAATAGTTTCTTACCAATTTTACTTCTTACCAATTTTAATCAACTTTGAGGAGCTCGATGGCCTGTTGGGAGTAGTAAGCTCGCTTTTGCAAGTCAAGCAAATTCGTGGTCTGCACTTGGATGGGTGACCACGAGTGAGAAAGGATTTCCTTGAGGAACCGTGCTTGGGAGGCACATTAATCGGATAGTCTCGGCTGTCGGGTGACCACGAGTGAGAAAGAATTTCCTTGAGGAACCGCGCTTGGAAGGCACATTAATCGGATAGTCTCGGCTGTCGGGTGACCACGAGTGAGAAAGAATTTCCTTGAGGAACCGTGCTTGGAAGGCACATTAATCGGATAGTCTCGGCTGTCGGGTGACCACGAGTGAGAAAGAATTTCCTTGAGGAACCGTGCTTGGAAGGTACATTAAGCGGATAGTCTCGGCTATCATCATTAATTATGGCAGTCTTTAAGCTATGTAACATGCCTTAAAGCAGCTTGAAAGAGCTGACACTAGTGTTGGCCACTTACAAAATCATGATATTGAGAAAGAGCAGGATCAAAGAGAAGATGAAAGAAATTCTTTTGAAATTATATGAAAGTCCTTGGGGTAGGTGAATGTGTAACACGTAATACAGAATATTAAAAAAAAAAATTTGCTCCCTATAAATAGTTAATATGGAAAAAGAACTGTTGGCCACTTACACATGAAAAAAACAAACAAGAAAATTAGTTTTACTGATAAAATATTCAATATGTTAATTTATATTATTTTAATTTATGTACGATTTAAAATCTTTGTAAAATTGATGAAAAAGTAATTAAAAAAAATGTTTATTCGATCAAAGATCGACAACTAATTTAGTAAACCTCATTATAACTTAAAAAAAAATCTAATAATAAACCTGCCTATGATGTACATGGCATACTGTCTTTATTCCTAATGGGATGGACAGAAAATTCTGGAGTCTTGCTATCAGCGGACAGAGGCCAGGGCCGCAAGACTCAAAGGCCACTCCTAGCGAAATGATGGGCCATAAGGTGGAAAAAGGAATCAAAACAGTAACGCATCGCCCATTACCGTATATACATTCTTGTCTGACCTGAAGAGGCTCTTATTTTAGCTGTTTGATACTATATTCGATACCCGCTGTTTTTAGGGTTCTGTACCCAAAGAATAAAAACGGAACCCTATTACTAAGACTCCGCTGTCCGTTCGTCCGTCTGTGTGTCTGTCACCAGGCTGTATCTCATGAAGCGTGATAGCTAGACAGTTGAAATTTCCACAGCTGATGAATTTCTGATGCCGCTATAACAACCAATACTAAAAACAGAATAAAATAAATATTTAAGAGGGCCTCCCATACAACAAACGTGATTGTTTATAGATAATGGTACGGAACCCTTCGTGCGCAAGTCCGAATCGCACTTGGTCACTTATTAATTTTACGATAAGCTTGCATAACTCAAAGGGTAAAAACGGGACCCGATAACTAAGATTCATGCGTCTGTGCGCTGTCCATGCGTCTGTCTGTCACCAAGCTGTATCTCATGAACCGTGATAGCTAGACAGTTGAAATTTCCACAGCTGATGTATTTCTGATGCCGCAATAATACTAAAAACAGAATAAAATAAATATTTAAGTGGGTCTCCCATACAACGAATGTGATTTTATATACAATGTCCTTTGAAATTAAGTACAAATATTTTAAGAGGTGATTCAGTCCATCATTTTGAACAACTTTTCCCAATAAATATATATCGAAATACGAAATTTTTTTTGCATTTTCATAGTAACGATATCACGTGACTACTTCGATTTGTATGAGAACCTAAATATTTTTTTTTCGTATTTCGATATACATTTACTGGGCAAAGTTGTTCAAAATGATGGACTGAATAACCCCTTAAAATATTTGTACTTAATTAAAAAGGACATTGTATATAGTTTTGTGTTTAAATGTACCTAGCTTTAAGTTTTCAAGTTAGTGTTTTCAAGTTTTTGACAGAAAATAATGATAAATGAACAATAATTAAGTAAAAAAACTACGTACTTAATAATAGAGTAGTGTTAGACTGGTTGTGGTGCCAGATCAGAGAATTAATGTAAATAGGTAGGTGCTAATACAAGGCGAATCGCTATCGCCTACTTTCAATTAATTTCATGAAAACAAACAAATATAATAATTGGTTTATATTAATATCTATTTAGTCTTTAAATCAAAGTGAGTTGTTTAAGTTGTTCATATCTTTGTTTTTGGATTATCATTATTTTGTAAACGAGATATTTTTTCGAAACTAAAAATCTTCAACGCTAAACTACACAATCGATTTTGATAAAATTTTAACATTTCAAAAATTTTTTTTTAGGACATTGTAGATAATGGTACAGTCAAGTACCAAGATACCTGACCATGCCCTCTACTTATATCTTCAATTTTCTCCTAATATAAAAATAATATTAACATGAAAATGTATATTCAGAAAGACTTAATTAAAATCTGTCTGAATATAAATTTTTATGTGAATATCATTTTTAGTTTAAGAGAAAATTGAATATATAAGTAGAGGGCCTGGTTAGGTATCTTGGTACTTGACTGGACGAAACCCTTCGTACGCGAGACCGTCTCGCACTTGATCAGTTATTTAAATGTCGTCAGACCAACGTTTACTATTAGATAGTGAGCAAATAATGCAAATAACCACAACTCTGTATACCTCAACTTAAGCCTATAATATTATTACGGGCACCCCACGACTTGCGAAGGTAAATCCCTCTATTAGCATGATATTCATACGTAAATTACATGTGTATGCGTGATTCACACTTTGATCGTGTTTCTTGAGGAAACTAAACGCTACCTATTGTATTTTACCCAACTACGCCAAAAGGTTATGTTTTTCGATAGTATGTATGTATGTTACAAAATAATTGTTTGGCACGCTCTGCAGCCTGAACGGCTTGGTTGATTTAAGCTTGAGAAGTGTCGTTAGATTTGTATTTACTGTAAGAGTGACACTGGGTATATCAAAATAATAAAAAAAACAAAATGGCGGATTTTTGGCACCAAATTCAAATGTTTGGCACGCTCTGCAGTCTGAAAGGCTCGATGGATTTAAGCTTCAGAGGTGTCAATAGATTCGTCTTAATTCTGAAAGTGACACTGGGTATATAAAAAGGCAGTCGGATTTTATGTTTTTGTTTTAATAATGGCTTGTTTCGTGTATTTTTTATATCAAAATGGACAAATTTAAACAAATCTGTAACAAATAAACTATTTTTCTTTCTTGTAAATTCTTTCATGCTAGTCTGGAAGAAAAGGATAAAAACATAGAGTGAACCAGTAGTGGAAGCCGATCGAGGATAGGAAAATGTGAAACATGTTAACAGGCCATGCTGATAGCCATCACTCATTACTTTTTTATTTTTCTGGGTACCTTCTCACCCATCGTCACGCTATAAGTGACATTGGGTCTTGCTGACACTGGAGCTTTGTCTGTTTAGAGTTGCAAGACCCAAAATATCCTGTCTGCCTCGTTAGGGATAAAGATGTAATAGTGTGGGTGAGATTTTTTCTGTAATTTTGCCTTTTTAAAACTCCTTTAGTCTATTGCTTTTTGGAGCTCGGTGGCCCGGCGGGAGTGCGCATTACTAGCGCTTTCGCAAGTTAAGCGACACCGGGCGTGGTCCGCACTTGGATTGGTGATCACAAGTGGCATGAACATTTCTCGAGCTTCTCCGTGCTTCGGAAGGCACGTATAAGCCGTTGGTCCCAGCTGTCATCATTGTATGGCAGTCGTCAAGCTATGTCAGATGCCTTTAGGCAGCTTGAAAAATCTGACACTAGTGTTGGCCACTTACACACACGAAAAGCAAGAAAAGCAAAGTCTATTATTTTGGTACATACGAGTACCTATAAATATTGAATTCAAAATTAAAATGTTTGTAAATGAATGAAAGAATGAAATTGCTTTTTTTTATGTCATAGGGCGGCAAACGAACAAGCGGGTCACCTGATGGTAAGTGATCACCGCTGCCCATGGACAACTGCAACACCAGGGGTGTAACAGAAGCGTTGCCGGCCTTTCAGGAAGATATATACTCGTCTTTTGAAGGTTTCAATGTCGTATCGGTCCGGGAACACTGCTTATTTCAAACTGTCAAGTTTTACAATACAAGTCCATATTATGTTAGTAACTATCTTATATTATGTAAGATAGTAATATGTTAGTAAAATTAATAAAATTTCAAATGTGGGTTTTCATTTTGGACGACCATTTAAATCTATGGAACGTCCTATGTCTCAGGTTTGGGCTGTCTGTCTTATTCAGTAATAATACCGTTAAAGGCACTTTTAAACGTCAATAAGTATAATTTGCATTACGTGTCGTGTATATTAAAATTTAATTTACTTCAAAAGAAAAGCTACCAGCGCTTCGCGATGACCACTCCTGAGGAAAAACACCGATAAAAACTCATTTCCATCGTATTTTTACTGATAATACAGAACATCTTTTGAGAGACTTTACAGGACACAATATAAATGACAATTCACTTAATTCTAGCCGTATGTATCCCGAAAAGTTTATAGATATGTAAAGCAATTATTTTAAGTGAAAAGAAGACATTCGTCGACCGTTAAGGGAACGATTAGGCGTATCCCAAACGAGGCAATAAAATGAAAAACATAACCTAGTTAGGACGATAGAATCGATTCTCTATAAAAAACATTACTCACAGATACAAAATTTTTATGAAGACCTATAAAAAGGACTTAACCACTACTATGAAATGTGTTAAACTGATATTAACGTAATAACCGCCCTAAAATACATAGAAATAGCCAATAAAAATTGATAGCAATAGAAATCTATCGGACATAAACACGTAATTCGACGTCACGGAAAGCATAAAACGAATAGAATTTTAGCAAAAATAATAAAAAATCGTACACAATATTCTATGCGACGATACGCCTACCCGTTTCAGTGGCGATACACGCAATTTTGTACCTCAATCCGTATAGAAAAAGCACCAAAATTGTATGGGGCACTGCACAGGGACACTCCCGGGCGAACCCGGCCTATATCACTTCACGAATGACGATAAACACTACACGTTCCTTTTTTAAATTTAAAAAAAGAATGTTTTACTCACGCTGCAATGCTTTTAGATAGTGGCCAGCGTTCCATAGACGCTTGGTACTTCATATTTTCGATCTGCTTTTTGAGTGCCTCTTTGTCCATGGCTGCGAGAATACTGGGGTCCATCGCGCAGAATCTGTGGTATAAAACACGCACACATACGTAAGTGTTATCGTACACATGGCGACGGTAGTGTTTGTAAGGGAGCGTACATTGAGTACAGTCCGTTGCAAACGTGTTTCAGTGAGCTAGGAAAAGCGGATTGTTTCAGAATCGATGACAGTGGTTGACATTTCTGGCGTATTCTGAAAAGTAAGATAATAGACTGAATCGTTCAACATTTTATAGACAATATACCTTTGTTACCTGAGGTTGTTTTTGTTCATTATTTTTATACATGTAGCTACAAATGTATTTAGAGTTTTTACAGTTTTAATGACAATTTGTATGGTATTTCCAAATATGTTTTAAAAATAGCTCGTAGCATTTTGAAACAAACTAATAATGTTTGTTTTAAAATGAGATAATGGTAGGAAAAATGTAAATCAATATTTTAGTCTGATAGTGTGACGCCAAACATATGGGCAGAGTGCCTTCTGGTGGACTTTAGAAATATTCTGATAGAAAAAATCATATACTTAATACTACTATTAAGCTGGTCTAAAACAATCATTATTATATTATACTAAATAATTATACTTTTCTAGGTTTGCACCTTCTCGACCTGTATGGTCGGTATTAAGCTGAACTCCCGCCCTGAGACCCTCAGGGAGAAGGAGTTAAAAAATTATTATTATATATTATATTATTATACATAATACATATATAATAATTTATTATTGATAGCAAATTCGTTTATGATTTTTAATTAGTGAAACACCTATCGAATCATAAATAAAAAATAAATTCAATATAAAAACGATTTAAACCGACTTCAAAACAGAAGGAGGTTGTCAATTCGTCTTTTAACTGCTTAATAAGTTTGAAACACTTCTGTACCTCAATATACAATACATCTATCTCGCTCTAACAATAAGGGGAGATCGCGGGGGAGTGTGAGTGCAATGCATAAGTGTGAGTGATGCGCGCGCACTACTTTACAGTTTCTATGACAACCCCTTTTGGAACACTGAAGTTAGCTTGCGCAAAGTTGGTTAAAACTCCCCGCAATCGATTTTAGACTTTACAAGTTTCAAATAAGGTTGGGTTTAGGTTTAAATAGTCGTGTAAAATTAATGAATTAAGGCGTAATGACCGGTAGTCTTCACGCTTTGCATTACATTATTCTTTGTTTTTCGCCCATAAACATAGAGGGCGCTGTGGGCGCTTGAATACATGTGAATATCTTTATCTAATTAATTAATATATCGAGCTGTCATATGCAGGTGTATTGGAAATAAAGGATTGTGCAGTTTGCGATAAATTTAGTTTTTAATAGCATTTGATTCAGTTATTAAAATTGGTCGTTATCGTTACACATATTAACCAAACTACTTTTAAATTAAAGGGAGATATGCCCATAATTTTGAATAACTTTCCAAATAAATGTTCATCGAAATAAAATAAAAAAAATAATGCTTTCGTTCAAATCTAAATAGTTACGTGACCTACTTACTAAGGAAAAAATATTTTTTCATACCTATTGTGATAAGTATACTTTTATTGAGAAAAGTTATTCAAAATGATGGATGAGTCACTAAATAAAACTTTTAAAATAAGAATGCCTTAAATCAAATATAATTAAAAGATCGAGAGTTGCGATAAATAAGTATATTTTTATCGCTATTTAAAATGATGTATGAATCATCAAAATAAAAAATAAAATAAATTTAGAATAAAAATATCATTAAATTAAATATAATAAACACATTTCGAGATATTCAGCCAGACACAATATACGTGGGGCGCACTATAAGTTTCCGGAATGAATATGAAAAAATACTATTAAAGGTACAAAATTAATTTATTGTTTTTCAAAATAATCTCCCTTGGCGTCTATGCACTTTTTCATTCGATGAAACCAGTTTTGAAAACTTTTGTGCCACTCCTCTGTGGTGACCTCTGAAACGTGTTTTTCATACTCCTCGACAGCCTCTTCTGGTGATGAAAATCGTTGACCGCGTAATTGGTTCTTAATTTTTGGGAACAGAAAAAAGTCACAAGGTGCCAGGTCGGAACTGTATGCAGGATGACTCATGAGTTCTACATTTTTCGCCTTCAAAAAGTCGTTTGTCTGTCTGGCCGTGTGAGAACTAGCATTGTCGTGGTGCAGGATGATACGGCGTTTACGGTTATTTTTACGGACTTCGTCAATAACTTCCGGCAAACAAATGGTCGTGTACCAGTCACTATTCACTGTACGACGATTCTCTAAAGCAACAGTAGCCACGTGTCCAGTTTTATTAAAAAAAGAAGCAATCATCCGCTTAGATGCACTTTTCTCGCGCGCCACTTTGGTTGGTTTCGGCTCATCTTGAAAGACCCATACGCTGGATTGCTGCTTTGTTTTGGGATCGTAGCAATAAATCCATGTTTCGTCACCTGTTACTATGTCCCACACCAAATTTGACGCACCTTCGTTGAATCTGGTAAGCATGGCACTGCACCAAGTGACGCGGTCCGTTTTTTGAGCCTCGGTCAAGTTGTGTGGGATCCACCGCGAGCACAGCTTTCTCACACCCAAATGTTTGTGTAGGATTAATTGTGTTTGACTCATGCCTATTTCTAAGGATGCGCGAATTTCATGGTAGGTCACATGCCTGTCTGTTTCAATCATACGGCGCACAGCATCGATGTTTTTGTTGGTCACAGCGGTGGACGGCCGACCATCGCGAGATTCGTCACTGAGATTGATACGACCACGCTTGAATTCTGCAAACCAGCTATAAACAGTTGTCTTGCATGGTGCTTCATTGCCAAAAGCTGTTTCAAGCCGAGCGATGCTCTGTTGAGCTGTCAAATTACACTTAAAATCGTAGAAAATCATACTACAAAAATTTTCCCGAGTTAAATCCATGTTGATGCAGACACACAATTTTTTAAATGGCGCCACAAGGTAAAAACAAAAGACAGTCAGATGAAACAAACTGCATTCTACAGCCAAAGAGTTCTATTTTCAAATGTTGCAATAAATTTTTAAATATTGTTTATGTAAGTGGCCAATTCCGGAAACTTATATAGTGCGCCCTATGTAAATAACAATTAAATTACGCCCACAGCCATAAGTGTCCCGGAATGTGTTAAAAGATCAAGACCTGGTATAGTTATTGAGAAATGTTATTCAAAATGATGGATGAATCACTAATATCTGCTTAAAAAAAATATTTTTGATCCAAAAAAGTACCCAGTACTAAAAAAATTGTACGCGTTTTTAAGTTCAATTTATAGTTCAATAGTTGAATTATTGTCCTAGTTAGTTAATAATATTTATATTATCAATTCATTATTTATATTTTGTTTTTCGAAGAAGAAGCTTCTAATAAAATCATTTTTTTTAAGTTCAATATTTTTTTTTTGTCTTTTCTTGTCTTTTACTAATTAATCTTTTATGAAGCTAACTTTTACCATACACTTTTTTTCTAAGTTAAAATATAGTTCATTGTTGCCATGAGAGTTTCTCATTGTACAATTTAATTAATTAATTTTTCTCAGGGTTTCTTTGTGTTAAAGTGCACACTATGTTTATATGGGAAAAATAAACTTGCTATTTAGATGCTCATAGTTTCAATTTAGATTTGCTTGATAGTCATTTTTCGGTATGCTAATTGAATGTTAGAGGTAGGTGTTTGCATTTGAATAAACAGTTCGTATCTGGAGGATTTCCCCTACACACAACATAAATATTATGGCGCAGCCGGTAGGATACGAACTTACGCGCTACGCTCCAAAAGGTAATCTGATTTCTTTCTTTCTAATAAATAAATATACGGACAAATCACACAGATTGAGCTAGCCCCAAAGTAAGCTGAAGACTTGTGTAACTTGGATACTAACTCAACGATACTAATATTTTATAACAAATTATATGAAATTATTTATTACAAAATAAGCATCTAAGACCCAGGTAAATCTGAAAAAGATCATTTCCGATCTTGTCCTGACCGGGGATCGAACCCAGAACGTCCAGTGTGACATGATGACACTCAGTCACAGGGTTTATAATCAGATAGAAAATACGTTTCGAATCAGAATATTTGATATAACTATCTTTTAAGTCTTATGATTATGATTAGGTATGCCTTTTAATTGAAATATTGTTAATATTGTACACTGACCGTGTGGTTTTGGGCCGAGATAAGACCCTTCATAAACGATTGCATTCCCGAGGTGGGAAATATTTAATGTTATCGGGAGTAATTTTCGCGCATCAGTAATCAAAACGTTAGGTTGGTTGGTTGAAATAAATAATCAAAAGTTCATGGTTTAAGTCTTGATAGCCATTCGGTATTTGTTGCTTTTTTCGTTTGCATTCTGTTTTTAACCGACGTCCAAAAAGGAGGATCAATTTATCGAAACCCTTTATTTCGGTTGTGTAGTTTGGGTGAAGTCGGATTTTAGGTTTGAAAAATTATTATTAAGAAACAGATCTCCGTAAAATGAAATCTGCAGAAGCTAGATTTCATTTACGGAGAATCTCGTTTTATCAGGGTTTTTTGATAGATCGAAGCTCAGCCATCCTGGTACTTACTATTATTATGAATTATGATAAAACAAGACAGTAATCAATTTGCTAAAATATAGTACGAACTAATCCGCCTGAGCATTTTGTAATTGGACATAATTGCAGACGGCGGGTGACAAATTGAGTTAGCTTGTCATCTCGCTCGCGGATCTCGTTGCTGGACACATTCATCATTCTGAGATGGAGGTTTTGACTAGACGTCAAATTTTAGATAGGTATTTACGCTAATAATTCGCTAGCTCTAGTCCTACATCTCGTATAATAACATTACTAATCGATTACCATCAGACATAAGTTTGGATCAGTAC
Organism: Acrobasis suavella; assembly: GCA_943193695.1. NCBI lineage: Eukaryota > Metazoa > Arthropoda > Insecta > Lepidoptera > Pyralidae > Acrobasis > Acrobasis suavella. The sequence continues at coordinate 2,274,513 of OW971939.1, forward strand.
CATGCTCTAGTCCTTCTCGAATATTGAAATTTCTAATCGATTTTCATAAGATATACTTTTTGGATCGGTACCAATAGTTTTTGAAGTCCGAAGTTTTAATACCTTAATAAAAAGTTGCTAATAAAGATGAAATGTAATTCTTATTATGAATAATATGTTTGTATGTATGTATGCATGTATGTTTGTATCTATGTATGTTCCAAGACAACTCTTGAACCGTTCAACTCATTTTGAAGATATTAAGAATGTGTAGCAACTATTTATAGAATTTATCAAGTTTGTTGGGCATCAAAATCGGTTCAGCAGGTTTGGAGATAAACGCATTTTTGTGAAAATAAATATTGCTCTATTACTTTCGAACAATTAATCAGATTTGGATGAAACTTAACATTACACGAGATATTGCTATATAAAGGGGATACCTGAATTTTCCGGTGTCCAGTGGTACCCCCACTTGAAATAAATTATTTGAAAGGCATAGAAGCCAAAAGTGGCCGTTTTTCGTAAATTTACGTAGAAAAGCTTCATGTTTTTACTCTAAACTGTAAACAGTAGTTCATAAAATAATTTGAAGGGTTATCTAAAGCCTGGTCAAGACAAAATTGTAAATATGTCTCCGTTTCTTTTCAAGTGATTTATTTCAAATTGGGGGCAGCACCGGCAGTATTCATTTGAAATAAATCATTTGAAAAGAAACGGAGATATCATTTGAAATTTTGTCGTGATCAGACCCTAGATAACCCTTCAAACTATTTTGTGAACTACCTACTGTTTACAATTTAAAGTGAGAACTTGAAGCTTTTCTACTTACATTAAAAATCAAAATAGCTAGGTCGAAGTTCGCGGCGAACTACTTGTATATATATAAAGCTTTGATTAAAAAAAAAAATTTGTCTCTGTCGTTCAGTAGTGTTCAACGTAAAATGGAATTACAGCTGTGTGAGTGTTTATGCATGTGATTGCGCATCATGCCTATAATTTCACTTGACGAATAAATCTTCTTCCGCTATTTTATTTTCATCAAAGATATAAAGTAAACACTTTACCAAAGAAACGTACATCTGAATACCAGTAGTCTACTACCGAGGGCATTTAACCACAACATGCTTATGGTTAAAAATGTTCACATCTGGCATACGATCGCCGAATCTGGCGGTCAAGTGCGGTGTGACCCGGTAACGTAACTACTCTTAGTACAAAGTTGGGTAAATATGTGATGTTTTGTGTTATGCCGACACTTGAAGTAATTTTTCAAAACTAAAAACTGACTTCGTTCCTAAACTACGAAACGGATTTTGATAAAAATTCTATGGGACAACCTGACAAGCATGCCCTTGTAAACATCAAAAGAATTTTTCAAATAGCTACAGCCGTTTTCGAAAGATCAGTGAAAATACATATCATGATTAACGGAAGTAGTTATACATCACATGGTTTCGACTTGATCTTTGTCAGTGGATATCTGGCAGTGCTTTCTCTCTTATCTTTTGGTACCACGGAAGATCAGCGGCATGATGTAAAGGCACATCATTGCCCTATACTGAGTGGTGTCATTTCGGTGTAAAACTGATTTTAGTTATTTAGTAATGCAACTGATGTATACTAATTTGCACTGAAAAAAATATTTTTCTTTCTTTCTTTCTTTCTTACATACAAAGGATTCCGACGAATAGATTGCGTCCTTCTTCTTGGAAGTCGGTTAAAAATATCTATTTTGGAACAAAAAACTTAGAACGTACCAGTTTTTTCTCTTTTCTTCTAGTTGAAGCTAAGACATTCAAGATGGAAAATGGAAAACGCGATGCGGCTAGCAGCCCATCATTACTTTGATTCCCTTTTTTAACCCGCGACAAAAAAGAGTTTTGTCAGTCTGTCACCATGCTGTACCTATCTCATAAACCGTGATAGCTAGACAGTTGAAATTTTCACAGATGATGTATTTCTGTTGCCGCTATAACAACAAATACTTAAAACAGAATAAAGTAAATAATTAATTGGGGCTATCATACAACAAACGTGATTTTTATAGATAACTAGCTTTTGCCCGCGGCTTCGCTCGCGTAGGGGTGTAACTTATCAAAATCCTTTCTTAGGGGATGCCTACGTCATAGTAGCTTTATACATGCAAAGTCTCAGCCCGATCGGTTTAAAATTGACAAAGTTTCATACAAACTTTCATCCCCTATTTTATCCACTTGGGGGTAGAATTGATCAAAATCCTTTCTAAGCGGATGCCTACGTCATAACATCTACCTGCATGTCGAATTTCAGCCCGATCCGTCCTGTGGTTTGGGCTGTGCGTTGATAGATCACTATGTCAGTCAGTCAGTCACCTTTGAGTTATATATATTTAGATATATATATTTAGATAGATGGTACGGAACCCTTCGTGTGCGAGGCACACTCGCACTTGCCCGGTTATTTATTTTACGGTACGCTTGCATAACGTGCAAATCGCGTGTCAAATTGTATTTTTTCCTGTGATTGGCTTTGATCGGAGCAACGATCAAAGATTCCGTTTGACGCTTATACTTGATGTGTGTGAAAAACTTGAAATGACAAGGAGCTGAGAATTACACGGGTTTACTTTACGAAACTAGATTATAAACTATGCATGTTTTTTTAGGTACTTTTTTTTTAATTTTCTATTATATACTGGTAGATACATTTTTTTTTTAAATGAGTTCCAGGTTGCGTTTCAGACGAGTTTCTACATAGACTATTTTTCAAGAGACTAACTTTAACAATCTTGTATGTCTAATATTTTTCTTAATTTTTATTCGCATGAAACCATGTCATTAATTTACAGTTTTTTACTTGAATCTTTTGTTTTATACTTATAAATTAAATTAAAAATTCTTGGGCTCTCCAAGAATTAGGAAATCCGATGTCTAACAGTCAACAATTTCCGTGGATAAATGATGACTATATTGTTTAAATGTAATTTATTGTTAGTTTAATTATTAATTTATTTAATAGAGCCTTATGATGAAATTTTGGTGTATTATTACACATAAAATTATCACAAAAATTTCAAAATAAATAAAAAAATATATATATATATTCAATTTATAAATTAAAACATTTATTTAGACAAATATAATTAGACCTTTACAGGCACCTTTACACGTCAATTAGTATAATTTAAATTATGTTACGTTAAAATTAATTTGAGTTTTTAGTGATTTTTACGTGGATATCATGTATTTCTAAAACTTTGACACTTTCCAAAACTCTGTTTCTATCTTAGCTCCTTGACTTGAGTGCTATATATCTAATAGCATGAGAAAATTCACGTTTTTCTGCTTGTTATTCCGTCACGGTCCACGCTCTGCGTTCATTCTGTGATGCGCTATGCGTTTGATCGTAACACTTAGTTTAATATTATTACTACACTATCTTATTATTAAACACGTACAGTCAAGTACCAAGATACCTGACCAGGCCCTCTACTTATATCTTGAATTCTCTCTTAAACTAAAAATAATATTACCATGAAAATTTATATTCAGAAAGACTTAATTAAAACCTGTCTGAATATTTTCGTGTTAATATCATTTTTAGTTTTAGCGAAAGAATTACCTATATATGTTATTCTCAACATAAACATCTGTTGACATCATTTAGTCCAGCGTTATTAAAAATTTTTTCATGCTTCCAAAAAATAGGTTTGCTTGCCCAAAATTAGTACTCAGCTTAAAGCAAGGTTTTTTTAAACTCAAGGGGAATGAGTGAGGGAGCGATCCACGAGATGCCCCGCAGGCTTTATCAATTGAATTGACTGAGGAGCGGGAGCGCGGAATAAACGCAGAATGACGCGGAACGTAAAGATAGAGGTTCTTTTTTATAAATCTTCAAAACCACGATACTAATTTTGTAACTTTATAATTTAGCACACTCACGTAGGTACTTGACGAGTAATATTTTCATATAAAATACGTGCAAAATCAATAAGTTTATGGATGTATGTAAAAGGACACAACAAAAATACAAAAGAACACAATACAATGGCGGACATATCCCTTTAAGGGATTTATTTCCGTCAACCCAAAACCAGAGGTCTGCGAAGAAAAAAAACTTAGAATGTACCAACTACATCTTGTCCCGCGCAGATTGTGGAAACCGATCGAGAGAAGGGGTGAATTCGAATCATGTTAATAGTAGGCAATGTAGCTAGCAATTCATTGTTTTGATTCCCTTTTTACAACCTCATGGCCGCCATCTAGTGGCCTTTGAATCTTACAACCCTGCTCTCTGTCTGCTTAAAGCCGCAAGACCCCAAATGCTCGGTCGGCCCCGCCTGTATAAAGACTGATAGATAGATGCAACCGGGAATACATGAGGATGATGATGACATTATCCCGTATTCCCGGTGCATCCTCAGCGGTAAAGCTTCAGAGCCCGGGGTCCGCTACCTAACCTAGGTGATTTGACGAGGTGACTGGTTTTTACACAGAGTGACTTCCGTAGCATAATCCAAAGGCTAAACTAGATAGAGGGTAGAAAGACTAAAGGGGAAACGCTAGATGGCGTTCAGGATCCACAGTTTAAACGTGCCTTCCGAAAGACGAAATCATCTTTCTTTTCAGATAATAAGGTCATGCGAGCCTGCAATATCCTAACAGATTAAAACAACTTTTTACAAAGTAGACCTTTCCAGTGGGATCCGAACCCAAGACCACCGGATCACAATACGAACGCCTTGACAACTGGAGGAAAGAGGCTTGGGTTTGACTTTGTCTGTATCTGTTAACACATATCGCTTCTTTTCTATATTTTCAGGGTTCCGTACTTAAAGGGTAAAAATGGGACCCTATTACTAAGATTCCGCTGTCCGTTCGTCTGTCCGTCTGTCTGTCCGTCCGTCTGTTTGTCTGTCTGTAACCAGGCTGTGTCATGAACCGTGATAGCAAGACAGTTTAAATTTTCACAGATGATGTATTTCTGTTGCCGCTACAAAAAAATACCTTAAACAGAAAAAAATAATAATATTTAAGTTTAGCTCCCATACAACAAACTCTTTATATTTTTATCTTTTATTTTCTGAGCTTCACACTTAATGTGATCATTTAAATTTGAATGCTTGAAACCGCGTCCGAGATTAGCATTTGGTTCTCGCGGGTTTGAGACAAGCGGACTAGCTTGACTGTACTAATTTCCAAGTTATATATCAGTCTTTTATTAAATCACGGACTTTTTTAAATACTGATATTTTTTATTGCGTAAAGGTACACTACATATACAGAGTATACAAACTTAAATAAGTAGATACTAATTTGATGGTGGTAATTTAAATGACAGTGTTGGTAGTAGGGTGAGGGAAACCGGGCGAACTGACAGCACCAGAGCCAAACTAGGTCCAGCCTGTATTTTGGAGGGCTGCCTATCCACCGGGCCCCACACCAACCCACCACCATTCATACATTTTCCAACTTATTTCCCAAACTAGTTTTACTGTTATTTGGGAATAAGACTTATTTATAGGATTATAACAGGGTCACAAACCTGGCAAACACTTAAAATAGGTTTAAATCATTTTCCGACTAACATAAATGTCTTTGTAAGAATTTAATGGTGAAACCTATCCACGGAATGGTGCAGACAAAGGGAGACTTATGCCCAGCAGTGGGTTTTTGAAAGCTGATGAAGATGATGAATAATTTAATGTACAACGTTTGTAACTCTTTTTGTTTAAAGTTATTTTTTTCTGCTTCTTGTAACTGAAATTATTTTGGTAAATATAGAGTCCTGATGACGCGTAATTACAGGTTCTTCGGAAACCTAGCATGGGCATCAGTCCTCCAAAAACATTTCAGTACCTATATATATTTTAGTTAATAAGTTTTTTTCCTCATTTATTACATATTTTGTAAGACGTAATTTATTGGAGAAAAAAAAATATTTATTTTATATTTAAGTGTGTTAATTAAGTACCATATTTAGATTTTTTATTCAGTTCTAGTGTAATTGTAATTTAATATATTTTTTTTTTAATTCATTTGTTGAATTACAATGAAAAAGATAAATAAGTTGACAAACTCTAACATGTCTCTTTTCAACATCTGTGTTAACTTGTTGGGTGGAGAGTAGTTTAAACTAATTACCTAATTTCTGACTTAAATGCGTATTTTATAATATTAAAACAAAGTATAAATAAGCGGTAAGTTCGTACACTGCTAGGTACGCGCCCACTAACCAAGCTGTTACTTTGCTCAACGCCTTGATTGCTCGAATGCATTTGGCATTAAATAAAATAATAAATTAAATTAAATAAAAATTTGGTAATATTTGTAATTGTTATTTTTCCATTTAGTGATAAGTACTTGACTCACGTGCACGTTTTGGGTAACTGTAAGTGCACGGGGTAAAATTTATCAATAAAGAATAAATATACACGGACGAAGCACACAGATTGAGCTAGCCCCAAAGTAACTTGTGTTATGAGATAGTAACTTAACGATACTTTATATTTTATAACAAATATATACAATTATTGGTTTTTAACAGCATTACAATGCTCGGATTATTATCCAAATTAAAACATATGATGAAAAATCTCACTCGTGGCGAAATTTTTCATCACAAAATTTAATTTGAATAAATACAATGTGGAAGGGACCTACGCGTAATAAATATACGGGATAAACTGCATCACTTCAATATAAAAAAATTAAAATAACAGCCTAAATACAAAAAGAAATCGACATTTCCATACAAAAGTGTGCAATTTGTATGGGAATGTCGTTAATTTTTTTTTGGTTATTTGGTTGTTATTTTAATTTTATTATAATAAAATGATGTAGTATAGCTCGTGGTTTGATTTATTACGGGTATGTTCCTTTTACGTTGTATAATATATAAAAATCCAATACTCTGAAAAAGATAGTTTTCCATCTTGACCTGACCTGGAATCAAACCCAGAACCTCTGATGTATCAGCCTGACATGATAATAAGTCTGCATTAGGTTTTTTTTGCCTGCCCCAGAAGGATTTTATTCTTATATTGTTTAATTTATCAGGCAGTCTATATTGAAACATTTTCAAAATACTTACGCCAGTTACTCGTATGTCGTTTTGCAAACAATTTATCTTACTTTCCTAAGACTCGATACGAAAGCAAAATCTTTTTTTATGTTACATTTATATCATGCATACAAAATGTAGCATATGTCGACTCGATACAAAAACAAAAACTTTTTTTGTAACATTTATTTCATGCATACAAAATATAGCATATGTCAACTGAACTATATTGATAAATTGTTTCACAATATTGACATCTCATTTGTGAAAATTGGATAAGTATTAATTAATATAAATAATAAGTATTATTAATATAAGTAGTTTTAAGTTATTAGTTAAGTTCTTTTGTTTTTATTTTATTTTATTAATTAATATTAGAATAAAGACATATAAATAATGGAGATGTGTAATTAAAGCAGATTGGATTTTGGGATAGACATAAATATTTAAATACTGCTAAAATCATTACTCTTCCTTTTCGCTATGCCGTTCGTAGCCTGAGATTCATTAGAAAATCTTTACAAACTTAAGAGGAAACTTGAGAAGACTTACATTAATTGCTTCCGAAGCTCTCAGGATAGCTCTCGAGCTGCAAGGCGATCCTGAAACAGATTTAATAGAACTAAATAGTACAAAATATATATTTATTTTTATAGTAAAACTAAATAGTACAAAATATTTATATAATTTTGCAACTAAAGCGACACTGCGCGTGGTCCGCACGTTGCGGATTGGTAACCAAGTGGCATGAAAATTTCTCGAGCTCCTCCGTGCTTCGGATGGCAGGTATAAGCCGTTTGTCCCGGCTTTTATCATTGTATGGCAGTCGTCAAGTTATGTTAGATGCCTTTAGGCAGCTTGAAAAATCTGACACTAATGTTGGCCACTTACACACACGAAAAGGAAGGAAAAGTACAAAATAAAAAACCTTGCATTGTTTTTTAGAAAATTATGACGAAGATACAGCGCATTTAATTTGTCGTGACGTCAATATCAGCTACGATGTTTTAAATTTTATTTAAAGGTGACGTATATCGCCCCCACTCCGAAACTTCAAAGCGCTTTATCTTTCCTTTCTACATTCCTACTGCCTAGCGTTGCATAACTATTGATAGTATTGAATAACAGATACTATCAATAGTATCGAAAGTATAGATTGTCAATAGTTTGCAATACTATTGATGTTAGGTAAAACTATCGATAGTATCGATGCTATTGAATTTAGATACTATCGATACTATTGATTGACTGCCTCCGTAGTCCAGTGGTCAAGGCGTTCGCCTTGTGACCCGGAGGCCATGGGTTCGATTCCCACTGGGAAGCTTGTGAAAGTACTTTGTGAAAAGTTGTTTCCAGTCTGGATAGAATATTGCAGGCTTGAATCACCTGATTATCCGAAAAGAAAGATGATTCAGTGTTTCGGAAGGCACGTAAACTGTGGGTCCCGAACGCCACCTAGCGTTTGATCATCAAACTATCCAAGGATTGGTTCCTGGTTTGCCCTTTGGGTTGTGGAGCTCAGACGGCAGTCGCTCTGTGTAAAAACCAGTAACCTCGTTAAATCTCCTTGGTTAGGTAGCGGACCCCGGGCTCTGAAGCGTTACTGCTGAGGATGCAACCGGGAATACGCTCGGATGATGATGATGACTATCGATACTATCGATGATATCGAACACTGTCTATAGTATCTAAATTCAATATTATCGATACTATCGATAGTTTTACCTTATATCAATAGTATTGCATATTGCAAACTATTGACAATCGATACTATCGATGTATCGGTTATTCGATATCTATCGTTCGATATTGTGACTGTTTTTCAATGCCACGATAGTATCGATAGGCTTTCGATATTTTGTACTTGCAACACTACTACTGTCACAGTGTTAATATGCAAGTGCGTCATACTGTATTAATGATCTATATACTGAATATTTATGACGTCATTATACATTCGGTGGTACACAAAGACCAGAACGAATCTTTTTAACCGACTTCTAGAAATGGAGGAGTTTATCAATTCGTCGCAATCTTTTTTTCATGTATGGTGGTTACCATAGACGTTTACAAATTGTCCTGAGCCTTGTTGTTATATATATATATATATATATATATATATATATATATATGTATATATATATATATATATATATGTCCTTTTTAATTAAGTACAAATATTTTAAGGAGTTATTCAGTCCATCATTTTGAAAAACTTTTCCCAATAAATATATATCGAAATACGAAAAAAATATTTAGGTTCTCATACAGATCGAAGTAGTCACGTGATATCGTTACTATGAAAAATGCAAAAAATTTTTTCGTATTTCGATATATATTTATTGGGAAAAGTTGTTCAAAATAATGGACTGAATCACCTCTTAAAATATTTGTACTTAATTAAAAAGGATATTGTATATACATATATATATATATATATATATATTATGCATGGAAAGGAACGTACGGTTTGTAAGAGAAGGAAAGACGATACAAGTAAGACGGTGTGAAAGAGAAAGGGATAGACGCGCGGAAAGTTTGAATTTGGAAGGATGTGTGAAAAAATAGTTTTAGTTCTTGAAGAACTAAAACTATTTTTTCACACATCTAGAACTAGAGATTAGGTAAAGAGGAAATAAGGTGTAAGACGTGGTTTTTAAAGTTAAAGATAAGTTTAAAGATTAATAAGGTGAAAGACGGATTTTGTAAGTTTAAAGTTCAAGTCGAAATATAGCAGTTGTTATATTCTCAAACACAAGTTTCTTTCTGTGGATCTTCCTCAGCCCCAATCCCACATATATATGTATATATATAACAAATAACACTGATTGAGCTAGCCCCAAAGTAAGTACGAGACTTGTGTTATGGGATACTAACTTCTGAGAGTGATACTATTTAAAAAAGTATTCGGTTTTTTGGAACGAAGTTCCTTACGGCAGGCTTGGAGGAGATAGGGATTTTGCTGCGCGACCGAACTGAAAAAAATGTGATAGTAAAACCGTAAGGATGACCTCGTTAAATAAAACCGTTAAATGAGACGTGCGCAGGCGCGACAGTCGTATACACAAGCGAGTAGTGTATAATACCTTTCTCTTCCTTTGAGCACGATTTTTCTTTTGCAAATTGTGTCGATTCTACATTAGCCGAAGGAACTTCGTTCCTACCTGGTGTCCCACGACACCACATTTCTTTTTTTTTAAATAATGGCTTGTTTGATTTTTTACCCTTTTCGGCCTATCACGCAAAAAGTAGCCTCTTTCGAGTCTTGCGGCCCTGGGCTCCGCCTGCTTAAGGCCGCAAGACCCAAAATGCCCTGTCTTCCCCGTTAGGGTAAAAGACATGAAGCGTATTAGTGATCCAGACGGATAAATTGGGTCGTCTTGTTTACAGCTTAATTAGGTGCCCTGGTTTAGTCCGCTAAATGACAGTGAATATAGACTGGCTAGATCTTAATTAAGAGACTATTAAATTATGTCTTTATTAGGATCATAACACAAATAAAACCAACCAAGTGCAAGTCGAACGCGCTCACGAAGGGCTCCGTACCATTATTAAATATGTATTTATTTTTGTTTTTAGTATTTTTTGTTATAGCAGCAAAAGGAATACGTCATCTGTGAAGCTTTTGAATATCTAGCTATCACGGTTCATCACATACAGCCTGGTGACAGACAAACGGACAGACAGATGGACAGTGCAGTCAGTAATAGGGTTCTATTTTTACCTTTTGAGTACGGAACCCTAAAAATCTAAAGTACTTAAACTAAATAATGAAACAAGAAATGGTGAAAAAATACCACGTGAGCGAGACTTGAACCAGCGACCTTAGTCTTGTTAGGACCATACTCTTACCATCTGTACTATCGCGTCACGTGTTCAACCCCACACGCCGAATTTCTCCACTACCTCCTATTTCTTTAACACGCATTGATTGCGTCACCTAACACTATTATCCACTATTACAATTAAGGTGTTATTCAGTTTGAGCTTAAGAGTCCCCTTACCCTGGACATAATCAGACTTTCCTATACAAACGTAGTCTCCGTTTAATTTTGAAACGACACGTCGATATGGGCAAAATTGCGTAATTTTAAAGAAATTGTAATTATCTAGGGTTATAATTGGTTTCCTATAATAAAATTATGAACTTAAAAGAGAATATAGTGTATTATATCATATTTGACCATTAGTATGGAAAACTTCTATACCCTTATATTTTCTTTCAAGTTGAAACCTCGCCGTCTTCTTCCCACTCTTTCATTACTACGTTAGGGCGTCCGTTAAATGACGCAGGCGCACGCGGAGGGTTTCAGTCTATCTCTGTCGCACGTAGAGTTTGTAACAGAGATAGACTGAACCCGCCGCGTGCGCCCGCCTCACTTAGTGGACACCCACAGAGGCATCGTGCGATCAAATTTTCAGGATTGTTTTACCCGATTCCATGTGAACGAATATAAACCTAGAAATAAAACGCCGTGTCTAGAAGTCCCGCTTCAGAAGTAAAGTCATTTCGATTTTTATTAAATTCGTTTACCACAAGAAACCAGAAATAGAGAAGTTTGCAAGGATATTTACTTACTTTAATTCTCGCCTCGCACATCCCCAGCCTTATAATTTTAGTGTAGGAGACCAATTATAACCCTAGATAATTGCAATTTCTTTAAAACTAAATTTTTTTACCGAAATCTAACATATCGTTTCAAAACCAAACGTAGACAGCATTTGTATAGAAAAGTCTAGGGTAAAGGGATTCTTAAGTACTCATTACTACATCTAGGACACCTAAATACCATATAAAAATAAAAATTTAAAGCTGATTTTCAGTAAAAAAAATATAGTGATATTTAGATGCCCACTATCGTTTCTATACACTTAAATTAACATATTAATAGACTATTAACATATAGACGACCTCCGTGGCGTAGTGGTCACTATGCTAGTCCGCCACCCAGAGGTCCCGGGTTCGATCCCCGGTCAGGGCAAGTTGGAAAATGGCCTTTTTCAATTTGTCCTGGGTCTTGGATGTTTATCTATATATGTATCTGTTATAAAATATAGTATCGTTGAGTTAGTATCCCATAACACAAGTCTCGAACTTACTTTGGGGCTGGCTCAATCAGTGTAATTTGTCCATATATATTTATTTATTTATTTATAGTAGATCGCCTGTGAACCTGTGAACTGTGAACTCGCGAAGACCATATATATCTCGGCAAACCCTTGTCAGATTTGGCTCGATATTGAACTTAAAAAATATTTAAGCTACATCTTCTCGTGATTAAGTAATAAACGGCCAAGTGAGAGTCGGGCTCGCGCAAAAAGAGTTCCGTATTTACGTTTAAAAAAATAAAACTAAACGTACCCGACTACGGGAGACATTTACAGCTATCAATGTATATATTTTTGAAATTAGCTAATTAATTGCCTGAATTTTTCGGGGTCCAGTGCTGCCCTTATTTGAAATAATTTTCTCTTAAACTAAAAATGATATTAACATGAAAATTTTTTTTAATTATTGGTTTTTAACAGCATTACAATGCTCGGATAATTATCCAAATTAAAACATGTGATAAAAAATTTCGCCACGAGTTTTTTCATCATACGTTTTAATTTGGATAATTATCCGAGCATTGTAATGCTGTTAAAAACCAATAATTAAAACAAAAGCCTTCTTCATTTTAATCAACTTTCAATTCATCTAAATTGAATTAAGTTGAATACCGCACTTCTAAATAGTGGGTAGTAGTGAAGAATAACGCATGCTTCAAATGCGTGTGTACAATGTGATGAAAAATTTCGTCAGGAAGATTCGAAGCCACGATAGCACAATTGGTAGTGCACTCACGGTGTTAACGTGAGGAACGCGGGTTCGAATCCCACTCTTGGCGAAATTTTTCATCACATGTTTTAATTGAGATAAAATCTTTTATTCAGACAGATTAATTAAGTCTTTCTGAATATAAATTTTCAGGTTAACATTTTTTTTTTAATTTAAGATATAAATATAGGGTCAGGTATTTTGGTACTTGACTGTACAATAGTTGGTAATTAGGGTTAAATTCCACTTGACAGCATTGAACCGAGAGAGAGCGATGGAACGCTATGGCAAATGACGGTTCTGAGCGACAAAAAAGGATGGCAGCATATAAAAAAGATGTTCCGTGCTGACCAGAGAAATCCAACCCTTATGCATTAGGGAATGGGCAGAAAAGAGGAATTTTTATCTACAAATTTGAAGTTGTAAGTTACAACATACATAAAATGTAAATTTTTATTTATATTAAAAAAAATTACGAGAGTAGATTTTTTAAAAAATACATCCTTATTTAGGATTTGGTTTTACAGTTGGTTTTCTATTTTTTGATTTATAAAAAGATATGGAGCACGATACTGAACTGGGTTTCTTTCGGCTTAATATTTCCAGCATTCGTCGTAATTTCGAAATGCTTGTAGTTTTCAGCTTTTGCACTAAAAAAATATTTAAAAAAATATCCTACATTGAATAAATTCTTTTGACTTTGACCTTGACAGTAACAAAATCACGATTTTGTCTCTAATATACTAGAATTAAGATGTTTAATTAGGACAGTTTGGTGAAAAACTAACTCACGATATATGAAAATAAACTTATTCCGTCTTATTATAAAACCAAGACTCACTTTGTTACTAGGTTTAAACTATTATCCGGCCATAATGAAGTTGACAGTGACAGGTGAGATATTGTGATATTACTAGATGTAAACTTGATTTGGTCTGATAATGGTTTAAACCTAGTAACAAAGTTAGTCTGGGTTTAATAATAAGACGGAGTAGGTTTAGGCACAATTTTTTTTTTCAAAGATTCAAAGATTCAAATGTTTATTCAGTAATTAGACCCTTACAGGCACTTTTACACGTCAATAAGTATAATTTATGTTACGTGTAAAGTATATTAAAATTTAATTTATTTTTAAAGAAAAGCTACCGATACCAGCGCTTCGTAACGACCACTGCTGAGAAGAAACGCCGAAAGAAACTCATTTTCACAGTATTGGTCGCCTACTCGCCAGAAGGGCTTTGTCATATTATTATAATTGTCTTTGAATTAATAAATACTTATAATATAATACAATGTTGACACATTATAACATGTAATGCTTGCGAACCAGTAAACAAACATAAATTGCGTAATACAAAATATTAAGTAGTCAAAAAAGCGAAGCCGAGCTGACCAGTCCCTCCCGGCAGCACCCGTTCACGAGTTGACGCACGGATCAGCCATCGTTAAACTCAACCATATTAGAGGGAATCCAACGACCCGACCAGCGACGCCACCACCGGATTGGACATTTTAGTGAGCATGAAAAACCCGAACTCGCAGACCTTGTCAAGAGAAAATATTAATTATATGTTGGTCACTTATTGATCGCAGAGCATTTACATGTTTTTACAGTAGGCTTATTATGGTAACAGAAAATGCAGCTATTTATGTTTCATGTGTGGAGTGTAATGGAAAATGTTTAGGAAGTATCCACGCATTTTTATCTCTTAAATAATCATTGATAGTATAGTACGCATTGTTCAATAAAACTTTTTTAACATGTGTTTTAAATTTTGCCATTGGTAGGTTAACTTCGGTAGATCGCTTCGGGAAGTTTATTAAATAATGTTATACCTAGACCTAAGAGTGACTTTCTAGTTTTAGCAAGTCGAAATTTAGGCGTATGAAGCTGATTTTTGTTGCGAGTATTATAACTGTGAACATCACTATTTTTCTTGAAATTATTTAACCTAGATTTAATAAATAGAAGATTGTCGTAAAGAAATTGAGATGTCACAGTAAGAATATTTATAGATTTAAATAACTCTCTTAAGGAATCGCGTGATTTTAGTCCGTAGATCGACCGAATTGCTCTCTTTTGTAGCACAGAGATAGCATGTATGTTAGCCGCTTTACCCCATAAGAGCAAGCCATATGACATTATGCTGTGAAAATAACTAAAGTATACTAGCCTAGCAGTTTCAACGTTAGTACACCGTCTGACCCTCCTCACAGCATATGCTGCCGAACTAAGTTTCTTGGCAGTGGCCTCAATATGTTTATCCCATTTTAAGTTCCAGTCTACAGTTATGCCTAAAAATTTGGTGTTGGGTACCCATTCTAGAACTTGACCATTAAGACTCAAAGGTATGTGAGTATTAGATTTATTCAATAGTGAAAAATTAACGCACTTAGTCTTTTGTGTGTTTAAGGCCAGATTATTAGTCGTAAACCAACTAAGTACTTGTGACATAGTATTACTTACATCGTCATAGTTTGTGCATTTTCTGTCAACCTTAAAAAGTAAAGATGTATCATCAGCAAACAATACTACTTCACACAACTTTTCTGCAAGACAGGGGAGGTCATTAATATAAATCAAAAACAAAAATGGACCAATTATTGAACCCTGAGGCACACCCATGCTCACAGGTGCACTATTTGAGGATACTCTGTTGATTTCAACTCTTTGAGTTCTATTATCAAGATAAGATGAAATAACAGAGAATAATTTATGTTATAGGGCGGCAAACGAACAAGCGGGTCACCTGATGGTAAGTGATCGCCGCTGCCCATGAACAACTGCAACACCAGGGGTGTAACAGAAGCGTTACCGGCCCTTCAGAAAGCTATAGACTCGTTTCTTGAAGGCTTCAATGTAAAATTGTAAAATTCTGGACGAGTTCACCTGTCGGAATTATATAACAATTCACAAAATATGTAAACTTGTTATTACAATAAAGTGTTCAATAAAACAGTTTTTCCAACAAATATGTAAATTTTCACCTGTAAAAAGAAAACGTTTATTAAACAGAAATATGGAAAATTGAAATAGGTACATACAGAAACAGAAATAGGTACATACAATTTTAAATTTGTAAGTTGTAATCTAAATATATATAACTCAAAGGTGACTGACTGACTGACATAGTGATCTATCAACGCACCGCCCAAACCACTGGACGGATCGGACTGAAATTTGGCATGCAGGTAGATGTTATGACGTAGGCATCCGCTAAGAAAGGATTTTGATCAATTTTACAACCAAGGGGATAAAATAGGGTATGAAACTTTGTATGAAACTTTATCAATTTTAAACCGATCGGGCTGAGACTTTGCATGCATAAAGCTACTATGACGTAGGCATCCCCTAAGAAAGGATTTTGATAAATTACATCCCTACGCGAGCGAAGCCGCGGGCAAAAGCTAGTCTCTATTAAACTAGAAAATTGTAGAATTGTAACTTGTCATATACAATTATAATTTACAATTTGCAATCTGGTGACAGACAGACGGTCAGTCGGACAGTGCAGTCTTAGTAATAGGGTCCCGTTTTGACCCTTGGGGTACGGAACCCTAAAAAAGTACAGTGCGCCACATAGAAAAGTATATCACCAATAGAATAATGTAGTAGTACCGAAAGTATAGAGGTAGTATACTTTTTTATGTGGCCCGCTGTACATTGTATATTCATTAATTTCCCCAATTACATATCTAGGAAAACCAATTACATACCTAAGTACGTAACAACATATGTAACATGTAGGTATTATGCGAGTAGATACCGCAAGGCATTGTTTTCAATACCAGCCGCGCTGAATCCGTATTTGGGACAAGACAATAATGTATGTGTGTGTGACAGTATTGTTTGGCCTGGCTTGTGTATGACTAGGTATGTTTATAGTTACGTAGTTGGTAACAGTAATTTTGCTAATTTATTGAATGAGCGAGCAAAGCGGGCGAATATCTTCGAGTCTACTTGATTTTTGTGTTTTTTGCAGCAGTGTTCCCGGACCGATACGCCATTGAAACCTTCAAAAAACGAGTTTAAGCGGGCGAATATCTTCGAGTCTACTTGATTTTTGTGTTTTTTGCAGCAGTGTTCCCGGACCGATACGCCATTGAAACCTTCAAAAAACGAGTTTATATCTGCCTAAAAGGCCGGTAACGTTTCTGTTACACCCCTGGTGTTGCAGTTGTCCATGGGCAGCGGTGATCACTTACCATCAGATGACCCGCTTGTTCGTTTGCCGCCCTATGACTAAAAATATTTGTGTGTATGTATGTTTGTTCAACGATAACTCAAGTAGAAAGAAAGAAAAAAGAGTAGAAATTTGGTAGACATGTAGAGGTGGCTAATTGAATTTTCAAAGTCGAACATGAGCCAAATCGTTCAAGGGATGGCTGAGATATAGGGTTCGCAAGTTCAGTTCGGGGCGACCTACTGCTGAACGAGCGACCGAAACGAGTGAAGTTCTCCGAGTCTATATCATTTGTATGTATGTTTGATAAACGATAACTCGAGTAACTGACTTGTCTATAAATATACTCATAAAAATAATTTATACAAGTAGATCTAAACTTGACATTAACCCTTTAAATGGACTTGATAAATTGACGCAGTAAAAACAAATAAATAAATAAAAAAGTGCATGGTAAATTAAAATTGTATGCAATAAAAAAAATATTTATGCGATAATATGTAAAAAAAAACATCAGCTTAAAGTAAAAATACTATTCAAAATTATTCATTAATATTTAGTAGCATTGTAAGCAGACATGCTACTAAATATTAATGAATAATTTTGAATAGTATTTTTACTAATTTATTTGTTTGTAATAAATTTTTCTTGGTCTAGAACACCCGCTTGCCGTTCCATCTTATCTTTGCAACACCCAACAGGGTTCATATTGTACCTAATTATAAACAGTGGTTATATTAGTAAAACTAAGAACTGATGTATAATATGAATGCAATAAATGAATCGAATTAAATTGAGTATCATTGATCGGAGCTTCATAAAATTTTGTTGGCGTGTGGATATGGCTAATTTAATTTCTAGTTGCGAACATGAGCCAAATTGGGCAAAAAGTTGTCGAGTTATGAACTTCGCAAGTTCTCAGTTTGGGGAAAAGTATTGTTAAATCTGAATTAATCATTGTCACAGATTATCAAGAATATTCTTCCATACTAGTCAAAAGAAAAGATAATTTAAGAGCGGCCTTCCCGTCTTACTTTTCATACAAACGCTCGTAAGTGATTATGGCGTTGTGACTGATCTTTCTCGAAAACTTTTGAACTCACATGTATCTTGTGTGCTATTTTTAGGTATTTTTAGGTGTGCTTTTTTGCACAATTTTTACTGAATTTCGACCGTTCATAAAGTACTCATAAATTGTAAAAGTAAAGAAATTTTTCGATACAAACCTGCAAATGTAATGAAAATTTAGAATACAAAACATTTATTTCACAAACTTGTAAGGCTTACTGATAAACACGTATCACCTGGAACAAGTTTTATGAAATTTCCGCACCCTATAAATAGTTAATATTCATTCAATGGATATTTAATAATAATACTAATTTCATTCAATAGAATGCAAACCGTGCCTTTAAGCGCTATCTCTCTTTTTTTGGTTTGCCTCTTTTTCTAGCATAGCCCTGGATGAAACAACAAGCTTTTCAAACTATGCTCGCGTTGGTGACAGAGCGGTCAAGAAGGGCCGCCTTAATAATATTTATCAGTAGCTTTTCTTCCCGCGCATATCGGTAAAAGCCGATCGAGGAAATGGGCGAAAAGCGATTCATGCACATCACTATTTTGATTTTTTTCCATTTTCTCGCTTGCCATCGCAAATACAAATGGACCTACATATTCAACCAGCTATTCCACGCTGGCTGACCTGAATCCTTAATTGGTCTTAATTAACAGGGAATACTCAATTAGCGGGGAAAAACTACGTACTCATTAATAAACATTAGTATTAACATATCCACCGGTAAATGTAAGTACATATATTGGGGGCAATCCTCATGTTCTCGATACGGATCTCCTAAGAGATGTATATGGACCAAGTGATAAATTGGTATATTTTTCATAATGTCATTATTCATATTCATGCCCTGAATTGAATATGAATAATGACAAGGTACATTTATTTATTACAAAGTAGCTTTAACCCGCGTCTTCGTCTGCTTAGAAGTCGACAGTGTTTCCTGTTCCCCTTCCCGTTCCCGTTCCCGTTCCCGTTCCCGTCCCGTAATTTGCTAGAGCAAAAGAGAGCAGCGAATCTATTTATCTCATTTTTCTGTCTCTCGCTCAAAAAATTACGAAGTTTTATATTAATATACATTTGCAACTTCTATAAATGCATCCCCGAGGATGCATTTTTTTCAAATCCAGTTAATGGATTATTATTGTTTACTAACCACTTATACAAAAATGTCATGTGTCTCGCTTAAAAAAGAGGAAAATTCATATAAAATTGCAACCCCTATTTCACTCCTATAGAAAAGTAATTAAAAAAATCTAATAAATGAATTATTATTTTCTTCTAACATGAATAAAAATTAAATGTGTCTCACTTTAAAAATTACGAAGTTCCATGCAAACTGGCAACCCCTATTTCACCCCCTTAGGGATGGAATTTCCAAAAATCCTTCCTTAGCGGACGTCTCCTAGTCACAATCTACTTTCCTGCCAAATTTCATATTCATTGGCTAAGTAGTTTTCGAGATTTCGTGTTGAGTAAGTGAGTGATTTTAGCTTTTATAAACATAGATAGATAGATATCATAGGCGGACTTAAATAAATAAATAAATATATACGGACAAATTACACTGATTGAGCTAGCCCCAAAGTAAGTTCGAGACTTGTGTTATGGGATACTAACTCAACGATACTACATTTTATAACAAATATATATATAGGTAGATAAACATCCAAGACCCAGTACAATTTGAAAAAGGCCATTTTCCAACTTGCTCTGACCGGGGATCGAACCCGGGACCTCTGGGTGGCGGACTAGCATGGTGACCACTACGCCACGGAGGTCGTCAAGCCATAGGCTTAGGCTTTATCTACCAGGCAACCTACAGGTGATGCCTAGATTAAGAAGACATTTGGCTATGTAATTAAGTATAATTAGAACTTCCTTATTTATCGAATTGCTAATATAATATTAAGTAACATGCGATTTTCGGGCAATCTGATAATACACAGGTACACTGCACGAAAGGATTCACCTGCAGTTGATTTGTCTTACGTCTTTCTATCAAGTGCTATTGGCGGCTTTTCTACCCCATGGATGATAAGCATTATAATGCCCGGATGGTTTGATTATTTTAATAGATTTTATCATACTGCTCTCTCATTTTGGGCATTTTTCAAACTACGCAGATATTTAATGTTTTATTCACTTGGTATATAACTGTATATATACAAACATATACATATATTATAACTGTCGAACCCCATATCTCGGGAACCTCTTGACCGATTTGACTCATGTTTGAACTAAAAAAAATATTGGCTACTCCTACACGCCTACCAAATGACGTTTCGACCAAAACTACTCCAGTTATCATCGAAAAAATATATGTAAGAAACACCGAACTGCTCCAGTAGATTTCGAGAACTTCGCTCGCTTCGCTTGCTCGTTCAATAATATATAGGTACGTACACACTATCACTTCTTTTTCCGTAACGGGACCGACAGAGCATTTTGGGTCTAGCAGCTCAAAGCAGAGCTGAGAGTCTCAAGATTCAAAGGCCACTTTTAGCGTGGTGGTCACTGATTAGTTGTCAGCAACGCCTACTAACACGATTTGCATTTTCCCCCATTCCCTCGATCGGCTTCTATGATCTGCGTGGGAAGAGAAGCAGCTGATACATTCAAAACTTTTTCGTTTCTCTCAAACCAGCACGGAAAAAATCATCTCGTCAATAAACATTAACTGGTAAAAGTAAACTGGGGCAATTCTCACATTCTCGATGGATGAAACTAGTGGAAATTAAAAGCGAAAAATTTTTGGAACGAAGTTCCTTATCGCGCGTTGCGAAAAGGAGCTAGACGGAAAAAATTAAGACCAAAAGTTGTAACGACACTTTTTGTTCATTCAAATTTATGAAGGTTATAAAAACTTAATTTTAGAACGCAGAAAAGGGTTTGAATGTAATTTAGACCTATTTATATTTATATTTTACTTAGTTCCATCCGGGTGTCCCTTGACACCTCTCAAGTTTTTTTTTAATCGTTTTGCAGATGACTGGATGTTTTGTTTAGTCTTAGATCATGATTTGAATATAAAACATGCAAACTGTCGAGCTATTGAGCTCCTCGTCACTGGATAAATATAAGTAACTTTTGTTGAAATAAAATGTATCATAGACTAACGAGGGCGTATCTAAATATTAGGGCCCAAAGGTAAACAAAGTATCCTTTTTACATTTAAAAAAAGATTGGGGGCCTGTTTGTTTACCGTTGTACAAACCTTTTTTCTTTTATAAGGTACAGATGAAAATAATAACTTACATTCAAGTTCATCATCGAAACAAAATAAATGCTATTATTTTTTGTCTATACCTACATAACTGTTTACGGGCACTTAGTAACACAAGCTAAGTACAAATCACAGACTTCGATAACTATAGGTTAGTTACAATCTTAAAAATTAAGCAGAACAAATAAACAAAACTTTATACCCACTTAAAAACACTAAATACCGCTCAACTTTCACAATAACACACACAAAACAGTGAACTAATATAATAAAATGTCGTCAAATATTAACCTACTTGCTGGAGCGTGATCTACCACAGTGTCCCCCGCTAAACTAATTTAATTATGGCTAATTCGATTACCGCAATAAGCCCTCGCCTGTCGCCACACACTAACACATTACTATGTACAAATTTAATCACACACTGTATTTGGCTGTATAATCTATATATCGACATTTAATGAAAAAAAAAGAAATAAAAATTAAATTATTCCCGCGCCTATTGCTAAAATTCGAATGTTTATTTTTGAATTCGAAAACGATTTTGTCGCGTTTTAAAATTTGAAAATTCCCGTAGCAAATTCAAATTTGAAACTTTTCGCGCGTCGTCTGACAGATGTCGTTTAACTTTTTATTGTTTTCGTACCGTATTTTTTCAGCGTTGTCGCGTGTTGCTATGAAAGAACAGCCGTCGCTGTTGAGCGCCAATCCCACTGTAATACAAACCTAGTATGCGGCTACCGCGTTCTACGCTCCAATTGAGTAAGAATGTATCATGCAATAGCCTATTAATTATTACCTACATTGAAAATCTGTGAAAATTACGTTTTCGTTGTCGCCATTTGCGTGTTGGTTTGGAATTTAGAAAAGTGTTTATCTGAATGATTTGACTTGAAGATAATACTTAAATAAAAACGTTTGAAAATTATAAAGTTCTTTAGGCGATAAGATATCTAACGTCACTAGTTTTTCTGATTCCAATATCCATGGGTTCACTAAATTGCTAAGAGTCTTTCCGTCCTATTATAAAAACAGGACTAACTTTGTTACTAGCTTTAAACCATTATCCGTCCAAAATGAAGTTGACATTGACAGGTGAGATAGTGTGATATTACAAGATGTCAACTTGATTTGGTCGGATAATGGTTTAAACCTAGTAACAAAGTTAGTCTGGGTTTTATAATAAGACTGTTTAAGTTTGGAGTCTTTTGGCATTGTCTAACCCGTCAAAGATAAATACATGATAATATGAATCTTCGCAGAAAACTATTTATATTTTATCATCAGCTAGTTAAGTATTTACCTAATGCATTTTCATTACTTATAAATCCAGTAAAGTTAATTAATATTTTATAAGAGAAACATAAAATTTTAATGTAAATTAGTTGTAAAAATAACGCCAAAGTATTCATATTAAAAGTATTCTTTTAACTACTTGTTCAATAGCTGTTTGCTATGGTTTAGTGATGCAATTAGTATTCTTTTATGCTAATTAGTGTTTGGAACTGACATAATACAAATGTAAATTATTGTTTTGTATTATCTATGAAGGCCGGAGTCATTTGAAATTTTTAAACTTATGTTCCCTTTTTAGAAACTCTATTTATAATTACCAAGTTAATTTTCATACAATGGCTATAGTTTTACATGTGTTAAGCAAAAAATGTTAGCATAGATTTAAGATGCTGAATTCTATAATATTTATAATTGATGAGTTGGTATATTAATAAATATACTGCTACATAAAAATTAGTAAGCATAAAAAAAATAAGTTTGTTTTTCTTAAATTTACCTTTTTTATTATCTGCCAGTACCAAATCTAAAAGAAAATTGTTTTTTATTTGAATTCTTACATGCCAGTGACATATGAAACGGAAATATTTTTTAAATGCTCACATACAGTCTTCTGCCGGTCACCCATCGAGACAAGCCTCACACCAGTGAATCTAATAGTACTCACACACACATGCAAGTGGAGCATCGGTGGATGCATATTGACCGTTTAATACTATGAGTTAGGTGAGCTGACCGCGTTTCCATTTTGTAACGACACAAAATATCTTAATGGAACAGTTTGCAAAGAAATTCTATTCTTATTTAGATAAGGAAGAGCCATTAAACTAAAATACATGATAAAATAAGATTTTAAAGGAAAAGATAAATGATATAAATTATTTTTCCTATAGGAAGTTAATATATATACATAATATTATTAGATATAGTAGAACTACATTATAAAATACATATCTAATATTTTCCTGTTGTGCCTAGCGATTTGTGAAATTCGATTTAAAATTGGCTAAAAATACTTAAATAACGTCAAAAATATACTTGAACTATGAAGGGTAAATAAATCAGGAAAGTAAATTCTAAAGAAGGGTAAATTCTTATTTCTTGAAAATTATTGTTTCTTGGGGAAAGTTGATCAGTGTGATGGACTCAATTCACCCTTCAAATAGATTCAGTATATTATCTTGTATGACTCTGTATAAAATATCGCTTCGGTTAACAGCTAAGTTTATAAAATACCTACTCGATTACTACAAACTTCATAAAGACACGTCTTACAAACTTTTTATTCTTACTAATACATATATTATGTTACACATATATTATTTTTATAACTAAAATCAACAACAGATTGATTAATAACTGGAATAAACTACCAGAAGAAGTGGTCACTGCGCCTTCCATAAATGCATTTAAAAACAGACTCGACAAGTGGATACAGACTTTGAAAGTGTCGTTAATGAATTAATGAACAAGACTTTGTGGACTCTCAGCACTGTGTGAAATATACATATCAACTTCAAGCTGCTCGTCTATAAATAAATAAATAATAATAATAATCTACAAGCACTGGAATGTATTACATTGGAAGCATATTAAGTCGAAATATATTCCCGGTTTTTCTTATAAAAGCAGACTTTTTTATGTTGAGAATATAAATCGAAAGGATAGTGGAAACACAAAATCCGTAGTATCGGTATATGAGGTATGCTCGCTACCTCATTCTCATATACCTACGTAGGTAGCTATACTGGTAAATGACATAGTTCTTTAATTCTAATGAGGATAAATATTTTGAAATACGCTTCCCTAAACGCAAATCTCTCCATGATGGACTGGAAGAAAAAAAAACTTTAAATATACCAGCTAGGCGGTTTCTCCCGCATACACCGTAAAAGCCGATCGAAGGATTGGGTGAAAATCTAATAATTTTATAGGCGATGCGGCGGTATGGTATAATATCGTTGTATAGTTGTATTGTAACTATTTTGATTCCGTATTTTAACCTCCGACGCAAAAAAAGAGTGTAAGACGCCAATGTCTGTCTGTCTGTGGCATCGTAACTTTCGAAAAGATGGACCGATTTCGATGCGTTTTTTCTACGAGAAAGCAAGTTTCTTTGCGATGGTTCTCAGTTGTGTTTAATGAAAATCGGTTCGGCCATGGAAAGGCTAGGTGACCGCACAAAAGGCGGGGGTTTTTCAATTTGCCTGGCTAATAAACTGGGCTTTCTTAACGTCCACTATGATAGTAAATGTGGTCGTTGGGTTCAAAGGCAGGTCTTCCCTATAACATGACTTGACAGGCTATCTGTGCTTCAAGCAAGCCTGTATCACTCACGCTTAGGTATCGAAAATATACCTACATTATTACTATGCGCGCGGCGACCACGCGCGAACCCCCCACGCGGAAAATTCACTTACGTGAATCGTTTGTCCAGAGTAATAAGAATCTTAACCAAGAGGTGAGGAATTCTGACGCGAGCTAAATTAAACCATAGCGCTAAACACATTGAGTAAGTAGATATTTTTTTGATTGTCTTTTCTGTACGTGAATTCTTATTCTGTGCTTCAAGTAGCTTTAAAATTTGTACTACTATATATGGTACTATAGTGTGGTACTTTATAAAATCTTGCACAACAAAATAGACTCCATTGATCTTATTGACAAGCTGTGTTTCAATGTCCCTAGATCAAGTTTACAGCGTGCAGTGCGCGCTCGTCCGCTGTTTGCACTACCTACTTGTCATAATAACTCGGGTCATGTTCTCCTATTTACCGTATGGTTAAGTCACACAATAAAATGTGCGTAAGTATTGATATATTTGCATCTACTATATATGAATTCAAAAAGCTGCTCCATCAGTTACTCTCTGAGCATGATTTGCATATTTATGTGTAATTGTCTTAACTACTTTAGACATTTTTCGTTTAAATTTATTCCTGAAATTTGTAATTTGTACTTACTATATTTGAACATACTCAAAATTATATACATTGTAACTTCTACCTAACCTACCCTCTAGTAGCAACATTTTAATTAACGAGTATTTACTCGTATTAATCTGTGGATAATGTGGTTGATTGCAGAATTATGTAAATGTACTTGGATAGGCCTGTTTAGTGTATAAAATTGTATTCTGTAATTGTTTGTTATCCCGGAATAAACAAAAACAAAACAAAAAACAAAATTTGAGCAGTGCAGTGAGAGTCAGCAAAACTTGCTATTCTTAAAGAATGACGAAAAGTTTAATGGAAAAATACAAAATCCGTGATGGCCCAGTAGTCAAAATGAGTTATGCTCAATACCTCATTCTCGTATACCTACGTAGCTCGTTGGTTATTGACAGGTGAGTGACATAGATACAAATAGATGCTTATTTCTATGCGGTTATATGTTTGGAACAATTTTTATCTCAGCCCATTCCATGAAGATATAATATATCTTCATGGCGCATTCCTGGTTGCATTCCATAGAGTACTGTAATATAACTGAAATAGAGAGCAATCTTGTGTAATTTTTCTGTCAACATTTAAGCTGCAAATGTAGCGCCATCTATTAATGTTATTACAAAATAAAATAAAATAAAGTGGTCATGGTCACCCAAGGAAACCAAGCAGGAATGCTTGATTTCAATGCCCTCCTTAATATACTCGTTCACATCACGCTGCTGCCGCTGGCGCCCGGTTTTTCCACAGCGGCACCGTATATTAATGAATTACTTCATCATGTCAGCCCTTCTTCCGCCCACGGCTGAGCTTAGGCCTCCCTTCGTCAACGCCACCAATCTCGGTCCTGTGCTGCTTTCATATCTGGAACTGTCATGTGTGGAGTTAGATAAATACATTATTATTTGTGCTTACAGACCTCCTTCAGCTTGTTATAACACTTTTGAAAACGTTATGGAAGACGTCCTAACCCGAGTTAGCTCTCAAAATAAACATATTATTGTATGTGGCGACTTTAATGTAGATATTTTAGTTTCGGACACAGAAAGTATTAGGTTCATTAACTTATTTAATTCATTTAATTTGAGGTATACATTCTTTGAGCCCACTCGAATAACTGAAACATCTGCCAAGTGCATTGATAATATTTTTTGTGATTGCCCAGTCATTGATAAAAAAATCTTTGATTGTCTTGGCTCTGACCACCTCGGCCAACAAGTATCACTTGTATCTCCAAAAGATCACACCCCACGACCTATCACTTGCAGGCCTATTACTACCAATCGTAGAGTGCATTTTCGGGAATGTATACAAAATAATTTACCTAGATTAGATTTTATTGCAAACCCTAACGACCATTACAAAAATATTTTTAACACGGTGGAAGGAGAGTTTAGCAAAAGCTTCCCACTAAAAACTCTTAAAGCTGATAATAAACCAAAATTTTGTGATTGGGCTACTAAAGGTATTTACACTAGTAGGAGGAAATTATATGAACTATATGGTGAAAAAAGATATAATTTTAATGCGGATTTTTTGGCATATGTTAAAAAATATTCTAAATTGTTCAAAAAGGTGTGTTTGGCTGCGAAAGCATTACATCTAACGAACAAAATTAAAAATTCTAAAGATAAAGTTAAGACAACATGGTCAATTATTAATAATGAGACAGGAAAAACCAATACTAGGGACTCAACATTCACATTAAAAATTGGAGATAAAACCGCTGACTCGGATATCGAAGTAGCTAATGAATTCAATACTTTTTTTGCTAACATTTCCAAAGATATCACCCAGTCATTGCTTTCATGTCCGAACGCCGCCGATGAACTATTGAAAAGTAATTCATCTACGCCCAAAACAACTTTTACCTTTACTAGCACAACTCCATATGACATTATCTCGGCTTACAAGGCTCTTAATACTAAAAAAACTGAGGACCTATGGGGTATTTCGGTTTCCGTTTTGAGCAGTATCATCGACCTGATTGCTCCTCACTTAACTTTAATATTTAATAAATGTATTTCAGAAGGTGTTTTCCCTGACTTAATGAAAGCAAGTAAAGTTATACCACTGTTTAAACAGGGATCCAAAGATGATCCGAACAATTATAGACCAATTTCAATATTACCGGCTTTAAGTAAAATATTTGAAAAAATTATATTAGACCAGCTAGTATCGTATTTTATATTAATAAATTACTTCACTGTCGCCAATATGGATTTACAAAAGGGCGCTCTACCACTGATGCAGCAGCGACCTTAGTTAAAATTATTTACGAAGCCTGGGAGAATCGACAAGACGTTATAGGTATCTTTTGCGATCTGTCGAAGGCATTCGATTGTGTCGATCACATAATATTAAAAAATAAACTAAAATTTTATGGCGTTACTGATACTGCACTCTCTGTTATTTCATCTTATCTTGATAATAGAACTCAAAGAGTTGAAATCAACAGAGTATCCTCAGATAGTGCACCTGTGAGCATGGGTGTGCCTCAGGGTTCAATAATTGGTCCATTTTTGTTTTTTATTTATATTAATGACCTCCCCTGTCTTGCAGAAAAGTTGTGTGAAGTAGTATTGTTTGCTGATGATACATCTTTACTTTTTAAGGTTGACAGAAAATGCACAAACTATGACGATGTAAGCAATACTATGTCTCAAGTACTTAGTTGGTTTACGACTAATAATCTGGCCTTAAACACACAAAAGACTAAGTGCGTTAATTTTTCACTATTGAATAAACCTAATACTCACATACCTTTGAGTCTTAATGGTCAAGTTCTAGAATGGGTACCCAACACCAAATTTTTAGGCATAACTGTAGACTGGAACTTAAAATGGGATAAACATATTGAGGCCACTGCCAAGAAACTTAGTTCGGCAGCATATGCTGTGAGGAGGGTCAGACGGTGTACTAACGTTGAAACTGCTAGGCTAGTATATTTTAGTTATTTTCACAGCCTAATGTCATATGGCTTGCTCTTATGGGGTAAAGCGGCTAACATACATGCTATCTCTGTGCTACAAAAGAGAGCAATTCGGTCGATCTACGGACTAAAATCACGCGATTCCTTAAGAGAGTTATTTAAATCTATAAATATTCTTACTGTGACATCTCAATTTATTTACGAAAATCTTCTATTTGTTAAATCTAGGTTAAATAATTTCAAGAAAAATAGTGATGTTCACAGTTATAATACTCGCAACAAAAATCAGCTTCATACGCCTAAATTTCGACTTGCTAAAACTAGAAAGTCACTCTTAGGTCTAGGTATAACATTATTTAATAAACTTCCCGAAGCGATCTACCGAAGTTAACCTACCAATGGCAAAATTTAAAACACATGTTAAAAAAGTTTTATTGAACAATGCGTACTATACTATCAATGATTATTTAAGAGATAAAAATGCGTGGATACTTCCTAAACATTTTCCATTACACTCCACACATGAAACATAAATAGCTGCATTTTCTGTTACCATAATAAGCCTACTGTAAAAACATGTAAATGCTCTGCGATCAATAAGTGACCAACATATAATTAATATTTTCTCTTGACAAGGTCTGCGAGTTCGGGTTTTTCATGCTCACTAAAATGTCCAATCCGGTGGTGGCGTCGCTGGTCGGGTCGTTGGATTCCCTCTAATATGGTTGAGTTTAACGATGGCTGATCCGTGCGTCAACTCGTGAACGGGTGCTGCCGGGAGGGACTGGTCAGCTCGGCTTCGCTTTTTTTGACTACTTAATATTTTTTATTACGCAATTTATGTTAGTTTACTTGTTCGCAAGCATAACATGTTATAATGTGTCAACATTGTATTATATTATAAGTATTTATTAATTAAAAGACAATTATAATAATATGACAAAGCCCTTCTGGCAAGTAGGCGACCAATACTGTGAAAATGAGTTTCTTTCGGCGTTTCTTCTCAGCAGTGGTCGTTACGAAGCGCTGGTATCGGTAGCTTTTCTTTAAAAAATAAATTAAATTTTAATATACTTTACACGTAACATAAATTATACTTATTGACGTGTAAAAGTGCCTGTAAAGGTCTAATTACTGAATAAACATTTGAATCTTTGAATCTTTGAATCTCATCCAGGTGCGACCCGCGACCTTGACAATATCGTCAACCAATCTCATTACAGGACGTCCGACGCTTCTTTTACTCGGCCTAGGCCATCATTCTGTTAATGATTTACTCCACCGGCCATCTGACCTGGCGTGCCAGGTGACCTGCCAGTTCCATTTAAGGTTTATAACCGTTTTTGAGATATCCTGTACTTTGATACGTTGTCTATTATCGGATCACGGAAATGAATTAATTAACTTAAATTAAAACCACTACACCTTACTAAATACAGGTAGTTTTTAGGGTTCCGTACTAAACAAGGAACCCTTATAGTTTCGCCATATCGGTCTATCTGTCTGTCTGTCTGTCCGTCCGCGGTTCTTTGGACTAGAAACTAATACTAGAAAGCTGTGATTTGGCATGAGTATGTATATTAATTATGCGGAAAAACTGGTAAAATAAATTACAAAAATCTTTTTTTTTTCTTTTGCTTCCATGAAAATTACGTAAAAAGTCTATTTCTTTTTCTCTACTAACCAATCATGCAGGGGGGTTTTAAAGTGAACCTTTTTGTTAGAGTCAAGTGTCTTCCCTCTATCTGCTAAACGGTTATATATGGACACGTGAAAAAAATCACAGCTATAGTAAATATAACGAAATTTAAAGGAAAACTATCAGAGCTAAGTAGGGTTTATAAATAAAAAAGTTATAGGCGATCAACTTATAAAATGTCCTCGGAAAAGGAAAATTTCGGACAAATTCAATAGAAAAATAGTTTTTAGACGTTTTCAGTGGCTTAAACTCAAAGTTGGCATTCGTAACTACGGAACCCTACACTGCGCGTGGCCCTACATGCACTTGGCCAATTATTTATCCTACGGCAACTTGCTAGGAAGACTGGTAACATGGTAAGTAACATCGAGCCCCTCTTAAAGGTTCGTATCTCACAAATGCCATAATTTGGTACATACTGAAATTATACAACTTAATATTATTATAAAATTTCGACATTTAACAAAGAAATATTATTAATATCCTATGATAATAAAGATATATTTGAATTACGACCTATTTTTATATTTGAATTGAACTGGTAATTCAGATTTTCGTTTTCACCTGCAAAGCATGGCATAAAAAGGTGTGCAAATACCTACTAGGCACAAAGTAGGAACTTTAGCAAAACAAAGTGAGTAGCTTAAATCAATACAGTCTCACAGCGACATGGTTCTATGTGCTACAACTCCACATTGTGTATACTAGTGATGTTATTCGACATGCTGGTAATATCGATACTCATGTTACGAAAATCCACAGAACATTTAGTGTGTACGAATATCTATTTGTACATACTAAATGTCTTGTATCTACAAAAGATAATCCTATTAGGTAAGGTATCTAGAACAGTCTTATTTCTGTGCAATAATGTTTATATAAATAAATATGTTACGATCTGTTATTTTTGATTAACCTTTTATATTCGGACAATAAAATTCGAATAAGAATGGGCAAGGGATGAAAATTTTAAAAACGCCTGAAACTTTTTCTGTTGTTAGGAATAACATTCTTATTTATCGTAAATAAATATCAGATTTTTCAGTCCAGTCAATAAATTGAGAATTGATATGAATTGAATAGTGACGATAATACCAGTGTATCCTGGCCCACAATGTCCTATGATGCCGAGACATGAGCGCTCACTATAAGGAGGCTGTGCACAAACTCAGAGAGCCATGGGGCGTGCCATACTTGGCATCAGGTTTTAAGATCGTGTTCCCAACACCGTAATCGGACAACGTTCAAAAGTGCGAGATGTTGAAACAACGGTCACGCACTTAAAGTTGAACTGGGCTGGAGCAGGGCTTTAGCCTTAATGGTGGCCTAGAGCTAGAGATGTAAAGAACTCGAGTCTTTGAGTCTTAATTCGATAGACTTGACTCAATTTTACAAGAATCGGTGTACTAACAAAACTTAGAGCCTTGAGTCGAGCCGAGCTCCAGTCCTTTCTCGAAAACTCGAGCGCAAAAATAGAACTCTGAAGTATTTCAAAAAGAGCTCGATTCTTAAAAAGAAGCTCACGTCTCAAAAAGAACTGGAGTCTTAAAAAGAGCTCGAGTGTATCGAGTCTTGAGCGTATCAAGGTTGATTTATTTAAAAATACATAGTTCATGTGGCAACATACTAAATGTGGCCTTTAGGCATGGCATTATTAGGTTCTGTGTACCTCAAGAAATGTGCGATACTGGGGCAGAAACTTACCGAATTTGATAGTCTGACCATATTAGATATTCTGTGCCTAACGTCCTGTAAATGTACGTCAAAGTGTAAAATTTGTACCTCCCTTAGTTCTTGAGTTATCGGTTACAAAAATAACTAAATTATTATTTGTTTATTTATAAAGGAACTCCAAATGGAAAAGAACTTGAGCGCGACTCGTCGCGTAAAACGACTCGAGTGCAAATCATGACCTGAGCGCCATGTTGCGCTCGAGTCTTTATTTAGACTTAAGTGTTCTAGTCTTGTTGTAACGAGTAGAGCTGTGCAATTTGTCAGCCGAGCCTAAAATGTAGGACTCAAAAGACTCGAGTTCTTTACATCTCTGCCTAGAGCAGATGAAAAAAGAGACGGACGTCCAGCAATGGGATGGGTTGACGACATTGTAAAAGTCATGGGACGCACCTGTTTTAGAGCAGCACAGGACAAAGGGAGGCCTATGTTTAGCAGTGGGCGGGCGAAGGGATGAGATGAATGAATAGTGACAGCTCCACACATAGCCTGTCGTGGATCATGGCGATATTAGTATTCTACATATGATAAAGGTTAGGTATCTTGAAGTGAAATGCGCTATAAATGGACATTGACAATGGATGTGTTTATATTGGATTAGAAATCTATTAGCACCAATTCACACTTTATGCATTAGCGCTTAAAGTGAAATCATGTCGTTGTAGATAGTTAAAGATCCATCCACCAGTTAAATTTACACTTCCATCAAACTATTAATACTTAAGGACCACTAGCATGCACCCATGTCTTTGATGACAGTTAAACAATCATTGTCACAGCGTTGGGGTGACTGAATAGCATTGTGTATACTTATACCTTAAACGAAATTTATAAATATTGTCGATATAAAACTATCGATATCATAGATAAGCAGCACTAGCCTGCACCCATGTTTCTGTGGACAGTTGAACAATAATTGTGATCATCGATTTTCGATATAAAACTATCGATATCGATAGGTCAGCAGCACTAGCATGCACCCATGTCTCTGCGGACAGTTGAACAATCATTGTCACAGCGTTGGGGTGACTGAATAGCATTTTGTTGCGGACTGTACTGATATGACGCGTATTGTTTTAATAAATATTCATTTGTCAACTTTTTAGAAGTAATTTGTGTATTAAATTAGATCTCGTGTATAAGAAGGTTAATTTAAACATTAATTTGAACGGGCTTTCTTATTTATAAGTCAACAACTAACTCAGTGGGCCTAAAATGATGGCGCCACCGGCTGTTTTTAACCACCGTCAAAAAAGGGATGGTATAAGTTTGTCTGTCTGTATATTTGGCTGTCAGTGTGTCTGTCTGTGGCATCGTAGCATTCGAACGAATGGACAGATTTCAATGCGGTTTTTTTTTTGAGTGAAAGCAAGTTCTGTTCCGGTGGTTCTTAGATATGTTTGATGAAAATCGCTTCAGTCATTTAAAAGTTATAAGGGGCTAAGGCTTGAAAGTCAGTGATGTTTAATTTACTTTAAAAATAATATATGGCGCTACGGATATCAATTCTACTTAACATCGGTTGAAATATATAGTTCACCGCTCTTCCAATAGATTTAAATGTTTATTCAGTAATTAGACCTTTACAGGCACTTTTACTCGTCAATAAGTATTATCTATGTTACGTGTAAAGTATATTAAAATTTAATTTATTTTTAAAGAAAAGCTACCGATACTAATCTGTTTTATGAACAGTGTCATGCTTTAGTTTCAATTTGTGTCGCAATACTGCGACTAACTTATTTGTTAGTCTTTTTTAAATATTAAAAGGTATTTAGTCAGCTCAGCACAACTAGGTCTCAATATTAATAGGAGACCATTGATTGTCAGCGAAATAAGTAAAAATGACCAGCCAAGTGCGAGTCGAACTTTAGCACGAAGGGTTTCGTACCATTTATCTATAAAAAAAATCATGTTTATGGTAGGGGAGCCTCACTTAAATATTTGTTTTATTTATTTTTTTGGTATTTTTTGTTATAGCGGCAACAGAAATACATCACCTGTAAAAATTTCCAGTTGTCAATTGTCTAGCTATCACGGTTTATGAGATACAGCCTGGTGAAAGACAGACGGACAGACAGACATCGGAGTCTGAGTAATAGGGTCCCGTTTTGATTCTTTGGGTATGTAACCCTATTAAAATAAATAATAATAATACCTAAAGCTCAGTGGTGCGATTTTTCAAACGCGGAGTCACTAAACGTATGGTTTTTTGTATGGAAAAACCAATCGTTTAGGTGACTCCGCGTTTGAAAAATGGCACTTCAGGTATGGCACCTCGCAGAAGCGGACTACTACTACAAATGAAACTATGTATCCGTGCACACGTCAATGTGTGTGTTCGCTCAACACACGTGACAAGGCGAGGGGAGAGATGCGGGGACGGGGAACGGGGACGTATATTGCGCGGGATCCTAGGAGATTCCGTTTTGTATGTACTACTTATATTCATTATGTTCTTAAAGACAAAACCTATTTTTTAATATATTTCTTTCGACATTGCCTAGATCCCGGCAAATACAGCCGACCTAGATATCTAGGTGTCCTTTTAATAAACGATGTTCCTCCAGTAACAAGCTGCATATTGAAAATGCAGTGCTATTCCGTAACATTTGCAGAAATGCAGCAGTGCAGAATTGTGATACTGGAATAATGTGTTCGTAGCATTTTAATACTAATGATAAGTACCCATATAAATAAATGTGACGTTTGAAACCAAGCCGAAGTGTTTAAACTAGTTCATTCCACGAAACTAAAACATTTTTATTGAAATACTTTGTACGTAAAAACTGAACGCCTCTTAAAAATGAGCTAATTAGATTTTCCAATGAAGAAATAAATTATTTATTTTATTGGTTCATGTAGGCACTTGAAAATTTACAAATAAAACCATAGAAAAGTAAATATAGTACATGGGTGCTACTTATTTCTATAGAAATGTCTTTCAGCAGACCCGCGAGAGGAAGTAGCAAAAAGAGGTACTTAATTGGCATGTATAATATAAAAATAAATAAATACTTATAACTACAAGAAATATGTACCTACTAAATACACTTACTTAATAAATTAATAAACATACCTACATAAAAGTACGTAAAATAAAATTACTGATTTATACAATAAATAAATACATAAGATAATATTTTTAAATATGATAATCAGGATGATAAAGACAGATAGTAATCTTTTACTCGTTTCTTAAGACGAAGTGGTAGCTAAAGTGGCGCCCTCATTTGAAATAAATTGTTTAGAACTAAATATGGTGATAATTAAAAATTTGACTTGTATCACTGTCTAGAAAGACCTTTCAACTATTTTATAAATAACCTTTGAAAGTAATATTGGTAGTCCGTCTAGTTTTAAAACGGGTTTTTGCCAAAAGTGGCCACTTTTGGCGAAACCCCGTTTTAAAACTAGACGGACTATTAGTAATAATTTCAAAGGTTATTCATAAAATAGTTTAAAGGTCGTTTTAGACAGTGATCAAATTTTTAATTATCACCATATCTAGTTTTAAACAATTTATTTCAAATGAGGGCGTCACTTTAGCTACCACTTCGTCTTAAACGTGGTTATGGTTTTAGATTCACGAATTTTCAGTGGTAGCTGATTCCATAGCCTAACTGCTTGCACGGAAAAGGAGGGGTATAGGTAGCGGAGCTATGAATTGAATTATATATGATATTAGATTGAATATTGATTATGAATATTTTAAGCGGCTTACTCACGTATTATAGTGGGAAAAGCCAACCAGGCCACGTAATCTTTACCTCAATTTAGTAAAATTGACCTTTTTGGGAACGGAATCCTAAAAAATCTTTTAGGATTCCGTTCCCAAAAGGTCAAAACGGGACCCTATTACTAAGTTAGTTTTTAGACCCTATTAGTAAGTTAGGTAGTTAACTACTATCCACAGGCTGTCTGTCTGTCTGTCACCAATCTGTATCTCGTGAACCGTGATAGCTAGATAATTGAAAATTGTACACATGATGTGTTTTTGTTGCCGCTATAACATCCAGTAATAAAAACAAAATAAAATAAATATTTAAGTATCCCATACAGAAAACATGACTTTTTAAGATAATAGTACGAAACCCTCTTCGTGCGCGAATCTGATTCGCGCTTGGCCTTTGTCTAGAAAAATTAACCAATTTTATTTGTACCTAAGGCAGCCATCAAGCTTTGTCAGGTGCCTTTAGGCAGCTGAAAATCTAACACCAGTGATGGCTTTTTACACACACGAAAATAACAAACAATAACCAGTTTTACACCACGAATGCCAGTGAGCTGCTAATACAGACTTCTAAACAATTATTGCACTAAGCAATGCCTCAATTTTTTCTCTATTTAGAGCCAAACAAACATAATTCCCCAATTCCAGCTCCAGTTGCATATGAGACTCGGAATCAATTAAGTCTGGATCTCGAGACGCGGGCTCATTTAACAGGACATTCTGTATGTTTGCTGTGCTTCTATAGTGGTGACAGTCTGTCTTTGCATAGTCTTAATCGAGAATTTAAAAGGTTTTTAAAGGCATATCCCATAGATTAAATATAAATAAATCATAATAAATATATACGGACAAATAACACTGATTGAGCTAGCCCCAAAGTAAGTTCGAGACTTGTGTTATGGGTTACACTAAACGATACTACATTTTATATCAAATACATATATAGATAAACACCCAAGACCCAGGACAATTTGGAAAAGGACATTTTCCCACTTGCCCTGATCGGGGATCGAACCTCTGGGTGGCGGACTAGCATGGTGACCACTACGCCACGGAGAATGTCAGCATGTAAATATGATTCATAACTATTGTTTTTTAACCCCCGAGAAAAGAGAAGGGGTGTTATAAGTTTAACGTGTCTGTCTGTGTATCTGTCTGTGGTATCGTAGCTCCCAAATGGATAAACCGATTTTCGTTAAGTTCTTTTTTCGTATCATAGAAAATTTTATCCCAAATATTTTTAGCTTTGTTTCATGTTCAGCCATTTGAAGATCCTCAGCTCTTTTCTAGTTAATGCGGGGATCTGGCTAACTTCCTTATGTCCGTTCTATTTTAATTTTAATTACATTTTTTCACATTAATCTCTTATGAATATAGATGCCTAATATGTGAAATAAACATTAGTTATTTATTATATATTATAATTTATTCGTTTTATCACCTCGAACGACATCCACCGGCTTATAATGTCTTTTATTTCCTATTCTTTCTGTTGCAAGTACACCTTCATCTACTCTTAGGACTTTCCTGTCATTTCTGTGGTTTAAGCCTAACTTTCTAATCGATATCTTCATATTATAAAGTAGCTAAGTGAAGAAATAATTGAATTCACTGTAGAACATTCTCCCGACGTCGCTTCAGATGGTTGTGTTTTTAATCAAGCGCAGGTTACGCCGTGCACGCCGTATATTGGCTCCCCGTGGATTTCGCGACATTGGACGCATTCGCTAAATGTCCAGAAGTTGTTAAATATTATCTATTAATTAAAACTAACGTGAGACTCAGACATTATTAATACAGCACCGGTTACTCACGTAAAGAGTCAGCTACTGGCTTGGCCTACATGTTTTGAACTCATCCGGAGGTCTTCATCAGGGCGGATGTGACGTGCTCGTGCCATCGCCGAGCATGCATTAGATACGGACATCACTCACTACATACGCTTTGACAAAGCTAAAGTCTTAGCCAGAGAGGTTTTGTCCCTCGTAAAATATGAGAAGCAATAGAAATTAGTCGACGTCCCAATTTTAATCGAGATGCAGGTTGGAGCTTTCCCCTACCTGGAAACCGGTTCTTCAAGAGACGCATAATAGATGCTATGTACGAGTACAGGCGACAGACTCTGAAACAGTGAGAATTTTTCACACACGGGCATCATCACCAGTAGCCGACGATGAAGAAGATGATATGGAGGCTCCCAGTACATTCGCGGGAGTCGTCGACGCAGAAAACCAGCAATCCCCACCACTGTCGTTACGAGCGAAGCGAGCGATCGCTCGCCCGCGCGAGCCGCCACTAACATCAATGTGTCGTGGAGCGGCTTTGTGTCCGAGCGCGTCACATTCGCCCTGACGAAGTACTCCGGATGAGGTCGAAACATGTTGGCCAGCAGCTGACTCTTTACGTGAGTAACCCGTGCTGTATTGATAATTATCTATTAATCTTTAATCTAAATATATACGTGGGGCGCACTATAAGTTTCCGGAATGAATATGAAAAAATACTATTAAAGGTACAAAATTAATTTATTGTTTTTCAAAATAATCTCCCTTGGCGTCTATGCACTTTTTCATTCGATGAAACCAGTTTTGAAAACTTTTGTGCCACTCCTCTGTGGTGACCTCTGAAACGTGTTTTTCATACTCCTCGACAGCCTCTTCTGGTGATGAAAATCGTTGACCGCGTAATTGGTTCTTAATTTTTGGGAACAGAAAAAAGTCACAAGGTGCCAGGTCGGGACTGTATGCAGGATGACTCATGAGTTCTACATTTTTCGCCTTCAAAAAGTCGTTTGTCTGTCTGGCCGTGTGAGAACTAGCATTGTCGTGGTGCAGGATGATACGGCGTTTACGGTTATTTTTACGGAGTTCGTCAATAACTTCCGGCAAACAAATGATCGTGTACCAGTCACTATTCACTGTACGACGATTCTCTAAAGCAACAGTAGCAACGTGTCCAGTTTTATTAAAAAAAGAAGCAATCATCCGCTTAGATGCACTTTTCACGCGCGCCACTTTGGTTGGTTTCGGCTCATCTTGAAAGACCCATACGCTCGATTGCTGCTTTGTTTTGGGATCGTAGCAATAAATCCATGTTTCGTCACCTGTTACTATGTCCCACACCAAATTTGACGCACCTTCGTTAAATCTGGTAAGCATGGCACTGCACCAAGTGACGCGGTCCGTTTTTTGAGCCTCGGTCAAGTTGTGTGGGATCCACCGCGAGCACAGCTTTCTCACACCCAAATGTTTGTGTAGGATTAATTGTATTTGACTCATGCCTATTTCTAAGGATGCGCGAATTTCATGGTAGGTCACATGCCTGTCTGTTTCAATCATACGGCGCACAGCATCGATGTTTTTGATGGTCACAGCGGTGGACGGCCGACCATCGCGAGATTCGTCACTGAGATTGATACGACCACGCTTGAATTCTGCAAACCAGCTATAAACAGTTGTCTTGCATGGTGCTTCATTGCCAAAAGCTGTTTCAAGCCGAGCGATGCTCTGTTGAGCTGTCAAATTACACTTAAAATCGTAGAAAATCATACTACGAAAATTTTCCCGAGTTAAATCCATGTTGATGCAGACACACAATTTTTTAAATGGCGCCACAAGGTAAAAACAAAAGACAGTCAGATGAAACAAACTGCATTCTACAGCCAAAGAGTTCTATTTTCAAATGTTGCAATAAATTTTTAAATATTGTTTATGTAAGTGGCCAGTTCCGGAAACTTATAGTGCGCCCTATGTATAACTCAAAGGTGACTGACTGACTGACATAGTGATCTATCAACGCACAGCCCAAACCACTGGATGGAACGGGCTGAAATTTGGCATGCAGGTAGATGTTATGACGTAGGCATCCGCTAAGAAAGGATTTTGATCAATTCTACCCCCAAGGAGATAAAATAAGGGATGAAAGTTTGTATCAAACTTTGTCAATTTCAAACCGATCGGGCTGAGACTTTGCATGCATAAAACTACTATGACGTAGGCATCCATGATTTTGATAAATTACACCCCTACGCGAGCGAAGCCGCGGGCAAAAGCTAGTATATTAATAAAAGTAGATCGGCTGAACTATAAACTTGCGAAGACTATATATATCTCGGCAAACCCTTGACAGATTTGGCTCAATATCGATATTAAAAGTTCTTAAAGCTATATCTACCAACAGGCGACCAATACTGTGAAAATGAGTTTCTTTTGGCGTTTCTTCTCAGCAGTGGTCGTTACAAAGCGCTGGTATCGGTAGCTTTTCTTCAAAAATAAATTATATTTTAATATACTTTACACGTAACATGAATTATACTTATTGACGTGTAAAAGTGCCTGTAAAGGTATAAATACTAAATAAACATTTGAATCTTTGAATATACACGTAACTAAGTAATAAACGGCCAAATGCTAGTCGGACCCGCGCATGAAGGGTTCCGTACCATAATCTTTTAAAAAATCACCTTTTTAGTACCAATTTGT
Organism: Acrobasis suavella; assembly: GCA_943193695.1. NCBI lineage: Eukaryota > Metazoa > Arthropoda > Insecta > Lepidoptera > Pyralidae > Acrobasis > Acrobasis suavella. The sequence goes on from OW971939.1 coordinate 2,314,653, forward strand.
TATTATTGCGGCAATAGTATCGATTGTATCGATACTATTGAATTGAGATACTATCGATAGTATCTATAGTTTTTAATTGATACTATCGATAGTATCGATAGTAACGATAGTGTAACTACTTTTTGTACGAAAAACTATCGGTAGCTAAACTACTATCGATAGTATTGTAATATCGAAATTCGTCACAATACCGATAGTTTTAAAGTCAAATAGTACCTTTACTATAGATACTATGGATAGTATAAATTAAAAACTATCGATACTATCGATAATATTGATACTATCGATAGTCCTAGTCGATATTGTTACTGTTTTTCGAGGTCACGATAGTATCGATAGACTATCGATATTTTATACTATTGGTTGCAACGCTACCCCAGCTAGTTCGTGGCTACCTACCTACTAGGAGTTCCTACAGATGTATCTGTTTCGTGAGTTCTCAATTCAGGACTTGGTACTAGTTACGTAGTTTTACACACTATCTGTTCTGTTCTGTTCTGTTCTGAGTCCGCCCAGCCAGCAGTTACGCTGCAAGAGTTTATAATTGTTGTCTACCATGGAAAGTGCATTATTGCGCAGACCAAAGCCGGTATGTGTACCGTCCTCAGTTTGTCGAGCTTGGCGATGCCAAACCTCGTCATACCACTCTCATAGCTCGAGAAACCAGTTGGACTCGTAGATACGTATAGAGGAGTGTAAGAGATATTCGCAGTAAGGAAGAAGGAGAGAGAGAGTTGTAAGAACCGACCGAATACTTGCATCAAATCAGTATGGGGAGGATAGATATTATACTTGATGTGTTGGAAGGACAATAAACTGCTTTGTTGTTATGCGTCTGTCGGGGTGCTCTTCGGTTCTTCTTTGTAAGATGCGTAGTTTAGTTATGTAGTTTTACATACTCTCACGACTTCATCCTTAATGGGACAGACAGAGCTCTTGCGGGTCTAAGCAGACAGAGCCCCGGGGCCGCAAGAATCAAAGGTGGAAAAAGTAATCAAAATAGTGACGGGTTGCTAGCCGCATTGCCTAATAAATTGATTAGCATTTTCGCCCAGTCCCTCGATCGGCTTCAACTAGAAGAGAATTAGCTGGTAAATTCTGAGATTTTTTTCTTTTCCAGTCCAGCATGAAAGATTACGTAGTTTGCATTTTATTATCAGTATGAGAAATTGAAAATATGACGTTTTGCGGAAAGATTCTATAGCGACTCACCAATCGATGTGGCCCAAGCCAGCCCTAGCTCAATTGGATTGCGTTTGTGACGATTTATGCTTCTAATTTATACTGGAGGTGATCCCGTAAACTTTTTTAAATACCTTGATAGTTCATGATTGCCTTGAAAGGGTAACACCTGGAATGTAACTTTTTCGCCCCCCATACAAGTCTTAGAAGATAACCAAATACATATAATTGGTATACTTGGTAGAAATGTATAGTTAAAGGCCGACACGTACTTGGAGCATCAAATCGCTTCTTTAAGTATTCATCACATCACATATTTCACATCGTCACATCACCTTCAGCTGTATAGGGCACAAGTTAGGCCGCATATGGAATATTGCTCCCATCTCTGGGCCGGGGCACCTAAATACCAACTTCTTCCTTTTGACCGTATTCCAAATCACGTATGTTCAACGATATGACTCTCGTCGGCCGTCTCTATCGGATGTTGCATCCTTGTGCATTTTTTATCGCATTTATTTTGGGGAATGCTCTGAAGAATTGTTCGACTTAATACCTGCTGCAAAATTTCACCATTACACCACCCGGCTGAAATAAAAATTTCATCCACACCACTTGGATAGTCGGCAATCAACCACCGTACGTTTTAAAAGGAAGTTTTTATTGTGGAAATGTGGAATCGACTTCCTGCAGCAGTGTTCCCGGACCGATACGACATTGAAACCTTCAAAAAACGAGTCTATATCTTCCTGAAAGGCCGGCAACGCTTCGGTTTGCAGTCCCCTGGTATTGCAGTTGTCCATGGGCAGCTGCGATCACTTACCATCAAGGTGAGCCACTTGTTCGTTCGCCGCCCTAAATCATTAAAAAAAAATCTTAGGAACTTTATATCTGAGTTCTGAGCTTTGCCTTGGTTCGGAAAAAAACGATGTTCCTATTTAAGTAAATTTCCAGATTAATTTTTTTGTGTGATAAAGTCGATTTTCTTTTTTACATTTCAGTGTGGCTATGATTAAAAACACGATTTATATTCATGTACTGCGTTGCCATCTCGCCATTTTAAATATTTTATTAACCTTAAAAAACTGCTAAATATGGTCTTTGTAGTTTAGCTCTATCTAGCTTTTATTGTCCCGAGGGACTATCAAACAAGAACAGTGACCAGACGGGCAACGCCACAGGTTACTAGTTCATTACAAATGTGTTATCAAAGTTTAAGACACATGGAGAAAATTTGCAAGTTCATAACTTTATACAACTTTGTAGCGTTGTAGGCTAAAATAAAGGCCTTTCAATACAGCTTTAGGGAGCCATTAGTGGTTTTCATTAAACAACACTTAGGCTCTGACAAGGTGTGCCCGTGAAAGGTAGGGTTAAGATAAAAATAAGTAAATTATAAACCTCATCGAGACTTTTAACCTTTTCAGTGTTTGACGAGAATGTTAGTATTTCTAGTTTTTTATCACACTCTGTCGGAATAACTGCTGATTGAATGACAAGTTTTACTATGTGGTTTTTGTGGTAGTATTTTCTGACACACACACAGATAAAATAATTAATAAATAAATATAAAGGAACAAATTACACTCATTGAGCTAGCCCAAAAGTAAGTTTGAGACTTGTGTTATGGGATACTAAGGGCCGGCGCAAAGCGCAGCGCAGAGCATTTTTCTTTGTCAAACTATTATCGACATTACTCTCTTTGAAATAATATCCAAAATCAATTAACACAAGACTTAAGCACATATGGCGAATTGCGACTAGGCTGTAAGTATTGTGTTAATTGAATTTGGATATTATTTCAGAAAGGACAACGGCGATAAGAGTTTGACATTGAAAAGTGCTCTGCTCCGCACTTCGCTATATGTGCGCCGGCCCTAACTCAACGATACTATATTTTATAACAATATAAACATCCAAAATCAAGATCGTCGATATTTTATATGAGTAAAATGTGCTTTATAGAAAGGTATTTCTATTTTCTTAAGCTTGTGAGTCGTTATTTCAGTAAAAGTAAGGTAGCACTATCGTTTTTACGGTTCCTTAGTAAACAAGGAACCCTTATAGTTTCGCCATGTATGTCTGTCCGTCCATCCACGGTTTTACTCAGAGACTATAAGTACTAGAAAAAAGTGGCAAAATATAATATAAAAAAAAAAATTTGGTTTGATCCCATACAAGCAAAGGAGGAGTAATTTTTTTTCTTGATTAACCCATCGTGTGGGGTCTCCTTGAATAGGTCTTTCAAAAATATTGTCAGCTTGTGTGAACATCATTTTTCGATTTAGGGATCCGTTTCTGAAATATTTGGTTTTATATTGCAAATTTTTGTTACAGTCAAGAAGTGCCGCCCCCCCCCCCCCCTCCGTCTATTAAACGGTTATATATGGACATGTGAAAAAAATCCCAACTATCAGAGATAAGTAGGGTTTACAAATTAAAAAGTTATAAGTGACCCACTTACAAAATGTATCTACTCGGAAAAGGAAAAGTTCATACAAATTCAATTGAAAATTAGTTTTAGACGTGTTTAGTGGCGTGAAGTCAAAGTGAGCATTCGCAACTTCGGAACCCTAAACTGCGGGTGGCCCGACATGCACTTAGCCGGTTATTCATACTAATTTTATTTACTTTATTTTTTCAAACTTTGTTTTTTCAAAGTACAAATACACTTTTAACTAATGGCGGACTTAATACTAAAAGCATTTCCTCCCTGTCTAATGACACCTCAAACGGTTTCTAGCCCTACATTTTTATTGAACACTAAAAAACACACTGTTATTTCCCTCGGGTACAAAATATATTACCTTTGCCTTTGAGTTAGCCATAATTAAAAATACTCAGCAATTTTCATGTATGAATATTAAACGTTGTTTATGCTCTAGGGATTAGAAAAATAAAGAATGGCTGTACGGTACCTTCGTATATTTTTTTTACTTTTATCTGTGTAGAATTAATAGAGAAATTTGATAGATCCAAACGAAAAGGTGCTGAGTTCAGATACGAGCAAAATTAAACCATACCTTTATATATAATAATTACCCTGTGAATTTTTTTATCGCATTTATCATGGGGAATGCTCGGAAGAATTGTTCGACTTAATACCTTCTACAAAATTTCACCACCGCACCACCCGCGTGAAATTAAAATTTTATCCACACCACCACCAATGTTTGTACGTTTTAAAAGGAACTTTTTACCACGTACGACCGATCTATGGAATCAACTTCCTGCAGCAGTGTTTCCGGACCGATACGATATCGAAACCTTCAAAAAACGAGTCTATATCTTCCTGAAAGGCCGGCAACGCTTCTGTTACACTCCTGGTGTTGCATTTGTCCATGGGCAGCGGTGATCACTTACCATCAGGTGACCCGCTTGTTCGTTTACCGCCCTATGACATAAAAAAAAACCAATAGGTGCTGAGTTCAGATACGAGCGAAATGAAACCATATCGCTAACCACATTAAGACGAAGTGGTAGCTAAAGTGGCGCCCTCATTTAAAATAAATTGTTTTAAACTAAATATGGTGATAATTAAAAATTCGATTTGTATCAATGTCTAGAAAGACCTTTAAACTATTTCATGAATAACCTTTGAAATTATTAATAATAGTCCGTCTAGTTCTAAAACTGTTTTTCGCCAAAAGTGGCCACTTTTGGCGAAAAACAGTTTTAAAACTAGACGGACTACCAATATTACTTCCAAAGGTTATTCATAAAATAGTTTAAAGTTCTTTCTAGACATTGATACAAATCAAATTTTTAATTATCACCATGTTTAGTTTTAAACAATTTATTTCAAATGAGGGCGCCACTTTAGCTACCACTTCGTCTTAAGTAGATATTTCTTTGAATTTCTTTTCTGAGTATGACTTCTGTACGTGAGTACTAGTACGTTTTGTGTTAGTTTGTTCGGTCAATAATTGTGGTAGGTAATGTATTACTTATTCGAAACAGCATGAAAAAAGACACCAATTTTACATTAGCCTACTATCAAGTTTCTCCTTTATGGGCCCATTAGGGAAATTACAGTCAGTTGCTTTCCATTAAATATCGTTCAGTGTACACTTGACGGCTGATGCTGCGCAACCAAATTGAATGCTGAACATTACTTGGAATATTTTAAGCTCTAGACTAAAAGGGGGGTGTTATAGACAAACACTTCTATCTAAACTATAATAAACTAGCTGATGCTGAGACTTCGTGCGCGTGGACTTTATACCATATCTGTTGCCCAGGCTTAACAGCTATATAATAAGAAAAGTTGCATTCGAATCCTTCCAGTATTTCCGGAGATTAGCGTGTTCAAACAGACAAAAAAACAGAAATTTTTTTTAATTCTTACTCTTTTGCTATGTCTCCATCACCTTGATTTTTTTGGAAATATATTCCATATACAGACTTTTTTTTTACTGTTTTATTATATATGTATATGTTAAGTGTATTTGTGTGTGTTTTTTTTTTCTATCAAAGTAAATGAGGTCGTATATGGCCGGGCGTAGCTTAGGTAGTAACCAAAGTTCAAATGATTTAGGTTAACCTAACTGAAATAATCTGTCATCAAACCAATTGTAGATGGGTAAACATATATTTTGATTAACCAAAATAGCCCGTTAACCTATAATTGCGGTTAACCTGAACCGAATCGACGTATCGTTTTCTGCATGATACCACAAGTTTTTCATTCCTCGTCACACGGTCAAGGTACCTATTCCTGCAAGAGTGCTTGCATAACTCAACTAAACGGCTGTGGATCGCCGAAAACCTAATTAACCTATTCAGATTACGGTTACTGTTACCCTTATTGTATGGATTAAACAAATCAAAGAATTAACCAAAAAAGGGTTAACCGATACAACCGGGTTACCGTTAAGAATGGGTTTTTCGAGCACCGGTAGTAACTTTATCTGTTCCGTGCTTCGGAAACCGTTAAGACTTTGGGTTCTGGCTCTCAGTAATTAAACTTTGTTGCATGTCTTTGAAGTGAATAAAGTGGAGCTGGGCCGAGCATGTCTGCCAGATGTGTTCGAAAAGATAGGCCAAACTATCCCCATTTTGGATTCGCGGGCGCAGAGAAAGGGTAAACCCAGGAAAAGATAAACACCCTTTTCATCTGCTAAAGTGTCATGAGACTCGTAAAAGGCGACTAAGGGAAGTGGTATGGGCACATAATAAATAATAATAATAAATATACAGGGAGAAATAACACTGATTGAGCTAGCCCCAAAGTAAGTTCGAGACTTGTGTTAGGGATACTAATTCCCCCCCCAATGGGTTCCCGGTTTGTCGTACCGAAGGGGCTCAGTACCCGTGGTAGCCTCGAGCCACGGGGAAGCTAAGAGGAACCCGCGAGGGGGCGCTCCTGCTGTCGTCAACCAGCAGTGAGCGCCCACATTGGGGCGGCGGGGGAGTGGGAAGATCTCCCCCCACCCGGGGAGGGGCGCTCCCGCGGGCTCGGCTTCGGCCTTGAGCCTGTAGGGATGCGCCCAATGGGACGGCGGGGGAGTGGGAAGTTCTCCCCCCACCCGGGGTGGGGCCGCCGGGAGGGGAATGTTTCATTGCCCTCCCGGCGCTTCAGGCGGGGCCACACCGCCGTGGCTGTGGATGGAGATCGGTCGCGGAGGAGGAGGAGTGTCGGTGTTACGTTGCCGCTCTCCCTATCCTCCGCGACCGAGCGGTGCCGCACCGCGTTTGCGGCGAGAGGTAAGCGGCGGAGCCTTTCATCTTCTCCGCCGCTGGGAGCCGGTTTATCTGGCTCCCATGGCTCCACAGGCGGTAGACTGCGTGGGAGTTTGCCGCCTCTCAATTGGGCCGAGGAGGTATGGCGCGTCCGTGAGTTCCGGACGCGCCGACTTGGTGAGTGGGGGGGCGCTGTAACGCCCCCGAGGAGGGGCCGCTTTGGCGGCCAGCCGCGCCGGGGTTCGCGGATGTATTTCCGTTCCCGTGTCCCCGGCAAAAGCGGTTGAGATGGAACTCCGGAGGTTTTTTAGTGGGTAGGCACGTCGATCTGGCGTGGAGTCCCACATAACCCGACAGCCTCCCCCGCAGGCTGACGGGTATCCGTAACAGGGATCTTTCCTCCGTAAAAAAAAAAAAAAAAAGGGATACTAATTCAACGATACTATATTTTATAACAAATACATATATAGATAGACATCCAAGACCCAGGACAATTTGAAAAACGTCATTTTCCAACTTGCCCTTACAGGGGATCGAACACGGGACCTCTGGGTGGCGGACTAGTATGGTGACCACTACGCCACGGAGGTCCGTGGCGTAGTGGTCACCATACTAGTTACGTACTAGTTACGTCCCCGTTCCTCGTCCCCGCACCTCTCCCCTGTTCTCGCCTTGTCAAGTGATTGAGGGACGTACACACACATTGACGTGTGCACGGATGTATACTTTCGTTTGAAGTATAAATAAATAAATATATAAGGACAAATTACACTGATTGAGCTAACCCCAAAGTAAGTTTGAGACTTGTGTTATGGGATACTAACTCAACGTTACTATATTTTATAACAAATACATGTATAGATAAACACCCAAGACCCAGGACTATTTGAAAAAGGCCATTTTCCAACCTGACTGGGGATCGAACCAGGAACCTCAGTAGCAATAGGCATAAATGATACTCAGCTTCTATTAAGTACCATACCTGTGGTAGGGGTAATAAAGAACGTACAACAGTATTATCTGTACAACGACTTCAGACCATGTACTATTTTATAACAAGTACATACCTTTTGTGACTACCAACCAGCCAACCAGCGTGATGAATTTGAGCAAAGATAATATAATTACTAACATAACAGATACCCAACGCTATAGAAACGATTGGAGGGCCCGAAAGTAGGCAAAACTAGAGTTGCGGGTAAGCACACAGAGATGGCAGCACACACGAAAAGCAAAAAAGTGACAAAGAATGTGTTGAATATGCTTTAAAAATATTTTTCGCATGTCATATGAGTTATATTTTATTAATTATCCTACTGCTTTATTTATATCACAGTAATACAAGATTTTGATGTTTAAACAAATAGTTAAAGCGCCATCTAGTGACAAGGAAGGTAAATAATTATGCTTATTAGGCAATAGGTAGAAATGGTTTGGGCAAACTTCTTTTTTTTTTTTTATATTTTCTGGCAGTTTAAGACAATGAATTTAGATTTGAACAAATCTAACAATACACAACATAAGTAGATACGTAAAAAGAAAGAACAGTGACATTATCATCCGAGCGAATTCCCGGTTGGAACTAAGAGGTAACGCTTTATTGCCCGAGGTCCGCTATCTAACTTAGATGATTTGGGAAGGTACTGGTTTTTACACAGAGCGACGGCAGTCTGACCTTCGCCACCTAAAGGGCAGACCAGAACCAATCTTTAGAAAGGTTTGAGTAAACGTTAGATGGCGTTTGGGACCCACAGTTTATACGTGCCATCCGAAACATGCAATCAACTTTTCTTTTTGGATAATCAAGTGATTCAGACCTGCAATACTCTAACAAGACTGGAAAAAACTTTTTAAAAAATATACTTCCCAGTGGGATTTGAACCCACGACCTCCGGATAACAAGGCAAACGCCTTTACCACTAGACTACGAAGGCAAAAAAACAAGAACTAAGAGTACCTGAAAGTCGTGGATCAAACGAAACAGGGAGATAAAGGAGGTAATTTCCTACAAAAAATCTTTCCCCAGCATGGCCATAACTTCATTGCAAATAAGTGCTCTTAAAGTGAGAAGTAATTTTTTGTAACGCTTTAAAATTTACGGAAAAAAAATCATTGCTCGTTAAGTTTGATACCAAGAGCTGCAATACAATTTTTGTAGTATTGATACATTATCGACTCATAACACAACACCTTTTGTTTTATAAAATTGTATTGCAGCTCTTGGTATCAAACTTAACGAGCAATGATTTTTTTTCCGTAAATTTTAAAGCGTTACAAAAAATTACTTCTCACTTTAAGAGCACTTATTTGCAATGAAGTTATGGCCATGCTGGGGAAAGATTTTTGTTGGAAATTACCTCCTTTATCTCCCTGTTTCGTTTGATCCACGACTTTTTGGCCACCCTGTATACTAGCTGCGCCCCGCGGTGTTACCCGCGGTATATTTAAAAAGTAGCCTATGTGTTAATCCAGGGTATCAGCTTCCTGCATACCAAATTTTATCAAAATTGGTCCAGCCGTTTGTGCGTGAAGAAGTAACACACATGCACACTCACAAACTTTTAACTTTATAATATTAATATAATAATATAGTGTGATGTGATACTTGTCACTTCCAACAAAATTATATGAAAGTCGTTATAACATTTATAATTCCAATCTTGATATTGCACTTAGGAAATTACCTAAGTAATTCATTATACGAAACTCATGCTGCTTAAATTAATTCAAGACTCTGATGGTTGCTTTGACAGTAGGCTTTGAGTTAATTTACATCTTATTAAACAGTAAGAATCAATTTGAAAGGGTTTTGTAATTGCACGGTAAAAATTTGAATCGTCTCTATTTATTCTCATCAAATAATTTGTTATAATACAGCTTCACGTAATGTATTTTTTCACCATATTTTTATTCCTTGTAATATTTATTAAATGTAAATGTCTGTGTATATAACTTTTTTGTTAATATGGTTATTATAATAACTTCTTATGTATTAAATTTTATTTAACATAACGATAGACACCTTAATCATAATTTCATTTGGATATTAACCAATACTTTCTTAATTCAAATGTTTTTCATTTGAATTAAGAAAGTATTGGTTAATATAAACACATTTGCGGCTTATATGTAGGTGGCCCGAAGCCAACCTAACCTTACCTAAACTATAGTTTCTGTCATATCATGACATGCGTTTTAGAATCAAAATTCAAAAAGTTTAGGTTCATGAAGTTATAATTACAGAAACATTATGAGAAGGAACAATATGTCAAACTATGGTTATGTTAATAAAATTAAGGGTAAGTCAATATGGCAAACAATATAATTAATTACAAATTTCGGAGAATTAATAGGGTCCCTAATCTGAAGGTATATTGTATAATATATATACAATATGTAACAAAAACAATGTTCGATCCTTGTAGGAGGCACTCAGACCGTCAATATGAAAAACTTTGCCTATGGGACTGAAAAAAGAATCGTTATTTTCATAAAAAATTGTTCGGCCGGCCCGGCAATTTGTATAAAAATGTCGATTTTTTCTTCGCGTTTCAAGCTCGCGTTTCAAGTTGTTCATATTGACGGTCTGAGTTGCTCTTACAAGGATAAGACAGAGTTTTTGTTACACATTGTATAATGATGCTAGGATATACTTAGACCTTAGGAGAGCAGGACTGGGTCTACCTCGGCAAACGTTCTTCGATTTATTCTGATCCAATACCAAGAACGAATACCACTGGTATTACTTTGAATTTTCAATTATTTTCTATTCCGAACAAATACCACTCTTTAAATTATTTAATTTATGTCCGAACGAATACCAAAACCTTAATTTGGTACAGTCAGCTAAGTCATCTAATTAAATTTGTTTTCAAATATTTTTATGTCATTGAAATAAAATGCTAAAACTATCCGAATTCACTTAATATCCAAGATATTGGTAAAAGTCTTTTCAATGAATCATCCATTATTACTTAGTCTATGATGAATGACTGATTTTATTATAATAAAGTTTATTTTATGTGAAATTTTACAATTGAGAGATTGTAAGTAAATAGTTCTTATTTGATATTTATGCAGAAATTAAAATTGTTATAAAAAAATATAATTATATAATTGAACTTGAGGTGAGCTAACTAAATTCATTTATTTTGATCTAAAAGGTTTTTTCTTTTTTGCAAATAAAAATGTAATTACATTCAAAGCTTTTTTACTGACTGTACCTTTGAATATGTTTTGGTATTGGTTTAAACAGTGGTATCCGTTCGGAATAGAAAATAATTAAAAATTCATAGTAATACCAGTGGTATTCGTTCGTGGTATTGGATTGGAATAAATCCGTTCTTGATTCGCTGCGACCGATGATTGCATATAATAATACCTATATGTTCTTCAAAAAAAAAAGGTCACAAATACCCGTAACTGGATGTCTGTTAAGTAATGTTAATGTTTGTATTCTCTATGCACTGTATCAGGTCAGCCTTTGTGCATGTAAAAGGAATAACCGGGCAAGTGCGAGTCGGACCCGCGTAAGAAGGGTTCCGTACCCATTATCTACAAAAAGTCACGTTTAATGTATGGGAGCCTTGAATATTGATATTGATTTGAAAAGAAAGTACAACTGAATATTCACATAATATGTGAATATTTCAAGCGTCTACCAGTTTCAGTTATTAATATCGAGCAATACACGGAAAAAAAATACCCTTAATTATTTATTTTATTCTATTTTTAGTGTTTGCTGTTATTGCGGCAACAGAAAGACATCATGTGTGAAAATTTGAACCGTCTAACTAACACGGTTCATGAACCGTGTTAGTTAGACGGTGTGAGTGATGCAGCCCAGTGACAGATAGACAAACGGACGGACAGCGGAGTCTTAGTATATAGGGTCCCGTTTTTACCCTTTGGTACGGAACCCTAAGAAGGGCCTCACACGTGTAAACAATTAAACAAATATTTAAAATTTTAACAAAATATGTATAGTAGGAATTTACCCTACACGTTCTGACTATGTACGTCATAAATATTATTATCTATATCAATAAACTATACAAAAATTCCTGTCGTTATTTACTGTGATTTTTGTAATTTTAATGAAATATTGAATGGTTTTCAAAATATGATTGTAAAATTGGTGGCAATATTTTATACTAGACTTATAGATCGCCTCAAATAGCAAATAGAAATGACGAATGGAAAAATATTCTCAGCCCATCGGTTAGATAATTAAAAAAATTGTACGAGTACTTTCTCTTTTTTCTGAAAAACAAAAAAATTCAAAGATACAGCGCATTGAAATTTCGCAGAACGTCACGGCTACGTACGATTGTTACATAGAGGTGACTTCACAAACCCCCACTCCAGAACTTTGATGCTTCGTATCTTTGTGGATTTTTACTTTTTTGGCGAACTGTAAAATATGGGTCAATTTTTTTTGGATAATCTAAAAGACGGACTAATAAGAATTACACTTTTCTAACCCTGTCGTCACCCCTATTAACAGACTAATATTATAGTAGTTGACATCTTTTCTTGATATGAAAAAGTGCCTGCAGCCCTGCATCATGATGCTCCATGCATGAGACAGGAGCGTACTCCATAAAATAATACGATAGTCGTCCGATTTCTTTGTCAAACAAAATAAGACTTTATTATCCGACTGCGGCAGAAGGGGGGTTATATTTTTGGAGAGTATGCATGAATGAATATGTATGTATATATGTATAATTGTCTGGCATGCTCTGTAGCCTGAACGGCTCGATGGATTTTAGCTTGAGAGGTGTCGTTAGATTTGTATTTACTGTGAGAATGACACTAGGTATATAAAAAGGCAATTGTTCTTTTTTTTAAATAATGACTTGTCATAATCAGAGGTCGGAATTAGGGTAGAGCACTTATATTTTGCCACCTTAAGCAACATGTTAGCGAATAATAAATGAGTAAATGAGTTATTTATATACTTGCATCGAAATGTTGATATTAATATGGATCTTATCGGGATTTCTAGTGGACAATCCCGTGTTGCCAACAATATTACACATAAATAATAATAAACCTTAGAGACAGATAACACAAATAAAACAAAGTTAATAACATACAATTTGTTTTAGTATTTACGTAAGTATTTTTATTCGTTTTTACATATTGGCAAAGCCACGCAGTGGTTTAAATTGTGTAAAAGTTAATAACTTTTTATTTAAGAAATCAGGAGATTTTTTTGCTCTTTAAAATTTTTCCCGGGATTTGAGGCATATTCACTTTATTATTTAGCTGTATGAAATCAGTGTAAGGACATAAATATCTCTATCTAATCCCGACCTCTGGTCATAATACAGTAATGCACAATGTTGCTTTTAATATCAGTATAATTGTAAGGTTGACGTTATTGGAGAAAATGCTGCAGTACAGTTTGTTACCGCTTCTTCTGTACTTTGCGCTTTGGAGGCGGCAGTAAACTTAGTTGTATGTAAATGATCTGACGTCAACAACTAACTAATAAGAAATCGAAAGAAAAAAGAATTGACAATTATCAAGTGATATAAATATCCAAAGATAAATAAATGATTTTTGACTTTTTTTGACTTTTTGCTAGACACTAAAACGCAGATACGCAGTAATGACCGTCTTGCGTACCGATTTTGGAGTATCCTCCAGACCTGTGATGGTCCATGATTAAAATGAGATAGATTTTTATGAGTAATTATTAATTAAAGAGACCAGGCAATAATTGACACATCTTCTTTATTTCAATGGGGGTGTGTAATGTGTAAGTACCTGGATGAAGAATGGGCATAATTTTTCGATGAAGATGAAAACAAAATGAGAGAGATTCTGACGATCATGAACCATCATCTCGATCTCTGAAGTTTTATTTCTTTTTAAATATATAACACGACTAGAAATAATTCCCAATCAAAATCATCAAATAGAATGGAATGAATGAAATGAGAACAAAAAATCAATCAAAATACATTAACAAACTGAAGTATAAAATATTTTTATTGTCAATGCATATTTTACATTGCCAATTCCTGTAACTAATTCATTAAAAGTAATTAAAAAGTTTTGAAGTTAAAAAATGTGTCTTGACATTAATTCATAAAATAAAAAATTAGGTACCAACCCTATATATATAGGTTTAATATATACTGTACGTATAAATACTAACAACTGCTTCTGTAAAGTCATAGTTAATAAGTGCTCTAGACAACCTACCATAAAAATACATCAACCACAATGTTGATCTTTAAAAACATACTAGTGGTGCTGACGTTTACATTTGCTGTATCAGAAAAGGACTTTTCGGACACACTTTCCGACGAGTATACCAATTTTATAATTTCTCAAAAGAACATGTGGATGGCTGGACGAAACTATACAGAAGACATTCCTTTGGAATACTTTGTACGCTCTGGTACTTTTCTAATTCATATTCCAGATGGAAGTACGATTATAACGCATGAAGATGAAGTTATAGCTTCTCTTCCTGAACATTTTGATGCAAGAGACAGATGGCCGTATTGTCCGTCGTTATTTGAAATTAGGGACCAAGGATGGTGTGGAAGTTGCTGGGCTCACGGTGCGGTAGAAGCGATGACTGACCGATGGTGCATTCACTCCAATGGCTTCCAACAGTTCCATTTCTCTGCACAAGACTTAACAGCTTGCGCGCCTTGTAATGGTTGTTATGGTGGTAACATAACTACAGCTTGGGAATTTTGGTATACTGATGGTATAGTTTCAGGCGGGAATTACAAATCTAATGAAGCTTGTAGACCATACAAGCCTGCTCCATGTCATCGTCAAATTTGCCCTCCATTCCCCAAAACACCTTGCGTCCATAAATGTCAGGCTGATTATCTAGTGCCTTATCATGAAGATAAACGATATGGTCAAGCGCCTTACTTCGTGAATGGTGAGAAACACATAATGGCTGAATTATATTTGAATGGCCCTCTTGAAGTGGCTTTCAAATCATGTCCGGATCTCCATAAATATACGGATACCGTTTACTATACCATGGATCTGAAATATTGTCATAAAGGCCACGCCGTTAAGGTAATTGGGTGGGGTGTAGAAAACGGATTGAAATATTGGCTCCTGGCTAATTCTTGGGGATCTAAATGGGGAAAGCTTGGCGGATATTTCAAATTTTTGCGAGGAGAAAACCACTTGCAAATTGAAACAGGGGCAATAGCGGGTATGCCTGACTATGGAATTTAAAAAGTATTCTTTATGATTGTGACATTTTGTTTGATTTTTAAGTTTATTAAATGATTTCATACCAATAATATTTATTTTGTCAATGCTCGTTATTTTATTTATCTTCAATTGTAGTTTTAAAATATTGAACAAACGCAAATTAAAACTAAACTTTTTTCTTGAATGAAACTGCACTGGTCTGAATTTTAATGTTCTTCTGCGTAGTTGAAGCTCTTGGACCAGATCCGTTCACTGCACTGTATTACCTATTACTTTACGTATATTTCGTTGTTACATCCAGTTTTATAATTTATTATTCAATGAATAAAAAGTTTACTTAGGTAGTCATAATAGTCAAACGAATCCATTCTTTTTGATTAAGCTATAACCAACAGGGTGCGTAAAAATCACCTTACGTTGCATTATCTTCATAGACATAGCTATTACCGTTATAACTGAAATGGGAACTCGGCGGGACAAGTCAGATTCACACTGACAGAAGGGTTAAAGTCCAAAGATTCAAAGATTCAAAGATTCAAAAATTCAAAGATTCAAAGATTCAAAGATTCAAAGATTCAAATATTCAAAGATTCAAAGATACAAAGATTTAAAGATTCAAAGATTCAAAGATTCAAAGATTCAAAGATTCAAAGATTCAAAGATTCAAAGATTCAAAGATTCAAAGATTCAAAGATTCAAAGATTCAAAGATTCAAAGATTCAAAGATTCAAAGATTCAAATGTTTATTCAGTAATTAGACCTTTACAGGCACTTTTACACGTCAATAAGTCTAATTTATGTTACGTGTAAAGTATATTATAATTTAATTTATTTCAAAGAAAAGCTGCCGCTACCAGCGCTTCGTAACGACCACTGCTGAGAAGAAACGCCGAAAGAAACTCCTAAATAGTATATCCCATTCAATTGATTTAAGAGCTCCTGGCCACCGAGCTCTTAAATCGTATTATTAGCGCATTCGCAAGTAAAGCAACTCCTAATATGGCCAGACTTGGATGGGCCACATGTGGTTTAAAATTTGTAGTGCTTCGAAAAGAACGTTACGTCATCATTGTATGTCGCCAAGTTTCGTCAGATGCTTTTATGCTGCTTGAAAAATCTGACACCAATGTTTTCTACTTAACATATACAAAGCATTAAACCAGGCATTCAGAAAACCATGGCAAACGATACTTGCCTGGATTGAGAGTGACGCGGCGGGAGACTACTGCTCTGCAGCCAGACCATGATAGATAAACAAATAAATATATAGGGACATATAACACTGATTGAGTGTGGCTCAGCGATATGTTTGCTCGGAGAGCCAACCACTGGTTTTCAGCCACCAGTTTGAGATCCACAGGCACGCGTGCAATAATATACCATCGGTGTTAATACTATTATAGTATTTTATGCAACAGTTGTATAAGGAGGATTAAAAAATGCGAGTGGCGCAGGTTACGTAACGGTTACGTAAATTGACGCCATCGAGCATTTTTTGACTACTTATACAACGTTGCATACAATACTTTTTCTACGACTACATTTACTAAAATAAATGCAAAAATAAACAAAAAAAACGAAATATGTTTGGTAGATATACTAGTTATCTATGGAAGACTTGATTTTTTTTATTGACGTCTTCCTAGTCACTAAAAGTGCCATTTTTGAAACATGGAGTCACTTAAACGAATATTTTTCACACAAAAAACCGTTTGTCCAGTGACTCCACGTTTGAAAAATGGCACCATATGTTAAAATAACGATTTTATTATGTTGGCAGTATGGTAGATCTAAAGAAAAAAAGTTATAGGTCTATGGCTAGGAGCGTTTTGGCGAAATATTTATCAACATATACTTTTGATATTTAATTTTTAAGCCAAATATCATTTACTGGTTATTAAAAAAATAAAAAACAAAGATAAAAAATTGTTTATATCTACCTAACAATATACAACAAAGAGTAAATATTGCACGAATAAAAGCAGACATTGAAAAAACTCATTAATTTAAACATCAAAACAAAAATCTGTATGGTAATTGTTTACGAGAATAAGAAGGCATACCACCCATTGCCCCATATTCGATATTCAAGTGATATTCACCTCGTAAAATTTAAAATACCCACTTAACTCTCCCCACTGAATATTCCTTGAATTAGCAAGAAGCCAAAATTTCCTACCGTTGTCTACACCCCATCCGAGCAACTTTACGGCATGCCCGCTTATACAATCTTTCGGGTTAAAGACTGTCTTATACATGTCTCTTTTATAACGACTAAGATCCGGACATGCTGTAAAATCTACTTTAAGAGGACCGTTAGAATATAATTCAGCCATAATATAATCCTCTCCACTTACGTAGTAAGACTTCTGTCCGAAGCGTTTATCTTTCTGATACGAGCCTCGATAGTAATTTTGACATTGTTTGATACAAGGTGTTTTAGGATATGGAGGCCAATATTTGTGTTACGAAATTCCACGGTGTATGTAAACACCGTGGAATTTCGTAGGGTCGGCAATCTTCATATGAATCATAATTCCCGCCAGAAACTATACCGTCAGTATTCCAGAACTTTCAAGAAGTAAAAATGCGACTACTGTAACAACCAAATTTGTCTGCGCTCGCTAGCACGTCTTGAACAGAGAAATAAAACTGTTTGTACCATTAGAGTGGATACACCATCGGTTCGTCATCGCTTCGACGGTACCGTGAGCCCAGCAACTTCCACACCATCCTTAATCCCTCATTTCATACACCGACGGACAATATGGCCGATTGTCTCTTGCATCAAAATTTTCGGGAAGAGAATCTATTACATCAGCATTGTGAGTCTTTATTGTACTTCCATCAGGAATATCCATCAAAATAGTACCAAAGTGTCCTGTTAACAGATTCAGAGGAGTATTTTCTGAATGGTTCCGTCCTGCTCTCCATAAGTTCTGCTTTGTGTTGATAAGATCAATAAATTCGTCGGAAAGTGGATGTGGGAATTTACTTGCCGATATAATTATAGTATTTAAAAGCACTACTAGTGAGTTTGTGAAGATAAACATTATTTTAACAGTAATCGAGAGAAAAGATTACCAATTACGCAAATATAGTGTTTTTATGGATGAATGAAATAATAAGTGTGTTATTTTAATTAGGTATGCAATAAGGATGTGAACAAAAACTTTTTTTTTTTGGCTCATTAAGTAACGTATTAATAAATATTGTAGGTATACTTTTTCTTTTCTGTGATAAGAAATAATGACGTCACGAACAAATACGATTTTCATTATAGGGTGATGTATATCCGTCCCACTCGGAAACTTCGATGCGCTATAACTTCGGAAATAATGACGTCACGAACAAATACGATTTTCATTATAAGGTGATGTAAATCCATCCCACTAGGAAACTTCGATGCGCTATAACTTCGTGAATTTTTACTACTTTGATAAATGAAAAATATTATGGGTCCATTGTTTTTGGAAAATCTAATTGACGTAGTAAATCAAACCTAGTCCACGTCTCTAGTGACTGTTTTTTTCTGATACAAATACAATTTCACAGACAGAGTCGAGGGTTGTAAGACCAAAATTTAATTTAGTGAGCTAATAGGTAGAGGGGATCAGGTCTTTCGAATAGTTTCGATGCGGCCTGAAACTCTATCGTTTAAGATAGTGATCATGGTGGACTAGAGATCTTTGCGCATCATAAATACAACCGAATAAAACAATAACTCTTTTTTTTTAAAATTCAATTAACTCCAATATGGGTGGAAAAATGCACAACTATCAATTAATTTTTAAAAGATGATATTAAATACAATTTTAGTATCAGTGTGATTTGTCTTGAGAAAATCGACTTAAAATAGTTTTACACGAAACGCAGTATTGTTTACATAGTAACCTTATGTTTCCTGCGTTAATTGAATTATCTATTTAGTTCAGTATGCAACTAACAAATTTTACTGCAACCTTTTAATGTGATTAATTCTCGGTCTTTTTTAAAATAGAAAATGTTAAATATGTGGACAGAATTTAATATTTTAACAAGCACGAGTTACTTATTTAGAGAGTAACCCGTGCTTGTTGATACTATCTATTTATGATTAAAACTTCATCATAAATAGTTCATTTATGATGAAGTTTTAATCATAAATACACAAATAAATCATAAATAACATCAGTTTTAATCAGTAAAAAGAAACTAACCTTCTTTTTTTGAAAGACAATGTCTTTTTAAGGACATATAGGGTCAATATCTAGAACAGGGCGGGAGAAAGGAGTTTCACCCAGTAGGGACAAGAATGGGTTATAAAAAAAAATTAACATATACATATGAATACATCTAATGATATTTATTTCAAAACACATTATGAGCAATAATTTACCACTGCGAATACTTTGATGTCAATGTTTATAGTTAGACATGCCGGCAATTGCCCTCCTTTCGATGTTTAAATGGTTTTCGCCGCGAAGGAATTTGAAAAACCCTCCTAATTCTCCCCAATTGGTGTTCCAAGAATTTGCGAGTAGCCAGTATTTTACTCCTTTCTCCACACCCCACCCAATTGCCTTCACGGCATGGCCATCAGGACAATCTTCCGGATTCATTAAGGTATGGTAAACGCCATCTTTATAATGTTTGATGTCCAGACATGCAATGAAATCAACTTCAATAGGTCCATTTAAATATATCTCAGCCATCATATGATCCTCATGATGAATGTAGTAAGGTTCTTGTCCAAACCGTTTATCTTCCTGATAAGACACTTGGTAGTTAGCCTGACATTTATTGACACAAGGAATAACAGGAAGCGGTGGGCAATTTTGAGTATGACACGGAGGAGGCTCATACGGTTTACAACCTTCATTTGATTCGAAATTTCCGCCTGAAACTATACCATTAGTATTCCACATGTACCATGCACTGAGAGGATCAGAACCATGGCAACCGGAGTCAGCAGCGCAAGCTGTTACGTCCTGTGCTGAGAAATGGAATTGTTGTGAGCCGTTGGATTGGATGCACCATCGGTCAGTCATCGCTTCAACTGCGCCATGAGCCCAGCAACTTCCACACCATCCTTGATCTCTGATTTCATTTATAGATGGGCAGTCTGGCCATTTTTCTCTGGCATCGAAGCTTTCGGGAAGTGAAGCTATGACAGCATCATCGTGGATCTTTATCATGGTGCTATCTGGAATGTCATTATAAATGGTGCCAAAGAGTCCTCTTAAGTATTCCAAAGATGTACCTTCAGGGAAGTTCCGTCCAGCCTTCCACAAGTCCTGTTTAGAGTTGATGTAGTCGATAAATTCGTCGGAAAGTGGGTGCGGAAGGTCGCTGGCCGATACGACCAAGATAAACGTCAGCACTAGGATGTTCTTTAAGATGGACATTGTGCCCTGTTGCTATATTCTGGTAGAGTACCTACTAACAATGACTTGCAAACGCAGACATACGTTTATATATGTAAAAGTTTCATAATTAGGGCTGGCACATTAACATCATCTTTATTTTTATTTTTTTAAATTTAAATAGTATTGGTTAAGAAGATATTTTACAAACCAAAACTAATAGTTTTTAATTGTTTCTCTTTTCAAAATTTACATATTTAGCAGTATCGTTAGAGGACTACGCTCAGAATTGGACAACAATGGGCTGAGCTAAATGAAAAAGAAGACAATCTTACTTCTTGACTTAATATTCCGGGTCAGTCAATACTTAAAGACCTTTCCCATTAATGGGAGGATGTGTTTATAAATCACTACTCTTGGTAGACGAGTTGGTGATCACAACGTACAATTAACGTACATTAGTACAATAAGTACTAGTAGACTCCCTCCGTGGTCCAGTGGTCAAAGCGTTCACCTTGTGATCCGGAGGTCATGGGTTCGATTCCCACTGGGAAGCATACTTTGTGAAAAGTTGTTTCCAGTCTGGATAGGATATTGCAGGCTTGAATCACCTGATTATCCGAAAAGAAAGATGATTTCGTGTTTCGGAAGGCACGTAAAACTGTGGGTCCCGAATGCCACCTAGCGTTTGATCATCAAACTATCCAAGGATTGGTTCCTGGTTTGCCCTTTGGGTTGTGGAGGTCAGACGGCAGTCGCTCTGTGTAAAAACCAGTAACCTCGTCAAATCTCCTTGTTTAGGCAGCGGACCCCGGGCTCTGAAGCGTTACTGCTGAGGATGCAACCGGGAATACGCTCGGATGATGATGAGTACAATAAGTACTAGTATTCACGTACAGAAATCTTACTTAGAAAATAAATTCAATGAAATATCTACTTAATTATTAGTGCTATGTTTTAATTTAGTTCGCGTCAGAACTACTCACCTCTTTGTTTAGATACCTAGATATCCATTGCAAGTCAATTTTATTCTTATTACTCTGGACAAACGATTCATGTAACTGAATTTTCTCTTTTCAAGTGGTCGCCGCGCGCATAATAATAATGAAGGTATATTTTCGATATCTAAACAGGGAGTGACATTGGCCTGACTGAAGATGACAAAGTCTTTGCACAAGGGACACTAAGGCCCGTTATTTTTTTCGTGTAGATTCCTTAATCACCTTTTAGGATAAGCGCGGGAGATAAAATAAAAATTCCCAAACTCCAACTTTTTAAATGCCAAATCAGTATGGATATCATAATTGGAACGAAGTTCCTTACGGCAGGCTTGGAGGAGATAGGGATTTTGCTGCGCGACCGAACTGAAAAAAATGTGATAGTAAAACCGTAAGGATGACCTCGTTAAGTGAGACGTGCGCAGGCGCGACAGTCGTATACACATTGTTTCGATTCTACATTAGCCGAAGGAACTTCGTTCCTACCTGGTGTCCCACGACACCACATTCTTTTTTTCATATTTTTTGGTAATTTTGTCAACACCCTATCATAATTTGATAAAAATATCATGAATTTCTTTTTACGACGACATTTTCATAACATTTCAATAATAAGGAATTATTTTAGAAATTCTAAAAATCTACATTTTATTTTAGTAATAAATTTATTTTATTGAAAATGCTTGGTTAATTGCGACTTACATTCTTTGATGTAAAAACTATGCTACATATTTATATTATTTCGTAGCTAAAGATTGCGATGGTGAAACACTGTCGAAGCCCTCTTCCCCGCCTGGGGCCCTTAGGGCCTTCAAGTAAGTCATGTTAATGTCCGACCGATTTCGATCATGGCGACCACTTCAGACTCCTAATTGGTGTTTTGGCACTGGTGTGCCCTAAGATGGCTAATGTAGCCGATCTTTACAGTGAACCTCCGTGCACATTGAGGGCACGTAAGCTCACCGTCCTCATAGTTATAAACAATGCCAGCAGGTGGGCCTGCCTTTATCTGGTTACGTTTAACGTCGAGGTCAGTTTTGCGCTGATCCTCGAAGTCTCGTACGTGGGCATTGATTACGTTGCGCCATTCTGACCGCTGTGCTGCCAAACGTTCCCACTGAGATGGCTCTATATTGCATCTTTTCATGTGACGCTTCTGTACATCTTTATACCGAAGGAGCTGACCACCACGTTTTCGCTTTCCCTCCTCCAGTTCAGAGTAAAATATGCGCTTCGCCACTCTTTCATCCGACATGCGTGACACATGACCACACCACCTAAGTTGTCGACGCATTAAATAAGCCTCAAAAGTAAGTTTGAAGTAAGTCATACATATGTATTCTATGATACTTGTTAGTATATAACATTCAAAAAATATACATATGGAGAATATGTGGATGCTACAAGCTATATAACATGTCACAATTACTGAATATGGCTAGTATTAATCCACTAGTCTTCAATTAGGATACTAAACTAGTTTCTATAAAAGTAGTTATTGAAATATAAACAAATAACTCAGTCCATACTGAACTTGCTGCTAAAAGTCTATAGGGACTCACGTACAAAGGGTTCCGCAACATTATTTATAAAAAAATCTCGTTTTTTGTATGGGAGCCCTACTTAATATTTATTTTATGCTTATTTTACTTGTTGCTGTTATAGCGACATCAGAAACACATCATCTGTGAAAATTTCAACTGTCTAGCATGAGATACAGCTTGGTGATAGACAGACAGACGGACGGACGAACAACGGAGTCTTAGTAATAGGGTCCCGTTTTTACCCTTGGGTACCGAACCCTAATAAACCATAATAGTAAAAGGATATGTACAGATCTTTATTGCAGAACTAAAAATGATAGACATGAAAATAGCTCACTCGAAATCGGGATCTTGAATTTATTTTTAGATATTACGTTTTTACAATTAGATGGGAACTAACTAAATGTAAAAATAGCAATAGTTTTTGTTCGTAGTCAATATTGTTGTCAATATTGTTTGTGATTATGTGGTGGAGAAGGTCATATAACGGATTTGAATAATAGTCAGGACTACTTGATTGAAAGACAAAGGTTGGGTTGGAAGTCATTATGGATTATCATCATCGTCATAATATCAGCCATTTGGCTAGGTAGGTTCCGGTTTAGAATAGGACTTCCATCTCTTCTTGTGGATGTCGCAAGATACCACTAAAAGATTAAGCACAAGGATCTGGTGCTACAATAAAAATGTCAACTTTCCTTGGGAATGCAACAATTATATTCCCAAGAAAAGTTCACGTCAGGCAGAAGGCGATCCTAAAACTATAGCAATATATATATCAGGATTACTGAGGCAGGATTACTGAGGCTAGGAAAGCGAAACGACTAGGAGCTCTTTTTATAGACTCCGGAAGGGCATTCCATAGCAGGATAGCTGGACTTGGAAGATTTGCCCATGAAGGAAATGTGTCGAGGAGAAGGAATATAAGTAATGCATACAGAGATACAGAGATGTTGTTGTAATCTGCTATGGTCCCGCGCAATTCTCCGGTCGCAACTTCACAAGCCGCTTAAAAGCCTCGACAAGGCGAGAACGGGGAGGTGCGTGTACGGGGGACGTGGACGCATATTTATTTATTTATTTTTTTATATATAGGGACAAATTACACTGATTGAGCTAGCCCCCAAGTAAGTTCGAGACTTGTGTTATGGGATACTAACTCAACGATACTATATTTTATAACATATACATATATAGATAAACATCCAAGACCCAGGACAATTTGAAAAAGACCATTTTCCAACTTGCCCTGACCGGGGATCGAACCCGGGATCTCTGGGTGGCGGACTAGCATGGTGACCACTACGCCACGGAGGTCGTCAATATTGCGCGGGAACTTAGGAGATTCCATTCTGTTCCATTCATATTAATTCTGCGACTAAACCCAATCTGTTTCGGCTATTTCTTTTGCCTTTTGCGCGGTGTTCGGAATCTTTGGGCGTCCATTGACATGCATTGAAGAAGTTGCGTGCGAATAACTTATTAGAGTTATCAGTTACTGTAAGCTCTCTAACACAAGAATTCCATGAAGAACGCAAAACTGTTTCTAGTTAAAATATAAAGAGGTTTTATTCCACTTCAAAATCCTTGCTCCAGCTTCACTTTAGGGCCAAAAGTGATAACTTAGGAACTAGTCTAAGTCAATACTGCTTTGATCATCAACGTGATATGCAGCGGGGACGCCGAGCAATAACTCCGATATTGGTTCACGTACTGCCACAGACCAACTGTTACATCGCAGAGTGGACAGAAGCTGTTTCCGAGAGACAAGAAAGTTGATGGAAAAGAACAATTTTTCTTGTGATAGTTTAGGAACTAGCAGCTTGTTTGCCATGTGATAAGTTCAGAGTATAATACGACATATCTGTCATAGAATACGATTTTTCAATACCCTTTTTTTACTCCCAAGGGTGTCGTAAGAGTTTCGTAATGAAAATTATGGTAAAGATCACCATATTAAGTTTATAACATAATGTTTCGATAGTGAGAATTTACTTAGGCCGCTTCAGACTTTTCAATTTCAAAATATCCTGAGAAATACGCTTAATTTTTTTGAACAAAGGAGAAAGCGATTTGAAAAGAATATAACACAATTACTCAACGTGTTAAATTTATACATATGAAAAATATAGCGATTATAAAGATTTTTTTTATATACCTATACATACGCATTTAACACCTTCACTTATAGATATCATGCTTTATATATCCATTATTACGTCTTCTTGATTATGGAATACTTACCTACTTGAAACAAATTTCCATATGAACTAGGCTTCTTTTATACCGGCATCAAACGATTGTCTCTTCTGGAACGCGTACGCAGTCTATCATAATCTGCAGCCGCAAAATCTGCACGGATCACTAGTGTTATTGGATTCAGGCTCAATCATATTCCTTTTGGTGTCCGCTTGTACCCAGGGGCTATTATTGCTACATCTTCATCACTGGGAATTTTTAACTAGCTCTTACAATTCTCAATCTATTTTTATTGGTTCATTGCGGATTTAGGAGAAAATAAAACTTAGAAAATATCAGGCGCTCCTCTTCTCGCGTGGGTCGTAAAAGTCAATCGAGGAATGGGCAAATATGAGAATCATGCAAATAGGCAATGCGGTTAGCAACCCATCGTTATCTCTATTTAGGTATGCCATTGCCTTTTCTAGTTCTAACACTAGTAAACACACCTTGAGCGTCACGAGGGCACCAGTGACCCGCAAACAGTAGAAAATGTATTGTGTTTTCAATGACGGCATTCGAAGTGTTAATAGTGATCAGTGTGCAGGTTTCCGACGATGTTTTCCTTCACAGTAAGTAAAGTAGTAGAAGCTGAAAATGGCCATACATTAGCGCCAACTCAGAGGTGCAAGTCGCGCCTAGAATTCTTGCGATACAGCCATAAACACTTGGCTACCACAGTCCTAACGCCTCTAAAGGTGGGGCCACAAAAATTACCCGTTGACCGATCAGTAGAACTCAGCTATCGGACTTCGTGCAACAAATTGAATTAGATAACCGGCCAAATGCGTGTCGGGCCAGCGCAGTATAGGGTTCTGTAGTTGCGAATACCCACTTTGAGTTCACGCCACTAAAAACGTCTAAAAACTAATTTTCTATCAAATTTGTATGAAATTTTTCTTTTCCGAGTAAATTTTATAAATTGCTCGCTTATAACTTTTTAATTTGTAAACCCTACTTAGTCGTAGCTCTGATAGTTTTCATTTAAACTTCATTATATATTCTACTGCTGTGAATTTATTCACATGTCAATATATAACCGTTGAATAGATAGCGACAGAGTACAGTACTCACAGGCTGGGCTTGGTTGACCAATAGTGAAGACAAAGGTACAAGAGCTCCGGAATGGCTAGGATCCCAACAGCACATTTGTGCCATTTTTCAAACGCGGAGTCCATAAACAAACGGTTTTTTAGGTAACTTTGTTTAGGTGACTCCGCGTTTCAAAAATGGCACTTACAGCGACTTTTAATTATTTTCAAGGGGTGACAGTCTCACTTATAGGCTATTAAGCATTCTGATTCTTCCTTCTTCCCTATCCCCTGCTCTACCCTAACTATGGGCTGGCGTTAGGCGCAGGATGCTCAAACCTTCAACCATGCATTGCCTGGAGCGTTAGGGATCCTAAGCAGTCTGGAACTTCATTTGGGTTTGAATAAACATAAACTATAAATCACTGTAATATTTAAACATCTCTTAAATTTACTCTATCTGTTTTGTCCTGTTCTGATTTCGCCCAGCCAGCAGTTACGCTGCAAGAGCTTATGAATGATGCGGTCTACCTTGGAAAGTGTATCATCACGCTTGCAGACTAAAACGGTATGAGAACTGTCTTCAGTTCTTTGAGCTTGGCGATGCTAAACCTTGTTGTACCACTCTCATAGTTCAAGAAACTAGTTGGACTCGTAGATATGAATAGAAGAGTGCAAGAGATATTCGCAGTCAGGAAGTAGGAGAGAGAGAGTTATTAGAACCGACCGAATACTTGCATCGAATCAGAATGGGGAGAAGGATAAATTTATCTAAACTTACTACATATAATTGGTGTGTTCATCCTTTAAATTAACTAAAAGAAAACTAAATTAACGTTTGAACAAAATCTTTACTTAACAAAATTAAATTGAACACCGATAAACTTAATTGTTTCCTTATAACAAACGAAAACTTCTTCTCTTAGAACATAAGGAGACATAGTACAAATAGAAGGCATTTTTCTACTTCTTTGCTTTTGCTAATTCTTTCTTTTTTAAAGCAGACAAAGTTCGGTTGAGCGTCTCTTGCGCTATAGCGTCATCTCTTTCATACATTACTTGTGCCAAATCTGGGTTCCATTGAGAATCTGGAAGGAAAAACTTCAATGTAAATCAAATCTTAAAAGGTTACATCTTGCAACTATCGCCAAATATGTTTGTCCTGCCTGTCTTCAATTCATGGAGCGTAGACGTCTTTGACCCTATCACAAAAATTCAAACTTTTTGCAGCGGTCTCTGGAGTGAAGCTGCTGGGCCAAAAATTCTCAAACCGTTCGCTGCAAAACTAGAATAGTAGACATGGGGAGGAAGGTAACTAAACTCAAGTGTGATTGGGGCGGTTATATCTGCAGAATGCGTCCAAAATAAACAAAACTACCCAAGGAATTGGGCCCTGAAGTCTGTTGAAAAAAAAAAGAGGCCGCTCTATGATAGACAGACGATCTGGTACTGAGCTGATAAAAACTGGTTTACGGTTGCCAACGATAAAGATCTTTAGGAGAATGAAAGGGGAAAGATGCCTTTGTCCAAAACTGGGACACAATACATTACTTAAAAAATGGTAGAATTGAAATTACGTACCCACGAAAAGTGGTTCCATCATCTGCGCCCTCATCCTTTGTCTTCCCAGGACGTAGACTTCATTGTAAGCCTGCAGTTCACGCATTCTATCTAAGGCCACTTCAATTCGAACGTGGCGGTCTTGCTTGGCGGCTTCGGCCATAGCTGGTGTCATGACAGCACTAGAAAAAATAATTTTTTCGCACAAGTTTTTATCATTAAGCCTAAGTACTAATCAAGACAAATGTAATATGCCCAAACTCATTTGGGTTCGTCATTTCATTTTTTTTTTTTTTTTAACATCGATATATATATATATATATATATATATATATATAGGGACAAATTACACCGATTGAGCTAGCCCCAAAGTAAGTTCGAGACTTGTGTTATGGGATACTAACTCAACGATACTATATTTTAAAACTAATACATATATAGATAAACACCCAAGACCCAGGACAATTTGAAAAAGGCCATTTTCCAACTTGCCCTGACCGGGGATCGAACCCGGAACCTCTGGGTGGCGGACTAGCATGGTGACCACTACGCCACGGAGGTCGTCATTGCAGATTTCCTATGGCCACCTTCCAGCTCCATCATCAAATTAGCTTCATGTCATCATAATATTGCAATGTCACACGATATACGTATGCGTACAAAATTTTAGCTCAATCGGAATCCGGAAAGTGGGTCAAATTTAACTTGTGGAAGCGCTGACACTTGCAACACCGTGTAGCGGCTGGCAGCATCGCAATGCAGCGGGCAACCCTATGAGATGGGCAGCGGTGCAATGTTGCGCATGCGCGGTCACCGGTCTTCTTGATTTAACGCTTGCCACGTAAGGTTGTGTCAATCTATAGTATATTATAACTTATTAAAGTAATTATTTCATAAAGTACTAGTGATCAATGCATTAAGCTTAACGGCTTAGCAAAATAAATATGTGTTATTTATAACTGTCTGTAATATTTGCTTTGCTCACACTTGCAAGATTCGATAACAGACAGACAGATAATAGGATAAAACTAAATAAAAGCTTGTAAAAATATAATTTTACGACCCTGTAAAGGACTAGGTTCTGTTGACAAGGGATAAATAGGTAGATGATAATGAATATGTACTCATATAAACATTATTTCGTAAAACTGAGATGACATTTTTTATTCTTTTCTCAACAACAACGAGTTCCACAGGGATATATGCTTGGACCTCTACTATTTATTATTTACATTAGACTGCAAAATGCTAACAGTCTACCGGTGTAAAAAAAACATATCAGATATAAGGTTATAAGGAAGTAAAGTTTTTTTTATGTCATAAGGCGATAAACGCACAAGCGGGTCACCTGATGGTAAGTGATCACCGCTGCCCATGGACAACTGCAACACTAGGGGTGTAACAGTTAGCGTTGCCGGCCTTTCAGGAAGGGAATATATAGGGGGAGGGAGGGGGTCCTTTCCCCCTCGAATATGTAGGGGGAGGGCCTCCGGCTCTCTCACTCACCGAACGAAGCATAGATGCGGTGACGCTACTACTCAGACGTCGATTTTCTATGAGAGTGTGGTACTACCCCGGACTAGAAGGCCCATTCATGCTACTAGCGAAACAGAGTTTTGCCAAAAGCGTGGCTTTACCACAAGTAATGGTAATGGTGATAATGAAGGAAGATGTGAAGAGCGTTACAAATTTGACCTTCACAACGCGCCTGTGCTTAACCTAGCCCTCTATTTAATTTTTCTTGGTTAAAATGCCTAAATTAATAAAATAGCCGGTTTAATTCAATTCAAACTGGTAAATTAGGTGGAAACAATAACGCCACATACCACGAAATTGCTTTGCTTTAAAAAAGGATGATGTTTTCCCTCAATAAGTATTCTAGTCTTTATGTACATGACGAAGTGAGAACTATTCAGTCTAAAGACTTACAGATAGTGCACGTTTCTGACCTGTTGCGTACTATTTTATAGTGTTTTGGACTAACATTTTGTCTTTTTTTTCTCTACCCAGTCCATATCCCTGTTGAAACGAAAAATTTGTATTGATATGTTTTTTTAGATTGTGCGAGAATATTGATATGTACTTTTAGTGCAACAGGCAAAAAAACTTGCATGTGTAAATGGACCTTTATTCTTACCTCTTGACTTGACCTAATTGACTTGAATTGATGACCTCTGTGACCTAGTGGTCATCATGCCAGGGTGTCACACTGAAGGTTCCAGGTTTGATCCCTGGTCAAGTCAAGTTGGAAAATGATTTTTTCAGATTGACCTGGGTCTTGGATGTTTATCTACATAAGTATTTGTTATAAAATATAGTAACGTTAAGTTAGTATCACATAACACACGTCTCGAAATTACTTTGGGGCTAGCTCAATCTGTGTGATTTGTCCGTATATATTTATTTATTTATTTTTATATATTTACCTCTCTTCTTCGTCCTTCTCTTTGGTGCAAAGAGGCACGAAATACAGAGGTATGAACTTGTCTCTCAGCTGTTCAGGCAACGTGAGAAACCTTGCTTCTTCTTCTGCTTCCACTGACATTTCGATTGCTAGGAATAATTAAAGAATTTCAAATTATACGTTTTTTTGTAAATTGTAACTTGGCGTACTTTCCTTGCGATAGGAATCTTGTACTTATATAATAGAAATCGCCGGTTCTATGTCCTTCTACATTGCCATAAAAGCAGATGGCGATCACAAAAAACCGGCCTCCCTCAGGGTAGTGTCCTTGCTCCTACATTGTTCAATATCTACACAAATTATCAGCCCAGCGCTCCAAGTATTAATCGTTACATCTATGCCGATGACGTAGCTCTAAACGTTCATTCAAAAAGCATTAAATTAGAACTTAACCTATCAAAGGCCTTGGAACAACCCTCCTTGTACTACAAAAACAATTTGCTGTGGCCAAATCCTGCAAAAACTGAATCCAGTGTCTTCCACTTATGCAACCAGGAAGCCGAGAGTAGGGAGTTAAGATTTGGCACTGAAACATAGCCCATCAGGCTGGGTAGGGACCAATACTGAACTGGGTTTCTTTCGGCGTAATCTTCCCGGAGAGGTCGTTCCGAAACGATAGTAGTTTTTAGATTTTGCACTATAATAATATTAAAAAAAATGACCTTCAATTAGAGATAAATTTATCCTACATTGAATAAAAATTTTTGACTTGGACTTTTTGACTTTTGACTTTGGTGGAACGGCGTAGCCATAAAACATAATCCTTACCCAAAATTCCTGGGCTTGACTTTGGATTGTTTTCTAACATACAAACACAATTGCCGTGACCTGAAGTTTCTATCTATTATCTTTTATAATGTAAATTGAAGTACATTTCGGACTTACCGCTGCCAGTTTGTACTGATTTCAAGTACCTGGGATCACTTTTGCAGAGCAATGGAGACGTGGATCGGGACGTTACGAAGAGAATTAACACCGGATGGCTTAAGTGGAGACAGGTTACAGGCGTGACGTGTGACAAGAGATTCCTTTTCAAATTGAAAGGGAAAATATATAAGAGCATTGTTAGACCTGCCTTGTTATATAGAGCAGAGTGTTGGGCAACGAAAAAACAAGAAGAACATAAGGTGCATGTGACTGAGATGCGTATGTTAAGATGGATGTCTGGGGTTACTAAAATGGATAAGATCCGGAACGAGTATATTAGAGGGAGTCTAAAAGTGGCGCCAATACTGGACAAATTAAAAAGCCATCGCCTGACCTGGTATAGCCACGTAATGAGAGGGAATGTCGAACACCTGGTTAAAAAAATGTTTGACTTGAAAGTAGACGGGTATAGAGGAAGACCGAGAAAGACGTGAGAAGAATGCGTGAGATCGGATATGGGGGAACGGGGGGTTAGTACAGAGATGGCGAAGGACAGAAAATTATGGAGAGAGTTGACATACAGAGCCGACCCCAAATAGGGAAAAGGCGAGGAAAGAAGAAGAATGTAAATTGAAGTAATAAAGTACTTACTGTCACTCTCTGTTGCAGGGCTGGGCCCTTGTTGTGTTGGTAGTTCTTCTGAAAAATCAAGACGTCAAATGATATATTATGGGTATACTATCAGTCACAGGAAGTCCTGAACATAGGCCTGCCCCAAGGATTGCCAAAAAGACCGATCGGAGGCATCCTGCGTCCAGCGACTTCCTGCAACCTTGCTCAGGTCCTCGAACCATATAGCAGGCGGGTGTCCTGTAATGTTCACATAATTTAATTTTGGAAAACTGAAAAAGATATATTTATAAATATTTTTTTGTTAATTAACCTATACTGTTTCACTGCTGGGCAAAGGTCTCTCCCACTTTTCTCCACTTTTCTCTATCCAGAGCAGCTTCTGACCAATCACGCTGGAAAGCGTCCAAGTCATCGCGCCAACGCTTTCTAAGCCTATTTATATTATTTCAAGAAAATTATTATGCAAGTACTAATGTGCGGCGATACAATCGGCCTCCTATAAAAGTTGACCGATAAGCTAATCAGAGTTTGTATGGAAAACCAAAAAATATTTTTATTATTTCAATATATGCTTTTTTAAAAACGGTTGTTCAAAATCATTGACTGAATTGACGCTTAAAATAGTTTATAAGTATATTTTGTTAATCGTTGACTTTTTATTGGTTTTGGAAAAAAGAATGTCATGTAGTAAATAAATTCCTCTATCCATATACGTAATCTAAATTTGTGTATGACATAAGATAAAAAGGTTGCGAAAATGATATTCGATCGAGACCACTTAGTTACGCCTGTCCATAACTGACGCGTGGCCCAATGAACTCGAAATTTAGCCGGCTGGTGGTACTACTACTAATACTACTAATTGAACTAATGATTTTACTTTCGAGTTTTAGTCAACATATTTTGTTTCTGAATTTTTATTTTGACTAGCTAATTAGGTCTTACCAACGGTTCTAATGAAGTGGCCTTTGGCTTCAAAACCGGAGAAAAATCACCGTGTAGATAAACATTTAATGTCCAAGACCCAGATCAATCAGAAAAAGATCATTTTTCATCTTGACCTAACCGGGGATCAAAGCCGTGTCCTCCTGAGTAGCGGCTCAGGAGTACAGGCTGTTAACCACTACACCACGGAGGTCCTCATTACGTAACAAAATTTGTACTTACGCTTGTCGTCTTCACCGAAAAATTCTGTCATTTCCTAAAATGCATAAAAATCTTATACAGGGTCTAAATCTGTAACCTTGCCATATTCTAGAACATCCCTATACTGATCATAATGAACAACTTTTCCCAAGAAACACAGGTCGAAATATGAAAAACAAAATGACTTTTCATTCTAAATCGATTAGCAGTTTCGTATCGAGAAACCTTATTTTTTTCTCTTCGGGGAAAGTTGTTAATTATCAGTATAAGTACATCTGAGAATATGGAAAGCTTACAGATTTTACACCCTGTAAACTAGTTGATATATATATTATTTTGTCTTGATCAATCCCTAGATTACCCTTTAAACTTTTTTTATGATCTACTGTTTACAGTTTAACGTGAGGACGTGAAGCTTTTCTTCGCGAAATTTCTTTTATTTGCGAAAAATGGCCAAATTTTGCCTGATGTGCTAAGAAAAGCTTCTCGTCCTCACTTTAAACTATAAATAGTAGTTAATAAAATAGTTTGAAGAGTTTTCTAGGGCATGATGAAAATAAAATTTTAAGTGATATCTCCTGTTTCCTTTTAATATAATTTATTTCAAATGGGGGCAGCACTGGACCCCAAAAAATTTTACCACTACATAAGGTCTATGCAGTTATATTTTGTTATGTAAGTATATTTTAAGTAAGTTATGTATATCTTTAAGTTCATAGTGTTTTCAATAAAATATGTATCCCCATAAAATGATTCACATTTTCGCCCCTTCCCTCGATCGGCTTCTACGATCTGCGTGGGAACAGACGCAGCTGGTACATTCTAAGTATTTTCTTCCAGACCAGCATGGAATTTGATCTAACGTGAAATAAATTTATTAAAATTATAAAAATACTGTTTATTCACGTAGTGTAGTGTAGTCGGGAAAGGCCAACTTTTTTTATCGTGATGATGGATGCGTAATTGAGTACTTTACATGTAGCTTGGAGTTTGCTAGCTCTAAAAAACCTCTGGCATTAAGGTGATAAGAGGTGATATAGTCAGGGGACGCATTTTTGAAATCACTTGTAACGTTACGAATGATTTGCGCGAGCGTTTCCAAACGAGCGCTTTATGAATCGGTCGTATGCGAAGGATTTGCAACGAGTGGTCTTGACCAGTCGTAATTTTAACAGTAGTAGCTCAGTTAAAAGTCAAATAAACCTTTCATGGAGAATCCGTTCCGATTCATGGTGAAATGTTTAGAAAACTATGTACAATATGTAACGAAAACCCTGTCCGATCCTTGTAGGAGCAATTCAGACAGTCAATACAAACAAATTTTCCTATGGGACGAATGCTTGAAACTCGAGGAAAAATCGACATTTTCATACAAATACGGATACTTTTGTATGAAAATGTCGATTTTTTTTTTGATTCACGCATTGGTCCCATAAAAAAAGTTGTTCATAATGACGGTCTGAGTTGCTCCTACAAGGATCGGACAGGGTTTTTGTTACATATTGTATAGACAAATTCTCAAAGTTTTCTGATTAAAACAAAAGGTATTGTTTTACCACTGCGCTATAGGAAATTCAGTATTAAATCCACCGCTTACTGAATTGGTTTCGTATCACTTATTATTCTGGTAAGAATTAAATTGGCTTGCAATTGATTTTTAGCTATCTAAATAAAGGGTACCAAGTTTTGACGAGAGCTAAATTAAATAAATAAATATATAGGGACAAATAACACTGATTGAGCTAGCTCCAAAGTAAGTTCGAGACTTGTGTTATGGGATACTAACTCAACGATACTATATTTTATAACAAATACATATATAGATAAACATCCAAGACCCAGGACAATTTAAAAAAGGCCATTTTCCAACTTGCCCTGACCGGGGATCGAACCCGGGACCTCTGGGTGGCGGACTAGCATGGTAGCAATTGAACCATAAGACTAAACATATTGAGAAGATTAGCAGAGTAAGACGTGAGTACTGGTACTTGTTCTGTGGCTCGGTGCTTTGGGGACAGCAAAGTCAAAAAGTCAAAAATCATTTATTTATCTTTGGATAATTATATCACTTGATAATTGTCATTTCTTTTTTCCTTCGATTTCTTAATAGTAAGTTGTTGACGTCAGATCATTTACTTACAACTAAGTTTACTGCCGCCTCCAAAGCGCAAGTACAGAAGAAGCGGTAACAAACTGTACTGCAGCATTTTCTCCAAAAACGTCAACCTTACAATTATACTGATATTAAAATTAGGTGTGTGGACAATACATTGCTATGTCATAATTATTAATTAAAAATGTCAAATTTGA
The DNA here is from genome assembly GCA_943193695.1 of Acrobasis suavella. Taxonomy (NCBI): domain Eukaryota; kingdom Metazoa; phylum Arthropoda; class Insecta; order Lepidoptera; family Pyralidae; genus Acrobasis; species Acrobasis suavella. Next base: position 2,349,858 of record OW971939.1, read on the forward strand.
AATTAATGTCAATTTGTATAAAATTCATGTACTGATTGCACTCAAATTATGTCATTTGTGAGTGTGTACAAATATAAACCTTTAAAAGGGACCCGCGCCAAGCTCAAGCCAGACGTTTTTGTTTTTAAGATAATCATCGGTTCCGTAATATTCGTTTTAACATTCGCCTTATTGATAATTGGGTAAACTATAATTAAAACGGCCTTTTCCAACTACAACAAACTACGACAGTAACAAACCGTGTTTCAATAATGATTGTTTCTTTCTTACCTCCAAAGAATGTGTACTTTCTTCTACAGGTGGTGGGGCCGGGACCTTCAGAAATTCATCGCGAAATTCTTTCCTGAAAAAAAAAAGTGCTTGCGTATTATATTCTCTAAGTAAACCAACACCAAAATACACAAGAAGGAACAGATTTTCATAAAATTTATGGGACTACCTGAAAAGTATACCCATTTGAATAAAATAAAAAATTGCGTGAGTGTTATGGAACACTCGGTTACTTTATTAGTATATTACTACCTATACGCAAAAATATTAATGAAGAAAAAATATGACAGAAAAATCTAACACTTTTTTTCGCTTGGCCAAACAGTAACATCGTTTCAAAAATGTTTTTTCAAGTCAGTTCACGTGTCTTCGCATACTCAGTGAACGAACATACATAAAAAAAGAAGATTCTGACGGATTGAAAACTCCTTCTTTTTTGAAGTAGGTAAAATAAATAGGAAGAGATAAGTGATTCAGAAAATTCTCCGGTATCAATAAATTTTAGAACTAGGTTCTTATCGGTGGAGTATTTAGGGTAAGATCTCACTTGTCAACACTGCTATCCTTCGGAGCTCGGGAGCCCAGCAGCAGGGCGCATACTAGCCCTTTCAGAAGTCAAGCGAAATCGGGCGTGGTCCGCACTTAGGTGGGTGACCACGAGTGGCATAAAAAAAATCTTGATCTTCTTCGTGCTTCGGAAGCCGTATAACCTGTTGGTCCTGGCTGTCATCATTGTATGGCAGTCGCCAAGCTTTTTCAGATGCCTTAAAGCGCCTGAAAAATCTGACACCAGTAAAGGCCACTTACACACACAAAAAACCACAAAAAAAGAGGTCGCCGCACACGTAGTAATAATGTAGGGATATTTTTGATACTTAAACGGGGAGTGACACAGATCTGGTATTACGTATTCTGTGCTTGTACAATGCGACACAAATAAGTTGAATAAAAATGGCGGACTTCAAAGCATTTTTGTACAAATTCCCGGCACGTAGGTTGAAAACAAAATGGCGGTCGTTGGCGCATTATTTGTACCTGCGCCGATAACCGCCATTTTGGTCCAATTTAGGAGCGGTGTGGAATGAAAGAAGATGTAGTAACAAATGGCGGTTATCGGCGCAGGTACAAATAATGCGCCAACGACCGCCATTTGGTTTTCAACCTACGTGCCGGGAATTTGTACAGAAATGCTTTGAAGTCCGCCATTTTTGTCAAACTTATTTGTCTCACATTGTACAGGTAGCGACACGAAACTCTAGCGCTGACCTTGCTTGCGCAGAAGTCAGTAATTAGTAAAGTACTCGTGCGCAGTATCCCCTCTACATGTCGCTCAGCGCTAAACTTACGAGCCACAATATGTATTTACCTGATATTAGCTCCTTTCAGATTGTGGCCAGGCTCCCTAGCATCCCATCCCCTGACCGTCGCTGCAAAGAGCAGGTCTCTCTCATCATCACGCTTGCAAGTCGCACCTAGTGTTGCAGAGTAGGAGCACTCGAGCTCAATGTATGCATCGTCGGGTTGTGGTTGGTACAACGGTGGAGGAGGTTGCACTTTGTCTTTGTCTTTCGTTGAGGATGCCTGTAGAATGAGCAAAATACATTAAAAAACCATTAAAACCCTTAAAAAAACGAGCTTATATCTTCCTGAAAGACCGGCAACGCTTCTGTTACACCCCTGGTGTTGCAGTTGTCCATGGGCAGCGATGATTACTTACCATCAGGTGACCCGCTTGTTCGTTTGCCGCTATATAAAATTAAAAAAAAAATATAACTTAACTACAGTATTTTTAATAAGCTTTTATCAAAAGCTTTTATTAAACTTTATTAAGGTAACTTAAAATGAGAGAGATTTAAAGATATAATTTTAAATGTATTTTAGAATATTAATTTTATAATCTTTCTTGTCTCAAACCGTTTTTTGGGTTCCGTAGTAAACAAGGAACCCTTTTAGTTTCGCCATGTCTGTCTGTCTGTCCGTCCGCGGTTTTACTCAGCGACTATTACTACTAGAAAGCTGTAATTTGGTATAGGTATGTATATTAACCATGGCAAAAAACCCATCGTAAGGGGTACCGTTAAATAGGTTTTTCAAAAACATTATGAGCTTTTGAACACTGCTTTTCGATTTAGGGACCCGTTTCTGAAATATTTGGTTTTATATTGCAAAATGTTGTACTAAACAATTTTATTTTGTTTAAAGATAATTGGTCAAGTGCGTGTCGGGTCACGCGGTTATGAATGCCAAGTTTGAGTTCATGCCATTAAAAACTTCTAAAAACTAATTTTCTATTGAATTTGTATGAAATTTACCTTTTCTGAGTACATTTTAAAAGTTGATCGCCTATAACTTTTTAATTTGTAAACCCTACTCACCTCTGATAGTTTTGCTTTAAATTTCGTTATATTTACTATAGCTGTGAATTTTTTCACGTGTCCATATATAACCGTTAAGCAGATAGAGGGGAGGACACTGGATACTAACAAAAAAATTCACTTTAAAACCAAATATTTCAGAAACGAATCCCTAAATCGAAAAACGGTGTACAAAAGCTCATAATATTTTTGAAAGAACTATTCAACGATAAAGAACTAACTATACATGATTGGATAGTCGAGAAAAAAAATGACTTTTCACTTTACTTGTATGGGAGCTACCCTAAAAGATTTTTTTTTTAATATTTTATTTTACCACTTTTTTCGCATAGTTCATATAAATACACATGCCAAATCACAGCTTTCTAGTACTTATAGTCACTGATTAAACCGCGGACGGACGGACTGACAGACAGACATGGAGAAACTACAAGGGTTCCTTGTTTACGAGTACTACGGAATTGAGCTGAAATTTTGCATACGTAAATTGAGTGACAATTCAATATTATGATTATATAGATCTGATCTAATATTGAAGCTGGAAGGTGGTCATGGTAGCACCTCTGTTATAAAAAAAAAAATAACCGCACCGAGTTTGGGCTTAATTGATTCGTCTTGGGGGGCCTTAAAATTTTAAAAGTAATTGTTTTAGTATACTTTTATTGATTCTGTAGTTTTAGTTACGCTTAAGTACTTTTGGCACCTGAAAATACATTACATTTCGTCAGCCAGATTATAAAAATGAATTTCCAGATTCACCATCTGATATTCCGCCTGCTGAGAAACTTCCAAAGGGTGCCGATCTCCCGAGGGCAGTCTGGAAGTCCTTAAATAGACTCCGGATTGGCGTTGGGAGATGTCAAGAGAACCGAGTTAGGTGGCGTTTCTCCAAAAATGATAAATGCGAGTGTGGTGTTGTCCAATCAATAACCCACTTGTTGTCCTGCCCAAAAAGACCCACTTCCTGCACATTGCAGGACCTTAATGAGGCAAATGATCGGGGAGTCGCCGTGGCCAAACACTGGTCAAATTTATTATAGCCTTTCGACTCGAGAAAAAGAAGCTAGATTATCAAATTACAAAGATGGAGGACTAAGTTTTGTCAGTAAGATATGATTGAACTCGTAGGTCACAGACGATATTCAAAGAATAAGTAGGTAGAGTGAAGACAAATGAGAAAATAAATGTAAGGGGTACGCCCTTAAAAAGTCGATACATCGCAATTTTCTAATTTGTTTTCACTCTTCACTTTCAAAGCGACACGAATAAGTTGAACAAAAATAGCGGACTTTAAAGCATTTTTGGACAAATTCCCAGCACATAGCCGTAGATTGAACCAAAATGGCGGTCATTGGCGCAGGTACCAGTAATACGCCGACGACTACCATTTTGGTTCAACTTCTCTGGTCACAAACTCTACGTGCGAAAGAGATAGAAGAAAACGTCGCATGATGGGATTTAGGCCACTTTTTAAATACTGTTTTTAAAACCCCTGACAAAAAACAAGTGTTATAAGTCTGACGCTAATGTCTGTCTGTCTATCTGTAGCCGTAGCTCTTGAACGGATGGGCCAATCTCGATGCCGTTTTTTTACGTGAAAGAAAGTATCATGTTTAATGAAAATCGGTTTAGTCGTTTCAAAGTTATTGGGGATAAACTTTATTTACTTGGCAAATTATACATGGCACTACGGATATCAATTCCTCTTAACATTTTGGAATATTTAGTTCCGCCTCTCATCACTAGGTGGTGCCGTCGGGATTTTTTTTATTTGCCTAGCAAATACAATTGTTGTCAGAATAATTCATAGGCCGTGCTGTCCCACTTACTCGTAGAGTTTGTTACAGAGATAGACTGACCACATCGCGTGGTCACGCCTTATGTACTCACCTTTTATTTTTCTGTCTTCTTTTGCGATACCTCGACATTTTCTACTGTGTTACGCCGTTTATCAACCCTTACCCACTGTTACAGAGATAGACTGGCCACGTGATCACGACTTATGTACTCACTTTTTCTTTCCTGTCTTCTTTTGCGGTGCCTTGACTATTACTATGTACTGTTTAACGCATTTTGGCAACTCTTACCCACTGTTACAGAGATAGACTGACCATGCTGTCACGATTTATTAACTCGCCTTCTCTTTTCTTGTCTTCTTTTGCGGTCCCTCAACCTTTTTCATTGTGTTACGCACTTCACCAACCTTCGTACTCCCTTTTCTTTTCTCGTCTTTTTTGCGGTGCATCGACTTTTTCCACTATATTATGCACTTCATCAACCCTAACCCACTGTTACAGAGATAGACTCACCACGTCGCTTGGTCACGTTTCATGTACTCACCTTTTCCTTTCCTGTCTTCTTTTGCGGTGGCTCGACTTTTTCCACTGTGTTACGCACTTCATCAACCCTAACCCACTGATTAAGTGTCAGGGGCCAGCCGTTTGGTGCAACAACCCTGTTATTTTATTTGAAATCAGTTAATTACCTTTCTGTTTTGCTGGTTTTTCGTGTGTAAGTGGCCGGGTTGGCCACTAGCGTTACTAATGTCACATTTTCAAGCTGCCTAAAGGCAAGCTGTTTCTTTTTATTTATTAATATAACTTGGTAAAACTTTGTAGTTCATTATTTTCAATTGTCAAAAATTGGCGGACTTAACGCTAAAGAGGACTCCCAGACAATACGGACTATGGAGTAATATTTTATAATGTACTTAAATATATTTTAAGTAAGTAATGTATACTTATGTTTATATTGATTTTAATAAATACTTATTCGTATTCATAATATAGTTATTTATTAAGTAAATATTTTGCTTTTTTATTCCTCACAATTTTTTCTGCTTATCCTTATGGTTGACTGAGAGAAAATGCTCTTAGCATTAAAGTCCGTTATTTGGTAAAAGTATTTTTTCTTTGGATTAATAAAGCGTGTTGAACAAATAAACAGATAAGATTTGCTACACACTTATTTGGCTCGGCTGCCGCACATGCGCCGCATTCACTCTGCTTAGCAACTGCCGAATTATGCCGTTCGTCTTTTGACAATGAAGAATTATTGTACCGATGTATTGAAAATCAAATGTTGCCGATCAGACTCGAAAAAACCACCCGATGGGCACAACTGTCAAAGTCACAATACGCTCAAAATTCTAGGTCTGCCGCACATGCGTCGCAATCACTCTGCTTAGAGCAACTGCCGAATTAAGCCGGTTGGCTTTTGACAATGAAGAATTCTTGTACGGTATTAAAAACCGAATGGTGCCGATCAGACTCAAAGAAACTACTCGATTGGCACAACTGTCAAAGTCACAATACGTTAAAAATTTTAGATCTATTGGTCACAATGAAGTGGCATAAAATAAGTACTAGTACTCTCCTACAAACGTCTCATTTAGAAAAGAAATTAAACATAAATATCTACTCAATGTGGTTAGCGCTGCGGTTTAATTTAGCTTGCGTCAGAAATCAGCACCTCTCTTTCTTTAGATACCTAGAAATCCATCGCAAGCCAATGTCATTCGTATTTCTCTAGACAAACGATTCATTTAACTGAATTTACCACTCCAGAGTGGTCGCAATCCACATAGTAATAATGTAGGTATATTTTCGATGCCTAAACGGGAAGTAACTAGTAGGATACGCTTTTTTGTTCGACAAATAACGCCGAATATTTGCTTAACTGCCTATATCACAGATTATTGCCTAGGACAAAGGATTGATATGAGAATACTACGAAAATACTTACTCAATCGTGTAAACTTTCGGGTCTACTGGGAATGTTTTTAGCTGAAAATAAACAAATAGGATAGATTAAGAGCGCAATTAATTTAAAATATACTTCCTTGGTAACACAGCGTGAGGTGTATTTATAATTGAAAATTACCTTAAAGGTACCAAAACAAACAAAGCGTAAGATGAACGACGCAACTTTAGTCGTTAATACAATTTTTATCCGCGCAACTTACACGTAGTGTGAACAGTGGGTAGAAATACGGTATCAGTTATTTGTATTATTCATCAGTGACGTGCATTACTATTTTTTTAATATTTTATTATATTGATCAGTGCTTGCTTACCTTATAAAATATGGAGCCGTTCTTGTAAATTAGGTATGATTACCTAAATTATAAAAACGGCTCCAAATCGAAGAAAATAGGTACATTTATCAGTTTGCCGTCATTATTATGGTGGCAAAAGGTAGTCAAATTTGTATTTGTTAGTAAGAAATGCAAAAAGCTTAAAAATTACATATTTTTGGGCAGATAAAAAAAAATATTTTCTGTTTAGGATTATGTAACTTATAGATATCAATAATAAATATAAATATATAGGGACAGATAACACTGTTTATATTAGCCCTAAAGTAAGTTCGAGACTTGTGTGATAGGATACTAACTCAACGATACTATATTTTATAACAAATACTTATATAGATAAACATCCAAGACCCAGAACAGTTTGAAAAAAGGCCATTTCCTACTTGCTCTGACCGGGGATCGAAGCCGGGACCTCTGGGTAGCGGACTAGAATGGTGACCACTACGCCATGGAGGTCGTCCTAAAGTAATAATCCGAAACCGAAAACAATATGATTTGTTTTTAATTCAAATTGTTATAAGGATTTTTAGATAAAATTTTAAAGTTTATACCAAAAGTGACGACAGACAGCAATCGAAGTATACATTTTTCCTATGCCTGCACAAAAAAAACATTGACAACTGTCAACTGTCAATTTCAATTGTTCAAAATTACTTTTGTTATGTTGGTTGTAGTCATATTTGACATATATTGTTGTAGGGAGGTGACAGTGACAGTACAGTACTGCATGCAAATTGCCAACTTTACTCAAACTCCTCGTCGTGACTTCACTTCCTCAAATAAGCTGAACTTGCTTGAAAATGAAGGTCATTGAGATTTTTGCAAATATCTAAATAAGTAAGACCTTACAACCTGAATCTGAATTAGAGAAAGGTTCTCCTAGAGGCTATTCCTTGGAAAGGTTTGCGAATTGCTTTTTATTTTCAAATTACTTAACAAGCGAATTCTGTGACTATAGTTTGCATGAACTAATTGGTTGTGAAAGAATACAAAGTAATCAGAATCAAAGAGCATCTGCCCTCTTTAGGAACGGAAAAAGACAAGCTTCACAGGCTAAGTACGAGAAGAATGGACTTCATTATTGACATACATTATAGATTAGAAATTGCAAAGCATGGAGCACAGTACCAAGCCATTAAACTGTTCAACAGATTACCTGGGGAATTAAAGAATATTCTCAATCTTCAACTGTTCAAGTCCAAGTTTCGTGATCTTCTTTTGAAAAAGTGCTGCTACTCTATTGACGAATTCTATACTTTTAAGATACTTACGGACATTATTATTATTATTTTCCGATTTTATTTTCTGATTCTGATTTAAATCTTTATGTATTATTAATAATAGATTTTACATTATTTTAGTTTCATATTAGGTTGGGGAAAAAGTCTTTTCGCATATAGTATGTATGAACTTGTAATAAAACCACTTTGGCTATACTATTTGTACCTGGCTGGTTTTGGTATCATTTAAAAGTTTATATTTTAAAGAAGATAATTCCAAATTCAAATTAGGAAAATGCGTGATTTTCATTTGTTTTTCTTACCGTCAAGATGAGTAAATCTAATGAAGAAATTAGATACATTTTAAAATTTTACTACCAAAAAGGTAAAAATGCAACGCAAGCCGCGAAAAAAGTTTGCGATGTTAATAGACCTAGTGCAGTGTCTGTAAGAGTAGCACAAATTTGGTTTAAGCGTTTTCAATCCGGAAATTTTGATGTCAAAGATGCACGTCGCTCTGGTCGCCCTGTTACGGAAAAAATGGATGCTATTTTTGAAAAAGTGGAGCAAGATCGGCATATCAGTAGTTACGACGTAGCTGAGAATTGACCACAAAACAGTTTTGGCGCATTTGAAAAAAAATGGGTACACAAGAAAGCTCAATATTTGGGTACCTCACGAGCTCTCTGAAAGAAACCTAATAAACCGCGTACTCATTTGTGATTCTTTATTACGACGTAATGAGACCAAACCATTTTAGAAGAAATTGATAACTGGTGATAAAAAGTGGATCACGTACGACAAGAACGTGCAAAAAGGTCATGGTCAAAGGCCGGTCAGGCTTCACAGACTGTGGCGAAACCCGGGTTAACTCGCAACAAGGTGATGCTGTGTGTGTGGTGGGATTGGAAGGGCATTGTTCATTATGAGCTGTTACCACCAGGCAGGACCATCGATTCAGAACTACTAATACTAGAACTAGTAATCTACTGCGAACAACTGATAAGATGAAAGCAAGAAGTTTGGAATTAATCAACAGAAGGGGTGTGGTTTTTCATCATGATAACGCTAGACCTCACACATCTTTAACCTCTCAGCAAAAATTAAGAGAGTTTGGCTGGGAGGTTTTAATGCATCTGCCGTATAGTCCTGACCTGGCACCTTCAGATTTCCACCTGTTTCGGTCTCTTCAGAATTCTTTAGGCAGTGTCAGGTTAACATCACGAGAGGACTGCCAAAACTACTTGACGCAGTTTTTTGATCAGAAGCCCCAAAATTTCTATAGCAATGGGATCATATCCCTACTTATAAGATGGCAAAAAGTTATCGAACAAAATGGTACATATATACTTTAGTTAAATGTAAATAAACTTTATTAAAAAATGTTTTGAATTTTCATATAAAATGCGAAAAGACTTTTTCCCCAACCTATTATATTTATAATTTTTCTAACACAATGTACATTGTTCAAGAAATGAAGAAATTGAATTGAATTGCATGTATCTGATTCTCACCTTATTGAGTGATCTGCTTCTTGCAGTACTACTTTTTTGCGACTTTATCTGTTTTACAGAACGGGCGCTTAACAACGTCGACTGTCGCTCAGCAGTAGTCTAAAAAAATAAAAAAAAGTAAAAAAAACTATATCTTTTTATAGATAATTATGAAGATACGCTATCACGTCTTAACTAACGGTATAGACAAAGCCTAGGACAGTGGGCGTAAAGGTGGGACCAGGAAGTCAAAAAACTGATCGGTTACTCTGCCACGTCACCTATTAAGTGGATATATTAATTTTTAGGACCCAGTGCTGCCCCCGTTTTAAATTAATTATTTGTAAGGAAACGGAGATATCATTTGAAATTATGGTCTCATAATTCTTTAGTAACCAAACAAACGTGAAGCTTTTCTTCGCACATTTCCGAAAAACGGCCACGTTCTCTCTTCAATAAAATAGTTGTAATCTAGGGCCGAAAATAAGTATTATAGTACTCACGTACAGAAGTCTTACTCAGAAAAGAAATTCAAAGGAACATCTACTTGATGTGTTTAGCGCTATGGTTTAATTTACCTCTCGTCAGAACTTCTCACTTCTTCGTTTAGATACCTAGACATCCATTGCAAACTAATTTCATTCTTATTATCCTGGACAAAAGATTCATGTAACTGAATTTTCCCCTTCTAAGTTGTCACTGCGAGCCTATGCGCGCAATAATAATAATGTAGGTATATTTTCGATACCTAAACGGGGAGTGGCACAGGCCTGCTAGAGCTTATTTTAGACAAAATTTCAAATGATATCTTTGTTTCCTTTCTTATAATATGTTTTAAATAGGGGCCGCATTGAACCCCGAAGAATTCATACCCTCTTAACATGATTCAGTGGTACTATTTTTAAAACGCTGAGTCACTAAACGAACGTTTTTTGTTTTGTAGAGAAAAAACCATTCGTTTATTGACTAACCGTTTCGAAAATGGCACTCAAGGTTCTCACCCATTTTTGCTCGCATAAACAGCTTTATGCAATGCCTGCAAAAATATAGTCTGTATCGTGGAATAATTGTAAGAGCAATTTCAGAATTACCTTCTTTGCTTGTCTATCATCATGGTTATTAAAAAAAAACTTAACCGTCAAATTGGACTGAGAAAAGGATTTCTTCTTTAATGATGACACTTGCGATACGGCCGGCAGCAGTCGAATGTATGGCCAGTTCAATTCCCCCTTCCCCGAGCAGCGGTATATTTCTTCCACCTCGCCGCTGGTGGTAGTACGGAGTACAGCCTCTAGTTCCAACTGTAGAAAACAATCTAAATATATATAACTCAAAGGTGACTGACTGACTGACATAGTGATCTATCAACGCACAGCCCAAACCACTGGACGGATCGGGCTGAAATTTGGCATGCAGGTAGATGCTATGACGTAAGCATCCGCTAAGAAAGGATTTTGATCAATTCTTCCCCCAAGGGGATAAAATACGGGATGAACGTTTGTATTAAACTTTTTCAATTTTAAACCGATCGGGCTGAGAATTTGCATGCACAAAGCTACTATGACGTAGGCATCCCCTAAGAAAGGATTTTGATAAATTACACCCCTACGCGGGCGAAGCCGCGGGCAAAAGCTAGTTACAGAATAAATATAAAAAAAATAAGCGTCGCGGTTCGAGACCGCGACATACGTTGAATGGGTCTTTTTGCCAAAAAAACTACACCACGCTATGACAATGCTGCACAAATGTACGAGATGAAGGAGAAATTTTATCGTTATATTATTGTTTGATTTTTTTTTTCTATTTAATGTTGTGGTATTTTAGGCTTTGGCAGTAAAAGAAATTCTATTCTATTCTAATAAGTATAAGAAATTACTTAGGAATACGTGTGGATTAAAAAAACCTCAAGCTTCTCCGTGCTTCGGGAGGTAGTTATAACTTAAGGCTTATGTAAAAAAAGTACTTTGTAAGAAGGCTTATTATGGTATCAATGATTATTATCATAGAAACAAAAACATCTGGCTTGAGCTAGGCGTGGGTCCCTCTTAAAGGTTTGTATTTGTACACTCACAAAAATTTACAAAGCGGCTTACACACGACACAACTTGCCATGCAGCCATCTGCTGTGGCATGTTGGAGTCGCGGTCGCCTGTGCTTTACACACATCATATTTGCGACCACTATTTCAATCACAATTTCAGTGCGCGCCCGATCGTCACAGTGTGCGCACGTATGTAATAATGGCTCCTACGCTTGCGAATATGCAAAAAGCGGGGCTTTTTTATACTTATACAGGGTCTTACAAAATATACAGAAACTATTGTAAAGGATTATTTGAACATATATTGAAATATGAAAAATATCTCGTCATAGGTTCCTCAGGGAAAGTTGTTCACTATCACGACTGAATTCACCCTCAAAAAAGTTATTTTGAGGGTGGATTTCAATCCATAACAATGAACTATATCAATAAAAATAAATTATCGAAAAATGAAACAAAAATTTCGACCCTTTGTACAAAATCTATTTGGCTGAGCGCTAATGATTGTTTTCGATAATTTTTTTTATGGCAGTAGTTTATTATTATGGACTGAACTTGCTTCAAAGAGATTGCTGATGCTTTAAAAGTAACCCTGTATATCGTCTTACATAAAATAATGAAGGGTAAATTCATTCCATGGTACTACACAACTTTCCGCAAGAAATTTTGTATCGAGACATTAAAAAAACTGGTAATAATTTGCAGCTTCATCCGTGCTTTCTCGAGCACCGCCGCTGTCCTATTTGTGTAATTTTTATTTTTCTTGAGTCACAAATGTGGCAAATCTTTATAAAGTTCTAAAATATTTAACCACACACTATTTTCTTTGCTGTTCATATTTAATTAAGTAACGTAGGAGGCAACGAAAGTTCAAAACAAAGACTGGGTACTTAGAGAACCGTATCATAACGTGTTGCTAATAGGCTATTCTCGTTGGTCAAAATTAAATTAATAAATTATGTTATTTACATAGTCTTCACTTTAGGAATCACGAATATAGTGTATTTTTATTTAAAAAACTTATGATTGATTAATAGTTTCAAAAACAAAATTGTACTATTATTGTCTGTATGTCACGTGATCACAAACGTCGACCGCCATTTTATTTTCATAAGTGACGTCCAAATAGCAGATACGAGCTGTAGGTAAACAGTGATTAAGTGATAAATCTTTATATTGTGATCTCAAAGCATATTTAGTGGCATTGCGCACGATTTATAATAATAGCCGTTGGTTATTTATAAGTGGAAATAAAAATCTACCGAGGATAGACACGGTGATATAAGCAAAGTTCTGTGTTCATAATACCAACTTATTTACTACTGAATGCAGAAATATTTATTGGAAGTAAGTACCTACTTATATTCCATTTCATTTGTAAAGATAGGTATAAGTACAAATAAAAATAATACTGTGCATTATTAATGAAAAGTTTATAATCTAGCATTTGTAACTGCTGGTATGACGTCACCATGGTGGCGGCTGTCGTTTCGGCGCCAGTTTGTTTTGCGTAATTTTCAAATTGTATTTTTTAGCATTTAACGTCTTAATTTTAAGAAAATAAATAATATTAGGTGTTTTAACGTCACATTAAGAACATATTAAAGTAGATTTCAAAAAATTGTAAAATTGCCTATTCAACCGTGCGCGCGCGACTGAGCCAGTTGCATCCAACATACCAACTACGCTACACACGTTGCAACGGATACAACTTGCTGCACAGCAGCGGTCGGATACAGCCGACACGCAATTTGCTGGGACACACACATCACAGTCTGCAGCACAGCACCAGACTGTTACTACAGATTGTATTCAAAATTGTGTCGTGTATAAGCCGCATTAGTAATAGGGTCCCGTCTTTAACCCTAACAAACAAAACACAAACAACAGTATTTCTCGACTTACGTCGGGCGCAGTAGCTGCTGCTCTGAAACTGACGGTTTCAGGCTTCGTCACAGTTAGTTGAAGTCCTCCCAATATGTTTCTCCTATTCGGTATGAACATCTCGTCGATGTGCAGTTTCGTTGCTGACTGTATCGGTATCTCTGTGCAGTAATCAGGGTCATTGTCGCAGATGTGGAAGGCCCCATCAATGCAGCATAGCACTGTCAGCTGCCAGTGGACGTCGGAATTTGTGCCGTAAGGCTGGTTGAGAGCACTGTGGCCCAAAACTGAGTAGCTGTTGAGCAGGATATACGTTTAAAAAAGTAGTCGGGTAATACTTTTTTACGGGACCTATGAGGAGCTCGGTGGTCCGGCGGTAGCGCGCAGTACTAGCGCTTTCGCAAGTAAAGAGACACCGGGCGTGGTCCGCACTTGGATTGGTGACCACAAGTGTAGGAGCAACGCAAACCGTCAATGTAAACAACATTTCCTATAAGACCAATCCTTGAAACTCGAAAAAATCGTCATTTTCATACGAATTGCCGGCGGCAGAACACTTTTGTATGAAAACGTCGATTTTTTCTTCGAGTTTCAAGCATTGGTCCCATAGGAAAAGTTGTTGATATTGACGGTCTGAGTTGCTCCTACAAGGATCAGACAGGGTTTTTGTTACATATTGTATACGGCTAATAATGTATATATTTTTGAAATATGCTAATTAAGACCTTTCATTTAATATAGAAACAAAACTTTTTTTAAATCTCACTTTTTTGTATGTAACATTCGTTAAATTAATTTTTTGCATTAAAATTGCAACCTATGTCACTGGGATAATAATTATAAATCGATTCACATATCTTTTGTAAATTGGATGAGCGATTCGGATGCTGCGGTGGTACAGACATATACATATCTACATACATACATATAAGTACATGCTGCTAAAATCATTACCCTTCGTCTTGGCTTTTTCGTAGTCGGGTAAAAAATAAATATAATAAAAAGTACCTATATTAGCAAACTATACCTGTACAATCCTAAATAGAGTACGGGACCCTCGGTGGGTGAGTCCAATTCTTACTTGGCCGGTTTGTATTTCATAAAACATTTTTTTCTTTTTACCCGATATCGGTGAAGCCAAAAGAAGGTTATCATACATTTCCACCGTACTTACAGTAGAAAACTGAGCACATCGAAGTGTTCATGGCCATCTAGTGCCTCAGACGAGCGACACATCACGACCCTGGTGGGTGACCAGTATTATGAGTTCTGGTACGGATAAATACTTACGTAATAGAAAACTTTAATAACATTAATTAACTTAACGTAATAGAAAATGATTTAGTATCTCCATTTTGAGTCCTTATTAATATAACTGTTTGTGATTCCTCAATAAATAAAATCTAAAATCTAAAATTATAAATAGATTTAGATCAGCCAGTAACTTGTACGGAAACTGTAAGTTTTATAATAAACCCAGAATCGGTCCTTAATATGCTAGATAGAAAATTTAAAGTTTATGTAAAGAAAGTACTATGTGAGAAGGCTTATTATGGAACCGATGATTATCTTAGAGACAAAAACGTCTGGTTTGAGCTTGGCGCGGGTCCCTCTTAAAGGTTTGTATTTGTACACTTACAAATGTCATGATTTAAGTAAAAACGGTACATTTAGAACAAAATTTACAAATTTACATCAATTTCAAATTTGAGATCATTCTTAATTAATAATTATGACATTAATTTCCGTATAATTGTAAGTTGACATATAATTTTGAAGAAAATGCTGCTGTACAGTTTGTTACCGCTTCTGCATACTTGCGCTTAGGAAGCGGCAGTAAACTGAACTGAAAGTAAATGATCTGACGTCCACGACTTACTATTATTAAATAGACAATTATTAAGTAATACAAATATCCAGAGATAAATGAATAATTTTTGACTTTTGTTGCCACCATCATCAACCGATACGAGTAGCAGTGAAGTCGGCGACAGTTCGTCTCAGCAATATTATTTTGCACCAAATAGATATAATGTTTTTCTTTTAATGAAAATCGGCGAGAGTCACCTACCGTCGACCAGTGTCGCAGGAATACTGTCGCTCGTCTGGTAAACATATATACTATCACGTCTTTATCCCTAATGGGGCAGACAGGGCTTTTGGGTCTAAAGGTGCTCCCACACAGCAGTTATATAATGTTAGAGAATGTTGCATAACATTTGTTGTCTTACATTTTATAACAAATTACAACAAAAGTTATAAATTGTTAGTGATGTTATATAACTTCACACAACAGAATGTAATACAACTAATAACAACGTGATGAATGAAATGATAACTTTTGTTGTATAACATCATCCGAGCTTCAGAGGAACGTTAGCGGAAGAGCGCGGGGTGGATGCTCGCGCGCTTCGTTTGTAGTGTGCCTACTCCATCTTAGTACACAGCTCTAGTCGTTTCATCCACTGTTCATGTTCATTGAGTCACTATCACTACCAGCTTTCTCGAAAGACAGACTCAAACTAATTGTTACAGAATGTTATATTATGTTACACAACGAGTTCAACCAGTGTGGGAGCGTTGATAACATAAAACATTGTATAACATGTTGTAATAAAATGTTGCACATTGTTATAGAATATTATCGTGTTACGCAATGTTTTATAACGTTATAAACTGCTGTGTGGGAGCACCTTTATGGATCTAAGCAGACAGCTCAGGGCCGCAAGACTCAAACGCGACTTTTAGTGTGATGGTGTGCGAGAAGGTGAAAAAAGCGAATAAAATTAGTGATAACCGCATCTTCTATTAACATGATTCGCATTTCTCCCAAAAGCAGCTGGTACATTCTAAGTCTATCAGTCATAAATAATTAGATAGCGACACTCACCCATAATCATTAGGGAAGACATCAAACGTGATATGACTATTATAGACTTGCGGCAGCTGCGTCCCAGTATCATTGTCATACACAGACACTGTGCTTTGCTGCAGGGAACTGGTCACATCAAAGTGGACCTTCACGGGAGAATGACAATAGAATGTCGCTTGGAAGAACGGCACCCATTTGCAAACGGGAGTGACACGGGTGACGCCATGGTGTTGGTTGAGGCTGTGGACGCCGCTCAACGCAGAGGCCACGGAATAAGCGTACTTAGCACCAGGATACATAGAGAAGAACTGATTCATAAGTGCTGATAGTGACTCTAGGTTTCCGAATACGTTGTCTAGAATCTGTGAAGCAATTTTTTAAATTATAAACATAGTCAGTGGCGAGGCCTCTTTATAAGTCGATTCCCATCGAGATCCCTTAAGGATTTCTAATATGTACGCATTTATTAGATACTACAAATAATTATAACCTACGCATCAAAACTAGGAAGCTGCAGGGGCCCGCGGCCGCCCGCTCAATACCCTCTATAAGGCGCGAACGGGGGAGAGGTGCGACGACGGGGGACGGGGACACATATTCCTTAGGAGATTCCGTTCTGTGTGTTACACCTATATTAATTCTGTGACATTGTACCAACACTTTAATTATTTATTTATTTAAAAACTTTACTGAACCAAAAGCAACATCAGGTAGACTTAATACTAAACCGATATTTCCCTGTCAACCTTTAGGAAAAGAAAATCACAGATAATAAAGTAGACGTCTAAATTTACTTTAGTACGTTGTCGAATGATAAGTATAATAAATATTTATCAGCATTAGCCTCAATCAAGTCCCAATTTCGGCCCAAATATGAGATATTACTGCAGTGGGCTGCGGCCAGATTGAATTACCGGGTAGCGTTCAACATAGGCATGAAAATAATTTCTTTAACATCCGCAAACTGCGGGGATCAATGGTGTTTTAAGCGTTAAATACGCAAAGCGACCACTAAGCGTCATATGCACTTGTTGTTTATTTTATTTATTTATTTACGAATTTACGTACCCGGAGAATGAATACAGTATGTAGATATGTATGCTTTACGGCTCTAGAATGCTGTACGTGTTGACATAGAAATTTCTACAAAATTTTCTTTTAAAAGAAGAGTACACTCTCATCTTATAAATTTGTTTTTTTTTTTATAGGTTCTATCACCGTCGTCAGGTGTTGGTATGTAGTATATGTATGTGTATCTGTGTATATATCTGTAATAGTCTAATCTAAAGTATATATTATAAGACATAATATATGGTATATATCTATTATGTTATATGTATAATTATATATATATGTATATGAAATGTAAGTATATTGTGTTATAAATTTATTGTTTTATTTTTTGCTTTGCAACAATTTATCTGTTTTTCCTTTTGGACGTTTTTGTTGACTGGGAGAGAACGCTTTTAGCGTTAAGTCCGCCAATTGTAAACAATTTTCAATTGTGGATCAATAAAGTTTTATGAATGAATGAATGAATACAGAGAATAAATAAAATAAAAGTTTTCCAAAGGCACTACTTATCTCAAAAGTGATCTCTTCCAGCCTGTGAGAGGAGATGTTTATGAAAGATAGACATACAGGCATATTCATACATTGCTTGTTACATTGCTGCTCATAAAAACTTACAATTTTCATTGTATCTGGCGGGATTACTGGATTCATATTTAGGACTTTTCTCGCCCATGTGCCTCTCCAATGGGCTTGCAGCAGCGTAGCAGCTTCGTGTTTCTTTATAATTTTCTCACGTTCTTCCTTCAAGACTCCGCACGGCAGTTCCTCAGTCGCCAGCTCGCAAACTTGTGAATTCACAGGTGGCTGAGATTCTTGGAGAAGTTTTTCCAATACGGATGGATCTATTAATATACGGACATTCAATTCCTGTGAAAAAATGGTAAGTTACTAATTATATAAAATTCCAATAGACACGAAAAAAAAGTCCTTACAACAAAAAAAAAAAAAAAAAAAAAATTGCCACGCAGAACAGAATATAATTAATAACTTTTCAAAACTATAAATCGACTTCACCCCAAAACTACACAATCGATTTTAATAAAACTAGAGAACTATGGGACCGCCGAAAAAGTATGCCATATCGAACAAAAAATATTTTTCTGTTCGGTGCGGTAAGAGACGTTCGAGTAAGTGGACGTTCGGGTAAATGAATATTTGGGTATGTGGACATTCGGGTAATGGAGATTCGGGTAATGGACATTCGGGTAAGTGGACATTCGAGCAAGTAGACGTTCGGGCAAGTGGACATTCGGGCAAGTGGACATTCGGCCAAGTGGAAATTCGGGCAAGTGGACATTCGGGTAAGTGGACATTCGGGGAATGGACGTTCAGGGAAAAAGACTCATTGAACCGACTTGAACTTCCTGTAATAGGACCTAAGGCTCAGAAAGGGGTCCAAGCGTCTTCGAATAATCGGTGACATACGTTAAAAAAAAAATAGCGACAAATTGATAACATCCTTTTTTTTTCAAAGTCGGATAAGAAGCTGTTATTGGAACTTCTTAATAGTTAGCCGTATAGTGTTCTTGTTGGTCATAAAACTTAATAATAGTACATTATACATCTGTCATCAAGTTGTGGTAGCTTCCGCGCTATAATGGCATATACAGGCAAATTTTAATGTGGGTTACATTTTTGGATTTTATGTAGTAGGTATCTATGATGTTTTAATATTAATTCAGTATTTTTCTTTCAATCAATATTATAAAAATAATATCTAACTTAGGAGCGCAAATTCATCTGTCAGATTTTACTTCTAATATTTTGTATTTCTGTACAAATTCATTTAAAACTTGCACTTACTAAATTGGTAGACTCTCTTTGTTATTTATTGATGGTATCACGCAGAAGAGATGAAAAATTTATTTTGCTTTTAAAATGGAATTTATACAATTACAACTTTGAAGTGAAATCAATACGAGTTTCTTTTAATCATGATTTAGTTTGTAAACAATTTTAAGTCAACACACTAACCTCTTTATAAACAGTATAAGGAGGACAGTGAGTCAACCACATTTGCGATAATTCGGTGCTGGACACAATTTGTTTTATATTATACAATTTATTTATCTTACCAATCAGATTATTTGAAAAATTGAATAAAAAACCCCCGACCGAAAATGTAAAGAACGCCATCTAGTGATGAATAGCGGAACTAGTCAATACGGATGTATTTGGATACTAGAAATTAAACCTGACTGCAGTACTCGATACCCCGGATAAATATAACACAGAGAATTGCTTAAAACCTAATCCATCGAAAACTGAATCATGTTTGTTTCACATCCGCATCCATTCGGCATCACGGACGCTGAACCTTCAATGGCGAAGTGTCCCTATTACCCATAATAGCTTCCCAAAATATTTAGGTTGTAGGAACTCCTAGTAGGTAGGTAGCCACGCACTAGCTGGGGCAAATGGAGCTCCTACATTAAGAGGTAGGTAAGATACGTAGTTGAGAGCTTGAGAGAATTAACAAGGAAGTTATTCTTTTTATTATAACTTTACAATATTGATCTATATAAATTTACAATACTGATATTGATGTAATCAGCTCGAGAGATGGTAGTGGAACAAAATTTTCAAAATTGAAATTTATAATTAAATTATTTTTAGAAAGGTTGACAGTTTGAAGGAAGGAGGTAAACGGGAACATGAAGGATGGGGTTTATTGTAACATCGTTACAACAATTACGCTGGATCGTTTCCTGACCTAGAAGAAAAGTCTCAATATGAGGCAAAAAGTCTGTTCAAGTAACAACTTGCTCCACCACTTCTAGGTCCTCCCTGATGCGCAGGGTATACTGCAGTTCCACACCATCATTGCTGGCCGGGTAGAGACTATTTTAATTAACTCACTTGACTCAACTACATGCGAGTTTAAACCGCGTGTACACATACTAGCATAGTAAGTAAGAATAACATAATTAACACTTTATCAACATTAATATTTCTTTGTCGGAAATAAACAATTATTATTATGTATCTCTTTTAGATTCACGACTCTTTTCACCCCGGTTTTTTGGGAAGCTTGCGTTGGGATACAGATCCAACACGTAGAGGCCCTTTGGAGAAGTTGATGTTATGTGACGCTCCCTCTAATGCAAGAAAAAGGGAAAGGTCTGTGGGTTATGGAATGAGATTGGGAGGGACTGATGATAGGATATTTTATTAATTTTATGTTTGTATATATTTCTATACACCATTTTTAGAGGAATTCATTTTTTTACGCGCTTTTGGCCAAGTAAAAATATTGAATAAGAATTTATTCATGAGGCAATTTATTTTTATTACACAAGCGAGGTGGTCCTATATAAATTTTATCAAAATCGGTATAGTAGTTTGGCGTTGAAGTCAGTTTTTAGGTTTAGAAAACATCATACTTATAAATAATTTTCTTCTAAGCGACAATTTATTTTACCTGTTCTTCGGTTTCTTCTACACTTTCAACCTCTTCTGCCACAGGAATGAGACAATCACATGGGTCCATATTGGCGATACCTCTCCAAGACCTCTTCGGGACAGGTTTTGGAGGGAATCCAAGGTCAGGGTCACAAAAGTATCTCCTCAACACGCCACAGACTGCTTGGTATTCTGGAGGATGTAGTTTCTTAACGAGAAGAGATTGCAGTGCTTGACGGAACATCCAGTGAAGAAGATATTTCTGGTAGCCAACTACTTCAGGATCCCATGGGAGATCTGGTTGGTATGACCTTAGAAAGAACTTAGTGATTTAAGAAAAAAAACTTCTGTGTTCAAATAGCTTTACAAATATTATTTGGTTGTTGGACCCTACTTTTATGCAAAGGGATGCTGGTGCTAGTAGATTCCGGTCTTCCATATCACCATCATCGAATAGAACCAAGTGTATACGGTGAATGCGGTATTTGACGGTTTGTTTTTATTATTTACATTTAATTGTATCAAAAACTAACAAAATTCAAAAAACAAAAAGATCTTTTTTAACCGTTCAAAAAAAGGTAAGTACCTATGCCTTTACGATCAGGTGGAAAAGTTGTTAAGAAACAAAATAACTGTCCAAATGCATGTCGGGCCACGCGCAGTGTATGGTTCCGTAGTTACGAATGCAAACTTTGAGT
Source organism: Acrobasis suavella (assembly GCA_943193695.1). Classification (NCBI taxonomy): domain Eukaryota; kingdom Metazoa; phylum Arthropoda; class Insecta; order Lepidoptera; family Pyralidae; genus Acrobasis; species Acrobasis suavella. The sequence goes on from OW971939.1 coordinate 2,371,283, forward strand.
TCATGCCACTAAAAACGCCTAAAAACTAATTTTCTGTTAAATTTGTGAAATTTTCTTTTTCGAATACATTTTATAAGTTGATCGCCTATAACTTTTTAATTTGTAAACCCTACTTAGCTCTGATAGTTTTCCTTTAATTTCGTTACATATACTATAGCTGTGAATTTTTTCACGTGTCCATATAGCAGATAGAGGGGGACACACTTGACTCTAACAAAATTTTTCACTTTAAAACCAAATATTTCTGAAACGGATCCCTAAATCAAAAAAACAGTATTTACAAGCTCATAATATTTTTAAAAGACCTATTCAACAATATCCCATATGATTGGTTAGTCGAGAAAAAAATTACTTATAACTTTACTTGTATGGGAGCTACTGTACTTTTTTTATTTTCAATATTTTATTTTACCACTCTTTCCGTATAATTAATATACATACCCATGCAAAATCACAGCTTTTTAGTATTTATAGTCACTGAGTAAAACCGCGGACAGACAGACAGACAGACAGACATGGCGGAATTATTAAGGTTCCTTGTTTACTACGGAACCCTACAAAGGATGCACGTATTGCTGAGTGACGTCACTATCATTAATTTCGCGCATATATAAGGTCTAACAATATATAATGAAATGAAACTATTATAACGGTGAATCAGTCCGTAATAGAGAACAACTTTCCCCAGGGAACTTTTGTCGAAATATGAAAAATATTTTTTGGCTTTCCATACAAACTCGGATAAGCTGAGGTAAACTTGTATGGGAGAGCAAAAATGCTTTTCATATTTTGATATATGATCTTTGGGGACAGATTTTTATTATCATGGACTGAATTCACGCTAAAAATAGTTTCAGTATATTTTGTTAGACCTTAGATAGCAATATTTCCCCACCACGCGCCCACCTTTCTTCATACACGATATTTGAAATTCGAATTGCTGCCTTATTTAATAACTAATATTCTAGTTAATTTCAGCAAAATATTTCTTTTTAATGTTATTTGTTGATTCATAAAAATTATTGTCCAAAACAAACACAGTCAAATACCCTATTGACAATGTAGACCGAATTTATTGTTAAATTTAAAAGAAGTCAGTTTTTTTTTTAATTACATTTTTTCCTACAAACTTTTATTGTAAAGGCAAGTAATTAACAAGAAAAAGCGGCCAAGTGCGAGCCGGACTCGCCCATGAAGGGTTCCGTAGAAGCAAGTAACATAATATAAAAGTGCTTGTAGTTCGTTCGTTGTAACTTTGATCGATGTTTTAATAAACGTTTTAAAAAACTACTTACTAGATCTTGTTTAAACCAATTTCAGGTGGAAGTTTGCATGGTAATGTAAATCATATATTTTTTTTAGTATTACTCTCGCGCAACTTATACAGTTTAGAAAAAAAATATATTAGAAACCTCAATCATTTTTGAAGACCTATCCATAGATAACCCACACGTATGGGTTTGATGAAAAAAAATTGGGTTTCAGTTCTAAGTATGGGGAACCCCCAGAATTTATTGCTTTTTTTTCTATTTTTGTGTGAAAATTTTAATGCGATTGACAGAATACATGTACTTATCAAGTTCTAACAGTTCTTAATGCAGTTCACAAAATACATCTAGTTATCACGTTTCAACAGTATAGTTCTTATATTTTCGGAAAAAAGTGGCTGTGACATACAGACAAACAGACAGACATAGACGACAAAAAAATGTATTTAGCCCAAAATCAATGGAGTTGCGTTACTCTAGCTCCATTATCAGATCGGCTCCATGTATCATGTGTCATAATATTGCATTGTCACGCGGTATGCCTGCAAAATTTCAGCCGGGAAGTGGGTATTTATTATTTTATATTCAGTATTTCATTTTGTCTGTCTATAAACAAATCTTGCAAGTTACAGTTGGAATATCTGTTCGGTATGGGCTAAATTAAAATACTACTATGTTACTGGTGAAGTATGAAATTATATTGTTTTAACTTTTACTTGGAAGTATGTTTATACGTCTGACACCTAGCACAATCAGGCGAGCGAACAGATGACATAAATGAAGGTTGCCAGCACCATAATTTTGCCAGCCATAGTACAAAAATAAAGATTGATTTTTGCAATTAAAATAATATAAATCAACAGGTACCTTGCAAGATTTGATTATAGACAGACAAAATGAAATAGGCAGACAACGGGACCGGTGAAACTAAATAAAAGCTTGTAAAATAAAAATGTCTTACTTGTAAAATTCTCTATCAGCATTTACAGAATGTATGTTAGTAGCCGACCGGGGGCCTCGTACCCAAGTAATGAATGCCGTGGAAAGATGGTTAAGGAACCGGGAGGCCCAGGGGCACTCCCGGACAGCGGCCCATTGGATCTGGTCTCGAGGTCCCATAACAAGGGACGATTCGCTGAGCAACATGAGGTGCCAGTTCGTGCGAGAGTGGACCCAGATCCTAAAAAAACACACGAATAGGTACATTATTTATTTATTGGACGCCTCATAAGCGGAGCGTTGAGGTAGTGCTCTGCACTCAACGTGTCAGGCTCAAGAATTTTTCTGGACTTAAACTGTCCATTATATTCATGTGCTAAGTAAGTACAAGAGATGTAATGAGCAACCCTTTTATAAAGACACTAGCTTTTACCCGTCAAAAGTAAAAAAAAAAAGTAAAAATCATTTATTTATCTTTGGATATTTATATCACTTGATAATTGTCATTTCTTTTTTCTTTCGATTTCTTAATAGTTAGTTGTTGACGTCAGATCATTTACTTACAACTAAGTTCACTGCCGCCTCCTAAGCGCAAGTACAGAAGAAGCGGTAACAAACTGTACTGCAGCATTTTCTCCAAAAACGTCAACCTTACAATTATACTGTTATTAAAATTAGATGTGTGGACTGAGAATACATTGCTATGTCATAATTATTAATTAAAAATGTCAAATTCGTTTGCGATATTCAGGTAAGTAGTTATATTAAGTAGCCTACAGTGTATCGTGTGTACATATTTGTGACCTAAGGCAACGTTTAGCAGATTGGTAGACGTACAGATGACTATGGCATCTTAATAGAGATGGGTTGCTAGCCACGAGCTAGAAGTAGGTTATTTCCTAGATTCGCCCTTTTCCTTCGACAGACCCCTATGGTTTGCGCGGGAAGAGATGCAGTTGGCACATTCTATGTTTATTCTTTTCTCCCAGGCCAGCATGATGAAAATAATATTTATAAAAGTATTTCATTTATTTTAAAATCGTTCCATAAGGCGGCCATTCTCGGCCGCTCTGTTGAAATGTTTGTTATTTCATCCAGGGCAATAAGAGGCAATGCAAAAAGGGAGAGACAGCGCCTGACGGCTCGGTTTACATTCTATTGAATGAAATCAGTATTATTATTAACTATCCATTGAACGAATATTCACTTTTCATTGGGTGCAAAATGTTTTTTATTTAAAGTTTTCATTACATATGCAAGGTTTTTATCGAAATATTTTTTTTCCTTTACAATTTATGAGTTCTTTATAGACGGTCAAAGTTCAAGTAAAATTTGTGCAAAAAACCAGATTTTTGTAGGCTTATACTGAATTTGTTTCTTCAAATTTAAATTTTTTATTTCGATATATACTTAGAAATAGCGCACAACATACCTGTTAGTTCAAAAAAAAAACATGAAAGTTCAGTTACAACGTCATAATCACGTACGAGCGTTTGTATGAAAAGTAAGACGGGCCGCTCATAATAGTTAAATTGGACTCATTGTGTATTTTATATAAATAGTATTTATGAAAGCAGGAGATATAAATAAATATTATAGATACAAGTTCTGTCTTAAGAATAAAATAGTACAGAAGATTTTCTGTAATATTTCTTTATACACAACATTTTTGGTCATCTTCGACATTGATGGTGCTAGTATGCCCAGATTGGAAGGCGAACTGACACGTGAACATGCAACATAAAACTGGCCGTGTGAGAAACAGGGCTGCCTTAAGTCAACCTTAGCTAATTTCAGAGTTTGGCCCTGAGATTTATTTATGGTCATGGCAAAGCAAACCTTTAAATGAAACTGTAGACTTTTAAATTCGAAAGGAAGATCCTTTATGATTAAAGGAATGCGTGGAATATATATTAATTCACCTTGGGCAGATCTAGTTAATATTATTGCTTCTATGACATTGTTATGTAAAGCCTTCACTTGCAGTCTGGTGCCATTACACAATTTAGGTGGATAAAATTTTCTAAGTAACATCACAGGTGTGCCTACACGCAATCTAAGTTTATGATATGGGAGAGCTCCAGCACGACCGCCGCCACACAATAGCATATGACATATCTTTTCACAATGAGCAAATGAAATGAAAGGGCGAATGACGAACTGACTTTAAATTTTAGCTAGATATTTTCTGCATTCGGGTTGCTCACTTGTCGACCGCGGCACACCCGTGCGCGGCCCGAGATTGAAGAGTTTCGACGGGTTTGAATCCAATAGGTAAAAACGAAAATCTTTTATACTTATTAGTTTAGAAAAAATATTTTACATTTGGTTCATGATTTTCGATGAAACACCTAAATATTGAATTTCAATCTAAATACTATCTTTGCATCCCCGTTTTACCCCCTTAGGGCATGATATTTGAGAAAAATATTTTACTCGTGTTTCATGCCTTTCAATAAAGAACATTCATGCAGAATTTCATTCGAATAACTTCTAAAACGACAAAGTTTCATACTAACTTTGCACCACCGTTTTACCCCTTTAGGGGATGAATTTCCAAAAATCCTTTCTTAATCCTTTCTTAAAACTTACATACATACATATTATCACGCGTGTCTCCCACAGGGGTAGGCAGAGACTAAGGACCTCCACTTGCTACGATCCTGACAGACCTCTTTCGCTTCATCTACACTCATCACTCTCTTCATGCATGCCCGCCGGTTACTTCTGACCTCTCCTTTTTTAAGAACGTCTGCAATCTGATCGCGATACGTTCGCCGAAGACGACCCTGACCCACTTTTCCACTCACGTTCACTTTGTAGACTCTTTTAGTAAATCTCCTTTCTACATGTCCGAATCATCTCAACATTCCTTTCTCAATTTTTGTTACTATATCTACTTTCAGTCCACACCGCTCCCTTATGACATCATTTCTAATCCGATCTTTCAAAGTAACACCTCACATACTCCTCAGCGCACTCATTTCAACTGCATTTATTCTAATTTCGTGCCTTTTCTGCCACACCCAACTCTCACTTCCATACACCAGCGTCGGTATCAGCACTCCATTATGAACAGCCAAACGTGCTATGTTTGACACTTTCTTGCTGTTCATAAAAGAGTGCAGTGCCCCAATCACTTGATTTATACTTGAGATAAGAAGACATACCTGCAAAAATGTCTGCCAGGTAGAAAATCCACTACAACACTGTTATATTCTCTCGTCTGAATGAAACCTTTGACTCTTGGCAGCTCACAATCCTTGAAAAACTCAAACTTCTCCAGCACCACGTAGCCTGGTTCGATATAGTCCACTATCGGCACACCACAATTGAGCAGCACTCTTGGATGGAGGATGTTTAGGGACATTCTTAGAGTATTTTCGTCCCCACTGTCGATTTGGAGGTACAAGGGGGCGCCTTTGGGTGCTGGCATGTCCAAGACTCTGTTTGGTAGGGCTTTGGTGATTCGGATGGGTGGGCTGCTTGATGCTGAAGTGAATTCGTACATCGAGGGATAGTATATTATGCTTAGACTCTTCACTAGGGGATGAATCTGTAACAGAGTATTCATTATTATATTTCTTATTTAGAAATTTAGGGTAGGAATCTTCCCTGGGCAGTCTGGAAATCTTTGGATACACTCTGATGCTGATGCTTTTTTAGGATTCCGTATCCAAAGGGTAAAAACGGCATCCTCTTACTAAGACTCCGCTGTCCGTCTGTTTGTCTGTCTGTCCGCCTGTCTATCTGTCCCTCAATATCTCTGTCATCAACCATGATAGCTAGAGAGTTGAAATTTTCAGAGATAATGTATCTGTTGCCGCTATAACAAAAAATACTAAAACAATAAAATAAATTTTGAAGTGGGGCTCCCATACAACAAACGTGATTTTTATAGATCACGATACGGAAACCTTCGTGCGCGAGGCCGACTCGCACTTGGCCAGTCATTCAAGACCAGCAACTGAACGAAATAGAAGAAAATTGTGGAGAAGGCCTAGACCTATAAAGGGATGTAGCGCCGCTGGAAAAATAAGAATAAAGTAGAGCGCAAAATAACTCGGCGGGCGGCTCTGAACTTCGCGCGGATCGCTGCGCAATAGACGAATACAGGAGTGCGCGGGGACGGTGCGCTGGCTGGGTGCCAGCTACCCCGCTGTCACTTGCAGCTAACTTCCGAGCCGTCAAGTTATTTTGCGACATCTATACCTCTTTGTATTGTATCCACTCTCTCATTTCTTCTCTCATCTGAATTGGATTAACAAGGTTTGACTTGCTCACGCCTGATTCTTTTAATTTTCTGATCTAAAACAAAAGTACCTAATTAAAAATATGACGAATGTAACAAAACTCCTTGATCGATAGTCGAGCTTTTGTAATAAAATAGAAAAGGTAATAATAATATGATAATGAGGTGTTTCCCTGCGTGATCGAATCAGAAATGAGGAAATTCTTAGGAGAACAAAAGTCACTGACATTGCTCAGCGGATTAGTTCATTCAAGTGTCAGTGGGCAGGACACATAGCGCGACGAACCGATGGCCAATGAGGCAAGTACGTGGTCGCCATTCGAAAACCTTGTGGGTGGGTGTCCTGCGCTTCGCTTGCCAGTGCCAAGCGAAGCGTCGGACACCCACACAAAAGGTGGTCTGCCGACCTGACTAAAATCGCTGGAAAGCGCTGGATGCAGGCCGCTCTAGATCGGTCTTTTTGGAAATCCTTGGGAGAGGCCTATGTTCTGCAGTGGACGTTATGCGGCTGAAATGATGATGATGTGATGATTAATATGATAGGATATGGACTGGGTAAAATATATAAAGTATTATTTTTAGTCAGACAACTAGATTATCCAAAAATAAAGGACTCATTTTTTTTTTTTAGCAAAGTAGTAAAAATTCACAAAGATACAGCGCTTCGTAGCTTCGTTGTGGGGGTGATTTACGTCAGTAGCTGATCGTGACGTCACGCAAATATTAAACGCCCTAGTATCTTCGTGTTTTTTTTGCTAATCAGAGAAAAGAAAAAAAAGTAAACCGTCATTTTTAATAATCCAATAAGCAAAAAAAAAAAATTGTCCACACCCGTATTATTTATTGACTATATTCACCACGTTTTTCAAACCAATTCTAAGTACCAACAATGTGGAAGGGACATAATCGTAATAAATCAAACCACGGGCTACACTAGATCATATTATAAATTAAAATAACAGCAAACAGTAAAAAACATCATTTCGGCAGTTTCATACACGAAAGTGTGCAGCCGCCCCCCGGGCAATTTGTAAAGGATTGTCGATTTTTTTTTTGTTTTTGACAGTTATTTTTATTACCATTTATACTAATAGTGATCTAGTATACCACGTGGTCTGATTTATCACAAGTATGTCCCTTCTACGTTATACAATACCCTTTACTGTACAAAAAATAGAGAACCTATGTTATCCTATAAACTAGAATAAGTATATAAAACAACAAAACAAAACTTAATAAAAATATGTTTTCAGTCCGCGATACTAAACTACTTTCTCCAAAGAACATAGATAGATAGATAGATAGATAAGATGTTTATTTGTTGCTATAGTCACACACATACAGAAGAAATATATACAAAATTCCAAAATAACATATGATAAAACATCGCACTGAGAACATATATCAATATCCCTGCATCTGTGTGCCACAGCAATACAAAAAGGTCATAGCTCAGTGCTTGGTGCTGCTCAGAGAGTAGCTCACTGATTTTCAGCTACGGCCTGTCAGGTGCGAGTGCGCATCTACGGAATCTTACGACTAGAGGGAAAAGAGTTCTAAACTAAATGTTAAATACTTAAATATATGTTTATACACACACAAATATCATAGAAAAACTACACATCATACATATATAGATAGAAGAATACAGAAGAGCTACAGACAAGGATAGAAAAGTAAAAAATAGTGCCCTAGGAGTTTGTGTGAGTGTAGTGTCAGCGTCAGTGTCAGTGGCATAACATACTTATATTGTTTTTTTTTTAATAAGCCTGCAGTGTATTATTGTCCATTTTCTGTTTTGGAATATAAAAAAATATATATAATTGCTCCTCTATACAATTCTGTTCAGCCGATCAGCCAACTTGTAGGTTAAGCCAAAACTTTTTCATATAGAACATACGAGTAATTGTTACTTGGGGAAAATTTGTTCAGTGTCATAAACTGAACCTACTCATAAAAAATATATTAGGCTTTTTTAGTGAAATATACGTTTATTTGTCATTCAAAACTAAAAACAAAAGTAATAAAATATTTAAAAAAAATAATTACCTGAGATTGATGTTCCTCAATGAAACCATACGTAATCTACGAAAAAGAATATTAAAAAATAAATAAACAAAATACCTGATTTTCATTCGATTGTCATGTTACTCTCTATAATTAAATGTTATATATATCAAAAATAACAAAACAACTCAACTACAAAAGATTTTATTACAAATTAAAGGTATTTTTGCTTAAGGGGATTGTTCGGGGTCCAGTGCTGTCCCCATTTGAAATAAATGATTAAAAAGGGAAATGAGATATTATTTAAAAATAATCTCCGTTTCATTTCAAATGAATGATGACAAGTTCTAGATAACCTTTAAACTATTTTATGAACACTTTTTACAGTTTCAAGTGAGAACGTGAAGCTTTTCTGCGCACATTAGCGAAAAACGGCCACTATTTGCTAATGTGTGTTGAAAAACTTCAAGTTCTCACTTGAAACTGTAAAAAGTAGTTTTCCTACTCCTGTACTGTTATCTGTATTTTAAATGGTCCCGAACACTAATTGAGAACATAGATTATATGATTTCAGAAAAGTCTATAGTCTATTCCTAATATAATAGCACATGTGTCTTTATTTCGCCAAAACGATACTCCTAGCCATAGACCTATAACTTTTTTTCTTTAGATCTACCATACTGCCAACATAATAAAATCGTTATTTTAACATATGGTGCCATTTTTCAAACGTGGAGTAACTGAACAAACGGTTTTTTGTATGAAAAAAACATTCGTTTAAGTGACTCCATGTTTCAAAAATGGCACTTTTGGTCACTAGGAAGACGTCAATAAAAAAAATTAAGTCTTCCATAGATACCTAGCATCTAGCAAACATATGGTAGTATTTCATACTTTTCTTTGTTTATTTTTGCATTTGTTTTAGTAAATGTAGTCGTAGAGAAAGTATTGTATGCAACGTTGTAAAGTATGTCAAGAAATGCTCGATGGCGTCAATTTACGATGCTCGCCAAGGCTCGCATCGTAATCTGCGCCACTCCCATTTTTTAACCCTCCTTATACAACTGTTGCATAAAATACTATTACGGGTTATCTAGGGCTTGTCTGGCACAAACAGATGTCTGTGCCAGAGTGAGTTAACCAGGACTGGATTAATCCCATCAGGGCCCCTAGGCAATGTATTTCTTATTTTTCCTTTACTCTTTTGTTACTTTTAATACATTTTTTTCTATTAAAAAAGTTGAGTCGATCGGATCGATTCCTGGTAAATACAAATTTAAAAAGAAATTGTTCGATGGAACGATTTATTTTCTTTATGCATGCACGGGGGCCCTAGTCAAAGCTGGACTCCTGGCAGTTGCCTAATCCGCCTTATGGATAATCCGGTCCTGGATTTGACTCCTATTTGCCAGAATTAAGAATCCCCTTACCCTGGACATAATCAGACTTTCCCATACAAACGTAGTCTACGTTTTGTTTGGAAACGACATGTTGGATATGGGCAAAATTACGTAATTTTAAAGAAATTGCAATTATCTAGGGTTATAATTGATGTCTGCAGTAAAATTATGAACTTAAAAGAGAATATCATATTTGACCATCAGTACGGACAACTTCTACACCCTTATAATTTCTTTGCACTTCATAATTGTACCGTCGGAAACCAATTATAACCCTAAATAATTGCAATTTCTTTAAAATTTCAATTTCATTATAACTGCAATTTCTTTAAAATTTTAATTTTTTACCGAAATCTGACATGTCGTTTCAAAATAAAACGTAGACTACGTTTGTATGGAAAAGTCTAGGGTAGGGGGATTCCTAAGTCGCCAAAGTTAACTGGACATTAAACGGGATTGAGATTTTGTCTCGCGTAAAAAATTACTTTGTTGCCAATAGAGCGTAAAACCTCTTCTCGTATTCTATACTTACCGATTCGGTACTACCCACGTCCAGTAGATGGGGAGCATGAGAGAGCTTCAATAAACCATTGACTTTTAAGTACTTCGTTCTAGGACAGTCGAAGGCCGCATACAGTCCGTGCCGGCGGGCCCAGTCTACCCAGCGGTATTGCTTCCATAGGGCCACCTCTAAAAAAATAATAAATTAGAAAAAAAAACTAAAAAACTAGGGTAAACGTTGTTTTTTACGTGTTCCCGGTTGCAACTAGTGTTGCCGAAAAATCGACAGTTTTACCACAATGTACTAAATACTAGGATAAATTTAATCAATAGTTTTAATCGAAAAATGCCAAACTATCGGTAGGGCCTATCGTAAGATAGTATCGACAGCTGTTTTAGAGCAATACTGTTGATAACCAACATTACTACCTATAGTGTGTTCGTCGTCAGGATCGATACTTCGATAGTATCGGTACTATTTATATACTATTCACTCTATCAGTTTTATTTAAAGTATCGATAATAATCTATCGATAGGGTTTTCGATAATATTTTTTTTCTTCAAATACTTATAATACCTCCGTGGTCCAGTGGTCAAGGCGTTCGCCTTGTGACCCAGAGGTCATGGGTTCGATTCCCACTGGGAAGCATACTTTGTAAAAAGTTGTTTCCAGTCTGGATAGGATATTGCAGGCTTGAATCTCCTGATTATCCGAAAAGAAAGCTGATTCCGTGTTTCGGAAGGCACGTAAAACTGTGGGTCTCGAACGCCACCTAGCGTTTGATCATCAAACTATCCAAGGATTGGTTTCTGGTTTGCCCTTTGGGTTGTGGAGGTCAGACGGCAATCGCTCTGTGTAAAAACCAGTAACCTCGTCAAATCTCCTTGGTTAGGTAGCGGACCCCGGGCTCTGAAGCGTTACTGCTGAGGATGCAACCGGGAATACGCTCGGATGATGATGATGACTTATAATAAGCATGTCATCCCAAAATGCCAAAAACGTGGTGAAGAGGAGAAGAAATAGCTGAAACAGTTAAAATGATAGGGCGCTATAATATTAGGCCAGGAAGAGGTGGAGAGTCCTATTCTAGGCTGAAATTTTGTGAACGATGCAAGATGCGTCGCACATCATATACGCTGCGTGTGGTTTGACCCTAAATTATTAATCACTTTAACACTGTTCAACCAGAATTGATAAAAAATTCGTCTCCGAATAGCGACTACCGCTTAATTATCGCAAACTGTATGGCTTGCGCCGTTTTCATGGTACGAGGCACGCAGTTGCTGTCAACCGCAGCCCGAGCGGGCGAGCGAGCGGATGCTGCAATCATATATTGCCATTACGTTAAAATGCACTTCAAGTGTGTCGTTTGGGTGTTTCGAGTTGTTTTCCTTTGTATATAGTTATAATAAAATTGTATAAATAAAAACGTACAAGTTTTTTAAAGGAAGCCCTGACTTTATCATTCTCCACGAATAATTTTAATAGTGTCGAAAAGGCCGACCAGGTTTCTATTGATTTAGGCATGGACTGTTTTCATCGAAAACAATAAGCTTTTTTTACTATACCTACGTGAGTTAACCGTCTAGCGATATTAAAGAAATCAAGTAATCTTATGTTAAGTGCTTTAAATTGATGATGAAACACAAGGATACCGTTATTACACAATGATGTGCGCTGTTGGTCATGTACGCGCGTCCTTCCATCACATTTATCCTGATGAAGACTTCCGAACGAGGTCGAAACATGTCGGCCAGTAGCTGAGTCTCTACGTGAGAAACCCGTTTAATTCATGCCTTATAATGCCTGTGTCTCAAGAGTCCAGGCCATTATTCCCAATTTGATATTTTCTACGACTATATTCTATTACTACTCGTTCTACCGCTATTCGTTTTTTGCCGATAGCCTTTCTTTTGCCAAACATTTCGTTCCATCGCTAGTCAATTCGCCGATGATGATTTTACGAGCATCCTTTTTAATTATGTTAGTTTTAATCAAAAAAACAAGGTTACCAGGTTCTGGAAGTGGCTTCTTTACAGGCAGATCTCTGGCCATAGTGACCAGCAAATCCATTTCGTGCGCAGGAGTTATGCCAGGCAAGCGGAACGGGGGGAGGTCCTTCGTGTCTTGAATGAGGATTGACGCCATTGATCCTTTCTAAAAGTAATACTTATATTACAGGGTCTTAACTGACCAACTCCGTGGCGTTATGGTCACCACAACAAGTTCCATGGCGTAATGGTCACCATGCTAGTCCGCCACCCAGAAGTTCCGGGTTCGATCCCCGCTCAGGGCAAGTTGGAAAATGCCCTTTTTCAAATTTTCCTGGGTCTTGGGTGTTTATTTATATATGTATTTGTTATAAAATATAGTACCGTTGAGTTAGTATTCCATAACACCAAGTCTTGAACTTACTTTTAGGCCAGCTCAATCAGTGTAATGTGTCCTGTCCATGTAATATTATTAATTTATTTAACTAATTTAAGAGTGAATTCAGTCCATGATACTGAAGAACTTTCGCCAAATAATATGAAAAATATGTTTTTGTCCCACATAGTGTGACCAGCAAATCTATTTCGTGCGCAGGAGTTATGCCAGGCAAGCGGAACGGGGGGAGGTCCTTTGTGTCTTCAATGAGGATTGACGCCATTAATCCTTTCTAAAAGTAATACTATTTTGAACAGAAAGTTTATTTTTGTTTTTAATTTAGATATAATCTCTTCTTGGAATCACGATTCTTTTCACCCCAGTTCTTTGGTAGGCTTGCTTGGGGATACAGATCCAACACGTAGAGGCCCTTTGGAGAAGTAAATGTTATGTGGCGCTACCGCCATTCCTGGATACACCTATGAAAGGTGTACCCTTGAATAAGTTACGGCAGGAGAAATATCTATTGGTTATGGAATGAGATGGGATGAATGGATATGATGCTGGGATATTACAATAGAAACGTCATCTGCCATAATTATGATTACTGACAATTGTAGGCAGGTGGTGGCTTGCCGCCCACTTGATGGGCCCCTTAAGAGCGGCCTTCCCGTCTTACTTTTCATACAAACGCTCGTACGTGATTATGGCGTTGTGTCTGATCTTTCGTGAAAACTTTTAAACTCACAGGTATCTTGTGCGCTATTTCTAGGTTTCTATCGAAATAAAAAATTGAAATTTAGAAAAACAAAGTCAGTATAGGCCTCCAAAAATCTGCTTTTTTGCACAAATTTTAGCTGAACTTCGACCGTTCATAAAGTACTTATAAATTGTAAAAGTAAAGAAAATATTTCGATACAAACCTCGTAAATGTAATGATCAAAATTTTCATACAAAACATTTATTTCACATACTTGTAAGGCTTTCTGAGAAACACGTATCACCTGGAACAAGTTTTATGAAATTTCCGCATCCTATGAATAGTTAATATTCGTTCAATGGCTAGTTAATAATAATACTAATTTCATTTAATAGAATGCAAACCATGCCCTTCGGCGCTATCTCTATCTTTTTGGTTTGTCTCTTTTTCTAGCATTGCCCTTGATGAAACACCAAGCTTTTCAAACGTGTGCTGCGCTTTCTTCGAAGTTATTTGCGGCGTTATGCCCTTTAAAACTTCCACCCCTGGAGCAACAGCTCTAACGACCACTCTCTACACGGCCAATGCAGACCTGCAAGCCCTTTGGGGTCTCCACCCCGACCGATAAAGGCGATATAATTATTATTATGTTTGTTTGTTTTCCTTAACTCTTTATTGCACATTCAAAAATAAAAAAGTTACAAAACATAATGCATTAAAAATAAAAAAAGTACAACGGGCTTATCACATTGGTCGGGTTATAAGCACACTTTAAGTATATGCAATTTCAGAATTGCCTATAACCCTACCATGAACAAATGCTCGGTCGGTGATGAGGGCAAAACGCGGCACTCTTTTCTTTTCTTTTTTCTTTTAGGAATCGCAATAAGACTATCTCGCTCTATCTAAGTATGTCAGGCAAACTTGTGACCTACCTTGACAGCCGCCGCGTCTTTGTTGATTGGCTTCTTCGTACTCTTGGACTTGACAGTGCTGGCCAAGGTGTCGTCATCGTCGTCCCATTCAAACACGGGCACTTCTGACGTCATTAGGTCCCAGAGGTCATCAACATCTGTTGGGACATTTAAGATGTAATATGGAGAAGACATTGACACCAGGTATGGCATTTCATGGAAGCGGAGTATCACTTATGCCTACCCTTACTAAAAACGAAATTATACATCCGTGCGCAAGTCAAATGCGTGTGTGTGTTCGCCCCTCAACACACTCGACAACGCGAGAATGTGGGATAGGACGGGGAACGGAGACGCATATTGCGCGGGACCCTAGGAGTTTCCGTTATGTTTTAATATTTATTATGTGACATTGACGCCCCGGTGAGAGAGTACCCAGTTCCGTGGTCTCAGTATGTTGGTGTTACATAAAGGGAAAAATGTGTAAACCGACGGTTTACCCGACTTAAAAAAAAAGGAGATTATCAATTCGTCGCGAACGTTTTTTATGTATTTTCACCGATTATTCGAAAAAGCCTGGAACGATTTGTTTTTTTTTTTTTTGGAAAGCTTAAATCGTCAGGTTGTCCCATAGAAACTTTATCAAAATATTTTTTTATTGCAGCTGATATTCTTCCCATTATGTAATAGTATTACATAATGACACTTAGTCCTTTAAGTAACAGTGTCACTGAGGTGGGGAGAAAGTTTATTGACAGAGCGAGCAAAGCAAACTGAGCATCTGTTTCGAGATTGTCCAAAAATGTTGTCGGTCTGTCAATTTCATCAGTAAGTCCGTTTGTTCTCGCTTACAGCCTACATTCTCGCATTTCTAAACCGATTCTTATAAAATTTTGTAAGCCGGTTTGGTTATATATAGATTCTTTTGTCTATTCAGTTTTTTACTGACTCACTCTCTGATTGACATAGTTGTTTTGTTTGTTCCCGGGTGACAGGTGTCATAAACGATATACCGTATAGAGGGTGCTCCAGTGAGTACCAGAAAAATCTGACATTTCAAGATCTGCGGAAACCTCATGTGGAAGGTGTACGGCCTGCAAAAACGGTTGGGTTAGGGGTGTGATTTTTTTTCAGGCCGAAGGTGCAGTGTGTGGGGCGAGGCCGAAGGCCGAGCCTCTCCCCCACTCCCCTCCCTTACCCCTCCAACCTACCCAAGTAAGTTTCGCAACGCCCGGAAAGCTAGTTCAGTATTTTTAAATACTGAAAACAATATACCTAATATTTAAGATTTTCTTTTTAAAATATCACTTATCATTTTTGTTACCATTATTCAGGCGCAACTTTTTTGTATGAACAACTTTCTCGTCCGATAAACTTTAATGGGTGTGGACTTGGGAGTGACTTGCGAGATCTACAGCTAAGAAATAATCTAATATTAAAGCTAAGAAGTAAAAGTTAGAATGATGCATTCTTACCAAGCCCTTCATACCGCAAATGCATAGATCCTGTCAAAGAATGGATAATGCTGAACTCCGACATAGGTTCGTCTTCAAAACTGTCGGCCCCTTCATCGGAATTCATGTCTGGCGCAGCCAGTTTCAACAGCGCCTGCCAAATTTAATAAGCAATTACACGTTGGTAACTTTGCTATGAATATTTTGTTTCATTTTAAACCGGCTTCAAAAAGGGAGCAGGTTATCAATTCGTCACGATTAAGATCTTTTTTAATGTATGTTCACCAATTATTCGAAAACGCTTGGACAGGTTTGGAAAATTCTTTGTTTCAAAGGGCATACTTGTTTGGTGGTCTTATAGAAATTTTATTCAAATTGGTTGGGTTGTTTGGGGGTAAATATAACGTGACCATTATTTTTTTTGTCAGAACGGGACATCTGCGGAATTATGTAATAAAAAAGCTTTAAGTGTTTTACAAGTTTTTTATTATACAAGATAGAATAACTCAAAATAATCAAAGCAAATCAGTAGTGGCGTGAATTCTACTTTATATTTTTATCTTCGAAATCAAAATAGCTTTCATTGCTGCGACACTCAACTGTATTTTATAACTTGTCCATATTTTGTTCATTTCAGAAAAATCTCTTTTCACTGCGTTACTACTAGGCAGACACATAACGTATTCAATAATTGTGGAACAGTTTGTTAAAAGATGCAGACCGTGCAACGCGTTTCGAACGAGAAAAATACATTTTAAATTATCGTTTGGTCTGTTGCAAAAGCGGGACAATTTCGGCTTCGCGGGGGACACCGGGACAGACTGCCTGAAAGCGGGACTGTCCCGCCGAAAGCGGGACGTATGCTCACGTTAGGTGAATATCAAACATTATTGTTCAGGATTATAAATAGGAGACTTATTGCTAAGAGAACAGGCTTTGGCGGTCAGGGACCACTTCTCATAGCAATTTTAATAAATGAATAAAGTAATTATCCCTAATTTAGCGTAACATTTTGTTCAGTTAGCCATAAAAGTAAAAAAATGCAATACACGTTTTGTACATTTATTTTGAATGTATGAAGAATACAATAATACGTTCAAGACAAGAAGTTCATAGCATGAAATTTTCAAAAATATCACAGCACTTTCTTGTTACCGTAATAAAAAAGCAACTTTTTTGTCCGATGAACTTCAACTGGTTGGTGATTCACGAAGTCTACATCTCACAGAGCCACTAGAACTATCCTAAACACAGGTCCATGGTTTGGATCAAGTTTTTGCGTAACCTTGCTTATACATTCTAATAGGGATGTGGAATGGATAAAGAATAACCAGCCAAGCGCGAGTCGGACTCGCGCACGAAGGGTCTCGTACCATTAATCTACAAAAAAATTGCAAAAAACCAGGTTTGTTTTATGGAGCCCCACTGAAAGATTTATTTTATTCTGTTTTTAGTATTTGTTGTTATAGCGGCAACAGAAATTTATCACCTGTGAAAATTTTAAGTGTCTAGCTATCACGGTTCATGTGATACAGCCTGGTGACAGACAGATGCTTGATACGTACACCACACATTTTTTTTCATAAATAATAAAGTGACATCATATAATTTTTGTCATGTTTTAAATCATTGTTGTAATTTGTTATTCGCTATACTTAATTAAATTAATTTTAATTTGTTTTAGCAAGGTACGAATATATTCAAATACAATGTAAATATTGTTCTGTGAATAAATAAATGAAATAAAAATAAATGACGGACGGATGGACAGCGAAGTCTTAGTAATAGGGTCCCGCTTTTACCCTTTTGGTACCGAACCCTAAACATATAATATTTTATTAAGTACGTCAACTAGATTATATAAAAATTCACAAAGATACGGTGGCGATACGATCTTTCGGAATTGGGTGTGATTTACGTCACCTTTGGTTAAAAATCGTAGATGATCGTGACGTGACGTCACGCTAAATTTAAACGCACTGTATCTTTTTTGTTATTTGTTTATCAAAGAAAATTAAAAAAAATACTTATACCATTCTCTTTCATAATCTATAACAAAGAGCCAAAAAAAATATTTGACCAGAAAAAAATATTTGGCCTCATCTGTTTTACTACACAAACAGTTATAATTCTTCACGACCTCCTCGGAGAATAGGGACGGGGTCGCTGGGAACAACTAAACGTCGTTTATTGCAAAATAAATTGGGGATTTTCTCACTTATTGCGCCAGAAAATGAGCGTTGAGCTCTGCCTGAATTTCTAACCAGAAAATATTGTTGCAATGGCTTTGCTTCTTGTAAGCGATTGTTGGAACTTTGTTATACGTTTTTAATGAACATAAAAGAAAAATCTGACTGGCTCTTTCACTGACTGATCGATGAACGCACAGCTGAAACCATAGTCATTTTATTACTGCGATAAAATATCACCTAGGGTTGCAAGCAATAGTATAAAATATCAATACTCTATCGACCCTATCGTGGCCTTGAAAAACAGTAACAATTTCGATAGGACTATCTATAGTATCGATAGTTTTTAATTAGTACTATCGATAGTAAAGGTAACATTTGTTTTAAAAACTATCGATTTTATTGTGACGAATATCTATATTATAATACTATCGATGGCAGTTTAAGTTTTTCGTACAAAAAGTAGTTTCAGTATCGATACTATGGATAGTATCAATTAAAAATCATCAATCAATCATCATCAATAGCATTGCAAACTATTTACAATCGATACTATCGACAGTCCTATCAATATTGTGACTGGCTTTCGAGGTCAACTATCGATAGTCAATCTATCGATAGTTATGCAACGCTATACCACATTAGCCGAGTGCGACAAAGTAAGATAACTACAGCTATTTGTGTGAGAGTGACACGTCAATTTCACAAGAGGAAAGAGATGATCAAATTGACAATGTGACAATAGTAGAAACCATTAACGGGCAATTAGCTCTATTGCTAGGTCCCGCCCGGCGGCAACTGGAAGATTTGCGTTCTAAATAGGCCTTTCTGGCACCGTAGCCTCGGCCCTTTCGGCAAAACATGGGTGTTGCAGCACCCCAAAATTTGCCATAGTCCCTAGCGCGCCCAAAGCCAAGGTTTCCCCCTTGGAAACCCTTTGCGCTGCTGCTAGTAGTTTATAAATAAAGGAAGCCGGGCCTCTAGCTCGCTCCTTAAACCTTGTCTGGTGAAAAAGGAAATGCCGTCCGAGGCAACCTGTGCCTGTCATAAAAAAAAAATTAAAGGGCATCGTTGTCAACATCGTCAAATGAAAATTGGATTTTCCAAATTAAAAACTGTTAATTTATAAGCTACCTTTCTTAACTAAAAACAGACTTCATTCCCAAACTATATAACCTATTTCAGTAAAATTTTAATGGACCACTCACACAAGTACGCACTTTAAAAAAAAAAGAATCTCCATATCGGTTTAGACGTCTTTGAATAACCGGTGAACATATGTAAAAAATATCGATGAATTGATGACTGCCTCCTCCGATTATAAATGCTGCTTTACCGATAATTCGTGTAGTAGGTACAAATACAACCCTTTTAAGGTTCACAAAACCATTTTATTCCTGGTCACATTTTTCATTACGCTAATTCTATCTACTTTTAGATCTATGGCTGAACACAACATAAAATTTTGCAACAGTGCCCTAAAGGTGGTATTGTACTGAATCCTCAAAGTAATACAGTACTTTGAGGATTCAGTACAATAACAAGTAGCTTTTGTAGTACAAAGCTCACGTGTAAAAACGTTGATAGTGTTATTGTGTATAATTTAATCCTATTAGTTTGTATTGATATATGGATGTATGAATGTTTTCATGTTAAAACGGCTTAAGCGCTGAACAAGGGCTGAATGGATATGAATGAAATTTATTTATATATTTTCAAAATTATATAAATTACAATTAAGATGATTCCAATAAATACCTAATGATCTTTTACTCATCTTTAAATACAGTAATCGTTTTAGATTCACAAATAGCAGGTTATAATGAGTTCTATATAATATATAAATTTAGATTTAGATTAGATTTGTAAAAAGATACTTTATGGCCTGGATTAACACATTATGATACTTTCAATATCCGAAAAATGTAAGGTTCTCGCGGGGATGTCAAAAATATAACTAGCGGGCAACGCCGCGGGCGTCGGCTTTACTTAATTGCTTTTTATGTGTGCAAGTGGCCAACCCTAGTGTCAGATTTGTCAAGCTGCCTAAAGGCATCTGACATAACTTGACAACTACCGTACACTGATGATATCCAGGACCAACGGCTTATACGTGCCCTCCGAAAAACGGAGGAGCTGGACAAATTTTATGCCACCATCTAAGTGCGGACCATGCTTGTATCAATTTACTTGCGAGAGCACTAGTAATGCGCACTCTCGCTAAGCCACTAAGCTCCTTAGCTGGTGGACCAGGCATCAGTTATATAAATAAGTAATGTAAAAGAAAAATATTACCTTACACAGAAGCAAGGGCCAAAGCTGCACGAACGGCGCTCTAACATTGGCTGTTACTACCTTCGAGACGCCTTTCTGAGGGGGAGTATATGTAATGAGGGGGGAAAATGGCAGGAGGGGGGAGTCAGTTGCATCCACCGGGACCTGGTCACTGACCCACACGCATCGCCATGCGCCGATGTAGAAGAGTCTCACAAGGTAGCAACCTGGGTGAAGGAACAAGTACAGATAAAATAATTTTAGAAAGTCAGTTTTCAGGAATGGAAGAGCAGCTGCTGAGAATGCTGTGAAACAAGAACATGCCAAATATGCTCCCCTTGAATCAACATACATTTTTGTGCCAGTAGCTTTTGAGACCACGGATTTGGGCTGACGCATTTTTGAAAAGACAAGAGATAATCGCTCCGTGTCGTTTCTTGTTCAAATAATTTCTAAATACAACATAGAAATGCTACTAGCATTATGGAAACCTTTGAGCCAGGGACAATAAGGGGCGGTTTATTAGATTGATAATTTTGACGAAGCATGTTGCGGATATTTATTTGTAACTAGGTAAGTACAACTTTTGACGAAGCATGTTGCGGATCCTTATTTGTAACTAGGTAAGTAGAACTTTTGACGAAGCATGGTGCGGTTACTTATTTGTATTTAGGTAAGTACAACTTTTGACGAAGCATGTTGTATACTTATTTGTAAATCTTTTGACGAAGCTTGTAGCTGATCAATCTTTGTAATATTGAAAATAAATGACTTTAGAAATAAAGAATTTTAGAAAGTCAAACATTCGCCTTGTGATCCGGAGGTCATGGGTTCGAATGCCACTGGTAGCATACTTTTTGGAAAGATTTTTCTGGTAAAGATATTGCTGGCCCGAATCTTCTGATTATCCTAAGAGAAAGATGATTCCCAAACGCCATCTGGCGTTTGCTAAAACCTGTCCTAGGATTGGTTCTGGTCTACCCTTTGGGTCGCGGAGATCATACAGCAGTCGCTCAAAAACTAATATCTAACCTCGTCATATCACCTAGTGCTTAGGTAATTTGACAAATAGTGGTTAGGTAGCGGACCCCGAGCTCTGAAGCGTTACCTGCGGATGCAACAGCGAATACGCTCGGATGATGTTGAGTCATAAAATTAAGGGAATATAAATTACCATTCCTGGATAATCCAGGGCGATGCTGCAGCCCTCCACCAGGCTTCATTCCAGGAGAGTAGATGTGGTAGCGAGCTCTCCAGCCCTCGGGTTGGAGGTTGAAAGTGAAGTTCTCCCATTGATGTTCCACCTGTTAAGATAATAATAATTGCATAGTCACAAACCGCGACAATCTATAAGGCTGTTGATTTTGGCCAGGAAGCACACAGGATTTTTTTGTAAAAATTCGCACTCCAAACCCCAGAGTGTCTCGGCTGGTTCGATGGGTGAATCCTACAGGCTATCGGAGTAAGGAAATATCAATCATTTGTAATTACAATTGCATGTCGATTTTGGCCAGGAAGCACACAGGCTTTTGTAAACAGGATTAAGTGAGATTACAAATCCCCGTCCATTTTGGCGTGGGTGTTATACTAGAAAGCTGTAATTTAGTATATATGTATATTAATCATGCCAAAAAAGTGGTAAAACAAAATATTGAAAAGATTTTTTTTAGGTTGGCTCCGATTCAAGTAAGAGACGTTTTTTCTTGGCTAACCCATCGTGTGGAGTATTGTTGAATAGTTCTTTTAAAATTATTATGAGCTTGTGAACATCATTTTTCGATTTAGGGATCCGTTTCTGAAATATTTGGTTTTATATTGCAATTTTTTGTAAGTCACGCGTCCCCTCCCCCCACCTCTAACTATTAAACGATTATAAAATTCAAAATTGAAAATTCAAATTTTTATTCACTAATAGATCTTTACAACCTCCGTGGCGTAGTGATCACCATGCTAGTCCGCCCACCTAGAGATCCCGGGTTCGATCCCCGTTCAGGGCAAGTTAGAAAATGGCCCTTTTCAAATTGTCCAGGGTCATGGATAAATAAATGATAAATAAATGTTAGGGACAAATAACACTGATTGAGCTAGCCCCAAAGTAAGTTCGAGACTTGTGTCATGGGATACTAACTCAACGATACTATATTTTATAACAAGTACATATATAGATAAACATCCAAGACCGACAGAGAAGATATATTTCCAAGATAGACAATTTGAAAAAGGCCATTTTCCAACTTGCCCTGACCGGGGATCGAACCCGGGACCTCTGGGTGGCGGACTAGCATGGTGACCACTACGCCGTGGAGGTCAACATTAATGGATGTTTATCTATATATGTATTTGTTATAAAATATAGTATCGTTGAGTTAGTATCCCGTAACATAAGTCTCGAACTTACTTTGGGGCTAGCTCAATCAGTGTAATCTGTCCCTATATATTTATTTTACACGTCAAGTATGGACAGGTGAATAAATTCACAGCAGTAGTATATATAACGAAGTTTAAAGGAAAACTATCAAAGCAAAGTGAGTTTTCAAATTAAAAAGTTATTAGCGACCAACTTATAGAATGTACGCGGAAAAGGAAAAGTTCATACAAATTTAATAGAAAATTTGTTTTAAGACGTTTTTAGTGGCGTGAACTCAAAGTGGGTATTCACAACTACGGAACTCTACGTTGCGCGTTGCCCGACACGCAATTGGCCGGTTTTTCGCTGGCTGTTTGCTTACGAGTAATATCATAACCGAAAGAAGACCTAAAAGCTCCGAGTGTTAAAGTAGGTACCAACCTATGATAGCTACAATGTCCTGTTTGAACTGAATGAGCTGCTTGGGGATTTGTAGTTGCATTAACGCTATTTTTCTATTCTAATACGTGTTATATTAAAAAAAAGCAATAATAAAATTAAGTGCGATTACCATAAGGTCTAAATTTGCGCTATTAGCGGGATTGAGTGCTGTTGCATTTAATAATGACACGCGCGCCACGGCCCTCTTCTTCCACCTCTTTTAACCGACTTCCAAAAAGGAGATGTTATAAAGTCGTCGGAATCATTTTTTGGTTTAATGTATGTTCAGCGATTATTCAAAAACTTCTGAACCGATTTGAAAAATTCATTTTTTATCTGAAACGGTATACTAGTTTATGAACAATGTTATAATTACATACATCTATTTATTTAACATTAAATATAAAATACTAAAAATTCGTCATTTAAAACCCGCCCCTTAACGTTTCTGGCGCAAAGGTGCCCAGTACACTAGCGGCATTGCCGCGCTGTATTGCAATAGCCATCCTTTGCAAAAAAAACGTGTGGGAGCGGGAGTCCCCGTTCTTTTCAGCTATGCGGTGAGCTGCCTCGAGAAATATGGGCGAGCCTAAGAGGTTAAAAGATAGTGGGGAAAGTTCAGCGAGGCCAGGCAAGAGAGCACGAAAACCTTCAACATGAGAACGCGCTTCAGCACTGCAGGGAAAAAGCTCGCATTTTGAGGGATTCACTTCAAGTCCCAGCTCCTTGAATTTTAAGATGAGAGATGTCAGGTCCTGCCGGACCACCTCTGGGTCGCCACCAATAGTACCGTCGTCCAGGTACCATATGTTAAGTGGAGACTTTACTTCATTGATAATTTTTTGAATGGCCAGACTAAAGACAAGCGGACCTAATGGATCTCCCTGCTGTGCTCCGACGCGTGACAGTATACGCTCGTTATTGAGAAAAAGATTGGAAGGTGACCCGTACATTTGCAGCAGAAAGGGGTACAGCGATGGCGCTTTTTCTTTTGCCTCGGCCAGTAGTATGTCCCTTTCTAAAGTATTAAAAGCTATACATATATCTAGCTTCAGAACCACGCAGTTGGTGTTGCGAGGATCCGAAGCAAATGCACGGACAGCGTGAATAGCCGCCTCGCATACTTGTACGGTACGGTATACTTGTCAGTTAGTACTTACCAGAGTTGGGCAAAATGTAATTAAACTACTAATTACTAACTACAATTACATTTTTTTTTCCTCCTCGTACCAGTATATATTTATTTAACTCTTCTCAAAATATTCACAGTTGGTAATCCGCAACATGCTTCGTCAACATTTTCACAGTTGGTAATCCGCAACACGCTTTGTCAAATCAAGTCAAAAAAATCGTTACATTTTGTAGTTAGTAATCGCAACTACATAATCACAAAAAGTAATTGAAAAAGTAGTTGAACTATAAACTACAAAAAGTAGTTGTAATCACAATTACAAACTACTTTTTGAAACTACATATTTTATAAAGATTTACTTACTTATTAATTTTCGTGCCTTGCTTACAACTTTTTAAAACTTACAATTTCGAAATACAACACTTTTAACACACGCCTGCGGTAATAAATTCTTATAGTAATTTGTAGTTACAACTACTTAATTACAATTACAAATTACAACTACAGTAGTTTCAATTGATGTAGTTAAATTTAATGTAATTTCAACTATTTGTAGTTAACTACATGTAATTGTAATTAGTAATCAAACTACACAATAGTAGTTAACTACGCCCAACTCTGGTACTTACCATAGAAATTTTATTAAAATCGGTTCTGTAATTTGGGCGTAAAATCGGTTTTTAGTTTTGACAAAATATTTTCTTCCGTGGCAATGGCAAACCACCCCATTGTCTTTGCCAAAATGTCATTTGACCAGACCAATCAGATAGACAGACTACAAAATAATTTCCACAATATATGGCAAATGATTAGCTCGTTGAAGTGGCAGTGGGCAGGAGCGCATATAGCGCGAAGAACCGATGGCCGATGGGAGAAAATGGTTCTCGAATGGCGACCGCGTACTAGCAAGCGAAGCGTAGGACGGCCACCCACAAGGTGGTCAGACGACCCGACAAAGATCAGTGGAAAGCGCTCTTGATCGGTCATATTGGACATCCTTGGGAGAGGCCTATGTCCAGCAGTGGACGCGGCGTTATGCCGCTGAAATGATGATGATGGCAAATAATCTTAATTTTCAACCGACTTCCAATAAGATACATTTTTAAAAACTAAAACCCAACTACTGGAAAATTCTTGCTGAAAAGTAAGTTTATTTAGTGAATGCAAGCACTTTAAGAAAAAACATTTTTGAAATGTGCTAAATGTGCTAACGAAGCCATATTTATTATGACGTCACATCGCCTTTAACCAGTGTACAGCAAAGACGCTTCTAACGAATTTATAGACGCTGGCGGGAAAAAATCCGAATCATTCCTGTCGAATACTTCGGAAGTATTCCGAAACTTTGGGAAAATTTCAACTGTCAAAAATAACAAGGAAAATCGACCTAACTACCTATTTTGCGCTTGGAAGTTTCGAATTATATTTATTATCAAATATGCTAGGCCTCGGTTTGTTATTCTACAACTGTAATTAATAAAAGCGTTCGATTTAAACGAACGCGTTTAAATCGAACGCGTTTGAATCGAACGCGTTCGATTTAAACGCGTAATTCAAACGCGCCCCGGTCAGTGCAAGTTAGAAAATGGCCTTTTTCAAATTGTCCTGGGTCTTGGGTGTTTATATAGTTATGTATTTGTTATAAAATATAGTATCGTTGAGTTAGTATCCCATAACACAAGTCTCGAACTTACTTTGGGGCTAGCTCAATATATGTAATTTGTCCGTATATATTTATTTATTTATATTTTTATGTACGTTTCCCGATTACTCGAAGACTCCTGGACCAATTTGGAAAATTCTTTTTAGTTTTTTTTTTTTGTTGCGAGGTAGCCTGATAAAAATTTTATCAAAATCGGTTGTGCTAAGCGTGAAATCAGTTTTTAGTTATAATAATTTTAATAAGTTATAAAAAGCGCTTTCTCGTACTAATATGGTAGTTAGCATGCAAATGTGCGCTAATTTCTCTTTATTTTCACGCCATTGTACAAAGAAAAAGTCACTAAGCAGATTCCCGCCTCAATGGAGGCTGTAATCAGCTTTAGAAGGTTCAATTCAATACGTAAGCTTGAAGATTAAATTTTCCCTTAGAAACGCTTGAACAACGGACTTGATACTTTTATTCTCTTTTAGTTGCGTGTTGATACTTTGTTATACGTAATGTTGAAAGTTGCATTAATAACATAATGTCATTAGTCATCCAGTCTAATGTAACAACGCCATCCATTCCGCTTCACGGGACCACAAGACGTCCATTGCATCAGGAAGAGAAGACCATCGGCAGCGGCAGCAAACAAAAAAAAAACCGCACTCAATTATAGAATTCTATTACCCTATGTTTACTTGTTTCTGGTATACGGAAGACTCTTAACTTTCCCTGTTTTTCCCATCCCCCAGACTGCAACCATCCACACGCTCTAAAATACCCTATATACGTGCTCATCTGGTTTCTCGAGCCTTGTACTGGTTCAACAAGGTCTGACGTGACTGCGCTAGTAAAACGGAGGTGATAAGTACTCATATCAGCCCGTTGCTGTAAGTGCAGTCACGTGCAGTCCAAAGTGGACTTAGTTCCTACGCTCATGCTGCGAAACGCTGGCTGGGTGAGCACAGAGCTGAACTGTACTAAAGTACAGAAGGGAAATAACACTTTTTCAATGGGCAAAATGCTGAAACGTGTTCCGATTCCCTTTTTCCACCTTCACGCCCATTACGGTAACTGGCCTTTGGATCTAACAGCCCCAGGCTCTGTCTACGTTAGGGATAAAGATATGCCAGTTTTTTTCTGTCTCCATTGCAGGTGCACGACTCTCTCTTTACTATTAGGATATCCTTGGCCAGAGCAGCCAGAGGATTTGGCCTAAACTCTCCACGCCGGCAAGACTGGTTGGAGAAGTCTCATTGTTGAAGCTGAATCTAATTTCCTAAGTCGTCTTCTACGACATACACGGGAAGACTTAGCTTGGAGTGGTCCTATTATTCAGCAGATCTGGCGGCGTACTATCGCAGCAGGGATATAACGAAGTAACGTAAAGCCCGTATCGAAAGACCAATAGCGATGGAGAAAGACTGTTGAAGCCCCTCTTGAGGACCTTAAGTAAGTCAATCAGCTTTTTTACGCACATCCGAAAAAAATATTAACCATTACGCCACGGAGGTCGTCAAGCAAATCATCGTGATAGTTTATGTACTATTGATAATATCGATAGTTTATGCACTATCGATAGTATCGATAGTTAATATATTATAAAAAGAAAATCTTTAGATAGTATTACCACTATATTTTCCGTTTTATTAATAAAAGATAGTCTAATGGATAGTGGACTATTCGGACAGTTCGGGTTGAACTAGTAGCACAGGTATGGTACTTCACAGAAGCGGAGCATCATTTATGCCTACACTACAACAAATGAAACTATACATCCGTGCACACGTCAATGTGTGTGTGTTCTCCCTCCAATTAGCGTTGCTAGGCGTCCGGATAAAGCCGGACATAGTAATGCTTTTTGATTGCGTGTCCGGCCAAAATAAACGTTGTCCGGCTTGTCCGAATTTTGTTAGGCTTTTTACATTTTGCAAACGAAGCGAGCGTCGAGCGTGGTCTGTCTAGCAGACTGTCGGTCGCTCTAGCAGAATTTAAGAAAAATTCAAAAATGTTGAGAAATTCATTTCACATTAAGGATAATTTAAAAATGTTAATAAATGTTTATCTAGAATTTAATTTTGAATGATAAAATTATTTGACTGATTTATTATAAATCAATTAGACTGATATGGCATTTGATTTTATTTATATTTCATTAGAATTTAACGAGATTTATGGTAATAATCAAAAAGCTTGATTTTTCATACATTTTTGCGTACGTACCTATTAATATTGGCACACAAAATCCTCAATACTGTGGGGTGTCCGGCCAATTTACCCAAATGTCCGGCCAAATTGGCTGGTCTGTTCGGCTATTAGGTTTGGTGAACTGGCAACCCTACCTCCAACACACGCGATAACGTGGCAACGGCGAACGAAGACGCATATTACGCGGGACCCTAGGAGTTTCCGTTCTGTACGTAAATTCTGTGCTAGTAGTTAACGATGGGTGGATGCCAAGAGTTTGACGATATAATCAAAGTCGTGGGTCATACCTGAATGAGCAGCACAGGACCGAGATGGGTGGCGTCGACGAAGAAAGGCCTATGCTCAGCAGTGGGCGGAAGAAGGGCTGGAATGATGATGATGATTTGTAGGTAAAATTAATACCGTAAAACTTTCCAGCCGCTCGAGGATGAAGCAAGCCGACATGACTTTCCTGCAGAATGATGAACGCATCAAAACTTGGGCATGGCTGAGCTGGATCTCGATTTGAGACATCAAGCCCGAATTCTGGTCCTGTCAAAAAAGAAATTAATAGGATATACGTTCATAAAACTTACACCAGATTAAAAAATCTTTCTGAAAAGTATTGTAGCGGGAGCGAGATGATATGCTCAACCACAAAGGGAAGATCTTCCCGCCAGGCATGGTGTTGCGCGGGGAACCGGGGCTACGACGGTGTATTTTTTTTTATTGATAGACATAGGTTGCCTCGGACGGCATTTCCTACTTCATCGGACAAGGTTTGAAGAACGAGCCAGAAGCCCGGCTTCCTATATTTATAAACTACTAGCAGCAGCGCAAAGGGCTCCCAAGGCGGAAATCTCAAGGCTTTAGGCGCGCTAGGCACTATGGCAAATTTTGGGGTGCTGCAACACCCATGTTTTGCCGGAAGGGCCGAAGCCACGGTTGTCAGAAGGGCCCACTTAAGACGCAAATCATCCAGGTGCCGCCGGGCAGTACCTAGCGAACCAGCTAGTGTTTCTACGCCTACGCAATCGACTACGACGAATGCGGGGAGGTCGGAACATGTCAACGATAATCTGGTCATCGGAATCAGAGAGAACATGCCTCGAACGTCTGCCGGTGAGTCGGCGAGGGTTGTGTTCCGGGATGTAGTTAGCTGCCTCTCTAACTAATCGGTTCGGATGGTTGGCGGCTTTATCAAATAAGGGTGTGGACGCTTCTTTCATAAAGTGCATTATGGACGGGAGTTCAAGATCGCGATGTAAGTCGCTATTTCTAGCTATCGTTGGAGCTCTGGTAGCTCTGCGGATGAATCGGTTCTGTTTTCTTTGAAGCCTAAGCATAAGGAGTTGGGGCTGCGTGTGCGAAGATAACGCTTGCGTAGGTCAGGAGACTGTGTATTGTCGGAAGTTGTATACATACAGCGAATCGGACAAACTATGAGATCGAGATGTAGAATACTGCTTGCGCCATCTCGTATGATTCTTTGCTATTTGTGGTTGTAGTTCTTCGTAGTAGCGCAGAGGTCGCTACAGTATGAATTATTTAATTAATCAAGCTTGGTAGCTTAGCACGGCTAACCTTGTATATATTTTTAAGATGTGCTAATTAAGACGTTCCATTTGGAACCCCACTCGATATTTAAAATAAAAATGACTCGGGCAACGTCGAACTCGACAAGCCGAACGCTATAGCACGGCCGGTGCTATGGCGTTCTGTCGCTCTCTCTCTCGCTCTGGCAAATAACGGTTCTGAGCGACAGAAAAGGATAGCAGCATGATACTTGTAAGTACTGTTCCGTACAAATGAGATCCAACCCTAATGCAGTAGTACTTACCTCAAATATAACTACTTCGGCTTCCCACCTATCATAAGCTAGGTCTTCAGCTCTGATCCAACCTTGGAGGTACTGTCTCACCGACCTCGGCAATGGCTGTGTCTGGTCATCTACCCAGACCGCATCGGATGATGCTTTAGCAGAGGCTTTGCTAAGGAGCATCGCTGCTCTTGTTGCTGCTGGGCCCTTGGAACAATCACCATCAACATTATTACCCCGAATTAAACTGGTTACTTACGTAAAGAGTCAGCTACTGTGACTGTAGTAAAGGACGCGCGTACACGATGTCACCTCGAGACATTCAGATATTAGCGGAGAGTTGGCGGGCGGTGCGCGAGCGATCGACGGTTGCGCCCGCAGTGACTCATATTTAATTGATAATAATAATCATTTATTTGTCAGACATGAGTACAAAAGTTGTTTGTTTACAGTGTAGGGCTTCATGGTGCGCCGTCAGGCATACAATTTTTTTTTAGAAGTATGTTATACATTCGGTCAATTTAATTGTCGTTACAATTGTATAAAATTTTATGAATTAGACATTATTACATATTATTATTCTCTTATTCGAAACCATTTTTTACATTATATTTTGTCCTGGGCATAATAAAAGATTCAATTTAGGTCAGAATTTGTCAGATAAGAATTCATCCACAGAATAGTATGCTTTGTCAATTAAAATTTTCTGTACAAGTCTCTTAAATATTTGTTTCCTGGCAAGATCGAATAGGAAATGGCA
This sequence comes from Acrobasis suavella, assembly GCA_943193695.1. Lineage (NCBI taxonomy): Eukaryota > Metazoa > Arthropoda > Insecta > Lepidoptera > Pyralidae > Acrobasis > Acrobasis suavella. The sequence continues at coordinate 2,401,881 of OW971939.1, forward strand.
GTTTGTTGAATACTTTTGGTGCCATTGCGTATATACTTTTGTGTAGGAACTTACTTTTGGTACATATAAGTTGCAAATTACTGGAGCGATGTTGACTTCATGCTAATAATGTCTGTGTCTAACGTTAGATTCAATCAAAAAACCAGCCAAGTGCGAGTTGGAGTCACGCACAAAGAAAAGTTGGAGTCCGTAAAAAGAATCACGTTGTTTGCACTTGAATATTTATTTTATTCTGTTTTAGTATTTGTTGTTACATCAGCAACAGAAATATATTATCTGTGAAAATGTCAGCTGTCTATGTGACTATCACGGTTCATGTCCGTCTGTCTGTCTGTCAGCCTAGTGAAAGACGGACAGACGGACGGAAAAACAGAGCGGCTCCGTAATAGCATGCCTACCCATTGTCTTATAAACATAATTATTTCTCTTCCGTGTCACTAGATGGCACTATAAGTAATAATTAAACCATTAAAATCTTTTATCACTGTTATTCAAATAGAGTATTACTCTAATTAATTAAATATGACAAGGAACCGACAGGGTTTTTGTGACATATTGTATTAGGCTTTGTGGTACAAATTAAGCACTCCGCAAATATATTTCTAGTCGTGATACCATGTATTATTTCACGTTCCTGTTTCGATCTTGCAAGTTGAGTGAGTTGACGACCTCCGTGGCGTAGTGGTCACAATGCTAGTCCGCCACCCAGAGGTCCCGGGTTCGATCCCCGGTCAGGGTAAGTTGGAAAATGGTCTTTTTCAAATTGTCCTGGGTCTTGGATGTTTAGCTATATATGTATTTGTTATAAAATAAAGTATCGTTGAGTTAGTATCCCATAACACAAGTCTCGAACTTACTTTGGGGTTAGCTCAATCAGTGTAATTTGTCCCTATATATTTATTTATTTATTATGTATTTAAAAAAATACAATAAATTTTTTTAAAACATATTAACACTTTCACTTTTTTGCTAGTCGTGTGTGCTGTAACTCTGTGTGCCTACCCGCAACTTCCAGTTTTGCCTGCTACTCGCCCTCCAATAGTTTATATAGCGTTGAGTACCTGTTACGTTAGTAATTATATTATCTTTGGTAATAGGGTCCCGTATATATCCTTTGGGTACGGAACCCTAAAAACTAATACCAGACTTTGGAAAAATTATATGAATTATACAATAAAGCCAAGCTTAGCAACCATTTAGTAATAAATATATGGACAAATAACACTGATTGAGCTAGCCCCAAAGTAAGTTCGAGACTTGTGTTGTGTTATAGGATAATAACTCAACGACCCAGTACTGTTTGTAAAAGGCCATTTTCCAACTTGATCTGGGTGGCGGACTAGCATGGTGACTACTACGCTACGGAGGTCGTCCAATTATGAGCTAAGAATTTATGGCTTAGATCTTACCCCACTCGATATAAAAACAAAAATATTTTTGTTTGACTGGTACTTTTTTGTGTGTTATATAAACATTTGTTGCATACAAATTGTAGCCTATGTTACCCGGACAATATGTGAAAATTGGATAAACGGTTCGAATGCTACCGTGGAACACACATACCTACATATCCAAATATATATTATATACATACTTACATACATAGACTACTAAAATCATTAAACTAAAATCATACCCTTCCACTTGCCTTTGCCGCAGTCGGGTAAAAGTTGGTTTTTATGGTTCCATACCCAAACCATAAAAACGGGACCCTATTACTAAAACTCCGCTGCCCATCCGTCTGTCTGTCTGTCTGTTTGTTATCAAGCTGTATCTCATGAACCGTGATAGCAAGACAGTTGAAATTTTCACAGATGATGTATTTCTATTGCCGCTATAACAACAAATACTAAAAACAAAATAAAATAAATAAATAAATAATAAATAAATATATAGGGACAAATTACACTGATTGAGCTAGCTCCAAAGTAAGTTCGAAACTTTTGTTATGGAATACTAACTCAACGATACTATATTTTATAACAAATAAATAGATGAACATCCAAGACCTAGGACAATTTGAAAAAGACCATTTTCCAACTTGCCCTGACCGGGGATCAAACCCGGCATCTCTGGGTGACGGACTAGCATGGTGACCACTACACCACGGAGGTCGTCAAAAATAAATATTTAAATGGGACTTCCATACAACAAACTTTATAGATAATGGTACGGAACCCTTCATGTGCGAGATCGACTTGCACTTGGCTGTTTTTTTATTAGATACGTCAAAACTAACCATTCCCCAAAAGTCTGAATGCAACTCATTGTCCCGAAACTCCCTGAACGGACATTCTTTTGGGTCCACTTCTACTCGCAACATCATCATACTTCTAGTATCTAGTTTTTTTGACATCTTGCTTTTATTTTAGCCCCTTGTTAATGTTAAAACGTTAGACTGTAATAAATAGCCTTACACTAAATTGCTTATTAGAAATAATTACGTTTAGTTTTTGGATAACGTATATAAAAGTGATATTGACATTGACAGTGACAGGTAAGACAAAAATGTATTTCTAAAAAGAGGTTTGTAATTGTAACACGTTGATTGGACCTTTTTGTAAGTAATGCAATAGGAAAAAGTAAAAAAAAAAACAATGTCTAAAAAGGGCCTGGCACGCTTTGATAGAGCGAGATAGTTTTATTGCGATTTCTAAAAGTGGAAAAAGAAAAGAGTGCTATGTTATATTATATTTTATCACCAAAGATTTAGGCTTATCACCGACCGAGCATTTTTTCATGGTCGGGATATTCATAGCTCACTTCAAATTTCATATTCTTGAAGTGTGCTTATAACCCGACTATGAAACAAGTAAGTAATTACTACAAAAGCATATAATTCCATGACAAAACAAATAACTCGACTACTTTTTTATTACTATTCTTTTTTTATGTACCCATTGTCATGTCACTCTCACAGTAAATACGAATCTAACAACACCTCTCAAGCTAAAACCCATCGAGCCGTTCAGGCTGCAGAGCGTGCCAAACAATTATACATACATACATACTCAAAAAACAAAACCCTCCTTCTGGCGCAGTCGGGTAAAAAGTAGTATCATTATATCTAAATATTTGAAGTCTAATAATAGTATTATTTAGAGCCCGCTAGATCCCATTGTTCGGCAAAGGCCTCCCTTAAACAAAAGGGATAATAAGAGCGCAATTAGACTCGAAAAATCTATGTCATCTGCCTGTATTTCATACAAATCTCATAGAAACTGTTTGTTTTGACGTTTCGAAAAAAGTATCTGATTTAACTTGTTGGAAAATAGCAGAAAGCTTCACGTTCTCACTTTAAACTGTAAACAGTAGTTCATACAATAGTTTAAAGGGTTATCAAGTGCCTAGTCAAGACAAAATTTTAAATGATATATCCGTTTCCTATCAAATGATTTATTTCAAATGGTGGCAGCACTGGACCCCGGAAAATTCAAGTATCCCCTTAACAATCTGCATGGAAATAGACGCAAATGGTACATTTTAAGTTTATTACTTTCTCCCGGACTAGTGCGGAAGAAAGTACCTAGTACCTGCTACTTTGAATTTTCTTACCCATATAATATATTAGGTCATGAGAATATCACATTTTGGCGCATTATCTAAGCTGGTTTTAAGCAAAGTTTAGTCATGTAATGACCCATTACAAAATTATTAAGTATTATATAAACACATTTTAATTACGTAATTTTAATATAAGTACTTATAAACGAAATGATATCATAATAATCATTATTGACCGAGCGTCCCAGTTTCGAGATTGGCCATAAATGCTTTTCTTCGTCTGTTAGTTTGTCTGTCCGTCTGTTCGCGCCTACATGTCGCATTTCTCAACCGACTCGCGTAAAATTTTGTGGACAGGTTAAAAAATGATTAGATTTTGTTTTCGATTCAGGTTTTCGGAATTTTTCAAAATACCGGAATAGTGGGGTTAAAAATTTAACCAACATTTCAATATTTTTTTCAAAAATGTCGGCAATTTTTTTACCCTTATAATATAAAAAGACGTACCTAACTTTTTTGTCTAAACAACTTTTAATCCGATAAACTACAACGGGTTGGGGGTGACTTGCGAGCTTTACAGCTCACAGACCTGAATGATGAATCTTAAAAAAAAAAAACTTAACCACGTATGATTTTTAACCAACTTACTAAAAGGATGAGGTTATCAATTCATCGCGATTTTTTTTATGTATGTTCACCGATTATTTTGCGACGTCTGGACTGATTAGGAAATCTTGTCAGCTGTTCCCATAGAAATTTTATTAACATCAGTTATGTTGTGTGGTGGTGAAGGCAAATAAGAATTTGAAGACTTTTTTATAAAACTTTGCCATAACCTCCTTAATCTTAGCGGTTACCCGGTTTTATCCTAAGCAACAACAGCTGTGTTACTTCGTAAGTAGCTTGGGTTGCGCGTTCCCACTTTTTCTCCACCAAATAATCTTTTTGGATTTATATACATTAATGTCAAATATATAAATCTTTAGAAAAAAATACAGTGACGAAGATATTTCTTAAAATTTAAATTCAAAATTTATTTATTCTTCTCCACAATATTACATTATATAACATAACATAATGATAATATCGTCGACATAGGTATCCCGGTAGCAAAGGATTTTGAGAGACTTGTATCTGAACTAAGCGAAGCTTGTGTCTTAGAAGACCAGAATTAAATACCAACTTCTTCCTTTTGACCGTATTCAAAATCGCGCAACTCGTATAATCGACGATATGACTCTCGTCGGCCGTCTCGATCCTCTGGCTCTAGGGATATTGCATCCTTATGCATTTTTATCGCATTTACCTTCAAAAAACGAGTCTATAATATCTTCTGAAAGGCCGGCAACGCTTCTGTTACACCCCTGGTGTTGCAGTTGTCCATGGGCAGCGGTGATCACTTACCATCAGGTGACCCGTTTGCTCGTTTGCCGCCCTATAACATAAAAAAAAAATAATGGTTATTAAACATAAATGAAATTATGAAAAATAAAGTCTCTATGTTGTTACAGGCCACTTTACACTGCATGTGGTCCGACACGCACTTGACCTGTTATTTCTCGTATGTCCGTGTTATTTATACTTAACAATACAAACCTACTCATGTTGTATACCTTTCTCATTCCCTTAGATCTGATTTTTAAAATAGGTCTTCGGACAAAGCCCGGCAAGGTCGGAGACACAAAAAATGTCGTCACGGACAGACGGATTTGCCTAGAGAATATTTCCGTGGGACATATCCTACTAGTTTTGCACAACTAGTACAGTGTCTTGTATTTGGGATTCTTAGTCAACGATACTATATTTAATGATAAATACTTGAATGGATAAATACCTCAGACCAAAGACAGTTTGAAGAGGCCATGGCCTGGCCGGAGATTGAATCCAGGACCCGAAAGCAATTTCTTCTAGGCATCCTCGCTCACAAAACCAGCTGATACTGCGGTGAAATTTTGGACAACACTACACAAACTTCACATTTTTTCCGGGATAAAAAGTCTTAGATGTGTAAATCCAGCTTAAAGCATATGTGTCACTCACTTTCGCATTATTGATATTAGTTGGGATAAAACATGTGAGGAGAAATTATCTAAGCGCACGGTAGTGCGCAGGCCAAGTTCCAGCAACAGGCCGCGTGCATGCCGTGCACTATTTACATGGTCCGTTTCGACCCACTTAATTTGACCTCTCTGTAGCTCAGTGCCTATTGCAAGTACAGAGATAAAATTGTACCTACGTAATCCTATACTAGTACTAAAGCAGAATGCCAAATTTCATAGATCCTTAAATATGACCTTGTGAAAATAGCTAATTTTGGCATTGACTGACTAACTCACTGACCGGTAATTAAAACCTCTAGGCCACTTTCAATTGTCCTAGCGCGCAATTATAATTTTAGATATTTTTAACCAAGTACCTACGTATTTTCACAACTATACCATATTTTAAGTTGGGTGTATGCTAAAGTGAATTTAGGCCAGATGGACCGTTGACGTGAGTAAGGTGGCAGTGGCTAAATGCGGAAGGCGGAGGACTGAGTGTGGTGGCGAGTCTTGGGAATGGCAAATGTTTACTAGTGGATCAGGCTGTTGATGAAGATGATTATGATCGATTTTAAATTGCATCTAAACTTGGCATTGGATTGGATTTCAACCCTTTTTTAGGCGAACCATTAGCCGATAGGAATTTGGCCCCCTTTTTAACAGGTATGTTTTTAGTGGGATTGGTTTTCAACAGAATTACAATGCTCGGATTGTTATCCAAATTAACGCATGCTTCAAATGTGGGTGTACTATGTGATAAGAAATTTCATCAGGGTGATTCAAGGTCACGGTAGTACAATTGGTAGTGCACTCACGGCGTTAACGTGAGGGACGCGGGTTCGTATCCCACTCGTGGCGAAATTTTTCATTACATGTTTTAATTTGGATGTGATGGGAAATAAACACAAACCCATGGTCAAAACTTAGTCAAAAGCTTTAATGAAGACAATCCTCGTATCAGAGCCTCCGGCTATCATGAGCGGTAACAATTACATGAAGCCGGATATAGGTCGGCTTGCAGGAAGTCCACCGGTTTGCCGTGAAAGCCTGACGTGTTGGGAAAAAGCACGTTTAGCTAACGTGTGTGTATCATGTGTACGGATTTACACACACATATCTACATAATGTACATTAACAAGGTAAATAACAACATTGGGTCAAATTTAACTTGCAAGATTTAATTACAGAGAAACCGACAGATAACGGGACAGGTGAAATTAATCTTAAGCTTGTATTTTTTAAATGTATTTAGCTTCCTTACAATACGGCGGACTTAAGGCATTTTACAGTACCATAATTTAACGAAAAAATATGTTTTAATATTATATCAATTCAACTCTCATCTCAATACTTTAGTTACTTTCATAGTCTGATGTCCTACGGGATTCTTCTCTGGGGGAGTGCTGCTGATATACAGACTATTTTTATTTTACAGAAAAGGGCAATTCGTTTTATTTATGATTTAGGATCGAGAGACTCCCTAAGAGATTTTTTTAAGGAAATTGATATACTCACTGTACCATCCCAGTACATATTTGAAAATATAATGTATGTGAGGAAAAATATTGCCTTATTTAATAAAACAGGTGATATTACGGGTAGAAACTTACGTAACATAAATGTTTTAGTTACCCCGTATTATATATAGGCTGAAAACAGTCAGTAAATCGTTTAAGGGAAACTGTATAAAGTTTTATAATAAATTGCCAGAATCGGTCCTTGATATGCCAGATAGAAAATTTAAAGCTTATGTAAAGAAAGTACTTTGTGAGAAGGCTTATTACGGAACCGATGATTATCTTAAAGACAAAAACGTCTGGCTTGAGCTTGGCGCGGGTCCCTTTTAAAGGTTTATATTTGTACACTCACAAATGACATAATTTGAGTACAATCAGTACATGTATTTTATACAAACTGACATTAATTTCAAATTTGACATTTTTAATTAATAATTATGACATAGCAATGTATTCTCAGTCCACACATCTAATTTTAATATCAGTATAATTGTAAGGTTGACGTTTTTGGAGAAAATGCTGCAGTACAGTTTGTTACCGCTTCTTCTGTACTTGCGCTTTGGAGGCGGCAGTAAACTTAGTTGTAAGTAAATGATCTGACGTCAACAACTAACTATTAAGAAATCGAAAGAAAAAAGAAATGACAATTATCAAGTGATATAAATATCCAAAGATAAATTAATGATTTGACTTTGACTTTGACTTTGACCTGTATATTTTTTTTTCTTTTGGATGTATGTAGGCGATATTTTCGCCACTTGTGAACCGATAAGATGATTATTTCTTTATTTGAAAACCTTTATACCATGATGGTCCATGTGGTTGGTATGATGAACTTTGGAAATATGGAAGAAATTCCTGAAATAAAATGAAGTCCATTTTTTTTTGTTAGAAATGTAATTATTGGTTAAAAGTAACATGAGACACAGATATTACTTGCTCAAGTAAAGTACAGTATAAAACACAGATATTACTAATATACGGATTGCTCACGTAGAGTACAGTAACACCTCAGAACTAACTCAGACTTGTACTGTAAATTAGTTTACTGATATGTGATAAATTTTTTGAAAAACAAAAAAGTAAAAACATTTTTTGCATAAGCTGTTATTGTGAGGCCTACTAAGTATTAATTCTGACAAATGAAATAAGTCCCAACTCGATGGAGTGGCTTCGTTTTATTACTGAGAACCATCGACCACATTCCGTAAAGTGAACGTCAATAAACCAAACGTCCTACTGAATGAGATTATGTTATTTTATTGCTAAGTTCTGTTGAATATCTCCTGGCCCATCATCAGAACAGCTTTTTGACTCCATAATTTTGTGTTGTCGTTTGATGTACACAAGTGTGCAAAATTTCTGCTCAATCGGTTGAGGGTGACTGTTTGAAAATTAAGTTTTAAGATTTGACTTAAACCAGGCCTGTGTCACTTTCCGTATTGAAAATATACCTACATTATTAATATGCGCGCGGCCACACTTCGACATTGTGGTGGACAAAATTCAGTTACATGAATCGTTTGTCCAGAGTAATAAGAATGAAATTGGCTTCCAATCGATGTCTAGGTATCTAAACAAAGAGGTGAGGAGATCTGACGCGAGCTAAATTAAACCATATCGCTAACCCCATAGAGAAGATATTTCTTTGAATTTATGTGTACGTGAGTACTAGTACTATTTGGTGCGTAAACAAACATACAATATACATTGTAAGTTAAATATAAGCTTGTAGTAATGAATTCGTGTGATAAGATGAACTGACATCTTATCACATGAATTCATTACTACAATTCAAACAACAAATCCTGTAGAAAATGTTTTTTTTTTTTTTTGATGTTAAGAAAAAAGTGTCTGACGTAGCTACGTCGGACACTTTTTTTTAATCTTCAAAAGAAACATTTTCTGTGGGATTTGCACAGAGATACTATGGGCTATAATTCTACCCAGAGGTCCTGGGTTCGATCCCCGGTCAGGGCAAGTGGGAAAATGGCCCTTTTCAAATTGTCCTGGCTCTTGGATGTTTATATATATTATATATTATACATGTATATGGTATAAAGTATAGTATCGTTGAGTTAGTATCCCATGAAACAAGTCTCGAACTTACTTTGGGGCTAGCTCAATCTGTGTTAATTGTCCCTATATATTTATTTATTACTATAAAAAAATATTAATGACGTCATAATTTAAATCGAATAGCTTTTTTAATATCAGTTTTTCTGCAATAATAAATCGAAAGTCACGTTGAAAATTAATATTATCAGGATAGGTGACCAGGCTGTAGTTGGCGCTTTGTCAAGCGGTTTTTAACCGACACACTCAATAAGTAAGAAGACTGACCTAGAAAGATTTAAACGCCTAGAACGAAGACATCAACACTTCTAGACATGTATCTGTCGGCATTTATGTCCAATTTAATCAGCAACCTTGTTCTGTTCACAAGTCTTTTCAAGGAGAACAAGCGCCGAAATGTCGGCTAGCTGAACACTTAGCTGACCGCTCGATGCGTTTTAAATCAGAGTATTCTTTGAATATTTATATATAGCTTTATAAAATACAAGATGGCGTCTGGTTTTAGAATTTTTAACTTAACTACCTGAATTTTTCGGGGTCCAGTGCATCATTTAAGTTAAGACGGAGTGGTAGCTAAAGTGGCGCCCTCAGTTGAAATAAATTGTTATAAAACTAAATATGGTAATAATTAAAAATTTGATTTGTATCACTGTCTAGAAAGACATTTAAACTATTTTATGAATAACCTTTGATATTATTACTAATAGTCCGTCTGGTTTTAAAACTGTTTTTCGCCAAAAGTGGCCACTTTTGGCGAAAAACAGTTTTAAAACTAGACGGACTACCAATATTACTTTCAAATGTTATTCATAAAATAGTTTAAAGGTCCTTCTAGACATTTATTCAGATCAAATTTTTAATTAGCACCGTATTTAGTTTTGAACAATTTATTTCAAATAAGGGCGCCACTTTAGCTAATACTTCGTCTTAAATCATTTAATAGGAAACGGAGATATAATTTAAAATTTTGTTTTGACCAGGCTCTAGATAACACTTCAAACTATTTTATGAACTACTGTTTACAGTTTAAAGTGAGAACGTGAAGCTTTTCTACGCACATACGCCAAAAAGAGCCGTTTTTCAAAATTGTGCGTAGAAAAGCTTCACGTTCTTACTTTAAACTGTAAACAGTAGTTTATAAAATAGTGTGAAGGATTATCTAGAGCCTGATCAAGACAAAATTTTAAATGATGTCTCCGTTTCCTGTCAAATGATTTATTTCGAATGGGGGCAGCACTGGACCCCGGAAAATTCAGGTATCCCATTAAGTCGTTCATAACGTCCTAATGGAACATCCCAGGGGTCTCAAACTTTCTACGCTGGGGTAAGGTACCCCGCGAAACACAAAACTGAATTCATATTTTGGATCCAACATGGCCGCCCACTCATTTTGTCCTGTTTCCTCATCTGACTGCAATTTTTTATCCATTTTCTCAACTGGACATGTTATTTAGCCTACCTCAACAGCTGCACGAAAAACCGCGGGCTGCTTGTAGTCCGCGCAACGCCAAAAAAGCAAGTATTGCTTTATACAAATATATTAGCACGTCTTTCTCTCTAACGGGGCAGACAGAGCACTTTAGGTCTTGCGGCTCTAAGCAAACAGAGCACAGGGCCGCAAAAGGCCTAATTAGCGTGATGGTGGGCGAGAAGGTGAAATAGTGATGGCTTGCTACTCGCATCGCCTATTAACCCTTTCACCGCGAGCGTTGGATATTTTCGGCAAAAAAATGCTCGTGTTGCACGTAACTTAAGTATCTACATCCCATTTAGGTTGTAGGTATTTTAGATTTACTACCCGTCGCGCTGGGGACAACTGATATAAAGTCTCACGGTGAAAGGTTTAAAGTTTTCGCTCAGTCCCTCCATCGGCTTTTATGATCTGCGAGGGAACAGAAGTAACTGGTACATTTTAAGTCTTATCTTTTCTCCCAGACAGCATGGATGAAATGTAGCTTTATAGTTCTACTAATTGACTGAGCGAGGGGTTTTTTAATGGTACCTACCTTGATTTGAAAGTAGTATTCAGTATCTGAGTCCATGAGTCCTTGCTCCAAAAATATGACTAGTGGTTAAAAAAGTCACCCTGTAAATACAAATACGATGAGAAGACACGATTAGAAATGTACCTTATGTAAGGTTTTTATATCAATATACTTTTTAAGGGGATACATAAATTTTTCGGGGTCCAGTGCTGCACACATTTGAAACAAATTATTTGAAAGGAAATGGAGCTATCATACTTTTTTTTATAATTCTGTCTCATAGCTTTAGATAACTCTTCAAAAAATTTAATTAACTAATGTTAACCGTTTAAAGTGAGAACGTTAAGCTTTTTTAGCTTTATTGCTAAATATACATAGGGACAAACCACACAGATTGAGCTAGTCCCAAAGTAAGTTCGAGACTTGTGTTATGGGATACTAACTCAACGATAGTTACTATATTTTATAACAAATACATGTATACATCAACATCCAACCCAAGTCTATCTGAAAAAGATTATTTTCCATCTTGACCTGATCGGGGATCGATCCCGGGACCTCTGGTCACACCAAATGGCATGATGACTAATAGACCACAGAGGTATTCATATTACGTAAATAGTAGTTTTTAAATAGTTTGAAAGGTTATCTAAAGCCGCCTCAGACAATTTATTTATTCGTTTTCCCTCAAAATAATTTATTTCAAATAGTAGCAGCACTGGACCCCGAACAAATCATGTATCCCCTTAATTGCACTGCAAAAAAATAGTACACACAAGCTTACTCTCACATTACCAGCTATTGTAACATTTGTAACATAGCAAAACGGGTCCACTACGCCCGAGCTAACCAGTTTATCTTGAGCTCCCATAACTCCTTTTATCCTACATATAGTGTGGAAGTTGCTCCGAGAGAGCGGAGCGAGGGAGGTCAAGAAATCTGGTCAGCAGCCACTACTTTCACTGTATTTTGCAATTGGCCTTAATATAAGTTGCAATGCATTGAGACAATTATTATAGTGCAGAAATGCAATTCGTTGCTATGCGGTTGGTGATAAGGTTTTGAATTTCAAGAAAAAACGTATAGGGCATATAATTTCTTTCTAGGCATGTTTTTTTGGCTTTTTTTTAGGCGTGTGTATCTAATAAATGTATTTTCTCAAACATGCTCGGAAATGTAGGCATTATTGTAGTAAAAAGAAGACACGAAGTTTGTAATTCTTGGCTCGTGCATTACTTTGCTGGACTAGGCCAGGAAAGTACTATGAAATTTCATTCCTGGTCGCTGCTCGAAACAAGAACACAAGAAGGAAGTGTATTCAGAATGAATAGACAGTAACATTGACGTTTCAGATGACAGTTCTGATTTACATTTGGCAAAGGCTTTTCATTCCATCACTTGTCAAACAGCCAGAATTGCTACCACATTATAAAAAATAAACTCTTCGAGATTTAATATGTAGAAGACCACAATTTTATCAAAATATTACGAGAGATAAAAACATAATCTATGGTATTTTTTGCGTAAAATAGGGCTGGGCGGTATGGGCTATGTTTCTTTCTTTCTAACCGAGTAGTGATTGATTATATACTCTTTGCCGTAAACATTTATTGCTTCTGGTAAATATTGCATAGTTGGTTATTTCTTTAATTATTTCCTCACATTTATTGAAAAAAGCACTAAACATGCCTCGGCAGGAATGGGGTTGGCAGACTCGTAATTATTATACTCTCCGGCAATGCCATACTTCCCGCCCTCTGTATTAATGTATTGTCATAAAATATACCAGTTGTAGGTGGGTATATTCCGTTATTTAAAATACAATTTGTGGTAATCTATATCAAATCTAATCTATAACCAATATGATCTCTAGCTAATAAAACTAACCAAATAATGATTACTTTTTAATTACTTCTGGCGCCAAGTCTAGTAATAAATAATATGAATATAATACTCACTTTTAGTTTGGCGACTTCCGTGGCGTAGTGGTCACCATGCTGTCCGCCACCCAGAGGTCCCGGGTTCGAACCCCGGTCAGGGCAAGTTGAAAAATGGCCTTTTTCAAATTGTCCTGGGTCTTGGATGTTCATCTATATATGTATTTGTTATAAAATATAGTATCGTTGAGTTAGTATCCCATAACACAAGTCTCGAACTTACTTTGGGGCTAGCTCAATCAGTGTTATTCGTCTCTATATATTTATTTATTATTTATTAGTTAGTCCCCTGATAATATAATGAAATACAATTGCATTTTGTTAACACATTTTTATATGTTTTATATTCAAAGAAATACGTCACCTTTAGTTAAAAATCGTAGCTGATTATTACCTCACACGAAATTTGAATGCACCGTAACTTCGTCATTATTTGATAATCAGAGAAAAGAAAAAATACGTATACAATACTTTTTAATAAGCTATCTAATAAGTAAAAAAAAAATTAAGTCAACGTCCCTATTGTGGCTAGCCCATGTGTTCTACTATTCTGATTTTCTTTTTCCAATTTCAAGCCCACTATAACATTAAACAATACCTCCGTGGTCCAGTGGTCAAGGTGTTCGCCTTGTGACCCAGAGGCCATGGGTTCGATTCCCACTGGGAAGCATACTTTGTGAAAGTTGTTTCCAGTCTGGATAGGATATTGCAGGGTTGAATCACCTGATTATCCGAAAAGAAAGATGATTCCGTGTTTCGGAAGGCACGTAAAACTGTGGGTCCCGAACGCCACCTAGCGTTTGATCATCAAACTATCCAAAGATTGGTTCCTGGTTTGCCCTTTGGGTTGTGGAGGTCAGACGGCAGTCGCTCTGTGTAAAAACCAGTAACCTCGTCAAATCTCCTTGGTTAGGTAGCGGACCCCGGGCTCTGAAGCGTTACTGCTGAGGATGCAACCGGGAATACGCTCGGATGATGATGAATGCCTTTGGGGTCTAACGGCCCCAGGCTCTGTCTCCCGTTTAAGATAAATCCGTGGATGAACCCGCCGTGTGGTCACGACAAGGTAGAATACATTCTCACCACCCTTCCTCTCCCATGGGTGTACGTAAAATATACATATATGCCTTTTATCCCCAGGTTCTGTCTATCCCGTTTGGGATGAAAACGTGGAAATGAACGAACCCGCCGTGTCGCCACGGCAGAGTAGAATATATATTTTTACCACCCGTTCCTCTCCCTTGGGTGTGCGTGAATTTTACATATACTCCTTTTTGTGGCAGTCGTGTAAACCATGTAATAAAACACACACCTACTTGCAATCATCCACTTATCAAGTGAAAGTGCACTTCCAACGGTGTCTGCCAAAAATGGTGTTACTTTCCGCAAGTGAGTATGAACTGATGAATGTAGACATACACTGGTTTTAATTGTGTGACAGGCTTTAAATTGGCCGTTTATTTCCCACCTTGAGTCTAGGGAAAAATGGGAGGAATTTACCCAGCAGTGGAAATAGGCAAAAACCTACCCTCTTTCCTTTCCCTTTTCTTGAGAATAAGCGTGTGAACTGAAAAAATATTTTTCGCCCATCAGGTAGATTATTGAAAAATAAAGTAAACTTTCTTTTTAAATATTATTTTATTTAATTTATTTTCAACAAAAAAATATGTAAACATACTAAATGTGCTTTAAAAACTAAAATAAAAATAATAAAATACTACACACTACACACTTATATTTAAAAAAATATCTAAATAACAAATATTGACGAAAATACGGCGATTTTTCGCATCTTTTTTTTTTGCACTCATGTATCCCTACACTAGCCATTTTTATTTAAAACACATTTAAACCGACTTCCAAAAAGGAGGAGGTACAGCGCATTAAAATTTCGCATGACGTCACGGCTACGTACGATTGTTACATAGAGGTGACGTCGCAAGCCCCCTCTCTGGAACTTTGATGCTCTATCTTTATCTATGTGATTTTTTACGTTTTTGGCAAACTGAAAAATATGGGGCCATTATTTTTGGATAATTATCTAAAAGACGGACTAATTACAATTATACTTTTATAACCCTGTCGCCATCCCTATTATACATACATACAAACATACTCTCGAAAAACATAACCTTCCTTCTGGCGCAGTCGGGTAAAAAAAACTTGGAACTTAAAAATAAAAAGTTGTTAGGTACGAGTTATTCAACAAAAAACAAACTCGTAGCCCACTACGAGATGCTACGAGAAGACTCGACAAAACGAAAGACATCAACGCATCGCTTGGTCAGTTGGTAATTTTTCATTCTGAAGTGCCATTTTTCAAACGCGGATTCACCTAAACGAATGGTTTTTCCATAGAAAAAACCATTCGTTTAGTAACTCTGCGTTTGAAAAATCGCTCCATTGATCTGTGTAAAAAGCAATAACTGGCCAAGCGCGAGTCGTGCCCGCGCATGTAGGGATAAAAAAATCACATTCGTTGTATGGGAGCCCAGCTTAAATATTTATTTTATTCTGTTTTTAGTATTTGTTGTTGCAGCGGCAACAGAAATACATCATCTATGAAAATTTCAATAGCGTGAGATAGCTAGTGACAGACAGACGGACAGACGGACAGCAGGGTCTTAGTAATAGGTTCCCGTTTTTACCCTTTGGGTACGGCACCCTAAAAACATAGTATAAGACAGCTGGTTATTTTTCCGGGCCGATTGTAAGAACCAATTAAGGGAATGGGAGAAAATATGAATCATGTAAATAGATGATGAGTCACAGAATAAGTACTAGTACTTACGTACAGAAGTCTTACTCAGAAAATAAATTCAAAGAAATATCTACTTAATGTGGTTAGAGCTATGGTATAATTTAGCTCGCGTCAGAACTCCTCACCTCTTCGTTTATATGCCTAGACATCCATTGCAGGCCAATTTCATTCCTATTACTCTGGACAAACGATTCATGTAAATGAATTTTCCTCTCCGAAGTGGTCGCCGCGCGCATAGTAATAATTTAGGTATATTTTCGATACCTAAACGAGGAGTGACACGGGTCTGGATGCATAGCAACCCGTCACTATTGCGATTCCTTTTTCCACCTTGTCGCCCATCATGATTGGTTGTCTGGAAGAGATCGCCTTAAGCGATAAACCGCCCATTTAATTTACAATAACATTCTCAGTCCACATATCTAATTTTAATATCAGTATAATTGTAAGGTTGACGTTTTTGGAGAAAATGCTGCAGTACAGTTTGTTACCGCTTCTACTGTACTTGCGCTTAGGAGGTGGCAGTGAACTTAGTTGTAAGTAAATGATCTGACGTCAACAACTAGCTATTATGAAATGTCAATGTCAGGGCCGCAAGACGCAGAGGGCTCTGTCGGCTCCACTATGGATAGAGATGTGATAGTACGAGTAATGTAATTTTCCGTGTAATTAAATAAATAATCAATAAATAAAAATATACGGACGAATTATACAGATTGAGCTAGCGCCAAAGTAAGTTCGAGACTTGTGTTATGGGATACTAACTCAACGATACTATATTTTGAAACAAATACATAAATACAACGTGGAAAGAACATACCCATAATCAAATCACTATAGTATTTTTTTTTCTAGCCATTCTGGTCCCATTGTTCGGCAAAAGCCTCCCCTTGTTGTTTCCAGTTGTTTCGATCTTTAGCCACTTCCTTCCAATTCTTGTCGAAAGCAGACAGGTCGTTACTCCATCTCATTTTAGGCCAGCCCCTTGATCGTTTCCCGTCTTCTGGAATCCACATGGTCATTATGTGAGCCCATCTGTCCGGCGCCATTCGGAAAACGTGACCCGCCCAGTCCCATTTCAATCTGGCACCCTTCCTTCCAACGTCGAACACTTGGGTGATGGAGCGCAGCTTAGTGTTCCTGTCACGGTCTGTAGGTTTTACACTCAACATACTGCTCTCCATTGCCCTTTGGCAAACCTGCAGTTTCAGCTTTTGTTTTTTAGTCAGCGACCAAGTTTGAGCACCGTAGGTTAGGTAGGTTAGGATGGGCAAGATAGCCGTACGCCTATGGAACTCACTACCACTTACTATCCGACGCGCCGAAACGTTAGCCAGCTTCAGCCAGCTTCAAATCCCAAGTGAAATCTTATTTTATATCCTTATGAAAGGTAAATAAATATCTTTCTCTTGTTTCCATTTCTCTTCATCTCGTACTGTTAATATCATTTTGTTGACAGTGTAAGTTGTATGTATTTATGTAAGATGTATATGTATGTTTATTTTTAATATTGTATTTAAGTATGTTTATATTGACCGCCCCGCACTACCTAATTTCCCATTACTATTTTCTATATAACGAGGTTGCCTGGAAGAAATTGCTTAGCGATAAGGCCGCCTTTTGCGCATTTCCTAGTTTTTAAGATAATTATGTCCTGATTTATTTATTTTGTGCAATAAAGGGTATTGTATTGTATTGTATACACATGTCCATGAGCCGTCTCTTTAGGCAAGTTGGAAGGCTGCCTTTAAATAGCTCCTTTATCGACCAGTAACTTTTCCACGCATTGTCGATCCTACGAGCGACACTTTAGTATAATGGTAATAAAATAACAGTCAAAAAACAAAAATGGTCGTTTACATTATGGACCGGGTGGCTGCATACTTTGTATGGAAATGACTATTATTTTTTTTTTAATTTTTGTCTTTTATTTTTATTTAATTACTAGCCAGGCCCCGCGTAGCTTATGTGTTAATCCACCCTGGATCAGCTTCCTGCATACTTAATTTTATCAAAATTGGTCCGGCCGTTTGAGCGTGAAGAAGTAACAAACACACACACATGATATATTAGTGTGATACTATAGTGATCTAGTATAGCCAGTGGTTTGATTTATAACGAGTATGTCTCTTCTACATTTTAGATAAACATCCACGACCTAGATCAATCTGAAAAAGATCATTTTCCATCTTGACCAGACCAGGGATTGAAACCGGGACCTTCGGAGTGGCAGCCTGGCATGACGACCATTAGGCCACAGAGGTAAAGGTCATTGTATTGCACAAATTCATTTCGTATTTATGTATGTTGATTTTAAATAAGTTGTTGTTGAAATAAATATGCAAACCTTTTGCCATCTTCAAATTGCATACATAATAAATAAATATATAGGGACAAATTACACTAATTCAGCTAGCCCCAAAGTAAGTTCGAGATTTGTGTTATGGGATACTAACTCAACGATACAATATTTTATAACAAATACATATATAGATAAACATCCAAGACCCAGAACAATTTGAAAAAACCCATTTTCCAAGTTGCCCTGACCGGGGATCGAACCCGGGACCTCTGGGTGGCGTACCAGCATGGGGACCACTACGCCACGGAAGTCGTCAATTTTGCCAGCACCCTTGGCACTCCTCCGCAGGAGAAAGATTTGCGATTGTTTTTATATTTCAGTTAGTTGTTAGTTTTAAGTTGTACCAAAGTTTATGTATAAGTTCGTTTTATTTTATTTTAGTGTTTTTATTTGATTTTTTTTGCGTAGATATTTATAATTTACACGTGTGTAAATTGTTTAATCATATATGCAACGTGGATGGGGGGATACCCGTTATAAATCAAGCCACAAAATGCACTAGATTACTATAGTATAATGATATTATAATAACAGTCAAACAGTAAAAAAAAAATCGAAATTTCCATACAAATTGCCCGAGCACTTTTGTATAGAAATGCCATTTTTTTTGCTTTTTGTCTATTATTTCAACTTCATTATATTATAGTGATCTAGTATAGCCCTTACGAGTAGTTCAATTAATTACGGGTATATCCTTTCCACGTTGTGTAAACTGGCTATGTCCTGTTGTAAACTTCCGGTGGCTCATATGATAATAATGCTATAATAATTATGTAATTTTTTTAATAAACAAGCAAATTCATAAAACCCTGACTTTCAATATTTTAAGCGTTAACTCCTAAAAGCTTTTAAACGGCGGACCCGATTTTCATCAAACATACCTACTATGCTACAAGAACCACCGCAAAAAAACGTCCTTTTACGAAAAAAAAACCATATAGAAATTGGTCCATCCGTTCGAGAGTCACGGCACAGATAGACCGACAGATATTAGCGTTAAACTAATCACACCCCTCTTCTTTGGCGGGTAAAAATAAACTTTTCAAGAACAAACTTGACACTTTTAGTTGTAAGATCTAATATACAATATGTAACAAAAACCCTGTCCGATCCTTGCAGGTGCAACTCAGACCGTCAATATGAACATCTTTTCCTATGGGACCAATGCTTGAACTCGAAAAAAATCGACATTTTCATACAAAAGTGTTCGGCCGGCCTGGCAATTTTTTGAAAATGAAGGCATTTTCTTTGAGTTTCAAGCATTGGTCCCATAGGAAAAGTTGTTCATATTGACGGTATAAGTTGCACCTACAAGAATCGGACAGGGTTTTTGTTACATATTGTATACTTAGAATATTCATAAACGATAGCGTATTTCACAAGTATTGTGATTTATATCCTAACGCATGGTGTTATACTAAAACAGGTTTTATAATGATCTCTAATGGCATTTGTTTAAGAATACATAAATCTTGAAAAGGTTTAATGTCATTTTCGGTTTCACACATTTAATTTGATTGTGTAAGAATGTTTTATTGTAGTAAGAAATATATTATTTCAAGCTTTTATTTTAAGTGCAATATATCTTTTATGTTTGTTTAGGTCAAATATTGCGACTCAATTCTCAACCAGTTATCCTCGACCGATTGAGCTGAAATTGTGCATATTTGTGTATGTTGGATGACAATACAATATTATGTAGTCAACGAGCTGGTCTGATAATAGCTCTGCTATAGGAGATATTCGACAGAACTCAGTCAATTATAAAACAACATAACCTCATTGCGTAGGACGCGTATGATTTGACTTTATGGTAGACAATGTCTAGGGTTTGATCACGGTGACTGTATTCTCTCCATCCATCGGTTGTCTGGAAGAAATCGCTTTTAGCGATAAGACCGCCCGTTGTACATTTAAATGTCTTTTCTGTGTGTATTTCTTTTTTTGATTATTGTTATATTTTTTTGGTGTACAATAAAGTATTACATAACATAACATAACATAACGGAAGGTGGTCGATAGAACTGAGTAATAAAATGTTGCAACCCAATTGACTTTGGGCTCATTACGTTTGTCTTCATGAGTACTTAGGCCTTAGAATAAAAGCTTGAAAGAAAATACTTATTGACCTTTAAATGTATTTAATGTAGTAATATTTTCCCACGTATCATGATGTGGCACTGCTGGACAACGGTCTGTCTTTTCTTCTTCACCTTGTCCCACTTTAAAGCCCAAACCACCAGTTCATCAGGTATCAAACTTGGCAAAAACCAATCTATTAAAAATTTTCCACAAATAATTAAAACAAATTGTATAAAATAAGAAATATCATTTTTAGTTTAAATCGAAAAAATATAAGATTATTTAGCGAAGAATTTTATTCGCAAAGAATATATGGCTATATGTACCTATATAACAATTTGCTATGATTGTATATTTATACATATCATTTAATGAACATAGAGGTAGAAAGTAAATGTCTGATTTCGTTTAGTTAAATTTTCTTAAACTTGATTTAAACTTATTAAAAACTGTGTGAATTACAACGTATGTTACTTTAAAATAATTATTTTTCGATCAAAAATCATTTTGAAGAACTGATTATAATTTTTAATGAGGAAGTTAAGCTAATGAGGTTTGACGCAATGGATATTAGTATCTTTTGTCTCCCTCGCTCCTGATTGACATTCGACAAGGGTGAAAGGAACGGAGTGCGTACGATTTTTACTTTGACAAAAAGACGTGTGAAGTGGAGCATTTGGTTTTGATACTTTAAACTGTTGTTACACAAAATGGTGTTTATTTCAAATAAAGTCATTGATATGAAAATAATTTATTTTCTAAATATTTTTCCAACATTACGTCCTTCAATGAATACCTCATTGGAAGGGAAATTCATTTATTATTAAAAAAATAACTTGACTTCTTTCTCTATGCCATTTCACCTTGTATATATGTATTACTTCCACCCCAAATACAATAAGTAAACATTCATCTCAATTACTGATAATTGACTGGAAGAGATCTCTATACGGGACAAGTTCACCATTGTATTTTAATTTTTTAGTACCTGTATTCTATTTTGTTTACAATAAAGCTAAATTAACAAAAAAAAGTTATATAAAATTTTTTTACGAGTGTCCAAATAAGATTGGATATTTGAAAAAAAAAACTATATATAATATTATGATTTTCTGCTTTCAGAATATTTATTAACGAATTTCATAACCCAAGTTGACATAAATCAAAAATTCATTATTTACCAACATAGTTGCAATAGTAGCCAATTTCATGCAATCATTTCAAATAACACCTACGATATTTCAATCAATCAAAAGGTCATCACACTTTAAGTGATAACGAAAAACGACCACTTTCATTTTTGTTCCATCAAAATTCAAGCCAAGTATCAAAACAGTTAAGTCCATATACAGGCGCAAGCGCATTCTGAATGTTAAAAGCAACTTTCGGTCAGTCCACGACTGTCTTTCAAAGCGGGCAGACGAAAGGACGGGAATTCTTTCGTAAAATCGAACAAATAATTACGAAGTGTTGGATTGCTCGTGATTTTTTGTGAACGACTGTACTTAGTGCGTGTGTGTGTTTACAATTTTTTGGAAGTGTGTAACGTGATTCGGGAATTATGGCAAGTATTTTTTTCATATAGAGAAGAATTAAAGGTTTTTCATTAAATGAAAAATAAAATGAATAAAGTTAATGTATTCAGTTCAGCGGAATATAAAAAAAGAAATATGTACAGAAGTTAAATCAAAGCGAGATCTGGTATAACAGGTTGATAAAGTTTTAGAAAGGACATCGATGTATTTTTGAAGGCAAAGTTACTTACGAGTTCTTGTCTTTGTTCCTCGGAGTTTTGAGATTGTGGTTTATAAAATAATTAGTTTAAAGTTAAACTGAAGCAGTATTTACGTAGCAAGTAAGTATTAAAGCTTTTTTACGGAAAAGTAATTTTTTAAACTAGTAAATTCATGGAAATAAAGTAAATAAGTTTACTCGTCTTATTTGAAGGCTATATCATTTAAAGGAACTGAAAATATATTTTTAATCAATAAATATGAATATAAATAACTAACACTTTTCAAAAACTCTTCGGTTAATGGCACAACAGCTCAAATAATCAAAAAAATAAAAATATTTATTTATTTCTTTCAACAAACTTTAATCTATCATTAAAGTTATAAACAATACGATAGAAAAGCAATCAATTACTTATTATATTCACCTAGCAATAACCATAAAGTATACAATTCTCAAAGATCCAATTTGCGAATTTTCGACACACGATTTCGAAAATCGACAACTAATAACCCCGTTTCGCATTCGACACTCGCCGCCGCCGACAATGCACAAAAAGACAGTTTCACTGGGTGAAAGTGCCATGGTAGAAATCGCGCGCTGCCGCGCTGCGTTTGAATGCGTAGTGTAGTGACGTGGAATTATTGCACACAGGCATCTGTTGCGGAAAATTGATGTACTTGATCAAAGATTCAAAGATTCAAATGTTTATTCAGTAATTAGACCTTTACAGGCACTTTAACACGTCAATAAGTATAATTTATGTTACGTGTAAAGTATATTAAAATATAATTTATTTTAAAGAAAAGCTACCGATACCAGCGCTACGTAACGACGACTGCTGAGAAGAAACGCCGAAAGAAACTCATTTTCACAGTATTGGTCGCCTACTCGCCAGAAGGGCTTTGTCATATTATTATAATTATCTTTTAATTAATAAATCAACATAGATACGAATATCGTACTAATTATTTTGAGTCGTGTAGACTTTGAAATCAAAGAAAGAAATAGAAAATATATATATATTTTGATAAACTTATATAACACAAATACGTTGTCAGTTTACTCTTTTACAGAATTGGGAATAATGTTACATCAAAAATCCGTTTTTCCCAAAGTCTGATATTTTTAATTATTTATAGTAAAAAACTAATAGTGCATGCTATTCAATTTTGTAACTTAAAATGATGTAATCAGCCTTCAAAATCAAAACAAGATCTGTTTTACCTTTATACCTTTTTTATGTATAGAGATATAGGAAGATTTAAGTTACCATAATATTTCCCATACATTGTATACTGCGCGCATTGTATGGCGTTATAACGACCCTCAAAAAATTATTTAAAAAAATAGACTTATTGTCTATTTTTAAATAATTTAGCAATGATGTAAAAAATATTATAAAATGTAAGGTTTGTACAGTGTTAAAATGGTATTTGAAAATCGGAAAACACCCTACTAAATTTATGGTATAATTTTAAAATTACCGACAAAATAAGAAATTTGAATTTTTGAAGTGTTATATTTGAAATTTTAGACGTACTACACATTTTTTATAACTAGATTCATGTTTTGTGTACTGAATTATTTTAGAAATCGCTGCAAGTATGCTTGTGATAAAATCTTGTTGTCCAGTGAAATTAAGCATAAATCACTACGCTTGCAAATAGAACGAAAGAAATTAGAAGCACTTGAGATGTGGTGCTGGAGAAGGATAGAAAGATTAGATGGAAAGACAGGATTACAAATAAAGAAGTAGTAACCGGAGTAGGCAAAAGGAGGCAATTAGTAAAGCTACGGAAATAGGCAAGGAAACATGGTGGGGCACTTGGTACGGCACGGCGAATTCATGAAGACAATTGGGTATTTGCCTGGGTCAAAAATAAATTATTTTGTACTGATAAGAAGATAAAACGTCGCAAAATAATGCCATTTGTCTTTGACATTTCCATTTTGACGTGATTTTAGATTTATTATTGCAGAATAACAGATTATAAGAGCGTTATTTGACGCCAAGAAACTATGACGTCACATGCCTGTATTTCATACAAAATCCCATAGAAAATGTTTGTATTGACGTTTAGAAAAAAGTATCTGATTTGACTTGTTGGAAAATAGCGGATTAAAGAAGGGAAATAGAAGGAAGAAGGGGAAGAGGAAACCCAGACACAGCTTTGTGAAGCAAATAAAGGAGAAAGTAGGAGTGGTGTCGTACCAAGACGTCAGAAGGCTGGCTGCGGACAGAAATCATCATCATCATCATAATATCAGCCGCAAGAAGTCTACTGCTGGATATAGATCTGGAACTATTGGGAGCGGCCTGCATCCAGCGAAGAATGGCAGGTATGGAAGAAACTCTACGGACAAGAACGTCGCTCTTAAATTTAAATGAAATGGCTTTCGTCCTTGAATAGGATCACTCCATCTCTTCCTGTACCTATGTCGTAATGACGACTAAAAGACTCGTTCTTCAAGTGCGTTCCCAAAAAGGGATTGACATCAAGTGGCAACCTGTGAATCTTTTTGCACAAAGATTCCCAAGAGCGACGCTCTTGTCTGTGATTTTTTTTCCATTCCTGTCTGTCCTTAGCCAGCCTTTTGACGTCTTGGTACGACACCACTCCTACTTTCTCCTTTATTTGCTTTATAAAGCTGTGTCTGAGTTTTTCTTTTCTCCTTCTTCCTTCTATTATCGTCTTCATAAATTCGTCGTGCTGTACCAAGTGTCTCAACAGGCAGCTGGTCATAAAACTAAAACCAAATCTTTAAATTAAGGCTGTCTTTTCTCCACTTCGCAAGGTCTTTGGCATACTTTGGTGACCATTAACAAGCATACTGACGACCTCTGTGGCGTAGTGGTCACCATGCAAGTCCGCCACCCAGAGGTTCCGAGTTTGATCCCCGGTCAGGGCAAGTTGGAAAATGGCCTTTTTCAAATAGTCCTGTGTCTTAAATGTATATATATATATATATATGTGTGTATTTGTATAATATACCTAGTATCGTTGAGTTAGTATCCCACAATACAAGTCTCGAACTTACTTTGGGGCTAGCTCAATCAGTGTAATTTGTCCGTATGTATTTATTTATTTATATTATTATAATTGGAGAAGATAGTTTTTCAAAATTAAAAACCGACTTCACCCCAGGATTACAAAACCGATTTTAATCAAATTTGTATAGGCACCTGACAAGTATACCCTTTAAACCAAAAAAAGAATTTTTTAAATAGGTCCAGGCGTCTTCGAATAATCGGTGAACATACATAAAAAAACACAACTACTGGAAGAGTTCTATTTTGAGATAAGTAGTGCCTTTGTACAACATTTATTTTTTGTATTCTTCTTCTTATTAAAGAGCTAATCTCTTGTCTGTGGAGCAACTAATGCCTTCTATCTCTCTCTATCTAAAGTCAACTCCTTAACATCTTCGTAGGTTGAAACATTAATTTGATCCTTTAGTTGTTTTATAAAACTATCTCTAGGTCTTCCTTTATCTCTTCTTCCTTCTATTTTCTCCTCCAATATAACTTTTAAAAATTCATTATGTCTAATAATGAATTTGTTGTATTCTCTGTATAAATCCGTGTACGATCGAGTCGAATTGATAACCTTTGATATTTTATATGATAAACTTTTTGAAAGTCGGTTAAAAAGCAGAGAAGCGCACCCCGGAATCCAAAGCATCATAACTAACGATGCAACCGGGAACACTTTATTAAGATGAAGTATTTACAAGAAAAAAAGTAACTTCAAATCATTATAATATTCTCTAAGTAATCTAAATATATATAACTCAAAGGTGACTGACTGACTGACATAGTGATCTATCAACGCACAGCCCAAACCACTGGACGGATCGGGCTGAAATTTGGCATGCAGGTAGATGTTATGACGTAAGCATCCGCTAAGAAAGGGTTTTGATCAACTCTACCCCCAAGGGGATAAAATAGGGGATAAAAGTTTGAAGTATGAAATTTTGCCAATTTTAAACCGATCGGGCTGAGACTTTGCACGCATAAAGCTACTATGACGTAGGCATCCACTAAGAAAGGATTTTGATAAATTACACCCCTACGCGAGCGAAGCCGCGGGCAAAAGCTAGTATTCATATAAACTATACGGCTTATATTTGTTTTTAACCTTGCTAAAAGTTTCCCCTTAACTACGAAACTATGATATCTGAAGGCTGTGCATTGTTTTCATACTGTAGCGTTCGCTGGAAGTGTTTCACGCTTGTGACCACGTGGAATTTTATGCGAGACTAGTGCTAGTATTTACATTTGAATTTCCCAAATATTAACTGTAGAGGAAACGCAGCCAGCGTTCTTGGCACCATGTCAAAAGAAAAAGCAATTATGAATAACACAGGGCAACAAGGTTTTTGGTGCGTTAAAACTAAAAGCTGTTTATTACCTAACTCAGTTTGTAAAATACGAACCCAGTACTAAAATATGCCTAACAGCTCTCAATTTTATGATATCTGATGAAGAAAACTGCAATTTTTATAATTTTCAAACAATGATTACCTTAACGTTCAAAAATGTTTATTTTTTCCGTTTTATAAATACGCGTGTGATATAGTAAAAATCTTGCTCTTTCAGCATTTCAATCATTAGTCAATTTAATGTCAGTACGGAGATATCCAAGATTTTGCTGAAGACCAAATTTCCCCATACTATTTGCATTTTAATTTTTGTATTGAAAACAGCATGGCCAATTCAACTTCACATATCTTTGCAAAATAAAAGGTAGGAACATGAAACAAATTCTGTTTTGAAGGCAAACGTGAAACTTAATTTTGCAATCTAAAACTGACTCTTTACAATTTTGGTTTGTTATAAATATCACCCCTTCAAAAAATACAAAATAACTGAATTTTAAGTTAAATAAAAAGAAATTTTCCACAAATTGAGCTATCAATCATATTAATCAATATGATATCTAATATAATAATATCAATCATACAAAAGTCTACTGAAAATACTGATTTAATTTCAGGCACCATAAAATATATTCATTTTTGTTGCCCTGTGTAATCTATGGTCAAAATCTTTTAGATTTTTAAATTAATAGTAGACTAAGTAGGTAGACTAGATAGGTTTTATTTTAAGGTTTAATTTATAGAACGAGAGAGCGAAACAAACGAAGCTCTCCCGACGTCTGTATGTACGAGTCCGTACCATTATCTATACAAAATCACATTTGTTGTACGGGAGCTTCACTTAAATATTTATTTTATTTTGTTCAAGTATTTTTTTGTTATAGCGGCAACAGAAATACATCATCTGTAAAAATTTAAACTGTCTAGCTATCATGGTTCATGAGATAAAGCCTGGTGTCAGACAGATGGACGAACAGAAGAGTCTTAGTAATAGGGTCCCGTTTTTACTCTTTGGGTACGGAACCCTAAAAATTAGTACACATTATTAAATCCATTGCTTTTTTAAAAATATAAATTTTAAACTAATTTATCTTAGTTGTGTATGAAATATGTTGCTCCATATGTCGGAAACCAATTGACCTTTACAGCCATATATTGCTATATAATTGCTACACTATGTCGAACGACATTGACATGTAAACGTTCGTTTGACAGCCAATCATAGCTCCTAAACGGAAATCCGACTGATTATTATTGATTAAGCAATGTAGTAATTTGTCCCTATATATTTATTTATTATTATTGGAACGAAGTTCCTTATCGCCCGTTGCGAAAGACGGAAGAAATTAAGACTAAAAGTTGTAACGACACTTTTTGTTCATTCAAATTTATGAAGATAATAAAAACTTGATTTTAGAACGCAGAAAAGAGTTTGAATGTAATTTAGACCTATTTATATTTATATTTTACTGCGTTCCATTCGGCTGTCCCTTGACATCTCAAGTTTTTTTATTATTATTTATTAGTTATCACGTCTATATTTGTTACGGAGTCGACAGAGACTTGACCGTGTGGTAACGGCAGAGTAGGATACGATTTCAATTAAATCTTATTGGTTCATGTTCACTTGAAAATGTATAAATAAAACATTTATAAAAGTAAACATAGTAATGTTAAGTATTAAAACATAGTGATGCTTATCTCTAGAGAAATTTCTTGCAGCAGACCCACGAGAGGAAATGGGAAGAAAGAGGTAATTGGCGTGTATAGTACAAAAATTAATATATAGACAAGATACATAAATAAATAATTTAATAAACATACCTTCATAAACGTACGTAAAATAAACTTACATAAATACAAAAATAAATATACAATATGTAACAAAGACCCTGTCCGAGGAGCAACTCAGACCGTCAATATGAACAACTTTTCCTACGAGACCAATGCTTGAAACTCGAAGGAAAAATCGACATTTTCATACAAATTTCCGGGCCGGCCGGACACTTTTGTTTGAAAATGTCGATTTTTTCGAGGTTCAAGATTTGGTCCTATAAGAAAAGTTGTTCATGTTGACGGTCTGAGTTGCTCCTTCAAGGATCGGACAGGGTTTTTATTACATATTACAATAAGTTTGTTGCTTTCCCTTTATTTTCGCACGTCTTTATAACTAACAGGACCGACAGAGGATTTTGGTATTTGCAGCTCTAAGGAGAAAGAATTTAGGGCTTCAAGACTCAAAGGCCATTTTTAACGTAATTGTGGGCGAAAGGTTGAAAATGTATGATTTGCATATTCGCCTGTTTCCTCGATAATAGCCGATCAAGGGAATATGTCTGAGCGGTAACAAAAGCAGCTGGTTTAATTTTTTCTTTACTTCCAGATAAAATACATTATATTTTCACGTCTTTATACCTGACGGGGTAGACAGGGCCCAAACCCATCCCAAAGGCCACGCTTTGTGTGATGGTGAGCGTTAAGATGGAAAAGAAATCAAAAATAGTGATGGGTCGCTAGCCTCATAGCCTACAAGTAGATATAGAGCTAACTTTTATAGGAGTATATAACTGATGGCACCTTTAACCCTTTCACCGCGAACGTCGGATTTATCCGACAAACATTGTCGTGCTCATTCCGCGAGCGTCGGATATTTCCGACAAAAAAAAACCGCTCGTATCGCACATAAATTAAGTATCCACATCCCTTTTTGGTTGTAGGTATTTATTTTAGATGGGTATGAAACCCCTCGCGCTGGGGGCACGGCAACTGATATAAAGTCTCGCGGTGAAAGGGTTAAAGTGATGACTAGGAAAGTGTTACGGTAAAATATTCAGTAAAAGTGTAATTTCTAATTCCCGTTTTCCACTTATAAGACTCTGTCTAGCTCACAAGTAATCAAGACGTATGCTTTAATCCAGTAGACACTTAAAACAAGTTTTTCAATCAAAATAACGAGAAAGTTTCTTATCTTGTCAGTAGGAAAACTAATTTCGATGGCATCCACCCTTAATCCAGGGATAAGCTATGACGATTTCGCCTAGGATATCCTTTGCCAAAATAATATTTTGAAACAGATTATGTCATATAGTCTTAGGTTAAAGAAGAAAGGAGATGTGACAACAAAGTGTAAATGAATTATTTCAAGAGTTAGATCTGTGGTGAATTACGTATTTATATGACAGCATCCTTTTAGCCGTACGTGATGGGCACAAGGATTTTTTTAAACATGTTGCGTTGTATCCCACTGCTGGGCAAAAGCCTCTGCCTTCTTCTCTCATCCCACTAGCACTAGGACATCATAAAAACTCGACGTAAATTTAAAAAAAAATGGACCTTCCCATACGAATTGCTCGGGCGACTGGATAGATATACCGATTTTTTTTTACTGTTATTTTAAATTCATTATACTATGTGATCTGGTATAGCCTGTGTTTTGAATTAAGAGTATACCCTTCCACGTTGTACGTATATGTATTCTACCAATTTGCTTATATTAATTTACTGATATGGTTTCTTTATTCTGTGATCTTGACTTATAATTTCGCAACGAAACATGCCCCAACTTTGAATACGCCGCGGCATCAATCATGTTAATCCTATGGCGATCATATTATATCATATCTAGTGTTTATAGAGCTAAAAGGCCTTTTTTTAATGTTAAACTATTTAACCTTGAGGGAAGTTTAACTATAAATTACTCGAAAGGTGTACCATTTAATTAAAAGAGAACTAATTTAGTAAAAAAAATAGAAAATTTAATCTTTTTTGAATTCCTCGCCCAATTTAAATATTAGATTTTGAGTAGATTTAGTTTACCTAATATATAAAATTCTCGTGTCACAGTTTTCGTTGCCATACTCCTCCGAAACGGCTTGACCGATTTTGATGAAATTTTTTGTGCTTATCCGGTATCTATGAGAATCGGCCAACATCTATTTTTCATCCCCCTAAATGTTAGGGGTAGTCCACCTCTAAATTTTTTATTTTATTTTTTAGACAAAATTTTTAATTTCTATTTTTTTATGATACAACATACAAAAATACATACAATCCTCAATTTTGGCAAAACAACGTTTGCCGGGTCAGCTAGTTTTATATAAAAAAATAACAATGAACTAACCAGCAGTCAATCAGGAAGACTAGAATAATAAAAATTCTGTTGTGTTTGAATGACGTTTGAGGTTAAAGTATAATCATATAAAATTTTACGAATTCGTCAAAGTCAGAAGTTATACGCATCCGTTTTTTCTGCAAAAATGTTGTATGTTGGTATAAAAAATGAAGAACTTCATATTAATAAAGCGAAGACAAATATTTATTTCATTCAAAGCATCCAATTTGTAACTCTAACGCCACTGATGCATAGATAAGCCATTAAAATATATGTGTGTGTTACACACTCTGAATACGAAGACTAAAAAGTAGTTCATGGACAACTTTCTTTGCTTCACACACTGATAATTCCACATTAAAACACAAAACAATATCGTAAATATATATAATTGGACAGCGCTAATAAACTTTTCTCTCTTTTTTATTAATTATTGTTTTTTTTTAGTTTATTAATTCGACATTCGATTTATGGTCCAATTAAAAATAATTTAAGTTATTTATGAATTTTTTCGATACTTTCGATTATTAATTTTGTGCTAAAAATCGGTTGCGCATTTTGTTAATTATTATTATATAATTCCCTTTATTCAAATTTAAACATAAGTTAGGTTATATAATCAATTTATAAAATATAAATACATTACAAAACTTGAACTAGCGGTCCGCTGGCGTGGCTTTAAGGTCCAAGCTATCGGTGGTTAGGGCCGCAGAGAGGGAAACCCCCTGTCAATGCGTGCCGTGTCCAGGAGTAGTGTCTTCTGTATCTGACCCTTGATCCAGCGAGAGATCTATCTAGCGAGAGAGTCTTAAGGTGTTGGCCAAGACTTATGTTTTTAATTATTATGGCCTTTGTCCAGCAGTGGATGTTATGAGGCTGGAATGATGATGATGATTAAATTATAATGATATTAATGATGTGACGTAACAGGAAGACAATTTTTGAAAAGATGTTAAAAGAAATAAAATTAATATGTTGGATTGTTTTCGTGTTTTGAAATGTTTTTTTTAAAATTAATCGCTAATTGATAGCTTTTTGTTTAAATAATTCAATTAAAATATAAGTAATCACTGTAATACTCAACCTATTGAGATGTAAAAGAGCCTACAAAGGCGTTATTACTGAATAAATATTTTATTATGACGACCTCCGTGACGTAGTGTCACCATGTTAGTCCGCCACTCAGAGGTTCCGGGTTCGATCCCCGGTCAGGGCAAGTTAGTAAATAACCTTTTTAAAATTGTCCTGGGTCTTGGATGTTTAGCTATATATGTATTTGTTATAAAATATAGTATCGTTGAGTTAGTATCCCATAACACAAGTCTCGAACTTGCTTAGGGGCTAGCTCAATCAGTGTAATTTGTCCCTATATATTTATTTATTACTGATTCTTTTAACTTGATATCGGTATTACGTAGGAAAAAAACACTATTTCTTGATAAATAAAAAATATCCTGCGTGTCCCCGTTTTACCTTCGGCAAAAATTCTTTCTTGTCTCCGAATAGGGATGTGAACAAAAACAATTTTTTTGGCTATTTAGATAGCTCTGGTATTAAAGAGACGAACGTGCTCCTGCAGTGGAGGCTAAAGGTAAACGCACGCTTATCCGAGCCGAACGCGTCGAACGAACCAAACGAAACGAATTTTAGAATTCCTTATATGAAATCCTATGAAACCTCGCACACCTGACCGCGTCGAATAGTCCGAATCTAGAAGGAAGAAGAAACACAGATTTTCTAGACGCATTCGGATGACGTTATGAAATTCGGCGCGAGTGATGCGATCAAATTGCCTGCATTCCGACAATGAGAAGTGTGTGCGTAAGAGCAACGAGAGTTATTACTTCGATTTATTTAAAATGTTACAAAAATGAGCGATTCTAACATAATTGATTAATAAAGACAATAAAAATCTCGTCAATATTCATCCCAATTCACAAGTAGGTAATAACATTGGGACAGGTGTTAAGGAATTGGAAATTCTTTCGGCGCGGTCGATTCTTTCGGCGCGGTCGTTTCTTTCGGCGCAGATAGATATGCGAAGTATAAAAACTTCGATCGATTCTACGCCTTCGGTTCATATAAGTGTGCGTTCACCTTAAGAAAGACCTGAAGATGATTATTACGTTATTACAAATAACTTATTGTTGGCAAAATGTTAATTATGAGAGATGATTATTAGAAATAACTTCTAGAATGTTTTGTCTACACTATAGATGGAGTAACGGTCAAAAACAACTTACCTGTAATGAACTAGGTATGGAAATCATCTGAACCGTTAATTTAGATACCATGTTGCAACTGCAATCTCAACAGGTCGAGAATACGGTACTTAGGTATGAAATTGCTAAACTAAGGCTTAGCTTACATAGCGGATTTCGAAGTACCTACCTAAGCTCTTGTAGAAAGTCTAAGGTGGATTAATTACTTTTTCGACATTTACTTCAGTCTTTCTCTGCCATCTTAATGTCCTGATAAGACCCAACTCCTAACTTTTATTTAATTTCTTGGAAAAATTTGCTGTTTGGACGTAAATATGAATACAGACGTTATAGTGTAGGTATCATGGATAAGTCGTTGGTCCCGGCTGTCATCATTGTATGGCAGTCGTCAAGCTATGTCAGATGTCTTTAGGCAGCTTGGAAAATCTGACACCGGTTTTGGCCACTTACACACACACAAAAAACAAATAAACAATAGTTTAGAGACACACGAAAAGCTGTCCACTGACCGCTTTCCAAAAAAGAGG
This sequence comes from Acrobasis suavella, assembly GCA_943193695.1. Classification (NCBI taxonomy): domain Eukaryota; kingdom Metazoa; phylum Arthropoda; class Insecta; order Lepidoptera; family Pyralidae; genus Acrobasis; species Acrobasis suavella. The sequence continues at coordinate 2,435,124 of OW971939.1, forward strand.
AAGTAATCAATAATTCGTCGGAATGTTTCTTTTTATGTATGTCTTCGATTATTTGAAAACTCCTAAACCGAATTGAATTTTTTTATATTTGGAAGAGACTTGTCAGGTCTCATAACAATTTTATCAAAATCTGTCATGAATTTCGGGGGTGAAGTCAGTTTCAGTTTGGAAAATTGTATTTGAATAAAATAAGAAATGTATCGTACTCCTATGATTCACTCTTTCAAGTTGTTGTCGTCCTTACATTTACACTCCTTATACATGTGATGGTTGGTATCTGGCAAAGGTATATTGGCAATGCTTCGTTTTCACTAATATTCACGGTTCGTCAGTTTGTCCGTCGGAGCGTTTGCTTGCGACACATGTTATTAGAACGTATGTACGGTTAGAACAAAAATCTTATCAGGCCTTTTTTATTTGCCAATTTTTAAAATTAATATGCAACTCATGTATCTTCATGTCTCTCCATCCAACCCCCTCAGTCCAGTCCATTTTTTCCTCGGCCTTCCTTCATGCCGACATCCTTCTGGAACCCTTAACGTCGCTTTTCTTGCCCATCTTTCCAGTCTCATACGACAAATATGACCAGCCCAACTCCACTTTAACTTCGCTGTCTTGACAATTCGACAATTTGGGGCTTTTATGTATTTGTTATAAAATATAGTATCGTTGTGTTAGTATCCCATAACACAAGTCTCGAACTTACTTTGGGGCGGTCCGGCCGTTAAGCCTACAGTCCGTAAAGCATCCGGCCGGGCAGCACCAGAATTTTAAAATTTGTTTGTTCGCGAAGCCCACGGTCGCGAAGCGGTTTTATTATTACCTTGCACAAATTTCAATGAGTACTATTCAGAGCAGAAGCGTTAGAATGAAGTATTATTTATATGCGGGTTTTCGTTTGGTTATATAATTATTTTTTATCCGGATGAGGTCTAAACATGTCAGCTAGTAGCTGACTCTTTACGTGAGTAACCCGTGCTGCATTAATAATGTCTAAATCTTACGTTAGTTTTAATAAAAATAAAAATAAATTGTGTGTTTCTAATCAAATAATTCTTAACACTAAGTCGTAATAAGATCATGCATGATGAACAAATTATTTATTGTAATCACGACACGTTTATACAAAATTAAATTATTTGATTCAATAACACTTTTATTGTCAATTTTCGTTAAAAAAATAATATTTTAGAATCAGGGGCTTCACGACCGGCGGACAAACAAATTTTAAAATTCGGGTGCTTCCCGGCCGGGTGCTTCACGAACTGTGGGCTTAACGGCCGGACCCCTTTGGGGCTAGCTCAATCTGTGTGACATGTTCGTATATATTTATTTATTATTTATTTTGGTCCTAGAACGTCGTTGCTGAGCAAGTTGCCTTGGACCGTCATTTAGGGAGCAACGAGGCATTTGCCCAACAAAGGGTAAAAAAATGCAACAAAGTTAAAGAGCAAAATATAGAACACTAACAATTAGTAACTTCGCTATATATATATATATATATATATATATATATATATATATATATATATATATACAGGGTTACTGGTAACTAACGCAAAACCTCTTAACATCGTAATTAGAATCCTAACATAATATAGATCTGCAAGAAAAAAATAAAAAAAATGTAAGAAAAAAATGGACTCTTCATAGAAACTCGACCAGGTGATCAGTGAATTTGTATGGGAGGCCAATTTTTAGAAAGGCAGTTAGGTTTTTTTTTATAATGACTTTTTTCTCTTATTTGCAGGCCATACTAAGCTCATAGAATTAGTTACAGATTCAAAAGACTTTATTGACCTAACAAATTCAATGTCAATGTCTATTGTGTATTTACTTGCAACACATGTAACGCCTTTTGCATGGCAAATCAATTTCTCAATCCAATTGGTAAACATTCAATCACTTGAAAGAAAAACCCAAGACACTTTCCAGTTTATAAAGCGTTGTTCACACCAGATATTGTGACAATCCGCTAATTTCCAACAAGACAAATCAGATCCGTTTTTCTAAACGTCAAAACATTGTCTGTGGGATTTGTATGAAATAGCCCTTTGTTTCGTCATAGTTTATGGGAGTCAAATAGCGCTCTTATTATCAGCAAGCTAAGACCTTCACTCCATATAAGATTTAACGAAATAAAAATCCAAAACGTGAAGTGGAGGAGAGAAAGGGAGCGAAGAAAGACTTGCAAAGTATGTTTTTACAAAACCACTAGTAATAAAGGTTCGTCCGTGTTTTATAAACCAACTTCAAAAATAGAGAGGTTATCAATATGCCCCGTATGTTTTTTTTTTTCATTTATGTTACGCGATATCTTCGCCACTTGTAAATTGATTTTGATGATTCTTTTTTTATTTGAAAGCCATTAATACCAAGTTGGTCCCATATCAATTTAGTGAAGATATGATGAAGAATTTGGAGATATGAAAAGAAACTCGTGAAAAAAAATAAAGACAATTTTTTTTTTAATTTTCAATATTATAAGACTAAGTGTAGGTGAGTTGATGTGAACAAGGCTTTATTCTATTCACCGGTACAGTTCTCACAGAAAATTGATTGTTCGCTTAATTATCGTATCTAATTGAAAAGAAATAACTATTGTTTAAATTTAAAGCGAAGGTAAGTTTAAATATTACTTTTAGAGAAGCTTTTTTCCTAACTCTGCAAAAAAGTATCTTACATTCTCGTCTAGGAGAGAAAAAAATAAGTTGGGAAAATCCAAAACTGCACACGTAATAATGAACACACAAAAAAAAATACCGACACTGAATAAGATCGTAATTTTCAATAGGAAACTATCCCGTGACGAGATGAAGCTATTTAAAAAAAAATGGTACAAATAAATTAAGTATTTCAAGCGTAATCGTGACACATACGTCCATACAGTCATCTGGGCATCCACGAACATATATGTTATACTTGACAAATATTTGTACAAATGTATTTATTAAAGGGTGGTTATTGATATCTCTGTACTTATATTATTGTATTAGTGCAATATGAATATAATAGAAACTGTTTGTAACGATGTTACAATAAACCTCATCCTTCATGTTCCCGTTTACCTCCTTTCTTGATTTCATACCGTGGACGATATGAAATCAAGAAAGGAGGTAAACTTTAAAAATAATTTCATTTTTAAATTCGATTTTTGAATTTAAGATTCCTTCCTCATCATTCTGATTCATTCCACTACCGTCTCTCAAGCTGATTACATCTATATCAGTATTTTAAATTTATATATATCAGTATTGTAAAGTTATAATAAATAAAATAACTCTGCTGTCTATTTCTCTCAAGCTCTCCACTACGTACCTTACCTACCTCCTAATGTAGGAGCTCCAACAGCTCCCTACTAGGCATTCCTACATAATTCTTACCCCTGACATGTTGACAGTAGAGCACTACCTCAACGCTCCTTTTATGAGGCGTGTTAAACTTAGAATGTAGCAACAGAATACTCTTTCTGTGCAAATTGTAAAAATTGACTGAGGAAATGGGCAAAAATACAAATCACGTTAAGGGGTTACCCGAGTTTTTCGGGCTCCAGTGCTGCCCCCATTTGAAATAAACCATTTGAGAGGAAACGGAGATATCATTTTAAAGCCTTGATTAAACCCTAGATAACCCTTTAAAATATTTTATGAATTACTGTTTATATTTTAAAGTGAGAACCTGAAGTTACTTATGGCTGCGCGGCTAGCAACCCGTCACTGTTTTGATTACTTATGTCTGCCTTCTCGGCTTAGGCCCTAGGCTCTCTAGGTTTAGAGACACAAGACAAGAATGGCTCTGTCTGTCTCATAATAGATAAAAAGAGAAAGTATATATGGAAAAAATATGTAAAGTTTGCTCGTTTGCACTTTTAATTGTAAATTTTAAAAATTAAAAAAGTTTAATTTTTTATTTCGGGGGACCTAAGGGCCGGCGCGCATTTCAGACAGCGTTTAATTATTGCTATCCAACGTGAAAATGCCGCCAGCCTCTTGAGTACTTTGCCCTGTGACGGCAGTGACTTTATTTTTTCTATTTAAAATTAATGTTAATAATTTTTATTCGAGTTAGTTTTTATTTTAGCCTGTATTTTATTAAGTTTATATTGTTTAAGTTTGCTAGTTTCATAATAGTATTTTATGCAACAGTTGTATAAGGAGGGTTAAAAAATGCGAGTGGTGTCGTAAATTGACGCCATCGAGCATTTTTTGACTACTTATACAACGTTGCATACAATACTTTTTCTACGACTACATTTACTCAAATAAATACAAAAATAAACAAAGAAAAGTACGAAATACTACCATGTGTTTGGTAGATACTAGGTATCTATGGAAGACTTAATTTTTTTTATTGACGTCTTCCTAGTGACTAAAAGTGCCATTTTTGAAACATGGAGTCACTTAAACGAATGTTTTTCGTACTAAAAACCGTTTGTTCAGTGACTCCACGTTTGAATAATGGCACCATATGTTAAAATAACGATTTTAATATGTTGGCAGTATGGTAGATCTAAAGAAAAAAAGGTTATAGGTCTATGGCTAGGAGTATCGTTTTAGAATAATAGCGACACATGTGCTATTATATTAGGAATACACTATAGACTTTTCTGAAATCATATAATCTATGTTCTTATATTAGTGTTCGGGACCATTTAAAAGACAGATAACAGTACAGGAGTAGAAAAAAGATTTTAAGATATTAATAAATTTTTAAAGTCTCTTTTACAAGCCTACTTTTTTAATGAGACTGATACAATCAAATAATTTTAGTGGCGCACTTTCCCCGGATTCCTCGATCGGTATTTTCTTTTTAATTAAAAATTTATGTGACACTTAGTCCGCTTAATAAAATTTCACATTTGGTTTGTTCTTATTTTCCCTCGAGTAAAGGTAGGAAAGGAGAAAAGAAAGGAGGGTAAATGTATTATATATAAATATTTTATACTAACACAGTTTGCTTACGTTATGTATTCGAAAAAGGCCGACTAGTTTCAATAGGTTTAAACGATCAACACTTACAGTGTTAGGAGTGTGCTTTAGACAGCTAATTCGTCGGGTCGCCCCTCTTAAGCGGATACTTCAATTTCTGTTTCATTTCTGTCCTCATTTGAAATGAAACGGAGATGTCATTTCAAATTTTGTCTTGACGAAGACATAGATAACCCTTCAAACTATTTTATGAACTACTGTTTACAGTTTAAAGTGAGAAGGTGAAGATTTTCTACGCACATTAGCCAAAAGTGGCCTTGTTGTGCAAATGTGCGTCGAAGAGCTTCACGTTCTGACTTTATACTGTAAACAGTAGGTCATTAAATAGGTTGAACGGTTAGTTAGGGTTTGGTCAAGACAAATTTTTAAATTATATCTCACATAATAAATAAATGTATATTCTATATTCTAGTTATGTATTTAGATTTTTCTTTCCCTATATATATTTTATATGTATACTTAGTATATTATTTCTTTTTTCTATTTACTAATGCTACTTGTAATAATGTAATTATTGTATTTCACTGGCTACTGTGTTCTTGCTTCTCCATATTTCTTGATCTTATTTTTTCTATGTTACTTCTATTCGTGGAGACTTTTAAATGGCTTTCAATTTCTTATTTTTTCTATATAATTTGTGTTATAGCTGTAAGTTTTCCTAAAATGTAATAAATAAATAAATAAATAAATTATTTTTAATGGATACTGGGCCCCGAAAAATTCAAGTTATTAACTTAATTTAGGACATCACTTCATTTTTCTTTTGCAGACCGTACAGAGCTACGCCAGTCTTGTTTCGCCATATTTTACGTACACTTTATCAAATTAATTGATTGGGGTGGCTCAATCTAATTGGATGTTGGTACTCTATGTTGGAAGTTTCTTTATAGGGATGTCGGGGCGGCAATTTTTTTTCTACTCCTGTACTGTTTCTGTCTTTAAAATGGTCCCGAACACTATTATAAGAACAAAGATAAATAATACTAATTATAATTTAAAAAAAATGTTGACAGATTATAACATGTAATGCTTGCGAACCAGTAAATAAATAAACATAAATTACGTACAGTATTTGATAAGTCAGTATTTGCACAGTTTCGCCTCATTAGTATAAAATTGTCAGTTCATATAATAATATCATTTTTCATCAAGTTATTTTACTGTCAATTATCATATAAATAAATATATACTATATATACGGACAAACACACAAATTGAGCTTGCCTCAAAGTAAGCTTAAGCTAGTGTTATGAGATACTAAACGCAGTGATACTACATTTTATGATAAATACATATAAAGATAAACACCCAAGACCCAGGACAATTTGAAAAAGGCCATTTTCCAACTTGCTGTGGCTGGGATCGAACCCAGAACCTCCAGATTGGCGGTCTAGCGTGTTGACTATTACACCACAGAGATCGTCGAGAATATATCTCAGTGTTTATCAGTGGCTTTCATTTGATCAGAACTCTTATTTCGGGTCTAACCCGAACATCTTGTATTATTGACTGACTTATAAATTGTAAACTATTGAAATCTAGTCGATGTTACTTGGGTCTCGACTGGTATATTGCAGGAAATTGGATGCGAGGCAAAGAGCATCTTACATATACAGATATACGTAGTAGTAGACACAACCCGCTTTGGACGGTCAAAGAGGTCATATAATACAAGATTCAAAGAGGACAGGATGCTCGTATTTTCTAAGCCTTGCTGATTTCTGTATTCCATTCAAGATTTTTTTTATACTAACAAGGGACATATACAAATAAATCGCCAAGTGCGTGTCGAGCCACGCGCAGTATAGGGTTCCGTAGTTACGAATTCCAACTTTAAATTCATGCCACTGAAGACGTCCAAAAAGTAATTTTCTATTGAATTTGTACGATATTTTCTTTTTTTTTATAAGATAATCGCCTATAACTTTTTAATTTGTAAACTCTGCTTAGCTCTGATAGTTTTTCTTTAAAATTCGTGATATATACTATAGCTGTGATTTTTTTTACGTGTCTATATATAATCGTTTAGCAGACAGATGGGTGGAACACTTGATTCTAACAAAAATGTTCACTTTAAAACCAAATATGTCAAAAACGGATCCCTAAATCGGAAAACGGTGTTAAAAACCTAATAATATTTTTGAAAGACCTTTTCAACGATACCACACATGCTTGTTTAGTCGAGAAAAAAACATTGTCTTTTCACTTTACTTGTATGGGAGCTACCCTTAAAAAAATATTTTTTCAGTGTTTTATTTTACCACTTTTTCCCCATAGTTAATATACATATCCATGCCAAATCACAGCTTTCTAATACTTATAGTCGCTGAGTAAAACCGCGGACGGATAGACAGACAGACATGGCGAAACTATAAGGGTTCCTTGTTTACTACAGAACCCTAAAAAGATTGATATTATTTCGTTGGATAACTTACTCCAAGCGCGGTCTAGTTTACTCAAAGCGGAGATGTTGTTATTTTCAGCGGAACCTCACCCTAAATTGCAATTTATGTGTGCGATATCACAGCCAATATATTCTACGAATATGATTTTTGAAGAACTTTACTGTAAAAATGCTATTATTTGTTTTATTTAGAACCTATAGTTTGATAGAAATAAGCTCAGCGGTAAAAAATTTAACGTTATGAGGGGTGAACGCTTGAAATTTCTTTTTAATTCATTTAAGGAAGCAATAAATTATTGAGTATTAAGTATTAATTTACCTTGCAAATAAGCTTGTTGTATAGAATTTACAAAAAAATAAAAAACACAAATTATACCATGTGGAAGGGACATACCCGTAATAAATCGAACTACGGGCTATTCTAGAATACTATAGTGTATTGCGTACTATAGTGTAATGAGCGAAAAAAAAATTACATTCTTTATCATCATTATTTAAATTTCATTATACTATAGACTTAAACATAAGTTAATTTTATTGCTTTCTCTGTTTCAATTTCATCTAATCATACATTTGCTCCCTTTAGTATTCGATCGCCAATGGAACTGGAAAAAAATCATTTATTTTCAATATTACAAAGATTCATCAGCTACAAGCTTCGTCAAAAAAAATTACAAATATACCTAGTTACAAATAAATATACCTTAATAGACTTAAACTGTATAGTACACCACGTGGTTTGATTCATTAAAGGTATGTCCCTTGCACGTTTTATAAGAAACTAGCTTTTGCCCGTGGCTTCACTCGCGTAGGGGTGTAATTTATCAAAATCCTTTCTTAGGGGATGCCTACGTCATAGTAGTTTATGCATGCAAAGTCTCAGCCCGATCGGTTTAAAATTGGCAAAGTTTCATACAAACTTTCATCCCCTAATTTATCCCCTTGGGGGTAGAATTGATCAAAATCCTTTCTTGGCGGATACCTACGTCATAACATCTACCTGCATGCCAAATTTCAACCCGATCCGTTCAGTGGTTTCGGCTGTGCGTTGATAGATCACTATGTCAGTCAGTCAGTCACCTTTGAGTTATATATATTTAGATAAGTCATTCTTATAGTTTGTCTATAAGAATGTGTGAAATGAACAGTCGTAAAAATAAACACCCTAATCAAATAATGCTACTGTATATTAAAACAAGGAAAAATTTATTAACAAACCGACTTGAAATCCGTGACATTTAAAATGGTCAGTAGCTGGCGGATTTACAAAGTATTTGAATACTTACTATTCACTAAATTTGATAATATTCACTTTAAGCGTTAAGTTTTGGTTGAATTAATTTGATTTGATTTGGAGAAAACTATGGAAAACTTTACTTTGATTCTGGCAAAAATTTTGTTTTAATACTTACAATGACAAGAACATAAATTGATGAAATTATGCCGATTTTATTTAAAAAAATAACACAATATAATTCACTTTTTATCGGTCCATCTTTAAACTGTTTATTTAGGAACACCATTTAACTCATTATTCAAAAAATTCTTACAAAAATAAAAAATTGCCTGAAACAAAAATACATTAACCAAAAAATATCTTCTATTAAAAAAAAATATTGTTTTTATATAGCGCCACATTTTATCTGAAGTAGTGTTGTTTTAGCTTAAATTAAGTAAGCCATGACTTGACACGACAAAATCGTTGTAAAAAAAAACAAATAAAATTAAAAAAATATATATTACCTATGCCATTTCTGATTTGTCGTAGCGTTTTTGTAGCTTATAGTAACCACGATAGGAGAAAATTGTCATAACACGTACAAATTAAAGTACGGAGAAAATCAAAACTACAATTAATATGTGTATTTATTAAATTCTAATTAATTTATTATCTGAATCTTTATTTATAGATAAGACACATGCAAATATTTACACATTAATTAAACATTATGAAGGTTTAATTCAATATTACACAATGAGCAACCTTTAATTTGCATATACATACATATAACATATATTACGTCTACCTTGATGCCTATGAGCCAGTGTAAACAAAATTAAGGCATTTTAATTCAATTATTCATGAATTTAAAATTTCCGTTGGCTTCGGAAGTTTTAGAATGTAAGGAAGGTTACGTGGCTTAGATTATTTTTTGCCAGTATTTTTGGTAATCTCACTGATGGTTCTCTTTTTCTTTTTAATAAAATGTCAGTACAATACCAATTCTTTATTTCTAATGGGACAGACAGAGTATTTTAGGTTTTAACAGTCTTGACGCCTTTGTATCAAGACTGTTTTGACAAGATACTTTAATAGACATGTTGTGCAGGTGGAAAAAGAACTCTAAGATAAGATAAGATAAAATTTCCTTATTGCACCAATTAAGTATGAAAATAATCAAAAGTACATTTAAAATCTAGTAGGTACAAAGGCGGGCTTTATCACTAAAGCGATTTCTTCCAGACAACCTTTGGGTAGAGAAAACTATGTTAAAACTAAAAGATGTGAGGGAGTTGGCGCAGTTAGAGTATTACAGTGTAGAAGAATATAAGTACACCTATAAATAATAGGAGTACTCTAAGTATTGATGCGAACATAAAGTCCACGCGAACGAAGTCGCGGGAATCAGCTCGTATAAAATTATAGTACTTATCTATACTGTCTAATTATATTAACTAAAACTTATCCATTATAGTTTATCAAAACCATCAATTTAGCATATAAACACAATTTTATTGGTACATATTTTTTTTTTTAGTTTCATTATTTTATTCACATTAACTAAAGTAATATAAACAAAACAAAAAATAAACTAAACTAATAACTTAAATTACTTACTTATAAATTTATTAAATTTAATTAAAAATATTAGGTTTAACAAGTTAAGCCAGTTTAACGGGTAAAGCTTCGTGGTTAAAACTAATTATCATTTCGTTATCACCACCTATCGACTATCAAAGCCACAACAATTTTATCGACCTCATAAAAAATCCATTAAACATCCATTTCACAACTTAAGGATATTAAAAACAAATCACTATAGAATTTGCAGTATTGTGTTCGTTACGCAACGAACCGCAGCATCGAAAGCGCAAGTTAAGTAAGACTTCGAGCCACGATATTTTCGCATAGCTTCTATCAATTATTGTAAACCATTTTATTATAATTTTGCGCGGTTTGTAACCGCTTAATAGTTGTTATTTTGTGTTTCACAAGCAGTAATAGTAATTGTTGAAGTATTCTCTTAGTATATAGAACTCCTAATAGAAGAATTTTGCAATTAAGGCGGCCCTTCCCGGCCGCTCTGTCGTCAACGCGAGCATAGTTTGAAAAGCTTGCTGTTTCATCTAGGGCAACGCTAGAAAAAAAGTAAAACCAAAAAGAGAGAGACAGCGCATTAAGGCACGGCTTGCATTCTATTGAATGAAATTAGTATTATTATTAACTATCCATTGAACGAATATTAACCATTCATAGGGTGCGGAAATTTCGTAAAACTCGTTCCAGGATATACGTTTTTGTTAGTTAGCCTAACAAGTGTGTGAAATTAATGTTTTTTATTTAAAACTTGCATTACATTTGCGAAGCTTCTATCGAAATATTTTATTTTTATTTTTAGAACTAGCTGATGCCCGCGACTTCGTTCGCGTGGACTTTATGACTCCGGCGTATTAATATAAATAAAAACTAATGAGAGAAAGAGAGAGAAATAAGAAAGTACTTGTAACAGTGTTAGGAGTTAAAAGTCAATATTATTTTAATTCTTTCCTTCGGGAGCCAATATGAAAAGTGCTGAAGTGTTACTAACCCTGGAGAAAGCCACATTAAGTTGGCCATGCGAAAAACCAGTCCTTAGATCGACATAAGCAGCTTTAAGCATCTAAAACTGTGACTTACTTTTATAGCAAAGCAAGTAAACACATGGAACTGTGTATTTTCAAAAGGAAAATTGTTGGGGATGAGTAGCATACTCGGAATAAATACAGTTTCACTGGCACCACTCATAGTAAACTTTAAGTGTCTCAGCAGACTATGCCGAAGTTTAGCGGGTAAAGTTCAGTGTCTAAAGTTCGGTGGGGATGACACACTTAATAAGCTGAAGTTCAGCCGCTGAAGTTCGGTGGAAACGCCGGACAGTAGTGATGTGCCGATATGAGAATTCAATCTTCCGTCTTTGGCGCGTCTGCGGCGAACGGAAACGGGAGCGGAAGAGGGAACGGAAGTGGAAGTGGGAACGGGAGTGGAAGCGGAAGCGGGAGCGTAAGCGGGAGCGGGAGCGGAAGCAGCAGCGGGAGCGGCGGCGGCGGCGGTGGCGGCGGCGGTGTAGGCGGCATCGGCGGCGGCGGTGGCAGCGGCGGCGGTGGCGGCGGCGGAAGTGGCGGCGGCGGCGTTGGCGGAAGCGGCGGCGGCAGCGGCAGCGGACGCGTCGGCTGCGGCGGTGGCGATGGAGGCATCGGCGGCGGCGGCGGCGGCGGTGGCAGCGGTGGTGGCGGCGGCGGCGAAAGCGGCGGCGGCGGCGTCGGCGGTGGCGGCAGCGGCGGCGGTGGCGGCGGCGGCGGCGGGAGCGGCGGCGGTGGTGGCGGCGGGAGCAGCGGCGGCGGCGGCGGCGGCGGAGGTGGACGCGTCGGCTGCGGCGGTGGCGACGGAGGCATCGGCGGCGGCGGCGGCGGCGGTGGCAGCGGTGGTGGCGGCGGCGGCAGAAGCGGCGGCGGCGGCGTCGGCGGAAACGTCGGCGGCGGCGGCAGCGGAGGCATTGGCGGCGGCGGCGGCGGCGGTGGCAGCGGTGGTGACGGCGGCGGCGGCAGCGGCGGCGGCGGCAGTGGCGGCGGCGATGGCAGCGGCGGCGGGAGCGGCGGCGGCGTCGGCGGTGGCGGCGGAGGCATCGGCGGAAGCGGCGGCGGCGGTGTCGGCGAAAACGGCGGCGGCGGTGACGGCGGCAGCGGCGGCGGCGGCGGCAGCGGTGTCGGCGAAAACGGCGGCAGCGGTGACGGCGGCAGCGGCGGCGGCGGCGGCAGCGGCGGCGGCGGCGGGAGCGGGAGAGGAACGGGTACGGGTACGGGTACGGGTACGGGTACGGGTACGGGTACGGGTACGGGTACGGGTACGGGTACGGGTACGGGTACGGGTACGGGTACGGGTACGGGCACGGGTACGGGTACGGGTACGGGTACATCGGAAGTTCGGCATTATGTGTTGCTAGTAATGCAAATAACATTGCAGGCATGCACTGATATTCAGCCGCTGAACTTCGGCATACAGTGCTGAGACATTAAGTTGGGTTCCGTTACGCAGTTTCGGCGGAGTCAAATTTCGTATCAGCATTATTGGCCCTCCAACATTAAGACTTATTTTGTGAGCCGATACTGAACTTATAAGTTCAGTATAAGTAAGACACTTTTTTTTTACCCTTTTATTATAGTATAGATTTAGTATGTTTTTGTTCAGCGGCAACAAAAAAGCATCATATATAAAAGTTTCAACTGTCTAGCTATAATGGTTCATGAGATACAGCCTGGTGACAGACAGACAAACAGTCGGACGGTCTATGTAATAGGGTCCCGTTTCTACCCATTTGGGTAAGGAACCCTGAAAATCGAATAAAATAAGTATTTATCGGGGGCTCCCATACTACAAACGTGGTTTTTCGTAGATTATGGTACGGAACCCTTCGCGCGTGTCCGACTCGCGCTTGGCCAGTTGTATTATAACTCAACAAAAAGTTCTCATCAGACTTAACAACTTTTGCTAAGGCGGCATTTTAATATTTCTTATAGTTTAGCTGGACCATTATAGTTCTGCATCATGTGTTCCATTTTCCAAAATCAATTATAGCCTATATGTTGCCCAGGCTTCACAGCTATATAACAAAAAAAGTTTCATTCGAATCCGTCCAGTATTTCCGGAGATTAGCGTGTACAAACAGACAAACAGACAAACAGACAAACAGACAGACATTTTTTTTTATTTTCTTACTCTATTACTATATCTCCATCGCCCCAAATATATATATTTTTTTAATTTTCAATGTACAGACACATTTTTTTTACTCTTTTATTATAGTATAGATTAATGAGTACTTTATAAACGGTAAAAGTTCAGGTAAAATTTGTGCAAAAATGCAGATATTTGGAGGCGTATACTGAACTTGTTTTTCAAAATTTAAATTTTTTATTGGGACAGAAACCTAGAAATAGTGCACCAGATAATATCTGTTAGTTCAAAAGTTTTCAAGAAAGATCACATACAACGCCATAATTACGTACGAGCGTTTGTATGAAAAGTAAGATGGGAAGGCTGCTATAAGACAGTGCGTAAGTGGCGCCCTCATTTGAAATAAATAGTTTAATCGTTAATGTGGTCATAATTAACAATTTGGCATAAAAAGATCTAATTATGTATGAAAAATCGTTGATTGTTCATAGATTAATTTAGGTCGTTAAGTTCAAAACCTGTTCATTTGCCAAAAGTGGCCACTTTAAGCAGAAACGCGTTTTAAAGCTAGGCGAACTACAAATAATACTTTTTAAAGTTATTTGTTCTATAATTGTCTAATGCATAACAATTTTCGAACTGTTAATTATCGCCATACTATTAAAAACAAATTAAAAGGAGGAGGTTATGAACCTGAAGTGATCGACTGGTCAGAGTTGGCACAGAATAGGGGAGAAAGGCGCACTTTTATGTTGGAGGCAAAGATCCACTTTGAGTCGCTGAGCCAGCGAAGTAAGTAAGTAAGTTTATGAACTTAGCGCAAGAAAGAGAGACATGGAAAGTATGGCAGCATCCTTATAGTCGTACGTGATGCGAACTAGGATATATATTTAATTAATAAGCAAATAATTTATTTTGTTAATTTAGCACATCACGTACTAACTGGACGTGTACATTCAGCATAACACTGTACAATGGTTTTGTATAAATACTCTTCATAATTCAAATAAATTATCCATTATCCCGTTGCCACTCCTGGTCTTTAGACGGTGATGGATCGAACCAGATCCAATGGGTTTCATTAGTACCTTCGTGGTCGCTATAGAAAGCACTCCACCAATATGACCCCAGCTCTTAAATATGAGAAGAAGAAGAGGAAGGGCGCCAATTCAGCTCAGGTTTCGCTTGTAACTTAGAAGTTTGCAAATCAGTTCTTAAATTTGTAAAATTAAATACCTAGTTTTATGTTTAGGCACTTCACATTTCACAAAGAAAATATCTACCGATCTTAAATATGGATGTTTAGTTAGTTAGTTAAAATATTTATTGCACCAAAACATAATGTTACATAAAAATGGATAAGATAAAGCAGATGTCAAAAGGCCTTATCGCAACTGCAATCTCTTCCAGGCAATCAAGGTACTTGGAGATGTTTGACAAAAACAGGTGAGGTGCCAAGTTATATATAGGCAACCAAGAAATAAATAGCTGTAGGCATAGTTAGTAATTATATACTTACACTTACATAATATATACAATGACAGATACGTACATGCATAATTAATTACATACATACATAAAATAAATAGTAAATACACATGTACATAGAAAAGATAAACCGAACAAGATAAGTAAGGAAAATAAAATAAGTCATATTATATTAGGGTTAGGTAGTGTGACTTCACTTGAGATTAAAGCTGGCTAGTGTTTCAGCTCGTCGGATGGACAGTGGTAGTGCATTCCAAAACTGCCCTTACAGTGAACGATTTTGAATAAAATTCAGTGGAGTGTATAGTGTATGGTATAGACTATAATCAGGTACATGTATTATTTGATTTGATTTTGATTTATTTATTTTCACAAAATCCACAGCTCTTAAATAATTTACAATATTAATCTTAATAAATACAGCGCTGACAGCAGTTTACTTCAGTTTACTTAAGAACATATTATGCAAATATTATTTTACAGAGCAAAAATTTAGGTACATTTTAAAATTAAGGACAGCGTCTAATAGGTGGAGAAAGGTGTGTGTGTCTGTGTGTGTGTGAGGGTGTGTGTGTGTGTGTGTTAGGGTGTGTGTGTGTGTGTGTATGTGTGTGTATGTAGATAATTGAGAATACTATGCAGTTATTTCTTCAAGGTATTCTCAATCACCTGGATCCCGAGTAATGCCGACAGACGCCGAGGATGTGGTGTTCGGGTGCATGAAGAGAAAATTATTCGTTTTGGTTAAATTATTCGCTTAAGTTTACGGACACGTCTGCTCTATATCGCTCCAACGGAAGTATTATCACATCTTTATCCCTAATAGGGCTGTGATTGAGCCAGTGTTTGGAAAACCCATTTATAACGGCATACTGGTTATATCGATTAACTCTTTTTCGGTTAATCCTTTGATTCGGTTAACCCACACAATAAATAACCGTTATCTGAATAGGTTAATTAGGTTTTCGGGGATGCACAGCCGTTTGGTTGAGTCATGCAAGCGCTTTTGTAGGAATAGGTACAGTGACCATGTAACGAGGAATGAAAAACGTGTAGTATCAAGCAAAAATCTATATGTCCATTCGGTTAAAGTTAACCGCAATTATAGGTTAACAGGCTATTTCGGTTAACCAAAATATATGTTAACCCTTTTCTAATTGGATTAATAAAAGATTATTTCGGTTAGGTTAACCTAACCCTGGATTGAGCTGCTGTTGAAACAGGATAGAATCTATAGAGATAATAATCTAGATAGATAGAATACGTGAGATGAGTTTCAATTGAGTTGCGTATTTGCCAAACTATTTACAAGATGTTATGAATTGGTCGATCTATCAAATTGATGAAAGACGGATTGGGCCGGCATAATCCAATGTATTGGCTGATTCATTAATATCGATGTACTGCTTAATAAATGGAACAGAAAATTTAATATTTGGTCTGGCAAGTCTAGATAGGTGAAAAGAGACACATCCATCCACATCCAAGAGAATAGCCCGAATAGACACTTGATATGGCATGACAATTTTATGCGCATTATATTAGAAAGCGAAATAGAAGGAAAACGGGGAAGAGAAATTCCCAGGTACAGCTATATGAATCAAGTCAAGGAAAAGGTGACAGCAGTGTCGTATCAAGATGTCAAGAGGTTGGCAGAAAACGGAGTAGAATGTTGTAAAAAAAATTGAGTCTATCCTTAATTATGATGATGAATTCTCGATATTAGTACTACTGGTAATTCCTCTGATGATATTGAATTGAAGTAGTAGCATGCATACTTTAAATTAGCGACCTTTTAATATAATATGCCTGTATCCCAGGAACCTCTAATCCCCTTTAAATCATTATCTGTTCTGAATTTTGAAGTTACTGTTACGATAAAAGTTTCATAAATGTTTTATTTGTATTTTTTTTTAAGTGTACATACATCAACCAATAAAATAAATAAATGAAGATACTCGAGATATAACCAAACCTTTGTTACCGTACAAGCATACACGTATATTTTAGCCCCCAAATTCATTAAAAAATTACAAACGTTTGCTAAATCTATTTTAGTTAAAATATGTTTTGTCTCGTTCTTTCAATGTCAAATATTGAGAAGAGGAAAAGGGACAAAACATGTTTTAGCTAAAATAGGTTTAGCAAACGGTTGTATTTTTTTATGAATATGAGGGTAGATCTTTGTACTTACTACCTTTTTGAATAACTCTCTCTCTCTCTCTCTCTCTCTCTCTCTTTCTCTCTCTATCTCTCTATACATTGCTGAGCCTGGGGTCCGCTTTCCAGCTTTTTGGCTGTAAGAAAATTGGCACGCACATCATCCTTGACGACGTCAAGTCCGCATTTCTTGAGACTTCCACGTCTGCTGGGGCCAGACGAAGGCGGCACGGCCATACATTTGTTTCCCACGAACCTCCCTGTAAAACGTATTTGTTATGTAATATAGTATCGTTGAGTTAGTATCCCATACTCTCGTCTCCTCAAGTCTCGAACTTACTTTGGGGCTAGCTCAATCAGTAAAATTTGACTATATATTAAAAAAAGGAATTATTAGAGAATGATTTTAGCATTAAAATCCGTCTGTTTTACTTGTAACATTTTGTATATTATGAGTACAATAAAATATTAATAAATAAACGTATCCGAGTTATAGAGGCAAGACCTTATAGCATCAGTGCTAGAAACTCTGTATTTCAGATTTATTAATGTTATGCAATATAAAGATCTTAGACGGTACCATATTTACTATTTCCCACCACAAAAACGCGACGTTTTTTTGCAGTGCTCTACTTAAAGCCTTCCTGGTCTTATCTCCATAATTATACATATCTTTTTAGATCACCGTTACGACACGGCGTTACGTAACCAGGGGCGTCAAGGAACAATCGCATGGCTGAACAGAACATGTCACCTTTCCATTGCTATGTAACTTATGGCAAGAAACGTTCACATGGGGTTAGTATGCGAGATAAATAAACAGTTTAAATGGCAGTTGTATTAAAGAAGTTTATTCCTTTCTACTTTTTATAAATGATTCCTTTGTTTTTATTCCAAGCCTGATGTAATTATATTATAATTATAATAATCTTAACTATTCTATGGGTCTTAACTTCAAAAACAAAGGATTTTTTTACTTAACTTAACAATTCAATAAGGATTTACAAAATAGACTATAGGGTGTACTAGAGTCATTGTATGAAAATGGCCTTAGTATATAGAAGGATATAATGTACATATAGTTACTTACATAGTTCTTTTTACTCGAATATACTTAAGTATTTATGTTAGCAGGTATTTACTTTTTTTTTTATATGGGCACGTATGTTACTTACTCAGCTTTCCGACTCCACATGGTTCTTATATCTAAAGAAGGTTGGTTAAATATTACGGTTCCAAATTGGGTTCTCAGAAAAAGAAAAAAAAAACTCAGTTATTTTCTATAAGTTTTTTGTTCCTTTTTGAATATATTTTATTTTCTTTTGTCGGTCCCATTTGCTAATACTAGCTATAAATGGGTTTTTGGATGTTTCAAACCGCAAGTGTTTCGGACCTCGGTCCGAATCGCCCAAGTACTGTTTCTGGAGGGAGCCATTCGGTCCGCGGTCCGAAACACTCGCGCTCCTGAACGCCCAAAAACTCCTACAAATAAGCAGTTATTTATTATTGATAGTAAAATAATCCCGAACTTTGTAAATATCTTGGTATTTAACATTTTTTTTTTACAGTAGAGACATTCAAGACTCGCACAATTTGCTGGAATAATGTGAATTTTGTTACGTATAAGTATTTCGTGTGAGTGATATAATTATTTATGCCAGTTCTTACTCCAACTCAGTACTTACATACAATCATGCGATTGGGCATAGTAGGAATCCAATTATGTGAGCAGCATCACTCGAAGCGATTTAACTTATAGTTCTTTAAGAAATCAGTTTAATGAAAAAATAAATAACAGTACAGTTAATGCTAAAATTAAACTAGAAACTAAACCTAAAATTATACGAGTTCCGAGTTGCCACGAGTTTCTGTATACATTTTTTTTAACTCTATTGCAAATTTAAATATGTACATGTTACATTATGCCTTAAGACGAAGTGGTAGCTAAAGTGTCGCCCTCATTTGAAATAAATTGTTTAAAACTAAATATGGTGATAATTAAAAATTTGATTTGTATCACTTTAGTCTGTAGACAAAATTATTACTTATAGTCCGTCTAGTTTTAAAACGGGTTTTCGCCAAAAGGGGCCACTTTTGGCAAAAACCCGTTTTAAAACCAGACGGACTACCAATATTACTTTCAAAGGTTATTCATAAAATAGTTTGAAGGTCTTTCTAGACAATGATACAAATCAAATTTTTAATTATCACCATATTTAGTTTTAAACAATTTATTTCAAATGAGGGCGCCACTTTAGCTACCACTTCGTCTTAAAAATAAAAATGTACTACGGAGGGCTGATTCCATTGAGGCATTTCTCCAGCCAACCAAGTATGTGAAAACGTTTTCGTTTAAAACCATTCGATACAAACTCAAAATAAAATCTAGTCTAAAAGATGACTGTACGGCATGGTGTTAGAATGGTGGCTGCGTTCTTCACTGAATAGCAATGCTGGATCATTAAGAAAAAAAGCAGCCAGCCCCTTTGTCACCAGCGGCGGCGATCAGGCCAGGCGATTTGCGAACAACCAGCCAATATTTAGAGCAAGTTCTGTATTTGATACTGAACTAAAATTCGGCTTCCCATACAAATCAGCCCTTGCCCAAACGAAATTTGTATGGGAGGACGAAATTTTTCTATCGATTTTTAATAACTTTTTTTTATAAAAAGTAGATCAGTATTATAGACTGAATTTGCTGGTGGGTATAGAGAGTCACCTTGTTTGTATTCTTTTTTTCAGCCTTTTCTTTGATTTACTATTAATATTGTAAGTTAAACAATGATAATTATTTTAATTTTGTATGAAACTTTGTCAAAGTTTGATAGTCCGCCACCTAGAGGTCCCGGGTTCGATCCCCGGTCAGGGCAAGTTGGAAAATGGCCTTTTTTAAATTGTCCTGGGTCTTGGATGTTTATCTATATATGTATTTGTTATAAAATATAGTATCGTTGAGTTAGTATCCCATAACACAAGTCTCGAACTTACTTTGGGGCTAGCTCAATCAGTGTTATTTGTCCCTATATATTTATTTATTTATTATTTATAATTACTGTCATATTGGAATTCGATTTACGGGACTTCTAAAATTTCTCTACGGCTAATTTCGAAGTTGCATACAGAAATTTTCGAAGTTCCGAACATCGATATTTTAAAAGTCAGAGATGAGTATGATAGTTTTTTAGTAACTGTTATACTGAACTCCGACTTTCAAAATATTGGTGTACGAAACTTCGACAATTTATGTACGACAAATTTCGAAGTTCCATGCAGACGTTTTCGAAGTTTCGCACATTGATATTTTAAAAGACGGAGTTCAGTATGACAGTTTATTTTAATGTCTGTTTAATCATCTATATTTTTATAAACACTGTTTAACATGCCGATAATTTAATTTATTTAAACTGTTAATCTGTGTGGAATTAAAATAAATAAATAAATACACGTATAGATAAAGTTACACGTACTTATGTAAGTCTTAAACATGTGTAAGCTAAGCCCAATGTTTACAACTCATTGGCTGCGCACGCGCACGCTCATAAAATTACCCACAACCCACCATTACTGACACGACTTTCGCGAGGTCGACGCGCCTGCTTTCGCGTGCGTTTCTTTCTATTAATAACATTAGTTAACTTGATCGTACTTAAAGTATATCATGGTTAGGTTATGTTTATTTATCGTATTGTATCGTCCACTGCTGGACATAGGTCTCTCCGTCTTCCAAGGATCTCCCTCTTTTAAAGATATAAATAAATAAATAAATCTAAGTTCAGGTCAATCTAAAAAAGATCATTTTCCATCGTTATCTGACCGGGAATCGAACCCGGGACCTTTAGTGTGACCATGTGGCATGATGACCACTATGCCACAGAGGTCGTCACAATCTCCCTTTTTCAAAGATCTCCCTCTTTCAAGGATCTCTCTCTTTTAAGGATCTGCCTCTTCCAAGGATCTCCCTTTTCCTCTTTAAAATCACCGATCCAGTGCTTTGGTTTGGTCATCTCCACCTTGAAGTTTAAGTGTCCTACGCTTCATTGACGACCTCTGTGGCATAATGATCAACTCGCTAGCCCGCCAAATCCGGAGGTTCTGGGTTCGATCCCCAGCCAGGGCAAGTTGGAAAATAGCCTTATTCAAATTTTCCTGGGTCTTGAGTGTTTATATATATATATATATATATGCGGCTTCTAATGGCGTCGTCGTGAGAGAGTGCCATAGATTTTGTGAACGAGACCGAGGTATTCATGACAACGGAAGTAAACGTTTAGAAATAATAACAAATGGTGTCCGTTCAAAAATCCTACAGCTCGGCCATTCTGTGAAGCAGTCTGACCTCAGACTGAAAATACTATACAATTTTTAAGTTACTACCTATCTTACTTGACACCTTAAAACAACATGAGTATGTGAAACGGCTTACAAACAATAGTTACCAATTCAGATCTCGCTCAACATCAAAGTGAGTGTTTAAGTTAAAATATAAAAAAAACAATTAAGTTACAATATTCACCCAATTTTACCAATAAATTATTATATTTTTCAACAGCTTTAAACAAAACCTTATTAAATTGTTACTAACAAAATATGCTCTACAAAACAACAATGTACTATCCGACATTTTCAGATACAAAATTTTACAAAATAAAAATAGTGTTTAAGTACCACATACAGTAAGTCTGCAACTATATAAAACAACTACATAATAAAAACAAAATAAATTGAGTCAGACAAAGGTAGAATTGAACTAAGGCCACCGTTTCATACAATCTACAGCAGATGTTGTTCTTATGGGACCTTCCTTACCTCTGTCTACCTTCTCCACCTCATATCTGTCTCTTCCCAACTCCTTAGTAACTCGATATGGTCCATAAAACTTTGGTTTTAATTTTAAAGCATTTCCAAATTGGGTTCTTTGGATAGCTACGAGATCGCCTAGCAAGTACTTCTCTCCATCTTTACGTTTCTTGTTATATGCTTTACTATTCTCCTCCTGAATCTTTAAAATCTGTGATTTTGCCTCTTCTCTTGCCTCTTCTCTCTTCTGTATGAATTCCATTCTACTTTCCTCTTCCAAAAATTCCAGTATCTTCATATCTTCTTTCATCTTTAATTTTACTCCAGTTAAAAGTTCGAAAGGTGTTGTATTGATTGCTCTTTGGTGGGTACTGTTGATAACTCTTTGAACTTTACTGACATACTTGTACCAATGACCTGGTACTTCTAAACACATCTTTGTTAAAACTGAAATGATGACTCTATTCAAACGTTCCACTTGACCATTTCCCCGAGGTACTCCAGTAGCTATTGTGACATGTTCTATTTCTTCTTCACGACAGTATTCTTGAAATTCATTCCCCGTAAAGGCCGTTCCTCGATCGGTGATAATTCTTCTCGGGTTTCCATAATCTTTCTGATGTAGCTTCAATTTCTCAACAGTTTCTTTTGCAGTCACCGTCTTAACTGGATAAATCCACACGAATTTTGTATACCCATCAATTACTGTGAGAATGTAATTGTACATCTTCTTCGTTGCATCTAGAGGTCCGAGGTGGTCACAATGAAACGTATCCAAAGGCAACTCTCCTTTATCAATAGGATTCAAGAGACCTTCTTTCTTACCAGACTTTCTATTGGCAAGTAGGTATGGAACACATGAGGAAATTACTTTTTCAATCTTACTATCCAACTTGGTGATGTAATATTCCTGCCCAATAATGTCTTTCATCTTCTTCTTTCCAAAGTGTCCAATTCCATGAGCCCTTTTCACAATCTCTATGTCCATCGTCTCAGGTACAACCAACTTCTTTTCTACGCCTTTGTACAGAACCCCATTTTCCAAAAAATAGTTTTCATAGTTGTTTTCTTTCAGTAACTCTTTCACAGTCTTCAAACTGTCATCTTCTTCTTGAGCCTTCTTAATCCTGGCGTGTAATTCAACATTCACAAAACAAACGTGTTGGCTCAGGGCATCCACATGCTGCATCTTTTCACCAGCTCTGTGTTCTATAATATAGTTGAAGTCTTGAAGATATAAAATCCATCTGGCAACCTTAGCAGGAACATCCTTCTTGTATAATGTCTTCTGAAATGCTTCACAATCTGTCACGATTTTAAAATGTATACCAATGAGGTATCTTCTAAATTTCTTCACTCCTTCAATTACAGCTATAGCCTCCAACTCATAGCTGCTACACTTCTGCTGCGCTTCCGTAGTCTTCCGGCTCATGTAGTGAACTGGATGCAAACTACCATCATAGGGATCCTTTTGCATTAAAATAGCTGCATAACCATGTTTAGAGGCGTCTGTGTGCAACTCAGTTTCTAATTGAATATCAAATATTTTTAAAACAGATTCAGAACACAATATGGATTTCAATTCTTCAAAATCTTGTCTCTGCTCATCATTCCAACAAAACAAATTATTTTTCAGCATATCACTCAAAGGTTTTGCAATCAATGCATAATTTTTAACAAATTTCCTGAAATATGAAGTTAATCCGATAAAGCTGTGAACTTCTTTCAAACTCTTAGGCACTGGGTATGTTTTGACAGCTTTTATTTTCTCACTAGAAGGTTTCACCGTCCCCTCTGAAATGATGTGGCCCAAATATTCCACAGATGTTTTAAGTATCTGACATTTTTTCCAGTTAATTTCCAGACCATATTCAGAGGCTACTTTCAATACTTCTTGGAGCCTTTCCATTCCTTCGGCTTTATCTTTCGATAAGATTATCAAGTCGTCTATAAAAATTAATATTATTCCTCTTTTTATTAAATCTGAAAATATGATGTTGATAAGTCTTGTAAAGTATTTGGGACATATGGACAACCCAAATGGTGCCCTCAAAAATTCCCACTGTCCTTCAGGGCTACTCGTGACAAAAGATGTGTACTTGACAGATTCCTCTTTAATCGGTAAATGGAAGAAACCATTTTTCAAATCTAAAGTACTGAATACTGCAACTTTACTTAACTTGTCTATATGATCTTCAATCACTGGCAGCGGGTACTCGTCCCTCACCATCTTTTGATTTATCTTCCTGTAATCCACGCACACTCGTGTACTTCCATCTTTCTTCTTCACCAGCACTAACGGACTCGCGTACTCAGAATAACTCGGACGAATAATTCCTTTGACCAACCAGTCATCAATTTGATTCTTGACAATTTCTTCTTCAACTAAAGCTAATCTCCTAGGTCGCTGTCTCACTGGCACATCATCTTTTAGCACTATCTTCAGTCTTATGGGAGCATCTTTGATCTTCAGAGGTTTGTAATTAGTGATAATATCTTGTACTGCAGGACACAGATCATCGTTATTGTTCATTCACTCGTTCTCCGCTCAATTCGTACTCGTTCCCGTTGTTCACCTGCTCCTCCGTCACAAACAAAGATTGTCGATGGGTCGCTGCCGCCGTTGCACCGCCATTTTTATGCGATGTTTTTTCAGATGCCGTCTTGCAATTCGCGCCGATATGTCCGAACCTATTGCACTTGAAACACTTCACGCCCTTCGTACACCGGTTTGCTGTATGCCCCTTATCACCACAATTGTAGCAACGCACCGACTTAGCTTCTTCGAGATTCTTCTGCTTCGGTGTAGTAACGGTCGGCGCCTGCGTTTCTCGCTGTTGCTTCGAAGCCTTGCATTTCGATTTGAAGCTTTCGTATTGAGCCAATTTTTCTTTTAAAGCAGGATAAGTCGTGATGCCGTAGAATAGGAGTTTGTTCGATTCGTAGTCCGATATTCCGTCTATGATATATTGGATAGCCACATAGTCCGGAAATTTGGCTCTCTTCCCTAGCTCCTTCATTACCAGCATGTACTGATAGAAAGATTCATTTTTCTGCTTTTTTCGTGCGCTCATCAACTCGTGCATCTGCTTGCTGTTCACGGTTTCGGGAAACTCCTTTTGAAGTGCCACCTTCAGTTCGTCGTAGGTACGAAACACCTTTTCCGTTCGGGGCCACAATTCTGCTGTTCCCGTTAGGCATCTTCGGGCGATGATTAATTTTTGCTGCGCGCTCCAGCCGAAGATTTCTGCATTGTCATCAATGTCCTGGGCCCACTTTGCAGATGAGTACGTGGCGTCATCTCCAGTGAATTTCGGAATGGCATCGATGATATTGCCACTGCCGCACGCCTTACCGTCGTCGTTGCCCTCTGCCATCGTCTTATCTTAATCGTCGTCTCGTCGTGTGCACCTGCTCGAAAACCTCGCCCGAAACGTCGTGTGATTGAGGTTATGGCGGCCGGCGCGTTCGTCGTATTCGTTGAAAATTGAAATTACGCGATCTTCGTCGTACCACTTAGACCCAATATATCCCGGACGAGGGCTGTGGGGATGGGTCTAAATGATAACTCCCAAATTCTTCGTTATCTTCTTATATTTAAAAAAAAAATATGCAGAGCACAATTTTGGGTGCGGCTTCTAATGGCGTCATCGTGAGAGAGTGCCATAGATTTTGTGAACGAGACCGAGGTATTCATGACAACGGAAGTAAACGTTTAGAAATAATAACAAATGGTGTCCGTTCAAAAATCCTACATATATGTATTTCTCATCGAATATAATATCGGTGGATTAGTATCCCATAACACAGTAGTAATTTGCTGGGCTCTGATTAGTGGCTATTTCATTATTCCGAAACCTGGGTTCGATCCCCAGCCAGGGCAAGTTGGTTCGAAGATTTAAAGATTCTAATGTTATTCAGTAATTAGAACTTAATAGGCATTTTTATACGTCAATAAGTATAATTTACGTTACGTGTAAAGTATATTAAAATTAATATATATATTTAAATAAATTAATAAATATAAAGTGTCAAATAACACTGATTGAGCTAGCCCCAAAGTAAGTTGGAGACTTGTGTTATGGGATACTAACTCAACGATACTATATTTTATAACAAATACATATAAAGATAAACATCCAAGACCCAGGACAATTTGAAAAAGACCATTTTCCAACTTGTCCTGACTGGGGATCGAGTCCGCCACTGGGTGGTGGACTAGCAGGTGACCACTACGCTACGGAGGTTGTCAAAAGACAAAAGAAAAGCTACCGATACCCAGCGCTCCGTAACGACCACTGCTGAGAAGAAACGCCGAAAGAAACTCATTTTCACAGTATTGGTCACCTACTCGCCAGATGAGCTTAGTTGAAAAATGGCCTTTTAAAAAATATCCTTGCTTTTGAGTGTCTATATATATGTATTTATTTTAGATTAAAGTATTGTTGTAGGTAGATAAATCATTGTGATTTGTCCACTTATAATTATTTACAACTAGCTGCGCTCCGCGGTGTTACCCGCGTTAAAATAGTAGCCTATGTGTTAATCCAGGGTGTCAGCTTTCTTTATACAAAATTTTATCAAAATTGGTCCAGCCGTTTGCGCTTGAAGAAGTAACAAACGTACACACACACACTCGAATGTTCTCCTTTATAATATTAGTGTGATTTTACACTCCAAATAAAGATTTTCTTTGCATCGATCTTCGAAGACATGACGCTGGCGCGTGCTCGCCGACCTTGCTAAGCTGTGTTGACATAAACGACTTCATGTTTGTAGACAGCTTTTAGGTTTAAAGCCTTAAAATTTAAAAGTAGGACAGCTGTTTTATTTAATCTTATTGTTCAACGAATACAAATCGTACAGAACAGTAGGCGAATTTAACGCTAAAAGCGTTGTCTACCAGTCAACCTTTGGGTTATACAGATAGTCTAAATGTGGGTTGCAAGACTTGCAAGATAAAGTAAAGCACTTAAAAAGCGATGTAAATAAATAAGTTTATATAAGTATATTTTATTAAAGGACTAGCTGATACTCGCGACTTTGCGTGTACTTTATGACCCCGGCGTATCTGCATCAGGTGTTGTAGATCTTCGATTTTTACACCTCAACAAAAAATGCTGATCAGGCTAAAAAAACTTTTGCTAAGGCGTAATTTTTATATCTCTTATAGTTTAGCTGGACCATTATGGTTCAGTTGTTCCATTTTCCAAATTAAATTATACCCTATGAGTTGCCTAGGTTTAACAGCTGTACAACAAAAAAAGATTCATTCAAATATGTCCAGTATTTCTGGAGATTTGCGTGTTACAGACAATCATTTTTTTTAAATTCCTACTTCTTAGGGCCGTAACAGACAGTGATGGGCGATGCATAAGTACTCAATCAACCCATTGGAGTATTTACTCAGTAGATTGAGTAAATACCCGATAAATATCTTTATTCATCCATTTGGTGGGTAGATTGATTTATATGAGTTGCGACTCATATTTATATTCATATTCATTATTTCATGTTTTCATGACAATTTTTAAAACTTAAATCGGTCGGAAAGTGTGTGCGTACACCATAATATGCTTAAAATGTAGGTAAACGTTGTATGCGACGCTAAATTATATGAAAATACCATACTAATCATACACTGAAAGTAGACTTCTTTGACTAATTATCATTTTTTGGTGGGAAGTGTGCATAGACGTAATTTTACGTAAAAATAAGTAAACAGACATCATATGCGATGTCAATACATCAGCACGCTCTATTTACTCTATTTATTAAATCTAGTGAGTAAATACTCAAATGGATAGATTGAGTACTATCCACTGCCCATCTCTAGCTGTTACGCGACGCAACTTGCGTCCCGTCTGGTCCGGCACTAATCTGTCTCCATCGCCTCAATTGTTTTAAATATATTTAAGTTACAGACACAATTTTTTACTGTTTTATTTATGTATAGATAGCAGTGTGTTTGTAGACATCTATATGCGTTTAAATCTATTCGGTGCTTACTACTAATAACTCACTGATTTTTAACATCATAAAAATGCCTAGCCTTTCGAAGAACAAGTCGTTCCTCGGAAGGCACGTTCTTGTTCTATTAGTTTTTTTTTTTTAATTTGTCCATATTAATTAGAAATATTACAATCAGTTGAATGACTAAAAGTTACATAATTTATAGTAAGTTTTAAGCAAGATTTCATTGACATTTAATTTATAGTTCCACCGATACGAATCTTCTAGAGAAAAAAACTAGTTCTACCAAAACATTGAGAAACATCGATCTAAATATTGAATTAACAACTCATTTCGTTCACGGTCAATTCTAAGTTTGGTATCGCAAATTTTACAAGCAAACCAATTTATCGAGACCTGTATATTTTATAGAATGACAGAAGTCACAAAGCGCAGTCTTACCTGGTCATATGGTGACCAATATAGAATAGTATCTATGTTTTAAATGTCTTCTCTAAAGTGTAGGTCTTATTACGATGGTTAACTGTTGGGCAATATAGTTGAAAGCTATACCACTAACCAAGGCCGGTTAGTATAAGGACAGTACAGTGCGTGTGTTTAATAGTAATAATAATATGAACAACTGTTTTAGGTTACACTATGTCAGATTTTTACCCGACTGCGCCAGAAGGAGGGTTATGTTTTTCGAGAGTATGTATGTATATGTAAGATGTACATAGGGCGCACTATAAGTTTCCGGAACTGGCCACTTACATAAACAATATTTAAAAATTTATTGCAACATTTGAAAATAGAACTATTTGGCTGTAGTGTCTTTTGTTTTTACCTTGTGGCGCCATTTAAAAAATTGTGTGTCTGCATCAACATGGATTTAACTCGGGAAAATTTTCGTAGTATGATTTTCTACGATTTTAAGTGTAATTTGACAGCTCAACAGAGCATCGCTCGGCTTGAAACAGCTTTTGGCAATGAAGCACCATGCAAGACAACTGTTTATAGCTGGTTTGCAGAATTCAAGCGTGGTCGTATCAATCTCAGTGACGAATCTCGCGATGGTCGGCCGTCCACCGCTGTGACCAACAAAAACATCGATGCTGTGCGCCGTATGATTGAATCAGACAGGCATGTGACCTACCATGAAATTCGCGCATCCTTAGAAATAGGCATGAGTCAAATACAATCAATCCTACACAAACATTTGGGTGTGAGAAAGCTGTGCTCGCGGTGGATCCCACACAACTTGACCGAGGCTCAAAAAACGGGCCGCGTCACTTGGTGCAGTGCCATGCTTACCAGATTCAACGAAGGTGCGTCAAATTTGGTGTGGGACATAGTAACAGGTGACGAAACATGGATTTATTGCTACGATCCCAAAACAAAGCAGCAATCGAGCGTATGGGTCTTTCAAGATGAGCCGAAACCAACCAAAGTGGCGCGCGTGAAAAGTGCATCTAAGCGGATGATTGCTTCTTTTTTTAATAAAACTGGACACGTGGCTACTGTTGCTTTAGAGAATCGTCGTACAGTGAATAGTGACTGGTACACGACCATTTGTTTGCCGGAAGTTATTGACGAACTCCGTAAAAATAACCGTAAACGCCGTATCATCCTGCACCACGACAATGCTAGTTCTCACACGGCCAGACAGACAAACGACTTTTTGAAGGCGAAAAATGTAGAACTCATGAGTCATCCTGCATACAGTCCCGACCTGGCACCTTGTGACTTTTTTCTGTTCCCAAAAATTAAGAACCAATTACGCGGTCAACGATTTTCATCACCAGAAGAGGCTGTCGAGGAGTATGAAAAACACGTTTCAGAGGTCACCACAGAGGAGTGGCACAAAAGTTTTCAAAACTGGTTTCATCGAATGAAAAAGTGCATAGACGCCAAGGGAGATTATTTTGAAAAACAATAAATTAATTTTGTACCTTTAATAGTATTTTTTCATATTCATTCCGGAAACTTATAGTGCGCCCCACGTATAATTATTGGCACGCTCTTCAGCCTGAACGGCTCGATGGATTTTAGCTTGAGAGATGTCGTTAGATTCGTATTTATTGTGAGAGTGACACTAGGTGGGTATATTAAAAAAAATAATAAAAAAATGACAAAAAAAAACAAAGTAAAAAGGCAGTCGGGTTTTTGAGGGTTCCGTAGTAAACAAGGAACCCTTATAGTTTCGCCATGCCTGTCTGTCTGTCTGTCCGTCCGCAGTTTTACTCAGCGGCTATTAGTACTAGAAAGTTGTAATTTGGCATGGATATGTATATTAATTAGGCAAAAAAAGAGGTAGAATAAAATATTGAAAAAAAATTTTTTTTAGATTAGCTCCCATACAAGTATAGTGAAAAGACAATTTTTTTTTTCTCGACTAACCAGTCATGATGGGTATCGTTGAATAGGTCTTTCAAAAATATTATAGGATTGTAAACACCGTTTTTCGATTTATGGATCCGTTTCTGAAAAATTTGTTTTTAAAGTGAAGATTTTTGTTTGAGTCACGTGTCCCCCCTCTATCCGCTAAACGGTTATATATAAACACGTGAAAAAATTCACAGCTATAGTATATATAACGAATTTAAGAGGAAAACTATCAGAGTTAAGTAGGGTTTACAAATTAAAAAGTTATAGGCGATAACTGATAAAATGTACACGAAAAATGAAAATTTCCACAAAAATTCAATAGAAAATTAGTTTTTAGACGTTTTTAGTGGCATGAACTCAAAGTGGGCATTCGTAACTACGGAACCTTACACTACGCGTGGCCCGACACGCACTTGGCCAATTTTTTTATAATTACTTGTTTATACATACATACATACACATGCACTATTACGTCTTTATCCCTGAAGGGACAGAGAGAGCACTTTGGGCTTTGCCGCACTAAGCAGGGAGATCTCAGGGCCGCAAAACTCAAAGGCCTCTTTTAGATTGACGGTGGGCGAGAAGGTGGAAAAAGGAATCAAAACAGTGATGGGTTGCTAGCCACGTATCCTATTGAAATGATTAGCATTTTCCCCCAGTCCCTCGATCGGCTTCTACGATCTGCGCAGAAAGAGAAACAGCTGGTACATTCTAAGTTTTTCCTTTTCTCCCAGACCAGCATTTAAGATTTTTTATAATATGTATAATGTCATGAGGTTAAATTTCCACAAACATCGTGTAACTAGAAAAATACATTTCGATGGATTACACAGTACTAAAGTTAGAAGTAAAAGCTAAAATTAAAATATTAATACACTTATTACTAATAAAACACAAAAACAAAACACAAACCATATTTTAATAATGGGGTACGTATTATTTATATATAAAGCTAGTATACATTTTTTTCCAATGAAAGAAAAACCCTTTTTATCAAAAACTAAATACGGTTAGTATAAACAACATTTTTTGGTCCAAACTGAGATGGACGTAAAATTATTCTTACATTATTTATTTATAATTGGTTGAAATAAAAACAGATATTTAAAATATATTTGTTTGTACCAACTTTTATTGCGAGGCTATAAGACAAATGAACAAAGCATAAATCTATGGAGTTCTTCCATCTCCGTGATCAGACTAGGCATCGTAAAGTGTTCATTAAGATAAATCAAACGAGAGATAAATGACAACAAACAATGTATACTCTGTCCCCATAACAACTATAAATTTTAATTTCATTGTGAGTTGACGTTCTTGGAGAAAATGCTGCAGTGCAGTTTGTTACCGCTTCTCCTGCACTAGCGCTTTGGAGGCGGCAGTAAACTTAGCTCTAAGTAACTTTTTGACGTCAACAATTATTGTGCAATAAAACAAAGTGACGATTATTAAGAGATATTATAAATATCCTATGATAATAAAGATATATTTGAATTTGAGTCCTTCTCTATGAGGTTATGTTTCTTTATAATAGAGTTCCATCGAATATCTTCCAACTCCATCGTCAGAACAGGCTCATTGACTCCATAATATTGTATTGTTATGTGACTTACACAAGTATGCAAAATTTCAGCTCGATCGCTCGAGGATAACCGGTTGAAAATTGAGTTGAAAGATTTTAACTAATCAAGCAAACCTACATACATACAAAATACATTGCAAATTAAATGAAAGCTTGCAAAATATCCTTCAATCAGCTATAAAATAATAGAAATTGTCTATTTCTATCAGCAATTAGAATGAAACAATAACATCTGTCATACATGACATTGAAAACGGTCTGGAACCTGTCTAGAACAAAGTAACAGGTACAAATGATATTACCTGCTTTCTACATCAGAGTAAAATTTATTTTATTGAAAAGTAAAAATTAAATTTACAAGATTTACTCTAGTTTTTGTTTCGTAAAAAAAAACCTATTTGTTACAACTTTTGCTTGTTATTTTATTGGCAATTGTAAAACAATACGAAAAAATTTTTGGTATTCGAAAACAAATCTAAATTAATAGTTTATTTAACGAAACTACAATACGAGTTACAAAATTCAAAAAATAAAACTAAGTTTAACTTTATGCTGAAGTTTTACAATTGGAGTTTGTTCCATGACCTAATAATTGTGACGGTGTAGCATAGCACTGGCGACAGCGTTTATCGAGCGCAATTATCTATCACTATCTTGATCTACGTAATAATAACTAGCGGGATGGCACTAGTCCGCCTCTTACGGGTATTATTTACAGGACGAAAACTCCTAGGGTTCCGCGCACTGTGCGCCTCGTTACCCTTCCTCGCACCACTCCCCCGTTCTTGCTTTATTGAGTGTATTGAGGGGCGAACACACACATTGATGGGTTTACGGATGTATAGTTTTGTTTGTAGAAGTAGTAGGAACAAATGAATCTCCGCTTCTTTGAAGTGCCATACCTGGTGGCGATATATACTTTACCTGGGTTTATCTTCGGTGCCATGCTACGGAGGCAGTATCAAAAAATACCTACTGGTAGTCTGACTTCTAAGGTAGGCAGGTAAGACCAATAATAAAATGCAAATATAAGTCATGCAGAGCTCGTGTTCCGTAAAAATGGAACGATAGGACTAATGAAGTGGAAGAACAAACGCGCTGATTTTACTGTACGTTTGAATTTGCTTTGTTTTATCTTATTTGGAATCTTATTTGCAATGCCAAGTGTTGGATAAAGAATAGTTTGTTTTTTTTTAAATATAAAATTTATTTGAACATTTTATGTTGGTCAAAAAAAAATATTGCCTTACTCCGTTATTCCTAAAAAATTACAAACCTTTCCTAAACCTGTTTTAGTAAAAATATGTTTTGTCTTATTCTTGCGATGTCAAATACTAAAAAGAGTGACAGAGACAAAACATATTTTAATTAAAATAGGTTAAGCAAACGTTTGTAATTCTTCACAACTAAGGGGTCATTATTGGTTACGTATTTAGAGAAATAATGTTATAATAAATAATGTACTTTACGATTTTTTATTATTTATGCATTGAGTACTATTGTTATTGCAATAAATTAACTTAGAATTTATAACTATAAAAAATACGTCTCTATGTTTTATTTATATTTATCTCACTATATCTATATCTCGATAAATATTTAATCAAATCTTATAAAACATTTAAAATAAAAATCTAATAATTAAACACTTAAAATTGGTACATTTCAAATCGTGACTAAAAAAGAAATTTCCTAGATTAACTAAGTTACTAATTGTATCTCTCGATGATTCACAGGCTGCCTGCTGAGATCGACTTTCATTTCGTGGAAACAACCATACTAAACTGAAATTAAATCACTTTGTTCTGAAAACAATGCTTGAAGAATTTTACAACTTTTTGCATAGAATGTCGAACTTTTTACCTTCATTTCTCAAATTATGGTATCAAAAGACACAAAATCTGAATGAATAAAAACCTCACATTTTTATTTAAATAGGTAAAGTTAATTTCTTTTCTAATAATTATTTGCAAAAAACTTTCTCTTTCAATCTATTTGATGACAATAAGTCAAATCGGACACTTTTTATTATTATGTCTAGGGGATTTGTATGAAATAAAAAAGAGTGACGTCATGCTTTTTTTGAGTCAAATAAATCCATGTTGAAAATGGATAATGATCCTTTTTTTATTCATTTGATTTTTCAATGAAAATTGACACTATTTTCTGACGTTTTATTTTATGTTTTGACCCAGTATCTATGGTTTATTATAATTATATTGAATTTAGACATAAATAAATTAAAATTATATGTTTATATGTACATCTAAAAGAGCTCTCAAAAATGTTAAGACGTTATATTATGAGTTGCTGTATTGCTGCATCTTATATTCAAAATAAATGATACGTTGTACGATGTTTTTTTTTTCTTAAATAACGTAATCACAGCTTAATATTATTATTTTAAATTATTAATCGGTATTTTGTTGATAAGTAGGTAATTTGTCTATTTGCCTAAGTACCTACTTATATTCCGCAATCAAATTAATTATCTTTGTTTATTTTTTCAGGTATGTTGATATGGCTACCAAAGACTGTTTCTTCAAAGGCTGGTAAGATGGATTTTTGTAGAAAGAAGATTATTTCTTTCTATAATTACAAGATAGAAACCTGCCAAGTGCAAGTAGAATTCAGACTCGAAGGGTTCCGTACTACCTAAATATACTCACCTTCCTTGAACGAGGAGCGCCCTTTTTTTGTAATAGTTTTTACCCGCGACTTTGTTCACATGTATCACTTGAAAAAATATCTCGCTATAAAAATGTTACTCTCCGGTAACTGAAGGTGAATACAGTGCAAAGTGGCGCCCTCAATTTAAATAAATTGTTTAATTATCACTTATAATACCACAAGAGCTTCAAAATTATCGGGTATTTCCCGATAGGTTCGTTGCAAACAAATGAAGGAGTCAAGTTTTTCAGGTTAAAAAATCACGAGCGCGAAGCGCGAGTGATTTTTCCTGAAAAACTTGACGACTTTATTTGTTTGCAGGGAACCTTGAGGGAAATGCCAGATAATTTTGAAGCTCGTGGGGTATTCGGGGGATTATTTTTCCGTCCCAAATGTCGGCCAATAGAATTGCACCATGAGATGAAATGAACAGTTAACAAATAAGAATTTCATAATGAATAAAACAACATTTAATTAAGATTCAGGGTAGTGCAATTAAAAATACAATTGTTGTAAACATTGGTGCATGTTTTCTTCAAGTCAGAGTTATCGGTAATGGTCCCAGAAGAGGTAGATGGCATGAGGTTTATGCTGTTGATGGCATTTTCTGCAGTAGGCTCACTCCTTCGCAGTTTCTTGACAATTAATTCGTGGTGTTCCTGGTCGAGAAAAATTGTTTGGTTCCAAACTGTTTTTTTTGCCTTCTCCGTATTAATGGGAACATTTCCTTTGACTTTTTTATCGATGGTGGACAGAGAACAAACTCCAAATCGACTCATTTTCATGCAAAATCTCCAATTTTCACAATTGAATTCAACCTGTCAGTTTGACGTGTGGTTAATTTGACTGGATTATGTTTTGTTTTTTATATAAAGCAACTACCAGAGAAAATAATCAAAAAATTATCAGTATAAATACCATGTAGGTTGTACCACGTGACGTCGAATGGTGCAATTCTATTGGTCGATATTTGGGTCGGAAAAATAATCACCATAATTAAGATTAAACAGTTTATTTCGAATGCGTATCCTACTTGTGCAACGTGTTCGCCTTAAATAAATTAATGTAATATCAAGAACATCTATATATACGACTTCCGTGGCGTAGTGGTCACCATGCTAGTCCGCAACCCAGAGGTTCCGGGTTCGATCCCCGGTCAGTGCAAGTTGGAAAATGGCCTTTTTCAAATTGTACTGGGTCTTGGGTGTTTATCTATATATGTATTTGTTAAAAAATATAGTATCGTTGAGTTAGTATCCCATAACACAAGTCTCGAACTTACTTTGGGGCTAGCTCAATCAGTGTAGTTTGCCCCTATATATTATTTATTTATTTATTTATTTATCTATCAGTGTAACTTTCTATCGACGTGAATTATGAACAGATAAACGAACACGCTTTCAAATATATATATATAAATAACAATTTAAATCAGTTAATCATCATAATCATCATCAGGTCTTTTTGTCTCCACTGCAGGAGCACGACCCTCTCTGTACTACCAGAGCCATACTTAGCCAGAGCAGCCAGAGAAAATGGCCTACACTCTCCGCGCTGGCCAGAAGGGTTGGAGAGGTCTCCTTGATGTTTATAAGCTTTGATTAGCTTGTATTTCCTAAGTCCCCTTCTACGACATCCACGGGAGGACTTGGAGTGGCCCTATTCTACTCTACCCGAAACTACACGGCCTATAAATTAATATGAATAATTAATTAAATTATTGATATAATAGGGCATAACTCACAAGAGTTATGCCCTATTGTAATTATTTTATTATTAAAATATATAGTCCATCGAGATATGTACAACTGCATTGACTGACAGACAGTCAGACGTATGAACGAAATGTGGAGACCTTGTAACAGGGTCCCGTAGTGACCTATAAAATATATACAAAAATAAAAAAATGTTACTACATTTCTAAAATTATGCTCGGTACCTTAAATGATTGTCATATGAGGTCGCAGAGACGTCTTCATAAACCAATATACATTGTTACTTACACGCGTAGTGACATACAAACATACAAAAGCGATTGCATTACATGACATTGGACGTTCGTTGGGTCGCGTTCGAGTTTAGACGCCTGGGCTGTCTTGGTGTAAATTGCTTTGTGAATTCACTTAATTCAAGAAGATTTATATTTTTAGTTAATTGATCCAGGTGTTATTTTGCGGAAGTCAAAGTTACATACTGTATGTGCATCGACGACCTCTGTGGCGTAGTGGTCACCATGCTGGTCCGCCACCCAGACGTTCCGGGTTCGATCCCGGGTCAGGGAAAGTTGGAAAATGGCCTTTTTCAAATTGTTCTGGGTCTTGAATGTTTATCTTCAGGATGCAATTGAAATCATTAGCATTAATTTAACTTATTAACATACTCACATAAAGGATATTTTGGACGGTAACAACACTGCAATTAATGCAGTAATTAAAGAGTATCAAAAAGTAAGAAAAATTACCAAAGTATCAAAACACTTGAGTCGCGCGCGCGTATTGTGTATACTTACGAGCCGTGAGGTCAAAGAACCCGCCGCCCACAGCCACGGACACAGTTGAGCCACTGAGCGGGCGCGGGCGGCCGGCATACAAAAGTAGACTTTAAAGTACGTGAATAAGGTTTAAAATCGATTGGGGACGGGTGGGGTCACACGACCGCTTGAGAATAGTAGGTTATTCAAGTTTAAAGTAGGAACGCATGTTAGTATACTACGGCGCGACGAAATTGATACTACTTCTTAATTTATTTTTCGTGAGTTCTATGACGATTAGTTTTTTTATTTATAATTGCAGTAATGTTTTCTATCAAAGAGTCTTACGCATTTTAAGAGGTTTTATATGAAAATGATAACTTTTGATTGACGTTTTAATAGTCTTAAATTACTTTGTATCATGGGTATAATAGATATTTAAAAGGATGCCAACGAATTCAAATCCACCTTGTATATATGTATTTATTATAAAATATAGTATCGTTGAGTTAGTATCCCATAACACCAGTTTCGAACTTACTTTGGGGCTAGCTCAATCAGTGTTACTTGTCCCTGTATATTTATATATGATTTGAATTACTTTGTGCGATTCCACCGCCAGTTAGTTCATGCAAACTATTGCCGGCCGGCGCCCGCCCACTACTGTCAGTCCCAGCATACCTGCCACTAACAGCCCGTGTGCACCCGCCACCAACAGCTGATGCATGCTCCCTTTCACGCTGCTGCATCCGCTGCGACTGCAGCAACATCGGACATCGCATACGCGACACGTTTTTAACTTCCATAGAAAATTTCATAATTTCATACGAACATACATTTGTTTACGTCCGTTTCCCGTAATTTCATAAAATAACAAAATAACAATGGATCATACATAACAACTAAGGTCGACCCTAAGTTTGACCTCAAATTATTGCTACTATGACATAACACACACACCCCATAACAAATAAAGGTAAGCGCACATTACGCCACCCAGTTAGCGGACATTGCACACATAAGCCGTGTACTGGAATTAAGCAATACATTTGCAATACCAATATGGCAACACAATCACTTGTTAAATTAATTATAGACTCTATATTTAAGTCATAAAGTCGACAATTGCTAGTAATTTGATTTGGAACTACATTTATTTTTAGACGTTTTTGTTTGAGGTGTCCATAGAAATGTGAAGTTTATGCGGTAAGATTAAGGTTTGAAATGGATTGTTGGATTTATTGTTAGACCGGTTAGTTATCTAATGAGCATAATGAAGGATTAGGTTTACTAATATTGGACTGCGCACGTCTGTTTTGTCGTTGTTTTGACATTAAGTTATTTGTTATAATTTTGACGACCTCTGTGGCGTAATGGTCAACACGCTAGACCGCCAATCCGGAGGTTCTGGGTTCGATCCCCAGCCAGAGCAAGTTGGGAAATGGCCTTTTTGAAATTCTCCTGGGTCTTGGGTGTTGATCTATATATGTATTTATTATAAAATATAATATCGTTTGGTTAGTATCCCATAACTCACGCTTAAGGTTACTTTGGGGCTACCTCAATCTATGTGATTTGTCCCTATATATATTTATTATTTATTTAAATTTGCTGCTTATTAATATTCCGTAATCTGACATTTTTAACACTTTGAAACACACTTAGACTAGCCTTTAAAAGCTAGGTGATAAATTAAGTCTTGGGCAGCTGACTTTGAGAGTGCATCCCATAAATAAATTTGTTCTATTGACGGACCAGACAAAATATACTTACCCTCAATTTTCATATTTTTATTTATATAAAAATTAAAACTAAGTAATAAAATAAAAAGCTTACTATACATTTACAAAAACTAACTAACTAAAATAAACTTTAATACTTAAAATAAATTACATTCAGGTATAAACTATTATAAATTAATATGGGGCTTATTAATTTATAATAGTTTATTTAGAATATGGGGCATATTAATTTATAATAGTTTATACTTTGTTTTTATTCTGAGTCTTCCTACTTGTTTTCGCAGACACAAGAAACTAAAAAAGATATACAATATGTGAAAAATAATATTTGCGACGATTTTTAATTTATATATTTTTTTTTAAAATTTATATATTGTTCTGAGCATAGTAATGTTATATTAATTAATTAATTGTTTATAGTTGTTACGTTAGGTAAGCTATTTCGTATTTATATACCTATTTATTCTGAGTCTTCCTACTTGTTTTCGCATGGAACCGTACGCTGCGTTAAGCGGGACCACGCGACGTGTTCAGTTTATCTCTGTCATAAACTCTATGTGCGAAAGAGATAGCAGAATGAGTCTCGTAATGCTGCGTCTCTGTCGCACGTAGAGTTTGTGACAGAGATAGACTGAACACGTCACGTAGTCACGCTTTACGCCGCGTACGCCCTAAATGTAATGACACTTGATTTTCTGCACTGCGTATAAAATAATTATGATTAGAATAAAGCTTTTCATTAAGGTGAAGACAGGGCAGAAGTGGCGCCCTCATTTGAAATAAATTGTCCCTTTATTCCCCAACCGACCCCATGGCAGGCCTGTGTAATTCGTTTAAGTATCGAAACAAACCTACATTTAAAGTACTCACGTACAGAAGTCTCACTTAAATCCTTGTCCTAATATTTATATTATTCTTTTTTTTGTATTTATTTAATATATCGTCAGTGAAAATTTTAACTGTCTAGTTATCACGGTTCATGAGATACAGCCTGGTAACAGACAGACGGATAGCGGAGTCTTGGTAATAGGGTTCCGTGTTATCTTTTGGGTCCAGAAAATTTTCGACTCGTATACTTTGGCTTTCTCCCTCTCAGAATAACTAGGGAAGCTTTAAAGTTCGGGTAATCAAAATAAGTTGAAAGCTAATCTTCATCAGTAATGACCAGCAATTTGTCCAAAATGATTTAATTAAAAGCTCCTTTAAGCCACTCTACACCGAACTTGATTAACTAGGCCTAATTAGTAACGTTTTAAATAAACATAATTGCTGTTATATCTAAAGCTTAATAGGGTTTAAAGTAAATTATTGTGTTGGAAAATAAAACGTCACAAAATAATGTCAATTGTCACATACAAAAAATACGCCACTACGTTTATACCTCTTGTATCTTTAGAATGTCTGCAAAAAACTTGGCATGAATGACGTTACTTTTTGAAATTCGACGACGGCAACGCAAAACTCATCTTTGTCAGATTATATGTAAGTTCTATAGTGTATTGCAGAACTGTGGCTCGGTCAGTCCCGTATCAATCTAATATATAAAATTCTCGTGTCACAGTTTTCGTTGCCATACTCCTCCGAAACGGCTTGACCGATTTTGATGAAATTTTTTGTGCTTATCCGGTATCTATGAGAATCGGCCAACATCTATTTTTCATCCCCCTAAATGTTAGGGGTAGTCCACCCCTAAATTTTTAATTTTATTTTTTAGACAAAATTTTTAATTTCTATTTTTTTATGATACAACATACAAAAATACATACAATCCTCAATTTTGGCAAAACAACGTTTGCCGGGTCAGCTAGTACTAGTATAATAATAAGTACTAGTTTCGATGCAGTCGGCTAAGCGCTCTGAGAAAACAGTGAAAGCATGAGCCGTTGCGTGCGAAGTAAAGTAGGCCGCCATTTTTAAATCCAATTACTAATAACGTGGTGCTCTATTGGTACAACCATGCAGTGAGGTTTCCTGCGTAGAATTGAACCACTGTATCTCTTCCTTCCACGGGGCGTACCCAGGTTCTAGGCCCGGGGAGGAGGAGCTGGGGGGGGGGTCAATTCAGACATCTTTTCCATTTTCCATTTTCAACCCACATCAACCCACTGCTGGGCATAGGCCTCCCTTTTTTTGCGCCATTTCCCACGGTCCTGTGCCATTCTCATCCACTGCTTACCCGTCAACCTTACAATAAATAAATAAAATAAATAAATAAATATATAGGGACAAATAACATGATTGAGCTAGCCCCAAAGTAAGTTCGAGACTTGTGTTACGGGATACTAACTCAACGATACTATATTTTATAACAAATACATATATAGATAAACATCCAAGACCCAGGACAATTTGAAAAAGGCCATTTTCCAACTTGCCCTGACCGGGGATCGAACCCGGGACCTCTGGGTGGCGGACTAGCATGGTGACCACTACGCCACGGAGGTCGTCAATATCGTCTGACCAACGTGCCGGTGGTTTCCCTACTGGTCTGTTCCCCTGTCTCGACCACCACTCGGTTACTGCTTTGGTCCATCGGCTGTCTTTTCTCCTAGCCAAGTGTCCGTCCGTCCGTCCGTCCGTCTGTCCGTCTGTCTATCAAGACCATTTTTCTCAGGAACGCGTAGAGGTTTCAAGCTGGAATTTATATCAAATACTCAAATCTACTGTTTATTGGAACGATGAAAAAAATCAAATGTTTATGCCGCAAATTTTCGACACTTGCAATGGATTTAAAACCTACAATAGGGTACTTTCCGTGAACTCAGAATCTTGGAATTTGGTACAAAGCAACGTCTTATAGCACAAATAAAGAAAATATTTCGAAAACTGTAAGTTTTTAGTTACATCATAAAATAAAAATATAGACGTGATGGGTAAAATTTTACTTATATACCTACAGGCTTGTACGGAACACTTAGTGCGCGGGTCCGACAAGCACTTTGCCGGTTTTTTTTTTAATTTATTTTCTCAGCTATACCACGGGCTAGTAAAAATAAACAATCCAAGGCAACCCACAAACACCCAGTCCCTGCCCAAACTAGTAATTTTTTATTTACATTAATTTCTACTGCTAACGCTTTATAAGCACATTGGCACAGTGACATACAGAAAAGAAAGTGGCCAAACGTGGCTATTTGGACTTTCAAGGACGTTGGTCTGATTGCCGATCTTGTCTTTGACCGGTGTGGCTTGTATTCATATTTAGCAAACAGTTTTTAACGCTCGGCAAAAAATTAAGTGTTGTGTGTGACGCTAATGACTCTCTGTATGTCTGTCTGCCAGTCTGTGTGTATGGCATATATATATATATATATTTTTTTTTGAAATGATATACTTGGTTTGCCTCGGACGGCATTTCCTACTTCACTGGACAAGGTTTGAGGAGCGAGCAAGGTTTGAGGAGCGAGCCAGAGGCCCGGCTTCCTATATTTATATACTACTAGCAGCAGTGCAAAGGGCTCCCAAGGGGGAAACCTCGGCTTTGGGCGCGCTAGGGACTATGGCAAATTTTGGGGTGCTGCAACACCCATGTTTTGCCGGAAGGGCCGAAGCTACGGTGCCAGAAAGGCCTACTTAATTAGGACGCAAATCATCCAGGTGGTGAACGAGCTAATGTTCCTACGCCTACGTATTAGATTACGACGAATGCGGGGGGGGGTTCGGACCGCGAGGTTCCTCTGGCTGCTTGGAGCCGCAGAGGTATCGAATTGGACCATGTCAGCCATAATCTGGTCATTGGAATTAGAGAAAACATGCTTCGGACGTCTGCCGGTGAGTCGGCGAGGGTTGTGCTCCGGGATGCAGTCAGCTGCCTCTCTAACTAGTCGGTTCGGATGGTCGGCGGCTTTTTCAAAGAAGCGTTCGGACGCTTCTTTCATAAAGTGCTTTATGGACGGGAGTTCGAGATCGCGGTGTAGGTCGCAATTTCTCGCTATCGT
Organism: Acrobasis suavella; assembly: GCA_943193695.1. Classification (NCBI taxonomy): domain Eukaryota; kingdom Metazoa; phylum Arthropoda; class Insecta; order Lepidoptera; family Pyralidae; genus Acrobasis; species Acrobasis suavella. The sequence continues at coordinate 2,477,635 of OW971939.1, forward strand.
AACGCTTGCGTAGGTCAGAGGCATACGATACACACTACACTGACTTTTATACTTTAGCAATCACTAAGCTGGATTCAGTTGACAAAAAGAGAAGTGTTGTGTGTGACGCTAATGTCTCTCTGCATGTCTGTCTGTCTGCCAGTGTATCTGTCTATGGCATACAAAACACACTAACTAACTGTATCTATTTTGTTCAACACTGACTTAGGCGTTTTAACTTTTGCAACCACTGGGTTCAGTTCACTCTCAGATTTCGATGCAGGTTTTTTTTACATGAAAGCAAGTTCCCTTGCGGTGGTTCTTAGCTATGTTTTATGAAGATCGGTTCATAATAAATAAAATTTAAGTTATTGGGGATTAACGCTTGAAAGTCAGGGTTTATTGATTTACCTGGCAAATAATAGATGGCGCTACGGATATCAATTCCATTTAACAACGGATCGATTATGTAGTTTCACCTCTCATCACTAGATGGTGTCTTCGGGGTTTTTTTCAATTTGCATGGCTAATAAACTTGTTATAAAGCTTGCATACCAGAAACGCACTGAGATGAAGTAGATAGAAACGCTGGTTTTCGTAACCACATTGAAATCAATCCATTCGTTCGTGCGCTGTGATGTCACAAACAGACAGAAATTATCGTTAAAATTATAAAATCCCTATTTTTTTATCGGGGATTTCTTTTTTTTATGTCATAGGGCGGCAAACGAACAAGCGGGTCACCTGATGGTAAGTGATCACCGCTGCCCATGGACAACTGCAACACCAGGGGTGTAACAGAAGCGTTGTCGGCCTTTCAGGAAGATATAGGGAGAAGGGGGAGGGGAGGAAGGGAGGGGGACGCTACTACTCAGACGTTGATTTTCTGTGAGTAGTACTTCCCCGGAAGAGCCGGCCCATTCAAGCTACTAGCAAAACAGAGTTTTTCCGGTAGCGTGGCTCTACCACAAGTAAATTAGAGACAAATTAAATCTTAATGCAGTGATTATAATTATATATAAGTACTAACTACAGTTTTCAGTTACTGCCTACTAGGTAGTACCTAACTGAAAAGATCCGCAGCCCCAGATTCAATTCCTACAAAATTTAAAGCTACCATGGGGACCTTTTTCCCGATCAGGCCGCAACAAGGACATAAAGTCCTTAACTTTATGACTGCAGTGATAAATTTATACGACACGATTTCTCGATTCGATGTTCTTTTTTTTCTAACGTCATATTATTCGCGTTTTTATTTTTATTCTATTGTTTGTTTTTCGTGTGTGTAAATTGCCAACACTGGTGTCAGATTTTTCAGGCTGCCTAAAGGCATCTGACATAGCTTGACGACTGCCATACAATGATGACAGCCGGGACCAACTGCTTATACGTGCCTTCCGAAGCACGGAGGAGATCGAGAAATTTTTGTGCCACTTGTGGTCACCTATCCAAGTGCGGACCACGCCCGCACTTGGATTTATTCTATTAAGGCGATGCAAAAATCAGGGTAATGTGTTTAACTTCCTAAAAAAAAATTCTTCTCCTTTAGAATTATCCTTTCATATTATGAAGTCAAAAGTCAAAATATGAATATAAAAGAAACAGTTTAAGTCCAGAAAAATGCTTGACCCTTACATATCAAGAGTAATGCACAACCTCAACGCTCCGCTAATTAGGCGTGCAAAACGCGAAAACTATTGATTTATCTTTGGATCTTTGATAATTGACAATTTTTCTTTCGATTTCGCAAAAAAGTAGTTGTTGACGTCAGATCATTTACATATATCAAGTTTACTGCCGCTTCCTAAGCGCAAGTACAGAAGAAGTACATGAATGGGAAAGCGAAAGCTTTTTGTTTTTCAATAAATTATTAGTAGTTCAGTTTTTGATTTTGCCCAATAACTTTGGCTGCTGGTTATTTAAGAGTGTCATGCACCTACTTATACATTTGAGTCTTTTGGCCCTGAGTTCTGTCAGCTTAGTTTTGCACTGCCGCGAGACTCAAAATGCTATGTCTGCCCCATTAGGTCTTTAAAAATGATATTGAGGTTTCGAATATAATTTTTTCTAAACTGAATAGTTTGCGCGAGAGACACTTCCAAAGTGGTAAAATGTGTATCCCTCCCCCTGTAACTTCTAAAATAAAAGACTAAAAAAATATATGATGTAAATTACCATGCAACCTTCTGCTGAAAATTGGTTTGAACGAGATCTAGTAAGTAGTTTTTTTTTTTTAATACGTCATAAATTGTAAACCGCAATTTACCTTTCATTCAATGAACTCAAATATATTATGTTACTTGCTGCTACCGTTTCTGGGAGAATCCGACTCGCATTTGGCCGCATTTTCAAATTGACCTGAGTGTTGGGTGTTTATGTATACAATGTCCTTTTTAATTAAGTACAAATATTATAAGGGGTTATTCAGTCCATCATTTTGAACAACTTTGCCCAATAAATGTATATCGAAATACGAAAAAAATATATTTAGGTTCTCATACAGATCGAAGTAGTCACATGATATCGTTACTATGAAAAATGCAAAAAAATTTTTCGTATTTCGATATATATTTATTGGGAAAAGTTGTTCAAAATGATGGACTGAATGACCTCTTAAAATATTTGTACTTAATTAAAAAGGACATTGTATATGTATTTATGGGTTAGTATCCCATAACACAAGCTTAAGCTAACTTTGGGGCTAGCTCAATATGTGATTTGTCCCGAAATATTTATTTATTTATTAAGGGTAAAGAAAAACTTGATAGTATGTATATTATTTAAGAGATACGCTCTTTCTGGTGCAGTATGAATTATACTGTCATTCTCGTACTCTATTTTGGGAGAGGATGAGTGTGCCTTAACTTGAAGTCAACTTCAGAATTATTAAAAAAGGTTTGCCTTTTCAGAAACCACACATTATTATGACATACGTTTTTTTTTTGTTATAAATGTTAAGTACCAACATAAAAACCGAATTAATACCACCCTATCCAGCTAACTCTGTGTAAAGCTTCCACAGTGTCACGACAAAAAGATCGTAAACAAAAGGCACAGGATCAAGGGCTTCCCAAAACGAGCCTGGCGGTTCGTTGACCCCTTAACACACCGTTACGTCACTTTAGTGGGTTTACTAAAGGATGGAGAGAATTATTTTGACTATATTGTAACGATGTTACAATAAACCTCATCCTTCATGTTGCCGCTTACCTCCTTTTCCGTTTTCTAAAAAATAATATCATTTCCAAATACAATTTTTAAATTTTAGATTCCTTCCTCATCATTCTGATTCATTCCACTACCGTCTCTCGAGCTGATCACATGTATATCAGTATTGTAAATTTATATTTATCAGTATTGTAAAGTTATGATAAATAAAATTACCTCTGCTGTATATTTCTCTCGAGCTCTGCACTACGTACCTTACCTACCTCTTCATGTAGGAGCTCCAACTGCCCCAGCTATTCCGCGGCTGCCTACCTACTAGGAGTTCCTACAATACAATATGTAACAAAAACTGTCGAGCCGGCCGAACACTTTTGTATGAAAATATCGTTTTTTATTTCGACTTTCAAGCATTGGTCCCATTGGAAAGTTGTTCATATTGACGGTCTGAGTTGCTCCTACAAGGATCGGACATGGTTTTTGTTACATATTATATCTTTTTTTTATAAATACAACGCTAAGAAAACAATGGTGGAAGCTGATATATTGTCCAATTCTTAATGAAACAGGCCGGAAGTGATCCGATGGTATCTCGATAATAAATGGCCTTAACTTGAGGATAACTGAGCACTATTGTAACTTCGGAAACCGATTCGGAAAAGCTTTTTCAATTGATTGTATCTTTGGAAAATAATTTACAAGGATGGTGGCATGATATAATATTTTCAAAAGATAAAAAATATTAATGAAATTCGATGGCTAGTAAAAATATAAAAATAAAAAATCTATCAAATCAACCTCTAAAAAGATGTTTATAGAATTACTTTCCAACCTCTGTGGCGTAGTGATCACCATGCTAGTCCGCCACCCAGAGGTCCTGGGTTCGATCCCCGGTCAGGGCAAGTTGGAAAATGGCGTTTTTCAAATTGTCCTGGGTCTTGGGTGTTTATCTATATATGTATTTTATCGAGTTTTAAGCATTGGTTCCATAGGAAAAGTTGTTTATATTGACGGTGTGAGTTGCTCTTACAAGAATCGGACTGAGTTCTTGTTACATATTGTATAACGTTTGTGACTTTTTTATGTTTTGTAAGTAGATAACACTATATAACGTCTAACAAAAATACTGAAACTAATTTAAGAGCAGATTCAGTCTATAATACTGAATAACTTTTCGCAAGAAACAATCACAATATGAGAAATTATTTTTGGCTGTCCATACAACTTTGGATCAGCTGGTCGATTAACTTGTGTGGGAAGCCAAAAATTACTTTTCATGTTACGATACATTGACTTGAATTTTTTTTTCCTTGGCGAAAGAGGTTTCGTGTCGTGTGTGTATTTCTTGAGGTTGTTGCTGCCCGTACTGTGCTCTAAATGTTATAATAAAGTAATAATAATATTTAAATATATAGTGACAAATTACACTAATTGAGCTAGCCCCAAAGTAAGTTCGAAACTTGTGTTATGGGATACTAACTCAACGATGCTTTATTTCATAACAAATACATTAATAGATAATCAGCCAAGACAATTTGAAAAAGGACATTTTCCAACTTGCCCTGACCGGGGATCGAACCCAGAACCTCTGGGTGGCGGACTAGCATGGTGATCACTACGCCACGGAGGTTGGAATGTAATCCTATAAACATCTTTTTAGAGGTTGATTTGATAGATTTTTTATTTTTATATTTTTACTAGCCATCGAATTTCATTAATATTTTTTATTTTTTGAAAATATTATATCATGCGACCATCCTTGTAAATTATTTTCCAAAGATACAATCAATTGAAAAAGCTTTTCCGAATCGGTTTCCGAAGATACAATAGTGCTCAGTTATCCTCAAGTTAAGGCCATTTATTATCGAGATACCATCGGATCACTTCCGGCCTGTTTCATTAAGAATTGGACAATATATCAGCCTCCACCATTGTTTTCTTAGCGTTGTATTTATAAAAAAAACAGATATAATATGTAACAAAAACCATGTCCGATCCTTGTAGGAGCAACTCAGACCGTCAATATGAACAACTTTCCAATGGGATCAATGCTTGAAAGTCGAAAAAAAAAAACGATATTTTCATACAAAAGTGTTCGGCCGGCCCAGCAATTTGTATGAAAATGTCGATTTTTTCTCCGAGTTTCAAGCATTGGTCCCATAGGAAAAGTTGTTCATATTGGCGGTCTGAGTTGCTTCTACAAGGATCGGACAGGGTTTTTGTTACATATTGTATACTTATTCGTAAGCAAGTGTCTTTTATAACTTCCGACAAAAAAGACGGGTGTTAAGTTTGGCGCTAATGTCTGTCGAACGGATGGACCGATTTTAATGCAGTTTTTTAGGTGAAAGCAAATTCTCTTGCGGTGTTTCTTAGCTATGTTTGATGAAAATCGATTGAGCCGTTTAAAAGTTATTTGGGATTAACGCTTGAAAGTGCGGGCTTTCTTTAGCAAATAAATGATGGCTACGGATATCTGTAAAGTAATGAACGAACTACCGATACGACTTCGGTAGTTCTGCTTCTCATCACTAGATGGTGTTCTTGAAAATTGTTTTTTTTTTATTTGCTAGCAAATAAGCTTGTCACAAAACTCACAAAGCTTAATTGAGTAGTTTTAAGTGATCTGGATGCAGGCCGTTCTAGATCGGTCGTTTTGGAAATCCTTAGGAGAAGCTTATGTCCAGCAGTGGACATTATGCGGCTGAGATGATGATGATGAACAAGTTAAGTGTTTATAAAGCTTTCAATTGTGCTGTAAGGAACATCGTTCTTACCGGGTGTCCCACGACCACCATCCCTTTGTTTAAATAGTTGTTTTTCGTCTGTGTAAGTGGTCAACACTAGTGTCAGATTTTTCAGGCTGCTTAAAGGCATCTGACATAGCTTGGCGACTACCGTACAATAATGACAGCTTTAACCAACGGTTTATACGTGCCTTCCGAAGCTCGGAGGACCTCGAGAATTTTTATGCCACTTGTGGTCAGCCATCCAAGTTCGGACCACGCCCGGTGTTGCTTAACTTGTGAAAGCGCTAGTAATGCGTACTCCCGCCGGGCCATCGAGCTCATCCGCTTACACAGATAAATGGCAGATATATTAACATACTTTTGTACTTAAAGTACAAATGTTAGCTAAAATAGATATAAATGTTTGTTTATATATTGAATATAATCCCGTATTATTTAATTTGGTATCCAACATAAAATGATGTCAGTAAACATATAACTTTTATTTCAAATCGTGACGAAATTGGCATCTAGATATATTTGGAATCAAGAATGTTCCTAGATTACTAATCATAATGCGTCATAGGTCAATTAATATCGTAAAGAGCGTAGGTGTAGACAATGGCAAACACGAAATCATTTTTGTCTATGAATCTATTAAATAAATACAAAAACTTAATGTTGTTTTCAAACATAGCGATCGAGAATGCTGAGGTGATCTAGAGTAAGAAAATAATCCAAAAAATAATTTAAAACTCAATATAAATTTTCCTTCATTACATTTTTATTTCATTGAGCCGTAAGGAAGTAAAGGCAAATTGCCCTTTTTTAAAAATGGGAAAGTATGGGGTTTGGGAGTGGAAATACCCAGTTAAATATTGAGACATAATTTTTCAAATCTTAAAACCGATTTTGATAAAATTTGTACGGGATCACCTAACAAGTACACTTTCAAATTAAAAAAAGTTTTTTTTTCAAATTGGTTTAGGCGTGTTCGAATAATTGGTAAATATACATAAAAAAAGCATAAAAGATCGCGACGCACTGATAATCTCCTCCTCTTCTGTTGGAAGTCGGTTAAAAATGCATTAATACATATTTTTTTATTTCTTAATACTTTACTGCTCAGTAAAAAAAATGCACCTGCATGCGGACCTAATGCCATATGGCATTCTCTCCCGGTCAACCATTACACCAAGCGGAAAATATGTGTGGTAGGCGTGATGAAATTCATGATCTAGTAAACAAAATATAAATATCTACATAAGTATATATACAAGAATAAACCATTAAACATACGTGTATAAGTTAGAAGGGATTTACTTTTATCTAAATCTAAATACACGTATATATAACTCAAAGGTGACTGACTGACTGACATAGTGATCTATCAACGCACAGCCCAAACCACTGGACGGATCGATTTGAAATTTGGCATGCAGGTAGATGTTATGACGTAGGCATCCGCTAAGAAAGGGTTTTGATCAATTCTGCCCCCAAGGGGATAAAATAGGTGATGAAAGTTTGTATGAAACTTAGTCAATTTTAAACCGATCGGGCTGAGACTTTGCATGCATAAAGCTACTATGACGTAGGCATCCCCTAAAAAGGATTTTGATAAATTACACCCCTACGCAAGCGAAGCCGCGGGCAAAAGCTAGTTAATTTATATATTTGAAGTTTTAAGGGGTATGATATGTAACCCGAGATTACTTTCCTGTTTCGAGTTGTACGTACCTGACAATTATCTTCGCGCGCGTAGGCACGAGTTATTTGTGGTGCCAAGCGGAAGAACAAATGTTCTCAACCAAGCGCCGCTGACCAGGACTCTTCGTTTGTTAAATGAAGTTAACGAAAAGTATCCTGACTTAGATTTATTTACGTGTTCGCTGACGAAATTCGCGAACAATGTAGAGAAATGTATTAATAGTAATTAGTCTTATATTGTCGCAAATTGTAATGGCAATGTAAAAGTGTGTAGTTATAATAAAGAAATAAAGAAACATACATATACAATGTACATATCAATACGTATAAATAATATAAAACTCTACATTAAACAGTATTAGTATATAATAATTAATGTTACAATGATGATTCGAAGATTCGTCTTTGCACACATCCAAATAAATAACAATTTGTATGTATTTGTGACCATCGATTGCACCATTTCATACCCAAAATATCAAAACCGGCCTTCAAGTGACAAAATTTGCATATCATGCAAATGAAGCTTACTCAATACTTCCTGCGATGAATACAGGAAGGGTGAGGCCATTGATGACCATTTTATTGCGTACAGTCGTCTACACATCACGTATTACACCGAAATTGATTTGAAGAGGTAGGGGCGCTGAAGGCTCAGATGTCCTAATGAAGGTTGCGTGTACCTATCTAGCAGTCCTACCACTTACTAAATAATAATAATAATAAATAATAATTAATAAATATATAGGGACAAATAACACTGATTGAGCTAGCCCCAAAGTAAGTTCGAGACTTGTGTTATGGGATACTAACTCAACGATACTATATTTTATAACAAATACATATATAGATAAACATCCAAGACCCAGGACAATTTGAAAAAGGCCATTTTCCAACTTGCCCTGTCCGGGGATCGAACCCGGGACCTCTGGGTGGCGGACTAGCATTGTGACCACTACGCCACGGAGGTCGTCAACTTACTCAACTTGCAAGATCGAAACAGGAACGTGAAATAATACATGGTATCACGACTAGAAATATATTTGCGGAGTGCTTAATTTGTACCACAAAGCCTAATACAATATGTCACAAAAACCCTGTCGGTTCCTTGTAGGAGCAACTCAGACCGTCAGCTTTTCCTATGGGACCAAAGATTGAAACTCGAAAAAAAATGTCATTTTCTACAAATTTCCGGGCCGGCCGAACATTTTTGTGGGAGCCTGGGCTCCGCTACCTAAACTAGGTGATTTGGCAAGGTTACTGTTCTTTTTTGCTTAGTTCTAAAGGACTGTAAACGGCGTATGTATGTTTAGTAGTTGAATTCGCCTCTTACAACATCCACGGGCAGAAATGGAGTGATCATATTCTTGACCGAAAACCAAACACCACGCATGCCTGGCCAGGCCTGTGTCACTCCCCGTTTAGGTATCGAAAATAATCTACATTATTACCATACGCGCGGCGACCACTTTGGAGAAGCAAATTCAGTTTGTCCAGGATAATATGAATGAGATTGGCTTGCAATGGATTTCTCGGTTTCTAAATGACATGGTGCTGAGTTCTGACACGAGCTAAATTAAACTTTAAATTTCTTTACTGAGTAAGACGCAGTATTATGACTTACTCTGTGGCCTGGCCAAGATATACTTTCTTTCATAGTTTTTTCCCCCAAAACCTACCCGCTCTAATTTTCCTTACATTGACTGATTAATCCAGTAAGGAGGGTCAAGCATCGTTAAGAGCGGACTTAAAGTTAGTCCGAAGGGTCGTAGGAATAAATCATGGTCATTGTTGACTGACCGGACAACTTGGAAAGAAGGAAATGGTGTTACAACTTTGGGCGATTTCAGTTTAATATAAGATTGTGAATATATCAAGGTATGAGAAGTATCTTGAGTCAAAATCAATTATTTTGTAAGCACTTATAGAATAACATACATACATTCATATTTTCACGCCTAATTTTGCGTGCTACGATCCTTGCAAACCTCTTTTGCTTCATCAACACTCATTACACTAATGGAATCAGACGGCACAAAATAATTTCACTTTTCATATCCATTTTGAATGTATTTTTTAATACTTTTTTATTGCAAAAACAAAATGATATTAAAACCGCTATTTGACTCCAAGAGACTATGATGTCACAGTTTGAGTCAATTTAAAGAAAAAAATTACTTATCCGATTTGATTTGTTTCAAAACTAGCCTGTCGTTAGATAATTGTGAGTCGACGGTTTGTTGCCGCTTCTCTTGCACTAGCGCAGTCAATTTTGCTGTAAGACCGGACTATGGAATCAACTTCCTGCAGCAATGTTCCCGGACCATTACGACATTGAAACCTTCAAAAAACGAGTCTATATCTTTTTGAAAGGCCGGCAACGCTTCTGTTACACCCCTGGTGTTGCAGTTGTACATGGGCAGCGATAATCACTTACCATCAGGTGACCGCTGGTTCGTTTGCCGCCCTATAACAAAAAAAAACCATTTGACGCCAACAATTGCGCAACAAAACAAAGTGACGATTACTAAGAGATATTATAAATCCTCTTAAATAAAAAAATACATTTGCGTTTGAATACTCATAGCATTTACTCTCAGGTCCACCATACTTATGTATTCTCTCGGTAAAAAGGATACCTAAGTACATGCAGAAAAAAAAACTCAACCGATAGGTATGTAATTATTTTCCAATTGGTTGCTAATTATTGGAAACACGCTAATGTAATTATATTTACGTGATTAACTTGTTAGAGTTATGTTTACGAGACTAGCTATAATATTTTTCGTTTATCTTTTTATTTGTTAATAATTTCAAGGTTTTACTTAGATCATCACGTCTTTTTAGGGTTCCGTACCTCGTGAGGAAAAAACGGAACCCTTATAGGAACACTTTGTTGTCCGTCCGTCTGTCTGTCAGAACCCTTTTTCCTGGGAAACCGTGGAGGTATCAAACCGGAATTTATATCGAATACTCAAGTTTTTTGTTCCTTGGAGCTGTCAAAAAATTAAACTTCTAAGCCAACGCAATCAAAAGATACAGTCGTTTTTACCGCAAATTTTCGACACTCGCAAGGGAATCAAAACCTACAGGGTACTTCCTGTAAACTCAGAATCTTGAAGTTTAGTATGAAGCAATGTCTTATAGCACAGATAAAGGGAAAATTTCGAAAACCGTTAATTTTTAGTTACATCATATAGTAAAAATATTTTTAATAATTTTAAACTTACTAACCCTTTCCTCATGAAACTCGGGATACTAGATCTTGACAGGCACATTTACACGTCAATAAGTATAATTTATGTTACGTGTAAAGTATATTAAAATTTAATTTATTTTTAAAGAAAAGCTACCGATACCAGCGCTTCGTAACGACCACTGCTGAGAAGAAACGCCGAAAGAAACTCATTTTCACAGTATTGGTCGCCTACTCGCCAGAAGGGCTTTGTCATATTATTATAATTGTCTTTAAATTAATAAATACTTATAATATAATACAATGTTGACACATTATAACATGTAATGCTTGCGAACAAGTAAACTAACATAAATTGCGTAATAAAAAATATTAAGTAGTCAAAAAAAGCGAAGCCGAGCTGACCAGTCCCTCCCGGCAGCACCCGTTCACGAGTTGACGCACGGATCAGCCATCGTTAAACTCAACCATATTAGAGGGAATTCAACGACCCGACCAGCGACGCCACCACCGGATTGGACATTTTAGTGAGCAGGTAAAACCCGAACTCGCAGACCTTGTCAAGAGAAAATGTTAGTTATATGTTGGTCACCTATTGATCGCAGAGCATTTACATGTTTTTACAGTAAGCTTATTATGGTAACAGAAAATGCAGCTACCTATTTTATGTTTCATGTGTGGAGTGTAATGGAAAATATTTAGGAAGTATCCACGCGTTTTTATCTCTTAAATAATCATTGATATTATAGTACGCATTACTCAATAAAACTTTTTTAACATGTATTTTAAATTTTGCCATTGGTAGGTTAACGATCGCTTCGGGAACTTTATTAAATAATGTTATACCTAGACCTAAGAGTGACTTTCTAGTTTTAGCAAGTCGAAATTTAGGCGTATGAAGCTGATTTTTGTTGAGAGTATTATAACTGTGAACATCACTATTTTTCTTGACATTATTTAACCTAGATTTAACAAACAGAAGATTGTCGTAAATAAATTGAGATGTCACAGTAAGAATGTTTATAGATTTAAATAGGAATCGCGTGATTTTAGTCCGTAGATCGACCGAATTGCTCTCTTTTGTAGCACAGAGATAGCATGTATGTTAGCCGCTTTACCCCATAAGAGCAAGCCATATGACAGAACCTGGGGCCGTAGGACGCATACATATATACATACAATATAACGTCTATATCTCTAATGAGGCAGATAGAGACTTTTATATCTTCCGGCTCCAAGCAGACAGAGCTCAGAGTCGCAAGACTCAAAGGCCACTTTTAGCATGATGGTGGGTGAGAAGATTATTTTCGGTTATTGTTTTTATGGAAATTGCTCCAAAATGTTGCTGGTTTAATAAAAGTCAGCCTGTATAGAGGCCTTAGTCCACCCAAAGTTCCTTCAACTGTGACTGAGATTGTCTCAATGACGTCACGTGTCACGGAAGCTGTCGCAACTTGCAACCGGTTGCCGGGTTACAAATGTCAATCGGCTGGTTGCCAACCAGCTGGTGTGATTCGTATTTACTTGTACCTATTATTTAGTTGACTTTTTCATTTTTTGGTTTTAGTCCGTGTGTGGCAACACTGGTGTCAGTTTTTTAAGCAGCCTAGAGGCATATGACAGCGGTTTGTTTGTATTTGTGTGTGTAAGTGGCCTACAATGAAAAAGGCACCAGTGTACAATGCAACACAAATAAGTTGAACAAAAATGGCGGACTTTAAAGCATTTTTGTACAAATTCCCGACACGTTAATTGAACCAAAATGGCGGTTGTCGGGTTGTTGGTTCAACCTACGTGCCGAGAATTTGTCCAAAAATGCTTTAAAGTCCGCCATTTTTGTTCAACTTATTTGTGTTGCATTGTACACTGGTGTCTTTTTTTGTACTGCCTAAAGGCATCTGAGAGCTTGACGACTTTCTTATACAATGGTAACAAAAGTCAAAACGTGATCCGTGCGTCAACTCGTGAACGGGTGCTGCCGGGAGGGACTGGTCAGCTCGGCTTCGCTTTTTTTGACTACTTAATATTTTTTATTACGCAATTTATGTTTGTTTACTTGTTCGCAAGCATTACATGTTATAATGTGTCAACATTGTATTATATTATAAGTATTTATTAATTAAAAGACAATTATAATAATATGACAAAGCCCTTCTGGCGAGTAGGCGACCAATACTGTGAAAATGAGTTTCTTTCGGCGTTTCTTCTCAGCAGTGGTCGTTACGACGCGCTGGTATCGGTAGCTTTTCTTTAAAAATAAATTAAATTTTAATATACTTTACACGTAACATAAGTTATACTTATTGACGTGTAAAAGTGCCTGTAAAGGTCTAATTACTGAATAATTATTTGAATCTTTGAATCTTTGAAAAAACCATTTATTTATCTTTAACTTGTTATTTGACAATTTGACAATTTTTATTTTGATTTTATAATACGTAGTTGACGTCAAATCATTTAGGTACTTAGCTATTTAGTTACTCTTCCTAAGCGCAAGAGACAGCTAGAAGATGTTAGATACACAGCTAGATAGCTCTTTATTGTACACCAAAAGAAAAATAATACAGAAAGAAATAATTTTATATTAAATGAGTACAATGGGCGGCCTTATCGCTTAAGAGCAGCCTTCCCGTCTTACTTTTTATACAAACGCTCGTACGTAATTATGGCGTTGTAAGTGATTTTCCTTGAAAAATTTTGAACTAACAGATATCTTGTGCAATATTTCTAGGTTTCTATCGTAACAAAAAATGAATATTTGGAAAAACAAGTTCAGTATACGCCTCCAAAAATCTGCTTTTTTGCACAAATTTTACCTGAACTTCGACCGTTCATAAAGTACTTATAAAATGTAAAAATAAAAAAAATATTTCGATACAAACCTCGCAAATGTAATAGAAATTTTAAATAAAAAACATTTATTTCACAAACTTGTAAGGCTTACTGACAAAAACGTATATCCTGGAACAAGTTTTATGAATTTTCCCCACCCTATGAATAGTTAATATTCTTTCAATGGATAGTTAATAATAATACTAATTTCATTCAATACAGTGCAAACTGTGCCCTAAGGCGCTATCTCTCTCTTTTAGGTTTGCTTATTTTTCTAGCATTGCCCTGAATGAAAAAACAAGCTTTTCGAACTATGCTCGCGTTGACGACAGAGCCGCCGGGAAGGGCCGCCTTAAGAGCGGACAACCCGTCTTACTCTTCAAACAAACGCTCGTACGTGATTACGGCGCAGGGTATCTTCCTTTAAAACTTTTGAACTAACAGATATCTTTGTGCTATTTCTAGGTTTCTATCGAAATAAATAATTAAAATTGGGAAAAACAAATTCAGTATACGCCTCAAAAAATCTGCTTTTTTGCACAAACTTTACCTGAAAATCGACCTCATAAATTGTAAAGGTAAAAAAATAATTCGATACAATCCTCGCAAGTGTCATGAAAATTTCAAATAAAAAATATTTCACGAACTTGTAAGATTTACTGATAAACACGAATCACTTGGAACAAGTTTTAAGAAATTTCAACACACAATAATAATTTCGCTCAATAAAAAGCAAACCGAGCCCTCAGGCGCTATCTCTCTCTTTTTGCTTTGCTTCTTTTGCTAGCATTGCCCTAGTTGAAACAATAAGCTTTTCAAACCATGCTCGCGTTGACGATTGAGCAGTCGGGAAGGGCCGTCTTAAAGCGAACTCTTCCAGACAACCAGTGAATAGAGAAGAATGTGAGAAAGACAAAGACGGTGGTGCTACTGCTCGCTCCTGATGTACCAAAGCTTAAGAATTTTTTTCAAAATCGGTTGTGTCGTTTGGTTTTTAAACTAAAATAACTGAAAAAATATGTCGTTTTACGACGCAGGCTTCGGTTGTCACAATACGTGAAGAGATGTTGATGTTGAGGTTTGATGGAAAAACAAGCTTACGTCACGTAGAAGCTGTTTATTGTCGATATTAATTACATCGTAGAGTTTGTTGTGACGGGTCCTTTCTCGATCGCAGCTCGATAGTGTCTCAATTGAATGTTATAATATGATTTAAAATGTAAAGTAAAAACAGCTGATATGCAACCTACATAATATTATATGCGGCCGCGTGCAGCCGAAACGTGCGAGCTTGTCTTGTACTGTCGTCGTATACAACTGATGCGTATTCTTTTTTTTATATAATAGATACTAGTCCTTTAGAGCCTATCTTTATTTATTCTTTATTCCTAACCCTAACTATACAATCAAAGGCTGGTGTAGGTCCTTTGATTGCTTCAAGGGAGCTTCTAGCGACAAATCTATATGAGCCCACTGGTTTTCATAGCTGATTGAGTGGCGGACGGCGCCACAGTCCGCAAATAAATATCACTACAGCCACACTATGAGTGTCCATTTTAAATATTTTACATATTGTCCATGAGCATGAGCATTTGTAACTAACTAAAAACTACGCTAATTTCATATTATAAAGTCCACTAGAATCAATTTGCAAAACAATTTAAAGCTAACTCAAATTGAACACCTTGATTTCGAGCCAAAAACAAAAAAGAAACTCTGATGCGTATTTATCTTTTGTGTGACTGTCATTAGTATTGAAGGCAGATTTTAGTTTAGAAAAATGATCATCAAAACCATTAGTTTGTCACTCAAAAAGTCAAAACCTGACGGAAAATCCCGACTTCCTGACAGAGTTGACCCATACAAAAGGTTGTGTAACAAAAACTCAATAGAACCTGTCTGGTCTGTGCGTGCCACTTTTACTTTCTTAAAACGTACCGGCTTGTTGGATAACGGTTTAACTGTGAATCGGTCGGTTAATAGGTTGCTGGTACAGATTTGGAGTAAAAAATAGTTTGGTTTTTGTGTCATTCAGGCGTCCATTGAAGACGACAACTGAATGCCCTTTGTCGAAGATTTCGATTTTGATGGTCAAAATATTATTTAACTTTATTACAAATGTAATAGGCGGACTTAAAGCCATAAAGCTTATCTACCAGTCAACCTATTTGTGATTTACAAATGAAATAGACGGACTAAAAGCATTAAGGCTTATCTACCAGTCAACTTAATTAGGGCGCTGAGATTAAGAAGTCTTTAGAAGGATATACACAGTATATTTTTTACCATAGGAAACTAGTTGAAATCCTAAAAATATGCAATTTTTATAAAATTTTGCCGAAGTCTGACAGACGAAGACGACATTTAGTTGCGTAATAAAAGTTACATTACTTTTGTATGGAAAACTCTAAGGTAAAAAAAAGTTTTATTTTGTATTGACATATTATGTTAATAACAGCCAGGACCGATAGCATAACGTGCCTCCTATAGCACGGAGTAATTCAAAACAAGCATTTAATGTCGGCTAAGTCACCCATGAACAGCCAGACCTTACCTAGGACTGTTATCAAGAGAAAGAGTCGTCCTGACGAACTTAAAATAAAACCTAAAAAAATCAAATGAAATACATAAAAGTGAACAAAAAAGGCATCAGCTCACAAATTATTTGACGCTATTTCAAAGAAACTTATTGAAGTTTCCCATAACCAGAAGGCTGGCCTATATCTTGGTCAGAAAATAAACATTGCCATACAACGTGGTAATGGTACCAGCCTTCTGGGCACGTTGCCGCAGGGTAAAGAATTACCGGGCCTTTTTTATTTGTAAATTAGTGTGTTATGAATGAGTGTAAGTTTTATTCTTGATTTAGTTTCAAATAAATTAAATTCTGAAAAAAAATATATATTATTAGTACAGATAAACACGACTAGGCTAAAAGTATCTGACACCAATAATAGCCACTAACTCACAATAAAATAAAGTAAGTTTAGGCGATCAAATAACGTGCATAAATAACTATCATTTACCATGAACCATAAACAGCAATGTTTCAAATAAATAAATATATATGGACAAATAACACTGATTGAGCTAGCCCCAAAGTAAGTTCGAGACTTGTATTAAGGGATACTAACTCAACGATACTATATTTTATAACAACTACATATATAGATAAACATCCAAGACCCAGGACAATTTAAAAAAGGGCCATTTTGCAACTTGCCCTGACCGGGGATCGAACCCGGGACCTCTGGGTGACGGACTAGCATGGGACCACTACGCCATGGAGGTCGTCAAGTTTCAAACTATATACTAACTACTTCCTGGCCAAGAAGTGAAATGATTTATACAAACTTGACCACAAAATCATTACGTTGTCAACAATTGCAAATTATGACTCAACTTTTCCATAGCTTACATCAAGTTAAAGCAAGCAAGTAAAATCGCAGACATATTACGTGAAAAAAGAACAATCATCATCATCATCCTCACATATTCCCGGTTGCATCCTCAGCAGTAACGCTTCAGAGCCCGGGGTCCGCTACCTAACCAAGGAGATTTGACGAGGTTACTGGTTTTTACACAGAGCGACTGTCTGACCTCCACAACCCAAAGGGCAAACCAGGAACCAATCCTTGGATAGTTTGATGATCAAACGCTAGGTGGCGTTAGGGACCCACAGTTTTACGTGCCTTCCGAAACACGGAAAAACACGAAAAAGGAACAATCATTTATTATAAACCAATTTGTATATTTCTGTATAAGTAAAACTAGTTTCTGAGTCATATTAATTTAGCCCACACCTATGCAAATGACAATTACATTTTTATTCTAAACCAAGAAGAAAAAGAGATTAACCCAATGATTCATAAAAGTGAAACGCTATATAAAATAAAAATGTTTTACAAATTGTTACCTAAGTCGAAACTCAATGTTGCTCCTTACGTAGTTAATTTTAGTAAGAACATATTTTGGAACGAAGTTCCTTATCGCGCGTTGCGAAAGGGGGCTTGATGGAAAACATTAAGACCAAAAGTTGTAACGACACTTTTTGTTCATTCAAATTTATGAAGATAATAAAAACTTGATTTTAGAACGCAGAATAGAGTTTGAATGTAATTCAGACCTATTTATATTTTAGTTCGTTCCATCCGGGTGTCCCTTGACACCTCTCAAGTTTTTTATATTTACTTTTTGTCTTAGTGGAAAACAAAAAGAAAACATCAATAGAACACAACTTTGTTTACTCGAAGAAAAAAAAAGTATCTGTCTTAGATTAAACTGGGAAAAATGTTAACTGTTGAAAATTGTAACAGTTTCATTGTTTTGTTTTAAAGTATCATGATTGAAGCCGCATTACGTCTACTGTTGGGCAAAGGTCTCTCCCAAGATAATAAATTATAAAATATTATAAAATTTAGTCAAATCTGCAATTTGGAGTACTACTACCTACCTAAAATCGAAAGAAAAATAATATACTTATTGAACTACAGGATACTATGAACTAATAGAACAGGCCTTAATTCCACCAGCTACAATTTTCAGAACTAATAAAAAAATATTATTTCACATAAACTGTAAAACTTAAAGTACACTGAAGTAAAGTTTTCGTCAAACCACTGTAATTTTGAATAGGTACGACCTAAATATTGAATTAATCACACTAATATTATAAAGGCGAAAGTTTGTGACTGTGTATGCTTGTTACTTCTTTACGCGCAAACGGCTGGACCAATTTTGATAAAATTTGGTATGCAGGTAACTGACACCCTGGATTAACACATAGGCATAGGTAACACCGCGGGGCGCAGCTAATAATAATATAATTAACACTCTGTCATGCCTGCTTACAATAGAAACGATTTGTAAATTACAGCAATTTTCCAATTTCGCAACAAAAAAATGTAAAGGGGAAATGGAAAAGACGTAAATATCGTCGTACTCTCTTGCATACACTCAAGTAACTTAATAGGAACACTTCACAGCAGATGTGTGGTCCAAGTTGTGAGAATAAGCGTTTGTTTTTTGTATTTGTTTTTGGTGAAAAGAACAAACGTGAGGTGGCTTTACACGACACAATTTTGCATACAATCTGCAGCTACTGTACTGCAAATTTTTGTATGTAAAGGCTTGTTGTAGCCAACACTACTTACACAGCTGTAGTACAGCATCAGATTGTTATTGTCGATTGTATGCTAAACAGAATCGTCGTAGCCGCCTTTCGGATGTACCAGTTGCATCTTTTTCCACGCAAATCGTAAATATCGATTAATATCATTTTTCAAAACTAAAAACCGACTTCACCCCCAAACTATAAAACCAATTTTGATCAAATATCTATGGGACCACAGATATTTGATCAAAATTCTGCCCTTTCAAATAAAAAAGAATTTTCCAAATCGGTTCAGGCGACTTCGTGATCTGTGAACATACATAAAAAAATATCTCGATGAATTGATAACCTTCGCTTTTTTGGAAGTCGGTTAAAAACGACGATATTTTGGAAAAACCTTTGATAGTTTTAAAACGTATTTCAATTTGCTATAGAATATCAATTTTCAATACGTTGTTTCAAGGAAATTTTACAGACATATGAATTTACTACAACCAAAGCTTGTTAGATCATCTTGAGTGGAAATTTTTGAAAACAAAAACGATTTGAAATCATATTTGAAGTTAAACCCTTCTATAACTTGAACCACTCGACACTCGCTGCGTGACGGAATCTGCTACGCTCTACTTACCGCAATTGTAGCGCTTGTCAATTTCTAAGTAAATATTTCAAATACCGCTCTGTGCCAATTGGAACATAAATTGGCTGAATCATAGTATGTTTTATAGGGTCGTACTAATATATTTACTCATGCTGGTCTAGGACAACAAGTTAAAACCTTCGAATGTGCCAGCTGTTTCTATTCCCTCACAGTTCGTAAAATCTTGGGAATGGCTCAAATTGGGAATCATGTTAATAAGGTGATGCTAGTAATCCATCACTATTTTGATCCCTTTTTCCACCTTTTCGCCCACCATCATGCTAAAAGTCGTTTTTGGGTCTGGCAACCCTCAGTCAACTTACAGCCGCAATACCCAAAATTCTATGTCAGCCCAATTAGAAATAAAGAAGTGACAGTGTACCTATTTATTTTGATCCGTATAATCTAACCAAAAATCAAAAATAAAGAAATTAAAAGCAAAGTTATCATTGAATTTTGAAAACTGTTTATTTTTCCAAAGAGCTAAAACAGTAAGGTATTCTCTTAAACTGTTTTGTAAATTAAAGTTAATAGAGATTTATTTGCTCCAGCATTAAAATCAAAACCCGATTCAACGCCAGCAGAATGACTTGTATTAAAGTTGTGTTTACCATCGAAAAGGTCTGGTACTTTAGTGCAGTATCATCACTTATAAGCAACGCCCTTTTAAGCGCTTTCAGGGTTGAGAATTGCGTCACAAACTGTAAAGTAATTATGGGTTTTCAAAAATATGTGAAACCAGTTGGCACACAGTGGCGTTTGGTGTAATCGACTTTTTTGGCCAATCAGTTGACAGGTTCTTTTGCTCTGTCAAATGTTTCCAATAACAGCATATTGGATTGGAAATCGGTTGAGTAGTTTGAGCACAGAATAAGTACTAGTACTCACGTACAGAAGTCTTACTCAGAAAATAAATTCAAAGAAATACCTACTTAATGTGGTTAGCGCTATGGTTTAATTTAGCTCGCCTCAGAACTCCCCACCTCTTAGTTTAGATAACTAGTCATCCGCAGCAAACCAATTTCATTTTTATTACTCTGGAAAAACGATTCATGTAACTGAATTTTGCCCTTCAAATGGTCGCCGCGTGCATAGTAATAATGTTGGTATATTTTCGATACTTAAACAGGAGTGACACAGGCCTGGTCTGAGGCCTGGGGGCGAAGTCAGTTTTTAGTTTTGTTAAATTATATCTGTGTTATTTTATTATATCCCTGGCCTTAGCGTTCTAGTGCCCTCGATAATACCTTTGATAATAACTTAGAATAGAGATATAATAATAAATAACTTGTTAACTCTTTGCAAATCCTTTTTCTAAAGTTCAGAACTAAAATTAAAACTTGGAAATCTAAAGTTTACTACAACAAAGTCTCTTTGCTTTGTTTTGTATTGTCATTAGCAATGAATGAATGAAAAAAGCGAAAATATTAATCGTTTTTAGTACAATTGCTTCGAAAATGGCACACGTTAGTTATTTTCACACTTCCTTTGTGTCGCTTTTTCTGCCTTTTGTTTCATGCTTAGAAAGTTAAACTAAACAGACATAAATCATAAAGAGAAATCGTGGACCTGGCTTTAGGCTAAATGGAACGGGTAAATGTATGATTTCACTTAGAAAATGTTTCAGTTATAGATTACTACTGCAGCTACTGGCTGGGTACTGAGATGAATTAGAGAAGCTCTAGCGCTTTCGCAAGTTAAGCGATCTCGGCCGTGGTCCGCACTTGGATGGGTGACCCAAAGTGGCAAATTTTTTTCGAGCTGCTCTGTGCTTTCTGGCAGAGTAGAAAAGAACTACTCCAAGTCTTCTCTGGATGTCGTTGAAGGCAACTTAGGAAATACAAGCTTATAAACATCAATGAGACCTCTCCAACCCGTCTGGCCAGCGTGGTGAGTATAGGCCAAATCCTCTGGCTGTTCTGGCTAAAGCTCTGTAAGTACAGAGACTAAAAAAGACCTGTTGATGATAATTATGACTCTGTGCTACGGTCTACAGACTTTAAGAGCGGACAACCCGTCTTACTCTTCATACAAACGCTCGTACGTGATTACGGCGTTAAAACAGATCTTTCTTTAAAACTTTTGAACTAACAGGTATCTTGAGCGCAATTTCTAGATTACTATCGAAATAAAATTTAAAGTTGGAAAAACGAATTCAGTACATGCCTCCAAAAATCTGCTATTTTGCACAAATTTTACCTGAAATTCGGTCGTTCATAACGTACTCAAAAAGTGTGAAAGTAAAAAAAATATTTCGATGTGAACCTTGAAAATTTAATGAAATTTTTAAATAAATATTATTTATGTCACACACTTGTTAGGCTAACTGAAAAACACGTAACACCTGGAACAAGTTTTATGAAATTTTCGCACCCTATAAATAGTTAATATTCGCTCAATGGATAGTTAATAATAATACTAATTTCATTCAATAGAATGCAAACCGAGCTCTCATGTGTTATCTCTCTCTTTTTGCTTTGCCTCTTTTTGTAGCATTTCCCTGGATAAAACAACAAGCTTTTCAAACTATGCTCGCGTTGACGACAGAGCGGCCGGGAAGGGCCGCCTTAAGCCAGTAAAAGACGTCGGAAACGGCTATGTTTTCCTCCCGTATGTATCCGCATCCCGCAGGTAACAGGTTTCCTTTATCTCGGATCTCATTGACCCACTGAGCGATCCTGTTTGGTAAAGCCTCTCCCTGCATTTACTATCAGATGTGTAGTTATTTATAAATTTACTTACTTAACCAGCGGCTTCGGTTAAAAAATCACGTAGTAAAATAAATAAGAAGAAAATTATTGACGATCCCCGTGGCGTCTTGGTCAACACGTTAGTCTGTCACTCGGAGGTTCTGGGTTCGGTCCCCAGCCAAGGCATGTTGAACAAATTACTTTTTAATAAAATATTTTCTCAACAAGCTTTTATCTAAAACAATTAAATTAATAGTTTAAGTGCTAATTAAGAAAAATCAAATGAGCATAAACTTGATGGGATTGCATCCTTTCATTACAAAGTTCCTATGGCCACCTCCCAGCTCCACCATCAGATCAGCTTCAAGTCATCATAATATTGCATTGTCACGCGATATACGTTTGCCTGCAAAATTTCAGCTCAATCGGGAAGTCGGTCATATTCTACTTGCAAGATTGATTACAGACACACACTTGGGAAACAAATGTTTGGCCATGCCGCCTCCGCCGGGGCCCAGCTGGCGGGGTAGACCCAAGAAGTGCTGGCTTGACGTCGTCAAAGATGATATGCGTGCTAATCGTCTTATAACCAAGGATGCTCAAGACCGTGCAAAGTGGAGAAGAAAAAGTCGGAAAGCGGACCCCGGGCTTCTCAGCATTGCAGCTGAGGACGCAACTGGGAAAACGCTGAGATCTGAGAGAGAGACACACAGACAAACAGGTGGAACTAAATAAAAGCTTGTAAAAATGGCTTTTGGAGAATTGGCTATATACCTATGTATTAATAATAAAACCATTACACAATTCTTGAACTTACTTTGGGGCTAGGTAAATCTGTGTGATTTGTCCCAATCTTATCAATATTTCTTTTTATGAAATAAAAAATAAAGACATTAGTGTATATTTGATCACTTTTAAGTAAAATCGAAAACATTAATCTATCTTTACCAAACCAATCGTAAAGCATGTACCATTTCCAATAAAAATTACTTCCTAACCATTCTTACCGAATCCATTCGAATCCCTAAAAAGGATTCGAATGGATTCGGTAAGAATGAATAGAATGTTGCGCTATTTTTAAGACACAAGTGTTTAAGCACATCTTGACCAATCTCTATGAGTAGATTCGAAAATTTCTGCATATATTTATTTATATATAAGTATCGTATGTGTAATGTATGTAATACAATAAGTATACACAATATGTAACAAAAACCCAGTCCTATCCTTGGAGGAGCTACTCAGACCGTCAATATGAACAACTTTTCCTACGGGACCAATGCTTGAAATCGAAAAATAATCGACATTTTTATACAAAAATGTTCGGCCGGCCCGGCAATTTGCATGAAAATGTCAACTTTTTCCGAGTTTCAAGCATTGGTCCCATAGGAAAAGTTGTTCATATTAACAGTCTGAGTTGCTCCTACAAGGATCGGATAGGGTTTTTGTTACATATTGTATAGGAAATATTATATTATTGTATTAATCGGTTTTTTAATGTTATACTTAGTACATTTTGATCTTGGAACCCATATTTAGACTATCTGTATAACCCAAAAGGTTGACTAGTAGACAACGTTTTAGAGTTAAATTCGCCTATGGTTCTGCACAATTTGTATTTGATTAACAATATAGATTAAATAAAAAAATCTATACAAAAAGCATACATTACAATAACAGAAACAACAACTAAAATCCATCCAAAACAGTCCGTCCCTAGCAAGGCAATTAAATTTTCAGCAAACATTACTGGTCAAGCATTGGAAATACTAAATCCATTAGGCACTATACATACTTTATACGAAACGCGCTAATTTCAAATTACCCACAGCCCGCAGTGGGTCTGCAGTGCCTTTTGGCCAAACATGTCGTTTAGTAGGGATGGGAAAAGTCGATAAACGTTGAAAATATTTATTTATAAGCATTGTATTGTTTAATTGAAGATGCAATTATTAGATAGATAGGTAACTCTTTATTGTACACCAAAAGAAAATGTTACACAAAGAAATAATTTTAAAATAAATAATTATTCTATCTTAACTATTAAACATTTGTTTGTGTGCTTGATTAGAACACCGAAATATTTAAATAATTATAGAAATAAAACAATTAATAAGATATACTTATTAATATCTAATCTAATTATCTGCAATGATTTATCAATCTCTTCCATTTTTATTCATTTTAGCCTAGTTTCAATAGTTGTTCGAAAACCCAATCACCCACTGAACTTTAAGTAAATGGTTATTTCAATGTTCTCGTGCATAACGTAAACAACTTGCATCGTGCATGGACTATGAAAGAATCTTGTTTCAAAATAGTTGGAATTTTAAATGGACGTTGCGCTAACATATTAGCATTTTTAGAGTTAATGTTTCTTTGCTAATAGTCATTTATTTTTAGGGGTCCGTACTAAAAGAGTGACGGGACCCTATTACTAAGACTCCGCTGTCCGTCCGTCCGTCTGTCTCTCTGTCACTATGCGGGTTAATCTGTCTGTCGCTATGCGGTATTAATCTGTCTGCCGCTATGCGGTATTAATCTGTCTGCCGCTATGCGGTATTAATCTGTCTGTCGCTATGCGGTATTAATCCGTCTGTCGCTATGCGGTATTAAACTTTTAGTGGTGTACATCGTTCTTGTTTTTGTTTGAGTAAAAGTCAAACACCGGTGTCAGGTTTTAATCTGTCTGCCGCCAAGATATCTGGGCGGCAGGCAATAATATAATTTCATAAAAAAATCGCATTACATTTTAAAGTCGGACTGGTTTGCTATAATAAATATTTTTTATCGATAAACTCATAACAAACGGCATTTTTTAGTCAGGGTTCATCGCGACAAAAAAGACTTGGCATTGCCAATTTATCTGACTGGCTCATCATTAGGTCTTTTTGTCTCCACACCAGAAGCACGATCCTCTATGTACTACCAGAGCCATACTTAGCCAGAGCAGCCAGAGGACTTGGCCTATACTTTCTACGCTGGCCAGACGGGTTGGAGAGGGCTCGCTATAATAACCGAACATCTAATTGAGGTGATGGCGTCGCTGGTCGGGTCGTTGGATTCCCTCCAATATGGTTGAGTTTAACGATGGCTGATTCGTGCGTCAACTCGTAAACGGGTGCTGCCGGGAAGGACTGGTCAGCTCGGTTTCGCTTTTTTGACTACTACATAAATACGTAATAAATTACGTAATTTATGTTTGTTTACCGCAAGCATTACATTTTATAATGTTTCAACATTGTATTTATTAATAACTTCAGCCCTAACTTCTCTGGTGATAGAACAACTCGACAAAGGAAATAAATGTTTAACCATCTTCTTAGATTTAAAAAAAGCATTCGATACCGTTTCGATCCCAATCCTTGTTCATAAGCTGGAAAGAGCTGGAATAAGAGGAACAGCATTATCGTAAGATTATCTCTCTGAAAGAAAGCAAAAAGTAAGGTTGGATGGATGCACTAGTGGGGATGCCGATGTGTCGTATGGTGTTCCACAAGGAAGTGTCTTAGGTCCTACATTATTCTTATTATACATAAACGACCTTTGTAATATGCAGATTAACCAGGCAATTTTCTCATACGCCGACGATACTGCGATTGTCTTCACGGGTGCATCCTGGAAGAATGTCAAAAAAAGTGCTGAGAATGGAATGTTTCTTGTGTCGCAATGGTTAAACATTAACCTACTAACACTAAACACAACCAAAACAAATTTCATCTGCTTCTCAGTAAGCAATCGTACTCAGCCCAATGCGGACTTTCTTATAAAAATACATCAGTGCGGGAACACACAAAGCAAAAAATGTAACTGTCCTACAATAGATAAAGTTGTAAGCACTAAGTACCTAGGAATAATTCTTGACCAAAGATTGTCTTGGTATCCACATTTGGAACTACTAGTGAGTAGAATTCACAAGTTGTCTTGGATTTTTAGGACACTTAGATATGTAGTTCCAAAAAATATTCTAACTGAAATATATGTTGCGCTAGTGCAATCAGTTTTAATTTATTGCATTCCCGTCTGGGGAGGTGCACTAAAAACTAAGTTTCTCCAGGTTGAACGGGCCCAACGAGCAATAATAAAGGTAAATAATTTCAAAAACGTTAGATTCCCTACGAAAGAACTTTACGAACTTACCGGTCTGCTTACTGTTAGAAAGTTGTATATATTACATACTATTTTATATAAACACAAGACTTTACCTTATAATCCACCACCTGAAAATAAAAGACGAAAAAACATAGCGGCAACAGTTCCAATGACCAAGAAAAAATTCGCCAGCATTCAATATGAGAAGCGTTCATCACTTCTATACAATAAAATAAATAATCAAATACCAATATACTCCAGTACACTATATGAATGCAAAGGAAAGATACAAGATTGGCTTAGTTACGAGGAAATTGAAGATTTTATTCAGTAGACCAAGCACAGAGGCAGGCAGTCCGACTGACTAATTGACTTACAGATACAAACAACAGACCAACAGACCGACTAATAAATAAACCGAGAGACCAACAGACCAACAGATCGACAAACAGACTGACCGACATACAGATTAGATCGAGAGACTTATAGTCAGACAGACAACGGAGGCACATTCTGCACAAGTTTAGAGTTGTATTTATCTAGTTTTAAGAACCAAATTATCTCCAGGCATATTTATTTTTATACCCATGTTTGCATTTTTATCTATGCTTACATTTATATAATACAGATTTATACCTATAAGTTATAGTGGAAGAGCGGAGGCTCCTGGCACAGGCATTTTTATGCTTAAAAGGAGGCTCCAATCAACTACAAAGTTTATGTAAGAAACTTGAATGAAAATAAATTTATTATTATTATTATTAATCAAAAGACAACAATAATAATATGACAAAGCCATTCTGGCGGGTAGGCGACCAATACTGTGAAAATGAGTTTCTTTTGGCGTTTCTTCTCAGCAGTGGTCATTACGAAGCGCTGGTATCGGTTGTTTTTCTTTACAAATAAATTAAATTTTCATATACTTTACACGTACCTAACGTAAATAATTATACTTATTGACGTGTAAAAGTGCCTGTAAAGGTCTAATTACTAAATGAACATTTGAATCGTTGAATCTTAATATTTACTATCGATAAACTCGCATCACTACAACCGACATTTTGAAGTCAGGGTGCATCGCGACAAAAAAGGCTTGGCATTGCAAATTTATCTGGGCGGCGGGCAAATGTTTTTGCAATTTCACTGCATCCAAACGGAGACTAATGAAATTCAACCGAGGCACATTTCATTCTGTTTCCGGGTTATTAGCAAAGAGAATTTCGAAGTTCCAGTGAATACTTGATGCTGGCGAATGGTTTTGTGTTATTTTTACTCAACTACGGCAAAGCTAAAAGGAAGGGTAATGAATTTAGCAGTCTGTGTATGTTAAGAATATATGAATGTATGGATTTATGTCTGTTCTACTGTGGCATCCGAACTGCTTACACAATTTTCACAAATGAGATATCAATCGATTTGTCATTATTGTGCGGGTGATTGGACTACAAAGATTTAGAATATACAAGTAGTGTAGATTTGCCACCGAGCATCCAGAGGTAAGAGAAAGACATATTAATGATACTACGTATATTTTTTTCATGGTTAGGTTATAGGCACACTTTATATTTGCAATTTGAAGTGTGCCTATAACCCGACCATGAAAAATGTTCGGTCGGTTATAGAGACAAAACACGACACTCTTTTCTGTTTCTTATTTTAGAAATCTTAATATCTAGCTCTATCAAAGCGTGTCAAGCCCTTGTTGGGCTATATTTTATTATCATGTCAGGTCAGGGCATGTTTTAAAATGGCTTTTTTCAAATTGTTCTGGGTCTTGGATATTTTCCTATAGTACCTTGGATAGTACCGTTGAGTTAGTATCTCATAACACAAGTCTCGAACTTACATTGGGGCTAGCTCAATCAGTGTTATTTGCTCGTATATATTTATTTATTTTTATATATATTAAAAATAAAAATGATGAATATTACATACAAAAAGGAACGGGTCTATTTTTTAATATTTATCATTAATATTTGTTGTTTGTGATAAGAAGTTGTAATTTTGAGTTGTAAGTTGTAATGTTAAGGAAAACTTTTTCATACAGAAGAGTTTAGCTAACTCGACGTTATTGTATGAATATGTCATTATTTTTGGTTGAATCCTCAGCTGTGTGAGAGAAGAAAACACAAGGCTCCAAAGTAGGAGTCTCGTTTTCACTTCTTGCTTACTTTTATCCAATTACCAGCGGAGGTGGCAAGAAAAGTGACTACCTAAATTATAAATGCGAAAGATTCTATAATAATAATATAATAAATAAATCTTTGTTCAAATAAACTTACAGAGAAACTTAACATATTGTAAATTAAAAGTTAGGTATATATTTATTGTGGAACCTGAGCTAAGATATTTACAATCTTGTGTTTCAGGCGGCACAATGCTAAGCTAAAAAAGTAGGTACTATACACAATCATATCTAAATCAAATTTAACATTAAACATATCTACTTTTATATATTAAAAACAGTCTTACAAATGAGGAGAATTAAAAATTATATATAAATAATGCAACTTATTTTAAATTTGTTAGTAAGTCCTCTGTATCCTCATACGACATATTATATCATATTATTATTCCCTTAAACTTTTTTATATTTAGGTAGTATAAATCTAGTCTTCTATTTAGTTTATTATAAATGAGTGGGCCAAGAAATAAAAATAACCTAGATGAGAAAGCAAATTTCGTACCTTTATAAGGGCAAACATGTTTGCCAACACATAGGATACTTTGTACCCCGGAATTAATGAGATATCGATGGGGTTTTCAAAACTTTAACTACACGGACAACGGTCGACGATTTAAATACATATTTCATCATATTTCGTGCACCTAATTCGACAATCGTAAATTAAACACAATAGATCCTCCAATCATAAAAAGAGTAGATATCTAGACCTTTTGCAACGTAACCCTATTCAGGCAAAGCAATTGACGTGTCATAAGTATACTTAATGAAGACAGATAGACATAGCATTGCACATATAGAAAGCAAGGACTTGAAATAATTGCTATAGCATTGGTGTAAGATCAACCAGTTTTTACGATATGTAATTAGATTCTAGTCTACTATTGAATAGTTTCATTGTGATGTTTAATCGGATGAATTAATATTAAAGCTATTCGTAGAATGTTGTGCATGCAATGAAAAGGATGGCAGAGAAAAGAAAGAAATTGAGGTATCTCCACTTAAACATGGGTTTTTTTTATATATTTATTTGTTATAAAATATAGTATAATCATCATGATTCTCATTTCAGCCGCACAAAGTCTTATAACTTGTTATATAAAGATAGAACGAGGTTTAAATATTTTAAGTACGTATTTCCATTTATGATTTCTTAATTAATTACCATTTAGTCTCCGCTTTTGGCCATCACTTATCAGGAATCAGGTGGGAAAAATCTCAAACGTAGGTCGTCCAAACAGGTTATGTGACATCTCGGCGGATTTTACAAAATTGTATATTTTTGCATACATTTGCGTTATGTTGATATTTGATATGCGTAGGCGTTTGTATGGCTTATCTTTATGTTACGACATAATAAGCAGTAGCGGTTTTAGGATACGGCGCGGTTGGGTGACCGCCCAGGGCGCCGGTTATCCAGGGGCGCCACGGCCGCCCCTAGGCGGCCGCCTAACGGGGCCCTACTCACTCGCGAAATTTAGCGAAAAAGTCGTTATGTTCGTATTTTTCCGTAGTTTCGTTTTTGTTGTTTTTTTTTTTATTATTATATCTTTTGACATTTTCAAATAAGTTTAAATAGCAGTTAGATAGGCGGCGGCGTAGAAATCTCGCACAGGGCGCTGGTAGTGCTAATACCGGCACTGATAATAATAATAATAAAAATTAATAAAAGCTATCTCAGCTTTTCTGTTCTAGAAAATAAAAAAATCTTTTAAATTATACCATAATGTCCAGACTCCATTTAGGATGACCAAGGAGGTGCTATTAAAAAAAAAACAACAATAATTTTTCAAAGAGCTAACATGTACTTACCAAAGTATTAGAGAAGACACCACATGTCACTGTTTTGTCCCGTTCAGTTG
The DNA here is from genome assembly GCA_943193695.1 of Acrobasis suavella. Lineage (NCBI taxonomy): Eukaryota > Metazoa > Arthropoda > Insecta > Lepidoptera > Pyralidae > Acrobasis > Acrobasis suavella. The sequence continues at coordinate 2,507,825 of OW971939.1, forward strand.
TAATCATCATCATCATCATCCGAGCGTATTCCCGGTTGCATCCTCAGCAGTAACGCTTCAGAGCCCGGGGTCCGCTACCTAACCAAGGAGATTTGACGAGGTTACTGGTTTTTACATAGAGCGACTGCCGTCTGACCTCCACAACCCAAAGGGCAAACCAGGAACCAATCCTTGGATAGTTTGATGATCAAACGCTAGGTGGCGTTCGGGACCCACAGTTTTACGTGCCTTCCGAAACACGGAATCATCTTTCTTTTCGGATAATCAGGTGATTCAAGCCTGCAATATCCTATCCAGACTGGAAACAACTTTTCACAAAGTATGCTTCCCTGTGGGAATCGAACCCATGACCTCTGGGTCTCAAGGCGAACGCCTTGACCACTGGACTACGGAGGCAGTCCCGTTCAGTTGTAACTATCTTCATAAACTTCACATTGGCGCTAACTAGGTATTAAGCGCCTAGTACTTTCGACAATTTATAAGCGAAAACCAAAATTAAAGCGAGTCAGGCTTACGCACGAAGGGTTCAAAGATTCAAATTCAAAGATTCAAATTCAAAGATTCAAATGTTTATTCAGTAATTAGACCTTTACAGGCACTTTTACACGTCAATAAGTATAACTTATGTTACGTGTCAAGTATATTAAAATTTAATTTATTTTTAAAGAAAAGCTACCGATACCAGCGCTTCGTAACGACCACTGCTGAAAAGAAACGCCGAAAGAAACGCCGAAAGAAACTCATTTTCACAGTATTGGTCGCCTACTCGCCAGAAGAGCTTTGTCATATTATTATAATTGTCGTTTAATTAATAAATACTTATAATATAATACAATGTTGACACATTATAACATGTAATGCTTGCGAACAAGTAAACAAACATAAATTGCGTAATAAAAAATATTAAGTACCTAGTCAAAAAAAGCGAAGCCATTATCTATAAACGCGTTTTTTGTACGTTTAAATATTTATTTTATTCTGTTTTTAGTATTTGTTTTTATAGTGGTAACAGAAATACCTATATTATTCGTGAAAACTTCAACTGTCTAGCTGTCACGGTTCATGAGTGGTGATCACCTGATGACAGTCAGACAAACGGACAGACGGAAAGACGGACAGCGCAGTCTTAGGAATAGGATCCCGTTTCTTCCTTTTGGGTACGGAACCCTAAAACAATTTATTAAATATTATTTTATGTACGATAAAGAGTTTACAAACAAACACACAATAAGCAATTTTATGATTTTAAAACCTATTTTAATATGTTCTTAAACTGACTTTAAGTCAACTGGTATTTTTATTTCTTTAAAATAATGACGCTAAATGCTAAAAAATTTAATTTAAAAATCACGCAAAACACACTCGCACCGAAACAACAACCACCATCATGGTGACGTCATACTAACAATAACAAATCCAAGGTTGTAAACTTTTCGTCGATAATGCACAGTATTAAGTGATTTTTTTATAATAGCTATCTTTAAAATGAAATAGAATAAAGTTAGGTACTTACTTCTGTTAAACATTTCTTCATTTAGCAAAAAATAAGTCGGTAATAATAACATAGAACTTTGCTACCTTACCGTGTCAATTTACACTTTCCACTTTTAAACGGACGGCTAGTGTTATGAATCGTGTGCAATGCCACTTTAAAATCCAAATAATATTATCTTAAATCACAAATAAAGAAATATCACTTATTCACTTTATCCTTACTTAGTCAGGATCCATTTCAGTTGGTCGGAATGAAAAGACAAAAAATAGTAGTTTTAATATGCTAATCTGTTTTTATCACTTCCATATCTCAGAAACTCCTAAAGCAATTGGGGCTATAATAAATTTGAAAATTCTATAATAATTCATTAAATATGTAAACTTAAATTATTTTTAATAACTGTTCCTTTGAGTCTCTTGAATAGTCACCGGATTATTCAAGAAAACATAACTTGCCTTGCTCGCTAACGACTATTAATGTATGTATTCAAAAACTTATTATTTTAATTGATTGTTATGCATATAACGAGATTAATTTAATAATTACAATTTGCATTTAAATTAATAATAAGCTTAACAATACATTGAACTAATAATTGAACTAAAAACTAAATAACGTTCCTACATTAAACGAAAACTATTAACTAAAAATATATCTACTTAAAAGCGCTGGATGCAGGCCACTCTAAATCGGCCATTTTGGAAATCCTTAGAAGAGGCCTATAGTATGTCCTGCAGTGGACGTTGAGCGGCTGAAATGATGAAGATGATGTCTAATTAAAAATAGACCCCAGATCGTTACGGTTGCAGGGCAGGGTGCCTGAGACTGGCGGCATTGCCTCGTTGTATGGCAAGACTTAACCTTTGTCCAAAATGCGCACCAGCTCTAAGGTTCCCAGAAACATCGATCAGGCGAGTGGAGATTTCTATATATTTCTATTTCCATATTATGCTTTGTTTCAAGATCAATCCTCACCTTATTGTAAACCAGTGTATATAAGGTTGTATAACATAAGGTTGCTAGCATGCAGAGCGGACCAGTGGCCGACAAGGCCGAATGAAAGGAAAAGGCACAGAGTATCGGTATGCAGAGAACGCGAAGCAATATGACGCCGGAAACTGTATTAGGCGAAAAAATACAGTTATAATGCTAAGTTGGATATGGTCGTGAATTGTGTTTGCCTTGTGATTTTGAAGTTTTGTTAGTGATCACTGTTTATCATATCATTTATTTCGTTGATTTTTAATATAGAACCAAGTAACTGTAAAAACAATTAAGATTTTTACTCTTTAGGCAATGGTAAAATAGTTACCACATTGAATTTGACCCTAATGTCTTGGACATAAAATTCAAAACCAATGAAAAATATATACCTACGACGTCTGGTAATGGGATTATAAATAAAAATTGTCATACATAGGTATATTAATAGTAAGTGAAAGTAATGTAGGGTAGGCACAAACAGACTATGGACGTCCACTTATAGAAAGAAAACAGCAAGAAGCAAAATTAATAAGCTCCTACACAAAAAAGTTCAAGTTACGCATAAAATCAGCATAGCAAACGTTAGTGGGCGTGCATTATTGACACCTGTCAAATGAATGTCACTTTATCGGCTATTTGTTGTTAGCTAATAGTTACATAAGTTGATGCAATGCATTCAAACTTTGCATTATTGATCTTCCTACGCTTTGTTCGAGAGCTCTCAACATATGTTTTGTTCCTTCCGGTTGGTTAACTAACAAGTTCCCAGTGTACGGTTGTTTTTTTACTAACACTTTATTGTACACACATCACAACTATGATTACGTCATTTTAGTCTTCACTGCAGAAGCATGACCTTCTCTGTGCTACCAGAGCCATACTTGGCCAAAGCAGCCAGAGGATTTGGCTTACACTCTCCACGCTGGTCAGACGGGTTAGAGCGGTCTTATTGATGTTTATAAGGTTTTTTAGCTAGTAAGTATTTCATAAATCGCTTCCTAGACATCCACGGGAATCCACTGTCCGATCCTTGTAGGAGCAACTCAGACCGTCAATATGAACAACTTTTCCTACGAGACTAATGCTTGAAACTCGAGCGGGCCGGCCGTACTCTTTTGTATGAAAAAATTGTCATTTTCATACAAAAGTGTAAGGCCGGCCCGGGAATTTGTATGAAAATGACGATTTTTTCTTCGAGTTTCAAGTATTGTTTCCATAGGAAAAGTTGTTCATATTGACGGTCTGAGTTGCTTCTCCAAAGATCGGACAGGGTTTTTGTTACATATTGTAAACTAATACAAAAACATAGAAAGAAACTAAAACATATACTAATAGATATACTGAGTTTTAAAACAAATCTTCGACAGTTTTTTTTTTACGTAATATACCTTATTTAAAACTCAGAAAACAATATAATAAATGCACGGCTCTGAACATCTTTTTACTCTGCGTCCAGTAAACGGTAAGGTCACAAGTTTTCTGATCTACTTCTATGAATAAGACACATTAGATATTACAGCATTGTTGAAATCGAATTTATAGTATTAGTTTATAGTGTTGCCATTACGTTTTGATACAATACGAGGTTTCAAGGCTTTCCAGGTTCATTGGTTTATACTTGTAGTTACTGGTTAAAACTCGTAAAAGCTTCAAATCAAGACTCCATTAAAGTTGAGCAAGTTGCTGTGATTTGACAGCTAAGTTATATAGGATTCCGATGGCACTATACTCCATTTGGTTAGGTATTTAAATAAGTGTAAACAATTTTGATATGTCTTTTTATAAAAATATACACTTTACAAATTAATATCTTCACACATTCATTACAAATTAAGTATGTAATTTATAAATTAATTGATTTGTAAATTGCAAGGGTATTTATTTGTAAAGTGTTTGTTTTGATAAAAAGACATTTTAAGATTCTTTAACTTAATTAAGTACCTAAGCAAATGGAGTATAGACTGATATACCTTCTATACTTATCAACTTATTTCACTGTGTCAATTACGAAAAATGACATGTACTTAGAATGTCTATCTCAAACATTAGCAATAGTTATGTTTTTGAATTTATGGGGGCGTAAATGTTATCATTCGTATTTTTATTTTTAATCAATGAAATCTGGTTATTTATCAATGAAAAGTTATTTCTTTATACTTTGCCGTGTTCTTTGAATTATTCTTAAAGTATGTTAATACGCACCAAGGCAATAGGCCATTCTCGTTGGTCAAAATTAAATAAGTAAATAATATAATTGAAATAGTCTTTACATTAGGAAACACGAATACAGTGTTATTTTTTTTAAACTTGCGTTTTGTTTTTAATTTCAATTACGTTCTGTTTTTAATTTCAAAAATAAAATCATACTATTATTATCTATACTCCATGTGATCAAAAACGTCGACCGCCATTTTGTTTTTATAAGTTACGTCAGAATAGCAAATACGAGCGGTAGATCAATAAAATCCATATTATAACTATACAACTGATTTATGGGATGTGGAAGTTTTATGCATATGGGGTAAGACTTTAAAAAAATTGCAAGCGAGCGAAAGATGCGTTAAACATTAAAAAGAAAAACGGAAATAATTAAAATATTCGCGAGTGCATAATTCTCACAGTGACACTAAAAATGGAGAATGTTTAAACTTTATTCACAGATAATAACTCTAAAACAATGGCTTCCGTTTTGGTGTTTCATCACAGAGGAGATTAATCACAGGGTCTAAGATTTTACATATTTTAACAGCGAGTTTACATCATATTATTATAAAAACATACTTTAATAAGGCCTAATCAGGCCAAGGTCGATTATCGAAATTTAAATTTTGAAATACGTTAAAATAATATTTGATATCATCTACCAACTGTGTAATATTAAGTCAACTTTCTAACTATGGATGGTAGAGGCCGATGGACAACATGCTCTTGGGTGTGCAAGATTTGCGGGTTGTATGTCTCGTCATGTACGAAAAAGCGAAGCACTTTGTTAGTGAGATAAGACGGCGGTTAAAGTCCCGTGAATATGACCACTGCTCCGGATGCTACCTGGTCCAAAGGCTGTCCATAGTAATTCAAAGAGGTAATGAGGTAAGCATAATGGGTACCTTTGAACCGGGTACAATTCGCAGTGGTATTTTTGATTACTTTCATATTATGTATTGATTTTGACAAAACTGTTGTGAATTTTGTGTTTTTTTTAGCAAATGCAGTTTTATGTTTAAAAAAAGTTATGGAATTAATTTCACTCGATTAAATGTTTTTACGACAGCAAAAATTTAATATAATGGTTGTTTTAAAATTAGAAGTAATTAAAATCAATACAAATATTTATTTCTCAAATTTCGAAAGTGGTTTTTAGGAATTCCGGCTCGCATCTTTACAGACTCACTGATCTAGCTTGATGAATATAGTGAAAAGCTTTCCAAAGATACTCAAGTTGCTGAATTGAGAAAAAAGGAAACAAAAGAAGAAAGCAAAGGAGGATGAGCTCGAAAGTATAGCAGCTACGAAACGTTTGACTTCGAGAATGCTTGTTCTCTATTCAAAATCTACCCTTGTGGTTTCGCAGACCTCTTTTTCTCTGGTTTTTGTAATCTGTAACCTTTATTATGGTCGGTATAATAGTGATTTTAAATTAAAAGAGCCCCTGGCGTTGTCCTTAATTTACGCAACGTACAGTGTAAAGACCGTCGCATACAAGTTTATATTTGAACTACAAATTTTTGAAAACCTAAGTAAAAGAATTATATTGCACGACTCGTAAGCGGAGCGTGGAGGTAGTGCTCTACTCTTAACATGTCAGGGTCAAGCATTTTCCTGGACTTTATATGTATCTACGTATTATATTCATATTGCACTAAAACAATAATATAAGTACAGAGATAAGATGAACAACCCCTTTAATACTTTTATAAAATATTAGTCAAGCATTACATATAAAAAAATAATTAAAAAACTGTTCGTGGATGTCCACATGTCTTTATGTACGATTACGCTTGAAATATTTAATGTATTTGTACCATTTTTTAATAGCTTCGTCACGTCACGGGTTTGTTTCCTATTAAAAATAACTACCTATCTTGTTCAGTGTCGTTTGATTATATTTTCAATATTATTTTTATATAGGCGTGTCAAGCGCCCTCACTTGAAATAATTATTTTAATCGTAAATGTGGTGATAGTTAAAAATTGTAATATTGCCCTAAATGTACCTTCTTACTATTTTATAAACAACCTTTGAAAGTACCAAAGTAAGTCCTTTTTATGCTAGAGTTATTAATGCTAAAAGTAGCCACTTTAGTAAGTAGGTTATTCTACCTACAATATACAGGTCTTAAAACGATCATACAACGAACTCATTAATTAACAAATACATACCTACACAACTTAACAAGTTATGATAAGACAATAATTATATAGTTATACCTATTGGTCCCATTTTTTAATCAAATTTCATTATCATTCACATGAAACGGGACTGTGAAAAAATATTCAAATTTACCACGACTAATTGAATTACAAATGTATATTTTTCACACGCCTTTGTAAAAAACTGATTTAGGTATAATTTCATAAAAGTATGCGACAAAAAAAAATTAAACGTATTCGCACGCAAATGAAAGTAATAAATCAATAACAGAAACAACAATACTGGGAGATAAATGTTTTTTTCGACACAATGCACCGTGACTCTGCAGTGAAGTTTACAATATTGAGTATGGGGTCTACGCGAGGCGCTCACTTAAACATCCCTTCAAATACATAAAACTATTGACTGTTTCTGTGATGCATTCATTGGTCTAGGCGTTTGCCTTGTGATCCGGCAGTCGTGGGTTCAAATCCTACTGGGACGCATACTTTGTGAAAAGTTGAGAAAGTTTCTATTTGGTTTTATCTAAAAAGAAAGATGATTCCGTGCTCCGGCAGGCATGTATAAACTGTGGGTCCCGAACGCCATCTAGAGTTTGCTCAAACCTATCAAAGGATTGTTTCTAGTCTACCCTTTACGGAGTAAAGGGCGGTTACGGAGGTCGGACGGCAGTCGCTCTGAGTAAAAACCAGTAACCTCGTCAAATAACCTAGGGTAAGTAGCAGACCCCGGGCTCTGAAGCGTTACGATGAGAATGCAACCGGATATAGGCTCGGATTAGGGATTGCAATCCAGCGGCGTTTTCAATCCAGCTGGATTCTTGCTGGATTGACCTGAATCCAGCTGGATCCAGCGCGGATCCAGCAAAATGTGGAACGAAAATAAAAAGACGACATTTTTTAAGACTTTTTTATTAATTTGTACTTCTTACGATAATCTATGAAATCTTTCACTTTTTTGATGATATCTTATAACAATTTGCTTTGGTTTCTTAATCATTTGAGATCAAAAGAATCAACTTAAAATTAAATAACATATAACCTCATATAACATTTTAGATAATGTTTCTAATTGAGCAATATCTTATTACGTTTATGTTTAATGATAGGACGGCTAATCAGTCTTACAAATTCTTTTAAAATTGACTACAAAAAAGGACCTTTATAATAATACTTTTTAATCTTCAATCTATTTATGGTATCAAAAGAAGCTCCAAAATAATCTTCTCCGCACTCGTTAATCGTTAATATATGTTATGAAAATCGAAAGCTGATAATGAGGTAGTTTAAAATCTGACGATAAGAGATCCTTTATTTCTTTTTTTGAATTCTCTGGAAGTAAGACCATAGAAAACAAATTTTATCTATAGTCTTATCTCCCAACCTGCTTCGCACAGAACTGCATATGTAGCCGGCTGCTGAGAATGCCCTTTCGGCCTCTACACTGGTCGGTTTTAGGGTCATTAAATAGTCATTAACCATAGATAAATGTTCACCTTCAGTCTCATAAACGCTCATTTCTTTTTTCAGGACCTTTTCGTAATTTAATTGACCACTTGACTTTTGTTTATTAAAGTTCTCCTTCTCTCTTTTAAGTTCCATCTCAAGCTCTTGCTCTAAAGTCATTTTCAAGGGTTCTGCGTCATCATCTAGACTTTCATTCGCACATGCGGCAGGTACTATGGTGACAGAAGGGCAACGTCGCTGTGCTGTTTTGAAAATGGCGGCAATTCAAAACTAAACAATAGAAATTGATACGTTTGCGGATCCGCATCGCTGGTTCCAGCACTGTATGCTGGATCCAGCATGTTTAAAAAGGCGCTGGATCCAGCTGGATTGCTGTATGCTGGATCCAGCAATTGCAATCCCTAGCTCGGATGATGATGATGAATTAAAGATTGTCTTGAATATGAACATTATACTCGCACCTCGTCTTGTGGCTCTAATCAAAGAGCCCAAGACCTTGATACCCAAAAGCAACTGTTAGTGTGATGGTGGGATAGAAGAAAGAAGAAGACATTAAAAGAATGACAGGTAGCTAGTCGCATCACCTTTGTGATTCGCATTTTCAACCACTCCCCCAATCAAGTTCTACGATCGGCGCGAAAAGAACTGAAACAGCTAGTACTAACATTCAAAATTTTTTTTCACTTCTGGTTTTTTATTTCAACCAGTTTTTTAAGCTTTGTGTTTTTTTTTCTGTGTATTTTTGTAATAGTTGTAATCTGTTTTGTGTGTTTATAAAATACAATAAAATAAAATTTCTCCCAAACCAGCTAGGAATTTTATATGATCATGATCTTAAATATTTAATTTGTTTGCTTGTAATAACTTTATTTTATGATATTAATATACAAAACATACAAAAACATATGTAATATGGAATGAAAAAGATTTTATTTTGCAGTTTTGAGAACTTTTCCATATTAATAATTTAAACAAGTGTTTTGTTAACAAAACAATAATAAATTAGATTTAAGTTAATAATTAAATTGAAAAACAAAATTAAAAATCTAAATGTGGCTCAAGTGACATGGATTAAATATTTAATTCGCTAAAATGGTTACTCTCGATAAAAATCTGAATCAGAATTTATAAATTTATAAATTTTAATTTCTTCATTTGTTATTTATAAATGACGAAAACGCCTCGAATGTTAAATCTATGGCCCTGACTATCAAGCCTTAACCCCGAATAACTTCTAAATGGCCTAACATATTTTTATCAAATATAAATTAAAACTACCGCAGGTGCACTTGCTTTCACGTAATAAAAACGACGGGTTGCGCTCCGGGAGTGCCGGCAGAAGTGAAAACTTGAATGTTAACGTTGTGCGTTTTCATGGATGCGCGTGGCACGCTGTATCATAAACACACACAAACATTCGCGCAAGCGCCCTGCGCTGCCTAAACGAAACAGCAGGCGCAGACATACATTTTTACCGCGCCGTGCAAAGAGAGGGGGATACTTTCTCTCCTACGCCGCGTCGCGCCGGCTGTCTACTCTCCATCCGTCTTACGATGTTTTCGATCTGGTCACGTGTCCTGACGCCCTGACGCCATGACGCGAGTTAAAATTTTTTTACCCATTACAAAAGAAGCGTACAACGCCGCTATAGAAGTTTTCACTTCAAAAACAGCATCGACATCGGTCCATCCATTCGAACGCTACGATGCCACAGACAGGACAGATAGATAGACAGATGGATGGACAGACACTAGCGTCAGACTTATAACAACACCTCTTTTTGTCGGGGGTTCACAAAAGATAAAAGAAGTTTGCATATTAGACGACCTCCGTGGCGTAGTGGTCACCATGCTAGTCCGCCACCCAGAGGTCCCAGGTTCGATCCCCGGTCAGGGCAAGTTGGGAAATGGCCTTTTTCAAATTGTCCTGGGTTTTGGATGTTTATCTATATATGTATTTGTTATAAAATATAGTATTGTTGAGTTAGTATCCCATAACACAAGTCTCGAACTTACTTTGGGGCTAGCTCAATCAGTGTTATTTGTCCCTATATATTTATTTATATTTTCCTAATCCTCTTATCGTCTTGTGAGCGGCTACCCTAATACCCGGGCTGAAGTTTCGTTAGCTTAGCTTAATTGGGTGAATGGTAAATTATTAAGCGTTTTGTATGAAATTTATGACATCCACCGGATTACAGATAAGTGAGGTTAATCAATGTTTGCTTTCGGTATTATGCGTCAGCGTGAGTGAACCGATTTTGATATTAGTACCTTTAGCTAATATATCTAGTACTAGCTTTTGCCCGCGGCTTCGCTCGCGTAGGGGTGTAATTTATCAAAATCCTTTCTTAGGGGATGCCTACGTCATAGTAGCTTTATGCATGTAAAGTCTCAGCCCGATCGGTTTAAAATTGACAAAGTTTCAAACAAACTTTTATCCCCTATTTTATCCCCTTGGAGGTAGAATTGATCAAAATCCTTTCTTTTTCCTACGTCATACATCATAACATCTACCTGCATGCCAAATATCAGTCCGATCCGTCCAGTGGTTTGGGCTGTGCGTTGATAGATCACTATGTCAGTCATTCAGTCACCTTTGAGTTATATATATTTAATTAAAGATATAGTATCGTTGGGTTAGTATCCCATAATACAAGTTGAAACTTACTTTGGGGCTAGCTCAATCAGTGTGATTTGTCCGTATATATTTATTTATATTTAGTCTAACCTTGACGGAATATGTGTACGGTATGGGCAAAACTATAATACTACGAGTATTTAACTGGTGAAGAATGAAATTATACTGTTTCCACTTTTACTTGGAAGTATATAGTTTTGACTCCTATCACAATCAGGCGAGAAAAGAGAGAGATAAAAAGGGGTTGCCAGCACAATAGTATGTCAAACATAGTACAAAAATTAAGATTGATTTTTGCAAATAAAATAATATAAATCAACAATCCTGTTAGAGTTAAAGACGTGATAATGCATCTCTGTGTAAATAAAAAACTTCAAATTCAATTCAATTCAATTCAATTCTTTATTTGCTTAATAAGAGTTTGTTACAATATGGTCTTATAAATTAATACAGTCCTTCTTATTGACCTCTTCAGGTATAGCAAATGTTAAAATAACAATACGGTATTAATTTTACTTGATACAATTACGACATGTGTATCTACTCTAAACGATTTCAATATATGGTTAACAACATTGTCACATTTTTTTTTGTTTATATACGCAATCAAAGATTTGTCAAAAAAGTCCCTTTTAAATGGCTCTTTCAATAATACTCCAAAACTTTATTTGGCAGTAGTTTCCAACATGAAAAGAAAAGTTTTATTAATAAAAAAAGCAATCAAATGGTATCCTGCTAGTTAAACTTTATTTGCAATTGCCAACAATGTTTTTAGTCCTGTAGAAGCTTTTTAAGGCAAGACACACACTTGCAGTTTCTTACTTACTTACTCCGCTGGCTCAGTGACCCGAAGTGGATCTTCTCTGTTCCGAACGATATCTTGCCAGCCGACAACTTCCATCTCCCGCAGATCAGCTTGCACCGTATCGCTCCAGCGATATCTGGGTCGACCTATTGGTCTTCGTCCTGATACCCTTCCCTTATATGCTGCTTTGACGCCACAATCCCCCTTCATTATTTCCAGATGCCCAAGCCATTGTAAGTGGAGTGCTTTAGTAACACCAATTATATTTGGCTCTTTTACCAGCTCCTCTATCTCAACATTTTTTGAGGCACGAGGATTTTACGAAATATTTTGCGCTAATGCTAATATACTACTCGGTGGCGGCCTTACTCCACCTACCGTCGTTCCTTCTAGCTTACACTTTTACAAAATACTATGAAGATAGATAGATAGATAATACGTTTATTTACGAAAACTGCATCTATACTTCATCTGCATGAAGCTCTTATTTAAGATACTTGGGTTATCTTCGAACAAACATACATATCTACAAATGCCAGATTGTTCAAGTAAACTTAAAGACATTTTTAGGGTTTCGTATCTAAAGGCTAAAAATGGGACCATATTACTAAGACTCCGCTGGCCGTCCGTCCGTTCATCCGTCTATCTATCTGCCACTAGACTGTATCTCATGAACCGTGATAGCTAGACAGTTGAAATTTTGACAGATGTTATATTTTCACTGTTGCCGCTATAACAACAAATATTAAAAACAGAATAGAATAAATATTTAAGTAAAGCTTTCATACAACAAACGTGATTTTTTTAAAGATAATTGTACGGAAACCTTCGCTTTCGAGTCCGAATCGCACATGGCTGGTTATTTTTTCGCTTCGCTCGTTCCTTCAAAAAAGTTGCACATTTAACAGCCACCTTTAGCCAAAAGCGAGCTCGGCTTTTCTTTTTCCAATATTACTCGTATTTATGCTGACTAACAGTTCATTAGTGTTTTTTGTTTGTTTTCTATTGTCTAACAGAAATTGTTTTCCGAACAATTTCGGAGTTTGCGATTGCCTGTTAACAATTGTTTGAACACCACATTATTATTGCATAAGCAGTTTTGTTGTTGATTTCTGCTTCAGAAAATCTTTATATGTAATTTGCTTTCAACAAATTTTCCAATTAGGAATAAATATATACACACATATTTTTTTTAAAACTAAAAATCAATTTCAAACTAAAATGCACGACTAATGTTAGATTTTAGTTACTATTATTTGTTGTTATATCGAATGCACTTAATCCTTTGTAATATTTTGGCCACCCTGATGGGCTGGCAACATTGATTTTGGAAGGCCCGCCAAAAAGGGGTCGAGAGACATGGAGCTGTCAAGAAGGAAAAGAGTTATGACTGGTGATGCGCGGTGCGAATATTGTTAAGAATATTATTAAATGTTATAATTAGTGGAAAGACTTGAGTGATAAACCTTTGTGAAAGTCTGCAGTAAAGCAATTTAAAACTTTACTTTCTTTTAAAGAAAAGAAAACTAAGGGTCAACCTTTCACTAAGTTTAATATAATGTTTGAAAACTAAAATCCGACTTTAACACCCACTCCACACAACCGATTTTGAAAAAAAATTCTTTGGAAAGAATCCTGGAAAGAATCCTTTGAAACAAGAAAAAAAATTGTCAAATCGGTCTACGAGTCTTAAAATAATCCCTGAACTTACATAAAAGGATCCGGACGAATGAGTAACCTCTTCCTTTTTCTGGAGTCGGTAAAAATTTCCATAGATACCCCTGACACGTATGCTCTTGCAAACAAAAAATAATTTTCTAAATTGGTCCAGGCGTTTTCAAGTAATACGGGAACATAACATTCAAAGATTCAAACATTTATTTGCCAACTATGAGTCATATGTACAATACAGGTGTTATGTATAATTTTTGTTCTTATCATAGCAACTCAGCGAGTATTGCAAATGTGGTAGATTACAATAATGCCAGATATTTCATATCAATAATTTCGATTTCGATTTAATTTATTAATATTAAAAACTTTATATAAAACAATTTCGATTACTTATTAGCATTACATTCTATGAATAACAATTTCAATTTTATTACATGTCAAGGAATTCATTTACAGAATAATAATTTTTTGAAAGTAGAAAGGATTTTAGGGCAGTTGAGAACTTTTTTTTTTTCATTTTTAATAAATATTATTTTCATTTTTAATAAATACATTCGAATTGATAACCTCCTCTTTTTTTAAAATAGGTTCATAATTATTATTCATAGTCAGCTGTACAGTCAATATAATCTCAACCAATCTTTGTGTTCAAATAGAACCCTTGTCGATACTAAAACAAAAGCTTTGTCCATGACTTTTGTTCTAACGATCAATGTTCACTGAAATGTAACTTTTAAAGCCGATCAGAGGTCTCTTTGTAGGGAATAACAATTCTGTAGTGTTAACTTTTAAATAATCTTTTATTTTAGCTTTTGCGCGAACGAAAGTTTGCTCGTATTTAAAAAAAAGTTTATTGTATTTATTTACCGCAAAATTATATCGACTCTTATCATAGATATTCTAATACGGTTTTTTTAAAACAAATCGCAACTGCATTTATATATTATTGTTATTTGTTACACATTTCTTTTTATCTGGCATACATATAATTTTTATCTACTTATGATACATGTTAGCGTATTTGAAAGTAAAAAATAAATCTAGGTCTGTGATTTGAAGATTTTTTTAAAAGAAGTGAATATTTAGATAATCTAAATTATCGACCAAGAATTTTTTACTTTTAAATACACCAACATGTATTATAGGTAGATAAAAATTATGTATATGCTTGATAAAAAAATAACAATGTTTAACATATGATAGATGGATTACAAGTGTCATTTATTTAGTTTAGTTATTCACTAAAGCATCTGCACTGCAAGTCATCATCATTAAGAGTGGTGCTCTTGCCGGTGGAATTTCTTCCATTCAATTCTGTTTTCCGCCAACCTCTTGACATCTTGATGCGACACTGCTGTCACCTTTTCTTTAATTGCTTTTGATGACCTCCGTGGCGTAGTGGTCACCATGCTAGTCCGCCACCCAGAGGTCCCGGGTTCGAGCCCCGGTCAGTGCAAGTTGGAAAATGGCCTTTTTAAACTGTCCTTGGTCTTGGATTTTTATCTATGTATGTATTTGTTATAAAATATGGTATCGTTGAGTTAGTATGCCATAACACAAGTCTTAATATGGTATCGTTGAGTTAGTATGCCATAACACAAGTCTTGAACTTACTTTGGGGCTAGATCAATCAGTTATTTGACCCTGCTTCATATAGCTGTGCCGGGGCTTGTAAATCAAGAAACACAAAAAAAAAATGCAGGCATCAAAATTATCTAGTCAATTCCGATAAGGCCTTTTGACATCTGTTTTATGTTATATATTTTTATGTTAAATAAAAAATTTAACTAACTAGATTATTTATTCTTCAAAAGGCTCTCTAAGTCATATTGATCAATCGCAGATTTTCAGCAAGCTTAGAAAATCTAACTTGGCAAGTCACAACAGTACAAAAGCGGACATATCTCAGATAGAGATCACTTCCTATCAACCTTGAGTTGAGATAGAATTTACAACACGGGATGAAGAGTTTTTTTATCCGACTGCGCCCGAAGGAGGGTTATGTTTTTCGAGTATGTATGTATGTATAATTGATTGGCACGCTCTGCGGCCTGAACGGATCGATGGATTTAAGGTTGAGAGGTGTCATTAGATTCGTCTTAATTTTTAAATTGACACAGGGTATATAAAAAGGAAATCGGACGTTTTTTTTTTCTTTTTTTATTTAATCATGTCTTGTTTAAATTTTATTTCGTCAACAGACAGTCATGTACTTATGTCAATGCTTTAAACTATCTTTTATTACAGACCTTGAGTGCCCAATATGGGTACATTATATTACCAAGGTAAATAAATCAGAGAGAGTGCGAATCAAAAGCGAGTAGATTCAAGAGTAGATTTTTTTTCTAAAACTAGCGGGACAAGCTTGAAAACAAGTTAAGAACATTTCAAGAACTTTGTAAAGAGCTTCCGATTTAAGCTATTTGTAAACTTTATACCGAACTTGAGGCTTCAGGTGGAAGGAAACGACAAAAACTTTATCAACAGTCAAACTTTATATGCTGGTCTGGGGTCCAAAGAAAAATAGATCAAGTACTTTGAGTAAGTTACAAAATTCCGGGTAAAGCATTTTGGTGGAAAACATTGTAAACATTGTTGGTCTGGGAGAAAAGAGAAAACTTGGAATACTGCTATAACGAGAGCGAGGTGATATGGTCGACTGCCAAAAGGAGAAGATCTTCCCGCTAGGCATGGTGTTGCGCCTGGGGAACCGCGGCTTCCAGCTTCCGACTATATATCGTCGGAAGTTATATATATGCAGCGAATCGGGCGAACTCTGAGATCGAGATGTAGGATACTGCTGGCGCCATCTCGTATACTTCTTGTGAACAATGTTGTCGGTTGTCTCTTGATTGGTTTGTGGTTGTAGTTCCTCGTAGTGGTGTAGAGGTCACCACAACTGTCACAAGGCTTTTAAGTTACTCTATCCAACCAGTTAATAATAAAGATGTAATATAACAACAAGTTAATTGCTACTAATTAAAAAAAACCGATTGTCAAGAACACTATCTAGTAATGAGTAGCGAAACTACCAATACGACTTCGGTAATTCCGCTACACATTATAAGATGGATATCCGTAGCGCTATCTACGTATTCCTGAATTTCAAGCGTTAACATCAATAAATTTTAAACGGCTCAATAGATTTTTATCGAACATATGAGTAGCTAAAAACCACCACAAGGAAACTTGCTTTCACGTGAAAAAACCGCATCGAAATCGGTCCTTCCGTTCGAGCGATGCGATAGACACACAGACTGAGAGACATTATCTTCAAACTTAAAACACCTTTCTTTTTTTGTTAGGTGTTAAAAATAACTCTAAGGGCTAAGGTAGACGAGTTACAGTGTGCAAGTGACAGCTGCCCTGCGAAGACTGGTCTGAAAGATTCTACTTTAGCGATAGTTTACTATACTAAGCGATAGTTAGTGATACTAAACGAACCAAGAATGGTCGCCGTTTAGTATCACTAACTATCGCTGATACACTGGCGCTCGTCTGTAAGCGCCCTTACGTACTTTAACCCTTTCACCGCGAATGTCTCCTCGGTCAGGGCAAGTTGGGAAATGGCTTTTTTCAAATTGTCCTGGGTCTTGGGTGTTTATCTATATATGTATTTGTTGTAAATATGGCATCGTTGAATTAGTATCCCATAATACAAGTCTCGAACTTACTTTGGGGCTAGCTCAATCAGTGTAATTTGTCCGCATTTATCTATTTAACGTCGGATTGATCCGACAATAATTTTCTTACTGGAATTATAAGAAGACATTGGATTCTTTGAGACAATTCCGAAATGGGCACGAATTTTTTTGTCGGATATATCCGACATTCGCGGTAAAGAGTTAAAACTTAACATAAATAAATGTCAAGAGTTATATGACGTTTCCCGCATTTTGTTGACTCATGTGTTGTTGTGATTATAATTTTCAAGCCGGAACTGGTCATAACTCTTCCTCATATTTTAAGTTATGACGTCATTTTAGTTTCACTTATTTTCAACATTTGTCATGTAATAATTGAACTAGCGAGCAAAATTCTCGAAGTCTAATGAACAATCCGGCGTTTTTATGTACGTTTATTTGTTTAACATAAATAATAAATACATAGGAACAAATACCACTGATTGAGCTAGCCCCAAAGTAAGTTCGAGACTTGTGTTATGGGATACTAAGTCAACGATACTATATTTTATGACAAATACATACATAGATAAACATCCAAGACCCAGGACAATTTGAAAAAGGCCATTTTCCAACTTGCCCTGACCGGGGATCGAATAACTCGAGAAACTTTAATCACAGCTTTATAATGTTTCGTAGCCATGTAGATATATCTAACAGAATCGTTTATCATCCACTGCTGGTCATAGGCCTATCTCCCAAGGATTATCAAAATGGCCAATCAAGAGCGGGCTGCATTCAGCGCTTTCCAGCGACCTTGGTCAGGTCGTCTGATAACCTTGTGGGTGGGTGCCCTACCCCGATTGCCAGTACGCGGTTGAAATTCGAGAACCTTTTTATCTTCATTTATCTATGTATACCGCCCACTGCTACTTTAACGAGCTGATCCGCTGGGCTATCTCAGTGACTTTTGTTCTCCTACTAATTTTCTCATTACTGATTCAATTACGTAGAGAAACACCGAGCATAGCGCGATGAGCGACCTTGAGCCTTCTTATGAGACTCATAGTAAGGGACCACGTTTCAGAGCCAGAAGTCATCACTGGTAACACTCATTGGTTGTAGACTTTATTCTTAGGCATAGAGGTATTATGGACGTAGGGCATATCCTGCATGTTCATGAACTTTATCATGCCAGCCTCACATATTTTCCGCTTGGTCTAATGTTTTAGTTGTTGATCGGGAGAGAATGCCATATGACATTAGATCCGTCTCTTGTACATTTTTTTTAACTGTGCAATAAAGTTTTAATAAATAAATAAATAAATCCTAAGAATGTGTTAATGCTTTTTTGCATTCCTCTTAAGGGGTTAGCTGAATTTTTCGGGGTCCAGTGCTGCCCCCATTAAAAATAATTCATTTGAAAGAAAACGGAGATATCATTTAAAATTGTGTCTTGATCAGACCCTAGATA
The DNA here is from genome assembly GCA_943193695.1 of Acrobasis suavella. NCBI lineage: Eukaryota > Metazoa > Arthropoda > Insecta > Lepidoptera > Pyralidae > Acrobasis > Acrobasis suavella. The sequence continues at coordinate 2,526,357 of OW971939.1, forward strand.
ACCCTTCAAACTATTTTATGAACTACTGTTTACAGTTTAAAGCGAAAACGTGAAGCTTTTCTACGCACAATTGCGAAAAACGTATGCGCGTAAAAAAGCTTCAAGTACTCACTTTAAACTGTAAACAGTAGTTCATAAAATAGTTTAAAGGGTTATCTAGGACCTGGTTAAGTGAAAACATTTTCAATATTTTAAGAGCAAATTCTTTTTTAAAGGAAGTATGATAATTAAAATTAAAGTAATTAATATGTTTAGACGAATTCTAGTTAACCATAATACTTTTAAATCAAATATCAACTACACACAATCCAATAAAATAATACAAATAATAGCGCCCGCCCTCTATCAGGATACACGTCATACAAATTGTGTGAATTATTCATGAAGTATTGTGGCGAAGTGAAAGTAAGATCACCGGGCTTCATCCGTGTATGACTTCGGTGTATGACATTATGTCACGATTTATTACTAGCGACTTTATATGATTCTTTCCGGAAGAAACGCTCTGCACGATAGTGAACACCGCAATAAAATTGGCCAGCTTCTTAATATAAAAAAAAACTAAAAACTGACTTAAAAAAAAATGAAGTTTTCGTATCTGTCCAGGCGTCTTTGAATGATCGGTGAGCAATCATAAAAAAAATAAAAATAAAAGATAGACAGATAGATGATGACCTCCACTTTTTTGGAAGTCGGTTAAAAATGTATATTGTCGACTGTAGTTATACCTGAATTGTTCGGGGTTCAGTGCTGCCCCCATTTAGAATAAATCATTTGATAGAAAACAAAGACTTTATTTAAAATTTTGTCTTGACCAGGCACTAAATAACCCTTCAATTTATTTTATCAACTACTGTTTACAGTTGAAAGTGAGAACATGAAGCTTTCCTACGCACAACTGCGAAAAACGGCTACTTTTGGCGTATGTGCGCAGAAAATCTTTACGTTCTCACTTTAAACTGTAAAAAGTAGTTCATGAAATAATTTAACGGGTTATCTAGTGCCTGGTCAAGATTAAATTTTAAATGATGTCTCCGTTTTCTATTAAATTATTTATTTAAATGGGAGCAGCACTGGACCCTGAAATGTGTCAGAATTCTCACCACCACTTGACGACCTCCGTGGCGTAGTGGTCACCATGCTAGTCCGCCACCCAGAGGTCCCGGGTTGGATCCCTGGTCGGGGCAAGTTGGAAAATGGCCTTTTTCGAATTGCCCTGGGTCTTGGATGTTTATCTATATACGTATTTGTTATAAAATATAGTATCGTTGAGTTAGTATTCCATAACACAACTCTCGAACTTACTTTGGAGCTAGCTCAATCAGTGTTATTTGTCCTTTTATTTATTTATTATTTATTTATTTATAGACGAAATGACATCATGTTGACAATATTTAAAAAAAAATCAAATTTTAATATTGACCCTTACATCCATTTATATTTTGGAAACTTGCAAATTTATACGGAAACACAGCGAATTATATTCTGTTATGGAAAATTGCAATAAAAGAAATAATAGATATTTAAATAAATAAAATATTTAATTTACCAATATGGCATTAATCGCGTGTAGCCATATGGCGATAAAAATATATAACCACATTCCAAATAGTATAAAAAATATAACAAAACCAAATTTATTTAATAAACATTTGAAAGCCTTTCTCTTAAACAAATGTTATTATAGTATCTCAGAGTTTTTTGATGATAAAATTGATCGGTATAATCTTTGATTTCCTTACGTTAATAAAATATTGAAGAATAAATTAATTTATTTAAGTAATGGCATCTAGTTGCCCCCATGTTTGCTGTGCCCTTGCAGGGCGTCACTTGTACTTTATTTATATTTATGTAACATCTTTTTAACTTGTGACTTGCAAATAAAGAATCTGAATCTGAATCTGAACCCCGGAAAATTCAGGTATCCCCTTACTGTCTCAGTATTGGGCAAAGGTCTCTCTCAGTTCCTTATTTTTTTTAAATATGTTTATTCAAAAATATATTTTTCTTTGTTACAGTGGCCACCAAGATTGCTTCGGTGGACGTTCGTCGTTCTATTGATAGTAGCTATAATCGCTCCCACATCAAATTCTACTGGTAAGTTTTTCTTGTCTTTTTTCTTACTGGCCTTTCTCAGTCCACAGTTGGACTAAATTTTTTACAGTTCCGTACCCAAAGGGTAAAAACGAAACCCTATTACTAAAACTCCGTTGTCCGTCTGTCCGTCCGTATGTCTGTCTGTCACCATGTTGTATCTTACGAACTGTGATAGCTAGACAATTAAAATTTTCACAGATAATGTTTTTCTATTACTTTTATAATATCAAATACGACAAATAAAATATAATAAATATTTAAGGGAGGCTACAACAAACGCTCGATATAATAACGGCACCAGATAGACAAACAAGATAGAATTTACGATATATAGTTGTATATTCAATTAACTTTAACAATAAATAATGAAATTAAAATAAAATAAATATTTAAGGGGGTTCCTATTCTTTTACTTTTATGGTACGGAACCCTTCGTGCGTCAGTCCGAGTCGCACTTGAGTGGTTTTTATTTATTAACTTAATTACAACAATGTAACACACGGACTAAAGGATAAGGGCCTTGTTAGAAAGTTATCAAAATGTAATTGAAATACACCTAACGCCATCTGTTATCTTTACATGTAAACATTATGTATACTGCTTTTGTCTATGTGCTCATGATAAGAAAAATAAAGTTTTGTCTATTGCTAACCGCCAACCAACGTATTTTTTGTTAGGTTATGGGCCTCACCCAATTTTTGCGATAGAAATTGAAATTAAAATAGTTATTGTATTTAGTTTTGATCGCGTGTGTTATCAATATGACTTCTACCAAACAACTTACAGGTGGCGCTAATAAAAACAAATGTTCCTTCATTTACCAAGGACAGTTTTTCGATAGTGCCATCTTGTTTCGATGTCAAAAATAGTTTAGACTATCATCATCATCATTTCAGCCGCATAAAGTCCACTGCTGGACATAGGCCTCTCCTAACAATTTCCAAAACGACCGATCTAGAGCAACCTGTATCCAGCGCTTTCCAGCGACCTTGGTCAGGTCGTCTGACCAACTTGTGGGTGGGTGTCCTGTCCTACGCTTCGCTTGCCCGTACGAGGTCGCCATTCGAGAACCTTTTTGCCCAATCGGCCATTGGTTCTTCGCGCTATGTGTCCCGCTCACTGTCACTTCAACGAACTAATCCGCTGGGCTATGTCAGTGGCTTTTGTTTTCCGACGAATTTCTTCATTTCTGATTCGATCACTATTTAGACTATAAACATCATTATGTACGTTTCAAACGCGGGAACGTAGCTTCGTACGTATGACGTGCTCGCGACGCTTTTGGGTTAAAGTCCTAGACGCAACAAACATTGTCACAGTTATCCTAAGTCTAAGATAGTAAATGTATCATCAAGAAAGTTTTGTGCATAAAATATAATACCTGTGCGAAGCCAGGGTGTAAAGCCAGTTATCTTAATTACGTAAGGATTTATTAGGTACCAATTCGTTTAATAAACGCTGGCGAAAATATCCAAAAACAAGCGCTTTTAAATAAATCAACATGTAAATTTTGTTCTTTCATGAAACCCATAAATCTTGTCGAAAGAATATTATGGATCAGAAAGAGAAAACAAATAGATGGTATTAAATCCATATAACATAAACTAACAGGGTAATCCATTGAAACGTCTTGTTTTTGCGTGAAAATGTTTCTTAAAATCTCTTTTTTTTTTAAACATATACAGAATCTTTAGTGGGTTACCGAAATATGGGGTTGTAAAAGTGGTCGTTAGTTCACGGATTGGGACAAACAACCATTGTTCTTTTTTTCAGTTAATAAATAACATTGCCAGTGTAATGTGATCAAATTTTTTGTTCACTTCTTATAAGGCTATTTATTTAAATAAATATATTTAAAGCTCGATAAAAATGTTGTCCAAATATTTCAGGAAACACTTCTTGGTACTTTCTTCATTTATATTTTCATAGCATAATGTCGTATGGATTGCTCTTATGGGGTAAAGCGGCTAACATAAATACTATTTCTGTGTTACAAAAAAGAGCAATTCGGTCGATTTACGGACTAAAACCAAGCGATTCCTCAAGACATTTATTTAAATATATAAATATTCTTACTGTGACATCTCATTTTTTTAATTTTGTTTACGACAATATCTTTTTTCTTTCATCAAGGCTAAATAGTTTCAAGAAAAATAGTGATGTTCACAGTTTTATCATTGCGACAAAAATAAGCTACATATGCCTAAATTTCGACTTGCTAAAACCAGAAAGTCACTCTTGGGTCTAGATATAACATTATTAAACTAAACTGCAATGATTATTTAAAAGTTAAAAACGCGTGGACACTACCTCTAAATTTTCCATTACACTCCACACATAAAACATAAGAACTGTATTCTTTGTAACAATATTTAGCTTACTGTTAAACATGTCACTTCTCTGCGTTTAATGGGTGACCAACATATAACTAATATTTCCTCTTGACAAGATCTGCGACATCGGGCTTTTCATGCTCACTAAAATGTCCATTCTGGTGGTGGCGTCGCTGGTCGGGTCGTTAGATTCCCTCTAATATGGTTGAGTTTAACGATGGCTTATCCGTGCGTCAATTCGTGAATGGTAGCTGCCGGGATCCTTCCCGGCAGCTGGTCAGCTATTAATATTTTAGCAGCAATTAGTATTTCTTCTTATTACGTAATTTATGTTTGTTAACTCATTCGCAAGCATTACATAATATTATGTATAAACATTGTATTATATTATAAGTATATTATATTAAAAAACAAGACAAAGCCCTTCTGGCGAGTAGGCGACCAATTCCGTGAAAATGAGTTTCTTTCAGCGTATCTTCTCAGCAGTGGTCATTACGAAGCGCTGGTATCGGTAGTTTTTCTTTGAAATAATTAAATTTTAATATAAACTTCACGTAATGTAAATTATACTTATTGAATATTGACGTGTAAAAGGGCCTGTAAAGGTCTAATTGCTGAATAAACATTTGAATTTTAAATTTTGAATCATTGACTGAAAAAAGATCCATCTGTCAACCTTATCCATCCTAACATTTCGTCCTTGACAGCTGGTCCCCGTTTATTTGATGCAAATAAATCGTGTTATATCAGTAATACATCTGTTAGACGGACAGCCGAGTTGACGACCGTGCTCGCACGTATTTTTTGGTCGTTTCGAAAATACAATTTTTTTTTAACTTTTTAAGCGATAAAAAACTTTAACACCCGACAATAAGAGAGATGTTTAAAGACAACCTCCGTGGTGTAGTGGTTACCATGCTAGACCGCCACCCAGAGGTCCCGGGTTCGATCCCCGGTCAGGGCAAGTAGGAAAATGGCCTTTTTCAAATTGTTCTGAGTCTTGGTGTATGTATGTTTATCTATATATGTATTTGTTATAAAATATAGTATCGTTGAGTTAGTATCCCATAACACAAGTCTCGAACTTACTTTGGGGCTAGCTCAATCAGTGTTATTTGTCCCTATATATTTATTTGTTATCTAAATATATATAACTCAAAGGTGACTGACTGACTGACATAGTGATCTATCAACGCATAGCCGAAACTACTGGATGGATCGGGTTGAAATTTGGCATGCAGGTAGATGTTATGACGTAGGCATCCGCTAAGAAAGGATTTTCATCAATTCTACCCTCAAGGGGATAAAATAGGGAATGAAAGTTTGTATGAAACTTTACCAATTTTAAACCGATCAGGCTAAGACTTTGCATGCATAAAGCTACTATGACGTAGGCATCCCCTAAGAAAGGATTTTGATAAATTACACCCCTACGCGAGCGAAGCCGCGGGCAAAAGCTAGTAAAATATAGTATCGTTGAGTTAGTATCCCATAACACAAGTCTCGAACTTACGTTGGGGCTAGCTTAATCAGTGTAATTTGTCCCTATATAGATTTATTTATTCATAAAAAAAAGTTTAACGCAAATTTCCGCTGAACCGATTTCATTTCGATAATAGTAGCCGAAGTTCATTAATTATGAAAAAACTTCATAGCGCCTTTTATATTCATATGTAAACATGTACATATTCCATTTAATTGATATCCGTAGCACCATCATTTATTTTCCAGGTAAATTAAAAAAGCCTCAAGCGTTAACCCAAACATCTCATGACATAGTCAAGAACTACCGGAACGGAACTTGCTTTAAAGTGATAAAACCGCACTTAAATCGTGCCATCGGTTTGAGATCTACGTTGCCACATAGACACACAGCCAGACAGACGTAGCCTTAAATTTGTAACATCCTTATTTGGTCAGGTGTTAAAAACTTGATATCTAGTGTAATATGAATAATATTTGGGAGAAAAGTATAAACAGTATTATTGTACTTATCTCCACGTTAACGTAGCCAACGTAGCCAATAACACCCCGATACGGAACACAATAGAAAAATATCCATTAAGTAATACAATTTTTTCGCAGAAAATTGATTGAAAAAATATCCTTTGTGCTTAAACTTTGAAGTTGCACCTTTTGCTTACAGGTATAAGGGTGTTATTTAAATGGAAATGTTATTTTGGCTATTTACGAAACGTGTCCCTTATGAGCGTTTGAAATTCAGAGTGTGCGCGAATTTATTACGTGGAACAGATTGAAAATAGTGTCTTGGTGGCGAGACCAGTGTTCTGGAAGTTAAAATGTTAGCTTAAAATATAGGTTTAAATTTTAAACTAAACACGAACTACTAAAATGTCTACATCAAACAAATTTACTACTGATAGTTAGCCCAACTGTGAACTCGCAACTCATTTCACAATTCCAAAATATCTTGCCATCCACCATTTTTTGAACATTCTTTATATTAAATTTATGATATTTACAATATTTTAAAGTTCAAGCTTATTATTTACCGTCATTGAGTAAGAGGTGACCAAGCAAAAATTACATACAACGTGGAAGGGACAAACCTGTAAGAAATCGAACCACGGGCTATACAAAATCACTATACTATAACATAAAATTCAGTTAAATGACTCATTTGTCCGAAGTAATAAGAATGAAATTGGCTTGCGATGGATTTATAGGTATCTAAACGAAGAGGTGCTGAGCTAACCACATTGAGTAGATATTTAATTCCTTTGCTTAGTAAGACATACTAGAAAATAAAATTGTGTTCATTTGCGTGAAGACATCTGTAAATTTTAAACACACATAACTGTTTTTATTATTGTAATACCTACACTTGATGTACACGTCACGTTCCTACACGCTGCCAATAACATAGTATCAAATTCGGAAACGTTTCGTTTGAGACGTTATTTTATTATCGGGAACGTGCACCAGCTCCCGACGTGCGAAACTTTACTTGATCGTCAAAGGGCAAAATTTCAGGTGTAATTTATAAGAAATTGTATTATTTATCTTTGGGCAAAATTTCAGGTGTAATTTATAAGAAATTGTATTATTTATCTTCAATTTGATGAGCATACTTACAAAGTTTTTGAGTCTTCTTTTTCTTAGCGAGTCGGAATGGACTAATGCATTTATATGAGTGTGGACCAATGTGTGGCCACATTTACGCCTCTGTCACTAGTCGAGTTTAGGTTTTCTATTGTACAGGGGGTTGGCCGTTAGGCAGTCGGGACAAGATAGGTGATAGTAATTGTAAGGTGTTTTTATATAATGAGGATTTAGAAACTAAATAGCTTGGCGAAAAAATGCTATACCTAACCTATACGTATAACGTGCCTGATCGTATCATGAACTTCGTACTTCACTAAGTTAAGCTGTTTGTCCGTGATGCCTTGAGACAGCTTGAAAACCTGACACTTTTGGCCACACACATGAAAAGACAACACATCTCCTTTTTAGGCAAAAAGGTCTCACAAGTACTTAATATACTTAAAAATGAAACTAAGATTTCACAGGAACATCCTATTCTAGCTCTGAAAATCGGTACATTGGGTACTACTACATAACTTTTTGGCTTGGCAAAACCATGAATATATATTATAAATCATTTATTTCAGACCAAGTTACTCATTCATTGTTCCTCTTTAATCATTCAGTCATTGTGACTCATTAATCATTTTTTCCTTTTTTCAGCTGTACGAAGAAGATTACGCAAGCCAACCAAAGTGTCCACCTCAGTCACAACCAGCGTTTCCAGGTCCACAGACCAGGTCATCTCTGCCAGTGTCAACAGGCCCAAGATCCGTGGTCGGCCCAGCGTAGCCAGCCGAAAGTCTTCAGCAGCCATAGACAACTCCGTTGGCACAGATGACCATAAAGACAAGGATGGATATAAGGTATCTTTCATGAGACAGTTCATCTAGGTCTGACTTATCTAGGGCATCAGACAGTATCAACAGGCATTAGAGAGACAATCACAGCGTATAGATACATAGTTGCCATAGCTGCTCCGTGGGCACTGACTATAAATATAAAGATAAGTACCTTTAAGCAAATCTTGCTCTCTTACCCTAGCACTTTCTCTGACACTGTTTCACCCTAGCACTCTGTCTAACCCTTACCTTTTCTGTTTTAAACGCCTTTTTCTCGCACTTTCTATCCCCTAACACTATCTTTCTTTTCTTTCTGTGTTTTTCTCACTGTCCTGACCTGTGTAGCTCTGCAACGTGTCTGCAACTGATCTGCCTGATCCAGGTTTCCTCAGTCAGCGTCAACCAGCCCAAGAAAAAGAATGAAAAGATCAGCGAAGCCAGCCAAAAGTCATTTGCTGCTATTGAAAACCCATTTGGTACTGACAACCATAAGCAAAGATGGAGATAAAGTATATTTAATACTAACACTTTCTTCCTTTCCCTATCTCTTATGTTTTCTATTTCCTATCACTCTCTTTTTTGCTTTTATTAACTGTCTTTCTATTATAACATTTGCTTTGCACCTATACGCAACTGATCTGCCTGATCCAGGTTACCTCAGGAAGGGTCAAGAAGGTTAAGCGAGTCAAGAAGATACACAGTCGGCATAATATGGCAAGCCAAAAGTCTCCTGTTATCGAAACCCCGATGGAAACCAACTATGAAGAAAATGATGGACATAAGGTAAATGTATTGCTTTCTCTCTCTTCCCCTCCCTATCTTTTAATATCACTCTACCTTACTGTCTCTCTTTCCTACTTCCTTTTGCTTGCTATATTTATTCCACTGTCAAAAGCTATTTAGGGCTGCAACTGATCTCCCTGATCCAGGTTCTCTCAGCGATCGACAAGTCAAAGACACGTGGACATCACAGAAAAGGAAGCCGAAAGTCTTCAGCTGTCATAAACAACTCCGTCGGTAATAGTAGCTATAGAGATAAGGATGGATACAAGGTACGCAACATTTTTAAGGCATGTGTTTCTTCTTTAATGAAAGAAGACTACGATTTCTTTATTTTTGACTTTTTTACGAGTAATCCGTATGTTTTCGAGTATGTGGTGTATGAAAAATGAATTATAATTACTTTTATCCTACTCTCTTGGCATTGCGCCATTGATGAACGCAGATAAAGTTTGTGCGAGACGGACTATTGCCATCCCGATCTCGTAATTATAACGTAAAGTGAGATAGTGATAGACGAAAGCGATTTCGCATTTTGTTGTCGCTGCTAGTATGCTACGGGGGCAGGTCTACAATTTTTAGTTAATGGTCATTGTGGCAAAATAAAGTCCACGCTTAAAATAAGATGTTCTATATCTTGTTTAGATATTTTGGGTAATGATAATGGATGTCTTAGATCACATTTTCATGAAACTCGCTTTCAAGTCGGGTGGTTTTTTTTTACAATATATTGGTTTAGGCATTTATCCTCAATCTCACCTGATGGTAAGCGACGACGAAGACTAGGATAAAGCATGCCTATCCAAAAGATACCTATTCAATCTACTTTTGAATGTCCCGGGACTGTACTTCTCTGGGAATATAGACGCAAGCAGTTCATTTCACACCTTAATTGCTATGTGCTATTCTTCCTACACCGCCTACAGAGTATAAACTACTTTTTCGCCTTAAAGGAAGTAAAACACACCGCCGATTAAGCAATTCCGCGACATTCTGTCTCAAATACCTCGAGAACTTCAAATGAAACCTATTCATTTCCAACATGTTCACACGTACTCAATGCACTTTGCAGCAAAAACTTGTCAGATATTTCCTCAGCCATTTAGAAAGGCTGTATTTTCCTTTGACATGACAGGAAAAGGTGGCGGACCTAGCATTGAACCTTGCGGTACCCATAAAACTACCACTTCATTACTTTCATTCTATAGTAAACCTTAAGTCTTTGTAGTTAAAGTAGAAAATAGATTTCTTATTAAAGGAATTATCGGAGTACATACGTTTAATAATGAACTTTAAGTCTTTGTTAATAAAGTTGGAGATAGATTTTTGATTAGTATTGTAGTGGTTTAAGCTCAATGCGGATATGAATAAACTTTTTAAACCAGACCAAAGTTAAGTTGTTGGCCTTCGAAGTGGACATTTGCATGTTACTTTATAAGTTTATTAGCTCTTATTAGCAGTGGGGTAAGGTTTAATTTAGCTTAATGTAAGGCTGTAAATGTTAGGTAAATTAATAATGTGTCGTTAAAACTGCAAAATATGGGGTATTAATTAGAAACTTGGTCACTAATTTTACTAATGCTAATTTTTATTTCGCTATATTTTACATGCAACAAATTTGAATTCTTACAAAATAAAGATAATTTGTTGTTGGAAAGTAAAAAAGAAAACACTTTCATATCTCTTCAGACATTAAATCTGCAGTTCTTTGCAAAATGTGCCCCACCCATTGCTATTTTCTTTAGAAACTTCCCCAGACTATGATACTCAATATTTTTTGAAGAAATGGAGAGGTGAAAATAAATGATTCTTGATTCCAGCTTCTTGATTCTTAAGTCTTAGCCTATTCTTGGCCAGAAGCCACACGGCGATTTAATCACCTCCATTCATCAATAGCAAATATTGCTATTATCCCTGCAATCAATTCAACTGCAAATTTAACGTAATTGCTGCTGATTCCGAATACAAATGCCTAATGCTATCCGAGCCAGCTAAAACATGCAGCCATCTTTATATCCGATCTATTCAGGGAACTGGGATACTTCAAATATTCATTGAACTAGCTGCATATTCAATGCATTTTGAATTAGTTACATGCAGTTAAAATTATGCAACTATGCGTCGGAATAAATATTTCTCTCATCTATATTGATAGGTTAGTGCTAATAATATCTTGTTTTTGTATCTTTAATCTGTTCTCTAGACGCCAATTTTCTTATCTGTTTTTATTCTCCTAAAGGTTGAGATCATACATTAGCATTAAGTCTTGTAGCTATTGGCTCAATAAAATAATTTGACGACCTCCGTGGCGTAGTGGTCACCATGCTAGTCCGCCACCCAGAGGCCCCGGGTTCGATCCCCGGTCAGGGCAAGTTGGAAAATGGCCTTTCTCAAATTGTCCTGGGTCTTGGATGTTTATCTATACATGTATTTGTTATAAAATATAGTATCGTTGAGTTAGTATCCCATAACACAAGTCTCGAACTTACTTTGGGGCTAGCTCAATAAGTGTTATTTGTCCCTATATATTTATTTATTATTTATTTATTTATATTAATAAAGTTTTTAAATAAACAAAATAACCATAAGTGCATTTAAAAACTTTCACTTACTTTTACAAGTAAACTTTTCAGAAAAGTTTGCAGTCCAAAAGGCTCTAAAAAGGCAGAATGGAAAGCAATGTATACTTAAAGAAGCTTTAAAACATTATATACTTTAACAAGAAATCAGTTACCTTACCTTTCTAAGAAGTATTAAGTTAATTTTTTATATACTTTTCTTCCGCCAAAACTGACGGGCCAGTTGGGTGTGTGGAAAACTGAAAAAGTTAACAAATAGGCTTCAAACCAATAAATCAAAAAAGTAATATATAAAAAAGAAATGTGGTGTCGTGGGACACCAGGTAGGAACGAAGTTCCTTCGGCTAATGTAGAATCGATACAATTTGCAAAAGAATTGTGTATACGACTGTCGCGCCTGCGCACGTCTCATTTAACGGTTTTATTTAACGAGGTCATCCTTACGGTTTTACTATCACATTTTTTTCAGTTCGGTCGCGCAGCAAAATCCCTATCTCCTCCAAGCCTGCCGTAAGGAACTTCGTTCCAAAAAAAACTTGAGAAACCTTGCTTGGAATTAGCATAAAATTGAAACATTGCTTCAAGAGCTCGGTAGCTTAACAAGAGTTCGTAATTATAGCGCGTTCGCAATTTAAGTGACACCGGGCATGGTCCGGACTGGGATGGGTGACCACAAGTGGCATAAAAAAATCTCAAGCTCCTACGTGCTTCGGAAGGCGCGTACGTTGCTCCCGGTTGACATCATTGTATACCAGCTGTCAAGCTATGTCAGATGCTTTTAGGCAGCTTAAACAATTTGACACCAGTGTTTGCCACTTACACACACGAAAAACAAACAAATAAAGTAGCACAGAATAAGAACATTGTGAAAAAAATAAGAAGGAAAGTTCTCTCCCATTTCAGTATCAAAACTACATTTCAAAAGAGCCTTCCATAAAATACGCATGAAAGATTACTGAACGTAATAACTGTAATATCACAGATAACAAAATCACATTTCAATAAACACGCTTATAAGGAAAACGAGGAACCTATGGGAATGAAAGTGATATCACACAATCCAATATTGGAGCTTACAAAGATAAAATATTTTGTTAAGATTTGGAATGTACACAGAGCAACAAGATATAAAATAATTTAAACGTATAAAAAAACCTACGAAAAAAATTTACTCTCAAATTGTACGTGTATAGCATGGCGCCAAGAACGCTGGCCGCATTTCCGCGTAAGATCGCAATTCTGTTGTGTGAAAATACAGTTTTCTTATGGTCACTGGGTGGCACAGATCAGTTTTGGAGAGATCTCTTTAAGACTCTTCTGTCATTTTCGCAAAACTCTTTGATTCCCTATCCATGGAACTATATATATTATATTATTAGTTCGGAGCGAAGATATTATAGTTACTAACGTAACAGATACCCAACGCCATATAAACTATTGAAGAGCCCGAAAGTAAACAAAACTAGAGTTCCGGGAAAGCACACAGAGATGGCAGCACACATGACTTGAATTTTTTATAAAAAAGGTGTTGAAAATGCTTTAAAAATATTTGTTGCATTTCATATAAAAGTCATATTTAAATTTGAGTACTCCTTTATTTCAATAAAAGTATTAAAAGATTTTAATGTTGTAACAAATACCTATAGCGCCATCTAGTGACAAGGAAGAGAAATAATTATGTCTATAAGGCGATGGGGAGGCATGGTTCGGAACATGGAATGAATTCTAACCAAAACTTCTATTTCCAGATTGTCTGCTACTACACCAACTGGTCACAATACCGGACCAAACTAGGCAAGTTCGTCCCTGAGGACATCCAGCCTGACCTCTGCACACACATCATCTTCGCCTTCGGCTGGTTGAAGAAGGGCAAGTTGAGCTCCTTCGAGTCAAACGACGAAACCAAGGATGGGAAGACTGGATTGTACGACAGGATTAACTCTTTGAAGAAAGCGAACCCTAAATTGAAGACTTTGTTGGCTATTGGTAAGTGTTGCCGTTGTTCAAATAAAAACGTAGCCTTAGTAATCATGGCCTTAGGTATTGTCTATCTTATAAGCGATAAAAACGTGATTATTTCCTATTTATGTTTTAACAAGTTTCTTTGCTAGGTAAATTAAAAAAACACCGGACTGTCAAGAAGGCCATCTAGTGATGAGAAACGGAACTACCGATACGACTTGATATCCGTAGCACCATCTTTTATTTGTAAGAGAAAACCCTTTCAAGCGTTAACCCCCACTTATTTACTTTTTTCGTTTTAAATGTCTGAACCGATTTTCATAAAACATAGTTTCAAAAACCACCACAAGAAAACTTGCTTTCACGTAGAAAAACGCATCGAAATCGATCCATCGAGCATAGAAATGAAAAGAGTATCTGGTTTGCACGTAAATAAATCTTTGAGTTTAGCAACCCTGATATTATGACAAACGTAAGATGACATTATAACAATTTAATCTATGAGGGCTTTTCCAACTACACAATCAAAGTAAAACCATGTTAAGGGGCTACCTGAATTTTCCGGGGTGCTACCACTATTTGAAATAAATCATTTGATAGGAAACGGAGACATCATTTAAAATGTTGTCTTGGCCAGGTCCTAGATACGCCAAAAGTGGCCGTTTTTCGCAATTGTGCATAGAAAAGCTTCACATTCTCGCTTTAAATTGTAAACAGTAGTTCATAAAATAGTTTAAAGGGTTATCTAGGACCTGGTCAAGACAAAATTTTAATTGATGTCTCCGTTATTTCAAATGGCCCCGAACCCCGAAAAATTCAGGTATCCCCTTAAATAGATATGTCGGTAATGGCAGAGTATTTAATCGTATTACATATCAAAGGAGGTGCCTTGATAAATACGATCTGGTCGTACTTGACTCCTAACAATCAATCCAATCGAATTAGCCAGTCAACTGTGAACTCACACTTCCTTACGTTATTCAATCTAGGCTGGAAATCGATACGTAACGTACAGCAAACTTTCTGAGCGTAAGGATGGGACACGGATTTGGAAAAGTTTGTCGATGGTTTTAGATTTTTCTTTGGTATCCACGAACGTAAACTAAATTTAAAAAATAAAAACTATTTATAAGTGGCGCATGTTGCTCGAAAGATGGGCCCACAAAACAACACCATGGGTTTCAACAGAAGGAGTGAGGTCCAGAGGAAGACCTAGGATGAGATGGAGGGACGAGTTGTCCGCTTTTGACAGGAAGACAGAAGTGAAACAGCTAAAGATTAATTGCAAACAAAGACAAAAACAATGGGACCTAAATGGCTAAAAAAAAGTGGCAAATTTTTCATGAAAGTTTCAAGATTTGTCAACTTTCCGATAGTCATCTGAAAAAGCTGACATAAAACGATAATAGCCGAGATCAACGGCTTACGTGCCTTCTGAAGCACAAAATCCTGTGGAATCTAATTAGTATCTATATGAGGTGAGAGATCACCTGTAATTAAATCAAAACTATCAGTATTACCTAAGCAAAACAGCCTATGATCATTTTGATACATTAATTATTACTGTAAAATCCAAAACTGCGCTAAGCAAGATGATCTTATTTAAATTTTGCAATTTTGATATCGCATTCAATAACTTTCACCATATATTTTATTTGTTTTTATTAAAACCTGTTCCAAATTCTTGCGTATGCGTAGGTATACAAATCAAACGGTGTTACTAAAATAAACTACTTCCTTTTCTTATCTTTTTAATCGAAAACATTTCTTATCTCCGCTAAATATCTAATTAGCCTACTATATTAATGCAAAAAATACTAACAGTTATTATGCGTGATGAATCATAAAAAAGGTATAAAACCTTTATGAAACAGATCTATGGTGCCATTTTTCAAACGCGGAGTCGCAAAACAAACGGTTTTTTGTATAGAAACACCATTTGTTTAGATGACTCCGCGTTTCAAAAATGGCCCTTGTGACTGCTCGTATTACGTATACTAAAGACACATTTACTTTCTAATGAAAACACGTCGAGTCGGTTATGTTTATTAGAATAATAATTATCTTATTAATCGCCTATGCGCTGTTTAAGTATTCTTTGCTACGAGTATCAATCAGAAATTTGATGAATTTATAAGCGTTACGTAAGTTTGATGGTAAAATAATGATGAATATTAATTACGTACGTTTGGCAGATTTGATGATAGATCATTATTAGAACTGTTTAATTTATTTCTGATTTGTAAATGGGTAGAAATTTAAAATGTAAAGCAACTTACTTATTAAGAGAATCTAAAAAAGTCCGCGCTACATAAAACGCAATCACTTAGGAATACCTTTAGCTCCAAGCAAATAAACAAAAAAAGAATTTACTGTAATTGACATAATGTCCTAGCATTATCTACATAGAAATAATACAAACAAATAATACAAACAAATTATCTACAAACAATTATTCTGCATCACAGGGATTAAAACTTCCTAAAACGTTGTAATTTTTAAAAAGGCGGCACGGCCGTACTTTCCTTTTCTGGAAGCAGTTCAGGCTCTTTTCGGCCCCTATAACTTCGTTGTGGATAAAACTAGAAGATTAAATTTATAAGATGTTGTTAGGTTAGGTTTAGGTGAGTCCCGTACCTATTGGTAACGGGATCACTCACACAAAACAAAGTTTTATCGATATCTGAACAGCTTATCCTATCACTACTCACATGTAAATGCTTGATAGAGTGAATTTCACACTGTTGCCACGTCACAAAGTGACGCCATTTTCAATTGAACTAGTAAATGAACACACCTATCTAGGACTTACAATTGATACCAGTTTCAGTTGGAAACCCCACATAAACAGTATTTGTAATATGTAAACTTAGAGCAGTTATGTCTAAATTGTCTATTTTAAAATATAAACTCCCATATCATACTTTGCGAATGTTGTATATGTCATTGGCTGATAGTATAATTAACTATGGAATAAGTAGTTATGGCAGAACATACAAGACACATATGGAAAATATTTACAAATTAAAATTAAGCCTACTTAAGACTATTACCCCAAACAAAATAAAAAAAAAATACAAGCTTAACGATACAGACTTATTTAAGCATTGTAAAATTGTAAATGTATATGATAAAGTAAAAATGGAAATTGTGTGTGAAAACCTACACCAAATAAATTCTCTAAAACTTACAACTAGAAGCACTGGGTTGCGTTATTTAACATACCTACCTAGATATATCCTACCTTCATATAACAACGTTTACGGTAAAAGAATGTGGGAGTATTTCCTGCCATCTACTTTAAATGAATACCCTAACAATGTTATTGAGAAAATAAGAAATTTAAAAAATAGTACCAAATGTAAATGAACTCTTAAAAACGATATATTTACTGTATAACATTGTAACGAGTAGTGAATCGCCTTACCACGTATAAAGCCAAATAGGTTTTTGTTGGTATTGCTTAATATGTAATGCATGTATTAATTTGTGTGACTTAAATAAATAATTAGAAAAAAAAACCTATTTTTATGTCATGCGTACAAAAAAAAAACTAAATTTTATCGATATATGGCCAGGTTAACCCATCACTACTCACATGCGAATGCACAACAGAGCAATTCTCACATTGATCCCACTTCACAAAGTCGCGCCGTTTTCACCTATTTTCACGGCATGCTCACAAAAAACAAAATTTTATGATACTTAGACAGTTAATCCCATCACTACTTGCATGCAAATGCTCGACAGAGTAGATTTCACACTGTTTTCACGTCACAAAGTGGCGCCATTTTCACCTATTTTCACGGCATGCTAATTTTGTCGATATCTGCCCAGCTTATACCAACACTACCCACATGCGAATGCTCGACAGAGCGATTCTCACATTGTTCCCACATCATAAAGCGGCGCCGTTTTCACCTATTTTCGCGGTATGCTCACATAAAAAAACTAAATTTTATCGATATTTAGACAGCTCTGAACTGGCTGCGAAACGCTAGTAGTTTTTAGCTTTTGCAATAAAATAATATTTAAAAAAAATGACCTTCAATAAGAGATACATTTATCTTACATTGAATAAGAAAATTTTGACTTTGACTTTGACTTTGACTTTGACTTTGACTTTGACTTTGACTTTGAATTTGACTTTGACTTTGACTTTGAATTTGACTTTGACTTTGACAACGCTCCACAATTTAGACAACGCTCCACAGTTCGATTTTAACGTTGTTCTAGACGTGGAACAACTTTAATTGCCGAATGAAAACGGTTTCGCCTCGTGACGACAAAGCGATGGGATTTCGCCTATGTACACGAGATCACTTAAAAAATCATCCAATCACTAACACATGCGAACGTTCTACAACGCGATTCCGTTTTCACCTATTTTCACAGGAACGCTCAGAAAAAACGCTACATTTAACATAAGATTTTAGATTTGTAAAAAAATAAGATTAAAATTTAATAAAAGTCCAGTTACATTACAAAGAATCCCTACAAACAGAACGTCGATACAATTGTTTCGTACATAATACCGGTGCTTGCACCACTTGCTTCAACAATGTTAATCACCGAATGTAAACGTTTTCGCCTATATTCACGGGATCACTTAAAAAAACTACGTTTAATCAATATTTGGATAGATCATCCAAGCACTAACACATGCGGACGTTCAAAACGATTCAAAACGAATACAAAGCGACGCCGTTTTCACCTATTTTTACAGCAATCTCACAATCTAAATATATATACCTAACTCTGACTGACTGACATAGTGATCTATCAACGCACAGCCCAAACTACTGAACGGATCGGGTTGAATTTTGGCAAACAGGTAGATGTTATGACGTAGGCATCCGCTCAGAAAGGATTTTGATCAATTCTACCCCCAAGGGGATAAAATAGGGGATGAAAGTTTGTATGAAACTTTGCCAATTTTAAACCGAATGGGCTTTTTGCATGCATAAAGCTACTATGACGGAGGTATCCCCTAAGAAAGGATTTTGATAAATTACACCCGTACGCGAGCAAAGCCGCGGGCAAAAGCTAGTTTAAACTAAATTTTATCGATACTTAGACATATAACTATCCGGGCTTACGCTCCACAGTTCGATTTTGACATTGTTGTAGACGTGAAAAAACGTTAATCACCAAATGAAAACGTCGAAAAGCCGTCGCTTTGTCGTCACAAAGCGACGGCTTTTCGACTATGTTTAAGAGATCATTTGAAAAAAAAAACTACGTTTAATCAATATTTAGATAGATCAACTAAGTACTAACACATGCGAACGTTCAACAACGCGATTCTCACGTTGTTCCCACGTCACAAAGCGACGCCGTTTTCACCTATTTTCACAGGAACGCTCAGAAAAAATGCTACATTTTCATAAGAGTGAAACAAGTGGTGCAACCACCGGTATTATGTACGAAACAATTGTATCGACATTCTGTTTGTAGGGTTCTTTGTAATGTAACTGGACTTTTTTAAATTTTAATATTATTTTTTACAAATCTAAATATAAATATAGGGACAAATAACAATGATTGAGTTAGCCCCAAAGTAAGTTCGAGACTTGTGTTATGGGATACTAACTCAACGGTACTATACATATTTTATAACAAATAAATATATAGGGACAAATAACACTGATTGAGCTAGCCCCAAAGTAAGTTCGAGACAAGAATTATGTCATGTAGTCAATGACATAATTCTTATGTCATTGACTACATAAGAATTTTAGCTAACTTCTATTTTTTCAATAATAAAAGCGAAATCACATAGCGCGAAAAACCGAAGGCCGATGGGGAAAAAAGGTTCTCGAATGGCGACCACGTACTGGCAAGTAAAGCGTAGGACATCGGTCAGACGACGGCTGGATGCAGGCTGCACTTGATCGGTCGTTTTGGAAATCCTTGGGCGAAGCGTATGTCCTATGTCCAACAGTGGACTTTATGCGGCTAAAATGATGATTTTTTCAATAAAACATGTAAACGTTACAACCGACTTGCGCTTGCCATATTTTTTGTTTACTCCTAATTTATTGGAGTGCGAACTATTTTGTGATTGGTGACAGGTTTGGCCGTGGCGCTGCCTTAAATAATAGCTATTGTCTTACTGTTCGTGGGATAATAGAGCACATGTACAATGGATTCCAAGTTTTAATCCATGTTTCATAGTACCTACTAATTACCCTTTATAAACTAAAATATACAGAAGCTAGGGCCCTAAGATCAAAAGAAATACCTATGCATGAATAATTAGTAGTATTTAAAAAATCATCAGAATAGGCATGACGAATGAAAAAATATTTTTAGCCCATTGGTTAGATTTAAAAAAAATGTACATGTATTTTTTCTTTTCTCTGAGAAACAAAACATGACAAAGATACAGCGTATTCAAATTTCGTAAGACGTCACGGCTAAGTACGATTTTTACAATGAGGTGACGCCGCAAGCCCCCACTCCGGAACTTTGATGCTTCGTATCTTTGTGAATTTTTACTCTTTTTGCAAACTGAAAAATATATGTCTATTATTTTTGGATAATCTAAAAGACGGACTAATTAAAATTATACTTTTCTAACCCTGTCGTCACCCTAATTCAGTTTAGTATAATGAGTTTCTTTTAGCGAAACGCTATTGGTAGCTTTTCTTTAAATTAACGAGAAGATAATTATTTAAAATATTTATAAACTTATTGACATATAAAAAGGTCTACAAATGCTTAAACATTATTTAATACTTGCATGAATAAGTAAGTAACACTCTATTCTACCAAAAACACATACAAATAGGAAAGAAAAACATATTATTCAATAAATAATAATAAATATATAGGGACAAATCACACAGATTGAGCTAGCCCCAACGTGAGCTTAAGCTTCTGTTATGGGATATTTATCCAACGATAATATATTATAAGTTATTAAAATAGTATTGTTGGGTTTCTTTGGAGTTATGTACATGGAACTAATCAACTCGTTTCCTTCCAGGCGGCTGGTCATTCGGCACACAGAAGTTCAAAGAGATGTCCGCCACCAGATACGCTCGGCAGACCTTTATCTACTCAGCCATCCCGTACCTCAGGGACAGGAACTTCGATGGGCTGGACGTGGACTGGGAGTACCCTAAGGGTGGGGAGGATAAGAAGAACTTCGTGCTGTTACTGAAAGGTAAGTTTTGATTAAACTCTTTCATTTATAACTAAATATATAATATAAAAACGATTTTACTCACGTAGTGTAGTCGATAAAGGCCGACTAGTTTCGGTCGGTTTAGATGATCATCATCAGGGCGAGGGTTGGAAGGAGGGACGGTGACCCGACAGTTTCGCTGTCCTCAACGCACTGAGCATAGACTCGCGTGTTGCCGCCCGCGCCGTCTCCCGCGCTGCTCTATTGGAAACGATGTCTGATGGTGTATGTTTTTCGTTTATCCTTTCGCTATTTTTCGTTTTTGTGTTTTTTTCTTCCGTTTGTCCTTTGTTTCCTGGAGACTTATGATGAGGTAAGCTAGATGGATTAATAAGGGCAAATCACACTAATTGACCTAGCCCTTAAATTTCGTTCATTATCATGATCAGCCACAGGAAGTCTATTTCTGGACATGGGCTTCCCCCGAATTCCAAAACAACCAATCGAAAGCGGCCTGCATCCAGCGCCTTTTTGCAACTTTGCTCAGGTCGTCTGACCACCAAGCAGGTGGTGTCCTAAGCTGCGCTTGACGGTACGTGGCCGTCATTCAAGAACCTTGCGTTATGGGATACTTAGCTCAACGATAGTATATTTTACAATAAGTACACATGTTTGTAGATCAACCCCAAGACCCAGAACAGTTTGAAAACACACACGTGTCACGGGCCTACTGTTGCAAGAGTCCTCTCACGTAGAAACTCAGCTATTAGCCGATATGTATTACATACAGAAGGGAATCTCCTAAGGTCCCGCGCAATATGCGTCCCCGTTCCCCGTTATTGCACCTCTCCCACGTTCGCGCTGTGTAGAGATCCGTTCGCTCTTTGTGGAGGGAGTTGAGCGAGCGGATGCGGGCGCCTGCAGCCGCCTCCACCGGTGAGAACGAGGGAGAGGTGTGAGGACGGGGAACGGGGCCGCATATTGCGCGGGAAGTTAGGAGATTTCGTCCTGTCTTCCTTAGGAGGAATGACTCGAGATGCGCGCACCAAGTCTGCCCAAACCGCACTGTCTTAATAATGTCTCGTCTGTGTCTCACATACAAAAAACTATAACTAATATTCTCAAACAAATTACCAAACTAAACACTGACTCTCTACGGTGAACTAAAAATCCTCGAAAGTAAACATAAAAGAATCTCTTCCAACATTTCCGTCTCAATATCTATTTTCTCCTTACAAACAGCCAATAACATCCGATACTTTTGTCGCACAACAAATGTTTCGATTCGGCAGTTTCATTTTAAATGTAATCTGTGTCGGAATTGCTATGTCTGCGGGGTATGGGGTCGTCTAAATATTGGCAACCGTCGGGCGCAGTGGCCAGGTGCTCTGTTTGTGTAGACCTAAAGAAATACAGAAGCGGCACAGTAAAAAAAAGTTACGATTAAAATCGTTGTAAAAGATTGATGTAGAAGATTGATGACCTCCGTAGCGTAGTGGTAACCATGCTAGTCTGCCACCCAGAGGTTCCGGGTTCGATCCCCGGTCAGGGCAAGTTGGAAAATGGCCTTTTTCAAATTGTCCTGGGTCTTGGATGTTTATCTATATACTCGTATGTATTTGTTATAAAATATAGTATCGTTGAGTTAGTATCCCATAACACAAGTCTCGAACTTACTTTGGGGCTAGCTCAATCAGTGTAATTTGTCCCTATATATTAAAAAAAAGGTCTTGATAAACTAACAAATTGAGCGTTAGACTAAGAACATTTTGGTGGTAACATTATAAAAAAATTGCTTGTTCTTCGGGAAATGCGGTCGCCTAAATACCAATAACCTTTGGGAGCAGTGGCCAGGAGTCCGATTTGCGCGGAGCTGAAAAAAATCAGAAGCGGCAAAGGCGTAAGATAGTAGAATATCTGACATCTCACGCCTTCATTGGTCAAATAAAATCCTCTCCCGCTTTCTACCTCGGCTTTCTGTTAACTTCCACCCATATCACGAAACGACTCCCACAGATTGCGGGAAGCGATAGGAAAGATGTAACACATCAAAAAGTTACGTTCAAAATTGTTGTCAAGGATCTTAGTCTACACCCAGATAAAGTGTTCACTTAGAACAAAGAGGTGAGACAAAAAAGTTGTTATGAGTAACAAGACTACACTATAGAAGAGGTTCTTGAAGCTGAGCACGGGCTAGCAGTCATTAAAGCTAAAAAACATAAGTGACAAAATAGTCTTCTGACGTTGAGGTCGCTGAATATTGGTAAACATCAAAGTAGACTTGCATAAATTTAGAGGGGACACTGAACAAAAAAAAATTCCTGAGGGAATTACACTCTTATTATGTAGATCGCCATCATGATATAGAACTCATTACATAAGTTGGGATACGAATTAATTTATTGGTAATAAGGTCTGCTAAATGTTGGAACTAAATTTTGAAAAATGTTTTCGACTGTCACTTCTAAACATTTAGTGATGCGCATTATCAAAACACAATTTATCGATATATCGATAGTCTGTGTCGCCGGTCACCGCGCTCGATTGCACCTGTCGCCGTCCGCAGCATAAAATATTTTTATTATTTCCATGTCCAAATTTAAATAGATAAAAAATATATATCATATTTATTTGTGTCTCAGTTCTCTGTTTTTATGTTTATGTATTTATACATTGAAGTGTTGTTGGATTGCTATTTTAGTTATTTGCGTT
Source organism: Acrobasis suavella (assembly GCA_943193695.1). Lineage (NCBI taxonomy): Eukaryota > Metazoa > Arthropoda > Insecta > Lepidoptera > Pyralidae > Acrobasis > Acrobasis suavella. Next base: position 2,549,839 of record OW971939.1, read on the forward strand.
TTGATAATCATTAACCTTGGCCTTGTAAAGAAAAAATGAAATAAAAACTTTTAAACAATACTGTATACAAATAAAAGTCTGGAAGTAGGCATGTAAGTACAATAGTTAACAGAAAGAACACTGCATTATGAAGGAAATAAAAAAAGAACAAGAATAGTTCTAATAAAATCTGTGTGATTTTTCTATACATATTCATATATTTTATTATTAATAAAAGTTTGAAAGGAGACGGTAAAGTCAAAGTCAAATCATTTATTTATCTTTGGATATTTATATCACTTGATAATTGTCATTTCTTTTTTCTTTCGATTTCTTAATAGTTAGTTGTTGACGTCAGATCATTTACTTACAACTAAGTTTACTGCCGCCTCCAAAGCGCTACTAGGTACTACGTAACAAACAACTGTTACCACGACTTTATTTGCTTATCTCCCTGGTACCTAGAAAAGAGAAAACAAACACTATATCAATAAAAACTTATAAACACTAATTACATACTTAATCATGTTTCTTTTTAAACTTAATCCTATTTCTACTAGACATAGCTTACTTTACTTCATAAAATTGACTGAATTTAGATCAACGTAAAACTGGTTTCAAAAAACAAGATCTTTTTTAGAACTTAGGTAAAGAATCGCCTTTCGATTTCAAAGCCAGACCATATAAATCACTTTAGATATCGTGCGCGGGTCGAATTATCCTTAAGTAAGACTTTTACTCGATGTTTCAATATTTCATGCCGTGTGCGACGATAAGCATCGATAGTGCTGACTTGAATCGATAAGTTAACATTTTGCCACGTTTTCACCTGACTATTCCATTGAAAAAAATACAGAATTATTTGTAGAAGTACATATCTTTAAACCAGTTAAATGAAATATACCTAGCAAAGATTATAAGATTTAGAGTTTCAAATGTTTATTCAGTAATTAGACCTTTACAGGCACTTTTACACGTCAATAAGTATAATTTACGTTACGTGTAAAGTATATTAAAATTTAATTTATTTTTAAAGAAAAGCTACCGATACCAGCGCTTCGTAATGACCACTGCTGAGAAGAAACGCCGAAAGAAACTCATTTTCACAGTATTAGTCGCCTACTGGCCAGAAGGGCTTTTTTATATTGTTATTGTCTTTAAATTAATAAATACTTATAATATAATACAATGTTGACACATTATAACATGTAAAGCTTGCGAACAAGTAAACAACCATAGCAAGATATCATTTGCGTAGCATCTAAAATTTTGAATTAGTTACTTATATACATACATACATACTGAGGCCTATGTCCTGCAGTGGACGTTTTGCGGCTGAAATGATGATGATGATGATGATGATGATACATATATATTATGGGGCAGACAAAGCATTTTGAATCTTGCGGCTCTAAGCAGAAAGAGCCCAGGGCCGCAGGACTCAAAGGCCACTTTTGGTGAGGGTGAGAAGGTGGAAAGGAATCAAAAGAGTGAAATGCCTTATTAATTAATTTTTGAGTAATTTCGAATTAAGTACTTATACTGTTTAGTATTTTGTCTAGTTTACTACACGATATATTGAAATCAGAAATGATACAGTATTTATCCGCCTATCATATTACAAGATAAATTAACATCCAGTTTGCGTAAACAAAAATGTATAAATATTGGTTGACATTTCATTCCGCATGCAGAAAACCTTGACATATATTCGATCTCATTTGGAAATAATAATAAATCGTATAAAAACATCATTAAATCAGTAGATATTTGAATGAGTTCCATATTACGTAAAAATTAGACCAATGTAACATTTGATGAGTTATGTTACTATTGAATGCTAAATTTATATTAATTTTATTTATACGCTAAAGTTTTGCAAAATAAATGATCAAAGTAGATACAATTCGTCGAATATTTTTTATAATGTATGTTCACCGATTATTCTAAGACGCGTAGACTAATTTAGAAAATTCTTTTTTGGTTTGAAAGAGCACACTTGTGAGGTGGTCCTGTAGAAATTTTATCAAAATCTATTGTATAGTTCGAAGCTGAAGTTGGATTTAGTTTTAAAAATTATATACCACTTAAATGCTTTAGTATCATGAAACGTTAATAATTGATCAATACCAACGTAGCAATATTTTGCTAGTATCTGACACATTCACTATCATTCTTTCCAGTGCGCAATTTTCTGGCTTAACTTTCTGTAAAATTGCGTGTTTAAAATATAAAATGATCTTGTAGGTCGAACATAAATTTTATAAGATTAAAGATATCTGATTATAAAAATATTTTCAAAATAGGCATGAAAAATGGAAAAATATCTTTAGCCTATTGGTTAGATTATAAAAAAAGATTGTACACGTATTTTTTCTGTTCTCTGAAAAACTAAAAATGACAAAGATACAGCGTATTGAAATTTCGCATTACGTAACGGCTACGTACGCTTCTTACATAGAGGTGGCGTCACTCCGGAATTTTGATGCATCTTATCTTTGTGAATTTTTACTTTTTTGGCAAACTGGAAAATTTGGGTCCACTATTTTTGAATAATCTAAAAGATTGATTTATTACAATTATACTTTTCCAACACCGACAGCCCTATTTGTAACAAATGCGCTTTGACAATCATGAATAATGATACTGTGTCATGGGTTGTAAGCAACCATATTGGCTATGCCAACTTATTGAAAGCACCCATGAATCTGTTTAACTAAATAGTAATCACACTAATATTATAAAGGTGAAAGTTTGTGAGTGAGTATGTGTTTGTTAGTTCTTCACGCGCAAACGGCTGGACCAATTTTGATAAAATTTGGTATGCAAGAAGCTGATAACCTGGTTTAACACATAGGCTATTTTTCCGCGGATAACACCGCGGGGCGCAGCTAGTTGTAAATAAAAGAATCTACGCAGACAAAGTCGCAGTTAAAGCTAGTAAAATCCTTAATCTGTGCGCGTTGCATCACGTCACGACATCGAGTCGTGTTTTGACGTTAAAGCGACCTAACACAGAATTATTAGTCTCTAAGTCTTTCGCAACTGTACGTGGTTGAACGCCCTACGCAATAATGCCTTTGGACTTTAGTTCAAGCATTGTTGAACTGATTTAGAAGTTATCTTAGATAATCATCATTTCAGTCACAGGATAAGATAATAATCAAAGGATATCAATTGAATTTATTTCCGCCAAATGCCATATGCTAGTGCAGTTGAATGTAATGTTGCCAAAAAATCGATAATTTTATAATCAATAGTTTCAATCGGAAAATGCCAAACTATCGATAGGCCTATCGATAGTATCGATATCGGATAATATCGATAGCTGTTTTGGAGCAACACTATTAATAACCAACAATATTATTGATAGTATTGATCGATTACGACGAACAAACTATAGATACTATTGATAGTATCGATCGATAACGAAGAACAAACTATCGATATTATCGATAGAACATTATTTATTTATTTAAACTTTATTGCACAAAAAAAAAGTATACAAATGGCGGACTTAACGCCAAATGGCGTTCTCTGCCAGTCAACCATTGGACCAAGTGGAAAATAAATAGGGTGGTGCGACAGAATGTGTAAACTAAATAGAGAAGCATTAACTTTCGACATTATCAATAGTATTGATAAATGATTTACATCTGTAATACTATCAATACTATAGACAGTATCGATATTTTTTTCGTCGTCAGGATCAATTCTTAGATCATTCTGAGGATCAATTCTATCGATGGTCTATCGATAATATTTTTTAAACTGGTAGTCTGTCTATAGGCTGTCAATAGTGAATTATCAAGCGCAGCACTAGTTGAATGACGTAATGCTATTTTAAACATTCATAAGGTTAGAAATAAAAACACGTCTTCATCTCTAACAAAGTAGACAGAGCCTAGGACTTCAATATGCAAAGGCCACTTTTAGCGTGATGGTTAGCGAGAAGTTGAAAAAAGGAATCAAAACAGTGATGGATTGCTAGCCGCATCGCCTACTAACCTGATTCGCATTTTCTCCCATTACCTCGATCAGCTTCTACGATATCTACGGAAAAAGTAGCTCATAAATATATTTTTTTCCCACACAAATGCTAAAGAGGCAGTTGCACAAAATCCAAGTTTATCCTAACTTAAACTTTAGTCTCCCCTCGTACTTCAGCTGTTTACTCTGGAGCTGCTAATTAACTGGTAGATAGTTTAATTTAGACTCAGTTTCATTTGCATTCGGATTTAGTAGTTGAGTTTATGTTAACGTAGAGTTGAGAATAATTTTTGACGTGTTCATTTCGTTTTATTAAAGATGAAAGTTAGTTTGTTGAGAAAGAGGAAATAAATACACGAACAGATAAACAGATATTCGGTGAAATAAATAAAAGATCTTTTTATTTATTTTATTACATAATATACAAGTTTCGACCGCGAGAAAACTCGTTTGAAAGTTGATTTAAAAAAAAAAACGATTCTTACTTGGTATCAAAAATAAAATATTTAAAAAAATATTGAGGAGCACGTATAAGGCGTTGGTTCCGGTTATCATCATTGTATGGCAGTCGTCAGGCTATGTCAGATGCCTTTAGTCAGCTTGAAAAATCTGACACAAGTGTTGGCCACTTACACACACGAAAAGCAAAGCAAGCATTAAAAATACCTTCTGTCCATCCATCTAAAATGTTTACTCGTAAAGTGCTTTTCAACATGAACCAATCGTGTCCAAACTCGGTGGAATTCGGACACGGAGTAAAAAAAAATTGGCTCATTATAGGTAGATTATTAAAAAGTATGGTATAAGTATTTTTTATCTCTCTGATTAGAAAATAATGACGAAGCCACGCATTTAAATTTAGCGTGACGCCACGATCAGCTACGATTTTAAACCAAAGGTGACGTAAATCACCCCCACTCCGAAACTTCGAAGCGCTCTAATTTTGTGAATTTTTACTACTTTGCTAAAGGACAAAATATGGGCCCTTTACTTTGGGATAATCTAGATGACAAACTTAATTAAATTATATATTTATAACCAGTCCACATCCCTAACATGTATTAATTATGTTTGTACGTATCTATGTCATTGTATATATGATGTACGCGTGAGTATATAATTACTGACTGCACCTACAGCTATTTCTTTCTTGGTTGCCTATATGTAACTTGGCACCTCACCTGTTTTCGTCAAACATCTCCAAGTACCTCGGGTGCCTGGAAGACACTGCAGTTGCGATAAGGCCGCCTTTTGACATCTGTTTTATGTTATCCAATTTTATGTAACACTAGCTTTTGCCCGCGGCTTCGCTCGCGTAGGGGTGGAATTTATCAAAATCCTTTCTTAGGGGATGCCTACGTTATAGTATCTTTATGCATGCAAAGTCTCAGCCCGATCCGTTTAAAATTGACAAAGTTTCATACAAACTTTCATCCTCTATTTTATCCCCTTGGGGGTAGAATTGATCAAAATCCTTTCTTAGCGGATGCCTACGTTATAGTATCTTAATGCATGCAAAGTCTCAGCCCGATCCGTTTAAAATTGACAAAGTTTCATACAAACTTTCATCCTCTATTTTATCCCCTTGGGGGTAGAATTGATCAAAATCCTTTCTTAGCGGATGCCTACGTCATAACATCTACCTGCATGCCAAATTTCAGCCCGCTCCGTCCAGTGGTTTGGGCTGTGCGTTGATAGATCACTATGTCAGTCAGTCAGTCAGTCACCTTTGAGTTATATATATTTAGATTATGTTTTGGTGCAATAAAGATTTTAACTAACTAACTAACATGGCCACCTTTCGCCTTCGTCATGAGATCAGGTCATTGGTACTATAATACTGCATTGTCATTCATCATACATAAATATGTGACGTTTCAGCTAATCGAATAATGGGAATAGAGACTAATTTAGCTTGCGAGATTCGATTACAGACACACAAACAATGGGACGGGTAAAATTAAATAGAAGCTTGTGACAAATAATTATTTAAAAAATATATTTTTTTTAAATAAGCTTTTATCTAAACTTTTATCACTTGCAAGATTTGATTACAGACAGACAGACCGACAGACAACGGAACAGGTGAAACTAAATAAAAGCTTGTAAAAAGGCGATGCTCCCATGCTACTTAAGACGAAATAGACGAAGTGGTAGCTAAAGTGGCGCCCTCATTTGAAATAAATTGTTTAAAACTAAATATGGTGATATATAAAAATTTGATTTGTATAAATGTCTAGAAAAACCTTTAAACTATTTTATGAATAACCTTTAAAAGTAAAATTGGTAGTCCATCTAGTTGGAACGAAGTTCCTTAGGGCAGGCTTGGAGGAGATAGGGATTTTGCTGCGCGACCGAACTGAAAAAAATGTGATAGTAAAACCGTAAGGATGACCTCGTAAAATGAGACGTGCGCAGGCGCGACAGTCGTATACACAAGAACTTTTGAACTTCGTTCCTACCTGGTGTCCCACGACACCACATTTCTTTTTTAAAACTGTTTTAAAACTAGACGGACTATTAGTAATAATTTCAAAGGTTATTCATAAAATAGTTTAAAGGTCTTTCTAGACATTTATACAAATCAAATTTTTAATTATCACCATATTTAGTTTTAAGCAATTTATTTCAAATGAGGGCGCCACTTTAGCTAACACTTCGTCTTAAAGAATCAAAAGGAATATGTAAATTAATACCTAGTTTATTTTTTCGTCAATTTTTATTATAAGAATCAAAACACAGTACAACGTGTTACAGTAATAAAAACAAAGAAGATACTTTTAAAGGATACGAGTAAATAATGCGACAAAAAGAGCATGCAATGCTCAATTTATATAAGATTTTTCTCACCGATCTATTTTCAGAATAACAAAAAAGTTAATAAACGACCAAGTTTGTGTCGACGTGCAGTGTAGGGTTCCGTAGCTGTGAATGCCGAATTCGACGTCTCTCGGTTTAACGCCTGAACCGCCTAAAAACAATTTTATAGATTTTGTATCAAAATTTCATTTCCCGAGTACATTTTGTTTGTAAGTTGGACATAATTCATTTATTCCAGAATAAATTATACACAGCACAATACATAAAATAAATAATTAAACTAAAAACAAAATAACCTACCTATAAATTAAAATATATCTAATTAAAAATAAAACATTATATTATATAAAAAATAGACCCCAGGTTGCTACGGTCGCAAGGCAGGGTGCCTAAGAGACTGGCAGCATTGTCTCGTTGTATGGCCAGACTTAATCTCTGGCCAAAATGCACACCAGCTCTTAGGTAGGTTAAATATAACTTTTTTTTGTTAAAGATTTTATTTTACCACTTTGTCGGCGTGATTAATATACGAGAACGTACCCTTGCCAAATTACAGCTTTCAAGTACTTACAGTCTCTGAATAAACCTCGGACGGAAAGATAGATAGACAGACGGACAAGGTGAAACTATAACGGTTCCGTGTTTACTACGGAATCCTAAAAACTTGTTAAATATTACCATTTTATTTTAAATGTAATCTTGGAGCTCTTTCTAGGTAAACAAACAAACGCCTTTTTCTTTTTAAACCTTGTTTACGACAGCGAAGTAAAATAAACAAAGCGAAAAATGTTTAAGGCTTTGAAGAAGGCTTCAGAAACAATGTTTTAAAGCTGTTTATCTTAGAGTGCGCGTCAGGCCACGCACGGAGAAGAGTTTCGAAGTAACACGTTCCAACATGGGGATTTTTTGAATTAAATAAAAAAAAAATTAGTATTTTTCTGTAATAATATAAAATCGACTCAAAAATACCTGGCAGCGCGCAGTTATAGAAAACATTTATACAAAAAACAAATTACATGCGAGCGGGATAATAATATTGGATACTAGCTTTTGCCCGCGGCTTTGCTCGCGTAGGGGCGCGTATTATCAAAATCCATGCTTAGGGGATGCCTACGTCATAGTAGCTTTATGCATGCAAAGTCTCAGCCCGATCGATTTAAAATTGGCAAAGTTTCATACAAACTTCCATCCCCTATTTTATCCCCTTGGGGGTAGAATTGATAAAAATCCTTTCTTAGCGGATGCCTACATCTACCTGCATGCCAAATTCACAGTCACACAAGGACAAACGTCCAGTGGTTTGGGCTGTGCGTTAATATATCACTATGTCAGTCAGTCAGTCACCTTTGAGTTAAATATATTTAGATTTTCGCGTGTCAAAAGCACCCTCTCATGTAGCCACAAATTGTTGTATGAACAAACACTGCAAACCTAACAATACTGTTTATTTAAATTAAGGAATAATTTTCAGGAACTTGAGACACGAGCGCTCTTTCATATAGTAATATAATATAAAGAAGCAAACACGCTAGCAAATCATCTCGGAATTTAAGCCTCTTAAGCTCCTCAGCTAGATTTTGTTATGCGCTCTCGTCTTCACCTTATTTAAATGTCGAGGGCAGACTGAGTGACTCAAAACTTCCTTTTGATACCATCAAACATAGCTTTGAGTAAGGTATTTAAATTTTCCGTAATATTTTTACTCGTATCATACCTTCTGCAATTTAGCCAAAAAACATTTGAGACTACTTGCAACTCGGACGAGTTGCTATTTAAACTAGTTGTTAAAACCGAGTTGCATTTTAGACGAATTTTTACATAGTCGATTCGAGACTAAATATTCAGAAATTTTTACCGCGAATTCTGTCTACGGAACTGACATTCTCAAAAAAAAAATGGCGAAAAGCGAACAAAAAACATCTTGCCATACCTACAAGTTGATTGAATTTAGTATTACGGGTAAAAAATGTCTACCGAATTTCGTGAAATATTAGCTTGCTTAAAAGTTGCTCACTGAAAAAAATATTTAGTATTAATAATGTTGGTAAACTCTGGATACAGGACGCTTTAGTCGGCCATTTTGAAAATCTTTGGGAGAGGCCTATGTTAGTCTCCTACCTGTACATTTTATGTACTCATTTAATTTACTTTTATAATGTTTTGTATAAACTTACATGATTCATTTTTAATTAGTTTAATGTACATTAATACCCATAGTTAGGGTGTTGCAAAATAAAATACTATTAAAATTCAAAATCTACTGAATTTAAATTATACAATGTCCTTTTTAATTAAGTACAAATATTTGAAGAGGTGATTCAGTCCATCATTTTGAACAACTTTTCCCAATAAATATATATCGAAATACGAAATTTCTTTTGCATTTTTCATAGTAACGATATCACATGACTACTTCGATCTGTATGAGAACCTGAATATTTTTTTTCGTATTTCGATATACATTTATTGGGCAAAGTTGTTCAAAATGATGGACTGAATAACCCCTTAAAATATTTGTACTTAATTAAAAAAGACATTGTATATGTAAAAATATTATATTCATTAATTAATTAAATACTACTTTAAATTAAATAACATAAAAAATTGCATGCTTTATATTTACATACATTTCGATTACTAAGACCTACCTACATTTACAATTTCTTGTCTTCCAGATATTCTTTAACGGAGTAATAACATTTTTTTAACAAAATTAATTTAAATTGTTTCATCAAATTCTTTTCATTTTCCACTTCTTTAATGTTTTTTGGTACTTTATTATATATTTCTATAAATGTAAAACGTGGCCCATTTTTAAATAATTCTAAATTCTAAGTTTTCTTAAGTACATAAATTTCTAAAAAATTAAATTATTTTATAAAAGTTTAATTTACTATATTAACACAGCACGGGTTACTCACGTAGAGCGTCAGCTACTGGCCGACAATGAATTTACTTGCTTATTAACCCTTTCACCGCGAACGTCGGATTTATCCGACAAACAGTGTCGTGCCCATTCCGCAAGTGTCGGATATTTCCGACAAAAAAATGCTCGTATTGCACATAACTTAAGTATCCACATCCTTTTTGATTGTAGGTATTTATTTACTACCCCTCGCGCTGGGGGCCCGTCAACTGATATAAAGTCTCGCGGTGAAAGGGTTAAAATCGTAAAAATACATTTCTATGTCCAGCAGTGACGTCATGCGACTGAAACGATGATAACACATAACGTCTCATCTAAATATAAAAGCTTGTAAAAGACGCTTTAACATAAGTCATTAAAATGCATGATATCATATACGACGGCCGTGCATCTTTACGAGAAGTTTATGATGATCTTGAACTGTACTTGACCTGGCCATTTCTGATCGTAAGGTCAAAGCTTACCTTCATTTGTTGAAGAATAAATAAGTAAATAAATAAATAGGGACGAATAACACTGATTGACCTAGCCCCAAAGTAAGTTCGAGACTTGTGTTATGGGATACTAACTTAACGATACTGTACTTTATAACAAATACACATATAGATAAACATCCAAGACCCAGGACAATTTGTAAAAGGCCATTTTCCAACTTGCCCTGACCGAGGATCGAACCCGGGACCTTTGGGTGGCGGACTAGCATGGTGACCACTACGCCACGGAGGTCGTCAAGAAAAAAATACTTACGTAAAAGACTTGACTTTTTAAACAATTACTTACACCCATCTTCTTTCAATTATAATTGGGTAGTTTCCTGGGTCAAAAATAAACTATTTGGTAGTGTAAAGAAACTAAAACCTCACAAAATAATGGCATTTGTCATGTTCATATAAATTTTCAATGTGATTTTAGATTTATTATTACAGAAAAACAGAAATTAAGAGGTTTCTCGGAGTCAAAAACTCCGAGAAACCATGATGTCATTAGCCTATATTTCACACAAATCCCATAGAAAACATTTTTTTTATGTTTAGAAAAATGTATCTGATTTGATATGTTGGAAAGTAGCGAATTATTTGTCGAACAATAGTACGGCGAACAATCGTTCTGTAAGCGGTCGAAAGTTGAAATGACTTGTCAGACCATCGTACTATAAGCATACAGTTGTCGACCTGTAGAAAGGACGATATTCAGTGAATGATTCGGTGGCACAGAATAAGTACTAGTACACACGTACAGAAGTTTTACTCTGAAAAAAATTCTAAGAAATATCAACTTAGTGGTTAGCGCTATGGTTTAATTTAGCTCGCGTCAGAACTCCCCACCTCTTCGTTTAAATACCTAGACATCAGTTGCAAGCCAATTACATTCTTATTACTCTGGACAAACGATTCATGTAACTGAATTTTCCCCTTCGGAGAGGTCACGCGCGCATTTGAAAAAATTTTGGTATATTTTCAATACCTAAACTGGGAGTGACACAGGCCTGTCGGTGGAGAAATTAACGTTGGAAAACGGTTGTACCATCGCTGATGATGTCTGATTAAACTGCAAAACAGATAAATAAGCATCAAGAGGGGATGTCGCTAGCAACTTATTCCTTTTTTCCACCATCGTGCTAAATGTGGTCTTGCGGCCCTAGGTTATGTCTTTCTTAGGGATAAAGAATATAGTGTATTTCATAGGCAGAACGTCAAATGCCACTTGTGGCCCAGAAAAGGCCACAAGTGGCATTTATGGCCCGTAAAAGCTTTCGATTAAAGTCTGGTATTACACAACATGAAAGGGACATACCCGTAATAAATCAAACCACGGGCTATACTAGATCACTATAGTATTATTAAATTAAAATAAGAGTCAAAAAACAAAAAAAAATTGCATTCCCATTTTGCCCCGGCGGCGGCTGCACACTAGTATGGAAATGCCAAAATGTGTTTGTTTTTTGACTGTTATTTTAATTTTATAACAATATAATGACTTATAGTCCATTTGGTTAGGTATTTAAATAAATTAAAACAAAGGTATTGATTTATATAGTGTATATTTTAATAAAAAGACATATCAAGATTGATAACCTTTATTTTAGTACCTAAATAAATGGAGTATAGTCCATTTGTTTAGGTATCTACTAAAATAGTACTAAAATATAGTATGTCCTTTCTTTTTGTATACCAAAATGCGACGAACCATCCTTATGAAAGGAAAGGTAAATAAATATCCTTCCCTTGTTTCCATTTCTCTTCATCTCGTACTTTTAATATTTTTTTTTTCAGTGTAAGTTGTATATATTCATGTAAGATGTATATGAAAGTTTATTGTTATTATTGTATATAAGTATGTTTATATTGACCGCTCCGCACTACCTAATTTCCCATAACTATTTTCTATATGACGAGGTTGCCTGGAAGACATTGCTTAGCAATAAGGCCGCCTTTTGCGCATTTCCTAGCTTTTAAGATAATATGTCCTGTATTTATTTATTTTGTGCAATAAAGGGTATTGTATTGTATTGAACCAAGTGCAACATTTTAAATACGTGCGTTGATGTGTGGTCCATAAACATTCATACGTTTTTGTCATGAGCATGATAACATTTTAAATTGGGTAGCGTTCGCAAAATAATAAAACGAAATGCAGTAAAATATAAAAACATTGCTTACGAGTACAACACACGTACGTACGCTAAAATTGCGAAACGTGTCTTGGTTTTCTCGAGAGACTAAGTATGTGGTTCTTCAAATATAACGCGGAAGTATCTTTCAGGGTTCGCAACTTATGTCAGTTTTCTTGATGTAGCATTCATATTTATTTTAAACTACAAGCTATTAATTTTATTTACTTTGTAGCAATGATTGCGAGACTATCAATTTTCTTAAATAACTAAAATTAATAGTAGACAGATTATTTTAATAGTATAAAAGAGAGCATGTATGAACCCATTAATGAGTGTACGAGTAGATGAAGCGAAAGTGGTTTGTCAGAATCGTAGCAAGTGGAAGTCCATAGTCTCTGCCTACCCCCGAGGGGAAATAGGCGTTTTATTATGTATGTATGTAACACATGGATTGTTTTTAAAGTTAGGTTTTTAATCACTTAAAAAAGGGAATTTTTGTTAGAAATTTCTTACAAATAGTTTCAAAAATGGCATTTATGTTAAGTATTTGACTTGTTTACAAAGGCAACATTGCAAATATTTCTTCTGAGATTTAAGCTTTGATATTAGAGTATTTTATACAATTATCGCCGTCTTTCGAGTAATAGGGATGTGAACTCGTTAAAAATATATTATTTTATTTTGTACGTTCACTAAATTATCTTAAATAAAAGACCCATATTTTTTCGTCTAGCAAAGTAGTGAAAATTCACCAAAGTACAGCGCTGAATGTTTCGGGGTGGGAATGATTTACGTCTCGCGAAATGTGAATGCGCTGCATCATCGTCATTATTTGCTTATCAGAGAAAAGAAAATATACGTATAACATACTTTTTAATAATCTATCTTATTAGCAAAAAACAATGTTTTTAGGCAACATCCCTATTCAGCGCGACAACCAACCGGACAATATTAAATTTGTTAACATGAAATAATAATAAAATAAATCAATATTATAAATCGAACAGTATATTTATATATAAGTGAATATTTTTTGCTATCTCTACAAATTCGGCGCAACGGCCCACCGGACAATATGTGCCATGGTCGCGGCGTGTGAATTATTGAAGTTAAAACATTATTAATTGCGACACAGCACGCCTGCCGTTTGTTTGCTGCGGTTTTTGCTGACCATACCCGTTTTTATGGGAAACGAAACGGTCACTGGTGACAATGACGTTTGGATGCTATTAGATACTAATTTATCGTGTTTTCTTTTAACAGTTTCTCCAGTGGAATAGACTGTTTGAGAAAATTTGGAGAAAATTATTAATGAACATCCGTGTTGGCTATCGGGCAGATAGTTAAAACCATTCTAAATAAATAAATGTATAGGGACAAATCACACAGATTGAGCTAGCCCAAAATTAAGCTTAACCTTGTGTTATAGGATACTAAGCCAAAGATACTATATTTCATGATAAATACATACAAAGATAAACACCCAAGATCCAGGACAATTTGAAAAAGGCCACGAAGGTCGTCATTCGGCTCGTAAATAATTTTCCAAAATTAAAAACCGACTTAACCCCTAAACTGTACAACCAATTTTGATAAAATTTCTATAGGACCACCTGAAAAGTATACATACCCTTTCTAACAAAAAATAATTATCGAAATCGGTCTAGGCGTCTTCCAATAATCGGTAAACATACACAAAATAAAAACATAAAAGTACGCGATGAATTGATAACTTCTTCCTTTTTGGAAGTCGGTTTAAAATTAAACCGCAATAACATCTATTCAAACTTTAAAACTTTATTACGAGACCCAAGAGCTGGCAGTTTTTTCTCCCTGTGGCTTAGCTATCCAGCGGGAGAATGCGTCCAGCATTTTGGGCACGTTGCGTCGATGTGGCGCTTTAGATGAAACGTTCTATTTATAATTTTTTATTTAAAAAAAAACTATTTTTTTACGTGTTTCTGTTCATTCCTTTGTTTCTACTAATAGTGTACATATTTTAACGAATAAAATATATACAATTCAGGTTTAAAACATATTTAATGTAGTTTTAGGAGCATAGAGGAAAGGCTTTTACCTAGCTGTAGGCAGAGTTGGGCAAAATGTAATTAAACTACCAATTACTAACTACAATTACATTTTGTAGTTAGTAATCGCAACTACATAATTACAAAAAGTAATTGTAATCACAATTACAAAGTACTTTTTGAAACTACATATTTTATAAAGATTTACTTACTTATAAATTTTTGTTTCTTGCCTATAACTTTTTACACTTACAATTTCGAAATACAACACCTTTAACACACACCCGCGGTAATAAATTCTTATTGTAATTTGTAGTTATAACTACTTAATTACAAATTACAACTACAGTAGTTTCAATTGTTGTAGTTTAATTTAATGTAATTTCAACTACTTGTAGTTAACTACATGTAATTGTAATTTGTAATCAAACTACACAATAGTAGTTAACTACGCCCAACTCTGGCTGTAGGACATATTATAGAGCTATGTAGTCTGGAGTTCACAGGACTATAAATATCTAAAAAAATTGCTTTCGAATTTTTTTTTCTAAAAAAATTCGCGTAGATTTTATAAGTTGGTTGCCTATTACACTTCGGTTTGTAACCCTACTTAGCTCTGATAGTTTTCCACTTCGTAATATATACTATTGCCGATTTTTTTTCATGTCTTCTTATACAAGCGTTTAGTAGATAGAAAAAACGGACACTTGACTCTAATAAAAGTTTGCATTATAAAACAAAATATTTCAGAAACGGATGCCGAAATCGAAAAATAATGCTCACTAGACCACTATATTTTCAAAAGACCTTTTTAACGATATCCCACACGATGGGTTAGTCAAGATAATAAAAGTTGACTTCCACATCACATGTGAGATAAACCAAAAAAAAAAATTATGATTAATTTTACTTCTTTGTCGGCATGATGCATACACATACCTATTCCAAATTACAGTTTTCTAGTACTTAGAGTCTCTAAGTAGAACCGCAGACAGACATGGCGAATTTATAATGGTTCTTTACTACGGAAGTCTAATAAAATTTTAACAAAATTTAAAACCGACTTCACCCCCGAACTACACAACCGATTTTGATAAAATTAATATGGGACTACGACAAGTATACCCTTTCAAACAAAAAAAGCATTTTCCAAACCAGTTTTGGTGTCTTCGAATAATCGATGAACATATATAAAAAAAAAAAAAAAAAATTCGCTACGTATTGATAACCTCCTCCTTTATGGAAGTAGGTTAAAAAGAGCATATTATATCGTGGACTGTATTTAAATACTATTTAAATTAGAAACTCTAAACTAAGTCCTTTAATCTCAGCTGTCATATACAGTCTGCAGAGGTCTTAAAAGCCTTAAACGTGCCTTTATACCCTACTGAATACGCATGTGGGCTTTCTAACTGTGGCCGATCTTATCTCATTTAAATATTGTCGTACACTGCCTTTAAAACTTAAGTTTATGGAAATTGTTGTAGTTTGATGAAATATTTTCGATTGCTTCTCGATTTAAAAGTAGTATTTTTGAAGTGAAAACTTCTTTAGCGCGTATCTAAATATCTAAGTATATATCTAAATATTAAACTCGCGTCAGGACACGTGACCTGATCGAAAATGCGTAAGCCGGATGGAGAGTAGACTCTCTTACTACGGCGCGGCGAAAATGTATGCCTGCGTCTGCTGTTTCGTTTAGGCGGCGCAAGACGCTTGCGCGTGGCACGCTGTAAATAAATAAATATTGTATTCTACCACATAAATGATAGTACTTTTATACTGATAATTAAAGCAATTCGTGCAAAATTATTCCCTAAACATTCCAAAATGTCAAAAATGCACAACGTTTAATATTCAAGTTTTCACTTCTGCCGCCACTCCCAGAGTGCAACCCGTCATTTATTTTTATTTCATTTTTTCGTTCAAGTTTTTAGTGTGAGGCCTAAGTATTATTAAGACAATATACTTAAATGTAATAAGCCCAACCTCGGTGAGGTTATTTCGTTGCGTGATAGAGAGCGACGGAACGCAGCATATAAAAGTCCTTTTCCGTGCTGACGAGTGAGATCGAACCCTAATATTGCATTGTCACGCGATATACGTATGCATGCAAAATTTCAGCTCAATCGGAAACCGGGAAGTGGGTCGAATTAAACTTGCAAGATTTGATTACAGACAGACATAGGTACAATGAGACAGTTGAAACTAATTAAATGCTTCTAATATACACACACATATACGTACGGTCTGTTTGGTATACCTTATATACACACTGTTACGTCTTAATCCCAAATGGGGTAGACAGAGCATTTAAATTTAAGACTTGATTGAAAATGATTCGCATTTCCGTCCAATCCCTCGATCAGCTTTTAGGATCTGCAAGGGAAAAGAAGCAGCTAGCACATTGTTTCTTTTCTCCAAGACCAGCATGAAAAATTAAGTTAAACATAGGTTTATTAAATGACCTCCCGGAAGAGATACATTATTGAAAAATATTATAATTTACTAGCTGACCCGGCAAACGTTGTTTTGCCAAAATTGAGGATTGTATGTATTTTTGTATGTTGTATCATAAAAAAATAGAAATTAAAAATTTTGTCTAAAAAAAAAAAGTTTAGGGGTGTACTACCCCTAACATTTAGGGGGATGAAAAATAGATGTTGGCCGATTCTCATAGATACCGGATAAGCACAAAAAATTTCATCAAAATCGGTCAAGCCGTTTCGGAGGAGTATGGCAACGAAAACTGTGACACGAGAATTTTATATATTAGATTTTGCTTAAATTGGAACGATCTATGGAATCTATAATATTCTATACACAGAAATCGGCCACAATAAATGCCTGATGTGCAAATTAGTGTCTCTTATAAACATTGCCCTCCCTGGGAATTGAACCCAAGGTAATACGTCAACGGATATACATACGATGCAGAGGTGGTCAAGTTTATGAATCAAAAAGAGCATAGTATAATTAAATCCTTTTAGTTTAAAGCTTCGTTCCATCACATCAAAATACAAACATTATTCGTGAAGACCTAAAAATTTTCAAACTTTGAAATGCTGGTCGCAAATGGCTGCAGCGTTTCAAGCCATAATATTCCCATTTGAGGATCCGACGTAGAAAGCTGAGAAACTGGCAGAATGCCATCTTTATACAGTACTATTACCTCTATAAAGCCATCGAGATGCATTTTGTTATAATTCATTTATTGCAGCATTAGAAAAGAGTATTTTTCTAAATTTTACAGTGTTTTTTATTCTATTGTCAATTTTAGGCGTAAGCTTAGCTTTGGTGTGAGTATGCGCAAAAATCAAATCAATGCTTTATTAGAGAGAAACGAACCATTTTGATGATTTAAAAAATCACGATATTATGTTTATTTATTTTATTATATTATTATGTACCTCCTTTATATTCACGGGTCTTTTCACCCCGGTACTTTGAGAGGCTTGCGTGGAGATACAGATCTTACACGTAGAGGCCCTTTGGAGAAGTTTATGTAATGTGGCGCTCCCGCCATAACCCATTTCTGAATATACCTATGAAAGGCAAGAAAACGGGAAAGGTCTATGGGTTATAAAATGAGATTGGAAAGGGCCGCATCTGCCATAATAATGATTACTGACTATTGAAGGCGCCCACTAGATGGGCCCCTCAGACGCGCCAACAATAGTGGTCGGCAAAGAAGCAAAACCGGTGCAGGCGACTTAGGGGTGTCGAGAGGTGTGCTGCGCTTTCTCCGAAGTTACTCGCGGCGTGATGCTCTTTAACACTTCCTCCCCTGGAGCAATAGCTCAAAAAACTCCTCTCTGCACGGCCAATTAAGGCAATGTAGAGCTGAGAGCCCAGCGGGCCCTCTTGGGTCTCCACCCCGAGCGATGAAGAAGCGTCAGGGCCGAGGACTCTGACTGGCACTCTAGAGTGGGGTCTGTGATTTCGTTACTCGTTACGCACATACTACTAATTTTAAATGTTCGTTTTTTCCCTAATCAATACTGAAACGTCAAGCTGCAAGCGGTACAAACTAGGGTGGTGCCGCGTCTCAGGCCGAGTTTCAAAAACCAGTATGAACTGGTGCGGGTCGTGCGTTGGCTCAGGCCGATGTCTCTTCTACATTATCTACACAAATGATAAGCTAAGCTTACATCTCGAGAACTATATCTTAGAGTGTTGTCTGTTTATTAAATGCGGTTGCCTTTAACCAAAAATAATATTAACAAGTCACGTACGTTACACGAAAAACACGCGACTTATATAATTAGTACCACTTCCGCAAGCTGCGAGAATAAACGTTCTAATTACCTACATATT
Organism: Acrobasis suavella; assembly: GCA_943193695.1. Lineage (NCBI taxonomy): Eukaryota > Metazoa > Arthropoda > Insecta > Lepidoptera > Pyralidae > Acrobasis > Acrobasis suavella. Next base: position 2,568,512 of record OW971939.1, read on the forward strand.
ATAATATCCTACTAAGTACTATAAATGTGGAAGCGATGTTCTTACCCTGTGAGCATGAATTAAACGGGCTACTCGCGTAGAGAGTCAGCTACTAGCTGACATGTGTCAGTGTGTCTCGAGGCGACATCGTGTACGCGCGTCTTCTAGTTACATTCGCTCTGATGAAGACCTCCAGATGAGGTTGAAACATGTTGGCGCAGTAGCCGACTGTTTACACGAGTAACCCGTTTAATTCGTGCTTATAATGTAAATGTTCTTACTGAAATACACAAAAACCGTCAAATTGATTGATTAGAATAAGTGTGGCCACACACTGGTCTACAGACTTATGACAAAGCCATACCGACTCGCTAATAAGAAGAAGAATGAATTTTAGCATAGCGATAGCTATATGGTATGTCTCTTCCACGTATATACTACGTGGAAGAGACATACCCTTAATAAATCGATCCACGGGCTATTCTAGATCACTAGTATAATGAAAATAAAATATGTAACAGTAAAAAAACTAAAAAAATCATCATTTCCATATTAATTGCCCGGGAGGCTTCACACTTAAGAGTCCCCTTACCCTGGACAGAAACAGACTTTCCCATACAAACGTAGTCTACGTTTTATTTTGAAACGACATGTCGGATATGGGAAAAAATATGTAATTTTAAAGAAATTGCAATTATCTGTGGTTATAATTGGTTTTCTACAGTAAAATTATGAACCTAAAAGAGAATATAGTGTATTATATCATATTTGACCATCAGTATGGAAAACTTCTACAACCTTATATTTACTTTCCAGTTCATAGTTTTACCGTCGCGCAAACTAATTATACCTTACCCTAAATATTTGTTTGTTTGTTTGTTTATAAAGCTTTATTGTACATAAGAAAGAACACAGTTACAAATCAGAATAGTAAACATTCAACGGCGGACTTATCCCTTATAGGGTTCTCTTTCAGTCAACCGGCCAGTAATTGAGAGGAATGTTTACTTATATTAATATTTGTTTTAATGCCATTTTGTTTTTTGACTTTTATTTAAATTGCATCATACTAAACTGATCTAGTATAATAGCCCGTGGTTCGATTTATTACGGGAATGTCCCTTCTACGTAGTATAAATGCTACCATAGGAGTAACACAAAACTCAAGCCAACTGCACTTGTGAACACGCGGGCAACGTTGCGGGTACTCGTAACAGCTCGTATTTAATAAATAGGATTTATTCACAGAAGAACTCAAAAAAGTAATACAGAAAATAAATGTTAAAAACATCCAACGATTTTAATATTTCATTGTGTGCTTTACCGTCAAACTGCCCAAAACAAATGCAAAAAACTACATTTTTAAAGTGCTCGCAAGTTAAAAATTTAATCCCACGTACATAAACTTCATAATTCAGCTCGACTCACAACCGGCTTAAAAGAAAGCCTTTCGGCTACAATTGCGTTACTTCCAACAAAGGCTAATATGTTTATGCTAAACTTGAGAGCAGGTCCGGATCTAGGGGGGCGCCGGGCGCCAGTTTAAAAGGGGGCACCAAAATCGTCGAGTAGTTGGTTAGAGAGGCACTTGGACCACTATTTGCACCTTCCTCTCCTCTGGAAAGAACAGCAGCCAGGCATGTTCAGATTTTGAATAATGCAGGGAATGTAAGAAAAGGGTTTGCATCTGCCATCCTCATAGAGTTGGGAATTAGTCCCAAATATTTTCCATAAAAAATTGCCGGCCCTAAAGAGTATATTTTTAAATAAATAGTTAATATTTTTTATATATCAAACACAAACATTTTATTAATAAAGTTTATATCTATGTGCACACCTTGTATAAGATTGTTTATCTTGTTAGATTTCCTAAATCGACTTTTACGACATTAATAGGAAGACTAGGAGTAGTCCTTTTCTACTCTGCCGAAACCACGCAACTACTTCGGAAAATAAGATTACGTAAAAGCTGTCTTAGTCAAAACTATAAGGTCATAGAAACACATGAAATATCTAATAAACCTGGCAGCTAATTCCATTTTTTTTAAATATCTACACATATATTTTATCCTGTGACCTAAATAAAAAAAACAGTGTTTCTTTTATTTTTCTGTCTGTCCTCTAGCAAAGGGTGAAGACTCCTATTTAATTACACGCCAGAAAACTGTTTGACTACCTTGGACGTTTTAGAATCGTGACTTAGCATATTTACCTGCTTGTTTTTGCTTGCATGATCACTCCCTTGACATACTTTAACCTTTTTTATTGACAACTTTATTTAACTTTTTAACTTAGTTTATAAAAATTACGTAAAATTTTAAAATTTAACTCTTCAAGCACCGATTGGCCCGATCGGATCAAAAGAACAATTGAATTCAATTGTGTCTGCGATTTATGTGCTAAAGGATTAATAATTATTATTGTATCTTCGGTTACTTTTTTTTTATTTTACCTTTACTGTCCCACTGCTGGGCAAAGGTCTCCCCCATCTACTTTGACATATCTCGATCGTGTGCCACTTCCAACCATTCCCTTTCAAACCGTCGTAAAACGTCACACCAACGCTTCCGGGGCCTACCTCTTTTCCTTCGGCCATCTTCGGGGTCCACTTTGTTGCCAAAGCAGCCCACCTATCAGGATGCATTCGGTTACTTATATCATATTTGTTTACTATTAGTTATTTTATTATGAACAAAACCCTCCATCGCCAGAAAAAACGGGGGCGTCATATTTAAATTTAGCCTCTCCTGAAAAAAGTCTAAATCCGCCCCTGCTAGAGAGTACAATTTGCGAGGAAACATACTCGGCACAGACTGCAGGAAGAGTGCCTGTCTCCAAGTTTGCAGGTATAGTTCTGATTTTAGTAGTGTGTTGTAATACTTGGCACGGGAAAACGTTTCTTTGCTTTTTCACTTATCGGATAGACAGCGAAATTCTTCAGTCTAAGATAAGAAAATGCGTTGAATGTTATCAGCGTCGATTGGAATGGGCGTTTTCGTGGAAACAAATGTGGAAAAGAATATTTGAATTCTTTATATGAAATCCTATGAAACCTCGCGGCACCTATCCGCGTCGAATCGTCCGAATCTGGAAGAAACACAGATATCCTAGATGAATTCAAATGACGTCATCAGATTCGGGTGATGCGAACGAATCGATCGAATCGCCCGCATTTTGCCAATGACAAGTGTGTGCGTAAGAGCAACGAGAGTTGCGATCGAGTAACTTACTTCGATTTATTTTAAATGTTACAAAAATGAGTGATTCTAACATAATTGGTTAATAAACCCGACAATAAAAATCTAGTCAAGATTTATCACAATTCACATGTACAGTGCGACAAGTGTAAAGGAAAATGAAATGGAAACAATTCTTTAGGCGCGCTCGATTCTTTCGGCGCGGTCGATTCTTTCGATGCAGATAGATATACGAGGCCTTAAAAACTTCGATCGATTCGACGCGTTCGGCTCAGATTAATGTGCGTTAACCATTACTTGTAAGTTATTCTAAATAGGTGGTGGGTTAGTGAATTGTCACTATTTTTGATTCCCGTTATAAAACTTAGGACCTTTCTTGTTACGGCTTTGAGTTTTGTGATCCTATTGTCTTTACCTAACACTGTTAGTTTTTCGTGTTTGTAAGTGGCCAATAGTGGTGTCAGATGTTTCAAGCTACGTAAAGGTAACTGACATAGCTTGACGAGCTAGACTATGTTATAGTCATACTCATATTATTTGGTGTATTTATAGATTTAGTCTGGCCATATAACGAGGTAATGCTGCCAGTCTCTTAGGCACCCTGCCTTGCGACCGTAGCGATCTGGGGTCTGTTTTTTATATAATATAATGCTTTATTATTAATTAGATATATTTTAGTTTATAGGTAGGTTATTTAGTTTTTAGTTTAATTTTTTTTTTATATATATTTTTTTTAGGGACAATTAACACTGAGCTAGCCCCAAAGTAAGTTCGAGACTTGTGTTATGGGATACTAACTCAACGATACTATATTTTATAACAAATACATATATAGATAAACATCCAAGAAAAAGGTCTTTTTCCAACTTGCCCTGACCGGGGATCGAACCCGGGACCTCTGGGTGGCGGACTAGCATGGTGACCACTACGCCACGGAGGTCGTCCTTATTTTTTTTGTATTATTTTTTTTGTATTGTGTTGTTTCTTAATTTGTTTTTAATAAAATTCTTTTAATACACCTAATTATTTAATTCAATGACTAACGTACCACGAAATTGCAGACATTCTTAAAAAAGGAGCGGTCAGTACCCATGATCGGTGGACATGCATGAAGAGAGTGATGAGACTAGATGAAGCGAAAGAGGTCTGTCAGGATTGTAGCAAGTAGAGGTCCATAGTCTCTGCCTACCACTGTGGGAAACAGGCGTGATAGTATGTATGTATGTCTTATGTTTGTATAATTCAATGAGGTAACAAGAGACGGGCAAAATGTGATTGAAATCCAGAATTAATTGATAGAAATACAAACACAAATCATGACTAGTTGTGTTCTCAATCTGCGATTGTTCACGACTCCACAATCACGTTGGGTTTCAGTCTCAAACAAAGAGCATATTTAGGCTATACCTAGTTTCTGTAGCTCCACTTTGCAGATTACGTGGAATATTCAAATTGGTCGTCGAGCTTTTAGCAAAATCTATAGCGAAGTACATTTGGTTTGGAACAGTATTAGTTGAACTAATTTATTAGTAAGTGAAGTTTGACTGAACTAAGTATTGTTGTTTATCGTGTGGTGTGGCTGTTTCCTTTTTTGTTATATTACGAAAAATCACACAGATTCAGCTAGCTCAAGTAAGTTCGAGACTTGTGTTATGGTATACTAACTTAGTGATACTACATTTTTCAACAAATACATATGTATATAAATAAACATCCAAGTCCCAGATCAATCTGAAAATGATAATTTTCCATCTTTACTTGACTGGGGATCGAACCCTGGACCTACGGTGTGACAGCCACTAGACCACAGAAGCCGTCTTTAATGCTTGCTATAATAGGTCCTAATTCAGGGAACCATTTTCTTTGGTCGATGTAGGCCATGGTCGGGGTACAAGAAATTTTGTCTTTCGGTGCCATTCTCACTAGTCGATAAAGTAATGTATGTTTGAGTCGATATTTCTGAAAAAAATTGTGGCAATCTATAAATTCTTGCGGTGTGTAATCCAGTACCTCTCCAAGTCCTTCCGTAAATGGCGTAGTCGTTGCTAAACAAAGCTTATAAACATCAAAGAGATCTCTCCGCCCCGTCTGGCCAGCGTGAAGAGTGTAGGCCAAATTTTCTGGCTACTCCAGCTAAATATGGCTCTTGTAACACAAAGAGGAACGTACTCCTTTAGTGCAGACTAAAAAAGACCTGATGATGACGGTAAAGTCTCATGATTCTTGGCTATAATAATTAAGGACGTTTATTTTGAAATATTAGACGATTGGAAAACTGCGTACTGAACGTATGACCTTATGACCTTATGACCTTACCAATCAGATCAATTACAATTATTATAGCAATACAAATTCGTTCCAACAACAGACTAATGTTTTTATAATAGTTTCGAAGCGCTAATACGCAGTCGTGAGTGGAGAGGTATTTTGAAAGGTACCTTCTAAGGAGCTTAGTGTAGCAAGGACGGAATTCAATTTGTATATTATATTTTATGAGACATGCAGAGCAGTTTTGAGTTGCATTTTATAGAAAACTAAAGGTCGACAAACTAAATCAAAGACCTCGCTATGTTGCATCAAATATCTGGTATTGACTACGGCATAGGTTTAAATAAACACTTCAAAGCTATGTCATAGACTTCATATACTTATAAGTTATAACGTAGAACCACAGAAACCAAAAGAAAAAAGCAAGGAAATTCAAAGAAATCTCTACTTAATGTGGTTAGTACATTGTTTAATTTAGCTCGCGTTAGAACTTCTCACCTCTTCGTTTAGATACCTAGACATCCATTGCAAGCCAATTTCATACTTATTGTTGTGGACAAACGATTCATGTAACTGAATTTTCGAAGTGGTCGCCGCGCGCTTAGTAATAATGTAGGTATATTTTCGATACCTAAACGGGGAGTGACACAGGCCTGGTAGAACGGAAGCTTTTCATATAGATCTAGTACATATGTATATCCAATCTATATTATATTGATTTGTTGGGGACACTCAGGAACATCAACTCGCAGGACCCCTCCTGATATGATCACATGTAATAGATATATAAGGTCTAACAAAATATACTGAAACTATTTTAAGATTGTATAAGGTCCAAGATACTGAACAACTTTCCCCAAGGAACATGTATCGAAATATGAAAAATATTTTTTGGTTTCCCGTACTAGTTGACCGATCAGATTGTATGGAAAGTCTAAAAATATTTTTCATATTTCGATATATATTCCTTGGGGAAAGTTGTTCAGTGTCATGGACTGAATTCCTCCATAAAATAGTTTCAGTATATTTTGTTAGACGTTATATATGAAAATTTTCATATATTTTACATAAAATATGAACATATTTTGACAATAGCTAATGAGTAATGACAGACATAATAAGACTGGAAATGAAAAATATATTAATATAGAAACAGTATACAAGGACATGTACTCTACATCATATACATTTTTTTAAACTAACCTTTTTTATCTTTTTCAGAACTGCGAGAAGCTTTCGAGGCTGAAGCCCAAGAGGTCAAGAAACCCCGTCTGCTCCTCACTGCTGCTGTACCAGTCGGCCCTGACAACATCAAGAGCGGATACGACGTGCCTGCTGTGGCTAGGTGAGCAAATACATAAGCAATTTCGAGATCAAAGCTAAATGAGCAAATATATTTATGAGCAATTTCGAGATCAAAGCTAAATGAGCAAATATATTTATGAGCAATTTCGAGATCAAAGCTAAATGAGCAAATATATTTATGAGCAATTTCGATATCGAAGCGAGAAACGATGGTAACCACACGGCTTAGCATTAAGGTACGATTTTAAATCTAACGCGACGTGGTTTGTACGACGTATAACCGTACTACGGCGAACCGTACTTTGTATGTATGTTCTTCTGTCCGCTCCTCACTGCCGCAGTACCAGTCGACCTTCACGACATCTTGAGCGGATACGACGTGCCTGCTGTGGCTAGGGTGAGCAAAGACATTTATGAGCAATTTGAGATCAAAGCTAGATGAGCAAATATATTTATCAGCAATTTCGAGATCCAAGCGAGAAACAATGATAACTACCGTAATAATAATTTATCTGTCTATCTATCTACCGTGATAGCTAAGCCGTGAGATACGATTGCAAATTTATCTCGTGTTTGAGCGATGTAATAACTCGACTACGGCGACTTTGTATGTATGTTCGTGTGTTTTGGTCCTCACTGCTGCTGTACTAGTCGGCCTGACAAAATCAAGAGCGGATATGACTTGGCTGCTGTGGCTAGGTAAGCAAAGGTCATCATCATTTCAAGCAAAAAAGGCCAACTGCGGGACAGCGGCCTCTCCCAAGGATTTTCGAAATGACCAATCTAGAGCGTTCTTCATCCAGCGCTTTCCAGCGACCTTGGTCAGGTCGTATGACCAAAGACATTTATGAGCAATTTCGAGATCGAGGTGAGAAACGATGGTAGCCACCGTAATGGCCAAGAGGTAAGGCAGAGAGTTTTAATCTAACGCGACGTGGTTTGTACGATGTATTAACCCGACTAGTGTGACTTTGTATGTATGTAGTTCCAATCCACACAGTTGCTGTACTTTTCGATCTTATCAACATCAAGAGCTGATACGACTTGCCTACTATGACTAGATGACCAAATACATTTATGAGCAATACGAGATAGAAGCGAGAAACAATGGTAGCCACTACTGACACACATGACCAAACAGTGGACTCCTCTGCAAGATTACGACCGTTTCTGTACTACCAGAACTACGAGTATACTTCGCCAGAGTAGCAAGAAAATTATAGGAACGAAACTTTAATGAGAATTATTAACGACTAGACATTACTAGATATTAATTACTTATTCTCAAATAACTTAAGTCTTGAACGTCGTACAAAATCGTCAGAACATATACATACATACATCTAGGAAGAGGTGTTTATTTGAAGACCCTTCTGATTTGTATGTGTGCAGTACTTGCCGTACTAACTGTAGAAGGGCTGCGAAGACCTTGCTTATAAATTAAAATTAGTAAGTCATAAAACATCATAAATATTAAATTATATAAATCGTTATAAATCTACAAAAACATGCTCACAATATCTAATCGCAAAACTCCTAATAAGAATCAAAACTAGCAATGAGTTACATACAATTTGCACAATCCATTGTATGACTAGACCTTCGACAGATATAGGCCTAATTTCCATTCAATTAATTATTAAATCACATTTTTTTTTACCCACGGCTATTATTTCAAGTCTGCATTATTACGCGTGCCCATTATGCAAGTTTTTATTGTATAATTGAATATTTTATTGTTATGTCATTGTTATGAATGAAATAATTGCATTAACTTTTTGTCTCAATTAATGTTTGCAAATGTCTGCAAGTAGATTTGGTTGACGACGTCAAGTAAAAAGAGAAACGATACTCGGCACGTAAGTTGAACAAAAATGGCGGTCGTTTTTGTACGTTGTTTGAATCAGATTTCTACATATAACATTTCTATCCGAACTTCAGATAGAAATGATTTCGGCTTTGAAGAAAGACCAAAAAATCTCTTTTAACACTTTTATCTCCAGTTAAACATGCGCCGACGGCCGCCGTTTTAGTTCAACTTACGTGCCGGGTATTTTAAAACGTTTTGAATCATTTTAAAGGTACTGCTAGTAGTTCGCTGCAAAACTTAGTTAGCTGAGATTTATCAGGCAATCCCTTGACAAACTTCAATGATTTGATTTGAATAAAAAAAAAATATGAGGTTTCAATTAAAGGGAGTACTTACTTGAGCTATCATCATATAATATAAACATACAAACACCGCGTTGTTCTAGTTAGTACAGTACACTCAGCTAATTTGCTAGCTTGTTTGAGTATGATTTTCAATCTATAAACCTATAAAGTGTTTACCAAAGATGATTTGAAAAATCATTTTTTTGTCTAACCTTTGCCCGGTAGTGGGACACCACTACCGGACAAAGGTCTCTCTCATTTCCTTCCATTTTTCTCTTCCTGGCGCTATCTCCGTCTATATTCAAATTCAAATTGAATTTATTTTTTCCCAATCTTAAATTACCCAAAATTACCCAATAATGATGATAACAACAACTTATGATAACATAGCTTGAGCTATCATCAAATAGTATAAACATACAAACGCCGCGTTGTTCTAGTAAGTACACTCAGCTAATTAGCTAGCTTGTTTGAGTATGATTTTCAATCTATAAACCTATAAAATGTTTACCAAAGATGATTTGAAAAATCATTTTTTTGTCAAACCATTTCCCGGTAGTGGGACACCACTACCCGACAAAGGTCTCCCTCATTTCCTTCCATTTTTCTCTACCTGGCGTTATCTCTGTCTGTATTCAAATTTAAATTGAATTTATTTATTTTTCCCAATCTTAAATTACCCAACATTACACAATAATGACGATAATAACAACTTTCGTCCTCTTACAAGCTTTTATTTAATTTGTAATGTATATTGTAAGTATGTTTGTCTAGGTCAAACTTTGCAACTCAATTTCCATACCATACCAATTATCCTCAACCGTGTGAGCTGAAATTTTGCGTTAAATCGAATGACATTGGAATATTATTATGGCAAGAAGCTGATCCGAGAATGAAGTCAGAAGGTGGCCATAGGAACCCTGTAAAAAACAACGCATTCTCATCGAATTTGGGATTATTGCATTTGTCTTATTTAGACCTCACCATAAAAGCTTGAACTAAAAAATGTTTTTGGGACGAAATTTCTTATCGGGCGGTACAGACTCAGCGGATGGGGTCTAGGCGAAAAAAGCGTAAGATTTTCCGTCACGAATTTTTAAATCTTCTTTCCAAACGAGCGTTTCACGACCCAGGAATTTCTATTAAAAAAAAAAACTTTTTTCAGTACAGGAACTGCAGTCTAAACATCCCATTAGAAAACAAAAGCAAATTCCTTGAGATAAAAGAATGTAAAGGCGAGAAAAGAAAAGCGCAATCGCTGAGAGCTCGCAGCTAAACTATCACGAACCGCACCATTCCTTTATCTCTGTTCGAGTTGCAAGCACTAATGGAATTAAAAAAAGGTTGTTGAAATTCCTAACTGTCTTGTAAATGGTATTAGAAATTGTTACCACAATCTTAGTTGAACCATTTCTTTTATACGATATTTTTTTTATACACAAGCCATTTTTTAGGGTTCCATAGTAAACAAGGAACCCTTATAGTTTCCCCATGTCTGTTTATCCGTCCGCGGTTTTACTCTGCGATTATAAGTACTAGAAAGCTGTAATTTTGTATAGGTATGTATATTAATTATGCGGAAAAAGTGGTAAAATAAAATATTAATTTTTTTTTTAGGATACCTCTCATAAAAGTACAGTCAAAAGTCAATTTTATTTTCTCGACTGACCAATCATGTGTGTATCGTTGAATAGATCTTTCAAAAATATTATGAGCTTGTGAACACCGTTTTTAGATCTAGAAATACGTTTCTGAAATATTTAATTTTTTGGTGAAAATTTTTATTAGAGTCAAATGCCCTCAAAACACGTGAAAAAATTCACAACTACAGTAAATATAACGTTATTTAAAGGAAAACTATCAGAGCTAAGTAGGGTTTACTAATTAAAAGTTAAAAGCGATCAACTTATAAAATGTACTCGGAAAAGGAAAATTTCATACAAATTCAATAGAAAATTTGTTTTTAGTGGCATGAATTCAAAGTTGGCATTCATAACTACAGAACCCTACACTGCGCGTCGCCTGACACGCACTTGGCCAATTATTTACAAGTAAGGCTGAAGCAGACAAGCGACACTTAAACTACATTAGTTTAGTTGTTTTTCTTTAGCATAATTGGTAATATTTGAAACAAAAATAGTAAAGTAATAGTCTTTATGAATGTGAAAGAGTACCTAATTAGTATAAAAATACTTGCAATAACTGTTTATAAATATACTAGCTGTAACCCGCAACTTCGTCCGCGTCGATGTCTGGAAAATGTTTCTAATATGATTTTTATGTTATTGACTTTGTTATGACAAATGAATTATTATCTAAAAAAAAATTAATGTTTGAATACTTCTTCAATATAACAATCTTTTTTAAAGTGTAGGGATTTAAAGGTCTAGCGAGCGGACCCGATCAACCTTGTCTAGCTCCCGCTCCCGCTCCCGCTCCCGCTCCCGCTCCCGCTCCTGCTCCCGCCCTCGCTCCCGCCCCCGCTCCTGCTCCCGCTCTCTTTCCCACTCTCGCTCCCGCTCCCACTCCGACCAAACACGTCATGTTTCTCGCTTCAAAAATGTCGAAAATTATTACATACTTGCAAACCCTATTTCACCCCTATAGGGATGTTATTTTCAAATTTTATTCCAGCTTGATAACTCCACGAGGTCCTGAAAAAAAGGGTCTTGACCTTGACAGACAGACAGACGGACGGATGGACTGGCAACATAGTGATCCTATAAGAGTTCCGTTTTTTCCTTTTGAAGTACGGAACCCTAAACATATAATGGGTACCTTATGTTGTTTATTTTGTAAAAAGTGCTCTCAAACACAACTTTTTAGTTGGATCACAAAAAAAATATTCGACTTTAATATTGTCTGGTTGCTTGAACTCTTTTGTAGTCTAAGGGTTTTTAACTTTTGCACCAGTTTGTCCTCACCGTAAACTTTTACAAAAGAAAAGTGTCTCCAAAATCCCGAAAATAGTCTCAACCAACAAGTAAATCGTTAAACGTTCCACTGATCCCAAAATCCACTTCAAAGTATCGAAAATCCCGAAAGTCTCCAAAATGACTGATTAGACCTTACTGCTTAGGTTATAAGGGTTAAAAAGGAGTGGCAGAACTCATAGTGTTGCCAGTTCACTCATGCAACAGTAATTTAGTTTGCACATGAAACAACAAAGGGCTGGGGCGTTTTTATTTAACGCAGTTTACTTGTAGTGTTAGAATAATGAGTTGTGTACAATAGGGGGAAACAGAGGACGAGTATTTTACAAGCGTTTATCAAGTTTCTCCTGTGTCGGTCTGTCCGTATGTAATCAAATCTTGCAAGTTAAATTTGACTCACTACCCGGTTTCCGATTGAGCTGAAATTTTGCCCACATACGTATATCGCGTGAGACTGCCATACTCGTATTATAGTGACAGAGCTAATCCGATGATGGAGCCGGAAAGTGGCCACAGGAACTCTGTGATGAAACGACTCAACTCCATTGAGTTTGAGCTCATTTGATTCGTCTTGAGGAGCACTTTAGATAGTAAACTTGTTCCGGCTCTCACTCACCGAACGAAGCATAGAAGCGGTGACGCTGCTACTCAGAAGTCGATTTTCTGTGAGAGTGTGGTACTTCCCCGGACGAGCCGGCCCATTCATGCTACTAGCAAAACAGAGTTTTTTGCGAGTGAGATAGACATATTTTTGTAAAATCGTTATATCTCCTTTGTTTTTCAACCAATTTTTATTCTCTTTTTACTGTTAGTACTTTAATTTTGAATATTAACCTAATTCCCTAATATATTCCCTAATAATTTCCCATAATACATAAATAAGAAAGTTTTGTATGGATATATGGATATTTGATTCACTTTCTCGCTAAAACGGCTGAACAAATTGACATGGAATTTGGCATGTAGATACCTTTAAACCTATGGATTAACACAAAGGATACTTTTTGTCCCGAAAAATGTGAAGTATTCGCGGTATTGTCAAAAGTTTGACCCCGGGAACTTTTGACAATACCGCGGATACTGCATGCCTACTCATCGCCTTATAAACATAATTTTTGCTCTTCCTTTTCACTAGACAGCACTAGATATTTAAATGCAATAAATATTTTAAAGCATATTCAACACTTTCTTTGTATCTTTTTTGCTAGTCATGTGTGCTGCCATCTTTGTGTGCCTACCGTAACTTCAGTTTCGGGCCCTCCAATCGTTTCTAAGGCGTTGGGTATCAGTTACGTTGGTAATTATATTATCTTTGCCACACCGCGATTATACAAAATCAAATCTGAAAGTTCATTTTATTGTTGTTGTTTTCGATTCAATTCTTTCTTCATCTCTGAGTCATCGTTCTGTTCGATTCTTGGAACTGTATTCTCATGAACTTACATTTACCATAACGATAGGATTTTAATTATTACCTAGGTATTTCATTGTTATTACATTTTTAATCATGTGACACCTTGATCAATTATTATTACACTTTTTTATTGTCCACAGTTACCTGGACTTCATCAACCTCATGGCCTACGACTTCCACGGCAAATGGGAGAGGGAGACCGGTCATAACGCGCCTCTTTACTCCCCGTCGTCAGACTCCGAGTGGAGGAAACAGCTGTCTGTGGACCACGCTTCCCATCTGTGGGTCAAACTTGGAGCCCCTAAGGAGAAATTGATTATTGGTAAGTTTATTCGTTATGCCAGTTCTATTCTTCTATTTTCTTATATACTGGTCTGGGAGAAAAAACCTGTCATTATACCAGTTTCCCTTCTCGTACAGATAGTAAAAAACAGAAAGAGGGCATAGGCAAACAGCGGCTAGCATGACGTCTAGAGATGTGCCGCCGAGAAATTCTCGGTTCTTGGAAATTTCTTACCTAGAAAAATTCTAGAAATTTCAGAAACATTCAAAAATTTTCTAAAATTTTAGTTTCTCGAAACTCGAGAAATTTCTCGGAAATTCCAGAACGTTTCGGAAATTTTCCGAAATTTTCAAGAACGGTACATCACTAATGACGTCACTATTTCCATCGCCATCCTAAAAGCGGTCTTTGGGTCTTGTTGCTCCGGGCTCTGCCTGCCGCAAAATACTTTTACTACCTATTAGGGAGAAGTCCCTATGTTGTGTGTGTGAGTCTGTGTGTAAACTTGTAATGCAATTATTTGGTGGTTTGAAAGAAAGAGTTTCAGAGCGCTCTCGGTTACACAGATCAGGTGCACTTCCGAGCTTTTTATTTACAGTTGTTGCCCGGAATGTTAATCATCTTTTAGTCGCCTCTTACGACATTCAAACGAAGTAATGGTGTGATTCTAGTCAAAGCCAGAAACCATACGACATAAAAACAATCAAAGAATTTATTATAGATAGTTTATTTTGAACCAAGATTAAAGAAGTTTTCGCCAGTCCTTATATTCGCTGCCATTTGAAACCAATACTATCAGAAATACCTTCAAAATATAAGAAATAAAAGCATTTTATTGCCTTTGTCTAGACGGGACGTGTCATTTTGCTCAAAAGGAGAAGATCAAAGACCTTTCAACATCATTTGAGCCTAAAATTTGAGAAATATGAAAATTCTTTACATGACATTAGTTGCTTAGTGCTTAGAGAAAAAATTGTTTAGATTTCTCCAGTTTTGAGAAGTTTGTTGGCTCAGTGGTAATACGCATTATTAGCGCATTTGCTTGTTAAACAATTGCGCATGTGGTGAGCATAATTAATTTTCGAGCTCCTCCGTGCTTCGGAAGGCACTTAAATAGTTGTTTCCAACTACTGTCATCATTGTATGCAGTCTTTAAGCTATGTCAGATACCTTTCGGCAGATTGAAAATTCGGACACCAAATTGGCGACTTAGTTTGTTTTTCGTTTGTAATTAATTTCTTTATACTCGTAAAGGGATATATTTGTATTAAATATTTACACAATTTTGTCAATTGTAAAGACCTCGAGCTTTAGAGCAACGCATCATGTTTCATCAACGCATCAACGCATCAAAATCATGTTTCTCGCACCATCTAATTAACAACTACTTAAGTTCGTGCAAACAAATAAGTTTACTTTTAATTTATTTCTAGGTATGCCAACCAATATATGAACGCGTGTTCATGCTATAAGGATGCAACTATGAAATAGCTAAGATGTGAGAGAGAAAATAAACTTTGTGTAAATAGATTACTGCAAATGAAGACAGTTTGCAAGTTCACACACAAAATGTTTCTTTTACTTAATTTACTTAGCAACTAAGTTCGTGCAAACACATAACCTTACCAAGAATTTATTTCAAGGTATGCCAACATACGGACGTACGTTCACGCTCTCCAACCCCAACAACTTCAAAGTAAATTCCCCGGCCAGCGGGGGTGGCAAGGCGGGAGAATACACAAAGGAGAGCGGGTTCCTCGCCTATTATGAGGTAATTTTAATTTAAAAATATTACTTGGTGGTCTATTTTAGAAATAATAAAGTCACTAATCTTCAAAAAACACTCGTCTGATGGTAAAGAACAGAGGCAAGGCGGGAGAGTACACAAAGAAGAGCGACTTCTCTCGTGTAATGACTTATGAGGTAATTTTAATTTACAAAATATTGTTTGTGGTCTATTTTACAAACGAACGAGTCACTTAAGAGTGGCCTTCCCGTCTTACTTTCCATACAAACGCTCGTACGTGGTTTTGGCGTTGTAGCTGATATTTTTTGAAAACTTTTGAACTCACAGATATCTTGGGCGCTATTTCTAGGTTTCTATCGAAATAAAAAAAATATGTAAATTAAGAAAAACAAATTCAGTATAAGCCTCCAAAAATCTGCTTTTTTGCACAAATTTTAGCTGAACTTCGACCGTTCATAAAGTACTCATAAATTGTAAAAATAAAGAAACTATTTCAATACGAACCTCGCAAATATAATGAAAATTTTGAATACAAAATATTATTTCACACACTTGTAAGGCTTACTGATAAACACGTATCACCTGGAACAAGTTTTATGAAATTTCCGCACCCTATGAATTTCCGTTCAATGGATAGTAATATTAATTTCATTTAATAGAATAATAATACTAATTTCATTTAATAGAATGCAAACCATACCCTTAGGCGCTATCACTCTTCTTTTGGTTTGCCTCTTTTTCTAGCAATGCCCTGGATGAAACACCAAGCTTTTCAAACTATGCTCGCGTTGAAAACAGAGCGGCCGGGAAGGGCCACCTTAAACGCAACTAATGGCTCTTATAGACGAGCAACCCCATGCCCGTGGTACCTGCCGGCAACCAATGGTCGGCAATCGTCGTGTGACATTTGTGACAGAAGTAACACTAACAGTCGGCGACTGTAGCCGACCGTCGCGCAAAACAGAACGGTTACCGACTGCGGTTCTGGCAGCGGCTACATAATATTTATGTGAACCGCTCAACTCGAATGATTCAAAACTCGGTGACTTACAAAAACAAAAGCGTTCGAATAGTGACTTTCATATTTCAAGAATAGATCTCTAGGATAAGATCCTGGATACCTTAGATAGAGAATAATGCTGGGTATTTATTCGTAGGAAATATTTACCTGGATACTTGTAGACTTATGAGCTTTTTAGGCCTACAGCGAATACATATTACTTTAATATTTTAGGGTTGTTGTTATGACTGGTTTTATAAAGCCTCCTGTTAAGTTTGTGTTAATGTCTCGCTTATAACAATATGCACAACGTGACAAGGACATACCCATTAAAACCACGGTCTATACTACATCACTATAGTATAATGATAATTAAATAACTGCCAAAAAACAACAAAAACATCGACATTCTCATACAAATTGCCCGGGCGGCTGCACAGCTTTGTATGGAAATGCCGATTTTTTTAAATTGTTGACTGTTATTTTATTTTCATTATACTATTATAGTGATGTAGTAGCTCATGGTTAGATTTATTATTTGTATGTACCTTTCACGTTGTGTATTATTCAATATTTTAGCAATTTTTTCTTTGACGTGTGGGCTCCTTTTCTTAAGATTCAAATGATTCGAAGATTCAAATGTTTATTCAGTAATTAGACCTTTACAGGCACTATTACACGTCAATGTGTATAATTTACGTTACGTGTAAAGTATATTAAAAATTAATTTATTTTTAAAGAAAAGCTACCGATACTAGCGCTTCGTAACGACCACTGCTGAGGAGAAACGCTGAAAGAAACTCATTTTCACAGTATTGGTCGCCTCCTCGCCAGAAGGGCTTTGTTATATTAGTATTATTGTCTTTTAATAAATAAATACTTATAATATAATACAAAGTTGATACAATATAACAGGTAATGCTAATGTTATATACGTGTTTACGAGTCAGATTGTGTTAACATTAGGTATGTCAATTTTGTACATATACCCTCAAATTTATAAAAAATAACAAACGTTCGCTAAATCTATTGTAGTTAAAACATGTTTTGTCCCTTTCCCTCTTTTGAATATTTGACGTTGAAAGAACGAAACAGAACATATTTTAACTTATATAGGTTTAGCAAACGTTTGTAATTTTTTATGAATAAGGGGGGTAGTATTTAATCACTGTTTTTGTAGGTGTGTGAAATTCTCCGTAATGGCGGTACCTACGTATGGGATGATGAGATGAAGGTGCCCTACGCGATCCACGGGGACCAGTGGGTTGGCTTCGACGATGAGAAGTCAATCAGGAATAAGATGAGGTAAGATAACTAATAACATCCACGAGAAAGTGGACACCTTTTCAGGCCCTTTGAGGGAATTCGCTAAGGTGGCCTTATATATAATTACTTAGTTATACAGATTAGCTTTTAGTCTACTTTGTGTTCTAATTATGTTTTGTGTATAATGTTTTATGTTCCCCGCTAACGCTTTGAGAATTATCCTGTAAAGTTATTTGTGTATGAGGTAAATAAAATTCTAAAAAATATTGTATTCGTCTTGCAGTGGGATAGTACAGGCTGATAAAAAAAACTTAGGATTTAAGATATGGAGATTATAAAAAAAAATGTGACAATATTCTAAGAGAAAATTATATCAACTGTATGTTTTACATTTTAGAGTAGGCTCGTTTTCAATCCAACTACAATTTGATGTCAATTTATTGAAATACAATGTCATTATTATTATAATAAACAATATCTCATTGCTGGGTATACGCCATTTTCTACGGTTCTGTGCCAGTTTAATCCTAAGTTTTTTTTTAAGGTTTTTTCTCTTAACCACAGACACAAAAAGGGAAACACACTGGACATTATTGCGTAATACAAAGAATACCGCGTGGCATGAATTTACACTTAGTATTGTTGTTTTTCTTTATCATAATTAGTAATATTTAAAACAAAAAAAGTGAATGTTTATTAAAAAAAATCTTTATGAATGTGAAAGAGTACTTAAGATACAAATACGCGCAATAACTGTTTATAAATATATCATTTAGGCAATTAAAGGATACCTAAGCTACGAGTGAAAAATTGCCACGCGTTCTTAGTATGTAAGTCTGCTTCCCTTTGTATGTCTGTGATCTTAACAGCCATGCCAGCCCTATCGTACCCTTAAGAGCGGCTTTCCCGTCTGACTTTTCATACAAACGCTAGTACGTGATTATGGCGTTGTAATTGATCTTTCTTGAAAACTTTTTAACTCACAGGAATCTTGTACGCAATTTCTAGTTTTCTATTGAAATAAAAAAATTAAATTTAGAAAAACAAATTCAGTATTATATAAGTACAATAAGCCACCAAAAATTTGCTTTTTGCACAAGTTTTAGCTGAATTTCGACCGTTCATAAAGGACTCATAAATTTTAAAGGTAAAGAAAATATTTCGATACAAATCTCGCAAATGTAATAAAAATTATAAATAAAGATTATTTATTTCACACACTTTCAAAGCTTACTGATAAACACGTATCATTTGGAACAAGTTTTATGAAATTTCACCACTCTATGAATAGTTAATATTCGTTCAATGGATAGTTAATAATAATACTAATTTCATTCAATAGAATGCAAACCTTGGCCTTAGGTGCTATCTCTCTCTCTTTGGTTTTCCATTTTTTCTAGCATTGCCCTAGATGAAACAACAAGTTTTTCAAACTGTGCTCGCGTTGGCGACAGAGCGGCCGGAAAGGGCTGCCTTAACCAAGGAATTCATGTCTGAGGAGATATAAAAATGTCATTTTTGTTGCCGATTATCGAGCCTGGTTTCGAATGTGTTTTATTTCAACATTAGGGCCGTAACGGTCGTAACGATAACTATCAGTATACTCTCTAAAGTTCGCGAAGGGCGACGGCAGTCGGTGACCGTTGCGCGACAGTTTGTAACAGTCGGCGACCATCGCCATCGCAAACCTAGACCGCGGGCATACTATCATTCGTCTGTCAGAACCCTTACAATATTCATCATTTTATTTATTAATTAACTTAAAACTTTACTGAGCCAAAAGCTACAATAGGTGAACTTAATGCTAAAGTATTAAGTAGGAAAAAAAAAAGACAGATAAGAAAGTTGACATCTAAATAACACATATAAAATATAAACAAATATTTAATTTTTTTAAATGACCAAATTAAAATACACACAATAAAAACATACTTAATACATTATACATTTATAAATAAACTATAAATATACCTACCTGCAATACCCGGCACGTAAGTTGAACAAAAAAAATGGCGGTCGTTGTTGTACGTTGTTTGTCCGTTTAGAATCACATTTCTATCCGAACTTCAGATAGAAATGATTTCGGCTTTTAAAGAAAGACCAAAAATCTCTTTTAACACTTTTATCTCTAATTAAACATGCGGCGAAGGCCGCCATTTTTGCTCAATTTACGTGCATTTCCCCGTTGAATCACAATACTGATGCGTTGGACGAAAAAACAGCCAGCCCTCTTGTCACTAGCGGCGGAGATCTGACACTGCGTGGGTTGGAACCACCTTTGCCCCTTTAAAGTTTCTAACTCACATCTAACCCAAAATTTACTTTTACAGATGGATCAAAGACAACGGTTTCGGTGGTGCTATGGTGTGGACTGTTGACATGGACGACTTCAGCGGCAGTGTCTGTGGTGGCGACGTCAAATACCCACTCATTGGAGCTATGAGGTATGTATCTACTTATTAGCTGATATTTTTTCTAACACAAGCCCTGATGATGATCTTGAGGCGCCTGATGTCTTTAGGCGTAGTACGCTGTATTAGGCGGGATCACGCGACGTATTCAGTCTCGGTCACAAACTCTACGTGCCAAAGAGATAGCTAAATACGTCACGTGATATTAAGTCTCTGTCTCACCTAGTTTGTAATAAATAGAAATAGACTGAACAGTGAACACGTCGCGTGGTCTCGCTCTGCGCAGCTAAACCGACCGAAACTGGTTGGCCTTTTCAAATCGGTCTTTCAGATTTAGAAATTTACCGATTGGAAACAGCCCGATTAAAGCTATATCCTGCAAGCCTTCTCAAGTTGTCTGACAACTGAAAACCTAGTTGATGGGAGTCCCACGCCGAGAATTCCATTTCACGGTCGCCCTTTAAGAACCTATTAACATAATTTGCATTTTTGCTAATCCCCTCGATGGATTCTCAAATTGACTTATTATTTAAAATTTTCAGGGAAGAACTCCGAGGCATCTCGCGAGGCAAAGACGCAAAGGACGTGGACTGGTCTGAAGTAGCATCTAGTGCTCTCATCGAGGTGACGGAGAAGCCCCAACCTATCAAGATCAGCCTCTCTGACGTGCTGAGTAAAGTGAAGAAGCCAACTAAGAGCGTTATCGTGAGGAACAACGCTGCTGCAGCCCTTGCTGATAAGAACAGTAAGTTTTAAAGAATATTTCTTAACATTTATGATTGCAGCAAATAGAGAAACATAGTGACCATGCGGAAACTCCACCTGTTCCAGCTAGGAGGTGTGCTCTCACATGAAATATGCAGATTCGAAACAGTCGTAGAGCAAGAGAGAGACACGACGAGGGATAATAAATTTAATAGACAGAACTGATAAAATTATATAATTCAACAAAGGTAGTGGAAGAATAAGTCAGAATAATGAAGGCATGTGTCTAAAATTTAAAAATAGAATAAAAAAAAATTGAAAAGTGTGCCAGAATGACGAGATGGAGAAAGTAGGTATATAAGGACATGAAGGAAAGGGTTTATTGCAACATCGTTACAACCCTAGAAACAGGCGAGATAATATGTACGAGTATGTATGTAATTCACCGAGTGGTGACGGCAGATCTGAATTTAATATGTCACCACCGCCACTTTTTCAACCACGTTTGTCGTAAGGCGACTAAGGGAAGAACTGGGAAGGGGCAGCAGTGTCTACCGCACAACTATTTTCACCATCCACTGATCACCAACCCGCTGCCTAGCGTGGAGATTATGAGCAAGTTCTCCCTTTATTAGGAAAGGCATTGATGACAGTAAACTGTTGCATAAATACATAATATCACGCCTGTTTCTCACAGGGATAGGCAGAGACTAAGGATCTCTTGCTATGATCCTGACAGACCACTTTCGCTTCATCTACACTCATCACTCTCTTAGTGAATTGTTATAAGCTGTAAAAGTAAAAAAAAAAACAAAGCTGGCCTATCCCTTACCTTAGCAAACCATTTTGATAGATTCTAATAAAATGATTTGTCGGTTTTGATTTTCTTCATTGGACAAGAGTACGTTTTATATTATGTCAAACTTCCAAAAGAAATTCTTCGCATCAAATTCGGTCTCCAAATATGGTGGAGGACTTTATTTTATAATGAGTAATAATAGAAAGCAAATCACATAAAAGCATAAATTTGTAAAGAAAAGTGTCAAACCTCATTTCCATATAAATAATTACAATAACTTTACCTGTGAGTTGGAACTCTTTTAAAACAAAGCACCCATCCAATGACTTCGCAAGTCTATCACAACATCAAATAAACTTTTTAATATACGTACCGACGAACAACATGACGAAGTTAATTTTGTATCTGTCATCGCAGGCTTCGAAGAATGTAAACTTTAAAGTAATCAGAAAACTTGGGACTGAGTCATGACTGTCAAGTGGGAAGTTGTAGACATGTTTGCGGTGTAAAGATGTGTACACATTAAATAAATAAATAATCATCAACATAATTTCAGCCGCATATAACGTCCTTTAAAGGATTTCCAAGATAACCGATCTAGAGCGGGCTGAATCCAGCGCTTTCCAGCGAACTTAGTCAGGTCGTCAGACCACCTTGTGGATATCCTACGCTTCGCTTTTCAGTACGTGATCGCCATTCGAGAACCTTTTTACCCTATCGGCCATAAGTTCGTCGCGCTATGTGTCCCGTCGACTGCCACTTTAACGAGCTAATTCGCTGAGTTATGCCAGTGACTTTTGTTCTCCTACGAATTTCCTCATTTCTGATTCGATCACGTAGAGAAACACCGAGCATAGCCTTCTCAATAGCGCCTTGAGTGACCTTGAGCCTTTTTGTGAGACCCTTAATAAATAATATGCCTTCGGTATTCAAAAACTTTCAACACGAAAAAAAATAATAAACGGATTGTCCATGACAAACAAGAAAATTTCTTCGACATTTGTTGCGCAAACGAGAGGTCCAGAGCAAATCCTTCGCGTACGAGCGATTAAAAAATGCCCCACATTGGTAACGCTCGTGCAGATCATTAATTGTACGACTCCCGCTTTCAAGAATGTCTCTCCTGTTCAAAGAATGCTCCCCCACTCAAGTAGATTTGCGTTCCGAAAAAATCCCATTGTCTACTCCTACCTTTACAAAATGATACACAAGTAAACATTGCTTTGTAGAATGACAGACACTCTGAAACTGTCTCTCGCAGAGTTCAAGGCCTTCTTTTGTGGATTATTAACTCAGTTTGTAGGTTAACGTAGGTCTCCTTACTAATTTTTTAACTTAAATTTAAAAAAGAAACATGAACAATGCTGATTTATCTTGACAAAAACGCTGTAAATAAAATAATAAAACGTAAATTATACCTATTGACGTGTAAAAGTGCCTGTAGTCTAATTACTGAAAAAACATTTGAATCTTTGAATCTTGAATCTAAAATATCCTCTCAATCTATCGCAGGTTGACTGGAAAAGATGTGATACCTATACGGGATAAGTCCGCCTTTTGTATATCGTATTTTATCTTTGTAAAGAATTTATTTC
The DNA here is from genome assembly GCA_943193695.1 of Acrobasis suavella. Classification (NCBI taxonomy): domain Eukaryota; kingdom Metazoa; phylum Arthropoda; class Insecta; order Lepidoptera; family Pyralidae; genus Acrobasis; species Acrobasis suavella. The sequence goes on from OW971939.1 coordinate 2,591,568, forward strand.
GGTACAATAAAGTTATAACAAACAAACAAACAAGACAACAGGTGAAGTTTAAAAAAAATAAACGATCGGTTGCTCTCCGGGAGTGCCGGCAGAAGTGAAAACTTGAATATTAACGTTGTGCATTTTTGATATTTTGGAATGGTTAGGGAATAATTTTGCACGAATTGCTTAAATTTTATCAGTATAAAAGTACTGTCATTTATGTGGTGGTGGTGCGCCGCCTAAACGAAACAGCAGGCGCAGGCTTACATTTTCGCCGCGCCGTAGAAAGAGAGGGGGATACTTCCTCTCCTACGCCGCGCCGGCTGTCTACTATCCATCCGTCTTACGAATTTTCGATCAGGTCACGTGTCCTGACGCCTGACGGCCTGACGCGAGTTTAACATTTTTTACCCATTACAAAAAAGTGTACTACGCCGCTAAAGAAGTTTTCACTTCAAAAAGATTTTTTGCTAAAAATAAAGTTCTAGATTTATATTACTAGGTAAGTAAACTTTCTTTCAAAAATGTCAAATACTACAAAATATAATCAAAGAGTGTCATTGTAAAGTAAAATTTTGGCAAATATAATTTGCTAAATTATTTTGAGTAGTATTTATTTGGTATTTTTAAAATATCTGGTTGTATTTGTGTAAAGATTCAAGAAATGGTATGTAATGTTCGTGTCATACAACGTGGAAGGGTCATGCCCGTAATAAATCGAACTATGGGCTTAATCACTATAGTATAGTGAAATAAAAATCAATATAAGACAATAATTTTAAAAAAATCTGCATTTCTATACAATAAGGTAATTTCTATGGGAATACCGACGCCTGTTTTTTTTCTGTTATTTTATGATCATTGTACTATAGTGATAGATTTATTACGGGTATGTTCCTTCCACGTAATAACCTAAGTATAATATAATGCAAATTAACCGAACACCTGAAAATTTATTTTCATAGTTTTAACCTTAATAGAAAATTACGCAAAACTTTCAATAAAAAAATGTTACTAGGTACAAGAAGAACGATTTAGCACCTTTATTTCCACCAGAAACTAATAACAAACCTACAACACCGTACGTAGCACTAAAAGCTACAAATCTTGCAAGGAGTGCCGCAAGGGTCACTTTTAGGCACTCCGCTTTCAGCTGCCAAGAATGGCTCCGAAAGTCGGCAATTCGCGACATAGTTGCTAAAAGTTTCAAACATCGAGAGCTTTTACGCCCAAGCCCTCGACCACTGTTGCTTGATCCGTCGCGAACACTCCAAAACTTCGCTAATGGCTGTCGAATGAAGGAAGAAATGGGCCGAGAGGGCTCTTTGCCTCTGGTTACGAGAACTAAATGGGGTTTGTGATTAAATACCATCAAGTTTATGAGCGATCTTTTCAAGTAGGTGCTTTCGAGTTTAACGTGTAACGCGTAGGTAATAAAGAACATATTTTCTATGCGACGCAGATTTTCATAGCTCTGAATGAGAGTTTTCAAAAGTTGAATTCTTTGAATATGCTAAGCGTCTAAGTAATTTTATTTAATAACGTCTATTAGTAATCTGAAGAAAAGGAATCAGAAGTCGCGTGTCGTATAGGGAAATCAGGCATTTAGTTGAAGATCGAGAGACATGGAAAATATTCCACTGACGAGAACATGCTTACTTGACTTAAGGTCCTATGGCCCCCATGTGGGGCAAAGGGCTTCAACAGTGCTTCGCCACCGCGATCGGTGTTGGGCTACGCGCTTAACTTCGGGCCAGGTTAGCCTAATCGTCTTCATCTCCGCTGTAACTGTGCGCCGCCAAGTCTGCTTGGGGCGGCCAACTTTTCACTTGCCTCGGGATGTGTGTTGGCTCCTCCTGAGAGTACACCCTTACGTCTATTGGCGGCATCTACTTATCGAATGGCATTTACCAACACGCCTCCAATACGATACATGACGAGAACATAATCCTTATATAAAATTTGATGATGAGGAATTTGAATCCAACGTTCCATAGAGCGCAGTGTGCTCGGCATACGCCAAATCAATAAAGTAAGAAACACCTAACAACAATCTAAGACCAAAATTGTCGATGTAGGTGTCAAGACCTGAAGTGGGAGTGGGCCGGACATGTTTATCGTATGAGACCGGAAAGATAGGAAAGAAAAGCGACGTTATGGGTTCCTTAAAGACGCCAGCGTAGGCCCAGAAAGAGGTGGAGGGACAGCATCGAATGCTAACATAAGTAGATGGCGGCAGGCCTTGGATCGTGAATCGTAGAAGCAAGAAGGGGAGGCCTTTGCCCAACAATGGGATATCAAAAAAAGGAATCATATTCAAAGGGTTGGCCCTCAAATAAATAGAAATTAAGAAAATTTTCGTGTTTTAGGTTTCTTCCTTGTCGTCAATTTTTTAATTGATATCCTAGCTAAAACAAACTTTTTCGGACCTAGAATTTCCTTTATTATCAAAAAATGAATCACAGTAAAATCAAGACAATAAAATTTTAATTAAAACTGAGTTACTAAAAGAGAACTGGAACATAAAAAATTACAATTTGTATTAAGATTTTTTTTTACCTACATTTTCTAATAGTTAACACAAAAATTGCTATTTATGACTATATTCAAATTCGGGCAAATTAGTGTTTTTTTTCACAGCTACTTAACTTATTTGTTTTTATATCTTAAACGTTTTCCCCTCAAGTCATTTAAAATGTACACTTTTATCTATTATTATCTAACTTTATTTAAAAATCAGACTTTTGTTGGTGGTATTGTATGAAAAAAATTATATTCTTTAACTAGGCACATACAAATATATTAAAAAAGTACTTAGTACATTTTGGGACTTAAAGTCCCGATGTTCACTCATTTACTGAATTCAAAGGTAACATTCTTTTCATTAATCGCAAATCGATTCTGACTGAGATTGACGTGTTCTTAATTTTCGTTTCGATTCGACTTAGTCTTCTAAATACTCCTGATTTATGATTTTCAATACCTTTCAGAAATCTGAGCATATTGAAAGTAAATTAGTTAAAAACGTTTGACATTACTATTTGATGACTATACAGTGCGGCTCTTACAAACGAGCGACAGTTGCCTTCTGTCATGAGACCGTCACTAACTGTCACCGATCGTCACCGACTGTCGCCGACCGTCACCGACCGTCACCGACTGTCGGCGACCGTCGCCAACAGGTATCGCGGGCATACTGTCACTCGTCTGCAAGAACCCTGAGCTGAGAGATGCTGTGCTGTAATTTAGCAACCATAAGATTTCACGACTAATGTACAGATAAACTATATATTTCAATGTATCACTAAATCCTGTTGGTCAGCTCCTTCCAGCTTTCTTAGCCGCATAGTAGAAATACAGAAAATTGGAGTAATATCACACGAATTGATAGATGACGACCTCCGTGGCGTAGTGGTTACCTTACCATGCTAGTCCGTCACCGACAGAGGTTCCGGGTTCGATCCCGGGTAAGGGCAAGTTGAAAAATGGCCTTTTTCAAATTGTCCTGGGTCTTGGATGTTTATCTATATATGTATTTGTTATAAAACATTGTATCGTTGAGTTAGTATCGCATAACACAAGTCGGGAACTTACTTTGGGGCTAGCGTAATCATTGTAATTTGTATTTCATTGGGCTAGCCCCAAATTTAGCTGTTTTTTTTATTTATTATGGGTGACTTACTCAACGATATTATGTACATTTTATGATAAATGCATTTATAGAAACACCCAAAATGCAGGACAATTTAAAAAGGCCATTTTTGGGAGGTTGTTTCTATGCAACCAGTCGTCAAAACTCTCACTATGCTGTGAACCTGTGAAATATTGACGTAGCTTTACTTCCAGTAGTTAGTTCTTGGATAGTGAAGTACCTAAATTCGCAAAAAGCCCCTAACGAGATTGAAACCTGGTTAGCCTGAGCTGATAATGTCCTCATTTTACGATAGTTTTAACCATTTTATTATCCAGATGGCATGCAACTTTGTATTTAATGAATGAGTGAACTTATGATGGTAATAAGCGTCCTTAAGTAGGTATTAAAGAGTACTTCTTAGTACTCTTTAATACCTACTTAAGGACGCTTCAAAGTAATCTTACAGTTGGCCAATAAATTTTAGTAGGTAAAAGTTGAATTGACTTTACATTTTGAAATAGGGACATAACTTTCTTCCTTTCAACTTATATACATTTTTGACGTTGTTGGAAGACCTCTGTGGCCTGGTTATCATGGCACGAAGTCACACCGGAGGCCCCGGTTTCGATCCTTAGTCGGGTCAAGATAGAAAATGATCTTTTTCAGATGGGTCTTGAATGTTTATCTATAAATGCATTAGTTATTAAGTATAGTATCCTTGAGTTGATCTCATAACACAAGTCTCGAACTTAATTTGGGGTTAGCTCAATCTTTGTGATTTGTCCGTATATATTTATTTATTTATTATTTATTAAAAATTGTTCATGCCAGTCTGGGCTTTAGATATGCTATGGTGTTATACCAATCACTACCCTGACGAAAATTTTCTGTAGTCCTACTGGTAGAACAAATTTGGTAGGACTAGGTTGAGTCCCGGTAGCTCTTCTTTGACCATACAGCATACACCTAGTACTTTAATAAATCGACAAATCCGACTTATCATTTAATTGTTCGTTTATTATTAAAACACCTTTCATTTATTTTTGTTTTTTTTTTTTTCAGAACGTGAGCCACAAGTCCTATGCTACCTGACATCCTGGTCATCCAAGAGACCCAGTGCCGGCCGCTTCACCCCAGAGAACGTTGACCCCAACTTATGTACTCATGTCATCTACGCCTTCGCGACCCTCAAAGACCACAAGCTAACTGAAGGAGACGAGAAAGACGCTGAGATGTATGACAAAGTCGTCGCTTTGAGAGAAAAGAACCCTAATTTAAAGGTCCAATCAAAACCTTATTTTCATATCGTGATATTATGACATAAATATAATCAAATTGCTGAAAATCTCAAGTTATCTTCAAGAAACGTTGTAGGGTTATTAAATAATATTTATTAATTTTAATTGGGTTTCGGTATTTAAGAAGCATTACTAAAGTATTAAAAAACCACGTGAACTCACAACCTGGTCTTTATACGACTATGCTCTTCCAAAGGAGATCACTTGGTACATTTCCTCATTTCTTATTTCAATATGTAGAATATTAGATTTTTTAATGATTAAATGTTAATCAGGAAAATTGAAATGAATGAAAATAAGAGAATTGTGTTAATTCATCATATTTCCTACCTACACTACAATCATTACCTACGCTAAGAGGCGTTTAATGTTTACTATTGTAATTTTTGTTATTCTATAGATTCTACTCGCCATCGGAGGCTGGGCTTTCGGCTCCACTCCCTTCAAGGAGCTGACCTCCAACGTGTTCCGCATGAACCAATTCGTGTACGAAGCCATTGAGTTCCTCAGGGACTACCAGTTCAACGGCTTGGATGTGGATTGGGAATATCCCAGGTAAATATACTACTTTGATCCTTTTCGTCCACCATAAAAGTGGCTTTTAGTCTTGCATTCCGCAAGACCAAAAATGCTCTGTCTCTTTCATTAGAGATAAAGAAGTAAAAGAATGTATATTTATGTAAATATACGATTGAAGATCAGACAAAGCGTACTATCTATCTAATATAAATAAAAAGATGTTGCTAAGAGCAAAACTCGAGAACGGCTGAACTGATTTGGCTGATTTCTATTTTGTTGTGTTTGATGAAGTCTGAGAAAGGTTCTTATCGAGAGAAAAAAAACGGAAATGGGAACTGGAACGGGTGAAACAAAGTTCGCAAGGTCAGCTAGTTGAAAACACAAATGTTTAGTCGCTTAATGATGAGATTGAGAAATGACGTCAGAAAATGCAATCCAGATGATTTTAAGATTATCAAGATATAGTCGTGAGCGTAATTTTTCATAGTTATAACAAATGTCGCAGCATTGAAATATGAAGCAGGTCCTCGTATAAGAAAATCTATAAATCTATAATAACTATATAGTCATACAAGTATATGTCAGATATTGATGCTAGCTTGATGCAGGTTGAATAATTAAATTAAACACCAGGGTCCACTCCAGGCCTTTAGATGGTGATGGATTGAACCAGATCCAATTGGTTTCATTAGTACCTTTTGTGGCACTATAAATATCTTCTATTACAGAGGAGCCGATGACCGTGCTGCTTTCGTCTCCCTGCTCAAAGAACTGCGACTCGCCTTCGAAGGAGAAGCCAAGACCTCGGGTCAGCCCCGCCTCCTGCTGACTGCTGCTGTACCGGCGTCTTTCGAAGCCATTGCTGCTGGTTATGACGTACCTGAGATTGCCAAATACTTGGTAAATATTTCTTAAATAAGCACTTATATTTAATTTTAAAAATTATGAATGTAACCTGCCCTCTACTTAATTAAAACAGATATACAAAACTTATGTTATTAAAGATGATGTCTAAGATTTAATCATAATCCATATATGCAAATCTTTTGAGGTATTTTGAAATTCTGGCGAAATAAAGAAACTCTAATCTAATCCTTACACTCCTTTTTTAAGCCAGTCGTGTCAAAATCATTGTTCCGTACAAAGATTTAGAATATTTCCGTAAAACTACAGGTAGATTGTTGTCAAACAAAGATATAGTATAATTGTCAAATGAATGCTGTTTTGCTTGGCAATCTTGACAATGAGAAAGATGACGTTATCAAAGATTTTTGAAAAGAAGGATGCACTAAAAAGTCACATCTTTAGATCCCAACATCATTTTCAAAATATTCGCGTAGTACGTTCGACTAACCGCTCACTTCTTCGGATGCAAATGTATAAAAAATCTGCAAACAACTATTACAAAATCTAAATCTCTTTACAGGACTTCATCAACGTGATGACTTACGATTTCCACGGACAATGGGAGCGCCAAGTCGGCCACAACAGTCCGCTGTTCCCTCTTGAAAGTGCTACCAGCTACCAGAAGAAACTTACAGTGGTTGGTATTCTTAAAACTTTATAAGCTCTAATGTTACACAAAAGTCGCAAATAGTTGACTCCGCTCATTTTATTCGACGGTGTTTCTTTTCACATTTTTAACCTCCTGAACACAAATAACTGCGGAGAACGCTTAAGCATTTACGAGTAGCAAAAGACGCCATTATGTCATTGATTCAGCTAAATGATAGTAATATGCTATTATATATTAGATATCAGGCACTAATGATATCTGTCGAAAAATAAATTGATGAAATACTATGGTACTTTTATTTGAAATGTTTTACTCCAGTATTGTAAACTAATATATTCGAGATAGAGAGATTCACTTTTTTTAAAAAGTAATCAGCTCTAGTTGAGCGCAAATTAATAAAACGCATAATTTTTTCCTTCTAATAGGACTACTCGGCTCGTGAGTGGGTCCGCCAAGGAGCACCCAAGGAGAAGCTGATGATTGGTATGCCAACATACGGAAGGTCATTCACGCTGATCAATGAGACTCAGTTTGATATCGGCGCACCAGCTTCAGGCGGCGGTATGTTAAGAACATAACTGTTATTATATCCGACTTTCGTATTATAATTGGACCGGTGCTAGGTGAAATACCTAGCATGTATCCCATGTGAACTTTTATACATGGATTTTTATATTACTAAGTAGATAAGTATCAGCTGCTTTCAGGTTCATGAATCGTTCGGTGCTGGTTAGTCTGATAGAAAAGTCAAAAGTAAAAAGAAACAGTATGCAAAAATTAAAATTAAGGGTAGTTGGCCGGAGTTTCACTAAATAGGAAAAGAAAGGAAAATGTGTGATCAAATACTCTATACAGACACAAGGATCCCTACTTAATTCCATGTTGATTTTACAGGCGCGGCAGGTCGCTACACCAACGAAGCCGGGTTCATGTCGTACTATGAAATTTGCGAATTCCTGAGAGAAGACAACACAACACTTGTGTGGGACAATGAACAAATGGTGCCGTTCGCATACAGAGATGACCAGTGGGTCGGCTTTGATGATGAGAGATCGCTGAAGACAAAGGTTTGTATTGATTAACACCATATTATGGAGACTATGAACTTTTTATTTTGATAGCAACTGCTTGGTGTTCTTATTCCAAGTATATCTGATCAACCCATCTTAAGACCAGAGTTTTAAAAACAAAATGTAATCAATATAATACTACATTAGCTGTAGGCATCACGACAGATGTTAAAGGAGAAATACAACGCATGAACAGAAATCAATTGTCTATTTGCACAAGGCATATTTTAAATTCTGGAGTTAATAATTTTTAAAGTATCTCAACTTGGTTAAGGTTAATACCAACGATACAATAGCATGATTTAATCATATGTTTTAATTGCAGATGGCATGGCTCAAAGAAGAAGGTTTTGGAGGTATTATGGTCTGGTCCATCGACATGGATGACTTCAGGGGGTCCTGTGGTACTGGCAAGTACCCACTGATCACTGCCATGAAACAAGAACTATCTGGCTACAAGGTCAAATTGGAATTTGATGGTCCATACGAATCCTCGAACCCCAACGGACAGTACACGACTAAAGATCGTAAGTTTATTTTTCCACCAAATTTTTAGTAACACGTTATTAAAAATAAATATAATTTCAAAAAAATTAAAAAATTAAATTCATGAGAAATCTTGTGAATTAGCATGATTTATTATGTTATTCGTTAATTAAAAAGCTATCACCAGTTATGGATCTCAAACCTAAGTAAAATTAGCAAATTAACATAAATAAAATTATTTTCATGCTGACATGTTTATTAATTTCCTAGCTAACGAAGTTACCTGCGAAGAAGAAGACGGCCACATTTCCTATCACCCTGATAAGGCTGACTGCACGATGTACTACATGTGTGAAGGAGAGAGGAAGCATCACATGCCTTGCCCGCAGAACCTGGTCTTTAACCCTAACGAAAACGTCTGTGATTGGCCAGAAAATGTCGAAGGTTGCCAGCACCACACTCAGGCCCCAGCTACCAAACGATAGATCAAAATCAAGCTTTTAAACAAATCTAAGTAGAAATATTAATTCGTGATTCGGCCCTCTAAAGTCATTTTCACAAACTTAAACTTGTATTTTAGGTTTTACTTGGGTGATTATTACTGACCTATTGATATTTTAGAGTTAACAACGAAATTGTCAAACTGATTTTATACGTGAGTGAATATGGATGATGTTTTTGAATTTGGTTGAATTTTCTTGGCAAACTGATATTTTGAATTAACAATTTTGTTGACAAAAAAAAATAGGCATTACTAAAATTTAAACACACATAATTAGTAAACGTATTTTATCGCATGTATGTACTTTCAATACTTCTTAATCCACCAATTCAATAATAATAACATTTTACATAGTAAAACATATTTATTGGCGTTTGTTCGGTTATCTCGAAGAAGGCGAGATTCGTGTGATATAATGTAAATTTTTTATTCATTATGTTTTGAAGAACTGTAGACGTATCTATTGTTAAATTATACTTTTACTAAGGTATAGTTAAGATATTCTGCTCTCCCAAAGTCACACAATATTTTAAGCATTGTTTTATTATTTGATCAAAGTATACAAATTTTGTAATTGAAACAAGCATGCTGTGTTTATGAAATATCTTGGCACTTCTGATGTATTTTTCCATATACGAAACCTTCCTAAAATATCTAAAAAAGCCTCCAGCTAAGAAAGATGTTAAATATTTACTTAGATTGGGTTGTTGAATAACATTTTTTAAACTGATTTGACACATTTAAATAAAGTAATGTAGATAAGTATATTATTGTTATTATTGTATATAACTATACAAATCAAGTGAAAGAAATTCATTTTTTACTAATATGAGTGATTATTGTGTATTTTTGGGACAGTCTTAGTTACGTTTTTAGTTATAAGTAGATATAAAGCTTTTTTTATACGTGAATACTCAAATCAGCTAAATCACTGCCTTTGACACTGCCGATTTGGTTTTTGACGATTTTTTTTTATGTTGATAACAGTGACAAACACGATCGATGTGACATTATTTTAATTTTATATCTAAGTTTGTAAATATTGTATTTAGATACAAAAGAGATGTAAGAGTATTATTAAAGATTTTTAAAATAATTTTTATGTCTTTATTTGCTTATCGCAATATTTCGAGCACCTAGGAACTTTTGTTAAAAATATAAATTGATAGGAAATTGGTCTTTTGAGTTGCTTTTTATGCAGATAATTATCCTTAATGGGATAGAAAGAGCTAAAATACAATTTCATTGCTACGTCAAAAACACAGTAACATCTTAATACCCAGTCTAATCCGCAAAAGAAAACGTAATGTAAATTTTTACGTTCAGTTTAACGTACTCTTAATTGATGTGACTTAATAAAATAAAAGTCCATGTCGGTAACCTAACACGAAATTACATGGCAGCTCAGATATTTTGAATCCAAAGTGGAATTTTGGCTTTAATCTCGGTGATATAGATTCAAAGATTCAAAGATTCAAATGTTTATTCAGTAATTAGACCTTTACAGGCACTTTTACACGTCAATAAGTATAATTTATGTTACGTGTAAAGTATATTAAAATTTAATTTATTTTTAAAGAAAAGCTACCGATACCAGCGCTTCGTAACGACCACTGCTGAGAAGAAACGCCGAAAGAAACTCATTTTCACAGTATTGGTCGCCTACTCGCCAGAAGGGCTTTGTCATATTATTATAATTGTCTTTTAATTAGTAAATACTTATAATATAATACAATGTTGACACATTATAACATGTAATGCTTGCGAACCAGTAAACAAACATAAATTGCGTAATACAAAATATTAAGTAGTCAAAAAAGCGAAGCCGAGCTGACCAGTCCCTCCCTATATAAACCATAATGATGGTCGTTTACGGCACCTTGTTAATGGGCCCAGCCCGGTCAAGCCATGCACCTATTATGGAGAAATTCTCGGTTTAGAATACAAGGAAAATTATTCTTTAACATCGGGGTTGGAGAGTCGCATTTGGATTGTGGCATAAGTTTGGAGTACATAAAATGCAGCACAGATCTATTTTGCATAGAAATATTGTTTAAGTTATAGATAAAGTTTACATTATTGATGCAAATAAGTAATCCAACTTAATTAAATCTAATGAAAAATCATTTAGTTGCATTTATTCTTTGATTTATTTTTGCAAAGGTCGTCGAGTTCCAAAACTTGTGTTTAGTGTTTATGCCAGGAATTCGCAAATAGATTTTTAAGCTAAATAGTTATTCATAGGATATTACCCAACAAAAAAACTCACAAAATATATTCACATTTGTTTATTCACAAATGAAAAAAAAAAACTTCTCAGTACTTAGTTCGGAAAGTGCTATTTCTCATACTGATTTAAACTGAATTTGGCCACTAATAACGATCAAATTATATGTATTATTTGAAATCGTATGGTAAATTTACTTGCAACATAAGCGCTGTAAAGTTTTTTTCATGTTTTAGAAATAAAATTCTACGATTCCAAAATATTAAATACCTTTTTTATAAACATAAAATCTCTTAGCATGTAGTCAGCCTATAGTCATAACGAAACATTGTTTTACTCAAGTTAATTCATTATAAAATATTTGTAACATATAAATCTGCCCTGCCGTGCAATTCTGGTTTACTAAAAGTCAATGATTTTTTTAAATAATAGTATGACTGTTGGCAGATTGATTTCAATGTATCTCAAATCACTTTAGGCGCAATCATTTGCGGATGTCTGAAAAAATAAAAGTATCCATGTGCGCGCCATATTTATAATTTTATGTGCGATTTTATTTAACATTTTTTTCTAACTTTGTTGAAAAACGTTGTTTGAGACTCGTGTATTGTTCATTGCAAGTCTCGGCTCCATAGACACCTACGGGCTAAGCAAGCGAATACCTCACTTGCATCATAAACTTCTATTGTAGAGAATTTATATTATTCAAACACAAGAACCTCACTCTTGCATATCATTGAGTTGTTTTTAGAAAGAAAAAAAATCTGTATGAACTAGCAAGCGAATCTAGTTTAGTTCTTCGATTCTTCTTCCGGCAATCCAGTAATAACTCGTGTGTCTTTCAAGGAAACTTCATAAGCTGTATGGTAGGTTATGATATTGATATTACTATTTTTAAGTCCTAACATGACTGAAGAATAGAGGAAGGCCTAGAACAAGATTGTCAAGTGACTTCAAAAGTTACCACAAAGATTTGAAAGAAAAAACTCAGGATGAAGACTTGGATATTTTTCTGGATCAAAAACAAATTATTATTTGGAAAGCACGTAAAGGCACTATAAGAAAATAAAAAAGACAAAATAATGTTATTAATCATATCCGTTATCAAAGTGATTTTAGATTTATTAATGCAGATAATCTGATATTGAGAGCGCTATTTCACTTCATGAAACTATGACGTTGTAAACCTGGATTTTAAATTTTATAGATTTTTTTTGTATTGACTTTTAGAAAAAAGTATCTGATTTGCTTTGTTTGAAGTAGCAAATTGAAGAAGGAAGGAGGAAAGGTTCTTGGCACAAGTGGGACAACAGTAGCTAATAAAAAAAAAACATGAACCAAGTGACCCAACCCAATTGCACCAAGAGGATCTTGGTCCAAAATCGGTCAAGGGAAAAATAGGGACACTTTGAAATACTAGGTACCAGAACGCGATCTAGAGTTAAAACTATAAAGTCGTTTGCAAATCGCAGCGATCCATTATTCAAGAGACTGGTTCGATCAACATAATTTGCAAAACTAAACAAGTTGTACAACGGTTGTTCACTGATTTGCATGGCGAGCGAACTGTTTCCAGAGCCATACACCATTACTACCTTTTTTTTCCTTTAAACTAAGAAGGCAAAGAGATATTCAGCCCACGTGATAAGTGGTTACGCTTATAATAATATTAACCCTTTCACTGCGAACGTCGGATTTATCCGACAAACATTGTCGTGCCCATTCCGCGAGCGTCGTATATTTCCGACAAATAAAATGCCCATTTTGCACATAACTGGAGTATCCACATCACTTTTCGGTTGTAGGTATTTATTTTAGATTTAATACCCCTCGCGCTGGGGCCATGACAACTGATATAAGTCTCGCGGTGAAAGGGTTAATTTATTCCAGATGTCACAGATCCATACATAAAACGATTGATGAAACTTCACAAAAATAAAATTAAATCATGAAATTTCACACAATATTTAACTTAAAATCGAAATAATAATAATTAAAAACAAAATGTCACAAATTACTTTTATACTTAATACTACTTGGACTATAAATACATTATGTAAGGCATATACACATAGGTACATGTCCCCTAGTGTTGCAGTTGTCCATGGGCAGCGGTGATCACTTACCATCAGGTGACCCGCTTGTTCGTTTGCCGCCCTATACCACAAAAAAAAATCTGTCGCAGCAGTGCCGAAGGTAAGTAACAGTCTAGTCGATCAGCTAAGCCATACCAAACCCTGACCTTAAATAAACTTAAAATTTCAAGAACTTTTTTGTTCACGACAAGCACAGCATACTTATACTTGGCCTTTTTAGGGTTCTGTAGTAAACAAGGAACCCTTATAGTTTCGCCATGTCTGTCTGTCTGTCTGTCCGTCCGTGGTTTTGCTCGGCGACTATAAGTACTAGAAATCTGTAATTTGGCATAGGTATGTATATTATTATGCGGAACAAGTGGTAAAATAAAATATTGAAAAATATATATTTTTTAGAGTAGCTCCCATACAAGTAAAGTGAAAAGTTATTTATTTTTTTCTTGGCTAACCAATCATGTGGGATATCGTTGAATAGGTTTTTTAAAAATATTATGAGATGCAAATACCGTTTTTTGATTTAGGGATCCGTTTCTGAAATATTTGGTTATAAAGTGAAGTTTGTGTCCCCCCCCCCCTCTATCTGCTCAACGGTTATATATGGACACGTGAAAAAATTCACAGCTATATAACTAAATCTGAAGTAAAACTATCAGAGCTAAGTAGAGTTTATAAATTAAAAAGTTATAGGCGATCAACTTATAAAATGTACTCGGAAATAGTTGGCATTCGTAACTACGGAACCCTACACTGCGCGTGGCCCGACTCGCACTTGGCCAATTATTCCTACTTTTTTTCTCAATAAGTCTTAAAATAAAATAGTACCTGCTTATATTGGTAGGCCAAAGAACTTATTTTGACAAATTAATTACTAAGTTCCATCGACCACCCTCTGTTTCCGTGATCTGATCCTAGACAGCGTCTTCCATAAATTACTCGTCAAGACAAATCAATCGAATCCTAATTAATGAGGTTATATGTTGTTTTGTAACTGATTTCCGTCAAATATCGTGCGGCTCCATCATCAGAACGACTCATTGGCTACATAATATTGTATTGTCATCTAACTTACACAAGTGTACAAAATATTAGCTAAATCGGTTAAGGATAACTGGTTGAAAATTGAGTTGCAAGATTTGACCTAAAAAAATACAAGATCCATCCAAAATAAAAAATAAAAACGACGGGTTGCACTTCGGGAGTGCCGGCAGAAGTGAAAACTAATAGATGCACTTTGTTAAATTTCCATATTTTAAACACTTTATATACACGAATTTTACGAATACACAGCAGTGTGGCCACTACACAGACGGTCGAGCCATCAGCTGTCACCATCCATGGATGCGCGTGGCACGCTGTAACATAAACACACACGAACATTCGCGCAAGCGCCCTACGCCGCCTAAACGAAACAGCAGGCGCAGGCATACATTTTCGCCGCACCGTAGAAAGAGAGGGGGTTACTTCCGGCTGTCTACTCTCCATCCGTCTTACGAATTTTCGATCAGGTCACGTGTCCTGACGCGAGTTTAACATTTTTTACCCATTACAAAAAAAGTGTAAAACCCCGCTAAAGAAGTTTTCACTTCAAAAAACTTGTGAAATTAAATTATGATTGATCTTAACATAATCTTAACAAAGTAGTCAAGGTATATAAAAATCAGATGCACGTTGTGTACTATATAATATTTTGTACAAGGCACGCACACATTTAATTTCACACATTCGTTGTTGCTCGTGAAAGAATGCTATAAATCAGTTAATTATTCGATTACTTAGACAGATACAAATGTATCTAGATTTTACAAATGCAAAATAGATTTCGACGCGCTGCTAGATGAATATTGAAGAAATATCCAGCTGCTTCGACGATGGCAGGTCGTTTTAAATATTTAAAATTAAAAAAAAATAATACTAACTTGTATTTTTGTAGCTCATTATGTAAATTTTACTAAAACAAATCTTAAATTAACTTTAGTAATCTAAATGCATATCTAGATGTTTTTAACCAGTTTATTACATTCCGGGACACTTAGAGCTGTGGGGCGTGTGTGGGCGTAATTCAATTATTTTTTTCTATTGTGTCTGGCTTATGTTTTAAAAAACCATGCATGCAAGCCTTTATGAATCTGTGTATTTTGCAAGATTATATTCTCTCTTTCCAGCAACTTTGACCGCACATTATGTCTTTATATGCATAAATGTCCACCAAGCTTCAACTAGCAAATTTACTGCAGTGCAAAAAAGATACGTTCTGGCCGTTGAAACGAAGATTAATGTTTATTAATTTTTAAATTTGAGCCACTTCTCGGTTTCTGCTTGGGTAAATCAGATGACAATGCAATATTATTATGTCAAAAATCTGATCTGATGATTGAGTGGGAAAGTGGCTATAAGAACCTAGTAATTAAATGACACAACCCTATCGAGTTTGGGCTTATTATATTTGTCTAGATAAGTACTTAGGCCTTACAATATAAGCTATTAGGATATTTTAAACTTATACAATAAGTAGAAAGTAAAATAAAAGTAAGCGATGTAATAAATTGCCTAAGAACTCTTAGGCGATGTATTACATCGCTTACTTTCATTTTAGGACTTTAAATTTAGAAGTATTTAACTAATTGCTTCTAAATTTAAATTCTAGTAACTGCCTGCACAAATATTACGCTTTCGTGTTGTGGTTAACAATATTGTTGCGGTCATCCAAACATTCCAAACACGGTTCGGAATGCGCGTCCACATTTGGAGCACTGCATTAGAGCATATTAGCTGGACAATGTGGACTCAAGTGACGAGGGAGGCGCGAAATATTCCTTCTTGAAACGAATTTAACAAAAATATGCAATGTAAAATTAAAAAAAAAATCTAACATAATCTTTCGATAACCCTGCAACGAATAAAGTTTCTATTAATTTCCTTTAAATATTTATATTACCCTTCTTCTGCTTCACACATAATCAAGTCAAAGTCCCTAAAATTCTTAAAACGTAGCAACTACACCAAAATCAGTGCCTTTTTATTCGAAAAAAGTAAATAAAAAGAAACGGATAAAGGTGCAGTGCAATTAACCCGGACCCCACACAACAGTAATTCCCGTTAGGCAATAAGAATGCTCTCATCTTCCAATTATGCACTGTCCTAGTTGTGCCTTTCGTAATTACTTATTTGAACACTCCATATATATATAATGAAAAGAAACGGAATTAGGAGCAGTTCTTTAAAATCGATGTATCTTAAGACTACACTACAGTAATTACCATTAGGTCATAAGTATGCCCATCGCCCAGTGACACTCTATTCTCGTTGTGCCTTCCATAATTACCTAACTCTTTAAAACACTCAATATAATATCAAGAAACGAATAGAGGGGCAGTTCTCTAAATCGCTTTGTCCCACAACTGACAGTACATACCACAGTAATTTAGGCCCGTTAGGCTACAAGGATGCCCAATGCCTACCGCCCAGTGACACTGTTCTTTTTGCGCTTTCTGTAATATTAAAACACTCTATATAATGAAAGAAAACATGAGTTTAGGAAAAGTTTTATAAAATCACCATACTAGACTTATATTTCACCACACAATAATTACACAAATAGGTGTCCAGTATAATTATAGTCACTGTATTCAGCCTACAAGCAGACGTGAAAAATATACATAGTAAGTCAATCATACTAATTCATATAATTTAACAAATGTCAGTCAATAATTTACGTTAGTCATAAGTATACCCAGTGACGCACTATTCTTGATGTGTTTTCCAAAACTTATTAACAAAATAAGTATAATGAATTTGAGAGCAGTTCTTTCAATCTCTTCATCTCACAACTACAGTTATTCCCATTAGGTTACAAGGAGGTCCACCACCCATTGATACACTGTAACATGTTGAGCCTTCCATAATTACTTATTGAAATACTCAATATTATTACAAATAACGGATTTAGAAGCAGTTCTTTTAAATCGCCGTATCTTAGGAGTTACACCACTCACCACAGTAATTCCCGTTAGGCCACAAGGATGCCCACCGCCCAGTGACACACTGTACTTGTTGAGCCTACCATAATTACTTATTAAACACACTCTAAATTACAGTTTAATAATGCCGATATAACTAAGTCCGGATACTGTACATTTACCGGCCGTACCTATAGGACAACTCAATTTCCTTCTGTGGATGTCGTAGGAGGATATTAAATAAATAAGCACCAATATTCTGTGCTAAAACTGCATCCCCAAGGAGGAATTAAAGGATTGGCGGACGGTTGTAAAATCATTCGCATTTTTTACAAGATTTTATTTAGTTTCACCTGTCCCGTTGTATGTGTATCTGTCTGTAATCAAATCTTGCAAGGTGAATTAGATCCGTATTGCAAGGACAATGCAATATTATGATGTCATGGAGCTGATCTAATGTTGGGGTTGGAAGGTGATCATGGAATCTCTGTGATATAACATCATAACCCCACTGAGTTGAGGCTTGATTAATTCGTCATAACCTTTTTATGTCCTTGTTATAGATATAAAAGTTTGTTTTATAAAATACTAGCTGATGCCCGCGACTTCGTTCGCGTGGACTTTATGACTCCGGCGTATTAATATAAATAAAAACTAATGAGAGAGAGAGAGAGAGAGAGAGAGAGAGAGAAAGAAAGAGAGAGATAAGAAAGTACTTGTTACAGTGTTAGGAGTTAAAAGTCAATATTATTTTAATTCTTTCCTTCGGGAGCCAATATGAAAAGAGCTGAAGTATTACTAACCCTGGAGAAAGCCACATTAAGTTGGCCATGCGAAAAACCAGTCCTTAGATCGACATCAGCAGCTTTAAGCCTCTAAAACTGTGACTTATTTTCATAGCAAGGCAAGTAAACACATGGAACTGTGTATTTTCAAAAGGAAAATTGTTAGGGATGAGTGGCATACGCGGAATAAATACAGTTTCACTGGCACCACTCACAGTAAACTTTAAGTGTCTCAGCAGACTATGCCGAAGTTTAGCGGCTAAAGTTCAGTGTTTAAAGTTCGGTGGGGATGACACACTAAATAAGCTGAAGTTCAGCCGTTGAAGTTCGGTGGAAACGCCGGACAGTAGTGATGTGCCGATATGAGAATTTAATCTTCCGTCTTTGGCGCGTCTGCGGCGAACGGAAACGGGAGCGGAAGAGGGAATGGAAGTGGAAGAGGGAACGGGAGCGAAAGCGGAAACGGGAGCGTAAGCGCGAGCGGGAGCGGAAGCGGCAGCGGGAGTGGCAGCGGCGGCGGCGGCGGCGGCGGCGGAGGCGTCGGCAGTGGCAGCGGCGGCAAAGGCTTCGGCGGCGGTGGCAGCGGCGACGGCGGCGGCGGCGGAAGCGGCGGCGGCGGCGTCGGCGGAAGCGGCGCCGGCAGTGGCGGCGGCGGCGGCGTCGGCGGTAGCGGCAGCGGCGGCGGCGGCGGCGGCGGCAGCGGCGGCTGCGACGGCGGCGGGAGCGATGGCGGTAGTGGCGGCAGGAGCGGGAGCGGCAGCGGCGGCGGTGGCGGCGGCGGCGGCGGCGGCGGCGGCGGAAGAGGCGGCGGCGGCGGAAGCGGCGGTGGCGGCGGCGAAGGAAGCGGTGGCGGGAGCGGTAGAGGGAGCGGGAGCGGGAGCGGAAGCGACGGCGGCGGCGGCGGCAGGTGAGGCGTCGGCGGGTACGGATCCGATTCAGGCAAAAGCATCGGAAGTTCGGCATTATGTGTTGCTAGAAATGCAAATAACATTGCAGGCATGCATTGGCTGAAATTCAGCCGCTGAACTTCGGCATACAGTGCTGAGACACTAAGTTCGGTTCCGTTACACAGTTTCGGTGGAGTCAAATTTCGCATCAGCATTATTGGCCCTTTGACATTAAGACTTATTTTGTGACCCGAGAGTCTATTTGCTGCAAGTGAATTAAGAAACTCAATTGGTGGCGTCGTCAACAAAACTATCCAAGAAATCAACAATAATTTGCGCCATATGTTCTTTATTAATTGATTTTAAATTTTTTGTTGTCAATATGGCGCGTTCACGTACCCAAGAATTTTTCTGGTGTGTTTTGCTCTGAAGGTCCGCAAATACTGAACTTATAAGTTTTTCTTCGGACGAAACAACTTTTTTTTGGAAAAAATTTCAACGTACAGACACATTTTTTTACTCTTTTATTATAGTATAGATAGATAGATTTAGTATGTTTTTGTTCAGCGGCAACAAAAAAACATCATCTATAAAAATTTCAACTGTCTAGCTATAATGGTGCATGAGATACAGCCTGGTGACAAACAGACAGACAAACAGTCGGAAGGTCTAAGTAATAGGGTCCCGTTTCTACCCTACCCTATGGAACCCTAAAAATCGAATAAAATAAGTATTTATGGGGGGCTCCCATACTACAAACATGATTTTTTATAGATTATGGTACGGAACCCTTCGTGCGCGTCCGACTCGCGCTTGGACAGTTGTATTATAACTCAACAAAAAGTTCTCATCAGACTTAACAACTTTTGCTTACGCGGCATTTTAATATTTCTTATAGTTTAGCTGGACCATTATAGTTCTGCATCATGTGTTCCATTTTCCAAAATCAATTATAGCCTATATGTTGCCCAGGCTTCACAGCTATATAACAAAAAAAGTTTCATTCGAATCCGTCCAGTATTTCCGGAGATTAGCGTGTACAAACAGACAAACAGACAAACAGACAAACAGACAGACATTTTTTTTTATTTTCTTACTCTATTACTATATCTCCATCGCCCCAAATATTTTTTTTTGAAAAATTTTCAATGTACAGACACATTTTTTTTACTCTTTTATTATAGTATAGATTATAGATTATTATAGTATAGATTTCATAACTTATTTAATTACTTGTTTCTCCACTTAACACAGGCTCCTTGCTCAAGATGAAAAGCATCCTTATGTGACCATTAACATGAATAGGTCCTTTTTACTCTGGAGAATAATAAGCCTGAAAAAAGTACCAAGACTTTGAAGTAGCAGGTACCTAATTCACAAGATGCAACTGGAAACATAGAATTATAGCCGAATCTTTTTAATTTTTTCGGTTTTTTACTTCTCAATTTAGCATGGTCTTTGGTAACCAATGATGACTATTGACTAACTTATTATATTTGGAAAAGTGCATCCCGGGATACGAAGCGGCACAGCCTAGGATGCAACCAAGAATGCACACATATGAAGAATACGTAACAGTTTCTACTTCACAAAAGGCTCCAATAGTGAAGCCTCAAATACTAGATTGGCATGGCGGAAAGATAAATACGCCCATTACCATCAAATCTTTTAAAGAAACTCCTACCAGATGGTGATTTCCTTTGGGCAGTCTGGAAGTCCTTTAACAGACTCCGGCTGGTGTTGGTAGATGCCATCAGAACCGAGTAAAGTGGGATTTCTCAAACATCGTCCCTTGTGAATGTAGATTGTGGAGCTATTCAAACCATGTCTTACCTTCTATCATCATCCGAGCGTATTCCTGGTTTCATCCTCAGCAGCAACGCTTCAGAGCCCGGGGTCCGCTACCTAACCAAGGAGATTTGACGACGTTACTGGTTTTTCCACAGAGCGACTGCCGTCTGACCTCCACAACCCAAAAGGCAAACCAGGAACCAATCCTTGGATAGTTTGATGATCAAACGCTAGGTGGCGTTCGGGACCCACTGTTTTACGTGCCTTCCGAAACACGGAATCATCTTTCTTTTCGGATAATCAGGTGATTCAAGCCTGCAATATCCTATCCAGACTGGAAACAACTTTTCTCAAAGTATGCTTACCTTCTATCATACCCTAACTGTCCACTCTTTAGTACATTAGATGATATACTATACCTGGCTAATGACAAGGGAGTAAGCATTGACATATAAAGATGATATAGACCAGTTATCTATCTATGATATGTACCGTTATATAAATAAATAATAAATATAAAGGGACAAATTACAATGATTGAGCTAGCCCCAAAGTAAGTTTTGTGAGAGACTTGTGTTATGATATACTAACTCAACGATACTATATTTTTATAACAAATACATATATAGATAAACATCCAAGACCCAGGACAATTTGAAAAAAAGCCATTTTCCAACTTGCCCTGACCGGGGATCGAACCCGGAACCTCTGGGTGGCGGACTAGCATGGTGACCACTACGCCACGGAGGTCGCCAACAATATTGATAAATAAATAAAAAAAAATCTTAGAAATTGGCATACAAAGTGTTCAAGACGCATAAGAGCTAGCAAATGACTAATGACAGAAAGAAAGAAAGAAAAAGAAATATATTATTCAGTGCAAATTAGTATACATCAGTTGCATTACTAAATAAATAAAATTAGTTTTAATAGGAGGCAAATGGTGATAGCTACAGTTGAACGAGACAAAACAGTGATATGTGAAGTCTACTCTGCTACGTAAGTACATACTCTTTTTTATATAGGGACAAATCACACAGATTGAGCTAGCCCCAAAATAAGTTCGAGCCTTGTGTTATGGGATACAAACTCAACGATACTACGAGTATATTTTATGACAAATACATATAAAAATAAACATCCAAGACCAATGTCAATCAGAAAAAGATCATTTTCCATCTTGACCTGACCGGGGATCGAACCCAGGACCTTATGAGTAGTGGACAGCCATGTTAACCATTACGCCATGGAGATCGTTTTTGATAGTAAATGTGGCCACACTGGTCCGCAACCCTATAAAAAAGCCAATCAGACTTGGTAAGAAGGATAATATGGCTCTTCTTAGCCCGGCACAGCATACAGCTTGGATGTTTATCTATATATGTATTTGTTATAAAATATTCGTTGAACTAGTATCCCATAACACAAGTCTCGAACTTACTTTGGGGCTCAATGTAATCAGTGTAATTTTGTCCTTATATATTTATGTATTTTATAGCTGTAGTATAGGAAGACCACTAGACAGTGGGCCAACGAGTACCTGTGCTGGCCGTCTACATAAATCTTGAATTTTCTCTTTAACTCAAAATAATGTTAACATGTAAATGTATATTTCGAAAAACTTCATTAAAATCTCTCTGCATATACATTTTCATGTAAGAATATTCAAGATTAAAAAAAGGGGACCGGCCCAGGTATATCGTTGGCCCACTGTACTTTAATATATCAAAGAAATTAATTAAAGTGTGTTGTGGCCTTATTAGCAAAGCTATTACCAACTGCATTTCTTGAGTGTGGAATCGACCGGAGATAATATACGGGGCAAATAAATCTTGATACTTTTTCTTTTTTTTTTTTTCGTATTATTTTTTTATACAATACTGTGATAATTATGTATTATTACTTATACTGTTATGACAAATGCATTTATAAAGTAGCTAAGTAACCGATGAATAAAATTTAAAATAAATATAAACGGACAAATCACACAGATTGATGTAGCACCAAAGTAAGTTCGAGACTTGTGTCATGGGATACTAACTCAACGATACTGTATTTTATAACAAAGACATATAAAGATAAACATCCAAGACTCAGATCAATCTGAAAATAACAATTTTCATCTCGTACTGACCGGGAATTGAACCGACCTCCGGTGTGACGGCCTGGCATGGTGACTGCTATACGCCTGTGTTTAGGTACCTAATCAGAAATATACTTACATTATAACTATGCGTGCAGCGACCACTCTGTAGGGAAAATTAAGTTAATGAATCGTTTGTCTAGCTTAATAAAAAACAGGATTGCAATGTGAGGAGTTCTGACGTGAGCTAAATTAAACCATTTCGCTAATCATATTAAGTAGATATTTCATTGAATTTCTTTTTTGAGTACGTGACGTTACAAGTACTAGTACTTATTCTGTGTTATAGGCCACAGATGACGTAAAATATGGTTTTAATGTTTTTTTTCCTCTTCTCAGAAATATATACATACTTCTGTGATTAATAATATATACATATCATATATTATATCATATATTTTTTGTATTATATTATATAGTATAATCATTAGATTTCCTTAGAAAGATTTAACCTAAACCCAAAAAAAATTGAGATTGAGTAGTTCAAAGTTGAACAAACAATTTACTCAATAAAATAAACCTAATTAAAAAAATATCTAAGTCTTAGACTGTTTACGGAAAATAAATAATTCTTTGATCTAAAAAATGCTTTAAATATTGAATCTAGTAAGACACACACTAATTTTAATTAAAAGTTAAATAAAAAAAATCATTGCAAAAGTATCAAAACTCTCCATTCAACAAACTGTTTTCGTCTCGAATGCTCAGCGCACACCGGCGCGTGCGCATCGACCACTATCAGTCAGTTCTCTAGGTCATTTCCCCGCGAGCAACCGCGCTTGAGACGTCCAATTAGAAAAGAAAACAAACCGAACTTCGAATTTTAAATTTACAACAGTTTATTTTTATAAAGTGAAAGACAAAATTCAAAAAAGAAATCGAGAAAAAGTAAGAAACGAAGGAGTTTTTATTTCTGTGGCGAGGGAAATTATAGTGGCAGGAATGCGTTGAGTGAAATGTGTTTTAATTATGGTGTGATCGAATTACGGTGTAACACAGAAGGAATTTTACGTTTATATCGATACAGGTAATTTACTTTTATCATTTTAGTATTTAGACAAGCAAAATAGTTTTGTCACGTATTTTTTAAACGTTATAATTTTTCAAAACTAAAAACCGACTTCTTCCCCAAACTACAAAACTGATTTTGATAAAATTTATATGGGACCTGACAAAAAAAAGAATTTTCCAAATTGGTTCAGGCGTTTTCGAATAATCTGTAAACATACAAAAAAAAAAACATAATAGACCGCGACGAATTGATAACCTGCTACTTTTTTGGAATTTGGTTAAAAATTACGATGTTTTTTTTTATTTATTCATTCTTTATAGAATCAACAGCACTTAACAATATTATTATTTTTTATCTTATGAACTACTACTTACTGCCAATTACAGATTTGTTAAAGCCTAGATTGGAGGGTGATATTTACAATGTTTATAACAGGTGCAAACAGATCCCAAACAGTTTTTTTAATTCTACTAGGTTAAAAATTAAATCAATTTAATAAAGTTTTATTTTAAATTAAAGGGTAGGCTTGTAGGGTGTCGTTAGAAAGAACGACACTAAATCAAGACATTTCACTACGTTCCAACAAATCAAATTAGATCCTTTTTTTTAAACGTCAAAACAACCAGTCTATGGGATTTGTATGAAATGACGTCATAGTTTCTTGGAGTCAAATAGCAATAATGCAATGCAATAATAAATTTAAAATCACGTTGTAAATGGATATGATCAATGACTAGTAACATTATTTCGTTATGTTTTATTTTCTTCACAGTACCAAATAATTTATTTTTAACTCAGGAAAGTACCCATTGGCCAGACATTCTCCTTTTTTTAAGTTGTGGAGCATGAGGTTTTTCGAAAATGGTGTTAAAGGGTTCTTCGGTGTAACCAATGTGTGGCACCCCTGTTTTATAGGTTTCGGTAACCACCTACCATGAAGTGGTAGGCCTGTTTGTTGACTTAGATATGTTCGGTAGTAGGCAGTAGTAGTTTGCCTCAACTGTGAATTGAGTAGTATTACCAAGATCACATAAAAGTTTCTTCCACGCTGCTCTGTGAGAAGAGAAAAGAAACTTTACTGATGTACTTGCTTATAATGTTTTTTTCCTGCGCAAATCATAAAAGCCGATTGAGGGATTCGGTAAGAATTTGAATGAAGTATATGATGATAGGCGATGTGGCTTGTAACCCGGTGTCATTAGATTCATCTTTATTCTAAAAGTGACACTGGGTAATTAAAAAGGCAGTCGGGAATTATTATTTTTTTCACTTTACTTTAAAAGGTGTCTTTTGTGGCTTAAGGCCCTAGGATTTGTCTACCCCAGTAGGGATGCAGACGTGATGATAATAGATCAGTAGGGACAATAGGGATACAGACGTGATAGTGCCATTTGACGTGGTAAGAAGCTCCCTGAAGTCCAGTGCTGCCCCCATTTGAAATAAATCATTTGAGAAGAAACGGAGATATTATTTAAAATTTGGCTTTGATAAAACCCTAGATAACCCTTCAAACTATTTTATGAACTACAGTTTAAAGTGAAAATGTGAAGCTTTTTATAGCATTTTTGCTAAAAGTGGCCGTTTTTCGCAAAAATGCTACAAAAAGCTACACGTTCTCACTTTAACCCTCTGCAACTGACGTGGACTTTTTTCCCCATTTTCGCTGACGTGGTAGACTATCAGACACCTTCTTTTACTTAACCACCTCTTGTAATATCCCATGGAAACCTGTTTTACTGGTCTTTAAATAAAATGTATATATCAAAGAACATATTAAAAGAAAAACAAGTGAAATAAAAGTCATATTTACGTAATCACAGCCTTTATTGCAAATGGCACTTAAAGAACAAAAAATAAGACAGTCTTCTTCTCAAGTCTCAAAAATAAAAAAGTGAAACAATTTTTCTAACATTTCTTAAAGTTTTTATAATTAACATTATATAATCAACATACAAAATAGAAATCTTATAAATCTAACCGTGAGATCATAACTTATTCAGTCTCAAAGTTTTACAATTTTAATTGACAATTTTCACACATAGGCTTCGAACATTGCAAGCAGATAGGTTTTGAGCAATCATAACACACGTATTTAGTTTGACGCTTTAGTTTAGTGGGACAAATAGAGCACAACTTTCTTCCCCCAGCATGAACAGTGTTAATTTTCGGAGGTGGAGGGGGCAGATCTTTTCCCAAAACTCGACAGATGGTCATCCGCAATTCTCTGGGCAACCTTTCATTATAGGCCCTCATTTTCATATGGTCCAAGACTAACTGTCTTGCCATATTTTGTAGAAATACACCCCTTCTCATGTTAGTATCACAATCTTCACATGATTGGTACAAAACGAAACAATTTACACCAATAATATCTAGCATTCTAAAAAAGATTGCCATTGGCCATCTACGAGTTTTCCGAGCACTTGAGTATACTGAACATTTTTTGTCAATTTCATCGACGCCACCCTTGGTATGGTTATAATCAGCTATAATTACTGGTTTATTTGAAACAGGATCATTTTCCTGAATATGATGGGAGGAAGACACTAAAACGACAGCTCTATTTTTTTTTGGTACGTAAGATAACATAGTAAAGTGTTTTGTGAAACCATATAAAGAACTTTCAGCATTTCTGTTTTTGTCCGGTAAGAAGCACGGAGGAATTTCCCCTTTGTTTTTTTTCATAGTTCCCAAGTATGTTAGATTTTTTTTTAATAAAGCTTCCATAAGTTGAATAGAGCTGAACCAATTATCAGCAGTAATATTGCGGTTTGAGCCTTCTACAACCTTAGCAAGCCTCAATACCGATTGCGTTGGCACTGCCATTTTCTTTTCTTGGTCTGAGAGGCCAATGCCATCTGAATTTTTACCATGATAAATGTAGGCATTAAAAGTATAATATGTACGAGCATCACACAAAATCATAATTTTAATCCCATATTTTGCCGGCTTCTGAGGCATATATATTACAAACTTACAACGGCCTCGGAATGGGACTAACATTTCATCAATGCATAAATACGCACCTGGGGAATATAGACGCTGTGAATTAGAAATAAATTTATCAAAAAAGTCTGAAATTGGAGCTAATGGATTTTCCTTCAATCGATCTTGCCTTGTGGTTACATTATCAAATCTCAAACAGTTTATCAGACTAGAAAACCTGTACTTAGACATAACACACCGGAATATTTCATGACCCGTACCATCAGTAGCAAAAACGGTATTGGCATCAGAGGCATTGCATTTCAGTACTGATGAATAGTATAATAAGCCAATAAATGCCTTCATTTCAGTTTCGTTTGTATCTTTTAGCTCAAGTCGACTACTATTTTTGAATTTTAAGCGGTACAAACTTAGCTTTCGATTAGTATGTTCGACTAAACTGTCCATCATAGACTGGTCAAACAATTTTGACCACAGTTCCAAATAACCCTCGAATCGTGTCATATTTGTGCGACGACTCGGTATTCTTACAATATTGTGTGATAGCGTTCTTGATGTCCTAGGACGTTCTTGAGTGTTCCAAATATATCCATTTTTACCTTTGAATACGTCTGCACTAGATGGGAGTTGTACTTCTTGGGGCTGCTGCCTTTCTGTCGTAGATACGCTAAATTCCTGTTCTTCCTCCAAATTAATTTCGTCGTCTTCAATATACTCCGCCTCTGGTTCGTAATTAGGGTCCAAATCTTCATCCAAATCGCTAAAATCCTCATTTTCTTCTTGCTCAAGCCATTCTTCTATTTGTTGATCAGTTGATGCCGTAGCAAACTTCCCAGCAGATGTTCTTTTTGATGTTGACGGTTGATCCATATTGTTTTTTTATAAATAACCTGCAGAATAAAATATTATTGTAAAATAAACTGAAACAATAAAATAAGTAAATATAAAAACAAATAAAATTATATTTAGTATAATACCAAGGTAAATATAAATTAATTCGGTAATTAATAAGTATGTAGGTAGGTATTTACATAATAATAAATAATTAATTTAGTATATAAATATATAGATAATACTAGATGTTACTGGTCTGTGGAACACGTTTACCCAGGACTAAAAGTAGCCTACGTTAGTCTCCAGGTTGTAAACTATAACAAGGCAAACAAATACACTTTCATGATTATATTATTAGTATACTTTTGCAAAGTTTATATTATAAATATAAAATTTACTGACGTTATAGTCTAACAGACACTATGGAAATTTTACAATTTTACTGACGTGGTAGTCTGACAGAAACTTACCGTAATGCTGACGTGGTAGACTGGTGGACACCGCAGCGCCTACGCGCTCACGTCTTGCTTCGGCAACCGCTCCCGCCACACTAGCGGGCAGCACTGGGCACCCTAAGAAGGTACTTGGAACGCGGCAAACAAATCTCGTAAAATAATGTTACTAGAGAAGGTTTTCGATTGTGCGGTGTCTGTGGGACTACCACATCAGTTGCAGAGGGTTAAACTGTAAACAATAGTTCATAAAATAGTTTGAAGGGTTATCTAGGGTCTGATCAAGACAAATTTTTTAATGAAATCTACGTTTCCTTTCAATACATTTAGTTCAAATGGGGGCAGCACTGGACCCCGGAAAGTTCAGGTAGCCCCTTAATGAAAAATGTTATTCATATTAGGATTACCCTCAGAACAAAGATATATGGACACGATACAACATTCAAAGTACATTTTATAAAATGTTCCGAAATAAACGAGAAATATAGCATTTATAAATCTTATCCTCTTTCTATATTAATAGCTTGGCGTCAGTTTGACGTATCGGAGGGATTAATAACGCGTACTATAGAGGAATTGATTGGAATGCTGTATGCCGATAGCCAGACCAGTAAATAATGCAATAACGTTTATCAAAAACGTGGTGATTGCTTGCAGAAAGCTGGCTCGCTCATTTAAAATGGTAGTATTTCTTGTAAAAATAAGTACTTACTTTTACACCACTACTCAAGAAATTTTTAAGTAGCTGCGATGGATCCAAATAACCGGACGAGTCGGAATCGGAAGGTTTCCGTACCTTGTGTTCCATTTTGTTTATTATCTTTAAGAAAATGGAACACTCAAATATTTTTTTTTGTTTTTTGTATTTTTTGTTATTTTACCTTAAATAATGATTTGTTATACAAAAAAGCGGCCAAGTGCGAGTTGGACTCGACTATGAAGGGTTCCGTAGCAGCAAGTAACATCTAAATATATATAACTCAAAGGTGACTGACTGACTGACATAGTGATCTATCAACGCACAGCCCAAACCACTGGACGGATCGGGTTGAAATTTGGCATGGAGGTAGATGTTATGACGTAGGCATCCGCTAAGAAAGGATTTTGATCAATTCTACCCCCAAGGGGATAAAATAGAGGATGAAAATTTGTATGGAACTTTGTCAATTTTAAACCGATCGGGATGAAACTTTGCATGCATAAAGCTACTATGACGTAGGCATCCCCTAAGAAAGGATTTTGATAAATTACACCCCTACGCGAGCGAAGCCGCGGGCAAAAGCTAGTAAAATATTAAAGTTCTTGTAGTTCGTGGTAACTTTGATTAATGTTTTAATAAACTTATAAAAAAAACTACTAACTAGATCTCATTCAAACCAATTTCCGGTGGAAGTTTGCATGGTAATGTACATCATATAGGTACTTTTTTATCTTTCTCTTATTTTAGATTTTATAGATACACACACACACACACATTTCACCACTTTGGATATGACTCTCGCGCAAACTATTCAGTTTAGAAAAAAAATTATATTAGAAACCTTAGATGGGTGTTAAAAGCTTCAAAGTTTTTAACACCCATCTTTTTTGTCGGTGATTAAAAAAGAGGAATGGAATGGTCCAACAATGGAAAACTTGGTAATCTACAAAAAAAAGACAATGCAAGTTAGGTTGAAAGACTTTAAAAGACTCGAAGGCGTCCGTTATTTAATAAATAGCATGCAATAACATAACGTGAACGCTTGGATTAAATGAATCTCGATCACGATACGCACCGTTATCGGAGTAGCACAGTTTGACCCGAAAAATTGTGGGAATTTCGCGAACCAGGAACATCAACCATCTCAGGTATACGCTTTCCCAACTAAGCTATCGACGAAGTTGTCAAACTTTTGTCAAATTACATTTCACCTTAATTCGTGACGAAAAAATCTAACACTTTTTAGGGTTCCGTAGCCAAATGGCAAAAAACAGAACCCTTATGGATTCGTCATGTCTGTCCGTCCGTATGTCACAGCCACATTTTTCCGAAACTATAAGAACTATACGGTTGAAACTTGATAAGTAGATGTATTCAGTGAACTGAATTAAGATTTTCATACCAAAATAGAAAAAAAAAACAATAAATTTTGAGGGTACCCCATACTTAGAAGTGAAACTCAAAATTGTGGGGTACCTTTGGATAGCTTTTAAAAAATGATATTGAGGTTTCTAATATCATTTTTCTAAACTGAATAGTTTGCGTGAGAGACACTTCTAAAATGGTAAATGTGTGTCCCCTGTAATTTCTGAAATAAGAGAATGATATAACTAAAAAATATATGATGTACATTACCATGCAAACTTCCACCGAAAATTGGTTTGAACGAGATCAAGTTAGTAGTTTTTTTATACGTTTATTAAAACATTGATCAAAGTTACAACGAACTACAAGAACTGTTATATTATTTTACTTGCTGCTACGGAACCCTTCATGGGCGGGTCCGACTCGCACTTGGCCGCTTTTTTTTCACTTAGACCAATTTCAATACGCCAAAACCGTACCGTCCGAAAACGAACTTCTTTCCAAAAAAAAAGATCAAATTTGGTTCAAAAGTTGCGAAGATATAGAGTAGCATACATTAAAAACTATCCGGGTCGAATTGATAACCTCTTTCTTTTTACCAGTCGGTTAAAAATAATAAAATTTTAATATACATCACGTGTTGTGTAAACTTTACTTATTTACATGTAAAAGTGCCTGTGAAGGTCTAATTGGCTAGATGATTCTTCGTAAAATAAAACGTAAAAAAGTAGTGTCACTTTTATATATTATATATCAATGACAGATATTTAATAATTTTCAACAAGATTTTAGATTTATTATTGCAGAAAAACTGATATAAAGAAGCGCCATTTGACCCAAAAAAGGCATGACGTCACGCTTTCGTATTTCATACAAAATCCCATGCAAAATGTTTGTTTTGACGTTTAGAAAAAAAGTGTCTCATTTTAGTTGTTGCCATCTAGCGGATTAATGGATAAACTTTTAAATTTTGAAACAAACTCACGCGTAGGTACATCATACATACTATTACATCTTTAACCCTAACTGGGTAAACAGAGCACTTTGTTTTTGCGGCTCTTAGCAGACAGAGTCCAGGGCCGCAAGACTCAAAGGCCACTTTTAGCGTGATTCTGGGCAAGGAGCTGGAAAAAAGGAACAAATAGTGATGGGTTGCTAGTTGCGTCGCCTATTAAAATGAATAGCATTTTCACCCACTCTCTCGATTGCTAACGATCGACCGGGTACATTCTAAGTCTTTTCTTTTCTCGCAAACCAGCATGGAAGATAATCTTGGTACATCAGCACCCGAATCCGCTATTTTCCGACAAGTCAAATCAGATTTTTTTTTTAATAATTATTTTACGGCTCTGGATACTAGTCCTTTAGAGCCTATCTTTATTTTATCACTTCTTTATTCTTAACCCTAACCCTAACTATGCAAGCAAAGGTTGGTGTAGGTCTTTTGATTGCTTCAAGGGAGCTTCTGGCGACAAATCTACAGAGTCCACTGGTTTTCATAGCCGATTGAGTGGCGGACGGCGTCTAAATACGCCCACCACAGTCCGCAAATAAATATCACTACAGCCGCACTATGAGTGTCCACTTTAACCATTTCACATATTTTCCATGAGCATGAGCATTTATAGCACTAAACTACACCGAATTCATATTATAAAGTTCACTAGAATCAATTTGCAAAACAATCTAAAGCAAACTCCAACTGAACCCCTTGACTTCCCGCCAAAAACTCCAAGTCAAATCAGATACTGTTTCTAAACGTCAAAACAGACATTGTCTATGGGATTTGTATAAATACAGGCAGATGACGTCATAGTTTCTTGAAGTCAAATAGCGCTCTTATAATCAGTTTTTCTGCAATAATAAATCTAAAATTACGTCAAAATCGATATGTTCAAAGACAAGTGACATTATTTTGAGAAATTTTATTTTCATAACAGTACAGAATAATTTATTTTTAACCCAGGAAAATACCCAATTATGACAGTGATATTTAATAATAATGAACACAGATTTGAAAGTCACCACATTAAACTTAGTTACCCACTTGATTGCTGTCAGATGAAGCCCGTATAAATCACTAATAAATTGTGAAATATGTACATTTAATAGTCCATCATGACCTGACCTACTGGTAAACGCAAGTATGTCTAGAATCTAGATATTAAATTGCTTTAACATTGAAATCAACCTAAATATTGTAAGACCTATTCTATTTTCGTTTTGATTTCAATATTTTAAAGTTTTTAATCACCGATGAAAAATATAGGTGTTCTAGTTTGACGTGTCGGTTTATCTGTGTGTCTGTCTGTGTCATCGTATGGTTTTTCTTTTTGTTTTTTAAAGCTGACTTTATCGATATGGTTTTTATGTTTGATGGAAATTGGTTCAGCAAATTAAGAGCAATAAGTGGAGCACGCTTGAAAGTCAGGCCTTTTTTTAATTTGCCAACAAATAAACTTCTTTAGCTAAAGTTTAAATTTATTTATGTAACTAACGAAAATGTATACAGAGAATACATATATATGTGAAACAAAGGCACTACTTATCACATAAAAGAGATTACATTTGTCATAATGTAAAGTGAATACCTAAAATAAAACATGAAATTTAATGTATATAAATGAAATAGAAACATCAGGCGCCTAGGCGTTTGTTACATTTAAGATGACATTAATAACTAAATAGGCACTAAGTAATGTCCTTAAACTTTCGCTCAACCCGTTTAATCTAGGCCAAAGTTCTCAAACAGACTAAAAACTCGTTAATAGTTTACTAGCGGGTATTTCCACTTGGATAATATAATCCGGTATAAGGATCATAATAACAAGTTTATTAGCCAGACAAATAAAAAATGAGTTCTCCCTCAGTAGCTTTTAAACAGCTAAGCCGATTTCCATCAGTGATAGCTAAGAACCATTTCGACAGACAAGGCTTTCGATTAAGACTAAGCAGTCAAAAATCAGTAATATTCCCGTGCTAGCTACGATTTCAAATCCCCGCCGCCCCGCAAACAACATCCATTTTTATTCACAAGCAATAAAGTCATTTATCACTTACTTCATCCTCAGGCATATAGATACAGAAGTAAAAGTCGTAAGTCTCAAAACTGTTTTCGTTAATTACTATTAAAATAAACAATGTATAGAAATAATATTTAGTCAGTGTTTAGAACATGTTATTTTCCTAATTTTATAACATATACTACGTAGAATTTTATAGCATATAATATGTGCAAATTTTATAACGATAGTACGCATTACAAAAGAACTATGAAAAAATCTAAAAACGAGGAATGAGTTTCTTTAAAAAAAAGTAAAGAGTAAAAGTTAATCAAATATGTAAATACTTAGAGAAGAGCTACACAGAGAATCATAAAATCACGGGTTTAAATCTTGCATTCATCAAATGCTTGTCAGGTTCACAACATGGATTCAAAAACACACCAAATTTTGTGAGCCTAGTTTAAAAAATATATATTGAATAGCTCTGGTAAAACAGAAAGGGTCGTGCCTTTGCAGTAGAGATTAAAAAAAGACATGATAGTGAAAACAGCACCGCGAGCTCAACCTTCATCGTTATCTGAGTAACTTATTAGGAGATGACAAGATAAATAGCATTTCAATAAAATAAGTGTATGATCCGTTTCAAATAGCAAAGGATCATATATTTAGAGTGGACCTCCCCAACGCGTTCTCATTAGTGTAACTGTTTGTATGTAAGCGGCGGTAGGAAGTTGTTCGTTGTATGAGCAGCAAAGTCCATTTGTAATTAGCCTATTTTTGGATTATACTGTCCTTTAAAAACAAATTGGGCACACAGCAGTGTACCTCACACACTGCTGTGTGCCCAATTTGTTTTAAAAGGTTTCAAGCAAATGTAAATCCTTGGGAGAGGCCCATGTCCAGCTGTGGACGTCATGCAACTGAAATGATGATGATGATGCAAATGTGGAAAAATTTATAAATAAAATTAAAAAAAAAACCCTACTTTTTATATGTAAATTTACGTATTTTAATACGGTTAACTATATGAACAGCAAAGTCCATTTGAAATTAGTTTATTTTCGAAACATTATATCTTATTAGCGATGTATACCATATTGTTTTTAAAGTCTCCAAGCAAATGTTGTTGAAAAAATTTAAAATCTTGAAACACAAAAAAGTTTTTTCCTCTGATTATTCCCTATTTTTTATATGATGTAGACCTATGCCTATTTTGTTTTTAAAGATTCCAAGCAAATTTTGCTAAAAAAATTATAAATTTGAAATAAAAGAAAAAGTTTTTGTCCATGGTTTTTTAAATGAACAGCAAATAGTATATTATGCAATTAGTGAATAACAGACGGATTTAATTCGAGGGCGGTCGTGATTTCATGAGATTCAAGTGTTACAACCCTGAGCGACGCGTGTGATTCATGGCCCTCGATTAAATCCGTTTTATTCAAAAGTTGCATACTATACTTTATACTATGACTAAGAGAAAAAGAAAGATTTAAACAAAAATAGACATTTAAAGAAAAAAAGGAAGGTTAAATCAATTAAAATGCAAGTTAAAATTGGAACAGTTACTCAAATCAAAAGTAATTTTTCTAAACTCAAACACCTTTTGTGCCTGCCTATCTGCTTTTTATTCTACATATAATTTACCAAAATAGTAAGTAAAAGTGCATTTTATTCACTGTTTTCAGTGATTAAAATAAACAACCGAAATAGTAAGTAAAAGTGCCTTTTATTCGCTATTGGTTACTTTATTAATTAAATGTGTGTATGTGTATTCTGGTGCCGCAACAGCGACACTTCTGCCTGTGTAAAACAATCTCTAGACATATGTTCACCCTCTTGATTGATTTCTCCATTTTTAGGCTTCCGTACCCATAAGGTTAAACGAGACCCTATTACTAAGACTCCACTGTCCATCAGTCTTTCTGTCTGTCACCAAACTGTATCTCATGAAGCGTGATAGTTAAACAGTTGAAATTTTTACAGATAATGTATTTCAGTTGCAACTACGAGTATAATAAGTAATAACAAATACTAAAATCTAAATAAAATAAATATCTAATTGGAGAAACGATTTTTTTATAGATAATGGTACGAGACTCTTTGTAAGCTAGTCCGACTCGCACTTGGCTGGTTTTATTTATTTCCCGTACTTAATGAATACAAATAGAACTTATAGTTTAAAAATTTTCAAAACTAAAAACCGACTTCCCCCCCAAACTACACAACCGATTTTAATAAAATTACTATGGGACCACCTGGACAGTATACCCATTTAAACAAAAAAATAATTTTCCAAATCGGTCCACGCGTCTTCGAGTAATCAGTGAACATACATAAAAAAGAAATAAAGGATCGCGACGAATTGATAACCTCCTCCTTTTTTGGAAGTCAGTTAAAAACACTAATTATCTCTGATTCATCCGCAGAATTAGAATATTTTTATATTAGTCATCGATTGCTAATGATTTTCTAAATCGATCATTAAACAACTTTTTGCTGCTTTGCTCGATCCAATGATCCAATCAAGGTTCGATTCCAGTGGCGATTATTTTAATTTGTTACGAGGCTGGCAAAAAAACCTCAAAAGTATCAGCGAAAACACCAATAGATTACATAACCTACTTGTAATGATAGTGGTATTTACTTAATTACTTTTGCTGACAAGCCGTTTTTATCGTAAGTACACTTTCTCAAGTTGCTTTTAAAATTGACGGATAAAAAGATTGGTGTTAGCACCAAAAGAGACAAAAATAGAGGATTTGATTTGTTTATTAAGTTCTTAAAGGAATGTATGAAAAAACCAGCCAAGTGCAAGTCGGAAATTGACCAATGTAAACAAACCAACAATGTAAACTGACTTTATTAACTATTGAAGGTACGTACATAGGTGTAAGTAGTTTAAACAGTTGCACTTCTTAAGTACTGATATTAATATATAATTAAATTAAATTTTTGGCATACTGTATTTATTTATATTACCAAAAAATTACATACGATACAATGATACCTCCCCGCAACATGCTTCTCCAAAAATGTAAACTATACTGTAAAAGAATACTTACAAGATAATTTGACTTAAATTTTTTATATAATATTACTTTATTTTTGATATTGAATTGTATAATGATAATTAATTACTAGATTTTATTTTGTATGACTAATTTTTATTTTATTTTTTACCTGAAATTTGACCTAATTTAATTATGTTTTAATTATTATTGTACGTCCATCAAGGGCAGGTCACAGTGGTACTTTGTATATTTATTTTAAGATCTTTTGTTACCTGTTTCCACAATAAAGATGATTTGTTTGATTTCGATTTGATTTGATAAACAGAAAAATATTTTTTGTTATTTTAAATACTTTTTTTAGCATCGAATATTTATGCAGTCATTAAATTAACTCGATCATTGAATGTATAAAATATTGAAAGAACAAAAAATAGGAAAAAAAATAATAGATCTCATACAAGCAACGATGAACTAGGTACGTGTCGTACGTACTCGTACATTGTTGTATTATGTTGATAAACGAGTAGAAATAAAGGTACAATACGACACAAATAAATTGAACAAAAATGGCGGACTTCAAACCATTTTTATATAAATTTCTGACACGTAAATTGAACCGGTCGTCGGCGCATTTAATTTGTACCTGCTCCGATGACCGCCATTTTGGTTGAACCTACGTGCCGGGAATTTGTACAAAAATGCATTGTAAATATGGTTTGACAGTGAATGTGCACTGCCGACCCTGAATCGGCATTAATTAGTTCAAAATAAAGGAGTTCCATTTCTGTCACATTATTATTTTGTTAGTTCATTTAGAAAGCGATCAGATTTAGTGCTTTTTTTTCTGATATTTGTTTCAAATACTTTACATCACCACTTTTTTTTACAAAAAAGAAAGATAAAATCGGTCTACCCAACCAACTTGTTGTAGAAAGTGTTTTTTAATTAATTTAATTCATCCAAATAAGCTTAAAAGTGACTTGATCTTCGACAACTTTCAGAAACTTTTTTTTTATTGATTTAATCAGATGATATTGGTAATCTTGATCAACTAAAAAAGAAAAAGAAGCTTCCAGTCTATTAACTTTTAATAATCTGTTTCACTCTTATATAACTTTTTTAAACAAACGCAATAAAAAAAATCACATGAACTTAGACTTTTTAGTGGTAATAGATTATAAACTTGTATCTGCTAATAATGTTTTTCTTGTAATTTATCAGGTAAATAGGTAGGTACTTTTTGTTGTTACTTCAATCAATCTGGATAAAGGAAAAAACTTAGAATGTACCAGCTGCCTCTTTCCCGCATAGATCGTGTAAACCGATCGAGGGAATAGGCGAGATTTGAATCATGTTAAATAGGCGATGCAGCTAGCAACCCATCACCATTTTGATTCCTTTTTCCATCTTAATGCCCACCATCACTCTAAGCTCTGTCTGCCCCGTCAAGAATAAAGACATCTATCTGTTTAATTTTTTTTATTATAAAAAAGAACACATAATAGTTGCTCAGAACCGCAATAAAATATACAAATGCCTAAACAGCAGTCTGCATCAAAATAAGACATATTTTTTTTATAAAATAAGCTTATTACCAGACGTCGGAATTAGGTAGAGTTATTTATGTACTTGCATCGAAATGTTGATATTAATATGGATCTTACCGGAATTTCTAATGGACAATCCCGTGTTGCCAACAATATTACAAGTAAATAATAACAAAAACCTTAGAGACAGATAAGACAAATAAAACAAAGTTAATTAAGGGGCTACATGAATTTTCCGGGGTCCAGTGCTGCCCCCATTTGAAATAAATCATTTGAAAGGAAACAGAGACATCATTTAAAATTTGGCCTTGATCAGACCCTAGATAACTCTTTAAAGTATTTTATGAACTACTGTTTACAGTTTAAAGTGAGAACGTAAAGCTTTTCTACGCACAATTGCGAAAAACGGCCACTTTTGCCGGACGTGCGTAGAAAAACTTAACGTTCTCACTTTAAACTGTAAACTGTAGTTCATAAAATAGTTTAAAGGGATATCTAGGGTCTGATCAAGGCCAAATTTTTAGTGATATCTCCGTTTCCTTCCAAATGATTTATTTCAAATGGGGGCAGCACTGGACCCCGGAAAATTCAGGTAACCCCTTAACATACAATTTTTATTAGTACTGCACAAGAACCGTGATAGCTAGACAGTTGACATTTTCACAGACGACGTATTTCTGTTGCCGCTTTAACAACGAATCGGCTTGAATATTTATTTTACTCTGTTTTTAAGTAAACAGAGTAAAATAAATATTCAAGTGGGGCTCGAATGATTTTTTATATTTATCTAATAGTATGGAAACGGAATCCTTCGTGTGCAAGACCTCCTTGCACTTCGCCGGTTTTATTTTATCTTGTAGAAGTTGAAGACTATGCGTGAAGTGAAGGTACAAGTGACAGACATCCATCCTGACATTTGCATGTAACATTTACGAAGTCACGATTCGGGAAACTAAGCATATAAAATATAAGGTCACCGGTGGAATGCGTTGAGCCATCTTACGTGCATATTGCTTATTGACGGCGATGCCAATCTTTTGTATAAGTCGGTGGCCTACTCTAATAAATACGGCAGTCAGTGACTTTCTATGGCAGGATGACTCTTCTGAACCCTTAGATCATTTTAAGAAGGGGAGCCATCTTGAATAGGCTTGTCAAATGGAAAAGTATTTGTAGCCCATTGGTTAGATTATTAAAAAATATTGTACACGTATTTTTTCTTTTCTCTAAGAAACAATAAATGACAAAAATACAGCGCATTGAAATTTCGCATGACGACACAGCTACGTACGATGTTTACATAGAGGTGACGTCGCAAACCCCCACTCCGGAACTTTGATGCTTCGTATCTTTGTGAATTTTTACTTTTTTGGTAAACTGAAAAATATGGGTTCATTATTTTTGTCTAATCTAAAAGATGGACTCATAACAATTGTACTTTTTTTATCCCTGTCGTCACCCCTATTTTTGTACAGTGGGGTGTTATATTGCATTATTCGGTGGTCTACGCTAATAAATACGGCAATTGGAGATCAAGAGACTTTCTATGGCAGGATGACTCTTCTGAATTCTTAGACCATTTTAAGAATGGGAGCCATCTTGAATTTTTGTACAGTAGGGTATATGATTGTATTATTTGGTGGTCTACGCTAAAAAATACGGCAATTGGTGATCAAGAGACTTTCTACGGCAGCGTGACTCTTTTGAACCCTTATCCCATTTTAAGAAGGAGAGCCATCTTGAATTTTGGTACAGTGGGGTGTAATGATTGTATTATTCCGTGGTCTACGCTAATAAATACGGCAATTGGTGATCAAGAGATTTTCTATGGCAGGATGACTCTTCTGAATTCTTAGACCATTTTAAGAATGGGAGCCATCTTGAATTTTTGTACAGTGGGGTATATGATTGTATTATTTGGTGGTCTACGCTAATAAATACGGCAGTTGGTTATCAGGATACTTTCTTTGGCTGGATGATCCTTCTGAACCCTTATCCCATTTTAAGAAGGGGAGCCATCTTGAATTTTTATATAGTAGGGTATATGATTGTATTATTTGGTGGTCTGCGCTAATAAATGCGGCAATTGGTGATAAAGAGATTTTCTATGGCAGGATGACTCTTTTGAACCCTTATCCCATTTTAAGAAGGAGAGCCATCTTGAATTTTGGTACAGTGGGGTGTAATGATTGTATTATTCCGTGGTCTACGCTAATAAATACGGCAATTGGTGATCAAGAGATTTTCTATGGCAGGATGACTCTTCTGAATTCTTAGACCATTTTAAGAATGGGAGCCATCTTGAATTTTTGTACAGTGGGGTATATGATTGTATTATTTGGTGGTCTACGCTAATAAATACGGCAGTTGGTTATCAGGATACTTTCTTTGGCTGGATGATCCTTCTGAACCCTTATCCCATTTTAAGAAGGGGAGCCATCTTGAATTTTTGTATAGTAGGGTATATGATTGTATTATTTGGTGGTCTGCGCTAATAAATACAGCAATTGGTGATCAAGAGATTTTCTATGGCAGGATGACTCTTCTGAATTCTTAGACCATTTTAAGAATGGGAGCCATCTTGAATTTTTGTACAGTAGGGTATATGATTGTATTATTTGGTGGTCTGCGCTAATAAATACGGCAATTGGTGATCAAGAGACTTTCTACGGCAGCGTGACTCTTTTGAACCCTTATCCCATTTTAAGAAGGAGAGCCATCTTGAATTTTGGTACAGTGGGGTGTAATGATTGTATTATTCGGTGGTCTACGCTAATAAAAACGGCAATTGGTGATCAAGGGATTTTCTATGGCAGGATGACTCTTCTGAATTCTTAGACCATTTTAAGAATGGGAGCCATCTTGAATTTTTGTACAGTGGGGTATATGATTGTATTATTTGGTGGTCTACGCTAATAAATACGGCAATTGGTGATCAAGAGACTTTCTACGGCAGCGTGACTCTTTTGAACCCTTATCCCATTTTAAGAAGGAGAGCCATCTTGAATTTTGGTACAGTAGGGTGTAATGATTGTATTATTCGGTGGTCTACGCTAATAAATACGGCAATTGGTGATCAAGAGATTTTCTTAGAGTGACCTATCGGGACCCTTAGACCATTTTAAGATTTTTGGTCTTTTTTGTCAGTTCTACTTCACCAAAACTCATCTGAAAAAAAAAACAATTAAGGAGTTTAATAATCAATTAGGAGATAGTTATTTGTAGACACGCCTTTATGCTTTTACTTGATTACAACTGCAAAACTGTCGCTATGAAGCGGTAATAGTAATTACAATTGATTGCGTCGGTTTATGTAAATGTATGGTAATGGCGTTTCCTGCTTGCCGTGCCAACGTAACGATACTTTTAAGGAAAGGTGTGTGTTGAATGCTCATGCGATTCAATTGCCTGCATTATTGATTGGATAAACTGCTTATTCTTAATCTGAGTTCACGCAAGACCGCTTGTGAGTGTACAGCGTTGAAAAAAATTCTAGGTCTATGGTGTGTTTTACCCGACCACGGCAAAGAGGAAGGGTAATGATTTTAGCAGTCTATGTATGACAAAAAAATTGTATTTAAAAAATTTTACATACAAAAAATTTGGTTTTTTTTATTTATTTTTTTGATATTGATTGGGATATCGATTGAAAAATATATACGATATTACCAGTTTATGGCTCCCGTAATCGGGTATTCGTATTTTAAACGTACTTATATCTTATTGTTAAAAATAACAAAACGCAAAGCTAAGGAAAGCAAAACGCAATCCCTACGCGGGCAACACCTGGGAATTAATTGAAATATTTAAACTTTGATTCAATTCGTGAAAAAACTAGATTTCATTTGTACACATCATTAACGGCTCAGACCATGGTTCAGACACTCTTTGTAATCTTCTTTCTTACATTATTGCAGTTCTTTTATTGACTTCTCAGTATAATTAACCTATATAAATAATTAGCAGAGAGGAAAGTCCCATTTTTTCTAATTTTCAACTTTTTAAAATCAGTTTCTTCCATGCTGATCAAAACTTATTTCTTCCAGAAATAAATTAAGTTTTGCTTAATTTTTTAACCCCCGCATAAAAGAGGGGTGTTGTAAGTTTGACGCTAATGTCTGTCTGTGTGTCGTGTCCGTGGTATCGTAGCTCTCGAAAAGATAGGCCGATTTTGATGCCGTTTTTATTTACGTGAAAGCAAGTTCCTTTGCGGTGTTTTTAACTATGTTTGATGAATGTTCGGTTCAGCCATTTAAATGCTATTGGAGGCTAACGCTTTAAATTCGGAGATTTTCATTTGCCTAGCAAATAACAGATACGCTACGGATTTAAATTGGAATAAGCATTTCCTGTCTTGTCACTAGATGGCGTTCTTTTTTTTTAATCTGCCTGGCAAATAAAATTGTTATTGTTGTTGGGAGAGTTTACTTGTTTTAGAAGTAATTAACTGGTAATCAAAGGCAGTGACAATTATCATTTCCATATATTTGCACGTGTAACTATGTAATCACTTCATCCATTTGTAATCGCGCTGTTTTCTTCCGACATATGACAGTCTTGTGAATGCCGACCACTTTTTAATTATTGTCCACACTTTGATTGAAATTGATTGTTTGTTTGTTTGTTTGTAATCTCGTATTATGTAGGTACCAAGGAACAAAATGAAGTAACAAAAAATTGAAAGAGCAGATATACAATGGCGGAATTATCCCATAAAGGGATCTCTTCTAGTCAACCTGCTATAAATTGAGAGGATATTTACTCAATCAAAAGGTAGAAAGTGCGTACTAAATATTTAAAAAAGATAATACATATATTTATTTAAGATTATATATATATATTATATGTTTATCTATATATGTATTTGTTATAAAATATAGTATCGTTGAGTTAGTATCCCATAAC
Source organism: Acrobasis suavella (assembly GCA_943193695.1). NCBI lineage: Eukaryota > Metazoa > Arthropoda > Insecta > Lepidoptera > Pyralidae > Acrobasis > Acrobasis suavella. The sequence continues at coordinate 2,634,237 of OW971939.1, forward strand.
ACAAGTCTCGAACTTACTTTGGGGCTAGCTTAATCAGTGTTATTTGTCCATATATTTATTTATTACATACACATATTCTTTATATTCATAAACTTACTTAAACTTACATGTATATAGATTGATTAAATGTCATAGAAAATAGACGGACAGATGAACATAGCCTCACTGTAAGCATTCCTTGTCAGGATCATGGAGACCTTTAAATATAACCGTATAATACCTACTTCTATTCTTTAGTCTTCAAGTAAAAAAACGTAGAATGCATCAGCTGCATCTCTTCCCGCCCCGATTGTGAAAGCTAATTGAGGAAATGTGCTAGAACCTGAACTATGCCAATGTATCTCCGTTTACTTTCAAATAATTTATTTCAAATGGGGGCAGCACTGGACCCCGAAAAATTCATGTATCCCTTTAATATCTTCTATTTTTGCCATCATCTAACCCCCTCATTCATAAAAAATACAACCATTTGCTAAACCTATTTTAGTTAAAATATGTTTTGTCCCTTTCTTTCAATGTCAAATGTTGAAAAGGAGGAAAGGGACAAAACATGTAGCAAACGGTACTTAATCTTTATGAAAATGAGAATAATAGTTTTGATCAAACTGGAGTCATTAATATAAAAACATATATATAAACTAGCTGACGCGGCAAACGTTGTTTTGCCATAAAAAAATTTAGGGGTGGACTACCCCTAACATTTAGGGGGATGAAAAATAGATGTTGGCCGATTCTCATAGATACCGGATAAGCACAAAAAATTTCATCAAAATCGGTCAAGCCGTTTCGGAGGAGTATAGCAACGAAAACTGTGACACGAGAATTTTATATATTAGATAGACCACCTACCGCTGCATCTAGATGCTGATAAAAAATTGATTACCTACCGCGTGATACAGTCTTGAATGATGAATAATAAGGCTGAACTCACATTGCACTGAATTCAATTCCATCAATCAAATTTTTTTATTAAACGAGCGAGCGAAGCGACTCCGTTTCACCTTCTGCGAATTTTTTATATTAATTAATACTAAATTTAATTTATGATATACTTTACACGTAACGTAAATTTTACATATTGACGTGTAAAAGTGCCTGTAAAGTTCTTATTACTGAATCTTTTCTGATGTCGTATTTCCAATTTCCAGCTGTTCTCGCGTACAAGTCGCATTTCTCAACTAATTCTCGTAAAATTTTGTAAATAGTTTCAATAATTAGAAAATTTTTAAACTGCGCATCAGACATCCGGACACAAGATTTTTTTTTACTGAAGCTGAAACGGAGACGATTCGTTCGCTTCGCTCGCTCAGTCAATAATGTAGTCAAGTTTTTGAACTAAGTTATCCACTGATGTGTTTATTTTTTTTGGAAAGCTACTACATAAACGGTTTCCGCTAATTGCTCGTGTCGCAACGCAACATTCACTCATAAAATTATCAAGTGTCGGAAGATACTGCAACATAGCTGCAATTTATGCTAAATAGAATGCGCCCGCGGGTTCACCTGTGCGCAAACTTTCAGCCTTTTTGGGGTTATACTTAAAGACACTGATTTAAAAAAGTTAAAAAAGGAGAGGTGAAGCGAAAGAGGCCTGCCAGGATCGTAGCAAGTGGAGGTCCTTAGTCTCTGCCTACCCCTGTGGGAAACAGGCGTGATAATATGTATGTATGTATGTACTGATTTAAAACAACATTAACCGGCCAGTGACGAGAGAGAGAAATGTGAGAAAAGATTATTTTTTCAAATCCAATTTTGACACTTTTTTGTGTCAAATTCATGGAAACATGTTATTTATACGTAAAGTAACGATTTATACACATTCGATACGATTTGACTATGTGAATGCTTTACTTAAGGAACACTTCAAAGTAATTGGGGACCGGCACACGCTAAAAATTGTTGAAAATTGATAGGTTTGTAGAATCGCGCGAAGGATCAAGCATTATACGCTCGATTGCCTGTTGAGGTATTGACAACTGTCATGGGCTCATGGCCGACCAAACATATTATAGTTGATTCCCAGTTGAGAGGTATAGAATCAAGAAGAAAACAAAACTGGCCAAGTGCGAGTTGAATTCGCTTGAAGAAGGTTCTGTACAACGCCAAAGTCAAATGTTTTTATTAATTTGTGGTTTTACAATAGGTAATCCTTACTGAATGTGAATTTTGAATTTACTAGTATTTCTTTGTGAAGAACTAAGTTTTCCGTCCGTGTCCGTAAGTGAACGTATTATATTGAGTTTACCCTTTATTTTCAATTGATATATTTGAGATCCTCCATAACGACCCCTTTCATTTGATATAGACAAAGTAAGGTGAGCAAAACTTTTTTAAAATTTCCTAATTTGTTTTGAGATCGAAATCACGGGTGCCAAAATTGCTATCAAAAGTATAGATATGACTAAATGTCCCGGGATTTCTCGAGAATCGGTATCTTAGTAAAGAATGTAAATACATTACAAGATTTCGAATGAAGATTATTTCTACTCCTTGTAGTATACACAATCTTTCTCTTTAAATGAATAATAACAAATTGGGAACTAAACTAAGTCGATAAAATAATCATAATTATGTGATTTTTAGTGTAGTATTTACATCCGTTGCTAAGATACCGATTCTCGAGAAATCCGGGGACTTTTAGTGATATCCATACATTTTTGTAGCAATAGAACCCGTGATTCCGATCTGTGTTCATATGATTACACCATCCTACATTTTTTATACGGAACCCTAATCACACTAATATTATAAAGGCGAAAATTTGTGAGTGTGTGTGTATGTTTGTTATTTCTTCACGCGCAAACGGTTGTACCAATTTTCATAAAATTTGGTATACACCCTGGATTAACATATATAGGCTACTATTTCCGCAGTCACAACGCGAGGCGCAGCTAGTAAAACATATATTTTTTCAAAACTAAAAACCCACTTCACCCCCAAACTACACAACCGAATAATCGGTGAAAATACATTAAAAAATAATAATAAAGGATCGCGACGAATTGATAACCTCCTCCTTTTTTGGAAGTCGGTTAAAAAACGCTTGTAGACTATCGCTTGTCGCTTGTACCTTTCGTCGCATCGCAACATTCACTCGTAAAATTATCACGTGTCGGAAGATACAGTTGCAATTTATGCTAACTAGAAAGCGCCCGCGGCTTCACCTGTGCGCTAACTTTCGGCCTTTGTCAGGATTGTAAATTAAAGCCACTTTATTATTTCCATCCGATAACTGCACGGAAACCGTGGACATAAAATCACCGGACAAGTGCGATTCGGAATCGCTCACGTAGGGTTCCGTACTGTTATCTATAAAAAATTACGTTTGTTGTATGGAGCCCCACTTAAATATTAATTTTATTCTGTTGTTATAGCGGTAACAAAAAAACATCATCTGTGAAAATTTCAACTGCCTAAACATCACGGCTCATGAGATACAACCTGGTGACAGACAGACAGACGGACAGACAGACAGGCAGCGGAGTCTTAGTAATAGGGTCCCGTTTTTACCCTTTGAGTACGGAACCCTAGAAATCATCCGACTTTCTCTTCTCCTAAGAGATTAATACCTGCGACAATAACTTTTTTTACAAGCTTCTATTTAGTTTCAGTTGTCCTGTCCCGTTGTCTGTCTGTCTGTAATCAAATCTTGCAAGTTTTTGACCCATTTCCCGATTTCCGATTTTGATTGAGCTAAAATTTTGCACACATACGTATTAATATCACGTGACGATGCAATATTATGATTACATGGAGCTGATCTGATGATGAAGCTAGGAGGTGGTCATCTGGTCATTGCATTGCATCTGATAAATTAAAATAGGCCCACCGAATTTTGGCTCGATTCATATTTTAACGTTTTTGAGTCACCTTAAGTCATATCGAAAAACCAGCGCTTTACTAAGAAGGGTTTGCGCTGAGCTTTATAACCTTTCTAATTGCTGAAACTTACACAGCCTACACCTATACAGACGACCTCCGTGGCGTAGTGGTCACCATGCCAGTCCACCACCCAGAGGTCCCGGGTTCGATCCCCGGTCAGGGCAAGTTTGAAGATGGCCTTTTTCAAATTTTCCTGTGTCTTAGATGTTTATCTATATATGTATTTGTTATACAATATAGTATCGTTGAGTTAGTATCCCACAACACAAGTCTAGAACTTACTTTGGGGCTAGCTCAATCAATGTTTAAAAAAAAAACATAGTAATAAATAAAAATTAAAGCCTACACCTATTGTTTTTGTGTAATATATTCTGTATTTTTATGTGTTTTTTGTTTTGTTTTAATAGCTTTTGTATGCTAAGTTCTAATTCAATAAAGATTATTCTTCGAGCGTGTTTGTACGACACGCGCACACCAAGCCCACACCTAGCGCATGCCTGGCGAACGCAAAGCGCGCGTTGAAATTTTTGCAATTTGTTGCATATCATTTGAGTCCTATCACACATCAATACAACTCAAATTGCGACTGCCTCCGTAGTCCAGTGGTCAAGGCGTTCGCCTTGTGACTCGAAGGTCATGGGTTCGATTCCCACTGGGAAGCATACTTTGTGAAAAGTTGTTTCCAGTCTGGATAGGATATTGCAGGTTTGAATCACCTGATTATCCGAAAAGAAAGATGATTCCGTGTTTCGGAAGGCACGTAAAACTGTGGGTCCCGAACGCCACCTAGCGTTTGATCATCAAACTATCCAAGGATTGGTTCCTGGTTTGCCCTTTGGGTTGTGGAGGTCAGACGGCAGTCGCTCTGTGTAAAAACCAGTAACCTCGTCAAATCTCCTTGGTTAGGTAGCGGACCCCGGGCTCTGAAGCGTTACTGCTGAGGATGCAACCGGGAATACGCTCGGATGATGATGAATACAACTCAAATTGCATTGACTAAAATCAACACGCGCTCGCCTTGCCTCCGCTACGCGCTCGCCTTGCTTGCCTCCACCTTGCGCCCGCCCGGTGCTCGCCCCGACTGGACTTCGGTAAAAGCAATTTAAGTTCTAATGATGCGTGATAGGACTCAAATTATATGCAATAAATTCAAACCGCGCTTGTCATGCGCTAGACATGGGCTTGGTGCGTGTCGTCTGTACGCGCCCTTATTCTTAAATCCGCTTCATGATGACCTCCGTGGCGTAGTGGTCACCATGCTAGTCCGCCACCCAGAGGTCCCGGGTTCGATCCCCGGTGAGGACAAGTTGGAAAATGGTCTTTTTCAAATTGTCCTGGCTCTTGAATGTTTATCTATATATGTATATGTTATAAAATATAGTATCGTTGAATTAGTATCCCATAAAACAGGTCTCGAACTTACTTTGGGGCTCAATCAGTGTTATTTGTCCCTATATATTTATTTATTTATTTAATGTCAGTTAACACACGGCTTGATAACCGTGGTGTTCCTATCAACAATAAATTGCATTTTCTAATCATTATCATGTAAAAAGTGCGAGAAATTGAATAGGAACAAGCCTACAAACAGATTATGCTGTAGGAAGCGCTTGAGTTATGAGGAAACAGACAAGGTGTAAGAACATTACGTGTGTAGTGATTGTTACGCTTCATTGGTTGATGATGAATTATAAGTCGATAATACCTAATAATAATAATAACCTTCAAACACTCGACTTGCATGCATCTACTTACATACGCAGAAAGTAGTCAATTATAATAAATGTAGATTAAGTGCGTAACAAGAATAATAATTCTTTTTTAAGAACTGGTTGCGAATCATAGCTGCCAAAGCGGCAAAAGGGGAAAATTCTTATCGACTTCTCAATTATTTAGATAAAGCCTCTTTGTTGGTTGCGTTGGTTCAGGCCCCACAAATGCTCCAATCACCAAGTCTTCAGAAGGCTTGAGAAAAAACACCACAACATAATCATAATTAATATAATAATAAAATACCTCGAGTGGGTAAAAAACTAAGGGCTCTAACAAACGAGCTCCAGTATTGCCGCGAAACCTGTCAGCGACGGTCACCGACGGTCACCGACTCTCACGGTGGCTTTAGCTTGGCGCGGGTCCCTCTTAAAGGTTTGTATTTGTACACCCACAAATGTCATAATTTGAGTACAATCGGTACATTTACTTTATTTACAAATTGACATTCATTTAAATTTTGACATCATTCTAAAGTAATAATTATGACATAACAATGTATTCTCAGTCCACATATCTAAAATTCAAAATGCTGCAGTACAGTTTGTTACCGCTTCTTCTGTACTTGCGCTTAGGAGGCGGCAGTAAACTTAGTTGTAAGTAAATGATCTGACGTCAACAACTAGCTACTAAGAAATCGAAAGAAAAAAAAATGAAAATTATCAAGTGATACAAATATCCAAAGATAAATAAATGATTTTTAACATTGACTTCACCATCGGAAGCGCAACGCACCGACGGTCACTGCTATCACGATCTGTCACGCGACGGTCAATGACAGGTGTCGCAAACTGTCACGGGCATAGTGTCAATCGTTTGTACATACATACATACTATCACGTCCTTATTCCTAACGAAGCAGACAGACCATTTGGTCTTGCGGCTCTAAACAAATACCGTCTTATTATAAAACCCAGACTATTTTTTCCAAATTAAGACAATTTGGAAAAGGCTATTTTCCAACTTGCCCTGACCGGGGATTGAACCCGGGACCTCTGGGTGGCGCACTAGCATGGTGATCACTACGCCACAGAGGTCGTCTCAGTCCCGTTCCCTCGATCAGCTCCTACGATCAGCGCGGAAAGAAGCAAAATTGGCACTTCTGCACAGCGCAGTGGTTATGGGCAAATCCTAATTTTGACTTCAAAAAAAGAGGAAGTAAGCAATTCGACGGAATCTTTTGTTCTTTTTTATGTATGTTTACCGATTACTCGAAGACGCCTGGACCAATTTGGAAAATTCTTTTTTTGTTTGAAAGGGCATACTTGTCAGGTGGTCTCATAATTTTTTATCAAAATCGGCAGTGTAGTTTGGTATGGAAGTTGGTTTTTAGTTTTAAAAAATTACATAAGAAAGGCGTATAGTCTAGCACTGAAAGAAAGAAAGAAGAAAAAAAAATATTTATTTGGCACAAAAAGGTTAATACAATAAAAATGCATATAACACAATAATTTTTGAACCAAAATGGTCCCCACCCAGCATATGCCGTGGTGTGAGCCATGACGCTGGTCTTCCGCGGGTACGATGCTTATACAAATTTAAAACAATAATGATAAATTATAAAACACAAGTGAGAATAGAAAATAAAATTAAGTCGGTGGCGCTAGAATACTATACTATATAATATATATAATTTAAAATGCTGCAATTGTTAACTTTCGTTAACAATTAAAATCTTTTAAAGTTGAATTAAAGAAACATATTTTGAGTAAAATATGTTTCTTTAATTCAACTTTAAAAGATTTAACAGTTGATGAGCGTCTGATGGGAGGAGGAATATTGTTCCAAAACAAAGCCCAAGAAAATGAAAGTAACTACGTAACAACGTGAAAATGCCAGCAGACCACAGATGCAAACTGTCTGGTGGTTATTGTGCCATATGGTTTCCGGAGTAGAATAAGTATGACCACTATATATATCTTCCTGTAGATGTCGTAAGAGACGACGAAAAGACTTACGGCGCGTTCAGACGATATGCCCACGCCTAACGCACGACAAGCGCGGTTTGAATTTGTTGCATATAATTTGAGTCCTATAACATATCAATACATACTTATTAGAAGTGAAATAATTACAAGACAAACACGAGCTATTATCATGAACAGATTGTATCAACCTGTATGTCACAAAGACATATACAAAAAGAATGTTTTTAATATGTGTATATATTTATTTAATATGTTACCTGAAAATATTAAAACACTAAAAGGCACAGCGTTTAAGACGACACTAACGAAATGGCTGATGGAACAATGTTTTTACTCCATTAGTGAATTTGTAACCTATTGCAAATCAAAACGAAATATTAAGCTTTGATATTATTGTAACTTATATACCTAACTTGTATTTCTTAGCTAATTACTACGAGTTTAAATTAATCTTAAACGATAAAAATGTTTGCATACCTGTCTGCAGGTTTATACAATGTACACACTCATATTTACTAACATCTCAGAAATCGATTGTATAATGCAAATAAACGATTCTTGATTCTTATAAAAAGACAAAATTCCAACGGAAAAGTCTTACACTTTTTTATTCATAAGAATACATTAAAAAATAATTAAATTAAAAAAACTGTATAGGCGTGTGCTGGGTTGAACCGGGAACATCGCCTATCCCAGGCATGCGCTCTCCCAACTGAGCTATCGTCGAGTTAGTCAAATTTGTGAATTTACCATTCACTCTTATTAGTGACGGAAAAATCTTACATTTTTTTCACCTTTACTTATTTTATACAATTTAATGAGTAACCTGATAGGAATGTTCTGAACAACTTAAACCACATGTAAAGCACCAACTCGTTTGCAAGAATGTTTAAATGAGCAAGCTAGAACAATCTCTCATTGTATGTAATTTACTGCAAAATACCATACAATCAGGACATGCGTCTCTAAATAATGGAGGCCTTAAGTAGTGTTTTCATAATAAAGTTAGTACAGAACTTGCACTAAAGGCAATGTCTAGAATGTCGAATTTTTTTGCACAATGTAGCTTTTACAGCTAAATAGATTATAAAATTATACGAAAAAGTAAGGAATTTTTGAAAAAAAAAATGTACCAAATAACCATTAAGTCAATGATGATCAACATTTTTATCAATTCGTCGCAATCTTTTATTTTTATGTATATGATTATCTAAAAACGCCTGGACCAATTACGAAAATTATTATTTTTTATTTTAAAGTGTACACTTTTCAGATGGTCCCATATAAATTTTATCAATTTAGCAATGGATGGTCTTGTATCACTTTTAACATGGCGCACGTCAAGCACGCACATTTTAAGTCGCCTTTGATCCATGACGCAGGCCCTGTACCTGTCCCCTGTGAGGAACACATACCTGATTTAATTGTACATGTATCGTAAGAAAGTTTACCATAGTATCCTTGTATTTCTATTTCAAACCGAATTAGAGTTTATCTTAATCGCAAAAAGCTCACGCTCAATGTAACTTGATACTGAATCGTGGACACGTAGTTACGTACGCCAGTCATGCTGCCTGTGGGGTATCTTGATTCCGTACCCAAAGGGTAAAAACGGGAACCTATAAGACTCCGCTATTAGTCTGACCGTCTGTATGTCCGTCAATCTGTCTGTCACCAGGCTGTCTTATGAACCATAATAGCTGGACAGTTGACATTTTCACAGATGATGTATTTCTATTACAAATATGTACTCCAAACAGAATAAATTAGATACTTAAGTGGGGCTCCGATACATCATCATCATTTCAGCCGCATAACGTCCACTGCAGGACATAGGCCTCTCCCAACGATTTCCAAAATGACCGATCTAGAGCGGCCTGCATCCAGCGCATTCCAGCGACCTTATTCAGGTCGTTAGACCAACTTGTGGGTGGGCGTCCTACGCTTCGCTTGCCAGTACGTGGTCGCCATTCGAGAACCTTTTTGCCCCATACAACGACCTTTATATTTTATAGATAATGTTATGGAACCCTTCGTGAGCGAGTCCAACTTACCCTGGCCGGATATTTATAATGATAACAAGAAAAATTTTCTAAATCCTTTTTGCCATTTTGGGTTTGTCCTTCTGCAGCTTCTTTATTTGTTAGTTCTAGCTAGGCCTAAGAAGAATTATTTACTCTATTATTTCAGTAATTATGCGCCTAATAACAAAATGATAGTCCAATATTCCACATTATTTATCGCAGTACTTGCTTTGATTGCCAAGTATGTGTTTCTTTGCAGTATGAAGCATTTTAGGGCCGTAACAGACGCGGCGCAAGTTGCGCCGCGTAACAGCTAGTGGTGGGCGATGCATAAATACTCAATCAACCCCTTTGAGTATTTACTCAGAAGATTGAGTAAATACCCGATAAATATCCTTATTTATCCATTTGGTGAGTAGATTGATTTATATGAGTTGCGACTCATATTTATATTCATATTCATTATTTCATGTTATCATGACAATTTTGAAACTTAAATCTAGTATACACTTGCAATTCTTGTCGGAAAGTGTGTGCGTACGCCATTATATGCTTAAAATGTAGGTAAACGTTATATACGACGCTAAATTATATGAAAATACCATACTACTTACTAGTAGACTGTGTGAGTACTTACTAGTAGACTTTTTTGACTAATTATCATTTTTTGGTGGGAGGTGTGCATAGACGTAATTTTACGTAAAATAAGTAAACAGACATCAAATGCGAAATCAATACTTGAGCACGCTCTATTTACTCTATTTATTAAATCTAGTCAGTAAATACTCAAATGGGTAGATTGAGGACTATCCACTGCCCATCTCTAGCTGTTACGCGACGCAACTTGCGCCCCGTCTGTTGCGGCACTTAATCGACTTAAAAAAGTAGGAGGTTATCAATTGAATGTTATGTTTTTTTAATATATGTTCCCAAATTACTTGAAGACGCTTGAACCAATTCGGAAAATTATTTTTGAAAGGACAAGAACAGAAAATTGCTCTTTGAACCTATTTGGCAATTAAAGGGCAAGGCAAGAAAAGGCTCGAGGCCAAGATCCACTTTAGGTCGTTGAGCCAGCGGAGTAAGTATTTGAAAGGCCACGCTTATCAGGTGGTCCCATAGAAGTTTTATCAAAATCGGTTTTGTAGTCCGGTGTCGAAGTCAGTTTTTATTTTGAAAAGTTATGTGTAACAAAGTTGTATATAGAGTCACTAAGTGTATGTAGGTATCTTTGAAAATGAAGTAGACATTTCTTTAATATCTTCGAAGTTATTTACAAAATTAATATAGGACCAAAAATATAGTAAAGGCTTTAAAATAAAATAAAAAAACCATCATCAAAATCGGTTTATAAATGCGAAGACATAAAAACCGGCCAAGTGCCTTGTGGCGACCTCTACAGCCACTACGAGGAACTATAATCAAGAGACAACCGACAACAACTTCCGACGATACACCGTTGGAGCCGCGGTTCCCCAGGCGCAACAACATGCCTGGCGGGAAGATCTTTCCTTTCTGGCGTTCGAGCATATCACTTCGCTCCCGCTACAACCAATAAAAAATCACTTTTGTTGCATGGGAGCCCCATACAAATAATTTTTTTATTCTGTTTTTAGTATTTGTTGTTATAGCGGCAACAGAAATACATCATCTGTGAAAACTTCAACTACATATCTAGCTATTACGATGGATGAGATAAAGCCTGGTGACAGACAGACAAACGGACAGCGGAGTCTTAGTAATAGGGTTCCGTTTTTACCCTTTGGGTACGGTACCCTAAAAATAATATCAAATTGAAAACTTCTTCCTTTTTTGAAGCCTGATTCAAAGATTCAAATGTTTATTCAGTAATTAGACATTTACAGGCACTTTTACACGTCAATAAGTATAATTTATGTTACGTGTAAAGTATATTAAAATTTAATTTATTTTTAAAGAAAAGTTACCGATACCAGCGCTTCGTAACGACCACTGCTGAGAAGAAACGCCTAAAGAAACTCATTTTCACAGTATTGGTCGCCTACTCGCCAGAAGGGCTTTGTCATATTATTATAATTGTCTTTTAATTAATAAATACTTATAATATAATACAATGTTGACACATTATAACATGTAATGCTTGCGAACAAGTAAACAAACATAAATTGCGTAATAAAAAATATTAAGTAGTAAAAAAAAGCGAAGCCGAGCTGACCAGTCCCTCCCGGCAGCACCCGTTCACGAGTTGACGCACGGATCAGCCATCGTTAAACTCAACCATATTAGAGGGAATCCAACGACCCGACCAGCGACGCCACCACCGGATTGGACATTTTAGTGAGCATGAAAAACCCGAACTCGCAGACCTTGTCAAGAGAAAATATTAGTTATATGTTGGTCACCTATTGATCGCAGAGCATTAACATGTTTTTACAGTAAGCTTATTATGGTAACAGAAAATGCAGCTATTTATGTTTCATGTATGGAGTGTAATGGAAAATGTTTAGGAAGTATCCACGCGTTTTTATCTCTTAAATAATCATTGATAGTATAGAACGCATTGTTCAAAAAAACTTTTTTAAAATGTGTTTTAAATTTTGCCTGAAAATCGAACATTACAAATGAAAACAATTTCAGAGTTATCAAAAACTTTAGCAATAACATTATACACTCCTCTATTATCCAGTAAATTCAGCATGAAATATGAATGCGATGCGGCAAAGTAGCCAACTATGAAACTTCTAGACGTTACCCGTTGCAGATGTCAAAGTTCTTCGCAGCTTGTGGCTTGAAAGTTCTTAATTTCTAGAAGATTCGCTGGAACTTTAGATCGGTTGCGGGTATTTTAATACATTTAAAAGTGCAATAGAGAAGATGCAAATGAGTAAATTTTGATAAATGTCTGTGATTTTGTAAGCATTTACGTAGAAAAGGCCACAAATAAGCACAATATTATATTTTTTATCGATTCCTTAACTTTGGTTTTCAGTTGATTGAAAAACACAATTTTAGAAATGTTTAAAGAACAATATTGCCATAGGATTTTCTTAAAAAGTTATAGCTACTTGTTATGAGGCTAATCCTGTAAACGCAATATCTGACATAGCATCCGAACAAATGTTCTTACATCACGCCTACAAATGCGACATAAGTGACGTCACTCTTGTCCGGTCTTTTTAAGGTGGACTTGACTTTGTAACCTTTATATCTTAAAGAGACTAGGTCAGCAAGGTAGTTTTTCCTTGGACGTGCTATTTAAAGGGGCTCTTTCCATAGCACAACGAAAACAACATTATGCATCTTCTCTATTCTTCATCTCTCATTGAATTTCTTCAATGCTGATCCGGGAGAAAAGAAAAAACTTAAGTTTTCTTTTTCTCTTGATTATACTAGCTGCTTCTCTAGGCGCGTAAATCGTATAAGTGATCTTTGGAACGGACGAAAATGCGAACTGTACGATGCGGGTAGCAAGCCAACGCTATTTTGATTCTTTTTTCCACCTTCGCACCCCCATCACGCTAAGGTGATTCGCACACTGCTCTGCACCGCTGCGTAGCGTAGAGCCGGACTGTATGCAAGTATCTCAATTTGAATAGATAACACACATAGGACAACACACTGACACCGCGTCTACCCACGTCGTTTCTGTATGGCGACCCCGCGCTACGCAGCGGAATGTAGAGCAATGTGCCAGTCGCCTAAAAGTGGCTTACGGGACTTTCAGCCATGGATGTCAGCTTAGATCCGTAAGACCCAAAATGCTCTTTCTACCCCATTAAGGATGAAAACGTGAATGATGGGTGTATGCGTGCGCGCAATTCTTGTATTAATCCTCAGCATTTTAGCCGCATAACGTCATAGACTAGACATAGGCCTCTCCCAAGTCTTTTCAAAATGACAAATCAAGAGCGGCTTGTATCCAACGCTTTCCAGCGACCTTCGTCAGGTCGTCAGACCACCTTGTGAGTGGGTATCCTACGCTTCGCTTGCTAGTACGCGTATTTATACAAATTAATACAAGTTCCAATTCAATACAAGCGTGACGTATACTAGTAATGATAAAAGATACAGTCAACAATCTTCCACGCTGGTCTGGCAGAAAATAAAAAAGGTAGCGGGCTCCATTCCTGCGCAGTTTGTAGAAGCTGATCGAGGGAATGAACATGAATTGAATTGACATTCAATTCAATTACTAACTTGTTACTAACAATTTCTGACATATCCTTATCATAATAATCCTGAAATCTCTATTATTATATTCTCCTTCTTGTATTGCCTCTCCATTAATTTACTGGAATGTTGGCCGTCCGCTTCCCTAACTCTCAATTTCTCAACTTTGGTAATTCTGGTTCATTCTCTTATTTTCCTCAGCAATGATTTTTTGCGTCTTCTACCGAGTCAATTTTGCCCATCATTATATTATTATATAAACTCAACTATGCAGTATGTAACAAAAACCTTGTCCGATTCTTATAGGTGCAAGTCATACCGTCAATGTGAACAACTTTTCCTGTGGGACCAATGCTTGAAACTCGAAGAAAAAAACGACATTTTCATTGGCATCAAAATTTCGGTTTTTTTTTGTGTTCCAAGCATTGGTCCCATAAGAAAAGTTGTTTATATTGACGGGCTAAATTACTCCTTTAAGATATAACCTGCCCGGGTTCATTTTCTTATTTACCTTCTAAACATGATAAAGTAAGAGACCTCCGTGGCGTAGTGGTCACCATGCTAGTCCGCCACCCAGAGGTCCCGGGTTCGATCCCCGGTCAGGGCAAGTTGGAAAATGGTCTTTTTCAAATTGCCCTGGGTCTTGGATGTTTATTTATATATGTATATGTTATAAAATATAGTATCGTTGAGTTAGCATCCCATAACACAAGTCTCGAACTTACTTTGGGGCTAGCTCAATCAGTGTTATTTGTCCCTATATATTTATTTATTATTATTTATTTATGTAAGCAAAAAATAAAGAAATAGGCAATCTGAATATTGTCAAGGACGATTCCATCCCCCTTCGCGTCCACCATCACGCTAAACGAGTGCTTTTGCTTGTAAAGTGACACCGGGCGTGGTCCGCACTTGGATAGAAGACCACAAGTGGCATGAAAAAAAATCTCGATCTCCTCCGTGCTTCGGTAGGCACGTATAAGCCCTCGGTTCCGGCTGTCATCATTGTATAGCAGTCGCCAAGCTATGTCAGATGCCTTAAGAGGCCCCTTACCCTCGACAGAATCAAACTTTCCCATACAAACGTAGTCTAGCTTTTATTTTGAAACGGCATGTCAGATATTGGCGAAATGAAGTAATTTCAAAAAAATTGCATATATTAAGGCATATGACTAGTTTTCATAGTCAAAATATGAACTTTAAACAGAATATAGTGTATTATATCATATTAGATCATCAGTATGGGAAACTTCTACACTCTCATATTTTCGTTTATCATGTTATATGCCTATATATATGCAGTTTCTTTAAAATAACAAAATACAGCCGAAATCCCACATGTCATTTCAAAATAAAAAATAGACTACGTTTGTATGGAAAAGTCTAGGGTAAGAGGATTCTTAAGGCAGCCGGGAATATCTGACACCAATGCTCGTCACTAACATTCACGAAAAACAAACAAACATCACGCTAAACGAGGAATTTGAGTCTAACGGCTCCAGCCTCTGTCTACCCCGTTACAGATGAAGATAGCGATAAGCTGACAGATGCACAGGAGATGCGTGACACGTACAAGTCTGATTTTAACGATAGAGTCAGCAAAAACATTCTTCTCACAGTCTGTCAGCTGTGAAAAATGTAATGTTTCATTAGTACAAAATATAGAGGGTAACGGAAGTGACGCTTTCTGTTCGGTGAATTAAAACAAGTTTATTTGCCTGGCGAATTGAAAAATCCCCGACTTCCAAGAGTTCACCACCATATATAACGTGGAAGAGACATACCCGTAATAAATCAAATCACAGACCAAACTCGATTACTATAATATAATGAAATCAAAATAACAGTCAAGAAATGAACAAAAAATTGGCACTTCCATAAAAAAGTGTACAGCCGCCAGGACAATTTGTATGGGAATGTCCAAATTTTTTCTGGTTTTTGGCTGTTTTTTAATATAATTATACTAGGCCCTTCCACGTTGTAAAGGTTTTAAAAACGCATTAAAATCGACCAATTCGAAAGACATACCTACACACAGATACGGTCATACAGACACGTCAATCTTATAATACCGCTCTTTCTTCGGGGGTTAAAAATATAATAAAGAATATATTTCGTTTTCTAAAAACTCAAAAACAGAGCTATACAACCATGTATTACAAAGCTATAACAATAATAAATTTGTTAAAACGAACGCAGATTGAGGCAAAACCAATTAGGTAAGAGTATCTTCTGCCTTGACTATAATCTCAAACTAAATAATAATATAAGAAATGGTGAAAAAATGTCACTTGAGCTACTCTTGTGATATTTTTTCACCTTTTAAATCCTTTAAAAATGTTTGACTAGAATTTGTATGACTAGTACTGCATCAAACACTTCAAGATGATTGACTTAAAATCTGTATGACTCCTATAAGGCACCTCGCGCACTAGACGGTCACGAACACGACCAGTGGCTGCAACGACCAGACTTACTAAGGAAACAACAGCCACCGGCCGCACACCGGGTCGGTATGACTGCTCGTTGCGACCAACCTACGAATGGTTTTGTACAATGGCTGCAACCTTGGTCGCAGAAGCTGCGATTGGGCTGCGGCCAAGTGTGCGGCCACGACCACGATTGATCGTTGTCGTGGCAGTCTAGTGCGCGAGGTTCCTAAGCTGCATTTCTGCATTACGCATGAATGCAGAGATAGCTGTGTGGGGGGCTACTTCTGTAACATTTATATTTATGATATTAGTGTCAAGATAACAGCGTGTTTAGAAGGAAAGTGGGCTTTTTGCTAAAACAAACCGATTCATGTTCTAAAACCGGTGTAGCCAAGCAACACGAACTCGTTTAACGAAGAATTAAGTTAATTGTCAAGAGAGATCTAGACGTTTTTCGAAATCCATTAGAAATTATGATTTTTTTATGTCTGTTTAGCATCCTGTCGTATTTTATTTATATCAGTATTAGTATAAAATTTGTAAAAAGTAATTGTTATTAGTGATGTTATGAATTTCAATGATTATAATTTTTAATGAATAGTTTTTAATTTTTTTATATAATAACAATAAATAAATTAAGAGCAGCCTTCCCGTCTTAGTTTTCATAGTACGTATAGCTTGTTATATCTATCCTGGAACAAGTTTTATGAAATTTTAATACCCTATGAATAGTTAATATTCGTTCAATGGATGGTTAATAATATTACTTATTTCATTCAATACAGTGCAAACCGTACCCTAAGGCGCTATCTCACTCTTTTTGGTTTGGTTTTTTTTTCTAGCATTGCCCTGGATGAAAAACTAAGCTTTTCGAACTATGCTCGCGTTGACGACCGAGCCGCCGGGAAGGGCCGTATTAAGGTAGTTATGCAATTTTTCGGACAGCGTACTTTTCCTCTTCTGCCCTCCTCTCCTCCATTTTCCATCACAAGGATACCACTGTGCAAAGTCCTTTGATCATTCAGGTAAAGAAAAAAAATCTGTAATAGTTTCTATTCAGTTATAGTTATACTAGCTGCGCCCCGCGGTGTTACACGCGGAAAAAGTAGCCTATGTGTTAATCTAGGGTGTAGCTACCTGCATACAAAATTTTATCAAAATTGGTCCAGCCGTTTGCGCGTGAATAAGTAACAATCATACACACACACAAACTTTCGCCTTTATAATATTAGTGTGATAAACCGTGATTTCCTAAAACAACAGATTTGATCTAGTTTGGGAAATCAAAATATGTAAATCACTTCAGTTTGCCAATGTAAATATTATAATATTATGTAAATCTGTGTACTTAATATACAAATTTCTCGTCACTTTTTGTCTAGCTGTCTCCGAGAGACAGAACGATGACGTCTACTTTAGAGATGGACTGTTGTCGGATGGTACAGGTGACTGATAATGTTGCAGTAATATGAAACTGTACTTTATGTTATTTTTAGCGAAATATAAATCGATAAAAAAAATACAACGTAGAAAGGACATTCCCATAATAAATCGAACCACGGGCTATACTATATCACTATAGAATAATGAATTTAAAATAACAACCAAAAACAAAAAAAAAATTGGCTTTCCCATACAAATTTCTCGGGCGGCTGCACACTATGGAAATGCCGATTTTTTTTTTCGTGTTTTAGTTGTTTATGTTAATCTCATTATTCTATTGTAATCTAGTATAGCCTGTGGTTTGATTTATTACGGATCCCTCCACGTTGTATATTTTTTCTACTCCTGTACTGTTATCTGTCTTTTTGTTAATTTTTTTACTCCTTTCTGTTAATTTTTTTTTTAGATCTACCATACTGCCAACATAATAAAATAGTTATTTTAACATATGGTGACATTTTTAAACGTGGAGTCACTGAACAAACGGTTTTTTGTATGAAAAATATTTGTTTAAGTGACTCCATCTTTAAAAAATGGCACTTTTAGTCACAAGGAAGACGTCAATAAAAAAAATTAAGTCTTCCATAGATACCTAGTATTTACCAAATATATAGTAGTATTTCGTACTTTTCTTTGTTTATTTTTGTATTTATTTTAGTACATGTAGTCGTAGAAAAAGTATTGTATGCAACGTTGTATAAGTAGTCAAAAAATGCTCGATGGCGTCAATTTACGATGCTCGCCAAGGCTCGCATAGTAACCTGCGCCACTCGCATTTTTTAACCCTCCTTATACAACTGTTGTATAAAATACTATAGTCAAATCTAAATAAGAGTACTGTAGAGAGCTATTTAAAATACATAAGTACTTTGCCCATTTCATGTAGCGTCCAGAGAATGCTTGCAACTAGTAGGTGAGTAGTTTTCGCAAAATGTGAGAAATGCGGCGCATAGAAAGCGCTTTCCGAGATATGGTCATTATTGTACAACAGATATACAACGATAACTTACCATAGACAATGCAAATGCACGAAATATAGGGTTGGCACTTGGTAATGTACAGTCAGGCTTCAAAAATTGGAGTCATAATTTCTCATACTAGTTGTATGAAAGATTATATAAATTTATATAAAAAAAAGTTTAAAGCAAGTATGTTTCTGCTAGCAAAACTTTCATCGGGATGTGAAATGGGTACATCATATTCATTTCATTAAGTCCGTCAACTATGTTATCCAAAAATAATGGACCCATATTTTTTCGTTAAGGGGCTACTTGAATTTTCCGGGGTCCAGTGCTGCCCCCATTTGAAATAAATCTATTGAAAGGAAACGAAGATTTCATTTAAAATTTTGTCTTGATCAGACCCTAGATAACCCTTTAAACTATTTTATGAACTATTGTTTACACTTTAAAGTGAGAACGTGAAGCTTTTCTACGCACAATTGCGAAAAACGGCCACTTTTGGCGTATGTGCGTAGAAAAGCTTCATGTTTTCATTTTAAACAGGAAACAGTAGTTCATAAAATAGTTTAAAGGGTTATCTAGGATCTGATCAAGACCAAATTTTAAATGAAATCTTCGTTTCCTATCTATAGATTTATTTCAAATGGGGGCAGCACTGGACCTCGGAAAATTCAAGCAGGTTAAGGCGGCCCTTCCCGGCCGCTCTGTCGTCAAAGCGAGCATAGTTTGAAAAGCGTGTTGTTTCATCAATGGCAATACGAGAAAAAGAGGCAAACCCAAAAGAGAGAGATAACGCCTAAGGGCACGGTTTGCATTCTTTTGAATGAAATTAGTATTATATTAACTATCCATTAAACGAATATTAACTATTCATAGGGAGCGGAAATTTCATAAAACTTGTTCCAGTAAATACGTGTTTATCAGTAAGCCTTACAAGTGTGTGAAATAAATGTTTTGTATTCAAAATCTTTATTACATTTGCAAAATTTTTATCGAAATATTTTCTTTATTTTTACAATTTATGAGTACTTTATGAAAGATCGAAATTAAGCTTTAATTTGTACAAAGAAGCAGATTTTTGGAGGCTTATACTGACTTTGTTTTCATAGATTTTAATTTTTTATTTCGATAGAAACCTAGAAATAGCGCACAAGATATCTGTGAGTTCAAAAGTTTTCAAGAAAGATCAGATACATTGCCATAATCACGTACGAGCGTTTGTATAAAAAGTAAAACGGGAAGCAAACTTAAGAGTTTGCTTCCAAAATAACCAAATTGGTTCAGGCTTCTTCGTGAAATCGTTGAATATACATTAAAAAAAATATTGATAAACTCTTCCTTTTTTGGAGTCGGTTAAAAAGGGAAGAAATAAGCAGTACCTATGTACTCAATGTTCTTACTTTGTTCGTTCCTATTTTTGTATTTGTGTACATGAATTTTGTAAATAAAAATAAATAAAATAAAAACCACCATCTTTTTGATCATAATAATTTGGCAAAGATATGAGAAAGAACTTTAAAAATATAAAAGAATTTCCTTAAGGTTATACCTAAATTTTCCGGAGTCCAGTGCCGCCCCCATTTAAAATAAATCATTTGATAGGAAACGAAGACATCATTTTACATGTTGTCTTGACCAGGCACTAGATAACCCTACAAACTACTTTATGAACTACTGTTTACGGTTTTAAGTAAGAACGTGAAACTTTTCTACGCACAAACGCCAAAAGTGGCCGTTTTTTGCAATTAAGCGTAGAAAAGTTTCACGTCTTGTACTTTTGCCCAAGTGTAAACAAAATTTTAACCGTTACCAACTGTTTGGTCAATGAAAACTGTTCTGTATTTTGACTGCCTCCATGGTCTAATGGTCAAGGCCTTGTGATCCGAAGGTCGTGAATTCAAATCCCACTGGGAAGCATTCTTTGTGAACACTTGTTTCCAGTTAGAATATTGCAAGCTTGAATCACCTGATTATACGAAAAGAAATATAATTCCGAACGCCATTTAGTGTTTGCTCAAATCTATCCAAGGATTGGTTCTTGGTTCTACACTTTGAGATGCAGAGGTCAGACGGCAGTCACTCTGTGTAAAAACTTGTAATCTGGTCAAATCCTTAGTTAGTTAGCGAAAGAAGAAACCCCCGGGTTGTGAAGAGAGTACCGCTAAAGAACCGGGAAAATGTTCCGGATGAAGATGATGTTTGGTCAATGTAAAAATTCATGAATGATACAAGCGAAGTTGAGAGTTGTATTAGATTTTACAATAAAATACAATTTGTTTATCACAATCATCATCATCATCATCCGAGCGTATTCCCGGTTGCATCCTCAGCAGCAACGCTTCAGAACCCGGGGTCCGCTACCTAACCAAGGAGATTTGACGAGGTTACTGTTTTTTACACAGAGCGACTGCCGTCTGACCTCCACAACCCAAAGGGTAAACCAGGAACCAATCCTTGGGTAGTTTGATGATCAAACGCTAGGTGGCGTTCGGGACCCACAGTTTTACGTGCCTTCCGAAACACGGAATCATCTTTCTTTTCGGATAATCAGGTGATTCAAGCCTGCAATATCCTATTCAGACTGGAAACAACTTTTCACAAAGTATGCTTCCCAGTGGGAATCGAACCCATGACCTCCTGGTCACAAGGATAACTCCTTGACCACTGGACTACGGAGTCAGTCAATTTGTTTATCACAATAGTCGGAATTAATGCTAAAAGCGTTGTCTAACATTGCGAATAATATGATGGGTAAAAGGTATTTTTGTCTGTAGTCTTAAAACCGTTGTGGCACCCCTGTTTCACACGCATGTCGTGAACAACATTAGTGTGACACATTCTCGACAACCCACTTGACCAATGTACCTTGATAATTACACCCACTTTGCATACGAGTTTTCTCTGCAAACGACTCGTTTATAGTTTTTTAAATACGTTTGTTACGGTGTATAACTAATGTTTATTATAGAGAGATTAAGGTAGTCTATGCCCGGTCTAAGATAATAGAAAAACTTCCAATACACCGGCTGCTTATCGTAAAAGCCGATCTATTAAATGGGCGAAAATGAGAATCACGTATTGGCGATGTGGCTCGCAATCCTATTTTGATTCCTTTTTTTACCTTCTTCAGACACTACACGTAACTTATATATGACACCTCTCGTTTTGCGTCAGACGTTAATTATAGTCTTTAAAATGGTCCCGAACACTAACCGTAGCCTAGATGTTTTTTCATAAGATCTATGCGCCTAACTGCCTATGTAGATTGCACTAAGGTTATTTTGTGCAACAGTTGTATGCGAGTCTTGCTGAGCATCGTACTTATACAACGTTACATATACAAGACTTTTTCTACGATAATATTTACTAAATAGAATACGAAGATCAACAAAGAAAAATATGATAATTTTTGACATAAGTAATATTTTTGACAGATACTAGTATTTATCTACGGTAAACTTTATTTATTTTAGTTGACGTCTTGCTTTGCTAATTAATATGTTAAAAAAAAAATTCTTTTGGCTTTTATTTTGGCAGATCTGAAGAAAATAATTTTTCAAAACTAATAACCGACTTCACCCCCAAACTACACAACCGATTTTGATAAAATTTCCATCGTGCCACCTGGAAAGTATACCCTTTCAAACAAAAAAAGAATTTTTCGAATCGGTCCAGGCGTCTTTGAATAAGCGGTGAACTTATATAAAAAAATAAAAGATCGCGCGACGAATTGATAACCTCCTTTTTTGGAAGTCGGTTAGAAAAGTTTTAGGTCTTTTTTTGGCGAAATTACGAGAAATGTGCTGTTGTTATGGGGAATAGACTATAGACTTTCCTGAAATCATAAATTATCAATGATCATATATTAGTGTTCGTGGCGATTTAAAATACAGTTATCAGTACAGGAGTAGTTTTTTTTTACCAAACCAGTAAATACTTTTGATTGTTTCTCCCAGAGCTTAGTTTTAAATACTTCTATGTATTCAAATCAAAATTCCTTGGACACTTTCACCTCAAACAAAGCCGCTCCCACGGCCATTTCCTTTTATTAAGACATTTTCGTTTGTCATTTGTTTTGTTCGGATCACGTTTTGATTCTCACGAGATTGCATTGACGTTTGACGCGATTCACGTCTGTTTGATACGATTGTTTTAGAAAAAAAAGCGGCTAAGTGCGTGTCGGACTCGCCCATGAAGGGTTCCATAGCAGCAAGAAACATAATATAAAAGATCTTGTAGTTCGTTGTTACTTTGATCGATGTTTTAATAAACGTTTAAAAAAAAAAACTACTTACTAGATCTCGTTCAAACTGGACGATTCAGGACGACCTCCGTGGCGTAGTGGTCACCATGCTAGTCCGACACCCAGAGGTCCCGGGTTCGATCCCCGGTCAGGGCAAGTTGGAAAATGGTCTTTTTCAAATTGTCCTGGGTATTGGATGTTTATCTATATATATATATATATATATATATATATATATATATATATATATATATATATATGTATGTATTTGTTATAAAATATAGTATCGTTGAGTTAGTATCCCATAACACAAGTCTCGAACTTACTTTGGGGCTAGCTCAATTAGTGTTATTTGTCCATATTTATTTATTTATTTACAAACTAATTTTCGGTGGAAGTTTTCATGGTAATATACATCATATATTTTTTTAGTTATATCATTTTCTCATTTTAGAAGTTACAGGACACACATATTACCACTTTGGAAGTGTCTTTTGCGCAAACTATTCAGTTTAGAAAAAAATATATTAGAAACCTCAATATTATTTTTGAAGACCTTTCCACAGAAACCCCAGACGGAGTCTACTATATTTTATAACAAATACATACATATATATATATATATATATATATATATATATATATATATATATATATATATATATATATATATATATATGTATGTATTTGTTATAAAATATAGTATCGTTGAGTTAGTATCCCATAACACAAGTCTCGAACTTACTTTGGGGCTAGCTCAATTAGTGTTATTTGTCCATATTTATTTATTTATTTACAAACTAATTTTCGGTGGAAGTTTTCATGGTAATATACATCATATATTTTTTTAGTTATATCATTTTCTCATTTTAGAAGTTACAGGACACACATATTACCACTTTGGAAGTGTCTTTTGCGCAAACTATTCAGTTTAGAAAAAAATATATTAGAAACCTCAATATTATTTTTGAAGACCTTTCCACAGAAACCCCAGACGTATGGGTTTGATGAAAAACAAATTTGAGTTTTAGTTCTATGTATGAGAAACCCCCAAGATTTATTGATTTTCTATTTTTGTATGAAAATCTTAATGCAGTTCACAGAATACATCTATTTATCAAGTTTCAACAGTATAGTTCTTATAGTTGCGGAAAAAAAGTGGCTGTGACATACGCGGACAGACAGAGAGACATGACGAATCCATAAGGGTTCCGTTTTTTTACCATTTGGCTACGGAACCCTAAAAAGCATATTCGGTTATATTTCATTCACATCCAAGATCCAAGAAAAGTATCATGGAATAAGAAAACAAACTTTCAACGTTATATAAAAACAGAGAATAAGTACTAGTACTCACGTACAGAAGTCTCAATCAGAAAAGAAATTCAAAGAAATATCTACTCAATATGGTTAGTGCCATGGTTTTATTTAGCTCGCGTCAGAACTTAGCAACTTGTCGTTTAGTTACTTAGGAATCCATTGCCAGTCAATTTCATTCTTATTGCTCTGGACAAACGATTAATTTAACTGAATTCAAACTCTGAATTCAGTGTATATAATTATCCGTATGTATTTACATATTTAATTTACCACTCCGGAGTGGTCACTGTGCGCATAATAATTATGTAGGTATATTTTCTATACCTAAACGGGGAGTGCACAGGCTTGATAAAAACGTCGGTCAAAACGGAAATGGCATCACGCTATAAGTGGCCTTTGGGTGTTGCAGCCTAGGTCTAGGCCTTTTTTTTTTTTTTTTGACGCGGAAAAAATCCCTTCGGATACCTTACCAGTCACGGGAGACCGGTAAGGTTATGTGGTGTTACCACTAAAAACTCCGCGGTGTCAACGCCGGTACCGCTATTGCCAAGTCCGTGTGCTACTCTCGCTCCACAGACCTGGCACGGCGGCCGCTTTTCAGCGGCCTCGGTTTGGCTCACTCACGGTACCCTCTCAATTAGCGAGAGGGGTCGGAGTGGCCTGCGGGGTGGCCCGTCGGCCTTCAGTTCTACCCGCTAGGGTAAAGGCGTGTGTTGACACAGACGCGCCTTTCAACCCGGAGGACCATATTTGTCGAGCGATGGAATCCCGTTTCCATCGCCCGACTGGCCCTCGTTATGAGGGCAGCAGTTGCAGGCCATAGGCCCGCCTCCTGCGCCCTGTGCGCCGGCGGCGGATGGCCAGGTTGGTCGTCGCCTCCCGTTCTCTCTCCGCCGCCTCTTTGCGGAGCATGAGGCCTAGGTCTAGGCCTAGGTCAGCCTAGAACCAAAAACTCAAAATGCTATATTTTTTCCTAGATATAAAGACACGATAATTTTTGTATACAGTGAATGTCCCTTCATATAATGGTTTCATTTTTTTTTCTTGTTTAAAAAGTTTATTTCGCATAAATTACATTCACTTATCATGAGAAATTTTACAATTTCTTTTTAGTACCTACATAAAAGTGAGCGTACAAAGTATGTGCTTAAACAGGCAGTAGTTAAAAAATAGAAATATAGTGATTAAAACTACCGTGTGACACAGACATTATTAGCATGAATTACCGAGGTATAAGTATGTAAAAAAATATAAAGAGAAAATTACACTGATT
Source organism: Acrobasis suavella (assembly GCA_943193695.1). Taxonomy (NCBI): domain Eukaryota; kingdom Metazoa; phylum Arthropoda; class Insecta; order Lepidoptera; family Pyralidae; genus Acrobasis; species Acrobasis suavella. The sequence goes on from OW971939.1 coordinate 2,659,663, forward strand.
GAGCTAGCCCCAAAGTAAGTTCCAGACTTGTTTTATGGGACACTAACTCAACAATACTATATTTTATAACAAATACATATCTAGATATGTTTATCTGTATGGCCTTTGGGTCTTGGGTATTCGCAAGATCCAAGACAATTTTAAAAAGGTCATTTTCTAACTTGTCCTGACCGGGGATCGAATCCGGAACCTCTGAGTAGCGAACTAGCATGGTGAAAACTACGCCACGAGGTCGACACAACAAGGCGTAGCGAGGCGACTTCGGGTACGCGCGTGACGCGCGTCCTTTAGTCAGATTCGCCCTGATGCATATTTTTGGATGAGGTCGAAACATGTCAGCCTAAGATGACTCTACGTCAGTAACTCGGTAATTCATGCTTATAAAAATTAAGTTGCTAAATAATAATCTACTATCGATGTGAAGCGGGCGTTGTAGAATATAAAGATGTTTCGTTAGAGATGCCAAACTGTCAGTAAAGTTATTGTAGTGTCTCGTTGTACGTAAAGACACTGTAAATAATATAAGTATTAAGTATATTCTTATATTATTTCCATATCAGCTTGCCAGCTAACACTCAACGTCTTGTTGCCACGCGGTTGCCATTCAAACTGGTCAGCACAGTGTTGCCATCTATCGGCCCGCGTTGGTGTTGCCCAAGACGACAGAATAATAAAGACAGTTTTATTAATTTATTATATTTATATATTTACTACGCTTGTACGCTACTTTTATTTACTATGTTTGTACACTACAATTATATTAGGAAAGCGGGGTTTGAATGTTGAGATTTTTTACTTCCACAAATAATTCGCACCGCTAGTCCATCAAGCTCTAACACAGCTAACAGATTGATTGCCTCTCCGTGAGCAATTTCGGTAATGTGCCTTTATATATTTTGCTGAAGATCTAAAACCTTAGGAACTGTGCCAAATGTACGTTGAGAATCTCTTACCACATTCATTACTTACAGTTATGGTTGATTTACACGAGGACAGTAAGATCTACGAGTAAATAATTACTGCCCCTTAGGACGAATAATATTTGCGTCAAAGTATGCGTATGGCCTTCGTTTACGTTTTCTATGTGGAAATGAACAGCGCCCCTATCGTACGTAAAAGGAAGTTTCAATATTGCATGCAAAACGTAGGTGAAGGCAAAGATAATACACCTAAGTAGTTACTAACGTAACAGATACCCATCGCCATTGAAACTGTTGGAGGGCCCGTAAGTAGGCAAAAACTAGTAGGCGAAATTAGTACCAGCTGCTCTCAGAGATGGCAGCACACACGACTAATAAAAAAGTGACAAAGAAAATGTTGAACATGCTTTAAAATATTAATTAAATTTAATTTAAGTCACATTTAGTTAAGTAGATTTCTTCATTTAAATAACAGTAATAAAATATTTTAATGTTTTAATTAATACCTATAGCGCCATCTAGTGACGAGGGAAGAAGAGTATCTAATTATAGTGTAGGCGATACGAATGCTTTGACGGCAATATTCGTGCTAAAGGGACGACGGTACTTGAAGAAAATGCTGCAGTGCAGTTTGTTGCCGCTTAATTCTTCTGTACTTGCTCTTAAGAAGCGGCAATAAACATATCTGTAAAACACTATCGTACGTCAACAATTATGAAATCGAAAGTTTGCATCGGCAGCTAGTAGTGGGTGCTTGTAGCTATCACACTACATGCTATCATCTCTAACGGGTAGACAGAGTCTAGAGCCATAAGACTGCCTCTTTTAGCGTAACGGTTGAAGTAGATTTGAAAAAGGGAAATGTATATAGTGATGATTCCCCAGCAGGTACCTACATTCTTTCTTTTTATTTTCTTCTAAACCAGCAAAGCTAGTTGCTTCCGCTGACGGAAGAGAAAAAGTTGAAAGTACCAAATAAGCACAACTGCTCTCAATCCTGACAACATATTTTGGCGCAAATAAAGACCTTATGTAAAACGTACTCAAGTTTATAATTGCTTCTTTTGAGAATAACGCCATCTATGTTAAAGTACCAGATTTTTTTCGTAAAGTAGAGATAGTCTACAGATTTCAAGGAATAGTTATAGACTTTTCTGCAATCATACAATGTTCTTATTTAGGTGTTCGGGAACTTTTAAAAGCCAGATAACAGTTCAGGAGTAGAAAATGTGAGTAGTGGTTTATTTGTGTCAGTTTGGCGACAACTGTTCTACTAATTTTGTCAAGTAGCACTTCGCGTAGTCTTTCCTCCTATCCTTGCTTCCGCCCGCTGAAACGATCTCTTAGCGGATGATTTTTTACAAAATGTTTTAAAAGAAGCATCATAATGCCAGCAGTTAAAGACGTGATATGTTTATGAACGCACTCAGACAAAGAGAAAGATGGCAAGATTATATTTTCAAATATTTCTGAAACAAGTAGTTACTAGTCGTGTATGCCGCCTTCTACGGTTTACAAAGCATCGTAAAACTTAGTAATTAATATTATCTTTCGTAAAACTACATTTCAATGGTAACTGACAAGTAATTTCTGTGCAATTCTTAGGTGTTACTTAGAACACTTAGAAAGTCGTATTTACAGTATAAAGGCCCATTTAGATGGTCCATTTTACTGAAGTAATAAATGACTTGCATGGTCTGAACAACACGTACCATTCTTAAATCTAACGTGCAAGTTTCGTTGCAATACTTGCCTCAGGGTACGTTCATCTTATCTCAGCCCTTCTTTCGCCTACTGCTGAGCGTAGGCCTCCCTTCATCGACGCCACCCATCTCGGTCCTGTGCTGCTCTAAATCAGGTGCGATCCATGACTTTTACTATGTCGTCAACCCATCCCATTGCTGGACATCCGACGCTTCTTTCACCTACTCTGGAGCAACATGCGGTTGAAGCCCTGTTACATCTGCCATCACTCTGTCGAGCCTGGTGCCCTGCCCAGTTCCATTTTAAGTGCACGACCGCTGTTCCAACATCTCGTACTTTAGTGTGTTGTCGGATAACGGTGTTGGGAACGTGATCCTGCAACCTGATGCCAAGCATGACATGCTCCATGCCTCTTTGTGCAACTTTGAGTTGTGCAAAGCCTCCTTAGTCAGCGTCCATGTGTCGGTACCATAGGTCATAGTGGGCAGGATACACTGGTAGTATAAAATGGTTTTCAGGTATTCAGATATTCTTGGTGTATCGCAATTATTTTATATACTAATTTACTAAACAATGCTTCTGTGCTTGCTTAAGCATAAAATAAATCTCTTTAACCTTAATAATCTTAGTTTAGTACCGCAATATTACTTATTTACAATAGACATTATTCTTACCTTTATTTAATATTTCTAAGTTTCTCTTATTTAAGTAGGCAAGTTAGATGTTATTTATATTTATTGTAAACTATAAAAGGTTATTTCTTTACTTTTATTCATTGAAGATTTTGTCATCCAAACCTCATAGGAGTACAAGAGTTAGGAGATTGAAAAAATTGTTAGTAAATGTGTTTTTTTTTAGATCACAGCGTTATTCCGATAGGAAAGTCTTTTATGTTAATGAACTGTGTTAGCCCTTCAAGTACGAATCAAGCTGATGTAATAGCAAAGATTTTATCCCGGAATTAAATTGAAAATCAAATTACATATTATTATGTTAGTTTTTCACATTTGATGAAACATTTCTTTTTTTTTCGAGTAATAAAAAGCATGCTTTTCTAGCATCTTCTAAAAGATCTTTGCTCAACGATGCGCGCGCATTTTACTGTAACTAGTAGGTAACTTCCGTGGGTCACCAATCAAGCGTGACCCTCACAGATTTACACAAATCTTATTCCCTTGACATAAGGTTGTTTTTTAAGACAGCGTGTAGCGTTTAATGAGTAGGTGACCGTACAAATTAGGGTCATGCAATGCAGGTTTTATGTAAGATGCATTTAATCTGCTAACGCCATTTATATTTTTCTAAGCTGGAATTCTATGATTTAGCAAGTGGTCTACTTTTGATAAATGGATGGAGGTTTAAAGTTAAAAGCTGTGTAGATAAGACTTAGAGTAGAATTAAATATTTTCTCTAATTCAACTAAAAGTATTTAAAGAAATGTGAATAATCTTGACATATCTTTTTATAGACATATTCACTTTTAAAATCAATCTCTTTACACATTACAAATAAAGTATGTAATGTATGATTTTTAAATAAATTGATTTGTAATTTGCAAAGGTATTGATTTTCAAAGTATATTCTAATAAAAAAGACATAACAAGATTGTTTACCTTTATTGAAATACCTAAACAAATGGATTATAGTTTGTATTATTTTATTAGGTAAGATAGTAAGATTTTTTTCAAGAAAGACCAAAGGGAGGTCAAGCATTTTGTCGAAAATAGGTAGATATGGAAAATTCTTATTTCCAAATTTTGCAAATATATATACTTATACATGTTTATATCGTAGCTAATTTTGAAAAAAATAACCTTTAAACCTTGTAAGGATTTGACTGTGTAAATAATATATCAAAAGTCATTGAGAGCAGATAACATATACACTTCCCTCGGGCATAGGTGTAGGATGTACCTGGGGGTATTACTCCATAAAATAATACTTTAGTCATAAGATAGTGACGTTATAATCATACGTTAACGCGAATAAGAAGTACGTCCGTCTTGCATACCGCTTTAGGAGTAACCCCCCTGATATGGGCCAAGATAGACACAGAATGGCTGCTGGCAGGCTGGTGGCGTCTCAAGACAGGTCACCCAAGGACAATGATCTGGCGCTTTTTGACAAGACTAGTGCCATTTCCCAAACGCGGAGTCACTAAACGAACGGTTTCTTGTATGGAAAAATGATTCTCTTAAGTGACTTCGCGTTTCAAAAATGGCATTACTGGTCCAGCGCGGTAAATTAAAAATCAATCGTGCACTATAGAGGAGGCCTTTGTCCAGCAGTGGCACAGCATAGGCTAAACAAAACCACACCTTAGTATGAACAAAAGGTATTATATTAAGTAAGGTTTATATTAAGTTTTCCGTTTATATTAAGTTATAAACATTTCATAAAAATAAGTTTTCCGCCCCAATGCTTCCAATAGTCGTGTCAGCCGAAACGAATTTATGATGAATGGTGTCACAGTGTTCAAGAATATGCCATTCAAAGTAAAGCTATGTCGTAAAATGAACATTTCAAAATTCCCTTGATACTTGCTTTCACTCAGATTAGGCCTGATGGGATTCTGATGAAGTTGGAAATACATTATCGAATGTAAAATTTTATGACCTAAGCTTTTGCACTAGGCGTACTAAAGGGAGGCCAATAACCAGCAGTGAGACATTAATAGGCTAAGAACAAGAACCTGATAAAAAAACAAGCTTATAAAACAATTAAATTGTTTCTATTTCCGTTCATCTCGTACTGTTAATGGGTTAGTATCATTTTTTTCCTGTGTAAGTTGTATCTATTAAGGGGCTACCTAAATTTTCAGGGGTCCAGTGCTGCCCTTATTCGAAATAAATCTATGGAAAGGAAACGGAGACATCATTTAAAATTCTGTCTTGACCAGGCTCTAGATAACCCTTCAAAGTATTTTATAAACTACTGTTTACAGTTTAAAGTGAGAACGTAAAGCTTTTCTACGCACAATTGCGGCCGACTTTTGGCGTATGTGCGTAGAAAAGCTTCACGTTCTCACTTTACACTGTAAACAATAGTTCATAAAATAGTTTAAAGGGTTATCTAGGGTCTGATCAAGACTAAATTTTAAATGATATCTCCGTTTTCTTTTAAATGATTTATTTTAAATGGGGGCAGCACTGGACCCCGGAAAATTCAGGTAGCCCCTTAATGTAAGATATAAGTATGTTTATATAATAACCACCCCGCACTACTTAATTTCCCATTACTAATGTCTATATAGCGAGGTTGCCTGGAAGAAATTGCTTGGCGATAAGGCCGCTTTTTACGCATTACCTAGTTTTTAAGATAATTATGTCTGTATTTATTTATTTTGTGCTTAAGGGTATTTATTGTATTGTATTGTAAATTAAAAATTTTAAGTGCTCCACGACAAATCAAACGAGCTCAAACTCGATGGGGTTGCGTCGTTTCATTACAGGGTTCCTACGGCCTCCTTCCCGCTCCATCATCAGATCAGCTCTATTTCAACATAATATTGCATTGTCACACAATATACGTATGCGTGCAAAATTTCAACTGAATCGGAAACTGAAAAGTGGGTCAAATTTAACTTGCAAGATTTTATTACAGTCAAGACAGACAATGGGGCAGGTCAAACTAAATAAAAACTTGTAAAATAGCTTGCTTTCTTATAAACTTTCAGAATTACGAACTAGATTTCAATGTTTGAGAAAGGGTAAAGTGATAGTAAATTAATTTATTCTCTTCTCTTATCACTCGACTGCGCTAGGAGGGTTATGCTTTTCAAGTGTATGTATGTATATTTCTTAAGCCAGCTCTGCGGCCTAAACGGCTTGACTTGATGGATTTTAGATAATGGGCTATGTACAATACAATACAAAAACAAAAAAGTTAGTGTCGTGGAAAATTATTAATTCGTGACGGAAAAAAGTAATGGAAACATCTTAATTTTTTTAATAATAATAATAATAATAAAGTGTAACCTTAACCGCCCGCGCCGCCAGCGTGCAGCTAGGTTAGGTTTTTCATAATATGTTTATATTTCGTAATGTTTTTTTTATATTTTACTTTTTGTAGTTATATTATAAAAACCTTACTTATGTTTTACAATAAATATAGAGAATAATTACAAATTAAACAATAAAATAAAATAAAAATTTGGCCCGTGCAGGGTTTGAACCGGGAACATCGACCATCTGCAGGCATACGCTCTCCCAACTAATGAAATTACCTTACACGGAAAAAAAATCGTGACGTTAAAAGTGACTGAATAATCTTACACTTTTTTCGCCTAGCCTCCATCCGCCAAATCTTTACCGTTTACAATTTCGAAATTTAGCTGTTAGCAAACCGTCTCTATTTTGATTCCCTTTTCCGCCTTCTCGCCTACGGTCACGCTAAATGTGTCCTTTGACGGCTCTGTCTACTTTTGACAGCCAAAACGCTCTGTCTGCCTCGTCAAGGAAAAAGACGTGATAGTTTATGTATCTATGATCTAAAATTCCACCGAGCAAATCCGGTATCATTAGCCGAATTACATTACAACACAATGAGGGGCGTAAATCTTGGCTCACAATAGCTAATAAATTCCAACGAACAGATCGGTCTGCCGCTGCCTAAAGCCGCTGGATTCGCTTTGTGTATTCATGCATCCATATTCACGGAAGAGAAAAAGTTAGTGGAAGTGCTATGAAAAAATTAGTATGGGCACCGTTGTCACCTAACTTACACAAATAAACCACTAATCACATTTGCATTACATATTCACAATTCGTTTAAACAGTCGTTTTTATTTACTTCTATAATAGCCTTAGGCCTCTTCAATAAGATTTGTTTTGCTACGGTTCAAAAAGTACTTGCGATGTTTTGCAATCTGTAAAAACAATTTAAACTTTATGAAAAAATTCTAATACTTTACCATAGATAGCGATAATTTCAAGAGAAGTCATTGTAAACTTAAGAACGATTAGCATAAGCCCTTATTTGCATAAACATATATTTTCAGGATTGAGTGCAGTTGTGCTTAATTATGACACGCATGCCTTTTTGTCCGTATCTGCCGCTGCCTAAAGCCGCTGGATTCGCTTTGTGTATTTATACATATATCCATGGAAGAGAAAAAGTAAGTGGAAGTGCTATGACATAGTTATTATGGGAACCGTTGTCGACAAACTCACACAAATAAACCACTAATCACGTTTGCATTACATATAAGTACGCAATTCGTTTAAACGGTCGTTGCTATTTACTTCAATAATGACTAAAGGTCATTATTGAAGTAAATAGCAACGACCTCTTTAATAAGATTTGTTTTGCTACGGTTCAAAAAGTACGTACGATAATTTGCAATCTGTAGTATAACTTTATGAAAAAAAAAATGATACTTTACTATAAATAGTGTTTATTTTAAGAGAAGCCATAGTAAACTTAAGTACGATTAAAATAAGACCAAATTAAGCTCTTTTTTATACTTAATACTTAAGTGAACATAAAAATATATTGTCAAGATTGAGTGCAATTTTGCTTCATTATGACACGCGCGTCTATTTTTCTGTATTCGTGTCTGTATAGAGCGAGCGGCGGTTTGAATTATAAAAAAAAATTCTATCGTAATTTAGAGCAGCTTATCAGTCTATGCATACAAGAGATCAAACATTATTTCCTTTGTCTTGATATATATTCCTTGTGGAAAATTATTTAGTATCATGAACTGAATTCATCCTAAAGAGTTTCAATATAATTAGTCCGTTTTTTTCCTCCCTTTATTCAGGTAAATTTTTCCCTTTATAGGTAAGTACATCATTATATTCTACATGTTTCTTTGATCTCAAATCAACAAAGAAGATAATGTTCTTAGACTATTCAATAAGCGTTCGATTTCCATCATTTTCCCCACATTAATACAACATACAAGATATATAACCATGTTCTTTCGTCTATCTACCATCCGATCGGCACTCATTTCATTCATCTAAGCATAAAATTATAGGTTGCCGGCGATACTTGAAAGAGAAATTGAATGTACGAGAACGAATTCAGTCGAGGCAAATCGCTCAATTTTTTATTAACTGTAAACTCACTGCTCTGTGAGATGTAGACCTCACAACTCATCCCCGACGAGTTTAATCGACTTACAAGTTGCATCTTAAAAAGGGTTACAAAAAAGTTTTATGACATTACGAAATATTTTCGAAATGGCTGAAATATTATATTTTTAAAGCTTTGAACCCTGATATTTCAGCCATTTTAAAGAAGCTCGGTGGCCCGGCGGGAGTGCGCATTACTAGCGCTTTCGCATGTAAAGCGACAGCGGGCGTGGTCCGCACTTGGATTGGTGACCGCAAGTGGCATGAAAATTTCTCGAGCTCCTCCGTACTTCGGAAGGCATGTATAAGCCATTGGTCCCGGCTGTCATCATTGTATGGCAGTCGTCAAGCTATGTCAGATGCCTTTAGGTTGCCAACACGAAAAGCAAAGCCATTTTAAAAACAGCGAAAACCGTGTTTGAAACAATTCTGTATAATTTTTGAATCTTCTCACAAAAATTCACGAGAATCGGTTGAGAAATGCGACCTATAGGCGAAAACAGACGAAAAGACAAACTGATTAATCTTGAAACTGACACACTTCGCTCGCTCGGTCAATAAAACTATATAAGACAATCATCATCACAGAAGCGTATCCCGGTTGCATCCTCAGCGGTAACGCTTCAGAGCCCTGGGGTACCTAACCCAGGTGATTTGACGGGGTTACTGGTTCTTACACAGAGTTACTACCGTCTGACCTCCGCAACCCAAAGGGTAGACGAAAACCAATCCTTAGATAGGTTTGAGCAAACGCTAGATAGCGTTCGGTACCCACAGCTTTCCGAAACACGGAATCATCTTTCTATTCGGATAATCAGGTGAATCAAGATTACAATATCCTAACCAGAGTGGGAACAACTTTTCACAAAGTATGCTTAGAAGAGGGATTCGAACCTACGACCTCCGATTTACAAGGCGAATGCTAACCCACTGGACAACAAAGGCAGTCTAAATAAAACTATAACACTACTAATAACATAATCCGTTTTATAAAAAGCAGACTTACTAGGATTAGGTTTACCATACATACATAATATCACACCTTTTTACCACAGGGGTAGGCAGAGACTATGGACCTCTACTTGCTACGATCCTAACAAACCTCTTTAAAATTTTAACTATGGTTATCCATCCACCCTATTTTGAACCCTCGACGTAAAAAGAGGGGTATTATAATCCAAATTATACAAATTAAAAACTATACCGTCTTATTATAAAACCGAGACAAACTTTTTTACTAGGTTTAAACCATTATCCGTCCAAAATGAAGTTGATAGTGTAATATTACTAGATATCAACTTGATTTGGTCGGATAATGGTTTAAACCTAGTAACAAAGTTAGTCTGGGTTTTATAATAAGACTGATAGAGTTGATATAAGTTTAACGTCAATTTCTGTCTATCCGTGGCATCGTACCTCCGAAAAAAAATGGATCAATTGTGTTTTTATATGTTTTTTTAATTGAAAGCAAGTTTCTTTCTGTTGGTTCTTAGCTATGTTTCATAAAAATCGGTTTAACCTTTCAGAAGTTATTGGGGGTGAACGCATGAAAGTCGTGGGCTTTTTAATTTCCTTGGCAAAAAAACTTGTTAAAATTGACAGCTTGCAACCCATCACTATATTTCTCACACAGTTAATAATCAATGTAGAAACTGGTATAAACGCGTACCAAAGAAAAGCCATCAATAGATACAGTTCAATCATAGACCTCTTTATTTTTTACAATCAAACTGTAATATGAAACCGCGAGTAAATCATAGATATTGTTCACATTGGTGATGCGTGTAAAGTTAGGTGAACAAGGGCGTCTCTCATTTGAAATAAATTGTTTAATCGTAAATGTAAGGATAATTAAATCTATCTAATTATAGTAGTCCGTCATCCAGAACTTGCGTTGTTTTTTAGAATTCCGTACCCACAGGGTAAAAACGGAGGAGCCTATTACTAAGACTACTGTCCGTCTATCTGTCTGTCTATCTATCCGTCTATCTGTCCGTCCATCCGTCTGTCTGTCACCAGGCTATATCTCATGACCCGTGATAGCTAGACAGTTGAAATTTTCACATATGATGTATTCCTGTTGCCGCTATACTATAATAACAAATACTAAAGACAGAATGAAATAAATACTTAAGTTAGGCTCCCATACAACAAACGTGATGTTTTATAGATAATGTACGGAACCCTTCGTGCGCATTCTGGCTCGCACTTGGCTGGTCTTTGTTCTTTAATTTACTCTATAACTTAGCCCTGAGCTCTGTCCTCGCAAAGGCCTCCTCTGACCATTTCTAATGTTTCCTATCTCATGCGACTCTTCTGGCGATAATAATCATTTTGCAAATTAATAAGCATAAGTCCAAATTATTGTATGAACAACCTTTGAAGATACATTTTATATCACTTGAGGGTGCGACTTCTCAAAAACAGAAGACTATATAATTTATCACTCTTAGCCCCCTTTTTCCATCATATCGCCCACATAGTGGCCCTTAGGTCTTGTGGCCTTGGGCTCTGTCTGGAAGCCGCAAGACCCAAAATGTTCTTTCTGCTCCATTATAGATACAGACGTATCTAGTTTGTATCCATATGTATACAAAAAAAAAATACTACCTATGCCTTCGAATTGAGAAGCTCCTGCTTTTTTAAGTCGCTACAATTTTTAAGACTCGCCATTTTACTCGACCCACGCTCGGCTAATATGAACTAGTTATACAGCGGGCAATTCAAATAGCTTAGTAGGAAAGCGAACTAAGATCTAGGAAACGAAACCAGTTAGAAAGTCTAGTATTGCGGAAAACGTTATAATTGCTCAGGTCTAAGAGAAATGTTGCTTATTAGATACACAGAATAGTTATAAATATTACATACAGATCACAATATATATATATATATATATATATATATATATATATATATATATATATATATAATAGGGTCCCGCGCAATGTGCGTCCCCGTTAGAGATGGGTATTTACCCGAGCTTGGGTATTTACCTGATGTGCACCAGGTAAATAGCCGTATTTACCCGTTTATTTATTTTAAAATGAGTGGGAGTCTTCTAACTTTGTACAAAATGTGTAAAATGGTATGTATTATTAAATAAATATATCTCATTAATAAATAACAAGATTAAAATCACTAATGCTGTCCATATTAAATATACAGATTTCAACTTATTTGATATCTGTTTACTTATTATGACATAATAAGGTTAAAAAAAATTCCCAGCAAAAAAAACTTAGACCTGTCAATTTATTTCAGTACAACGGGTAGATTGGGCATACAAAGCATATTTCTTGAGCGAAATATTAGAACAAGTTGATAAGAAATCAACGATCTCATCGATACGAATATATTTCGTTCCGGGACCATTCCTGAAATCAGTAGTTTTGGCTGTTTGATGAGCAGTCATTACTTAATTTTTAAATATTTATATTTTGTATTGTTTATGTAATTAAATACATCTTAATACATGACTTTCGATATACTTATCTAATTAAACTTGCACCCCATCTACCATTTTTTCTGCTATGTCCCAAAGGTAAACTGGTAGACAATGCTTAGCATTAAGTTGTACCTTTTGTATAAGATGTCTTAAGATTATAAAAATAATCTTAAGATTTTAAGTGCAATAAATTAAATAAATAAATACTTATTCGATTAATATCATGAAATGCATTTATTTCACCCAGCTTAACAAAACTGCTTATATGTATCACGGAAACTTTCTTCAGTTTTCGAGATATAGCCCTTTTTGCTTGTACACCCCCGTATAGGTAGATTTACATACTACATAATACAGTGTGGTTTTGTAACGTGTTAAATCAGGAATCCATCGTGCAGTTTCCCGCTCGAATGCAAATCGATTCAACATTGCCGTCAGCTGGTCCATTTGCTTCTTGCTAAGTTTCTACCACTAATGTGAAATACATAAGCATTCACTATCAAATTTGTTATCGATATACAACAAACATCTCATGAAACGTATACAATTTCTAAAGAGAGAAGACGTCAAGCAAGCGGTAACCGTAAAACTTTTTATAAGTTTTTGTTATAAGTATATTTGGAAAGAACAACTGACGCCATATTCGCCATTCGCAAACTATGCGGAAAATAAGAGTGGTTTGTTGGTTTTTAGTGTAAGTGGCTAACACTGGTGGCAGATTTTTCAGGCTGCCAGGCATCTGACATAGCTTGACGACCGCCATACGATGATGATAGCCAGGACCAACGACATATGCGTGCCTTCCGAAGCACGGAGGAGCTCGAGAGTTTTTATGCCACTTGTGACCCATCCAAATGCGGACCACGACCGGCGTCGCTTTACTTGAGAAAGCGCCAGTAATGTGCACTTCCGCTGAGCCACCGAGTCCCTTATAAATTTAACTATTTTACTAGCTTTCCGGGCGTTGCATTTTGTTGCAGTTGAAAAACCGCGGGCTGCAAGTAGCCCACAATTTTTCGTGCAGCTGTTGAAGTGGGCTAAATAACATGTCCAGTTTAGAAAATAGGTCAAAACTGCAGTCAGTTGAGGAAACATGAAAAAATGTGTGGGCAGCCATCTTGGGTCCAAAACCTGAATAGAGTTTCTAATTCCCTGGGTGCTTTACCCCAGCATAGAAAACCCCTTTGATGTTCCAGGAGGACGTTATAAACGAAATAAATTAAAAGCCTAAAATGCTGCTCATTCATCATCATCAGCATCAGAATTATGCTGAGATCAAAATTTAAAATGATATTTCTTTTTCCTTTCAAATAATATATTTCAAATAGGGGCACTGAACTAGAACTAGATCGATGAAATATTATATACTAACTTAATAATAATAATAATAAATAAATATACAGGGACAAATAATACTGATTGAGCTAGCCCCAAAGTAAGTTCGAGACTTGTTATGGGGTACTAACTCAACGAGACTATATTTTATAACAAATACATCCAAGACCCAGGGCAATTTGAAAAAGGCCATTTTTCAACTTGCCCTGACCGGGGAACGAACCCGGGACCTCTGGGTGGCGGACTAGCTTGGTGACCACTACGCCACGGAGGTCATCATTAATAAATCAATTTTAAACAAAATAAGCAACCGACTTCATTTTCTTTCATGAGCATTTTTAATATTTCCAAAATTCTTCACCATTTCATCACCAAATTAATATGGGACCAACTAGGTGCTACAAGCTTACAAATAAAAAAAAATCATCAAAATAGGTCTCCGTTTGACGAAAATATCGCTTAACATACATACAAAAAAAATATATTTAAAAAGCATACAGTTGAATTGATAACTTCCTCCTTTTTTGACGTCGGTTCAAAAGCACATTGTATAGTAAGTAAATAACAGTAAATATAACTTATTTCTGAATATAAATGCACCAGTAATGCGTAGGAGTTGGTTTTTACTGTTATTAATTGTAAAAAGTAGGCAATTTCCTTATAGCTAATAAAAATAAATAATAACAGCTATAACTGTATGAACAGTTGATTATACGAAGCTGTCACATCTCTCTGTCTCTTTCGTACACCTAATACATTTGTGAAGGTGCTTCCATACCGAGAGCATTCACTTAAAATGGCACTTTACAGATTCGAGCATTATATTATTACTTATTTTTTTGTGTACGTTTTGAATCACCACCTACTTGACATGTGTATGCCCGTCCTGACTTATGGAGCGCAAATCTGGTCCGACTCTTTTACAAAAATCCAAACCGGGGTTTGCTAGCGATCTTTGGAGCGTAATATATTTTTTTTTTGGCTAATTAGATGATTTTTTAATTTCTCTGATTGGAAAATAATGACGAAGATACAGCGCAATTAAATTTCACGTGACGTTACGATCAGCTACGATTTTTAACCAAAGGTGACGTAAATCACCCACACCGAAACTTCGAAGCGGTATATCTTTTGAATTTTCACTACATTGCTAAACGAAAATATGGATCCTTTACTTTTGCATAATCTAACTGACGGACTAAATTAAATAATATACTTTTGACCCAGTCCACACCCCCATTGTCAGACCGTGTATAAAACACCATCATTTGCTTCAAGACCAAAGTAGTAGACGTTGGGAGAATGGCAGCCAATCTAAAGTGGGATTGAGCCGGCCATGTCTGCAGGATGCACCCGGATGGGTGGGCAAAAATAATTACGGTATAAATATTTTTTTAAAGATAGGGACTTATAATGGTTTTCTCTACAGCTTAGCATGGAATATTAAAGCGGACTATAATGCTGAAAAAGCTGATTGACGAAATAGGCGAAAATTTGAATTATTATAACAGACAATGCGACTTCTTCTCCTAATATATTATTTAAGAGCTTGGCTCTTGTGGGTGGGCTTTCCATGTCTCTCTTTCTTCCTCTAAGTTCTTATCCTCCTTATATATTTTCACTTTTCTTTTTCTTTTGCAATACGACTAGCTAGGTACCCAATACTATGTTGTTACCTTTTTCCATCATTGCGTGTAGACGCAATGATGGAATGAATGATGGATCTCTGGGCCGTAAGACCTAAATGATAGTGGTATCGTTTAGGTCTTACGGCCCAGTGCTCTGTCAGCCCCGTCTGGTACAGACGTGATTATGTATCTGTATATAATGCTCAAAATTGAATATGAAACGTTGCAATACTCATTCTCGCGGTGAGGGTGCACCTTGAGAGATGCACAAAAACTACGCGCAAGTTAATTTATGAGTAGTAAATGTAGTAATAAAAACCATTTAATTGTATTTGTTCTGTAAATTAAAATTTCATTTCTTAGTGACGTTTTAATGTCTTATTTATGAATATTATTTACATACGAATTTTCTAACAATTACAATAATTGAAAAGCTAATACTTATCCGCTTTTATGTTTTTTCTTTATTTTGGACTTATTGTCACTTTTCCATTATGACGAATCTTACGACAATTCAGCCAAAGTCCATGAACACATACACTCTAAAACACAAACCTCATTCTATCACAGACGAGTAATAAACCATCTTCTTATTCCAGTTACAAACGTTCATCACCGACGAGTGCTGAATTCAAAATGGCGGAATAATTCCAAATTCAAAATGGGGAGCGGGCTCAGTAGCGCCAACAGCAAGAAATGGCAGCGGAAGAGAGAAGCGCCACCACATGCAGAATCTTCTAGAGTGTTGTTTCTGCTGTACCTGATACATAGGACGTGGAATGTTGTGGTGGAGCATGTGGATTCTAAAAGTGCCAGGTGAGTTACTAGCTAAGACTCGTATAAAATTGATCTCACCATATTTGTCCGATTATCTGTTTAACACAAAACCTTTCGTCATTGGTCGGTTCAAACCGTGCTGACAAGTAAGATCCAACAGCCGAAACACACAGTTTTTCCCTTTACGGTTGTTACGTCATACAAAACTATTTTTTTTTAATCTGGTGAAATACTGATGGTTCTTAGTAAACATAATTGCGAGAAAATTTTCTACCAAGCTGGTACGTTTTTTTAGAATAAGCTTACCTCCAAGTTGAGGCGTTATAGGCTACGGCAAAAGAATTAATGTTCAATTCAAAAATAGATGTATGATTTTCACCACGAAACAAAATATGTACGGCAGGCCTCAGAAGTGGAGTCCCAATTTTTCATACTAATTGTAAGAGAAATTGAGACTCCATTTTTGAGGCGTAGCGTACTTTAAGAAAAAGAAGTTGTGAGAAGTTGGAGCCAAAGCCACAGATTCTAATTCTACTCTCGTGGTATTTTTCACTAATTGTGATTTCTTTATTTAAGTCAGGCAGATACTTTAGTACTGCATCATAAAGGGAGCCCGCGAGTGTCAAACCTACATTATTTTATAAAGGCTGAAAGGTTTCTATGTATAGCCTAAGTACAAGTAAGAACAATCCCCGAATATGGTTATAAAGGTTGGGTCGTGGTGGCTTCGATAGATATCAGGATAGTAAAGATCTACCAAATTGACCCCTATTCTGTTATAGTTCAAAGCTTAGTTTCGAACTCGCGGGCTCTTGGGCTAGTAAAAAAACGTCATAACAACGTGTACATTTAGCCATAACTACTTCGATCACAAACTCTAACGATGAAACTTACCAATCCATCAACATGTTCCAGATGGCGCGGCTCTCACACTGTTCCCAGCTCCGGCGAAGGCCTGACCAACAGGTTCGATTCCGTCAGCATGGCCGACTCCGACCTCGGCTCGTGCTACTCTTCGTGTAGCTGCAGCTACTGCCGGCTGAGGGAGTGCGCTCACGATTGCATCAGGTAAAATATATCTTTTAACCGCTGACAAAAAAGAGGGTTGTTATTTGTAAATTTAACGCATTGTCTGTCGGTCTGTTCATGTGTCTGTTTGTAGTATCGTAGCTCTAGTTTGGATGGATTGATTTTGTTGCGGTTATTTTTACGCAAAAGCAAATATCTCTTGCGGTGTATGCTTTACAACGTAGAAGGGACATCCCCGTAATAAATCAAAACACAAGCCACACTAGATCACTTTAGTATAAAGCGCACTACACACTAAAGCCGCCGATCCGCCGATCCGCAGACACTGGCAACTTTTTTGGCGGGCTAGGTTGGCGGCTTCACTCATTGCAAGTCGGAAAACTAAGTCGGCGGCATGTCGGCAGCTCGACATCAGGAACTTATTTGGCTGGCAGTTAGTGATTGCCGTGCGTCGACGTGAGGTTTCCGACATTCGACATAGGCCGCGGGTTGTGTCGGCGGGTCAGCGGCTTTGGTGTGTAGTGCGCCTAATGAAATTAAAATAAAAACCCAAGAACCAAAAAGAAAATCGACATCTCATACAAATTTTCCGGGCGGCTGCACAGTTTTGTATGGAAATGTCGATTTTTTGTGTTGTGGCTGTTATTTTAATTGCATTATACTATAGTCATCTAGTATAGCCTGTGGTTTAATTTACTATTTTACGGGTACGTACCTTTCACGTTGTATTTGATGTAAATCGGGTCAGTATTTTAAAAGTTATTGAGGGTTAATGCTTGAAAGTCAGAGTTTTTTAATTTACCTAGCAAAAAATAGATGGAGCTACGGATATTAATTCTACTTAACATCGGTGGGAATATGGGAGTTCCACCACTTATTATTTGATGGTGTCGGCGGGTTTTTTTTTTTTAATTTGCCTGTCGAATAAACTTGATAAACGGTTTTTATAATTTATATTCTTTATTTTTCCCTAATATTGTAGCTAATTTACTATTGTTGTCTACCTACTTCTCCACATATTATTACTTGTTTCATATTGCCCCCAAAATTTTTAATTGTAAAATAATGTTATAATATTCATCAAAATTAATTATCTTTTTCAGGTAAGTTCGCAGTTCATACAAGAGTAAACGACAGTAACCAATGACTAACTAAAAACCTTTCATCGTTCGACGAAGAAACATCAATAATTTGCAGCTTCCCGAACTGTTTGTATAAGATATTTTCATGATCTACCATAGATCCTATTCGAAGTTCTAGCTTTAGTACCTCTGACAGTCTAAGTCACTCCTTCGAGAGTGAGTCTCTTCGGTTCCTATGTCCCCCTGTCAGGGCAAAGGGAGACACAACACGTCGCCAAGCCAATACGATTTGTCAACCGCTGCGCTCTTAATTTCTCTCCAGAATGATTCCAAGATCACATAGAATTAATAAGTATAACATACAGAGAGGAAACTCCTTGGGTCCCGTGCAATATGCGTCCCCATTCCCCGTCTTCGCACCTCTCCCCTGTTCTCGCCTTGCCGAGTGTAATGAGGAACACACACACATGGACGTGTGCATAGATGTATAGTTTCACTTGTAAGAGTGTAGGCATAAATGATACTCTACTTCTATGAAGTGCATTAGCTGGGCCTCCTTAGAAGCCGATTCCTATCGAGTTCCCTTATAGGTTTCTTATGTATGCGCATTTATTACTAATAACAATTATTACCTACGTATATCGGCGCTAATGTCCTTTCTCTATTTTTATAAGCAACATATCTGGATTGCACACACACAGATATATACGCGAATATTCGCTAGTTATTCTATTACACTCAAAATGATACATTTTGTATAAACGTGCTCAAAGATATATTACTCACACTAAGTCAATAAAAAATATGCTAATAATATAAGCCAGACATTAAACGGCTTTAATAATTATAAAATAATTAACTTTTATATACGTAATTAGGTAGGTATTTTTACTAGTTTTTTAGCTGTACTAGCCCCAATTCTCACCCAACGCTACTGATGAAATGACAGTACGACGCCAAGTTTTGAGACGGCCATGCTTACGTCTACTCTGTGGGTTCCAATTAAGGTTCTATGGGGAATATGGTCGTGAGGCCGATGAAACGTATGACCGATCGTCCACTGCGTCTCGAGTATGTGTATTGTCACATAAGTAAGTAGTTTAAGGGGCTACCTGAATTTTTCGGGGTCCAGTGCTGCCCCCATTCAAATAAATCATTTGAAAGGAAAAAGAGATATCATTTAAAATTTTATTCTGATCAGACCCTAGATAACCCTTTAAACTATTTTATGAACTATTGTTTAAAGTTTAAAGTGAGAACGTGAAGCTTTGCTACGCACATCCGCCAAAAGTGGCCGTTTTTCGCAATTGTGCGTAGAAAAGCTTCACTTTCTCACTTTAAACTGTAAACAGTAGTTGATAAAATAGTTTGAAGGGGTATCTAGGGCCTGGTCAAAACAAAATTTTAAATGAAGTCTCTATTTCCTCTCACATGATTTATTTCAAATGGGGGCAGCACTGGACCCCGAAAAATTAAGAAGAGTTGGCGATTGTAAAAAAAGAGATTTCATCTTGCATCTTATTTTACTAGGTACCCATTTTCTAGTGCCAGGGTCATAGATAATGCAGTGGCATACCACTTAATTGTCTCTGCCGAAAATCGTCATTGCGTGGTCTTACCATACAATGACACCGTCTAGAGCTCGACACTTAAATATATTTTATTTTATTTAAACTTTCTTGCACAGTTAGAAAAAGTGTATTTACAAGAGGCGGACGGATGGCATTCTCTCCCGGCTAACCATTAGACCAAAAAGAAAATATGTGTGGCATGCGTAATATTTGTGAATAAGAAATTCAAATTTAAATATCTACATAAGTATGTATAGGTACCCAAAAATACAAATACAAAAATAAACGAATAAAGTAAAAAAATTAAAAAGAATAAGCCATAGTTCATTATTGTTTAGGTAGGTATTTAAAAGAATGTAAACAATCTTGACATACCTTTTTATTGAAATATACACTTTATAAATCATTACCTTTGCAAATTAGAAATTAATTATGTAATTTATAATTTATAAAAAAAATAATTTGTAATTTGCGAAGTTATTGATTTATAAAGTGTATGTTACAATAAAATCAAAACCAAAATTATTGATGTTGCAGAAAAAGCAGCAAAATAGGACTGGACCGGGCATGTAGTCAGGATGTGCCAAGACCAATCGGCAAAAAGGGTTACCAACTCGATCCCAAATGGCAAGCGCCAACGTGGCCGCCCTCGGACACGCTGGTGTGATGACCTCAATAAATACAATAAAAATTGGCAATC
Organism: Acrobasis suavella; assembly: GCA_943193695.1. Lineage (NCBI taxonomy): Eukaryota > Metazoa > Arthropoda > Insecta > Lepidoptera > Pyralidae > Acrobasis > Acrobasis suavella. Next base: position 2,679,934 of record OW971939.1, read on the forward strand.
AATAGCACAAAATCAATAGTCATGGAGAAGTGAGAGAGAGGCCTTTGCCCAATTCTGTGACATCGATGGCTATAGATAATTTAAAAAAAAATGTTACAATAAAAAGACATCATTGTTATCAAGAAAAGATTGTTATCATTCTTTTATACACCTAAAAAAATGGACTCTAATAAAATGTAATTGTAGCAGTAGGCATAAATAATGACATTAAGCTAAGGCTAGCATTGCTTTTAATAACTCATCTAAAAACCTCCCCTAACTTTCAAAGTACAAATAAAAGCTATTAACTCTTTAACTGCAACGGTAAATTAAAAGAGTTAAAACTCGCACAAAACTAACTAAATTCCATCAAAAGAATTCTCGCAACTCAACCGCGACTCACGAACTCTTTGCTAATTTTAAACGATCCTATTTAACTCCCTCCAATTTAAACTAAGTTTGGAGCAGGGACCGGAACCACTTATTTTTTAACATAGATATTTACCCCCATATTCATAAAAGTCTCTTTTAGTTAAAATTTCTTTTGTCTCGTTATTACTTTGTCGAATATTGGAAAGAGGGAAAGGGATGTTTTAACTAAAACGTTTAAAAACGGTATTACTCACGTAGTGTAGTCGGAAAATTTCCGACTAGTTTCGATCGGTTTCGACGATCATCATCAGGGCGAGTGTTGTTAATTGGGACGGCGACGCCATGGTTTCGCTGTCCTTAAGACGAAGTGGTAGCTAAAGTGGCGCCCTCATTTGAAATAAATTGTTTAATACTTTGATTTTAACAAAATTTGATTTGTATCACTGCCTAGAAAAACCTTTAAACTATTTTATGAATAACCTTTGAAATTATTACTAATAGTCCGTCTAGTTTTAAAACGGGTTTTCGCTAAAAGTGGCCACTTTTGGCAAAAACTGGTTTTAAAACTAGACGGACTACCAATATTACTTTCAAAGGTTATTCATAAAATAATTTAAAGGTCTTTCTAGACAGTGATACAAATCAAATATTTAATTATCACCATATTTAGTTTTAAACAATTTATTTCAAATGAGGGCGCCACTTTAGCTACCACTTCGTCTTAACGCACTGAGCGTAGCCTCGCGTGTCGCTGCCCGCTCCGCCGCCCGCGCTGCTCTATTGGGAACGATGACTAATGGTGGTGTGTCCGTAGTCGTTGGTGATACTCGTACTCTTTTCCGACTACACTAAGTGTTAAATTTAGTTATGTCATATCACGTCACTTTTAATAATATTATACACTTATTTTTTAACAAGAGAGGTGTTATAGGTTTGACGCTAAGTTCTGTCTGTATGTCTGTGTGTCTGTCTGTGGCGTCGTAGCTCTCGAACAGTAAGACCGATTTTGATGCGGTTTTTTTACGTGAAAACAAGTTCTCTTGCAGTGGTTCTAAGCTATGTTTGAAGAAAATTGATTTAGCCGTTCACAAGTTCTTGGGAGTGAACGCTTAAAAGACATGGGCTTTTTAATTTGCCTGGCAAATAATAGAAGGCGTTGCGGATATCAATTCCACCTAAATCAGTTGGAATGTGTAGTTTCGCCATTTATCACTAGATGGTGTTGACAAGGATCTTTTTGATTTACATGGCAAATAAACTTTTATTAAGATAGTATTGTATAGAACGCCTGTGGGAGGCGTGTCGGGAAATGCCAATCGATAAGCAGATTTCGCACTGCAAATAGACGTCGATACTCTCAGGAGGGAGCCCACACACATCCCCAGGCAAGCCCTGGAGTGAACCCCCCAGGGCAAGCGAAAAGTTGCCACCCCAAGCAGACTTGGCGGCGCACAGTTGCGGCGGAGATGAAGATGATTAGGCTAACCTGGCCTGAAGTAAAGCGCGAAGCCCAAGACCGATCAGGATGGCGAAACACTGTTGAAGCCTTCTGCCCCACATGGGGGCCATAGGACCTTAAGACGAGAGAGAAGAAGATAGTATAGGGTTAGAGCCTTAAAATAACTCAATAAAACTATTTATAATAATATATATTTAAGTATGATATATACTTAATAATATTATAATTAAGTAATAGATTCGAGTATATTTTAATAGTATTATGATAGATGATAGCTTTTCTGACGAAATTTGCTCACTGGTGATGGTAAACATGATTGGATGAAACTGAATGTAACAATATCTTGTAACATATGTTTAGCAAATAAATTATCTTTTTCTTCACCTTTAAAACTAAGAGGTTATCCGTACCCTGGTTAAAAGGTGGTTTATCTACCCACTGTCTATCGCCATGATGGATACCGGAAGTTGGAATGGATAATTCCAGATTGCGGTGAGATCCTATTAAGATTGGAATTTTCGGCAGGCGTGACTTTTACTTTATTGCAGTTCAGTTTCAAAATGAAGAAAATTAATATAAAGTCAGACGCGTTTGTAAATCTTTTATTATTTTATTTGCTTGAAAGATTATCGATTACAACAATAGTACATTAGATACTACATTAAAAAAATATATGAAGTCATTTAAAATCTAAACTATAATTCTTCACTTATAATAGTTACTTACCTAAGCAATAAAGGAACTGACATGATAATATAATTTATTTTGGTTACAATTTTTAAAGTATGAAGCTAAACGAAACAACCAATTTAATTAAATAAAAAAACCCCGACTTAAGCATTCACCCCCCATAAACTTTGAATTGCTGAACCGATTTCTATCAAACAGTGTAGTGGTCACATAAGACATGTAGAAACAATCACACGATCATAAAGATGGTTTGTTATGTACCTAAGATTTTTTTTTTGCGAAGGCGAGGGCATTATGAGGATTTGTAAAAAAAAAAAGTTTGGAATGTTTGCGGAGCTGCACAGCTGTTTGGACTTGGTAAAATTTTGCGTGATAAATAAATGTAATTATGCAATACTACATGGTTTATATTTACGCCGTGTTGTGTAAATGCGAGTTTATACTCTGTCATATCTTTAGATCGGCTTATCTGGTCTAAATTTTCGCTGATTACACGGACAGAGGTCGGGTAGTACTAATGCTTAGATACTTCCTGAAAAATCGAATTCTATACATAGACATATTTATAATTGTACATTCAAATATATACAAGGGTGAGGTTGTGTCTATTTACTCATATACTATAGGTACACATGGAATCACAAGATACAGTTGATTCATATATCGTGTTACATTCATCAATTAAATAAATTATAAATATGTCATATTATTCGATAGAATGACGATTGCGGAAGATCTCTATGTGAATGTAAATATATTAAGTTATCTTAGATAGAGACGCTATTTCATGCATGTAAAGGCAAAATGGGGATGCAATATTTTTTGTTGCATGCTTAGTGACGTGTCAGGATTCGAGGGTCAGACAGGGCTAATAAAACCAAACGCGAGGCAAGAAGAGAGGATCAGTCCTTTCGCGTCCTTTGCCTGACATACAAGTTTCGAGTTTAGAATCGAGTGTGTGTAATTTTGTGTTATAAATTTCATTCACCGATTTGAGCTCGTTGCTTTGTGTTCGGGTAAATTACTGTGAAGTGACGGGTCTAGAATTCTAGACTTCCTTTTTATTTTATCTTTACCTTTCTCACAAACCCCAAATTTCCGCTGGAGCGTTAGATAAGTACTGAATAGGTAATTTATACTGGGTGCTGAGACTGGCATTCAGGCGCTCCGGGTCTACCTGATTTCCTTTCACCTAGGTATCCTAGGTCAACCTGTAGGTTTACAGGGGGTTGACCTTATCCTAATATATCCCTAGATTAGTTCTTATTTGCATATCCTACACAAGTCGCTTTACACACACACACGTTTAACTTCTCACACAACTGTTATGAGCGTGGTGGCTAATAACAGACCCTAGGTTCACACTAGGTCTTACAATAGACTAGACTTAGGTTAGGCAAGCGGTTGCGGCTGCTTTTAGGTCGGTTTAGACGTAGGTTCGTGATTAGGTTCGTTATCGGAATATAGTGAGGTTTTGCTTACGGTTAAATTATTAAATCTGCTAAAGATAGATACGATAAAAGGGAAAGATGATATATATATCGAAGATTACTTGAATTCCTATAGTTGGGTTAAATGTAGTATTATCATTGTTGCTGTCGATTGAGAGTCACATATGTTCCATTTGTTACCTTAGATCTATATAATTGAAAGATATCGGATCCGATCAATTTAGTCAAAATAGTGAATATCTAAAGGTTATCAGATTATGATATTTGATAGTTATGTGTATTGAGGTTATAGAGATCTATAATAACTAGTATATCAACCATCTATTCACCAGAGAAAGGTTAGAAGGTTAGAAATTAGGTATAGAACTTATGATCTAAATTAACGTCTCAAATATATTTGCTCTCAGGATCTTAACACGCCAAACCGTTGCGAGCATGTTAAACTAGAAAATAAGTAAAAGAATAGAATTTACGTGGAAGCTCTGGTAATTACAGAGCAGATAGGATTAGGATTCTTTGTTAGGATAGCCGGGTAGGGTTGATTTGTTTTGTTTGGCTCAAGATCATTTAGATCTTGATTGCTTTCCTACATAGTAATATTAGAGTCGCGAAAAGGTTAATAAGTGGTAAGAATTATCAAATTTCATCGGGAAATTTGGTTCTTCCGAGGCTATTAAGGGTTGGCAAAATTATGCCTGAGTGACCGAGAGGCCAAACAGACATACTTTCGCTGGAAGTGGACTTATTAACCAAAACTATATATGTTTCTTATGCATGTTAGTGCAAAAGGTGTCAAACCGTGACATCTTTCTCCTAAAGAGGAAACCTGCTGTCCATGACGATATAATATCTCATTCCTCGCAACACAGCAAACCAGATATATTGACTTTGTATCGCCAAGATGTATCGAGTTTACTCGAAATAATTAGAGTCTTGTGAAAATACTATTATTATAAGAGCTCTTCGCGATTGTCATCGCGACCAAAATACCTGTTTCGCGTAAGCGAATTTATACAATTACATTGGTTAACCAAATATCCAAGACTCTCAACGCCTTTTATCGTACTTTGTACGACATTACAACATAAAATTAAGCTATAGCAGACCTATGACCTAACTGATTACAAATATGGATCGATCCACCTGATTTTTCAGGAATGGCGTATATTTTCCTTCGCTTTATGAAGTCAATTATTTGAATGATATAAACCATAACAGCTACAAAGAACAATTCTGTAATACGACTATTTCAATAAGGGATTAAATTACGTAATAAATAATATCTAGTATCGATATACTCATTTTAGACTTTTAAAATAAATTCAGAGTAGAGTGAACAGCTTGGGGTATCTGATAATGTACTTAAGGTTTTAAATAAGACGATCATAGCTCACGTGATTTGGAACTCCTGTAATAGGCCGCGGGTGTATTACTTATGTATATTATATACATAAGTAAGGGTTCCATCACAACAGGGCTATGAATTATTACGATCAAGCCAGTTTTCAAACAAAAAAAGAAACGCCACAGACAGACACACACACACGTCAAATTTATTAGCGCTGACCCCTCTGCGACATTCCATAAGCCTGTTGATTTAAGTCAAGAAGCACACAGGCTATTGTAGTTAAAATTGCTCTCCAAACCCCAGAGCGTTTCGGCTGTTCCGATTTTCAAACGAAAAAAAAACCGCATTAAAATCGGGTCATTCATTTAGGCGCTACGTTGTCACAGACAGACAAAGACATACGTCAAATTTATTATGATCACCCCTCGGCGACATTCCATAAGCTTGTTGATTTCTGCCAATAAGCACACAGGCTATGTAGTTAAAATTGCACTCGAAACCCCAGAGCGTTTCGGCTGTTCCGATTTTCAAACAAAAAAAAAACCGCATTAAAATCAGTCTTACGGTTCGAGCGCTATGACGTCACAGACAGACACACAGACATACAGACAGAACTTAGCGTCAAACGTATAACACCCCTCAGACACAGACATACGTCAAATTTATTAGGATCACCCCTCTGCGACATTCCATAAGCTTGTTGATTTCTGCCAATAAGCACACATGCTATGTAGTTAAAATTGCACTCGAAACGCCAGAGCGTTTCGGCTGTTCCGATTTTCAAACAAAAAAAAAACCGCATTAAAATCAGTCTTACGGTTCGAGCGCTATGACGTCACAGACAGACACACAGACATACAGACAGAACTTAGCGTCAAACCTATAACACCCCTCAGACACAGACATACGTCAAATTTATTAGGATCACCCCTCTGCGACATTCCATAAGCTTGTTGATTTCTGCCAATAAGCACACATGCTATGTAGTTAAAATTGCACTCGAAACCCCAGAGCGTTTCGGCTGTTCCAACAGCCGAATCCTACAGGCTATTGAAGTACCTACATATTCTTACCCGTAGTGAAAACGTAAAGCTTTTATAGGCACATTAGCCAAAAATTTCCGTTTTACGCAAATGTGCGTAGTATTTGTTTGTTTGTAAAATCTTTAGTGTATATAAACACAAGACAAAAATACAGGTAAGAATTAGAGAACAGTACAAAGGCGGACTTATCCCAGATAGATTTTAGTTGTGGTAGAGCCACGCTATCGGCAAAACTCTGTTTTGCTAGTAGCATGAATGGGCCGGCTCGTCCGGGGAAGTACCACACTCTCACAGAAAATCGACGTCTGAGTAGTAGCGTCACCGTTCTATGCTTCGTTCGGTGAGTGAGAGAGCGCCCCCCCCCCCCCCTCCACCCCTCCCCCTTCTTCCCATCTTCCTTTCCTGAAAGGCCGGCAACGCTTCTTTTACACCCCTGGTGTTGCAGTTGTCCATGGGCAGCGGTGATCACTTACCATCAGGTGACCCGCTTGTTCGTTTGCCGCCCGACATAAAAAAAAATAGAGATCTCTTCGAGTCAATCTTAAAATATGAGGACAATTTTACAATACAGGGTAGAGAGTGGTAGTAAAGTTTCACGTTTTCACTTAAAACTGTAAACATTAGATCATAAAATAGTTTGAAGGGTTATCTAGCACTTGATCATGACGAAATTTTTAATGATATCTCCGTTTCTTTTGACTTATTTATTTCAAATGGGGGCAGCACTGGTCCCCGAAAAATTCGAGTATTCCCTTAAGTACTCTCTGGCATTCACAGAAAGATGTGAAGTGCCATTTCTGAAACGCGGAGTCATCTAAACGAATGGTTTTTCCATACAAAAACCATTCGTTTGGGTGACTCCGCGATTCAGAAATGGCACTTGTGGAATGGTCAAATTTTAGGCTGGAATGCACACACACCACACAGCCAAGATAAACCCGTTGAAAAGTGAAATAAAGTGAAAATGTTAATGCACCTAAAAAGACATAAGATTCCTTTGAAACAAACTCAACGATTTCTTAACTAAATAGCATTGGGTTAAAAACAGCCCATTTAGTGCGGGTTCAGGAATTTTAGCCTAAAAGGTTGGCAAGGCTGAATAGGGATTAACTTCTTCAGTTATTTACGCTAAGCTAGGAAGTAACATCTATTTGAAATAAATTATTTGAAAGGAAACGGAGATAGAATTTGAAATATTATCTCATACGGCTCTAGATAACCCTTCAAACAATAGAGATTATGCATGAAAAAAATATGTGTTATCTAACCAATTTATTCATAAATATTCAAAAGTAAAGTACTAACAGTGAAAACAGAATAAAAATTGGTTGAAAAACGAACGAGATATAACGATATTACGAAAATATGTCTATCTCACTCGCAAAAATATTATTTTCCTTGGCAAATGTATAGATGATATGGACTTTATCGTCACCAGTCCATATCGGACGTCTCTTTCTATTGAAACTTTAAAGTATAATATGTTCGTCGCTGGTTAAGATATTTTATAAATCTATACTATAATAAAAGAGTAAAAAAAATGAGTCTGTACATTGAAAATTTTTCAAAAAAAAATATTTGGGGCGATGGAGATATAGTAATAGAGTAAGAAAATAAAAAAAAAAATGTCTGTCTGTTTGTCTGTTTGTCTTTTTGTACACGCTAATCTCCGGAAATACTGGACGGATTCGAATGAAACTTTTTTTGTTATATAGCTGTGAAGCCTGGGCAACATATAGGCTATAATTGATTTTGGAAAATGGAACACATGATGCAGAACTATAATGGTCCAGCTAAACTATAAGAAATATTAAAATGCCGCCTTAGCAAAAGTTGTTAAGTCTGATGAGAACTTTTTGTTGAGTTATAATACAACTGGCCAAGCGCGAGTCGGACGCGCGCGAAGGGTTCCGTACCATAATCTATGAAAAATCACGTTTGTAGTATGGGAGCCCCCCATCAATACTTATTTTATTCGATTTTTAGGGTTCCATCGGGTAGGGTAGAAACGGGACCCTATTACTTAGACCGTCCGACTGTTTGTCTGTCTGTCTGTCACCAGGCTGTATCTCATGAACCATTATAGCTAGACAGTTGAAATTTTTATAGATGATGTTTTTTGTTGCCGCTGAACAAAAACATACTAAATGTATACTATAATAAAAGAGTAAAAAAAATGTGTCTGTCCATTGAAATTTTTTCAAAAAAAAAAGTGTTTCGTTCGAAGTAGAACTTATAAGTTCAGTATTTGCGGACCTTCAGAGCGTAACACACCAGAAAATTCTTGGTTATGTGAACGCGCCATATTGACACCAAAAAATTAAAAATCAATTAATAAAGAACTTATGACGCAAATTATTGTTAACTAGCTTGTGCCCGCGGCTTCGCTCGCGTAGGGGTGTAATTTATCAAAATCCTTTTTAGGGGATGCCTACGTCATAGTAGCTTTATGCATGCAAAGTCTCAGCCCGATCGGTTTAAAATTGACAAAGTTTCATACAAAATTTCATCCCCTATTTTATCCCCTTGGGGGTAGAATTGATCAAAATCCTTTCTTAGCGGATGCCTACGTCATAACTTCTACCTGCATGCCAAATTTCAGCCCGATCCGTCCAGTGGTTTGGGCTGTGCGTTGATAGATCACTATGTCAGTCAGTCAGTCACCTTTGAGTTATATATATTTAGATATTTTATACAAACTTTCATCCCCTATTTTATCCCCTTGGGGGTAGAATTGATCAAAATCCTTTCTTAGCGGATGCCTACGTCATAACATCTACCTGCATGCCAAATGTCAGCCCGATCCATCCACTGGTTTGGGCTGTGCGTTGATAGATCACTATGTCAGTCAGTCAGTCACCTTTGAGTTATATATATTTAGATATATATTTAGATTTCTTGGATAGTGTTGTTGACGACGCCACCAATTATCCAGTTGAGTTTCTTAATTCACTTGCAGCAAATGGACTCACGGCTCACAAAATAAGTCTTAATGTCGGAGGGCCAATAATGCTGATGCGAAATTTGACTCCGCCGAAACTGTGTAACGGAACCCAACTTAATGTCTCAGCACTGTATGCCGAAGTTCAGCGGCTGAATTTCAGCCAATGCATGCCTGCAATGTTATTTGCATTACCCGTACCCGTACCCGTACCCGTACCCGTACCTGTACCCGTACCCGTACCCGTTCCGCTCCCGCCCCCACTTTCGCTCCCACTCCTGCTCCCGCTCCCGCTCCCTCTCCCGCTCCCGCCGCCGCCGCCGCCGCCGACGCCGTCGCCACCGCTTCCGCCGACGCCGCCGCCGCCGCCGCCGCCGCTTCCGCCGCCGCCGCCGCTGCCGCCACCGCCGCCGACGCCGCCGCCGCCGCCGCCGCCGCCGCCGCTGCCGCCGCCGCTGCTGCCGCCACCGCTTCCGCCGACGTCGCCGCCGCCGCTTCCGCCGCCGCCGCCGCCGCCGCTGCCGCCGCCGCCGCCACCGACTCCTCCGCCGCCGCTGCCGACGCCTCCGCCACCGCCGAAGCCGCCGCCGAACTTCAGCAGCTGAACTTCAGTTTATTTAGTGTGTCATCCCCACCGAACTTTAGACACTGAACTTTAGCCACTAAACTTCGGCATAGTCTGCTGAGACACTTAAAGCTCACAGTAAGTGAGTGATGCCAGTGAAACTGTATTTATTCCGCGTATGCCACTCATCCCCAACAATTTTCCTTTTTAAAATACACAGTTCCATATGTTAACTTGCTTTGCTATGAAAATAAGTCACAGTTTTAGAGGCTTAAAGCTGCTGATGTCGATCTAAGGACTGGTTTTTCGCATGGCCTACTTATTGTGGCTTTCTTCAGGGTTAGTAACACTTCAGCTCTTTTCATATTGGCTCCCGAAGGAAAGAATTAAAATAATATTGACTTTTAACTCCTAACACTGTTACAAGTACTTTCTCCCTCTGTCTCTCTCTCTCTCTCTCTCTCTCTCTCTCTCTCTCTCTCATTAGTTTTTATTTATATTTATACGCCGGAGTCATAAAGTCCACGCGAACGAAGTCGCGGGCATCAGCTAGTTCTTTCATATTTGTTTACTATGGATAATAACAATTTAAGCAAATAAAAAAATACGTGCATATTCCCTATTTAACGTACAATTGTTTATAGTTTAAAGTGAGAACGTGAAGCTTTTCTTCGCACATTTTCCAAAGTGACCGTTTTTCATATATCCCCTCAAGAGGGTACTTGCATTTTTCGGGGTCCAGTGAGATAAAATATTCAATAGTCCAAATAAAATATTTGAAAGGAAACAGGGATACCATTTTAAATTTTGTCTTATGCGGCTCTAGATAGGCTACCGTTCAAGCTTTTTTATGAACTATTGTTCACAGTTCAAAGTGAGAATGTTTTCTTGACATTTTAGCAAATTTTCCCCCTCAAAAATCAACGATAAGATATCTAACAAATACTAACAGTAAAATAAGAGAAAACTTGATTCAACCAAAACCATCGTCAGTTCACTGCAGGCTTGCACTTGCCAAGTTTACGAGATAAGCGCTTACAGACGAACAAACAGCAAGTTTGCGAGCTTCATCTAATTGATTGAATGCAGTTACTCTCGGGAATTGCTGAATCGGATTTTGGAATGGTGAATGGAGTCTGATTTAGTAAGTTTGTACCAGTGAATGCAAGTGTAACTTATCTCTTGTTAGTACAAATTAATCACCATATACCTATACAAGCTCTGCCTGTGGGTTTTGCTCCCCGTGACGCAGATATGTAATATACTTTAAGGCCTAATTATCAAACCTACCAAATATACTTGACGACCTCCGTGGCGTAGTGGTCACCATGCTAGTCCGCCACCCAGAGGATCCGGGTTCGATCCCCGGTCAGGTCAAGTTGGAAAATGGCTTTTTCAAATTGTCCTGGGTCTTGGATGTTTATCTGTATATGTATTTGTTATAAAAATATAGTATCGTTGAGTTAGTATCCCATAACACAAGTCTCGAACTTACCTTGGGGCTAGCTCAATCAGTGTTATTTGTCCCTATATATTTATTTATATTTATTATTTAAACTTACATAAAAAATTCAATTAACTGAAAAAATCATTTATCGCAGGTTGACTGGTAGAGACTCCTATATAGGATAAGTCCGCCATTGTTTATTTGCAAATTTTTAGTACTTTTTTTGTTGGTACCTACAATAAAGTTGTTACAAACAAACAAACAGTAAGCGTGACAAAAGAATTTTGTATTAGATGAAACGATGTTGGCTAATTGGTTTAGGCACAGAATAAGTACGTACTCACGTACAGAAGCTCGCGTCAGAACTTCTCACCTCTCCCACCTTGTTTAGACACCTAGACATCCATTGCGAGCCAATTTCATTCTTATTACTCTGGACAAACGATTAATGTAACTGAATTTTCCCCTTCGAAGTGGTCGCCGCGCGCTTAATAGTAATGTAGGTATATTTTTGATAAACGGGGAGTGACACAGGCCTGGAGTGCTATTTTTCATTTAAGGACGTACCGAAACCTAAGTGCCGCAACAGACGGGGCGCAAGTTGCGTCGCGTAACAGCTAGAGATAGGCTAGTACTCAATCTACCCATTTCAGTATTTACTCACTAGATTTAATAAATAGAGCGTGATCAAGTATTGACATCGCATTTGATGTCTGTTTACTTATTTTTACGTAAAATTATGTCTATGCACACCTCCCACCAAAAAATGATAATTAGTCAAAGAAGTCTACTTTCAGAGTGTGATTAGTATGGTATTTTCATATAATTTAGCGTCGCATATAACGTTTACCTACATTTTAAGCATATAATGGCGTACGCACACACTTTCCGACAAGAATTGCAAGTGTATACTACTCGTAGATTTAAGTTTCAAAATTGTCATGAAAACATGAAATAATGAATATAAATATGAGTCGCAACTCATATAAATCAATCTACTCACCAAATGGATAAATAAGGATATTTATCGGGTATTTACTCAATCTACTGAGTAAATACTCCAATGGGTTGATTAAGGATTTATGCATCGCCCATCACTAGCTGTTACGCGGCGCAAGTTGCGCCGCGTCTGTTACAACCCTTAACGTGTAGTTTTCCAATTCACCGCTCGCGTAAAAAAACCGTCGTGTCAACTTAAAAACAATTTTGTTTGCAAACGCAGAAAATATCGAAAATATGTCTATGGTATTCTAAGAATTACATGATGAATAAAAAAGCAGCATGTATCGGAACGGATTCTCCATGAAAGGTTTCTTTGACATGTCTACACCACAAATACGAGTGGTCGAGACCACTCATTGCAAATCCTTCGCATACGATCTCCCCTATTCTGGGGAGGGCAAAATCCTGAAAGGCCGGCAACGCTTCTGTTACACCCCTGGTGTTGCAGTTGTCCATGGGCAGCGGTGATCACTTACCATCAGGTGACCCGCTTGTTCGTTTGCCGCCCTATAACATAAAATAGGTTATCCGCACCCTGGTTAAAAGGTGGTTTATCTATCCACTGTCTATCGCCATGATGGATACAGGAAGTTGGAATGGATAATTCCAGATTGCGGTGAGATCCTATTAAGATTGGAATTTTCGGCAGGCGTGACTTTTTACTTTAGTGGTTCAGTTTCAAAATGAAGAAAAATAATTAAATTCTTTTACGTTTTATTATTTATAATAATCATCGATTCAAAAATGCCCCCGTTTGCTCGCACAAACCATATGTAATCTGACAAGTGATTTCAAAAATGCGTCTCCTGGTTTAGGCAAGGTCTCTGCGACTGTGAATACGTGTTCGATTCTAACAAGGCGCGACTTAAGTTAAGTATGTTAAAGTTAAGTTTGTTTAAGTTAAGTTTGTACTTATGAACTGACAAACCACATTAAGAGTTCTACCAATCAATTGGGTAGATGACTGAGTGGAAAATAAATTATTCGGTACAGTTCATAAAATAAAACGTCACAAAACAGTGTCACTTTTCATTGATCATATCCATTTTCAACAAGATTTTAGATTTATTAATGCAGAAAAACTGATATTAAGAGCGCCATTTGACTCCAAAAAAGCATGACGTCACGCTTTCGTATTTCATACAAAATCCTGTACAAAATGTTTGTTTTGATATTTTGAAAAAAGTGTCTGATTTGACTTGTTGTCAACTAGCGAATTCCGACAGACGAAATTTCGGTGAACGCTATACAGAGAGTACATTAACTTTTCGTGCATTTGGTGCCTTGGTGCCATTTTTCAAACGTGGAGTCACTGAACAAACGGTTTTTTGTATGAAAAAACATTCGTATGAGTGACTCCATGTTTCAAAAATGGCACTTTTGGTCACTAGAAAGACGTCTATCTAGCAAACATATGGTAGTATTTCATACTTTTCTTTGTTTATTTTTGGATTTATTTGAGTAAATGTAGTCGTAGAAAAAGTATTGTATGCAACGTTGTATAATTATGTCAAAAAATGCTCGATGGCGTCTCCTTACGATGCTCGCCAAGGCTCGCATCGTAACCTGCGCCACTCACCTTTTATGAACCTTCTCATACAACTGTTGCATAAAATACTATTAAATATTTGTATCACTGGATAGTTTGTCCATTGTGTCTTTCGATCTTATTTGTTGACGTCAGATTATTTACAACAGCTAAGTTAAACGCCGCTTCTTAAATTAAAAACAGACCAAAGTAGTAAAAATCGAAAAAAGTATTGCCGAATATACCACTTACACGCCTAAAAAATATTATTTTCTACTTTGTCCAGTTATTTTTGTTTTAAAACCAAACTGAACAACCAATATTGATATAATTATATGAAACCTCCGGAAATATATGCCCTTTCAAATAAAAATAAAGAATTTGATATAACGGCTTAGACGTCTTAGAGTAATTGGGGAACATACATGAAAAAGACTCCTTCTTTTTGAAGTCGGTTAAAAATTAAACAAAATGAATAGCTTTTTTTATGTTATAGGGCGGCAAACGAACAAGCGGGTCACCTGATGGTAAGTGATCACCACTGCCCATGGACAACTGCAACACCAGGGGTGTAACAGAAGCGTTGCCGGCCTTTCAGGGAGATATAGACTCGTTTTTTGAAGGTTTCAATGTCGTATCGGTCCGGGAACACTGCTGCAGGAAGTTGATTCCACAGTTCGGTCGTACGTGGTAAAAAGTTCCTTTTAAAACGTTCGGTGGTTGGTTGCCAACTATCCAAGTGGTGTGGATTTAATTTTAATTTCTGGCGGGTGGTGCGGTGGTGAAATTTTGCAGCAGGTATTAAGTCGAACAATTCTTCAGAGCATTCCCCATGAGTTAGTAATTATATTATCTTTGCCCATGATAAATGTGATAAAAAATGCACAAGGATGCAAAATCCTGACGTAGAGCCAGAGGATCGAGACGGCCGACCGGAGGCTAAGTTCAGTACAAGTTCAACACTCGAGCTCAAAAATGTGCGTAACAAGGTCTCGTTGAAAGTTTCACACAATTACAACACAAGTTACAATTACATAGGGCGCACTATAAGTTTCCGGAACTGGCCACTTACATAAACAATATTTAAAAGTTTATTGCAACATTTGAAAATAGAACTCTTTGGCTGTAGAATGCAGTTTGTTTCATCTGACTGTCTTTTGTTTTTACCTTGTGGCGCCATTTAAAAAATTGTGTGTCTGCATCAACATGGATTTAACTCGGGAAAATTTTCGTAGTATGATTTTCTACGATTTTAAGTGTAATTTGACAGCTCAACAGAGCATCGCTCGGCTTGAAACAGCTTTTGACAATGAAGCACCATGCAAGACAACTGTTTATAGCTGGTTTGCAGAATTCAAGCGTGGTCGTATCAATCTCAGTGACGAATCTCGCGATGGTCGGCCGTCCACCGCTGTGACCAACAAAAACATCGATGCTGTGCGCCGTATGATTGAAACAGACAGGCATGTGACCTACCATGAAATTGGCGCATCCTTAGAAATAGGCATGAGTCAAATACAATTAATCCTACACAAACATTTGGGTGTGAGAAAGCTGTGCTCGCGGTGGATCCCACACAACTTGACCGAGGCTCAAAAAACGGACCGCGTCACTTGGTGCAGTGCCATGCTTACCAGATTCAACGAAGGTGCGTCAAATTTAATGTGGGGCATAGTAACAGGTGACGAAACATGGATTTATTGCTACGATCCCAAAACAAAGCAGCAATCGAGCGTATGGGTCTTTCAAGATAAGCCGAAACCAACCAAAGTGGCGCGCGTGAAAAGTGCATCTAAGCGGATGATTGCTTCTTTTTTTAATAAAACTGGACACGTGGCTACTGTTGCTTTAGAGAATCGTCGTACAGTGAATAGTGACTGGTACACGACCATTTGTTTGCCGGAAGTTATTGACGAACTCCGTAAAAATAACCGTAAACGCCATATCATCCTGCACCACGACAATGCTAGTTCTCACACGGCCAGACAGACAAACGACTTTTTGAAGGCGAAAAATGTAGAACTCATGAGTCATCCTGCATACAGTCCCGACCTGGCACCTTGTGACTTTTTCCTGTTCCCAAAAATTAAGAACCAATTACGCGGTCAACGATTTTCATCACCAGAAGAGGCTGTCGAGGAGTATGAAAAACACGTTTCAGAGGTCACCACAGAGGAGTGGCACAAAAGTTTTCAAAACTGGTTTCATCGAATGAAAAAGTGCATAGACGCCAAGGGAGATTATTTTGAAAAACAATAAATTAATTTTGTACCTATAATAGTATTTTTTCATATTCATTCCGGAAACTTATAGTGCGCCCACGTAAAAGCAATTAGGAATTGTCTTAGCTTATGTTTGGAAGTTGAAAGGGAGGAAGAAATTGTATGCAAGGTAAACATTTTTTTTAGAAAGAGCTTGCTTGTCAGGTGGTATAAAAATTTTATCAAAATCGGTTGAGTAGTTTGGGGGTGAAGTCGGTTTTTAGTTGTTAAAGTTACAGCTTTTAATTTTTTCTTTACCCATTAATGTCAATTCAAATAAATTGTTTACAAATGATCTTCCTTGCTTATCTAGGTGAAAAGAAGACCTTAGAATAAATAAATAATGTTTATTTCAGATATTAGGCATCCATATTCACAAGAGAATATTGTAAAATACTATAATTAAAATAGAATTAAAAATTATTAATAAATTCAAAATTTACAAATTTTAACATGTACAAGCTGTTTTTCTTCCCGCGCAGATTGTAAGCCGATCGAGGGAATGGGCGAAAATAGGCGATTAGCTTGATTTCGATTCCTTTTTCCACATTCTAGCGCAACATATCGGTAAAAGTGTTTTTATATTTGACAGCCATGGGCTTTGTCATACTAACTTACTTTTACTATGTACGTACCATTTTTTTTGGATTCCGTACCCAAAGGGTAAAAACGGCACCCTATTACTAAGACTCCGCTGTCCGTAGTCCGTCTATCTGTCACCAGGCTATATCTCATGAACCGTGATAGCTAGACAGTTGAAATTTTCACAGATGATGCATTTCTGTTGCCGCTATACCAACAAATACTAAAAAAAGAATAAATAAATATTTAAGTGGGGCTCCCATACAAAAAACGTGATATTTTATAGATAATGGTACGGAACCCTTCGTGGGTGAGTCTGATTTGCACTAGTCCGGTTATTTATACAAAATGTAACAAAACCCTGTACGATCCTTGTAGAAAAAATCGACATTCCCATACAAATAGCTGGGCCGGCTGGACTCTTTTATATGAAAATGTCGAGTTTTTCGAGTTTCAAGCATTGGTCCCATAGGAAAAGTTGTTTATATTGACGGTCTGAGTTGCTCTGTATGCTCTATATGCGACGCTCTGAGGATCGGACAGGTTTTTTGTTACATATTGTATATTATGTATAATATGGGAGAAAGATACGCCACTGCCATCTATCGGAAAATACTAGCATCGCTAACATGTTGCGAAGTGTGACCGCGGCGCGGATTGTACTTTCACTTGTTCGGAGTTTTGCTTCTTAAATGAAACCTAGCGTAGTGTTCAGATGGCGCTATTATATCATTCAGAATTATGTTTATGTCTTTTTTCTCAACGGGGCAAACAGCGTCTAAGGCCGTAAGACCCAAAGGCCACTTCTAAAGCGATAGTGAGTATAAAGGTGAATAAAGGTTATCGAAACAGAAATGAGTTTCTAGACCCATCCATTATGTCATACGGCTCCCATATGATTCTTATGTCATAGTAATTTCTTATAATGTCTGCGAAAATGTGCATCGAGTATTCTACAATCTACATATAAAATCTACACCTCTAGTACAAAGTCTGTGTAGTTTTCTGTAAATTATGTTATCGTCTTTTAAGGAGCACTTATTCATTGCTTTATAATCTTGTGATTTTTAGAGACCTTACGCAAGAATTTTCAAAGAAAGAATGTACTAATTTAATTTCCACCTTCTCGCCCCCACGCTAAAAGTGGCCATTGAGTCTTGCGGACCCCACTGTCTCCTCAGAGCCGCAACGCAAGACCCCTAATATACCCCAATATAACGCTAGTATTATTGTAAAAGCTACCTACTTTTTATAACGCGAGTAAAGCTGCGGGTAACATCTATTTAATACATAATAATTTCAATAATAGCTACGGCCTTCAAAACAGTTTACTACCACGCAACATTTAATCATTGTCTTACTCTGAACAACTTATATTTGTGGTCATTTTCACAAGTACAGCAAAGTACACCAATTCAATTGTTTTCTGATCTCCCATAACGATAAAATATAATGGGATTTGTTATTTGTTTTAAATCGAAACTAAGAATAGAGCACTGATTGTATTAACTGATGTTGTTTTCTCTAAAACAATCGAATAGTGGAGAAAAGTTATTAGTTTTTGCAGAAACGTAAAACACAATGCTTCTCAGAAAATGTAAATGCTTGAAAATTTCGTTTCTTCAGGAAAAGAATTCTGCTTCTGAACAACGATTTTTTTTCAAATCTTATATCTGACTTCCACCTTCGAACTACATAACCGTTTTTGATAAAATTTCTGTGGGATTACAAGTACATTCAGTTAGAAAAAACGTATTTTCAAATAATAAAAAAAAGGATTTTACAAATCGGTCCAGGCGTCTTTGAATAATCGGTGAACATACATTAAAAAAAAAAAGGATTCCGACAAATTGATAATCTTCTCCTTTTTGAAAGTCGGTTAAAAAGCGACTGCAATTCCTGGTATTCTTCATCAATTCCATTTCACCAAATAACGCTTTCTGAATTAAAATGTTTAATTTACTGACAAAATATTAAAATATTTTTACATGTGCCTAGACTATTTGAGGAGTTTCCCCGGTTTCTCAAGGATACCCTCATCAAATCTTGAGATGATAACTTGCATGTACCCTTTCGAATAAAATATAAATATTCATTATTTTGATTTCTTCTTTTTATATTTTTACCCGCCATCACGTTAAGTGTGCCAGTTAGGCCTTACAGCTTATGCTCTGTCAGTCTACCCATTTTTCGGAGAAAGATAAGTAATGATGTCTTGTGCGGGTCACACATAGCGCAAAGAATGGATGGCCGATTGAGCAGAAGGTCCTCGAATGGCGGCAAACGCAGCGTCGGACACCCACCAACTAGGTGGTCGGACGACCTTATCAAGGTTGCAGGAAATAGCAGGTAAACATGAAAAAAGAACACAAAAAGATCACGACTAATTGATAACTTCCTCTTTATAGGAAGTTGGTTAAAAAATCTAGGTCTGTGATACGCTATTCTAGTCAAGGAACACGACACCAAATATTCTTTTCTTACAAGCCTTCTATTTAGTCCAAGCATTTGCACGATTGTACCAACACGCAACGGTCCCGAATAATTTATCTAAACGTCCAAAGTGCCCTGGATCTCAGTCGATGTAAACACAACGGTACTTTGATCGCCGTCGGGCAAAGTTGTACAGTTTTATCAATTACTTTGATTGCGAGCTTTTGATAATTTCGAAATAAATACCTACATATAAAAATACTACGTATACTAAGTAAAAAAATATATAATCAAACAATGCGACATGTAAGCTTAACGAGATACACGAATTTTCGGGGTCCAGTGCTGCCCCCATTTGAAATAAATTATTGTAACAAGTCATTATTTAAAAAAAACTGCCTGCTTTTTATATACCCAGTCACTCTCAGAATTAAAACGAATCTTATGACACCTCTCTAGCTAAAATCCATCGAGCCGTTCAGGCCTCAGAGCGTGCCAAACAATCGTACATAGAAAGAGGGTTAGGTTATGTAAAAAAAACATAACCCTCGTTCTTGCGCAGTCGGGTAATAAAAACGGCCACTTTTGGCAAAGATGTAAAGAAGAGCTTCTTACATTCTCACATGTGAAGGGCTAAGGTGAAGGGTTATCTAGAGCTGCCAGAGACAAAATTTGAAGTAAGATCTCCATTTCCTTTCAAATAATTTATTTCAAATGGGGGCAGCGCTGATGGATCCCAAAAAATTCATGCGTATAAATAATATTTCAACTTTGACTTTGACCCCAAAAATCTCAGGTTAGGGTGAAGATTTTATAAGTTGTATTCAGGGTTTTACAATGCGACACAAATAAGTTGAACAAAAATGGCGGACTTCAAAGCATTTTTTTACAAATTCCCAGCACGTAAGTGGCAACAAAACTGAACCAAAATGGCGGTTATCGGCGCAGGTACAAATAATGCGCCGACGACCGCCATTTTGGTTCAATTTATTTAAGTCGCATTGTAAAAGAATTGCTTTCCTGAAAATGTCCATCTCTCTGCCTGTTTTATTTTTTCACCATTAGTTTCCTTTTAAGTGCTTTGTAACCTAAGCAAGAGAACTATGAATTCCATTGTCCTTAGCCTAACAAGACCCTGGCTAAAGCAAACTCATGTTAAGCGAAGTGACAACCAGAAGGAAAACTGACTTTCAAAAACAGTCTGATCAGGGATTGAAAGTACCTATTGTTAAAATAGTATTAGTACTTTTTAGTTACTCCGTTGTTCACCTGTCCGTCAGTCTGACTATAAATAAATAAATAAATATGTAGGAACAAATAACACAGATTGAGCTAGCCCCAAAGTTCGAGACTTATGTTATGGAACACTTACTCAATTACTATATTGCTACTAATTACTATATTACTATATTATCAATTACATATATATATGGAACACTTACTATATTTTATCACAAATACATACATAGATAAACATTCAAGACCCAGGACAATTTGAAAAAGGTCATTTTCCAACTTGCCTTGACCGGGGATCGAACCCGAGACATCTGAGTGGCGGACTAGCATTGTGACCACTACGCCACGGAGGTCGTCATCTGTCTATCACCATGCTGTATCTCATGAACCCTGATAGCTAGACAGTGGAATTTTTCACAGATGATGTATTCTGTTGCCGCTACAACAACAAATACTAAAATCAAAATTAAATAAATATTTAAGTGGGGCTCCCATACAACAAACGTGATTCTTATAGATAATGGTATGGAACCCTTCGTGCGCGAGTTACACTCGCACTTGCGCGGTTATTTTTACGTTATATAAGGTCTAACCAGATATATTGAAACTTTTTTGGGGATATATGCATTCCATGACAATAGAAAACTTATTTGTTCTACAAATATTATTTGGTTGTTAAAATACTTCTAGTTTGGAGCCTAATTAAAACGAAACATAAAAAAATATACGAAAAACGAACATATTTCAAAATAAGAAAAAATTTTTTGGTCTCCCTGTACTTGTTGACTGATCAGCTGATCCGATTTTCTAAGGAAAGTAAAAAAAAATTTTTGCATACAATATGTAACAAAAACCCTGTCCGATCCTCGTAGGAGCAACTCAGACCGTCAATATAAACAACTTTTCATATAGGACCAAAGCTTGAAACTGGAAAAAAATCGACATTTTCATACAAAACAGTTCGGCCAGCCCGTCAATTTATATGAAAATGTAGATTTTTCTTTCAAAGATAAAGAAAGATTCAAAGATTCAAATGTTTATTCAGTAATTAGACCTTCACAGGCACTTTTACACGTCAATAAGTATAATTTATGTTACGTGTAAAGTATATTAAAATTTAATTTATTTTTAAAGAAAAGCTACCGATACCAGCGCTTCGTAACGACCACTGCTGAGAAGAAACGCCGAAAAAAAACTCATTTTCACAGTATTTGCGAGTTACAAGCATTGGTCCTATAAGAAAAGTTGTTCGTATTGACAGTTTGAGTTGCTCCTGCAAGGATCGGACAGGGTTTTTGTTACATATTGTATTAAAAATCTCTTTTATTTACTATAGAAACTCGGATCTGCTGATCAGTCAACAAGTATGGCAGACCAAAAAATATTTTTCCTATTTCGAAATATGTTCGTTTTTCGTATATTTTTTCATGTTTTTGTTACATATTGTATAGTTACGGGAAATATGTTCCGCCAAAGTTTTACAACCGGTACACAGCGGGCATTCAAAGCACTGCTACAGTAGCCGCAGTATCGCAATCAATGGAAAACACGACGCGGTGCTATTCCAGATAATCGGCTAAGTAAAGAAATTTTAATAGAACGATAGATTTCTGTCAATATAGATATTTTATTGTCATTTTTAGGGTTCCGTAGTAAACAAGAAATCCTTATGGTTTCGCCATGTCTGTCTATCTGTCCGTCCGCGGTTTTACTGAGCGACTATTAGTACTTGAAAACTGTGATGTGGCATAGATATGTATATTAATTAGGCGGAAAAAGTGGTAAAATAAAATATCTATTTTTTTTTATTTCGGTTAGCTCCCATACAAGTAATGTGAAAAGTCATTTCTTATCTTGACTGACTTGTCATGTTGGGTATCGTTGAATAGGTATTTTAAAAATATACAGATATAGAGGTTGTGAACACCGTTTTTCGATTTATGAAACAGTTTTAAAAATATTTGGTTTTAAAGTGATAATTTTTGTTTGAGTCAAGTGTATCTTGAATACTTTATAACGTATATATATATATATATATATATATATATATATATATATATATATATATATATATATATGTGTGTGTGTGTGTGTGTGTGTGTGTGTGTGTGTATGTATGTATATTGTATTTTATATATGTTGATATATATTATATGTTTAATGGTTTATTCTTCTTTATGTACTAATGTAGATATTTGTATTTTGTTTACTAGATCATGAATTTCATCACGCCAGCCACACATATTTTCCGTTTGGTCGACCGGGAGAGAATGCCATATGGCATTAGGTCCGGTCCGCCTCTTGTAAAGTTTTTTTTTTAAATTGTGCAATAAAGTTTAAATAAATAAATAAAATAAAAAGATATATGTATACTAAAACTATTTTGACCTGAGGCAAAACTATTAAATGACTATAAATTGACTGAACTATTTTATGCCTAGACATCCAGGCATAAAATAGTTCAGTTATTTTATAGTCAGTTAAGAGCATACCTGAATTTTTCGGGGTCCAGTGTTGCCCCCATTTGAAATAAATCATTTGATAGGAAACGGAGACATGAATTAAAATTTTGTCTTGACCGGGTCCTAGATAACTCTTCAAACTATTTTATGAACTACTGTTTACAGTTTAAAGTGAGAACGTGAAGCTTTTCTACATACAATTGGGAAAAACGGCCACTTTTGGCGTATGTGCGTAGAAAAGCTTCACGTTCTCACTTTAAACTGTAAACTGTAGTTCATAAAATTGTTTGAAGGGTTATCTAGGATCCGGTCACGACAAAAATTTAATTGATGTCTCCTTTTCCTATCAACATGGTCAAAACAAAATTTTAAATGATATTCATCATTGACAATTATTTAAAATTTTGTCTTGACCAGGTTTCCTATCAAATGATTTATTTTAAATGGGGGCAACACTGGATCCCGAGAAATTCAGGTATCCCCTTAATAGTTTTGTCTCAGTCATGTTATGAGTTATGACAGTGAGTGAAGGTCCAAAAACGGACAGTTATATGGATTTAATTGAATAATGAGCTAGCAAAAAATATTTTTGGTCCTTGAAGTACTTAGATTTTCTCTGACTAATAGAAATATTAACGAAGTGATGTCACAAGCCCCCTTTCCGGATTTTGCACTTTACTCATTATATATACCTAAAGATATGATTTATTCCTACTAAAAAACTAAGTAGGTTATTTACAATTAACATTTTTATTTCCTGCGTAATTAGAAAATTTACTGATTTTGCCAATTCAAAGGTTATTCTTAAAATATTCTTAATATACTAAGTATGTCTTTACGTATAATCTAATCTAAATCTAAATATATAAAACTCAAAGGTGACTGACTGACTGACATAGTGATCTATCAACGCACAGCCCAAACCACTGGACGGATCGGGCTTAGATTTGGCATGCAGGTAGATGTTATGACGTAGGCATCCGCTAAGAAAGGATTTTGATCAATTCTACCCCCAAGGGGATAAAATAGGGGATGAAAGTTTGTTTGAAACTTTGTCAATTTTAAACCGATCGGGCTGAGATTTTGCATGCATAAAGCTACTATGACGTAGGCATCCCCTAAGAAAGGATTTTGATAAATAACACCCCTACGCGAGCGAAGCCGCGGGCAAAAGCTAGTAACTAATATAATAGGTCAAGTTTGTGCAGTGTACATTGTTTGCTGGAGAAATGGTAATTGTGAATAAAAATGTTAAAAAACAAATAAATGCTATAAATTTTGCAGTTTTACATTAAAAAACAATCAAAACGATTTTCAATTAAGTTTTACATAGAATCAGTTTTTTACAAATGTACAAGACGTAAAAACCAGTAATTGTTTCATGTAATATTGAAACTACATGACTGAATAAAAACAACATTTATGTATTAAACTGTAAGTTAAGTTCACTAATGTCAAAAAAAAAAAATATTATTCTTTTTTCACTCTTAATAACCTATTTTTATACATAAAAGAATGTATTCAGTACTATTCTGCTCATGTTGAACCAAATTATTTTTAGCATTGTATATTGAGGATAACAATTGGACACAGAAGCCTACTTTCACCAAATAAAAAAAAAACATCTGCTTGATGTTTATAGGTATATTTTTTGTAAGCCTGTTTAGTTTAGATTACTTACAGGTTTAAGTTGATCTTAACCTGTTTTTCTTCACTGAACATGACACAATTTTTCGAAATTATTAAGTAAAGTGATAGGAAGCACCAGAATAGCACCGTAAACTTGAATCTGTCAAGTTCACAACTCAGTGTTCACATCGAAGGTGCTGCGCGCGCACGTATAGCAGTGACGCGCGACAAAAATGTGCATGTGAAGTGTTTTTATTATATTTGTGTGTTTTAGGACTTGTGGAATTTTGAGGAAGGCTTGTGAAGATTTAAAGGTATGTTTTTGTCTATTCATGTTTTTAAATTTGATTATGTTAAACAGTTTAAAGTCGTTAACTTTGTCAAGTGTGAAGTGTAAACTTAGAGCTTTTTATTTCTTTTTTAAAGAACGTGACAACTAAATTGAACATGTACTTAATGTACTTTTAACAATAAGAAATAATAAAAAAATGTGTCAAAAATGTGTCGGCTGGAGGTTTTTGGTTTTTTTTTTTCAAGATTTTTAATTGGTCCGAACAACTGAAAAACTACCAAAATTTTGCAAAACAAAAAAGAAACAACCTTGCAAGTATGCATATTTTCTTAGGATATCCCTTTATAGCATTAGCTCATCACGTTACTAAAAAATAAAAAGTGTAGCTATTACTCAAAACTATTTTAGCTTAAAGATCACACTTAATCATAATATTAAAGAGTGTGCCTAGGTAGAGGAGCTAAAGGCATAAAAACAGGTTACAGTTAATTTTATCCTAGGTCTGGAGTCTGGTAGGCACTGCGGTTTTCTGATACAGTTTTTAGTCTGCAAAAAAATATACTTTAAATGGGTACACATCTATTTGTGGCTTTTTATGAGATTGATTTTGGGTGGTTTAGTTCGTGTTTTCGTGTACTATGTTCTAAGTTATGCGCCGTTTATCGAAAAGTCGTTTATTTTTATAAAAAACTAGCTGACCCGGCAAACGTTGTTTTGCCAAAATTGAGGATTGTATGTATTTTTGTATGTTGTATCATAAAAAAATAGAAATTAAAAATTTTGTCTAAAAAATAAAAAATAAAATTTAGGGTTG
Source organism: Acrobasis suavella (assembly GCA_943193695.1). Classification (NCBI taxonomy): domain Eukaryota; kingdom Metazoa; phylum Arthropoda; class Insecta; order Lepidoptera; family Pyralidae; genus Acrobasis; species Acrobasis suavella. The sequence goes on from OW971939.1 coordinate 2,705,468, forward strand.
GACTACCCCTAACATTTAGGGGGATGAAAAATAGATGTTGGCCGATTTTCATAGATACCGGATAAGCACAAAAAATTTCATCAAAATCGGTCAAGCCGTTTCGGAGGAGTATGGCAACGAAAACTGTGACACGAGAATTTTATATATTAGATATATAAAAATATATATTAAATAGTTTTTTTAGAAATACTATCGTTTTGACTATGCGACTAAGTCCTATATTAGGAAATAAATAGTACTAAATTTTTGCTGCAAAAAATACGAAGTAAAAACAATACTCATCACCAAACAAAACTTTGATAACAACAAATATCATCATTTTAAAAGTGCAAAGTTTTAATTTAATTTAATTTTTATTGGTTCATGCGCATATAAAAAAAAAAACCTTATGAAAGTAAACAAAGTAAATAGGTGCTACTTATTTCTAAAGAAATTTCTTCCAGCAGACCCGCGAGAGGAAATGGGAATAAAGCGGTAATTATCGTATACAATACAAAACTAAATAAATGAAACAAACCTACATCAACGTACGTAAAATAAACTAACATAAATAAATAAATACTCATATATACACTTTATAAATACTTAAGATAATATTTTTAAAATTATGATAATAAAGCCAGATAGTACATATTTTACTCGTTTCTCAAACGATCTAAAAACATAAATAATATTTTATTTTTAAGAATCGCTTTTGTTCTAAAACTTTTTATAAGTTTCTATTTACCGTCTTGCATCTTGTTAAGTTTTCAATTTGTAATTTTATCGAATTATATACATAGTAGTTGGTATGTACATATTATGATTAGTTTGATAGTAGTATATGTACAAATAATATATACATTAGAGGTCACGACCCTTCGGACAACCGAAAGTACATTTCCAATCAAAATGCTAATTGCTCTTTCGATTATTCGATACAACGATCTAAATCTAACTGCCAATAACATACATAAATACACATCTTTATGGCACGGGGTAGATGGATTCCCAGAGACATAAGGCCTTTTTTTGCGTGATGGTGGACGTCTGGGTGGAAAAGGAAATCAAAACAATGACAGCTTGCTATACAATCTGTGTTCTATAAATCTATTGACAGGAGATATACGATTTTTTCGGGGTCTAGTGCTACCCCCATTTGAAATAAATTATTTGAAAGGAAACTGAGACATCGTTTCGTGTGTACACCTAACTAGTAGATGCTAATAGTTTTTTAACAGATAGAATGATAGAGATGCAAAGAAAAACTTAATATAAGTTTATATTGCGTTGTATTAACATTCTATGTTTTTTAAATGTATTTAAATAAATAAATAAAATAAATTTAAAATTTTGGTCTCTTCCTCGTCATGCTCTAGATAACCCTTTAAACTATTTAATGAACCACTGCTTATAGTTTTTTTCTTCACAAATTAGCCAAAAGTGACCGTTTTTCACAAATGTGCAAAGAAAAGCGTCACGGTCTCACTTTTAACTGTAAAAAGTAGTTTATAAAATAGTTTGAAGGGTTATCTAGAGCATGATAAAACCAACATTTTAAATGATATTTCCTTTCAAATGAGGGCAACACTGGACCCCGAAAAATTCGTGCATTCTCATAAAGATTTGGCATATTCCCTCGATCAGCTCTTAAGATTTACACGAGAAAAGAAGTACCTATATTCTAAATTTTTTCCCGACTGCGTCAGAAGAATGTCTAAGTTTTTCGAGAGTATGTATGTTTATTTGTATGGGAAGCTATGTAGCATAAATGACTTCACGGATTTAAGCTTGATTGGTGTCGTCAGATTCGTCCTGGGGGGTTACTCCAAACCCGGTACGCAAGACGAACGTAACTGCGTATCCGCGTTCCAGTGTCAAACAACATTGATCCCTAACGTATGATGATAAAGTCTAATTTGGTTTGACAAAAAAATAGGACGGCACTATCGTACGACTAACGAGTCATTTTATGGAGTAACCCTCCTGATTCTGAGAGTGATATTGGGTGTATTGAAAAGTTAGGGGTTTTTTTTTAATTAGTTGTTCAATTTTTTCTAGACTAGCATGGATAAGGAGTTCGATAGCCAGGTGGGAATACGCCCAACGCCCATTGTACTCATTTAATTTAAAATTATTTCTTTGTGTTACGTTTTTCTTTTGGTATATAATAAAGAGTTATCTATATCTTTTTATAAATAATAAATAAATAAATATATAGTGACAAATAACACTGATTGAGCGAGCCCCAAAGTAAGTTTGAGACTTATGTTATACTAACTCAACGATACTATATTTTATAATAAATATATATATAGTGCGTGTCGGCGCGTGGCCCGACACGCACTTGACCGGTTATTTTTTAAATTAATTTAGACGAAAATTGTAGTAGTCTAGTGGTTTAAGCTTGCAACTTTATAGGTGCTAGGATTCCGCCTGACCTGACTTTGTACCTCGTGAGTTTGTAGTAAAACCTGACTCATAAATATACATATATAGATAAACATCCAAGACCCAGGACAATTTGAAAAGGCCATTTTCCAACTTGCCCTGACCGGGGATCGAACCCGGGACCCCTGGGTGGCCGACTAGCATGGTGACTACTACGCCACGGAGGTCGTCATCATCTAATACGCATTATTACCAGACGAGACGTATCTTTTAGAAAGGTGATCAGTAGCATTAAATATCTCAAACACCTTTGTGCTTTGGAAAGCACGTTAATTCGTTGAACCCAACCGATCAATTACCATCATCGTTGACCAACTGTTGACATTCATCAAGCTCTATGTCAAGCCTTTGGGTAATTGACGACCTCCGTGGCGTAGTGGTCACCATGCTAGTCCGCCACCCAGAGGTCCCGGGTTCGATCCCCGGTCAGGGCAAGTTGGAAAATGGTCTTTTTCAAATTGTCCTGGGTCTTGGATGTTTATCTATATATGTATTTGTTATAAAATATAGTATCGTTGAGTTAGTATTCCATAACACAAGTCTCGAACTTACTTTGGGGCTAGCTCAATTTGTGTTATTTGTCCATATTTATTTATTTATTTATTTATTATTGAAAAATCTGAGACTAGTGTTGGTCACTTACACGAAAACAAAAACTTATTAAAATGCTAATGGCTATTTCGATTATTCGATACAATACAGCGATTCCGAGATGATTGCCAATTACAACGAGAATTTATAACAATTTCTTCGAGAAAGCATCGTACATAGCATGACTTTCTTCGTATATGTACAGTCAGTGGCAGAAGCTTTAACATCTTGACTGCCAGCGCTGCAGTCACAATAGATTTTTAACTGTTTGTCGGACACCAGGTGACCGTCATGGCGTTGAAAGACTTAAATCAGAATTTAAATTTTTATTCTATTGATTTACAAGAGATAATAATATTATGTAAATTAGAGGTTAACAATTATTTGTTACTAACTTATGTTAGTAGACTCAGCCAAATTGCTGAAAAATCTTACAGGTACAACGGGTGTTAGGTACATAAATTCAGGTAACACTGTGTTGCGCCGTTAGGCATATAAAGTCATAAATTGTTTGGTAATACATGCGTTTAAAAAGATTTTCATTATTTTTTTTTAGTTTAAATGAATGTTTACAAGAAAATATTGATAAAATGAAAATGGACACCAGACAAATGTATCTAGAACTAAATTTAACATGGCACCGGCCATATTAATAAAACAATCCGTGGCGCCATAATTTCAGGTCCACTAACTTAGTAGACCTATGTTGATGAGATATTATACGATTCTTGTAGCATTGTAGAAACCATATGGACACCTTCCGAGACAATTAATAATTTAAACAATACCACGGATACATGATTGCCTAGTATATTTTTGTAACTGTTTGTGTAGTCATTATTATCTTTACTGATTTTCTTGTTTTTTTTTTAATTATTTATTTAAACTAATATTTAAAATAGTTTATGTATATTTATTTATAAATTATATTTATATGTTTTTATATTTTTATCAACCAAAGCATCCGCATAATCCAGTTCTTTTGCATTATGAAAAATATACCAATCTAATTTTCTTTTAAAAATGAAAACGCACTAAACTATAGTCATCAATGTTTAAATTACAAATATTTCAAATATTAGCAAAATGTCTTAAAATATAAAAATAAAACAAAATCAGCATGATCATTTAATTATAACTGACCATGCTAGAATTTAATTAATCATCATTACATAATAAAACCTTTGATTTTAAAACATCACTTCTGTCATTGCCTGTACACTTTTTATCGTGAGTGTTTCTGGTCGGTAGGCATCTTAATTTTTAGTTATGATACGCTCTGGACTTAATTACTTCGTTTACGTAAGTATAGCTAAGTGGATGATTATTTTCTTGCCGCAGAAGTTACTGTTGCCGCATTTAATCCAAAATTGTTTTAGAAAAAAAGCTTTTCTAACTCTTTTAATGATCCCAAGTATTTTTTGTTATACAATATGTACTTATTAATAAATTATTTCAATACATTTAAAGTAAACAGATATAATTGAATAACATTAAATTTAAACTATAAAACTTAATGGTAAACAGAAAAATATTAATGGTTTTTAAATAGTAATTTTATGATAAAAGGACTTAAAGGGACACACTAGCCAATTAAAATCAGTATCAAAACAGCACTTAATTATGTACTGAATGAATGTATTGAAAAATTCAAAAAAACTGAAAATTTTCTTTGTAGGCTATAATTTTTAAAAACTAAAAACCGACTTCATCCCCAAACTACACCACCGTTTTAGATAAAATTTATGTAGGACCCAGTAGGATTCAGTATACCCTTTCAAACTAAAAAAATATTTTTCAAATCGGTCCAGGCGTCTTCGAATAATCGGTGAACATACTTAAAAAAAAAACATAAAAGATCGCGACGAATAGAAACGCGACCTCCACCTTTTTGGAAAATAACTAATCTTTTAACAGTTGATTTAGATACACTTTGAATTTAAATAATTTTAAATAGGACAATGACAATTCATGAATAATTGATTCATTGTTATTCCTAACTGCATCTAAGTCACGAATTGTTTCCATTCAAACTAAAGGTCAAAGAAATTCACGACACGATATGAAATTCCAAAAAAATACCGTTCAAAATGTTAGAAACTTGAATACATAATGATCACAGGAGTACTTAATTTGGCAAAGAAAAGTAAAGCACTCAGTGGTGCCATTTTTGAAGCGTGGAGTTACTAAAGAGTAATTTGTATGTAAAAATCATTCGCTTAGGTGAGTTCGCGTTTCAAAAATAGCACATCAGCACTAAAAATTGTCGCCACTTAATAGCATTTTCTATGAGCTCTTGATTCAAGATAACGGTTATTTAAAATTGCACTTTATGTTCTTGACATAAGGTTAAAACTTGAAATACATACATCTGTATTTATGGTCTAACAATTTTTAGCTCTATTTGTATATGATGCGACGATTTTGAGATAATTTAGCATTATTGCTGCAATGAAAATGTTTCATTATGATAATGGCAAATGGTGGCGTTCCGCGAAATTTTGATTTTCATAGTTTACGCTGATTTTTTGCAGAAATGTTGTAATGTTTATGAATTGAGCATTGAATTTCGAAACTTTACGTGTAAAATTACAGAAGAAACAGATAATTGGGGAGAAAGATCAAGTTATCCCCAATTGATTTAAACAGAACTTATAGAGCTGTAAGACCCAAACGGACAGAGAGTTCGCCGTCAAAGATGATTTTAAATTTAAGATACACTGAAACCATTTCGACTCGAGAAGAAGAAACGTGATTGTAGGCTTAATCTGGACTGATTTCGATTCGGTTTTTTAGAATTTTTCCGGTCTGATCCCCAAAATCTGATACCCTAGTGGATCTATTTTAATTATTTTTTATTCACATACACATATCAATTCCTGTGACCCAAACACAGAGGTGTGACGTGAGCAGATGAAATCTGTATATGGGGGGTCATTTTTGGGGGGGAAGGGGAAAATTAAAAAAAAAATTCTGAAAACTGCATCGTGTGGCATATCAAATGAAAGGTCTTGTCGAGAAGATTTTAAATGTATTTTTTTGTAATTTTAGAATAAATAGTTTCCGAGTTATTCAAGAAAATAGACGAAAATTGACCATTCCCCCCCCCTTATCTCCGAAACTACTGAACCTAAAATTTTGAAAAAAATACAGAAATTAGTTTTCTCCTTATAGATTATAGGAAAACCTATAAGAAGTCCATGATATTAAAATAACATGGTAAATCACTCAATATTGTGCGTACCAACTTACATTTGCAGGTGGAATGTGTGGGAGAACATATTTTTAACTCCAATGTTAAGTTTTAAAAATAAAGTGGAACACTCAATATAATACGTTCACTTACGAAAAATCTTTGATATTGTACGGAACCCTCTCCACGCGAGTTTAACTCGCACTTGGCCAGTTTTTTATTAAAATGCCGATACATTTTAAACAGTCCTCTTATATACACGTCTATTATTTATTATCATTGTTTTGCAAAAACAACGTTGCGATACTGATTAAATGATATCATTTTCCATAAAAAATACTTTTTGGATTTTTTAAAACTAGATCATGCTTCATTTTCTTGGGAATTTTTTGAATTATCTCTGGAAATACAGAAAATTTTCCAGATGTGCTTGGCAATTCAGTACCTTATGTCAGTCGCCTCTTATGTGTGTATGACAACCTCTAAAATAGCGTTTTAATCTTTGCCAAAATACCACACAGTTAAAGAAATGGTTTTAGCACATCCGCGTAAAATACTTAACATTATAACTTAAATTCCTACTTACATGAAAATGAAAGTGTTGTGGTTTTTCGAACGCTTCAAACATGTGGTTTGTCTAATTTCTCTAAATAAAGCAATCGTGACCTAAACTATAAAAATAAACAACTTGTCCATTACTTCATTGTGGTCAATTTGACCGTAGTTACATAAATTTCACTTTTAATAAAACTGTGACACGCGAACCTTCACGGTTGGTATATAAAAAGTGAATTGGCAACGTTAATTAGTATAAGGACTGAAAGTTAATCCGTTAATGGGAGTTTAACACGAAATTAGAGCATAAAATGATATTAACTTTATACGTTCGAGTAGTTTTTTTGCCTTGAGGAAATTTAAGAAATAGTATTTAATAAGGTTTAAATTAATTATGGGAATTAATGTTCTAAGTACATTTTGTGCAATACTTTGTCATAGAAAATCTTATTTATTTTTTTACTTTGTAGAGTATTTATATAAATGTTTTTGTCAAGGAATTAAAACTAAACAAATAACATTAATTTCAGTTACCTAACTTAGTTTTTGTCCCCTAAAAATATACAAAATGATGATTATAAAGCCGCTCGAATTAATACAATAAAAAAGGTACAATGCGACACACGTAAGTTGAATAAAAATGGCTGATTTCAAAGCATTTTTGTACAAAATGCCGGCAATTAAATTGAACAAAAATGGTGGTTATCGGCAAATTATTTGTACCTGCGCCGAAGACCGGCATTTTGGCCTACGTCTAATGTCCAGATAAAATTTTAATTAAGCGCTTGCCGGTGTCATTTGTGCTAAATATAAATAAATATATAAGGACCAATTTTGTCAAAGATTGAGTTAGCCTCAAAGTAAGTTTCAAACTTCTGTTATGGGATACTAACTCAATGATACTATCAATATAAAATTCATTCAAAAACTTTGCACGATTAGGCACAGAATAGTAAAGATAGAAAATAATAAATTGTTTATTAAAAAAAACATCTGTTTTTGTAAATCTATAAAAGACGTTTGCCTCTGACACATTTCAAACTAAGAAATAATACTAAAATAAAATAAATAAATATAAATATATAGGGACAAATAACACTGATCGAGCTAGCCCCAAAGTAAATTCGAGACTTGTGATTATAGGATACTAACTCAACGATACTATATTTTTATAACACTGTGTAAAAACCAGTAACCTCGTCAAATCTCCTTGGTTAGGTAGCGGACCCCGGGCTCTGATTAAGCGTTCCTGCTGAGGACGCAACCGGGAATACGCTCGGATGATGATGATGACATATATAGATAAACATCCAAGACTCGGGACAGTTTGAAAAAGGCCATTTTCCAACTTCCCTGACCAGGGATCCAACCCGGGACCTGTGAGTTGCGGTCTAGCATGGTGACCACTACGCCACGGAGATCGTCATAATAAATATAAAGTCTTCTTCTTCTTCATCGGTCCCACAATGCTGAGGATCGTGACCACATATTTGTTTCCAGGCTGTTCGGTCGTCAGTACTATGGACCGCTTTATGCATGGGACCTCCAACAACTTTCTTTATACAATCGGCCCATCTAGCCGGCGGTTTTCCTCTGGCGCGTTTACCCTCTATTTGGCCCACTATTATTTGCTTCTCCAGACAGTGCATCGGGGAGCGCATAATATGCTAGAAAAATCGGAGGGCCCTCTCCTGGCAATAAACCGAGAGACGCTTCGTGATATGGAGTTCCTTGAGTATGGAGTCATTAGTCCTCATGGCAGTCCATGGTATTCGCAGCAATGTTCGCCAGCACCACATCTCAAAAGCGTCAATCCTCTTTCTGTCGAGCATGCTAATGGTAAATATAAAGTAGAGTCATAAAAATAACTCATCTAATTAATAGACCATGAGTTTAGTAGTATAAAGCATAATAAACAACACTAATTTGCATCAAAATCAAACGAATAATCAAAAGTTTTCCAACACATTATCCTACTTTTTTGCAGTTGAGTAACAGAAAGGGAACAAGCCACTCTAAATATGAATAAATACATAGATAATGTCCCCTTACATAACCAACTCTACAAGTTGGCATTATGTAGTGACGAAATCGGATTTCCTGTTGAACTGACTGACGTAGAAAGTAAAATGAGTTTTTTATGCCATTGGTCGGTCAAATCTAGGTAACCTTTTGCGCTGTTTTATATTATTCTTTCGTAATAACTGGTAATATGATTATTAGAATAGATAATTTTCCTTAAATTAACTTTTGAGACGAATTAAAGAAGATAAAGTGGCGAGTGAGAAGATAAATTATAATTTTTTTTTTACGACGACTTCCCTGGCGTAGTGGTCACCACGCTCGTCCGCCACCCAGAGGTTCCGGGTTCGATCCCCGGTCAGGGCAAGTTGGAAAACGGCCTTTTTCAAATTGTCCTGGGTCTTGGATGTTTATCTATATATGTATTTGTTATAAAATATTGTATCGTTGAGTTAGTATCCCATAACACAAGTCTCGAACTTACTTTGGGGCTAGCTTAATCTGTGTTATTCGTCCATATTTATTTATTAATTTACGTTTACCTCGGTCGTCGGTCGGTCGGTCAGAGGCCTATGTTGAGCAGCGTACTTCCTGGAGCTGAAAAAATGATGATCCAATTCAGCAGGAAAATTTCAAGTTTTAAGAAAAATATCATGATTCTATATTTAGAGTATATAGTATATAACTGTAATTTGTGGAAAAATATATGGACTCACACAGATTGAACTAACCCGAAAGTAAGTTTTTAATCTTGTGATAAGTGATACTGACTCAACGATTTTATATTTCATAATAAGTACACAATAGTTAAATACCCGTGGCAGGTTTTGGAAGGGTTCCGTCAACAAAAGAAAAAACTCTCCTGGCGCCCGATTTAATTTAGGATTAGGTTTAGGCTCAGTTAGGCATAAGTAGTTATAATAAAAATTGTGTACTATTATAACAGCTTTTAATTTCATCCAGGAAACCCCATTAGCCAAAAGTGGCCGTCTTTCGCAATTGTGCGTAGAAAACCTTTACGTTCAAACTTTAAAATGTATACAGTAGTTCATAAAATAGTTTGAGGGGTTATCAGGGCTTGGTCAAGACAAAATTTTGAATAATATGTCCTTTTCCTTTCAAGTAATTTATTTCAAATGGGGGCAGCACTGGACACCCAAAAATTCATGTATCCTTTTAACCAACACGCCACGGAGTTAGTCGAAAAACGAAGACGCGAATCAGAAATTGTATTCAATTCAATTCAAATACATCTTTATTATCATAGGATATTTATAATATCTCTTAATAATCATCACTTTGTTTCATTGCAAAACTGTTGACGTCAAAAAGTTACTTAGAGCTAAGTTTACTGCCGCCTCCAAAGCGCTAGTTCAGAAGAAGCGGTAACAAACTGAACTGCAGCATTTTCTCCAAGGACTGTAGTAAATTACTAGCCAAAACATTATAAACATTTATAACCATCTAAAAATCTTTGCTTGTTTTTATAATTTTATAGTATTTACCACTTAGATATCCAATTTTCACGCCACATATCTAACTGTGAATGAAACCCAATGCATAAATTAACACTTATGAAGCCAGATACTCTCGTAAAAATATTTTCACCTTGTCATTTTGCATACATTACTTTTTATGACGCAACATAAAAATAAAATAAATCAAAGGGAGAACCTTTGTCCAAAGTAATGTAATATTTATTCAAATAAACGCTTTCTTTGACATTCCATCATGTTTCACGAGATTCTTTAATAAATTGTGTTTTCTAATACATAAAAAATGTGACTTATTCATTCTGTACTACAAAACTAAATACAATATGTTACAAAAACCCTGTCTGATCCTTGTAGGAGCTACTCAGATCGTCAATATGAACAACTTTTTCTATGGGACCAATGTTTGAAACTTGAAAAAAAGTCGACATTTTCATACAAAAGTGTTCGGTAGGTCCGGCAATTTCTATTAGAATGACGATTTTTTTTGAGTTTCAAGCATTAGTCCCATAGGAAAAGTTGTTCATATTGACGGTCTGAGTTGCTCCTACAAGGATCGGACAGGGTTTTTATTACACCTTGTATATTGATCATACACTATCATTACTAAATTCCTAATAGGGCAGACAGAGTTCAGGAACGCAAGGCAAGACCCAAATGATGATGGGCGAGAAAGTGTAATAGCCGGCCAAGTGCGAGTCGGATTCGCGCACGAAGGGTTCCGTATCATATTCTATAAAAATTCACGTTTGTTGTATGGGAGCCCCTCTTAAATATTTATGTTATTCTGTTTTTAGTATTTGTTTTTAAAGCAGCAACAGAAGTACATCATCTGTCAAAATTTCAACTATCTAGCTAAGATTCAAAGATTCAAATGTTTATTCAGTAATTAGACCTTTACAGGCACTTTTACACGTCAATAAGTATAATTTATGTTACGTGTAAAGAATATTAAAATTTATAAAGAAAAGCTACGTAACGACCACTGATGAGAAGAAACGCCGAAAGAAACTTATTTTCACAGTATTGGTCGCCTACTTGCCAGAAGGGCTTTGTCATATTATTATTATGGTCTTTTAATTAATAAATACTTATAATACAATGTTGACACATTATAACATGTAATGCTTGCGAACAAGTAAACAAACATAAATTGCGTGATAAAAAATATTAAGTAGTCAAAAAAGCGAAGCCGAGCTGACCAGTCCCTCCCGGCAGCACCCGTTTACGAGTTGACGCACGGATTAGCCATCTTTAGCTATCACGGTTCATGAGATACAGCCTAGTGACAGACAAGCAGACGGACAGTGGAGGTTTAGTAATACTCGTAGGGTCCCGTTTATCCCTTTCCCTTAAAAAGGAATCAAAATAGGCTTGCTTGCCGCATTGCCTATGACAAGATTCGTATTTCCATCCAATGCCTCGATCGGCGCGGAAAGAGAAGCAGCTAGTACAATCTTAGTTTTTTCTTCTCTTTTTAATGATATGAAAGATAAATATATTTTATTATTTTAAAGTTTTGACTGTTTAAAAGCATCTATATGTATCAACTTATATTCAAGTTACTTAGCTCGTTGATGTCTTTTGTTTGTAATGGCATAGAAAGTGTTAAGTTCCCTCTCTCTCTCATCTCAGCGAATTTCCAGTTGCATCCTCAGCTGTTATGCTGTGAAGCCCAGGGTCCGCACTTCGTACGGTCTTGAGCATCCTCAATAATATTGGCTGCATATCATCTTTGACGACGTCAAGCCAGCATTACTTGGGTCTGCCATGCTAAATGATAATTCAGGCATATTGATAATAATTTCAATTAGTATCAAAATAATAATAATAAATTTAAACGGACAAATCACACATATAGAGTTAGCCCCAAAGTAAGTTCGAGACTTGTGTTATGGGATACTAACTCAACGATACTATATTTTATAAGAAATACATATACAATATTTAACAAAAACCCTGTCCGATCGTTGTAGAAGCAACTCAGCCCGTCAATATGAACAACTTTTCCTATGGGACTAATGCTTGAAACTCGAAAAAAATCGTCATTTTCATACAAAAGTGTTCGGCCGGCGCGGCAATTTGTATGAAAATGACGATTTCTTTTTCGAGTTTCAAGCATAGGTCCCATAGGAATAGTTGTTCATATTGACGGACTGAGTTGCTCCTACAAGGATCAGGCGGGGTTTTTGTTACATATTTTATATAAGTAGATAAACACCCAAGACCCAGGTTAATCTGAAAAATATCATTTTCCATCTTGACCTGACTGAGGATCGAACCCGGGATCTCTAGTGTGAAAGCGTGACATGATGACCTCCGTGCCTCGGAAGGCACGTATAAGCCGTTGGTCCCGGCTGTCATCATTGTATGGCAGTCCTCAAGCTGTGTCAGATGCCTTTAGGCAGCCTGAAAAATCTGACATCAGTGTTGGCCACTTAAATATACGAAAAAAAAAATTACCACTAGGCCACAGAGGTTGATTAATATGCATCACACTTAGTCTTAATAAACCCAAAATAACAGATGGTTCCCGTAGACACCCACATCATACCTATCATCAATCAAAAAACGGAACCAAATCATTTCGAGCAATTTATTTCTTGCATTCCCTCACAGAATCCGGTCAAAATGAAAACGGTTGATTGATTTTTAATGACCATAAATAGAATAGTGAACATTGCTGTAATTATTTTGATTTAGAAATATCAAAATCTATTTTGATATGTTTTATATTTGACACTGTTTTTTAACTGACTTTTAAAAAGGAGGGAGTTATCAATTCGTCATGATCTTTGTTAATGGATATGTTCTCTGATTATTCGAAGACGCGTAAAAAAATTCGGAAAGTTCTATTTTTTGTTTGAAAGTTTATACTTGCCAGGTAGTAGCCTATCTTGATCTAATGGAATTTTTATCAAAATCAGTTGTGTGGTTTGTGATTTGATATCAAATGCTCAAAATACTTTTCTTCCCCCCAGAAGCTTTTCACTTCCACAGTGTTTTGCTCACACAAATTGCCCACAAAATTTTGCTGCACAAAAAATTCAAAATTCAAAATTAAAAAATTCTAATTCAACTTATTTTGTTGTTGTTTGACTGTTGTCGTTCCGTTACACGTTGTTTAACATATAATATTCATTTAAAAAAACCATTCCAAAGAATTATTACTCAAACATTCCACGAGTTTCTTCTAATTCCCATAACATCAAGACCATTTTTATTGCTGGTAAAATCACTTCCCATTCCATCCACATTCTACTCAGAACGGAATATGCCATAGCAACATATTTCATATGTGACGGATGGCCGATCAGATCTTTCTATCTAATGGCGGGTTTACAAGGATCCAGTCGCTCAAGCCAAACTCGCTTGGATGACAGCTCTGACATGCTATTTTTTTTTCTCATTTTAGTTGATTTTCTGTAAAATTTTTGGCTCCATCTCTTCCTGTGGGTGTTGTAAGAGGCGACTAAAGAAGTAAGCACAAACACTGTGCAACTGCATTGAAAAAGAGGGTTGACGTTTTCTTTTGCCAAATTGTTTAAACTTTTATATATACATACATACATACTATCACTTCTTTTTCCCTAACGGGGCAGACAGAGCCTTTTTACATGCTGCCAGCGGCTCTAAGCAGGCAGAACCCAAGGCTGCAAGATTTAAAAGCCACTTTTAGGGTGATAGTGGGCGTGAAGATGGAAAAGCAATCGAAGGGTTGGATTCGCATTTTCGTTCATTCCCTTGATCGGTTTTTACTACCTGCGCGGGAAGAGAAGCAGCTGGTACATTCAAAGTTTTTGTTATTTTTCCCAAAACCAGCATGAAAGATTAAACTTTTATATCTTCTCGATTTCTTATTAACTATACCAGCGAGGTGCGCAGATATTTCAGAAGAGTTGTAGTGATTAGCATCCATGGACATGCATATTATGTTTGGAGAAAAAAATCTGTGAAAGCATACTTTAGGCTCCAAAGCAGCAAAGCTTCTTCTAATCTCTGGAGTACAAGTTTGCCTCTCCGTTTCGACCTTCCTTGACATTTGCGAAGAAAGAGACACATTAATAGTAGGGACAACAGATGAATGCTGATTTGTTGACAGTGCCAGTCTTGCTAGTGCAAGACTGGCGTCAACGATTGGACTCGTGTAAAACTGCCTTTATTTTTTGTGCTCTAATGATCTTTCGCGTTCAAGAAAGTACTCGTGCTAATCACAGAACCGCACTCTTTATGAGGATTGCATCGCGCTCTGTCTTTGTATCTTTGATATATGTGTGAGCAGAACATAAACCAACTAAGGATGGTATCTCGTTTACGCATTTGTCAAAGTTGTTTATTATTTTGAACTTTATTGCACAGTTAAACAATGCACAAGAGGTGGACCTAAAGCCATATGGCATTCTCTCCCGGTCAACCGTTACAACAAGCGAAAAATATGTGTGGCTGGCATGATAAAATTTCAATTTCAATTTATTTATTTATTGCATGTACATCAGTTTTAACTACTAAAACCCACTGTCATATTATAGGGTACACTATGAGCCCTGTCGGGTATCGCAAAAGAAATATGGAACAGCAAGCAGATTTTATGTTATGCAGAGGTTAATTCATAAATATAAACCTAGTATTTTACCTAATATTTATTAGGTCTGAACTAATATATATTAGGTCGGGAAAAAAGTCTTTTCGCATATAGTATGTATGAACTTGTAATAAAACCACTTTGGCTATACTATTAGTACCTGGCTGGTTTTGGTATCATTTAAAAGTTTAAATTTAAAAGAAGATAATTCCATTTTTAAAATGCGTGATTTTCATTTGTTTTTCTTACCGTCAAGATGAGTGAATCTAATAAAAAATAAAGATAATAAGTAAACAAAATACAAATATTTACATTATTAAAATCTAAGAACAAACAATTAAACATATATACATAAAATATAAAATATACATAACTGATGGATACATACATCAGGATGACGTATTAGGACTGCTGTAGAAAAAAAATATATGTACAAGTTGTTCAGTTTCAGCAGGAAAAAGAATTAGTATGTAACAATCATATAAACATATTTAATTATTTATTTATTTAACACACTTAAGTGTCCCAAATTAAAAAAAATACTTTTAACAAAATGGCGAACTTATACTAAGGGCATTTTCTCGCAGTCAGGCTTCTCCCCGTTTAGGTATCGAAAATATACCTACATTATTACTATGCACGCGGCGACCACTTCGAAGGGAAAAATTCAGTTACATGAATCGTTTGTCCAGAGTAATAAGAATGAAATTGGCCTGCAATGGATGTCTAGGTGTCTAAACGAAGAGGTGAGGTGTTCTGACACGAGCTTAATTAAACCATAGCGCTAACCGCATTTAGAAGATAGTTTTCTTTGACTTTCTTTTCTGAGTAAGACTTCTGTACGTGAGTACTAGTACTTATTCTGTATCCCAGTCAACTGTAGGGATAAAGTTTATTTGTGATCTTTGGATCGAAGTGTAGGCTCTGTATACTTTGTAAGGAATGAAGATGTGAGTGAATAATATGTATGTTGCAAACTCTTCTCTCTACCTGAGGTGTTAAGGTTTATTATGGAATAGTATAAAATGTTCTTCAACCAGGTTATGTTGATAAATGTTTCTGATACATTGTAACCGCTTAGTTAATGGGCCCTCGTAATTTATTAGTTAATTTGACACTTAAGCCCACTACACGCGCCTAGATTTAATTTATGTTTGACAAGTAGCTCCCGCTTTGTAGCATAAGAGTTGTAACGACCCTTAATAATTTTGTTAGATTTTATTTGAATGACGCATGGCATCGCGATGGCGTTGACAGAATCTATGCGTGCGGAATGTGAAAATGCTTTTATTTATAATAAAAAAATTGGTACACTACAATTAAAAATTATCCAACTTTGCAAGAAGGCATTATCTTTAAGAAATCACGTTTCTTGTATATAGGATCTCAACTTAAATATTTATTTTATTTTGTTTTTAGTATTTGTTTTTAAACCGGTAACAGAAGTACATCATACAGGCTGGTGACAGACGGACAGACGGACAGCTGAGTCTTAGTAATTGTGTCCTGCTTTTACCCTTTGGGTACGGACGTCGGACAGAAGACGTCAAAAGTAACACTATTTTATTTGAAACAAAAAGATGACTAACTTTCCTAATATACAAAAGAGGAAAACCGTCTGGAGTATAACTTTGAGCACAATAACACTTATATAGATATCATATATATCACGGGTTTCTATATGTCACAAAGGCAGCCAAGTGCGACATAACTGTGATAAACGTAAACAAGCCATTATTAAAAAAAAAAGAACGGATTGCACTCCGGGAGTGCCGGCAGGAGTGAAAATTGGAATATTAACGTTTTGCATTTCCTTGGATGTGCGTGGCACGCTGTAACATAAACACACACGAACATTCGCGTAAGCGCCCTGCGCTGCCTAAACGAAACAGCAGGCGCAGGCATACATTTTCGCCGCGCCTTAGAAAGAGAGAGGGATACTTCCTCTCCTAAGTCGCGCCGCGCTGGCTGTCTTCTCTCCACCCGTCTTACGAATTTTCGATCAGGTCGTGTCCTGACGCCCTGACGCGAGGTTTACATTTTTTACCCATTAAAAAAAAAGTGTACAACGCCGCTAAAGAAGTTTTTACTTCAAAAACGAAAACCCGGCTGCTGTTTTATATACCCAGTGTCACTCTCAGAATTAAGCCAAATCTAATGACACCTCTCAAGTTTAAATCTATAGAGACGTTCAAGCTGCAGAGCGTGCCAAAAATTAGAATTTGGCGCCAAAAATCCGCCGCGACCGCTCTAGATCGGTCATTTTGGAGATCCTCGGGAGAGGCCTATGTCCAGCAGTGGACGTTATGCGGCTGAAATTATGATGATATCATTCAATTTTTTTTCCTGATCAAGCCCTATTCAACACAACTTGAAAGCACTACTGTCTAATGCTCGAGTGGTCGATCCGCGGTCACCATGATGATAGAAAATCTTTGAAAGTGTACGTCAGTGTACACCATAAAATTACCCATAATCAATGTCAATGCCTCGGTGACAATGTTGCTCTAGCACATAGAATTATAATTTAATTCTATGTTTCCCTCACAACAGAAACCACAAAGCGTGAACACATCTTGATTTCTAAATTGACGAATAAACATACATAAGTACCTACGAAAAAAAGTCTTAACGTTAATCGCTCAGCATCGTATTTGGCCCAAAGGCTTTCTATAGCCATTCAAAGGGGTAATGCCGCGAGCATTATGGAAATCTTTGGGCCGGTTACGATCCGCGGGGGTTTGTTTGACTGATTTGTAATACCTACCTACTAAGTATTTCACGAAGCATGTTGCGGATATACTTTTGTAATTTTTTTTAAGTACCTACGTTGATTTTGTAGCACGATGCCTACTATCGCCTTTGGTTGACTTTCCAATAAGTTTAATCAATCGGTAGCACCATGCTTACTTTATGGAACATCGCACTTTGCCTACTTTTTACCCGACTGCGCCAGAAGGAGAGTTAGGGTTTGTCGAGAGTATGTATGTATGAACGGCTCGATGAAGTTTAGCTTAAGAGGTATCGTTAGAATTGAATTTACTAAGAGTGATACTGGGTAGACAATAAAGTCTGGCTTGAGCTTGGCGCGGGTCCCTCTTAAAGGTTTGTATACTCAGAAATGGTCATAATCTGGTACATTAAGTACATACTGAATTTACAACTTGATTTGACATTATTTCCAAATTTCGACATTAAAAAAAAATTATTTAAATTATGACAACACACAATGTATACTCTGTCCACATATCAACTATATAATTATATTAATTTCATTGTGAGTTGACGTTCTTGGAGAAAATGCTGCAGTGCAGTTTGTTACCGCTTCTTCTGCACTAGCGCTTTGGAGGCGGCAGTAAACTTAGCTCTAAGTAACTTTTTGACGTCAACAATTATTGTGCAATAAAACAAAGTGACGATTATTAAGAGATATTATAAATATCCTATGATAATAAAGATATATTTGAATTTGAATTTGGTATATCAAAATAAAAAAAATAAAAAAGGCGGTCTCTTTTTTTGTTTTTGTAATAATTTACTTGTATAGTAGAGTCGTAGATACACGTATTGGCATATTTCATACAAAAAAAACGCCACTACATTTCAAAACAGGTTATACTTTTGTGACTTCAACGCGGTATCTATATACTTCCTATATCTATGGACAGTATAATACAGGTTTTGACAGTCTGTGACAGATTGACATGTGTCACCGTCACGCCACTGTTTGCGACAGTCACTAATAGCGTTGCATAACAATCAGTAGTTTGACTATCGATAATTGACCTTCAAAAACAGTCACAATATCGATAGGACTATCTATAGTATTGATAATATGAAAGGCAAAACTATCCATAGCTAAATTACTATCGATAGTATTATAATATCGATATTTCTCACAATACTATCGATAGTTTTTAATACAAATAGTGCCTTTACTATCGATACCATCGATACCATCGATAGTATCGATTGTATCGATAGTATTATAATATCGATATTTCTCACAATACTATCGATAGTTTTTAATACAAATAGTACCTTAAGCTAAAGCTAAGCTAAAACCTACTAGCGTTTCGGAACGACCACTGCTGGGAAGATTACGCCGAAAGAAACCCAGTTCAGTAAGTATTGGTCCCTACTCAGCCTGATGGGCTATGTTTCAGTTACAATACAGATTTACACTTAAGCTCAGTATACATTATATTATACATCTAAATAATACAATTAAAATTTGCAATCAACTATTTCCAAGAATTTTGATCAGATAAATAGTCATTTACATGATAATAAGCATTTTTTAATAAATGACTTATATACTAAATATATCGATGCTCTTATATCTATCTTATATATGAATATATCTGGAATTCGGACTGCTAAGACTAAAACAATCTTTAAAAATCGCCTTTATAAATATTACCTGACGATATAATCAGTTCTGTTCAGTGTTACTATATGTATTTATGTAAATATTTTTATGTATCATATACGTATGTATTATTTATACTTATGTATATATATATATATATATATATATATATAATGTATTATATATGTGTGTATATGTATTTAGGTATATATTCATATGTAAGTAGGTAAAATAGAATTAGTACTGCGCCCACCTTGTTTCAAATAAATTTTTCCTCCACCCAAAGGTTGGCTGGAAGAGATTGCATTTATAGCGATAAGTCCGCCTTTGTGCCTATATTGTTTCTTGTTGTTCTGTAATTTTTGTGTGTCTATTATGGTGCAATAAAGTTGATTTGTATTGTATTGTATCGATAGTATCGATAGTCCTATCGATATTGTGACTGTTTTCGAGGTCACGATAGTATCGATAGACTATAGATATTTTATACT
Organism: Acrobasis suavella; assembly: GCA_943193695.1. NCBI lineage: Eukaryota > Metazoa > Arthropoda > Insecta > Lepidoptera > Pyralidae > Acrobasis > Acrobasis suavella. Next base: position 2,725,197 of record OW971939.1, read on the forward strand.
ATTGGTTGCAACACTAGTCCGTTACCTTCACTGACAGGTGTCGCGGGCATACTATTGCTCGTCTGTAAGAGCCGTGGTTTTCATAAAAATGAGCTAATCTCAAACTTGACACAATTTCTAAATAAGGCACCGACGTTTCCCACGGAGGCCTCATAACTAAGTTCCTCTATAAAATGGTATATACCTGTCAATCAAGAAAAGTGAAAATAATTTCTCTAGTCTTGAAACTGGATCACTTTACAAGTTTCTGAAGTCTCCAGGGCCAGGTCTGTGTCATTCTAGACGAACTCCGTGGCGTAGTGGTCATCATGCTAGTCGACCACCCAAAGGTTCCGGGTTCAATCCCTGATCAGGGCAAGTTGGAATATGGCCTTTTTCAAATTGTCCTAGATTTTGGATGTTTGTCTATATATGTATTTGTAATAAAATATAGTATCGTTGAGTTAGTATCCCATGACACACAAGTCTCGAACTTTTCTATATATACAATGTGCTTTTTAATTAAGTACAAATACTTTAAGGGGTGATTCAGTCCATCATTTTGAACAACTTTTCCCAATAAATGTTTATCAAAATACGCAATGTTTTTTTGCATTTTTCATACTAACTATATCACGTGACTACTTCGATTTGTATGAGAACCTATAATTTTTTCGTATTTCTGTATACATTTATAGGGAAATGTTGTTCAAAATGATAGACTGAATCGCCCCTTAAAATATTTGTACTTAATTAAAAAGGACATTGTATATGAAAGTTCGAGACTTGAGTTATATTTTTATATATGAGTATATATTTACTCCCCGTGTAGGTAGAAACTATGCCTACACTATTACTATGCGCGCGGCGACCATTTCGAAGGGAAAATTCAGTTACATGAATCGCTTGTCCAAATTTATAAGAATAAAAATGGCTAGCAATGGATGCCTCATCTAAACGAAACTGATCTAAAGGTGAGGAGTTCTGACGCGAGCGGAATTAAACTATAGCGCTAACCACATTAAGTAGATATTTCTTTAAATTTCTTTTCTGATTAAGACTTCTGTACGTAAGTATTAGTACTTATTCTGTGCCAGCACATAATGATATAACTTTTTCAAGTTGTCTTTGGTACTGAGCGTTTTTTTAGTATTTATTATTAAATAAGTCTAGTATCGTTGAGTGACTGCCTCCGTGGTCCAGTGGTCAAGGCGTTCGCCTTGTGACCCGGAGGTCATGGGTTCGATTCCCACTGGGAAGCATACTTTGTGAAAAGTTGTTTCCAGTCTGGATAGGATATTGCAGGCTTGAATCACCTGATTATCCGAAAAGAAAGATGATTCCGTGTTTCGGAAGACACGTAAAACTGTGGGTCCTGAACGCCACCTAGCGTTTGATCATCAAACTATCCAAGGATTGGTTCCTGGTTTGCCCTTTGGGTTGTGGAGGTCAGACGGCAGTCGCTCTGTGTAAAAACCAGTAACCTCGTCAAATCTTCTTGGTTAGTTAGCGGACCCCGGGCTCTGAAGCGTTACTGCTGAGGACGCAACCGGGAATACGTGAGGATGATGATGGGAAGTCTAGTATCGTTGAGTATACATTTCCCTTTAATTGTCGTTTAGAAAAAGGATCCGATTAGAGTAGTAGTAATCTTCTTCATTCAAGTAATGTATTGAGTAGACTTTATTTCTAATTATACAGCAGTCGTCAACCTCACCCCCACAAAGCCAGTTCTATAGTTTGTTGTGAAGTTGGAGAGAATTAAATAACTTATAGATGTGGCATTTGTTACGATCATTACTATAACATATGTTTTTACAAACAAATACACACTATAACTTCTTTATCCCTAACAGGGTAGACAGAGCCCAGAGCTGTGAGACTCAAAGACTACTTTTAGCGTGATGGTCGGCGAAAAGATAGAAAATGTTGAATAGATAGTGGTACAACGGCTCAAGATTCAAAGATTCAAATGTTTATTCAGTAATTAGACCTTTACAGGCACTTTTACACGGCAGAGTTTCTAGCCGCATGGCGATGCATCACTATTTATATTCCTTAATAACATGACTCGCTTGAATGCCTTCGTGGTCCAGTGGTTAAAACGTTGATCTGGAGGTCGTAGGTTCGAATCCCACTGAAGAGTTATTAGTGAAACGTTGTTTCCAGTCTGGTTAGGATATTGCAGGCTGGAATCACCTGGATTATCCGAAAAGAAAGATGATTCCGTGTTTTGGAAGGTCCCGAACGCCATCTAGCGTTTGCTTAAAACTATCCAAGGATTGGCTCTGGTCTACCCTGTGGGTTGCGGAGGTCAGACGGCAGTCGCTCTGCGTACAAACCAGTAATCTCGTCAAATCACCTAGGTTAGGTAGCGGATTCCGGGCTCTGAACTCTTAAGCGTTGCCGCTAAGGATGCAACCAAGAATACACTCGGATGATGAGTTACATTACATGATTCGCATTTTTGCCAATGCCCCGATTGGCTTTAACGATCTGCACGGGAAAAGCTGGTTCTTACATCTTTACTTATTTTTTTCACACAAACCAGCATTGAAGTAATGTTATTAAAAAATAATAATGTTTATCTAGTTTATTCATCTGTTACCTTCTTTATTCCACGACGTAGGAATGCAGAAGCACTTTCCTGTCCCGCAAAAGGAAAAAAGATAAAAGATACGACCACAGGCCACTAACAGGGCACACCTGCCCAATAACTTTACTTTTTGTTACCTTTTTCTTTTTTTTTCATTTCATTTCATTTATTTATTGTTTCCATGTAACATAATATAAATAGATGTTAATAATAAACAGAAGCACTACATGGAACCCTGGTAGGGCACTACAATAATAATAATCAATATTAAATAACTAAATCGACTCGCTAAAAAGAATAACTAAATCGTAAATAAAATGATTACAAAAAATGATTAAAAAAAGCATTGCGTGGATACACTGTTAAAAATTATGTAATTTTACTTGCAAAACATTACAAAAAAATTAATTACATAAACCTGTAAAATTCCCAAAATTTCCTGAAAATATTAAATTATACATAATTTTTCTGAAAATTGATTAAATGTTTGTAAAATTTCATATTATTCCGTAAATTTCCAGGATTTTTTGGGAATTTTACAGTTTTATGTAATTAATTTTTAAAAGTGTACTCGTTCGTAAGTTTGTAATACTTCTCATATGAGTATATACTTATTGCTAAGTAGAGTACCTTTTTAGCACCTTTTTATCTGACGACGCCAAAGCCAAAAAGAAGGGTTATGAATTTAGTAGTCTATTTATATTTTATGTATGTGAGTTATCTATTCACCATATGCTAACATGTCAATCAATCAGGTAACATAGGCTATATGTTGTATGTATAAAAATAAAATGATGAATGTTACATGCAAAAAGTGCAGGTTGTAAAAACTTTGATATCAAGTGATGTGTCAAATAAAAGAGGAAACATTTAGTATACAGGCAAAGTCTCAAAAAATGATTGAGTGCCCGTAGTTTCCGTAATCAAGTTGCAGATTTTGCTCATGAAATACTTCAGAACCATTACATATGTTCGAGTTTTTGGACACGATGTCTGTCTGATGTCAACGCTTGCGTTCACGTGAAATCAAAATTATACGCCTGCAGGTAGACTCAGAAAACAATACAATACAAAAAAAAAACTTTATTGCACCAAAAGAAATTTACATATTTAGAATATATATAAAATATCGGTAACATATAATGAGGTACAAGAGACGGCCTTATCACCAGAGCGATCTCTTACAGGCAACCAAAACTTCGCTTACTCCACTTGCATTTAAGATAATTTTTCAAAACTAAAAACCGACTTCACCCCCAAACTACATAACCGATTTTAATATCTATGAGACCATACTTGTGATATTTTCTTTCCAAAAAAAAATAATTATCAAAATCGGTTCATAAACGACAAAGTTATCCGCGAACACGCATAAAAAGGTATATTTTAAAAACCTCCTAATGTTTAAAGTCGTTTAAAAAGAAACGTCTCCACACAATTCTCTAACAATTTCCGTGCAAACGTCACATGCCACGTAATTGGAGCTGCGGTGTCGGCATGGCGCAGTTGTTAAAACGGTACGCTACTGGGCGGAGTCCAACGGTCGATGTCAGATGCAGATCGGGAGATTAAATCTGATTGCGATTTATGTGCTTTTGATTAGAATATATTTTCAAAACTAAAAACTTAGTTTTGAAAAATTATCAATTATTATTTCAGTATTGCCCGTGGTTCGATATGCGCAAACGCACAGAAAACACAATCGCGGACATAATTTTACTTACCACATTTTACGTTCTTACGGTACATCTTGAAATGTAGCAGACAAACCCACTGTCTCTTAAATTATGGATATGCTTCTTCGGAGTAACTGAAGTTGCCGTAATTTTGATTTGAGTGTTGGTTTTTCTTTAACACCTAAGACATAGAGTAATACGGAACCCTAAAAGCTAGTTAGAGACATGAAGAATCTCATAATAGCTTACCATTGGGACACTGTGTCACTCCCCGTTTAGGTATCGAAAATATACCTACATTTTTACTTTTCAGGCGGGTCAATTCAGTGGGATTTCTTGTATAATCATTTATTTTATTTATTTATAAAACTTTATTGATCCACAATTAATATTGTTTTCAATTTTCGGACTTAACGCTAAAAGGGTTCTCTCCCAGTCAACCATAGGGAAAAACAGATAATTTTTTGCGACGCAAAAAATCTAAATCATCAGCTGGTCTTTGCAGTCTCCACTCCAGGAACACGACCCTCTGTACTAGTTACAAGGAACCTACTTAGCCAGAGCAGCCAGAGGATTTGACCTACATTTTCCACTCTGACCAGAAGGGCTAGAAAGGTCTCATTGATGTTTATAAGCTTTTTATTGCTTGTATTTCTTACGTAATTAACGTGACGACCTGACCAAGGTAGCTGGAAGACGCTGGATGCAGGCCGCTATAGATCGGTCATTTTGGAAATCCAAGCCTATGTCCAGCAGTGGACGTTATGCGGCTGAGATGATGATGAATTCTTACGTGGCCTTCTAAGACATAAAATTGGCATGTTCCTGTTCTACTCTGCCGAAAACCACACGGCTATACATCCAGCTATAAGTCCTATAATGTCCTTTTAAATCTAAATCTTTAAATATATATAACTCAAAGGTGACTGACTGACTGACATAGTGATCTATCAACGCACAGCCTAAACCACTGGACAGATCGGGCTGAAATTTGGCATGCAGGTAGATGTTATGACGTAGGCATCCGCTAAGAAAGAATTTTGATCAATTCTACCACCAAGGGGATAAAATAGGGGATTAAAGTTTGTATGAAACTTTTTCAATTTTAAATCGATCGGGCTGATACTTTGTATGCATAAAGCTACTTTGACGTGGGCATGCCCTAAGAAAGGATTTTGATAAATTACACCCCTACGCGAGCGAAGCCGCGGGCAAAAGCTAGTCCTTCATATGACAATCCGCCATTTCTAATTTGAATATAATGGAATTTCAAAATGGCGATGGCAATATGGCGTCCAATTTATATGCTAAAGCGGGCTTCATAAAGACTGCATCTGCCGACGGTTAAGGAAATAATTGCAATGGACAATAAGCCGTTGCCTTTATGTGTAAAATACAGACGTATCAGAAGTTTAATTATTTGGTGTAGATGTTTTGTTTTGTGTTTGATGTTTACGTAATTTGGAAACTTGTAGATACTATCTCTCAATCTCGCAAACATTGTTGTTTAGTTAGTAATAAGTTTTAAATGGAATAAATATAGGTCAATCTTTGTAATATGTTTTATGAAACTGTTTATTTATTAAATTGAAGTCTTGGAAAACTTCGACAAATGAGGTAGTTCTCGCAACGATTGGCTTAGGTATATGGATTTCCATATTGTCTATAAATCTAATAAATAATTTAATAATAATACAGATTAGAATTGTTTATCGATCTAAAAATATAACTCATAATTGTCAACCTTTTTATGAATAGGTTAAAATTTGTAAGCAGGAGAGATATGAATTTTGAATATTGTTGAACGGTTTACGCACGTTATAAAGTTGGCCAAAATTCACTTAAATTTTGATCAGTTTAAACGATCATCATCAGAGCGAGTGTTAGGAGCGGCGATCCAACGGTTTCGCTACACAGAAATGTGAACTTTATTTTCGATACCTGCCTATTGATCGGGCTTGATATCTCTTTATACTATTGTATATAATAACTCTGTATTCTATTCTGTAATATTTCTGTATCTCTTTAATTTGAATCATATGCATTTATGTATGTGGTGGATGTAAGCAAAATATAGGACGCGGTACTTTTTGTTGACTTATAAATAAAGCTAATGACATGGTTTATGTACATATTTATATAACGTTGAAGGTATCCATAATAAATCAAACCACGGACTATATAAGATCACTATCTAATATGAAACTTCAAAATAACTGTGAACGGAAGGAAATGAAATCAAAATAACGACCAAATAAAAAAAAAGACGGGTTGCGCTCCGGGTGTGCCAGCAGAAGTGAAGACTTGAATATTAACGTTGTGCATTTCCATGGATGCGCGTGGCACGCTGTAACATAAACACACACGAACATTCGCGCAAGCGCCCTGCGCCATCTGAACGAAACAGCAGGCGCAGGCATACATTTTCGCCGCGCCGTAGAAAGAGAGGGGGATACTTCCTCTCCTACGCCGCACCGCGCCGGCTGTCTTACGAATTTTCGATCAGGTCACGTGTCCTGACGCTTTGACGCGAGTTTAACATTTTTTACCCATTACAAAAAGTGTACAACGCCGCTAAAGAAGTTTTCACTTCAAAAATGACATTCCCATACGAATTACCCGGGCGGCTGCACACTTTTGTAAGGAAATGCCGAAAAATGTTTTGTGTTTTGGCAGGCCTGTGTCACTCCCTGTTTAGGTATCGAAAATATACCTACATTATTACTATGCGCGCGGCAATCACTTCGAATCGAAGGGGTAAATTCAGATACATGAATGTTTTGTCCAGAGTAATAAAAATAAAATTGGTTTGCAATTGATGTCTACGTATCGAACGCGTAGGTGAGGAGTTCTGATGCAAGCTAAATTAAACCATAGCGCTAACCACAGTAAGTAGATATTTTTTTGAATTTCTTTTCTGAGTTAGACTTCTGTACGTGAGTACTAGTACTTATTCTATGGTTTTGGTTGTTATTTTAATTTCATTATGCTATAGTGATCTAGTTTAGCCTTTGGTTCGATTTATTACGGGTATGTCCCTTCCGTTTTTTATGGTTTATTACGAGATTTAGCTAGATATTTCAAGGGGCTGTTACAGACGAGCGACAGACGATCGCCGACAGGTGTCGTGGCTATATTCAATTCAATTCAATTCTGTTTGTGTCTGTGTTTAAAACACTAAAGTTATTATGTAATAATTTTGCAAAACTAAAAACCAAATTCAACAACAAACTTTACAACCGATTTTGTATATATACTTGGCAAAAGTATGCTCTTTCATGCAAAAAAAAAATTTTCCAAATTGATCCAGGCGTCTTCGGATAGTCAGAGAAAGTACATAAAAAAAGAATCCGATGAATGATTTATTCCGATCCAATACCAAGAACGAATACCACTGGTATACTTAGAATTTTTTATTATTTTCTATTCTGAACGGACACCACTTTTTAAACCAATACCAAAACATATTCAAAGGTACAGTCAGTAAAAATGCTTTGAATGTAATTACAACATTTTTATTTTATTAAAAAACTTACATCGAAATAAACAAACTTAGTTAGCTCACGTCTAGTTAAATTATATAATAAAATATATTTTTATAAACAATTTAATCTCTGCAAAAATATCAAATAAGAACATTTTATTTACAATTTAATAATCGTAAAATATCACATAAAATCAACTTTTTATAATAAAATCAGTCATTCATCATAGACTACGTAATAATGGATGATTCATTTAAACGACTTTTACGTGTACCTTGGAAATTAAGTGAATTCGGAAAGTTTTAGCATTATATTTCAGTGACATAAAAATATTAGAAAACAAATTTATTTTTATGACTGATTTGACCGTACCAAATGAAGGTTTTGGTATTCGTTCGGACATAAAATTAAATAATTTTAAGATTAGTATTTGTTCAGAATAGAAAATAATTAAAAATTCAAAGTAATACCAGTGGTATTCGTTCTTGGTATTGGATCGGAATAAATCCGATGAATTAATAACTTCCGATTAAAAACGTGACTAAAGGCATAAAGCTGTAAAGCCATTTATTATACTTGTTTATTATTTTCTGTCACTAATAAGTCATAACGTATGTAAGTATTTAATAAAATACTTGAATACGCCAATTACTCATACTGTCTTATTGAAGTCAGTATAATATTTATTTTAATGGAATGTCGTAATGTTATGGAGTACATCCTGTATAAAGATCTTGAAAGAGCATCCTGTTTGCTTCAACCAGCGGATACCTTAACAGGACTAGAAATATCAATCAAGTGTAAACTTTTAATGACTTTATCTAAGAAGACGATGAGTTTATCTATAGATGACCTCTGTGGCTTAGAGGCCATCATGTAACGCAGTCACAGCGGAGGTGCTGAGATCGAAGTCCAGTCAGTTCAAGATGGAAAATGATATTTTTCAGATTGACCTGGCTCTTGGATCTTTATTTTCTGATATAAAAATATAGTAACGTTGAGTAAGTATTCCATAACATAACCAGGAGACCCATTTCTGAACGTTGAAGTGATAAAATAAATTATTTGCACGAGCGTTTCCAAACTGCCGCATTTTTTCCGGTTTATATACTCACATAAATCGTTCTATTATTACAAGGGCAAAAGTACATACCATATTCAGAAAAAAAAAGTCTTTCATGTAAATTTTCTGGAAGAGATAAAGAGCAAAAGGAAATTTAACCTCTTCAGCCGGTAAGGTCTACAGATCTTGTGCTTTTTTTGAAGTGAAAACTTCTTTAACGGCGTTGTACACTTTTTTTGTAATGGGTAAAAAATGTTAAACTCGCGCCAGGACTTGCGTCAGGACACGTGACCTGATCGAAAATTCGTAAGACGGATGGAGAGTAGACAGCCGGCGCGACGTAGGAGAGGAAGTATCCCCCTCTCTTTCTACGGCGCGGCGAAAATGTATGCCTGCGCTTGCTGTTTCGTTTAGGCGGCGCAGGGCGCTTGCGCGAATGTTCGTGTGTGTTTATTTTACAGCGTGCCACGCGCATCCATGGAAATGCACAACGTTAATATTCAAGTTTTCACTTCTGCCGGGGCACTCCCGTCGTTTTTTTTTAACTTCATGAATCTCTTATATACTTATTGTAAATTTATGAAATACCATACCAAGCTTGCTCTATTATTATCTTTATCCACTAAATGCATAATATTATCTAAAAGGCAGTCGGTACATGATAAATAGTATGTTGTAATCGAGTATATCACGAATTTGTAATTAAATTACGCGATATGTAGCGTAGGCAGCACTTTCTATTTCTTATTGCTGTGTTAAGTGTAGGTTTTCTTATCTAATGTTATAATTAATAGCCTTTCACGAATCTATATTAGTATCTCTATTAGGAAATTTCAAACAAAACAGATTTCGCCCACGACTTTGGCATTGTCCAGTTATTTGATGCGCCTGTGATCTGACAACATTATTCAGAATTAAATTGTTAAAAAAAGGAAAATTACGTGTGTCAATGATGTCACGGTACACTTTGTGTGAACGAAGGTCATAACTGCAAAATCAAAAGTTTTATGAACTACGTATTTAATAAATAAATGTTTTATAAACAAAGAATTTATCAAATGTGTATGTTTCAGTCAAATTGCATGCAGTTGAGAATAGGCAGCCATCTCCAAAAATAAAGATAATTCCGTGAAGGCACGTAAAACTGTGGGTCCCCTACGCCACCTAGCGTTTGATCATCAAACTATCCAAGGATTGGTTCCTGGTTTGCCCTTTGGGTCGTGGAGGTCAGACGGCAATCGCTCTGTGTAAAAACCTATAACCTCGTCAAATCTCTTTGGTTAGGTAGCGGACTCCGGGCTCTGAAGCGTTACTGCTGAGGATGCAACTGAGAAAAACGCTCGGATGATTATGATGAGAATAGGCAGCCATCTTGTATTAATGAATAAATAAATATTAAAAAATCAGCCTCTAGAGGGAGAGGCTCAGCCTTCGCACAGTTATTAGAGAGTTGACATAAACATACTCTCACGACTTTACCCCTTACGGGGCAGACAGAGTACTTTGTATCTTGCGGCTCCAAGCAGACAGAGCCCAGGGTTGCAAGACTCAAAAATCACTGTAAGCGTGATAGTGGGCGAGAAGGTGGAAAAAGAAATCATATAGTAAAGGGTTGCTAGCTGCAACGCTTAATAAAATGATTCGGATTTCGCCCAGTACCTCGATCGGTTTCTAAGATCTGCGCGCAAAGAGAAGCAGCGGGTACATTCTAAGTTTTTTCTTTTCTCTCAGAATGCCGTTTTGAGAAAAAATATCATGAGTTTTAAAATTACTCAAGTTATCGTAGAAAAAACATACATACAATTTCCGGATTGTTCAAGAGACTTAGAGAACTTCGCTCGTTCCCTCCCATCTGATGTAATAAACAATTTTTCATCCCATGTACTCGAAAAACAGTACAAAAATGTGACAGTGTTGTTAACCATATATTTAAATCGTTTAGAGTAGATATTGTAATTGTAGCAAGTAAAATTAATACTTATTGTTACTTATTTTAACATTTGCTATACCTCAAGAGGTCAATAAAAAGGACTGTATAAATTTATAAGACTATATTGTAATAAACTCTTTTTAAGCAAATAAAGAATTGAATTGAATTGAATTGAGAATTGAAAACGATGTTTTCATCCCAAAACATTTGGAGCTAAAATTACTGGTTATTCTCTCGGGACTAAAAAGTGAAAAAGAAATAAGTATAATAGCGCAATTTTTCTCTTTGACCCAAGTAATTACAGAAGTTTTAGGTTATTTGTATTGAATTGTAATTATTTGTGTAAATGAAAATATTTTTCGTGACTTTATGCCAATAGCGAATAGTTATCAAGTTAACCCATAAAAAGATATGAAGGACCACGCAAACAAAGTTATGAGTGAACATTTTATCTTAAGTTGGTGGTCTTCGAAAAAAATATTTCTTCGTATTTATTGTATGAAAACGACACCAAACAAAGGTTAAAGTCTGGTTAGGTATTGTAGGTGTTCCACTGTTCTTTATATTCTGTTTTGTATATGCTAGTTTTTCTCATAGATGGAGATGAAAAGTAGAGTGTGCTACTCGGGTACGATAATATTTTTTGAATCCTTCGTTTTGCTCTGGATTCAAAGTAGCGCCCTCGCCTTCAAAATATTACCTTATTCCCTTGTAGCACAATCTACTATTACTGTCTACCCGCTATTACCGACTAACACTTAATGTAGCAAAAACTAGCAGAATCAGAAAAAAGCCGACAAATGTAAATATCAACAGCAAAAACGGTCATACACCATATCTCTGGTATCAATGGAGTGTGACTAAACGGATGGACTTTCTGTATTTCATCGCGGAATCTATATAAATGGGTTTTTATGCTCAACCATTTAATCTAATCAGTGTTTAACTAAAATTCTCTTTTTTTCTGATGGATGGAATATTAAACTAGTTTATAGACAAACCCGCCTGCCAAGCATTGTGTACATAGAGTACTGTAAATGGTGAATATGGTAATCATTATCATTATCATCAGCTTTCAAAAGCCCACTGCCGGGCATAAGCCTCCCTTTGTCTGCGCCATCCTGCTCTGCCGGCAGCCGCTGCTATCCAGTTTTCTCCAGCGACTTGCTTAATATCATCGAACCACCGAGCCACCGGACGTCCCACACTGCGCTTACCATTTCTGGGATACCACTCGGTGGCAGCCTTACTCCACTTTCCATCGTTCCTTCTAGCCAGGTGTCCCGCCCAGTTCCACTAAAGAGCTGCAATTCTAGAGAGTACGTTGTGAACTTTCGTCCAACGGCGAATTTCTACATTGCGAACTCGGTCGTGTAGTTTGATGCCGATATGGTCAATATCCCAATAAAATCGAGACATTTTAGAACGAATCACAATATAATGGAGACATTAATGGAGATATTTTAGAAGAAATCATCACCCTAAGCGTGGCTTTTACGGCTCTGGACTCTCTCTACTCGTCAGAGATAAAGACTTGATCTGTATTTTAGAAGAAAAAGTTTATAGATTTCGGTCGTTTCCTTGTAGCGAAATAAATCTCTTCAAAACTATTTTTTAGTTTTTTAACACAACTTCAACTAGACTATAAGGCTATGAGCCCAGCCCGTTCCCAGTGCCTTGTTATTTAAATAAGTATGTGTATATTGTATATTATGCATGGGAATTAACTGCGTTTTCGTTTCAGCTTGGTTAATAACTTTTCAAAACTAAAAACCGACTTCGCACCCAAACTACACAAGCGATTTTGATAAAAATTCTATGGGACCAATTGACGAGTACCCTTTCAAACAAAAAAAAAATAACTGGCCAAGTGCGTGTCGGGCCACGCGCAGTGTAGGGTTCCGTAATTACGAATGCCAACTATGGGTTTATGCCACTGAAATCGCCAAAAACTAATTCTCTATTAAAATGGTACGAAATTTTCCTTTTAAGAGTACATTTTATAAGTTGATCACCTATAACTTTTTAATTTGTGAACTCTACTTAGCTCTGATAGTTTTTCTTTAAAGTTCGTTATATATTCTATAGCTGTGAATTTTTTCACGTGTCCATATATAACCGTTTAGCAGATAGATGGGGGGGACACTTGATTTTAACAAAAATGTTCACTTCAAAACCAAATATTTCAAAAACGGATCACGAAATCCAGAAACTGTGTTAACAAGCTCATAATAATTTTAAAAGATCTATTCAACGATACCCTACATACTAGGTTAATCGAGAAAAAAAATTACAATTCACTTTACTTGTATGGGAGCTACATTAAAAAAAAAATTTTCAATGTTTTATTTTACCGTTTTTCCCGCATAATAAATATACATATTCATGCCAAATCACAGCTTTCTAGTACTTATAGTCGCTGAGTAAAACCACGGACGGACAGACATGGCGAAACTATAAGGGTTCCTTGTTTACTACGGAACCCTTAAAAACATACGTTCCAGGCGTTTTCGAATAATCGGTGAACATACATAAAAACGCAATAATAAAAGACCGCGACGAATTGATAACTTCCTCCTTTTTGGAAGTCGGTTAAAAATTATTTCGTTGGTCCGGCTGTCCGGCTATGCCCTTCCACTGGTTAGAACCAGATTTTTCCACCATGTTCGATAATTACATGGAATTATTGATTCGTCAATTCTGCTTTTGTAATAATTTTTAAAATGGCGGAATCTTGGGGATTGGTACGCGTTGAATATTTATTCATGTTCAAAATATGCAGACACTGGAAAAACTAAAGTTAATAAAAAAATATATAAATAACACTCAGAAAATAACCATGTTCCTACTCACATATATTTATTCATTGCACTTTTTTGTTCCAAAGTAAAAACATATTAACAAATAGCCCACTTAATGCTAAGAGCATTTTCTCCCAGTCAACCATGGAGATAAATCCGGTGGTGGCGTCGCTGGTCGGGTCGTTGGATTCCCTTTAATATGGTTGAGTTTAACGATGGCTGATCCGTGCGTCAACTCGTGAACGGGTGCTGCCGGGAGGGACTGGTCAGCTCGGCTTCGCTTTTTTGACTACTTAATATTTTTTGTTACGCAATTTATGTTAGTTTACTTGTTCGCAAGCATTACATGTTATAATGTGTCAACATTGTATTATATTATAAGTATTTATTAATTAAAAGACAATTATAATAATATGACAAAGCCCTTCTGGCGAGTATGTGAAAATGAGTTTCTTTCGGTGTTTCTTCTCAGCAGTGGTCGTTACGAAGCGCTGGTATCGGTAGCTTTTCTTTAAAAATAAATTAAATTTTAATATACTTTACACGTACCTAACGTAAATATTTATACTTATTGACGTGTATGAGTGCCTGTGAAGGTCTAATTACTGAATAAACATTTGAATCTTTTAACTAATAGTTATTGATGACAACAACAGAATTACAACAAAGATGGAACGAAGCATAATCGTATTTTATAGAATGCACTGAACTTGTACTCACAGGAGCGTTTACAGTTAGAACGGTAGTACTCGTACAAATGACAATAATTTCAAGCACTTAGAGAAATGGATTCCCGTTTACGTAGTGACGTGGGTGGTTTCTTGGTTGTAGCGTTGCATAACTATTGACAGGACTATCGATAGTATCGATATAATCGATATTGATCAAAGGTAAAAATATCGATGGCATCGGTAGTTTTTAATTAATACTGTTGGAATATCTGTTCGGTATGGGCTATATTTATACTATTTATCTGGTGAAGTATGAAATTATATTATTTTCACTTTTACTTGGAAGTATATACGTCTGACACCTAGCACAGAGAATAGAGAAGAGAATGACATAACTAGGAGTTGCAAGCACCAAAACTACAGCCAGGCATAGTACAAAAAAAAAATTATTTTTGCAAATAAAATTATATAAATCAACAAATACTATCGTTAGTATCGATACTGTTACTACTATTTGTATTAAAAACTATCGATAGCATTTTAATATTAATAGTTCTTTTTAAAAATAGTACCTTTACAATAGATACTATCAATAGTATCTTAATTCAATAGTATCAATACTATCAATGGTAGTGCAAACTATTGGAAATCAAGTTCATCGGTATTATTAATGTTTTTCAAGGCCACGATGGTATCGATAGACTATCGATGTTTTATACAATTGCTTGCAACACTACTTGGTTGTGTAAAATATTTATGGAGAGGATGTTTGCTTCTAGAGTTCTTTCCTTTGAATGTTATTTTTTGTTTTCGTAGTGTAAGTGGCCAATATTTGATACCGCGTTCGTTCACTGAGGTATGTTGATAAGTGATACTTATTTATGACATAATTTTCAAGGTATACATGCTTGATGACTGCTATCTAATCGTTAACGGTGTTATAAATAAATATATACGAGCAAATCACACAGATTGAGCTAGCCCCAAAGTAAGTTCGAGACTTGAGATATGGGGTACTAAATCAACAAAACTATGTTTTATAACAAATGCCTACATATATTAATAAATATCCAAGACCTAGGTCAATCCATCTTGCCCTGATCGGGGATCGAACCCGGGACCTCCGGTGTGACAGCGTGGCATGATGACCACTAGACCACAGAGGTCGTCATAAAACGAACTAATAAAATGTTTAGAATACTCTCATTCATCGTAGTAAAATTCAGTAACCTTCAATAGTAAACCACAGTCACTTACCAACAAAACCATAGGCATATTTCGTACAATACAACAAAAACCAAATAACCTTTGAAATCGAAAATTACTCTTTTCTCCCTTTCTTTCGCATTTATTAGGATATTCACGTCTCTTTCATTTACGTTGAAGACGCGATGAGTCGTCAATATTTTCAGTACAATGACTTGCTGCTTCCAAGAGAAAGTAAGTATTCGGAGTGACATCAGTAAAATCGTATGTGTGTCAGATTTGGATGGTTGTGGATTTCACACTTTATTTATTTCTGCTACTTCATGATATTGCTTGTGTTACGTTGTGAGAAAAACCTCATATACTTTTACATCTTCATCTCTCAAGTGATAGCACAGAATAAGTTCTTGTAAATAAATTCAAAGAAGTATCTCCTTAAGGGGCTACCTGAATTTTCCAGGGTCCAGTGCTGCCCCCATTTAAAATAAATCATTTGAAAGAAAACGGAGACATCATTTAAAATTTTGTCTTGATCAGACCCTAGATAACCCTTCAAACTATTTTATGAACTACTGTTTACTGTTTTAAGTGAGAACATGAAGCTTTTTACGCACATACGCCAAAAGTAGCCATTTTTCGCAATTGTGCGTTATAAAGCTTAACGTTCTCACTTTGAACTGTAAACAATAGTTCATAAATAGTTTAAATTGTTATCTAGGGTCTGATCAAGACAAAATTTTAAATGAAATATCCGTTTCCTTTAAATAGATTTATTTCATAATATAATTATTATTATATTATTATTACTGGACCACGGAAAATTCAGGTAGCCCCTTAATGTGGTTAACTCTATGGTTTAAGGGGCTACCTGAATTTTCCAGGGTCCAGTGCTGCCCCCATTTATAATAAATCATTTGAAAGGAAACGGAGACATCATTTAAAATTTGGCCTTGATCAGACCCTAGATAACCATTTAAACTATTTTATTAACTACTGTTTACAGTTTAAAGTGAGAACGTGAAGCTTTTCTACGCACATACGCCAAAAGTGGCCGTTTTTCGCAATTGTGCGTAGAAAAGGTTCACGTTATTATTTTAAACTGTAAACAGTAGTTCATAAAATAGTTTAAAGGGTTATCTAGGGTCTGATCAAAACCAAATTTGAAATGATGTCTCCGTTTCCCATCAAATGATTTATTTCAAATGGGGGCAGCACTGGACTCCGGAAAATTCATGTAGCTCCTTAATTAAGCGAGCGTCAGAACTCCTCACCTAATAGTTTAGATACCTAGATAACCATTACAAGCCTATTTCATTCTTATTACTCTGGACAAACGATTCATGAAACTGAATTTTATTTCCCCTTCGAAGTGGTCGCCGCGCGCATAGTAATAATGTAAGTATATACGAGTCCACCGGTTTTCATAGCCGATTGAGTGGCGGATGGCGCCTTAAGACGCCCACCACAGTCCGCAAATAAATATCACTACAGCCGCACTATGAGTGTCCACTTTAACCTTTTCACATATTGTCCATGGGCATTTATAACACTAAACTACACCGATTTCATATTATAAAGTCCACTAGAATTAATTTGCAACACAATTTAAAGCGAACTTCAACTGAACCCCTTGACTTCCCGCCAAAGACTTCGATTTCTTGCTTAAAAGTTGTGTTTTTTTTTTTTAATCAGTGTCATGTAGTCATTGCGGCCTTGGACTCTGTCTGCTTAGAGCCGCAAGACCCAAAATGACTCTCTATTTTGACGACCTCTGGCCTAGAGGTTATCATGCCATGCTCTGACACAGAAGGTCCGGGTTCAATCCCTGGTCAGGTCAAGTTGGAAATTAACCTTTCCAGATTGACCTGGGCCTTGGATGTTTATCTATATATGTATTTGTTATGAGATATTGTATCGTTGAGTTGTATCTCATAGCTCAAGTCTCGAACTTACTTTCGGGCTGGCTCAATCTGTGTGTTTACATACATACCTACATATTTTGTAGATATATACATACATATTTAGGGATAAATACATAGATAGTATGAATATAGAACGATATTGCTATTAAAAAATCCGAGTGGTTAAAATGGCAACAATTATAAACATTTGACGACCTCGGTGGCGTAGTGGTAACCATGCTAGTCCGCCACCCAGAGGTCCCGGGTTCGATCCCCGGTCAGGGCAAGTTGGAAAATCGCCTTTTTCAAATTGTCCTGGATCTTGGATGTTTATCTATTTAAGTATTTATTATAAAATATAGTATCGTTAAGTTAGAATCCCATAACACAAGTCTCGAACTTACTTTGAGGCTATCTCAATCAGTGTGATTTATCCCTATTTATTTATCTATTTATTATTTTCTACCCTTGCACAGTGCATTCCTTGCTTCCTTCATTCCTTACCTGCTGCCTGCTGGTCTGAAAGAAAAACGTAGTATATATCAGCTGCTTCTGTTCCCGCGCTGACCTTGGCCCTGGGCTCTCTCTGCCCCGTTGAGGATATAGTAGTAGTGTACCTTCATCTCGTTCAACAGACATTTTAGAATATAATATTACAATACAACGTGGAAGAGACATACCCGTAATAAAACGAACGAGCTTTACTAGATCACTATATTATAATGAAATTAAAATAACAGCTGAAAACAAAAAAAAGACACTCTCATACAAATTGCTCAGGCGGCTGCACAATTTAGTATGGAAATTCCATTTTTTTTAACTGTTATTTTAAATTATACCATAGTGATCTAGTATATTCCGTGGACTGAGTTATTACGGGAAATATCCCTTCCACGATGTATATAAACCTATTTTTTGCTTAACCTATTTTTTGTTTTTCTTCTAAGCTGCACAATATACTATAATATAATTTATGTAGGTGATACGAGTATATATATATATATATATAAAAATATATATATATATGACTGCCTCCGTAATCCAGTGGTCAAGGCGTTCGCCTTGTGACTCGGAGGTCATGGGTTCGATTCCCACTGGGAAGCATACTTTGTGAAAAGTTGTTTCCAGTCTGGATAGGATATTGCAGGCTTGAATCACCTGATTATCCGAAAAGAAAGATGATTCCGTGTTTCGGAAGGCACGTAAAACTGTGGGTCCCGAACGCCACCTAGCGTTTGATCATCAAATTATCCAAGGATTGGTTTCTGGTTTGCCCTTTGGGTTGTGAAGGTCAGACGGCAGTCGCTCTGTGTAAAAACCAGTAACCTCGTCAAATCTCCTTGGTTAGGTAGCGGACCCCGGGCTTTGAAGCGTTACTGCTGAGGATGCAACCGGGAATACGCTCGGATGATGATGATGATGATATACATATATATATAATTAAATGTCATGACTTGGCATCTTGGCATCATGACATGAATTCATAGTCAAAACATAGACAAGTCAGGATTATTACGATACATGACTTAGTCAAAGCCGCCGAAAACTAGTCTCATTAATATTCAAATATAAATCAGCCCGAAATTTATGTATGTTAATATATTACTCATTTACATAGATATAGTGTGTTATGCAAGTTGCTTCCGGTTAAAGTTATTTTGACGTAGTTGCGTGATGCAGATTATTTAGAATTTACGATTTAGTGGTCTATAAATTTCGTTTTATCATGCGATGGAATTTTTTTTTACAGTAACGAATAAAATGTAGAAAGACTTTGGTTATCACTCTTACAGGGTCATTATCATTTACATCAGAAAAGCAGTAGACGTCCAATATTTATTTACTTTAACGGGGAGTTTTTTTAAATCCCTTTAAGATTTCTGTTTCATTTCATTCGTATTTTTTTCTTATGAACTAACCACATTTTGCCTTGTTTCTTCCATTTTTTATAGCAGAAAAAACATCTGTAGGTACATATTTTTGGTATATTTTCACGAACAGTACCAAACAATTTAAACAGCCCGATAAACTAAAATGTTTAACATCTTCTAAACTATCAACTTCTTGTTAGGTCGAGTGCTGTCCCCATTCGAAATAAATAATATGAAAGGAAAAGAAGAAATTTGTTCTCATTATGCTATGGATAACCCTTCAAACTATTTTGTGAAAAACTGTTCGTACGTGAAGCTTTTCTTCGCACAATAGCCAAAAGTGGCCGTTCTCACTTTAAACTGTAAACAGCAGTTCATAAATTAGTTTGAAGGGTTATCTAGAGCATGATCAAGTCAAAATTTTAAATGATGTCTATGTTTTTTTTTTCCAAATGGGGCACCACTGGACCCCGAAAAATTCATGTATTCATATCTCCAAAGTTCTTCATCAGATCTTCACCAAACTTATACGAGACCAACTTGGTACTAAAGGTTTTCAAATAATAAAAGAATCATCAAAATCAGTTCGCAATTGGCCAGGATATAGCGCAGCATACATGCACAAAAAAAATATGGATCGAATTGATAACCTCCTTTTGAAGTTGGTTAACAAGGGGTTGAAAGATTATGGTTTTGGCCAAACACCCTGTATAATGTTATGTAAAAATGGGTAGGGTATTACTAAGACTCCGCTATCCGTCTGTCTGTCATCAGACTGTATCTCATGATACATATTTATAGATAATTATACGGTACTCTTTGTTGCCCAGTACGACCCGCACTTGGCCGGTTTTATTTAATATCGTCTAAAAACGAGTAGATAAACTTTTTTCATTTAATTCTCAAGGCACAATCAAAAACAGGTCAAGATTTATAGCCTGGCAATTCAGTCTTTTATAATGGTAATTTAAGACTCAAATTAAAAAGAACGACAGAAGAATACTCTTGCAATTTTTTTCCTCTAGTACGTTAAACGTTAGCCAGCTTCAAATTTCAAGTTAAATCTTATTTTCTATCCTTATGAAAGGTAAATAAATATCCTTCCCTTGTTTCCATTTCTCTTCATCTCGTACTGTTAATATAATTTTGTTTTCAGTGTAAGTTGTATGTATTTATGTAAGATGTATATGTATGTTTATTTTTAATATTGTATATAAGTATGTTTATATTGACCGCCCCGCACTACCTAATTTCCCATTACTATTTTCTATATTGCCTGGTTGCCTGGAAGAAATTGCTTAGCGATAAGGCCGCCTTTTGCGCATTTCCTAGTTTTTAAAATAAATTATGTCCTGATTTATTCATTTTGTGCAATAAAGGGTATTGTATTGTAATGTATTGTAGACTCGTTCAAAAAATGACAAGTATGTGACAAGACGCAGACATACTTTTTTTCACGACAAATCATAAAATTATAAGTAAAATAAAATGGAAAATAGGTTTTTTGAAAAAAATACTTGTATATAAAAAATGAGGCAATAAAATTATCTGGGTTAATTCAACGTTTAGAACTGACTTTTTCTGCATTATTTTTTTGTAGACAATTACAATTTATCCAGAAACGCGCACTAAACCAAATATTGAAAACTCGGCTTTATTGTAAAACTTTTTGCCCTGACCTTTAAGCGGGAGGCTAGAATATGCATTATACTAATTTCCTCTTCTGTAATTTACTATATTTTTTCTATAGAGTTGAACTATTTATTACTCTTTTTTACAATCGTTAAACTCCGCTCTCAATACTGACTATGCATTAATTATCCAATTTATTTTTTTGACAAATTGGTGCTAATTTATGTTTTATGAAGTTATTAACTTTGCAAAATAAAAATAAAAACGGCGAAAATCGAATTATTTTATTAGGCGATGCGGCTAGGTATCCCGTCAATACTTTAAGTGTCATTCTGAATTTCGACTTTTAATTATTTCGACAGAGTGCCAATCTCGAAAAACAAAAATTCGACTCTCACTGTTTCGACAGAGCATATATTCGACTAGCATTAGTCCGACAGAAGAATACTACTTCGACAGAACCCTTCTTCGATATGCACTTGTTCGACGGATCTCTATATTGACGGACATACCTTCGACATAAAACTGAAACGATTCCTTTTTACACATTCTCACCGACAGTCACGCTGAAGTCACTGGCCTTTGGATCTCGCAGCCCTAGGCTCTATCTTCCCCGTTAGGTACAAATACGTGATAGTGATGTTACTACTAAATTAGTGGCTCTGTGAGCTATATATCTAGCGGGTCACTCCCGCCCTATTGAAGTTTATTGGATAAAAAAGTTGTTTAGACAAAAAAATTGCGTCTTAATAAGGGTAACTAAAAAGATTTATGAAATTTTTGATAATATTTCAAAACTAGCTTTTGCCCGCGGCTTCGCTCGCGTAGGGGTGTAATTTATCAAAATCCTTTCATAGTGGATGCCTACGTCATAGTAGCTTTATGCGTGCAAAGTCTCAGCCCGATCGGTTTAAAACTGACAAAGTTTCATACAAACTTTCATCCTCTATTTTATCCCCTTGGGGGTAGAATTGATCAAAATCCTTTCTTAGCGGATGCCTACGTCATAACATCTACCTGCATGCCAAATTTCAGCCCGATCTGTCCAGTGGTTTGGGCTGTGCGTTGATAGATCACTATGTCAGTCAGTCAGTCACCTTTGAGTTATATATATTTATATATATGTCGCAGACGGATGAATAAAAGGGGGCAGAGCGTGGCGTGATCGGCATCTGATATCTCAAGTGACGTAAACTACCTCACCGTACCTACAGTACGAGAACAAACTGATGTCAGGATGAAAACTTACTTACAGTCACGTCACCTTACCGATGCCGCCACATGAGAGATCTTACGTGAGCCTTATAAAAATGTGACGGAATTCCAGTGCCCCGCCTCCGCACTGAATCATGAATCGCAACCACCATGTCTGGATTCCCTGGCCCCACAGAATTGAATACTGTGTATACACCTGGGCTTTCCGTCTTGCTTAAACAAACTGTCATTGTAATAAATCGGTTCACCAATCCACATCTATTACAATAATCACAATTAAATGAGTCATGGCCAAGCCACAGCAAACTACACAAACGAGTTGTGCACAATACGGCCGCCTGAACAAGACTGTCCTCCCTGTCACTAAGGCCACCGGTTTTTATAACTTGTTGCTAACGAATATTGCCATTTAAAACCCAACGGTTGCATTTTGTAGTAAATAACTTTCTCTTTGCACGTGTAAAAAATAACAAAAAGGGAATTGTACATTGAACTCTCCGACACGGCCATTCTGACAAGTCACACGTCCCAGTGTGACGCATTTGAAAATAATTGAACCTAACTGCAATATCAAATCATCTCTTCTCGGCCTATCCTGATCAAACGATTTAAGACAGGGCTTAAAACAAACTCTTTTAATAAACCAAAACCTTTTTCTCTAATAATTAAGCTTACATCATTACTAGGGATAATCACAAACTTTTTACCAACTATGAAATGACCACTGACCATTATTCACTCACTATTCAACCACACTTCAAAAAATTAACCATTCTTAAGACTCTACTTGCTCTATTAAATTACTCCTGTCGACTCTATCGATCATGGTCATCTCTATCACCTAATTCGAGCGATAAGACTCATGCCACTTTTACAAAGAGACGATATCTCACAAAAACAGTCGTCGCAATTGCCTAATTCGAGCAAAAGGACTCATGCCACCTTCGCAAAGTGACGTAATCTCAGAAGCGGTCAAACTATCGCCTAATTCGAGCAAAAGGACTCATGCCACCTTCGCAAGGTGACGTAATCTCAGAAGCGGTCAACCTATCGCCTTATTCGAGCGATAAGACTCATGCCACTTTCGCAAAGTGACTTAATCTCAGAAACGGGTCGTCCTATCGCCTAATTCGAGCAAAAGGACTCATGTCACCTTCGCAAGGTGACGTAATCTCAGAAGCGGTCGTCCTATCGCCTAATTCGAGCAAAAGGACTCATGCCACCTTCGCAAGGTGACGTAATCACAGAAGCGGTCGTCCTATCGCCTAATTCGAGCAAAAGGACTCATGCCACCTTCGCAAGGTGACGTAATCACAGAAGCGGTCGTCCTATCGCCTAATTCGAGTAAAAGGACTCATGCCACCTTCGCAAGGTGACGTAATCACAGAAGCGGTCGTCCTATCGCCTAATTCGAGCAAAAGGACTCATGCCACCTTCGCAAGGTGACGTAATCTCAGAAGCGGTCATCCTATCGCCTAATTCGAGCGATAAGACTCATGCCACTTTCGCAAAGTGACGTAATCTCAGAAGCGGGTCGTCCTATCGCCTAATTCGAGCAAAAGGACTCATGCCACCTTCGCAAGGTGACGTAATCTCAGAAGCGGTCGTCCTATCGCCTTATTCGAGCGATAAGACTCATGCCACTTTCGCAAAGTGACGTAACCTTGCCCCGCTCATCGATTGACGATCACCACGTTGCCTCTCCAAAGCAAACAACTACAATTTAGTAACTCGACTAAATAGTGGTCAATGGGCTCACACTTACTCATTCGCTTTTAATTTAATGCCCGGAAAGTATACTGATCTCTAAAGTACTTGAACAGGTGCAAAATCGTCATAAATGGAAAGCACTCATCAAGTCGCTCACCAATCGGCAAATGGCTGAAGGGGAAATACGACAAAATACATCTTAACTGGGCAACTAGTAGTCAACAAAAATAAACCTGTACAGAGCCATTTACAGTGGTTTTGCACTAAGGCTATCGCAATAAGAATATTGTTAACGCATTTGCAATCTAACCTATTTGGTATAGACTTCCTAAAAATAAAAGTGGTATTGCTTATCGGATTATTGTAACGTGTTTGTAAAATCTTTTCGAAAAGTAAATTATCAGAATGATTACTCGTCTTGAACTGTCTAGATTAAAATTTATTCAAGTAACGGGATTTTTTCAAACAACACAGCAATGAAAGGGTAGTTTTAAAATAATATTACGCACATAGTAAACAGTGAAAAGCCCTCTTTAAATCATGTCAACACCATGATCATGACCCTTGTAGACTTGCCGACGTAGCCGTTACCACCTTAGCATCATCATTACCCGCTATCAATGATGATATCGTCATCATCATCACCGCGTTTTCATCATCAACAGCGTCAACATTTTCATCATCATCACCTTGTCGTTATTGATGATAAAACCATCATCATCACCAACTCTTCATCATCGTCGTCATCATCATCATCATCAGCCACCGTAAGTCCAATATTGAGAAAATGCTGGGAGAGGTTATCTCTACTACTATACAAAGAATGAGTACCTAATATCATCTTTGACCAGTATTCACGCGCCACAGTACTGTATTGCAAGTTCATAATTCTCAATACTCAAAAATGACTCAATTTACAATCTGGCGCCACGGTCGGCTCCTTCCGATACCGACTTCTGCCACCTCATTGACAATAACTTCGGGCGTCAACCGACAGCGACTCATGCCACTTCCAGTGACGATAACCTCATGTTGCTTCTACACAACAACCAATATTCCGGTTCCAACCGATCGTTAGCTTACTAAGTTTAGCAAATGTTACACACTCTTCGTAAAACTAGCGTACTCAAAACCAATTTACTGCTTGAATAGTGGTCAAAAGACTAGATTTCATAAAACTTTACACTTAAAAACTAAAGGATTTAAAATTAATTGCACTCTGCTTTAAAGTCGAAAATAAAATAAAAACTCACCAAATTTTATTGGCGATCCAGCAGACAAGCCATGTGCCGCGAGCACAGACACACATACACGAGATCCGCTCACATTTTTTTCTTTACTTCACCAGAAATTTCCAGCACCTGCTGCGTACCGCTGCTAGCTCCCATCCGGCCGCAACACGCGGTACCCATCTACTTGGCACATTGTAATCACTTGTTAACACTTTAAAACCTTACCTCGAGAACTAACGCTCTGAACAACGGGCAAACCACAAGTAGCATTCAACAGGATCTTCTTCCGATGTGAGCTCCAGATACAAATCTTACCTCAAATGTGAGCTACAAGTCCAGATCTCACTTCTGATGTCGCAGACGGATGAATAAAAGGGGGCAGAGCGTGGCGTGATCGGCATCTGATATCTCAAGTGACGTAAACTACCCACTTAGTTACTTACAGTACGAGAACAAACTGATGTCAGGATGAAAACTTACTTTCAGTCACGTCACCTTACCGATGCCGCCACATGAGAGATCTTACGTGAGCCTTATAAAAATGTGACGAAATTCCAGTGCCCCGCCTCCGCACTGAATCATGAATCGCAACCACCATGTCTGGATTCCCTGGCCCCACAGAATTGAATACTGTGTATACACCTGGGCTTTCCGTCTTGCTTAAACAAACTGTCATTGTAATAAATCGGTTCACCAATCCACATCTATTACAATAATCACAATTAAATGAGTCATGGCCAAGCCACAGCAAACTACACAAACGAGTTGTGCACAATACGGCCGCCTGAACAAGACTGTCCTCCCTGTCACTAAGGCCACCGGTTTTTATAACTTGTTGCTAACGAATATTGCCATTTAAAACCCAACGGTTGCATTTTGTAGTAGATAACTTTCTCTTTGCACGTGTAAAAAATAATAAAAAGGGAATTGTACATTGAACTGTCCGACATATAGATATATAGATATAGATGGCCGAAATTTGTTATTTATAAAGTTTTCAAACCCCCTATGTCTGCGATTTTGAAAAAATCTTTCTAAAAACTTTTAAAATGTAGAAGGACATACCCTAATAAATCTAACTAAGGACTGTACTAGATCACTATAGTATAACGAAATTAAAATAACAGTCATAAATAAAAAATAAAAATCAACATTCCCATACAAATTGCTCGAGCGGCTGCACACTTTTGGATGGAAATGCCAATTTTTTTTGCTTTTTTCTATTTTTTAATTTCATTATACTGTAGTGATCTAGTCTAGCCCGTGGTTCGATTTATTACGGGTATGTTCCTTCCCCGTTGTATAATTTTCGAACCTTCTCACAAAATTTCACGAGAATCGCTTGAGAAATGCGAACTGTAGTCGAAAACAGCCAAACAGACAAACTGACGGACAGCCGGACAAACGCATTTTTGACCAATCTCGAAACTGAGACGCATGGGCGTACCGAGGGGGGGGGGGGGGCAGAGGAAGGCAGCTACCCCCCCCCTGGATTTTGTTTACGTACTTACTTACTATCTACTTATGTCGATAAAAGTTAAGAAATACTTAAAAGGCAAATTAAAAAAACCCAACTTTCAAGCGTTCACTCCAATAACTTTTGAACGTATGAATCGATTTTCATCAAACATAATTAAGAACCACCGCAAGGAAACTTGCTTTTATACAAAAAAAAAAAAAACCGTCGAAGGCGTCATAAACTGTATTGCCTTGAAAGTTAATTTTTAAATAGCTATTGTTTAATTAAAGAATTTATAAAATATTTTCAAAACTAAAAACCGACTTCACCCCCAAACTACACCACCGATTTTGATAAAATTTCTATGGGGGCACTTGGAAAGTAAACCCTTTCAAACTTAAAAAGAATTTTCCAAATAGATCCAGGCATCTTTGAATAATCGGTGAACATACAGAAAAAAAAGCATAAAAGATCGCGACGAATTGATAATCTCCTCCTTTTTGGAAGTCGGTCAAAAGTAAATAATTTATGTTTATTTGATTATAAGTCTAAAAAAACCTGATTTGCCCCCCCCCCCCCCTGGCCCAGAACCTGGGAACGCCCATGCTGAAACGCTTTACTCGCTTGGCTCGCTCGTTCCATAAAAATAACTTGTAGATGATTCAGCCACAATCAACAAAGAAATAAGAAAGTGAAATGAAGACTCCATTTAAAAAGTACTCTCAGTTATTATACGGTCTTAAATGTGTTCAGTCATTGCGGAAATGGCTGTCGTAATTAATCTAGAAATTCTTTTGATGAGGCAAAGAAATTTGAATGAATTCTTACGTACGTTCATTGAACAGCGAATAAAGTTACCCATTCTTGCGTGTTCGCTAGTATTTCGCATAATATGAGGAAATTTAAGTTTTATTTAGGTATACTTCGACTGGATCAAAGGGACGGAACAGGTTAACCCTTTCACCGCGAACGTCAGATTTATCTGACAAACATTGTCGTGCCCATTCCGCGAGCGTCAGATATTTCCGGGAAAAAATGTTCGTTTGGCACATAACTGAAGTATCCACATCCCTGTTTGGTTGTGATATAAAGTCTCGCGGTGAAAAGGTTAACGAAAAATAACCGGCTAAGAGCGTGTCGGACTCGCGCACGAAGATATCCGTACCATTCTATAAAAAATCACGATTATTGTGTAGGAGCTCCCCTTTAATATTTATTTAATTTTAATTTTTTTTTTTAAAGTGAGTATAATACTAAATATTCTGTCAATATTGCAAGCGTCTACCTGTTGCCTTAATTAATATAAAAATCGTTAAATTATCACGTTTTTTGTATGGGAGCCCCCTGAAATATTTATTTTATTCTGTTTTTAGTATTTGTAGTTACAGCGGCAATAGAAATACATCATCTGTAAAAATTTCAACTGTCTGGCCATCACGGTTCATGAGACACATAGGTGACAGACAGACAGACAGACGGACGGACGGACAGGCAGCGGAGTTTTCTACCCTTTGGGTACGGAACCCTAAAAAAAACAATTCAACCGTTAACAAACCCTTGACTTTTGACCCGTGGACTAAACTTTGTCTTATGACTATATTTGTAGTATGTTTTTCAACAGGTTTACCTTCATAGTTCAGTTTAATTCATGTATTATTTCGTTCAAAAGTTAAGTTTGATTTTAGTATGAACTCTTGTAATCAATAATTAATTAAATATTGTGTATGGCAATTAAGTGTGTTTAAAAGTGCTATTTATATAATTTAACGTTTAACAAAATATACTGAAACGATTCAAAGGGTAGATTAAATTTAAGATAGGTACTGAATAGTTTTCTCCTAGAAACATACATCGAAATATAATTTTTTTTTGCTTTCACTACAATCTCCGATCAACTGATCAGTCAAATTGTATGGGATGTCAAAAAATATTTTTCCCACTTTCCCACTTTCTTTTCTTTCTTTCTTTCTTTGGGGATAGTTGTTCAGTATTTTACTGCTACCCCCTGTTGTCCAGGGGCAGCAGTGTCTCTGATTAACGGAAGCGCGGGGCACATCTAATAGGGGTGACGACAGGGTTAGAAATCTATAAGTGTAATTAGTCCGTCTTTTAGATTATCCAAAAATAATGGACCCTTATTTTTCAGTTTGCCGAAAAAGTAAATATTCACAAATATACGAAGCATCACAGTTCCGGAGTGGGGGCTTGCGGCTTCACCTCTATGTAAAAATCTAAAGTAGACGTGACATCATGCGAAATTTCAATGTGCTGTATCTTTGTCATTGTTTGTTTCTCAGAGAAAAGACAAAATACGTGAACAATATTTTTTTTATAATCTAACCGATGGGCTAAAAATATTTTTCCATTCGTCATGCCTATTCTCGAAATGTTTCGTTGTATTTTTAGTATAAATTTGGTCTAGAACTACAATTTAATTCTGTGTCAATTAATTTTTCTTTCTAATTTTAGTCCGTTACAAAACCTACCACGTTAAATAATGAAACGGATACAAACATGAACTCAAAATAAAGTGGTCTAAACCCCAATCCGCCTACACAAATAACATCTGATCTAAACACGTTTCACTAATCACATTCTTAGATAACTGTTGATATTCTAATCAGAACCCGGTTCCGTACGTATTCTGGTAGTTCTTATGTCATATTAACCTACAAGTTATGTTAACTATTTCTTGTTGTTTCGACATGTAATTTATTATTTTTTGAGGTAATCTATCACATTACCTCTACAAATAATAAATCTTCAGCTTCTAATAAGTCTTCATTCTTGATGGGTCGGAGAGAACATTTTCGGTATTGCGGCTCTAAGAAAACGAGACTCAAAGGCCACTTTTAGCGCCATAAAGTAGCAATGAAAATAAAGATTACATACTGGGCTGGTACCTACATTCTAAGTTTTTTATTTCCTAGACTAGTTTGGCAAATAATTTATATTTATTAAAAGAAACATAAAACCGCCATGCTAAAATGGAATTGGGCAGGACATATCAGTAGGATGCACAGCAAGAGATGGGCCAGAAACACAACAGAGTGGTTGCCTAAAGATGGTTACCGTTGGTAGGCAAAGAAAGCGCTGGCGAGACGATCTCGACGCATTCCAAATAGGATGGTTGAGCTTAACACAAGAAAGAGAGTAGAAGAAAATGAGAGAGACCTTTGCCCTATAATGGGACAAATTAGGTAAACGAAAAAAAAAGAAAAAAATATTAATTTAAATTGTCTACAATAATTTTATAGTTGCTACTTTCCAAGAACTCAAATCAGAACAAACATTTTGGGATTGTATGAAGTAAAAGTTTATGACGTCATAGATTCTTGGAGTCAAATTGCGCTTTAAATGTCAGTTTTTCTGCAATAATAAATCTAAAATCACTTTGAAAATACATACGATTAATGGCAAATGACATTTTTATGTGACGTTTTGTTTTTAAAACAGCACCAAACAATTTATTTTTGACCCAATAAAATACCCAACTTTTTTCCTAATTCATGTTTATCCATACAAATACAAATTGTCTTTACTGTCGAATTGTTTTATATAATTTGTCTGTTATGTTCTTATACCACAGAATTACCTAATATATCTCAAAACCTAACAAATACTTTTGAACTATGATAATTAGATCAATTAATCACATTCTTAGATACATCCAACACATCGACATACTTCCAGATCATCAATATAACAAACACCGTTACGAAACGAAAACCATCTGTTCTCAATAGACACTTAGTCCATTAGTTAACCACACACGTACAAAAGCTGTAATTTTGGACAATTTTCTGTGATTTCTTCATTACGAACAAACTGACAAATGGTGCGCTATGATTGTTGTAATTCCAAACATGCTATGTGGCGTTTAGAACTAGGTAAGTATGTGTTATTGCTTTTATGTTTTTTTTTAACCGACTTAAAAAGAAGGAGGAGGTTATCATTTCATTGTGTTGTTTTTATGTTACGCGATATATTTGCTAAATAATAACAGAATTTAATGATTCTTTTTTATTTGAAAGCTACTTTAGTTGATCCCATAGTATGAAAGAAATTCTGTGAAAGGTTGCGTTTTTGTAAAAAAACATCTTCATCTGGTTAGTGTTAGTACTTAGTAGATTATAGATTTGGTTGATGGCAGGTGATGAAATATAACTTACTGTAATGTAGATGAAGCATTGTACAAATCCCACGAAACTTCTTCTGTAGTAAAACTATTTAGGCAAAAAGGTTTAGAAATTATACTTCATAACCTAGACGGCGATTTAGTAGTTAGTGAAATAATAGAAATTATTTTTATCTATTTTTACCTTCACGACCATAATAACGATGAGCCTTTGGGTCTTGCGGTCCTAGGTTCTGTCTATCCTGTTAGGGATAAGGTCGTGACAGTGTATTTTGTCTATCAAAGTTATTATCTAAATATTAATAAAAGGTAATTTTGATTATGTTCATTTCCGAATTATTGATTTATTTCACACTAGTTGATGCCCGCAACTTCCTTCGCGTGGACTTTATAATTTTGGCGTATTGATATAAATAAGAAATAATTTTAATACAAAAGAAAATACTTTTAGCAGTGTAATATGTTAAAAATCAATTCCCGAAATACTTGGCAAAGTTGTTTCCTCTGAAGCGGACCTTCACAGCATAACAAACCAGGAAAATTCATGGTTGAGATGAAAAGTTGATATTGATGAGAAATGCTTGTTCGAGAACATTAGGCTCCATCTCGCTCGGTGGAATCCACTTCGGATCGCAAAGCACGACTGAGAGCTGATCGTGAGCATCATACGTCGTATCGCGTTTCAGAAACTTACACACAGAGAGAATCACGGCTAAGTAGAGATGGGTTTATGCCCGGGAATATTGGGCGCATTGCATAAATGTCCGTATATGCCGAATGAATGTCCACTGTCAGGGCAAAAATATTAACAGAATTTTTATTAACTTTTCCATTCAAATAGCCACATTTGAGTACGCACAAAACAGAAGAAGAGAGACTAATAAATTGACAATGAAAAACTAGCATTTGATATTATGTTAAATGACTTAGTCAGAGTAGGCAAAATATCACTCTTTCAGCTGACCAATCGAAGCGATGCGCGAGCGCATGAAAACGGGGGAATTTGATGGGAGAAGCTAGATTTATTGTGATTTAACGTGACTGTGATTATTTTATGACCAGAATTTTTTATCATAGTTATGATATACAAAATCCCAATTAAGTTTCTTCCTCTTTTTACTAAAATTAAATTATTTGTTTCTGCCTAGCGATCAGGCATTTGGGCGTAAACTCTTTTTTACCCAATACGCCCGACTATTGCCCTCATCTCTACGCTTAGGTTCGTTTCACATAATAATTAAGTTTCCTGAGATAAAAATAAATTATTTGGTACAGTATAAATAAAATAAAACGTCGCAAAATAACGTACTTGTTTTCAAAGATTCAAAGATTCAAATGTTTATTCAGTAATTAGACCTTTACAGACACTTTTACACGTCAATAAGTATAATTTATGTTACGTGTAAAGTATATTAAAATTTAATTTATTTTTAAAGAAAATCACCGATACCAGCGCTTCGTAACGACCACTGCTGAGAAAAAACGCCGAAAGAAACTCATTTTCACAGTATTGGTAGCCTACTCGCCAGAAGGGCTTTGTCATACATATTATTATTGTCTTTTAATTAATAAATACTTATAATATAATACAATGTTGATACATTATAACATGTAATGCTTGCGAACAAGTAAACAAACATTAATTGCGTAGTAAAATTATTAAGTAGTCAAAAAAGCGAAGCCGAGCTTAAATCGAAATCACGTTAAAATGGATATGTTTAAAGACATCTTTAAATATATCCATTTTAACGTGATTTCGATTTATTATTGTAGAAAACTATTTGACTCCAAGAAACTATGATGTTATAAAATCTGCATTTCATACAAATCCCAAAGAAATGTTTGTTTTAACGTTTAGAAAAAAGTATCCGATTTAAGTAGTTGGAAACTTTTTTACTTTCTACAAGTTTATACACCAAATATTTGAATGATTTGCCGATTTGTCAAAGTCAACATGTTTGTGTCCGAATCGTTGGCTAAGTACTTTCTTAAATATCTTGTATAAAATAGAAATTGTGCCAGAATTCAGCCAAAGTCTGATTGCGTGCGTGTTTCCGAGGCATTGCCTCTCATTTTCACTGATGGAATGCCATTTGGCTGAAATCGGATGCTCCTAATGTTTGTAGTTAGAAATTTGTCGGCTATTTCGAACTTCCATACAATTCTGGGAGTAATACCTACTTGCTTTATTAGTTCAATATTCGGCAGATTAGTTGGAACAGGTCAAACAATAAAGTCTAGGATTTCATGTATCGCATATGACTTTTTGAATTCGCTACTTTTCAAATACTCAAATCAGATACTTTTTCTTAACGACAATACAAACATTTTCTGTGGGATTTGTATGAAATGCAGACTAATGACGTCATAGTTTCTTGGAATCAAATAGTTCTCTTATTATCAGTTATCCTGCAATCATTATCATCATAGTCATTTCAGCCACGTAACGTCCACTGCTGGACATAGGCCTCCCCCAAGGATTTCCAAAATTACCGATCAAGAGCAACCTGCATCGCTTTCTACCGACCCTGGTGAGGTCGTCTGACCACTTTGTGGTGTGGGTGGTTGGTATCCTACGCTGCCCTTGCCAGTACGCAGTCGCCATTCGAGAACCTTTTTGCGCCATCGGCCATCAGTTTTTCGCGCTATGTGTATGTTTGTATGTGTATGTGTGTGTCTTTCTCTCTCTCTCTCTGTGTGTGTGTGTGTGTGTGTGTGTGCTTTCTGCAATAGTAAATCTTAAATCACTCAAGATCCTTAAAGAGTCAGAGACTCCCCATTTCTTAAACTTTTAGAGTACTCTATGTAGCTGAATTAAGTGCTTCTCTTACACAACTACAGTTGTGAGGCAAGTTTTTTTTATGACTCATAGACGTGACAGTTCAGAAATTACCATACCAACTTAATCAATATCACTTTTGGCGATAGGCCTCCAAAAGTCGCCCTGGTTACGTCACCCGTTAACTTTTAATTAGCGACTTTATATTTGCATGTCATATCAAATTGGAAAGTACTGCTGAATTACGAGATCTAGTTGTGTTTGCTTTCCTTTTTAACAAAGTGAGGGGTGTTATAAGTTAAACGCTAATGTCTGTGTCTGTCTGTGTGTTTGTCTGTTGGCATTGTAGCTCTCGAATGGATGGACCGATTTCGATGCGGTTTTTCACGTGAACGCAAGTTCTCTTGCGATGGGTTTAAGCTATGTTTGATGAAGGTTCCGCCTTTTAAAAGTTTTACCTGGCAATTAATAGATGGCGCTAAGGATATAAATTTCACATCATTGACTGAAATATGTAGTTCTGCGATTCACCACTAGATGGTGTCGTCGAGGAATTTTTCAATTTGCCTGGCAAATTATTAACTTGTCAGCAAAGTAAAATTACCTGTGGTAAGAAATCAATCAATTTTGAAGCGCTGGTGGCCAAGTGGTTAAAGGGGTACCTGAATTTTCTGAGCTCCCATTTAAAAAAAAAAATATTTGAAAGGAAACGGAGACATCATTTAAAAGTCTTCACCAGGCCTTAGATAACCCTTCAAACTTTATTTTATATGAACTACTGTTTACAGTTTAAAGTAAGAACGTGAAGCTTTTCTACGCACATTTGCAAAAAACGGCCACTTTTGGCTAATGTGCGTAGAAAAGCTTCACCTTCTTACTTTAAACTGTAAACAGTAGTTCATAAAATAGTTTGAAGGGTTATCTAGACCCTGGTCGAGACAAAATTTTAAATGATGTCTCCGTTTCCTTTCGTATAATTTATTTTAAATCGGGGCAGCACTGGCCCCCGAAAAATTCAAGTATCCTCTTAAGGCACCCACTGTGCGTTTTAAGGCACGAGTTCCTCATAAGGAGTGACAGTATTTCTATACTTATGTATGCTCATTTTCAAAGAAAAACAAGAAAAACACCGTGAGGAAGAAGAAAAACATCGTGAGGAAACATAAACTAGATCACTAATGTGTAATAATGACTGTTGTTATGTTAACCAAAGATGAGTGAATAAAACTATATTTGACAATTTAATTTCAACATATTATCACATTTAAAAAAACACATGGTTTTAGAGAAAATTTTTTGTTAGTTCAATAGGCAGTAAGTTTATAAAATAATATTACAAATAACGTTTAACATGTTATCTATTTAATATTTATTATACACCAGACTCAGTGAAAGTTTGAGATATTTAATGTAAATACGTATTAACTTAATACGTTTTTTTAATTTTACACCCACGTACGTCAAAACTTAATATCATCATATTTTAATGCAATTTATTTACAAGATCAGATTTGCATTTTAATTTGATGTCTATATTTTATCCGTTGTGTAATATTTGCATGATATGATGATTCAAAAAAAAAATGTAATTTGTTCGTAAATTTAAAATTATAAATCATAGGTTTCGCCTTCTTCGCTTACTTAAATTTACATTTTTTTTTTTCGAAAACAATGTTTGTTGCGATATTTTTTTTAAACATTAAGTTTTATAGATAATTATGATCGATATAAGCACAAATTTTATTAATTGTACCACATATTTTTTAATTATTATTTCATAATTTCTTCTTGCTTTAGCACTCACTTAAGAAATCGCTTTAATGATTTGCCTTTGAACCTTCTACATTTTAAATCTTCTTTTGATCAATTAATAAAGAAATTTCATCTTATCTTGCGAAAGGAAGTTCACGTAGGTATAATGAAGAACGTTTGGTCACAGATGTTTTTTGCATTCAATAATAATTATTTTTAGTTACTTACTCTTTTGTTTCAATTGGGTAACTACATACAGCTACGGAATTTTTGTGCTAAAAATATTTTTTTTCTCATTTGTATAAAAAATATATAAACCCACCTAAAACAATCATATATTTAATTGATATTATTTCAAGATTCCTAAGATATTCAATATATCAACTTTAATTTCATTATCGGTTTAACTGAACTCACACGCACCTGCTTTTAGTTATACTTAACTGGATTTTTTCGGTACTATATTTTATAACTAATACAGTTTTTAATTTAAATAATATAAACAAAAAAAGAAACTAAAACTCAACTAATTACTTAAATTACTTACTTATAAATAAAAAAGCCCTGGCAAATCGTTTCCCCGTGGTAACGTGCCCAGAAGGCTGGCAGCATTGCCACGTTGTATGGCAATGCTTATCTTTTGAGCTAGAGGCCATCCCTTCCCAGTTTCAGTCTATTTTCGGGCGACAGTGTTATATAATTTATGTGCCGATGGTCCCCACGGCCCCAAAGTTTCAACCCCAAACGGCTCAAATAAGTAATTATTGCCAAGGCTACTATATTTGCGCTGTTTGAGGTTTTCTGCAGCAGCTGCGGCTGTCCCAGCTTTAGACCTTGTGACCGGGAGTTTAGACGGCGCCAGAGTGTCGACACAAGTAGCGTCCCACACAAGGGGTACTGGTTTTATATTATTACCTACACAAAAACCTATAAAACTGTTTATAAAAGCATATGTCCCAATTCAACTTATAGCTAATAAAGGTGGGCATATAGTCGAAAAGCAAATAAAAATATATCTATTGACCGCTAGACGCATCAACTTTTGAATTCTTTCCTTAATATCTTCGGTTACTTTTTATTAATAATTTGTAAAACATGTGATATCAGTAATGGCTAACCCCCAAATTCATAAAAAAATAACAAACGTGTGCTAAATCTACTTTAGTTAAAATATGTTTTGTCTCGTTCTTTCAATGTCAAATATTGAGAAGAGGAAAAGGGACAAAACATGTTTTAGCTAGAATACGTTTAGCAAACGGTTGTATTTTTTTATGAATATGAGGGTAAGTATATAAAAACTAAAATAACAACTATGAGGCTAGCTCAGTCTATTTATTTCATCTTACTATTTTATTTTTTAATAACATTTTAGAAATCTATTTAAAACTATCGACAAATACGTATCTTTAAAAATAATAGATTGTCCCTATGTATTTATTAATTTAATAAAAAGTTGCCATAGTTATTCACCTAGGTACCTCAGTTTATATTTACGGGTCGAAATCGGATCAAGTGGATGATGAATGAGCAAAAAACTCTCCGATGATATCTACAGAGATCTATGTCAGATGTGTCAAAGAATGTGTTCGTGTGAGGTGTGATTGAATTAATATCTTGAATGTCTCACCACGCATGGGCGGCCATTGCGTTCAATCTGGAATAATATTTGAAATAAATTATCCAGTTGCTATTATAGTGCTACTATACAACTTAAAGCATTTTATTTTGTGCCCAATATGCTTAGATATGGTCTGTATTGACCATTTAAAAAAATCGATCAAAATTAAAAGAAAAATTTTACGTGGAAACATATAAGGAGGTTAAGAACTTAGAGGAAGAAAGAGTGACATGGAAAGCACTCCACCAACAAGAGCCCAGTTCTTAAATATAAGAGGAAGAAGAAACCAGTTATACAGAAATTAACTAGCCAGGTATACCAGCTAGAAGTTTCCAGAAATGCATTTATGCAAAGTAAGGTATTCAGCCAATCTGATATAATTTATAAGTATTCAACCAATCGCAGGTTAATAATTATGACATTCAAAAGTAATACGAGTAATTTGAAGTGGCGTAGAAGTAGCCACAATAAATATGAAACTTTATTAAAAAAACACGAACACCTCCGTTTATATTTATACAATGTGTATTTTTTATACTTGATCAAACGTTGTGTGTGGATATAAAACGAAATATTATCCTTAAAAAATGGAAAAAAGAATCGTTATGTTAGTCATTTAAAAAATCCAGGCACTTTAATTTTATTCATTAATTCTTTTTAAACTAATTTTCTGCTCGGTATTGTTTATTATTTTTGCTTTCTTAGCTGCTTAAACTATGTGGCTTTAAAATGAGACCACTTTGAAGAAAATACGCCTTTAAATTAAAGAGAAAAAAAAAAAAAAAGTCAAAACACGACCTGTACAAAAATAATAAAATGTTAGTGATAATAAAAAGAAATCGGGTTTTTAATCAATAATATTTTGTCTAATATCCGCACATTTCATTTGATCAAGTATAAAAAATACACATTGTATATCAGATGTATCAAAAATATGTACATACGTGCGAGGTGGGATTGAATTAATATCCTGAACAAGATATGTCTCGCCGCGCTTGGTCGGCCATTGCGTTATCGGATAATGTATGACAAAACTGTTTCACACTTACGAACACAGCTGCTACTTAAATAAATATTAAAAGAGATCTGGGCATAGACAGGGTCAAGCTATAGAGAAATTATATTAAGGGTACCTCAAAGATTTTGAATATACATGTAGTTTTAGAATATACAAGTAGTTGTAGATTTGCCACCGAGCGACCGGGGGTAAGAGAAAGACATATTAATGATACTACGTATATTTTTTTCGTGGTCGGGTTATAGGCACACTTCAATTATATGCAATTTGAAATGTGCCTGTAACCCAACCATGAAAAAATGTTCGGTCGGTAATAGAGACAAAACACTCTTTTCTTTTTCTTCTTTAAGAAATCGCAATAAGACTATCTTGCTCTATCAAAGCGTGTCAATCCCTTGGGGTACCTAGATTCAGTCCATGTTTCTCCATAACTTTACCCAAGGAATATTTTATTATATTGAAATATGAAAAACAATTTTCTGCGTCTCAATTGACCGAACAGCTGAACCCAATTTCTATGGGCAGCAAAATCTTTTGTAACCGTTTTCCAAAAAGGACGAAGTTATCAATTCGTCGGAATCTTTTTTTTTTAAGTTCACCGATTATTCGAAGATGACTGGATTTTTTTTTTTTTTGAAATATACTTGTCACCTGTCTCTTAGAAATTTTATGAAAATCGGTTGTGTAGTCTGGGGGTTAAGTCGGTTTTTAGTTTTGAAAAATGATTTATATTTCGATATGTTTCTTGTAAAACGTTTATCTGTATCATTGGCTAGATATAAAGGATCCAATATGTATTTTTTTACGTTACTTACTTGTTTTCTATGACTATTTCGTCACATTTTAAAAAGAAAAATAAAATTGTTTCGTCGCTTGCTATTCGACTGATTTTATCTTTTTATTAGCAAAATGTATCTATTTATATTAGTTCGTTGAAGTGGCAGTGGGCGGGACACATAGCGCGAAGAACCGACAGGTAAAAAGATTCTCGAATGGCGACCACGTACTGGCAAGCGAGGCGTAGGACAACCACCCACAAGGTGGTCTGACGACCTGACGAAAGTCGCTGGAAAGCGCTAGATGCAGGCCGCTCTTGATCGGTCATTTTGGAAATTCTTGGGAGAGGCCTATGTCCAGCAGTGGACGTTATGCGGCTGAAATTATGATGATGATGATCTATTAATATAATACAGTCCACACATTAGCTATCATTCCATCAGAAATAGAAACCTGTAATTATTTAATTAAATATAAATTTCAAGGGCTGTTCCCAGTGAAAGGCGGTCCGTGGAACCTCAAACATTTACGATTCATAATTTATTTTTCCTTGAACCGTTACAACATTGAATTAATGTTACCCATCACTCATTGTGTACGCGATGAAATGTTAAAGTAGGCATCTTTAACTTGCGAGTCGACATTGGATATGTTTACATTTGTTCCTCGTATTGCTTAATGGACAATCATAATAGGGAGTATGTATTTTTTTTATTTGCTTAATAAAATCATTATTAACCACAGTAAACAAATATGAAAGAATTTTTAAAATATCCTAATCAGCGACGAACATGTGATACTTTAAATTTTCAATTAGAAAGAGAAGTCCGATATGAACTGGTGACGTCAAAGTCCATATCATCTATATATATACATAGGGCGCACTATAAGTTTCCGGAACTGGCCACTTACATAAACAATAATTAAAAATTTATTGCAACATTTGAAAATAGAACTCTTTGGCTGTAGAATGCAGTTTGTTTCATCTGACTGTCTTTTGTTTTTACCTTGTGGCGCCATTTAAAAAATTGTGTGTCTGCATCAACATGGATTTAACTCGGGAAAATTTTCGTAGTATGATTTTCTACGATTTTAAGTGTAATTTGACAGCTCAACAGAGCATCGCTCGGCTTGAAACAGCTTTTGGCAATAAAGCACCATGCAAGACAACTGTTTATAGCTGGTTTGCAGAATTCAAGCGTGGTCGTATCAATCTCAGTGACGAATCTCGCGATGGTCGGCCGTCCACCGCTGTGACCAACAAAAACATCGATGCTGTGCGCCGTATGATTGAAACAGACAGGCATGTGACCTACCATGAAATTCGCGCATCCTTAGAAATAGGCATGAGTCAAATACAATTAATCCTACACAAACATTTGGGTGTGAGAAAGCTGTGCTCGCGGTAGATCCCACACAACTTGACCGAGGCTCAAAAAACGGACCGCGTCACTTGGTGCAGTGCCATGCTTACCAGATTCAACGAAGGTGCGTCAAATTTGGTGTGGGACATAGTAACAGGTGACGAAACATGGATTTATTGCTACGATCCCAAAACAAAGCAGCAATCGAGCGTATGGGTCTTTCAAGATGAGCCGAAACCAACCAAAGTGGCGCGCGTGAAAAGTGCATCTAAGCGGATGATTGCTTCTTTTTTTAATAAAACTGGACACGTGGCTACTGTTGCTTTAGAGAATCGTCGTACAGTGAATAGTGACTGGTACACGACCATTTGTTTGCCGGAAGTTATTGACGAACTCCGTAAAAATAACCGTAAACGCCGTATCATCCTGCACCACGACAATGCTAGTTCTCACACGGCCAGACAGACAAACGACTTTTTGAAGGCGAAAAATGTAGAACTCATGAGTCATCCTGCATACAGTCCCGACCTGGCACCTTGTGACTTTTTCTGTTCCCAAAAATTAAGAACCAATTACGCGGTCAACGATTTTCATCACCAGAAGAGGCTGTCGAGGAGTATGAAAAACACGTTTCAGAGGTCACCACAGAGGAGTGGCACAAAAGTTTTCAAAACTGGTTTCATCGAATGAAAAAGTGCATAGACGCCAAGGGAGATTATTTTGAAAAACAATAAATTAATTTTGTACCTTTAATAGTATTTTTTCATATTCATTCCGGAAACTTATAGTGCGCCCCGTATACATTTGCCATTGAAAGTTGCGTTTTTGCGAGTGAGATATTTTCGTGAAATAGCTATATCTTGTTTGTTTTTCAACCAATTTTATTCTGTTTTCACTGTTAGTACTTTTGAATATTATACACATATTTTTAACCGACTTCAAAAAAGGAGGAGGTTATCAATTCGTCGCGATCCTTTATTATTTTTTTTATGTATGTTCGATTATTAAAAGCCGCCTAGACTGAATAAAATTTTTTTTTGTTTCAAAGGGTGTACTTTCCAGGTGGTACCATGGAAATTTTATCAAAATCGGTTGTGTAGTTTAGGGGTGAAGTCGGTTTTTAGTTTTGAAAAATTATTTCCTTTTTATCCCCCGACAAAAAAGGGGAGTGTTATAATAAGTTTGACGCTAATGTCTGTCTCTCTGCTTGTCTGTCTGTTTGTCTGGGTTTGTCTGTGCCATCGTAGCTATCAAACCGATGAACTGATTTCAATGCAGTTTTTTCACGTGAAAGCAAGTTCCCTTGCGGTGTTTCTTAGCGATTTTTTATTAAAATCGGTTTAGCCGTTTAATAGTTAGGGGGTAAATGCTTAAAAGTCAGGGTTTTTTTTAATTTTCTGACTAATAAACTTGTAAACATCACAACCCAAACTATTAGGTAAACAAAAAATTGTTTTAACTGTTTTCAATTATTTTTTTACGAGCCGTTTTGCCCCCTCGCCTATTCACTGCCAATTTAATTTAAGCCAAAACTGGCAATTCCTAAACGATTAGGAAAATCGGTCATTAAAAAAATGTTTCACATAGGTACTATATTTTAGTGCATAAAGGTAGTTTAAGAATAAAGAAAAGATGGATGGAGTGCGTAAAACATGTTAAGGGTATATAATTTGGAGTGGATCAGGGAATGACGGGTAATAGACTAATATAGAATTCTTTGACATTTCCCGCCAGAGTATTCTTGTCTCGGTCTTTTCGGAATTTCAGACAATAACGTATTGCTTCTACTCAAAATTCACAATCGCACAAAGAACTTGTAGCACAAACTACCAATTACAGTAATAAAATGTTGTAGGTTATAAATCCAAACAGCGGAGAAATCCACTAGAAAACAGGCATAAAATACGCGGTAAAATCACCAAACGGAAGCTTCCTATTATTTTTACGCTTCAAAATAATACACTGACTTTGAAGTAGTTGGTAATACCACCAAACACTATAGTTTCCCGACATTAACATCCTGTTTTTCTCGCCCTAAGGTGATTTAGATAGAGAAATAATACCTACGGATACAAACTTTGAGAGTCTTGCTTGATTAAGAAAGTTAAGGGAATACATTAATTTTTCGGGGTCCAGTGCCGTTGGAAATAAATTACTTAAAAGGAAATGGAGATATTATTTTAAATATTATCTTCATCAAGTCCTAGATAACCCTTCAAACTATTTTATGAACAACTGTTTACAATTTTAACTGTAAATCTAAGTAGTTCTAGTATATATGTCGTAGCCATATCGTAAATTTGATCACTTCATTAAATGATCGAGAATTTCATGAAATGGTCGCATTTCATGAAATGTTGCACTGGCTACTGGCCACATCGTGATGTGGATTGGGCGGATCAATGATAAGAAATTGTTTCTCGATATGATCAAATAATTTCGACCATTTTATGAATTCACCGTGTCACTCCATGAAATGGTTGATTATATCGTAAAATTGTTATATTTTTAGTTTACACTATACATTCATGTTGTGCGGCTTGGGGTTGCCCAAGGGCCACCCCGCCGCAACCTTAACCTACCTATAGCGCTCTGTCACAAGTTTTTGTTTTTGTTTGCTTTATTCAGCCTGTTTATACGATCCGGCCAAACGTGGATGACAAAATCGTGAAACGTTGACGATTTCATGATCTGGTCAAATTAAGTTGGCCGTTTCATGAAATGCGACCATTTCATGAAATGTTCGATCATTTCATAAAGTGATCAAATCTACGATATGGCCACGATATACAGGGTGGCCAAAAAGTCGTGGATCAAACGAAACAGGGAGATAAAGGAGGTAATTTCCAACAAAAAATCTTTCCCCAGCATGGCCATAACTTCATTGCACGAAAAGATATGAATTATTTTAGTTTTTTCAATGAAACTACCGAGTTTTTTTACAATTTAATCAGTAAAATATTAAATTGATTAAAAACAATAAAACAAAAGGTGTTGTATTATGAGTCGATAATGTATCAATACTACAAAAATTGTATTGCAGCTCTTGGTATCAAACTTAACGAGCAATGATTTTTTTTCCGTAAATTTTAAAGCGTTACAAAAAATTACTTCTCACTTTAAGAGCACTTATTTGCAATGAAGTTATGGCCATGCTGGGGAAAGATTTTTTGTTGGAAATTACCTCCTTTATCTCCCTGTTTCGTTTGATCCACGACTTTTTGGCCACCCTGTATATACAATGTGGACGGGAGATACCCGTTATAAATCGAACCACGGGCTATACTAGATCACTATAGTATAATGAAATTAAAATCACAACCAGAAAACAAAAACACAATTTACCATTCCCATACAAATTGCCCGAACGGCTGCACGCTTTTGTAGGGATATGCCGAAATTGTTTTTTTGTGTTGTGGCTGTTATTTTAATTCCATTATACTATAGTGATCTAGTATAGCTCGTAGTTCGATTTATTACGGGCATGTCACTTCCATGTTGTATATATCAGCGTCAAAGAGTTGGTAAGAGCGGCGACCCATTGTAGGAAAAAATATAGTGTTATTAAAATCAATTTACAAAAATAAAACAAGCAGAAAAAGGTTTTCAGTAAAAAATCTAAAAAATCTTGCAAAAAAAAAGAAACAGACACTCAATGTCACAAGTTCACTACCGCGAGAAAACACGAAACTGTTTGCACACTTCTTTATCGTTTTTCAGAAAATAGTCGCTCATGCGGATCCGTTCACACTCTATTTACACTATTTTTGGGCTAAAAAGGCCACGTTTTGGGACCTGTTATGCTGGTAGAATATCTTTATTTAACTTAAAAT
The DNA here is from genome assembly GCA_943193695.1 of Acrobasis suavella. Lineage (NCBI taxonomy): Eukaryota > Metazoa > Arthropoda > Insecta > Lepidoptera > Pyralidae > Acrobasis > Acrobasis suavella. The sequence goes on from OW971939.1 coordinate 2,768,903, forward strand.
CTATTACTTTTCCTAGTTCCTAGAGCTTGTTAGGTTATCTAAATTGTGAGCTAATGACGGACCTCGAGTTTAGTAACCTGGCAATTACACTATGACCTAGATGACCTGCTGAACTGCAACATGTAGATATTTCCTAAGATATTCTTTTGATTGCCTACTTTTTATAGAATTACTATTTTAAGACTAAACATATCGTTGATTACGTGTAAGGAAGATATTAACTCTTTAATTTTATTTATTTTTTAGCATATTATAATTCTTTTGTTCCTTTAAATACATGTTTCTAAAATAAAATCATATTCTTACAAGAAAAAATGTTTTGTAAAAAAGTCCCTTCTTATATAATTTTTTTTTTCTCACAGGTCTACTGGTTGTTTATACAACTTTTATTTCACGTATTCTCTGTATATATTGTATGTACTGTGTACATTAATTAGGTAGTATATAACCAAATAAATCAATACTTTCGTAGTATTCAATATATTCTTCGAAGTCTTACTTTGAACTAAGACAGAACCTTTACCCTTGTAAATACCTATGCGTTTTTCCAAGTAAATATTTTCAGACAAACAGACAAACATTAGAAAGATCATTGTGTAGCGTTTTCAAGCCCCCAACCCGACAATATTTTTAATCATGTATCTTCCATGTACGGGCAGCGATTATTACAATAATTAGACGTAGAAACTTTTTAGATCTATCGTAACGATTTTATTATATATCTTCAACTGCATCATTACTAAATATACTTAATTGAGTTCAGACTATTACAATAAATATAACAATAATTACAATTCGGTATTTGACTTTTTTTTCTTATTTATATCAAAAAGTAACATGATACGAAACCGAAAATATAAATAATAATTTTACTCTGCACAAAAATAAGCAAGTTATAAGCCTGTCAACTGTCAAATAACAGAAAAAGGATGCACATACACCCGCGTGACGTCACTGTCGTTAGGTGTCGCGCTTACGAAAGAGATAGCGAGATGTCCCTACTACACTACCCACCTTTTTATTTAAAATGATAATTCCTGCCTCATTTAATATCCAATTTTCTTTCTATTTTCGGAAAACGGCTTCTTGTTAATGTTATTTGTTATTCGTATGACATAGTTCAAAAACAAACTAAGTCAAATAGCCTATTAACCCCTTACCTGTTCCTAGGAGGAATTCCTCCCAGGTCAATTGTTTATCTATTGTTTTATTTATAGGGACATGTTAAGAGTTAAGTAAGTGTATTTAGTAATTTATGAATTAGATAAATACGAAATATCCCTGTAAGTATACGCATGATATATCCTCAATCAATTTAGTTTTTAGTATGAATATTACTCATACTTATTATCACAACCATTTTTTTTTTATATCACACGAGATCTAAATCTTCGCATATTGGCATGTTAGCTACACATGAGCTAATGCCACTTTTTGTCCACTCACGGGGAACTATTAAATGATTGACAGCTCAAAAGAATTGCTATATCGCTGTGTTTTATACTCAATGATGTTATAGTTTTTCAAGATGTCGCATTATATACAAATTCCAGGTTATAGAATTAAAGATGTGTTCAGTTTAACGCATGAATACTTGTATTCGTTTTATAAAAGTCGAACTCTTATTACATCTTCCTTTCAGCCTATATTAGTCCACTGCTGAACTAATGGTCTCCCCAATAAGAGAACACAGAGAGGCCTTTTGATATAAAAAAAAAATCATTGGCCATTATAAGAATATTGCAATGTCAAGAAACCGGGATGTAAAGACTTATAGAAACGATTAAAATGTATTACCAGTAAAATATTGTGAGTACAAAAAAGGAATTTTTGACCAAACAACTCTTAAGGTGAAGACAAATTGTTGGGCAAAATACCTTTAAATTGTTTTATGAACATTTGTTAATTAAGTTGGTCTGTCTAGTTTTAAAGCCAGACGGACAACCAATAAAACATTCAAAGGTAATTCATAAAATAATTTAAAAATCTATTTTATGCCCAACAATTACTACATTTACTATGCCATTTCTGCCCCGTCTTAGCCTTAAATACCATGCTCCATAAAATCAAATGCTTCGTAGACAGTTCTACATCTACATTCTTCTTTGTCTATAATATATAAATATACACTTGTACAAGTGTTTAAAACAAGATTGAAATAAAAACATGACAGCCGAGTTTATTTTAAACGATTATTTTTTATATAAAGATTTATCTTGAGTGAGTCATCGTTGTAGGAAACCATTAAATTGACACTTCGTTTATATAATGATTAGTTTTTGCTTTTAAATAATAAAAATAATAGATCTTATTGACCGAGAGAGCGAGCGAGCGAAGCGTCTCAGTTTTGAGACAGGCCAAAAATGCTTTTATTCGCCTGTCAGTTTGTCCAGTTGTAAAAATAAAAAAACAACATAATGGGTCCCTGAGAACTCGAACATGATAGCAGGCCTGTAGCACTCCCCGTTTAGGTATCGAAAATATACCTACACTATTACTATGCGCGCGGCGACCACTTCGAAGGGGGAAAATTCAGTTACATTAATAGTTTGTCCAGAGTAATAAAAATGAAATTGGCTTGCAATGAATGTCTGGGTATCTAAACGAAAAGGTGAGAAGTTCTGACGCGAGCTAAATTAAACCATAGCGCTAACCTCATTAAGTAGATATTTCTTTGAATTTCTTTTCTGAGTAAGACTTCTGTACGTGAGTACTAGTTACATATTCTGTGACGATGGTCAAACGATATAAGGGCATACGAAAAGAGCTGACTAGCTATCGCCACTGTGTTTGTGGAAAACTAAAGGGGCAGCCTTTACCCAATAGTTTGACGACCTCAGTGGCGTAGTGGTCAACATGCTAGTCCGCCACCCAGAGGTCCCGGGTTCGATCCCCGGTCAGGGCAAGTTGGAAAATGGCCTTTTTCAAATTGTCCTGGGTCTTGGAAGTTTATCTATGTATGTATTGGTTATAAAATATAGTATCGTTGAGTTAGTATCCCATAACACAAGTCTCGAACTTACTTTGGGACCAGCTCAATCAGTGTTATTTGTCCCCATATATTTATATTTATATTTAATAGTGAGATACTACGGGTTTATTTTTACTAGCCTGTTTTTGTGTCCCACTGCTGGGCAAGGACCTTCCCCTGTTCCTTCTACACGTCCCTATTTTGAGCAGCCTTCTGCCACCCACTCATGAAAGAATCTATATCGTCCCGCCATCTCTTTCGTAGTCTATCCAAAGATACACAAGAACAAAAGTCAAGGAATTTTGTGTATATAAAAAAAAAATATATTCAAATTAAAATATGTAAAATTAATCCCAATCGTGGCGAAATTTTTCATCACATGGTTTAATTTGGATAATAATCCGAGCATTGTAATGTTGTTAAAAAATAAAATAAAATATATAATTACTTACTATTTTTTTTTTGTTGTTTCAGGTATGTATATTCAATCAAATACAGTTCATTTCTTCAACTGGGTTTACTGTCGACGCGCTGACAACGGCGGCACCGGCTTTTTCAAACACTGCCTTTGTGGCGCGCCAACAGTATTTCAACGAACCATACTTTTGACAAAAGAAAAGGTAAGCTGCGTCTTTTTATCACTTTTTAACATATATATATATACGCATAATACCCGGCACGTAAGTTGAACAAAAATTTTTCATTATACTAAATTGATCGAGTATAGCCCGTGGTTCGTTTTATTACGGTTATGTCCCTTCCACGTTATATACATATACAAAGACAAATACAATACCCGGCACGTAAGTTGAACAAACATGGCGGTCGTTGTTGTACGTTGTTTGTCCGTTTAGAATCACATTTCTACAACATTTCTATCCGAACTTCAGATAGTAATGATTTCGGCTTTGAAGAAAGACCAAAAAATCTCTTTTAACACTTTTATCTTCAATTAAACATGCGTCGACGGCCGCAATTTTTGTTCAACTTACGTGCCGGGTATTGTACGTAGGTCCCTTAGTCGCCTCTGACGACACTTATAGGGTAAGAAAGAATCGTATTCTACTCAGTCGTCATCACATGGCAAGATGATTAATAACTTGCTTTTCCCATCACTGTATAACGCACTTTCATTGTACAAATTGAAAAGATAAATAGTAACGCGAAATGAAACAATATGAACTATCACGTGGGAGATGTATTTTTCTGAAAGTATATTACCGTCTTTTGCAGTGATATTATACTTTCAAAGATGTCGTGTTGCTATAGTTTGATAATAAATACTGAAAAAAATTTAATTGACTGTTCTTCTTCCTAGCATGTCAATTTGTCTGTAATATGTTTATACAGAAAAACACATAGTAAACAATATGTTTTGTAACTTGTCTATATTTAATTGTGCAATAAAGAGTTAAATCAAACAAACAAAAACGCGTCGCTAGTTTATTGGAGTTTCTTTTTTTATGTAGCTGAAGCTTTGAAGAATCCAATCACTACCTTAAACTGAATAAAACTCACTGAAAACAAAACATGTTCAGCGTCCTTTTTTATGCATTTTAAGTTTCTATAGAATCTGTGTCAGACATTTTAAGAATTTGTATTTGATTTGACTTATTTGTCACTAGCTAACATTCAGCTGAGTTTGATGCCTTAAAAAGCTAGGAAAATCTGACACCAATGTTAACTGTTCTGTTCTGTTCTGTTCTGAGTCCGCCCAGCTAGCAGTTACGCTGCAAGAGCTTATGAATGAGGTTTACCTTGGAGAGTACGTCATCACGCTTGCAGACCAAAGCCGATACATGTATATCGTCCTTAGTCCCTAGAACATGGCGACGCCAAACCTCGTTATACCACTCTCATGGCTCGAGAAACCAGTTGGACTCGTAGATAGGGATAAAGGAGTGTAAGAGATATTCGCAGTCAGGGAGTAGGGGAGAGAGAGGGAGTTGAAAGAACCGACCGAATACCAGCATCAAATCAGTATGGGGAGGATAGATATAATACTTGGTGAGTGATATATACTTGGAAGGATAATAGACTGCTTTGTTGTTTTGTATCCGTCGCGTTGCTCTGCAGGTCTTCTTCGTAAGATTAGAGATTTGTTGACACTGTCGTAATAGTGCAGCCTTCTGGTTTGTCTTCTGGAATTTGACTTCTGACTTCAGTTAAATCTGACACCAATGTTAACTATCAACATATTCAATATGTAAAAGAATGTAAACAATCTTGACATGTCTTTTTATTGAAATATACACTTTATAAATTAATACCTTTGCAAATTACATATAAATCATGTAATTTATAATTTTTAAAAAGAAATTATTTGTAATTTGCGAAGGTATTGATTTATAAAGTGTATATTTAATAAAAAAGCATGTCAAGATTGTTTACATTCTATTAAATACCTAAAGAAATGGACTATAGGTACATAGATTTTGTAAAGTCAGCTGTTACATCTTCAGATTTCTTTAATAAAGATTATGACAAATTTCTCTATGTAACTACACGTGTTTTTAAAAAGCCTGTCATTAAGAGAAGATTTATAGCGTTTTGTTAAAAATTCAGGTCGAGCCGCGCAATTTTGTCGTAAATATTAAATTTTGTGTAAAATTTTTGAAATATGCAAATTTTTATGATGCTTTGTTTATGTGGGATGATTGCACAATGATAGAAGTCATAATACTTCTTGTTTCTTCTGAAAAGATTCTAATTATTTCGATGCTTTTTTTTTTAAATTTTAATATGTTCAAAAGTTTATATGTAGTTAAAACTTTCGTTAACTTTAATTCAAATCATTTTTAATATATTTATAAAATATAATAACAATTTTCGCTGCATATTCAAAGATAAAAGAAGACATCGTTTTTTTTTTGCATTAGGTACTTATTTGGCAAAAAAATACTTTTAAATAGGTATTCATAGAAAAATTACACTAGATAAGTACATCTTCCAGTTTATTTTTTGTACCTATATTTTAATACCACGGGTATCTACTTGGGGAAAGAGGCAAGGGCTTTTATTAGAGAATTGGGCCGACGTTCTCTGATCGTAAAAATGAGTTTCGTTCCGTATCTTATCTGGCTCAATGACTTTTCATAGCCATTCAATGTAGAAGTGTTATGGGAACTTTGAGCCAGGATCGATGTGGAGCGGTCTCTTAGATTAAGAATTTTGACGAAGCATGTTGCGGATTGGTCAATGTATCAGTTGAGTTGAGTTTTAATAATAAATATTATATTTAAAAATATTAAATAGTACATCTTTATTAATTAACTGGACAATAAGATTTTGCCACCAGCATACTTGCAGCGATTTCTGAAAGAATTCAGTACACAAAACATGAAACTAGTTATAAAAAATGTGCAGGACGTTTAAATTTTAAAATATAACACGTCAAAAATTCAAATTTGTATTTTATTGGTAATTTCAAATTCAATTAGGTGTTTTCCAATTTTTAAATACCGGTTTAACGCTGTGCAAACCTTACATTTTACAATACTTTTTACATAATTACTAAATATTAAAAAAAATTGACTTATACCGGATTTTTTTGCGGATGAGATATAACGCCATACAATGCGCGCAGTACACAATGTATGGGAAATATTATGGTAACTTAAATCTTTATATATCTCCATAGAATAGATAAAAAAGGTATAAAGGTAAAAAAAGGCCGAAAGGATCGGGAGGTGTCTCAGTGGATAAAACTGTCATCAGGCGTCCCTCAAGGTGGCATTCTGTCTCCGCTATTATTTGCATTGTTTATAAATCTTTTATCACTTTCAATTAGCTGTTCTTATCATTTCTACGCGGATGATTTACAAATTTATATTCAGACCACCGCTAAAAACGTTGAATTTGGAGTGGATCAGTTGAACAAGGCTTTATCAGAGATTTCTTGCTGGTCGGACAGTTTTAGCATCAAGATCAATCCACTCAAGTGCCAGGCTATTTTAATGGGTAGTTCAAGGCAACTAGCTAAATTGGATATGAGATCTATTTCCCTTATTGTTTTTAATAACACAACCATTCCCATCAGTGAATCGGTAAAGAAACTGGGCCTTTATCTTGATTCAACATTGAGTTGAAGGACCCAAGTGACAGAGGTCTGTAGAAAAGTTAACTATTCTTTACAATGTTTGAATCGTTTAAGAAATTTCCTTCCTGTTAAAACCAAGATAATTCTTATTCAGTCACTTATTTTACCTATCATCGATTATGCTGATGTGTGTTATCTTGATTTTAATCAAGATCTTCTTGATAAGCTTGATCGACTCATTGATAACTGTATCCGCATCATTTTTTGTCTTCGTAAATACGATCATATTTCTGTTTTTCGATCTAAGCTCGAGTGGCTTCTTGTTCGTCAGCGTAGACAGTAGAGAATGCTCTGCATACTATTTTCTATTCTAAAGAATCCTTTTGCTTCCAAATACTTGAAGAGTAAATTTCAATATCAGTTTGTGTCCCAGAGGCGAGACTTCGCTCTAGTCATACACTTCGATTAGAAATTCCTCTGTTTCGCTCCAATTTTATGTCTTTGTTTTTCACTCTTCAAGTTATACGATTCTGGAATGCCCTGCCTGAGGACCTTAAAACTATTTCGAACAGATATCTGTTTAAGAAAAAAGTCCACATGCGTTTACTCTCTCATTGAATGCAGCAGAAAATTTTATACTGGTTTTCTATAGTAATTAGACAAATTTATTTAATGTATTTATTGTATATATGGTTATGTATATATATTATTTATTTATGTATATTGTATAATATATGTTTATGTTATATGTATTTAATATGTTGTATGTTTGGAGCATACTGTTTGAGTATACCTAATTTTTACGCCTACTACGCAAAATTTCTATTGATCCCGAAGGTTGACTGGTAGAGAATGCTATTAGCATTAAGTCCGCCTTTTGTATCATTTATTATTGGTAAATAAAGTATTAAATAAAATAAATAAAACTAATTTTGTTTTGATTTTGAAGGCTGATTATATACATCATTTTATGCTACAAAATTAAATAACCAGCACAGAAGCTATTTAGTTACTATAAATTATTAAAAATATTAGAAATTGGGAAAATATTTTTTTTTAATATAACATTGTTTCCATTTGTGACCTCCTAGAGACAAAAGTTATTATGTCCATATACAATATACAAAAATCTGTAAGAGACAATTAATCTGATTCCAAAAAAGAATATATAAAATATGGTCGATCATGTGTTTGAGTTATCATGGCAGAGATCCCATTGCTCAGAAGATGATAAAGCGGCCAGTCACGTATATTGACATAGCTCAGCGTGCGCAGGCGCATACGAAACACTAGTGAGAATTCGAAACGGTAAAATATTCATAACTAAACTAAGTACCTACGTTGTTTTTAGATCATATTCTTAATATAGTTGTTGGAGTATCTGTTCGGTGTGGGCAAAATTAAAATACTATTTAACTGGTGAAGTATGAAATTATAATGTTTTCACTTTTACTTGGAACTCTTGGAAGTATATACGTCTGACACCTAACACAATCAGGCGAGAGAAGAAAAGATGACATAAGTGGGGGTTGCCAACAGCAACTTGGTTGCTTTAGTATTGCCAGCCATAGCAAAAATAAAGATTGATATTTGCAAATAGAATAATATAAATCAACAATAGTATTATAATTTAAATTTAAGGCAAATTCAGTCAATATTAATCATCATCATCCGAGCGTATGTATCCCGGTTGCATCCTCAGCAGTAACGCTTCAGAGCCCGCAGTCCGCTGCCTAAACTGTCTGTCAATAAAGAACAATAGTAAAACAATGGCGTGTAACCGCTATACGGTTATAGACAGCCAAGGAGATTTGACGAGGTTACTGGTTTTTACACAGAGCGACTGCCGTCTGACCTCCACAACCCAAAGGGCAAACCAGGATCCAATCCTTGGGTAGTTTGATGATCAAACGCTAGGTGGCGTTCGGGACCCACAGTTTTACGTGCCTTCCGAAACACGGAATCATCTTTCTTTTCGGATAATCAGGTGATTCAAGCCTGCAATATCCTATCCAGACTGGAAACAACTTTTCACAAAGTATGCTTCCCAGTGGGAATCGAACCCATGACCTCCGGGTCACAAGGCGAACGCCTTGACCACTGGACGGACGGACCACGGAGGCAGTCAAATTCAGTCAATATTAATATTTATCCAAAACTAAAAACCGCCTCCAACACCAAACTACAACCGATTATGATAAAATTTCTATAGGGCCAACTAACAAGCATGTCGTTTTATAGTATTTTATGCAACAGTTGTATAAGAAGGGTCAAAAACGCGAGTGACGCAGGTTACGATGAGAGCCTTGGCGAGCATCGTAAGGAGACGCCATCGAGCACTTTTTGACGTACTTATACAACGTTGCATACAATACTTTTTCTACGACTATATTTACTAATTAAAATACAAAAATAAAAAAAATAAACAAAGAAAAACAAAGCGAAATATATAAACGTTTGACATATGTTTGGAAGATAGGATCAGAAATGGCACTTCAAAGCCGAAAAACGTTCTACTTTTTCTAACACTAGTAACAAAATTATTTGCTTGGCAAATTAAAAAAAAACCGACTTTAAAGCATACACCTCCAACTTTTGAACCGCTAAACCGATTCCCATCATAGTTTAAAAACATCTTGATCAAGTCAGCTTTCAAACAAAAAAACCGCATCAAAATCGGCTCATTCATTTACTCGCTACGATGCCACAGACATACACACAGACATGTCAAACTATTATGACACCCCTCTTTTTGATCGGGGGTTAAAAAGAGAAAATTGTTGTTTCTAGATAAAATGCCCATAGCCATAACTGGATTGATAGTTGACGAGACGTTATGCTAAAGACCTAGATTTGAGTCTAGATGCGATTACGGTTGCTAAAGTGGGCCGTAGCATATATTTAGGATAATGTTCATTACTGGCTCTTTATAATATACTTACTGACTTGAACACGTTTTATATCCAACATTTCAAAAACACAATTTTAAAGATGCCTTATATAAAAAAAAAAAAAACTTAAAGTGCCTTTAGATCGCTAAAAGGTCAATCATTGAATAAAATGACAACGCTGTTAATGTGGAAACCTTCTGGAGCGAAAAAATATGCCTTAAATTTTGAGCTTTGGACACGAGAAGACGGTTTAAGAAAATAAAAAAACTCGAGAGGTGTCGAGGGACACCCGGATGGAACGAAGTAAAATATAAATAGGTCTGAATTACATTCAAACCCTTTCCTGCGTTCTGAAATCATGTTTTTATTATCTTCATAAATTTGAATGAACAAAAAGTGTCGTTACAACTTTTGGTCTTAATTTTTTCCGTCTAGCTCCCTTTCGCAACGCGCGATAAGGAACTTCGTTCCAATCGTTCCAATAAGTGAGCAGGGACACTTGACTATGGGCGGTCTCGTCGCCACAGGCCACAGGTATGGCATGGCCTACTACTACAAATGACTCTATACATCTGTGCAAAAATCAATGTGTGTGTGTGTGTACGCCCGCCAACACACTCGTCAAGGCGAGAATGAGGGAGAAGTGCGGGAAAGGAGAACGAAGACGCATATTGCGCGGGACCCAAATTTTTGAAGTGAAAACTTCTTTAGCGGCGTTGTACACTTTTTTTGTAATGGGTAAAAAATGTTAAACTCGCGTCAGGGCGTCAGGACACGTGACACTGATCGAAAATTCGTAAGACGGATGCGCAGCCGGCGCAGCATGCCACGCGCATCCATGGATGGTAACAATTAAATTAATGTAATATAATTTGTCATGTTTGTGTACGATAGCGCAATAAATAAATATTGTATTCTACCACATAAATGATAGTACTTTTACACTGATAATTAAAGCAATTCGTGCAAAATTATTCCCTAACCATTTCAAAATATCATAAATGCACAACGTTAATATTCAAGTTTTCACATCTGCCGGCACTCCCGGAGTGCAACCCGTAGTTTTTTCTTTTTCTTTTGTCGCTTTTTCCCTATTTGGGGTCGGCTCTATATGTCAACTCTCTCCATAATTTTCTGTCCTTCGCCATCTCTGTACTAACCCCCCGTTCCCCCATATCCGATCTCACACATTCTTCTCACGTCTTTCTCGGTCTTCCTCTATACCCGTCTACTTTCAAGTCAAACATTTTTTTAGCCAGGTGTTCGGCATTCCCTCTCTTTACGTGGCCATACCAGGTCAGGCGATGGCTTTTTAATTTGTCCACTATTTGCGCCACTTTTAGACTCCCTCTAATATCCTTGTTCCGGATCTTATCCATTTCAGTAACCCCAGACATCCATCTCAAGAGTCCCCTTACCCTGGACAGAATCAAACTTTCCCATACAAACGTAGTCTACGTTTTATTTGGAAGCGACATGTCAGATATGGGCAAAATTACGTCATTTTAAAGAAATTACAATTATCATGGGTTATAATTGGTTTCCAACACTAAAATTATGACCTTAAAAGAGAATATAGTGTATTATACCATATTTGACCATCAGTAAACTTCTACACCCTTACAATTTCTTTCCAGTTCATAATTTTACCGTCGGAAACCAATTATAACTCTAGATCATTACAATTTCTTTAAAATTACAAATTTTTAACGAAATCTGACATGTCGTTTCAAAATAAAACATAGACTACGTTTGTATGGAAAAGTCTAGGGTAAGGTTAACATACGCAACCCAGCCACATGCATCTTATGTTCTTCTTGTTTTTTTCTGTTCTGTATGTAATACTTATATTAATATAAAAATATAGACGTATGACGTCATAGTTTTTTGGAGTCAAATAACGCTCTGAATATCAGTTTTTCTGCAATAATAAATCTAAAATCACACTGAAAATGGATATGAGTGACATTATTTTGTGACGTTTTAGTTTCTTAAAAGTACCACACAATAATTATTTTTTCCAGGAAAGTACCCAATTGCTTCCAGATCAGCATACAAATCAAAACAACAGATCAAACGTGAAATCAATACCAGAAAATCATTTTATGGCCATAAAGAATCATCGATGTCCATCGCAATGGCTCAATCAGTCAATAAAACAAAAATGCTTGACTACTCACGTTTTCCTACCGTGTCAACAGCGCGTGCCTTCACAAACTTTTACTTTATGAACTCTAATTTCAGTAGCATAGAGTTCAAATTTCTTTGAAAAGTTAAGATTCAACTACACTAAAAATTGTTTTACCTAATGCACTCTAATGGTGTTGTTATAGAGATGAAATTTGATTGATAAGTTGGGGAGCTAACGGTCAACCACCTCGGCCTTCGTGAGCGCCTAGTAACGGCTGTTGTTGTTTACATAAAAAGCCATATTGATGTCGTCATTCATGATACTGTTACGTCACGTGTTTTTTGTCCTCTGGTCTTTTTACCGCGAAAAAAAAAATAAACAACACGTTCCACTCCGGGAGTGCCGGCAGAAGTGTAAACTTGAATATTAACGTTGTGCATTTCCATGGATGCGCGTGGCACGCTGTAACATAAACACACACGAACATTCGCGCAAGCGCCCTGCCCTGCGCCGCCTAAATGAAACAGCAGGCGTAGGCATAAATTTTCGCCGCGCCGTAGAAAGAGAGGGGATACTTCCTCTCCTACGCCGCGCCGGCTATCTACTCTCCAACCGTCTTACGAATTTTCGATCAGGTCATGTGTCCTGACGTCTTGACGCGAGTTTAACATTTTTTACCCATTACGAAAAAGTGAACAATAGAAGTAATCCGTTCGTTTTTGATATCAGTAGCGTCTACACAATGATCGCTATCAGGAGAACTCTACCTAATTAATTTAAACTTATACGTAAATGTATCCAATTTGTTTGAAGTTCCATTTTTTTTTTCTTTTTACTTAAAAATCGTTCTAATAGTAAATTACAAATATATTATGTCAGGTAGGTACCCAAGTAATTCACTGTGAAAATTCAGAATGGCACTCTCCACTCCACAGACTCATATTTTTAAACCAATCTTTGCCTAGCTTACTAAAAATACTTAGCTGCTCTCTTTTAGCATTTTAAGTAAAACAACCTAACATTATTAACCCTTTTTTACCGTGAAAATATTCCGTACCACAACGGCACAAAATTTTATCTAAAATTACATCTACATTTCTGCGTCCCATATTTCGAAATTATGAGTGATAAATTGCCCACACTTATAACCGCATAGACTTTTCTATAATCCAATCGTAAAGTAGCTGCTCTAGATACTTTCTAACGAATTCACCTTTTCACTGTAATAGGAGCAACGTTAGGATACAGCGATTGCCCAGGGGCGAAAGATATAAGGGGCACCAAAGTGGACACAGTGGCGCTTGGTAAGAGAAGCGAGTTTATTTATTTTTTCTTCCATTTGAATAAGCTCTAAGACTATGGCCCCTAGTGTCATTATACACTAGTGAATTAGTGTGCGAGGTTTTCTTACAATGTTTTCCTTGACCAGAAGCAAGTGGTGATAGATGAAAATGACAGTACATCATGAGTTCAAACTCGCACCTAGTAATAATCAAACTCATTTGTAACAGACACTCAATCACTGCTTAAACCGCTTGATAAAGATTTGTTCAATAGGACTTGTGAATAAAATTATTTCTTACCACAGAATGTGACAGACTATTAAGGAATGGGATACTTCTGTCAGCACGAAACAGCACTTTCCTATGCTGCTATCCTTTTCTGTCGCTCAGAACCGTCATTTACTAGGGCGAGAAAGGACGACAGAACGCCACGGAATCAGCTATGCGTTCCGTCGCTCTCTCGCTCTAGCGAATGATGGTTCTGAGCGACAGAAAAGCATAGCAGCATTCAAAAATTCCAGACAGATGAATCTCGACACTAACACGTCTGTTTTGTTGATACTTTTGATATGTGTTTAACTTAATAACTACCTGCAAAAATATCAGATAGGTTCCGATCTTTTCCTCACGACGCGCTAATTATTCCTGTAGTTAGACATATGCTACGGGGTGGAAAAGAGCGCAATTAGCACTCTCGCCCAAGGGCATTGGCAGTGCTTAAACCGGCGCAATAATACTACCAATTACTAGAATGGAGTCGTTATATCACATGCGTGGCGATCAAACCGGAATATGTTTTGAAAATATATTATTAGGTGGAAGTACTGTTCTTATTTTCAAGTTATTTTTAAAACATAATGATGAACAGAATATACTTACTTGTCGTGTGGTTACAGATGTGTGTGTGTTAGTGCATTCACAAGAAATACGGAGGAACTCAAAGTAGTCAATTTGGGTAGGTACGTTACGTGATTCCTATATATTCCATTTGTAATTAAGTATATTATTTACAAAATTGTAATAATATAAATATACAACGTGGATGGCACAAACGCATAATAACTCGAACCACGGGCTGTACTAGATCACTATAGTATAATAAAAATAAAATAACAACCAAAAAAAAAACAAAAAAAAATTGACAATTTCCATACAAATTGCCCGGGCGGCTGCACACTTTTGTATGGAAACGGCGAATTTTTTTTTGTGTTTTGACTGTCATATTAATTTCATTATACTATAGTGATCTAGTATAGCCCGTGGTTAGATTTATTAAGGGAATGTCCCTTCGACGTTGTGTAAACGGTTATTCCCGGTTATTAACATTACTTAATACATATATTTTCTTTCAAGTTAATTTTTGACTGTCGTAAACTAGTTAAATGCCTAGATATATGCAATTTCTTTAAAATAACAAAATACTACCGAAATCTCACATGTCATTTCAAAAAAGCTAGACTACGATTGTATGGAAAAGTCTAGAGTCTGAAATGACTTATAAAAATATTTTTCTACTCCTGTACTGTTATCTGTTTTTTAAATGGTCCCGAACACTAATATAAGAACATAGATTATATGATTTCAGAAAAGTCTATGGTCTATTCCTAATATAATAACACATGTGTCGTTATTTCGTCAAAACGATACTCCTAGCTATAGACCTATAAAAAAGCGTTCCATAGATACCTAGTATCTACCAAACATATGGTAGTATTTCGTACTTTTCTTTGTTTATTTTTGTATTTATTTTAGTAAATGTAGTCGTAGAAAAAGTATTGTATGCAACGTTGTATAAGTAGTCAAAAAATGCTCGATGGCGTCAATTTACGATTCTCGCCAAGGCTCGCATCGTAACCTACGCCACTAGCATTTTTTAACCCTCCTTATACAACTGTAACATAAAATACTATTATGTATACTTCGCTAAGCTACCAAAACTCCTCAACCAGTACAAGTATCCATCTCTTAGGTATACAGACTGATTTGCGTAGGAATTGGCAGTAAATGCATAACCGCCATTCATGGTCATGGGCCAACCTGCTCCGTGTAGAATAAACTGCATTCCCTATGCAATTGGCAATGTTTGCTGTATAAATTTAAAATTTATGTTTAAAAAATGGCCATTAAAATTTTTCTTCGGACCCGGCAGAAGGGGTAATCTCAAACAGGGGCGTTACTCCAAAAGCGGTACGCAAGATGGACGTTACTGCGTATCCGCGTTTCAGTGGCAAGCGACATTGAGCACTAACGTATGCGACTAACGACTAACTAACGATGATAAAGTCTAATTTGGTTTGACATAGAGCTAGGACGTCACTTTCGGACGACTTTCGAATTATTTATGGAGTAACCCCCCAGTTCTCAGCTTACTTTAGTACTATATAATATATTCTGTAACTCAACATTTTTTTTAAAACAAAAACTGACTTCACCCTCGAAGTGCACTACCGATTTTGATTTAAATTCTATTGGACCATCTTAAAAGTAAACGCTTTCAAAAATAATTTTCCAAATCGATCCAGGCGTCTTCTAATCGTTGAACATACATAAAAAAAAAGATCACGATGAATTGAAAATCTCTCCTTTTTGAAAGTCGGTGAAAAAACACTCGCCGGCTCTTTTAAAGATGCCGCCTACACTGTTCACTTGCAGTGTACATTAGAGCATTGCGCTTGCGCCGACTTTTGCAGAAATTAATAAAAAAAAATATAGGTATATTTGTAATATTTTTTGTAATAGTTTTCGTTCTTATTAAGTTTTAATTAAAATGTTATTAACTATTTAAATTAAATTTAAATTTTATTTTATCAGAATTGATATAAGCTTCAAAAATGTATTTATTTATATAAATATAAATGTATATAAATATATAGGGACAAATCACACAGATTGAGCTAGCCCCAAAGTAAGCTTAAGCTTGTGTTATGGGATACTAACCCAACGATACTATATTTTATGATAAATACATATATAGATAAACACCCAAGACCCAGGACAATTTAGAAAAGGCCATTTTCCAACTTGCCCTGGCTGGGGATCGAACCCAGAACCTCTAGATTTGCGGTCTAGCGTGTTGACCATTACGCCACGGAGGTCGCCATATAGTTTTGAAAATAGTTTGTGATTGTAGTGCGGACATTTGACGTAAAGAACTGTATACATTTATATCAGAGGCTTTCATTACTACCGCACAAGGCGTGTGTATAATTTTATATCGTCTTAACATTAAACATGATACCGCAAAGATGCTAGGCAAGATTGCTACTAAAATAAAATTAAATCTAAGAAAACATCTGCACTTGCGGGACACCAAACAAGTCTCGACAAGGATCTGAGAAAATCTAGCCATAAATCTAGACGAAACAACTTTACAGAAACTTTCGAAGAAAAAGTCTCGGGAGTCATCTAAGTCATCATAATTTTAGATAGTTTTTTTTTTATATTTTATTTCTACCTACATAAATGGTTCCTCATACATAACGCCATTTTGTAAGATGGTTCTGCTTGACTGCGAGAATTTTACTCATTTGACATGCTATCAATTTATATTTAACTAGTTTTCAAGGTTCTATACCCAAAGGGTAAATACGACTCTAATACTAAGAATCCGCTGTCCGTCTGTCTGTCACCAAGCTGTATCTCATGAACCGTAATAGCTAGACAGTGGCAATTTTCGCAGATGATGTATTTCTGTTACCGCTAACAACAAATACTAAAAACAGAACGAAGGGCTCCCATCTAACAAACGTGATTTCTAGATAATGGTACCAAACCCTTCGTGCGCTAAGCTAATCTAAGGGTTCTCACAGACAAGCGATAGTGAGCCAGCAACAAATGGCGTCCTTGGTCTGCGATCAGCATCACGAAATATCGCGCGACAGTTGCCAGCTGTCACCGACCGCTGGGGACCAACGGCGACTTTTAGCGACCGTCGGTGACTGTAAGCAACCATCGGTGACTATCAGTTATAGTCGGCAATATTACAATATTTTAAATTTCAAAGTTAAATTCAAAGTTTTCAGCCTTTATTATCTGTTTTTAAACACAAAATAGTAGCCGCCATGTTATTACGAAATATTTTTTTAGCGAGCTTTTGCCGGCACACTGTCGCTTTTCTGTCTAAGCCCCAAAAAGGGATTTCAAAATACACGTCTACGCATTACTTTCCTACAAAATTACCTACTTAAATTCAAATTCTCAAATACTTAGAAAGACAGCAGTGGCGTTCGTGCAAAGCTTTAACAGTTCACTGGATTTGATCAACAAAAACGTTTTAGAATTCCTAACATTGTACTAGGAAGAAGGAAATCGTTTAACATTGACGTTTGTGGGAAAAAATCGGGTGGCAATGCAAATAGGAAACAAACAGTTATACTCAGGTTAGAGTCGCAGCTGAGATTGAACAATGATACAATTCCTTGGAACGGTGTTTTCGAGTAGTGTAGGAAGAAAAGTGTTTACTTAACATGTTTTTATCTTTCTGAAAGGTGATGTGTAGGAGTACCCATAAACGGAGAGCATAGACTAACCGATGGGCAAAAAACAATTTTTGCCCATAGTATTGTACATGTATTTTTCTTTTCTCTGAGAAACAAAAAAATACGAAGACACAGCTCATTTAAATTCCACATGACGTCACAGCTAAGTATTTTTTTCCTTAGTGGTGACGTCGCATTCCCCCAATCTGGAACTAAGATCCATCATGTCTTTGTGAATTTTAACTTTTTGATAAACTGAAAAATATGGGTCCATTATTTTAAGACATAAAAAACAAACTAATTAGTATAATACTCTTCTGGCCCTATCGTCTCCTCTATTAGTATTCACGAAGCAAAAGAGGTTTGCAAGAATAGTGGAAAGTGGATCTCTCATAGTCGCTGCCCACCTATGGGAAACAGGCATGATAATGACGTGTATGTATGTATGTTTTGATTTTACAAATACACAATTTCCTCTTATTTTAAAACTTGTCAGTGTCGGTGGAGTATGCGCCAAAATTGTCGGTTTTCGGCCTTACTCTTTAGCGTTTGTTACAACTTTACCCCTTTTTCTTTCAGTTGGTCTACATAGCTCTTTCTTGGTCTTCCTGAACCTCTTCTACCTTTTATTTTTCTTACAAACATTGACACGTCTCAATTCCATATGGGGCCGACAGAGATCTTTGGGCCTTTCAGACCGCATTCTGGACTGCAAAATCTAGAGCCCACTTTTAGCGTGATGATGGTCAAGACGGTGGGGAAAAAAATAGTGTTGACTCGCTAGCTGCATCGGCTGCGACTTCGAACAAATATCCGACATCCGCTTTTATGAACTGCTTGGAAGAGACAAGCTGATACGTTCTACGTTTTATTTTTCCTAGACCAGTATGGAGTACTTAATTATAGACTGAGGACGATGATAGATCTCAGATGAAAGCAATTAGCCACCCGAGACGAAGCTTATGGTGCTAATCGTGTGGCCTTTGGGTCTTATACATACCGTTAGGGACAAAAACGTGACACTGTATAGTACCTATATATTTTCTTAAAAAACACAGCAATTTACCGTTATTGCTGTATCACTAGAGGACCATACGGCATTTTAATCAATTTATTTTTATTCTTCAAATCAATAATTAACAATTATAATACGAAAACAAAACGTTTCTTTTTTTCAAAAATAAATAAAAAATATTTTTTTGTATTCTGATGGATATGGAAACAAACTGGCAAGTAACAGAAAAAGGATGCATATACAGCGCTCTTGACATCACTGCTATTAGGTCTCGCGCGTACGAAAGAGAGAGCGTGTTATATGACCACACTTCCACTTTTCTTCTTGCAATACTACAAATGCAAATTGCTGCTTCATTAGTTAACCAATTTTCTTGCTGTTTCCACAAAAAGATTTATTTTAGTGATATTTTTGTTTTACATTAAATATTACCCAAACATACGCAATAAAAATATGTAGTATATTCACGGTATACATTACTGTATTAACACTTTTCACTGCAGCATTACTACAGCGGGAAACAACATGGCCGTCCTGTGAGAAACGCTGTCACAGAACAATTGTATGGCTGTATTTAGTCTGCCATTCAAACTCGAAACAACATGGTCCTTTGTTTCGTGCCCTAAATTGAAACAGCCTTGCTTTTGACCTTTATTTGTAAACAGTAAGATTTTCTCAAGACCTAATATAAATTAAAAACTATGTATTGTATCTTAAGAAAATACAATACATATTTTTTGACGAAGCGAACGAAGCGTCTTAGTTTCTAAATTGGCCAAAAATGCTTTTGTCCGTCTGTCAGTTTGCCTGTTTTGCTGTTTTTGCCTACAGGCCGCATTTTCGAACGGATTGTCGTGCAATTTTATGAGAAGGTTCTAATTAAATTTAAATAGATTTTTTTTTACTATTCACTTTTTCGACATTTTTCAAAAATATAACAGTGAGCCATTAAAAAAAATTCCAAATAGTTACGCTTAGTAAGAGGCAACTTTTTTGTCTGAACAACTTTTGGGGCTTTGCGAAGTCTTTAGCCCACAGATCTACAAGTGTCTATTAAGTATGGCGTTTCATGCCCGATACGCAACGAAAAAAAACTGGCCAAATGATGTAGTAAATATACAATACATACACGTGTATAGGTATATAATACAATACACCATGGAAATAAGTAGCTCGATGACCTGGTGGGTGTACGCATCATTAACGGCCTCACAAGTTAAGTGAAACTGATCGTGGTCCACACTTGGCTATGGTCAGGAGATGCATAAAAATTTCTCGACCTCGTCCGTGCCCAGGAAGGCAGGCTATGCCGTTGGTTCCGGCTGTCATCATTATATAGGATGACTTTTTGACCACTTGCCAAATTTTTGAAGTAAGTTTAATTAAAGAAAAACGAGAAACATATTCGGCTTCCCGTACAAATACAGTGCTCAGCCAGCTGAACGGAGTTTTTATGGAAAGATGATTTTTTTTTCGAATTTTTATAACTTTTTTTTGCTCCAAAAATTTGGCTGGCGGATAAAAAGTCACCCTGTATAGTACTGCAGTCGTCAAGCTACGTCAGATGCCTTAAGGCATCGTGAAAATCTGACGCCAGTTTTGGCCACACCCACAAAAATAACCCATTGAAATGGATACAGATTTATCTGAAACATTCTTTATTTACCCTGTATAGTACTGCAGTCGTCAAGCTACGTCAGATGCCTTAAGGCATCTTGAAAATCTGACGCCAGTTTTGGCCACACACACAAAAATAACACATGTAGTCCAATATCAGTCAACAGAATTATTATGTTCATTATTTATAATGATCAATATATTGATATAGAGATAGACTCGTTGATAACCTATTTAAGAAGAAATAAAACTGTAATTGCATAAACTATAAAACAGAAAATAGATTACCTAGTAAGTGGTAAAACATAACCAGTAACTATCTGGCCGGAGTAACAAGACTCTTCTTCGAGCGAATTTCAAATCATATTTTAGATAAATAATTAAATATTTACAAGATGTCATAAACATACAGACAGACAAGTGTGAGTTAAATTTTTCTGTTGGTTCCCTCCATCCGGCCCTTATTTTTATATTATATTTAAAATTTTAGGCTAAATAATAAAGAACACTTAGGTATTATGTAGGTATAAAAAATCTTAAGTTGTTATGAATCTGAAAAAAAAAATGACACTTTTTTTTAGTTTATTTATTTTTACCAAATAACATAAAGTACATTTTTATGCCTTACAAAAACCACGTAGGTTTGTCCGGACAGCATACATCTACCTTCAGTCTTATATAACGTTAGTACTTACATACATTATAATATTATATATATAATTAATGTAGATATATTTCTGCATATAATTAATCATCATCATCATCCGAGCGTATTCCCGGTTGCATCCTCAGCAGTTACGCTTCAGAGCCCGGGGTCCGCTACCTAACCAAGGAGATTTGACGAGGTTATTGGTTTTTACACAGAGCGACTGCCGTCTGACCTCCGCAACCCAAAGGGCAAACCAGGAACCAATCCTTGGATAGTTTGATGATCAAACGCTAGGTGGCGTTCGGGACCCACAGTTTTACGTGCCTTCCGAAACACGGAATCATCTTTCTTTTCGGATAATCAGGTGATTCAAGCCTGCAATATCCTATCCAGACTGGAAACAACTTTTAACGAAGTATGCTTCCCAGTGGGAATCGAATCCATGACCTCCGGGTCACAAGGCGAACGCCTTGACCACTGGACCACGGAGGCAGTCTGCATATAATTAATGTAGATGGGTAATTTTAATATTATGAAATATTTTCAATTTCGGAGAACTTATTAAAAATTACTTAAAATTGTATTGTTACTACTGTAAGTACTAAAAAGCTATAATATCAAGCCTTTATAAAATTTATTTATCAATGCTTACACCTCATGTACTTTTTCTTTTTATATTGTATATATTTTTGTGTGTTAGTAAAATATTTTTTTTTTTATTTGTAAAGGTGTAGTTATTATAATATTTTCACACTCATAACACTTCGACTTTTGAAAAACACACCAAACCTATGTATTTTTATTTTCGCAAAACACACAAGTTGTGTTTTTCAACAGTCAAAGTGTCGGATACAGGAAAGTTACTTCCAAAATACTACACACAATTTTTCACTTGATAATTTTGCTAGTGATCCCTAAAAACTAAGCATTTTCTAAGCAATCGCTGTAAGAATCTCGGGATCCAAACTAGTTTGCCCGTAATCACATACACAGACAACATTGACAGTTTGTTTTGCTGTCATAAGGTTAAGAACCTCATAGCAATGAACCTATTACACTCTTCCGGCCACGATTTAAATAAAATACAAGATTCAAGATTCGTGAAGTAATGCGACAATCGTCCTGCTGTGTGGTAGAGCCTTTACCGCTCCATCTTCAATCACCAGTACTACTAGTTAAAATAATAAAATGAACGAACGGAAATTGGGTTTTGAAAGTTCATTGAATGATAATACATTTGTCTGTGAATGGAATTTTAATGTTTTACTTTACATTACACTTTTTTTAATTCAATTTAATATTAATAAAAATTTGTTGCGCAAACTTGCACAATACTTACATAATATTATAATGAAGATTGACCCTAGCTTTTTAGATTCAAATACAGATATGAATCTAGATGTTATCTAGATTTATTATTAAATTTTGTAACGAGGTTTTGATTGCACTCCATTGAAGATAATGTAAATATAATTGAAAAAGTTTACGAAGCGAACGAAGTTCTGCGATACGTGTCGCTTAATTCAATTTTGAGAATTTTTGAAATTTTGGAATAAAAAAAAAAGAAAAAACATACTTTGATAGTTCTTGATAAAATAAACTGTCAAAATTATAATATTTTATCAAAGTTTGATATAAAGTTTTTTTCCAAATTTAGATACGACCATGAGAGCCAATCAGCGAACTGCGTTTGTTTAACATGGCCGACAATCGACATCGACCAAATAAAGATAAATCCTGAAAATGCAAAGATAGATAAATTGCAGTTCATTATATCAAATGAAGGCTAATCCAATCTAAATATATATTTTTTGAAATATGAATGGTTTTAATACAAAATTTATTAAACAGGAGGGTTGTCTTCAACACTGTTGCCATGATAAAATAAAAAACTACCATATAAATCATGGAATTAAAATTATTATCACCTTTTCTCAAATATCTCCAAAAAGGCTAGAGTAGATTTATCACCGTTTTAAGTTAGGCGACACGACTTGGACAATCCGCCTTTATTAATAGCTAATGAATTATAAAGTTATATCTAAATACTATACACTGATTGGCGCTTTGACCACATGATGTGTGTATATTTATAAACACATAGTTTTACGAACTGTTTATCATCTTCCACTTGACCAAATTATCTTTACAACGGCCCATCTAAGAACGAAAATGGTCCGTCGTAAAGATAATTTGGTCAGGTGGAAGTTGAAACAGTTCGCAACACTTTTACCAGTGTGGTTTCTCCCCACAAACTATGGAGCACGTACTTACATGTCCCAGGTGTCCAACTACCTGCACTTGGGAAGACCTGATGGCCGCGAATGATATAGCTATCGATGTGACTCGATACTGGAGTGACAAAATATAGTAGTACCATCAACACGAAAAGAAGGAATTAGCACTTTCCCCGCACCTCTCCCCCGGTCTCGGGTGTGTTTGTTGGCTTTGAACACTGAAACTCACACATTGACGTGTGCACGGATGTATAGTTTCGTTTGTAGTAGTAAGTAGTAGTAGACATAAATGCTACTCCGCTTCTGTGAAACGCTATTACATACGTGTGCTTTCCTTGCAACAAAGTCTAACAAAATTCACGAATTAATATTCCTGGTAGTCGTTAAAAGCTCGCAAAACCTTGTAATTACCCTCAGGGTAAGATGACGTGAGGGTCTCATGGGTTTTGAAGTTTGTGGCCGATGTATTTTTTTTTAGTCTCGGTGAACGAGTTTTAAGTATATAATTTTAACGTTTCAACGTCTATAATTGTAAATCATTACTAGAGGAATGCTTTTTGTTCATTTTTGTACAGTACGTTATGTACGATATGGGTTGTAGATTGTTAGCGGGTCACAAAAGCGGCCTTTGTTGGAAAACTGTGGCAGGAAGCTCATTATGTACCTAACCCTAGAGCATGAATAAAGAGACTGATGAATGTAAAATAATGAATATGAAGCAAAAGAGGTTGGTCAGGATCGTATGTTTATGCGGCACAAACATATTATCACTCCTGTTTCCCACAAATCGTGCCTATATAAAGAGAAAAAATCTCTAAAATATTACTATGGTTCAATAGTGTGATAGCCCGTCAAAACAAAGATGTTTTCAATAATTTGAGAGACGGTGAATTTTATTATATTTTAGTAACTACATACTACCTTCGACTACCTATGCAGCATAGAGGTCATCATGCTACGCTGTCACTCCGGATGTCCAGGATTTAATCCCCGTTCAGGTCAAGATGTATTTTTTTTATTTATAAATATAATTGTTATGAAATATAGTATCGTTGAGTTGTATCCCATAACACAAGTCTCGAACTTACTTTGGGGCTAGCTATCAATGTAATTGGTCCCTATATATTTATTTACTAACATTTCTTAATTGTCCACCACAGCTTCACTTTCCCTGTCAAAACCTTCGGTTCCGAGATACCTACCCAGATCAAATTAATTTGCGTGCACGTACACCCAAATCGAAGGTTCAACCACTTTCGTCGGTATATACTAAAAAAAAAACACTCATCTATAAACATAATGACTTCCGATCCGATAAAATCTACAGAAGAACATGTCTTTCACAAAAACGATTTATATATCTCTAACGGTACTTTCGGTCAATCCTGTTATACTTCTAATGTGGGAACAGTAGGTCGTTGCTCTTCCTGATGTGATCTCTTAAGCTTATCTGGTGCAAATTGGTCAAGTTATCAGATTAGGAGTATAAGGCATGTGTCTTTTTTTCTTATATAGTGTGTTAATATAATACCTAAGACTGGTGTCAGGTTTTTTAAGCTTCCTAAAGGTATTCATTGACTGTCATCTGTGACATATACAATCCTCGAGGGATAAGCTCAGCTTTGCAACAGTGCGAGTGAGCGTCAAAAGCAGTCAGTCAAAAAATTATACATAAATAAAATCAATGTTATTGATTATTTGAAAAAAAAACGCGATTTTATGTTAATTTATTTTTTTATTTAATTTATATTATTTATGTATCTCCTCTAGATTCACGGGTCTTTTCACTCCGGTCCTTTGAGAGGCTTGCGTGGGGATACAGATCCAACACGTAGAGGCCCTTTGGAGAAGTTGATGTAATGTGGCCCGCCAAAACTCATGCCTGTATTATATATTATATTATTTATTATTAATGTTAGTTTATTTCACTTATAATTCAGACACAACAACACTGGAACATCAAGCTGCTAGCGGCACCAAAGGAGAAGGTGAAGGCGAAAAGTGCGTGGCATGGAGATGACGCGCGAGGGTCGTGCCGCGACTCAAGCCAAGTTTCAAAAGCGGTGCCTCAGGCCGATGCAAAGCTGAGCTTGTCTCGAGAGCTGTACAAACATAATATCAAGCCGGTTTTCCACTGGGGTAGGCAGGGACTATGGACCGACCTACTACAATTCTGACAGACCTCTTTCGCTTCAACCTACACTCGTCAATATCTTCATACATGCCCTTCCGTTACGGGTACTTCTTACCGCTCCTTTTGTTGTCATCTAGTAAAAAATAGTGTTCAGAGGCTTTTCACATTTGGTTGGCAGTCTCGATCGCACAATCAAACATTTTTAAAGATTATTAAAAAATGTGACTCATTTGAAGAAAAGTTTTTCATACACTTTTTAATATATGTTAGATATTGTAGACATGTTTTTTTTTCATTGGTTATGTGTGTTTGTATCGAAAATAAGGTCATCAAAAATTTTAAATTTAATG
Source organism: Acrobasis suavella (assembly GCA_943193695.1). Lineage (NCBI taxonomy): Eukaryota > Metazoa > Arthropoda > Insecta > Lepidoptera > Pyralidae > Acrobasis > Acrobasis suavella. The sequence goes on from OW971939.1 coordinate 2,794,698, forward strand.
ACCTAATTTTCGATGTAGTCAATGTCTATACAATATACAAACATGTCTACAATATCTAACATATAATATATTAAAAAGTTTATGAAACACTTTTCTTCAAATGAGTCACATTTTTTATAATCTTTAACAATGTGTAAGGCCTCTTCAGGTTTCCTTACGATGTTTCCAACGACAGTCATTATAGACCGAGCGAGCGAAGTGTCTCAGTTTCGAGATTTCCCCGAAAATGCTTTCCGACTGTCCGGCTGATCTCGCCTACAGGTCGCATTTCTCAACCGATTCTCGTGAAATTTTGTGAGCAGGTTTGAAAATTGTATAGAACTTTTAAAGATTTAGTTTTTTGAAATTTTTCATAATGGCGGAAATATGGGGGTTGGAATCTTTAAAAATTACATACGTCAGCTATTTCATTTTCTTTTTTTAAGTGGTATAAAGCTTTTTTGTTACCGCTATTAAGACGCAACTTTTTTGTCTGAACAACTTTTGTTATCCGATAAACTTCAACAGGTCGGGGTGACTCGCGAGGTATACAGCTCACAGAGTCATTAGTTACATATTTGATTGACGACCTCCGTAGCGAAGTGGTCACCATGCTATGCTAATCCGCCACCCAGAGGTTCCGGGATCGATCCCCGGTCAGGCAATTTGGAAAATGGCCTTTTTCAAATTGTCTTGAGTATTTATCTATGTGTGTATTTGTTATAAAATATAGTATCGTTGAGTAAGTATCCCATAACACAAGTCACGAACTTACTTTGGGGCTTGCTCAATCAGTGTAATTTGTCCGTATATATATATTTATTTATTTATTTACTAGATGTGAACTAGTTTGCAGGTTTCCTTCAAAGGACGCAGGTGGTGGCATTGGTGCTTAAAGGTATCTTGTTCTCAGCCAGGATATATACCAAATTAAATATCTCAATACCTAACTCTGTTTTCCTCTTACATTCTTGTCTGGAAACTGAGAAAAAAACATAGAATGCAAAGGCTACTTCTGTCATGCAAATTGTACAAGGGAATAGGCAATAAATGTGGGAACGCTTTTAAATAGACAGTGAGCTAAGAACTGTCTCTATTTATGGTTCCCGTTTTCCATCTACTAACAGCGCAGGTTTTTTCGTTCATATTCTATTTACGAGTGTAACTGGTGCGTAAAAGATGTTAAGTTATTATACCTTTAGATTTATCCCTCAAAATAAATAATGAAACAAGATATACGTAAAAGTATACGGCATATACAGCTACCAATTTATATACTTCTGAAATGTGCTATTCAAGGCCCTTAAAGTGATTTCTCACTTGACATCAAAAAAAATTTACTTTCTAAAATTTACTTTCTAAATATATTTTTTGCATAAAAATTGTAACCCATATTTGTCACCCAGACAATAATGACAAATCTATTGACAAATCATTTGTAAAAAAAAAAGTCAAAGATCATTTATTTATCTTTGGATATTTATATCACTTGATAATTGTCATTTCTTTTTTCTTTCAATTTCTTAATAGTTAGTGGTTGACGTCAGATCATTTACTTACAACTAAGTTTACTGCCGCCTCCAAAGCGCAAGTACAGAAGAAGCGGTAACAAACTGTACTGCAGCATTTTCTCCAAAAACGTCAACCTTACAATCATACTGATATTAAAGTTAGATATGTGGACTGAGAATACATTGCTATGTCATAAGTATTAATTAAGAATGATGTCAAATTTGAAATTAATGTCAATTTGTAAATAAAGTAGGTACATGTACCGATTGTACTCAAATTATGTCATTTGTGAGTGTATGTATAAATATAAACCTTTAAGAGGGACCCGCGCCATGCTCAAGCCAGAAGTTCTTGTCTTTAAGATAATCATCGGTTCCATAATAAGCCTTCTTACAAAGTACTTTCTTTACATAAGTTTTAAATTTTCTATCTGGCATATCAAGGATCGATTCTGGCAATTTATTATAAAACTTTATACAGTTTCCCTTAAACGATTTACTGACTGTTTTCAGCCTATATATAATACGGGGCAACTAAAACATTTATGTTACGTAAGTTTCTACCCGTAATATCACCTGTTCTATTAAATAAGACAATATTTTTCCTTACATACATTATATTTTCAAATATGTACTAGGATGGTACAGTGAGTATATCAATTTCCTTAAAAAAATCTCTTAGGGAGTCTCTCGATCTTAAATTGTAAATAAAACGAATTGCCCTTTTCTGTAAAATAAAAATAGTCTGTATGATGCTACGGTTCTGATACTGACATTCATATATACATACATACATACCCTCATACATACTGCTAAAATCATTTTCCTTCATCTTGGCTTTGCTGTAGTTGGATAATAAGAATAAGAAATGGTGAAAAAAAAAGCAACACTAGGGAGACTTGGACTAGCGAGTTTATTTCTATGTTTTTATGTTTCTGCGTGTTGATTTCTTTTTATAAATTATTTTATAATATATATACATCCACTTTTTCAGGCCTGTCTCTCGTACCATGTTTTCTATGCCAAAATCAGATATTTAAATTACTAAATTGTATCCGACTGGGCCCAGTTCTTATTCTTACTCGTACGTTCCATTTCGCTCGCCTAAAATGAACTCCGTTTCAAGTCTTTATTGCTAATTAAGAGTCTAATGGCAGGCGTCTAGATTATATCGTTTATTTTCATTGTATCAGCACGAAGTGCCTTGCTAGCAGAATAGAGATAACATACACGATCAATGCTGACAGTCTGACACTAAGTGGTAGTTCTTGTGATAGCTAGATTTAAGATGTAAGTCTAGTAGTTATCCAAAGTATACACACAGGGTTTGGGTTCACACTGTCTACAATATGTAACAGTCTACAGTAGGTAACAAAAACCCTGTCTGATCCATGTAGGTGCAACTCAGACCGTCAATATGAACAACTTTTATTATGGGACCAATGCTTCAAACTCGAAAAAAAAATATCGACATTTTCACACAAAAGTGTTTGGCCAGCCCGGCAATTTGTATGAAAATGTCGAATTTTTCTTCGAGTTTCAAGCATTGGTTTCAAAGGAAAAGTTGTTCATATTGATGGTCTGAGTTGCTCCTACAAGGATCTGACAGGGTTTTTGTTTCATATTAGATATTGTGTTAAACTTTTTTTTTTACCAGGGACTCAAGCACGGAAAGTTCCGTAGCATTATCTATAAAAAATCACGTATGTTGTATGAGAGCACTGTGAGCCCCCTAAAATACTCATTTAATTCTATTTTTAGTAATTGTTGTTATAGAGCAGCAACAGAAATACATAATATGTGGAAATTTTAACTGTCTAGCTATCACGGTTCGTGAGATACAGGCTGATGACAGACAGACAGACAGACAGAGGGACAGCGGAGTCTTAGTAATAGGGTCCCGTATTTACCCTCTGGGTACGGAACCCTCAATATAGCTTATCGATGTTCACTGCAAATGACGACCTCCGTGGCGGAATGGTCAACGTGCTAGTCCGCCGATCCGTAGGTTGTGGGTTGGATCCCCAGCAAGGGCAAGATGGAAAATGGCCTTTTACAAATTATCATGGGGTCTTGATTGGTTATCTTTAAGTATATTATAACTCCCTTAATCATAAAAAAATACACGTTTGCAAAATCTATAGTAGTTAAATTATGTTTTGTCTCGTTTTTGAACGTCAAATATTGAAAAGATAGAAAGGGACAAAACATGTTTTATCTAAACTAGGTTTAGCAAACGGTTGTTATTTTTTATGGATTTGATGATAAGTATTCATGATAAAATATAGTATCGTTGAGATAGTATCCTATAATAACTTTGGGGCTAGCTCAGTCAGTGTTTATCCATATATATTTATTTATTGTTATTATTATTCACTGTCCATCGTTTTCTTATTTTAAAGGGTTACCTGAATTTTCCGGGGTCCAGTGCGGCCCCATTTGAAATTTAAAATTTGTCTTGATCAGACCCTAGATAACCCTTCAAACTAATTTATGAACTACTGTTTACAGTTTAAAGTGAAAACATGAAGCTTTTCTACGCACATACGCCAAAAGTGGCCGTTTTTCGCAATTGTACGTAGAAAAGCTTCGCGTTCTCACTTTAAACTGTAAAAAATAGTTCATAAAATAGTTTGAACGGTTATCTATCAAGACAAAATTTTAAATGAAATCTCCATTTCCCATCAATAGATTTATCTCAAATTGGGTCAGCACTGGACCCCGGAAAATTCAGGTAGCCCCTTAAACAAAAAACCTCTAACGCAAATTGCTTGTAATTTCATTAACTTCACATGAAAATTTACAGTAGTCCATCTAACAGTAACTCGATAAATAAAACCAATACAATGTGCCTCTCGCCGCACTTATATTTGAAGAAGGCAATGATATGGCTGATTGAACTACAATCAATCAATTTGTTTGGATCATCGGGTTAAAATGGCCGAAGAAAGCTATTTCTTAACTTTGCGAGTGTAATTTGTTTTGACCATAGATTAGTTCTTTAAAAATAGATGGATGTTAATAGTTTTGTGTGAGGTTTCAGCTTTAGTCGTTAGGAAAAGATTCAAATCTACTATTAAAAAAACCGTCAGTGTTTTACAACAAACGATGAAGAAAGATGGTAGAGTGATATGGTTTACAGTCGAACATCAACCGCAATTCCTCAATCTCCCAGCGACCATGTCGGCAGATGGGTCATCGAAATATCTAGCTAAAATTGATATTAAGGTTAGTCCCGTCGTACTATAATTAAGGGAATATGCACTTTTTTTTTTATTTGCTTAACAAAATATGAAGGAATTCATGAAATATCTTAATCAGCGACGAACATGTGATACTTTAAAGTTTTAATTAGAAAGAGAAGTCCGATATGGACTGGTGACGTCAAAGTCCATATCATCTATACATTTGCCAAAGAAAATATTGTTTATGCGAGTGAGATAGACATATTTTTTTAAAATCGTTATATCTCGTTCGTTTTTCAACCAATTTTACATCGTACGGATTCTACTATGTCTATATTAGAAAATAGGCGTTCAAAGATCATACCTAGCAATTTATTAGGATTAAGATTGTAAATGAGAATGATAAATTGAAGCAGGTTGGTAGCATATTGTCCATTACAATAGGTACCGTGGTCTACGCCCATATTCCTTCTTTTTGTAGTTAAAGAATGCTCTTGACGCGTGGAGTTAAGTAAAGATGCTTTCATGCCTCTGTTCTATCTGCCATACTTTTAATGTCCTGTTAGAACCCAACTTCTAACTTTTCCTTAATTTGTTGAAAAACCTTCTTCTTCGGTTTTCCCCTTCCTCGTTTCCTTAATCTTTCCTTCTACTGTTATTGTTGGAGTTGACTCAATTTCATCCCAATCCGTTTAGCCGTTTTTGTGTTATTGAGTTCCCATCATGCAACATATGATATAGAAGCGAATTGATGAAGAAAAGAATGCTAATACTACTAATAACAACTACTATTAAAATCTACGGGGTTACTTTTAAAACAGCAGCAACGGCAACATTCTGGAGCAAGTTTAGTCCATGATACTACTTTTTATATAAAAGTTACTAAAAATCAATAAATTTTCTTTTTGAACTCCCATACATTAATGCGTTTGGCCGAATGGAAAGTCGTTTTTGTTTATGGAAAGTAGTTCAGTAACATGGACTGAATTTGCTCCAATAATGTTGCTGGTGTTTTAAATTAACCTTGTATATGGTGCATTGGATAGATTGGATGACTATCTCCGTGGCGTAGTGGTCACCATACTAGTCTGCCACCCAGAGGTCCCGGGTTCGATCCCCGGTCAGGGCAAGTTGGATAATTGTCCTGGGTCTTGGATGTTTATCTATACATGTATTTGTTATAAAATATAACATCTTTGAGTAAGTATCCCATAACACAAGTCTCGAACTTACTTTGGGGCTAGCTCAATCAGTGTAATTTGTCCCTATATATTTATTTATTTATGTTTATAAATTTATTGGATGATCAGGTTAAAACTTTGAAATTCAATGAAACTGTTTGCCCCATAAAGGGTCAAATTCTCAAAATGCATGTTGTCTTGTCCATTCATTAATCGAGCATTGATGCTACGAGGAAATGAAGCATTGTTCGCTCCTCCGAATCAACTGCTATTGTTTCGTGATGACCGTATGGTGTGTTGTCAACATTTCCAAGAACTTATGAAAGGCACCGTTGAATAGAGTCTTGTAGGTATTGGTTGATTGATATAATGAGAGTATTAATTACCAAGCAAGACCGCATGACAATTCCGAAGGTTCTGAGCAGTGTTTGGAAAACCCATTCATAACGGTAAACCGGTTATATCAGTTAACCCTTTTTCGGTTAATCCTTTGATTCGGTTAACCCACACAATAAGGGTAACAGTAACCGTTATCTGAATAGGTTAATTAGGTTTTCGCGGATATAGCGCTTTTGTAGGAATAGATACAGTGACCATGTGACGACGAATGAAAAACGTGTAGTATCATGCAGAAATCTATATGTCGATTCGGTTAAAGTTAACCGCAATTATAGGTTAACAGGCTATTTCGGTTAACCCATTTCCAGTTGGATTAATAACAGATTATTTCGGTTAGGTTAACCTAAACCGTCCAAACCCTGGTTCTAAGATCGATCTCCAGTGAGGACCAGTTGAGAAACCGGCCAAGTGCGAGTCTGACTCGCTCACCGAGGGTTCCGTATAAATCTGTAGGTATATAAGTAAAAGTTCAAGATTTGATAATGAATTTCAATTTAATACCTCAACGCGTTCATGAGGAAAGCGGTAGTAAGTTCAAAATTATTAAAAAATATTGTTATTATATGATGTGTAAGTAAAAATTTACGGTTTTTGCAATTTTTCCTTTATCTGTGCTGAAAAAGTCAAAGTCAAAGTCAAATTTTTTATTCAATGTAGGATAAATTTATCTCTTATTGAAGGTCATTTTTTTTAAAATATTATTTTAGTGCAAAAGCTAAAAACTACTAGCGTTTCGGAACGACCACTGCTGGGAAGATTACGCCGAAAGAAACCCAGTTCAGTATTGGTCCCTACCCAGCCTGATGGGCTATATTACAGTTACAATACTGTTACAAGCTGACGTTGCTTCGTACTAAATTTCAAGATTCTTAGTTCACGGGAAGTGTGTCACCCTGTAGGTTTTGATTCCCTTGTGAGTGTCGATAATTTGTGGAAATTTGCGGCATAAACGGCTGTATGTTTTGATTGCTTTGACTAGAAGTTTGAAAGAAGCTGTTACATTTGTTAGCATTTCCATAAATCAGCCGTAATTTTATTAATATTGGCAACCCAAAATGTGAGAAAATGGTAACGTCGGCCAAGCTGCTGTCAACTGTCAAGTTTGACATTAGAACGGTTGCCGCGTTTTTATCAGGACTCGAGATGATTTTATAAAAGTGTTAAAAATGTATTTATGATACCAATACAGAATACATAAGATTTATAGAGCTCCCAGGTTTTATTTAAAAGTACCCGAATGAGGAAGTATGTGATACCCAGGCGATCTGGAGATCGTAACACATCCTAAGATTTTCTTTAAGAAGGAATTGCTAAAAAATGTCCTCAAATACATATTTATTTACTGGCTCTTACTCAGTGTTGTAAAGTTCAAAACGGCCCAGCACTATCTAAGTCAAAGTAATACCATTTATTTATTATTAGATGTTTGTATCACTTGATAATTATCAATTTTTCTTTCAATTTCACAATAGGAAATTGATGATGTCAGATAATTTACTTACAGCTAAGTTTACTGCCACTTTTTAAGCGCAAGTACAGAAGAAGCGGTATTAAACTGTACTGCAACATTTTCTCCAAAAACTTCAACTTACAATTATAATGATATTTTAGTTTTATGGACTGAGAATACATTGTTATGTCATAAATATTAATTAAAAATGATGTCCAATTTAAAATTTGTGTCAAAGGTAATTTAGTATATGTACCGAATGTACTCAAATTATGACATATGTGAGTGTACAAATGCAAACCTATAACCCGTAAAGTGCTTTGACAATTAGCATGTAAATATTGTAACCATATTAAATCTTTTAGTGATGTACGATTACGATTTCCGGGTGAATCGTTAAGATTTTCTATCCGACTACAGAAAGAGGTTAAAGTTTTTCACTAGTAAAAAAACATGGTTTTTATTTATGTGATCAAACTGGTCAATCAGCTGTGTTGTGTACGTAGAATTGTTTATTATCTTGGGAGGTCGGCTCGATACTGACAAGTAATGTGATCAGAAGGCTCCGCGCCAAGCTCAAACCAGACGTTTTTGTCTTTAAATTATCTATCTATATATCTACACGTCACACGCAAAATCGTAAAAAGTTGAGTAAATCGTCTTGCTATCTAGTCGTAACTGCCCTTTACAAGTCGTTCCTCTTACCGTGACCAGCAGCCGTGACGTACAATGACGCGTCATAACAAATAAGAGCTTGTTCACACTAGGACTAGTTACATCCGCCCGTAGTTTATTAAGTCTCTCTAGAATCAATTTTTTTTTACAATTAACATACATACATATTTTCACGTCTTTTTCCCATGGGGGTAGGCAGAGACTATAGATTTCCACTTGCTATGATCCTTGCAAACCTCTTTTACTTCGTCAACACTCATTACTCTTTTCATACATGCTCTCCGGTTATAAGTACTCCTTACTTTACCTTTTTTCAGCACGTCTGCAATTTAGTCGCAGAACGTTCGTCGAGGTCGACCCGGTCCAGTTTTCACATCCACATCCGCAAGATAAATATTTTTAGTTAGTCTTCTTTTATCCATCCTCTTAACATGTCCAAACTACCTTTATTACTATTAACTAAGGCTATATATAAAAAAACTCATTCAACAAGTTGTGAAAATATTTGAATTGATCATAAAGACGTTACAGAAAATGGGTGAAAATGCGAATCATTTTATTAAAACCATCACTGAAAGTTTAATTCTTTTTCCACCTTCGCACATTAACACGCCTAACGTGTTCTTTGGGTCTTGCGGCCTTGACTGAATGCTCTGTCTGCCCCTTTAGGGATAAATACGTAATAATGCTTGTGCTGTCAACGAAACTACAAGGTAAGGAGCATTAGCGTGATATGATATTCCTTGTTATTAGTAATTCGCCCCAAACTTAGTGAATCCCGTATCTGGCAAACTTTTCACCGATTTAGTTCATGTTCAAACAAAATTATATTAGCTATATCTACACGTCTACCAAATTTGATAAAACTTCAATCAAAGATACTCTAGTTATCGTTTAACAAAAATAAGAAAACGCTGGGTTGTTCAAGCAGACTCGGAGAACTTCGCTCGTTTCGCTCGCTCGTTCAATTATTCAATTAACAGTTTAAATTATTTCATAACCTACTTAACTTTATTGAAACTTGTTTAGAATACAGCAGGTCTAGTACCCGCTATATAAGTAGATAGTAAACAAATTATACATTACAATACTTACCACGTTTACTAATCGCAAGTTGATAACCACTTGGTTCATGTGAAATAGCTCTTATTTATGCACCGTCCGAGAAATCTTAAAGAAAAACAAAGAAAGGTATACACCGTTCTATTGAGCTAGAAAGAGACGCACAAACAATTAACCACGGCTAGCATAATGAATTTATGATGTAAACTATAAAACTGTTTGAGATTACGTTTAAGTGTTTTAAGTAACGTTTGCGGAGAGATATTATTTAAATTGTTTAATTTTTATAGCTAACTGTAAAGTCATCAAATGGTGAGCGAATGAATGAATTAGCAATGGCAGTTTAATCATTACTTACGTGAGATAATTTCAATACAATACAATACCTTTAATTTTTGACATAATTATCTTTAAAACTAGGAAATGCGCAAAAGGTAGCCTTATCGCTTTGCAATATCTTCCAGGCAACTTTGCTATATAGAAAAAAGTGATGGGAAATTAGGTAGTGCGGCGTGGTCATAGACCTATACATCTTACTTACATTACATACCTATACATCTTACTTAAATACATACAACTTACACAGAACATAAATAAATGATAATTATTTACTGTATAAGATGAATAGACTAAGTGGAAACAAAATTTCATTAAAAAAAAACTCTTACTTCGCCCTGCGACGGCAGCGACTTGGCCTTAGTTTTTTATGTAATTAAATATGCGTTTTAATTAATTATTTTTAGTTCAGTATAGTTTTAATTTTAGGCCATATTTTTCTATTCAATTAATATTGCATTAATTTTCTAGTTTCTCGGATAAAGTATTGTTAAGTTGAAAAAATTAATAAATGAAAAGTGGAAAAAACGAAAGGAACATTATGAAAAATGCAACTGCGTGAGGTCGTAAAAGTCGGCCAAGAGGACAATCAGCATGTTACAATAAATTGTGGCCTTTAACTCTTTCAACCCTTGACTTGGTTTTCTTTGTAAGGGATTACAAGTAATTATTAAAAATATATTTTTTAAAATAAGCTTATATCTGCCGCAATACCTAAAGGCCGCTTTTAGCACGATGTGGTGGGCGAGAAAGTGAAAAAAGAAATACTTTGTGATGTATGTACTCCTAGCCGCATTGCCACATGATTCGCATTTAAGCCCATTCCCTGGATCGGCTTTAATGAACTGCGCAAAAAGACAATGAGCTGATACATTCTAAGTTATTTTTCACAAACTAGCACAGGCAGAAAGAAAGTGGAGAAAATTCATAACTTTCAATAAATTATTCAAACGAGTAAAGAATCTCAGTAAAAGTAAACGAGCGTAAAACCATGATTACCTCCACCCATTGTTTCTGACCACATTTCCACACCTCATCAACGAAAACCATTGTGACAGAATAAAATGATCACAAAAGTATAGCTGTTCAGATGAACACTTGAACTCGATCGTGACTTGATTGAAGCGTTCTTTGTGTCGTAAATATGACAGTTTGGTGATGTTACATATAAGAATTGTACTGCAGTATCTTAGCTGTTTGCGAGTTATTCAAACAGCTCAAAATTGTTAATCTTTGTTGCGTTACCACGCTTACAAACGTCAAACTATCTTCGGTATTTATCTACATATTGAGAGAAATGTGTACTTAGTATGCGCTAAGAGTAGAATTGTTACAATATTTTAGAGTTCCGACTGAAAAGTTCCAAAAACCACAAGTTTCGAAAACACGTTTTTGGACTCTTTTTTTAATACAACTGTTTCTTCCTTGTATGCATCAGGATATGCAAAAAAAAGACAAGTATTAACCAACTTAATTGTACTTCCAAATTGCTTAAGAGCGACCATTCTGAAGAAATGCAAAGTTTTCCGAAAGACATTAAAAATATACAAGCAAATTATTACAGCTGCATAATAATAATACGTTGTTCTGCTCTCTCTTTATTTTGGTGTAGACATCGTCAAGAAATTATTAGCCGATAAGTCGCGCAGTCAATTTGACTACACTTTCCCTGGACGAAGAGTACATAAGGCTTAGCACAGCAACAATGTTGTAAGGCTTTAGGCACATAGTTAACATTTATAAAAAAACTTTTCTTACCCACAAAGTTGTCATTTTTCTTACACTTGTAAATCATACATGACAAAACACTGCTTTGTTATAATTTTTGACAGACATTGCCCAAAAATTAATGGCACTCCTTTTTTGTATAGCGGGTTAAATGTATGATATAAGCGGTAGATGATTGAGTCAGAAGAAGTCGAGCATCGATTTTCTTGATTTTAAAAATAAATGATAACTGAGGTCTATGAATATAAACCCGGAAGGAATTTACGTTCAAAACAAAAACAATAATCTTGTCATTGAAAACAAAAATACAATAAGATATTTAGAAATCAAACTTAATAGATACCTGAGTACGTACATCACCTCTGATAGTTTTGTAACAAAACTATCTGATATAATTCATATTACGTTTCGTACTACTCATTTTGACTTTCTAAAACATTTCTAATTACATGTGTGGCCCCGGTAATTTCATATAATGAATATATTTTTATCTAGACTAGTTATTTCGCTATTATGTGGAAGCAAAACAGTAAGTACATATAATATAAGTAAAAGTTCTTAACTAGTATACATTGCTATCAGATACGTTTTTAATTTTATAATCGGCGTCGCCACTCCCACCAAGCGCTGAGCAAAATTTGATTTTAATTTTCCAAGATGGCCGCCTATAGGCTGCATGCGATTTTGCTGAAATTTAATACTTAAGAGTTTTTTTGTTTAAACTTTTTTTGAAATCCAAGATGGCGTGTGGATTTAGAGTTTTATCTTAATTCCCAGAGAAGTACAGTCCCGGGACATTCAAAAGTAGATTGAATGGGTATCTTTTGGAAAGGCATGCTTCATGCCTTTCAAAAGATACCCATTCAATCATTCATGCATCCTAGACTTCATCGTTGCTTACCATCAGGTGAGATTGAGGAAAAATGCCTAAACCAATATATTGTAAAAAAAAAATCGTTCATAACGTCTTACTAGAACATCTCAGTGGTCTAAAATTTTGTATGCTGGAGTGAAGCCCTGCAAAACTCAAAACTGCACTCAGATTTTGCATCCAAGACGGCCACCCTCACATTTTTTTTCATTTTTCCTTTACTTACTGCAGTTTTTACTCATTTTCTCAACTGGAAACGCCCGACAAAATAAAAGTAGTTAAGTGTTATCAAAATACGTTGTTAATATTATAATCTCGTGCTCTAATATAATAAAGAGGAGCTCGGTGGCCCGGCGGGAGTGCGCATTACAAGTGCTTTCGCAAGTAAAGCGACACCGCGCGTGGTCCGCAATTGGATGGGTGCCCACAAGTGGCATAAAAAATTCTCGAGCTCGACCATGATTCGGAATAAAAGTTTAAGCCGTTGGTCCCGGCTGTCATCAATGTAAGGCGGTCGTCAAGCTATGATGAAAAACAAACAACCAATATTATACTAAAGAGCTTTTGAACCAACACTAAAACGGGACAACTATGTATTTAAATTAATCTCTTGTTACTGGCGTAAGCAGCACAGAACACCCACTATCTAGGTGGTCGGGCGACCTGAGCAAAGTTGCAAGAAAACGCTATGTGCAAGCCGCTTGCCTGTTCCGATTCCAATCTGTCATTTTGGAAATTCTTGCGGAGGCGGTCCTTTTGAAAATCCTTGCTCCTTGAATCCTTGAACCATACCTCCAGTAGTGGACTTCCTGTGGCTGAAATGATGATGTCTCCAGTTACTGTTACATACCCAATTTAAAAATTAATTTTAAAAGGGTACGTACTACTGTTTTGTTTTCAAAATAAAACATTACCTATTAGTAAATGACTAGAAGAAAAAAATGTATTTCGTGACATGTAATATGTACGTTTATGTTAGTAATTTAGAGACTTAGATAAATTTATGTTACACTGCCTATTTAATAAGGTTTTATTTAATTTTACCTGTCCCGTTGTCTGTCTGTAATCAAATCTTTCAAGTTAAATCGGTCCCATTTCCCGGTTTCCGAATGGGCTAAAATTTTGTACAGTCGGGGGCAGATAAACCTGACCCCTTTGACTTCTAAAGGCCGTACGGTAGGGGGTCACTTCTATCTGCCCCCGACTGTACGCAAACATACATCGCGTGACAAAACAAATATTATGATGACGCTTGGAGCTTATCTAATGTGATGATGGAGCCGGAAGGTGGCTATAGAAACTCTGTAAGAAAAGGGTGCAACCCCATCGACTTTGGACTCGTATGATTCGTCTTGAAGAACATGACTTTAATCTTTTAAGTTCATTTCATCTTTTAAGCTTGATTAAAAAAAATACACTGCTTTATTTATTTTGAAAACATAAAATACAAGTACTCGTAGTAAAATTTAAATAAGTCAACTTCTCAGTATGTGTTTATGTCGATCGTATATTATAAATGTAATACAAATATATAGGGACAAATCACACTGATTGAGCTAGCCCCAAAGTAAGTTCGAAACTTGTGTTATGGGATACTAACTCAACGATACTATATTTTATAACAAATACATATATAGATAAACATCCAAGACCCAGGCCAATCAGAAAAAGACCATTTTCCATCTTGACCTGACCGGGGATTGAACCCAGGACCTCCGGAGTAGCGTACAGGCATGTTAACCATTACGCCACTAAGGTAGTCTACTATTTACGCTCATTACTTATGTGTTTTTGTTTATTCGTGTGTAAAATAAATAAATATATACGGCATATGGCTGACAGCTGCGAAATGCCTTCCTCTCAGCGGCTGGTTTTTGCCGCGTTTACTTTGATGCAAACTGCAGGTGCTTCTGCAGATACGTAAATACCATTAGATGACCTTTGCATAAATGATTATAGAAATAAAAACTGAGCAATTTATAGTACATAAATACATTACTGAGGAGCATCTTCGAGCGTCTCCAAAACGTGTTTATTCTATAGGTACATGTTGAGATCTGTAATTTTGAAAATGTTTCGAAACATTTCCAACATGTTTCGAAACATTTTCAAAATAACAGATCTAAACACGCCTGCATCCAGCATTTTCCAGCGACCTTGGTCAGGACGTTCGACCACATATGATATTGATACGATTTCTTTTATTCTCATATCATTCTCATTATTTATTTAATTATATAAACTGAAATTGGATATAATCCACATAAAAGATTGTTTACAATTGCCAAAGTTAACGATAAAATCGTTCTCTCCTAGTCAACCATAAGGATTAACAGAGATTTAGTTGCGGCGCAAAATAATTACCTAAATAAATCAAATACATACCTAATAAATATACCGACAGAAACCTACATTTATTATATGTATATAAATACATAAACATAAATACAATCTATAATATAAAAACAATGAATGATGATGGTAAATTAAAGGGGATACATTATTTTAGAAGATGAGTGTACTTTTCTTTTAAAAGATAATTTCGTGGAAATGTACTTGATGTCATTACACGATACAGCCGCGAAAAAATATATAATGCACGCTTGAAAACGACATTCAAGTGGACGGTGTGTGAGGAAAAATAGTTAGAACAAATCATACACAATACTACTATGCATATTGCACAAAGTAACAGTACCAACCAAACAGATATTAACTGTGTAAATTAAAGGGGATACATTATTTTATAAGATGAGAGTGTACTTTTTCTTTAAAAATTTTGTGGAAATGTCATTGATGTCATTACGCGCTGCAGCTGCTGAAAATAATGCATGCATGAAAATAACATTCATGTGGACGGTGTGTGAGGAAAAAGATAGAACAAATCACACACAATATGCACATTGCACAAAGTAACAGTACCAACCAAACAGATACTAACTGTGCAACTGCGGTGCCGCGACCCTAAACGCTTAGTATGTAGGGCGGGCCGCTTATCGATAAATATGTTAACGATAGCCGAGATTATCGCATACAAAAACCCGTATACATCACAGCTACAACATGGCAATAAAGCTCTATAACTGTTTACCAGAAAGTCTGAAGTCATTGACATATATATTGTCGACCTCCGTGGCGTAGTGGTCACCATGCTAGTCCGCCACCCAGAGGTTCCGGCTCTCCGAGCCGGAGATCTAAAATTGCCCTTTTTCAAATTGTCCTGGGTCTTGGGTGTTATATATTATCTATATATGTATTTACTTATAAAATATACTATCGTTTAGTTAGTATCCCATAACACAAGACTCGAATTGACTTTGGGGCTAGCTCAATCAGTGTAATTTGTCCATATATATTTATTTATTTATATACAAAATTAAGGAAGCAACTCAGTACATTCAAAGTACAGTCAAAACTTTTTGTTCGTCTCAAAATGTGGTTTCTTAACTAACGGAAAAAAAAATTCCCAGGCAGGTTATATCTAATTGGATACATACATTTGATTATTCCATGTGTATATTGGTGAAAATATATCTAGTATATGTATAATTAAACATATTTTAATGTTAAACAAGGACTGCTTTTTAGTATAAAGTTAGGTTAAAAATTGTGATAGTCACATTATCTTAATTATATTTTTTGTTGTTACAGGTACGAGGATAAGCAACATACGAGTAATAATAACATCGATCAGTTAAGTTTAGAAAATTATTCGTAAGTTTAGTGCTAACAAAGACTTTCGGATAGTATATTGGTAGTTCAGGAGAATTTATCGTTACTGAAGACAAAATTTCGCTTAAATAATTTAACTTAAATGAATTTGATTTTGATAAAATTCATATGGAACCACTTGACAAGTAGGTATACCTTTTCAAACAAAAAAGACTTTTTGTAATCCGTCCAGGTGTCTTAGAATAATCGGTGAACATATGTGGCGACCTCTACGGCAACTACGAGGAACTACAAATCAAAAGACAACCGACAATATTGTCAAGAAACATATGAGATGGCGCCAGCAGTATCCTACATCTCGATCTCAGAATTCGCTCGATTCGCTGCATATACACCGGCGAACTTCCGACGATACACCGGCGGAGCCGAGGTTCCCCAGGCGCAACAACATGCCTGGCAGGAAGATCTTCCCTTTGTGGCGGTGTGCCGACATTTTTTGTAGGTAGGGTAAACTTCCAGTCATGGGACGCTAACAGTCGCTTAATAAATAAAGTTTTATTGTGTTCCGTCCACGGCAGCTGATAGCTATTTATACTCTGTAGCTGCGGTGTTCACGTTTTGAAAGCAACCTTAATAAATAAGGTTTTAAAGTCCAAAGACTGTTAGCGTCCAATGACTGGAAGTTTATTCTATATTATGTTTTTTGTAATTTACTTGGCCTAAGGAGCACGTAAAAGGGTTCTTGAATGGCGACAGGTACTATGAAAAGAAAGTAGAAAAGTATGACCAAAGTTACAGGAAAACGCTGGATCGGTCGTTTTGGAAATCTATGGGGCTTCCTGTGGCTAATATGATGAAAGATGTCCGTAAAGGTAATGAGGGCGCTCCACTCTTAGTACAGGTTAAAGAATTTTCTCCCTATTAGTGTTAAGACTATGTTGGTGATCTTTCTTACTTTTTCAATTTTAGATTAGGTACGCGGATGTATGTTGCTCAGATATAAATTGCAACTTTCTCAACAAACTTGATAGACTTCTAAATAATGGCCTGCGATTTATATTTGGCCTTCGGAAGTAAGAAAATAGAACCATGTGTCGGCTTGCCGGTCTAAACTCAAATGGTTACCTATCCGTCAACGTCGCAATTTGCATTTTCTCACTACTCTATTCTCCATACTCTTCGACCCAAAAACTCCGATGTATCTTAAAACAAGTTCACTTTTCAGGGTGATACCCATCTCGAGTTCTTCGTTCTTCTAACAAACTTCTTCTTGATATGCCTCACAGCCGGAGTGGGTTTTTTGATCATTCATTCACTAAACAAGCCGTGATGCTATGGAACGCCCTTCCTAGCCCCTAGTCGCCAAGCGTTTAAGATAGCTGTGCACGGTAATTATCTAAATCAATTGTCATAAAGTATTATAAATATTTATGTAGTGTATGTAGGGTTATCACCTGTAGATTGACTGGTAGAAAAGACCCTGAACCTTAAGTCTGCCTGTTACTAATAAAATTTTTGTAATAAAGTTATATAAGTAAATAAAATAATTCAATGATGTAAGTACTTGTGACACACGCGATAGCGATCCATTGCTTTGATGGCGACGTTTTAATGTTATATGAAATAAACACACTTTCACATTATAATATTAGTATAGAAGTATATTCAATATTTTCTCATTCATATCACAACAAGAGCGGGAAATTATAGCTATTATACACAAAAATAGATACTATTCGGAAACACCGTTTCATTATATTGTAATGACTTAATGAGAAAATGGTTCCGTATAATATAATCTTCTTAATACCATTGGATACTGACCATTATACAAAAGATATAAATGTCACTTAACTTTATAACCTTACCTATGTTATTTCTGCAAATTTAAGGCATTCCACAGACTACTAACAGCAGTCTTCGATAGTTTTAAACAATAGTTAACATAACCTCTGTAGCGTGATCTCATGCAGCATGATCTCAATCTCATGAAATGGCCAGATTGAAGTTCGATATTTAGTTTACTTTTATGCTTGCAAACATGAACCTATAGACAAATACACATGTCAATTTACTCTTTATGTTGTTACTATATTTATTTTTTGTGTGTTTTCATAGTACAATAACGTTATTACAAAAAAAATCAAACAAACAAACACACAAACACTGTCACACATACACTCAACACTTTCAGCTACACAAATCATATAACTCCCTATCCCCCTCCCAAAGCCCTCCACCTTTAAATAGATTAAGTTTAGTATGTAATTTGTATTTTTCTTACCTATATACCATATATACCACATATACCATATATACCATATATACCACTTATAAATTTTAAAAAAGTAAGAACCTTGTTAAATCTTTGCTGATAACCATATTCCGGAATTGGGCATAAACAACTGCAACACAGTTTTATACTATAGCGGTTTGTTTACGATCATAATATGTTAAATGCACCTATGTTTCAAATGTTTAAATAAATTCTTTAAAATTCTTTAAAGCGTTATAAAATGTAAGCAACCCATACTATTTAACCTGACATGTTAAAGCTTGACAACAGCTATACAAAAATTATAAACAACATAAGACGGTCGGATACACTGTTTTGATCTACATCTCAAGCACGGTCATTTGTGTACGAATTTTGTATCTATGGTTGTATGATAGATAATAGACCTTATTTTTTTCTCGGAAAGTAAAAAATAAATGAATAAAATAAATAAATATATACGGACAAATCACATAGATTGACGAAGGCCCAAAGTAAGTCCCAGACTTGTGTTACGGGATACTAATTCAATGATACTATATTTTATAACAAATACATATTATAGACAAACATACTACCCGGGACCTCCAGTGTGACAGCCTGGCATGATGACTACTAGGCTACAGAGGTCGTCAAGAAATAAGTTCTTTAATATGTGTCTTCAGTGTACAGATAGTCTCACCATTAATATGCAATCGTGCATATTATAATATATGACGATGTCAACCTACTTTGCTGACCGTATTTATGTGTATGTAATTAAGCGTAAATCATACTAGAGCTGCGTAATGATTTGCGGTTTCAAACAGTATTAGATACAAGTCAATAATTATAATAACATCCAATGAGCTGCGGTTAATTTGTAAAGAAATAGTATATTAATTTTCTTTGATTTTCCTGCTATTTGAAGGAGCTGTTTGTTAATGTAAATTAAAGTCGATATTCTTGTCGATTGGCTTGGCAATATAAACGCATTTTTATGTGAGACAAATGCAGAGATATAAAAAAGAAAAACCTCATATGAATGTGTTCAGCAAAACCTGGAAAATTTGTTTCGGGTATGTCAACTGTTTTCAAGTTTTCTTTTTTTTTTGAGGAATATTTTCTTTACGACTAACTTTTACAGCAAGTGCCAAAAAATTATAGCAAACTAAACACGAAAAAGTTTTGCGAATCTAAATGTGAACAACAATATTACTAATTAAATTTATTACGAGAGATTGAATAGTTTTCAATCACATTTCGCTATGTATATATTTCTATTGGAATTTAATCAGTACCATTAAAGATCCATGCTTCAAAAATTGCTCACTGGAATAATATACTAATTAAAAACCTACAACTTCATTTCCTTCAAAGTTCAACATAACACAATTTATAACACTGAAACAAGCATGACAAACTGTTCCATATAAAATATATTAAACCCTCGTTTATTACTTGTAGTGATAAATACAGTAAATTACTATATTATACTAGCTGACCCGGCAAACGTTGTTTTGCCAAAATTGAGGATTGTATGTATTTTTGTATGTTGTATCATAAAAAAATAGAAATTAAAAATTTTGTCTAAAAAATAAAAAAAAAATTTAGGGGTGGACTACCCCTAACATTTAGGGGGATGAAAAATAGATGTTGGCCGATTCTCATAGATACCGGATAAGCACAAAAAATTTCATCAAAATCGGTCAAGCCGTTTCGGAGGAATATGGCAACGAAAACTGTGACACGAGAATTTTATATATTAAGATTTCATTTATTTTTGTGTATATATTTTTTATTGGAATTTAATCAGTACCATTAAAGATCCATGCTTCAAAAATTGCTCACTGGAATAAAATATTAAATAAAAAATACTCCTTTATCTTCCGTTAAAGTTCAACATAATACAATTAATAACACCGAAACAAGCATGACAAACTGTTCCCTATAAAATGTAAAAATCGCTCGTTTATTACTTGTACTGATAAATACAGTAAATTACTATATTATATAAAGTAGTATTATTATACCTAGTAAATTGCAACTCTTAGTACTAGGAGAGGGAAAATGTTAGGACACCTAATTAGACATGATGAAAGTAATATTGGAGAGGAAAATAGAAGAAAGACGAGGTAAAGGAAGACCTAGAGATAGTTTTATAAAACAACTAAAGGATCAAATTAATGTTTCAACCTACAGGGATGTAAAGGAGTTGACTTTAGACAGAGAGGGATGGAAGACATTGGTTGCCCCACAGACAAGAGCTTAGCTCTTTGATATCAAGAAGAGAAGTACTAATGAGGAAATATAAAATACAGCCACAATGCACCCAGCTCCGACGTGTGAGTAAATCAGAAACATATTCATGGCCTGGACGCATCGTTCATAATAAATGAGGTCCACGCTTGCCCCAGCCCTGTACTTTATCACACTTACACTATAGAGCAGAGGTTCCCAAACTTATTTTGTCAAACGCCCACTTTAAAAAATCTGTTATTTTGTAGCGCCCCCCATTTTTTTCACCATAAAAACCTGAATCACATATTTGTCTTGCCTGTAGTTTAATTCAACCTATATTCTAAACTAGACTTTTTTACAAGAGAGAGCAATAATAATACATACACCAGTACATTAGAGTATCTTTTATAAAAAATAACAATAATCAACATTGTTAATTTTAAATAAAAAAATAGCAATAAAAATACAATTTTACAATAATAAAGAGTATCGGAAGTGGGGACCTCACCTGCGAAACTTTAAAACACGAAATTTTTTCAGTGTTTGATTCCTTTAACGATATAAATAGCGTTGTGAACGCATTAAAATAATAAATATTAATTACATTTTTAGTTTATATTTGTACAATAAAAAAGGATATAAATATGAACTAATAAATGGATGTTGTGTAGTAAGAGGATTTTAATTTCAGTTAATTTTAAAATATGAAATAGCCGAAGTTATAAATCACTCATTGCTTAAATCACATCAGCGCCCCCCAACTTTATTCTGGGCCCGTTACCGCCCCCCTTAAAGCCTCCAGCGCCCACAAGGGGGCGTTATCGCCCACTTTGGGAAAGACTGCTATAGAGTATATTCAATAAAGAGCACAAGCTAGCGCCATCTATTATTTGCTACAGAAAGGCCTGACTGTCAAGCGTAAATCCCCAATAACTTTTAAAAGGCTCAACGAATTTTTATCAAACATAACTAAGAACCACCGCAAGGGAATTTGGTTTCACTTAAAAAAACGCATCGAAATCGGTCTATCCGTTTGAGCGCTACGATACCATAGACAGACAAACAGAAATTAACTTTAAACTTATACCTCTTCCTTTTTGTCGAGCGTTAAAAAGAATATACTAACATATACAATGTCACTTAATTTTTATGTGTAGAAAAAGGTCGTGTAAGCAAAGCCAAATTATCTACACTATATTATTGAACTCAATTTATTTAGTTGTATATTCTATGCAGTGGTTATTCCAAAACCTTAATTCATTATGTTGTAACATTTTATTGCAGCTTTTGTACGAAACATTAGCATAAATTTACAAAAATGTCTTTGTCATGGCTTTTACGGTACTGCAAAACAAGGAATGATAAACCACTCAAGTTTTACCAATACCCCTTTTTTAAAGAAAGTTAATTTGAAACCCTTTTACTAATTAATTGATTTCCGAACACAAAAGTTTGCGGTTCCACGACCTGTGGCCTAGTCATCATGCCAGGCAGTCACACTGGAGGTCCAGTGTTCGATCCCCGGTCAGGCCAAAATGGAAAATTATCTTTTTCAGATTGACCTGAGTCTTGGATGTTTATCTATATACGTATTTGTTATAAAATATATCGTTTAGTTAGTATTCCATAGCTCAAGTCTCGAACTTACTTTTGAAGGCTAGCTCAATCTGTAAAAATATATAATGAAGAATACGATTTTATCTATTTTAAGGCTGAAGCCATCTAGGTAATTATCTGTTCTTTCTTATGGACAAATGCCTAACAATAGACCTCTGCCAATGAGCTTGAACCCACTATTGTGTCTCCTCTACACACAGTTGCTGTTACATACATAACGGTCCCCGGTAGCGGAGGGAATAAATCTATTGAATTATATAGAATTATTATAATCGAATGATTTATTCATGCGTACGTATTAAAGCCGTTTCGAATATATCGATAAATAGTTTCCCTGCACTATCATTATTATATATTTTAACGAGCTACCGAAGCGAAAGAAGATCTCTAAGTCTAGTTGGAAATATCGGCGTTTGTACATTCGAATGTTTGTCAATAACTTGAGTATCTTTTACCGGAACTTCATGAAATTTTAAAAATACGTAGATGCTAACCGAATTGTTAAATTTGAGAATGAGCCAAATCGGTCAATGGTTTTGTGAGATATGGGGTCGTAAACTCGCGATTACAATATACCAATATAAGTATTTTAACATATTATGCCGAACTTTGACATTATGTGTGAAATGTTATTTGAATTACTAGCAATAAGTACACTTCGCCCACTTTAAGTCGTGTTTTAGCGTTTGTTGAACTTCTTATAGTGTATCATCTAGGTAAGAAAATAGCCGCCGAACTTCGGTTGCGCAACTTCGGCATAGTATGTTTAGATACTAGGTTTTTTTTTATAAATATAAATATATATACTAGGTAACAACTAAGTCAGTCAATCAGTTAAAAACAAGCTGAATTAATCATAAAACGACTACATACCTTACTATCGTATTTCAATAAACTTTAGGACGTAAGGACCACACCAAATTGCTAGTAATGCCATAGAATAAGTACTACACGTCACGTATAGGAGTCTCAGATACCTAGAAATCCATTGCAAGACAATTTCATTCTTATTACTCGGGAAAATATTCTTATAACTAAATTTCCCACTCCGGAGTGGTCGCCGCACGCATAGTTATAATGTAGGTATATTTTCGATACCTATAGCTCAACAGAGGCCTTGTAATGCGTACTCTCGCGGGGCCACCGAGCTCCTCGCAAAGGTAGTTAAATTCGTCACAGTACAAAAACCTTATGCAAGCAAACAACGGTATCTAGTTAGGTGATTGTGCTATAATGTCCACCGGAGCCGACAAAAACGGTGGAACCAATCGGATGATCTTGTAACCAGATGCAACGTTTGACGACCTTCGTGGCGTAGTGGTCAACACGCTAGTCCACCAATCTGGATTCTGGGTTTGATCCCTAGCCGGGGCAAGTTCGAAAATACCCTTTTTCAAATTGTCCTGAATCTTGGGTGTATCGTTGAACCCATTATACAAGTTCAAGAGTTTAACGATGGCTGATTCGTGCGTCAACTCGTGAACACGCTGCCGTGATGGACTGGTCAGCTTGGCTTCGCTTTTTGATTACTTAGTATTTCTTATTTCGTATTTTATGTTTGTCAACTCGTAATAATATACGAGTATCAACATTGTATTAAATTATAAGTATTTATTGATTAAAAGACATAATAGTAATGTTAGAAAACCCTTTTGGCAAGTAGGCGACTAATACTGTGAAAATGAGTTTCTTTTCGCGTTTCTTCTCAGCAGTGGTCGTAGCGAAGCGCTCGTATCGGTAGATTTTCTTTTAAATAAATTAAATTTTAATATACACTAAACGCAATGTAAATTATACTTATTAAAGTTTCTATTTACTGAACAAACATTTGAATTTTGAATTACTGTATTACACTTAATTTGGGGCTAGTTCAAAAGGCTATTTGATTTAGTTTGTTTTTGATCAATATTTTATACGAATAACAAATAACACTAATAAGAAGCCGTTTACCGAAAATAGAAAGTAAATTGGTTATTAAATAAGGCAGCAATTATCATTTTAAAGTTAAGAGTGGGAGCGTGGTGGGGACATCTCGCTATCTCTTTCGTAAGCGTGACACTTAATGACAGTGACGTCACGCGGGTGTATCTGCATCCTTTTTCTGTTATTTGACAGTTTCGCCTTTCATCGGATTTGAAACGGCTTATAACTTGCTTATTTTTGAGCGGAGTAAAATTATTATTTATGTTTTCGGTTTCGTATCATGTTACTTTTTGATATAAAAAGAAAAAAAAATCGAGTCAAATACCGAATTTGTATGACTTGTCGTATCTATTTATGTATTAAACATACAATCAAGATTATATTATTCCACAACATACAAAAGCCCTAACATTCCAATCTGGCTTAGATTCATAGCCCTTTGTGGATATCAATTTAAGACTATCCTTCGCCATTTATATGAAACAGTATAAGGCATATTGAATAGAGACACTTCCCTATTTATTAATCAGATATCCTCAATAAAGCATAGATACTAAGATAAAACGTTTTGAATCTGTTTCTAACTTTATTTCTTGCGGAATAAAGCTTATTATTGAATACTATTTTGTCAAGTTGTGCATCCAATACCCGTTTGTCTTACAGAACGTATGATAAAATACAATACAAAAAATTTTATTGCACCAACATTTACAGCTACATCATGTTAAGTAAAGACATAAAACATATGTAAAAAAGTAAGGTTTTTACGAGTACCTTATCGTCGGAGCAATCCCTACAGACAACAATAAAAACAATTTTATTTGTCAAGAACGCCATCTAGTGATGAGTCGCGGAACTACATATTCTAAATTATATCCGTAGCGACATCTATTACTTGCTAGGCGAACCAAAAAAAACATGACTTTCATGAGCCACCACCCCCCCACCCCTCCGCCTCCCCCTACATCTTCCCTTCCTGAAAGGCCGGCAACGCTTCTGTTACACCCCTGGTGTTGCAGTTGTTCATGGGCAGCGGTGATCACTTACCATCAGGTGACCCGCTTGTTCGTTTGCCGCCCTTTGACATAAAAAAAGCGTTTACCCTGAATAACTTTGAAACGGTTGACCGATTTTCATCAAAACACCTTTCTGCTAAAAACCACCGCAACTTGCTTTCACGAAAAAAAACCGCATCGAAATCAGTCTTTCCTTTCGAGAGCTATTATGTTACAGACAGACAGATGCACAGACTGACAGACATTAGCATCAAATTTTTAACACCCCTCTTTTTTCGGGAGTAAAAAGTTTTTTTTTTGTTAACCTTTATTGTTCCACTGCTCTCCACTCCACTTATCCCGATTTAGTGCAACCTGTGACCAATTCTTCTCGAAATGTCTGATGTCATCACTCCAACGTTTCCTAGGCCTGCCCGGAATAAGTTTAGTAGGTAAGTAAAAAAATCTGTGATGTTGGGAATTTATTGAAAATATCTGCGGTAACCATGGCCCTTAAAGTTTTTAAAGCATCCTTGTAGAATAAGTTATTTATAAAAGTAATAACCGACAAATTGCGTGTCGGGGCCACGCGCAGTATGGGGTTCCGTAGTTACGAATGCCAACTTTGAGTTCACGCGATCGAAAAACTTTTAGATCGAGTGAACTCATCACTATTTTGATTCACTTTGACATGATCCCCTCCTCCATCGTTGTTACGTAATATGTGGATGACCCCAAAGACATGATAGTGTATTTTCTGTATCGTTACATCGTATGTACCTATTATGTTGCAATTTCTATTTCATGTTCTGTGTCTACGTTAGCTACCGGTCATAACTACCGGTCATAACTTATCTATGTACTACAAGATTCTACATACAATCTAAGCTATCAGGAGGGCTGGAAAAACCTTGTCGAGGCCCCCAAGCAATGCAAGGTTTGAGACCTCTAGTTTAGTATTAACTTAACTTTACTGAGATAACCCTTCAAACTATTTTATTAACTACTGTTTACAATTCAAAGTAAGAACGTGAAGCTTTTCTAAGCACATTGGCTAAAAGTGGCCGTTTTTCGCTAAGATGCGTAGAAAAGCTTCACGTTCTCACTTTAAACTGTAGGCAGTAGTTCATAAAAAAGTTTGAAAGGTTATTTAGGGTCTGATCAAGTTAACATTTTAAATGATATCTCGTTTCCTTTTAAATGATTTATTTAGAATGGAAGCAGCACTGGACTCTGAAAAATTCAGGTAGCACCTTAAGGCGCTGTGCATCAGAAAAATACCGTAAAACGTCTATTTTATCGTCGCGCAGTTAGCCTTATTATTCATGAAATACTAGGATGAAAAAAATATGAAGTACAGTTCAAAAATCAAAATAAATGGTTACATCAAAATATTTTTAAACAAATATTTAAAACCTTGCCAATAAAATAGCAAAAAAGCTATATCCAGAAAAAGTTTAGTTGCGAATTACTTGATAAATTTCAGCGACAACGACCAACTTTTTTACGTCATAAATAGTATAACTTAAGAAGCAAGAGGGATACCTAAAAAGAATACAATATTTGGTTATAATTATTGAATTATTAAATTAAAACTGAAAAATAACAACCGAAATGGCAGATTCGGGTTTGAACTGAGACTGGTGACAGGCCAACCGGTATCGCCACTTTCAACCTTATTTCATTAGGAGTACGTACTATATCGCGCGATTTTCAGGTTGAGGGATACAGCGCCTTAAGGTTGAAATAGTCGATACTTTTTCTATACAAATTTCAGAGGGGATTTCCTCCACTGTTTGACATTGTACATTCAATGTTTAGCATGATATTGCTTTGTCTCACTATAAATTTAGTCTGTACGGATACAGAGTAGTAAAATAAAAAGCCATTAAAAAGTTATGAGCCATCAAAGATTGATTTTTTTCTTGCTTATTTTTACGTAAATTTTGGCGTAAATTAGTACCGTCCCGTTTTTACCCTTTGGGTGCGTAACCCTAAAAGGTGAATCAAAATAACGATAAGTATGACTGAAAATACAAAACTGAATCTCATTGACCGAGCGAGCGAAGCGATCGAATCTTCTCCGTTTCAGCTCGTGAAAAAAATATTAGCGTGGCCGAATTTTATCGCATTTTTCATCCAATTCCCGTGAATTTTTGTGAACAGGTTGATAATAGATCTTTTTTTGTCAAAGCAGTTTTTGGAAACTTTTTAAAATGGTAGAAATATAAGGGATGAAACTTCGAGAATCATATATTACCGCATCATATATCATCGCGTTCATCTCACAGAAGGCTCCGTCTATGCGCAAGTTTAAAAAACCTCAAAATTACACACACATACTCGTATGTTCGCCGTATGCACACACACAATACAATAAAATTGCTTCTAAGAATCGCCAGGATTCCCTCGGCTATACAGCAGGACTGCAGTAGAATGCGCATTTGCCAGATTTTATTGCATAAAGTGTATGACGTTTCTGAGAACGTTTTAAATATAATCTCAGGTTCTGTAAGGCTTCCTGGATTGCTATTAAAGTGCTTTTCTAAGGATTGTTCGCTGACTGGATGTTGACGTAGCTTTATAATAGCTACTGATGCTGATTCATATTTTTTTTTCATATCGTTATTTATTCTTGATTGTAACTTGGGTAGTTACATTCTTACATTCGTCTATACTTTGCATTCTTCTAGCAGATAGTAAAAAACAGAAACCTACTACAAAGTTAACGTCTTCGAAGTAATTACACATAAAATTATGAGTGACTTCCCTTTAGGTAAGTTCTGTAACGATGTTGCAAAAAACACTATTTTACATGTCTTTACGTACCTCCTTTCTCCATCATTTCATTCTGTCCACCTTTTTCAAATTTCATTTCTAAATTCATAAATTTTAGGTACATTTCTTCCTGATCATGCTGACTCATTCCTCCACCACCTCTCATACATGCAACTTATAATTAATGGAATTATATAGTGTTATCTATCAGTCTGACAAATACATGTACTCGTAATGACCCTTGTCGTATCTCTCCCTTGCTCTACGACTGTTTTGGATCTGCATATTTCACGTGGGAGCACACCTACTAGCTAAGACAGGTGGAGTTCCCACAGTTCTTTTAATCACTATTTTCATTTCTTGATGGCTTCGAAGACATTATAACTTTGGAGTTGGCTTCTCTTCTATCAAAGGTTGACTTTTCTTCTAGCAAATTACAAAGGAATGTAACAACAAAAGTTAAAATCGAGAATAACAATGCAAAATTATGATTTTACATAAGTCAGCAAAAAAAATAAGCTAAAAATATGTTTTGACAGCATAATATACTATATAGTTTTGTCCAGCGTATAAAAAAACCAGCAGCAATACCTAGTCAGCAACTTAATCAAAGATTATCAGAAAATAAATAGAGATTTGGTCAGCTATATAATCATTGTTTTTACAAAGTAAACAATCGGAACGCAAAATATTATTTGTTCGGCAGGACTACACAAAAACATTAAAACACGATTGCGAATAAATCCTCTTCATAAAAATCAGTCATTATACCAACTTAATAAAAGGAAGACCATGTTCAAGGAGTCGGGACTTGTTTATAGCTCCTCTTTTTGCATCGGAACATCGTTAAAGCTAAGCATTTTCAATATTCTTGCCATAAAATTAAGTGGCAGCTAAGTGGCTGTGAATATCATATTTTTTTGCCAGCAAGCCCTCGGTAAGTAGATCAGAGCGATTATTAACGAACAGCCCTTAGCAGTGGTTCTCAAACCTTTGAAATAAATACCCTTACGTCCGGGTATTTGAAAAAAGACTACACGTTAATAAATTTTAATTTATCAGTTATTTTTAGGCAGATCCTAAAAGTCGGCCGAGGGAATCCTGTCCAAGTCCTGTAACTTATAGGAAATCGTTAAAAATATATTTTTATATGTTTATAATTCCTGATTGTTCGTGGAGAAGTAAAAGGGAGGCCTTTGCTCAATACATCGATGGCTATTAATGAATTAATAATGTTTATTAGGGAATCATTTTACAGCTTGTTCAAATTGGAAACAGCCCTTTAAATATTTAAGGTATGTGTATTGTATATCTATGGCTACATCTAATTACAAAATTCGCCATTTTCTACCAACTTAAATCAGATACTTTTTCCTAAATTCCACAACATACTTTTATATAGGATTTGTATGAAATATAGACTAATGACGTCATAGTTCCTTGGAATCAAATATCTACCCTGTGCCACTCTAATTTAATATCGAATACATATCGGATACCAGCGAAAAATTGTTTTTTGCTTGATATGCACCGATTGATTTTGGTTTTAGGCCATTGCGGTCTAATGATTGGTTTACTAGTACTCTGCGTTACCGAGTACTGACCGAGGCCATGATCTGCCTTGGGCAACTTGGAGGTGCTTAAATCGACTACGTAAGGGCAGATGCGGTCACGAGCTCTCGAAGTGGCGATATATTGAAAAATCGGAGACCCGCTGCCAATGTGGTCACGCTGATCAGACCATGCAGCACCTTTTCTCGTGTCCATCGTACCCGACCAGCCGTCGTACAAAGTACGACCTGTACTCGACGTCGGAGAGGTCCATAAGAGTGACAACCTACTGGAGGGACAAAATTTAGTGTAATTTGAGCCAATCTACACGAAAAAAGAAGATATTGATATGCCGCCGTTCTCACAATTTAGGTAAGATTAGAGATAGGTGCCTACCCTGTCAAAAATATTTGTGCACGTCACTAGAAAATTATTGTACATTACATGTCATAAACAATCACAATATCTCAAGAATCAAAGGCATTTAACACTTTTACTACTATATATACCATTATACCAAAAATACAAATGATATCCCTTTGAGATCCTACGAAGAACCGGTCCAAGTCACATTGTGTGCCAATGGCTTCAGTTGAGTGTTAATATTGCTTTAAAATTGCTACCAGATCCCAGTCCAGGGCGAATCCAGGGGGATTCGCCCTGAGACTGGTCAGCTTGTTTACTTGCATTACGTTTTATATGTCAACGTTGTATTATATTATACGTATTTATTAATTAAAAGACAATAATAATAATATGTCCATGAATTAGGGGATTTGGACCATAACCCGCCGCGCTGGTCGTGTTAGTGGGTCGTCAGAGCCTCGTTCGTTAGCTAGCAGGGTTGGAAGGAGATGGGGGAGACCTTTGCCCAGCAGTGGGACAGTAGAGGTTAATAAAAAAATAAAAATAATATTAATAATATGTATATGATAAAGAACTTCTGGCGAGTAGGCGACCAATACTGTGAAAATGAGTTTCTTTTGGCGTTACAAAACACTGGTATCGGTAGCTTTTCTTTAAAAATAAATTAAATTTTAATATACTTTACAAGTAACGTAAATTATACTTATTCGCACTCGGTAAGTGCCTGTAAAAGTCTAATTACTGAATAAACATTTGAATATTTGATTCGATTTTTTTTCCTTATTGATTCCAAAAAGTAACATGAAACGAAAATTTTACTCCGCTCAAAAATAAGCAAGCCTTTCAAATCCGGTGGAAGGGGAAACTGCCAAATAAAAGAAAAAGGATACAAATACACCCGCGTGATGTCACTGTCATTAGGTGTCATGCTTACGAAAGAGATAGCGAGATGTCCCCACCATGCTCCCACTTTTACATTTAAAATGATAATTGCTGCCTCATTTAATAAGCAATTTTCTTTCTATTTTCGGAAAACGGCTTCTTGTTCGTGTTGTTTGTTATTTGTATAATATATTGTCCAAAAACAAACTTGACAAAAAATTAAATATTCACCCGTGTCTTTATAAAAAAAACTGCACGTTTTTAAGAAATCAGTCATAAGCTAAACCGTAATTGAAATCAGTAGTGTTCTATAATGAATTTAGCAGACTGAAAAATCAATGAAGCATTTTTTTTCAGACAACTGGTTATTTTCAATTAAAATGTTGGTTATTGAGAAACTAAGGGTTAGGATACATGTGTTAGCTCGGAACGGAACTATTGCTTGCAGCTATCCTTTTCAGTCGCTCTGTCTCGCTCTAGCAAATGCCGGTTCCAAGTGGCAAAACAGGATAGCAGCATAGGAAAGTGCTGCCAGATATAGCTCAACCCTAAGCCTTGTTTTGGGTACCTAGACATACCCCCCCTGATACGAAATCTTGATACGCCCTTGCTCCCAGCCTATTCTAGGCTCGGTACCAAGCAGCTGGGCCTCTGACACTTAGTCAATGATACCATCTTTCACAATATCGTACGAATATCGACCAAACGATAACAATAATAAAGTTCAAAATTGGAAAGAAGCAAAAATGTAGTGAAATAGACCATCTTTTACAAACACTTTAAACGAATTTTGACTATAAGAAGAATAAAATAAAGTTCAAAATGGCGAAAAGGTTAAAATGTAGTAAATATAGAGTTCTGAAAATGTAAGATATGATCTTGAGATTAAAGGGATTTTGTAATTAGATGCCGTGTGGGACTAAAATAGGCTGACGGGGTAATTTATGGTGCTAGTGATAGGGAATCGCTAATAAAAATCTGCTTATTGCGTGGTTAATCTTCTTTGAAGGAAAGTGCACAGTTCTCATATCATAGGACAATCAAGAATATCAAGTAGATATAATTATTGGGTATTTCCCTAGGTCAAAAATAATATGTATTTTACTGATAAGAAAATAAAACATCGCAAAATAATGTCACTTGATTTTAAAGATATCGACTTTAACGTGATTTAGGATTTATTATTGCAGAAAAACTAACAACAAGAGCGCTATTTGACTTTAAAAAACTATGACGTCATCTACCTGTATTTCATACAAATTCCATAGAAATTTGTTTGTTTTGATGTTTAGAAAAAAGTATCCGATTTGACTTGTAGGAAAATAGCGGATTACATACAAAAGTCCAGACACAGCATTTTGGGTCTTACGACACAAAGCAGACAAAGCGCAGAGCCTCTAGACTCAACTCTCACGACTCACTTTTACTGATGAGGGGCCAAAAGGTGAAAGACAGAAGTAGAAATCAAAATAGTGATGGGTTGCTAGCTGCATTGTATTCCCTTGATTCCAGGTCATAGAATTAAGATCTGTGTCCAGGTGAAATGTACTCTCGAGGTGACTCAGCTATCTTCTTCGGTTACATTCTTGGCTGTTGTGCAGGTTCGGAGCCTGGGGCGCGTTCCCGCTATTTCTTCTCCAAATATAATATGCATGGTCATCCAAGGATGCTGAAGACCATGCAAAATCGAGCAGAAATAGCCAGTAAAGTAGTTTAGGCGATTTGGTTACAGTTTTACAAACGGCCGCCTGTCTGACGTCAATCCTCTTTCGGAATGCATTTGTGCGAAAATTTTTACAATTGGCTGCCGACCGACGCCAACCCTCCTTGGGAATTCAATTGTAGCGACTGTGTGTGCTTAGGTACTCCTTTAGTCGCCTCTTACGGCATCCACAGGAAGAAATGGAGTGGCCCATTGTAGGCTGAAAGCCACACGGCACATTAGAGGCCGATTTCGCAAATGTGCGAAGAAAATCTTCACGTTCTTACTTTAAACTGTAAACAGTACATAAAATAGTTTGAAGGGCTAGGGCTATATCAAGACAAAATTTGAAATGCTATCTCAGTTTCCTTTTAAAAAAATATTTCAAATGGGAGCAGCACTGGACCCCGAAAAATTAATGTTCCTCTCAAATAATTTATTTCAAATGGAGCACTGGTTCATGTAGTAACCATGACTGAGCAAAAATTACTCATTGATAAAACACCACAATAGAATACCGAAATAGAGTTACAAATAGTACAGTAAGGAAAAAAAAAACAACAATAAAATTCAATTCGCGTACGCCACGAAGTTAACATACACGAGTACGTATGTAAATTTATTCATATAAAACTATGGAAAAAACGTACAATGTACCACGAGAAATTTAAGGTGCTCGTGTGAATTTTAACGGGGTATCATTGTCTCACGTCGACCTTAATAGAGATGTTCCATTATATCGATATCGATCTTAGCCCCTTTAATTAACGCGGCGATTTTATCGAAAGAAGTTTTTGTGAAATGCAGTCCAATTGATTTTATTGCCTTTAATTACCATTTTAAATAGCTTTGCCGATTTGAATGATAGTGCAACGGTAATTTATTTTATAACCTGATGATTATTTTTATTAGACTATTTCAAAACTTGTTTTATTATAAAAATAGTTGATGACTTGAATGCAAGAGCGGAAAGGATTAATAACTCGATGTATAGATAAGAGGCTTGTTCTTGAATAAGTAATAATAGTACCTTTATCGTTAGAAACCCGCTTAAATAAATTTTCAGAATCATAAAGGATGTTATCAAATGTATAAAGTTAGATAGATCGATAGATAAACTCATTTATTTGCTGCTTTAACACACATAAAAAAATACACAAATCAGACACAAAAAAATAAACAACCTTCTACCTACCTGTACAATCTTCAATGTGTGTGTTCCAAAGTTCAAAGTTCTATAATTTGTTGTCTGTTCGCCGAGTTTGTTCACCGAGAGTTGAAAATTATTACAATTTGACTCCAAATAGCGACTGTCGCTTAAATATCGCCAGCAATATAGCTGCCGTCGCTTATCTCCCAATTTCACCGTTTTAGTGGTAAGAGGCTCGCAGTTGTTGACAAGCGCGGCCCAATCGGGCTAGCGGACGCGGCAGCCATATATTTCAATTCCGTTCTGGAATTTGCTTAAGTCAGTCGTTTGGGTGTATGCGTACTTTTTACTGTTTTATACAGTTTTTAATTGTTTTAAATTTTATAAATTGAATTGTATTAATTTTCAAAAATTAGCGGGTCGCAATTTGTAATGATTTAAGAAACCCTGACCTTATTAACTCTCGGCGAACAGACATTACATTTCTTTCTTTTTTGCTCACAAATCACGCTAATTGAAGTGAAAGTTTGTTTTTAAACTGGTATTATGGGATACTAACTCGACGATACTATATTCTATGATATATATAGGTACATATAGACAAACACCCAAAACCCAGGACAATTTTAAAAAAGGCCATTTTCTAATCTGCCCTGGCCGGGGATCGAAACCGGACCCTCCGAGTGGTTACCACTATTTTACGGAGGTCGTCAAATACTACACGATCGCATAGTGATATAAATTAATTAACAGTTTCCTCTCACTAACCGTTATTTATCGATAACGATAAAACATATTACCCATCTCTACGAAAACATCAAAAGATCAAGGACTTGTGTGTCACTGTAAATGCATGGATCACATTAAGTTTATGTCAATAAAACCCTTTTTATAGGCAATATAATATACATGTTTCCTTTTATTTTATTTTTTCGTCAATATGGTAGGTGAAGTAAGGCTGTCACCGTCACTGACCGGTACGCCAGAAATGGGAAACGTAGTGTAGGACGCTCGGCAACTAGGTGAGTCGACAATGTCAGGCAATGTAAATTTTAAAGTAAATTGCCAGAATCGGTCTTGATATGCCAGATAGGAAATTTAAAGCTTATGTAAAGAAAGTACTTCGTGAAAAAATTAATCACAGAACCGATGATTATCTTAAAGACAAAAACGTCTGGCTTGAGCTTGGCGCGGGTCCCTCTTAAAGGTTTGTATTTGTGCACTCACAAATGTCATAATTTAAGTACTTCGGTACATCTCTAACAACTAAATTGACAATTTGACACCAATTTTAAATCTGACATCATTATTAATTAATAATTATGGCATAAAAATGTATTCTCAGTCCACATATCAAATTTTTATATATCAGTATAATTATAAGTTGACGTTTTTGGAGAAAATGCTGCGAGAACAGTTTGTTATCGCTTTTGCTGTACTTGCGCTTAGAAAGCGGCAGTAAACTTAGCTGTAAGTAAATGATATGACGTCAACAACTATTGATTATGAAACCGAAAGTAAAATCGAAAATGATCAAGTGATACAAATATTCAAAGAAACGTAAATGGTTTTTGACTTTTGACTTTGGAAAGTTACTGTAAGGAACTGGATTACGATGGTGTCTTATGCCATACAGTGAGTGACTGAAAGCTAACGATGACGACAATGATAATACTAGTAGTTCGCCGCGAACTTAGACCTCGCGATTATTGTTGTAACACAATTCAATTCCTTAACTAACACCTAGATGGCGCTATCCAAAGTTAGAACGCGCTATGGTTTCGTTTGCTACATAATCGCCGATATTTTTATTAATATTTCAAAAACTACTGTGCCGATTTTGATGCCCAACGAACTTGAAAATTCTATTGATATTTCCTACATGCCTACCTTTCATCAAAATCGGACCTTCGGTTCGGCAGTTATCGTGGTACAAACATACATACATACATACATCGATGTCGATTTAGATACCTCGCTCGCTTCGCTCGCACGGTCAATGAAAAGTAAGATATTGCAGGTTTTTGTTAAAAAAACATTACTACAAAGTACAAAATGTAAAATCATTGTTAAGTTCGTACTTGTGAAGATATTATTATTGTGATGATTTGTACAACTTTCCGATTCGCAACTCTGAACAAATTACGCAAAAGTGGCCTTTGTGTCGTAAAGCCCCAGTCTCGAGGGAAACATAAAATGTACCTTCTAGCTTCTTTATTCCCACGTAGTTCGTAAGATCCAATCGAGAGATTCTCTCTTTAAACCTTCACGCCCACCATGACTCTCAGGTGGCCTTTAAGTTTTTCAGCTAGACTCTGTCTACGCTGTTGAGAACAGATACATGTAAGATGAATTTAGAAGCGGAAACATGAAAGTTTAACTGTGGATTGTAGCTGCACTTTTATGACACCCGCGCAAGAAGAGACACAATCCACATCGAAACACTGGGAAAATATCTTCGGTGAAAGATTGGATCAGCTAATTAAAGTAGAGGAAAACAGACATTTGAAATCTAAGCCAATTTGCAGAATTGCTGCGCCTTCTATTGTATATCTTGTGAGACACTCAGCCACACAATAAAATATTTTTACTTAATTAAAAACCGACTTGAACACCAATCTACAGTACGGATTTTGATAAAATTTCTATAGGAGCAACTGACAAATATGCCCTTTCAAAAAAAGCAATTTTTTAATAGATCCAGGCGTCTTCGAGTAATCCGGGAACATAAATGAATAAATATATAGGGACAAATTACACGGATAGCTAGCCCCAAAGTAAGTTTGAGACTTGTGTTATGGAAAACCAACTCAACGATACTATACTTTTTAACAAATACATATAAAGATAAACACCCAAGACCCAGGACAAATTGAAAAGGGCCATTTTCCACCATGCTTGACCGGGGATCGAACCTGGAACCTCTGGGTGACGGACTAGCATGGTGACCACTACGCCACGGAGGTCGTCAACAATATGATAAAAAGACATTAATTGATCCTCCTTTTTTTTTGAAGTCTCGAGTCTCGAGTTTAACCTAAGAGTCTCGAGCGGTGTTTACTTGGATATATTACCACTATATTGAGTTAGACAAGGTAGGTAATAATCTAAAGTGTAAGTAATAAAACCGGCAATAGTTATTAAATAAAAATTACGTTTGTGGTATGGGAGCCCCATAAATATTTTTTTTATTCTGTTTTACAAATACATGTTGATTCATATTATATTAATTGCAAAAATCAATCTTTATTTTTGTATTATATCTGGCAATCTTTTATTGCTGGCAACACCCACTTATGTCATCTTTCTTCTCTCTTGCATTGTGCTAGTGAGTCAGACATACATTCTTCCAAGTAAAAGTTAAAATAATATAATTTAATACTTCACCAGTCAAATAGTATTTTTAATTTAGCCCAAACCGAACAGATATTCCAACAATACAAATACAAAATCTCTTTATATAAATACGGTAATGTAAATACGGTGTTACAGGTATATAAAGTCCACCATGCTCGGCCCATACTGGACATACAATAATAATTAATAAACAAACTTAATACACACAATTAATATTAGGAAATTAAAAATCATAAGTTACTTTAGTCATCAAATCGACAATAGAGTAAAACATTTTTTCGTCAAGAATAATTTTAATAGATATTTAAATGATTTCGTATTCAACCCCTTAAATGTATCTGGTAATTTATTGTAAATCACAGGTGCCATGCTTAAACAGCTTTTTTTCATAAGTGCTGTGTTATGGCTACCAGTTACTAATTTAAACTTGTATTATGATGAATACGTTCTGTCCTTTGTCTTGACTCTTGTAATGTAACGAAATGATATGGATTAGATTTGACAAATAAACAAATTTCTAAAATATAAATACATGATAATACATGATAATGTTAATAATTTTAGGGCGTTAAACAAATACACAGCTCTCTTCTGTGTTTAATCCACACATTGAACGCAAACATCGTTGTTGTTTGTAGTATCAGGATCCTTGCGTGACCCTTGACAAACATTCTATCGCATTTTGGAGAAAAAATTGTTGCTTCGAAGCAAGAAATATCTAATACCGCAAGCTAAGAATATCAACCGTGAATCCATGAAGACGACGATCCGCTATGAAAATTAAAGTTATTACCACATGTATAAGATTCGAGACATAGTGCATTAGTATCTTCAAACTACAAACGTTTCCGTGACAGTGAAAATTCATTGAAATACGACAAACTGGCAACAAGTAATTTCCACGTGGTATGTGTGGTGCAAGTCACAAAAAATGGACAAATGTCTTTAATAATACAAATCTGCACTCTCTGGGCATGATGGTGTTATTGCAGTGCTGTTAGCATTGCAGTAACACCATCATGTATTCAAGTATGTTAACTATGTCGTCCTTGGAGGCAGCATCTTAGCCGCTTGACGAATACAAATATTTTACATGATTTACGTTATTTAAGTTGAAGATAGGGCGAAGATAGGTAAGTGGAACCCTAATTTGAAATAAATTCTTTAATCGTAAATGTAGTGAAAATTAACATTTTGCAAAATATGATGCATTATACAATGCCCTTTTTAATTAAGTACAAATATTTTAAGAGGTGATTCAGTTCATCATTTTGAACAACTTTTCCCAATAAATATATATCGAAATACGAAAAAAATTTTTGCATTTTTCATAGTAACGATATCACGTGACTACTTCGATCTGTATGAGAACCTAAATATTTTTTTTCGTATTTCGATATATATTTATTGGGCAAAGTTGTTCAAAATGATGGACTGAATAACCCCTTAAAATATTTGTACTTAATTAAAAAGGACATTGTATAGTCCCTCAAATTATTTTATGAAAAACCTTTAAGAGTATCATTGGTATTGTTGAGCATACGTCGCTCTGTGTCAACGCCACCATAGAAAGGAGCTTGATGGCTTGGCGGGAGTGCGCATTGCTAGTAGCGCTTTCGCAGGTAAAGCGACACTGGGCTTGGTCGGCACACCTCCGTGCTTCGGAAGGCATGTATAAGCCGTTGGTCTCGGCTGACATCACTATATGTCAGTCGTCAGGCTATGTGAGATGTCTTAGGCAGTCTGAAAAATCTGACACAATTATTAGCCACTTACACACACGAAAAACGAAACGAACCATAGAAAGAATCAAGATTTTTAATCATTAACGTCTCTCTTCCATCCTTCGTTGCTCTGGAGCCTAGAGTCAGTCATCTGGCTCTTTTTTTGATTTTGCACATACGAGTTCATTATCATCATCATATCAGCCACAGGAAGTCCACTGCTGGACATAGGCTTCATCAAGGATTTCCAAAACGGTGGATCGGAAGCGGCCTGCATCCAGCGCCTCCCTGCAACCTTGCTCAGGTCATACGAGTACATTTCAAGTTCCAATCCGCTATTTTCCAACAATTCAAATCAGATACTTTTTCTAAACGTCAAAACAAACATTTTCTATATAGTTTTTTTAGAGTGCAATAGCGCCCTTAACGCACAATTGCGAAAAACGGCCACTTTTGGCGTATGTGCGTAGAAAAGCTTCACGTTCCCACTTTAAACTGTAAACAGTAGTTCATAAATTAGTTTGGAGGGTTATCTAGAGCCTGGTCAAGGCAAAATTTTAAATTATATCTCCGTTTCATTTTAAATGATTTAATTCAAATAGGGGCAGCACTGGACTCCGAAAAATTCAGGTAGCCCCTTAATAAAAGTTTTTCTGCAATAATAAATCTAAAATCACATTGGAAATGGTGTACTAAATAATTTATTTTTGACCCAGGAAAATACCTAAAACATTAAAAACAAAAACATGACATTTTTACCTCATCGTCAATTTTTATAGCACTTACTTGACGACCTCCGTGGTGTAATGGTCAACACGCTAGTCCGCCAATCCGGAGGTTCTGGATCCCCAGCCAGGGCAAGTTGGAAAAAGTGCATTTTTCATATCGTCCTGGGTCTTCGGTGTTTAACTATTAACTAACACATAGATAGTGTATTTATCATAAAATATACTATCTATGTGTTAGTATCCCATAACACAAGCTTAAGCTTTCTTTGGGGCTAGCTCAATCTCTGTCAATTAAAAAAAAAAGAACTTAGACCGTTTACAAATTGGACCAAACGTTAAAATTCTTCCACACAGTTTTTACCGAGTGCGTGCCTAGCGACTTCACTGTTATAATTTTTATGCGAGCAAACTCGCGTGTCAACAACTGTTCGCGAGGCGGAGTGGAAATACTTTTTCCTGATTCGCATACAGCTATACTAATAATGTGTTTGCTATACTAATATTACTAATACATAGTCATTTAAGACTAATAATTATACAACGGGACCACGTATTAGTTCAAAGCTTGTGCTTACAGTTTTTAAAGTGAGAACGTGAAGCTTTTCTACGGACATTCTCACTTTAAAATGTAAACAGTAGTTCGTAAAATAGTTTGAAGGGTTATCTAGTGCTTGGTCAATACAACATTTTAAATGATGTCTCCGTTTCCTGTCAAATGATTTATTTTAAATGGTAGCAGCACTGGACCCCGGAAAATTCAGATATTCAGATATTAAGTACACATTTAAAAATTAAGAAAATGCTAGCTTATCTCGTTTTGATCGACGTCGATATGTTTCAAGGAATGAAAATTTAAAGTTTTTACAAGCTTTTATTTAACATGAAATGTATCTTGTATGTAAGTTTCCACAAGTTATCCTCAACCAATTGAGCTGCAATTATGCAGACTATGGAGTCAATGAGCTGTTCTGATGATGGAGCTGGAAGGTGGCCATAGAAACGCTGTAATAAATTGACGCAACCCCTCCGAGTTTGGGCTAATAAGTCTTGATAAGCACGAACAATTAAAGGTAGTGTGAAAAATAAATTTGAAAACTTATAATTCAAATATAAACCAATTCTTATAAATTTAAACTTTTAACTCAATAGTGGCTAAAATAATAATAATCTTAAAGTATATATATATATATATATATATATATATATATAATATAAAAGCGAAAATCACTCACTCACTCATCACGAAATCTCAAAAACTACTTAGCCAAATTCCATCCCTAAGGCGGTTGCCAGTTTGTATGAAACTTCGTAATTTTTAAAGTGAAAAACATGAAATTTTTAATTTGTTTTAGTAGTTAGTAGAAAATAATAATGCATTTATTACATTTTTAAAATTATATCCCTATAGGGGTGAAAAAAGGGATACAAGTTTCTATGAGTCTTCGTTCAGAACGAGAACGGGAACGGGGACGTTATAAACTTATAACAAAATTAATAACGTAAAAATCCAATTAAAAATCCTAGTAGAAATATTTTCTACTTTTACACGGACGAAGTCGCGGGTTAAAGCTAGTATATTATAAGCTATCATGTTACCTCATACTGTGTCAAAGGCCTGATTTTAATTTCCTCGTTAATATATTATATACAGTACTAATAGGAGAAAAGAAAAGGTGCAGGAGATATTGTATAGTTAGAGTTCTGTACCCAAAGGGTAAAAACGGAACCGTTTTACTAAGACTTGGCTGTCCGTCCGTCTGTCACCAGGCTGTAATTCATGAAACGTGATAGCTAGACAGTTGAAATATTCACTGATAATGTATTTCCATTTCAGCTATAACAAAAAATACTAAAAACATACATTCATACATATTTTTGCGCCTGTTTCCCTACGAGGTAGGCAGAGACTGTGGATTTCCACTTACTGCGATCCTTGCAAACCTCTTTTGCTTCAACACTCCTTACTCTTTTCATGCATGCTCTCCGGTTCATACGAAAAACAGATTAAAATAAATATTTTAGGTTACTCTACTACAACAAACGTGATTTTTTTTTATAGAATGTAAGTACGGAACCCTTCGTAAGTGAGTCCGACTCGCACTTGGCCAGTTATTCTTGAGATCAGAAGGATATAATGTAGCGCGAACACAGAATTGTCATATAATGTTATACTACGGTACAGTGCCGCAAGTCGATAAAATTTAACAACTGCTCGCGAGTCCCATTTTGTGGTGATTCTCAGAACACTGTGACCATTGTTTAGGTTACCATTTGAGTATATTCATGAGCCCATAGAGAATAACTCAAAGGAAGGAAATAACTATTTGAACAATAATGATACAATAAGGTATATACAATATGTAACAAATCCCTGTCCGATCCTTGTAGGAGCAACTCAGACCGTCAATATGAACAACTTTTCCAATGGACCAAAGCTAGCAAATAAATGTTTGAATCTTTGATAAAAATCAATTAAGCCGTTTAAAAGTTAATAGGGGTTAATGCTAGAAAGTCGGGGTTTTTTAATTTACCTGGCAAATAATAGATGGCGTAGCGTCATAATGTTATTTGACCATTTGTCATTATGTTATCAGTTCCACTTAACATCATTATTCGGTTGGAATATGTAGTTCCTCCACTCAGGTGTAGTTGTTTTTTTTTTTAATTTGCTGGCAAATAAACTCATCTACTTCCATCTTTTTATTCATACAAGTTCTCATTTCAATTCGTCTCGTACTTTTACACTCATAAAAGTCTTGCACTCATCATCTTTCTTACTCTTACGGGTAGAAGGCATTAAGGGGGTTTCCAACGAACCTTTGCATTAATAGTTCCTAACTACTCTACCACCACTTAGAGCCATGTGAAAATTCTCCATAGAAAATGGGTAA
The DNA here is from genome assembly GCA_943193695.1 of Acrobasis suavella. Taxonomy (NCBI): domain Eukaryota; kingdom Metazoa; phylum Arthropoda; class Insecta; order Lepidoptera; family Pyralidae; genus Acrobasis; species Acrobasis suavella. Next base: position 2,836,906 of record OW971939.1, read on the forward strand.
TATAAAAGATATTGAAAACACTAAATCTCAGAAACGTGATAGCAGCAAGGACAAACCACGCGGCGTGTTCAGACGAAGTGTAAAGTAAAGACGCAGTGCCGTATAAAACAATAGTTTTAGGATGCTAATAGTGCTGCCTCGTTTGTGCAGTGCTTTAAATATGTTTGCTCTGCCACATAGCAATGACCACTTTGCTATAAGGCGATTGGCAGACTGCTCCTCAACCACGCGCGTACCGCGGGGCCGGCATACAAATATCACACGCGTAGACTCTGTTTCAGTGTATTGTACTTATTGTTTTCTATACAAAGTGAGGTACTTGCATACAGTCCAGCCCCGCGCTACGCAGCGGGGCGCGAAGCAGTGTGTGAATCGCCTTAATCGCAAAGCTGCAGCCTCATTGCTGTTCAGAGTACGGGCTAGTTCCAACAGCATCCTGCAAGTTATAGCAGGAGATATTACGTACCTAATGACGAAGAACCTTATGCGTTGCACCTTAAATTCTGTTGTATAGGGCACAGGACTTCATTTCCATTAGTAGTTATAACATTAGTCAGTTAGTTCTTTTTCTTCATATTTATTGCAAAAAAATATGGGTCGTATGTTTTCTGTTGTCATATTATTTAATAAATAAAATTAAAATCAAATACGCAACATTTTTTCTATAAAGCTGTTAATCCTTCGTTTCGGCATGCTCCCGTAGTAAGTATTGAATGGAAAAAAAAGGAATAGCCAGAGAGGGTAGCCAGATAAACAAATCGAAGCGCAAGCAAATTATCACAGTTGCTAGTCCATTGCAGTTCCATTTCTCATGACTGTATTATTTAATTTGTAACAAAAAGGAGGTATTAACCTAAAAGTGAGAAAACGTACTAATCAATGTGAATAACTTTTACTATGGAATCCCTGAAATCATAAAAAAATCTTCCGATTATATGCTTCCTTAATAAAATTGTTCTTTACTCATCGTGGAGCGGAATCTCCTAAAACTGATAAATAGGTTTCAAAATCTAGCTATTGTAAACCAAAATTCAAAAAATATATTATTATTTTTTTATTATTTTAGTACAACGACACCATTCTCACACACCCCCTGGAACGATTTCTACAATCTGCACTTACAAATAATTAGCTACTACGTCTAATTTTGTCCCAGAAGTTTTAAAAGAGTCCCGATAAAAAAGAAAGAAAGAAAAAAAGAAAAGTTTAATTTGGCAATCAAAACCATTGCAACTTATGAAGCTATTATAAGAACTTATTATAGATACCTCCAATTAAAACAACAACTGCCAATAGCCGAAAGTGCAACCAGCTCAGCTATGAGCTGATGGCGAGTTGCCAGAGCGCTAATATTTAGCTAGTACCAAAATAAGTGTGTTAGATATCTGACATCAAACAAAAAAGCAAAAGAAGAAATCAGCTCTGTGAAACTGCATCTAAAAAACATATAAGGAGGTTAAAAACTTGGCAGAGGAAAGAGAAACATGGAAAGCAGTGACAAGAGCCCAGCCCATATAAGAAGAAACTGCATCTATGCATCTCAAATAATTTAAAGTTTTTTAAGAACGCTCCGTCTTAACTTTTGAGTAGATCCAAGCGTGCAATAAATCTGCACGTCGTGCATGCGCGGTAGGTCGTCACCCGCGGGAGTGGATTTTGAGCACATTGTATTGTAATTCGTGGCGTGTGAAATGGAATTTCAATAATAAGTAGGCTTTTCAATTTGTTTTTATGGCATTTGGAAATATTAGACTGCACAAATCAAATTTAATTGTTAAAATCAATTTCTGGAGTATAAATATGAAATACGTGTCTAGTTATAAACGATTTAAAACTAGACACGCAAGAGTATGCCCAGCCAAATTATAGGAATAAAGAAAATAGGAACAGGCGACGCAGTAGCCGTGTGTACTTACATTTTATTTACGCGAACCATTTGAAGCTACTTTTGACTCCTTGACATTTCGAAACCTTTTTAAACAATTAAACAATTTGGCATATTTATTAAAGCCCCGTATAGCTTGTTGCTGCTTAAATCTAAATCTTACAGACAAGCAACGGATTACAAAAAAAAATTAGGATTCTCTGCTTACGAATCCCCCTACTCTAGACTTTTCCATACAAACGTAGTCTAGCTTTTATTTTGATATGACATGTGAGATTCCAGCAATATTTTATAATTTTAAAGAAACTGCATATATGTAGTTTTTTTACTTGAAAGAAAATATAAGAGTGTAGAAGTTTTCCATACCGGGTGGTCAAATATAATATGATACATTATATTGTCTTTTAAGTACATATTTTGACTGTGAAAACTAGTTGTATGCCTTACTTAATATATGCAATTTCTCTGAACATAATTTCGCCAATATCTAACATACCGTTTCAAAATAAAAGTAAGGCTACTTTTGTATGGGAAAGTCTGATTCTGTATAGGGTACGGGGATTCAATTCTTTTGTCAGATACTGAACTTGACTCCCGTTTTCACATTAATGTTTTTGGTTGGATACCATTTACGAGGGCGTACCGTCTACAGACAGCTTTAATTAAAGCAATGCTATCTGTAAAATATGATACGGGAGCTAATTGCCGCGACTGCTGTGGCGGTTTAGATAATTGGAATCGCAGAGTTCAGTTCAAGTTGTTTTATAAGCCGAGGCCTATTGCCTGAAGTCACCTTCCTTATGTTTATGATGTTGACAACAAGTTTATTTTCCTGGCAAATTAATAAACTCCCGACTTTCAAGAGTTCACCCCCAATAATTTTTAAACGGGTAAACTGATCGTCATCAAACATAGCTAAGAATTACTGCAAGGAAACTTGCTTTCACGTTTAAAAACTGCATCGAAATCAGTTTATCCATTCGAGAGCTACGATGACACACACAGACATTGGCATCAAACTTACAACACCCTTCTTTTGCCTCGGGGGTTAAAAGTTTGTTTACGTACGTATGTTTGTAATGTTGCTGTGTGCGTAAGTTTTGGCTACAGTCTAGTCTTTCCTAGTCTTTCAATATTGTATGCATTTATGTCAATGTTAATTATTGTAACTTGTTTACGTATAAATAAAATAAATTAAAAAGAGATGGAGTGATCCCCTTCTAGGCCAGACAATAAACCGAACCTGTCCATATTCGACTAAAGAGCCTACTTAAAACAATTCAGATAGCATGTACGATTACGAGGGTGTAGAGATAGCTTTAATAATCTTAAGATAGCTTTAATTAAAGCAAATGGAACGTTGCCTTAAACGCTATCTGTAAAATATGAAACGGGAGCTAATTGCCGCGACCGCTGCTTCGGTTTAGATAGTTGGAATCGCAGCAGTATACCTACGTTGTTTGATATAAATAAGGTATCTAGGAATGCATGTTATACATTTATTATCATACTTTCACGTTAGGGAACGTACCCATACTACGTAACCTATTTAGGGGGGGGGGGTCTTAAAAATACTACGATCAGTCACAGGAGTGTAGGGGGGTGGCTTAGATTTTTGTCACGTAGTCGATTTCACCGGGAGAAACGTCCTGTTTAGAATTAGATGTGTGAGATCGATATTAATGTACATACAGACATCATTCTTAATTAATAATTATGTATTCTCAGTCCAGATATCTAATTTTTATCTATCTATATATATAAAAGCGAAAATCACTCACTCACTCACTCATCACGAGATCTCGAAAACTACTTAGCTAATGTAGATGAAATTTGGCAGATAGGTCGATAGTGACTAGGAGACGTCCGCTAAGAAAGGATTTTTTTTAAATTCCATCCCTGAGGGGGTGAAATAAGGGTTGTCAGTTTGTATGAATCTTCGTAATTTTTAAAGTGAGAGACACGATTTTTTTATTTATTTTAGTATAGTAGAATTCTAAATTAAATATCGAAATCCCTCATTTTGTATTAAAACGGGCAGCAAATGATTTTCTTTCGCTATCTGGCTTACTGGCGGCCTTATTCAGCGTGTTACGGTACAGCGACTAGTTTATATAATTATGGTGGACGTTATTTAGTGCAGAGATACCTCGGGAAGATTGTCCGGCGACAGAAATGGAGGTGTTTAGAGCGCCTAGGTCGTGACGTCAGTAAAGTAAAGTTGTTTATTAGATTATTTCAGACTAGCTGATGCCCGCGACTTCGTTCGCGTGGACTTTATGACTCCGGCGTATAAATATAAATAAAAACTAATGAGAGAGAGAGAGAGAGAGAGAGAGAGAGAGAGAGAGAGAGAGAGACAGCGGGAGAAAGTACTTGTAACAGTGTTAGGAGTTAAAAGTCAATATTATTTTAATTCTTTCCTTCGGGAGCCAATATGAAAAGAGCTGAAGTGTTACTAACCCTGGAGAAAGCCACAATAAGTAGGCCATGCGAAAAACCAGTCCTTAGATCGACATCAGCAGCTTTAAGCCTCTAAAACTGTGACTTATTTTCACAGCAAAGCAAGTTAACATATGGAACTGTGTATTTTCAAAAGGAAAATTGTTGGGGATGAGTGGCATTCGCGGAATAAATACAGTTTCACTGGCATCACTCACTTACTGTGAGCTTTAAGTGTCTCAGCAGACTATGCCGAAGTTTAGTGGCTAAAGTTCAGTGTCTAAAGTTCGGTGGGGATGACACACTAAATAAGCTGAAGTTCAGCTGCTGAAGTTCGGTGGAAACGCCGGACAGTAGTGATGTGCCGATATGAGAATTTAATCTTACGTCTTTGGCGCGTCTGCGGCGAACGGAAACGGGAGCGGAAGAGGGAACGGAAGTGGAAGAGGGAACGGGAATGGGAGCGGAAGCGGAACCGGGAGCGGGAGCGGGAGCGGAAGCGGCAGCGGCAGCGGCGGCGGCGGCGGCGGCGGCGGCGGCGGCGGTGGCGGCGGCGGCGGCGGCGGCGTCGGCGGTGGCGGAGGCGTCGGCAGCGGCGGCGGAAGAGTCGGCGGCGGCGGCGGAGGAGTCGGCGGCGGCGGCGGCGGCAGCGGTGGCAGCGGCGGCGGCGGCGGCAGCGGCTGCGGCGACGGCGGCGGCCGCGGCGGTGGCGGCGGCGGCGGCGTCGGCGGCGGCGGCGGCAGCGGCGGCGGCGGCGGAAGCGGCGGCGGCGGCGTCGGCGGAAGCGGTGGCGGCGGCGTCGGCGGCGGCGGCGGCGGCGGGAGCGGGAGCAGGAGTGGGAGCGGAAGTGGGAGCGGGAGCGGAACGGGTACGGGTACGGGTACGGGTACGGGTACGGGTACGGGTACGGGTCCGATTCAGGCAAAAGCATCGGAAGTTCGGCGTTATGTGTTGCTAGTAATGCAAATAACATTGCAGGCATGCATTGGCTGAAATTTAGCCGCTGAACTTCGGCATACAGTGCTGAGACATTAAGTTGGGTTCCGTTACACAGTTTCGGCGGAGTCAAATTTCGCATCAGCATTTTTGGCCCTCCGACATTAAGACTTATTTTGTGAGCCGTGAGTCCATTTGCTGCAAGTGAATTAAGAAACTCAACTGGATAATTGGTGGCGTCGTCAACAACACTATCCAAGAAATCTAAATATATATATCTAAATATATATAAATCAAAGGTGACTGACTGACTGACATAGTGATCTATCAACGCACAGCCCAAACCACTGGACGGATCGGGCTGAAATTTGGCATGCAGGTAGATGTTATGACGTAGGCATCCGCTAAGAAAGGATTTTGATCAATTCTACCCCCAAGGGGATAAAATAGGGGATGAAAGTTTGTATGAAACTTTGTCAATTTTAAACCGATCGGGCTGAGACTTTGCATGCATAAAGCTACTATGACGTAGGCATCCCCTAAGAAAGGATTTTGATAAATTACACCCCTACGCGAGCGAAGCCGCGGGCACAAGCTAGTTAACAATAATTTGCGTCATAAGTTCTTTATTAATTGATTTTTAATTTGGTGTCAATATGGCGCGTTCACATAACCAAGAATTTTCTGGTGTGTTATGCTCTGAAGGTCCGCAAATACTGAACTTATAAGTTCTACTTCGGACGAAACAACTTTTTTTTTGAAAAAATTTCAATGTACAGACACCTTTTTTTTACTCTTTTATTATAGTATACATTTAGTATGTTTTTGTTCAGCGGCAACAAAAAACATCATCTATAAAAATTTCAACTGTCTAGCTATAATGGTTCATGAGATACAGCCTGGTGACAGACAGACAGACAAACAGTCGGACGGTCTAAGTAATAGGGTCCCGTTTCTACCCTACCCTATGGAACCCTAAAAATCGAATAAAATAAGTATTGATGGGGGGCTCCCATACTACAAACGTGATTTTTCATAGATTATAGTACGGAACCCTTCGCGCGCGTCCGACTCGCGCTTGGCCAGTTGTATTATAACTCAACAAAAAGTTCTTATCAGACTTAACAACTTTTGCTAAGGCGGCATTTTAATATTTCTTATAGTTTAGCTGGACCATTATAGTTCTGCATCATGTGTTCCATTTTCCAAAATCAATTATAGCCTATATGTTGCCCAGGCTTCACAGCTATATAACAAAAAAAGTTTCATTCGAATCCGTCCAGTATTTCCGGAGATTAGCGTGTACAAACAGACAAACAGACAAACAGACAGACATTTTTTTTTATTTTCTTACTCTATTACTATATCTCCATCGCCCCAAATATTTTTTTTTGAAAAATTTTCAATGTACAGACACATTTTTTTACTCTTTTATTATAGTATAGATTTCTGAACTGATAGAATTGTATAAAATTGTAATAGAAAAATAGATTAGGGCAAGAGTGGCAGTTTGTCGCAAATGTGCGAATGTTCACGTTCTCATTTTAAACTGTAAACAGTAGTTATATTATATAGTTTGCAAGGTGATCTCGGGCTTGGCAAAAGACAAAAAAAATTATGATATCTTTGTTTACTTTTTGCATTTGGCCACGAAAATTCAAGTATCTCCTTAAACTGTAAATGGTAGTTCATAAAATAGTTTGAAGGGTTATCTGGGTATACCCAAGACAAATTTTTGAATGATATATCTGTTTCCTTTCAAATATTTTTTCGAATTGGGCCAGCGTTGGACCCCGTAAAATTCTTGTATCCCCTTAACATGATTTTGTTTTCTATTCCATCGTTCAGCTTTTATGATCAGTGCGGAAAGAGAAGCTGTTGGTATATTCTAAACTTTTTCCTTTCTTCCAGACCTGCAAGGAAGTATACAAAACTTATAAGGATTTAACCGGCTTACAGAAGCAATCCACATGTATTAAAACGCACATGTTACTAAACACATGTAACTTAGTACGTAGTAACGTTCGCATTAAAAGCCCCAGTCAAGATGTGGGAACTTCCACTAAGGGGCAATTTACACCGGAATGGCAGCGCGGCTGGCAGCCTAATACACTGATAAACCATAGTCACCTTTATTTCTATTAAAAAAAAGCATAGAATAGCTTGAAAAAAACTCGGTCGCTTGTGGACGTGCGTGCGGCGTCGCTGCCAGCCGCGAGGCTTTTGTTTAGTTCAAGCCAAAGATGTTGAATGAAAAAAACTTAAAATGTAATATTATACACAATTCAAACTTGGCATAATCACAGCTTGAGTACAAACTAACCACAATAGAACAAGTGCGCTGCAAGCCGCTGCTGTTCGGTGTGTGTTGGCCGTAAGTGAATCTTATAATCATGTTGCGGGATATTTTATTACTTGTGAAGTTGTGATAGAAAATTGTGAACGAACAACAGGCGATTTGCTATACGCGTATAGGGTGTTGCAGTTTGTATCACAGTTGTGCGAAAAATAATTATTTATTCGTCGCTTGCTGTAATTTATTCATTTCGATCATCATCATCCGAGCGTATTCCCGGTTGCATCCTCAGCAGTAACGCTTCAGAGCCCGGGGTCCGCTACCTAACCAAGGAGATTTGACGAGGTTACTGGTTTTTACACAGAGCGACTGCCGTCTGACCTCCACAACCCAAAGGGCAAACTAGGAACCAATCCTTGGATAGTTTGATGATCAAACGCTGGGTGGCGTTCGGGACCCACAGTTTTACGTGCCTTCCGAAACACGGAATCATCTTTCTTTTCGGATAATCAGGTGATTCAAGCCTGCAATATCCTATCCAGACTGGAAACAACTTTTAACAAAGTATGCTTCCCAGTGGGAATCGAACCCATGACCTCCGGGTCACAAGGCGAACGCCTTGACCACTGGACTACGGAGGCAGTCAATTTATTCTTTTCGTATGTAATTAGGTAAGTATATCGAAATTTATTCATTTCGATATACTTACCTAATTAAATTTACACCCCATCTACCATGGTTTCTGTTACGTCCCAAATCTGAACTGGTAGACAATGCTTAGAATTAAGTTGTACCTTTTGTTCTATATAGTCTTAAAATTTTAGTGTCAATTAATTAAATAAATTAAAAATTGTTGACCGTATGACTGACATAACAGCTGGTCGGCACTTGTTTGTTTTTTTTTCTTGTGTGTTCCAGGGTGCCTAAAGGCATCTGAGATATCTTGACGACTGCCACACAATGATGGCAGCCGAGACCAACAGTTTATACGGGGCTTTCAAAGCATATGGAGCTCGAGAAATTTTTATGCCACTTGTAGTCACACATCCAAGTGCAGACCTCGCCCGGTGTCGCTTTACTTGCGAAAGCGTTAGTAATGCGCTCTCCCGCCATGCTAGCAAGTTCTTCTATTACTATTGCTCGAGATTAGTTTTAAGTAAGATCGATATTCAAAGGTAAAACGTAACATTTTCCAATAAAAATAATTTGAACGATTATTTAAACATTTACCTACCTCCAGAAGATTAACATTTAAATCTTCTTCAAATATTTTTTTTAATGAAATTGGTTTATGAAACTAATTTAATGAATATCCACCATATGTATTTAATTTAACAGTATCACTTATATATGTAGTATTATAAAACTACATCACTATATTATAATTATATATTTATAATAAAAAAAAATAATTTTCTGTATTACAAATTAATTAATATAAAATAATAAAATACATCATTTAAAACCCGCCCCTTAACGTTTCTGGCGCAAAGGTGCCTAGTACACTAGCGGCATTGCCGCGCTGTATTGCAATAGCCATCCTTTGCACCAAAAACGTGTGGGAGCGGGAATCCCCGTTCTTTTCAGCTATGCGGTGCCCTAACTCGCTAATTAAACGCTTGGCGTCTACGCCCCAGCAGCCCATAGTTTCCACAGCCATGGGCACAAAAGAGTAATGTGGCTCCATAGCCGCGTACTTTGCTCTCTTTCGCTCTGCAGCATCCTCTGCAGCCGCCGCTGCCGCGCAGACAGTGCGACTTAGGTGGCTGGTAGCCACTGTGCTAACAAGTGGCGTCCTAGACCACGCACTTCCCGTGCTTCCACGGTACCAAAGTCAGGCCATCTGGTCGCTTCCCATCAGATCTACTGAGGCCTGGTGGCTCCAATAAGCAGGGGATATTGGCGGAGACTAAAGCTCTGTGTACTATGTCGTTGAGCGCGTGGTGACGTCGTAACCTACCGGTACAGCGACGACAACTCAGTGCATGATGGCCATCGGCCCCCACCATGGACCCGCAGATGCATTTGTGTGGTCCACAGACTCTGCAGCCCAGGCGGAGCACAACAGCCACCCGCAAGGAGTCATCGTCTAGTAAGGTGCCCAAGTGTGGCGAAGGTAAAACGTTCAACCATGCACCTGATTCTGCTCCCGAGGCACAGTCCAGAAAAGGACTATGCTTCCTTTTAGCGCCGACGTCATCCCAAGCGCGCTGAGCGTGGAGGGCTACTGGAGACGGCGCACCAGGATTAATCAAATAAATTAGTAAAATTGTTTCATACCCAGTTTTATACATATACCTATTTGTAAGTTTTAGCTATCTTGCTATTCTGAAATGATGATAGACTAGAAAGAAATATTTTTTATCCGTTAATGAATGAATAAGATAGCAATCGGCAAATATATCTTCATCATCATATCAGCCACAGGAAGACCACTGCTGGGCATAAATTTATTTTGCCATTATGCCATTTTTAACACGCGACAAAAAAAATGGTTTTATAAGTGACACAAATGTCTGTATTTCTGTGGCATCGTAGCTCTCGGACAGATGGACTGAACTTGATGCGATTTTTTACGTGAAAGCAAGTTTCCTTGCGGTGGTTCTTAACTATTTTTGATAAAAATCGGTAAAGCCGCTTAAAAGTTATTAGGGGTTAACGCTTGAAAGTCGGAGTTTTTTAATTATCTGGCAAATAATAGATGGCGCTACGGATATCAATTCCACTTAACATCGGTTGGGATATGTAGTTTCGCTACTTATCACTAGATGGTGTAGTTGTTTTTTTTTTAATTTTCCCTGCAAATAAACTTCCTAACGGTAGCTTATACTGGTGAAAGATTCTAAACATTCTGTATACAAGGCAATAACAGCTAGTGTTATCGAGTTTACGGACCGGCCGCAGCGGCTAGCGGCACATGGCTCGTCAGTTGTTCATTTGTTGTTCATTGTTTATCTTAGTTCATTCGAATCCCGGTTACATCCTTAGCCTATACAAATTGACATTAATTTCAAATTTGACATCATTCTTAATTAATAATTATGACATAACAATGTATTCTCAGTCCACATATCTAACTTCGATATCAGTTTAATTGTAAGGTTGACGTTTTTGGAGAAAATGCTGCAGTACAGTTTGCTACCGCTTCTTCTGTACTTGCGCTTTGGAGGCGGCAGTAAACTTAGTTGTAAGTAAATGATCTGACGTCAACAACTATTAAGAAATCGAAGGAAAAAGAAATGAAAATTATCAAGTGATATAAATATCCAAAGGTAAATAAACGATTTTTGACTTTTTGACTGTTTAAGCTGAGTTGCTTTGGAGCCCGGGATGGTGTTGCCGAAAAATCGATAGTTTTACAATCGATAGTTTGAAGTAACCGAAAAATATCAAACTATTGATAGTGTCGATAGAATAGCCTTAACTAAATTAAATGTATATATCCATCTTTTTGTCTAAATCTACTTCAACTTTAGTATAAATAAGTTTTATTTTTATTTTATGCAACCAAGTTATAAAAAAATCAAGACTCTCAGCCCTTGTGTAATGATATTATGATAATATACGATTAATACCAAATTTGGTTAATTTGATGAAGTTTTAGAGCGGAAAAATAGTTGTTAAAATACTCAAAGGTGACTGACTGACTGACATAGTGATCTATCAACGCACAGCCCAAACCACTGGACGAATCGGGCTGAAATTTGGCATGCAGGTAGATGTTATGACGTAGGCATCCGCTAAGAAAGGATTTTGATCAATTCTAACCCCAAGGGGATAAAATAGGGGATGAAAGTTTGTATGAAACTTTGTCAACTTTAAACCGATCGGGCTGAGACTTTGCATGCATAAAACTACTATGACGTAGACATCCCCTAAAAAAAGATTTTGAAAAATTACACCCTACGCGAGCAAAGCCGCGGGCAAAAGCTAGTTAGCATATAACATTAGATTACGCACTGTATGACTGATTTAAGAGGTAATCCACCTGACGAGAAGCTGCCCCCGGGTAAGGATCTCTCCTGGGCTGTTTGGAAATCTTTAAACAGACTTCGATCTGGTACAGGGCGATGCCGGGAGAGCAGAGCCAAATGGGGTTGGAACTCTGGCAACAGTTTGTGTGACTGTGGGGTCACACAATCCATGGACCATCTTTTGTCACGTCCCAACTGCCCGACTCTTTGTACTAAGGCAGACCTGAATATGGCTAATGACAGGGCGGTTGCCGTGGCTAGGTTCTGGTGTAATAATATCTAATTTGAACCATTTCGACTCGATAAGAAGAATAAAATCCTTTGTAGTAGTCCCCTGATTCCTCGCCAGATAGAGCCAGTAGAACAAATATTGTTTAAAAAAAATGGGTACTTTTCATAAGTCTATATTCCCAGAGAAGTACAGTCCCGGGACATTCAAAAGTAGATTGAATGGGTATCTTTTGGATAGACATGCTTCATCCTAGTCTTCATCGTCGCTTACCATCAGGTGAGATTGAGGACAAATGCCTAAACCAATATATTGTAAAAAAAAAGGATTTTCGACTCGAGCTGCAGTTGTCTTTAACTTTATCGCACATCACGACAGGTAGTCCGGGCACAGCGCGACAGCAATAAATTATACAAATACTCAATTAAGTATTTTAATGAGTAAAAAATAAATTATTTGACACTGTTAAGAAAATAAAACGTCACAATGTAATGTCATTTGTCATTGATCATATCCATTTTCAAAGTAATTTTAGATTTATTAATGCAGAAAAACTGATATTGAGAGCACTATATAACTCCAAAAAACTATGACGTCATTAGCAAAACTGACAGTAAGAGGCTATATAACTCCAAAAAACTATGACGTTTATTTGTTTATTTATTTAAATTACACACAGATTAACAGTTTACATCAACCAAAGCATCTGCATGTTAGCTAAAATATTACACAAATATAGAAAATAAAACAAAGTCAGGTTAGTCAATTTAAAATGTCAAAAGATTAAATAGTAAAATTTATAGAATTTAAATACAATATTAACTTATTTATAAAATTGTTAATAGAATCGTTAAATATGTCAATGTCAATTTGTTGAACGAGCATGTCACCGAGCAACTGCAGAGCTCTTGCCGTTGGAGCATTTTTTACATAGTTAGTGCCAGCGGGAGCAGTGAACAAGCGCGGACGTCTTCGCGGCGCTACAGCCGCCTCACCACCTCGACCCGTGCCGCTATGACGACCCGGACCGGACTCTCCCCTGCGTCCTGCCATACCATCGACGCAGTTGTACGTGCCCCGTCTGCACTGGTCTACGTGGACTGAGGAGGTCGTGGACTACGTCCGAAAGAAGTCTAACTTCACCTTGAGGGTTGAGCGGCTGCAGTCTCGCCACAAAGCGAATTTTAATTCATATGTGGTGAGAGTGCCGACGCATCATCTGCCAACCTTTATGAAGGAGGACTTCTGGCCGCAGGGTGTCGTATTTCGGAGGTTCCGAGGTCGGCTGCCCGACGACACCGTGCGTCACACGTCGCCGACACTACTTGTAAATTAGGATAGGAATTATATATTATGTATGTTAGTTATAAGGTATTTATAATATGGGTCTCTGGCATTGTACAAATTTGTAAGTACAATGCTATTGCCTGAAATAAATGAATTATTATTATGTTGGTACGCTTTTCAGCCACGGGTCCATGGGGACCCGGTCCTTTGAGGCGTTCATGGGGCCAAAGCCAACATGAAGAGGCCTTTTAGTACCTTTTTATCTAAAAAGTGAGATGGCTGCATCTATGGAGGTCTACCCCTTAATGTACCATTGAGATGCACTAACGGACAGTCCTCCACAGCTGCCGAACTATTGCCAGGGAGGGATTTACTAAGTGAGATACGGACATCTACCTAAAAATCTCTCACAACAATTTTAGCTTGGTAGATGGTTATTATTATTATATTATTAGCCTTTATTTCATTTAAATCCAATAATAAATGTTTTTTCTGACGTTTAGAAAAAAGTATCTGATTTGAGTTATTGGAAAGTAGCGAATAGGCATGACCAATGGAAAAATACCTTTAGCTCATCGGTTAGATTATAAAAAAATATTGTACACGTATTTTTCTTTCCTCTGAGAAACAAAAAATGACAAAGATACAGCGTATTGAAATTTCGCATGACGTCACGGCTACGTACGATTTTTACATAGAGGTGACGACGCAAGCCCCCACTCCGGAACTTTGATGCTTCGTATCTCTGTGAATTTTTACTTTTTTGGCTAACTGAAAAATATGGGTCCATTATTTTCGGATAATCTAAATTACGGACTAATTACAATTATACTTTTCTAACCCTTTCTTCACCCTTATTCTCTCAACCTTAGTGGTTCCTCTTATGATGCCAGAGTTTTTTAATATACAGTGTAATCTCACTAATCCGGCACTATTTAAAACCGGAGGGTGCCGGATTATTGGAATGTTCGGATTGCTGGATTATACTAAAAAAGTCATAAGTAGGTAATGAATAAAATAAAGCATTTCATAGAGGGAATAAATGTATGTAATGTATTAAATTAAATGGTAATTTTTTTATAAAGTTCGATTGCTTTGGCTTTTAGAATTTCTCCAGACATAGGAGTGTATTTAGAACGCCGCTGTATGAACCACATGTAAAGAGCGTTTTCCATCTTTGGACAATCGCCAACTTTTAGTGTTTTACGCTTTCCTGGCCCTGATTCCATTGCCTTGACGTGGTCTACTATCTTTTGTGCTTTTTTCTTAAGATCAGCACAGGTGTAGAGGGGCAAGGAAGGCGTGGGCGGAGGGTGCCGGATTATTGGACGTGTCGATCTATGGAAGTGCCGGATTATTGAGATTATACTGTATTTTAAACTTAAGAGGACAATATCGCGTTTTCTCGTCACTTCCTTCAGACAGTTAAAAGTAAACTTACTTTCATAACGTCATTAAGGCGACGCCACGTTATAAACAAAGAGAGCAAAAACCAACTTTCCATATTACTTCATCATCGTTAAGTCTTTAGCTCATTTTCTCCATGTTTCATGATCTAGTGAACTTTTCTTTCAATAAAGAAGGGATCAAAATTTTAAATACGGTTGAAACTTTTTTTAGTATTAGGAATAATTTTTCTATTTATCGTAAATAAATATCAGGTCTTTCAATTACCTATGACAGTTAGGTAAGCTGTCAACAGTGACTATATCAGCGTCAGACGAGACGAGCAAAAGAAATGAAGGTGTTAAGATGCATGGTGAACGAATTCCGATTATAAATAACTTTTTATTGACTGGACCGAACGAATCGACCCATTCCAAAAGATACCTTGGGGCATTCAGACCGCTTCAACCCCTGCGGTCCGAATGACCCCCTTCAGATACAGTACTTGGCGAATCAAACCGCGGTCCGAAACCAACAAACCTAAATACCTTATTTATTTACAATAAATAGTAATGTTAGCATAAAAATAGAAAAAGTTGGAGGCGTCTTTTTTTTAATTTTCTTTCCTTTCCCATTAGGTAGGTACACTCAATAACTATAGGAGTAGGGTTAGATTTATTATGTTAGGATAGGGGTTCGATTTATTATGTGATTATATCTCGACAACCCTATAGCTAATTTGGCTCATATTTGAACCTAAAAAATCTGAAGCTCCGATTAAAGAACTTACTGAAAGTAAGGGTAGATTTAGATTTTAATTAAAGATAATGAGCAATTTTCTTCAAAGAACATGTATCGAAATATGAAAAATAATTTTGGCATCACATACAAATTGACCGATCAGCTGATCCGAGTTTCTATAGAAAACATATTCTTTCATATTTCGCTATATGTTTTTGGGAAAGTTATTCAATATCATGAACTAAATGTACTCCTTAAATAGTTACAGTTTATTTTGTAGCTAATTTTTAACCTATTTCCAAAAAAGGAGGACGTTATCTATTCGTCGCGATCTTTCTTTTATGGATGTTCACTGATTATTTAAAAACGGCCAGACCGATATGTTTTTTTTTTTTTTTGACTGGGTGTACTTGCTAGGTGGTCTCGTAGAAAATTTATCAAAAGAGGTTGTGTAGTTTGGGGGTAAAGTCAGTTTTTAGTTTTAAAAATAATAGCTCACAACGTGTTAGTAAAAATAGTAGTGTTGCGGGTAGACACCGTACTGCCCGAAGGCATGTCGGCTACCGGACTATCAGCTGGCGTCAGAACTGTACTGTGATTTAGTTATCAGATGCAGCGAGCCCCCGGGCTACGTGCAAGGCGCTAACTGTAACGCCGATAAAAGGCCACTACGAGGTAGTACGTTGCTAGTTCTGCTTATATTTGACGAAGATTATTCATAAAAAATTCGCCTCTTAAGTTCGTCGGATAATCTAACAAATGAAATTGTGCAAATTTTAAAATAACTTAGTAGGTTACTTAATCATTACCACTTCATATAATAATATGTAATATTATATCTGTTAGATAGTTAAGGCTTTATTAATGTAACTGTTTGTTGTTCCTCAATAAATAAAATCTAAAATCTAAAGCTTTTATACTTAATAAGATGAAATTCAGTATGGATATATTTTAACACCCGAAACAATGATTGGAACCACTGCGCGAAACTCGAAGAAAAAAATCTACATTTTCATACAAATTGGCGGGCCGGCCGAACACTTTTATATGATATGTTGTTTTTTTTTTTCGAATTTCATGCATTGGTCCTTTAAGAATAGTTGTTCATATTGACGGTCTGAGTTCCTCCTACATGGATCGGACTGGGGTTTTGTTACATATGGTATATATTACATTTAATCTATAGGTAATATATTTATTAAGACAAGCAGATTTTTATAAATACAAAGTACAATCAAATCGCAACAAGAGGGCTTCCTGAATACTAATTGAGAAGTTTTCTAAGTCAAAAATCAACTATTTTGTACCGATAAGATAATAAAACTTCGAAAAACCATGTCACTTGTAATCATATACATTTTAACGATTTATTATTACAGAAAAACTGATAATGAGAGCGCTATTTGACTCCATGAAACTATGACGTCATTTATCTATATTTCATATAAAATCCATAGAAATTGTTTGTTTTGACGTTTAGAAAAAAGTATCTGATTTGACTTGTTGAAAAGTAGCGAAAACTGTGCCAGTAGCTCACCTCACGGCGTCGATACATAACAAGAAATCGAGATCTGCTCCCATCGCGTGTGATATTATAATCGATTACATAAAGCTCGGAAAACGACGTTGAGTAACGTCCGCGTACGTAAATATGCGTGAAATCGATTTATGGGCGATGTATCGAGCCCTTGGCGACTCGATTAGTCAATTGGCCATATAAATCGATGCAATTTGTAAGATTAACTAGCAGTTAAACCTTAAACCATGCCAGTGTTGCTCCAAAGTTTCTCAGCAGTGGTCGTTACGAAGCGCTGGTATCGGTAGCTTTTCTTTAAAAATAAATTAAATTTTAATATACTTTACACGTAACATAAATTATACTTATTGACGTGTAAAAGTGCCTGTAAAGGTCTACTTACTGAATAAACATTTGAATCTCTGAATCTTTGAATCTTTGAATCCAATATAGTCGGATTGAGGTATAATATAAAAAAATAAATGCACAAAATTTTTTGTGAGTCCAAAGGTAGTACGAGTATTATAACAAAATATAAAATAAGCATAAAGTCAATGGAGTTTCGCCGTATTATCACTGAGTTCAATCGAACACCTTCCGTCTCCGAGAACAGACCCAACATCGTCTACCATAGAGTGCTTGTCAAGACAAACCAAAGTCCTATTTATTAAGGTTATGTTGTTTTATTACTGAGTTCTGTCAAATATCTCCCAACTTTAACATCAGAACATCTCATTGAGTCCATAATATTGTATTGCCATTCTACTTTTTTTAAAGATTCAAAGATTCAAATGTTTATTCAGTAATTAGACCTTTACAGGCACTTTTACACGTCAATAAGTATAATTTACGTTACGTGTAAAGTATATTAAAATATAATTTATTTTTAAAGAAAAGCTACCGATACCAGACTTACACAAGTATGCAAAATTCTGTGAAACTACCTAACAAGTAAATGCCCTTGTAAACAAAAAAGGATTTTTCCGGTCCAGGTGACTTCGAGTAATCGGAGATCATAAATAAAAACCTTATATACATTTGAATTGATAACTTCTCCTTTTTGAAGTCGGCTAAAAATCTATAAAACAACTCATTACATCATATCATCATTTCATATCATTTTATTTATTGCTTCCTTAATGTATCATACAGGTCTTTATTAACAAAATAAGTAGCAATTAAGGACCCTGACGGGCGCTGCACTGGGAAGGGCCACATTTTGTCAAATCTATGTTATTAAATTAATTTGTAATATATTTCTATTTATGTTTATAATATTCATGCAAGTTATATTTTATACGTCGTATTATAAGTTTGTTCATTAAAAATAAGTATGTCATAATAAATCTTAATTTTTAATATATGTCAGGAATTATTATTAATTTAATATATTGCCTTTACGGTGTAATTTTGTGTTCCAAATATTCGTTTATTGTGTAATAGCATTTATTAGTCAATAGTTTTTTGAGTTTGTGTAGAAACGTTTTATTATTCTCTATGTCTTTGATAAAAAAAAATAAAAAACAAAAAACCCGACTGCCTTTTTATATACCCAGTGTCACTCTAAAAATTACGACAAATCTAATGACTCCTTTTAAGCTTAAATCCATTGAGCCTTTCAGGCTGCATGGCAAGCCGAACAATTATAAATACATACATACATACTCTCGAAAAACATAATCTTTCTTCTGGCGCAGTCGGGTAAAAAGACGAAGTAAAATATTACACAAAAACAACTTGACCACGATGGGTAGGTTAGGTTTGATAGACACAAAACCAACTTTGCCGTGGAGTGTAGGTTAAGTTCGTTAGTTTCCTGTGACCAAAACACAAGCGAGCGAGCAAAGCGAGCGAGCGACTCAAGCTTAGGGCGAAAGTAACACAGACACAAAAACAACTTTGCTGTGGAGTTAACGTTAGGTTGTCTTTTAATAATATGAAAATCATTTTATAAAGCAATAGTATCTGCGGATTAACGTTGGGTTGCAATACGAAGCGTATAACTTTCAAAAAAATAACACTCAAAACTCGGAATTTACGGCAATTGAATTTTCTTTCAAATGAAATTATAGAAATTACGAATCTTTTTTGGTGTTTAAAATTCGTATTCTTTTTAAGGATAGGTAACCATTAAACATTGATCTAAAATTATAACGAGAAAACATTACCCAACCCAATTCCTAGCATTGACCGACTTAAAATCACAACTTTCGATAAAATTGGAATAACAAGCCACCATGACAGATTTCAAATTGCAGTTTGTCTATAAGACTGTAGTTGACAACATGATTATGATGTTATTATTATGGTTCAGTAAGTAGGTTTGGAAATCTATAGCGTTTATCATTTTGACTTTCTAAAGAAATCGATGAGTTATATCAGTGATTTTGAATAAGCTTATTGCTATGTGACTACGGACGGATAATTGCTATCATCGTGATGTTAACTACCTGCTCTAATAGGGATTGCGACTAAAAATTTTAATAATTTTACCATAATAAACTTGAGAGGTGTCAAGGGACACCCGGATGGAACGAAGTAAAATATAAATAGGTCTAAATTACATTCAAACTCTTTTCTGCGTTCTACAATCAAGTTTTTATTATCTTCATAAATTTGAATGAACAAAAAGTGTCGTTACAACTTTTGGTCTTAATTTTTTCCGTCTATCTCCCTTTCGCAACGCGCGATAGGGAACTTCGCTCCAAAAAATACCGAAGATTATTAAAAAATATATAACTTCACCATAAAAATACCATTTTAAATTCGCGCTACGTCATGTCTTGGTAAAATTTTTACTCAAATGTGATGCCACAATCACAAGCCCTCTCCAGAACTTACTCTCTCTACAACAATTCAAATCAGATACTCTTCTCTGGGATTTCTATGAAATACAGGCTAGTGACGTCATAATTTCTTGAAGCCAACTAGCGCTCTTAATATCAGTTTTTTTTTTTCAATTATAAATCCAAAACCACGTTGAAAATGGATGTTATATTATTTATTAAAATTACCAATTTCCTGGGTCAAAAATAAATAGTTTAAAAATAATGGGCAGTTAATTGACAATTCATCCAATTGGGTAGGTACTTACCCAATTGGATTCATCCAATTGGGTAGGTACTTTCCCAATTGGATGAATCGTTAATTAACTGTCCATTATTTTTAGATGAGAATATCTAACCGACGGACTAAGTAGAATAGTATGTTCCTCACCCAGTTAGGCAATATCTTATTGCCATAATTAAATGCTTTTAGTTTAGATAATAAAAGGTAAAGACCGAATATTCAATTTAAGTACTCGACATAATTATTACTTAAATTCTTTTCTTTAGTTATCGAGCCCCCAAACAGACAAGTGCTTTTCAGCACTTGTCTGTTTGGGGGGACGGAAGTGCCCCCGCCACGACGAGACAACGGAAGCGCGGGCAAACCTACCTTTTCTCAAAGCGTTTTGTCGTATTTTTGTAACCTTACCCAGGCCTGTGTCACTCCCCGTTTAGGTATCGAAAATATACCTACATTATTACTATGCGCGCGGCGACCACTTCGAAGGGGAAAATTCAGTTACATAAATCGTTTATCCAGAGTAATATGAATGAAATTGGCTTGCATCTAAACGAAGAGGTGAGAAGTTCTGACGCGAGCTAAATTAAACCATAGCGCTAACCACATTTAGTAGATAGTTTTTTTTGACTTTCTTTTAAGTAAGACTTCTGTACGTGAGTACTAGTACTTATTCTGTGCCTTACCTAAATAGATTTTTCTTTTTGTTACAGTGAACTGACGCTTTTGGAAGGCATGGCGAATTGCGGTGGGTGGAGCGAGGAGCCTGTTTCAAAGGTAAATAATATCACTTACCTTTTCCGAACATTTTGAATACTAGTTAATGAAAAATATTTCTTTAGAAATTCCATCTCTCAATACATTTTTTTACCGTTTTTTTACTTGGCCTTAGTTTTGTTAAGGGATGTGAACAGGCTAACCATTCTTTTTTTTATCTAATTTGTCAACTAGATTATCCAAAAATAAACGACTTATATTTTTCCGTTAAGTAAAGTAGTAAAAATTAACAAAGATACAGCACTTCGAAGTTTCGGAGTGGGGGTGATTTACGTCACCTTTGGTTAAAAATCGCAGCTGATCGTGACGTCACGCGAAACTTAAATGCGCTGTATCTTTTTCATTATTTGCTAATCGGAGAAAAGAAAAAATACGTATTCCATACTTTTTTATAATCTACGTGATGTGCCAATAAATTTTTTTTAGTCCACGTCCCTACTTTGGTACCTGGTATTTATAATAGATGAAAGGTCGTTGAGGTCACAGCGTGAAGGTGAAATAGGAAATAAAAACAGTGATGGCGACCCATAGTGACGGCTTATTAATAGCTCACAATATTTTCAAAAGACCTATTCAACGATACCCCACACGATGGGGTAGTCGAGAAAAAAAATTTACTATTAATGTCCTTGTATGGGAGCTACACTAAATTTTTTTTTCAATATTTTTTTTACCTCTTTGTTGGCATGATTAATTTACATACCTATACTTTTCTAGTACGTAGAGTCTCTGAGTAAAACCGCGGACGGACAGACAAACAGACAGTCATGGCGAAACTATAAGGGTTCCTTGTTTACTACGGAACCCTAAAAATCATGACATGATTTTTATATATCCTGAATGAGGTAGACAGAGCCAAAAGCTACGTTTAGCGTAATGGTGGGTGTTAGGATGGAATAAAGGTAATCAAAAAAGTGCTGTGTAGTATAATCAACGATCTGTTGATTCGCCCTTTCCCTCGATCGACTTATACGATCTGTCCAATATGGAATCCAAATATTTTTTTTTAAAACTAGTAACTTTCTTCACCCCCAAACTACCCGACCAATTTTGTTAAAATATCTATGGGATCACCTGAGAAGTATACCCATTCAAACACCTAAAAAATTTAATAAAAGATTACGACGAATTGACAACCTCCTCCTTTTTTGGAAGTCGGTTAAAAATGGGCTTATTATTGTCAATAAATCATTAGAGATATGACACCACCAACAAAAACCGTACGACAATGCAAGGCACGCAATTCACAAGCATTTATTTTATTAGACAGTTTGATTTTGCCGTTTTGCGTGTCGAAATCGGGTAAAAAGTCGAAATTGAGAGCGTGCGAATCTGACTGGGAGCATAATGGGCGGGTTACGCTTTATGAAATGATACGTTATGAGCTTTACGTCATTGACTGTAAGGGCTCGTTCAGACGCTACGCGCATGCCATTTGAATTTCTTGCATATAATCCGCTATTTCGACGACCTCCGTGGCGTAGTAGTCACCTTGCTAGTCCGCCACCAGAGGTTCTGGGTTCGATCCCCGGTCAGGGCACCTGACTGAACTTGGCCTTTTTCAAATTGTTCTGGGTCTTGGATGTATAAGTATATGTATGTTTATCTGTATATGTATTTGTTTGAAAATATAGTATTGTTGAGTTAGTATCGCATAACACAAGTCTCGAACTTACTTTGGGGCTAGCTCAATCATTGTAATTTGTCCCTATATATTTATTTATTAATTATTTTCCAACAAGTCAAATCAGATCCTTTTTACTAAACGTCAAAACAATTTTTTCTATTGGATTTGTATGAAATACAGGCAGATGACGTCATAGTTTCTTGGAGTCAAATAACGCTCTTATTATCAGTTTTTCTGCAATAATACATAAATCTAAATCTAAATCAGTGAAAATGGAAATGTCAAAGACAAATGGCATTATTTTGGGATGTTTTGTTTTCTTATCAGTACAAAATAATTATTTTTGACCTACGAAAATAACTTATTTGAGTCCTATCACACATCAATACAATTCAAATTGCATTTGCCTAAATCCAGTCGGGGTTAGCGCCGGGCGGGCGCAAGGCAGAGGCTTGACGTGTAAAAGTGCCTGTAAAGGTCTAATTACTGAATAAACATTTGAATCTTTGAATCTTTGAATCTTTGCAAGGGCAGAAGCAAAGCGCGTGTTGACTTCGGTTAGTGCAATTTGAGTTGTATACAATACACATACACTTTATTGCACCATAAACAAAAGGAAAAACAATTATCAGTAAAAAGAAGACAGAATTGTGATGAAGACAGAAAGGCGGACTTATCGCATAGCAATATCTTCCAGTCAACCTTTGGGTAAAGGGACAAGCGAATATTTAAAAATAGGCGGTGCATATGTGTGATAGGACTCACATAATATGCAACAAATTTCAAAAACTTTGGCTTGCGCTGGGCATGTGCTACGCATATGCTAGGCATGGGCTTGGTGTGGGCTTGGCGTGCGCGTGTTGTCTGAATAAGCCCTAAGTACATATATTTATAGAGTTTAGTACTAAGATCGTCATAGAAACTAAAATCAAGCAAGTATACAGATTGATTTTGCATACCCGATCTATCTTGAAATCTTGTAATCAAAACCAGAATTCAAAATTCAACTGTTTTTAAAGTTTCTTGGAGTGAAAAAGTGCTCTTTATATATTAGTTTTTCTGCAATAATAAATCTTAAATCACTTTAAAAATGGATATGATCAGGACAAGTTTCAATTTATTTATTTTTTGACCTAAGAAAATACCCAGCCTCCCCCAAATGGTTCTGGTACTGTGCTTTTTTTAGATTCATTTAAAAAGGTTTTTTGCACGATGTTTAAATGACCAGTCAACGACCGGGCTCGCGAACGAAGGGTTTCGTACCATTATCTATTACAGTTACGTTTGTTTTTAGTATTTGTTATAGCGGCAACAGAAATACATCATCATTGAAAACTTCAACTGTCTAGCTATCACGGTTTATGAGATCTAGCCTGGTGACAGACACGGACAGAAAGACGGACAGCGGATTCTTAGTAATAAGTTCTCGTTTTTACTTAAAATTTTAATTAAAATTTAAACGGTCAGCAAAATAAAGAGGTTTAGGTCTGCTCCAAAATATCAGCCATAGGCATAAATTATTGACCTTCACGAGTCTATAGTGGCAAGAAGTGGTTTTTAGGCTTCCGTACCCAAAGGGTAGAAACGGGACCCTATTACTAAGATTCCGCTGTCTGTCCGACTGTTTGTCACCAGTCTGTATCCTATAAACCGTGATAGGTAGACAGTTATAATAACAAATACTAAAAAGAGTAATAAAATTAATATAGTGGGGCTTTCATACAACATACGTGATTTTTATAGATAATGGTACGGAACTCTTTGTGCGCGAGACCGACTCGAACTTGACCGGGTATTATTATGCGACGATGAGACGAGAATTTTCATATTTCTTTTTTGGAGAGCGATGACGTGAGATGACTTTTTCTGAAACAATTTGGTTTAAGACGAAGTGGTAGCTAAAGTGGCGCCCTCATTTGAAATAAATTGTTTAAATCTAAATATGGTGATAATTAAAAATTTGATTTGGATCAATGTCTAGAAATACCTTTAAACTATTTTATGAATAACCTTTGAAAGTAATATTGGTAGTTCGTCTAGTTTTAAAACTGTTTTTCGCCAAAAGTGGCCACTTTGGGCGAAAAACAGTTTTAAAACTAGACGGGCTATTAGTAATAATTTCAAAGGTTATTCATAAAATAGTTTAAAGGTCTTTCTAGACATTGATACAAATCAAATTTTTAATTATCACCATATTTAGATTTAAAGAATTTATTTCAAATGAGGGCGCCACTTTAGCTACCACTTCGTTTTAAACTAAATTTGATGTTATTATCAAAATGATTTAGTAAGTTGCTACTTGATATACTTTAAACACCAAGTCGAGCAGCCAACAATTTGTTCATACCGTTATTACCCGTTACCTTACGCATAGCTTTGTGAACCAGTTCAATTATAATCAAAAGTAGAGAGATCAACTCAGATTTGAATAGATTCGTTACTATTGATATTTTTGCACTCGGTAGCAAGTGGGCAAGGGGAGTGTGAGGGTCGAAACAAACGAGACGCAAGTTGCGTCGCGTAACAGCGCAAGTTGCGCCGCGCAACTCGCGCTCCGTGTGGCCGCTCTACCCGCGCAAGATGCGCTAAGTACATAATGTCGCACACAGATTATTTGGTCAGTTTAGCTGGCCAAAAGACAGTATTGTCTTTTGATTGTCATGTCAATGACTTCGTCTGAATGACGACAATCACTCTATCTTAGTGTATTTTCCTGTCAATGGCTTCGTTTGAATGAAGACCATGAATTGTCTTAGTGGATTGTCATGACAATGGAGATGTCTGAATAAAAACAATCACTGTCTTAGTGGATTCCACTAAGACACTGATTGACTTAGACAATGATTGTATTTATTCAGACGAAACCATTAACAGGACAATCCACTAAGACAGTTCATTGTCTTAGTGGATTGTCCTGTCAGTGGCTTTGTCTGAATGAAGGCAATAATTGTCTTAGTGGAGTGTCCTGTTAATGGCTTCGCCTGAATGAAGATACTTAATTGCCTAAGTGGATTTTCATGTAAATGGATTCGTCGGAATGAAGGCAATCACCGTCCAAATGAATTAACCTGTTAATGACTTCGTCAGAACGAGTACAATCATTGTCTTAGTTGATTGACCTGTCAATGGTTTCGTCTGAATAAAAACAATGAACTATCTTTGTAGATTGTTTTGTCTATGGCTTCGTGTTAGTAAAGACAATAAATTATCTCAGTATATACTCTCCTGTCAATGGGGTCGTATAAGTAAAGGCAATCATTGTCTTCGTGGATTGTCCTGTCAATGGCATTGTCTAATTTTAGACAGTCCACTAAGAAAATGAATTCTTACAGTGGGTTGTCCGGTCAATGGCTTTGTCTGAATGAAGAAAATCCACTGTAATTTTTTTCTGAGGACGAAATTCCACTGTAATTTATTTCAGACGCCCGCTTAGAGATTGTGTGTTAGAGAGCGGGACAAAAATGTTTTGAAAGACTTATTTTTAAATACAAAACAGGCGTTGTCCTATGGAAATTCTAGCAAAATGGTGCCGTTTTCCCATATTCTCTCCATCCATCGTTTGTGTGGCAGAAATCGTTTTTAGCGATAAGACCGCCAATTTTACTTTTTTTTGTATGTACATTTTACCTTTTATTATTTTTTGGTATAAAATAAAGTATTACTTACGATGATTATGAAAGGTAAGTTTTATTATAAATGAAAATCGTTGACCCACAGAGAAAACGATAATCGTAATCGACATGGGAAATGATAATTGGTTATGACAGAGGAATGAGAAAATCTCAAAATTTAAAATAAAAAAATATAAATTTACTTACCTATACCAATAAATTGCTTACTTAATTATTATGTTGGGCTCTATACAAAAAAAAAATTATTTTTATAATGATTATCTGAATGAATTCATCTGAATGAATTCATCTGAATGAAGACAATCCACTGTCATCATTATCTTGAAGATAGACTAAGCAAAAGCAAAGCAAAAAAACACTTTATTACACCAAAACACATGAAATTTACATTTGAATACATAGGTAAATCAGATGTACAATAGGCGGCCTTATCGCCAAGGCAATCTTTTACAGGCTACCTTTGGGTGACAGGATTGGGAAGTAAAAATAATAATAAATAAGCGGTGCGATAGTGAAAATTAACTAACTTAAATTATATTGTGATATCAAACAGTAAAAAATATTGATTCTTAATACAAACATCAATACATATCTACATAACAATATAAAATACATGTCATACACATAACACAACACACAACGGAAATAAGAACGAGGATAATGATGATATTATTTAAGTAACTGTATAGTTGAATTAATCTACTGCAATGGATTATCTTCATTCATACAAAGCCATTTTAGTAACGCGATTTATTGGTTAGGTAGGTTTACATTTACATATTTCGGTTTGAAATTCTGAGAGTTTCTCTCTTATGTCGATTATAACTTTAATTTTCTCTGTGGGTCAACGACTTTAAAGAAAATAGATCTTTCTCGCTCTTGCCTGGTGTCGCCGCCGCACAGTGGTTTGAGAATCAGCCTGCACATACATAGAAATTAAAGTGTGATTTTTGTTTTGATTCTTTGCTGATCATATTCATACATTAAAAGCAACAGCTTTTATATAAGTGTGACTACCATATTATAAGTTACGAGAAAAAAAGAACTATTTCTTTGTATGGAACCTAACATAGTAAATAACACTTTATTGCATACCAAAAATTTATAATAGTTAAAATGTACATAGAAAAAATGTATCTTTTCTAAGATCTTTTGATAGAAGTCATAGACAAGGTCTGCTTTGCATATAAAAAATAATTCTAAACATTTTTGTCCAGCTCTCTAACACTTTACCACCTCTGTGAGGGCCCGTGCGAGCACGCGTAACGCAGCGCAAGTTGCGTTGAGGCGCAACTTGCGCGTCGTGTGAACGATTGGTAGAAATTGTATGAAATGCTATGTAAGTGCGTAACGCGACGCAAGTAGCGCGACGCAACTTGCGTCCCGTCTGGTCCGGCACTTACTGGTTAGTAGTTACAGTAGCCTAAGGACATGTGTAACTATATATGAAATGAAATGAAATGAAATGAAATGAAATTGTTTTATTTTCAGATATCAAAGATCCAAGTTTGTTAGTATACAACTTATAACTAATGTTAGTATATAATGCATTATATTGATTGATTATTATTAATTATTTTAATTGATGGGGACTGGTATTTATATTTCCCCATACAGAGATACAGGCATGGTTTTTCTAATTAAGTGCCGCATCAATTCAGAATGCGGCCTATCCGCCACAGTTTTAAGTACTATTATAGACCTACATTTTTTTAACTGCGTTAGTGTGTAACCATAGACAAACTTTTTTTTTGTGTTACATCAAGAGGCGAGTTGCGCAGTACCACAATCATTAGGGGCGGTCAAGCATTTTCCTGATCAAAAAAATATTATTTGGTACTGTTAAAAAAATTGAACTTCGCAAAATGTCCTAGTCATATCCATTTTCAAAGTGATTTTCAAGTGATTTTCAAAGTGATATATTATTGCAGAAAATCAGATATAAAGAGCGTTATTTGACTCCAAGAAACTATGACGTCATTAGCCTATATTTTATAAATGTTTGTTTTGACGTTTAGAAAAAAGTATCTGATTTGTGTTGTTGGAAAATAGCGAACTTTTATATTTTATTAAGTAGCAACATTTGGCAACGTAATATTTGAGCTAGGTTACATTTAAAATATAAGTTTTCATGAAGAAAATCATAAAAAAGAATGCGTTTCAGCTTAAATTTTTAAAATCTTACTTTTATGTACTTAGCTAAATGTTGTTCAACAACAAAAAAACATTAATATGATGGATGTAAGTACTTACCATAGTAATCTTTCCTACAACTGTATCCCATACCCTACCAAACCAGTTACCCGTACAGCCTACCATTCAATCTCATTTACCGATTAATTAATCGACTAATTTTAGCGATTAATCGCACCGCAAACTGGTCACGATTTTACGGCGCTTGCGCTGCGCAACAAACATACAACTCGTTTAGGTTTTTTTATAACATGGGAACTTTTTTATATGTGAGTTGCGTGAAGTGATCCAATTAATATAATTTAACCTTGCTTTAGTTAAACGGTAAAAAAATATGAGTTGGTTATGTTTCATTATTAAAGTTATTTTATTAGAGTTCTTACTCGAAAAACAAAAAAACTATCAAAAAAAAAACAAACATTTTTCTTAGACTATAAGGCGATTCACACACTGCTCCGCACCCCGCTACGTAGCGCGGAGCCAGACTGAAATTTGTATAGAAAACACGCATAGTATAAACATTCACGGCGTCTACGCGCGTGATTTTATATGGCGGCCCCGCGCCACGCGCGTGTATACAGAGCAGTGTACCAAACCAATCGCCTAATATAATAGTAAAAAGTTTTTTAACAAAAAAAAATTGTGATGCCAAAGTACTTATTAAGTCAAATAAAACAAGCCTAAACTCGATGGAGAACTAAGTTCCATCAACCACCTTCCATCTCCGTGATCAAACCCTAGTCCTAGACCTATCGTCTACCACAAATTGCTCGTCAAGACAAAACAAACGAGCACTCAATGAGGTAAGGTTGCTGCTCTGCAAACACGCGCGTGGCGCGGGGCCGCCGCGTCTACGCGCGTGATTTTTATATGGTGGCCCCGTGCCACGCGCGTGGTTGCAGAGCAGTGTACCAAACCAATCGCCTAATATATATTTTTTTTTATTTATTTTATATTGGGTTAACAAACAGTGTAACGTTACAAATAACGTAATAGAATTCATAAATCTTAAATATTACTAAAAGATACACCAACGACATTAACCTCATTTATATTTAAGTTTTACAAAGTTGAATGAGGTGATCGTCAACTAATTACGGAAACAAAATTCTAAACAAAAAGCAGATACCATGTAGGTACTTAGATAGTAAGAACACGCTTCAATAAAGTATCTATATCTATTTTAACCTCTTTCGTTTAGGTGTCCCCATGAGCTAAATGTTACCAATAAGGTAAACAAGGAACAAATTATACTTCCTAATGATGTACTAATATAAGTATCTTGTGGTTTTTATTTTACAATATTAAAGACACTACCTAGGCATATATTTAAATTGCTTAGTTACGGTATATTTTTTTAATCTTAGTTAAAGGAAACAGGCTGTAAAAAATTGCACATACCGTACTCAAACGCATCCAATATTAATAGTTGTCCGTGATAACGTTGTGATAAAAGTAATAAATTAAATTAAAGTCCACATACTCATAAAAAACCCGCCCCTCCCCCTTTACAGAGAAAAAAAGAAACCAAACTTTTAATTAATCAGCAGCATCGCCTTACACTATCAATCTATAAAGCTAATATAATAGTATTAAGTTTTCTAACCAAAAAAAAACATCTTTTGTACAAGATTTTATTGTGGCGCCAACGTACTTATTAAGACAAATGAAATAAGCCTAAACTCCATAAAGTTGCATCGTTTTATAAATCTACCATAAATTGCTTGTCAAGACAAAACAAACAAGCACTCAATGAGGTAAGGTTATTTTATAACTGAGTTCTGTCGCATATCTTCCTACTCCATCATCAGAACAGCTCACTGACTCCATAATATTGTAATCTGACTTACACAAGTATGCAAAATTATAACTGGTTTAAAATGAGTTGCAAGGTTTGACCTAAACAAACATACATACAAGATACATTGCAAGTTAAATAAAAGCTTGTAAAAATACCAAGTCCGCTAATACATAAATGTGGAAATGGGAGCCAAGTTCTGTGTTATGATTATAAGGCATGTTGTGGTTGTCAACTTCCCCGACAAAAGTATTGAGATCTAATGTGCCAAGTTCCTTAGCAAATTTTATTTATCTATTTGTATTAAACCTGTTTATTTATTTTAAAGAACCTACAATAAAAATGTATCGGCGCGTGTAGATACTTCTTGTGCTTTTGAGTGCCTTTGTTATCTGCCGTTATCTAATGATGATGATTTTGGTAATAAATGTAAATGGGAAGGAGAGAATTTGTGGGTAGGCGCAACATAAACACGCGAAAGTTATAGCTCTGTATTTATTTTATTTAATTAATTAGTATTATATAACAATACTGGTAAGCAAGTAATTGCTTTGCCTGCCGGACTCACCTAGGCTCACTAGCAAGTTCTCCTATTAAGATTCCTGTCACTATTATCACAGTACACACATCATTGTACAATGGACTCAAGCCTTGCCAATAATCTTGATGAGCTACAAAAGGTCTTCAACACTCGAATGCAAGAATATGAAGATAAGCTGCAGAAGGTATCTGAGGGCACTAAGACTGGACACTCTGATCTTTCATCACTCTCCCGTGAGTACAACGACTTCAAAACTTTTGTTTGGCAAGCTATGTCCTTAATGAAATCCCAAATAAATTTATTATCACTTGGACAAGATCGACATGAGACTGCTATGAGGAGAAAGGTTCTCTTACTGCATGGAGTCCCTGAGATGACTAATGAAAATGTGCAAGATGCTGTTCTCGAGGTGTTAACCGACCGATTGAAGTTGACCGATGTCTCACAAGAACACATTGTTGTCTGCCACAGATTGGGCTACTCTAAGGGCACAAAGACCCGCCCTATTCTCGTTCGGTTCACTAATATGGATCACCGACACTTAGTATGGGATAATAAAACTTCCTTAAAGGGTAGCGGTATTACAATCTCAGAGTTCCTTACTAAGACTCGACATAGCGCTTTTATGGCTGCACGTCTACATTTTGGCGTTAAGAACTGCTGGTCTGTGGAGGGCAAGATTGTCGTGATACTCCCCGATAAGACCCGGCGCAAGATGGAATCGTTTTCCGATGTGCAGGCGCTAATTAGGGCACACCCATTGGCCGCTGAAGAAAAAGGCTCCGCTGCTGCAAGCAGAAATGTTGCAGCGTCTACGTCTAAGGCCTCCGGCAAAGCCCCCGCATCCGCAGGAACGACTGTGGGCAAAGCCTCTGGCCTTACGGCCATGGGCAAATCCAATCGTCGCGCGTGAGCTACCACTTGATTTTACCGGGTTATACATATCTTATTTCTATTGTCGGTATAGGCACATTACGACACATTCTAGGCAGCAGGTAGAAAATAAAGTTTGTTTACAAATTTTATAATTTGATACCTCATTGATTTCGATTTCTACTAGCTGTCAAAGTCAAACAAATGTCATGTGTCATATACGTCAACTGTCATTTTATTTTTTCTTTGTGTAAGTAATCTTGTACATGCAGCCAAAATGTATTTTGATTGCGTTCCATTATTTCGTACATTTTTGTGTTGTAAAAATCTGTTGTAATATTTTATTTTCCCCTGTTTTGCATATAGGCTCTTGCATAGACTTAAAAAATATATTTTAATCTATGGGCTTTTAAGTATGATGTTAAAGAAATCTCTTCTATCAATTCATACCAGTGAGTGAGTTTTTCGGTGAGTTTGGCAAGCTTACTGTAAATTTAATCAAAACTTTAAATTATTTATTAGGTAATTACCATATTATATATATTTATATATATATATATATATATATATATATATATATACTTGTATTTATATTTTATTATATTACGTATATGTTATTTTATTGCTATTCATTATGAGTGATGAAGTCTTCTTTGAATTTGATGATAGTTTCTACTCTTGCTCGTCTTCTTGCAGTTTTAATAGTGCTGATAGTGACTCCTCTTCTTTTCGTGATTTAAATCTCCATGACCAACTTTCATCTATATATTCTAAGTTCCCGCATAACTTCAATATTGCACATATTAATGCGCAAAGTGTCCCTTTCCACTACTCTGATTTATTGGCATCTATTGATTGTGCTCATCTCGATGCTTTATTGATTTCCGAGTCCTTTCTAAAACCTTCCCTTCCATCTTCTCATTTTGTAATACCAGGCTTTATTCTTATACGCAACGATAGAGTTGGTGCGCGTTGTGGCGGTGTTGCTATGTACATACGTGATACAATTCCATATAAAGTAGTTAATGCCTCCCCTGCGAAATACTCAGCGTTTGCAGAACACCTTTTTGTTGAAGTTGTAATCCACCACACTAAATTATTACTAGCAGTCTATTATAGTCCTGATCTCCACGTGGATTATTTTAATTCTTTGGACTTGCTTCTTAGCGACTTCTGTCCTATATACGAGCATGTTATTCTGATGGGCGATTTTAATACATGCCTAATTAAGGATGATGAGCGCACTCATAAGATTCAAAATCTCTTTTCTTCTTATAATCTTCATATCCTACCTCTCTCTGCAACGCATCATGTACCTAACTGCATTCCATCTCTTCTTGATTTAATGATTGTCTCTTCCTGTGATCATGTTGCCACTCATGGTCAACTTGCCGCTCCTTTTTCGCACCATGATCTAATTTATCTCTCATATTCTATTCGACCTCCTAAGCGAGAACCTCAATATATTTTCCGTCGTAATTTTAAAAATATGGACATGGAGGCATTCCTTTCGGATGCCTGTGAAATTAACTGGTCACCAGTCTACGATGCTAATAATATTGATGCCAAAGTTGAGCATTTTAACAGTTGCGTTATCGACATCTTTAACAAACATGCCCCTTTAAAACGTATTAAAACAAAACGCAATCCCGCACCCTGGTTATCGTCAGATATTAAGGAAGCTATGGCACGAAGGGATAGGGCTAAGCGTAGATACAAGCGCAGTCCCACCGAACGGAATCTAACTCTTTTCAAAGTGCTACGTAATCGCTGCAATCGTATGTGTAGAGATGCTAAGAGACGCTACTTCCACGATTCTCTCACCTGTCGTAGTCCAGCTGAGGTCTGGAGGTTCCTGAAGTCTGTCGGTATCGGTAAATCTCCTACTCTAAATCACACCAATATAGATCCATCCGAAATCAACCGCCATTTTTCTGCTCCTCCGGTCACTATTCCACCAGATATTAAAGCCGAGACTTTAACTAAACTTTTAAATTTACCAGCCCCTTCTTATACTCCATTTCAACTAACAACTATTTCCGAGGATGATGTTAAGAAATGGATTCTACATATTTCGTCCAATGCTGCTGGTAACGATTTAATTTCCTCTAAAATGATCACTCTTCTTCTTCCGGTTATTCTCCCTGTGCTTACTCACATTTTCAACTTTTCTCTAACTTCAGGCACTTTTCCTACGGCTTGGAAATTGGCTCATGTTATTCCCTTACCTAAAGTTTCTTCTCCCTCCCTCGTTTCAGAACTTAGACCCATTTCTATTTTACCTTTCTTATCAAAAGTGCTTGAGCTAATTGTTCATAGTCAATTCTCCACCTTTCTTTTCGAAAATAATATCATCACTCAATTTCAATCGGGCTTTCGAGAGGGTCACAGCACTGTGTCTGCCTTACTCAAGGTTACGGATGACATCCGCTGGGCGATTGATAACAAATGTCTTACTTTATTGGTCCTTCTTGATTTCAGCAGTGCTTTTAACTCAGTTGATTTTGACATTCTTCTTGGCATTCTTCGATCTATAAATGTTTCTCCTTCTACTTTATGTTGGTTTGATTCGTATCTTCACGGTCGCTCGCAGTGTGTTCGCGTCGAAGAGAATTCCTCCGATTGGCGTGAGCTCAGTGCGGGTGTGCCACAAGGCGGTGTTCTGTCTCCTCTTTTATTTTCTGTTTTCATTAATACTGTTACCCAAATTCTCTCTTCTAGCTTCCATCTCTACGCAGACGATTTGCAGCTCTACAGACACTGTCTACCTGTTGACATCGATACAGCCATTGATGCAATTAATTGTGATCTGCAAAAACTAACTGGGTGGGCTAAATCATTTGGTTTATTAGTAAATCCAAAAAAATCGCAAGCCATGCTCCTTGGGAGTCGGTATGCACGAAATTCCATTGACCATAGCACTGTTCCTCCTCTGATTCTGGATGGTACCATTATTGCATTCTCTGAGACTGCCAAAAATTTAGGTGTTTTAATTGAACCGACGCTGAGTTGGACTGCGCATATAACTGAAGTTAGTCGCAAAGTATATTTTTCCTTTCATAGTCTCAGAACACTTCAATATTTTTTGCCCTTTGAAACCAAAGTATCTTTATGCCAGTCCCTCATACTGCCACTCCTTGATTATGCAGATTCCTGCTATTTAGATGCTACACAGGAGCTACTGAACAAGCTAGAACGATTGCAAAATTTATGCTTAAGGTTCATATTTGGATTAAAAAAGTTTGATCATGTGTCTGAATACCGCAAACAACTTGAGTGGCTCCCTATTCGTTTGCGTAGAAACCATAGAATCCTATGTCTCCTTTTCAAAATTTTGTACAACCCTACTTATCCTACATATCTACGTGATCGGTTTTCTTTTGCCCGTCCGTCTAATGTGCTCTGTAGGTCCCACCTTAGAACCGTACTTAGAATCCCTGACTATACTTCTGCGTGCTATTCCCACTCCTTCTCTGTACAAGCGGTGAAATTATGGAACTCACTACCACATACTATACGAGACTCCAAATCATTTTCTGTTTTTAGGAAGCGAGTAAAAGAGTATTATCTTTCCTTAACGTAATGAATGGTATATAGTATATAGGTTTATTTATTCTATACTTATATATAATTTTATTTATTTACATTTATAGTTAGGTATATTTTAGTTTATGTATTATATAATATGTATGTGTATGTTTTAACTTTTAGATAAGTACCTATTTTATGTATTTGTATTTAACTTGAGTCTATTTTGTACACGCCTACTAATACCTGTTTTCTTCTCTTTTCCTATCCTGGGTCTGCTGGAAGAGATTTCTTATGAAATAAGCAGTACCTATGTACTCAATGTTCTTACTTTGTTCGTTCCTATTTTTGTATTTTGTGTACATGAATTTTGTAAATAAATAAATAAATAAATAAATGCAGTGATCTGGTTGAAAGTTCGCTAATTGATAAAAGATAGAACTTTAAAAATATCAAAACGACAAAAAATACAAAAAAAAACAATCAAAAGATTATCAAGAGTTTTTCTTCAGTTCTGAATATAGTAAGTTAAGAGATTAAGCGATTTGGGCAGATAGTTGCGAGATTCTACCGTCAGGGGGCTACACAGCAGTAGGGTTGGCATTCGCGTTAACCAAAAACAATTTGGTTATTTTTTACAATCAAAACGACAAAAAATCATAAGAAAACAATCAAAAATTGTCAAGAGTTTTTCTTCAGTTCTGAATATAGTAAGTTAAGAGATTAAGCGATTTGGGCAGATAGTTGCGAGATTCTACCGTCAGGGGGCTACACACCAGTAGGGTTGCCATTCGCGTTAACCAAAAACAATTTGGTTATTTTTTACAATCAAAACGACAAAAAATCATAAGAAAACAATCAAAAATTGTCAAGAGTTTTTCTTCAGTTCTGAATATAGTAAGTTAAGAGATTAAGCGATTTGGGCAGATAGTTGCGAGATTCTACCGTCAGGGGGCTACACATAGCTTTTTATTCCTAAAACATTTAAAAAACACTTTACCGCACTTGTGCGGTTAGTAATATTTACCGCACGATTTCGAATGTGTGCGTAATGAATGGCATTACATAAGTAAACTTAGTGTGGTAAATAACACTTTCAGAGTTAAGGTGTTGAAAATATAATTGCAGAGTTAAAAATATCAATACGACAAAAAATCATAAAAAAAACAATGAAAGGTTGTCAAAAAGAGTTGTTCTTCAGTTTCGAATATAGTAAGTTAAGCGATTAAGCAATTACAGTCATCTCAGTTACTTTAACGACGACCGATTAAGCAATTAATTGATTATATTGCCGAGAAAGCGCCATTGTTAGTCTGCTTCTGATTATTATGGGAATTAAACTACGATTATACAATGATTTGCGATTTAGTAACGAGTGGAGATTAAGTATTATGTTTCTAGTATTCTATTCTCTTTGGTGTACAATAAAGTATTACATAACATAACATTTTTTTGGGTTTTCTATGACATACCAGACTGTGACGTCATAGTTTCTTGTAGTCAACCAAAGAGTGGCATTGGGGTCTGGAAACCTAAGACGTAAGCGTATCTGAATATTTAAATAACTCTTCGTAATAATATCAAAATAATTCCAAATGATATGTTAAGTAATTCATTCGTAAAAATAGTGCGGTAACGCCTAAAAGTGATTAATTTTTAGGTTTTTATGTCACATAAAATTTAACGATGTTAATTTACATATTAGATCAATGCAAATAGGTAATTAACAAGATATATTCGCGTGCCAAAATTTCATAATATCTATTTAGTAGAGTAATAAAAATTCCTTCGATAATTTTGTAATTTTATATGTTTTGTGACGAATTACTTTTATCATTAAATAAGATCAGGTTTTTATTTTAAATTTAGTTGTAATAGTGTAGTGTTGTTGTTTATTTATTTCAACGTCAAATTATTACTTAGTGACACTCTGAGTTCTGAATTAAAGCCTACAAGTCCCAGCTGCATTTCATAATTTTCTTTTACAATAATTTGTAAAGGGAGATTTTTCAACTGGCAACTAGAGAGAACGTGTTAAATTACACCCCAAGCTATAATTTATTATTTAATATTCATACAAAAATCTTGTAAAATCTACGTTTCGCGTCATTCTGCGTTCATTTCGCTTCTCCGCTCCCCCGTCACTTTCAATAGGTAGCAAATAGCCTGCGGGGTGCCTCGCGGATTGTCCTGTACTTCATCCCCCTCAACTTTGGTAAAACCTCGTCTTAATATAAAGAGAATGCTATAAGTAATTTGCAAGTAATATTCATTTATAATCTGTATCAGGTTATTTATGATCCATTATTTTAAACCATTCCACGCTGTCTTAGATCAAATCAACCTTTATTTTTTTTATCAATGAAAAAGAAAATAACATTCAATAATACTATTTCTGGCATTGAGATAAGGTTCATTGTTGTAAAAAGCACATATTTCGCAAACTAAGTAGCAGATTTTGATCAGACGCAGTAAATAATTATGATTAGTGTAGTTTTAATGTGAGAAAGTACTTTTTATGATCCATAGTTTGTATCCAATGATGTTACATTTTTAAAGATGTCGCATTACTTACAAATTTTAAGCTAAAAAGTATCTAACGGGAATCTAATGGTTTTTATTATCCATCTTGTTGTAACATTATTAGTTAGTTGATATCAACCGATATGTAATTTCCTCCCTATCAATAACAACTAAATTTTTGTGGATAAAGGTTGAAAAAAAGCAAATGCTAACGTTACTGCATTTTAGGGTTCTATACCCACAGGGTAAAAACGGGACTATATTACTAACACTCCGCCGTCCGTCCGTTCGATCGTCCCTCTGTCTGTCCGTCCGTCCGTCTGCCTGTCACCAGGCTGTATTTCATGAACTGTGATAGCTAGATAGTTGAAATTTTCCAAGATGATGTATTGCTATTGCCGCTATAACAACAAATACTAATAACAGAATAAAATGAACATTTAGGTAGGAACTTCTGTACAACAAATATGATTTTTTAAAGATGCTACGGATACCTTCGTGCGCGAGTCTGACCCACACTTGGCCGGGTTTTTAAATAAACATGCGGTCAATCATTTTTGGCCTTTGCCATGCCTGGTGCTCTCCGCAGTTTAGGTATGAACTAGGCCGCCCCACGAACGCGGCTTGTTCACTGACATAAAGTTTAAATTGT
This sequence comes from Acrobasis suavella, assembly GCA_943193695.1. Classification (NCBI taxonomy): domain Eukaryota; kingdom Metazoa; phylum Arthropoda; class Insecta; order Lepidoptera; family Pyralidae; genus Acrobasis; species Acrobasis suavella. The sequence continues at coordinate 2,874,808 of OW971939.1, forward strand.
TAAAAAAGAAACCTGGAGATAAAGAATACGGAAGGTATATTTTGCCTGATTCGGTTCACTCTAGGCTAATAAGTCGAAAGTCATATGCGCGCCATGCAAACTAAATGGGACTTTAGGACGCTGTAAGTCAGTTTAATTTCCCATCCAAGAGTGATTCTCCTGTATTTTTTTTACGTATTCTATGCCCTGATCCATTGCAAACTGCCCTGTAGAATCTGATCACAATCAGATAAGCATTTTGTTGTTGATGTTGTTTGTATATTCTAAATCTTTGATAGCAAATGCACGTCGAGGCATTTGGTGCTACATCTACATCAACCCTCACCATTTCTCTATGGGACTACGAGGCGCGGACGGGGGTTTCACCCCTTTGTCGTTGAAATACCTCAGTCTCGAACTAAACGCTTCGACAATTCCTTTTTGGTTCGAGTAGCCTGCGTCTATATTCCCAGAGAAGTACAGCCCCGGGACATTCAAAAGTAGATTGAATGGGTATCTTTTGGATAGGCATGCTTCATCCTAGTCTTCATCGTCGCTTACCATCAGGTGAGATTGAGGACAAATGCCTAAACCAATATATTGTAAAAAAAAAAGATTGATATTATCTGCACCATTGAATATGTGTTATATATTGTAAAGTCTTAACCATTTTATTTTACTCAACTGCACCACAAGGAAGGGTTATTTTTAGAACGTAATATTATTTTAATGAAACAGTTACAAGTAAACACGTCGTTAAAATAATCGTGAGTAAGACTGACACTATTGTCATGTTTAATTTTGTTTTCAACAGTTGTCAAGAACAAAAGAAAAAAAGCAATATATAAAGTGTGAAGTGTAAAGTGGATCTTATAAATCGTCCACATGTTTAACAAGGAACACAACTAGTGACGTCATAATAAATAAATATATAGGGACAAATAACACTGATTGAGCTAGCCCCAAAGTAAGTTTGAAACTTATGTTATGGGATACTAGCTCAACGATACTATATTTGATAACAAATAATTCTACAGATAAACATTCAATACCCAGGACAATTTGAAAAAAGCCATTTCCCAACTTGCCCTGACTGGGGATCAAACCCGGAACCTCTGGGTGGCGGACTAGCATGGTGACCACTACGCCACAGAGGTCAATAATTTCATAATATGGCTTTCATAGGTTTTTAGGTCATAATTTAGCTTTTAACATATTTCTTTGCCCAGTTTGTACTATTTTCCACGCTTAGGTACTATTCGTAGTTAATATTAAAAAGATATACGTTTATATACGTTTAAAAACTATACCCGTCTTCGGTAGCCATAAACGGCTAACAATGTATATTTTTGAAATGTGCTAATCAAGATCTTTCATGTGATATCCCAATCGATATAGAAAAAAAAACTTTGACTTTCACTTTTTTGTAACATTCGTTATTTACATATCTTGCATACAAGTTGTGGCCTATGTCACCCGGACAATAATGACGAATCGATTGTTTTATGGCTTGTGAAAATTGGACAAGCGATTCGGTTGCTAGTTGCTACGGTGGAACAGACATATATACCCACATACATACATGGACTGCTAAAATCATTACCCTTGCTCTTGGCTGAATGAAGCTTGAATTTTCCGGGGTCCAGTGCTGCCCCCATTTGAAATACATCTATTGAAAGGAAACGGAAATTTCATTTAAAATTGTGTCTTGATCAGACCCTAGATAACCCTTCAAACTATTTTATGAACCATTGTTTACAGTTTAAAGTGAGAATGTGAAGCTTTTCTACGCACAATTGCGAAAAACGGTCACTTTTGGCGTATGTGCGTAGGAAAGCATCACGTTTTCACTTTAAACTGTAAACAATAATTCATAACAAAGTTTGAAGGGTTATCTAGGGTCTGATCAAGACAAAATTTTAAATGACATCTCCGTTTCCTTTCGAATGAATTATTTTTAATGGGGGCAGCACTGGACCCCGGAAATTTCAGCTAGCCCCTTAAGGGGCTACCTAAATTTTCCAAGGTCTCAAATTTTAATTTTCGTCTACTATGTTGTCGTACAATAAAAACGGTAGCAGTAAACGCAAAAATTACAAGACTGCCGGTAAGGTAATAAAGCATCAATTATGGAATTAATTATCGTACGAGATAGAAAGCCGTCGCCATAGTTTTCCGAGGTGAACGCTCGACGCGGCATTCGGATGACGCGGCTAGTGTGAAATTTGCTTTAGTTCCCAAGGCATGGGAGGAAGCGGCAGCGTCTAATGGTATTTCTGGGGCAATTCTGTCATTATTCTGTGAAAATACTGACATATTTTGTGGAGATACAATTTCAGGCAATTCGGGCTCGAAGAGCAATGAAGAACGGTTTTGTGTTAAACAGTTGCTCGGCTAAGGTTATTTCGGTCTAATGTTGTGAGCTCGATTGGAATTGCATCTCTGACAAAACTTAAGTATCAATCCATGCTGAGAATCCTGGTCTGTATATCAATTCTAGGTAGTATTTTTTCAACTTCAAAGCGAAATTATTGTTTACACTTTATCTACAAAAATTGTGTTAGGTATTTTATAGTTATAAATTCTCCCTGTATAATTTTCACCCTATGCTGAACTAAATTATTATATACTCTCTCACAAACACATACCTTCTCAAACTAGTAAGTATTTTTCCTGATGGGGATATAGAGCATTTCGGGGCTAGCGACTCTAAACAGACAAACCCTAGGGCTTCTGCGAATCATGTTAATAGGCAATCTGTCTAGCAACCCATCACTATTTTGATTCTTTTTCCGTCTTCTCGCCCACTATCACGCTAAAAGGGGCCTTTGAGTCTTGCGGCCCTGGGCTTTGTTTGCTATTTAAAGCCAAAAGAGCAACTTAGATTTATTTGCTCTGTCTGGGTTGTTTAGAGCCGCAAGACCCTAAATACTCTGTCTGCTCCGTTAGGGATAAAGGCGTGCCAGGAGAACTGTTTTTTAAATTTTGAAATCCTGATTGATGACAAAAGCAGCAGTGTACGCTTCTCGTTTGTTTGTTTGTTTATAAAGCTTTATTGTACATAATATAATATAATAATAATTCGTTTATACCATTCCCCCTCTCAAAAGTTTATTTTATTCACTGAAAACAGTGAATAAAATGCACTTTTACTCACTATTTTGATGTTTGAATTTAGAACAATTTACTCTTAATTTTAGTAATTGTTCCAATTTTAATGTCCATTTTAGTTAATTTAAGCTTCTTTTTTCTTCATTAAATGTCCATTTTCGCTTAAAATTTTCTTTTTAACCGACTTCCAAAAGAGGAGGTTATCAATTCGTCGGAATCTCATGTTTGATATATGTTGATCGATTTATTCGAAGACGTTTGTACCGATTTAGAATATTCTTTTTTTTTTAAAGGAAATTCCTGTCAGGCGGTCCCATAATTGTTTTATTAAAACCGGTTGTGTAGTTTGGTGGTGAAGTCGGTTTTTAGTTTTGAAAAATTATTCTCGTAGTCATGGTATAAAGTATAGTATGCAATTCTTGAATAAAGCGGATTTACATCGAGGGCCATGAATCACTCCCTACGGTCGTGATTCAGTCGTTAGAATCCTTCACCTGCTCGTGATTCATCTATGGCCCTCGAAGTAAATCCGTCCTTTATTCTCTAATTGCATAATATACTATTATTTCCGGCAAAAAACATACAAGTACATTATTGGCCCATATTTATATATACCTTACAGCTATTTTGTATGTAATGTCTGTAACGCACTGCACGATGTCGCGGTGTCGGGAAGCCTCCAGCGAGAACACAGTTACAAATCAGAAAAGTAAACATACAACGGCGGACTTATCCCGTATAGGGATCTCTTATAGTCAACCGGCCAGTAATTGAGATTAATGTTTAATTATTGTGCTTTTGGGGCAGAAGTGGTACTCGTATATAAAATCAGCATCAAAATCAGAACTTAAATAACCGCTAACTCTTATAACTTAAATTACCTACCTCTACTAACTCATAATTTTGTATTACGAGTAAAGCAACATCTTTTGTTCCCGAAGATGTTATCAATTGAACTTGATGTAACTGAGTTTTGGAGAAACACCGCCATCTTGTAATTAGACATTCAGTAATAACAGTTTGAACTGCGAAAGAGAAAGGAGATGGTTATCTCATTGTTTTGATTATAATTTGTCTTTATTTAATTGTTCTATGATTTATGCGTAAAGCAATAAGTTAACTTATACCATAATGTACTTACTGACTTGCAGAAGGTTTTTTGTTTATCAGATTGTAATCTCTTTCATTTTTGCCCGAGGCGGTAAAGTACGTATTTCTAGTTTCTAGTACGTATTACTAGTTTCTTACGAACTTAGGTAGGTATATAACTGGCATAAAATCTCAAATTCTTTCATTTCGAGCAACGCTAAGCCGTCATTTATGTATATCAGTCGTCAAGCTATATCAGATGCCGTTACGTTTGAAAAAGCTGATACCAACTGGCCACTTACACACATGAAAAATGAAATATTTCAAAGCTAAGCTCCTTTAGTCTGTTTGGTGATTTTGCCTTGCAAATGATGGTATTAATAAAGATGCATATTTTCGACCTTGAGGGTCCATCCGTCTAAGATTTCAGGGCGTTGTTGGGCGTTTCGGACTGCGAGTGTTTCATACCGCGGTCCGAATCGCCAAGTACTGTTTCTGAAGGGAGTCATTCGCAGGGGTGACGCGTTCCGAATGGCCCAAGATATCTTTTGGAATGGGTCGATTCGGACCACTACCCAATGCTATTTTCGTAGGTCCGATTTAGACCAATTATATCGGCACCTTTTTGCGTGCATCTATTTATTGTGCACAAATTGTTACATACCTAATCAACATCATTTAGAAAACAAAAAACAATTATCGTAACAGTAATTGACGAAAAATTTAGGTAGCGGGCGTAAGACATACAACTCTTACTTTTTTACCAGTTATTTCGAGCCTGGTTGTACTATAAAAGATGTGTAATAAAACTTCATAATGTTTTCTGACCTATGTAAGTCAATCCACAAGGAAACTGTATGTAGAAAATTGTTCTTGGGCAATTCGGACCGCGATCCGAAATGCCCAACAACCCATTTCAGGAGTCAAAATTCGTCAAAAGCTTAGGAGTATCGTAATAACTACCGATCATCAATTTAATTATCGACCTAAGTAGGTCTAAACTCTTACTTATAACCAAAACAAAGTTATATAAGTATAGACACACTATCATCTTACTGTTATACTTCGATACTGTTTGACACAGTTATAAACCAGGGTAATTTCTTCCGTGTTTGAATTATATATTGGATGTATAAATTAATGAGGTAATAGGTCAATTATATAAAGTGATGTGATATTTTTTTGATTTTTATTTAATATATTTTTTTAATAAATAACTACAAATACTATTGAAATGTAGCCTATACTTATATGTTATTGACAACCGCATTATAAGCAGCCCATTTTCAGAGTTTTAGACATTTCTGTGAGACGTGAATTTTTAATGATTATGCGGATGATTTAAGAATGTTACCCTAGACCTTTTCCATACAAACGTAATCTAGCTTTTATTTTGAAATGACATGTTAGATTTTGTAATTTTAAAGAAATTGCATAAATCTAGGCATAAAACTAGTTTTCGATAGTCAAATATGAACTTGAAACAAAATATGAGTGTGTAGAAGTTTTCCAGATATATGCAATTTCTTTAAAATTACAAAATACTGCCGAAATATCACAAGTCATTTCAAAATAAGAGCTAGACTACGTTTGTATGGAAAAGTCTTAAGTAAGGGGATTCTTAATGCCCACCATGACACTTAATAAATATTATATACTTATATGGTAAGATTTTACAACTCCTACTCTATGACCATATAACTTAAATCATTAGTTTCCACACTAACTTATTCTTGAATGAGCGTCCAATTATCTGCAGTAGTGCTTTCCCTGTCATACCGTCTATTGTTATGTAAGATTAATGTATAGGTTCTATTAAAAATCGCCTCGTTGTGCGAGCGAATGATTTTATAAAGATTACTTTTTATTATGAAAGACTAAATCTGATTAATGTCTTATAAACGTTATTATTTTAGGACAATGTTTTTTTTTTTTGTTTCCATGTGTGTAAGAGGCAACACTGGTGTCAGATTTTTCAGGCTGCCTAAAGGCATCTGACATAGCTTGACGACTGCCATACAATGATGACAGCCGGGACCAACGGCTTATACGTGCATTCCGAAGCACGAAGGAGCTCGAGTAATTTTTATGCCACTTGCGGTCACCCATCCAAGTGCGGACCACGCCCGGTGTCGCTTTACTTGCGAAAGCGTTAGTAATGCGCACTCCCACTGGGTCACCGAGCTCCTCAAAATTTAGGCCAATAGACTAGCAATCTTGAACTCACTCACCTATGGCACATACTGAACAGATATACATACTTATCCTCACGCCTGTTTTCCACAGGGGTAGGCAGAGACTATGGACCTCCACTTGCTACGATTCATGACAAACCTCTTTCGATACATCTACATTCATCACTCTCTTCATGCATGACCGCAGGCGCCGATTACGATACTAAATCTGTATATAAAACAAAGACACATAAACAAATTTAGTCCGCCATTTGTTTAACCTATAATTTTTACTATGGAAAAATAAAGATGAATAGTAAACATCTAAAATTATGAAAATTAAGAGGCATTTCACATTTGGTTGGTTGGCTGTCTCGCCCGCACAATCAAACATTTTTAAAGATTATTAACAAATGTGACTCATTTGTAGAAAAGTGTTTCATTTACTTTCTTAATTAAATGTTAGATATTGTAGACATGTTTTTTATTGTTTATGTGTGTGTGTATCGAGAATTGGGTCATAAAAAATTTAAAATTTTGATGACCTAATTTTTGATATAGTTAATGTCTACACAATATACAAACATGTCTAAAATATCCACAATATAATTATATTGAATGTCAATGAAACACTTTTTTTACAAATGAGACACATTTTTTAATAAATCTTTAAAAATGTTTGATTGTGTGAGCGAGACAGCCAACCAAATGTGAAATGCCTCTTAAAATGAACTTCTGAACATTCTTAATTTCGGAACTTTATTCTGAGCATGGCCCGATATGCGCTTGACCAGTTGTTCTTATTGATATAATGAACTGTCTTTCATAAAATAATGATTTACCGACTGCCGTACAGCTGTAAGTAATGAATAATGATTTAACGTGCTCTCCGAAGCACAGATGAGCTCAAAATATTGTATACTTCTTAAGGTCAGCAATCCAAGTGCGAACCACGTCTAGAGTGTCACTTGAGTTATACTTACTTAGTCAAACCTTCCTTTTGACAACCTTTGTGGCCTAGTGTTCACCATGCCAGGCTGCCACTTCGGAAGTCCCGGGTTCGCTCCCCAGTCAGGTCAAGATGGAAAATCATCATTATCAGATAGACTTGGGTCTTAGATGTTTATCTATATATCCATTTGTATAACACGTTGAATTAGTATCCTATAACATCATCATCATCATCAACAGCTCTCAGGTATCCATTGCTGGGTATAAGCCTCCTTTTGTCTGCGCCATCCTGCTCTGTTGTTGGCCATCGCAATCCAGTTATTTCCAGCAACTTGCCTGATGTCATCAACCCATCTAGCCGCCGGACGTCCCACACTACGTTTTTGTGATACCATTCAGTGACGGCCTTACTCCACCTGCCATCGTTCCTTCGAGCCAGGTGTCCTGCCCAGTTCCATTTTAGAGTAGCAACCCATAGCATAGCCATAGAGCACCCATACCCATAGAGCACGTCATAAACTTTCATTTGACGTCGGAACTCGGTCTTGCAATTTGATGCCGAGCATGACTCTCTCCATGGCTCTCTGCACAACCGAAACTTTATACATGGTACCTTTTGTAAGAGTCCATGTCTCGGCACCATAAGTTATTGTAGGCAGAACACACTGGTCGTATAACACAAGTCCCAAACTTACTTTTGGGCTAACTGAATCTGTGTGATATGTCTGTATATAATTATTTATTCCTTACAGGACAAACAGCGCCCTCCAATCTACAACCCGGAGGACTACGCGACATCTCTCAAGAAATGGGGCAAGAAAACCAGTGGAACAAGCCTTTACGACTTGGACAACCAAGAGGCTAATAAGACCAGGACTTTACCAACCAATGGCAGCAAGGATTTCAGGTAAATTAGAGTGATACTTTTGACTAGATCAACGTAATGTCTCAAAAGAAATGGGGGAAGAAAACCAGCGGGACTAGCCTGTACGACTTAGACAACCAAGAAGCCAACAAGACCATGACTTTACCAACCAATGACAGCAAGGATTTCAGGTAAATCTACCTTATGTTTAAAAAGGAATGGGGCAAGAAAACTCGCGGAACAACCCTGTAAGACTTGGACAACCAGGTGGCCAATAAGACCAGGATTTCAGGTAAATTAGAGTGATACTTTTGACTAGATGCTACGTAATGTCTCTAAGGAAATGGGACAAAAAAAACCAGCGGGATAAGCCTGCACGACTTGGACAACCAACAACAACAAGCCAACAAGACTAAGACTACCCACCAATGGCAGCAATGATTTCAGGTAAATTAGAGTGATACTTTTGACTAGATGCTACGTAATGTCTCTAAGGAAATGGGACAAAAAAACCAGCGGGATAAGCCTGCACGACTTGGACAACCAACAACAACAAGCCAACAAGACTAAGACTACCCACCAATGGCAGCAATGATTTCAGGTAAATTAGAGTGATACTTTTGACTAGATGCTACGTAATGTCTCTAAGGAAATGGGACAAAAAAAACCAGCGGGATAAGCCTGCACGACTTGGACAACCAACAACAACAAGCCAACAAGACTAAGACTACCCACCAATGGCAGCAATGATTTCAGGTAAATTAGAGTCATACTTTTGACTACATCTACGTAATGACTCTTAAGGCCGACAACGCTTCTGTTACACCCCTGGTGTTGCAGTTGTCCATAGGCAGCGGTGATCACTTACCATCAGGTGACCCGCTTGTTCGTTTGCCACCCTATGATATAAAAAAGTCTGTACCAACGACATCAAACAACCGAAAGGCCAACAAGACTCTGACTTTACCAACCAATGGCAGCAAGGATTTCAGGTAAATTGGAGTGATGCTTTTGACTAGATCTACGTAATGTATTTAAACAAATGAAGAAAGAAAACAAGCCTGTATGTTGGGGTTGCCTGAACTAGGGTGAGTTGTTAAACGTAAAGATAGATTAATTTGTTAATAAACACTATATTTCAAAGATCGCAAATGCTCTCGTAGGGTAGCGTCGTAACTTGCTTAATTGATGTTATATGTTCGTTGTAAATAACACTGTGGTTTCACTCATGGTGGTTGACACATGATAGGTACTTGTTCTTGATCTTGATAGCTTCTTGTACGAGCAACTTCGTGTGCTGCCATATTTGCGCTGGTTTCCTCGGAGTATTCGCGCTCCTGCGATATATGCGCCTTCTCAATTCAACTGGTGAGACCCGCTTGTGGGAGGCCAGTGAATCGATTCGCGAAGTATCGCAAAGGAGCCCGAAATCTATCCGGCTCGAAGAACCATTATGTACGACGCAGGCTTTGGTTGTCACCTAGGCCCGCACCATACATGAAGAGATGTTGATGTAGAGGTTTGATGATGTTATAGAGACACAAGACCACGTCACGTAGTAACTGTTTAATGTCGTTATGTTACATGGTGTAGGTTGGTTGTGACGGGTCCTTTCTCGATCGCCGTTCGATAGTAAAGTAAAACAGCTGACACGCGACCTACATAATATGTGCAGCCGAAATGTGTGAGCATTGCTCGAACACTGTACCTACAATTTGGGACCACCAAGAGGCCAACAAGACAAGGACTTTATGGCAGCAAGGACTTCAGGTAAATTAGAGTGATACTTTTGACGAGATCTACGTAATGTCTCTCTAGAAATGGGAAAAAAAGCCAGCGGAACCAGCCTGTACGACTTGGACAACCAGGAGGTAAACAAGACCAGGACCCTGCCCACCAAGGATTTCAGGTACCTTTTTTACATAAAGAAATAACCGACACCAAAAATATCAATGCGACTGAGGCTTTGAATACTGCGTTACGTCCATAACGAGTAGTTTTTATTTATCACTGTATTATTTATTTGCATATTGAGGTTTTAGTTTTATGAAACTAGGACGTCATGAATTTAAAAGTTAAAGCTAGCTATAAAACTATTTTTAGAAGTAACCAATAGCTAAACTCTGAAGAATAACACTCGATAGTACCTGTCGTCGCATTAGAACGCCATACCAAAATTTGAATTGGCCTTATTTTTAGTGTCAAATGGTGTTTTGTATGACGCATGTCGATATTGTGCAGATTTTAGTGTTAATTGCAGATATAATGTAATTCAATCCCGATATTTACCTACGTGAATGATTTTTCTAATTCTTAAATCCTTTTTCTTTTTCAGAAATCCGTGCCTCGGCTTGGGAGAGGAGATGACTCTCCGTCAGTTCGGAACGCCGAGTGAGCTGCTTACGAAGCTCAGGGCAGACCTCAGGCTGTCGTTTCCAAGGTAAATATAAACTTATACATTTGTCCAGTACCTAACATAAAGATACAATTATATTAAAGCTTAGATAACCTTACAAAGGAAAGAAATATGAAATAAAGAAAAAATCTTAGAACTTCTAACTCACCCTAGACCTCACATAGATTGGAAAAGGGTCATAAAGAAGAAGACTTATTAGTCTTCTGCATCACTAAGTCCCAATAGTACTTATAATGTTGCAAAAGGAAAAACTATGACTATTCATAAAGTTCATAGTAGGAGAAATTACGACTTTGTATCATCAGTAGCTTGAAGTCTTTTCGATGTAAAACAATAAGAAGTAAACAAAGAAATGTCCAGAAAAAGTCAGAATCTGAAGTAATTTCTTAAATAACAGTCTCAAACCATACCTAAATAAAAAAATACGTTAAAAATAAAAGGCGGTAAATACGAGCTAAATCGTATTTTAATGCCTTTCGTCGTATTATTTGCTAAATAACATGGAAGAATCAATTATATTATTATGCGCGAGCGCAGTCAGAGAGTGCTTATACCTGCATTAGGCACATTCAAGGCACTAGCGAACGCGTGAGCAATATTTATGTCGAATGTGTGTTTTATAAAATTTTCAAGGCATAAGCCTTTAAAATTTCTCTATTAAATTCATAAGAATTTAATAGAGAAAATTTAATGTGATTGGAGTATTACCTACTGCTAAGAAAGACAGCTTATATTTATTTCGTATCAGTGTATTAAATTTTTCCGTCATTATGTAGATTATTCAAATCTCAGATATAGATAGATGTGTAATTCAAATCGAAAGGAAGTGTTAGTAGAATGCTGTTTTCTTTAAAGAGACTTGAGTTTATACTTTTGAAATACAAGTACATATTTTTTCCGGGATAAAGTTATAGTACATTACGATATAAGTGCGTTATGGTGGTTATAACAGACTAGGATTTCCGCACCCCATGAATAGTTAATATTCGTTCAATCGATTGTTAATAATAATACTATTGCGCTCAATTTAATGCAAACCAAGCTCTTATGCGCTATCTCTGTCTCTTTTTACTTCGACTGTTTTTCTATCATTGTCCTGGATGAAATAAAAAGCTTTTTAAACTATGCTCGCGTTGACGATAGAGCGGCCGGGAAGGGCCGCCTTAACCAATATACGTACGTCTATCGTACGACGTTTTTCAATACACTTTTGAGGAAAAATACCCAATAAACGAAACTTTTTATTTTAAATAAACTCATCCATAAAACTATTTTATGAATAACCTTTGAAATTATTACTAATAGTCCGTCTAGTTTTAAAACGGGTTTTCGCCAAAAGTGGCCACTTTTGGCAAAAACCCGTTTTAAAACTAGACGGACTACCAATATTACTTTCAAAGGTTATTCATAAAATTCTTTAAAGGTCTTTCTAGACGGTGATACAAATCAAATTTTTAATTATCACCATATTTAGTTTTAAACAATTTATTTCAAATGAGGGCGCCACTTTAGCTACCACTTCGTCTTAAAGGTCTTTCTAGACATTGATACAAATCAAATTTTTAATTATCACCATATGTAGTTTTAAACAATTTATTTCAAATGAGGGCGCCACTTTAGCTACCACTTCGTCTTAAAGGTCTTTCTAGACATTGATACAAATCAAATTTTTAATTATCACCATATTTAGTTTTAAACAATTTATTTCAAATGAGAGCGCCACTTTAGCTACCACTTCGTCTTAAAGGTCTTTCTAGACATTGATACAAATCAAATTTTTAATTATCACCATATGTAGTTTTAAACAATTTATTTAAAATGAGGGCGCCACTTTAGCTACCACTTCGTCTTAATGCAAATTATAAATAAAGAAGAGCGGAGCCTCCTGGCACAGGCATCTTTGATAGCTTAAAAGGAGACTCCAACACCTAGTTATGTAAGATCATTACTGTTAAACGTAAATAAAACATTTTTATTATATTTATTTTTATTGTTGTAAATTACCTGATTATAAACTAAGAGGTTCAAGTCTCGCTTAGTGGGGATCGACCACGTGCCAGTGCCTAAAACGCCCCACCGATCAAAAAGTCGCTGATGTCTATGAATCAACCCACACTCCAATTTTTTCTCCTCAATTACAAGACTCTTCCAGAAACCCTCATCCTCGTGACAGCTTTTTTTCTTCACCAGTAATTTCGCTTAATGCACACAAATTACACGGTAGCTCTCATTCCATGCAAATGGAATATTTTATGATGCAATAATAGTGCCATCAAAGTTTTTATTTCTGCAAATGGTGTGCCTGTTGTTTTCATAGTCAATTATTTGAAGACTTCAAATGATTTTTTTTAAAGGGTATTATAATATAGTAAATAAAATTAAATACAAATTGCTAGAGGCAGTAATACTATGCTGAATTATTTTACTCGACTTCATTTTCGTATTTGGTCTTCAATATATATATTTTTTTTTAATTACAAGTGTGTTAAAATCATAACAATAAAAAAAACAGCTCAAATGATCGAGCCCACGTATAATCAATTATAAATAATGAAAAAACAAACTCACGGTTTCGCTGCAATCTTTCTATTTTTCTGCTGAGAGTGCAAAAAGTGCAGTGAATCCGTCGGGTCACCGCTCTTAACACTCCCTCCATTGATGATCGTCAAAATCGATCGAAACCTGGTCAGTTTTTTCGACAATACTACATACGTACCGTGTAAACATTATGCATAACTTGTGAAATCATAAAACTATTTTCTTTTTTTAGTTTCGTGCAAGAGTTTGCATGTGAACCGCTGGATGGAGTCACATTGCTGCTGGAACTTCTGAGGAACGTTCAGCTGAGTCAGTCGGGGGAAGGAGCCAGGGGGCCACCAGCTGTCAGAAGAAGACCATTACTGGATGAGTTGGCATGTCTGTGAGTACCAGTGAAACTGTTAAGTTGGGTTCCCTTTGTAATGTAAATTTTTTATTATATACCAAACAGGAAATTAATTAAAAATTAATTGACGAAAAAATTTAAGTGCTTCGATTTATTTAAAGGAATAATTAATTTTTTTTTTTCGTTTTTTTTGATAATATTTCTTCTTATATCCGCACATTTCGTTTGATCAAGTATAAAAAATACTCATTGTATAGAACAATATTGTTTTTTTTTATTCCAGTCAATGTCTTTGGAGCTGCTGCAGTCGTTACCCCGATTGCGTGAGGAGGCTCGTGGCTGGTTCTAACGGAGTCTACACCCTCACTGTCTGCATCATGTCCACCGTCAATAAATCTAGGGTTTTAGCGTTGCAGGTGAGAAGCCTAATGTAGACATTAGTCAAATATATTAAATTAAGCTTCAATGACATTGTTTGTCAATTCAAACTTAAATTGAATATTTGTGAGACCAGCAATATTTTAATAATTCTGCTGCCGTGCCACCACTTGATGTGGTAAAAAGTTAATTTAAACTTAATTACTTAATATTATACTATGAGAACATGAATTACTCGTACCTAACCACAGTGGCCATATCCTATCCTAATATGAAATGTGCATTAAACAACTTTTGCTTTCCATTTCAGCTCCTCACAAAAGCCTGCTATCCCCCAGCCAACGGCCACAGCATGATCTCTGAAGCTCTCTCGACCCTCCGTCTACGCTACGGCGAACCAGTCCGCTTCAGGTTCCTGGTGGGAATGCTGCAAAGTTCGGGTGGTACTGGAGATCTTCAAGCCGCTGGGATGGCATTTATTAATGCCTTGCTGATTAGTGCTCCAACTCCTCAAAGGAAGTTATATATTCAAGCTGAGTTGGAACAGGCTGGATTCGATCTTATTACTTTAAAGAAGGTAAAAACATTTTTTTCGTAATGTGGTATTGTCATCTAATTAAACTTTTAGAATAATTTTATTCTTATAACCTATGACGTTTTTAACCTCAGCTAAAGTTCCATTGTAAAATTGTAATAACTACACTAAGCCTTCTGCAAATAACTAAGACTGGTCGTATCTGTCGCCGTATAGAGTATCAATGCATATGGGACATTCTCTTTCAGATTACTAGGTTAAGTCTTTCACAAATGAATTGTAGAAAGTCTTGTTAGAACTTTACAAAAGAAAAAAATACTCGTTAATACACTTGATAAAATTTACTATGTTCTTTTTCAGATGATCGTCAAAATACCCAACGGTAATGAACATGTAACAAAGGAGATAGAAAGCTATGAAAAACAACTGATTGATATTGATACGCTAAGCGAGAAAGCAAATGAAGCTCTGAAAGAGAAGGATGATCTGCGTTACAAATTAGACTTATTGGAAAAGAGAGTTAAGGTAAGAGACCTTTGAGTATTCTAGCCTTAGGCCTTATATTCAGGTAAATTTAAAGACGTGATAGTGAGCCTGTATGAATCAGCTAAATTTTTAATCTACAAGTACAAAAGCTACTATAATAGTCTTATTTACCATAGGTTCTTATATTTTTATTTAAAAAATAAAATGTGAAGATTTGTTTTGAAATTAATGCTATAGTCACCGTAATTTTTTCTATTTTATGCTTTAGATACTGCAAGAAGAGAAAGGCATATTATTGTCACTAGAGAAGTGTTTAAAGGAAAAGTGTTGTGAGCTACAGGAAGAAGTTTCTTCGCTGAGGTCTGAGCACGGAAACTCAAATAGAAAGAAAACGTTCGTCATGAAGAAAAAAAACTCCGCGCATAGAAACAGAGGTATACTCATGATTAATTCTTAATGGGAAAAATAACTAATAGAATATACAGTACAATTTTCAAGTCTTCAAATATAATATTAATAGTTAATTTTGTGTCTTTCTATGGTTTCAGACGAATCGTCTCCACCGGAAGATGAGGGAATCAGTTCTTCAGAAAGATCTCTAAGTCCAGATGGTGATCTACAAAGAGAATCCATGGTTTATGAAGTATTCAATGTCAAAAATGAAACCTTCGACTTAATTCGTAACAAACGTAACGTACATAAGAAACTTGAATCAACAAAAAAATTAGATCACAAGAAGTCATCTGATGAAGAAGATGAAACCACTATCGATGAAGTTATTCAAGAGCTGAGAAACATCGTCAATAATGCTGAAACAGAACAATACAAGAAAGTAGAAACTTACGACGATAGGTCATCAAGATGTAACCAAACCTCGGAAATCAATGTATCGGTCAAAACTTTAGAATGTAAAAAACACAGAGAAGAAGACAAGGATGACTCAGTCACAAGTACTAGACACAGCATACAAATTACAAATAGCAGCAACGAGTATCTTGATAATGACATTGATGATGAAGAGGAAAGCAAAATTATACCAACAAAGATTTTGCCTCATCCACCTAGGAAAGCGAAAAGCTTAATACATCTATTCGTCCCACCGACTGACCAAGGACTAGTTTACAAGCGACCTGATTTTTACGATGACAACTTTTACTCGAGTGATGAAGGTTCGGATTCTCTATTGAGTGCATCTCGATGCGATAATCAAGTAAATAAGAAAGAGTCAGGGTCAAGTTTTGATTTCCAAGAATGTAGAAAAATGTTTAATTCCCTTGCAGAAAAAGAAAAAGATGATAATAGATTGAAGCGTTCCAGAACCAGGTCCAGGGAAGAATCTAGAAGAACTTCTATCAAAAGAAGCGAGTCCTTTCAAACTTCAGAGAAAGGCTCTCGACAGCGCGAATACATTGATAGCATGTTTTACAACGAATCACCAACTTCTCACGGAGGGTCAAACTTGCAAAGATCAAATTCTAAATGTAGCCGTGTTGATGAAATAGTCAATTTAATAGAATCCAAAAAGTTGACCAAAAGTCTGGACAGAATCGACGAAGGATTGAATTCAATGGTCGATATTGTGGTGTTGGCAGAACCTAAGAAACCGACCTGGCCGTATGAAAGAAGGCAAAAGTCTTGTTCAAGAGCAAACAGCGATGCCGGAAAAGAATCTCCATTAGTAGCTATCACTAGATCAAACAGTAGACTGAACAATTTCACGCAGAAATTCGACTTTAGATCAAAGAGTAAGGAAGAGAGTAAAACGGACAGTCCTACTCAACAGAAGTTTTACTTGCCGCATCCAAAATTGAGTACTGGATCTTATGATAACCATGCTTCATCTTACACGAATTCATCGTTTATCGTCAAACGTGGTCACAGCAATGCTGGATTTTACTCTGGAACTCACATGTTGCGAGACGCCCCTGCCAGCATGACGAGTCTTGTCATGAATGGCACCCACAGTCATGCTGACTTGAAAAGGACTCTTTCTCCGATTGGAACTTCTAGCAGCTTTGGCCTTCACAAAGTAACCGACATGCCTTCTGGACTTTACTAATGATTCCGCTTGAGTTTCGTGTAATCAAAACCAACGACTAATTTTAGGGTTTTCGTACCTAATTAAGTACTTTGACTAGTGCAATATTATCTCTTATTAGAAAACTAGTGTCAAATTATACTACTGTACCCAGTTTACGGAAAGTTTCAAACACAAAACGTATTTTTGGATAGACGTTAAGAAAGTTTATAAAATTTCACTTTTTGTAAACTGGTGTAGTAAATTGTAATTAAATTGATTTAAGTTCTAACGAATTGTTGATTATGTATCTTGGTAATTTTGTTTGTAGGCAAAATTGGCTTAAGATCGCGATTAAGTTTTGATTGCTGCCAGATTTTGTAATTTTTTTATTTATTTCAATATCTTTTTTTCCTTTATCTGTTTTCATTTTACGTTCTACAATTTTTACATGTTTATTTTAATTAGGTTTTCGCTTCTCTTATGTCAATGTTTCCGGTTACATTCTAAGCTGAAACTTTACTTCAAATGTACGACATACGTCCGTAAGTGCGTGTCCGTGTTGTAGTGTCAAGCAACATTGAGCGCTACGAAATGCACGACAGTCAGAATAAATGAGACAATCATGTCTCATTTATTCTGACTGTCGTGCAATTTATTTCAGTTTATTCATAATTAAGTTTTTTTTATCTACGAGTCCTTTTGTAATCTTATGCCTTATGTTTAACTTATTTTTTTTATCTTTATACTTGCATTGTAATTGAAATATACGTACCAAAGCTACGCTTTTATCCGTTCACGAGGTACAGTCAGCAGCATATCAGGCTACTCAACTTTATAACAATGACTACCACTGCATAAAATACATAAATGGTCACATACTTTGCTGTTGATGGTACCAGCACTTTTTTAAAAGTTGATAATTGTAAAAAAGAAGTTTTATAAAATGTTTTGCTTTCATCATGCAAGTTTTCACGAAAAAAATTCAAAAATATTGTACTTACTTATGTTAATTAATAAAAATCTGAGGCAATATACTTTTCTAGTAAGTGTTTGTTGAATACTGTAAATATAGCAAGTTTTCTTAGTTATACCTTTACTTTATACTCAATATTGTTAACATATTTTTGGATAAAGCATACTCGACCATAAGTTATTTGTTTTATTTTCATCTTTCGTAAGATGTAATATACTCGTACAAAGTGCAAGAGACATACCAGTAATAAATAAACCACGGGCTACACTAGATAACTATTAGTATGATGAAATAAAAATAACAGTCAAAAAACAAAAACAAAATCGACATTCCCATACAAATGCCCTGCACGCGGCTGTGGCTGCACACTTTTGTATGAAAGGGCCAATTTTTTTTAGTTTTTTTGTGATATGTATAGAAATACATTTATGATTTGACGTTCCAAAGTTGACCAACTTGGCTCGGTTCGCTAGCTTACCATGTTCCTTACAGGCTTACTGGCCAAAAAATATCCTCACCTCGTCTTAAATTATTACCAGCTTGCTGCTAACTTAAGTTTTCTATCCTGGCTTGATATGACAACTTTTTGAGTACTAGCAGTGTATAGTAGGAAAATAAGATATTTAAATGAATTGCTTTTAATTGTATTCCTATTCAAACAAAACATGACTCTGATAAACTAATGATATCTGAGCATAATTTCAATCAGTCCGTCAAAAAGTTGTTCTTTAGCGTCAATGCCCCAAAGAAAGTCATAATGATTAAAACTATCCCTCTCCACTTTGAGCCTAGCCACCACATTAGGTAGCTGATCTCCTAAGTAGTTGATATCTCTGTAATCTGTTATGACGTCTCCATATGACCAGTGGAGGTACGTTGGGACTGTGACTCTGGAGAGATCGTAATCAGGGGGGGTCATGCGGCCATATCGTTCCAGGTTCTCAATAGGGCGGTGGTTGAAGCGGCGGAATTTCTTGGTGTTGATGATTTGGCCGAAATGGTTAATCGAACGGAATGATATGCCAGCTGGTGCGTGGCCGAAGAAGACGGGTGTCATCGTCTAGAAAAAAAGGGTTTATGATTACTGTCAAAAAATAAATATATATAAACAGACAAATCACACAGATTGAGCTAGCCCCAAAGTAAGTTCGAGACTTGTGTTATGGGATACTATCTCAGCGATACTACATTTTATAACAAATACATATATAGATAAACATCCAATACCCAGGTAAATCTGCAAAAGATCATTTTCCATCTTGACCTGACCGTGACCGGGAATCGAACCCAGGATTTCCAGTGTGACAGCCATGGTGACCACTAGGCCACAGAGGTCGACATTTTAAGTAAAAAAATAATCAAAATTTATTTATTCAGCGAACATTGGATTCAGGAGCAAAAGTACTACGAAAGACTGCAATTACTGTGCATTCATTGTTCTCAATAAAAAAGTGTGCCTCTAAGAAAGGTTGTTTGATTGACAGAACAATACAATGCGACACAAATAAGTTGAACAAAAATGTCGGACTTCAAAGCATTTTTGTACAAATGCCCGACACGTAAATTGAACCAAAATGGCGATCGACAGCGCATTATTTGTACCTGCGCCAATAACCGCCATTTTTAATTCAACCTACGGGCCGGGAATTTGTACAAAATTGCTTTGAAGTCCGCCATTTTTGTTCAACTTATTTATGACGCAATGTATAAGTTTAAGTTTTACACTGTTAATCAAATAATCCCCTTTTACTACTGGCAGAAGGTCGCTATAGATAGGGACGTGCGGAAGAATAAGGGAAGGGGGGACTTTGCCTAGCAGTGGGACACAGGCAAAGCCCCCACCCCCTACAGGTTAGAAAAATATGGGAATGAAAGGTTATTCCAGCATTTGCAGCTGTAGTATGTTGCGCTACTAGAAAAACTGGTGCAATTCTCATTCTGTCCTGTTTAAGTCTGAACTTATTGCACAAAAAAATAAGCTGGCAACTCTGCATTACACCAAAGTGTGTAAAATATAAGTCTAACAAAGTGCAAGGTTCGTCTGGTATTCACAATTAATAATTTTTGGTTTAAAATGATGTGATATGTGAAAAATTTAAGAAAACAAATCTGCCACGTGCATTTTGATTGTGTTGTACAAGTTTCTTCGTACGTGAAAGCATGCAATGACAAAAAACAAAGTATACGTTATGCGGCTGAAATAAATATTAATAATAAATAAATAAATATATAGGAACAAATAACACTGATTGAGCTAGCCCCCAAGTAAGTTCGAGACTTGTGTTATGGGATACTAACTCAACGATGCTATATTATATAACAAATACATATATAGATAAACATCCAAGATCCAGGACAATTTGAAAAAGCCAATTTTCCAACTGGCCCTGACCGGGGATCGAACCCGGGACTTCTGGGTGGCGAACTAGCACGGTGACCACTACGCCACGGACGTCGTCATGAACTATGACTTACATGATTGTAATAATTAGGGTCATCAATCAGGATGGCGCTGCAGAATTCTGCTATTGGGGAGCCCTCGATGCAGTAGTTAGTGGCAAACCAGTCAAAGAACTCCCGGTTGCCGAAGATTTCAGCAATGCCGATGGAACTGAGTAGCTGCTATAACAGTTAAACAATGGCATTTAAATTTTGAAATTCTAATTTCTTATATCTTCCAAATTATTTTTGTACGATAGAGCCAACTGTTGACGTCAAATCGTTTACCTAATTTAAGTGCTAATAGGAATTTTTGGCTTAGAAAATCATTATTTTATTTAATTTCTAGCCAAAAAGGAATCTTTTTTTAAACTAAAACTAGAACTATAGACTAAACGAAATATTCTTATACTTACTAAGTATATTTATAAACATTACGATACTTTATTTAAAGTTCACGGTTATCAACTTAATCTACCATTCCTAATCTCTGATCAACTCCAATAGATTTTGCTTTGATTATCTATACAAAAGATCCGTATACAAATGAGTCAGGATTATTTAAAATCTCACATCCTACGCAGGCTTGCCACTTTGCTAAGCGTGATAAAGCAAAAAGTCGGTGTAAGATTAAATAAAATAAGTAAAAAATTTCTCTTACCTCCAAAGTTGCCATCAAGGGAGCAGAAAATTGAAACAACATATATTCACTATGGATGAAAAACGCAGCAGGTGCCAGAGCTTGGAAGCTGAGGAATTTATCATTGTATTCGGGCCTCAAGGAGTTGAGGACCAAGAAGTTATTACAGCCTTGGGAATGACCGATGTAGTGTAACTTTGGCTGGCCTGTCGTAGCGATAATGTGGTCGATGACCACAGGGAGATCCAAGTTGCCGACTTCATCCCAACTGAACATCCAATAGCCGAGGTTGCCGCGGCCGCCATCAGGATCGAGGGTCTGGTGGCGTCTGGAATAGTAGTTGCCACGAGCATTCCCTAACCAGACGTCGAAGCCGGCTTCAGCGAGAAGATAGGCTGAAAAGCGAGAGAAAACTAGAGAAAAACATCATAAACTTTCGAGTTGATTCTACTTAGATATGGTAGGAAACTAAGTACAGGATAAAGCAAAGTCAGATTAATAAGTAAGATCATATAAAATTCTGCCCCATCATGCTAGCGTAGTCTTCTTCCTATCGAGTCGAAAATGGCTAAACTTATAAATTGTTTGGGCCAAAATTTGGCTTCCGTGACTTTTTTAAATTGCAAAACAATGGATTCCCTCTTATTCACCTAAATTTTTTGACAAAACATAACAATTGAGAATTTCCTATCTCCCTAAGCACTATTTGTTATCAAAAGCATGGGCAACTGAAGCCAACCGTATAGATAGGAATAAAGTAAAGCATAGCCTAACAAACTTACCCAAAGCATTCCCGGGTCCCAAAACGATATGATCGGCTGAAGAAAAGAACAGCCCATGCATCAAGAAGACCACAGGTTTGTTGGGGTCGGGTGTGTTGTTCTGGTCTCTCCCATGTGGAATCCGGTGAATTTCAAGGATGTAGCCATCAGAAGTGGTTAGGGTGTGGGCTTCGAATGGATATCCATATTTTTGGACAAGACCCGGCTGAGAAATAGCTTTCATTCAGTTACAACCTTTTACTTGTTGCTGGTTTATTTATTACTTTAATACTATGTAATACTAAAGTAGCCATGTAATGACATCAAAGTAGAACATAATTTGGCACCACCGCTTTTTTCTCCCACGGGAATTGTAAGAGGTGTCTAAGTGAGATATGGGTAAAAGAAAACGGGCAGCTACGTCTTCTGTGCAAAGATTCTTACCATCTTCTGCGATCACATACCCGTTTGCCCGGCATGGCGATTAAGGACTAATTCTACCTTTATTAGAAGAGGTCTTTTAGTCCAGTAGTGGAATGATAAAGGCTGTAAAGAATACTACCTTAGTGTTATTACAAAAAAGTGAAGAGAATATACAAAACAATAAATTATTAGAGTTAGAGAATTTTAGAATAGGAAACTATCCATAACTGGTAGGTAGGCTTAGGTAAAAACAAATATTTTCTAGGTAAGTGTACTAAGAAATCTGGTAAAAGCTTTTAGATCCTCGGATTAAGCAAACTTCCATAACCTTTATTCAGATATTTCAGTTAGTCACAGGAAGGTACTTCTCAAAAACAAGATCAGAAACCGTGAGTACTTACGACATCCAAGAGCGCGTCTTCAATAATATTATCAGAAAACCTTTCAAGTGTTTTGGCCTTCACCAATTCTTCAATATAATCAGCACGGGGTGACCTTCCTTCTATCCGCTTGGTAGAGACCACCGCCATTAATGTGGCTAGGAGAAGAAGACGCAACATCGTGACGAATCCTCAATAAATTTGTTTAAACTGATCCGTTATCGACAAATTTCTGCATTTTGTAAGTATATCAGTGTAACGTCATATCTTGTGAAAACTAAATCGTATTATCGTCTAGATTATTATTTAAGTTGTAAATCCGCTGGCAGGAACTAATTTTGTCTTGATTTTATCTTGAATTAGCGTTACATATCACAGATTTTATTTGCCAAAATTGCGATTTTGTTTCCTTTCGGAGTGATTTTTCTAAGTCTAGGCTAAAAATATAAGTTGAATAAGACATCACTGCCGAAGCACGTCATCAGTCCATTGATCCCGGAATAATGCCTTAAAAAAACAAGCACAACTAATTTTTTAAATAGGCGAAGAGGTAGTACCAGCATATGCCTGTTTGATTTCTGTCCAAAGAACACTCTCTCCTTAAAATTAAATAAATGGTTGCTTGCTAGAGGGTGGTTGATATTTACATACATAATTTACGCCTATATTCTACAGACATAGTCAGGGACTATGGACTTCCACTTGCAACGATCCTGACAAACCTCTTTCGCTTCATCTATACTTATCAATCCCTTCATAAATGCTCTTCGGTTACGGGTACTTTTTAACTCTCCTTTTTTCAGAACGTCTGCAATCTGGTGTATAGACCTATTAGTCTGTATTTAAGTACGTAAGTACTTACCAAATGATCACACAGATGTGATTAGGAAATTAGGAGAATAAAAAATACTTAACGTTCATTGCCATTTATTTTATTCTTATTCAAAACGAACTCTAATGATATCTGAGCATAATTTCAACCAGTCTGTCGTAAAGTTGTGCTTTAGCGTCGATGCCCCAAACGAAGTCCAAATGATTAAAACTGTCCCTCTCCACTTTTAATCTATCCACCACATTAGGTAATTGATCTCCTAAGTAGTTGATATCTCTGTAATCTGCTTGGACATCTGCATATGACCAGTGGAGGTACGTTGGGGCTGTGACTTTGGAGAGGTCGTATTCAGGGGGGGTCATGCGACCGTAAAGCTCCAGGTTTTTGATAGGACGGTGGTTGAAGCGACGGAACTTCTTGGTGTTGATGCTTTGGCCGAAGTGGACCATCGTACGGACTGAAGCGCCGGCTGGAGCATGCCCGAACAAGACAGGTGTCATTGTCTAGAAGAAAGGGTTAGGTTAGGTACTACTAAAATAATCTTAAGATATTTATTCTGATAACATGTTTCTTTTCATGGCAGTGTCCATAATGTCGTATGTTCAGTGGTTTTTAATAATTATAAATTATTTATCTTTTTTGTATTAAATTGCTTAGGTGATTTTAAAAAAGAAAAATTATTTATTTTCGTATTAAATTGAAAAAATAAGTATAATTTTTTTTCAAATGTATACATATTTCAAATCAACTAATCATATTTCATAATTTTACTGCTGTAATGTGGTAAGCATTGAAAAACCAATACCTGAAGTGAATGTTGATTTGGATTTCGATTTGATTATCCATTTTTTATATTATCTAATTTTATTATTTGTTTATAATTTAAATTCCGTTTTGTTAATATTTAGTTTTAACATTATTTTTGAAATATAAGTTTCTCCGTTTGTTTAAATAAAGATGTTTACTAACTTCAATCAAATTCGCAACTACACCTGAATCCATTTACCGACATGATAGGAACTGAAACACAGCTGTAAGTTTTCTGGCAGAGTAGAATAGAACATTCGTCTAAGTCATCCCGTGGATGTCGTAGAAGGTGACTAAGAAAATACAAGATGTTAGACAAAGCTTATAAACATCAGTAAGACCCATTAAGTATCGTCAAAGTCAAAGGTGAGACCTCTCCAACCCGTTGCCAGCATAGAGAGTATACAATATACCAGTACCAGTATTACCAGTAATACCAGTAATAAATCAAACCACGGGCTATACTAGATCATTATAGTACAGTAGGGGTTTCGACACGGTTAGAAAGTATAATTGTAATCAGTTCGTCTTTTAGATTATCCAAAAATAATGGACCCAAATTTTTCAGCTTGCCAATGAAGTTAAAATTCACTAAGATACGAAGCATCAAAGTTCCAGAGTGGGAGCTTACGATGTCATCTCTACGTAAAAATCGTACGCAGCCGTGACGTCATGCGAAATTACAATGCGCTGTATCTTTGTCATTTATTTTTTTACAGAGAAAAGAAACATTACGTGAACAATTTTTTTTTAAATCTAACCGATGGGCTAAACATATTTTTCCATTCATCATGCCTGTCAAATTAAAATTAACTGTTAAGTTAATAAAAAAATTGCGACAGTGCCATACAAAAGTGTGCAGCCGCTCATGCAATTTGTAAGAGAATGACAATTTTTTTTTGTTTTTGGTCTGTTATTTTAATTTCATTATACTATAGTGATCTAGTATAGTTGCATAAGACAAATTAACCGGCCAAGTGCGAGACGGACTCGCGCACGAAGGGTTCCGTACCATTATCTATAAGGAAATATATAAGAATAATAAAATATATTTATCTTTCATATCATTATGAAGAGAAGAAAAAACTAAGATTGTACTAGCTGCTTCTCTTTCCGCGCCGATCGAGGCATTGGATGGAAATACGAATCATGTCATAGGCAATGCGGCAAGCAAGCCTATTTTGATTCCTTTTTAAGGGAAAGGGATAAACGGGACCCTATTACTAAACCTCCACTGTCCGTCTGCCTGTCTGTCACTAGGCTGTATCTCATGAACCGTGATAGCTACATAGTTGAAATTATGACCGATGATGTACTTCTGTTGTTGCTGTAACAACAAATACTAAAAACAGAATAACATAAATATTTAAGAGGGGCTCCCATACAACATACGTGTTGTTGTATGGTAGCCCCTCTTAATTATTTATTTTATTTAACTGTCATTATTTATTTTTTAAGTTAACAAACAACTAAATATTCTGTAAATATCTATCTACCTGTTGCTGATATAAATATCGAGCAAAATACGGTAAAGTTTGTTGTATTGGAGCCCCCCTCAAATATTAATTTTATTCTTTTTTTAGTAATTGTTCTTGTAGTAGCAACAAAAATATATCATCTGTGAATATTTCAACTGTCTAGTTATCACGGTGCATAAGATACAGCCTGGTGACAGACAGACAGACAGACGGACGTACAGCGGAGTCTTAGTAATAGGGTCCCGTTTTTACCTTTTGGGTACGGAACCCCTTAAAAAAAGACCTGATGATGATGTTGGTACAAAATACTCACATTATTGAAGTAGTCAGGGTCGCTTCTGATCAGGATGGCGCTACAGAAGTCAGCTATTGGGGAGCCTTCGATGCAAAAGTTGGTGGCGAACCAAATAAAGAACTCCCGGTTGCCGAAAATTTCAGCAATGCCCAATGAGTAGAAAAGCCGCTATAATAGATGAAAAATAAAATAAAATTCACTTGTCAAGTAATTTGAAAAAAAATCTAATTCGCAAACCTCATCGAGGACCTCTAGGAAAAGCTTTCTCTAATCAGATTAGAGTAAGTTTTGGCGACCTCCGTGGCGTAGTGGTCACCATGCTAATCCGCCACCCAGAGGTCCCGGGTTCGAACCCCGGTCCTTCAAATAGTCCTGGGTCTTGGATGTTTATCTTTATATGTATTTGTTATAAAATATAATATCGTTGAGTTAGTATCCCATAACACAAGTCTCGAACTTACTTTGGGGCTAGCTCAATCAGTGTTATTTGTCCATATACAAATATTATTATTATTATAAAAAAAGATTTTAAATTTAAAATAAGGTTTTACTTATTTAGGTATTTGCAAAAATCCAAATGACCTTTATTTTCAAGCAATTTTAAACTTATTTGAGGACGTGAAGTCACGATGAAGATTGGCAATTTCCGCTTTCAGTACTGTACTGTCACTGTCATTATCAAGTCCCTACAAAAATATATGTCAAGGGAATACAACTAACATACAAAAGTAATTTAAGCATGTGACATTGACAGATGACCGTTTTCATAGTTTTTTTTTGTGCAAGCTTAGGACAAATGTAAACTTCGATTGCTGTGTTTCATCACTTCCGGTGTAAAGTTTAAAATTATATAAAAATTCCTGATAACACTTAGATTTTATTTCTACAAAACTTTATATTATTTAGTTGACAAGCTAAATCTTTTAAAATTTTAAAGTTGTTGAAAACTATTACTTGGTCAGCTTACATGATACGCAGAATTCTTTTGAATAAGTTTTTCTTTCCTCTACGAGGAAAGGAAATCGTTATTTCATTTTTATTACCACAAGAGTTCTAAAATAGAACGTATAACTAAAAAACTACTTATCTTATTCGGTCTTATTAACAAGATTTACGGTTATAAAACTAATAACCATATTTTTGATATGAGCTAATCAAGACTTTTCATTTGATATCCCAATCAATATAGAAACAAAAGAAAATTTCGACTTTCACATTTATGTATGTAAAATTCGTTATATATCCTACCCTAAACTACCCTAAAAATTAAATAAAATATTGTAATATAATTAATTTGTGATTCATACATATGATACTTACTAATAATATTTGACGTATAAGTAGTAAATTATAAATACCGAGTGTTTTATATATATTAAGTTTGCACCCTAATGACATTTTACAATGGCTGAGTGGGTTTAATTTATAAAACTTGTATATTATTATTTTTGTATACCCTATAGCAAATAAGAATTTCATTCATTCATTTATTTTTGGCTTTACCGTGTGGTAAAATTATAAAAAAGGAGGCGACACATTGCGGGAGGTTTTTTAGTTTTAAGCGGATAATGATTTTACTCCGAACTCTAATCTATTTAATTTATAATCTGTTATGATTATTTCTACAAAATTTATGGCTATCAGCTTAATCTACCACACCTAATCTCTGATTACCTCCAATTAATTCCGCACTGACCACCTGTTTACTAACAACCGACTCCTGTCTTTAATATTTTAAAGGTATTTTTATTATGACCAGTTTAACTCACATTTCCTGTCTGTAGATAGACAATATGGCTAAATGTGAGTAAGTGTGTAAGGCCACAAACAAAGAGCAAAGTGTGTGCGGCGTGGCCATAAATTTAGATAACAAAAGATAACTAAATAGCAAGTCGAAAGTCCGAGCTTGTATAACTTGCAAAGATTTTTCCCAACTCCTCCATTCTTCAAAAGGCACGTTAAGCCGTTGGTTTCGGCTGTCATCATGGTATGACAGTTGTCAGTGACGTGCACTGCTATTTTTATAGGGAAGGTCCTGTGATCAGTGCTTTCCCTGTAAAATATGGTAATCCTACCTAATTTACAAGAACATCCGTTCTTGTAAATTATATCAAAAATGTAAATTTAAATATCTTTCAGACACTCATGATCGACAACTTCGCTCTAATGAGACACGTCAGCTCTTTATCCCCCTTTTCCGGACAAATTTTATGTCTAACTCTTTTTCTCTTCAAGCGTCACGGCTCTGGAATGCTTTACCCGTTGACATCAGAGAAATTTCTACTAAATTCTCTTTTAAAAGAAAAGTTCACGCCCACCTTTTAAACTCCCTTTCCTCATAAAATCATCATTATTTAGTCCTTCTTTTTATAGCTAGATGTAAAGTAGATGTAAGTATTGCATAAGTAGATATTTATTCTGAAATTTATATATAATAGGTATATAATGTAATTGTATATTATATAGTAATATTTTATAATGTAAGTATATGTGTATTGCTTTTTTGTGCCGTTTAATTTTCTCTGTTTATCTCTATGGTTGACTGGGAGATAATGCTCTTAGCATTAAGTCCGCCATTTGTTAAAAGTATATTTGTACTTTGGAACAATAAAGTTTGATAAAATAAAAATAAATAAATTAGATAGGACAAGAACGGCTCCATATCGAAGAAAATAGGTACATTTCTCACTTTGCCACAATTATTAGGGTGACTCAGGGTTGACAAATTTCTATTTGTCTGTATGGAGTGCACGCCACTGGCAGTCGTCAAGTTACGTCAGATGCCTTTCGGCAATTACATGAAAGACAATAAATAAATGAAAAATTTAGCTTACCTCCAAAGTAGCTTCAAAGGGAGCGATAAATTGCAACAAAGTATCGTCATTGTAGACGTAGAACGCAGCAGGTGCTAGGGCCTGGAAGCTGATGAACTTATCATTGTATTCAGGCCTCAAGGAGTTGAGGATCAAGAAGTTGGTACAGCCCTGGGAATGTCCGATGTAGTGTAACTTTGGCTGGCCTGTTGTAGCGATAATGTGGTCGATGACCACAGGGAGATCTAAGTGGCCCATTTCATCCCAGCTGAACATCCAAAAGTCGAGATTGCCGCGGCCTCCGTCAGGGTCGAGGGTCTGGTGGCGTCTGGAGTAGTAGTTGCCACGAGCATTGCCTAGCCAAACGTCGAAGCCGGCTTCAGCTAGAGTGTAGGCTGAAAAGCAAGAGAAAAGCATCATAAATACTGAGTTGATTCTGTTAAGAATCTAAAGTAGAAAACTGGAGTATACAATAATGTTCAAGAAGATTAACAGGATTTGCTAAGGACAATTCAGAACAAACATTTTCAGTCTAAGAAGTATAAATTCTTTATCGTTATCTATGATAATATCGCGTTTCCAATTATATCGAGCTGTGCCCCTGCAACGAGGCCCTGGATTCAGATTTTGCTTTTTCTTCGCCAATTCATACGATCGAAGTATATGCAGCATTTCTTATGAAAAATTTGTATTCATACTAGGCTAGATCTTCAGTTCCTTTCGGAAATTTAAAGACAATATTTCCTCCTAATTCCCAATCAAAAATTTCTTGACATAACCATTGAGGATATCCCATCGCCCAACAATTCTTTGTTATCAAAAGGCCACAACTGAAACTAACCCTCTAACTATATTGTAAAATAAAGCGTTAAAATCTTACCCAAAGCACTTCCCGGTCCCAAAACAATGTAATCAGCAGAAGACGAGTATAGTCCATGCATCAAGAACACCACAGGTTTGTTGGGGTCAGGAGTGTTATTCTGGTCCCTCCCATGGGGGATACGGTGGATTTCGAGGATGTAGCCATCGGAGGTCGTCAGGGTGTGGGCTTCGAAGGGGTATCCGTATTTTTGGACGAGACCGGGCTGAGAAGTAGTTTTAATTTAGTTACGAATAATATGTTAAGAGCTGGTGAACTGATTACTAGAATACAAAATATTCCACTAATAGAAAAAAAAACAACTTTTTTATAAACAGGAAACGAATTAGATAGATATGTATAATAAATACTACGTAATATGGAAAACAAAGATAAATATGAAGGTGCTTATTACAAGAGTTATATTATAAGATTATTAGAAATACACATATGATAGCTTTTTTAGGGTACTGTATCCGTAAGGTTAAAACGGGACCCTATTACTAAGACTCCGCTGTTTATCTGTCTGTCTGTCACCAGGCTGTATCTCACGAACCGTGATAGCTAGACAGTTGAAATTTTCATAGTTGATGTATTGTATTTCTGTTGCTGCTATAACAACAAATACATAATAAAATAAATATTTAAGCTCCCATACAACCATTGTGATTTTTATAGATAATAAATAAATATAATATGTATAAAGGGACAAATTACACTGATTTAGTTAACCCCAAAGTAAGTTCGAGACTTGTGTTATGGGATACTAACTCAACGAGACTATACTTTATAACAAATACAAAGGTATATAGATAAACACCCAAGACCTAGTACAATTTGAAAAAGACCATTTTCCACCTTTGCCAGACCGGGAATCGAACCCGGAACCTCTGGGTGGCGGACTAGTATGCCACGGAGGTCGTCAAAATATGTACACTACAATAATAGCACGGAACCCTTCATGCGCCAGTCCGACTCGCACTTGGCTGGTTTTTACTTTAATAAATAGAAATTCAAATTCAAAAGTCATGTCGAGTAGCTCAAACATTTTTCCGAACATCGGGAGACATGGAAAATTCTTCACCGTCAAGAACCTAGTTCCAGGCTTTTTCTTCCAGGCCATTAATCATAACACTTACTTAGTAGGAAACAATATTGAGTCCTATTATTTCATAGAACAGTGTGCGTAAAAATTTGGTATCGAAGTCAGTGCATCCAATGCCCCACACTTACTCCCCTACCGGCGACCTTAGTACCCCCCTAAAGCGCCCCAACTGTGCACCCTAAACCCCCGCTAGCTAAACTTGTTGCAGAGCTAAACAAGAAGCCATTTTACAAATAAACTCACTAAATATATTCTACTTACGACATCAAATAGCGCGTCTTCGATAATATCATCGGAAAACCTTTCAAGAGTTTTGTCTTTCACCAATTCTTCAATATAATCAGCTCGGGGTGACCTTCCCTCTATCCGCTTCGCTGAAGCCACCGCCACCACCGTGGCTAGGAGAAGAAGACGCAACATCGTGAGGATTCCTCACAAAATTTGTTAAAACTGATCCGTTATCAACTAAATTCTACATTTTGTTAGTATTTATCTTTAAGTGTTACGTCATATCTCATACAAAACAAATCGTATGATCGTGTCGATTTTTAGCTGTAAATCCGCTGGTAGTAGGTAATATAGTTTTGATTTCATTCACAATCTTTAATTTGCTTTATCTCAGATAGGGACTTGTTTAACATTTTGTTCTTAGGTATTAAATTACGGTTTTATTTTATTCCTGTAAAACATTGTACACGTGTCTGATAGGATTTGGCAAGTCCGGTCGCTCTGGCTGTATTGAATTAGTTATAATATAAAAATATAAAAATCAGAGTAATAGTATAAAAATCAGCCCTGAGACATTAAGACAAGTGAGTTTTGGCCCCTGCACAGGTAAATCGGTCCTGTTTCAAACTAGGGAATATGCGTAAACTGAAAGTACATACTACCTCTAGTAAGCACACAAATGATTAGTGAGAAAATAAGGAAGGTCTGCGTCTCACAAAACACGTGATGGAAATAAGTATTACCTACAAAGTTTTATTTCAATATAAATAGATCTTTATTATCATAGGATACGAGTATTTATAGTTACTTTGCTTTGATGCACAATTTTTGACGCCAAATGGTTACTTACATTACAACTAAGTTTACTGCCACTTCCAAAGCAGAAGAAGCGGTAACAAACTGCATTGCAGCATATCTCCAAGGACGTCAAGTCAAGTTTATAGTTACTTTGCTTTGATGCACAATTTTTAACGCCAAATGGTTACTTACATTACAACTAAGTTTACTGCCACTTCCAAAGCAGAAGAAGCGGTAACAAACTGCATTGCAGCATATCTCCAAGGACGTCAAGTCAAGTTTATAGTTACTTTGCTTTGATGCACAATTTTTAACGCCAAATGGTTACTTACATTACAACTAAGTTTACTGCCACTTCCAAAGCAGAAGAAGCGGTAACAAACTGCATTGCAGCATATCTCCAAGGACGTCAAGTCAAGTTTATAGTTACTTTGCTTTGATGCACAATTTTTAACGCCAAATGGTTACTTACATTACAACTAAGTTTACTGCCACTTCCAAAGCAGAAGAAGCGATAACAAACTGCATTGCAGCATATCTCCAAGGACGTCAAGTCAAGTTTATAGTTACTTTGCTTTGATGCACAATTTTTAACGCCAAATGGTTACTTACATTACAACTAAGTTTACTGCCACTTCCAAAGCAGAAGAAGCGGTAACAAACTGCATTGCAGCATATCTCCAAGGACGTCAAGTCAAGTTTATAGTTACTTTGCTTTGATGCACAATTTTTAACGCCAAATGGATTACATTACAACTAAGTTTACTGCCACTTCCAAAGCAGAAGAAGCGGTAACAAACTGCATTGCAGCATATCTCCGAGGACGTCAACTCACATGTATGTGGTTCTCACAGAGTACTTACTTTACATAAGGTTTTTTTTGTCTGGCATATTAAGGACCGATTGTGGCAATTTATCATAAAAAGTATACTGTTCCCCTTAGAGGTTTTACTAACTGTTTTCAGCCTAATACGGGGCAACTAAGTCACTCTTGTTGCGTTAGTTTCTCTCGGTAAAAATCTGTTTATTTTCAACTTATGCTGTCCCACAGCACAGTAGGGCAAAGGTGTTGCTTCTAGCCTTCCAACTCTCGCGGTCTAGGACTCTTGAGGTCCAGCTTAGGTAGCTTAGGTTTAGCTTTTGTGATAAGCCCGCCTTTGTACCTACTATATTTTAATTTTTTTTTTTTTAATTATTGTCTAACTCAGTTGGTGCAATAGAGAAATCTTATCTTATCTTATCATATCCAGTTTTACCTAAGGCTTACCTGTAGTTAAAAGTGCAAATATAATCTTTTAATCCAAGCACAAGATTGTTAAAAACAATCGCTTTGCTTCGCTGTTACCTAGATAAAAATTAAAGTGTACTAGCTGCGCCCCGCGGGGTTTTCTCGCGGAAAAAGTAGACTGTGTGTTAATCCAGGATGTAAGCTACCTGCATACCAAATTTTATCAAAATAAGTCCGGCCGTTTGCGCGTGAAGAAGTAACAAACATACACGCACACACTTGAAATGAGGAAATTTGTAGGAGAACAAAAGTCACTAACATATATCCCAGCGGATTAGTTCGTTGAAGTGGCATTGGGCGGGACACATAGCGCGAAGATCCGATGGCCGATGAGTCAAAAAGGCTCTCGAATGGCGACCACGTGCAAGCGAAGTGTAGGACACCCACCCACAAGGTGGTCAGACGACCTGACCAAGGTCGCTGAAAAAAGCTGGATGCAGGCCGGTCTTGATCGGTCGTTTTGGAAATCTTTGGGAGAGGCCTATGTCCAACAGTGGACTTTAACCGGCTGAAAT
Source organism: Acrobasis suavella (assembly GCA_943193695.1). Lineage (NCBI taxonomy): Eukaryota > Metazoa > Arthropoda > Insecta > Lepidoptera > Pyralidae > Acrobasis > Acrobasis suavella. The sequence continues at coordinate 2,908,330 of OW971939.1, forward strand.
GATGATGATGATGACGCACACACACACACACACACACACACACACACACACACACACACACTCACTCACACTCACAAACTTTCGCCTTTATAATATCGGGGAGATTTCATTCTTAAAGTAGTACTTAATATTCTCTCTCTCATCTCAGCGTTTTCCCAGTTGCGTCCTCAGCTGCAAGCTGAGAAGCCCGGGGTCCGCTTTCCGACTTTTTCTTCTCCACTTTGCACGGTCTTGAGCATCCTTGGTTGTAAGACGATTAGCACGCATATCATCTTTGACGACGTCAAGCCAGCACTTCTTCGGTCTACCCCGCCTGCCGGGCCCCGGCGGAGGCGGCATGGCTATACATTTGTTTCCCACGTAGCTTGCCGGCTTTCGTAGGACGTGACCGTACCAGCGTAGGCGACTTTCCTGCAGTTTGTCCGCTATGTCACGGACATGAAGACTGCCGCGGATGCGGGTGTTTCTAACACGATCTCTCCGTGACACTCCGCATATCCAACGCAGCATTTGCATCTCCGTGACACGCAACTCCTGCTTGTGCCGCTCAAGCAAAGGCCACGCTTCACTCCCATATAAAAGGACAGGTCTAATGATGGATTTGTAGACCTGTCCCTTCAACCTAACCGGCATTTTGGGGTCACAAATGACAATTACATACAAAGTAGTACTTAATATTATCAACTTTAAAAACGTTTTCGTTTTTGCAAAACAAACACGATGTGTTGCAGCACTCAAGTTTTCAACATTCTAGAAGAATTCCTTTCTAAGAAAAACGAACGTAAAGTATCTAGATAGATACAAATTTCCCAAGATATCAATCAGTATAAGATTATTCTAATTGATATCATGGAAAATTTTCATGAAAAATAATTACGTAAACATACCTACAAGAACAGTCATAACTCATAAGTATAATGCCGATTACTGTCTTTTTTTATTGTTACTAGGCTATGCTTAAAACAATAAACTGAATTGATGAGACAATAGATTAACGATGTATTATTATCAGACACGTACTCAGGAAATATTTTTATTGGATCGTAGGTACTCGGATTCAGATTTCAGAATTCTCCATCATCAGAAATGAATGCACTAGGTATATATTATACATGTTACGCTCAAATCACTTATTATTTGTGTGGGATTATTTACTTTCAGTTAACGCACACTTGCTAGTTTGAAAACTAGGTTTTACTGATGCAAGGGGCTAAATGTTAGTTTAAACAGCATCTACCATGACCGAAAACTCTCATTGAGCGAAAAAATTGGCCACAACGCTTCTGGCCAGTGTAAAACGTTTACATAGCGAAAATCATGTCATGCTCAAGACTCTCACAATGCATTGTTGCCATCACAAAAAGACTGTTATACCACATGATCACAAAGCGTTTTGGTAATACAGGAAAGCCATGACGCAAAATGGAACCATATAGGTTCATATCTTATCGTCATCCGACCGTTTTCTGTTGTCCATCGGAGTCCGGGGTTGCTTACTTAACTAAGTGATTTGACGGGGTTACTGGTTTTTAGACTAGATAGACTAGAACCAATCCTTGGATAGATTTGATGAGCAAACGCTAGATGGCGTTCGGGACCCACAGTTTATACGTTAAATGTACCATATAGGGTCATGTCTATCTATCTATGTACCTATAATAAATGAAAAAACTACGTTTTTGTCGGTAGAGTTTCGATATCGCCGTGAAAGTTAGCATCTACTGTAGGTACCTTCGCGCGTAAAAAGATTTACTTAGTTCTTCACAAACAGAATATAATACTCTTGGTCAGCTCACAATAGAATTCTATAATGTTTACAAACAACATCTTTCACAAACAACAACAATTCTATACTGACCTAACCCAGTCTGTCAGTGTTTGTCTTTCAACCAGAATGTACAGACTATACTTCCTTTTTCTAATCCGCCCAAGTTGGGGGGTCGTGGAGCATAACCCTACCATGATTGCTGTGCTAGACCTGACCACGCCGACCACCTGGACTGAAATGTCGGAGTATTTTGAAGCTGTGGAGAAACATTGGTAGGTACTTCTTCATCTTTTAGCTTGTGGGTATGGTCTTTTTAATTTTACGCGATCTTTTGTTATGGTACTTGTCACATTCTTTTGTCCATATCATCCTTAGGGGATACATGATTTTTTCGGGGTCCAGTGCTGCCCTCATTTGAAATAAGTTATATAAAAGGAAACGGAGATATGTCATTAAAATTTTGTCTTGATCAAGCCTTAAATAACCCTTCAAACGATTTCATGAACTACTTTTTATAGTTAAAATTGAGAACGTGCCTTTCTTCGCACATTAGACAAAAGTAGCCGATTTTCGCAAATGTGCAAAGAAAAGCTCCACGTTCTCACTTAAGGCTTTAAACAGTAGTTCATAAAATAGTTTGAAGGGTTATCTAGGGCTTGATCAAGATAACATTTAAAATTATATCTCCGTGTCCTTTCCAATAATTTATTTCAAATGAGGGCAGCACTGAGCCCCGAAAAATTCATGTATTATTAACGCACTCCATCCATCTTTTTTTTTTGTCTTTCTCTTAATCTTGAAAAGCAACCTAAGGGTTTGGGTCGGAACGGAACTTTCGCATACTGCTATCCTTTTCGTCGCCCAGAACCGTTATTTGCTAGAGCGAGAGAGAACGACGGAACGCGTGGCCTGTTCCGTGGCGTTTCGTCACCTTTTCTTACAAATTACGGTTCTGCGAGCTGTTCCTGGCTGATAAGCCCCAACTAGGGTTCCCAACTTTTTGAACGAGAAAGGAAGCATATTATAGTTGGAAAAATAAAATGAACAGTATTTTACAAAAGAAAGCACAATTTTTTTGACGTTTTCAAACATATTGAGCTTCTTGCACAATTTTTAACAATTAATTATCGTTTTCAAAATATTCATAAGCCTTTCCACAATTTATGTTTATATTGAAGTAAATGAGGAGCTAATTTTTTTATTAAATCTTTAGAAGTTCTATTATAAAGAAAACACTCTTTCGGTAAAGGCTGTAGCGGGGACAGAAAGTATGTATGTAACAATTTTACAGATATGTATTTTAAGATTATTGTGAATCATTGACTAATAAATGTCTCCATTTTTGGCTAATAGTCATACCAAGAAAATCTTTGTTCTTTGATATTTTTTCATAAATACATTGGAATTGTATTAAGTCTATAAATTATCCACATCAATATTAGATTAAGATTAAATTAAGATTTACAATATTTTTTTCAAAATACCATAGACGTAAAAACAGTATTTTATAGAACAGTAAAAAGTATTAACGAGCGAAAAAAAGCATAATACTGTTTTAACCAGTATGGTTGGGAACCCTAGTCCTCTCATTACGTATTTTCTTTTCTTTTATCTTTTATTGGTCTTCAGGAAGTGTGTTAATACAGAAATGGTTTTGCCACGAGTAGCCTAGAATCTGGAAGAGAGTCGCCTGGTCACGTCTTGTGGAATCCGGCAATTTCATAGGCTATCAATATTAGGCCAAGATGCTCAAAGTTCTTGCGAAAGCACGTCATATACTGGATAACCTTTTACCCGCCACAATTCGTCTGCGTAAATTAAGTATAACTTTGTAATAAAGTTGCATGCCTGGCAATATAGGAGTCCTTTGTATGAAAGTTGCATGCGTGCAGGAGTCCCCATAAAGTTCCACTACCCTTTTCATCTCTTTAATGGATCATTTCTGGGATTAAAACTACCATATTTCCTTCCTAAGTCTCAAACTATATCTGTAGCTTTCATCCAAATCGGTACGGTGGACAAACAGACAGTCAGAGTCACTTTCACATTTATAATAAAAATAAATACGGACAAATCACACTGATTGAGCTAGCCCCAAAGTAAGTTTAAACTTGTGTTATGGGATACTAACTCAACGATATCATATTGTATAATAGATACACATATAGATAAATACCCAAGACCCAGGACAATTTGAAAAAGGCCATTTTCCAACTTGCCCTATCTGGGGATCGAACCAGAACCTCCGGATTAGCGGACTAGCGTGTTGACCATTACGCCACGGAGGTATTTTATATATTTTAGTATAAGGGGACTTGATCGTAATTAGTCTACTTAATTATGGTTTGTAGGAAAGTTTGCTTAAACTGCGGCATTCCCGGCCTGGGCACCAGCATGCACTTGGACAACGTTGGAGCTTCGTCAGGAGGCGGCACGCAGCCTGCAGTTATTCCTCCAGAGTTCTTACTCACTAGACGTAAGTATGCCTAAATTCTGTTCGCCGAGAGTTTATAAATATTATAATTCGTCTCCGACTAACGACTGTCGGTAAATATCGCAAACTGTATGGCGGCCGTCGCTTGTCTCCCGCTTTCGCCGTTTGCGTGGTACAAGGCACGCAGTTAAAGTAAACCGCGGCCCGAATGGACGAGCGGACGCGGCGGCCATATATTGCCATTTCATTCTGGAATAGGTACGCTTCGAATGAGTCATTTACATGTTTGCGTGTTCTTTTCTGTTTGATACAGTTAATAAATTGTAAAAATAAAATTGTATTCGTTTTTAAATAGTTAGCGGGCCGCAATTTATAATGAGCAGAGTTCGGAATTAGGTAGTTATTTATGTACTTGCATCGAAATGTTGATATTAATATCGATCTGCCCGGGATTTCTAATGGACAATCCCATGTTGCCAACAATATTACAAATATATAATCATAAAAACCTCAAAGATAGATCTTTATAATAGATATGCATGTGTGGCAACCTCTACGCCACTACGAGGAACTACAACCACAAACAATAATGAATGAAGCGATGCCATAGTTAACAAGAAGCATAGGAGATGGCGCCAGCAGTATCCTACATCTCGATCTCAGAGTTTGCCCGATTCGCTGCATATATACAACTTCCGGCGATACACCGTCGGAGCCGCGAATCCCCAGGCGAAACACTTTGCCTGATAGGAAAATCTTCCCTTTGTGGCGGTCAAACATATCACCTCGCTCCCGCTACACTGTTAATGGTCACCCAAGGATGCTAAAGAGTACGAAGAGAAGAAGAAACAAGGAGCTTAACAATCGGCTGCCGCCCGACGTTAACCCTCCTTGGGAATGGAGTTGATACACGAAATATTCGTGCTTGAATCCTTCAGTCGCCTATAACGACATCCACAAGAAAAGATGGAGATTTTCTACTCTACCAGCCACACGGTTAAAAGAACGCGCGCGTATTTATAGCTTTCATATACACTTTCTGGGAGCCTGTTTTCGCCGAATGCTGAAAATAGGCCTATACTTTCCATATGAGGAAAAGAATGGGAGAAAACTTGTTTTCAATTCATGTACTGTAACACACACGCGTTCCTAGTTTCCAGATACAAAAAAAAGAGAAATTACATGAAGTGATGATTCATTTTAATTTTCTTTTTAGGGTTCCGTACCCAATGGGGTAAAAATCGGACCTATTACTAAGATTCCGCTGTCCGTCTGTCTGTCGGTCACTAACTAGGGTTTATCTTATGAACCGTGATAGCGTAACAGTAAATTTTTACAGATGATGTATTTATATTGCCACTATAACAAAAAATTCGAAAAGCTAAATAAAATAAATATTTAAGTGGGCCTCTCATACAACAAACGTGATTTTTATAGATGGTACAGAACCCCTCGTGCGCGAGTTCGACTCGCACTTGGCCAGTTTCTTTTTTAAGATAAATTTAAACTACTTAGAGAGTTCAACTGAAATCTGGCTCTAACCATTTCAGTAAGAGTCATAGACGTGAGCAGCATGGCCCGCAAGGATTCTGACTTCGTGCTGACCCTGGACGTGGCCCGGCAATGGATGGCGATCAAAACGGACTCTCAAGAGCCCACCCTGCTCCTCTTTAAGTTCGGCTGGATTCCTCCCACGAACAACAAGAGGGGCTGCGTCTGTACTATACCTGGTAACTTTATGCATGCCCGCCCAATATAAACATAATTTTTTCTCTTCTTTGTCTCTAGACTCAATTATTAAGACATTAAAATCTTTTATTACTGTTATTTAAATAAAGAAGTACTATAATTAAATAAATATATCTTATGTAAAATGCAATAATAGTATTTTATGCAACATTTGTATAAGACTTATCAAAAAATGCGAGTGGCGCAGGTTACGATGTGAGCCTTGGCGAGCATATTGTAAGGAGACGCCATCGAGCTGCCATCTCTGTGAGCAGCCGGTAATTATTTAGTCTACTAGTTTAGTCTACTTACGAGCCCTCCAATTGCTTTGTTAGACTTTAGGTATCTGTTACGTTAATATTTTTTTTTTAATTATTATTATCTTTGCTCCAGGTATAAGTTTCGAACTAGCACAATGGATAGCTGCCAACCTAAGTCACGTGGTAGGGATAGCCACCGACGCCCCCACAGTTGAATCCCGCGAGACGCGGGAGTTCACCACCAGGTCAGTGGCTGTCTTCAATGTGTAAGCAAAATGTTTGTTTTTGTGTGTGTAAGGCTAAAATATTTATTAGTAGAAGGAAAATAAATGGGAAACGAGAAAAACGGAGACCGAGGATTACGTTTTTCCAACAAATTAAAGAAAAGTTAGAAGTAAAGTCCTGCCAGGACATTAAAAAGATGAAAGAGAAAAAAGACCTGCGTAACCCAAAGGTTGACTGGTAGACAACGCTTTTAGCATAAAGTTTGCTATTGTTCTATACAGTATTTGATGAACTATAAAGATTAAATAAATAAAAAAAAGAGGAATAGAGGCACATCCACTTCCTGTACCTGAAACAAAGGCCTGACACGATTTGATAGAGCGAGATAGTCTTTTTGCGATTTCTCAAAGAAAAGAGTGTCGTGTTTTGTCTCTATCACCGACCAAGCATTTTTTATGGTAAGGTCATAGGCACACTTACCTATAGGCCTATGACCCTTGAAGTGAACCTATACCCCGACCATGAAAAAAATATACGTAGGTAGTAAGTACTTATACGTACACCTATATTTTAAATCTCTGGGCTGTAATCATAGAATAAGATTGGCAAAGTGTCAAATGTTTTTTAACTACCTAAAGGAATTTGACATAACTTGTCAGCCGCAACGACTTAACGTGTCTTCCGAAGCATAGAATAGCTATCAAGGATTTAGGGAGACGGTCACTTACAGCGAAATCTTCAATCTTGGATCTTTAACCTTTCTGTATGGAGTACACAGAAAGATTAAAGATCCAAGATCGAAGAATCTGTCTAAATTACTTATTTATGGTAAATAATTTAATCTTTTTCAGGACCATTTCCAACGCACTGGGAAGATCTGGTGTTTACATGATAGAGAGCGTGCACGTGCCCAGGAAAATACCGGGTAAGTGAAACCTGTTTTTAATTACTAGTATCTTATTTAAAGTAAGTACCTACTATGTAGTTGTAGCAGTTATTGTTTTATATCACAGTAGAACACGGACCTAGAATAATCATTAAGTACATTTGCTTTTGCTTTGTTATTAACAAACATTTGTTTCCTGCCTATGACATGACAAAATAAGTGGCATTTATCACGTCTTCTGGCGTAGACTTCAGTTATACAAATCATTTGCCCAGAGTAATAAGAATGAAATTGGTGGACGTATAGCTATCTAAATGAAAAGGTGTGGAATTCTGAAATTAAACCATATCGTTAACCACATTGAGTAGATATTTCTTTGAATTTTGCTGAGTGAGACTTCTGAACGTGAGTACTAGTACTTATTCTGAGCCTATGCTTAACTGTGGACGGAAGAAGAGCTTGAATGATGATGATGACGGTATCTTTCAGAGCATGGCTGCATGTCCCTGGCGCTGCCTCTTAAGATGATGAACGCGGTGTACACGCCGACCCGCCTCATCGCGTTCTGCCCCACCAAGAAAACCGAGCAGAAAGTCGTCGTGGGCTTGAGAAAAAACGACATGGCCGAGCTTATAAACAGGGACCATGACGTCCATTTGGACGAACTCATGCAATCCATGCAATCCGGCTGATTATTCTATAATACACATTTATGCTCAATTTATACTGCAGCAGAATCAAAGCGAATCGACTTTTTGGAAAGAAATCGTACATAACATCATAAACTTCATGTCAATAGTATAATTTTCAACTAAATTTGAGCTCAAATCAAAAGTAGTCGCGCGTCAAGCGGCGGATTCTTGCGGTGCCGCGCGTAATGTGCCGAAGTCAAACGTACCGGCGCGAGTCACCGCCGGCGACGCCATACAATCACACAGTCACGAGGCAAATTCGCGTGACTTCGCTTGTCTTCTCGCAATAGCAGCGGCGTATTTGACGCTTCGCTTCCGCCGCGTGTAAATTGAGCCTAACTAACCCACCCTTTTCGTTTGTTCCCGATGAGTAACACCTTTTTTGAGTACCGCTGTTACTTAAGGGGAAAATACTTCCCATTAAGTTCCAGTGTTACTTATTGCAACTAACAGTTTTCCCAATGAGTAACACTGTGTCTTAACGGCTCTATTCTGTGTACGGCGCGCCGTATTCCTGTCAAGTAATACCCAAGATACAGTGTTACTTGACGGGAATACAGTATACTCTGTACATATTCCCATAGTAACACTATACACATACTTAAAGATTAAAATTACTAAAATATTAAAAGTTCGTAAAAAGTACTGTACTGTACAGTAATGAACCTTTATTTATATTTGTACGGAACACCGTACAGAATAACAGAACCCTAAGTTCACTTTCATTGGCAGTAGCGCTCAAATGCATACATAGCGATTTCGACATTGTTTTCTTGTACCTAATTTTAAGTTATCAAATCAGTGCAATACAACAATTCACTCAATTCGGTTGTTTTTTATATCATCCCCGAAAACAACCCCTATCATTTATCATTATCATCAATGTAGGGACTTACAACCCCTACATTTGTTTTGGTCCTTCGGCTTATTTTCACCTAAACGTACGGTTTGGTGAAAAAGTGGACCCGGCGACGGTCGGATTTATCATTTTTTATCATTTGTGAACAGTATCAGTGATCATAATTGTGAACAGTGAACAGTTATTATCATTTTTGAGGACACGTTTTATCATTTCTGTGGACATTTTGGACATTTTAGCAATTGCATATCAATAACTGTGTTAAGTTGAACTATCAAGTACAATCAGTGTCTGACGGGTCACGGGTGCTGTGGCGACAGGAGTTGCAGGTTTGGATATCGTCAGCGCGTATCAGGAATACCTTTTGGTGGAACGCCACTATCCCCGCGTCGAGACTCAAGTAAGATTGTTCCATTTCTGTCTTTTTTGACTCATTAGCATTATGGAGTCTTCAAGTTTATTAGCTAGGCAAGCTGAAATTTTCAAAAGCCTCCATTCACTTAAAATCAACTACGGCAAGGATTCCCAGTCGCGGAAAACCTTGCAATACTTACAAAATCGTCTCAAAACTACTCAAAATCTCTGGCAGGAGTTTGATCAGAACCATACCGAATTATTGGGTGTAGCGACCGCGAAGGATAGGGAGCACGAGTATTTCAAGGAAAATATTTACGAACAAACAAAGCAAGTTTATCAATCCATATGTCAATTAATCTATTCTCATGAACTCATGAAACAGGGTGAAGGTTCATCGAATGAATCTTCAGACAAGTCTGCGCAAACCAGTGGTAAACTCGACGAACTTTTAGCAAATCAGAGAGCAAATTTTAGAGCATTCAAACGATTGATAGGGAGTATAGATGTAGCAAGATTATCGGAACGGTGGGAGATACAAGACGAAATCAATAACGTTCAGTTACGCTGGAAATCGATCGACAAACTGCATCTAGAAATCGACAGCATTCTCATAGGCGCGGATGTATTTTACGATGATGAATTTTACAAAATGGAGTCATCATATAAATCCATCAAACGCGAATTAAACCAACTACTTAGCGCAACAGCCCACACTGTAGAGTCAACCCCTAAATTGCAGATTCCAATTTTTTCTGGAGATTATACTTTTTGGCCTACCTTTTTCGATTTATTCACTGAAACCATCCACAACAATAATACCATCACGAAAGCGCAGAAGATGCAGCATCTGAAGGGAAAGCTTCGCGGCGAACCCGAACGTCTCATACAACATCTCCATATCTCGGCGGATAACTATGATACCGCTTGGGATATTCTAACTAGGCGATACAATAACACCCAAGTCCTATTTACCAAACAAATCGAAATATTTCTCAATCAGCCTAATATCAACAAACCTACTGCATTCGAATTAAAGAAGCTGCATGATACTAGCGTTGAGTGTATACACGCCATACACAATCTAGGGGTGAATACGCATACCTGGGACCCTTTGATTGTACACCTTTTGTCTCGTAAGTTGGACAACGAAACTTTGGTCGATTATAAAGAAGCTCGGAAGGCACCAAGGGAGTTGCCAAGCTTTGATGAATTTATTCATTTTTTGGAGAATAAATTTAACGCTTTAGAACCTATCAATAGAAGAAGTAAGGAGTTATCATCAACCTTTAAACCTAACAATCAAGCATTATCAAAATCAACATATAATTATCAACCTAAATATCATTCCAATAGAGATCATAATAATTATCGCTACGGTCATAATCAAACACATGAAAATCAAGCATTAGTGACTTACACGCGCCGATGCCCATTGTGCAATCTAGGTCATGATTTATACTTCTGCAGCGACTTTAAAAATATGACGTTGGACAAGAAATTAGCCGCAATTTCGAAACTTTCCGTTTGCCAAAATTGCTTGTTCAGTCATAATGGAAAACCGTGTTTGTCAATTAAAAGATGCAAGGAATGCAATGGCGAGCATCATTCTTTACTACATGACGCATTTAAAAATAAGTCAATGACTTCAACATGGAGGTCGTCAACCCCAACCTCTCGATGTTCGACTCAGCCTCAGCAATCATCCTCAGCTTCAACAGCGCCTTCTTTGTCAACTTCTTACAAAAAACCTTACAACGTAAATTATGTCGCCTCTGACGACGAAGAAAGCCTTCTTACTACCTTACTTTTAAAACTTAAATCGGCAAACGGAACTTATGTTACATTAAGAGCGCTATTAGATCAGTGCGCTCAAGTATCATTAATATCAGAAAACGCAGTCCAGTTGTTAGGTTTGCCCCGCAGGAAGTTTCATACAGCAATATCAGGAACGGGGAAGGGCCCCCGATTCAGCCAAGGGATTGTTAACATTGATTGCCAGTCTATTTACGAAGATTATCAATTTAATACGGAAGCGTTAGTTGTATCTAGGGTGGTAGGTAACTTGCCCAACGAATCATTCCACAAAAAATATTGGGATCATTTACAAAACATCAACTTGGCCGACCCGGAATACAATATTTCTAGGCCTATAGATTTATTACTAGACACAACTGTTTACTCTGAACTTATCATGCAGGGCTTATTAAAGGGCCCACAACACGCCCCTATGGCCCAACAAACCAGGGTTGGTTGGATTCTATCGGGAACAGTAAAGACATATCATTGCCACGTGCTTATCAAGGAAATGCCCGATCTATCCAAGTACTGGGAATTAGAAGACATCAAATCAGACACGACATCAATGACTTCGGGAGAGGAATATTGTGAGCAGTTATATCAATCAACAACAAGACGACTTGAGGATGGACGTTACGAAGTGGCCATACCTATGAAGCAAGGTTATGAGAAGAATTTGGGAGATTCTAAAACGAAGGCCATGGCTCAATTTAGACAGCTGGAAAGGAAGATGTCTAACAATGACGAATTTTCTAGTCAATACAAGACATTTATGCAAGAGTATAAAGATCATGGTCACATGTGTCCCGCTGTCAAGTCAGCGTCGACACCTACGGTTTATTTGCCTCACCATGGGGTTTTCAAGACAGAGTCTACGACAACTAAGTTGCGCGTCGTATTCAATGCATCAGCAAAAACAACATCTATGTCACACACAGAGAATTACAGCTTGAATGACCTCATGGAGGGTGGTTTAAATTTACAAAAGGACCTCCCAGCTCTAATTTTAAAATGGAGACAATTAAAATACGTAGTAACAGGCGACATTCAGCGTATGTTCAATCAGATCAAAGTAAGAAAGAGTGATCAACCTCTTCAGACTATCATTTGGCGAGATTCTCCTCAAGATATCATTCAGGAGTACTCCCTAACTACTGTAACATTTGGCACAAAGGCAGCGCCCTTTTTGGCCATGAGAACTTTACTTCAGCTTGCTAGAGATGACCGTGAGAAATTTCCCATGGCCGCTGAGGCTCTAGAGACCTCATGTTATATGGACGATGTCCTGTGTGGCCAGGACTCGTTTGAGCAATGCAAGGAGTTAATTAATCAACTTATAAACATACTACAAGGAGCCGGAATGAACCTAAGAAAATTCTCAAGCAATGATCCGGCCCTTATCAAAGATTTGCCATCAAGCAAGCTAAACGATCCACACGAGTTTAAATGCTCAGAATCAAGAAAAACTTTAGGCCTTAAATGGACACCCTCATCAGACACATTCTCATTCAATTATAACATCAACTATCATAATATCAATCATCTATCAAAACGTACTCTTTTATCAAATATATCAAAAATTTTCGACCCACTGGGATGGATTTCCCCAATCACCGTTCGGGCCAAGCTCCTATTTCAACAAGTATGGGCTTCCAAAGTAACATGGGACGAAGATTTATCATCCGACATTAAGGAGAAATGGGCAAGCATTCAAACAGACATCGAGCATTTACATAAATTATCAATACCTAGATATATCGGTAACGCCAAAAATAAAATACAATTGCACGGATTTTGCGACTCATCAGAAAAGGTATATGCTTGCGCGGTTTACATTGTGACATGCGATAAAGGTGAATGCACATCGAACTTGCTGACTTCAAAAACAAAATTATCTCCATTGGGCAATAAAACGGTATCCTTACCCCGCCTGGAATTATCTGGAGCTCTCCTATTGTCACAATTGATGAAGAAGATCATGGAGTCCTTATCAAGTAAAGACGTTAATATTGAAATGTATGCGTGGACTGATTCCATGATAGTATTAGGTTGGCTGAACGGAGACATCACTAGATGGAAACCATTTGTGAGCAATAGGGTAAAGAAGATCATTGAAGTCATTCCAACGGTATGCTGGCATCATGTCCGATCTGAAGAAAATGCAGCAGATTGCGCAACAAGAGGAAAGACGACATTACAGTTGTTGAATCATTCGTTGTGGTGGGAAGGGCCAGAATGGCTTCTGAAGTTTAGTCCTGAACACCTCCCAAAACTAAAAATTGAGAAACCTAACATAGAACTCAAAAACGCTAGTGTAAATACAGCCTTATATGAACACAAAAATAATTTATCATTTATTCATGAATTACTGCTGAATAGTAGTTCACTCACCCAGACTGTTAGGACAATAGCCTGGGCATCACGTTTCATTGATCGTGTTAGAAACAAACAGAAATCATACGGTGAATCATTGTCCTCATTTGAAATTAATAGGGCATATCAGCTGATAATCAAGGACGTACAATTATACGATTTTAATTTGACGAAAAGTGAGAATATTAGTAAGAACAAAAGGTTAGCGAATCTCAATCCTTTCATGGACGAACAAGGCATATTGAGAGTAGGCGGACGACTGAAAAATTCAAGCATCAAGGACACCGCAAAACATCCAATCATTTTATCAAACCATAGCCGTTTTACTGACTTGCTTATCAATCAAGCGCATCTCGCTACTCTACACGGCGGCCCTCGATTAACACTTGCGTACATTCGGGACAGGTACTGGATTATCAGCGGCATCCGTACTGTCAAACGACAATTGAGGACTTGCGTCAGATGTAGGAGATTCAGTCAAGAAAATCGACATCAGCTCATGGCCGACCTACCGAAAGCCCGCGTTACCCCCTCCCGTCCGTTCACTCACACGGGTACCGATTACGCAGGATTCTCTAAGATCAAAACTAACAAGGGTCGTGGAGCGAGGTCGACCAAAGGATACGTTGCAGTATTTGTCTGCTTATCAACGAAGGCGGTGCATCTGGAGTTGGTATCAGACCTTAGTACGGCGGCATTTCTAGCCGCTTTTCGTCGCTTCTGCTCTCGGCGAGGAACCCCTAAGCATGTATACTGCGACAACGGGACCAACTTCGTCGGGGCTAACAGACTTTTGAGACAAGAATATAAAGAGATCCAGGAAACCATTAACCAAGACTTTTTCAAAAACATTAGTGAATTAGATATCGAATTCCATTTTAATGCAGCAGCATGGCCATCCGCGGGCGGACTTTGGGAAGCCTGTGTGAAAAGCTTTAAATACCACCTGAAACGCGTTATGGGTGAACAGATGCTCACATATGAGGAATTCACGACTTTATTGCATCAGATAGAGGCGTGCTTAAATTCGAGACCCCTGTGCCCTCTCACTGAAAACCCTGATGACGAGGTCTTAACATCAGGACATTTTCTTATTGGAGGACCTTTAATATCGCGTCCACAAACAGAGCCTCGTTCGTTCACCTTAACCAAACGTTGGCAGCTCATCCAAGCGATGAATAAGGAGTTCTGGAAGCGCTGGTCATCTGAATACTTACAACAGTTACAAATATCAAATCTCCAGTACATCAGAGATGACTGGAAGCTTATTATATTTTACAACATGTCTTCCTACTGGCAAGGAGTGTCTGACTTAGAATACTTTGTACGAAAGGCGAAGGAAACATGTACAGGTGCTCAGTACAAGGGGATCGCGCTACAACTAGAACACGAACTAAAGGAAATCGAACATTATAACACCTTACTTAATAATGAAATTAAATCAAGAAGAAAGCGTGGTCTTATCAACGGAGTTGGTATGATAGCTAACACTTTATTTGGGGTGTTAGACGAAAGGTTCGCGGAGCAGTACAGAGTGGATATCGAGAAGATCGCTCAGAACGAGAATCACCTTCAGGATTTACTACGAAATCAGACAAGCGTTGTGGAAACAGAATATCAAATCTTACGAGAAAACGAGGATATCATGAATAAACAATTTAAATTAATTAAGCAACATATTCATGACCTATCGTACGAAACGAACCAACTTCGAATAGAAAATCAGCAAGGACTCTACATCCTATCATCATCGTTATCAACCCAAATCATCATCTCTAACATACGACGTATACAGCACACTCTAATACAAACAGTCACCGATATCAGCCATGGTCACATTGACACCCTTTTGCTACCACCAGAGGAACTTCAGCGACAGTTAAATATCATATCTTCCCAGCTAAAGGGTGATGTGACCCTTCCAGTCGAGAAAACAAATCTTATGGAATTCTACAAATTAATAAAAGTGTATGCTCGGTTCATTGATAAGTATCTTATTATAGAAGCGACAATCCCACTCATAAGCAGCGAAATATTCCAGTTGGATAAAATTATCAGCATCCCTCATATGTCGAGTGATAACGCCCACTTTATCAACCCCACAGCAGATTACATATCGTTTAACCTTAAGAAGGACTTATTCACACTTCATTCGGATACAGAGTTACAATCTTGTATCAATCTTCCACTCAAAACATTATGCTCTCTAAATAAACCGCTTTACAACTTGAAAGAGAATCAGTCGCTATGCGATAACAATATAGTAAACATCGAAACAATGGGATCACATTGCATATCATATCAGGTAGCATGCGCCGACAGGTGGGTCAAGTTGCATCGTCCCAATGTCTGGATGTTCTCGTGTTGTCAAGAATGCAAAGTTCGAATTTTTTGCAACTCTGAATTTCAAATGGAGCAATTAAGAGGAAATGGATTGATTACCCTGGGCCAAGGATGCGTTCTTAAGGGCAGCGATCTAACTATCTACAGCCACAACAACTTCATCAGTAACATAAGCAAGCAGTATGAGTACGAAACACCCAAGGTATCGATTCTGAACTCCATAGTCAGCACGTCCATATCCCCCAATTTTACCGATTCTCTACCGACACATAATCAGGTCTATCATCAACTTCAAAAGCAAATTGCCGATATAAAGGAACAATCACCTTCTCATATCAGTATTCATGACATTCATCACTATATTATTACCTATACCCTTATCAGCATTCTTCTAGCCATTGGTGCTATTCTTGTCTTTATCAAATTACGAAAGTCTCGACGCGCGCGCGTATCAGCAGAGCAGCGTGAGCCACCTCAGGAGAGGCCTCAGCAGGAGAAGCCCGCTACGTGTGCGAGTGTCAGTGAAGTGCATGAAATGTGTCAAATTCCCAGTGATCTTAGACAATCAGTCCTTAGTATCGATAAAAGCACGTCCACGTCCCCTATAGTTAATCGTTCACTAAGCTTTAGAGTCCCTCCCAGTGAATAAGTGCGAAACCGAAAATAAGACTTTGAACATTCGTTATAAGATAAAACTCATGTCTATGTTCATATGTCCTCCCCGTACTCCGCTTTTCTCTCGAGTGGGCAGGATGTACGGAACACCGTACAGAATAACAGAACCCTAAGTTCACTTTCATTGGCAGTAGCGCTCAAATGCATACATAGCGATTTCGACATTGTTTTCTTGTACCTAATTTTAAGTTATCAAATCAGTGCAATACAACAATTCACTCAATTCGGTTGTTTTTTATATCATCCCCGAAAACAACCCCTATCATTTATCATTATCATCAATGTAGGGACTTACAACCCCTACAATATTTGATAGGCACATACTTATTGTATTAAAATAATATTTTTAAGCAGTTTATACAGGGTGGCCAAAAAGTCGTGGATCAAACGAAACAGGGAGATAAAGGAGGTAATTTCCAACAAAAAATCTTTCCCCAGCATGGCCATAACTTCATTGCACGAAAAGATATGAATTATTTTAGTTTTTTCAATGAAACTACCGAGTTTTTTTACAATTTAATCAGTAAAAAATTAAATTGATTAAAAACAATAAAACAAAAGGTGTTGTATTATGAGTCGATAATGTATCAATACTACAAAAATTGTATTGCAGCTCTTGGTATCAAACTTAACGAGCAATGATTTTTTTTCCGTAAATTTTAAAGCGTTACAAAAAATTACTTCTCACTTTAAGAGCACTTATTTGAAAAAAAAATGTATTACGGAAAAGTGACCTTGTATTAAAATTTTTTGTTGGAAATTACCTCCTTTATCTCCCTGTTTCGTTTGATCCACGACTTTTTGGCCACCCTGTATATTTCAATCAAAATGCAAAATAACAATTTCTTCATTGGTTTTAACATTTAAGTACTTCTTAACGTTACTGTTACTTAACGGGAACACATTGTTGTATTCCCGTCAAGTAATACTGTGTCGTAAGTGTTACTTAACGGGAATACGGTGCGCCGTTAGAGCTGTTAAGACACAGTGCCACTACCTAATTAGAAAGAATGTTAGTCGCAAATTGCAATGAGTACCTAACATGGGAACTCATCGGGAAATATTTTCCCCTTAAGTAACAGAGGTACTCAAGAGGGTGTTACTGTGTTACATCGGGAAGAAACCACCCTTTTACTATACCAAAACATTTATTTATTTATTTATTTATTTATTTATTTATTTATTTCAACAAACTTAAATCTATCATTACAGTTATAACCAATACGATAGAAAAGCAATCAATTATTGTAACACATTATATACAAAGCTGATCTTATGAATTCGCTCAGAGAACAAGCAAACAGATCTATTCTGTCGGCAATCTGGTATATAACATATATTGTATATATAACATATACTAACTTCCTAACCTTTGGTAAATTCATACTAATAAATAACCTTGGATCCAGTGGCGTACATTTCAAATATAATTTTTTCTACCCTGTGCCTAATGAAGGCAAAGTGAGAAATGTGCCTATTTTTTTTGATATGGAGACGTCTTACAATTTAGGTACATTACGGCTACATATTTTATAAAGTATGTAGGCACTGATCAGTATAGTAAAATATCAAAAATAGTGATGCACGTCACGGCTTGGATCTATCATACGAGCACTGAGTCGAAGGGCATCGAAACTGTCAATTGGAAACTTAACATAGCAAATACAAATCATTTTTCAGAGATAAAAAAAATGAATTGACCCACTTGACTTTGTATTGTGACAAATAGGAAATATATTGTGTCCCTAGATTTACTTTTTGTAATGTTATTATTATGTTCAACAAATAAAAGATAACATTGAATAAATAAGCTTTATTTTTGGCCAAACTATTACAATGCATAAAACTTTACACATCTATTGAAATAATTCATGAATTCAACCAATAATTTTTACAATAAAATATATTATGAACAAAACACCGACCCAATTTTGAAGCCTAGCCGACGGGAAGATGAAATCCTACAAATTTTTCCCTTAGGTTATAATGATGACTAATTTTAGTATCTAGCTTTATAATTAGTTGTTTCTAGTGTACAAATGTATCAAAAATAACAACGCTACATATTGGATAGTGATAGAGAACTGGAGATAAGAGGTAGAATATTGGAAACCGTTATTATAGTATGGAAAATACGTACCTGCAATCTTCTAAGCATTAGTTGCTCGTGTCTACTTGGCGCCACACTCTCTTGGACTACTTTTTATATGCGCCGGTATAGATGACGTCACTATTCTCGAAAATTCTTAACCCTTTCACCGCAAACGTCGGACTTACCCCACAAACATTGTCGTGCCTTACACACAAACTTAAGTATCCACAACCCTTTTAGGTTGTAGGTATTTATTTTAGATTTAAACCCCTCGCGCTAGGGTCACAACTGATGGGCACGACAACTGATATAAAGTCTCGCGGTGAAAGGGTTGAAGAATGTGTTGCGGTAAATGGATACATCATGGTATATGTGTATAAGTGAAACGGTATTAAGAAGCCGGACAAACCACATCAGTCTTTACGACATTACACATAAGGCCTAGTTTCGTACGAAGCATAGAGATAGCACAAGGCCATATTTGAACACACACACCACAGAAACACCGCGCACGTACTTGTGATATAAGTCTCACTAATTCGACACTTTTAGATATTTACATGAAGTCCTACGCACTTCAAAATTGGGTCAGAAGACCAGTTTGGAAATTGTTTTATTTAAATTCTAAAATTTATAAAAGGGAAGCCTTACATTAGATTACAAGAGCACCAGTGATGCACACTGAAGCACCCTCACCACGCTTAAGCGATACAATTCTTCAATTTAAATGCCATTATATTTAATTTCTCGATCCGGCGAAAACGATTTTATGACTGCCAAAGTGTTAATACAGGTCGATGACCTTTAATTCGCTTGTATAACTTTCTTAGCTGTCTAGGTATTCCAAAATAAAAGGCATTACCAACATGCCAATAATGGACTGTCACTGGACTATTTTTAACTATCAATCGCAGGCTTTGGCGGTCAGGAACCACTTCTCATAATGCCCAGTTCGGGATATGTCTAATTCTGGGTTTGAATACTTCTAGTAAGGACCATTTCGTAATGCAACCACTTCTGCATTTGACCACTTCGTGTTTCATCCACCCAGGGACAGGAATACCGATATTTTTTTATCTATATATCGATACCCGATATCGGTATTTATTCGATTTTTTTTATCGATATATCAAAAATCGATACAAATTTCGATATAATACCGGAATATTATACAAAATATCGATATAATATCGATAGACAGTTTCAGAAATAAATTTATGACCCTTTTTGACAAGCTACCTGGCAGTCAGCGTATCAAAATAACGTGACCAATAGATCATGGCGTTTTGAACGTAATATTTGATATCATGTGATGAATGTAGTCTTATGTAAGTAATGTCGTCTATAAAATTGTCTTAGCCGGACCCCACCTGAGTATTCCGTCAAAGAGCTTGCACCTACCGTGTCGTGACGTCAAATATTCGTAAGGTCACAGGCGTACCTAGACCCCTTTTTGGCGGGGAAGGCCGACTCATGTAAGGCCATGTTCAGACGACACGCAAACGCAACACGCGTCAACACCCGCGTATAGCTCGCTTTGAAATTTGTTGCATTTAATTTAAGTCTTATCCCACATCAATACATCTCAAGTTGCATTAATCGAAGTCCACACGCACACGCCTCGCATACGCCACGCGCACGCTTCTCGCTCGTCCCGCGCTCTCCCCGAATACACGTTGCGCCCGCGCTTTGGCCAGTGTCGTATAATGTTCACTAGTTGTATAAGCGAGCGCGGGGCGTGTGCGATGCGTGCACGGAGTTTACGCGTGACGAGCGCGGGTGCAAGGCGAGCATAACGCGTGTGCGGATCCTATGCGTAGTCAGCGCGAGTCGTCTGAATACGGCCTTATTGAGACATGACAGTTATTATTATTATTTTTTTATAAAATGTTAGTAAACCAATCACTAATAACTGTTTATACTCCCTTTCACCGCGAGTGAATCTAAAATAAATACCTACAACCAAAAAGGGATGTGGATATTTATACGAGCAGTTTTTTGTCGGAAATATCCGACGATCGCGAAATGGGCACGAAAATGATTGTAGGATAAATCCGACGTTCGTAGTGAAAGGGTTAATAAATCCAATATTTCTGTTGTAGCCAAATAAAAAGAAACGCTGTCTTTTTTTTAACTCCCATCCGTACCCTTAAGATAGTACAGAATAATTTACACCACGACACGGTTAAAACCGTCCATTCATGTGCTTTACCGCCTACATCTTACACTATCAAGGGAACAGCTGTAGTTCCACACGTAATACTTTCAACATTATTGCCACGGTTCACCGACACTGGTATAGAAGCGGTCATGTGATATATTAAAAATAGATTCCATTTATTTGGTGCACCAATACCCTTATCTTTTAATACTAAGTTTTGGTACTTACATTGATTTGTATAGAAAACATCGAAATATATTTGTCTTGTTTAGGGTGGGGCCTCATGTGTGCGTTGCCTTGCGTCATCGCGACGGATCGACGCAACGGATCGACGCTTCGTCTCTCGTCCGTCGTTCCATTTCGGTTAATACTTTCCCAATATAATAATGTACTCCGCGATTAATACGTCGATTAAAAGTACTCTGAGATTTATACGTCGCGTGCGACGACGCAACGAATTGATGTGGCATGTCACAAATAGTGTTGCCGCTCGATCGATGATGCTATCGATAGTCTTTCGATAGACTATCGGTATTTTAAATAAAACCGATACTATCGATAGCATCAATCGATCGTATCGATAGTACTGATCTAAAACAGATATCGATACTATCGATATTATTGTTGGTTATTAATAGTAGTGCTCTAAAACAGCATCGATACTATCGATAGGCCTTTCGACTAAAACTATCGATTATTCGGCAACACTAGTCACAGACATATTGAAAACCACGCTGCGACGACGCAACGGAACGCGCTGTTAAGACACCACCCTAACTCACACTGTTGCGAAATCATAGAAACTTTAAGACGAGAAATATATTACCATAATGTACGAATTAATATGTACTACGAAAGACAGCTGTTGTTATTTCGTATAGCTTTGTTTTACTTTTACAATCGAGCTTTGTATTTTGGCGGTTCAACAGATTAGTTTCACTTCGACAGACCGAAACTAGTCCACTGAATCACAAAATCGCTAGAATGTATTTAATGCGTTGACTATTATCTTTACAGAAACAATATAGATTATAAATGTTTATCGCGGTAAAAAACTTAAATAAATTATACGAAACGATGTATTATCGTCTTTTGACCTCTGTCAACAAAGTTTCTATAATTTTACAACTGTAGAACTAAAAATAAAGGTATCTACTAAGCGAATACAGTTCGACTGAAATGCTAAAGGAATGCTGGTGGTAGCATAGTGTCGGCTGCTCGAAATAGTGGTCTGACTATTATAGAATGACTATACTTGTAAATTTGCATGCGATAGCGAGAAATAACTACCTATCTATATACAGTTAGTATATTTTGTTAGACTTTATACAATATGTAACAAAAACGCTGTCTTTTCCTTGTAAGAGCAACTCAGACCGTCAATATGAACAACTTTTCCTATGGAACCAATGCTTGTAACTCGAAAAAAAAATCGTCATCTTCATACAAATGTCCGGGCCGGCCGAACACTTTTGTATGAAAATTACCATTTTTGTTTCGAGTTCAAGCATTGGTCCCACAGGAAAAGTTGTTCATATTGTCGGTCTGAGTTGATCCTACAAGGATCGGAGAGGATTTTTCTTACATATAGTATATATAAAAAAAATAACTATCTATATGTAGGTATACCTATTGATTTAATATCAAACCTAGTCCTTGTCGTCAACATAGTTTGTATTTGTTTTATGTGCTAGTGGCCAACACTATAGTCATACTTTCAAGCTGCCTAAAGGCATCTGACTTAGATTGATGACTGCCATACCGTGACAACAGGGTGTTAAATGACTCCAAGAACCATCAGTCATTAAGGTATATTTTTGTGACCTTTGTACGTCATTCTTCGCAATCACACGCAATTAGCTTAAAATATCTTATAACAGCTTAGTGGAAACCTAAACACATTATAGTTTTGAGCTTGGATACACAGTTTACGATCAAAAGCATGATTTTAATTCCTAGATCTCATTTTTTTTAACCACCTACGCAAAAAGTGTGGATATGTTTGACGTGTCTGTAACTTAATTTTTTTTTAATTTTATTTCTTGTATAATTCTGACTGTGTATCCAACGCCTTACAGCTTAAACCTGAAGACTTAATATTGCTAAATAGATATAAATATAAAATGTATTTAAAATACTCATAATAAATTCAATATTGTACACTAAAGGGTTGTATCTTTGAATTCCTATAACTATTATACAAATGGAGACACTCGCGTTGTAATAAAATTATGTAAATAAGTTGTATGGTTAGTTTACGTCTATTGGTCTTTAAACACATATCGACGCAAGTCCAATGATAATTTAAAATGAATTTATTTACTTTCGATTTTCTATTGCGCCATAGAGTAAAAATCTCAAGTAGGCGATGCTCTAGGTAAAAAAGTTTACACACTTTACACCGCTCTATTTTCTGCAATTATTCATAAATCTAGCAAGTTTATAGTTCTGAAATCGCAGTGTTAGAAAGACAGACTACTATGCGTTTTAATCTTTTACAGGCACCAGCTACACATTACCCAAACTCCTGATAAGTATGATATAGTAAGCTCTCCAAAAGTTTTACTTTCGTATTGGATTCTGAAATGAGTCGACATATGCTTAGACCTTAAATCTAAATTGTCAAAAGATCAACAATTCATCAGTCAGCCACCATTTCCGACACAAACTGGACTGGACATTTAATGAAAGGATTACATTGATTATAGCAATTTTGCAAATATAAAACTATGAATGTACTTACGACTTATTTTAGTGTTGGTACCACTTTATTAATTTATAAGGTCTACGTTGGAATATTTGCTATGCTAGGCATACGTGCTATAACGCAATATTGTTGGTACCAGTCTAGCAATACATTAAGTCTATGTTTTCTTCCTCTTTCTGATATACAAAAACTAGATCTTTTACGATATTTGATATTGTTTATTTACTACAAAGAACATATTTGAGTATACTTCATATCTTATTTTATAAGAGGGATACAACACAGATTTGCGGATTAATAATATCAGTTCATTAACTTTACACGAATTCACAGTAGTTTGAATGTTATTGCTTTGAGTATCATTTGAACTTGATATAAGGCAGCGATGTACTATGGTTCATTATTGGAGGCTTGTTCCACTACAATGTAAATGCTATATAAAAGTAAATCAGATAAATAATGCCACCAAGTTCGACACACAAAAAAAATTGTTAACGAAATCCGCGTTAACTGTAGCACGAAGGAACAAGCCTGTCTAATCAATATTAACTCTACGGAATGAAATTTGAAATTAGAAACGAGTGACGCACCTCATTGGTCGCTGAAGACTGTCTATGGCACAGGCAAAGGAATTTCGTCTAAAAGTCCAATCCAGTTGTTTTTTTCTCCAGCATCCTAATCCTTCCAGTCTTTCTTGATTTCGAAACACCACTCCCACTGCAAGTGGACATTCTTGTCGTCATCGGTGAAGAGGCTGTTGACGGTGTAGGAACCTCTGGCGACCATGCCAGACGGCGCGTCTTCTGGGGGGGTGGTGTATGACTGGATCTCCGTTTTGGGTGGGTACGAGCCAACCATGTGGGTCATTTTGTCAACTGTAATCAACACGAGATATGGTTAGTTTGGATTTTACAAAGTTAAGACTGACGTTTCAACCAGACACATAATCAGGGAGGCATCAACATATTCCGTCACGGCGTTAAGGGGTTACCTACATTTTCAGGTGTCCAGTGCTGCCCCCGTTTAAAATAAATCATTTGAAATGAAACGAAGATATCATTAAAAATTTGGCCTTGATCAGACCCTAGATAACCCTTTAAACTATTTTATGAACTACTGTTTACAGTTTAAAGTGAGAACTTGAAGCTTTTCTACGTACATACGCCAAAAGTGGCCGTTTTTCGCAATTGTGCGTAGAAAAGCTCCCCAAAGCGTAGAAAACCCCGGAAAATTCATGTAGTTAAGGGGCGATGGGTCTTGCTAAATGTGACAGTACGCGTTAAAGGAATAACAACACTATATTGTTCACCACATTTATTTAGCACTAGGTTTACAATGATAGCACTGTTTGTTTATAATTTTAAACAATAAAATAACACGGACACTTGTAGGCGTCATGATACGCACAGACGGAAAAGAGCGAGAGCGAGACAGCAATATATATATATATATATATATATATATATATATTTTAATTTAGTAGAATATTAAACAAGTGTGATAAGGGTTTCGAAAAGTTAAAATGCTACGTGACGTAATATTGAACGGCCCCCACTAAGATGAATACGTTAACCATCATGACATTGACAACATTCGACAAGAAACATACGACATACACGTTTGTTTTTTCTAAATTATCAAACAAAAATATGTCACCAAGCGTTATCAGGGAGGTTACTCCATAAAATACTACGTTAGTCGTACGATAGTAACGTCCTATTTCTATGTCAAACCAAATGAGAATTTATCGTCATACGTTAGTGCTCAATGTTGTTTGACACTGAAACGTGGATACGCAGTAACGTCCGTAAAACGTACCTCTTTTGGAGTAACCGCCCAGTTTCACGTAAGCTATTGTGAGTGCTAGGATAGGCTAGCGAAGTGATTTGACGACCTACGTGGCGTAGTGGTCACCATGCTAGTCCGCCACCCAGAGGTCCCTTGTTCGATCCCCGGTCAGGGTAGTTAGGAAAATGACCTTTTTCAAATTATCCTGGGTCTTGGATGTTTATCTATAATGTATTTGTTATAAAATATAGTATCGTTAAGTTAGTATCCCAGTAATTTCGGGCTAGCTCAATCAGTGTAATTTGTCCCTATATATTTATTTATTCAATGCTCATCTTTCTTGGTCTTTTGGTGAAAACACTATCTAAAACGTGCAAGTTGAGATAAGAGACCTAGACCTTAAGAGAGCTTAAACTTGCTGTTATGGAATATTGTATTAATGACAGAAATGGGCCTTTAAGGGTCATTTCAGACTGAGAGGAAAAATGCTCGAGCAATAGTAATTGCTAACCTAACTCAATTCAAAATAAGACTGTATTACCATAGCTTTAAGTGTATAAACGTTAAAACATGAGAAAATGCTCGCGCGGGAGCATACTCGCTTTTTGCAGTTGTCATAAAAATATCCTCTCCGCGGCGCTCCTCTCTGACTGAAGTGACCCATAAGGCACACATGAATTTTTCGGGGTGCAGTGCTGCCCCCATTTGAAATAAACTGGTAAACTAGTAAACTTTTGGAGTATTTTACAATGTTGGTAGAAGACTATTTTTTAGGGGATACATGAATTGCTCGGCGTAATTTGAAATAAATTATATGAAAAGAAACGGAGAAATTATTTAAAATGTTGTCATACGGCTCTAGATAACCCTGGAAACTATTTTACGAACGCTTTTCTAGCATCTTTGCGAAAAACGCCCACTTTTGGCAAAAATGCTAAGAAAAGCTTCACGTTCTCACTTTAAACTATAAACAGTAGTTCATAAAATAGTTTGAAGGGTTATCTAGAACCGTATGAGACAAAATTTTTAATGATTATATCCGTTTCCTTGCAAATAATTTATTTAAAATTAGGGCAGCACTGGACGCCGAGAAATTCATGTGTCACCTTAAAAATATTCGTCTACCAACATTGGTATGCAAAGTGCACAAATACAATACATCAAACACTCTATCGTGCATATTAAACGTGTGACAAATTCGACCTTACATATACTTCGCATATCAATACGTACCGGGAACTGTCCGTGTCAAGCGAAAAACAGAATTACATTAATTAGAGGATAAATAAATAAATTAGAGACTGGTTCTGTTGATGAAAACTTCCTTTAGGCAGGCCTGTGTCACTCCCCGTTTAGGTATCGAAAATATACCTACATTTTTACTATGCGCGCGGCGACCACTTCGAAGGGGAAAATTCAGTTACATGAATCGTTTGTCCAGAGTAATACGAGTAAGAATGAAATTGGCTTGCAATGGATGTCTAGGTATCTAAATGAAGATGTGAGAAGTTCTGACGCGAGCTAAATTAAACCATAGCGCTAACCACATTAAGTAGATATTCCTTTGAATTTATTTTTGAGTAAAACTTATGTACGTGAGAACTAGTACTTATTCTGTGCTTTAGGCTCGGCGCTGTATCCTTATCATTTTTATTTCTTAGAAAAAAGAAAAAAACGTCTACAATATTTTTTTATAATCTAACCGATGGGCTTAAAATATTTTTCCATTCGTCATGCCTATTGGACTTGTATAGAAAATAAATGAAAATGACGTTTTGCATTAATTCCCGTGTATAAAATTATATAATATGCATGATACTGCTTTATATAAATAAAAATCATTCTTAACCTTTTGAGTGCCATTGACCACTTTAGTTGAAAAACGGTCCCGTGACTGAGATGCAATTGACAACTAATTATTTTTACTAGACTTGGCGTTGGGGGTAAAGTAACGTTAACAAGCGTTGGCGTTCAAAAGGTTAATTAAGTTCAAATAGTTTAAGAGCAAATCGCTTAGGGCCTTATACAATGTGTCCGGTCAGCGGTGTCGGAGACTTTAAGGGGAGGAAATACGGTATTTTGTATCGACAAAACACTCCTCCTAAGTTGCTTTTCTCCTACCATAATAAAATGGCAGCCATTTTGTTTTTTTTTAAATCGAAGCGCGAATATTGTACTAATTTAGCCATAGCTACCCATGTAGAGGTCTTAGAAACACAAAATAAATTTCATTTGAGAGCGAAACATGTAGGCCATAATTTAATGGTAAAAAATCTCCCAATTTTATTTCAAAAAAGGACAAATAAAATTGCTAAACGAAAATAATTATGTAATTTTCTGCGTTTTTTTTTCAAAATTAGGGTTTAAAAAAAATCTAAGCTGTTTACCTATTTTTTTTTATTTCAAAACGTTAGTACAGGACGTTTCCTAAAAAAACAGCTGTACATTATAGTCGTAAGTAAAGTAGTTTAGAAGCTATGACGGTTTGAATATGACCCTTAAAAGCGCGTCTATTCTGTTAGACGAGTACGAGACTACCGATTTCGAGGAATTTCAAAGGACCGGTCTTTAACAATGACGTTCTTGGAAGGATCAGGTAAAAAATCTATGTGTGCTTGGATACGGGGCTTTAGGGACGCAATTTGGTCCCAATCAGGTCAGTCGTTCCTCGCTCTGCGTCGTGATTACATTCTCTTGTGCCATACTGTGCGTTGTTATCGTTGAAATTTTTTGTTACGTTTTTGTTATTGTTGTTGGACTTTTTGTTTTATTACTGGGACTAAATTTTGTTACCTTAGCCAACAAAAGTTAATTGTGATGGAGGACGGTCATTATTCAAGCCACGATGTCGCTGACATCCATTACGTCTATGGATTTTGTGACGGGAACGCTAACAGAGCTGTTAGAGAGTATGCGAGAAGATTTCCAAATAGACCAACGCCGAACGCTCGCACATTCATAAGAATACATCTGCGTTTGGCTGAAAATGGAATAAGGCAACCCGCCGACGAACGTGTTCGTTTAATATCACCGCGTGAGGAAGAAGAAATACTAAGATTGATTACAGAAGACCCTAAACTGAGTGTCAGGCGTATATCAATTAGACTCGGTTTATCCAAATGGACAGTGTGGCGTGTTTTAAAAAGGGAAGGATTGCACCCGTACCATTTTAGACGGGTGCAAGACATAAATGAACCTGATTATGGGAGAAGGGCCGTTTTTTGTTCGTGGATACTAAGAAGGTTGAGACCGGAGCCAAATTTTTGGAAAAAAATTATGTGGACCGACGAAGCTACATTCACACGATCAGGATACATTAACCATCGCAATGAGCATCTTTGGCTCCATGATAATCCTCATGCTGTGAGACCAAGCAGTTTTCAACACCAATTTTCAGTAAATGTGTGGGCAGGAATGATTGATGATATTTTAATTGGCCCACTAATTTTGCCAGGCACGATGAATGGCCCTAGATTTCTAGAGTTCTTGGAAACCGACTTTCTGGATGCTTTAATGGAAATACCACTGTTTTATAGGATAGGCATGACTCTACAACTGGACGGAGCTCCGGCACACTTCGCTGCGAATGTACGAAGCCATTTAAATGAATTTTATACGCCGTGGATTGGACGCGGTGGAACAATCGCTTGGCCACCGCGTTCACCGGACTTGACCCCACTTGATTTTTTCTTGTGGGGTACAATGAAACAGAAAGTCTATGTCGACGTGCCAAATACACGCGAGGAGCTAATTAACAAAATTATTCAAGTCTGAAATGAATTAAAGAATGACAAAGCGATGATAAGACGCTCTACGCAACATGTGGCAGTAAGAGCAACAGCATGTCTGCAACACCACGGAGGACATTTCGAACAATGGTTATCATCATCATCTTCATCACCAGGTCCTAATTAGTCTCTACAACAATGGTTAAAACATTGTTTTTTTTTTATTGCCAAAATGAATGTCGTGAAGACTAAGTATTTTGTTTTATTTCTTTCTCAACTGCCGGATTAGACAATAAGGGGTCTATTCAAACCATCATAGCTTCTGAACTATGTAACTTAGGGCTAAGATGTATGCTGTTTTATTTAGGGGACATACTGTTCTATCGTTTAGACATAAAAAAATGTAGGCCAACAGCTTAGATTTTTTTCTAAACCTAATATTGTAAAAAAAATGCAAAATAATTACTTAATTATTTTCTTTTAGCAATTTTTTTGGTTCTTTTTATAAATAAAATTAGCATTTTTTTTACCAATATTTTATGGTCTACATGTTTCGCTTTCGAATGAGACTTATTTTGTGTTTCTAGGACCTCTACATAGGGAGCTATGGCGAATTTAGTACAAAACTCGTACTTCGATTAAAAAAAAAACAAAATGGCTGCCATTTTATTATGGTAGGAGAAAAACTACTTATGAGGGGTGATTTGTCGAAAAAAATACCGTATTTCATCCCCCCAAAGTCTCCGACACCGCTGACCGGACACATTGTATATAATAGACAAATAAAATTTTAAATATAAAAAAAATATCTAGCCATTATTTTTCCAACGCCAACAATCCATGCAACGGTACGCAATTTCCTTTGAACAATAAAGTAATTTTATAAAGGTATTCAAGCATTCAATATGCAGAACTAAAGTACTCAGAGTAAATAAGGAAATAAAATGTACGAGTATAGTAAAAAATAGTATAGTATTTTTTCACAACTTCGTATTTTTTATTTACGTAAAATAACAAGAAATTTTCTCTCAAGCAATTTAGGGGCAAACAGGGATTAACACAAGAAAAGAAAACTGGCCAGCTTTAGCCGGGGCCTTAGTAGATGAATGCAGAGTAGGCAACTTCCCCCTATTCTCCATAGGCAATTGCCTTTTATGCTTTAATTTGGAGGACCTTTTCAAAATATTTATAAATTCAAATTTCACATAAAAATGTTATCGAGCACTGGCAGTAGGCCTAAAGGTCAATGTACGAAATTCTTCGTGCGTAGCGTCCTTACTTTACCACCATAAGTTTTCAAAACTAAAAAAAAACGACTTCACTTCCAAACTACACAACCGATTTCGATAAAATTGGACAAAACAAATAAAAAAAAATTCAATTCAGTCCAGGCGTCTACGAATGGTCGGTGAACAAACATAAAGAAAAAAATATTCCCACGAAATGACAACGTCCTTCTTTTTTTTAAGTCTGTTAAAAATAGAACTTATGTACCTGGCACTCCGAGCCTGTACGTCTTCTGAACGTACTTCAGTCCGTGTACGATCTCCCGTTGTACGATGAAGTCAATCCTTATTCTGTACTGCACGCCTTCTTTGATCACGAACACCTGAAAACGAAATTACTGATTGAGTTAACATAACAACGGATGTCTCACAAAAATAAAAGAGGGGTGAGGATATCCCCTTGTTTTTTAACCAAATTATTGTACCTCTTCTACTAGAAATAGTTTTAGTAGGATTCCGTACAAAAAATTAAACTGTGTCATATATCAAATGAAAGGGCTCGTTATGTGAATCTCAATATAAAATATTTTTGTTATTATTATATATGGTATAGTATATTTTATTCATATACAAAAATAGACCACCCCCCCCCCCCTGATCTTCAAATCTATACTATAGTTATAACTATAGTCTATTGCTTGTAGATTACAGGAAACCCAATAAGAATTCTATTTGAATTGAAAATAAAGTGGTAAACTCAATAATATAAAACGTTCATTTACGGAAAATTGTTCACTAAAGCACCACTAGATGGCGCTAGTAGAAGTTAAGTCGCGTCTGACTGTGAGGATTTCAAATGTGATATTTTGTATTTATTTAAAAAGTTTGGCATTGTACGGAACACTGACCACGAGAGTTCAACTCGCACTTCGGAGTTTTATAGCCCGATAGTATTTTGTTAATTCTTTTTTTCTATTCGCTATATCTTCCAGGACATCGGAAATATTAATCACCTACAAATACTATAAGTTTTTTTTCTCCTAATTGTAAACGCATATCAAAACATAACATTGCAGATGTCCCTTTTGTTCAATTCTACTTAAATACTCAGAAAGGGTTTAATAAATATGTAATGCTTTCAACAACTTGTCAGGTGTCCAACCCTCATCACCGCGCTACTTTAAGTTATAGAAACTTAACGTGACGTAACGTAAGTAACGTACGGCAGTTCTTTCATCCGTGTTTGCGAAGGTCCCGGCTGCCATCATTGTATGGCAGTTTGTCTCTCACTGAGCTGTTCACGCCCCCATTTGTCTCTCAACGGTCTATTGACGCCTCCATTTGTCTCTCAACGGTCTATTGACGCCTCCATTTCGTCTTTGCGTGACGTGAACATATAAAACTATTAACATCATTATTGCATTATTAAATCAGTTTCCAACGTAAGAAAGATACATTCGTCCCACTTAGTTCAATTCACACCTCCATCTGAGCTATTCACGCCCCCATTTGTCTCCCTACGGTCTATTGGCGCCTCCATTTCGTCTTCGCGTGACGTGAACATATAAAACTATTAACATAACTATTGCATTAATAAATCAGTTTCCAACGTAAGAATGATAGATTCGTCCCACTTAGTTAAATTCACACCTCCATTTCTTTCACTGAGCTATTCACGCCCCCATTTGTCTCTCAACGGTCTATTCGCGCCTTCATTCGTCTTCGCGTGACGTGAACACACTCTGACAGGTGTTCCCCGCGTCACGAGTCGTTAATACTTGCAAAATGTTGGCAGGGTTCCAAATCGGTGTAAGCCAGTTGTATAGTAGTGAATAGCTAGTAGCTATCATTTACTGTAATGAAGAATATGAGTAACGGCTACACTATCACAAACGGTGTAGACAGAGCCTAAGGCCGTAAAACCTAAAGGCCATATTAAGCGCCTAAAATAAAAAATATAATGAGAGGAAAAGTAAAGGCTACATCGAATTATTAACATTTTTTATTTTTATTTGATAAAAATGGCAAAATACCGCTACAGATAGAGACAAATGGAAGTCTGGAGGGGCGTTTGCCCAAAGGCACACTATAGGCTATAAAATAAATTTAAATACTCTTAGAGTGGCAAAGGAAATTTGACAGTTACATAAAACAAAGTAAATTTCGTACTTTTAAGAATAAATTGTATTTACACTATTTTATGACCACAAGTTTAAATGTGAAATATATAAAATATTAATACGTTAAGGTTAAGATGTTTGCCTCCCTTTTTAGAAAAAACCTCAGAATTGCTTTATATAAATTTTATATCATTTTATACATAATTGCTTGCTCTAACAACATAAAAAAATTATTATTGCTTTTGTTTTTGTAAATTAATTAATTATTAAAATGATATAGATATACATTAAGACACAATACGACAATGCTGCCATCTGACGGTTTTAATTTTGAAACAACGTCAACATGATTGACGGTCGGTAAATTTTTTGTTCAATTTCACATTTACTCACGTATAAATACTTTAAATACTTTTCATTAGTTATAATTATTATCATACTTATTTAGTGCGAATTATTCGCACGGGTACCGCCAGTATGAAATATATTGCTCCACGGGAAGACTCGAAGACTCCGAGCAAAACAATCTTTATCTATAAATTTATGACACATTCCTATTTGTCACCAAGAAATGGTTAATAGCATCGTCATGGACTTAACCTATCGCGATTACTAGAAGCTGTTGACCGTTGGCACCTCGCCAACTCGAGTATTCAGGCGCCATTTTTGAAACGCTTCTTCACTAAACGAACGGTTCTTGTAAGGAAAAAAACCATTAGTTTAATGACTCAGTGTTTCAAAAATGGCACTCTAGGACGCGTGATGTGAATGGCTCCCGACTTTTTCAAATCGGATTCTCTTTGAGCGTGTTTATTTATTTTTTATAGCGTTCTGATTAATGGCCAGGTGGACGGGCTGCTTTTTTTATGGCGTTGCTGCGCATTGGCCTGCTTTATATAAAAAGTATTGACCTGATAATTGTACTTTTTGAAGCGTTGTTGGCCAAGCGGTTTAGGCACTGGCTCTGCGTCTGAGTCTCGCCTGCGGCTCGGTTTTACACACGCTCGTGTATTATAATACCCCTACTACTATTAAAAGCCACAAACAAGCGAATATTTTCTCTTTATATTTTAAATTGAATACAAATACGTAATTAAGAGGTAATTCAGTCCATAATTTTAATTTTTTTTCCAATGATTTAAATATCGAACTACAAATATATGAGATTTCAAACTAGTTATTATCTCATCATCTGGTGCAAAAAATAAAACAATAGATAAACAATTGACCTGGGAGGAATTCCTCCTTGTGACAGATAAGGGGTTATAGGATTCCGATGAGAAAAATTTATTTATTTCGATTGGTTTCGATTCTATAAATGATGGACTGAATCACCTCAATTCTCTCAATCGAAAACATTTGTGTTGAAATTAAAAATAATAGTTTATTATTCTGAGATTTGCGTTTAAATACGTTAGATCTTATATTAAGGTTGGTTTAGTGCAGTATTACGTACAGTATTTTACACCCACGAGCGACGATATCGCCGTGTCGCAAACACAAATAAACAAGCCCGATATATCTCGCCATTTAGATATCTAGCGCACTGAAATGTTTAACTATTTAAAATTCAACCTATGAGACCGTTCAAGTATTACGTAAGCAGAATATTAGCAATTTTAACCCCCTGTCCCCTTGTCAGTAAGAGTAAGTAAATCTCTTGTTCCTCCGTCCCGTCCTATGCTTACGTTAGCATTGATATATTTTTTTATAATATCAGCTAAGTTTTCTTTATTTATTTCATGAGCAAGTATATTTTCCTTTGATATTACTTTACAGTTTGTATAATTTTAAATCAAAATTACAAAAATTGCCAGGAATAACCATAAAAATATTGCTGACGTAATAAAAGTCCTGACCTCCGGCCCACCATCCCATCAAAAATAAACAAATCATAGACTCCGGCAGCCCCCCCCCCCCCCCCCCCGCCCCCTTTGGTGCATACGTCATACTTAAACGGTTTCTATGCAACCTAACCACCACACTTTACGGTACGAAAATCAATGCAACATTCAAGTTTTTGTAACAAACAAAATCATCAATTACTCTATTGTCCAATGATAGTGGAAAATCAATCTGTTTTCAATTAACAAAGAGCAAACAAGATACGGTTCCAACCTTTATTTTCGAGTTAATTACGGTTATTGATGACCAACCTCCGCAAAGGGCGCCTATGAAATTTTGCTCATTAATTGTTTCCAAGGAAAACAAACATTCACTTATTGATAGTTCGAAAGATTTTTAGGTAAATAAAAAATAATAAGTAATAGAGAATCACACTGTAGACATTTTGTCGCGTGGTAACTACAGAATACAAATTTTGTAGGGTTATAGACAACGGGATTTTAAGATGACTTGACCATATGCCCTAATATACCTTTCTCTATTTTTATGAAACTAAGTAATGAATGCAATCTACTATTATGACCAAGCCGTTAGGCTGCCTGTCCACTTTGGCGTAGAGGAGAAAGGAGCAGCGGAGCTGTGCCAAAATTAAGCAATCGAATTGCAATAAAACATCCGCTCCGCTTCAGTGGACAGAGATGTGGACAAATAAACGCAGATTGGGGCTACGAAGCGGAGCAGAAAAGCGAAGCGGAAGACTCGTCGAGCGCTCGCCGCTCGCGGCCTAGCTCTGCGTATAGAAAAGGATATAATCTTAAAAACTAAATAATTGGCAAAGTGCGTGTCGGGCCACGCGCAAGAAGGGTTTCGTAGTTACGTTTGTCAACTTTGAGTTCATGCTACTCAAAACGTCTAAAAACTATTTTTCTATTGAATTTGTATGAAATCTTCCTTTCCTAAGTACATTTTAGAAGTTGATCGCCATAAGTTTTTAATTAGTTAACTCTACTTAGCTCTGATAGTTTTACTTCAGATTTAGTTATATTTACTATAGCTGTGAATTTTTTCACGTGTCCATATATAACCGTTGAGCAGATAGAGGGGGGGAGGGGGAAATGACTCCAACAAAAATTTTAACTTTAAAACCAAATATTTCAGAAACAGATCCCTAAATCGAAAAACGGTGTTCGCAAGCTCATAATATTTTTAAAAGACCTATTCAACGATACCCCACATGATTGGTAAGTCGACAAAATAAAATTGAGTTTAAACTTTACTTGAGAGCTAAACTAAAAAATTATATTTCCGTATTTTATTTTACCACTTTTTCCGCATAATCAATATGCATTCACATTAATTTGCAGACAGACATGGCGTAACTATAAGGGTTCCTTGTTTACTAAGGAACCCTAAAAATGCGCAAAAAGCGGCCGTATCGCTAAGCATTTTTTCTTACATAAGGTCTAACAAAATATTCTGAAAGTATTATAGGGGTGAATTCAGTCCATGATAATGAACAACTTTCCCCAAGGAACATGTCGAAATATGAAAAAATATTTTTTGGCTTATCATACCAACTCTGATCACGTCACAGCTAATAAGTCAACTTTTATGGGAGGCCAAAATTACCACATACTATCACGTCTTTATTCATAACGGCGCAGACGGAGCATTTTAGGTTGTGCGGCTCTAAGCAAATAGAGCCTAGGGCCGCAAGACTCAAAGGCCACTTTTAACGTGACAGTGGGCGAGAAGGTGGAAGGAATCAAAATAGTGATGAGTTGCTAGTCGCATCGCTTAATAACATGATTCGCTTCGCCCATTCCCTCGATCGACTCCTACGATCAGCGCGGGAAGAAAAGCAGCTGGTACAAGATTTTTCTTTACCCCCAGACCAGCATGGTTAAAATAAATAAATAGATATATACGGACAAATAACACTGATTGAGTTAGCCCCACAGTAAGTTCGAAACTTGTGTTATGGGATACTAACTCAACGATACTATATTTTATAACATATACACATATAGATAAACATCCAAGACCCAGGACAATTTGAAAAAGACCATTTCCAACTTGCCCTGACCGGGGATCGAACCCGGGACCTCTGGGTGGCGGACTAGCATGGTGACCACTACACC
This sequence comes from Acrobasis suavella, assembly GCA_943193695.1. NCBI lineage: Eukaryota > Metazoa > Arthropoda > Insecta > Lepidoptera > Pyralidae > Acrobasis > Acrobasis suavella. Next base: position 2,944,535 of record OW971939.1, read on the forward strand.
ACGGAGGTCGTCTCGTTCCAAAAATATTTTCCTGGTTTGACAGATGGAAGTTGGAACATACCTGCTTTTTGAGGTCGGTGAGGTCCCCGCTGAGGTCCAGCTCGACGTCGTCACGTCCAGCCACGCACAGCGCCAACTTCTTGACTATCACCTTCCGAGGGTCGTTGTGATCTGACAGCAAGGTCAATAATAAATTATTCTGTACAATTCATAAAATTAAACATCACAAAATAGTGTCACTTTTCATTGATCATATCTATTTTTGACGTGATTTTAGATTTATTAATGCAGAAAAACTGATATTATGAGCTCTATTTGACTCCACCGAAAACACTTGAAAAAAGCATGACGTCACACTTTTGTATTTTATAAAAATCCCGTAGAAAATGTTTTGACGTTTAGAAAAATGTGTCTGATTTGACTGGTTGTCATCTAGCGGATTTAGGGCTAGAATAACCATTCAATTTTTAAGGTTCCGTACACAAAGGGTAAAAGCGGGACCCTATTACTAAAACTTAGCTGTCCACCAGGCTGTATCTTATGAACCGTAATAGCTGGACAGTTAAAATTTTCACAAATATTTTAATTATGCTGTAAATAAAAGATTGTGAAATCCGGCCACTTTCGAACACAAAAAAAAGCGTGACCACGTGACTTGTTCAGTCTATCATCATCCGACCGTATGCATCCCGGTTGCATCCTCAGCAGTAACGCTTCAGAGCCCGGGTCCGCTACCTAACCAAGGAGATTTGACGAGGTTACTGGTTTTTACACAGAGCGACTGCCGTCTGAACTCCGCAACCCAAAGGGCAAACCAGGAACCAATCCTTAGATAGTTTGATGATCAAATGCTAAAGATTCAAGATTCAAAGATTCAAATGTTTGTTCAGTAATTAGACCTTTACAGGCACTTTTACACGTCAATAAGTATAATTTATGTTACGTGTAAAGTATATTAAAATTTAATTTATTTTTAAAGAAAAGCTACCGATACCAGCGCTTCGTAACGACCACTGCTGAGAAGAAACGCCGAAAGAAACTCATTTTCACAGTATTGGTCGCCTACTCGCCAGAAGGGCTTTGTCATATTATTATAATTGTCTTTTAATTAATAAATACTTATAATATAATACAATGTTGACACATTATAACATGTAATGCTTGCGAACCAGTAAACAAACATAAATTGCGTAATAAAAAATATTAAGTAGTCAAAAAAAGCGAAGCCGAGCTGACCAGTCCCTCCCGGCAGCACCCGTTCACGAGTTGACGCACGGATCAGCTAGGTGGGGTTCGGGACCCACAGTTTTACGTGCCTTCCGAAACACGGAATCATCTTTCTTTTCGGATAATCAGGTGATTCAAGCCTGCAATATCCTATCCAGACTGGAAACAACTTTTCACAAAGTATGCTTCCGAGTGGGAATCGAACCCATGACCTCCGGGTCACAAGGCGAACGCCTTGACCACTGGACCACGGAGGCAGACTTGTTCAGTCTATCTCTACGTGGAACAGAGACCGGCATCACGCGACGTATTCTGCTATCCCTTTGGCACGTAGAGTTTGTGACAGAGATTGACTGAACAAGTCGCGTGGTCCCACCTAACGCAGCGCGTTAATTTTCGTTTTCGATTTCAAGTAAATAATGCATCAAATGAGGGTCATTTACCTAGATATATGTAGTTAAAAATAAATAATATTCGAAGATATATATACAGGACATTGACAGGACTTGCTATAAAAATTTGGCTGGCGGGGATAAAGTCACCCTGTATAGGTATGTTTAAACACCTTTATAACGCTATATGAGGACATCCTATTTCGGTGATAGTTAGCTGTTTGAAAGCACAACAATCACAGTTTTGAAACCTGGCGGCGTTTGCAAAGTCAATATTTACGCCCGCTGATCGAACCCGAATCGATTGCTCGTTTGATGACTGTGTTACGTCAGCGACGCTAATAACTAATTCGCTACTTCTCAACTCAAATGAGATACTTTTTTCTAAACGTCAGAATAAACATTTTGTATTGCATTTGAATGAAATTTAAACTTATGACGTCAAAGTTTCTTGGAGTCTTAAAATGAAATAAAATGTGAAAATATTAGTTTTTCTGCAACAATAAATCTAAAATAACGTAATAAGTGACATTTTTTTGTGACTTTTATTTTCTCAACAGTAACAAATAACGTATTTTTGACCCAGGAGTACCCACTCCTGGGTCAAAAATACGTTATTTGTTACTGTAATACATTTTTTGTTAAACTGTGTTTGTGATATATCAAATAAATTATTTTTCTTTCTTTCATTCAAAAGATCCTGATTGAACATTTTTTATTCAAATGACCTTCTTAAAATGGTCTATATTTTCGATTAAAGGCATCTACAACACTTTTACATTATTTAGTTGACAAGTCAATTGTACAGGTACTTTATCGTCTTTATCCCTGACGGGGTAGACAGAGCCCAGAGCCGTAAGACGGTAAGACCCAAAAGCCACGCTTAGAATGATGGTGGACGTTAAGAGTCCCCTTACCCTGGACAGAATCAGACTTTTCCATACAAACGTAGTCAACGTTTTATTTTGAAACGACATGCCGGATGGGCAAAATTATGTAATTTTTAAGAAATTGCAATTATATAGGGTTATAATTATTTTCCTACAGTAAAATTATGAACTTGAAAGAGAATATAATGTATTATATCATATTTTACCATCAGTATGGAAAACTTCTACACCCTTATATTAGGTCTTTACCTATGAAATTGCCGTTTTGTATGAAAAAATTTAAACGAATTTTTTTCATGTTCTCTTATTTGTATTACTCGAAGTATTCACCCATGCAATCAACGCATCTTTGCCAACGCATTGGCAGTTTATTGATACCCTTCTTAGAGAAGTTAGCTGGACGGGAGGCAACAAATTCTTCAAAGTCATTTTGTACTGCCTCTCGGGTATTGAATTTTTTTCCCGCCAAGAAGTTATCCAAATTCTGGAAAAAGTAGTAGTCTTTAGGCGCAAGGTCTGGTGAGTAGGGCGGATGACGGAGAGCTTCCAACCCCAGTTCTTGTAACTTGGAGACCGTCTGCTGTGCAGTATGAGGTCGCGCGTTGTCGTGCAGGAGCAGCGGAGAGGAGTGATTGACCAATGCTGGTTGGAGATGTGCCAGCTTCTTCATCATTGTGTTCAGTTCTTCACAGTACACATCTGCAGTAATGCTCACCCCGTTTGGTAAGAAGCTGTGATGAATCACACCGGCGCTAGACCACCAAACAGTGACCATCACTTTTCTAGGGGTAAGTTTTCCTTTAGGGCATTGTTTAGGTGCTAAACCAGGATCCAACCAACTTGCTGAGCGCTTGCGGTTATCAAACAGAATCCATTTTTCATCGCAGGTAACAATGCGGTTCAAAATTCCTTCATTTGTGTGTCTGTTGAGCAGTGCAAGGCACGTCTCGACGCGTACTTCGCGCTGGCGATCATTGAGTTCGTGGAGCACCCATTTGTCAAGCATTTTTACCTTGCCAATTTGACGCAAATGGACCAATATTGTTTTGACGCTAACGTCGAAAGCTGCTGCTAATTCAGCCGTAGATTGTGTATCATAAGGTTCCACAATCGCTTTTAATTCGTCATTGTCGACCAAAGTCTTCGGACGACCGCGAGGTTCATTTTTCAGGTCGAAATTTCCAGAACAGAAAGGAAGCGAGCAAACCAATAACAGGTGGTGCGTTGGTTTGTAGTGTTAGCTCCGTAAACGTCGTTGATGTTGCGTGCCGCTTGTGCCGCGTTGCTGCCACGACGGTACTCATATTCCATAATTACTCGAATTTTTAACGTATCCATGATGACGAAAAAGATTGAAATGCGATAAAAATGTTACACTAATCAATAAACAAATGACTACTTTTGGATAAAGAATTCCATGTTTTTAAAATAAAATAAATTTGAAATTAGAATTCTTAGCCAAACAAAAATTATTTTGATTTGAAATGGCCAGTACTGCAGAACGACAATTTCATAGGTCGACCTATTATTTTCTTTCCAGTTCATAATTTTATCGTAGGAAACCAATTATGACCCTAGATAATTGCAATTTCTTTAAAATTACAAATTTTTGCCGAAATCTGACATGTTGTTTCAAAATAAAACGTAGACTAGTTTGTTTGGAAAAGTCTAGGGTAAGGGGATTCTTAAGATGGAAAAAGTAAATCAAAATGTAATGGGTTGCTTGCCGCATCGCCTATAGATTTCACATTAATTCAATAAACTCACTACTAATAACTAAACATTCAAGAGCTTCTGATAATAATTTGACAGGCTTATCTTTACAGATAGCACGATTGAGATAAGTGGAGTGATAGCCCAATCGTAGGCACTTTCTGGAATGATGTCAATTTGATAACTGAATTCCCATGTAATGTAAACAAAAGCTAAAAGTTGTCGTAATGTATATCTGATCACTTCAAGTTTAGTTTATATTTCACATATTGGTATTTTTAAGACTTCAAAAAGAGATTTATTAAGAGTCCCCGAACCCTAGAAAGAATCAGACTTTCCCATACAAACATAGTCTATGTTTTATTTTGAAACGACATGTCGGATATGGGCAAAATTGTGTAATTTTAAAGAAATTGCAATTATCTAGGGTTATAATTGGTTTCCTATGTAAAATTATGAACTTAAAAGAGAATATAGTGTATTATATCATATTTGACCATCGGTATGGAAAACTTCTACACCCTTATATTTTCTTTACAGTTCATAATTTTATTGTCGGTATCAATTGACAACATTTCAAAAATTTTATATTCATATTTTATATTTTTTCCTTAAAGAACTTCAAAAAAAAGGACATACGTATTTTTTCTCTTTCATTTCTTTTCATTATTTCTCCTAAAATTAAATTGTTTAAAATCTCTCCATTCTAAAAGAGCGTAAGTACAAGAGTTAGGATGTAACGAGTTTACATCTTTGCCATACATTATAATTAAAAAATAAAACTTTTACTGACGTCTATAGAGTTGTGTTTTGTAGCAGTAAGATATCGATATCGATACAAAAACTTACGTATCGTAAAATAGGGTTACTTTGATTAATTTAAAAATTCAAACGCTTCTATCTCAGCTATTTTGGCATAAAAATATTATATTGAGGACTTGGTATGTGGAAAACAAATGGCATAAAAAATTACGCTTGTAATACTCGACAAAAAAAATTGCCCTATCATCTCTATAATTGAAATGGGGTTTTTGGGTAACCCACGTTTATTAACGGATTCTCATAGTCGCCCCTTACAGGAATTAAGAACACAAAGAAAAAATGTTTCACTTTTTACTTTTTAAGTTGCAGCGTTTTAAACTTAATTGGGGTGAATTTAACTGAAAATAAAAACAAGGGCTCCGGCGTACACGCGTTGTGAAATGATGGGGGACGTACCAGGATTGCTATTTCAAAAATATGAATAAATATGCGTTCAGAAATTTGGAATATTTAATTAAAAAACCAAAAAAAAAGCTATCATAAATGTCACCTTGTGTTTTGAAAGTCGCCCCATTTTAGGGTAGCATTTTTCCTTACTTCATTTTTTAATAGTTTTAAGACCTGGATGTCAATATTATTTTTATTTAACCTGAAATATCAATCATTTAAAGGCAATATTAGCATTTCGTCACCAAACTATGTAAACATTTTAATGCATGTGTATTTTTTTCAATCCTAATTCTACTTTACTGAAAGAACTATCGATATTAGATGGTCTTCATCGAACTGATACTTCTATAGACAACACTACTATTATCTCTCTCTCTCTCACTCGTGATGTCAGTTGTCAGATTGACGCACGTGTCAATTGACAGCTGACAGCTTGACATAATTTTTTCACTTTTAGATGTTCAAGCAAAGGCGTAACCTGTTAAATGCCTATATCCTTATACTTTTGAGTTTTTTTCATTTATCTCTAAAAATAAAACTCAAAAAAATCTGAAAATATATTTTACGTGTTCAGAATTGCTAAATCTCGAAATGATTCTCGAATTTTCATACCTTTTAGAAAATGAAATGTTGTCAATTATAACCCTAGATAATTGCAATTTCTTTAAAATTACAATTTTTTACCTAAATCTGACATGTCATTTCAAAATAAAACGTAGACTACGTTTGTATGAGAAAGTGTAGAGTAAGGGGATTCGTAATTCGTCGGAATCTTGTTTTTTATGTTTGTACACCAATTATAGGAAGATGCCTGGACCGATTTGGAAAATTCCTTTTTGTTTGAAAGAGCAAACTTGTTAAGTGGTCCCATAGAAATTGGATATAAATTAAATCCATTGTGTAATTTGTAAGTACGAGTAGTATCACAAGACGTCAAAATGCTGGCTGAGGACAGACAGGAATGGAAGAAACTCCACTGACCAGAGAGTCGCTCTTTTTGAACGAATGAATTTGGACGAATTTGGGGCAAAGTCGGTTTGAAGTTTTAAAAAAATATAATTCACGTAGGGTTAGAAATATCTATAAACAATAAGGAAGAGTTTTTGCTCATGTTCCAGCCTAAAGTATTTAATGATATAAGATATTAGGGGCACATTGGTACGATTCAGAATTACTGCACCGATTCAGAATTACTGCACCGGAGCATTTTACAATTTGGTAAAGGAAATTGAAATGTGGAAACAGGAATTACGGTTCATATTTGCAATAAATCTATGAGGCCTTGCAAATTTTTGCAATAAATTAAATTGTGGTACGGTACTTTAAAAAAGTTATCTTACCTACAATGACAGCCCCAGCCTGTGCCTGACCCAGCAGTGCCTCCTTATACTTCCTCAAAGACTCATCTTCCTGGTCAGCGGCGAGGATCTCTTCGATCGTCTTCTCTGGGGGAGGTTTGTATGTGGACTTGATTTCGTCTTCTGCTTCCTCCTCGGGAGTGCGGGTTACTTCTGGCTCTCCGGACATTTTGGGTTCTTAAACAAATTATAGATTTGTTAAGGCATTTTCAGATGCCTGCGCTGACCATGCATAGGATCCGAACAACCGTTATGCTCGCCTTGCATCCGCGCTTACCACACGCATAGTCTGTGCACGCATCGCGTACACCCTGCGCCCTCTTATTTTAGTAAGACCCTAGCCAAAGCGGGCGCAACTCATAATAATATATAAAGGTGGGCGCGAGGAAAGGTCTCAATGCAGCCTTATACAGGTTAAACAACAGAATGTGTTTATAGAATATTTCTTAATAAACTACACTACACTATCTCATCTTGAATGGGGCAGGCAGAACATTTTTCTTTTTTCTTGGGACTCTAAACAGACACGAGCCTAGGACCACAACACACAAAGTCCATCTTTAGCATAACGATGGGCAAAGAAATTAAATTGTGATGGGTTACCGCATTGCTTATAAACATGATTCGCATTTTCGCCCATACCCTCGATCTGCTTTTAGGATCTGTACGGGGAGAGATGCAAAGATTCAAAGATTCAAAGATTCAAATGTTTATTCAGTAATTAGACCTTTACAGGCACTTTTACACGTCATGCAGCTGATATAGGTACTAACTGACTGACTGTGGGTACTTATCATGTAATTACTTAGTTTTTTTTTTCTTTTAAGCTGACTTCTAAAAAAATATACTTATAAAATTATAACTTTTAAAGGTAGATTAAAAATTGACATTTACTTTTTACAATTGAGTTGACAAAATTGACATACAATCAAATAAATAACAAAATGTGCAAAGTGATTCAAAATGGCATGGAACAAATTAATGATTTATGCTTGTGGCGACCTCTACGGCCACTACGAGTAACTACAATCAAGAGACAACCGACAATATAGTCCACAAGAAGCATATGAGATGGCGCCAGCAGAGTATCCTACATCTCGATCTCAGAGTTCGCCCGATTCGCTGCAGATATACAACTTCCGACGATACACCGTCGGAGCCGCGGTTCCCCAGGCACAACAACATGCCTGGCGGGAAGATCTTCCCTTTGTGGCGGTCGAGCAAATCACCTCGCTCCCACTACATGCTTAATATGATACCAAAAAAATAATATGCTTGTAATGCTACTGAAGATTAATTTTTTCTTGGACTAGAACACTCACTTGCCGTTCTTATTTTTGCAACACCCAACAGGGTTCGTGTTGTATGAAATATCAGTGGTAATATTAGTACTAAAAAATATATGATATATGATATGAATGCAATAAATGAATTTAATTGGTATGTCTAAGTTTTTTTTCTTTCTCCTAGACCTTAGTATTATAAAACTTTTTATAGGCATTGTAGGTATATTATTTTTGATTGGTAATGAACTTTATGTAAAAACTGTTCAATTAGTTAAACCCAGTTTTTGTCCTTCTAATTATCAAAGGTCAGAATTAGGTAGAGTTATTTTTGTACTTGCATCGAAATGTTCATATTTATATGGATCTTCCTGGGATTTCTAGTGGACAATCCTGTGTTACCAACAATATTAAAAATAAATAATATTAAAAACCTCAGAGATAGATAAGACAAATAAAACAAAGATAATTAACATATTTTTTATTCGTATTTTATTAGTGTTTACATATTCACAGTATTGCTTGTGCAGTGGTGTCAATTGTGTAAAAGTAAATAACTTTTTCATTTTAATAAATCATGGGATGTTTTTGCTCTTTTAAATTAATCTTGGGATTTGAGGCATATCTACTTTATTCTTTCACTGTATGAAATCACTGTAAGTACATAAATAACTCTACCCAATGCCAACCTCTGATTATTATGCTTATGAGGAAGGCTGAAAGCTTTTACCTAGTAATAAAATTTAATGTTCTTTCACATATAGGTACCTAATTTCTTCAAGTACCTCGGTTGCCTGTAAGAGATTGCAGTTGCGATAAGGTCACCTTTTCACATCTGTTTTATGTTATCCATTTCTATGTAACATTATGTTTTGGTGCAATAAAGTTTTTGACTAGTTAACTAACTAATTAGTGTAAAACTGTTATGAAAAATTCAACAAAACTTATGCAATTTTAACAAAACAAGGAAAAACACTATGCTGGCTAATAATTACAGAAAATATTCATAAAGAAATATAATGTGGTCAAGGAAGTGAAGAATAAACTGATTAGAATTAAATGGGAAATAACTCTGTAATAGGCAGCTTTATGATGACCCACAGCAACATTCTTGGTAGAACTGGTTATACAGTTACAATACATCCAATATTTTACCCAAAACTGGTCGGCAACAGTAAGAGAAAAAATCCTAACCTTTTCCATCAATATTGGTGTCGGCTGATACGCAAAAAAATTAAGTAGGTACATTAGAACCTTTTAATTGCCTTCCTTATATGGATGACAAGATAACGATCCGATTCAGTTGGCTATCAGTTTGGAACCGCCCTATGTTCTTAAGTATCCTAAGATATAAATTAGGATGAATCACAGTGCTAATCAATGAAACATAAGGATATTTATATCTAGTGGAGACCAGCGACAACGACCCCTGCTTTGATTAAATCACAATAACACTGCAAGCCGCTTCGTCATAGCCCCAGCACGATTGGGAAGCATTTCCGAGGAGAAAAATTCATAAAACTTACCTTTAAAAATCCCGTTTACGTGTCGATCAATCCAAGTAATTGCACTCTCTTGACGAAATTTAGCACCAATTTGTAAAATAATACACGAAAAAATTAGCAATTCGTAAAATTAAAGAAAATCTATAGACCAAAAATGACGGACCAACCAAATGCTTCCGGCTGTCGCGTTCATGGAGCGAGGCGTTATCTATGAATTTTGTCTATGGTAATATGATTCAATGCTATGGATAGACCAGTTTTTGAAACAACTAGCTACTTACCGCACCAAATGCTCGTTTAATAGCACTCTGTGGCTGCACGCATCGGATGAATCGAATACAACACGAAGAGGTGACGTTTTGGGCTGCATAATGCATAACTGTCAAAATCCCGCGTCCGTCATGAATCCCCATGAAAGTGACCGATGACATTTATTATTTTATTTTATACATTCGGATGACCAACAGCTACGCTTACAACATAGGTTACAAAATAGTAATCAAAAAGCCAATAACAGGTCTTCACAAATAAAAACACAATACAATTATTATGAGATTTCGGGAACGCCAAAAACGCCAAGTTAAGTACTTAGTTATATAAAACAAACTTATACGTACAATCAGTTATGATTAATAAATATATGCGATAAAAGATACACATACTTAAGAAAAGTTTTCCTTCTTGCAACATAATTGGCATGGAGGCTGGTGGTAAGCTGGGCATTTCGCCCGTTGGATGCTACGAGTCTACGACTACAAAAGAAAAATAGTAGTATAAGGCTATATTCTATATTTGATATAAATAATAGTACTACAAGCAGCAAGCAAAAACCAAGCTTTTATTGGTTTCTGTGTTCTCTTGTGCATCGAGCTTGAATGACAATTCAGAGGTATAAGCATTCGCTTTGTATTGTTCACTACAACTGCATGAAATAGCTACCTACATCAAGTGCTTCATTTAGAATTATAGACCGAGCGTGAATGTTTCAAAAGCTTCTCACAATTATGTTGCTATTAGATACCTGATATAAAAATACAATGCGACACAAATAAGTTGTACAAAAATGGCGGACTTCAAAGCATTTTTGTACAAATCCCGGCACGTAGGTTGAACCAAAATGGCGGTTATCGGCGGAGATACAAATAATGAGTTTTAACACATTGTAAGCCTTTTTGGAAATGCTCGCGCAAATCATCAATGTGTGACTCCTGCTTTCAAAAATGTGTCCTCTCTCCCCAGGTCCTCCTGTACCTTTTTTCTCTATGGTCGTGATAAAAAGTAAAATGTCAAAATCAAATGTGCCAGTGCTGCCAACTTAGCGCTTTTCGCGACAGATCTAGCGCTTCTTTTGTCTCGAAGCGCGTTTTAGCGCCCAGCACAAATTCTAGCGCTTTTTAAAATTATAATTATATTATGTATTTATAGGGTAAAACACCTAATAATCTGCCTTTTAGTGGAAACCGCAGATTCAAACTTTTATAGAAAAAATAATATAGAAATGGGAAAGATTTTGAACTAATTGATATTTGCGTTTATTCATATTTTTGTACAAAATAACAAAAATCACGGATATGTTTTTAAAATATTATAAAAATTAATAATTCCATTTTCACCACTGCTCAGCTTCTATCTAGTTACTAGAAAAGTGAAGTGAGAGTAGAGTAGTGGTGAAAATGATGGTTTACTTACTAGATTCTAGTAAGTAATACGTCATAATGCAACAAGCTGTCAATCTCTCCTTGGAAAACAGTTTTAAGTTAAATTAAAAATTAATGTAAATTCGCTCAAAGCAGACGAAGCGAAGTACTTATTCAATATAACGAGCAAATAGTTAAACCATTTGTGGTTGGCGTGAAAGACGATGCTTTTTTTTTACTGAAAAAACGGTTGTCTGTAAAGTCGGTTTACTGACGATAGTTGAACGTGACAAAACGTCGAGGCCGATTGTGCCTCTTTGTCGCTCGTTGCGCGCTCTCGCTTGCACTTCAAGCCTTAAATGGAATTCCTCAGAGCGAGGTAACGCCGCATGCGTCAACATGTGCATGTTTTTTCAACTGTTTTCGTGCATGCAGCCGGCTCCATCGAATTATAAGTGCCGGACCAGACGGGACGCAAGTTGCGTCGCGCAACTTGCGTCGCGTTACGCGCTAACATAGCATTTCATACAATTTCTACCAATCGTTCACACGACGCGCAAGTTGCGTCTCAACGCAACTTGCGCTGCGTTACGCGTGCTCGCACGCGCCTGCACAGTGGTCACGTAGTGTTAGAAAGCGGGACAAAAATGTTTTGAAAAACTTAATTGTGAAATACAAAACCGACCTTGTTTTCGGAACTTGGCTCTTAAATATAATAAAATGGTGGCATATCACCATATTCTCTCCATACATTGGTTGTCTGGAAGAAATTTGCTTTTACATTACATTTTAATTATTTTTATTTTTTGGTCTACAATAAAGTATTGCTTGCTCATTATGTTGGGTACCGTACATTTTCTTCCTCGTAATTTATAATAAGCACCATGGAAGTAAAACTTGTATAAAAGTTGAATGAAGTATTCCACTTAGGGCACCCGTCTGAATGGCACCAGCGCGAATGGCACCTAGTCTATTCCACGAAGGGCACCTATTTTTGACCACGAAGAGTACATATAAATCAGCAGCCTAGTGCTGGGATTAAAACGTTAATTAATTACGCATACATTCAGACCTATTATCACGTCTTTATAGCATACGGGATAAACAGAGCCCAAGGCCGTCAGAAAGAAGGCCATACGAATTACGCATATGTACTTCGTACAAAAGAATTGTGACTAGGTGTCATTTAAATAAAAATGTAAAAATATATTAGTAGCTACATTTTAATCATAACGATTAAAAATTTGCTAATTTTGCATCTTCTGTGCTCTGCTTGGACAAAAATTCCATGAAAAGCACCTGCGAATATTAGGTGTCCTATGTGAAATGGTCTAGGTGCTATTTAGATAGGTGGCCTTAGTAGAATTTACTGTTTCAACTGAGGTACAGTTGAATTAGACAGACAGATAAAAAAAAACAAAATTTCATTTCTATGTGTCGCAATCCGATTTCTGAACCACTGTGGGGCATCATAACACGAGGCAAAAGCGAGAAAGAAGTAAAGCGGTTATTACACTATCTGATTTTAAGAGTAAACTAGTCGATACTTTTTCTATACAAATTTCGGAGGAAATTTCCTTTACTGTTTGACACATACAGTAATCCACTAAGACAATGTTTGTTTTCATTCATATCAAGCCATTGACAGAAAAATCCACTTAGACAAAGATTGCCTTCATTCAGACAAAACCATTGACAGTACAATCCACTAAGACAATACTGTCTTCTGACCAGCTAAGGTGACCAAATAATCTGTGTGCGTCATGATGTACTTAGCGCATCTTGCGCGGGTAGAGCGGCCACACGAAGCGCGAGTCGCGCGGCGCAACTTGCGCTGTTACGCGACGCAACTTGCGTCCCGTTTGTTTTGACCCTAAGACATTATCACGTCAAAAAATTTTTTGTTCTCTGTAGAGCTTTTTTATGCTAATTGTTATTTATTATGTTATTTTCACAGCATAATGTCATATGGCTTGCTCTTATGGGGTAAAGCTGCTAACATACATGCTATCTCTGTGCTACAAAAGAGAGCAATTTGGTCGATCTACGGACTAAAATCACGCGATTCCAGAGAGTTATTTAAATCTATAAACATTCTTACTGTGACATCTCAATTTATTTACGACAATCTTCTGTTTGTTAAATCTAGGTTAAATAATTTCAAGAAAAATAGTGATGTTTACAGTTATAATACTCGCAACAAAAATCAGCTTCATACGCCTAAATTTCGACTTGCTAAAACTAGCAAGTCACTCTTAGGTCTAGGTATAACATTATTTAATAAGCTTCCCGAAGTGATCGTTAACCTACCAATGGCAAAATTTAAAATACTTGTTAAAAAAGTTTTATTGAATAATGCGTACTATACTATCAATGATTATTTAAGAGATAAAGACGCATGGATTCTTCCTAAACATTTGCCATTACACTCTATACATGAAACATAAAATAGCTGCATTTTCTGTTACCATAATAAGCTTACTGTAAAAACATGTAAATGCTCTGCGATCAATAGGTGACCAACATAATAACTAATATATTCTCTTGACAAGGTCTCCGAGTTCGGGTTTTTCATGCTCACTAAAATGTCCAATCCGGTGGTGGCGTCGCTGGTCGGGTCGTTGGATTCCCTCTAATATGGTTGAGTTTAACGATGGCTGATCCGTGCGTCAACTCGTGAACGGGTGCTGCCGGGAGGGACTGGTCTGCTCGGGTTCGCTTTTTTTGACTACTTAATATTTTTTATTTACGCAATTTATGTTTGTTTACTTGTTCGCAAGCATTACATGTTATTATGTGTCAACATTGTATTATATTATAAGTATTTATGAATTAAAAGACAATAATAATAATAATATGACAAAGCCCTTCTGGCGAGTAGGCGACCAATACTGTGAAAATGAGTTTCTTTCGGCGTTTCTTCTCAGCAGTGGTCGTTACGAAGCGCTGGTATCGGTAGCTTTTCTTTAAAAATAAATTAAATTTAACGTAACGTAAATTATACTTATTGACGTGTAAAAGTGCCTGTAAAGGTCTAATTACTGAATAAACATTTGAATCTTTAAATCTTTGCTTGGGCTGGACTTGCACCTATCGTCACGAAGCTTCAGACGAAGTGGTAGCTAAAGTGGCGCCCTCATTTGAAATAAATGGTTAAAACTAAATATGGTGATAATTAAAAATTTGATTTGTATCACTGTCTAGAAAGACCTTTAAACTATTTTATGAATAACCTTTGAAATTATTACTAATAGTCAGTTTAGTTTTAAAACGGGTTTTTGCCAAAGTGGCCACTTTTGGCGAAAAACAGTTTTAAAACTAGACGGACTACCAATATTACTTTCAAAGGTTATTCATAAAATAGTTTGAAGGTCTTTTTAGACATTTATACAAATCAAATTTTTACTTATTACCTTATTTAGTTTTAAACAATTTATTTCAAATGAGGGCGCCACTTTAGCTACCACTTCGTCTTCATGCTATTACACGATACACGCAAATGTGACCGGCCGTTATCGGGTATCGTCCCGAATATACGGACTTCGTGTAGTTATCGCGCGGGTGGCGATACATCAAAGGATTTATGCACGCTAACAATTCGCTCTGCGTGGTCGCGCTTGCGTTGTTCGTTCATTTTGACGTTTGTTTTCAACTTATTCGGACGGTGTTGTGCGAGACGGTGCCACGGTTGTTAATGCGTAAAAATGGAGTGGAACGATAAAATAGTGTTAATTTTTTTTTTGCATTTTCTTTCTAGGTTTCAATAAATGCATTATGTAATTGTTAGCACACATGTTAAAGGAAAGAAAGTCATCGTCCATATTTAAAACACGTAGATGACGCCATCTTGGATTATTGCCAAATAGTTCAAGAAAAATAACGAAGCCGCTAGTGTGGTTTTTAGTGTAGAAAACGTACGAAGATTCGCCGCGAATAGCTTCGGGACGATAGGCACAAGTGCGGCCGAAGCATTACAATATAGTGTAGCGCTTATGTGCGTTCTTGTTAAAACTAGTTGGCAGCATTACATGAGACATTTTCGTTCAAAGTTCAAATCAAAACATAACCTATAAAATAGGATTATGTAAAAATTATTATGATGTTTTGCGTTAAATTCATATCAAATTATAGTTATAAGACATAGAAGCAATGGAATTAATTAGTGACCTTTTTCTGAATCGATATTTACTCGTTCAAGTTTATTTCTTTTACGACACTATGAACAGAAATGAAAAGTAACATTTAAAGTTATTTGTTGCAAGAACTTCATTACTTTTATAAGTTACAATGCTAGTAAGTATTATACCTACTATAGGTATTCAAGATTATGTTATGATGTTTGTTGTTGAGCCTTTTGGTTTCTAAATAAAATCTAATGTTTTTCTTACAGAGATCAAATATATTTCCCTTAGTGCTCAAGCGAAACAATTCACTGATAAAATTATGTTCAAGTATAGCTCAAACGCCGGCGACAGAGGAGGAGAAAGAGAGGGAACTTGAAAAAATTGCCAGAGAGGTAGAAACTTATTCTTTTAAATTATAATTTGGCAGGGAATAAATATATAAATTGTTTTATCTAGTCCGTCAACTAGATTATCCAATAACTAGAAATCCAAATTCAATAAATTAAAGTCTCTTTATACCATTCCCCTTCTTAAAATTTTATTTTATTCACTAAGAACAGTGATTAAAAAGAACTTTTAATAGTTACTATTTTGGTAGTATAGTTGCATACTCTTGAATAAAACAGATTTTTATCGAGGGCCATGAATTACTCATGTCGCTCAGGATTCTAACACTTGACTCACTTGCTACCCTCGTGATTCAATCATCATAGATCACTCCCAAGGTTGTGATTCAGTTGTTAGAATCCTTCACTTGCTTGTGATT
Source organism: Acrobasis suavella (assembly GCA_943193695.1). Lineage (NCBI taxonomy): Eukaryota > Metazoa > Arthropoda > Insecta > Lepidoptera > Pyralidae > Acrobasis > Acrobasis suavella. The sequence goes on from OW971939.1 coordinate 2,960,642, forward strand.
TATCTGTCCTTAATTCACTAATTGCGTAATACACTATTTTGCATCAGTTCATCTTATTTAGGTTCTTGTTGTTAAGTTCAACCGCTAGGTACCTATTACTAATAATAAATCACTAAATCAATAAAAAATTTGATAGAGGTTTCATTATCAAATGCTATCGGTGTCATTATCAAGTGCCACGGTCTTCGCGTATTGAAATGGCCTGTGACGTGCATATCAGCTAAACTTAATCAATTTTTTACAGGCTTCCATAGATGAACCGCCCACGGCCTGCTGCCAGTCAGGGTGTGCCAATTGTGTCTTCATAGTTTGGGCTGAGGCCGTGTCAAAGAAGATGGACAATGCGGGCCCTGAAGTAGCTGAGAAGGTACTGAAGATGGTACAAGATCCCTCCATGAAAGCTTATCTAGAGATGGAACTCAGGTTCAGGGGGCTTAATAAATGATTTGTCATAAATTGGTCAAGAGTGAGCCCAATGGTGGATTCATAGCCCTGGCCAGCCAAGTCCCCGTAATGACCCTCTCCCCTACCTGGACTCAAAAGCCTGGTCACCCTAGCTGGAGCTAGGAAGACCAGGCTTTTGAGTGCAGATAGACATACACGGACTGTGTAGTATCCAAGGCTTGGCTTAAACCGTTACCAAATGTACAGGTTCAGTACCAGTATTTAGAGGTTCTTTTCATGTCGGTACCTGGGTACATGTTCTAGATTATAGGGAAAATTACAGGTACCTAATTTAGGTACCTGTTGCTATCTACTTATACTTGTACCTGCTGGTATCCGTTTTCTCACCCTGACGTGATTTGTACCGGTGATAGTACCGATACTGACGGAAAAATAGTACCCGTACAGATAATATGTCTGAAACCGGTACCGCACCAAGGTTAATGGTACCGGTTCCCATAAATACCGGTATTTTAAGCCTTGGTAGTATCATAGTATTAGTTAACCTTTTCTAGTCATAATACTATTTGGCCACCCCTAATATCTTGCTGCCCTAAATCCGTCACTAAATGAGTCTCACTCACACACAAATGGTTCTAAATTACTCTTTGCTTGTGTTTCATGCATGTAAAGTAAGAACATGGTTCCCCTGGGTGTGTCACGGCAATTTTATGTTTAGTTTGGAAATTAGAAATGAGAATTATGTACACTTTTATATGGAGACTTTAGTTTTTAACTATCGACAAAAAAAGGGGTGTCATAAGTTTGACGCTAATGTCTGTCAGTCTTTCTGTGGCATCGTAGCACTCGAACGGATGGACCGATTTCGATGCGGTGTTTTTTACGTGAAAGCAAGTTCCCTTGCGGTGGTTCTAAACTATGTTTGATAAAAATCGTTTCAGCTGTTTAAAAGTTATTGGTAGTTAATGCTTTAAAGTCAGGGTTTTCTCTAGCGAATAATAGATGGCGCTACGTATATCAAGTTCTACCTGTTTTTCCGCTACTCATCACGAGTGGGCGTTCTTGACAGTCGGGGTGTTTTTGTTTGCCTAGCAAATAAACTTGACAACTTTATAATATTTTCATTGAGTGTAGCAGTTTTAAAGTTTTACTTTAAAAGTAATAATTAAGTTAAGTAATTCGATAGTTTAGATAAAAACTTTCTCACAATCTTAAAATAATAAACTAGTTTTGTGAAGATTTGAATTGATTTAGGTACCTATTATGATCTGCACCTTGTACAAAAATGTATATTTTAAATTTAAATATAATCATGTATATTTTGTAAATATCCATTGCTTATATAAGTAGAATGTTTTATAATTAGTTACATTCTTAGATATTCTAATAAATTATTTATAAATAGGTATGTGATGTTTGTTTAGCAAAATATTAAAAACAAATGAATTTCCATAAATCATTTATTTCGCTCACCTTTGCACAAAAAATGCATACATTTTACATATAAAATTTAACTTTGAACAATCAACAGCCATTTATAATAATAACTTACAACTATTGTCAGATAAACTTACACTAATTGGTACAAATAAATATATTACGAGTTGCTTTCAGGTATTCCACTTAGGGCACCCGTCTGAATGGCACCTGCGCAAACGGCACTTAGCCTATTCTACGAAGGGCACCTAATATTCGCAGGTGCCCTTCGTGGACTTTGAATTTATTTTTACATTTTTGTCCACGAAGAGCACCTATGATTTAGCAGCTAGTGCTGGAATTTATATATTTTTAACAGTTTTCATATGTACAAAATACGCATATGTATGCGTATTTTGTACACAAGAAAACATTTAAAAATAAAATGATAAAAAAATCATTAGTACAGTTTTTGTAAAAATACTTTAAAATGTTGCATCGTCTAACTAGAGAGATTTCGTATGTACAAAATATGCACATCGCGTAATTAAAAAAATGATTTTGTATTGATATCTTTTATTCATAATAAAAAGGTAAAAAATATTAATCCTAGCACTAGCTGCTAAATCATAGGTGCTCTTCGTGAACAAAAATGTAAAAATAAATTTAAGTCCACAAAGAGCACCTGCGAATGTTAGGTGTGCCCTTCGTGGAATACGCCAGGTGCCATTCGTGCACGTGCTATTCAGACGGGTGCCCTAAGGGGAATAATACCTCGTCGCTTCGCTCGCACTTCGCGCTCCTCGGTCAAATATATTATTTTATTATAAAATATAAAATAGTAATATATTTATATATGATTAGGTCTGTAGCATATAAATATCGTTGTAAATATGAATACATTTTTAATTGTGTAATGTAAAATGTACAGAAATTTTTACTTATAATTTATCTTTATATTGACACATAATATACTTAATTGACAGTTGCCAATAAAAAATATATTGATAAGGTACTGCTAGTTACATTTGCATAGTACTTACATGATTTTTAGAGTTCCGAAGTCCCTACAAAAAACTCTTACTAAATAGTTTCGATTGTCTTCTTTCTGGTTGGTTCCGGATGGCGGGACGACCTTGATAAATTTATGTACGACTGACTAGCAGAAGATCGCTGAAGATAGGGACGTGTGGAAGGATAAGGCGAAGGCCTTTGCCTAGCATTGGGAAACTATACCTATAGGCTAGTAAAAAAAAATCAGTTTCGTTATGTTCGTCTGTCCGTGCGCGGCTTAGCTTATCAATCTTTAAATAATAAATAGTATGTGTGTACTAAATTTTAAAGAAAAACTATTATAAAAATGTGTTTTTGAACAAAAAACCTTAAAAAATTATACACAATCCATTAAACAAATACTTACATGAAGTTAGTATATAAAAATGGAATTTTAGATACATATGTATATTAAAATGGGGTAATACTTTAGAAACATATTTCATAAAAAATATTTAACAGAATAGCAGCTCAACATTTAAGTTACAAATAAATGCATACAAACAATCAAACGCATGTATTTCTTATTAAAAAAAAAAAGAAAACAAAAATCCGTTACATTCCAACAGCTCAAATATGATACTTTTTTTCTAAAAATCAAGACAAACACTTTCCATGGGATTTGTATGAAATATGACTTATGACGCCATAGTTCTTGAAGTAAAACAACGCTCTTAAGTTTTTCTGCATTAATAGCATATTCACATTGGAAATGGATATGATCATGACAAATCAGAATGCACACGCTAAAGGCTCGAGGCAGGGAGCAAGGGACAGGTATTATATACAGGTAAATACCCTATTTGAGACTTGTCACTATACCGCTACTGATGAATACAACAGTACAGTAAGTATCATCCGTGTATCCCCATTTGTTCCCGATAAGTAACACCCTCTTGAGTACCTTACACTGTTACTTAAGGGGAAAAACCTTCCCGATGAGTTTCAGTGTTACTCATTGCAACTAAAATTTTTCCCAATAAGTACAACTGTGTCTAATCGGTTCACTAACGGCGCGCCGTATTCCCGTCAAGTACCACTTAAGACAGTGTTACTTGACGGGAATTTTGTATTACCGTTCAGTAACAGTGATGTAATGATACTGAAGAGGGTGTTACTTATCGGGAACAAACGGTATTCCTGTTCTCCCCATAATGTCGTCCCGCACAAATCTACGGCAAACGAATATTTGTAGGACCGAAAAGGAACGAAGGGTTTTCTTGGTCTAAAAGTTGGTCGGTAAAGGAAATTTTGTTCAACTCTAAAGAGAGCAACGGTGTTTTTGTCTAATAAGTATACCTACTAATTACTCGGTGAAGAAAAATTAAGGAAAAACAATACTAGTCGAAGTGTAATTTTTTGAACAGAGCAATGAAGAACGGTTTTGTGTTAAACGGTTAATCAGCCATTTTTTTTTCGGTCTACTGTTGTAAGCTCGTGGCGTATACGCACGTAATTTACGTTTCATTTGGCCCGTATAGTTAAACTTTAATTCATTAGTAAGTAATTATACGTATTACTTACTCGTTTTGACTAGGACATCAGTCTTTTTATACCTTTTTAAAACTTTCTTATGAAATGCAAGTTATAAAATATGTTATTATATTCACTATATCATCATCAGGCCAGGAGCTTGACAGGACAGGACCTCTCAGTCCTAGCAGAGCCATACTTGGTTAAAGTAGCCGTAAAATTATCATTTTACTTTAAACGAGAAATTCTTTTATAAACGTAGGGATATATATTTATGTAAAGTATATAATTTATTATACAACAGGGATCTGTGAATCCAGGCGCGGTCGCAGCTTGAAATTTTGGAGGGTGTCACTCACTACACTAATAAAATATTGGTATCTGGAATAAAATAAACATTATTGCGTAAAAACACCACTAGATTTCAGCAAACTATAAATTTATCGCTGTTAGGGGATAGCTAGAAATTTTCTTTTATTATTTGGTAAATTTTTGAGATTTTTCAATTTGAACTTAGATTTTGGGGGGGGCGTCATGTCCCCTGTGAATCTTATTCAACGATTTCGATGAAAATTGGTATCAATAGGGGGTTTCAGGGGTGAAAAAATAATCTAAATAGCTAGGGTCCATTATAGAATCTACTTATACCCATGTAGGTAACCTATCATTGTTAAGAAACTTTATTGTTCGAATTTCAGATGATCGCAAACGGTACATCGAAGTTTAAAAAACCAAACTGATTATTTTATATAATTTTGCTCATCCATAAACTCATCGTACCTATGTTTCATCTTCCAGAAAAACACATAGATAGCCGAATATTAAAAGTATTTTTTTTTTCATTCGACTTGTCTTGTTCACTAGTACTAAAGGTCGAAGTAACTTATTTACTATTATTACTTAGCTACTGTTTCGTATTATAAACAAATGTGTTCCATAAATTTCATAATTTAAAAAATAATCATTGCTATTATTTTATGTTAGGCGTCAAACAACGTATCTTTATACTCACACTTCCAATTTATACTCACGGCGAAAATAAAGACAAAAAACATGGTTATGGCAACACTAGTGGTTAGGTTATGTTAGAACTGCGACCACGCCAAGGTAGAGAGCTTTTAGTAAATAAAGTAGTGTTACAAATACATAAAAAATATATTTTATGTTAGCGGTTTTCCGTGTTGAAAAGAGATGATAGATTTTAATGTCAATAAAAATAATATTTTGATACTTTAGAAAACACAAAGTTTTTTTTTGGTCTTTGAGAAAATATGTTTATGACTTCTAAATCATCTTCCATTGGTAACTTCGGGCAAAAATCAAGTAGGATTTCAAAACAAATAGATTTTGAAAAAAATACTAATTGAAAAATCGGTTTCTCAATAAGTTTTAAATGAAATTTCGGAAAATATAGAAAATAAAAAAGGAAACGTTTCCGAACAAATAAAATTAGTATAATAAAATTTTGTCTTTAAGATAGGTAAAAATCTATGTAAATAAAACTTTTTTTATAGACATTAAAGGATTATCATTGCCCGAGCGTATTTTCGGTTACATCTCAGAAATATTCCAGAGCCCGGAGTCCGCTGCCTAATCTAGGTGATTTGACGAGGTTACTGGTTTTTACACAGAGCGACTGCCGTCTGACGTCACCAACCTAAAATAGACCAGAATCAATCTTTGGATAGGTTTGAGCAAACGCTAAATGGCGTTCAAGAAACCCAGGTTTACGTGCCTTTCGAAACACGGAAATAAATAAATTAGATAATTAAGAACTGAATTATTCGGGGTCCAGTGCTGCTCCCATTTGAAATAAATTGTTTAAAAGGAAACAGAGATATATCATTTAAAATTTTGTCTTTATTACACCCTAGATAACCCTTCAAACTATTACATCAACTATTGTTTACAGTTTAAAGTGAGAAAGTCAAACTACTACGCACATATGCAACGTGCGTAAAAAATAAAATTTTCCTTTCAAATGATTTATTTCAAAAGCTAATATTGTTTCAGACCAAGAACAGTGATATGGACTTAAAAAATGTCGACGCAATAGATAGATTATTATAAACCAAAGGTGACGTAAATCACCCTCACTCCGAAACTTTGAAGCGTATCTTTGTGAATATATACTTCTTTGCTAAATGAAAAAATATGAGTCCTATATTTTTGGATAATCTAGTTGCCGGACTATATGAAATAACTAGCTATTGCCCGCGGCTTCGCTCGCGTAGGGGTGTAATTTATCAAAATCTTTTCTTAGGGGATGCCTACGTCATATTAGCTTTATGCATGCAAAGTCTCAGCCCGATCCGTTTAAATTGACAAAGTTTCATACAAACTTTCATCCCCTATTTTATCCCCTTGGGGGTAGAATTGATCAAAATCCTTTCTTAGCGGATGCCTACGTCATAACATCTACCTGCATGCCGAATTTCAGCCCGATCCGTCTAGTGGTTTGGGCTGTGCGTTGATAGATCACTATGTCAGTCAGTCAGTCACCTTTGAGTTATATATATTTAGATGTATTTTTTTATACAGTCTACGTCCCTATTAGGAAATGAAAACAGTCTTATTTCCTGCCGTCACAATTTCAGCAATAAAAGTGCTGTAATTTAGCAAAGAGGCTTTTATTCTCACATCATCTTCAGGTGTTTACGACATCTCGGTAATAAACTCGTTGCGGGGCGATAAAGCACTTTAGAGTCAGATATAATGTTTCCCTGGATATCTGGAATCTGAAGTGTTTATTTCATTACTTATTTTATTTTATTTGATGGGAACAACAAACAACAAAAATGACCCCGAGATAGACCCAAGAAGCGCTGGAGAGATGGAGTCGACGAAGACCTACGTAAGATGGGAAAGTACACGGCATGGAGACAGGCCAGAGATAAAACGAAATGGCGAAGCATCATTGTGGAGGCCAAGACCCACAAAGGGTTGTAGCGCCGAAGAAAGTAAGTAGTATCTAAGTAAGAGAACAACAAACAGCTACATATATTATAGGTACAAATACGTTATACAATTTTAAATAAAAAGATTTTAATAACGGAGCCCACAAATTTATTCACATATTTAAAAAGTAGTAGGTAATCGGGGCTGAATTTCATTGAGTCTTCCAACCAAGCGGGAGGTGAGGGTGTCGTGTGTGCCCCCTGGGCTATGTGGAACCCTGCCACCCTATGTAACGGGCCTCCTCTGTGCATGCATGCAAGATTTAAACACTTTAATTAAATATGGGGGGGGGGGGGGGGGGGCAGGATTGCTTCACTTTGACTTCGTCTCATGCACAATTTAGCCTATTGTTTACAGTTTAAAGTGAGTATGTGAAACTTTTCTACGCACAATTGCGAAAAACGGCCACTTTTGACGTATGTGCGTAGAAAAGCTTCATGTTGTCACTTTAAACAGTAAACAGTAGTTCATAAAATAGTTTGAAGACAAGAGTTGTTCAGCCTTATGAGCATTTTTTGTTCAGGTATTAAAATCAAAAAATCTAGAACACGTGATGCAGATACGCCAGAGGCATGAAGCCCACGCGAACGAAGTCGCGGACATCAGCTTGTTAATAATAAATCAGTAGATAAGTATGAAGCTGTCCATTCCTGAACGTGGTCCCTTTAGGTATCTGAAGGCTCAAGGTAGCTCAACGCGCTATGGAGAGGGCTATGTCCGGTGCTTCTTTACGTGATCGAATCAGAATGAGAAAACCCGTGGGAGAGCAAAAGTCACACATACAGCCCAGTATTAGTTCATGGAAGTGGCAGTGGGAGGAAAGAGGTTCTCGAATTTCGATTGTACTGGCAAGTAAAGCGCAGGACACTCAACTACGACCAGTAGACCTGACCAGGTCTCTGGAAAACGCTGGGTGGAAGCCGCTTTGAGATCGGTCATTTCGGAAATCACTTAAAGAGGATTTTAGTAGTAGCTGTAGTGATGTACAAGACTCGAGTACTCCAAGTCCTTAGTACTCGGGGTCGTTTACAGGGCTTGACGGAAGCTCGACGAGCTTAAGGGAGAACCTTGGAGCGTGAGTTTAGAGCTCGGGTCTCTTTTTGCATCCTTTTTCTGCGCCCGCGTCTCTTTACGCAACTGCAAAGAGGGAGGGTTATGTTTTTTGAGTTTGTTTAAAACGAATGATTTTTTTCATTTATAAAACTGATCTCTCAATGAGAAATAAAATATGATTGATTACAATAGTAGTTAAAAGATTTTTTGCGCGCATACCTTGAATATCTAAAATTCATCTGAAATCACGCCTCGAGTCCTTGTAAGCTTTCAAGAACAGCTCATATTCATTTTAAGACTCGAGCTCTTTTAAAGGCTCGAGTCGTTGCTCAAAGAACTCGCGCTCGCCTAGCCTCGGAACTACAAGCCTATTGAGCTCATGGTGTCCTGATAAACTGACTCGAGTCTTCAAAATTAGAACTCGAGGACTCGAGTCTTGTACATCACTAAGTGGTCGTCGTCAAACGACAAATCCGTTAATAAATAAACAAAGACAAATTACACTGATTGAGCTTGCCCCATATTTAGTTGAAACTTGTATTATGGGATACTAACTCAACGAAATTATATTTTTAACCGACTTCCAAAAAGGAGGAGGTCATCAATTCGACGCGATCTTTTTTTTTATGTATGTTCACTGATTATTCGAAGACGCCTGGACCGATTTGGATTTTTTAATGTCAGGTAATTCCATAAAAATTTTGGCCAAATCGGTTTTTAGTTTTAGAAAATTTCCTAATATGTACTTATCAATCCAGATACTGACTTATAGATGAATATCCAAGACCCAGGACAATTTGAAAAAAGGCTATGAATCTGCTTAGAGGAATTTACGTAAATAGGCATGACAACAGTCGAAACCTTCGAGCATGGCCGTAGCCAGAAATGTGTTTCGGGGGGGGGGGGGGGGGGGGGCTAATTACATCTATTAATTACATGAGGTGATCGGTGGGGGGAGGGGGTTGAACAAAGTCATACCAAATCTCACCTGGGGAGAGGGGGGATCTCGACAAATATCATGTAAATTTTTTCTTCCAATAATTTTGTTAAGATGTAAATCGGATCAAATTTATGTAAAACATGTTCACGAAATTACCTTTATTTATCGAGACCCCCTCTCCGCCAGGTGAGATTTGATTAGACTTTGCTTGACCCCCCTGATTAGCTCCCGTAATTATTGGACGCCCCCTTTGGTTGGCTCTGAGATTTGGGGGGGGGGTATTTGAACCCAAAGAGCCCCCTGGCTACGGCCCTGTCTTCGAGTGAGTTTGTCCTCCAAGCATGTTCTAATACGATTTCGCGGTACATTTAACAGGACTTAATATTAGTCTGTGAGATTCGACGTAAGCTTCGCATGAATAGTGTGAATTTGTTATGTGCAAGTCAGTGATTCGTGTATGGAGAACTATACGCTTTTGTAATAAACTGTCTGAGTTGGTAGTTGTTATTATAGACAGAAAATTCAAGTTATTGGTGGGGAGGATTAGCCTTACCCTAGACTCAGATCAGAATCAGACTTTCCCATACAAACGTAGTCAAGCTTTTATTTTGAAACGGCATGTCAGATATTGGCGAAATTATGTAATTTCAAAAAAATTGCATATACCTATTAAGGCATATAACTAGTTTTCACACTTAAATATTAACTCAAAAGAGAATATTATCGGTTATATCATATTTGACAATCAGTATGGAAAACTTCTACACTCTCATATTTTTACGACACTTTCCAGTTCATATTTGACCATTGTATATTCTAAATCGTTGTACTTGACAGTCGAAAATTAGTTGTATGCAATTTCTTTAAAATTACAAAATACTGCCGAAATCTCGCATGTCATTTCAAGATTCAAGATTATTTATTTCCATACAAAATACATTGAGTTGAAATGTTGATACTTATATACTAATTTACATTTATAGGTTCTTACAATATTATTTACTTGTGTCAAATTACATAACAATGATAATTACCTCAAATATACATTATTTCAAATACTCTTCTACTGAATAATATTTTCGTAATAAGAATGATTTTAATTTAAGTTTAAATTCTGATTTATATAACAGGATTTTTAATTCTAATGGCAAATTGTTAAATAATTTAATCGATTGATATTGTGGGTTCTGTTTTTTAATATTTAGTCCAGGTTTATTTCCTGTTGGCAGATCCTTCCGTCTTGTTGCTTCTCTTTGTTTTTTTGCTCATCATTTTCAAATTCTTTTATGTGCTTAGCTAAGTGTATCAGCAACACCAATATGTATAAGCTAGGTACTGTTAGAATATTAAGTTCCTTAAAATATTTTCTACACGATGTCCGTTGCGAAATACTACGTTCCATACATAGTTCTTATTGCACATTTCTGGGACACAAATGCGTTGTGTATGTTGTATTCATAACTCCTGCCCCAGAACAGAATGCTATACTCTACTAAGGCAAAGTAAACTAATTTTAAATGTTTGATGCCGACTTCTTCCCGCAGACTTCTGAGAACATAACAAGCTGTTCTAATTTTGTTTGTTTTAAAATAAAAACTAGACTACTTTTGTATGGAAAAGCCTAAGGGGATTCTTAAAAGATCATGGTAGGCCCGATGTGAAAACAAAAGGCGCCCTTATCGTAAAAACATCTTGCTTGATCTTGGTGCAGGATTCTTATAGAGCGTAATACACTTTAAAAATAATGATATATTTTAAACATATTCAAAAAGTATTTTTTTTACATACAGAGAAAATTCATAGTGATGAAAATTAAACTTCGTAGAATGTCTACGACTCACGTAGACTCTCTACGCCACGGCGTAGCCCGTAGTAATTTCATAGCATTTAATCTGTATTAAATTGGATATGCACTTTTTAAAAACTTCTTGAGGGAGAGGGAGAAACATTTAGGTATTAGGTAACGTGGTTAGGTAATATGAGATATCGAAGCCAAAAGGAATTGAATTTATTTATTAGTTACATCGAAAACATTTATTAATATCGCCCTGATGTTTATTTTATGGCAATCAAACCCAGCTTTGTCATTAATGCCTTTTACCGGATAATTCAAAAAGCCTTTCAAATATTGAGGTCAGAGTATTATGATCGGTTTATCTTTTGTGACTCGACTTCAAAAGGCAACCTCAAGGCCTATTTATATAATGGATATCTTTAACTTTAACAGGATTCAAAGGATAAAAAATCGATCGAAGAATAGGAAATAAAAGACATATTTAACTTTATCAGAATTCAAAGGATAAAGAAATCGATCGAAGGGGGGAATAGGAAACGCTTGGCAAAGCTTCTGGTGCATGGTGGAATTGCTGAAGGGCAATAAGCTAACTTGTCTGTAGAAGGGAATCGGTTCGTTATTTTTATCTCTGTCGGTTTCGTAACAACCAAAGTGTCCGAACCAAATATCATCGGTGAAACGAAAGCAGCCAGGCTTCGCTTGCTCGGGCACGTAGAGAGAATGGGAGAGGATCGGGCGTTGAAGAAAGCCTATTTGCCTCAGCCGAATATCCGCCGACTTGTTGGTCGCCCCAGGTACAGATGGGCCGACGAGGTACAGAAAGACCTGCGAAGCCTCGGAGTGGACGACTGGCAGCAACGCTCACAAGACCGCAAGAAATGGCGCCATCTAGTGTCGGAGGCCAAGATCCACTTCGGGTCGCTGCGCCACCGTAGTAAATAAGTCTGATGAAGGGACTAGTCGATATGTGTATATTGCCCATCCTATCCTACGGTGCTCAATCGTGGTCACTTACACATGCGGAAATGTCCAAATTGAAGAATTATCTGGCGAATAAATCGCGTAAGAAACACCACACTGCGTTCCATCAATAGGAGTAGTTGCAGCCAAACTGAAGTGGGACTGGGTGAGACATGTCTGCCGTTAGCAATCCGAAAGATGGGCACACATTACTACAAATTGTATACCAAATCGCCGAAGAAAACCGGGACATATTTAAAGGATAAATAGCGTAAATGCTTTTGGCTAGTGAATAGTCATGAAAAGATACTCCAAATGCTTTGAGACAGTTTTTAGGGTTCCGTACCTCAATAGGAAAAAACGGGACCCTTATAGGAACACTCGCGTGTCTGTCTGCCCGTCCGTCTGTCACTCACGGCCAATTTGCTTCTAATTACTAGACCAATTAAATTAATTAAATGTTCTTATTTTTCTTTCTTTCAATTGAGTTTTAACTTGGTATATTTAATCAATGACCCAAAGATGGACGTGCAACGTAAATAAATATATTAAAAAAATGCAACTATACCGTGTGTCATCAAATGGCCTTTTAATTTATTGTAAGGATCTCAAATAATGTTATTTATCCCTTATTGTCCTTATACTTCCGAAACTACTAGGCCTAAAAAAATACAGAAAACACACCTATGTATTACAGGCAAAACTATAAGAAGTATTTAAAGTAACACAGGAAATAGAACTGAGATCATAACGTAAGGAACCCTCTCTACGCGAGTTTAATGCTCACCTACCAAATAGAGGTAGTATACTTTTCTATATGTGGCCCAATGTACATACAAAACCCAATGCGTGGCATCTTGAACGCTCCGTGAGAGCAGGCCTGTGTCACTCCCCGTTTAGGTATAAAAAATATACTTACCTACATTATTACTATGCGCGCGGCGACTACTCCGGAGTGGGAAATTCAGATATATTAATAGTTTTTGCAGAGTAATAAAAATGAAATTGGCTTGCAATGGATTTCTAGGTATCTAAACGAATGGGTGAGGAGTTCAGACGCAAGCTTAATTAAACCATATAACTAATCACATTGAGTAGATATTTCTTTGAAATTCTATGCTGAGTGAGGCTTCTGTACGTGAGTACTATAGTACTGATAGTCATAAGTTTTGTATCAAATGAAGTCATAATCTACAGAATACAACCTTTGCAACGCCGCCAGGTCCCTAGCCCTGGCTGCTGCATCATCCTTCACCTCATCAACCCAGCACTCATATATCATTCTATACGACATTGCACCATCTTCTAAATAATACTTAACACCATTCGCCGGCTTTATTTTGTTCCGCTTCAGTCTGTCCCTGTCCTTCTTGTCTTCTGCCTCGCTCACCCAGAAGAATACTCGCTTAATCTCTTCAGGTTAACGTCAGTCTTCGCAGAAGGAGACTACCGGCGCTGAGTGGTGGTCCCTTTGGGGGACGAAGCAGGCGCACGCGGGGGGACCGGGAGAGGACAAAGCAGACCCGGGGCCTAGCGAGCCCCCGCATGAGAGTCTCGCCCGGTCTCGAATGTCTCGAATGGATCGCTGTGGACTCCACCAAGGCTCGTCTTGACTGCTGTTCTCGTTGCCTCGGATTTGAGTAGGTTCTGAAAAGATATTTGAGTCAGTAACTCCCGGAAAGGCAGTGGGACTATGTATATGAGAAGACTACTGGAGACTAAGGATTTGACAATTTCAAAAGTGTTGTTCCATATTAATTTACTATTAAAGTCTTATTTATTCCTAAATCGAATTTCTTAATTAAGAAGTGGAGGCAAAGCCATTTTGGAATATTTTATTACAAAGTTAAAGTCGAAGTCAAAAACTATTTATTTATCCTTGGATATTTGTATCACTTGATTACTGTAAATTTTTACTCTTATTACATCCACATGTTTAAATATTATATAAATAATAATAATAATATTACAAGTAAAAGACGACCTCTGTGGCGTAGTGGTCACCATGCTAGTCTGCCACCCAGAGGTCCCGGGTTTGATCCCCGGCCAGGGCAAGTTGGATAATGGTCTTTTTCAAATTTTTCTGGGTCTTGGATGTGTATCTATTTATGTATATGTTATAAAATATAGTATCGTTGAGTTAGTATCCCATAACACAAGTCTCGAACTTACTTTGGGGCTAGCTCAATCAGTGTAATTTGTCCTTATATATTTATTTATTATTTATTTATTTATTAAGTAAAAATAATCACACTTACAGTATTTATATTGTTTCTATCGAATATATGGCAATTTTTATAATTTATATTATATTTTGTTGATGAAATTTTATCCAGGCGTTTCTCTAAGAAATGCAAAATTTTTACAATGGTCTGTTGCTCTCTCTCGCTCTAGCAAATGACGGTTCTGAGCGACAGAAAAGGATAACAGCATAGGAAAGTGCTGTTCCGTGCTACCAAATGAGTCCCAACCCTTAGTGTCCACGAGCACGACCCTCTCTGTACTACTACCATACTTAGCCAGAGCAGCCAGAGGATTTGACCTACAATCTGGCCAAACGGGTTGGAGAGAACTCATTGATGTTTTTTTTTAACCTCTACTCACCCACTGCTGGGCAAAGGTCTCCCCCATCTTCCAAATATCTCGATCGTGTGCCACTTCCAACCATTCCCTTTCAAACTGTCGCAAATCGTCACACCGACGCTTCCGGGGCCTACCTCTTTTCCTTCGGCCATCTTTGATGTTTATAAGCTTTTTTAGCTTGTATTTAAGTCTACCTAAGTCGTTTTCTATGACATCCACGGGAAAACTTAGAGTGGTCCTTTCTACTACTATTGAAAATACACGGGCAGGCCAAGAGTAAGAAATTTAGTACAAAATCCGCCACTCACTGAATCTGTTATATGTAGGGACCTACAATGGGACACAAATAAGTTGAACAAAAATGGCGGACTTCAAAGCATTTTTGTACAAATTCTCGGCACGTAGGTTGAACTAAAATCCATATATAATTTAGGTGGTAGAGAGTCTCTAAGGGAGCTTTTTAAAGACATTCATATTTTGACTCTCCCTTCGCAATTCATCTATGCGAACATTATGTACGTGCGTCAAAATATACATTTAAATAAGAAAAAAAAAATATTCATAGTATAAACACAAGAAATAAAAATAAATTAGCTATCTCAGCTTTTCGGATGCAAAAAACAAAATAATCTTTTGTGGGTCTTGGCTTACGCCTCTATAATAAGATTCCAGATAATGTAGTAGTGTTACCATTATCTAAGTGTAAGACTGCCATTAAAAATCATTTAATCAAAAATGCGTATTATCATGTAAATGACTATTTATCATCGTCTGATCACAATTCTTGGAAATAGATGACTGAAAATTTTAATTGTATTGTTTAAATATATAGTATAGTGTATACCTAGCTAAAGTGTAAATCTGTATTGTAACTGTAATATAGCCCATCAGGCTGGGTAGGGACCAATACTGAACTGGGTTTCTTTCGGCGTAATCTTCCCAGCAGCGGTCGTTCCGAAACGCTAGTAGTTTTTTGCTTAAGCACTAAAATAATATTTAAAAAAAATGACCTCCAATAAGAGATAAATTTATCCTACATTGAATAAAAAATTTTGACTTTGACTTTGACTTTAAAATGGCGGCGGTTATCGGCGCAAGTAGAAATAATGCGCCGACGACCGATATTTTGGTTCAATTTACGTGTCGGGAATTTGTACAAAAAAGCCTTGAAGTCCGCCATTTTTGTTCAACTTATTTGCGTGGCAATGTACTTATTATGAATCGTTTGTTAAGAGTAATAAGAATGAAATTGGCTTGCAATGGATTTTTAGATATATAAACGAAGAGGTGCTAAGTTTTGGCGCGACTTAAATTATACCATATCGCTAACCACATTTTCTTTGCTGAGTAAAACTTTTGTACGTATCTACCTAAGTACAGTCAGCAAAAGAGATACTTGACCAGGCCCCCTACCTACATCTTGAATTTTCTCTTACACTGAAAATAATATCAACATGAAAATGTATATTCAAAAAGATTTCAAAGAAGTCTTTTTGAATTATACATTTTCTAGTTAATATTATTTTCAGTTTAGAGGTAGAGAGATACTTGACCAGGCCGTCAAGTATCTCTTTTGCTGACTGTACTAGTTAGTACTTATTCGGTGACACGGGCTGTATGTTTCGTATTGAAAGGTTAGGTTTAAATTTAAAGCTTGCAAACAGTTTCGTATATACAATTAAGGCTTCTTTGAACTACTAGTTACAACATGGATGTTTCAAACATGTTCTTGTTGACTGTGTCAGCTTGTTAGGAAGTTTATGAATCTAGTTAATTATATTTCACCTATAGACCTAGACTGACAATTTAGTGTTGTAAACAAGCGTCGGCAAGTTTTCGTTCCATAGTAAGTATTAGAGTTTGACGACTTAACAAATGGAGAAGGTCCTTATTTTTAGGGTTTGGTAGTAAACGAGGAACCCTTATAGTTTCGCCATGTCTGTACGCGGTTCTACTTAGAGACTTGAAGGGCTAGAAAGCTGTAATTTGGCATGGGTATGTATATTGACCCTGCTAAAAAAGTGATAAAAAATATTTTAATTTTTTTGAATGTAGCTCCCATTGCGTAGTAGAGGGAAGGCCTTTGCCCAGCAGTGGGACAATATAGGCTAAGTAATAATAAAAAAGTTGCTGCCATACATGTAAATTGAGAGTTTTTTTCCCTCCACCAACCCATCGTGGGGCATCGTTAAATAGTTCTTTCAAAAATATTGTGAGCTTGTGAACACCATTTTTCGATTTAGGGGTCATTTTTATCAGAGTCAAGTGTCCTTCTATTTGCTAAACAGTTGGACACGTGAAGAAAATCACGACAGTAGTATACATAATTAAGTTTAAAAGAAAACTATCAGAGCTAAGTAGGGTTTACAAATTAGGCTCCGAACTTATAAAATGTAAAGTCACTTAAGAACGCTCGTGCCACAGGCAAATTAGGCTAACTGTTTAATCCCCGATGAAAAATGGGTGTTACAAGTTTGACCCCCATGTCTGTCTGTCTCTCTGTGGCATCTTAGTTCTCGAACGGATGGACCGATTTCGATGCGGTTTCTTAATATGTAAGTAAGCGTATTTGCGGTGGTTTTTAGCTATGTTAGATAAAAGTTGATCTAGCCGTTGAAAAGTAATTCGGATAAACGCTTGAAAGTCGAGGTTTTTTAACTTGCCTGGCAAATAAACTTGATCAATTTGCGCTAAAAATAAAAGAGAAAAGCACTCACGTATTCTACACAAAGAGTTTCTCCTCCTCTCGTGTTGTTCTCCAACTAACCACCACGTCTTCATTTCGCCTTTACCCTGTTGAAGAAATTGAACATGAGTCGCTTGGCCTTCTTAGAAGCAGATTCCTGGCGAGTTCTTTTGGCGGTTTCTAATCTCCATTCAAGCTTATTAATTTTCGCAAAAATTCTAACAAACACGCTCACAGACGTGTAATTCACACCAAGGTAATAAAATAAAAATATGCGAATTATAAGCCGGATATTGAACGGCTTTATAACCATGATTTGTGTACGACCAATCAGTAGTAGTATTTAATATGTTTCATAGTTTTATTTTATAGCTGTACCTACTAGCCAATATTCTCACCCTTCGCCACTCTTGTACATAGATAGGTTAGTGAATGAATCCAGTTGTACATTTATTATCATTTTATATGTTCAATATGCATTTCTGGTAAAGAAACTCCAAGAAATCTACTTATCATAGGTACCGAAACAATACGCTGCATTTTCAAATATACTTAATACCAAAAAAAAAAATGGCTCAAAGCAACTTTCTAATGATTCCAAGAAGTAAATAAAAGACTTAACAACACGTGTTCCTACTTGTGGGAATTCCGATATTTTCCTTTGAGAGATCGTTACCTTGAAACTGAATAAGAATATTCACATGAATTTATATGGACGTCAAATAAATATTCATAAGAAGCAAATCAAACATTATTTTTGCGTTATTCATTAAGTTTGAGTGAAAATATTTGGCCAAGAGATATTTCATTGATAAGATTTTACGGATTATTTTCAGTTCAGTTACTAATTGTTCTAGAAAGTACAAAATATTTTCTAGAACAATGAGTGAAAAGACATCCGGACGTGCGTATATGCCAAACAGGTTAAACAAACGTTTGGTAATGTAATGAATACAGCGGAACTTCGTACCCCGCTGCGTAGCGCGGGGTCGGACTGTTTGATGTGCCGCCGAGAAATTTTCTGATATCGGAAACTTCTTTCCTTGAAAATTTCCGGAAAATTCGGAAATTTTCAACATTTTTCGAGAATTTTAGTTGAAAAATTTCCTCAATAATTTTCTTGCGGGAAATTTTAGGAAATTTTCCAGATCGTTTCGAAAATTTCTGGACATTTTCAAGAACGACACATTACTAACTGTAAATAGATACAATTTCGACCTCCGTGGCGTAGTGGTCACCATGCTAGTCCGCCACCCAGAGGTTCCGGGTTCGATCCCCGGTCAGGGCAAGTTGGAAAATGGCCTTTTTCAAATTGTCCTGGGTCTTGGGTGTTTATCTATATATGTATTTGTTATAAAATTTAGTATCGTTGAGTTAGTATCCCATAACACAAGTCTCGAACTTACTATGGGGCTAGCTCAATCAGTGTAATTTGTCCGTATGTATAAAAAAAAAAATTAGAACCTGCCACAATATATATAAATACATTTCAAATACATACAGTACATAAATACCAATGAGTACTTAAATTACTTAAATATTTTTACCTTAATATTGATAATCCCTCTTTCCTTGAAATGATATCCGCCATGTTGCTTCAAAAGTAAGTAGGTGTCGTTGCTTATGTGTATTTTCTGCGGATCCCCACTGGACTCCATGCGAGCAGCGGTGTTGACAGTGTCTCCGAAGAGGCAGTACCGAGGCATCTTGACACCCACTACCCCCGCCGCGCATTGACCGCTGTGTATACCTGCATCAAAAAGAAAATATCTTAGTTATTCCTGATTTGAAACGCGCGTATTTGAAAAAAGGAAACATATTTTATCTGGTGCAAATTGACAGGAGTTATATAACTTCATAACTGAAACTATTTCTACACCAAAATGGCACCATTCAGCATATGGCAATGATGTGCCTTTACATCATGCCGCTGGTCTTATATCAAATGAAAGAGATCTAAAATGTATTTTTGTTATTACTGTAAAATAAATAGTCCAACGTAAACGACCTCCGTGGCGTAATGGTCAACACGCTAGTCCGCTAATCCGGAGGTTCTGGGTTCGAACCCCAGCCAGGGCAAGTTGGAAAATGGCCTTTTTCAAATTGTCCTGGGTCTTGGGTGTTTATCTTTATGTGTATTTATTATACAATAAAGTATCGTTGGGTTAGTATCCCATAACACAAGTTTAAACTTACTTTGGGGCTAACTCAATCAGTGCGATTTGTCCGATAAAAAAAAAAAGTTTTGATATTATTCACGAAAGAAGATGAAAATTGACCTTTCCTCCACCCATGATCACCAAAACGACAGAGCCTAAAATTAAAAAAAAACAGTCAAAACATAGTTTTGCTTTGCTAACATTGCTTGCAGATAACGGGAAAACGTATAAGAATTCATTTCATTGAAAATAAAATAGATAGCGCTAGTAGTAGTTAACTCGCGTCTTACTGTGAGGATTTCTTATGTGATATTTTGTTTTAATTTAAAAACTTTGGCATTGTATGGAACCCTCTCCACGCAAGTTCAACTCGCACTTGGCTGGTATTTATTTCATGCCCCCCTGTTTTGCCAGAAAAAATTGCGAGCGATGCAAGCGAGTTCTTGAAGCCTACTTGAACCATACGGCGTATTTATGTATGTGTGCATGCGTATATATATATATATAAAGGGGTTGCCGAAATATGGGGTTAGCGAGTTCACAGTTCGCAGCGAATTACTAATTATTTAGATTTTGCGTCTCGTAACAAAAGTGAGACTTATGCCCAGCATTGGGTTTTTAACCGACTTTCAAAAAGGAGGAGGTTATCAATTCGTTACGATATTTTTACAAGCTTTTATTTAGTTTCACCTGTCCCGTTATCTGTCGGTCTGTCTGTCTGTCCGATATCAAATCTTGCAAGTTAAATTTGACCCACTTCCCGGTTTCCGATTGAGCTGAAACTTTGCTCCCATACGTTTATCGCGTGATAATGCAATATTATGATGACATGCAGCTGATGTAATGGTGGACTTGGAAGGTGGCCATAGGAACTCCGCAATGAAGCGACGCAACCCCATCGAGTTTGGGCTCGTTTGATTCCTCTTGAGGAGCACTGAAGATAAAAGATAGTTTAAATGTTTTTTTTAATAATTACTTGTTTTTATGTATGTTTGCCGATCATTCGAAGACGCCTGGACAGATTTTAAAAATTCTTTTTTTTTATCGGGTAAATTTATCAAGTGGTCCCATAGAAATTTAATCAAAATCCGTTGTGTAGTTTGGGAGTAAATTTGGTTTTTAGTTTTGAAAAATAAATGATGATGAACAAAAGTGTGTGATTCCATTTTGGGCGGCTGGTCTGGTCACTCCTGCTCCCACGGGATCTGCGCCCTGGGCATTGCTGGCCCTAGTAACTGCACTACGAGACAATACTTCCGTACCACAAAGCACTTTAATACCAAAAGTTTAACAAAAGCTTTGGCAGTCTATGTGAAAGTTCGGCCAATTTTCTGGGAACTATTAGTTAGCTTAACGACCGGCTTGAGCTTCGAAAGCTCTGTAAACTTTCATAAAATTATAATTATAATAATAATTTGAACCCTAAACGTTTAATTTTAAGCTTCCAATTTGAAACTACTTCAGCAGATTTATTAGCAAGTTTATTTGCTAGGCAAACGCCATCTAGTGATGAATAGCGGAACTACCGATAGTACTTGTGATAACGACAATTCGTCCTGCAAAAGCCGCTATCAGTGGTGGTCTTGTTCAGCGGACTGTATCTTCACGTCTTCCCCTCGGAAGTTTCCCTATGGATCCCTGAGTAAAACCCGCGATTCGAAAACTTGTACTTTATTCACTTCACTTATTAACTACTTGACACAACACGACATAGTATGAGCGTATGCGCTTCTATTTATACCTTTTTGAGGTGTCTAAATTCTAAGTCTACCTCCGAAAATAGCGGATAACTGAGGTGCGGGGAAGATCAAACCGCTTCCCCCACTCCCGGGTTTCATCCCCACCCGGTCAACATTTTAAGTCTACCCTCTATCCGCGTATAGCCCCTCATACCATGTCTTACAAAATCAATACTACAATCTAGGTCTCGTATTGACATCCTTAACACTAACCAGGTCCTAGATGTCCTAATTACCTTATACCTAGGCTGAGCGAGAAGGCCTACAAAGTATGAACCCGATTTACCTTGTATAAAACCACAACCTTTTACCTCAGCCGTCTCGCTTGCCCATATCAATAAAACACCAAACAGTGTGTATGTTTATTTGTACATCCATACCCTAAGAACATTAACTAAACTATACTACTACATATCTATCTACGTACTTATTATCAAAACGTTTACAATATCTCTAACTAATGGGCTTTGCGCCTTTATTTACATAGTAATGAATCAATGCCTACTCTAACCATTTCTGCTATTAGCGTGTGTGTTCGTCTGAACGCGCTTCTGTCCGTAACAACTTGCTATCCGTAGCGCCATCTATTATTTGCTAGGGAAAACCCTGACTTTCAAGCGTTAACCCCCAATAACTTTTTAATGAACTGATTTTCATCACACAATGCTAAGGACCACCGCAAAACAGAATCGAAATCGGTTCATCCACTCGAGCGTAACCCGACGTTAACCCTACTTGGAAAGGCAGTTCTAGCACAAGATGTTTGTGCTTATTCCTTTTGTCGCCGCAAGAAGAAATCCACAAGAAAAGTTGGATTGGTCCTATTTTAGGCCGAACAGGAAGCCAAACAGCACTATTAACTAGTGATCTCGAGTACTATAGGCTTTTAGCCTTTTTTTGAAGCCTAGACTACTAATAAAGGGGCTTGACAGGCTAAAAGTCTATAAAGGCTTTTAGTCCTTTAGGCTAGGACTGTTGAATAGGCCGAGCCTAAAGGACTATACTGTCTTTATATTTATAGGCTTTTGGTTCGATGTTGTTTTGGCGATATTAAAGTAAAATATAAATTTTCTTTTCTTTTTTCAATATTAATTAAAAATAAAATAATCCTTTATTCATAATTATTATGTCTTACACAGGCTGATACTAAAATATGGCTTTCGCCTAAATATAAGCCTATAACTCTAAAAAACCTACAGTCACAAGAAAGGCTTTTTAGGCTCATTGGCTTCTAAAAATGACATTGCCCTAAAAAAGGACCGATAGGCTTAAATTTAGGGCTAAAAGCCTGTCCTTGGGAACACTACATTTAACCCTATATGTAATACAAGCAGGGGTTTTTTGTCGGAAATATCCGCAAAATAGGCAATAAAATGTTTGTGGGATAAATCCGATGTTCGCTGTCAAAAGGGTTAATATTCCCAATAGGTATATGTTTCAAATTTCATGGCGAAATTCGGAGGAACAGATTTAGATATCAGGTGTACAATTATTCATACCTACTTATTCGTGAGCGGTGATCAATCATGGATGACAAATGTTTACAAATTCCTAAGCGTTGTATGAAAATAACTTAAGGAAGTATACATTTGTATGATCGTTGCAAGTGGAGGTCTATAATCTCTGTCTACCCCTGAGAAAAATAGGCGTGATATTATGTATGTATTTAGGTACTTGATTCATTCAGATCATTCTCATTACTCTGAACAAACGATTCATTTAACTGAATAGGGTATTTGACTACTTTTAGAAACTGTTTTATACTATTCCTTTGTATATTTGTGTGCACCTGTATTACCATTTCCTGAATATCTTTTGTTTTTTTCTGTAAAAATCAATATTAAAGTTTCAAATTTAAAAATACGCGCCAAAACGCAATTTGCCTCATGCCGGAGGTCATGCGGATTCTGTGACGTCACAACAAAGTAAACACTGCATACTTTCATAGCCAAATTTTATTTATCGCAATTATAAGTTAATTCATTTGCCAAAAAATGACCTATACATTATGTGTAGTGTCGCAATGTAAAAGTACTTTCATAAAAACCCCAAAAATGTTTTCACCCGTTTCAACGGATCCAAAAAGACGCAAAAAGTTACCCTTGATAGCAGTGTCTCTAACTCCTTTGTATTTATGTGTGAAGACCACTTTGATGTAAGTAATAAGTAATATTACTCATCACTAAGTTTTTTAGCTCTCCTTATTTACCTAGATTTTAGTATAAATTCAAAACATAACCTCTTCATAATCTTCAACAACAACAATATTCATCTTATAAAGTCATCATGAAAGGCATTGTTTACCTGCTTAAATTGCCTATTCATCCTTTTCAGTATGATATCTTAGAGTAATTTCATAAAGTAATAACTTTAGAGTAAAACTTACATTGCGGTTTTAACATTTTTCAGTTCTGCTGCATAAAAGTCAGGATAATTTTTAAAGAAAAAGACGATCATTAATGCGACTACTTTGGGTCGGTTTCCGCTGTCGGCTTGCACAAATTTCTTATATAAATAAATATGGTAGTAAACAGTCTTTTTAATGCCAAAAACACTCAATTATAACTATTAATCTCGGAAAAGTGCATATTTCCCAAACAGAACATTCACACAACCGTCACACGACACATTTGTTTTCTTTGTTGTGACGTCACAAGGGTAACAACCAATCACAGAGTGTTTATTATCATGTGACTAAACCTCAAAAAAAAATCATTTGCGTTTTTCATAGAAAATAAACATTATTTTTTGTGTTTTTGAATAAAATACGCTTTTTTAAGCTGCGTTTGAATAGGATGACATAAATTTGTAATGAGTATGAGGTAGGAATGTATGTGTAAAAAATTCAGAAATTAAATTTATAAATGAAATTTGAAAATATGGACTAAATGAAATGGTGGAGAAAGGAGATATGTTAGGACCTCAAGGATAGGCTTTATTACAACATTATTACATACTTATCATGCTAACGTACCTATCCTGATATTCAGCACTGCAGATGGCATGTGCCTCATTCTGATCTTGGGAACAGCGTCTAACACGTGAAGAGCTAGTGATGCCACCTCCGCCGCATGCCTGGAACACCTTTCTGGTAGACCTCCTACCACCATGTATGCATCACCTATTGTCTCCACCTGGTTGAACATTAGACGCGGGAATTAAATAATTTTTCAAAATTAAAAACCGACTTCCCTTCCTAACTACACAACCGATTTTGATAAAATTTCCATGGTACCACCTGGAAAGTATACCCTTTCAAACAAAAAAAGATTTTTTTAAATCGGTTTAGACGTCTTTGAAAAATCGGTGGACATACATAAAAAAAAATAAACGATCGTGACGAATTGATAACCTCCTCCTTTTTTGAAATTCGGTTAAAAACAGAGATATTTAGGGTCAGCTTAGACAGAGATTAAAAATGCCCGAGCAATTTACTAACTCAATTGAAAATAAGAATGTAT
Source organism: Acrobasis suavella (assembly GCA_943193695.1). Lineage (NCBI taxonomy): Eukaryota > Metazoa > Arthropoda > Insecta > Lepidoptera > Pyralidae > Acrobasis > Acrobasis suavella. Next base: position 2,985,323 of record OW971939.1, read on the forward strand.
TACCACACTTTCGGTTATCCTAAAGTGTGTAAACTACAGAAATGTACAAAGATCTTGATAATATGTCCGTTTTTATACACGGACATATTATCAAGATCTTTGTACATACGTGTATAAACGTTTAAACATGAAAAACTGATCGCATACCCGCGTTTTGCAGTTTATGTTAATTTAATAGTAGATTATTAACCAAGGGGATAAAGCAGTGTCTTCTGTCGCGGGTGACGACTTAAATCGTGAGCGCAACGAAGGACTCGAAGTTTACTCCCGAGCGGAGCGAGGGTGTTAAATACTTAAATCACGAGCGAAGCGAGGGATTTAGGACGAGTCCTGAGTGTAGCGACGGATTTAAGTTCACCCAAGACAAAGACAGCTTTATCACCGAGGAAAATACTCTAATTTTCGTACCATTTGCGAAACAATAAAGACAATAATATCAAGAGACAAGCATTTATTAAAAGATATATTTTAATTAATTTTTATCCAGTTACATAAAAGATACAAAATGTTTTACGTTGTAAATAAATATAGGGGTACGCAGAAAACTTGGCTGTATGTGTGAGACGCAAATGACCCTTTGCTTTTTCTTTTTGGAAAACTAAACAGTTGGTGTAAACAAACAATGACATGACTTGATTTAGTTTTTTATTTTATGATTTTTAAGTGGTTTTGTGGACTTTGCGGATACATGTTGTCGATTCCAAATTGTTATTTTTTACGCTTAACAATATTGAAATGATTTCAGTTCATAATACATTTCGGTAAGTATTCCAAACTTAAACCACATTCTCCCTCTAGAGGATGAATGAAATTCAGTACATTTTTCTTTCCCTGTTTTTAACAGATTAATAATAACTATTGTTATGTTCGCTTTTTGTGCCATAGAATGTGCCTTTTTTGAGCAAGTGCTACGAAAAAATTATTTTCGTGTATCATCAAGATATCCTCTCCGCTGCGCTCCTCTTAGTCTAAGTTGACCCTAAATAGTAATGTAAGTTACATATAAATCTCACCAATTTTTAACGTGATTATAGATTTTTTAATGCAAAAACACTGATATTAAGAAAGTGTGTCAATCACTAGAAATCAAAACGACTGTTCGAATATCAAATAGTAGGTTTTTAATCTGTCTAGACTAGTAAGAATAAGAAGCGAAGACATGACTTACTAAATGGAGTAGATTAATTATGCATTCAGAGAATTTCAGAGTTACTTTACCGCTAGAATCTGATTTACAATGTAAAAGTAATTATGAATATCGAACTGTTGTCCAACTTTTAGGTATACTTTGGGCGGATAAAAAATATATGTCTTAGTTTTCGGATTCGGTTACTTTTGTAATATAAATGATAAAAAAAAATGACAAATGCCGTAATTTGCGCATTCCCCTGGTCAGAAATTGGCTTTTTTTTTACACATGCAGCGGTTCTTAAACGTCATTTCGTCAGTGTCAACCTCTGTGGCCTAGTGGTAGTGGTCATCATGCCACCCTGTCAAACTGGAGGTCCTGGGTTTGATCCTCAGTTAGGTCACGATGGAAAATGATCTTTTTCAGATTGACTTGGATGTTTACCTATATTTGTATTTGTCATTAAATATAGTATAGTTGAGTTAGTATCCCATAACACAAGTCTCGAACTTACTTTGGGGCCAGCTCAATCTGTGTATTGGCCAAAAAAAAAAGAAACAAAAAGGAAAAACAAAGTATTACCCGAGGAGTTGCTAGAGGGACATGAAAGTAAATATTACGTAACAGGAAATATACCTGTTTAAAATAAACATGCTTACCTTATACACATTGTAGTAAGATATAATAGCATCGCAGCACGTGTACAAGTCGTTTAGAATTTCCACCACCTGCGCAGAAACAATAATCTGTTAACATGACGTCCATAAAGGAAATATTATCATTTGCTAATTATAAAACGGGTAAGGGACACATTATGAGTAATAAATTAAAACACGGGCTATACAAGATCATCATCATCGAGAGTATTTTCTCGGTTGCATCCTCAGCAGTAACGCTTCAGAGCCCGGGGTCCCTACCGAGATTTAACGAGGTTACTGGTTTTTACAAAAAGCGACTGCCGTCTGACCTCCGCAGCCCAAAGGGTAAACCAGAACCAATCCGTGGATAGTTTGATGATCAAACGCTAGATGGCATTCGGGACCCACAGTGCTTGAAAAGTAAGATGATTTTGTGTTTCGGAAAACACGAAATCATCTTTCTTTTCTGATAATCAGGTGATTCAAGCTTGCAATATCCTAACCAGACTGGAAACAACTTTTCACAAAGTATGATTCCAGGGGATTCGAACCCATGACCTCCGGATCAGAAGACAAACGCTTTGACCACTGGACCACGTAGGTAGTCGAAGTCGGGCTATGGCTAGATCACTATAGTTTAATTAAAATTGAAAGAAAAGTAAAAAAAAAAAAAACTAAAAAATGTGAGTGTCGTGAAAAACTCGGTTGAAACGAAGTTTGAAAAAAATTCGTGACGGAAAAATCGTAAACTTTTTTCGCCTAGTTAAACTTTTTTCCCCCCATCCTCCAAGTCCGTACAGTCCGAAAAGGAACATCGTTTCAAAAAAAATTTGATTCCCATACAGTTGTCCGGGCGGTTGCACACTTTTGCAAATTAAAATCAGTCCAACGAAAGATGATCCTAATATACGGCAAATAAAAAAAAAATATATAAAAAGATTTTGTTAACAATGACAACTCTTGAAAAACAGATTTGATACTTTTTGGTTTTAAATATTATTTAAAAGTTGTATTTCTATGTACTTTCGAATTAATTATTATATTATTAAGGACTCAAATTATACAAAAAGTTTTTTTTTCATCTCTATATTTGGAGTAGAGCGGAAACTTGCACCCTTGTGCTAAATTCAGCAACCGGAAACGCGCTAAGAAGAAAAAAAAACATTGAAGTCATTTCTATGTGTCACAAACAGGACTTTTGTATGACACCGATGACACAGACGAAATTCTGCTACTCTATTTCTGGAGCAGAAATTACGCTCGTTTGGCTAAGCCTTTAAAGCCAAAAAGATAAAAATAACTGCAACAAGTATTATGTTAAGGGCCAGAACTGACGGGGCCCAAGTTGCGCCGCGTAACAGCTAGTGATGGGCGGTGCATAATTACTAAATCAACCTATTTGAATATTTACTCAGTAGATTGAGTAAATACCCGACAAATATCCGTATTTATCCATTTGGTGACTAGACTAATTCATATGAGTTGCGACTCATATTTATATTTATATTAATTTTTCATGTTTTCATGACAATTTTTAAACTTTAATCTAGTTTACACTTGCAATTCTTGTCGGGAAGTGTGTGCGTACGCTTTAGTATGCTTAAAATGTAGGTAAACGTCAAATGCGACGCTAAAATTTGTGAAATTACCATACTAATCATACTCTGAAAGTAGGCTTCTTTGACTTATTATCATTTTTTGCTAGGAGGTGTGCAAAGACGTAATTATATATTAAAATAAGTAAACAGACATCAAATGCGATGTCAATATATGAGCCTGCTTTATTTACTCTATTTATTAAATCTAGTGAGTAAATACTCAAATGGGAAGATTGAGTACTATCCACTGCCTATCTCTAGCTGTTACGCGACGCAACTTGCGCCCCGTTTGTTCCGGCACTAAAACAAAACAAACAGATGGCCGCCCATCGCAAAAGATTAGTGAGCAATAGGTCCCACGCTTTTGTCAATTTACTTAAAAGGAACCATTTTATTTTCTTTTGGCTACTTCAAGCAGAGTATTAACTATAGTACTTAAGTCGACGTTCTGAATAAATAACTGACATTACGTACTTATGACTGACATTAAATAGCAAAGAAAACCATTCGCAAAAATAATAATTCTTACCATAATATATTCCTAATACCTTCCTAGTTATCTTTAAATACATTTACATATCCATACTACCTATTATATTTACTAATTAACGTGTGCATGAAGTACAATTTTTCAAAACTAAAACCCGACTTTCTAACAGGCGCGGTCGCAGCTTGAAATTTTGGAGGGGGTCACTCACTACACTAATAAAAAAATGGTATTTGGAATAAAATAAACATTATTGCGTAAAAACAGCACTAGATGTCAGCAAACTATAAATTTATCGCTTTTAGCTAGAAATTTTCTTTTATTATTTGGCAAATTATTGAGATTTTTCAATTTGACCTTAGATTTTGGGGGTCATGTCCCCTGTGACCCCCCCCCCTTCGGACCGCGCCTGCTTTCCAACCCCAACCGATTTTGATAAATTTTCTATGGGACCACCTGGAAAGTATACCCTATCAAACAAAAAAAGACTTTTCAAATCGGTCCAGACGTCTTCGAATAATTGGTGAACATACATAAAAAAAAACATAAAAGATCGCGACGAATTAATAACCTCCTCCTTTTTAGAAGTCGGTTAAAAGTCCACTTGCCGTTCCACTTTTTTGAATTGCAATACCCGACAGGGTTCATAGCTGTGGTGCATAGTGTACCTATTATATACGGCAGGATGTACGAGTAGATAAATTATAAAATGCAATAAATAAAAAGGAATGAATTGACATAATCAGCATGAACTCAACGGGTTACTCACGTTGAGGGTTGAGGGTCAGCTCCTATTTTTAAACCCATTTCATTGCTAATAATGTATGTGTCTCACGTTAGTTTTAACTTTTTGACCGCCATTGATTTTTATTCAAAAAAAGAAAACATCTTGTCATTGTTATTTAGTACGTACTATAATTTTTTTTAGCGGTACAGTACCGACCAATTGATAGGTTAAATAGGTAGATTGTCTTTGTAACATTTTAATTTTTTATATGTTTAGTTTAGGATTGATGTGTTTTTTTTCTTTTTAAAAAAAAGGGGAAGTATGACGACAGCATCTTTATCGTCGTACGTGATGTGATCTAGGATATATTTAATTAATAAGCAAATAATTTATTTAGTTAATTTAGCATATCACGTACTAACTGGACGTGTACATCTAAATATATATAACTCAAAGGTGACTGACTGACTGACATAGTGATCTATCAACGCACAGCCCAAACCACTGGACGGATCGAGCTGAAATTTGGCATGCAGGTAGATGTTATGACGTAGGCATCCGCTAAGAAAGGATTTTGATCAATTCTACCCCCAAGGGGATAAAATAGGGGATGAAAGTTTGTCAATTTTAAACCGATCGGGCTGAGAATTTGCATGCATAAAGCTACTATGACGTAGGCATCCCCTAAGAAAGGATTTTGACAAATTACACCCCTACGCGAGCGAAGCCGCGGGCAAAAGCTAGTTCAATATAATATTGTACAATGTTTTAGTATACATTTTCTGCATAATTCAAATAAATTATCCATTATACCGTTGCCACTCCTGGTCTATAGACGGTGATGGATCGAACCAGATTTATTTATTTTATTTACCAATTTATGTACAAGGAAAATTTAGACAGAGAATACATAAAATAAAAGTTGTACAAAGGCACTACTTATTTCAAAAGAGATCTCTTCCAATAGTTCTATGAGAGGAGATGTTTATGAAAGAGAGGCATACTTTAGTTGCAAAACGATCACGTGACTGAGACGCCATTGACGAAATTGTCTTTATTGTGGAACACAGGTAAAATATACACATACATAAGTAGTACTCTTAACATTATAAAAGTGCCTCCCTCCATGTTCTGTCCCTAAAAGGACTTAGGTATAATAATTATCACTATTATAAAATAATTAAGTGTAATGTCAGCATTTAAATTTAAAGTAAACAATATAAATTATAATTAATACAATTTACTAATAATACCACTTTGCTTGAATGAAATTGTACCAAATGGTTAATCAGAAAATTGACTTGAATTGAATAGGTACATATAAGTACTAGTCGTTATAAAAGTGATACAAACTGTACATTTTGACTCTCATTCATCATATCAATGACTGTACCGTACTATTTTAGGTAGTTTGGCAACATGTAAGTAGTTAGACTTAGTAAAACGGAAAAAAACAAGAACTAGAAAAATAACAACAATATATTTATTTCTGTATACTATGATTAAGATATTTATGCTAAGTAAGTAAGTAAGCTAAAAAGGTATCCTAAATTTATAAATCTAATTTTAAATTCAAACAGAAGTCTTACTATTATTTTATAAAAATAAAATGAAGTGGGTAGTTAAAGAGCAGGGTCGTGAGTCATTCAATCGCACCGCAACGTTACCGGTAATTAAAAAATCAAACCACTGTCCTGGGTAGCGTAGGCTGTGGCGATGCTGTGCAATTCCGGATAGGTGGACAAATTAGGTGAAGTCAGGTAGAACGGCCGAAGGGTAGTGGGGTAGTTCCAGCATGAGGGCGGAGCAGTTACAGCATAAGAATTTCTTGCCCGGAGAAAAGAACCCCAGTATCGGGGTAAACACTTCACACAATATATAAGTAAAAGGTTAAAATTATTTTTAGATCAATTTAGCAACATAGGGTTTTATCGGTGTTAGACAATACGCAGTGACACCTTGCAGGTAGAACAGTCGCTTCGCTCTGACTCGACACTCAGATGTGCGGGGCACGGGGCCCGAAAGTACTTCTACGTCATTCGCGCGACTACGATAATTGCGGATGAAACCTCACAGGAGAAGTAGTTTAATAAGATACCACAGTTTTGTAGGAAGTGTAGTATACCTGCTTAGTTTTAAGATTTATTATTTTAGATATTTGTTTTAAATAGAATTTAAGTTGTAAATAGTTCATTTAATTAGGTTAAGTTGAGATGTAGTATTAGTTTAAGGTAATACATAAGTATATTTAGATAAGATTGTAACGAATACCGTTACATACCCCCCTTTTTAGGTTAGGATTTTACTTATAAAATCCGCTTTTTTTTTGGAATTATTGTAACTTAGGTCAATTTAAAATCTTTTATGTGCCATGTTCCTAAGTTATGGCCGGACATGTCTTCGAGTTCATAGACTAATTTAGATTTTTTTCCTATGATTCGACATTTAATGAACTTTGGGGCTAATTTCTTTGAAAACCTATTATCTTTATCGCTCTGGTAAAATGTCCTGCGCCAAATTATGTCCCCTACATTAAAATTTACGTTTTTACGACGCAAGTTGTAATTGGTGCTATTTCTAGAGTGCGCCTTTATTAATGAAAGTTGAACTTTATCAAATAGTTTATGCAACACTCCTAAGTTTTCCGCATAGCTATCTCTAGGTGTAAAAATGATTTGGTTTTCTAGATCAGAATCAACGTAGTGCGATCCACAGCTAACGAGTTCTCGCCCGAAAACCAAAAATGATGGGGAAAAACCAGTAGCTTCATTAACAGAACTATTTAGAGCTAACTGTATTTTAGGTATGTGGGTATCCCAAATTCTATGATCGCTGTCAATAAAACTAGACACGGATGTTATTATAGTTTTATTATATCTCTCCACAGTATTGATTTGAGGAGTGTATAACGGAGTATAAAAAACATTAGGTATATTGTAACTTTTGAATAAGTTTTTCATAATGTTACTTGTAAATTGTTTTCCATTATCCATAAGAATGGTACTAGGTATCCCATGAACAAGAAAAACTTTTTCTTCAATTATCTTAGAAATAATATCAGATGTAGCTCTGCGAATAGGAAAGAGTAAGCAATATTTAGAGAAACAGCAAGTGACTACCAACAGGAATGTATTCTGTTTTCTAGATACGGGTAATGGTCCTACAAGATCCATACTCAACATTTGGAAGGGACGACAACAATCCTTAGGTCTACCCATAACTCCAAGCGTAGAGTGATTAGGGTGTTTATGAGAGAGGCAAGTATCGCAACTCGTAACAAAGTTTGCCACGTCTTGTTGCATGTTAGGCCAGAAATATCTAAGACTGACGCGTTTGTGTGTTTTAAAAATACCCATATGTCCTGAGGTAGGTTCTGAATGGTTTTTAGAAATGATGTCATTCCTATACTCAGATGGAATCACTTCTTTCCATTCAAATTCTCTAATGAGTGGGTTAAGAGACTTCATGTAGCGAAACAGTTTGCCGTTTTCAACTCGATAGTTAAGAAAGGACGTTGGGGACTTCAAACAGCCATCACGAAGATTTAAAAACCAAGAGTCATTAGTGTTATGATACGAGTATGTTTCAACGTCAATAGAAGAAAGAGGTACAGCGCGAGACAGACTATCTGGTACAACATTCTCAGATCCTTTGCGGTGTTTAATGTCGAAGTTATATGCAGAAAGACGTACTCCCCATCGTGCTAATCGTCCAGTGGGGTTGTTTATATTAAGGAACCATTTCAAAGAGGAATGGTCTGTAAAAATGGTGAATTTGAGTCCATTTTCCAAATAACAACGCCAATGTTCGATCGCGGTGAGCACGGCTAACGCTTCCCGTTCTGTAGCGCTGTAGTTTCGTTCCGGCTGAGATAAAGATTTACTCATGTAAGCTATAACCCTTTCTTTTCCGTCGATGTTTTGAGTGAGTACTGCTCCAATACCATAATCACTCGCATCGGTATGTACTTCAAACGGTTTCGTATAGTCTGGACATGAAAGAATTGGCGTAGAGGCCAAACATTCTTTGAGTTTATGAAAGGCCAAGTTAGCTTCTGTAGTCCAAACAAAGGGAGGGGCATTCTTACCTTGGGTTGTCAATTTATTTAAGGGGCTTGCCAACGTGCTAAAATCTTTAATAAATCTTCGGTACCATGAGGCAGTACCAAGGAAACGCCTTACTTCTTTCCTATTAGTAGGGACAGGATAGTTTACAATGGCTTCCACCTTTTCAGGGTCTGCCTTCAAACCGTTGGAATCAACTATATAGCCTAGATACTTAAGCTTGTTTCTGAAAAACTGACTTTTTTGAAAATTTATAGTTAAGTTAGCCATTTTTAGCTTGTCGAGAACACGGTTTAGTAATGAGATATGCTGTTCAAAGTTATTTGAGACTATGATAACGTCATCAATGAAAACAAAAACTCTATGTTCAAATTCAGGCCCATAGAACAAGGTGTCCACTAGTCTTTGTTGCGTGGCAGGTGCATTAGTTAGACCGAAGGGCATGGATTTGAACTGGAAGGTACCTCGCGAAGGAATGTAGAAAGCCGTCTTTTGTCTATCCTCCTCCCGAATCAAAATTTGCCAAAAACTTTTAGATAGGTCTAAGCTGGACAGATACTTGGCATCGCGTAAGTTATCCAAGATCTCAGCGATATAGGGTAGGCTATATGCATCCTTCTTGGTAACTGCGTTGAGTTTCCGACTGTCAAGGCAAAAACGCAGTTCTCCGTTTTTCTTCGGAGTCAGGAGAACTGGAAAAGACCACGGACTTTCACACGGTTCTATGACATCCTCTCTGAGCATTTCGTCGATTTGCTCGACTAAAATACGTTGCTTCTCGGGTGACATTCTATAATACCGTTGACGAATGGGGGCAGCATCCCCAGTGTCAATGGAATGGGTAATAAGGGAAGTCCGACCTAAACCACGTTCTTCGTAGGATATGTCACGAAACTGGGAAATTAAGTGATCTGCTGTGACTTTTTGGTTATTAGTTAAATTCTCATAAGAGCACAGATTCTGAGACATAGGACATTCTATATGAGTAGTGAAAATGCCATCCGTGTCTTTGTGATAGGTTATGTGGTCAATATATTTAGGGAAAAGCTCAAAAATTCTCCAGAAATCCATTCCTAATATAAGACAGTTTTTTACACTAGGAACCACATAGATTTTAAGAGTGTGAGTTTGGCCATAAAAAGTTACTGGAAGGTAGATGATCCCAAGAGAATCTAGTCTATCACCACCCGCTGTTACGAATTGTGGAGTGTCTGATTCAACAATTTGAAAGCCGGCTTTTAAAAAGGATTCATGACAGCCGTTTCCTAATATGGTGGTAGAAGAACCAGTATCAAGTAGACCAATAACTGTATTATTGTTAATATTTACTGAAACGTAGGGTCGAGAAACATCGACATTATTGTAATTATGACGGATTGAAGAGACAGCGTTATATGTAGAAAAGGAAGAAATGAAACTTAACCATTTTTGCCAGTCAGTGGCATCAAAGTTCTTAGAATTAAGTGTTCGCTTTATAACGTTGTTTTTCCAATCCTGCCCAATTAGTTTTTTTGTTTGTTATCAGTAACTGAGTTACAATCAGGGCAGTCTGGGTAACGGAAGTCTTTTTTCCCACATTTAAAACAAATAATGATACGTTCCGCCGTACAGTTTCTTAAGGAGTGGTCATTTAATCTGCATCTAGGGCAAAATGTAGGCCTGGAGGTATCTTGACTCATAACGTTAATCTCGCCATGTTTATTAGTAGTAGTTTGTGCGTTAGTATTAGAATTTTTCTGTTTATTAAAGTAATATTTATTTTCATTTTTGTTATTAATATTAGAAGATTGACCATACTTATAGGCAAACTCGGGAGCAAGTGTTGTATTAGAGACACTAGGTGGTTCATGGAATGAAGAGAATCTAGCTTTGACATCTTCAAAGTTGCGGCACGCCGACACAAGTGCATCAATAGTTTTGATTTCAGGTGATGCCGCTAATGTGTTTGCGTAGCAAGGCCGAATATTATGCAATAAAATTTCTATTTTTTCTGCCTCCGTGAATGGTTTGTTGAGGCGAGAAAACAACCCATGCATGATAGAAATATATATAATGATATTTTCGCGTTCACCTTGTGTGCGAGATCTTATTTCTGCGGCTAAACGGTAGTCATAATCGATGCTACTAAAATCTTTTATTAATAGGGCGCATAGTTCTTGCCAGGAATTAATGTGATCCTTATGATATCGATACCAATGGAGGGCATCGTCTGTAAAGATTTCAAAGGCAAGCAAAAGAATCTTTTCAAAGGAAATCCCACGAGATTGTACAAATTCATTGACTTTTAGAATAAATGAATGAACACATGTTTTACCAGAGAATTTTAATTTAGCTATTTCACCTGTGAGGCTACGTTCGCAAGAAACCGTTATATTAGCAGTATCTAAAGGGGTCTCGGACGTACTCGTAGATGGAGTCTTAGTTATAGTATACTGAGGTTTCAAAGCGTAGAGTTCTTTCAGTTGCGAGTCAAAGCTAGCTGCGCATACCTTATAAATGTCGGCGACTTCTTGTGTTCTATTAATTAATTCTATTTATTCGGTGGTACAGGTGGTTCATTAAATTTTCAGTACGTGAATATAAGTTTTTATCAAATTTAGCTTTAAGATTTATAACCGCATTTTGAACCTTAAGAAGGGACTCTTTAGTAAATTTTAGATCTTCTTTAGGGTCCAAATGTGATTCTAAAATATCTTCAGATGCATTAAGTTGGCTTAGTTTAACGATTTCCTTTCGTAACTCCTGAACCGAATCACCTGAACCACCACGTAGTTCAACCTCATATTGCAATTCAGATTTTTGCAATGACAAAAATTTTATAGGGTATGCCATAGTGAAGTTATGACTGAAGTGAGTGTTGTAAAATCAAACAATAACTACAGTAATGAAATTATAAAACAAAACCAGCTACAATGATTACAATAAGTTAACCAGTGCGTGGTAAAACAAGTATTTTTTTTTAATTATTTGTAACAATCAGTAACGGGTAGACAATAATAATAACTTAGTTAAAGGTTGAAGTGAACAGATGTAATAACCACACACGGATTACAGAAGGATAGCAAAAACAATCAGACTTAAAACTAAGTTTAAATAAGCCAACACCAAAGAAAATCGTTAAATGCCTTAAAACCACGGGTAACGCTACGGATGCGATAAAATAAGCTTAATCGGGCGCCACTGTACCGTACTATTTTAGGTAGTTTGGCAACATGTAAGTAGTTAGACTTAGTAAAACGGAAAAAAACAAGAACTAGAAAAATAACAACAATATATTTATTTCTGTATACTATGATTAAGATATTTATGCTAAGTAAGTAAGTAAGCTAAAAAGGTATCCTAAATTTATAAATCTAATTTTAAATTCAAACAGAAGTCTTACTATTATTTTATAAAAATAAAATGAAGTGGGTAGTTAAAGAGCAGGGTCGTGAGTCCATTCAATCGCACCGCAACGTTACCGGTAATTAAAAAATCAAACCACTGTCCTGGGTAGCGTAGGCTGTGGCGATGCTGTGCAATTCCGGATAGGTGGACAAATTAGGTGAAGTCAGGTAGAACGGCCGAAGGGTAGTGGGGTAGTTCCAGCATGAGGGCGGAGCAGTTACAGCATAAGAATTTCTTGCCCGGAGAAAAGAACCCCAGTATCGGGGTAAACACTTCACACAATATATAAGTAAAAGGTTAAAATTATTTTTAGATCAATTTAGCAACATAGGGTTTTATCGGTGTTAGACAATACGCAGTGACACCTTGCAGGTAGAACAGTCGCTTCGCTCTGACTCGACACTCAGATGTGCGGGGCACGGGGCCCGAAAGTACTTCTACGTCATTCGCGCGACTACGATAATTGCGGATGAAACCTCACAGGAGAAGTAGTTTAATAAGATACCACAGTTTTGTAGGAAGTGTAGTATACCTGCTTAGTTTTAAGATTTATTATTTTAGATATTTGTTTTAAATAGAATTTAAGTTGTAAATAGTTCATTTAATTAGGTTAAGTTGAGATGTAGTATTAGTTTAAGGTAATACATAAGTATATTTAGATAAGATTGTAACGAATACCGTTACATGACGTCTTGATGAATTTCATACATTTTTACACTCGATCGTTCTAAAATGTATACTTTGTAATAATTTGTTCGTTTTGACACTGGCTCATTCCGACAATTGAACTACACGACTTTTAAGACGACTTATAATTATGTTTGCTATGCATTTTGACTCTCTTACTAATTAGCACAAAGGCAATCGAACCACTTAGACGTTCAGTCATGTGAACAGCTATGTCCCTCCCGGAAGGTTTTTTGAAGTCATAAGCATTTGCCTACCCATTGGATTATAAACATAGTTATTTCTCTTCCCTCGTCACTAGATGACGCTATCTTTGGGTTTAATACCCATAGTAAGCGTCGACGTTAAAACATTTAAATCTTTTATTACTATTCTTTAAATAAAGAAGTACTCTAATTAATTAAATATGACTTATATGAAATGCAATAAATATTTTTAAAGCATATTCAATACTTGCTTTGTCACTTTTTTGCTAGTCGTTTGTGCTGCCATCTCTGTGAGAGTAGTTGGTACTAATTGTGCCTACTAGTTTTGCCTACTTACCCTCATATACGCCCTCCAATAGTTTCTATGGCGTTGGGTATCAGTTACGTTAGTTATAATATCATTATCTTTGTCATAAGTATAGACTGGTGGTCCAGTGGTCAAGGCGTTCGCCTTGTGACCCGGAGGTCATGGGTTCGATTCCCACTGGGAAGCATATTTTGTGAAAAGTTTCCAGTCTCGATAGGATATTGCAGGCTTGAATCACCTGATAATCCGAAAAGAAAGATGATTCTGTGTTTCAGAAGGCACGTAAAACTGTGGGTCCCGAACGCCACCTAGCGTTTGATTTTCAAACTATCCAAGGATTGGTTCATGGTTAGCCCTTTGGGTTGTGGCGGTGTTGTCAGACGGCAGTCGCTCTGTGTAAAAAACCAGTAACCCCGTGAAATCTCCTTGGTTAGGTAACGGACCCCGGGCTCTGAAGCATTACTGCTAAGGATGCAACCGGGAATACGCTCGGATAATGATGTTGATTTTTGTCATAAGTATGTGGAGTAAGAACTCAGTATAGCAAATAAGTTTACAATTTTACATACCTCCATGGGTGAATTCATGGCCGCCAGTCGTGTAAAGCCGACTATGTCACTGAAGTAGATGGTGACACAGTCGTAACTCTCCGCTTTTACCCTCTCCCCCCGCTTCAGCGCCTCCGCCACGGTTCTGCTTGAGGAAAAATATTTACGATGAATTATATTTTCAATTCTTTTTAACAATAAGACTTAAAAAGACTTTTTAATTATTTCCAACGAGGAATACCATCTTTTGTGCTACTTCCCAGAAGTGAACTGGTAGGATATGCTTAGCATTAATTTTACTAGTACTATAATCTCAAGATTTAAAGCGAAAAGGCTTGACACATGTCTTTTAAAAACTTCTCAATATCACTCCAAAATGGAAATAAGTAAGTTTTTGTTAAAATGATTTTTTGAAAATAATAAGTGCTTTCTTAAAAAATGATAAATGTAAGCTTTTGCTTTGGGTTATTTGTCATCACGGATTTTCAGCATTTTATATTTAGTGGCATAAAAATTTCTCGAGTAACTCCATGCTACAGAAGGCACGTATAAGCCGTTGGTGGCTGTCATCATTGTATGACAATAGTTCAGTTATGTCAGATGCCTTTAGGCAGCTTGAAAAATCTGACACCGGTGTAAGCCACTTACGCACACGTAAAACAAACAAACTGTAGGTACAGAGCATATCCTTGTGAATGTTAACTAATTTGGTCAACTGAAAAATATGGGTTCATTTTGTTGGTTAAATAATACGGATATGCACAAAAACATGTTTTTTGGCTCATCACGTAGATTATTAAAAAGTATGGTATACTTTTTTTTTTCTTTTATCTGATTATCAAATAATGACGAAGATTTCGCTCGAAGTCAAGATCAGGTACAATTTAAACCAGAAGGTGACGTAAATAGTATACTTTGCTCGATTATCATTTTTGGATAATCTATTTGACGGTCTAAATTAAATAATATTTATTATTTTTACCCAGCCCACAACCCTATTATCGGACTAAATCGATTATTACTTTTGCTTGTAACAATGTAATACGTAATCGTTAACGCCTTCCAGTGTCCCACCTTGGTTATTGGAATGTGACAGAAACTCGTTAAACAACGAGATCGCATTGTTTGACAAGTTGTCTATTCGATTCCGAGTTACTCTCAAGATTTTGTAACTCTGTTTGGTAAAGTATAGAAACAACTGCCTAGCAAGAAACTCCTGCCAAAGTGGCCTTTTCAGAAAGTTTATCGTATGTGTTCCTATGCTTAGCAAGTGCTAGGCATAGGAAATACATACAATAACATTTCTGAATAGGTCACTATGGCGACAGGTAATTGTTATAGGCGTTATAAATAATATAAAGTCTCAAATTTTTCTAAAAAGCAAAGCGCTAATAAAATATAACAATTGAAAAAGTTTCCCGTGACCAGAAGGCTGGCCTATATCTTGGTCAGAAAATAAGCATTGCCATACAAAGTGACAATGCTGCCAGCCTTCTGGGCACGTTGCCGCAGGGTAAAGAATTACCGAGCCTTTTTTATTTGTAAATATTAGTGTGTAATGAGTATCAGATTTATTCTAAATTTAGTTTCAAATAAATAATAATTACCTTGGGTTGGTCAATTTTCGTCTTCTTTCATGAATAAAATCAAAACTATTTATTTTACAATAAGAACAAAAACATATTTGAGATCCTCATAAGGAGCTCCTTATTTGATATATGAGTTATTAAGGTTTGCAAATCTTTTTTTTTTTAATTTCCTATTTTCTAAAAAAATATATATAATATCTAAATTTCCCAGATTGTTTAGGAATTTTACAGGTTTATGTAATTTTATACATGTAAAATTACACTATTTTTATAAAAAAATACATATTTTTTAACAGTGTAGGGTAAAGACTAGTGTACGTAAGTCTGTCTGATTTTAACCAGTTTTAAAAGATTTTTCGTTTTACAAATTAACATTAAATTTGCATTAAATAATACATTTCTATCTTTTTTTATTATTATTAGCCTATACTATCCCACTGCTTGGCAAAGGCCTCCCCTCTAGTACGCCACTAATCTCTATCTTGCGCGATGGATGTCTAAGACTTCTTAAAAAGCGCACCAACTTGTCCTTGGGCGACCTCTCTTGCGACGCCAACCTACCGGTACCCATTCCGTAGCAATCTTGGCCCACCTATCTGGGTGCATCCTACACACATGCCCCGCCCAGTCCCATTTGAGTTTGGCTGCTTTTTTCCCAACGTCTACTATCTTAGTTTTGGAGCGAATGCTGGTGTTACGTACATGATCTGTTAGTTTAATCCCTAGTATACTTCGTTCCATGGCTCGCTGGCAAACCCCGAGTTTGGACTTTTGAGATAAGGTCAATGACCAAGTCTGTAATCCACAAGTTAGAACGGGCAGGATACACATGTCGAGTAGTTTACGCTCGAAAGTTAAAGGAAGTTTTCCTTTCATGACGAGCCAGAGTAATAGTGTATCTCCTTTAGTTTCACGGGTCTTTTCATCCCGGTCCTTTGAGAGGCTTGCGTGGGGATACAGATCCAACACGTAGAGGCCCTTTGGAGAAGTTGATGTTATGTGGCGTTCCCGCCAAAACTCATTCCTAAATATACCTATCAAAGGTGTACCCTTGAACAGGTTTTGGCTGGAAAAAGATCTATTGCAAGAATAAGGGAAAGGTGGGTATGGAGTGAGATTGGGATGGACTGCAGATGCTGGGATATTGCAATAGGAACTTCACCTGCCATAATCATGATTACTGACTAATAGTGTATTTTATTATTAACTTTATTTATTTATATTATCTAATATTAGATAAGGTTTTTTTTATAATGTATCTATAAAAAGTGTAATATAAAATATACTACGAAATATCATCATCATCATCCGAGCGTATTCCCGGTTGCATCCTCAGCAGTAACGCTTCAGAGCCCGGGGTCCGCTACCTAACCAAGGAGATTTGACGAGGTTACTGGTTTTTACACAGAGCGACTGCCGTCTGACCTCCACAACCCAAAGGGCAAACCAGGAACCAATCCTTGGATAGTTTGATGATCAAACGCTAGGTGGCGTTCGGGACCCACAGTTTTACGTGCCTTCCGAAACACGGAATCATCTTTCTTTTCGGATAATCAGGTGATTCAAGCCTGCAATATGCTATCCAGACTGGAAACAACTTTTAACAAAGTATGCTTCCCAGTGGGAATCGAACCCATGACCTCCGGGTCACAAGGCGAACGCCTTGACCACTGGACCACGGAGGCAGTCAAAATATACTACGAAATATATAGTATTATTATTATTGAAAAGCTTTTTTGCACTTTATTGAACTCTTCTCAAAATATTCACAGTTGGTAATCCGCAACATGCTTCGTCAACATTTTCACAGTTGGTAATCCGCAACACGCTTCGTCAACATTTTTTGCACTTAATAAAAAGACAAATTAGACATAATTTTAAGAACAGTGGTACAAATACGGTTTTACGGTTTAAGAAATTTATTTCTCATAAAAAGAATACAATTCACTTATAATGAGAAATACATTATATCTTAATTATACCTAAGTAGGTACAAACATTTACTTATTCCTGCAAGTATGGAATGGTTATTTGTAATAATAACATATCATAATTACGAAACAAGTTATTTTACAATTATTAATGCGGGTATCAAAAATATTTGAGGGACCAATTACGTATCGAAAATGATAGCAATTATGTGTTAGTGACACAGTATCACTTTTACGTAGTATATGATTTATTACTCTGTGGTAACATTATGAAACAAAATAATGTAAGTAATATTATTTTAAAAAATTAAATAATCTCTTAAAATGTGGGATTCCTTCTGAGATAAGTCTACCATTTAGGTAGACTTATCTCAGAAGGAATCCCTTCCAGTCGACCAGAAAAATAAAGGACTGTAATTAATACTAATTGCGTGTGTGTTTGTACTAACCTAGGCAGCATCCTATTCAGCAGGTCGTCAGTCCGTCCCTTCTCCTGCATCAGCTGCTCAGTCCGAGCTGCCACTACCGCTTCCAGGTTGGACGCGTATTTCTCCATCATGGCGAGCATGTTGTCAAATATGTTCGTCTTCCTGAACAAAGTATTAAAATATCTAAATCATATTATCATATTATGTAGATATGGCAATCGACCCAACCAAGTTCAACCAGTCAATCGGTAAAGAAATATTATTTTTGGGGGTCCCGTGCTGCCTCCATTTGAAATAATTATAATGAGATATAATATAAAATTTTGTCTTGTTCAAAACCTAGATAAACCTTTAAACTATTTTATGAACCATTACAGTTTACAGTTCGAAGTGAAAACGTAGATGTTTTCTGCGTACATAAGCCAAAAGTGACCGTTTTTCGCTGATATATAATATCTTTGTTTCCCTTTAAACGAGGGCAGCACTGGATTCCGAGGTTAGCCCTTTAAAATGTTTTATTAAAACTGACATGAGAAGAATTAGTTATTAATCGCTTTATTTATTTTGATTCTTAGGTTAGGTTATTTATAATAATATCTATAAAAAGAAAAATATATAAAAAAACCTAACCTAGCTGCCATTTTTAATATTATTACATACATACATACCTACATATATTATCACGCCTGGGGTAGGCAGAGGCTATAGACCTCCTCTTTCTATGATCCTGACAGACCTCTTTCTGATTAACATTAGTAAACGGTTTTACTACATTGTTTACAGTACCTATGCGAGTTGGCAGCTATTCTGATGGATCACCGCTCCTTACACTCGCCCTGACGATAATTACTTAGATTTTCCATTTCGATTATATTACTTAGAGTAAACTCATGATTTATTCATGAGCGGGAATTAGCACGAAACTTATTGTTGGATCTAACGTTTTGAAGTGTTAAGTACATCTTTGGTGGTTGCAGACAGAATGTTCGAAAGGGTTCATAATATCCCGTTTGTATTCTTACATAAATCATTAGGCGATTGTCACACTGCTCCACATCCCTCTGCGTAGCGCAGGGCCGCCCTACATAAACGATGCGCGTAGACGCGGTGTCAGTGTGTTGTCCTATGCGTGTTTTCTACACAAATTGAGATACTTGCATACAGTCCGGTCCGGTCCTGCGCTACGCAACGGGGTGCAGAGCTGTGTGAGATTCGCCTTAATTCAAAGCCCGATAGTTTAAGAACTAAAATTATGTAAACTGTAAGAAATACTTACATGCCAGCATGCATATCCTTGAGCCTTAGCCTGACGAGCCTCAAATCAGGTCGCCGATCAGGTCGTTCACTCCAGCAGGCGTTCAGCACAGCCAGCACCGAAGGTCGGGCCACTACGCCGCTGAGGGGTGGCCTAAAGAGCACCCCGCCTATGGGCTGTCGCACTCGACCGATGATTTCTATAGACAAAGGTTTTTTAAATACATAAATATATACGGATACATCACACAGACTGAACTAGCCCCAAAGTAAGCTTTAGCTTGTGTTATGGGCTACTAACCCAACGTTATTATATTTTATGATAAATAAATATATATAAACACCCAAGACCCAGGACAATTTTAAAAAGGCCATTTTCCAACTTGCACTGGCTGGGGATCGCACCCAGAACCTCCGGAGTGGCGGTCTACTGAGTGGTCTAGTGACCATTACGCCACAGAGGTCGTCGTTTTCGACTTTAAGCCTCAAGCGTAGATAATCTTAAAGTTTTGGGAGAGCAAAACTTTAAGATTATCTACCAGCAGTAGACGTTATGTGGCTGAAATGATGAGTGATGATTAAAGTCTTTCCCAAAGAGGGTTAACGGCATTGTCTTCGGCATCAGAGATCATTGACTATATTTTATTGCGGTGTTTATTCTCCCGATTTTAACATTTATTTTATGCTTTGCGTTTATTTATTTAATTAATTAGTAAATAGTACAAAAGGTACAACTTAATGCTAAGCATTGTCTACCAGTTCACATTTGGGACGTAGCAAAAAAAAAATGGTAGATGGGGTGCAAATTTAATTAGATAAGAATATCGAAGGAATGAATTAAAATGTATTTAATTACATAAACTATACACAATATAAATATTTAAATTAAGTAATAAATGCAAATTCCAAACTTACATGTATATAAATACGTATAATATATTATATTATTATTATACTTATACTATTATTGCAGCATTGCTTTTTTTGCGATAGTGTTGAATTACAAGCATCTTGAAGTGATCCCTTTTTAATGCTGTCATAATGTTATCGGGCAGGGCATTCCAAAGACTTACGGCCGTGACAGCAAAAGAATTAGAGAGAAATCAAGTACGGTGAGAAGGAAAAGTGTGCGTTTTCTGCACACTTCAGAGAAAAAAGATTTATTTTGTCTGTGCTCTCATCCGGACGCTGCACTCAAAGCTATAAAAGCACGAAAGTCGTAGCATTTCCTAAGTGGGAAGAGATAGAACATGTTAGTGTATTTTTATGATAGAACTTCACTAAGGTAAGTTCGTTTAATCATTAATTATGAATGATGAAAAGATTATAATGCTACGGACAGACACACAGACAGACATTAGCGTCAAACTTAGAACATTCCTCTTTGAAAAGCTAGCTTCCGAATCATTAATTATGAATGATTTTAGACTTTCATGATCACAATGGCTATTATAAACATCACCCGTAATGTTAGTCTTGTAATATAAATAATTGCCTCTATTATATTTCGAAAAGAAGAAGCGGGAAACCGCACCCCGGGCTCCGCGAAGTAGCACAGCTGAGAATGCAGCTAAGAACGCGCTTAGATGAAGATTTAGATAATAAGTGTAAAACACAGTCACTTAAGTGATATACAAGTATACTCAATAAATGCCAAAGAGACCTTATACGATCATATATATATATACGACAAACTTATACGATCCTATGGCTCAAACACAGATGTGCAAAGTAAATAAACATCTTGCTAACATTAATTATCGGTCATTTTCGGGGGACAAACGAGGAAATTAAAAAAAAAAGTTCTGCGAACCTTACTATGTCATATATTAAATGAAAGGGCTCGTTATGAGGATCTCGAATAAGTTTTTGTTATTATTGTAAAATAAATAGTTTTGATTTTATTTATGAAAGAAGACGAAAATTGACCATCATCAATGACCATGATCTACGCAACTACAGAGCCAAAAATTTAAAAAAAAAACCGCGTGTAGTTCATTGCTTGTAGATTACAGGACAAAATTCAAGAATTCTATCAATTGAAAATAAAGTGGTATGCTTAATATAAGACGTTCACGACATTATTTGCTAGGCAAATATAAAAACCCTCGGCAAGAACGCCATTTAGTGACAAGAAATGGAACTACATATTCCAATCGATATCCGTAGCGCCATCTATTATTTGCTAGGGAAAACTCTCTAATTATTTGTTAGTTTCATTTACTGGATAAATGAAACTAACAAATATTTAAGTAATACTTTATTTTATTACGTAACATATAAACCACTTTTTTAAAATTGCAGATTTAATCGCTATTTAGTAACTTTTAGTGTTAAATGACTGATTTATTATAATGGCCTTCTAAGGAGCCTTGCCTAGCGAGGCCATCAGGAAGAGTTCAATGAAACTTAAGTTCAATCAATATTGATAAAATTTACAATAAAAGAAGTGGTATATGTTACCTAATAAAACAAAGTACTACTTAAATATTTGTTAGTTCCATTTATCCAGTAAATAAACGAATAATAACTGTTTATTTGTTAGAGTGGCCTTCCATGGTATACCCACCTTAGTTAAACCGGTTTTCATCAGACATATAGCTAAGAACAACCGCAAGGGAGCTTGCTTTCATGTAATAAACCGCATCGAAAACGGTCCCTCCGTTCGAGAGCTATAATGCTACGGACAGACACACAGACAGACATTAGCGTCAAACTTAGAACATTCCTCTTTGAAAAGCTAGCTTCCGAATGAATTAACGTTCAACCCGCATCAAAATGACTTTGAGATTGTTTTGAATAGACTGTTTAGATAACCTTCGGTAGCTTAACTGTATAAATACAAAGGGAATCATATTCTGACAAGTTTCCTTATATTCCAAGTTTGAAACTCATACACAAAAAATATATCTTAAAACGCTGTAATCATAAAAAACTCCGTATAATTTTTCAACAAAACAAACAAAACAGGAAATTGCAGTCGGAGCTTCTTCAGGCGGTGCTCAGGAAAGACGAGAAACCAAGAAAACGAAACGCAATAATTTTTCATTATTCCGAGGTGTAATGATTATAAATATGTTTTAGAAGCTTGTGTAAATCGTTTGTGCGAATGGTACATGTACTGGGTATCGATTCAACCCTATCTGATCCGCTAATGGAGAATAATAGGAGGCAATAAGCCGCGTTTAATTGTTGTAGTGACTACAGTAGATTGTGTTCCCTATTGGCAACGGTTTTGATTCACTATGGCAATATTAATATGAAATTAAAAGAATGAAAATGTAGCGAGGTGGTTCTAGACTATTTGGATAATACGGCGAAGTTTGATGCGTTGTGTTCTATGATAAATCTTTGAACGGAACTATTTAACATTAAGAAGGTGAGTTGATGAATAAAATAGAAGAATAATTCGGATATGACCCATATCAGTCTATAAATTGCTGAGTTATGGACTAATTGAAACCGCAAGTTCCATATTTGGGATAAACGTCTAGTAGGTTTGTAGTGTATGCGAATAGCATGACCCACGCCCTCATTATTGTCTCACTAATACCTTGTAACCTTCTATGTAGAACACCTAGATTACTCTTCCTAGATCTAGATAAACATACCTTACGAAGACCTTATTTTCAATATGTATGTAAACCATGTTTAACCAACATTAAACGTGCAGTTACCTACGAACCTACTCCGAGTAAGTTTGATTTAATATACACCCTCGTGCTACATCATATTTACTTACTTATTTATTTGTGCTACATTTTTCTTTTGGTGTATAATAAAGAGTTATCTATTTATCTACTTTCATTCAAATACCGAGGCTTTTATATCCCACTGAGAAATATAATAGAAAAATTTCATCTTTATTCAATCTCTTAAATGTACATAGGGCGCACTATAAGTTTCCGGAACTGGCCACTTACATAAACAATATTTAAAAATTTATTGCAACATTTGAAAATAGAACTCTTTGGCTGTAGAATGCAGTTTGTTTCATCTGACTGTCTTTTGTTTTTACCTTGTGGCGCCATTTAAAAAATTGTGTGTCTGCATCAACATGTATTTAACTCGGGAAAATTTTCGTAGTATGATTTTCTACGATTTTAAGTGTAATTTGACAGCTCAACAGAGCATCGCTCGGCTTGAAACAGCTTTTGGCAATGAAGCACCATGCAAGACAACTGTTTATAGCTGGTTTGCAGAATTCAAGCGTGGTCGTATCAATCTCAGTGACGAATCTCGCGATGGTCGGCCGTCCACCGCTGTGACCAACAAAAACATCGATGCTGTGCGCCGTATGATTGAAACAGACAGGCATGTGACCTACCATGAAATTCGCGCATCCTTAGAAATAGGCATGAGTCAAATACAATTAATCCTACACAAACATTTGGGTGTGAGAAAGCTGTGCTCGCGGTGGATCCCACACAATTTGACCGAGGCTCAAAAAACGGACCGCGTCACTTGGTGCAGTGCCATGCTTACCAGATTCAACGAAGGTGCGTCAAATTTGGTGTGGGACATAGTAACAGGTGACGAAACATGGATTTATTGCTATGATCCCAAAACAAAGCAGCAATCGAGCGTATGGGTCTTTCAAGATGAGCCGAAACCAACCAAAGTGGCGCGCGTGAAAAGTGCATCTAAGCGGATGATTGCTTCTTTTTTTAATAAAACTGGACACGTGGCTATTGTTGCTTTAGAGAATCGTCGTACAGTGAATAGTGACTGGTACACGACCATTTGTTTGCTGGAAGTTATTGACGAACTCCGTAAAAATAAACGTAAACGCCGTATCATCCTGCACCACGACAATGCTAGTTCTCACACGGCCAGACAGACAAACGACTTTTTGAAGGCGAAAAATGTAGAACTCATGAGTCATCCTGCATACAGTCCCGACCTGGCCACCTTGTGACTTTTTTCTGTTCCCAAAAATTAAGAACCAATTACGCGGTCAACGATTTTCATCACCAGAAGAGGCTGTCGAGGAGTATGAAAAACACGTTTCAGAGGTCACCACAGAGGAGTGGCACAAAAGTTTTCAAAACTGGTTTCATCGAATGAAAAAGTGCATAGACGCCAAGGGAGATTATTTTGAAAAACTATAAATTAATTTTGTACCTTTAATAGTATTTTTTCATATTCATTCCGGAAACTTATAGTGCGCCCCACGTATCTGCGCTCCGAAAGGCAAGTTAGCTTAAAGCAAGAGCTACTAACTAGCAAGGTACAGTTAGTTGTCCCAGTTGTTATCATCTAACCTTTAGGCATCAAACCTAACTAGTGTCAGATTATTTTATCCATCTAGCTTAGATAAAATAATCTGACACCAGTGTTGGCCACATACTTAAACAAAAAATATTTGATTAATAATAAATAATAGCATCTTTATATTACAAACTCTAAGAGAGCAGACATTTTAGTCCATATTTTTACCGAGGAAAATTAAAACAATGGCGAATCGAGAACGACCCTAGGCTCTTTTATTCGTTATACCTATGTTGTTTCGTCGAAATTAAATGTCTGGTATTTTAATGAATGCCATTTGTTACAATATGTGAATAAGGGGTTTGAGTAATAAAGAATTTAACACACTCCTGCTTTGTATAGGTACCCGTAATTTATACTTTACCATACCATAGAAAGTCATGCAAATAGCTCATTGCCTTTGTTTAAACAAGTATTAGATTACTCTATTTTTGACGAAAGTGTAGGGTTTGCTAATGCCATCCGGGACTACATAGGTAAGTCAAATTGAAAACAAAATTTGAAATAAATAAAAATTGATTATTTTGTCAATATAAAGCACAGTTCTAAAAGTTAAGCATAAACCACATAATAGAGGTGACGACAGGGTTAGAAAAGTATAATTGTAATAAGTCCGTGTTTTAGATTATCCAAAAATAATAAAAATAAAAAATAATAGGAATAAAAACTATGTTATTTCCTCTTTGTGTATAATGTTTTTTTTTATGATGTATTATGTGTGTTTTTAGATCAAATAAATCTATGTCTATGTCTTTATTTTTCAGTTTGCCATAAAAGTAAAAAATCACAAAGATACGAAGCATCACAATTCCGGAGTGGGGGCTTGCGACGTACCTCTATGGAAAAATAGTACATAGTCGTGACGTCATGCGAAATTTTATTGCGCTGAATCTTTGTCATTTTTAGTTTCACAGAGAAAAGAAAAAACGTGTAAAATATATTTTAATAATCCAACAAATGGGCTAAAAATATTTTTCCATTCGTCATCCCTATTAGATTACGGAGTTCCTAGCAGACTAGGCAGAAGCCTGTGTTTTGGGAACGAATAAACTAGTAAGCTAGTAAGTAAGCATGCAGTAGGTAAATATATTTTATGTGACAATTTCGGTTAATGCCATTGCACTCCAAACTAGGATCCCTGTGTTGTGAAGTGCAACCTTCCCAATTTTGTTATCCCTACATGTAAAGGCGATAACTTAAAATCTTGTTATATAGGTAGGTATCGGCATTAAGTAAATAATTCTAAACCTCAATTTTTTAATTTAATCCTAACAAGAATCACTGTTGAATTTTTTCTTATATTCCTTTAACTTACTTAATCATCATTTCTGCCCTCAAGCATCTCACTATTTTTTTACAGTAAAAAAATTACAAATAAGACTTTTATTAAAAAAATTACTTAGTAAGAACCAAGGGAAATTTTAAGCTTTGCAATGCAAACAGTATAATCACTAAAAACCGACTTAAACCCCCAAAATACAAAACCGATTTTGATAATATTTCTATAGGAACATCGTACCTGATACGTAGGCTCCTTACAAAAAAAATCTCAATGTGTCCAGATGTCGAGTAATCACTGAATATACATTAAAAAAGCAAGATTAAGAGAAATTGATAACTTCCTTTTTTGAAGTCGGTTAAAAATAAAAGATATAAAAAAAAAGATTTTTCGTACTTGGTACATCATCATAATTATCCGAGCGAATTCCCGATTGCATCCTCAGCGGTAACGCTGCAGAACCCGGGGTCCGCTACCTAACCTAGATGATTTGACGAGGTTCCTGGTTTTTATACAGGGCAACTGCCGTCTGACCTCCCAACTCAAGTAAACTAGAACCAATACTTAGATAGGTTTGATGAGCAAACGCTAGATGGCGTTCGGGACCCACAATTTATACTTGCCTTCCGAAACACGGAATCATCTTTATTTTCGGATAATCAGGTGATTCAAGCCTGCAATATCCTAACCAGACTGGAAACAACTTTTCACAAAGACTAAAAACTTCCCAGTGGGATTCGGAGCCACGACCTCCGGATCACAGTCTGGATCTCCGGATCGAAAAACAGTTAATTGTAAAATTTAATTTCTAAGTAAAATGGCTGCTAAACTAGCTGCCCTCATGTTTGCTGTGCTCTTTCATGGTGTCACTTGTACTTATATTTATGTCATCATCATCAGGTCTTCTTGTCTCCACTGCAGGAGCACGACCCTCTCTTCACTACCAGAGCCAGACTTGGCCAGAGCAGCCAGAGGACTTGGCCTACACTCTCCACGCTGGGCAGACGGGTTGGACAGGTCTCATTGATATTTATAAGCTTTGTTTAACTTGTATTCCCTAAGTCGCCTTCTACGACATCCACGGGAGGAACTGGAGTGGCCCTATTCTACTCTGCCGGAAACCACACGTCAATCTATCTATCTTCTATCTATCTATATATATAAAAGCGAAAATCACTCACTCACTCATCACGAAATCTCGAAAACTACTTAGCCAATAAAGATGAAATTTGGCAGGAAGGAAGGTAGATTGTGACTAGGAGACGTCCGCTAAGAAAGAATTTTTGTAAATTCTATCCCTAAGGGGGTGAAATATGGGTTGCCAGTTTGTATGAAACTTCGTAATTTTTAAAGTGAGACACATGACATTTTTAATTTATTTTAATAGTTAGTAGAAAATAATAATGCATTTATTATATTTTAAAAATTACATACCTATAGGGGTGAAATAGGGGTTGCAAGTTTGTATGAATCTTCGTCATTTTTGAAGCGAGACATAACATTTTTGAATTAGTGGTCAATAAAAAATAATACGGAAAGGAACGTTTTATAACGTAAAAAACCGATTAAAGATCCTATTAGAACCATTTTCGACTTCTACGTGGGCGAAGTCGTGGGTAATAGCTAGTATATGTATGTATATGTATGTATATTTATGTAACAACTTTAAACTTGTGACTTGCAATAAATCTGAATCACAAGGCGAACGCCTTGACTACTGGACCACGGAGGCAGTCAGTAAGTTATGATATTTAGAACATTTCAATCTAAAGAAATTTTCCTTTGTTCCTTTGTTAGTTTATGAAAAAAGTTCGGCATGCGTATGTATAATATCAAAGAGGAAAAATATGTCGAAAATATTCGCTGTTACCGTAGAAATGTTAACAATACTCGTATATTTAACGTTTCCATGGTCACAACAATATTTTTATACGCTAGGAATATATTTCAGTGAATGGCATATTAGATGAGAATTATTTTGATGAAAGGGCGGCCTCATATGCTTTTCTTTAGGCGAGGTTTTTCTATAGTCGACGGTGATGAGGTGCGGGGCGATTCGCGACATACGTCGCAGGTAATGCACCTATTGAAATTAACTGGGGTTTAAAGTGACAACGTGAAGCTTTTCTACGTTCATTAGCGAATAACTCGTTCCTTAGTTGCGAATGCCCACTTTGAATTCACGCCACTAAAAACGTCTAAAAACCGCAAGTTCCATATGAATGAATACAAATCCATTTGTATGAACTTTTCCTTTCCAGAGGTACATTTTATAATTTGTAAACTCTCCTTAGTTCTGATAGTTTGCCTTTAAAGTTCGTTATAAAACGTGTAATGGAAACGGGGTATCAAATCAACTCGAAAGGGAGTAAATATACTAATCAGTGTGAACAACTTTTACTAAGGAACCATACATGAAATCG
The DNA here is from genome assembly GCA_943193695.1 of Acrobasis suavella. NCBI lineage: Eukaryota > Metazoa > Arthropoda > Insecta > Lepidoptera > Pyralidae > Acrobasis > Acrobasis suavella. Next base: position 3,013,276 of record OW971939.1, read on the forward strand.
TAAAAAAAATCTTCACTTTTATATAAAAATAAATACCTACCTTGCCAGAATGTATGGAAGTGCAGATTTTATTTTACGATTACAGGGCTGGTCCCATAGTAAAAGTTGTTCACATTGATTAGTATGTTTACTCTCTTTCGGGTTGATACCCTCTTTCCGTTATATGTTGTATATACTAGTGCAATGAATTTTTTTCAAGTCCGTATATAACCGTCAAACAAAAAAAATCCAAATAGGTTTAGGCTTCTTCGAAAAATTCGTAGGTGAATCGCTTTTATCGATGAAACCGCCAGTTGTACATTTAAATGTCTTTTCTGTGTGTATTTTTTGATTATTGTTATTTTATTTTTTGGTGTACACTAAAGTATTACTTAACTTAACATAAATAAAAAAAAACAAAAGATGCTGACGAATTGATAACCTCCTTCTTTTTTGAAGTCGGTTTAAAAGTAGTTCGCCCCGAACTGTGAAGTCGCAAACCCCTTATCTTGGCAATTTTTGATGTGGCGATTTTTTTGTTTAAAAGGGCATACTTGTCAGATGATCCCATAGAAATTATGTTGTCGAGGTGGGCTTTTTTGTTTTGAAAAATTATAAGAGAAGAATTTGTTAGGACTTACCTGCGTAAGTCAAATTCGTGTCTCCCCACGGACCGTTCCTCCCTAGGATCTCGTACAGTATGATGCCAAAGGAGTACACGTCCCCTTTCTGGGACCCCCTAGCTGGGGCGTTGGGGTCCCGAAGGAGCTCTGGGGCTCTCCACAGCATGCGCCTCTCCATGTGCAGGGCGTCTTCTGAGTCGACACAGCCACCTAGGATGAAAATCGTGGTATTTTAGTATCATAATCCTCATAACAATTAAAAACGGTAGCTAGGTCGAATGGTTTTATTATTAGATTTGAAAATCTAGCCGTTAAGCGCTGTAGTAATTAACTTTTCCTTTGCACGACTAAAATAAATAATAAAAGGGAATTTATCTTCAACTCTCCGACAGGAAGACTTCGGCTTCTTCTCTCCGTGGAAGGGACATACATAAATTGAACTACGGGCTGCACTAGATCACTATTAGTATAATGAGATATAAAAAACAAAAAAAAAACAAAATTCCCATAAAAATTGCCCAGGCGGCTGCACACTTTTGTATGGAAGTGCCAATTTTTTTTTGACTATTATTTTAATTTCATTATACTATAGTGATCTAGTATATAGCCTGTGGTTTGATTTTTTACGGGTATGTTTCGTCCACGTTGTATATAAATAATATAAAACTATAAAATAATCCTAAACATATGTCATGCCACTACCGAATACAAAAGGTGCTAAGAAAATATACTGAAAATAACATAAATAAATAAATTAAAAAAAGAATAGTATTTGTCCGTATATATTAGGTTGGGGAAAAAGTCTTTTCGCATATAGTATGTATGAACTTGTAATAAAACCACTTTGGCACTATTTGTACCTGGCTGGTTTTGGTATCATTTAAAAGTTTAAATTTTAAAGAAGATAATTTCAAATTAGGAAAATGCATGATTTTATTTTTTTTTCTTACCGTCAAGATGAGTGAATCTAATGAAGAAATTAGATACATTTTAAAATTTTACTACCAAAAAAGTAAAAATGCAACGAAAGCCGCGAAAAAAATTTGCGATGTTTATGGGCCTAGTGCAGTGTCTGTGAGAGTAGTACAAATTTGGTTTAAGCGTTTTCAATCCGGAAATTTTGATGTCAAAGATGCACGTCGCTCTGGTCGCCCTGTTACGGATAAAATGGATGCTATTTTTGAAAAAGTGGAGCAAGATCGGCATATCAGTAGTTACGACGTAGCTGAAGAACTGGGAATTGACCACAAAACAGTTTTGGCGCATTTGAAAAAAAATGGGTACACAAAAAAGCTCGATATTTGGGTACCTCACGAGCTCTCTGAAAGAAACCTAATGAAGAATCACAAATGAGTACACCATTTGTGATTCTTTATTACGACGTAGTGAGACCGAACCATTTTTGAAGAAATTGATAACTGGTGATGAAAAGTGGATCACGTATGACAAGAACGTGCGATTCAGGCTCGCGACGCCAGGATAAGATTAAAGCAAGAAGTTGAGAGAAAGCGGCCGGAATTAATCAACAGAAGGGGTGTGGTTTTTCATCATGATAACGCTACACCTCACACATCTTTAACCACTCAGCAAAAATTAAGAGAGTTTGGCTGGGAGGTGTTAATGCATCCGCCGTATAGTCCTGACCTGGCACCTTCAGATTTCCACCTGTATCGGTCTCTTCAGAATTCTTTAGGCAGTGTCAGGTTAACATCACGAGAGGACTGCCAAAACCACTTGACGCAGTTTTTTGATCAGAAGCCCCAAAATTTCTATAGCAATGGGATCATGTCCCTACCAATTAGATGACAAAAAGTTATCGAACAAAATGGTACCTACATACTTTAGTTAAATGTAAATAAACTATATTAAAAAATGTTTTAAATTTTCATATAAAATGCGAAAAGACTTTTTTCCCAACCTATTATATATTATCATTATTTTTCTCCTTAAAATTCACGAGTCTTTTCACCCCGGTCCCTTGAGATGCAGATACAAAACGTAGACGCTCTTTGTACAGTTAATGAATAATTTATTATTATTATTTAAGGGGAATTCAGACTATGTCACATCTTCTCTCCTGCCCATCGTGCCCCACCAGCTACACTTAACGTGACTTTTATGAGGCTTTAGACAACGTTGTAGGAGTGGCATCATTCTGGAGCGTTTTTTTTATGTTGAGCCAGCGACACGAACAGAAGAAGAAGAAGGGGAATTCAGTTTGCATTCAGCCAATGATACTGAAAATCTTTCCCCAAGGAACATAAAATGCTGCAGTGCAGTTTGTTACCGCTTCTTTTGCACTAGCGCGGAGGCGGTAGTAAACTTAGCTCTAAGTAACTTTTTGACGTCAACAATTATTGTGAAACAAAACAAAGTGATGATTATTAAGAGATATTATAAATATCCTATGATAATAAAGATATATTTGAATTAAATTGAATTGAATTGGACATATCAGCTGATAGATTAACTCGTAGATAGCAAAGACCTTACTTTAGTTTAGTAATATGTAGCTTTTTTGTAGCGACCTCTACGGCCACTACGAAGAACTACAATTACAAACCAATCAAGAGACAACCGACGATATATTTGTAGTTCACAAGAAGCATATGAGATGGCGTCAGCAGTATCCTACATCTCGATCTCAGAGTTCGCCCGATTCGCTGATATACACATCTTCCGACGATACACCGTCGTCCTGACCTACGCAAGCGTTGTCTTCGCACACGCAGCCCCAAACTCACATGTTTAGGCTTCAAAGCGTACAGAACCGATTTGTCCGCAGAGCTACCAACGCTCCAACGATAGCGAAAAATTGCGACCTACACCGCGATCTCGATCTCCCGTCCATAAAGCACTTTATGAAAGAAGCGTCCGAACGCTTCTTTGATAAAGCCGCCGACCATCCGAACCGACTAGTTAGAGAGACAGCTAACTACATCTCGGAACACAACCCTCGCCGACTCACCGGCAGACGTCCGAGGCATGTGCTCTCTGATTCCGATGACCAGATTATGGCTGACATGGTCCAATTCGATATCTTTGCGGCTCCGAGCAGCCAGAGGAACCTCGCGGTCCGACCCTCCCCGCATTCGTCGTAATCGAATACGTAGGCGTAGGAACATTAGCTCGTTCACTAGGTACCGACCGGCGGTACTTGGACGATTTGCGTTCTAAGTAGGCCCTTCTGGCACCGTAGCTTCGACCCTTCCGGCAAAACATGGGTGTTGCAGCACCCCAAAATTTGCCATAGTCACTAGCGCGCCCAAAGTCGAGGTTTCCCCCTTGGGAACCCTTTGCGCTGCTGCTAGTAGTATATAAATATAGGAAGCCGGGCCTCTGGGCCGCTCCTCAAACCTAGGAAATGTTCCGTCCGAGGCAACAAAAGTATGCCACTTCAAAAAAAAAAAAGATTCACCGTCGGAGTCGCGGTTCCCCGACACAACACCATGGCGGGAAGATCTTCCCTTTTTTGATAAAAAGATATCCTGACAATCTCTTTTAACTTTATAAATTAGTCAAGGCGTCTGCGAGTAACTGGTGTACATACATATAAATGGCATAAAAGATTACGACGAACTGATTACCTTTCCTTTTTAGAAGTCGGTTAAAACCATCTTGAAATCGTACCCAGTACCTACCGTGTCGTATTCTGTGATAAACTTATAATTAGCCCACATAGTTAGTTATTAGTTATATTATTAATCTATAGTTTCAAAATTAAAAATGTGTATTTAGTTTTATATTTATGAAGATTTGTTATCAGCTTATAGATATTCAAGTTGTTGTATATATTTTTATTGTTGCTGTTAATCTTCTGAATAAATAAAATAATAGCATAACAGTGTAAATCCCTAAAAAGGGATGGCTTAAAGCCGCATGGTCTTTTCAGTTTCCATCCGTTCCCTAGATCGGGTTTTATGATCTGCTCGGAATGAGAGAACTAGTACATTCTACGTTTTTTTATTATTTTCTCCCGGACCAGCGTGGAAGAAACTTAGGTACATAGTAAATACAATAGAATGTTTTTTCAGAAGTAAACCACTAAAGCTTTTAATCTAACTACTACTACAAGAAGCACGTCTGAGAGCTAAATCGAATTTATCCAATCTTATCTACTCGTACGAATTTAGCCTCAGATAAAGAGATTGATCGACATGATCACATTTTATTACAAATATCATTTTATTCCTACGCGTTTATGTATATTTTATAGACTGAGTGATAAATTCGGGCATTTCTCATCCTTTTCATTCCTTTTCAAGTTCTCATCAAATTAACTCATTTGAAAGGGCATACTTTCAGGTGGTACCATAGAAAATTTATCAAAAATATACAGATACATTTTCACGTCTATATCCCTGACGGGGTAGACAGAGCTAAGGGCCGTAAGACCCAAAGGCCACGCTTAGCGTGATGGTGGGAAAAGGAATCAAAATAGTGATGGTTGCTAGCTGCATCGCCTATTAATATGATTCAAATCTCGCCCATTCCCTCGATTGGTTTTTAGAAGAGAAGAAGCTGGCACATTCTAAGTTTTTTCCTTTCTCCCCCGCCAGCATGGAAGGGTTTTTTTTGTGTTGAAGTCGGTTTTTACTTATGAAAAATTATATTGTATGTACAAATTAAAACATGTGATAAATAATTTCGCCACGAGTGGGATTCGAACCCGCGTCCCTCATGTTCCGTGAGTGCTCTACCAATTGTGCTACCTTTTCATCACATAGTACGCACGCATTTGAAGCATGCGTTATTCTTCACTTCTACCCACTATTAAGAAGTGTTATATACTTAAATTTTTTTCATCACATGTTTTAATTTGGTTAATAATCCGAGCATTGTAATGCTGTTAAAAAACCAATAATAAATTTGTATGTACGATTAACATTTCCGCACGGAATAAACAGCCTTTCATGACAATTTTCTATGCATTTCTAAAGCTAAATTTATTTTTAAGCCTCATCCATCCTTCAAAGCTGAAAATATCTCCCACGCGAGTAAACTGCATCTTGAGATAGCAATTTTTCAATTTCACTTCACGTCAGATGTGATGCATTCTGTTCCGTTTTATAGTTTCCGCTAGTAAAGTTTATCTCATCGCTCTAATTTTACACGCAATAATAGCTCTTCCAAGCTTGGTCTGGGAGAAAAGAACAAACTTAGGATGAACTACTTCTATATAGTTAGTTAAAATATTTATTGAACCAAAACATAATGTTTCAGAAAACGCATTTATGAAATCACGTACGAATACGAATGGTTTGCGCGAGCGTTTCCAAACGGGCCCGTTTTTAGGGTTCCGTAGTAAACAAGGAATCCTTATAATTTCGCCATGTCTGTCTGTCTGTCCGTCCGAGGTTTTACTCAGCGACTATAAGTACTAGAAAGCTGTGATTTGGCATGGGTATGTATATTAATTATGGAAAAAAGTGGAAAAATTAAAATTTGCAAAATTTTTTTTACCGGGTCTCCCATATAAGTAAAGAGAAAAGTCTATTTTTTTTTCTTCATTAACTAATTATGTGGGATATCGTTGAATATGTCTTTCAAAAATATTATGAGTTTGATTGAGTGATGAGTGGTGAGTGATTTGAGTGAGATTCGTTTCTAAAATATTTGGTTTTAAAGTGAATTTTTTTTCACAATCAAATGAATTCAAATCACTTCGCAGCGGGGTGCGGAGCAGTGTGCGCATCGCCTTAGTGGGCTCCTAGTGCTCCTACACAACAAACGTGATTTTTTATAGATAATGGTGCGGAACCCTTCGTGCGCGAGTCCTACTCGCACTTGGCCGGTACCAGCTATACAAAGTAAGACCTGACTTGGCGTCGGAGGAAGGTATAAGAGTGGCAACCTACTGGAGGGACAAATAATTTTCCAAAACTAAAAACCGACTTCACCCCCAAACTACTCAACCGATTTTGATAAAATTTCTATGGTACCACCTGGAAGGTATACCCTTTCAACAAAGAATTTTTCAAATCGGTCCAGGCGTCTTTGAATAATCGGTGAACACACATAAAAAAAAAACATTAAAAATCGCGACGAATTGATAACCTTCTTTTTTGGAAGTCGGTTAAATAAAGTGTAATTTGAGCCAATCCACACGAAAAGAAGAAAAAGAAGAAGTCTTGGCCGGTTAGTTATTATTTGCCTGACACATTTATTTATTTGTAATAATAACTAAATCTATCGTTACAGTTTTCACCAATATGATAGACATAATATAATTAATTATAACACAAAACACATAATGCAACTCCTGCAATTCGTTCAGAGTTTAACGATGTTACAATAAACCTCATCCTTCATGTTCCCGTTTACCTGTTTTCTGAAAAATAATTTTATTTTTCAAATTCAATTTTAAAATTTTTGATTCCTTCCTCATCATTCTGATTCATTCCACTACCATCTCTCGAGCTGATTACATCTATATCAGTATTGTAAATTTATATTTATCAGTATTGTAAAGTTATAATAAATAAAATAACTCCCTTGTTATTTCTCTCAAGCTCTCCACTGCGTACCTTACTTACATCTTAAGGGGCTACCTGAATTTTTCGGGGTCCAGTGCTGCCCCCATTTGAAATAAATCATTTGAAAAGAACTGGAGACATCATTTAAAATTTGGTCTTGATCAGACCCTGGATAACCCTTTAAACTATTTTATGAACTACTATTTACATTTTTAAGTGAGAACGTGAAGCTTTTCTACGCACATACGCCAAAAGTGGCCGTTTTTCGCAATTGTGCGTAGAAAAGCTTCACGTTCTCACTTTAAACTGTAAACAGTAGTTTATAAAATAGTTTGAAGGATTATCTAGGGTCTGATGAAGGCCAAATTTTAAATGATATCTCCGTTTCCTTTTAAATGATTTATTTCAAATGGGGGCAGCACTGGACCACGGAAAATTCATGTAGCCCCTTAATGTAGGAGCTCCAACTGCCCCAGCTAGTGCGTGGCTACCTACCTCCTAGTAGGTACTAGGAGTTCACACAAGAGAACAGGTAAAAACATCAATTTTCGCTGCGATTCGGTTAAGCGTGCGCAGCGTTTGTGTTAGCGGCGATTTTTTCAGTAGCTGTGTGCGAGAGCTGGGCACCAAGAATGGAGGGCGGAGGCAGCGCCCTGCGTATCCGTTTGGAACGCACAAACTTAGCAACCTTAGTAAATCTGAATTATTAATCTTTCATCTAAATATACGTGGGGTGCACTATAAGTTTCCGGAATGAATATGAAAAAATACTATTAAAGGTACAAAATTAATTTATTGTTTTTCAAAATAATCTCCCTTGGCGTCTATGCACTTTTTCATTCGATGAAACCAGTTTTGAAAACTTTTGTGCCACTCCTCTGTGGTGACCTCTGAAACGTATTTTTCATACTCCTCGACAGCCTCTTCTGGTGATGAAAATCGTTGACCGCGTAATTGGTTCTTAATTTTTGGGAACAGAAAAAAGCCACAAGGTGCCAGGTCGGGACTGTATGCAGGATGACTCATGAGTTCTACATTTTTCGCCTTCAAAAAGTCGTTTGTCTGTCTGGCCGTGTGAGAACTAGTATTGTCGTGGTGCAGGATGATACGGCGTTTACGGTTATTTTTACGGAGTTCGTCAATAACTTCCGGCAAACAAATGGTCGTCTACCAGTCACTATTCACTGTACGACGATTCTCTAAAGCAACAGTAGCCACGTGTCCAGTTTTATTAAAAAAAGAAGCAATCATCCGCTTAGATGCACTTTTCACGCGCGCCACTTTGGTTGGTTTCGGCTCATCTTGAAAGACCCATACGCTCGATTGCTGCTTTGTTTTGGGATCGTAGCAATAAATCCATGTTTCGTCACCTGTTACTATGTCCCACACCAAATTTGACGCACCTTCGTTGAATCTGGTAAGCATGGCACTGCACCAAGTGACGCGGTCCGTTTTTTGAGCCTCGGTCAAGTTGTGTGGGATCCACCGCGAGCACAGCTTTCTCACACCCAAATGTTTGTGTAGGATTAATTGTATTTGACTCATGCCTATTTCTAAGGATGCGCGAATTTCATGGTAGGTCACATGCCTGTCTGTTTCAATCATACGGCGCACAGCATCGATGTTTTTGTTGGTCACAGCGGTGGACGGCCGACCATCGCCAGATTCGTCACTGAGATTGATACGACCACGCTTGAATTCTGCAAACCAGCTATAAACAGTTGTCTTGCATGGTGCTTCATTGCCAAAAGCTGTTTCAAGCCGAGCGATGCTCTGTTGAGCTGTCAAATTACACTTAAAATCGTAGAAAATCATACTACGAAAATTTTCCCGAGTTAAATCCATGTTGATGCAGACACACAATTTTTTAAATGGCGCCACAAGGTAAAAACAAAAGACAGTCAGATGAAACAAACTGCATTCTACAGCCAAAGAGTTCTATTTTCAAATGTTGCAATAAATTTTCAATTATTGTTTATGTAAGTGGCCAGTTCCGGAAACTTATAGTGCGCCCTATGTATATACCTCAAAGGTGACTGACTGACTGACATAGTGATCTATCAACGCACAGCCCAAACCACTGGATGGATCGGGTTGAAATTTAGCATGCAGGTAGATGTAATGACGTAGGCATCCGCTAAGAAAGGATTTTGATCAATTCTACCCCCAAGGGGATAAAATAGGGGATGAAAGTTTGTATGAAACTTTGTCAATTTTAAACCGATCGGGCTGAGACTTTGCATGCATAAAGCTACTATGACGTAGGCATCCCCCAAGAAGGATTTTGATAAATTACCCCTACGCGAGCGAAGCCGCGGGCAAAAGCTAGTATTACATAAACTTAAGCTTATAAATAACGTGTTTAGCTGGGGCTCGTTTATCACGGTATTAGCAATTCAGAACCGATAATCGTCTAGACATTGATTTATGTTTTTATTGTTACGCAATTTTCAAAGTCAGATCAATCATCTGCGGATTCAATACATGACAGCAAAATTGTTCGCGTAAGTATTCGCCCAGGTACATAGGTAAGGTACTTACTTGATAACATTGTACTATGTAACGAAGTGAAGTGCTTAGCAAGATAAATGTTTACCATTGATTAAAGGTTGGCTGTTAGATAATGCTTTTAGTTTAAGATTTAAGGTTGAACTAGTCGTGACTTTTTCTATACAAATTTCATAGAGAATTTCCTCCACTGTTTGACATTGTATGGTACGCGTCAGAAGTAGAGTCTCAATCATCATCATCATCCGAGCGTATTCCCGGTTGCATCCTCAGCAGTAACGCTTCAGAGCCCGGGGACCAACCAAGGAGACTTGACGAGGTTACTGGTTTTTACACAGAGCCAATGCCATCTGAACTCTACAATCCAAATGGCCAACCCGGAACCAATCCTTGGATAGTTTGATGATCAAACGCTAGGTGGCGTTCGGGACCCACAGTTTTACGTGCCTTCCGAAACACGGAATCATCTTTCTTTTCGGATAATAAGGTGATTCAAGCCTGCAATATCCTATCCGGACTGGAAACAACTTTTCACAAAGTATGCTTCCCAGTGGGAATCGAACCCATGACCTCCGGGTCACAAGGCGAACGCCTTGACCACTGGACCACGGAGGCAGTCGGAAGTAGAGTCCCAATATCTCATACTAATTGTATGAGAAATTGAGATTTCAGTTTTGAGGCTTACCGTACATGCAAAGTTTAACATGATATCGTTTTGACTCTTTAAATTTGGTGTGTACGGATTTAAAAAAGTTATGAGTCATCAAAGATTCGTTTTTTTTTGCTTATTTTTTAGCATTTTTTGGCATAAATAAGTAATAAAAAAAACTGTAAAAAATCTCCAAAACAAAGTCCACACCGACACGGATTAATTATCTAAAATTTTAATAAACTTTATTTGTAATTGATCAAAGCAGTAGTTTTTGCATTAAACCCCTTTTCCCAAAGGGCTTAACGTATGTTTTTACGCGCTCGGTTTGCTATGAATTATCGTGTATTTCAACTCACTGCTTTGCCAGAACACAATGTTAGGTGAGACAGCATGCTTTTAGGCCTCGCCCACTTGTGAGTTCGAGCCCGCGACTAGTTCAACCTTAAGTCTGCCTATTTATTGATAATCTAACCGATGGGCTAAGTTATTTTTCCAATTTTTACCCATTAGAGATGGAACCCTAAAAACGGGGTTTTACCAACAGAGCAAACTACAACCCACTGTGTCAGTGCGGCCAGCCGAGCCAGACAAAGCCACACCTTCTACACTGTCCCTCATGCCCTACTTCATGTTCAATGGCCGATTTGATGCAGTGCACAGACAATGATGTTGCTGAGGCTACCTACTGGTAGGGAGTCATCAGCATCCGGTTGTGTCCTCAGCGGTAACGATTGAGCCCAGGGGAGGGCTGCCTAAATCTAGGAGGTTACTGGTTTTTACTGTTTATACTGCAACCTCCAACGTGATTGGAGCCTATTTTTGCTTTCTACTCTTTCATACCAGTTCTCGCTACTATACCTCTCGTACTATCATTCTTCATTCTAGCCAAGTTCATACATCACCTTTTATACTCTGTACGGGTACTCTGACTCCCGTCTATCTAATGTGGCTCTGACTATTTCTATTTTTGTTCTCTTTTCTTTTCAACTCGGGAATGGGTCAAGGCAATAAATAGGTTCTAGACAATTTTTCTTTTTTGCTTACATTTTTTCATGTTTTCTTACTTGTACATTTGGTTATTTAAATTTTCTATAACTATTCCAAAATTTTTACATTTTAACATCTAATTTACAATATTATTCTTACTTCTATAGTTTTATCACAGTTTATTTCTATCAATATTATTCTTACTTATATAATTTTATCACAGTTTATTTTTATTTTTAATTTAACTTATTAATTTTTACATTTCTAAGGGACAATTCTATTATACGTTTTGGCTTGGTGTTAGTTGCTACTTGGTGTGTACCAGGGTATTAACATAGGTATTTCCCTCTTGGTTATGTACTCATTTTAATTATTTACTTAAATAAAATGATTATTTTATAATAATACATTTGTATTTAATATTGAGGAGGGAAGATACCTAATGTCTCGCGGGTCACAATACCTCCGCCGAGGGCCGTGCATATAACTATGCGCGGCCTAGTCATGGTGCCCTGCTTAGTTCTTACCTATACTAGTCATTACAATCATACTTTTAAATAAAAGTGGTATTGAATGTACTACGGTTTCAGGGCATCAGTGATCAGGCCACGCACCGATGGGTCTGCGCGGATTGCAAGGTCAGGAATAAGCAGTTGCCGACCTTGCAATCGCGTCCCACTTCCTCCTCAATGCACAGTCTCCGCTGAAGGCATTGTGATCCGCCTTATCGATACCCGCCTTTTTACAGTTGCGGCAGGATGCCGCAATGCCTGCTTTGTAGTCAGCACAGCCCGACTTAAGGTGTGGACCTCCGCAATGGCTGCACGAGTCCGGCCTCCTCACTGCAGTACCTCCTGCTATGGCCGTAAGCCAGGCAGCGAGAGCACTGAACGAGGGGCGACTGGTCGGCTACCCTAACGTGCTGGAGGTCCACGCGGAGGGTCCCGGCATCAACTGCCCTCCTCCATACCTTCGGTGTTGTGCTGACTACAATATGATGCACCTGTGGGTTCCGCGCTTTCTTTTTGTATTTGATGTGCAGGCGGTCTTCCTCCCTGTCGAGGTCATGAAAAACCTCAGGGTTTTGTCTCCTCACCGCTCCGATGACGTCCTCATCAGTATATCTGATGTTGACGCCCCAGAGGATGAGGAGTGGATCCCGGTTTTTCACTTCCTCGACAGCGAGGTTTTTGCCTGCCCCCTCTAGCCTCTGCCGTAGCTTGGCCCTTTCGGCCTCTGTCGCGCAGCTCATGATAACTTTCTGGTCCCTTGCCTTCCGCACCCGTTCCACGCGGATCCACCCGTCCTTGGCATCCACCACTTCCCGAACTTTGTCGAGCACCTGCTCTCCCGTGTCGTACGCATCCTTAGATGTGACGACGAGGGACAGCAGGGCTCCACGCTCGGTCGGTTTCACCAAGGCTGGGCGGGCCGCCACGTCTGCGTAGGACAAGGGGCCAGACTGCTTTGCGATGAGCTCTTTAATTTCTTCCAGCCTTTTTGTGTTTTCGCCGATCAGCCGAGTCTGCTCCTCCATCCGCTCAGATAGAGCAGACTCGACTTGGCGTGGGCTGGGTAGGGCCTCTGGGGAGGTTTGGGTGCGTATACAGGGGTTGGGAGTGATATTTTTGGCCTCTACACACGTGGCGAATATGTACAGCTTGTCCTCAAGATTCCCTAGCGTTTCTTTAACAAAATCTTTAATAGCTGTTTTTAGGTTACGGGCCGTTTCTAATTTTTCTAAAGTTATTCTAATGAACTCCCTGCACTCCGTTAACAGATCATCCCTATCATCATCCGTTAACCGGTACACTCTGGATCCAGGCGTGGCATATGGCGTGATGTTTGGGTCACCTCTATTTGTGAATCCGGCTTTCATCGACACGACATTGTCGACGGTGTCCAAGGCATCTACGCTGGTGTCCTCAAAGGAAAGGCACCTTTGAGGATCAGCAAACGTCACCGATTTCGGTGTCCCACTAAAAGGTGCCTTTCTGGTAGTTGGTGGGGAGTGCGCGAGAGGCATTTTCTTTTGTTGGAGGTTTGCGTCAGTTAAGTAAAATTAAAATTATAAAATTAAAATACAGTATAGTTAAAAAATTACAATAAATAATAAATTAAGGTACTATTACCTTAGCTCTGTATAAGGGAGCTGAGGTTGTATGTCATTAAAGTATACTAAAATTTTGTATAAGTTGTAAACACAGTCTAAACAATTATAATACGGCTTAACTAAATAAAATTAAATAAAAATTTTACAAAATAAATCTTAATTCACTATAAATTACTATTAAAATTATTTAAAATTGTAATGGTCGTTCATAAGATTATTTAAATGTCATTAAGTTTAAAAGAATACTTAATATAAAATAAAACAAATTAAATTGAATAAGATTTTTGCAAAATTTTTGTAAGACCACCACTATAACCTAATATTCTTATAAAATAAACAGTGTAAATGACCCTTTTGGTGATTAACGGGAAGCGGAGGTCCCAGTTAACGATATGATATAAAATAAGTACAGTTTTCGTCAATTAACAAATTCTTTTATAATAAATTTCTGTAGTCAGCAAATTTTCATGTCTACAACTTAAATATTTACGGAAATTTTTATATTAAGGAATACCTTAAACTAATAAAAGGGGGGCGGGGAGTCTATTCTATGATTTACAATTGGTTTTTGGGATGAATTTGAATTTTGTAAAATTTTGCATGTATATAGTTCCGCTACTTGCTAATAGGTGGCGGGATTTTGTTGACAACGGAATTGAGGGGGTTAAATCTTAGGTTGGTTTAATCACTTATTTAAATATTAAAGGGAAGGCTAAAATAACACTATTTACACTTTCACATATATGTTTTCCTTAAGGGAAAAGGGTCAAAACAATACATCTAATTCCCAGAATTTCACCGAATTTAATCTGTCAATATCTTTAAAACTAACTGTACAAAAATTTTGAAAACAACGCAGGACCTATTTTTTAGGTCCTGTCTTCGGAAGTTAGGGGTTGGTTTGCCAAAAAACCCCGTAACTAAAAAGTGATTTTTGGGTTTGAAATTACGTAAACTGGGCCGGTAATTTTGCTATGTTTTGGTAAAATTCCTATAACGCGAAAACTATTTATCCTAAAAATCTCAAATTTGGAACAATCACTGGGAATTAGGTGCACTGTGTACTTATCTAGTGGTGGTCTTTCTAGTCCTTGGATTTTCGTGCGTGGGAGGGTCCAAAGTCCCTCGAAGTCGCTCGCCGCAGATTTTCCTAGACAAAACCGGCCGTAGCTCCCGAATTCCTTAACCCAGAATAACGGTTTTGGTGCCTCCCGATGCGTCTTCCCAGGGCAATCCAGGTGGTGATAACGCCACTAGTGTGCTCACCCGGGTTTCGCCGCGATTTGGAGAAAATCGGTGATTGGTTGAAACCGTTTCTGGGCTCTGGTGCCTCGATGCGTTACCAACAAATCTTCAAACTGTGGTCAAGTCAGCAGGTGATCAGGATACACAGACCCACAGTTGAAAATTGTGGGGTTGCCGATCTTGTTTCAGAGAAAATCGCGTTTTTTGCAAAAAATTTGAAAACTTCTTTTTTGCCGTGGCTCCCTGAGTTCCAATTTTTGGGGTTGGGACACTGTTTTTTGTATATCTAGGTGCGCTGGGATCTGGAGCACGCTGCAGTGTTGGTTTTATTTCTGTACGACTGCGGATGATTTTTTAATTGATTTGTTTATCGTACAGGGCTCCAAAAGTTTGGAGTTTTTCGCACTTTAAAAATACTAGGAAAAAATCCAGGTATATGTCACTTCACTATTACTGTAGAGCTGATTAACAATGGCGTGTTATCGCTATACGGATTTGGTCGCTATGGGTTTTTACTGTTTGCCTTCTTCTATCCTTGGATAGGTTTGAGCAAACGCTAGATGGCGTTCGGGACCCACAATTTATACGTGCCTTACGAAACACGGAACCATCTTTTTCGGATAATCAGGCCTGAGGCATTGAGTTGAAATCAACAGAGTATCCTCAGATAGTGCACCTGTGAGCATGGGTGTGCCTCAGGGTTCAATAATTGGTCCATTTTTGTTTTTGATTTATATTAATGACCTCCCCTGTCTTGCAGAAAAGTTGTGTGAAGTAGTATTGTTTGCTGATGATACATCTTTACTTTTTAAGGTTGACAGAAAATGCACAAACTATGACGATGTAAGCAATACTATGTCACAAGTACTTAGTTGGTTTACGACTAATAATCTGGCCTTAAACACACAAAAGACTAAGTGCGTTAATTTTTCACTATTGAATAAACCTAATACTCACATACCTTTGAGTCTTAATGGTCAAGTTCTAGAATGGGTACCCAACACCAAATTTTTAGGCATAACTGTAGACTGGAACTTAAAATGGGATAAACATATTGAGGCCACTGCCAAGAAACTTAGTTCGGCAGCATATGCTGTGAGGAGGGTCAGACGGTGTACTAACGTTGAAACTGCTAGGCTAGTATACTTTAGTTATTTTCACAGCATAATGTCATATGGCTTGCTCTTATGGGGTAAAGCGGCTAACATACATGCTATCTCTGTGCTACAAAAGAGAGCAATTCGGTCGATCTACGGACTAAAATCACGCGATTCCTTAAGAGAGTTATTTAAATCTATAAATATTCTTACTGTGACATCTCAATTTATTTACGAAAATCTTCTATTTGTTAAATCTAGGTTAAATAATTTCAAGAAAAATAGTGATGTTCACAGTTATAATACTCGCAACAAAAATCAGCTTCATACGCCTAAATTTCGACTTGCTAAAACTAGAAAGTCACTCTTAGGTCTAGGTATAACATTATTTAATAAACTTCCCGAAGCGATCGTTAACCTACCAATGGCAAAATTTAAAACACATGTTAAAAAAGTTTTATTGAACAATGCATACTATACTATCAATGATTATTTAAGAGATAAAAACGCGTGGATACTTCCTAAACATTTTCCATTACACTCCACACATGAAACATAAATAGCTGCATTTTCTGTTACCATAATAAGCTTACTGTAAAAACATGTAAATGCTCTGCGATCAATAAGTGACCAACATATAATTAATATTTTCTCTTGACAAGGTCTGCGAGTTCGGGTTTTTCATGCTCACTAAAATGTCCAATCCGGTGGTGGCGTCGCTGGTCGGGTCGTTGGATTCCCTCTAATATGGTTGAGTTTAACGATGGCTGATCCGTGCGTCAACTCGTGAACGGGTGCTGCCGGGAGGGACTGGTCAGCTCGGCTTCGCTTTTTTTGACTACTTAATATTTTTTATTACGCAATTTATGTTAGTTTACTTGTTCGCAAGCATAACATGTTATAATGTGTCAACATTGTATTATATTATAAGTATTTATTAATTAAAAGACAATTATAATAATATGACAAAGCCCTTCTGGCGAGTAGGCGACCAATACTGTGAAAATGAGTTTCTTTCGGCGTTTCTTCTCAGCAGTGGTCGTTACGAAGCGCTGGTATCGGTAGCTTTTCTTTAAAAAATAAATTAAATTTTAATATACTTTACACGTAACATAAATTATACTTATTGACGTGTAAAAGTGCCTGTAAAGGTCTAATTACTGAATAAACATTTGAATCTTTGAATCTTTGAATCTTTGATTCAAGCCTGCAATATCCTAACCAGACTGGAAACAACTTTTCAGAAAGTATGCCTAGTGGGATTCGAACCCACAACCTAGGGATCACAAGGCGAACGCCTTGACCATAGGGCCACCGAGGCAGACCAACTACTGGTCGGGAGTAATTTGACGTAAAAGTTCAGTCATCAACACGAAGAAGAAGTATAAAGCCAGGGAACTACTCACTTTTTAAATTATGCAGTCCATAGTCAGCTACTTGCAGCACCCATCGACTATCCACCAAGCAGTTGCTGGAGGTCAGGTTCCCGTGGGAGATCAGTGGCGAGTCGTGGAGATATGTGAGGCCTAGGTCAAATGGAAAAAAAAACCGAATGATATCATAAAAGTATTCAGGAATTAAACGATCTCACTTGATTCCTTTTCAAAAATATATTGATTTCGGTATAAGCAGCACTGTATCACTCCCCATTTAGGTATTAAAAATATACCTACATTCTGTTATATGAATCGTTTGTCCAGAGTAATAAGAATGAAGGTGTCTAAATAAAGGTGCGGAGTTCTGACGCGAGTTTAATTAAACCATATTATTAACCACATTGAGTATATATATTATTTCTTTGAATTTCTGAACTGAGACTTCTGTATGTGAGTACTAGTACTTATTCACTATTGTGAGTACTAGTAATATAAGCAGTTTTTGTTTCGTAATAAAGCAAAATGTTGTATAAAAAAAAAAAAAAATACAGACAAATTTAATACGAAGCGTATTCTTCCGAGCTTCGGTTCGGATAATAAGAAAGATTCAAATATGGTCGCATGATTCAATATAAATTTATTTATTAACGGTAAACAAATTACAAAACAATTAGGTGTTTCCTCTGAACTGGCAGCGCCATTTTCGTTCACGTGGTGACGAAAACTGGCAAAGTCAGAGATAAAAGAATGGGTTATAATACTATGGGACAAAGTCTACCCGCGTGAACAAATTCGTTCCAAATATGGAAGTTAATATTCAGAATTATTCATTTATGCAATCCTTAAACATGAACTAAAATAAAACGAAAACATATTGGAACGAAGTTCCTTACGGCAGGCTTGGAGGAGATAGGGATTTTGCTGCGCGACCGAACTGAAAAAAATGTGATAGTAAAACCGTAAGGATGACCTCGTTAAATAAAACCGTTAAATGAGACGTGCGCAGGCGCGACAGTCGTATACACAAGCGAGTAGTGTATAATACCTTTCTCTTCCTTTGAGCACGATTTTTCTTTTGCAAATTGTGTCGATTCTACATTAGCCGAAGGAACTTCGTTCCTACCTGGTGTCCCACGACACCACATTTCTTTTTGATTTTAATAACGAAATCACTAAAAACGTGGTGCTAAAAGCGCGACTATTACAATGTCATACATAGAAATTAATTTATGGATTAAAGGCAATAATGCTGGGACTAACAGTATTAGGTGGAAGCTGGCTGGCAATAGTTTGTATGAACTAACTAGTGACGGAACTCGAAAGTAATTCAAATCACATTATAGTATGTAATTTATAACTTACCTCTAAGCAGATCCGCAACAAGACTCGCCACAAACATGTCGTCTAAGTGAAGGTCTCGGTCTGCCAGGACCCTTGCCAGCGATCCTCGGGAGCAGTAAGCGGAGACGATGCAAGTGGAGCCACTTTCGATGCAGACACCGACGAACGCTGTCAGGTTTTCGTGGCGGAGTTCTCGAATCTGCCACAAAAATAGGGTACTTTTCTGTGTCAAAAATATTTGGTATTGTTATGAAAATATAACCAGTCAAGTGCAAGTTGAACTTGCGTGGAGAGGGTTCCGTACAATGGTAATTTTTTTTTGTAATTGAACGTATAATGTTTATAGGTTTTCCTGTAATCTATAAGAAATGAACTATATTTTCTATGTTTGTCAAAAATTTTTGCTCATTCGTTTCTGAAATCAGGAAGGGAATGGTCAATTTTCGCCTTCTTTCATGAATAAAATCAAAAAATATTTTTTATAATAACAAAAATATTTTGTGATTCTTATAACGAGCCCTTTCATTTGATATATTATATGACACAGTATTTTGCAAATCTTATTTTTTAATTCTCTAATTTGTCCCCCGGAAAAGAAGCTTATTAAAAAATATATTTATTTACTTTGCACATCTGTGTTTGGGTCATAGGATTACGTCATACTTCCAAATTTCACATGATTTGGTCCAATAGATTTGGAGCAAATTGGCTGTGACAGATGGACAAACGCACGAGTGATCCTATAGGGGTTCCGTTTTTTTTTCATTTTTTGTACAGAACCCTAAAAAGATAATTTAAAAAATGATACGTGGATGGCTGGATGCCTGTATGGACGTATATACCACGATTATGCTCGAAATACTTCGAAATAGCTTCATCACGTCACGGGATTATTACCCATTAAAAATGACTATCTAATTCAATGTCGTTTAATTAAAATTAATAAAATACTCAAAAGAACTTAGCTGGAAGGCTTTTATTTTTTTTTTTTTGAATGAGCTTAACGAGGCGTTCACTTTTGGATTTTACAAACTATTTTTTTCTATTTGCTAGCTATTCCAATACAAAGTAAGGCTTAAACAAAACAGAAACCTCGTGTTGCGACTGCTCGCGACTGCCAGCGGCGCCAAGCGACAGAGTATTTTTTAAGCTATTCTATGCATTTTGTGGATAGAAATAATAATAATAAATGTTTATTTTCTCATTTACAAAGGTAAGCCCTAAATTATAAATGTGGGTTCTTAAAACTAGGAATACATTTTGGTTTAAAGACTTGTTCCCTTTGTTTGGAGACTAGTCCTTAAAATTGGTTCCTATTGGAACCGGTGCCACAAGTGACTAGGCCCCTCCCTCAGATCACATAGTCTTGATGTAGAGAAAAAATTTTGGAGTAAAATGTAGGCAAGGACTTAAATTAATGTTAGTAGTGCTATAATATTTTGACTTAATATATAATGTTATTCTTAATGATTAAGTTGTGTAGGAAATGTTACGTACTTATTACTTATATCAAAGGATGGGAAGCACAGGAAAGTTGTTTTGCGTGTGTAAATGTCTATGTATGAATGTGTGTAGGTGGAAGTGTACGAGTCACTGGGGAGTTAGTAAGATGTTTGAGTGAATAAATGAGTAGAGTAATGAGTGTAGCTGTCTAGAGAGTTAAAGGGCAGATAGCTTTCCTTCTTTGGCCCTTCGTAACTGACTTAGAGTTGAATTGTAGCTGGGAGTGTTGCTTTAAAGTTGTGTAGAGCACGAACGACTGTCTGACAGTGAGTACTTCCCAGTGCTTGTACAGTTCAGTAGTTGGATGTCGGAAGGGTAAACCTGCCGCAACTTTCAGGATTGCGCGGTGGGCTCTTTCCACTTCGAGGAGGGTGGTTTTGGCTATGCCTCCCCAGGATGTAATGCAGTAGGTCACTAGCGACTGACATAAAGCGTTATATACCATTTTGGTCACTTGCCGGTTGGCAGAGTGTCTTAAGGTTTTGAATATGTAAATGAGCTTTCTCAGTCTAGACGCTAGTGACTCTGCGTGGGATGCGAAAGTGAGCGTGTGGTCTAGTGTGACGCCTAGGTATGTGATGGTCTCAGTTCTTTAAAGGGGAGGGCAGGAATAATTAGAATGGCTTAGGGAGCAATTGTGTGCGATTATATTAAGATTATTAGATGGCAAATAATTTGTTTTTAAGGCGAAAGGAATATATTTAGTTTTGTTAACGTTCAGTGTTAGTAGGTTGTCCGTTAGCCATTCTTCTATTTGGTTGAAACCTTTTTGAGCGTTACAGAAGGCGTCATTCCAGGTTTGACCGGTAAAGAAAAGTGCGGTGTCGTCTGCAAAGGTCAAGATTTTTCCACCCTGGAGTTAGAGCCGACATAGGCTGTCGATGTATATGAGAAAGAGGGTAGGAGAAACGATGCTACCCTGCGGCACGCCAAACGTCAGGGACGTTTCGTAGCTGGTCCACTCTCCAATCCTGGTACGTTGGGATCTGTGGCTTAGGAAGTCTGTAAAGGGTTTGAGTGGTGTTCCTCTGACTCCTATGTGCTCCATTTTAGCCAGTAGGTGGGGAATGGATACGGTGTCGAACGCCTTGGTGAAATCCAGAAAGATAACTATAGTTTGACGGTAAAGAAGGCTGCCCGCCACTGCCCTTCCGGTGTGGATTAAGGCTTGGTATTCCGCGTTAATTCACTACCCCAGTCAGACGAGATATGTAGAAGTCTGCAGGATGCCTCGCTGATTACCCCACACCTCATCCGACAGGGCCGTTGGAATACTGGGCCTTAAGTGCCCTTGCCTTAAAAATGTTGTAACTAAGGCTCGAAATACCGGTATTTATTATGGCAGTGACGTGCACAAATATTTTTGACAAGGTAGGCACTAATCCTACCTTAATTACGAGAACTGCTGTTTATCAAGCTACATACATTTCTGCTTGTATCCGATATTAAGTATATTAAGGTGGCACGGGGTAGACGAAATCTATGTATCTGTATGAACTGCACGTTACTGATATATGGGAACCGGTACCATTGACCTTGGTGCGGTGCCGATGCCAGACATAGTACCTGTACTATCTGTATCGGTACTATCTTCCCGCCAGTGTCGGTACTATATTTATTTAACTCTATTACAATCTACGTAAATGGCGGACTTAAGGCCTGAGGCCATTTGTACCAGTCAACTAACAGATAATGCTGTGAAAGCAATTTTTGAAAACTAAACCGGTAACTATACCGTAAAACTATACCGTTACCAGTACCGCTACAAATCACGTCAGAGTGAGAAAGCAGCAGGTACAAGTACAAGCAGATAGCAGCAGGTACCAAAATTAGGTACCTGTACTTTTAAGGAGTACCGTAAAATGGGGTTAGTTTGACATTACGGGGTTACATTGATAACAACTTCAAATTAAAATAAAACTTAAATTTACTGGTTTTTGAACGCACCCGAAAGGTTTTTTTTTATTAGGTTGGCAGAATTGATAGTGCGAAAAGCAAATGGCGTACATATTGTTTGCTTCGTGCCGGTGATTTCTATAAAATAAAATTGTTTTAGAAGTTTAGTTGTGACAGGCTTGTTTCAAGGTAAGAAAAACTCTTAATACACATCGAAATCTATCATATTTTGATAAAGGTTGTTTATTTTACATAAAAGTATACGCTATTGAGAATGAGAAATACGACTTAACAAGTGTTTGTGTTGATTTTGTACCTACTTTAACGGTTTAAAAATAATAAGGGGTGTCTTTGATCAGAGGTATGGGTTTACTTTGATCAATGATCAATTTCACCCCGTTAGTCAAAGTTAAACCATCATTTGTTAAGTTTGTATAACAATATTATTTATTTATTTGTTATTAAGAGTATTTTGTTCTTTATATTTTAGAAAAATGCCTCCAGATTATAAAAAGAAGCTGGGAAGTCGTGATTATAAAAATTACGCAGAATCTAGAGTAGAAGAGGCAGTTCAAGCCATTTCAGATGGCAAAGTAACCATTCGTGGCGCTGCAGAACAATTTAAGATTCCATATGGAACACTTTACAATAGGTATCATGGAAAACACATTAAAAAACCAGGAGCTCAACCAGTTTTCTCCGAAGCACAAGAAAAAGCAATCCTTCAATCCGCTGCAAAGTGTGCCGATTGGGGCTTTCCTTTAAGTCTTTTGGATTTACGAATGTTCGCCAAAGCCTTGTTAGATAGTGGTGGCCGAATAGTACCAAAGTTTCAAAATAATTTACCAGGCATAGATTGGGCTTATTCTTTACTGAAACGATATAAAGATCTTTATAGTCAACGTGTTGCTGCTAATATAAAGAGGGCTCGAGCGCAAGTTTCAAGAGAAAGCATAAAGGAGTTCTTCGAAAATTTAAAATCTACCGTCGAAGGTGTACCTAGTAGTAATATATTTAATTACGATGAGTCAAATCTAAGCGACGATCCTGGTAAAAAAAGGACATCTATCGACGAGGAGTAAAATACCCGGAGAAAATAACAAATTTTTCAAAAAGCTGCACTAGTATTATGGTGTGTGGGTCTGCAGATGGCGTGCTTTTGCCGCCATATATTATTTATAAAAGCACCCATCTATATAACACGTGGAAAGAACGAGCACCATGTGGATCACCATGTTGTAGTGAGCCATGCTGCTCCCGTGGAACACGATTTAATAGAACTTCAAATGGCTGGATGGATACTGCTACATTTAGAGACTGGTTTATATCTAGTTTTTTGCCTCATGCAAAACGACTAAATGGCCACAAGGTGCTTATAGGTGATAATTTATCCTCGCATCTAGATAATGACGTTTTGCGACTTTGCCAAGAAAACAACATTTCCTTTATCTGCCTGGTGCCTAACTCCACCCACCTTCTCCAGCCGTTGGACGTGGCGCTCTTTCGGCCAATGAAGGAAGCATGGCGTCATGTCTTAACAAAATGGAAGATGGAAAATATGAAATTGACTACTCTTCCAAAAGACGCTTTTCCGGCTCTACTTAACAGGGCACTGTTACGTTTAGATGAAACCAAGCCGAAAAATGTTAAAAGCGCTACAATGTCAGCAGTAGAAGTAGACTCTGCTATAAAACGGAATCTCATTAATGGTTTTAGGGCCACGGGCATATTCCCCTATAATCCCGAAGAAGTATTGAAACGTTTGCCGCCTGATGATACAAATGTTGTGGAAAATAGCGAAAGTGTTTTAACAGACTTATTAAGACAGCAACGATATGGAGGTCCAACACACACCATCAGAAAAAAGAAGAGGCTTAATGTTGCATCTGGCAAAAGCATTTCTACGCTAGATCAAGAAGAACCTGAACCTAGCACATCTGGATATAGACAAAGAAATCGTAAGTCAACTATTAGACAAGAGAAAAGATTACTGCAGGAAAAGGTCACTAAAGATGAAATAAATGAAGAGGAGTCTGAAAAATCAAGGGCTTCGTCACCACTGCCACGAGAAGAAGAAGAAGAGGAAAATGAATTAACTACGGGACGCTACGTGTTGGCAAAGTTTAATTCCGACCGTGGAAAGAAAACTTACCGTTACGTTTGTTGTATCATGGATACAACTCCAATAGTTGTGCGTGGTTTAAAATCAGTCGACAATACAAAAATGATATTTAAGTTAGTTTTTGACGATATTTCAGAAATAGAAATAACTGATATTGTCGCTTATTTGCCAAAACCTATTATGAAGAAAGATGACAATGGGACTGATCTGTTTGTGTTTCCCTTTGAAATTAATATTCTCGAGATGAAAAAGTAATTCTTAACTTGTTTTTGTAAAATAATGTTGATTATGATAATTTTGGTGATAAAAATTAGAATTTTATGATGAAAAGCAAAAAAGGCTGAATAGTAATTTTTACGATATAAATCAAAAAGAAAGGAAAGACTGATTTGTTAAGTTGCATAATTTTTGTAATGAAAAGAGTTGAGGAAGACTGATTTTTATGATAAAAATTTATAGGGAAATAAGACTAAGAGTTTCTGCCATTGTTACGTTATATTTTTATAATAGATCTTTATATTAATTAATCAATTTGTATCATTGATCAAAGTTACCCCAATATATATAAATAGCTATTGCGCAAAAACCTGCGGACCGATATTTCTGTTTTCTTTTTTATTGTTGTTATCTATGGGTTTACTATCAAATCCAGTTATAAAATATAGGGTGATCAAAGAAGCCCCAAGAACGGTTTAAAGTTGATCAGGTGAATTTTATTTTTTTATTTCTGAAAAACGAGTTATAATTTTTTTTTTTACTATATTCCAATCATAGGAAATAAAAAAACCGATATTCTAATAATTTTTTCGTGTCCGGTATTACTATTTTTAAGAAAATACGGTCATTTGAATTTCAAAACTGATCAAAATACCCCCATTTTACGGTACCGGTATTCATCTAGAATAGTTACCAAGGTACCGAAATGGAAAGAACCTTTAAATTAGCCCGTGTGTGCCATTATTTATTAGGTTTAAAAATGTTACCCTTGGCTTTTAATACCGGTTCTAAGCCTTGTTTAAAACTTCTCAGAGTCAAGAATGAACAACAAAAGACAAACACAAGTTCCTGAAAGGTAAAGTAATGTGTATGAAGAGAAATTAACTTTGATTTTCGCGAAATGACGCCTGAAATTGCTTTCATTATCATAAGTTTGAGTTAAATTAAATGTAGTTAGTTGTATATATTTGTGTACCACAAACTTTAGAGAGTAAGTCATTGGACGCTAACAGTCATTGGACAGAATACAATAAAACCTTGTTTATTTAGGTTTTAATTTGTTCTGTTCACTACAGCTGATAGCTTTTTATATCTGTAGCTGCAGTGTTCCCATTTTGAAAGCAGCCTTATTAATTAGAGTTTTGTCGTGTTTTTTCCAATGACTGTTTGTTTGTTTATAAAGTTTTATTGTACATAAGAAAGAACACAGTTACAAATCAGAAAAGTAAACATACAACGGCGGACTTATCCCGTATAGGGATCTCTTCCAGTCAACCGGCCAGTAATTGAGAGGAATGTTTACTTATAATGCGTTTGTGGTAGAATACAATATAAAATTACAGAAAGACATTTACTGTACAAATAACATATAGATGTACACTACATGAATACAACTAAGAATAAACTTAGGTACATAAAAGTATACATAAATATACATACTAATATACCTAAAATATATATATATGAAATTAGGTGGCTCGGAGAAACTTAGGATTCTGAAAAGTTCATTATTTGGTTTTTAAAGGAACCGACAATGCCATTTTAGATCTAAGAAGAGCGAATTCCAAAGATGTGCTGGCATCACAGAGAAGAATTTAGAATGAAACTGCGAAGAATGAGGAGGTATATCAAGAAGAATATTGTCAGCGGAGCGTAGACGGCTGTCAATTTGCCGAAAGGAGATTTTTCGCGAAGGTAATTAGGACAGGAAGACTGTTACCGTCTTATTATAAAACCCAGACTAACTTTGCTACTAGGTTAAAACCTTAATCCGACCAAATCAAGTTGACATCTAGTAATATCACACTATCTCACCTGTCAATGTCAACTTCATTTTGGTGGATAATGGTTTAAACCGAGTAACAAAGTTAGTCTGGGTTTTATAATGAGACTGTTAGCGTCTAATGACTGGAAATTTACCCTATACAAAATTAGGTTTTTTTTTTATTAGCCGTTCATGTCCCGCTGCTGGGCAAAGGCCTCCCCTCTTTCCTTCCATAGCTTTCTGTCCTTGGTCTTAACTTTCCAATCCTGATCGAATGCTTTTAAGTCGTCTGCCCATCTTGTCTACGGTCTACCTCTCTTTCTATGTCCGTCCGTTGGAATCCAGCCTGTGGCTAAGTGCGCTCATCTTTCTGGGTGCATACGGCCGACGTGGTCCACCCAATCTCATTTTAGCTTAGCAGATTTCTTGGCCACATCCGTAACTTTTGTAATAGAGCGCAGCGTAGTGTTTCTAACTCTATCACTTAGCTTAACACCTAAAATGCTACGCTCCATTGCCCTTTGGCGATTTAAATTAAACCTTTAAAAATTAGGTTTATGACCTAATATTTAAAGCTTTACCGGCAAGACATTATAAATAATAATAAATATATACGGACAAATTACACTGATTGAGCTAGCCCCAAAGTAAGTTCGAGACTTGTGTTATGGGATACTAACTCAACGACACTATATTTTATAACAAATACATATATAGACCCAGGACAATTTGAAAAAGGCCATTTTCCAACTTGCCCTGACCGGGGATAGAACCTGGGACCTCTGGGTGGCGGACTAGCATGGTGACCACTACGCCACGGAGGTCGTCAAATTATTACTACCTTACATTATTACTACCTTATATGATTATTATAGTTTAATTATTTATAAAAAAACAAAAACAGTCTCGTTTGTTATTATTAAACATTATTAACTAATTCCTTCTTTTTTTACCAAATTATATAGCCCACTGTTGGACGAAAGTAGAATAGTAGGTACAGCTCTATGTAGGGGTTATTCGAGAAAATTCATTTTGTTGATAATACGCGGAAATAATTTTTAAAAACTTAAAACTGACTTCACTCCCAAACTATGCTAACAATTTTGATAAAATGTCTATGGGACCACCTGACAAGTATGCCTTTTCAAACGAAACAATTTTCCAAATCGGTCTATTCGTCTTTGAATAATCAGTAAACAGACATAAAATAATTGGCCAAGTGCGTGTTGGGCTATGCGCAGTGTAGGGTTCCGTAGTTACGAATGCCAACTTTGATTTCATGCCACTAAAAACGTCTAAAAACTAATTTTCTGTTAAATATATATGAAATTTTCTTTTTCCGAGTACATTTTATAAGTTGATCGCCTATAACTTTTTAATTTGTAAACCCTACTTAGCTCTGTTTATATATATTATACTATAGCTCTGCGTTATATAATATTATACTATAGCTGTGAATTTTGTGTCACATGTCCATACATAATCGTTTAGAAGATTAGAGGGCCGACACTTGACTCTAACAAAAATGTTCAGTATAAAATTAAATATTTCAGAAAGGATCCCTAAATCGAAAAACGGTGTTCACAAGCTCATAATATTTTTGATAAATTATTCAACGATACTCGTACTCCACAAGATTGGATAGTCAAGAAAACAAATGACTTTTAACTTCACTTGTAAAGTAAAACGCGGGCGGACACATAGAGAGACAGACAGACGGACAGACAAACGGACATGGTAAAAGTATAAGGGTTAATTGTTTACTACGGAACACTAAAAAAGATCGCGACGAATTGATAACCTCCTCCTTTTTGAAAGTCGGTTAAATATTAAAAAGACTTACTTAAACAAAAAAATTCACTTTCATGTTAAGAAGAGCCTTAAAAGATTGGTATCCAGTCCAGGGCCGTATAAGAAAAATTTCGACACAAAATAATGTCGATAAACAAGCGTATCTCTTGTGTTTACGAGAGTAAACACACGTGTTAAGGGGTTACATGAATTTTTCGGGGTCCAGTGCTGCCCCCATTTGAAATAAATTATTTGAAAGGACTCCAAGTCCTCCCGTGGATGTCGTAGAAGGCGACTTTGGGAATACAAGCTAAACAAAGCTTATAAATATCAATGAGACCTCTCCAACCCGTCTGGCCAGCGTGGAGAGTGTAGGCCAAGTCCTCTGGCTGCTCTGGCTCTGGTAGTGAAGAGAGGGTCGTGCTCCTACAGTGGAGACAAAAAGACCTGATGATGATGAATGATGATGATTTAAAAGGAAACGGAGATAATCATTATAATTTTATCTTGATCAAGTCCTAGATAACCGTTCAAACTATTTTAACCGACTTCCGAAAAGGAGAAGGTTATCAATTCGCCACGACCGTTTATGTTTTATTTTTTTATGTATATTCAATGACTAGCTTTTGCCCGCGGCTTCGCTCGCGTAGGGGTGTAATTTATCAAAATCCTTTCTTAGGGGATGCCTACGTCATAGTAGCTTTATGCATGCAAAGTCTCAGCCCGATCGGGTTAAAATTGACGAAGTTTCATACAAACTTTCATCCCCTATTTTATCCCCTTGGGGGTAGAATTGATCAAAATCCTTTCTTAGCGGATGCCTACGTCATAACATCTACCTGCATGCCAAATTTCAGCCCGATCCGTCCAGTGGTTTGGGCTGTGCGTTGATAGATCACTATGTCAGTCAGTCAGTCACCTTTGAGTTATATATATTTAGAAGAAGATATATATTTAGATAGATTTGAAGACGCCTGGACCGATTTGGAAAATTATTTTCTGTTTGAAAGGGTATACTCGTTGGGTGGTCCCATAGAATCCGCTATTTGCCAACAAGTCAAATCAGAGATACTCTTTTCTAAACGTCAAAACAATCATTTTTTATGCGATTTATATGAAATACTGGCAGATGACGTCATAGTTTCTTGGAGTCAAATAGCGCTCTTATTATCAGTTTTGCTGCAATAATAAATCTAATTTCACTTTAAAATGGATATGTTCAAAGACAAGTGACATTATTTTGCGATGTTTTATTTTCTTATCAGTACAAAATAATTTATTTTTGACTCAGGAAAATACCCAATTTTTATCAAAATCAGTTGTGTAGTTTGGGGGTAAAGTCGGTTTTTAGTTTTGAAAAATATATGAACTACTGTTTACAGTTTAAAGTGAGAACGTGAAGTTTTTCTAAGCACATTTGCGAAAAACAGCCTTTTGGCCAGACTTTTGGCGTATGTGCGAAGAAAAGCTTCACGTTCTCACTTTTGTAAACAGTAATTCATGAAATAGTTTGAAGTGTTATCTATTGTCTGATCAAGACAAAATTTAAAATTATATCTCCGTTTCCTTTCAACTTTGACGACCTCCGTGGCGTAGTGGTCACCATGCTAGTCCGCCACCCAAAGGTCCCGGGTTCGATCCCCGGTCAGGGCGAGTTGGAAAATGGCCTTTTTCAAATTGTCCTATGGGTCTTGGGTGTTTATCTATTTAAGTATTCATTATAAAATATAGTATCGTTGAGTTAGTATCCCATGACACAAGTCTCGAACTTACTTTGGGGCTAGCTCAATCAGTGTGATTTGTCCCTATATATTAAAAAAATATATTTAAAAATGATTTATTTCAAATGTGGCAGCACTGGAAACCGAAAAATTCAGGTAGTCCCTCAAAGTGAGAACGTAAAGCTTTTCTTCGCACATTAACCAAAAGCAGTCGTTTTTCGCTTCATATTCTCACAAATTAACATTAGAGATTTAAGGCTGTAAAAACATATTACTGAGCAAAATTACTATCAACAAACAATCCAAACTTTCCACGAGTTAAAATGAAAATCCAACAGCGGTCATTTGTCCACAGTCCGGCTCACACAATAAAACTTTATTACGTTCGAATTATTGTCAGACGAGTGTTTCTGTGTGAAATTGGTCTACCTAATTCAACTTGAATTAGATTACGTTTCTTTTGAAGGGAGATTGAGAGTCCTGCTGATTGACAAATTAAAGTAAATAGCTTTATAGTTACGCTGTATGAATAGAGCGTGTAATTTACGTATAACTTATTAGTAATTTGTGGTATAATGGCGGATTTATTAATTTGGACTCCCTCTAATATGATTGACTTTAACGATGGCTGATCCGTACCTAAAATCGTGAACGGGTGCTGCCGTGAGGGACTGGTCAGCTCGGCTTCGCTTTTTTGACTATTTCGTATTTCTTATTACGTGATTTATGTTTGTTAACTCGTTCGAAATCATGTTAGAATGTATCAACGTTGTATTATATTATAAATATATATTAATTACTAATTAAAAAGATATAATATTAAGACAAAGTCCTTTCTTTCAGTTTCTTTCAGCGTTTCTTCTCAGTTGGAGTCATTGTGAAGCGTTGGTACCGATTAGCTTTTATAAATATACATTTAATTTTAATATACACTACAGTAATGTTAATTTTACTGACGTGTTATATTGACGTGTAAAAGCCTGTAAAGGTCTAATTACTGAATATGAATAAGCATTAAGTTTGAATTTATTGAATTTGTAAGTTTATTCGTTCAAATGGTTTGCAGTAAGTACACCCCAAGCTATTTTGGAAATTAGACCTTGACCGATTCGGCTCATGTTGGAATCTAAACATGTTATTGGCTAGGCCTACACGTCCATCAATTTTTATGAAACTCCGATCAAAGATACTAAAGTTACCGTTTAACAATCTTATATACCAACGCAGGATTGTGAATTCCGCTTGCTTATCGTTTGCTTGTACAATTATCACGCCTATTTCCCATGGGAGTAGGCAGAAACTTTAGATCTCCACTTGCTACGATCCTTCGGAATTTTTAGATCTCCACTTGCTACGTTCCTTACAAACCTCTTTCGATTCGTCAATACTCATTATGCTATTCATGCAAACCTTTTTATTGACATGTACAAATATTATCATAACGATGAGAACAAACCTGTTTCAGTTCCTTCTTGATAGCTCTGGTGACGTCAATGCTCTTCTTCTGCAGTCGTTTGATAGCCACTATGTTGCCTCGGTACAAAGCTATGGTAGTGTGCGCCCGACGGGTGTCCACGTCTTGAGGAATTGTGTTCTGTAACAACAAACTTTATTCTTATTGTGCGGTGGCACAGGTATGGCACTTCGAAGAAGCGGATTATCATTTATGCTCACTACTACTACAAACGTAACTATACATCCGTGCACACGTCAATGTGTGTGTATTCGCCCCCCAACATCACGCGTCTAGGCGTGAACGGGAGAGAGGTGCGGGGACCGGCAACGGGGCCGGGACTAGTAATCCCGAGGACTATAGGCTCTTAGCCTTTTTTAGAAGCCTAGACTACTAATAAAGGGGCTTGACAGGCTAAAAGCCTATAAAGGCTTTAAGTCCTTTAGGCTAGGGCTGTTGAATAGGCCGAGCCTGACGGACTATAAGTCTTTATAGGCTTTTGGTTCGATGTTGTTTTGGCGATATTGAGGAAAAATATAAATTTTCTTTTCTTTTTTCAATATTAATAAAAAATAAAATAAGTCCATTATTCATAATAATTATGTCTTACTCAGGCTAATACTAAAAATGGCTTTCGCCTAATAATATAAGCATATTACTCTAAAAAACCTACAGTCACAAGAAAGGCTTTTTAGGCTCAAAGGTTTTTAATAATGACATAGCCCTAAAAAGAACGATAAGCTTAAATTTAGGGCTAAAAGCCTATAGTCCTTGGGAACACTAACCGGGACCCTAGGACTTTACATTCTTTATGTAATACTTATATTAATTAGGGTGGCCGTGGGCTTTTGACCTACAGGACTTGACCACTCCATCTCTTCATGTAGATTTTGTAAGAGGAACTAAACACAAATAACTCGTGCTGCATTGATTCTCACTAGGAGTTGACGTCAGTCAGACGGCCGGTCGTAAAACTATCGCCAAAGCCTTTAAACTGCCTGCTTTTTTCTAGATGTCACGTGGTCTTCGGCATTCTTTGGGTGACTTGGACACATAAGCGTAGCCAGCCATGGGCTCAGGGTGGGGCAGCAATCTGAAATAATATGTAACTAGCAAACTACACGGTCCGCCGCTTACCCCAGTTAATTTTTACATATAAAATGTCGAGTGTGAACTTTCTTACGAATATTAAGTATTGTAGTAAGTACCTAGATAATTTATTTTTTAGGTTTGGTTCGGTAACTTAAAGGTCTGAGCCAGGGTGGGGCAAGCGCCCCACCGTGCCCCACTGTGGCTACGCCCATGCTTGGACATTTATATATTTAAAGAAGAAAAAGCGGGAAAGCACATCCTCTGAAGCAACACAGCTTAAGATGCAACCAGGAACGCGCTAGGGTAAACTTCTAGTCATTGGACGCTAACATACATGGGACAGAACACAATTAAACCTTATCTATTAGGGTTGCTTTTAAAACGGGAATACTGCAGCTCCAGAGTATAAACAGATATCAGCTGCAGTGGACTGTTACTGACAATGACTGTTAGCGTCCAATGATTGGATTTAAAGTTTACCCTATTTTCAAGTGATTTGCCATACCTTTATAAACGTTAATACTTTATTAAAACAGACCAGTATGAGATATGTTTAAAATTAGGATTGGAACAAAAATGGCCTTAGGGAAATTGGAGGCCTGAATTTTGTTTGAATAAATAATGAAGTCATGTTTAAACATTTGAAAAATTCCAACAAATGATTTACAGGAGACGCCAGTCCATATAGTTATAACCTACTTTTAATAGGTACCTACAGTTTTCGAGACGTAAGCTTAGCTTTGCACTTGTGTCAGTGCCGGTAAAATAATAATAAAAGCCGGTAAAATGTACCGGTTTGAACTGGTTTTCGGAAATCGGCCCGAGATGCGGTACGACCCTCGCGCGTCATCTCCCTGCCGCACACTTTCCGCCTTCACCTTCACCTTTGGTACCACTGCAGCTTAACGTTGCAATGTTTCTGTGTTTGAATTATTTCTCAAATAAACTAACATTAATAATAGTCATACGGTAAAATAAAAATAGTTCATTTCCTTGTAATAAAACATTGCTTTTTATGTAATTTTTTTTCTGACTACTTTTGGCGCTTACTCACACCAATGCAAAGCTGAGCTTACACCTGGAGGACTGTACTCACTATTCATTTATATTATTATTGTGCATGTGCAATAAAAACTAAAGATCGGCAGGAAATCAACGCTTAATCTGCTAGTTTTATTATTATATTGTATATATTCAGAAGATTTATAGCTAAAAAATGACACTTATCCCCAAATTTCTTCGAAATTATTATTAGATCACTCACAGATGCAACAAAGTTTATGAATAAACTTATAATATAAGCCAAAACACGTGTTTACCAAGAAAAAATGTCATAGTAACAAAATTCTTTAAAGTAAGAGAGGAGTTTTTGGCGGGAAGTTAAAGGGTTCAGTTGGAGTTTGCTATAAATTGTTTTGCAAATTGATTGTAGTGGACTTTATAATATGAAATTGGTGTAGTTTAGTGTTATAAATGCTCATGCTCATGGACAATATGTAAAATGTTTGAAGTGGACACTCATAGTGCGGCTGTAGTGATATTTATTTGCGGACTGTGGTTGGCGTCTTTAGGCGCCCCGTCCGCCACTCATTCGGCTATGAAAACCAGTGGACTTGTATAGATTTGTCGCCAGAATCTCCCTTGAAGCAATCAAAGTACCTACACCAACCTTTGATTGTTTAGCTAGCTAGGGTTAGAGTTAGGGTTAGGATTTAGGAATAAAGTGAATAAATAAAGATAGGCTCTAAAGGACTAGTATCCAGAGCCGTAAAACAATTATTTAAAAAAAAAATAAAGTAAGAAGTAAAAATAGAAAACATTTTTATACCGAAACGAAATCCGATTACTTAGGTACCTACTAAAAATGGAAACTTCCGACTTGTAAATTGTTGCCAATAAAATTATTTACATTTCGGAAGTATTATTAGGGATATAAAGTAAACGATATTTTCACAATCTTTCGCCGGGACTCAGAAAGTTACATCTTACCGGAAGGTCATTGATCTTACCCTAATAAAGAAAGTTGTATACTGGAAACGATCCAATGAAAAAATTGCCACGATAACAGCAGTAAACATGAGGTTACGAGTATCTTAGAGTATTAAGTATTATAGGAAAACGGATTAAATTGTATCTGTTAAGGGGCTGCCTGAATTTTCCGTGGTTCAGTGCTCCCCCATTTTAAATAAATCATTTGAAAGGAAACGGAGATATCATTAAAAGTTTTGTCTTGATCAGACCCACGATAACCTTTCAAACTATTTTTGGAAGACTTGTATGTTTGTTTTTTGCGTTTAGGCACAATTGTATTTACTTGAAAAAATAAATATATATCTGGGATAATATCTAAATACTTTAGGTACGTCTTATTATATTATTTTTTCCAATAGTGACCTTTAACCTTTTTATAGCAACACAAAAATGCTATAAAAAGCTACACGTTCTCACTTTAAAATATAAACAGTTCATAAAATAAACTGAAGGGTTATCTAGGGTTATATCAAAGCTAAATTTTAAATAATATCTCCGTTTCTTTTCAAATGATTTATTTCAAATGGGGGCAGCCCTGGACCTTGAAAAATTCAGGTAGCACCTTAAGTTCTTTCTTCTTTCTTTAGTTCACCTTAATTTTATCTAATACGTGTTTTACTATACACGTATTAGATAAGACATTATTAAAAAATAAATCACCCCAGCAGAATATTTACTAGTGACCTAGTCTTTATACGACCATGCTGTTTCTTTTCAGTTGGAAGAGCAGGGTCGTTTAAAAACCAGGTCGCCGGTTCAAATCCTGCTCACGTAGAATATTTCTTATTTTCGTATATTTCTGATTTTATTATTTAGGTTGAGTACGAAAGTACAGCATCTTGAAAGCTTGTAAGACCCAATTAAATAACCTAAAAGAAATTGTAAAAACATTTACAGGACTTTCTCACGACCTCTAAACCGTATTTTTGTTCTCCTCTTCGACGTAAATTACATAGAACAATGTTTATACACGCAACAGTCTCCGGCGCCCGAAGGCTTTTGAGAACTATCGACCGTGATATTGAGAAAATAAACTATATTCTCTTGAATGTAATTTATTTTCTTATATCATTTACTTGCAGCTAACAGCTGCTGTAAATTCAGTAAAAATGCATAAACTTTTTAAAATATTTTACGATTCTGGATACGCTTTTAGAACTTATCTTAACTTTTTTATCCCCCGTCAAAAAAGAGGGCAATTATTAGTTTGACGCCAACGTCGGTTTGTCTGTGTGTCTGTCTGTGGTACCGTAGCTCTTAAATTTACGCCAAAGTGGCCGTATTCATACGCCAAAAGTGGCCGTTTTTCGCAATTGTGCGTAGAAAAGCTTCACGTTCTCACTTTAAACTGTAAACAGTAGTTCATAAAATAGTTTAAAGGGTTATCTAGGGTCTGATCAAGGCCAAATTTTAAATGATATCTCCGTTTCCTTTTAAATGATTTATTTCAAATGGGGGCAGCACTGGACCCCGGAAAATTCCTTAAACCCCTTTAAGAAATGAAAGGGCTGATTACAAGAAGTTTTTTTTTTTCATTTAATTAAAAAAGGAAATCCGACGACTCCATCTAGTTGTGACTGGCGGAACTACACACTCCAACCGATGTTAAGTGGAATTGACATCGGTAGCGCTAACTATTTGTTTGATAAGGAAATTAAAAAACCCTGACTTTCAAGCGTTAACCCCCAATAAGTTTTAAACGATTGAACCGATTTTAATCAAACATCACACCACCGCAAGGAAACTTGATTTCATGTAAAAAATCCGCGTTGAAATCGAGCCATCCGTTCGAGAGCTACGATGACACAGGCACAGACATTAGACATCTTTTTTGTCTAGCGTAAAACTTACCTTATCATTCGCACACGCTGAGATAAACGTCAGGTCCTTGGCTTCTATTCTCCACAGAACAGATGCTAGCTTCTGCTCATATCGGTAATGCCTGAAGAGCAGCGTGGCCGCCAAGATGGCTGCCGCAGCTACAGCGGCTGCCGCAGAGAGAACGCCTGGGTCGTGAGGCAGGGAACACTTCGACCCGTTGAATCCGCAGGGAGGCTCAGCTACTGGTGGCTTCCCGCCTATCCAGGGTATCTTGTGGCCACCAACCAGCTCCTGGGACAAGTTTCATATATGTGGAATTGGGGCTTGGGGAACCTCTGAAGATACTTATAGTCCATTTGTTTAGCTATTTAAAAGAATGTAAACAATCTGGCATATCTTTTTATTGAAATATACACTTTATAAATCAATACCTTTGAAAATTACAAATAAATCGTGTAATTTTTAATTTATAAAATTAAATAGTTTGTAATTTGCGAAGGCATTCATTTATAAAGTGTATATTTCAATAAAAAGACATTTCAAGATTGTTTACATTCTTTTAAATACCTAAACAAACGCACTATAGTTAAAAATTAAAAATCATGTCTGTCTTTTGCGCGTTTCGCGCTACGCGCTTTATTTTGTAATTTAAAAAAAACATATTCAAAATTCAAACTTTCATTACTTCTTTTCTTGCGTGCCAGTAGCACTTAATACTATACAGCCAAAAACTCTGTTAACAAACCTCACATCCTACATAATCATCATCATCCGAGCGTATTTTCATCCTCAGCGGTAACGCTTCAGAGCCTGGGGTCCGCTACCTACCTAGGCGACTTCTCCAGGTTACTGGTTTTTACACAGAGCGACTGCCGTCTGACCTCCGCAACCAAAAGGGTAGACCAGAACCAATTTTTGAATAAGTTTGAACAAACCCTAGATGGCGTTCGGGATCCACAGTTTATACGTGCCTTCCGAAACACGGAATCATCTTTCTTTTTAGATATTCAGGTGATTCAAGCCTGCAATACGAGTATCCTAACCCACTTTTTTACAAAGTATGCTTTCCACTTGAATTCGAACCCACGATCTCCGGACTACAACAACATCATACATAATATACAAATTTATTAAAAGCACGTCTTTATCCCTTTCGGAGTAGAGCTTCGTGTTATAACACCAAAAAGTCTCTGTCAGCTTGAGGTTGGGCGTTTAGGTTAATAATTAAAAAAAAACTAAAAACCAACTTTTCCCTAAAAACACCAAAAAGTCTCTGTCAGCTTGAGGTTGGGCGTTTAGGTTAATAATTAAAAAAAAAAAACTAAAAACCAACTTTTCCCTAAAACTTCACTATAAAACATCAATGGGACCACCTGATAAGTACCTAAGTCCTTTTAAGTAAAACCAGAGTTTTCCAAATAGGTTCAGGTGTCTTGAAAAGATGGGTAAAATTACATTTGATTATTTTTCCGACCCAAATATCGACCAATAGAATTGCACCATTCGACGTCACGTGGTACAACCTACATGGTATTATACTGATAATTTTTTGATTATTTTCTCTGGTAGTTGCTATATATAAAAAACAAAACATAATCCAGTCAAATTAACCACACGTCAAACTGACAGGTTGAATTCAATTGTGAAAATTGGAGATTTTGCATGAAAATGAGTCGATTTGGAGTTTGTTCTCTGTCCACCATCGATAAAAAAGTCAAAGGAAATGTTCCCATTAATACGGAGAAGGCAATTTGTTAACTGTTCATTTCATCTCATGGTGCAATTCTATTGGCCGACATTTGGGACGGAAAAATAATCCCCCGAATACCCCACGAGCTTCAAAATTATCTGGCATTTCCCTCAAGGTTCCCTGCAAACAAATAAAGTCGTCAAGTTTTTCAGGAAAAATCACTCGCGCTTCGCGCTCGTGATTTTTTAACCTGAAAAACTTGACTCCTTCATTTGTTTGCAACGAACCTATCGGGAAATACCCGATAATTTTGAAGCTCTTGTGGTATTATAAGTGAAAATCCGAAGAATTGGGTGTTTTCCTGGGTTAATAATAAATTATTATGTACTGATAAGAACATAAAACGTCGCAAAATAATGTCACTCATTTTTGAACATATCCATTTTAAAGTGATTTTGATTTATTGTTGCAGCAAAACTGATAATAAGAACGCTATTTGACTCCATAAGAAACTATGACGTAATCTGCCTTTATTT
Organism: Acrobasis suavella; assembly: GCA_943193695.1. NCBI lineage: Eukaryota > Metazoa > Arthropoda > Insecta > Lepidoptera > Pyralidae > Acrobasis > Acrobasis suavella. The sequence goes on from OW971939.1 coordinate 3,051,310, forward strand.
CATACAAATGTTGTATAGAAATGTTTGTTTTGACGTTTAGAATCTGATTTGACTTTTTGGAAAATAGCGGATTGATTTTGGATTCGGTTTAAAAAAGGAATCAAAATACTGATGTCTGTATGAACCATAGACCTAGTTTTTGTTTTCTTTTATACTGCGTATTTTTCCAAACCGACTTCAACACCAAACTACACAACCGATTTTGATAAAATTTCTATATAACCATCTGACAAGTACGTCCTTTCAAACAAAACAAAAATTTTCCAAATTAGTCCAGGCGTCTTCCAATAAATCGGTAAACATACATAAAAAAAAAAGATTGCGAAGAATTGATAAACTCCTCCATTTTTGGAAGTCTGTTAAAAATAGCCTACATAAAAGATAATAGGTTGGGGATAAAGTCTTTTCGCATTTTATATGAAAATTCAAAACATTTTTTAATATAGTTTATTTACATTTAACTAAAGTATGTAGGTACCATTTTGTTCGATAACTTTTTGCCATCTTATAGGTAGGGACATGATCCCATTGCTATAAAAATTTTGGGGCTTCTGATCAAAAAACTGCGTCAAGTAGTTTTGGCAGTCCTCTCGTGATGTTAACCTGACACTGCCTAAAGAATTGTGAAGAGACCGAAACAGGTGAAAATCTGAAGGTTCCAGGTCAGGACTATACGGCGGATGCATTAACACCTCCCAGCCAAACTCTCTTAATTTTTGCTGAGTGGTTAAAGATGTGTGAGGTCTAGCGTTATCATGATGAAAAACCACACCCCTTCTGTTGATTAATTCCGGCCGCTTTTTCTCTTGCTTCTTGCTTTGATCTTATCAGTTATTCGCAGTAGAGTTCTGAATCGATGGTCCTGCCTGGTGGTAATAGCTCATAATGAATAATGCCCTTCCAATCCCAGCACACACACAGCATCACCTTGTTGCGAGTTAACCCGGGTTTCACAACAGTCTGTGAAGCCTGACCGGCCTTTGACAAGAACGTGCGAAAAAGCACGTTCTTGTCGTACGTGATCCACTTTTTATCACCAGTTATCATTTTTTTCAAAAATGGTTCGGTCTCATTAAGTCGTAATAAAGAATCACAAATGAGTACACGGTTCATTAGGTTTCTATCAGAGAGCTCGTGAGGTACCCAAATATCGAGCTTTTTTGTGTACCCATTTTTTTCAAATGCGCCAAAACTGTTTTGTGGTCATTTCCCAGTTCTTCAGCAACGTCGTAACTACTGATATGCCGATCTTGCTCCACTTTTTTAAAAATAGCATCCATTTTATCCGTAACAGGGCGACCAGAGCGACGTGCATCTTTGACATCAAAATTTCCGGATTGAAAACGCTTAAACCAAATTTGTGCTACTCTCACAGACACTGCACTAGGTCCATAAACATCGCAAATTTTTTTCGCGGCTTGCGTTGCATTTTTACCTTTTTGGTAGTAAAATTTTAAAATGTATCTAATTTCTTCATTAGATTCACTCATCTTGACGGTAAGAAAAACAAATGAAAATCACGCATTTTCCTAATTTGAATTTGGAATTATCTTCTTTAAAATTTAAACTTAATGATACCAAAACCAGCCAGGTACAAATAGTATAGCCAAAGTGGTTTTATTACAAGTTCATACATACTATATGCGAAAAGACTTTTCCCCCAACCTAATAATTATGTTTGTTCCGTATCATGCAATCTTGGAACACGAACAAATCCTGCTTAGTCTAACCCTTGATTGGACAAAAGGTGTAGAGCGTCGAAAACAATCGAAAATGCTATTTTTAACGTACTTCGAAGGTAAAGTAAATTCGAATTTATTATTTCTTCTTGTCTTGTCGTGAAGGGCTTAAAAGTGGTAGGTGTATCTTAAGGATTTAAAAATAGTCTATTTTGCTTCATCTTCTATATATAAAATTCGAAAATCACTCACTCACTCACTCATCACTCATCACGAAATCTCAAAAACTACTTAGCCAATGAAGATGAAATTTGGTAGATAGGTAGATTGTGACTAGCAGACGTCCGCTAAGAAAGGATTTTTGGAAATTCCATCCCTAAGGGGGTGATTTAAGGGTTGCTAATTTAAATGAAACTTCGTAATTTTTAAAGTGAGGGACACGATTTTTTTTATTTATTTAAGTAGTTGGAACATAATAATGCATTAATTAGATTTTGAAAATAACATATCTATAGGGGTGAAATAGGGGTTGCAAGTATGTAAGAATTTTCGACATTTTTGAATCGAGAAACATAACGTGTTTGATCGGAGTGGGAGCGGGGGCGGGAGCGGGAGCGGGGGTGGGAGCGGGAGTGGGAACGGGGTGAGAGCGGGGCGGGAGCGGGGGCGGGAGCGGGAGCGGGAGCGGGGGCGGGAGCGGGAGCGGGAGCGGGAGCGGGAGCGGGGGCGGGAGCGGGGGCGGGAGCGAGGCCCGGAAGCGGTGGCGGGAGCGGTGGCGGGAGCGGGGGCGGGAGCGGGGGCGGGAGCGGGGGCGGGAGCGGGGGCGGGAGCGCATACGGGAGCAGGGGCGGGAGCGGGGGCGGGAGCGGGGGCGGGAGCGGGGGCGGGAGCGGGAGCGGGAGTGGGAGCGGGAGCGTGAGAGGGAGCGGGAGCTAGACAAGGTTGGTGGGGTCCGCTCGCTAGGCCTTTAAATCCCTAAACTTTTATAAAGATTGTTATAATGAAGAAGTATTCAAACATTAACATTTTTTTACATAATAATTCATATGTCATAACAAAGTTGATAACGTAAAAAAAAACAAATAATAATCATATTAGAAACATTTTCCAGACATCGACGCGGACGAAGTCGCGGGTTACAGCTAGTTATTAATATTTTGAAGTCGGAAAACAAGTTATGATTATAATGAATCAAGTACTTAAAAAAATTAATCTTGTTAAACTTACTTAGAGCTAAGTTTTTTCTTATTATGTCTAGCCGTTCTTGATTTATAAATGTTGTAACAGTAACCCTATTTCGATTTAATTATATAAATTTTGGTATTCCTTATTTTATTATTATTATTATTTTTTCTATTTTAGAAAAGGTACCGCTACTAACGTTTCGCAACGACCACTGCTGAGAAGAAACGCCGAAAACATCGGTGGCCTTATACGCGCCAGAAGAGCTTTTTCAAATAACAATTGCTGTGTAATATTAATAACCGGCCAAGTGCGAGTCGGATTCGAACGAAGGGTTCCGTACCATTATCTATTCTGTTTTTAGTATTTGTCGAAGCGGCAACAGAAATAAATACATCATCTGTGAAAATTTCAACTGTCTACCTTGATAGCTCGTCACGGTTTATGAGAAGCCTGGTGACAGATAGACAGACAGAGTTTTTATCTTTTGGTTAGGGAACCCTAAAAAAAAGCCGAGCTGATAGGTAAACTAAATTTTTATAAACTCACCGGCAGTATATCCGAAGTGTTGGTGTAACGGAAGGTGGCCACGGGCATGGCGCTCCATCCGCTTGGTGCTGCCGGGTCTGCGACCAGGCCGATCACGGTGAAGTTGCCTTCTGCGTCACCAGCACTATCCATGTTTACCTTGTAAACAAAACATTTGATTATCGAACAAGCGAGCGAAGCGTCTCAGTTTCGAGATAGGTCAAAAATATTGTTGTTCTCGCCTACAAATCGCATTTCTCAACCGACTCTTGTGAAGTAAGGGGTTCGTTCAACTTGTTATGTCAGGCGACGGACGAACTATCTTAAAGACAACAAAGTCTGGCTTGAGCTTGGCGCGGGTCCCTCTTAAAGGTTTGTATACTCAGAAATGGTCATAATCTGGTACATTAAGTACATACTGAATTTACAACTTGATTTGACATTATTTCAAAATTTCGACATTAAAAAAATTAATTTAAATTATGACAACAAACAATGTATACTCTGTCCACATATCAACTATAAATATTAATTTCATTGTGAGTTGACGTTCTTGGAGAAAATGCTGCAGTGCAGTTTGTTACCGCTTCTTCTGCACTAGCGCTTTGGAGGCGGCAGTAAACTTAGTTCTAAGTAACTTTTTGACGTCAACAATTATTGTGCAATAAAACAAAGTGACGATTATTAAGAGATATTATAAATATCCTATGATAATAAAGATATATTTGAATTGAATTTGAATTGAATTGAACGCTATCTCGCTTTCTGGCTCTGGCTAATGACGGTTCTGAGCAACAGAAAAGGATAGCAGTATAGAATCCAGACAAGTGAAATCCAGTCCATAGAATTTTTTGTCAATTCAGCTTATCAACCATTTTTAAAATGTGCTGAAATTTGGGAGTTGAAAACGGCTTTTAGTTTGTCCGGTTGTTCTCGCCTACAGGTCGCATTTCTCAACCGACTCTTGTGAAAATTTGTTAGAAGGTTTGAGAATTATTTATGTATAGGAGGTTCGTTTCACTTGTCAGGCAAGGCGACGGACGGAACGCTAAAGCACGGCCGGTAAAAGCTGGCTGGAAGAGATTGCATATATAGCGATAAGTCCGCCTTTGTGCCTATATTGTTTCTTGTTGTTTTGTAATTTTTGAAGTGAAAACTTTTTCAGCGTCGTTGTACACTTTTTTTGTAATGAGTAAAAAATGTTCGTTTTTTTGTGTGTCTATTGTGGTGCAATAAAGTTGATTTGTAATTGTGCTATAGCGTTACGTCACTTTCTCTCGCTCTGGCTAATGACGGAACCTCAAAAGGATAGCAGCATAGAAAAGTGCTATTCCGACTGCTGGGATCCAGTCCAAAGAATTTTTTGTCAAAGCTTTTCAAACATTTTTAAAATGTGCTGAAATTAGGGGTTGAAAACTATATTTCAGCCATTTTGAAAATTTTGTTACCCTTATTAAGACGCAACTTTTTTGTCTAAACATCTTATTATCCGATAAACCTTAACGGGCCGGGGTGACTCGTAAGGTCTACAGCTCACAGAGCCACTGGTTTTATAAGTATTAGTAAAGGGTTTCTTAATATAGACGCTCAAAATTTGATAGGGTATGGCGGCCAGCTAAGCCCGATATTATAAGATTTCCGATAAAAGTCGTAATACACACATACTAGTGTTGCAAGCAATAGTAAAAAATATCGATAGTCTATCGATACTATCGTGACCTCGAAAAACAGACACAATAAGACTATCGGTAGTTTTTAATTTATACAATCGATAGTATCGATATTAAAGTTACTATTTGTATTAGAAACTATCGATAGTATTGTGACGAATATCGATATTATGATACTATCGATAGTAATTTAGCTATCGATAGTTTTTCGTACAAAAAGTAGTTACAGTATCGATACTATCAATTGTATCGATAGTATCAATTAAAAACTATCGATATTATCGACATTATCAATACTATCTAAATTCAATAGTATCGATACTATCGATAGTTTTACCTTTCATCAATAGTTTTGCAAACTATTGAAAATCGATACCATCGATAGTATCGATAGTCCTTTCGATATTGTGTTTTTTTAAGGTCAATTATCGATTGTCAAACTATCGATTGTTATGCAACGCTAACACATACCAATGACGTCTTTATCCCTTTCGAGGCAGACAGCATCTAGGGTCATTATATAATGACCCTAGATACAGACGAATCAGTCTAAATTTTGGCTTTTGGATATCCTAGAGCCAAGATTTACACCGATGCATCTGTAAGTAACTATCTAGCGAGGCCAGTCGAGATAGACCTTAAACACATCATCAACATCAACATCAACATCATGATTATAATTATGATTATGGTACTTAAAGGTGGAAAAAAGAATCAAAGTAATGACGGGTTGTCAGCCACATTGCCTATAGTAACAACATCTTCCTATAATACTATTTATTTAGTTAGGTATTTCTGTATTATACAACGTGAAAGGGATCCGTAATAAATCAAACCACAGGCTACAATACTTCACTATAGTATAATAAAATTAAATGACAACGAAATAACAAAAAAAAAAAGACTTTTCCATACAAATTGCACGTGGAAATGACGAATTGTTTTTGTGTTTCGGCTGATATTTTATTTTCAATTATACTATAGTGATCTATAGGTATAGCCTGTGGTTCAATTTACTACGGATGTGTCCCTTCCACGGTGTATAAAAAGAAGCAATATTAAGGTAAATCGAGTGTCAAATTCACACTTGGGACCTCTATTGTTAGGAATGCGATTACGTAAGCTATCGTTCATTGTTTTTGTTTGTAAATGGGAGACGGTACAAATGTTTTGGGATGCGAAGCTTTAGTTACTGTCTCATATTCAAGAACCCTTATATATCAGTGATATGTTTATCACAAAATTATAAATAATACAAGTTATGCCGACATTTAGACGCCGTTGTGGCGACCTCTACGGCCACTACGAGGAACTACAATCAAGAGACATCCGACGATATAGTTCACAAGAAGCATATGAGATGGCGCCAGCAGTATTCCTACATCTCGATCTCAGAGTTTGCCCGATTCGCTGCATATATACAACTTCCGACGATACACCGTCGGAGCCGCGGTTCCCCAGGCGCAACTGGCGGGAAGATCTTCTCTTTGCGGCGGTCGAGTATATCACCTCGCTTCCGCTTTAACCTCAATCCTTCTTATTTTTTACCTACTTCAAGTGCACCACATAACTCAGCCCCTCGGAACGCTCGTGTTTTTCATTTTTTGTGAAGTATTCCAATAGGTTCCGTTTGTGACAAAATCATTAGCAATTAAGTATTAGAGTAGGCACAACATAAAATCTGTTGTCTTAGTTTAAGTTTAATTATTGTAAATGACCGAAATAAAATCTTTCGCATTTACTTAATAAATAATTTTAATTTATAAAACCGCTTCCGAATCTTAACTACCTCTGTCTAGTCTTATGTTTGTTGGAAAAGAACTTAAAGAACACACACAATGATAAGTTTTCGTGGTAATACTACGGAATAAGTACTAGTACTCACGTTATAATACACTGGTCTATGTGTCTATGTTCATATTTCTTGAATATAAGTTATATTATCCTTCAAATTTCAATATTTTCAGCTTAAACATAATAACACCAAGGTAAGTGTAACTAAATAGTATAGGTAATCCGGCCGGGCGTTTTTCTTTTTTTTATTTGCCCCGTAATGTAGTAAGTAAACATAGATTTCAACAAAGCAAATTGTTTAACTTTCTTATTTTGAAAAATAGGAATAACGTCGAATCAGGCGGGTGCCTACAGGAATGATTAATGGATTTTTTGCGTACTTTTTATCATAAATTTACTTTTAATTGGATTATTTACGTATTTTTCTGTCCTAAATTCGAATCGTTAAGTGGTGTAAAAGTACGGTTCAAATTAATCCAGGAAAAGCCCCTTCTCAGGATAAAAATATCCGAAGAAAAGACCATTCTGAGAAATTTGAAACGGAGATAATTAAGAGTATTTTGTAAGGTTGGATTTTTACTACATTTATTAAATCCCAATAACAAAGGCGGTTTCATTTTGAAAATCATCTTTTGTATAAATTAATTTATTATTTAATTTATTTATGGCTTTATTTCTTGGGATATCAATAAGCGCCATTTTACATTTTTCTAAAATCTTTGATTTTTGCAAAATCAAATCAGTATATCATTTTTAGAAATGCTTTATATATATCGTGAATATTTTAGACATATTGTCACGAGAGTGGGTTGGGGATAGGAAAGGAAACAACAATCCTATTGAATGGTGCCTTTATTTACAACTAGGTACTCACAATTGACAGCGTCAAGTCCTCTTTGCACTCCAACTGTCACTTCACTGTCCGGCCCGCGGAAACGTCACAGCACTGACACGCTCGCGGAAACGTCACTGCACTGTCACACGCACAGAAACGTCACTGCACTGTCACACGCGCGTAAACGTCACTGCACTGTCACACGCGCGGACTTCACTGCACTGAACACTTCACTTTTACTCACTACTTCACTTTACTCACTGTTTCACTTTACTCACTACTATTTCTTTTCTCTTTTCTTCTTTCTTCTTCGGATTTCACTTTCCAACTAAACTGCCTCAGGCGGCGTCTTGTTCCGTTTATATACCCCCGAATTCGAACAAAATCGCATCAATGTTCGAAACTCTTAACATCGAAATCAGACTCCCCAGCACATTATAGATCTGCAAGAAAAAAGGCGAAAATTGCAGAAAAAAAATTGGCCTCCCATACAAATTCACTGATCATCTGGTCGAGTTTCTATGAAGAGTCCATTTTTTTTCTTAGATTTTTTTTATTTTTTTCTTGCAGATCTATATTATGTTAGGATTCTGATTACGATGTTAAGAGGTTTTGCGTTAGTTACCAGTAACCCTGTATAATTAATTAGTTATTAAGGTCTAATTAATTAACAAGGCGTAAATTTTTCAACCTTTATGTAAATAAGAGCCTTGTTTGTGCGGAGGCCATACGTCATACCTAAATTGCGGCACATAATTAATATAAGTACTTATTAGATATTTATAGAACGTAATCGGCTGCAGGAGGCGCACACTGTTCCAAAACCCTTCAGACCTGACATTTCGAATTAAGCTCAGAATGTGACGCGTTTCGCTATTCTAAATGATTAGCAAAAACTCCCGTGTGTTTAATTCCTTTAGTTTTGGAGAAAATTTAAACCAATGTAGTTCGATTTTTTTAACTTAGAAAGTATTTTTTTCTACCAGAACAATAACTTTGTTTGGCCATTTTTTTACATAAATTTATTAAGCGTTTAAAACCGTATTTTTTTGTCGCTACCCCTAGTCGAAAATGTAAGCCTGAGCCAAAATAATAATATTTTTGACTAAAACGGTTTTATTTTAATATAAATTTATAATAATTCAAACTATTAGCACCCAAAAATCTATTTAAAATGTAGAGAATTCGGCTGTTTATCTTCGTAAAAAAAAAACAGCTACTAATTCCGCGGGATGTCGGAGAAATTCGATTCTAAATATTTCCTGACTCCAAACCCTGAAACTTAGTTATAGCAATACGCATTTGCGTCCAAGCACGGGGAATGGGATTGCATATTGCACGGGACCTTAGGAGATGCATAGTATTTCATATAGAACGGAATCCCCTAAGGTCGGGACCTTAGGAGATTCATAGTATTAAATATAGAACGGAATCCCCTAAGGTCGGGACTTTAGGAGATTCATAGTATTACATATAGAACGGAATCCCCTAAGGTCGGGACCTTAGGAGATTCATAGTATTACATATAGAATGGAATCCCCTAAGGTCGGGACCTTAGGAGATTCATAGTATTAAATATAGAACGGAATCCCTAAGGTCGGGACCTAAGGGGATTTATAGTACTTATTACATATAGAACGGAATCCCCTAAGGTCGGGACCTTAGGGGATTCCATTCTTTATGTTATACATATTTTTAGTTATGTGACTCCGGAGTGCGCCTGGCCTATTATTATTTGAACATAACCAAAAACTTACATCAAACCCCTGAACAGATCTGTACGTGGTAGGGCGAAGAAGCTTCATCAGGGTTGAGCCGTCGGTGGCCGAAAGGCCTGTCCTCATGATGGCGGTGGCGGCTCTGGCCCAGAGGGTGACGGCGTCATACAGATGAGCTGCTTCTATGGGTACCTGTGGAACAGCAGTATTTAAGAATTCTATCATCATCATCCGAGCGTATTCCCGGTTGTATCCTCAGCGGTAACGCTTCAGAGCCCGGGGTCCGCTACCTAACCAAAGTGATTTGACGGGGTTACTGGTTTAACACAGAGCGACCGCCGTCTGACCTCCGCAACCCAATGGGTAGACCAGAACCAATCTTTGGATAGGTTTGATGAACAAACTATGATCGGTGAAATGGTAAAAAAGGGGAAACAAAATAGTGATGTGTTGCTGGCTACATGCCCTATTAACATGATTTGCTCTTCGCCCATTCCCTCGATCGGATTTAAGGATCTGCGCGGGAAAGGAGCAGCTGGTAGACTAGCATGTGTGATAATGACGTGATTGATTTGAACGTGACGTTTTTATCCGACCTCCATGGCATAGTGGTCACCATGCTAGTCCGCCACCCAGAGGTACCGGGTTCGAACCCCGGTCAGGGCAGGTTGGAAAATGGTCTTTTTCAAATTGTCCTGGGTCTTGGATGTGTATCTATATATGTATTTGTTATAAAATATAGTATCGTTGAGTTAGTATCCCATATTTCTGTTCAATTTGCATGTAAAGCCAAAAAGTTATTTTCACAAAAGCTCCCATGTTCAATCTGTCAATATTAGCTACAAATCGCCCAACAAGGGATTTAAAATGATATATCATCTCTGTAATGCTGAAGGCCATGACACCATATCCACTTTTTGTTTTTCGACCTACATAATATTATGGAGAAACAGTACGGATGCTGACAAACTGTTCAAAATTTTAAAAAAATATGTGAGAATACTAATGAATATAAATAAAAGGGATAGCTGTAAACCGCACTTTACCAAACAAAAAATATTAACCATTACGTCAATATACATCCTGGAAATTTGCAAATTTGTCCGAAAAAATCAACAGTTTTTCACACGTACTAGTAACCATCATAGTCGATCATATAACTTAAGGAATAGAAATGGACTGGCCTTGCCTACATCTAGATTAAAATTACACTCATCAGGACCATATGTACATGCAATAAAAATATATAATAAGTTACCAAGACACATACAAAACGAAGATAATAATAAAACATTTTTTAAACAGTTAAAAGATTATCTCATAGAGAACAGCTACTACAATCTGCAAGAATTTTTGACTAAGTAGGATAATCACACATGATTGATGATCACATTCTGTTTAATTTTACAACAATTAATCCTGCCCATCAGAGACATGCATGAAAATAAATTTAATTTACTTGATCAAACTTGACATTGAATCTCCGTATTATTTTAAATTATTATTTTTATATTTTAGATTATTATTTTATATTTTAGATTATTTTATTTTGATGTGCCCTAACAGGGTTCATGTTTGAACTTAATATGCTCCTTACACCACATGTACGAACTGTGAACACATGAGATGCAATAAATTATTGAGTATTGAGTAATATGAAGTGGAATGGAATTTTGGTGAAAACCTACTTCATCATCATCATTTCAGTCGCATAACGTCCACTGCTGGAAATAGGCCTCTCCCAAGGAAGATAAGAATATACAATGTGTAGCAAAAAGGGAGTATCAACCCGAAATGGAGAAAACATACTAATTATAGCGACCAAGAAGGTACTAATTAAACCCATTGGATCTGATTTGATCCATCACCGTCTATAGGCCAGGAGTGGCAACGGAATAATGGATCTCCAATCTTGAGGCGCATGTCCATCACGTCGGGGTATATAGCGACCACGAAGGTACTAATAAAAGCAATTGGATCTGGTTCGATCCATCACCGTCTACAGGCCAAGAGTGGCGACGAGATAATGGATAATTTATTTGAATTATGAAGAGTATTTATACAAAAACATTGTACAGTGTTATGTTGAATGTACACGTCCAGTTGGTACGTGATGTGCTAAATTAACAAAATAAATTATTTGCTTATTAATTAAATATATATCCTGGGGGGTTACTCCAAAAGCGTACGCAAAACGGACGTTACTGCGTATCCGCGGTTCATTATCAAGCAACATTGAGCATTAATGTATAATTATAAAACCTAAGTTGGTTTGACCGTATCTGTTGCAATGTTTAAGAAGGTGTTCAATTGTTTGAGTGCTGTCATTGTCGCAGGGGCACTGGTCATTTTCAATGATTTGGAATCGTTTCAGGTACTCCTTGTGATATCCATGTCCTGATAGGAATTGCGTGATGAAAAAGTTCGTTTTCCAATTATTTCTGGCTTTAAGGATCGTTTGTAGTTCTGGAAATAGTTTTTTGGTTTGGGTTACTGTTGTTGAGCTTCTGTATGAGTCCTGCCATTTTGTGAGTGTTCGTTTCCTTTGTTCCTGTTTTATGTAGCTTATGGGTACTAGGTCGTAATCAGGGGCTTTCCTCAATGTTGCTGCATCCTTTGCTGCCACGTCAACGAGTTCATTTCCGGTGATTCCTGCAAGCGCCTTAACCCATATGAATTTAAATTGTATACCGTTTTGTCCTTTTTCTTTATGAATGGTTTTATGAATTGCAGCCACTAAATTGTCTGTATTGCTTCGGTTTTGGAGTGCAGTTAGAGATGATTTGCTATCTGACAGAATTGTAACGTCTCTATGCTTCTGTCTTGTCGCCCAGTTGCAGGCTTGCAGTATTGCGAATAATTCCGCCTGGTAAACGGTGCAGGTGCTATGCAGTTTGTATTTCCGTATAGTGGGCCTATCGTCGGAAGTAGTGTAGGCAGCAAAGGCTGCTCCTGTTTGTTTGTTCTCTAGTTTGCTCCCGTCTGTGAAAATCTTTATGGTATTAGGGTTGCAGATGTCCTGGATTTCTTTGTCATCGTAGGCTTCATTCATAAGGATGCTGACTCTTTCATAAGGTGGTAGTAGATCTTTAGTTGGTATTGGCTTATCGATAGTTAGGTCATCAGGTAGTAATGATGATTTGCCTTGAAGTTTAGTGTTTTCGATTTCCTGGATTTCAAGTACCTTGAGGTGTAATGGTTCAAATCCGGCGATTGCCAAGACAGCTGTGGTGGAGATTGTACGGAAAGCTCTGGTAGCTCTAATGGCAAAGAGTCGTTGCGTGCTTTCTAGCTTTTTCCTTATATATTTCTTATTGGCTATATGCCCCCAGATGCCAGCTGCGTATGTTATTATTGGAACAATTACCTGCTTATATATTGTCCTTATGTTTTCAGTGTGTACTCCCCATGTTGCTCGTGTGTATATACATAGTTTATTGAAAATGTTAACCGCTTTTTCGGTTATGTACTTGACATGTTCTGTGAATAAAAGTTTTTCGTCTATTATAACTCCAAGGTATTTCATTTTGGGGGTAAATTGAAGTGCTGTGTTGTTCATTTTTATATTCGCAGTTTTGGCTTTAGGTGTGTATGCAACAAGTTGTGTTTTGTGCGGACCAAATTCCAGATGGACACTTTTACCCCATTCAAGTATTGTGCTGAGGGCTCTGTTTGTTTTATCTTCCAGTTGTGTGATGTCGGGTGCTGACACTATTATTAAGACGTCGTCCGCAAAGGCTTGGATGTGGCATCCTGTTGGTAGGTTGGTCTGCATAAGCAACTCGTCCAAGATTATGTTCCACATGGTGGGTCCACATACAGATCCCTGCACACAGCCCTTGGTCATGGTCTTGGTTGCGCTCGCTCCGCCGATACGGACCACTGAGACAGCAACATGAAACACTGTGTGGAATTTTGAAGGTGGATCCATACAGCACTGAGTGCCTCGCAAACGAGGGAACGGCACAGCGTTCGCTTCTGCAACTGGTGATGGAAGTGTTTCAGACGCTCAAGCAATTTAATAAATAAATAAATAAATAGGCACTTTATATACATACAAATATTAAAATATATATATATATATATATATATATATATATATATATATGGATGTTTATATATACCAATCGTATACTATATGTATATAGTATAATATGAATATGTATACGAATATGAATATATATTTAGAATAAAAAAAAAAAATAATTAATAACACAATTAAACATGTATAATATACATCAAAAACCGCGCTATGCGCAATATCCAAAACTGCTCTATGCGCAAACGTATTTGAGTCTCGTATCAAATCGCGAGACTTTAAAAATCCCCTGTTAGAGGCAAACCACTGTTAGAGGCAAACCACTACAGGAAAAAAAAAAGTTGGTTTGACCTAGAAATGGGACGTCACTTTTGGACGTCATCGTATTATTTTATGGAGTAGCCCCCCTGGTTCACATCACGTACGACTATAAGGATGACGTTATACTAATCAATTCTCCATTTAAAAAGCTACATACAAAATTAAATACCTACCGTGTCAAAATATGTGGACATGCAGATTTTTTTTTTTCATGGTCCCACAGAAAAAGTTGTTCACATTGTTTAGTATGTTAACTCCCTTTCGGGTTGACACCCTCGTTTCGTTTCACGTTGTGTTAGTGTATATTTGTATATAAACGTATATTTAGCCTTATAATTTTAAAGATATAAAGCAATTTCTTAATAATCTTGCTACTCATATTATATAGGTATCATCTTCATTATAATTTTTTTCATATTGTAAACATAGTTTGAAAATGTTCTTTATAAATTATGTTGGGAGTTTTTCCTTCGGGAGTCAATATGAAAAGACCTAAAGTGTAACTAACCCTGGAGAAAGCTACATAAAGTTAGCCATGCGAAAAACCAGTCCTTAAGCTCCACACGAGTGGCTTTAAGCGTCTGATACTGCGTCTTATGTATTGTCATAGCAAAGCAAGTGGACATAGGGAACTGTGTATGTTCAAAAGGAAAATTGTTGGGGATCAGTGGTATACGCGAAATAAATACAGTCTCACTGGATACCACTCACAGTACGAATCTCAGCTTCAATTATATTTTATGCAAAGCATTGACTTTAAGTCGGGTTCCGTCAGACAATTTCGGCGGAGTCAAATTCCGCATCAGCATTATCGGCACTCCGACATTAAGACTTATTTTATGAGTCCATTTGCTGCAAGTGAATTTAGATAATTGGTGGCGTCGTCCTTATCAATTACACTATCCAAGAAAGTATAAACCACTTCATTACCAATAATTTGCGACATAAGTTTTTCATTAATCACTGCGCATTGTTCATTTTTGGTATCAATATGGAGCGTTCACATAACCAAGAATTTTCTGGTGTGTTATGCTCTGAAGGTCCGCAAATACTGAAGTTATAGTTCTTCTTCGAAGGAAACAACTTTGCCAAGTATTACGGCCAGACTCACCTGACCATTCTCTTCAAGAAAGAGACCTTCCTCAACTTTTAATAATATTTTTGAAAACTCTTGGGCATGTGAACTACCGCCAAGCTGGGCTCTCATATTAATTGTCAATCTGAGCTTTTGTATTTGAGGCCACAGATAAGACTGCTTGAATGAGGAGTTAATTCCATCTACCCTAAAGCCCCGACTTATAAATGGAAGGGTTTAACAAAAATCTCCCGATAACAAAAACGTGACATTGCCGATTGGCCTGTCATCTCGACGAATGTCTCGCAACGTCCTATTAACAGCTTCTACTGCCTAGGAGAATCTGCCCTAGTGCCCCAACTTATAACTAGAACGGTTTGACGAAAATCTCCCGACAACAATAGTTGTGACATTGCCCATTGGGCTGTTATCTCGACGAATGTCTCGCAACGTTTTATCTACAGCTTCTACTGCCTTTTTGTTTGCCATTGCGCATTCATCCCAAACGATTAGGCAGCAAATGAGAGGTTTAGCCAGTTTAGGCAAGTCGATATCAAAATTTAGGCCCAATCTATTACCGCCTCCACCACGTGGAGTTACTCCTAGCTTATGTTAATATATTATGATAAACAACTTTAACCTGATTAGATTTCCACATCAGATAATCATCTAGTTTTGGTAAACAAATATTTATGCAATTAATATTATTTGGTTCTGCATCAGATGTTCCAAAATTTTCGAATTTTAGGGTTCCGTACCCAAACTAAGTACTATTACTAAGACTCCGCTGTCCGTCTGTCCATCTGTCCGTCTGTCTGTCAACAGGCTGTATCTCATGAACCATTATAGCTATATAGTTGAAATTTTTGAAGATGATGTATTTTTGTTGCCGCTTAACAAAAATATAGAGTAAAATAAATATTTAAGGGTTTTTTTTTTAAATATATCCCATACTACAAACGTGATTTTTCATAGATAATAGTACGGAACCCTTCGTGCGCGCTTTCGACTCGCGCTTGGCTGGTTTAATTATACCTCAATAAAAATGCTCATCAGGCTTAAAAACTTTTGCTAAGGCGGCATTTTTATATTTCTTATAGTTTAGCTGGACCATTATAGTTCTGCATCATGTGTTCCATTTTTCAAAATCAGTTAGCTTATGTGTTGCCCAGGTTTCACAGCTATATAACAAAAAAGTTTCATCTGAAGCCGTCCAGTATGTTCGGGGCATTAGCGTGTACAAACAGACAAACAGACAGTTTTTTTTTAAATTCTTACTCCATTACTATGTCTCCATTGCCCCATTTTTTTTAAATATTTCATGTACATACACATTTTTTTTTTACTTTTTTAACTATAGTAAAGATTGCTATACAAATATTCGCAGGCAAACTCCTACCTTGAGTCCATTCAAATGATGATAACTTTTTTTAATGAACCGATTTTGATGAAACAAACATTTTTAATATTTTTCTGAGCTAAAAGAAAGCAATTGGAGAAAGTTTTAAGTAAATCGGTTCAGTACTTTCGGAGATAAGCGTGATCATACATACAGAGAGATCCAAAGACAAAAAAAATTTTTTTTTTGGCTTTCTATTTTTTTTTTAAATGTTCCTATTTCTAAATATTAAATAAATAAATATATAGGGACAAATAACATTGATTGAGCTAGCCCCAAAGTAAGTTCGAGACCTGTGTTATAGGATACTAACTCAACGATACTATATTTTATAACAAATACATATATAGATAAACATCCAAGACCCAGGACCATTTGAAAAAGACCATTTTCCAACTTGTCCTGACCGGGGATCGAATCCGGGACCCTCTGGGTGGCGGACTAGCATGGTGACCACTACGCCACGGAGGTCGTCAAAATACTAAATGTACAGACAACATATTTTTACTGTTTTATTGTATTTATAGATAAAGGTATAAGGTATTTATTTACCTTATACTCGTATTATAAAGGTATAAAGTAAATAAATATCTTTCCCTTGTTTCCTCTATAAGTTTATTTATCATGTACGGTTTTTAATTTTCTTTATTCTGTGTAAGTTGTATGTATTTAAGTAAGATGTATATGTATGTATGGTTATTATAATTATCGTATATAAGTTTGTTTGTTATATTGACCACCCCGCACTACCTAATTTCCCATCACTATTTAGGGTTCCGTAGTAAACAAGGAACCCTTATAGTTACGCCATGTCTGTCTGTCTGTCCGTCCGCGGTTTTACTCAGCGACTATAAGTACTAGAAAGCTGTACTTTGGCATAAATATGTATATCAATTAGGCGGAAAAAAGGGTATAATAAATTTTGAAAAAAATTTTTTTAGGATAGCTAGAAAAAAAAAATTACTCTTCACTTTACTTGTATTCCCATACAAGTAAAGTGAAGAGTAAATTTTTTTTAGTCTGTTTTTTTTTCTCGACTAACCAATCATGTTGGATATCGTTGAATAGGTCTTTTAAAAATATTGTGAGTTTGTGGACACCGTTTTTCGATTTTGGGATCCATTTCTGAAATATTTACTTTTAAAGTGAAAAAATTTGTTAGAGTCAAGTGTCACATCTGCTAACGGTTATAAATGGACTCGTGAAAAAATTAACAGCTATAGGATATATAACGAAATTTAAAGGAAAACTATCAGAGCTAAGTAGGGTTTACAAATTAAAAAGTTATAGGCGATTAACTTATAAAATGTACTCGGAAAAGGAAAATTTCATACAAATTCAATAGAAAAATTGTTTTTAGACGTATTTAGTGCCATAAACTCAAGGTGGCGTTCTTAACTGCGGAACCCTACTCCGCGTGGCCCGACAATTGTGTTTAATTTTTCTATATAGCGTTGTTGCCTTTATCTTGTGCAATAAAGGGTATTGTATATATTTAAAATTATTTATCCAATACTAAAATTATGTACCGAAGCGAAAGAAGATAAAAGAAATTGTGTGATTTACTTCTAAATGTTGGTAAAATAAGTTTATCTTCCCATGCTGGTCTTAGAGAAAAAAAGAAACTTAGATTGTGCCAGCTGCCCAATTCTTCCCGCGATAATCGTAAAAGCAGAAAGGTGTAAATCAGAATTCTTTCTAACGACTCGAATGAGACACTTTTTTCTAAACGTCAAATCAAACATTTGGCATGGTACTTATATGAAATACAGGCTAATGACGTCATAGTTTCTTAGAGCTAAATAGCGCTCTAAATATCAGTTTTTCTGCAATAAATCTAAAATCACTTTGAAAATGGATACGAGCAATGAAAATAGGCTATTTGACTTAATTTGTTTTTGCACAATATTTTATATGAATAATAAATAACACTAACAAAAAGCAGTTTTCCGAAAATAGAAAGTAAAGTGGTTATTAAATGAGGCAGCAATTATCATTTTAAATATAAGAGTGGGAGCGTCGCTATCTCTTTCGTAAGCGTTACACCTAATGACAGTTTTTTTTTTTTTTGAAGTGACATACATAGGTTGCCTCGGACGGCATTTCCTACTTCACCCGGACAAGGTTTGAGGAGCGGGCCAGAGGCCCGGCATCCTATATTTATATACTAACCTAATGACAGTGACGTCACGCGGGTATATGTGTCACATCCCTTTTCTGTTATTTGACAGTTTCTCCTTCCCTCGGATTTGAAAGGCTTGTAACTGGCTTATTTTTGAGCGGAGTAAAATAATTTTTTTTTTTTGGGTTTGTATCATGTTATTTTTTTTTATATGAATAAGAAAAATAAAATCGAGTCAACTACCGAATTGACATTATTTTGTGTCGTTTTATTTTCTTAACAGTATCAAATATTTTGACCCAGGAAAATACTCAATTATATAGGGCTCGTAACCTATTTATATTTGTCTAGCTTTTGCTCGCGGCTTCGCTCGCGTAGGAGCGTAATTTATCAAAATCCTTTCTTAGGGAATGCCTACGTCATAGTAGCTTAATGCATGCAAAGTCTCAGCCCGATCGGTTTAAAATTGACAAAGTTTCATACAAAGTTTCATCCCCTATTTTATCCCTTTGGGGGTAGAATTGATCAAAATCCTTTCTTAGCGGATGCCTACGTCATAACATCTACCTGCATGCCAAATTTCAGCCCGATCCGTCCAATGGTTTGGGTTGTGCGTTGATAGATCACTATGTCAGTCAGTCAGTCACCTTTGAGTTATATATATATATATATATATATATATATATATATATATTCTCTAGCTCGCTGATTCGGTAGCTCAATCAGTGTTATTTGTCCCTATCTATTTATCCTATTCTTTTAAAATATTCTTTTATTTATTTTTATTAATTTAACTTCATATACAAATACCAGTGTAATGGCGGACTTAAAGCCTAAGGCCTTATCTGCCTGTCAACCAAACGGGTGATGTGGAGAATGATGTAGTACAGGGTAGTACAAATCTTATATAGGGATGTGGCAAAAAAAAAACTTTATAAAAAAAGAATCATCAAAACAATAAACTAAATACAAATAATTGGCCAAGTGCGTGTAGGGCTACGCGCAATATAGGGTTCCGTTGTTACAAACGCTAACTTTGAGTTCATGATATTAAAAACATATAAAAACTAATTTTCTATTGTATTTTTATGAAAATATGAAATTAAGTTGATCGCCTATAACTTTTTAATTTGTAAACCCTACTTAGCTGTGATAGTTTTCCTTTAAATTTAGTTATGTATACTATAGCTGTGATTTTTTTCACATATATAACCGTTCGGCAGATAGAGGGGGGAGGGGGGGGACACGTGACCCTAACAAAATTTTTCAAATATTTCAGAAACGGATCCCTGAATCGAAAAACGGTGTTCACAAGCTCATAATATTTTTGAAAGACTTATTCAACGATACCACGCTTAATTGGTTAGTAGAGAAAAAATAATTGACTTTTCACTTAACTGGTATGGGAGCTAACCTAAAAAAAATAATTTCAATTTTTTAATTTAACTACTTTTTTCGCATAATAAATATACATATCCATGCCAAATCACATTTTTCTAGTACTTATAGCAGCTGAGTAAAACCGCGGACGGACAGACAGACATGGCGAAACTATAAGGGTTCCTTGTTTACAACGGAACCCTGAAAATACATACTATTAAGTATATACTATGATAACAACCTACACATACTACATAAATACACTATAATGTATCTGACAGTTTTTGAAGAAAGAGTTCCTTCACCTGTATCTTGAATGAAAAGCGGGTTTTAGCCTTCCGGACATCAACTTGTAAATATATAATGAAGATCTTGGAAACAGCTCTAAGGATTTTGATGAAAATCGGTATTTAAGGAGTCACGAGGCTCTAAGTCCTCCCGTGGATGTCGTGTCGTCGACTTAGGGAATACAAGCTAAACAAAGCTTATAAACATCAAAGAGACCTCTCCAACCCGTCTGGCCAGCGAGGAGAGTGTAGGCCATGTCCTCTGGCTGCTCTGGCCAAGAATGGTTCTGGTAGTACATAGAGGGTCGGACTCCTGCAGTGGAGACAAAAAGACCTGATGATGATGATGATGAGGCTAAAAGAAAGATTTTCTTAACTCTTCAAGCACCGATTGGCCCGATCGGGTCAAAAAAACAATTGAATTCAATTGTGTCTGCGATTTATGTGCTTGAAGGATTAAAAGAAGCAACCGAGCGAAGCTGAGTCGGCCAACTAATTATATTTATATCAATAAAATTTTATTACATCTCGCGATAACACCGTAGGTAATTGATAGGGTCACTATCTTAACTCATCGCCCTCTGATGCCTTAACATTTCCTCGTTAACTTGGAGAACTAACATAATAATTCAAGCACCCCGACCTTCGCAAATGTTCTTTCAATAACAACAAAATTGTGCGTCATATTTTCTTAACCTTTTGCCCGCCAGCACTTATTAACGTTACTTTACCCCCGACGCCAAGCCTAGTAAAAATAATACAATTTAGACCACTCACTCACGCGATTGTTATAAGCTTTTATTTAGTTTCACCTGTCCTGTTGTCTGTCGGTCGGTCTGTCTGTCTGTAATCAAATCTTGCGAGTTAAATTTGACTTCCCGGTTTCCGATTGAGCTGAAATTTTGCACGCATACGTATATCGCGTGACAATGTAAGATTATAATGTTATGGAGCTGATTTGATGATGGCGTTGAAGGTGGCCATAGGAACTCTGTAATGAAACGACGCAACCCCATCGAGTTTGGGCTCGTTTGATTCGTCTTGAGGAGTACAGAAGATAAAAGCTTGTTTTAAACATATTTTTTAAAATAATTACTTGTTTTGCAACTAAAGTGCTCAATGGCGCTCTAAAGTTTAATTTACCGTTTTCGCAATAATAATACAGTCCCAGAAACGCTAGCTACAATAATGTTACTATATCAAAGAGCAACACGCAATTCTCGAATGGCGTAAGGCGAGCATAGACAACTATAGTATAACCGCTACGTATTCTAAATCTTTGAATATAACTGAAATAGAGAGCCATCTCGCGTAATTTTTCAGCCAACAATTTAAGTTGCAAATGTAGTGTCATCTAGTAGACCAGGCCCTAGATAACCTTTCAAACTATTTTCTTTTTTTACAATATATTGGTTTAGGCATTTGTCCTCAATCTCACCTAAAGGTAAGCGACGATAAAGACTAGGATGATTTGATTTGATAGATAGATAACTCTATTGTACACTAAAAGAAAAATGTAACACAAAGAAATAATTTAAAATTATATGAGTACAATGGGCGGTCTTATCGTTTAAAGCGATCTCTTCCAGACAACCAGTGTATATTTGATGAACTATATATAGTTTAAATTGAGAACGTGAATCTTTTCTACGCAAATTAACCAAATGTGGCCGTTTTTCGCAAATGTGAGAAGATAAACTTCACGTTAAATATTTTATTTCAAATGGAAGGCCCCCAGTTGTACTAGAGCTGGAACTAGACCCCAAAAAAATCATATATCGCCTTAACCCTACATGAATTTTTTGAGGTCCAGTTTCGGCGGATAAGCGGAAAAACTCTTTTGTTAGATACGTTTTTATGGTTACGTACCCAAAGGGTAAACCCTGTTACTAGGGCTCCGCTGTTCTTCTGTTAGATATTATTCCCTGTAGTATGGTTAGATATAATATAACTAAGTAACTAACGGCTTTGTTTGCGTGTCACTGGACGGGTCAGGTTCCACACGTTGTTTTCCGGGAGGTAGTACTACAAACTTATAACAAATGCCGAGAGGAGGATGTAGGTGTTCATCCTCTCCCCCTTCGAAATAAAGATACTTTGTGATTTTTTTTTATCTAGTTCAGTGGCACTTAAAAAAATTGAGATGGCCCTGTTATTGTGACAAATAATTTAAACGTGAAATTTAAACACGTTGACTGCTACAGTATTTCAGGTATAACTAAGTGGTAATTTTTTTTTGGATTTCAGAAAAGATTTAGTTTAATTTAATTCATACATATTATGTAGTAATATTTCATCGATGATATTATTCGTAGGCATACATACATAATATTACGCCTGTTTCCCGTAAGGGAAAATTAATATTAAAATATTTTTAATAATAAAAATGGGAGAGATCCTTGCCCAGCTGGAGCCGGTAGAGATTAATAAAAAAAAACGTATTTTTTTTACATTTTTAATAGTTAACAGTGTAATCCTAACTTAAATATTTTTTTGTTTGCTGATGTTTTTGGTTTTTAGTATGAAACAAGGTACATTATGAGTTATCGTTGGGAGGATCCCATAACACAAAGTCTCGAACTTACTTTGGGGCTAGCTCAATCAGTGTTATTTGTCCCTATTTATTTATTTATGAAACATAAGTACTTTCATTGAATATATTAATTTTTATAACATAACTAGCTTTTGCCCGCGGCTTCGCTCGCGTAGGGGTGTAATTTATCAAAATCCTTTTTTAGGGGTTGCCTACGTCATAGTAGCTTTATGCATGCAAAGTCTCAGCCCGATCGGTTTAAAATTGACAAAGTTTCATACAAACTTTCATCCCCTATTTTCCCCTTGGGGGTAGAATTGATCAAAATCCTTTCTTAGCGGATGCCTACGTCATAACATCTACCTGCATTCCAAATTTCAGCCCGATCCGTCCAGTGGTTTGGGCTGTGCGTTGATAGATCACTATGTCAGTCAGTCGGTCACCTTTGAGTTATATATATTTAGACTATTAGTGTCGAAGCGCACAAAGCGCAAGATGCCGACGTAACTTGCGTCGTTTACAAAATTTATAACCATGAATGGTGCGTTAGAGTTGTATGAAACACAATGAAAACGCCAATTTACGTCGTGCATCTTACGACGCGTGTGTGTGAGTGATTTATTTATTTAACTTTATTACAATATTATAGGCGAACTTAAAGCCATAGGCTTTATCTTCCAATCAACCAACTGGTGATGCCTAGATAAAGAATTCTATGAAGGAGGTGCAAAATATGTAATTTTGTAAGATATAATTACTCATAGATTATATCAATACGATATAAACATATATAATTATAATAATAATGAAATGATTCGACACGGCTTAACTCACACTGGAAGAGAAGCGGCATGCAGCCTAATTTACTGACAAAACATAGTCACCTTTATTTCTATATAAAAAATGCGTAGAATGGCTTGTAAAAACCTCGGCCGCTTGGCGCCGCTGGCAGTCGCGCGCGCGGCTTTTGCTTTGTTCAAGCTATACTGTGCGTTGCGCCAATATAAATAAAGGTGAATATGGTTTGGCCGCTTATCTTCCGTTGAGAGAAGCCTTATTATCGCCACTTACCGAGGTTGCTTTGAAGAGCTTGTGGTAATTCGGTACACAGAAAGGCGCCGCTGCAGACAGCTCTCGAATCATTTGGCAGAGCAACCTGCAAATTATGACGTCATTAATATACAGTATACACTCATCGCTTGTTTCTTTTCAACGGCAAACCCTCTATGCAGGATTATCCTAAATAGTCTTGTTTATCTATTTGTGACTTGGACATTTATCCTAATATGAACGTCCACATCGATCACATCAATATTCAATCTTTTATCCAACTCAAGAGGGAAGTATAGCATGCACTCCGTCCTTACAAAATAAGCAGACGAATTAAACGTTTTTCCACTTCTTAAATGTTATTTGATCTCTATGTTTTTTTAGTATGTTTTTGACACAGTAAAAGACTAATTAAGTGAGTAGGTTTTCTTTTTTTTTTTAAATTTTAATGCCTTTATGCCGTCATATTAAAATTATTGTCAAATAATAATGTCTTTTTTGTGTTTGATATGTGGCCTTATGTACTCTGGTGTCATTATTTTTCCTAGATGCCTAAAATCACCTAACATTGCTTGACGACTGCTAAATTTCAGACCAAAGTTACTAAATACCGAAATACCTTATTTTTAGACTTTCGGAACTTAAAAACTATTTAACACGTTATCAATCATATAAATAAAATAAATTTCCTCCGAAATTTTGAACCTTTTAGTTCGAGTTGGAGCGAAAAGGAGTAACATTAATAGAAGACGCTATGCAAATATATCTTAAATTGTTGGCAGAAAATTTAGTTCAAGCATCAATTACACATATATTTTACAATATGGCACTAGATGTCGCTGATACGAAAGTAATTTCTCTGAATCACGGGGTCTGCTCCTCCACAAGATATGCCAATTGTATTTTTTATACAGTTTGACAAATATACTGGTCCTCAAATAAATGGAAACCGAAAACATAAAATATAATAATTTTACTCCGCTCAAAAATAAGCAAGATGTAAACCTTTCAAATCCGGTGGAAGGAAAAACTGTCAAAGAACAGAAAAAGTATGCTCATGCACCCGCGTGACGTCACTGTCATGCTTACGAAAGAGATAGCGTGATGTCCCCACCAAGCTGCCCCTCTTTTATTTAAAATAATAAATTGCTGCCTCATTTAATGAACAATTTACTTTATATTTTTGGAAAACGGCTTCTTGTTAGTGTTATTTGTTATTCGTATCAAATATTGTCCAGAAATAAACTAAGTCAAATAGTTTATTTCCACTGTCGCGTCACTTGTCTGGGCAGTAACTATGCGCAAATTGAAAGGACTCAATTTGGATAAAGTAGTCGTGGACTTTGGCATAAAAGAGTTGGCGGCCGGATGTAAGTATACGGTGCTCTTTCAAGATCAATAAGTTTCGGATATTATATTTGATCCGTGTTTGGATTTTATCCGCTTGGAAAAAATTATAAAAATTAAACTGTTGTAGCTCAGAATAGAAGAAAGAAGGTTGGGAAATCTGTTTTCTGCAACGGTATTTATCAAACCGAGCATTGAATGAATAATATTTCATTGTTTCAATGTAAAACTAGGTATTCGTATTTTTAACCCCCGACAAAAAGGGGAGTGTTATAAGTTTGACCCCAATGGCTCTCCCTGTGTGTCTGTCTGTGGCATCGAAGCTCTCGAACGGATTCACTGATTTCAATACGTTTTTTTTTATCTGAAAGAATGTTTGCTTGCGATGGTTTTTAGCGATGTTTGATAGAAATCAGTTTAACGGTTCAAAATTTATGGGGGGTGAACGCTTGAAAGACGGGGTTTTTTTATTTGCCTGCGCAAATAAACTAGTGGAATAGTAACCGCGAAGTCTAAGTTCGCGGCGAACCACTAGTATATTTAATTTGATGAATGATAAATTGTACAACATCACAATTGGCTACATTTCTGGGCCAAAAATATATTATTCGGTACTGTTACGAAAAAAACAAAATAGAAAATAATTCCACTTAGGGTTATACCCATTTTAATGTGATTTTAGATTTATTTTTGCAAAAAAAACTGAAATTTGGGCGGCTCTTTCCGGCCGCTCTATCGTCAACGCGAGCATAGTTTGAAAAGCTTGTTGTTTCATCCAGGGCAATGCTAGAAAGAGGCAAAGCAAAAAGGAAGAAATAGCGCCTGAGGGCTCGATTTACAATCTATTGAATGAAATTATTATTATTATTAACTATCCATTGAACGGATGTTCACTTTTCATTGGGTGCGGAAATTTCTTAAAACTTGTTCCAGGTAATGCGTATTTTTCAGTTATCCTTACAAGTGTGTGAAATAAATGTTTTTATTTAAAATTTTCATTACATTTAAAAGGTTTCTACCGAAACATTTTTTTTACCTTTACAATTTATGAGAATATAAACGGTCGAAGTTCAAGTAAAATTTGTGCAATAAAGCAGATTTTTGGAGGCTTATACTGGATTTGATTCTTCAAATTCAATATTTTTATATCGATAGAAACCTAGAAATGGCGCACAAGATATCTGTTAGTTCAAAAAAATTCAAGAATTATCATTTACAACGTCATAATCGCGTATGAGCGTTTGTATGAAAAGTAAGACGGGAAGGCTGCTCTTAAGGATGAGCTAGTTCGGAACTCGAACTCGTCGGCGCACGTGGCTAATTTGCGTGCTATTTCGCTGAGAAAGGGATAGACTCGGTTATGAACAGTGCGGAACTATTTACTCCGATTTATACGCACATCGGAACTACAGTCTAGTGTGTCGTATCCGCCTTATCGCACAAAAACGTTACGTTACACGTCTAAAAATTCACGAGTATGCGTTTGGGAGAAGTGTTCTTGTGATAAAACAGCTGAATGTTTTAATTAAAAGTAAAGTTATTCAATTTTTTTAATAACCAAACTATGCTTGTAAGAATTTTGTTTTAGAGATTTTATACTCCTTCCGGTATTTAATTGTGCCCAAAGTTGCGTTAAAATTACGTGTTAAAACGGAATGTTTTGAGACTCGTTACTTTTAAAGTACTTATCATTTTACAATTATGATTCCATACAAGCATAGATAACGACAAGACAAATCGACAGAATTAAAAACTTTAAACAGACGATACCGAACAACGGAGTCATCACCCTACAGAATTTGTATGGCGAAACACCTGACTAGCGTACCCATAACAGCGCTGCTATTTGACTCCAAGAATCTACAACTTCATTGAAATATGTTGCATACCTACAAATCCCATAATAAATGTTTGTTTTGACGTTGACGTTTGAAAAAAGGATCTGATCATGAGTTGTTGAAAAGTAGCAATTACAATTAAATTAGCATCTAATGTTGCCATAATATTACAATGCTTCTCGTAGACGAAACTTTATAGAAACTCATTTAAAGAGAACAAATTCTCACCTAATTATAAGAAGGCAAGGGAACAAAACTTTGTCGGGGATAAATGAGTCTTCTCGCAAATGTGCGTAGAAAATCTTTATGGGTGGCGTGATGGGAGTGACGTCACGCATATAAATCACAGACACAAATCACAATTGAATCCATTGTTCTTTCGGCCAGATCCGGCCGATCTGTTAAAGGATAAACTGTAAACTGTAGTTCATAAAAAAATTTAAGGGTTATCTTATATTAAAGGACTTAATCAAGACAAAATTTTTATCTCCGTTTCCTTTCAAAGAATTTATTTCAAATGGGGGCAGCACTGAACCCTGAAAAATGCATGTATCACCTTAAAAGACTTTAAGCGCTGTGTTTCTAAAAATATCTTCTATATGTTTACATAACCCACAATGTGAAGTATAACTGCTATCAAAGGATATGACGGAAAATTACGTTCATTCTATTACATCCTTCACCGACTTCTGTTTTTGGAGTGTATCCAAATGCCTATTAACATACAAGTCATGCGTAACAGCCAAACATGACGCAGCTGAATTAAAGGCCTTGAATTTGTAGCCCCCAACAAAAAAGAGGCGTATTATAAGTTTGACGCTAATGTCTGTCTGTGTCAACATGGCTCTCGAATGGATGGACCGATTCCGATGTTTTTTACTTGAAAGCACATTCCTTTGTGGTGGTTCTTAGCTATCATCATCATCCGAGCGAATTCCCGGTTGCATCCTCAGCAGTAACGCTTCAGAGCCCGGGGTCCGCTACCTAACTAAGGAGATTTGACGGGGTTATTGGTTTTTACACAGAGCGACTGCCTTCTGACCTCCACAACCCAAAGGGCAAACCAGGAACCAATCCTTGGATAGTTTGATGATCAAACGCTAGGTGGCGTTCGGGACCCACAGTTTTACAAGCCTTCCGAAACACGGAATCATCTTTCTTTTCGGATAATCAGGTGATTTAAGCCTGCAATATCCTACAGACTGGAAACAACTTTTCACAAAGTATGCTCCCCAGTGGGAATCGAACCCATGACCTCCGGGTCACAAGGCGAACGCCTTGACCACTAGACCACGGAGGCAGTCAGACCACGGAGGAGGTTGCGGTGGTTCTTAGCTATGTTTAACGAAAATCGTTTCAGCCGTTTTAAAGTTATTGGGGGTTAACGCTTGAAAGTCGGGTTTGAAATTTGCCTAGTCTATAAGAAATGACGGATATCAATTGAAATATGTAGTTCCGTTTCTCATCGTCGAGGATTTTTAATTTGCCTGGCAAATAAACTTGTTTTATAACACATTTTTATTAAGAGCGGCCTTCCCGTCTTACTTTTCATACAAACGCTCGTACATGATTATGGCGTTGTAAATGATCTTTCTTGAAAACTTTTAAATTCACAGGTATCTTGGGCGCTATTTCTAGGTTTCTTTCGAAATAAAAATTAAAATTTAAAAAAACAAAGTTAGTATAAGCCTCCAAAAATCTGCTTTTTTGCACAAATTTTTGCTGAATCGAAGTTCAGCAAAAATTTGTGCAAAAAAACAGAAAGTACTCATAAATTGTAAAAGTAAAGAAAATATTTCGATAGAAACCTCGCAAATGTAATGAAAATTTACAATACAAAACATTTATTTAACAAACTTGTAAGGTTTACAGATAAATACGTATCACCTGCAACAAGTTTTATGAAATTTCCGCATCCTATGAATAGTTGATATTCGTTCAATGGATAGTTAATTATAATACTAATTTCCTTTAATAGAATGCAAACCATGCCTTTAGGCGCATTCTCTCTCTTTTTGGTTTGCCTCTTTTACTAGCATTGCCCTGAATGAAACACCAAGCTGTTCAAACTATGCTAGCGTTGAAAACAGAGCGGCCGGGAAGGGCCGCCTTAAGTTTCACCTGTGACGTTGTTTGTGTGTCTGTTATCAAATCCTGTGGCAGTGGGCGGGACACATAGCTCGACGAACCGATGGCCGATGGGGCAAAAAGGTTCTCGAATGGCGACCAACGGGACAGGTGAAACTAAATAAAGGCTTGTATTAAAAGCTTATAGCTTACAGATGTTTTATTTCACGAGTGCTCTTACCTTTGCTTGTAGTTGTGAAGTGTATACACATGCACTTTTGTGTGAGTAACTAACGCACGGAATAAGTACTAGTACTCACGTACAGAAGTCTAGATCTTATTCAGAAATGAAATTCAAAAAAATATCTACTTAATGTGTTTAGCGCTATGGTTTAATTTAACTCCTCACCTCTGCGTTTAGAAACCTAGAAATCCATTGCAAGCCAATTGCATTCTTATTACTCTAGAAACGATTCATGTAACTGAATTTCCCCCTTCGTAGTTTTCGCCGCGCGCATAGTAATATTTGTAATGTAGGTATATTTTCGATACCTAAACGGGGAGTGACACAGGCCTGGCCATTAAGGGTAGCGTTAGCAAGGTCATCGATAATGAGCAAAATAAGTATGCGATAGTTATAAAATTATAAATATATAAATACAATTATTATATAAAAAAAAACACGTCCGATGAAAACAAAATTAAAGATTTTATTTGACGAACTTTTTTAAACCGCTTCAAAAATGCAATTGCATACCCAATTTACTCGAACAAAACAAGTTAAATAAAAGCTTGTTAAATAGATGTACTTCTAGAAGTTATGAAGAATCTTAAATTTACTTCTCTTCGGAGGTAAATTCTTAAGTAGGCAGTAGTTTCGTTGCCTGTACCTATTTCGACAGTTCAATCTCGCGCACTTTTTGTTTAATTTTGTTGTACAGTGTACTAAAGAAATCTCAACCTGTGTCTCAATGCTTTATTTTTTACTTGCCTATCATTTTTTTTTTCTTTTTTGTACACGCAATATCTGTAAATAAATATTTCCTACAAAGTTGTAGTTCAACAATTATACAGCTTACTAAGCCTCTGCCAAAAACTTTTTTTGCTCAGAATACATCCAATCCATGCTGACGGTTAAATATTTTCAATGTAGAATTGACAAAGGAACTTGACCTTAAATTGCGAATTAAATTCGATTTAACACTGATGACTTCCGAAATGACGTACACAGAAACAATTAGTATTGCAATATAATTACACACAATAAAGGCTCAGGAGCGCTCGTGAAATAAAATAAAGTGACACGGGTCCGTGTATCAATTTCGGCGACGACGCTAACATTCATATTTCACTTTATGACAAAGTAGGACGACATAAATTATTTTTGTGACTAGTCGACTCGGGGTCCGCAAATGGACGACTTCATTAGTACCCGACTCCGCCAGAAGGAGGGTTATGTGTTTCGCCGATTCCGGCTCTCTGACTCACCGAACGAAGCATAGAAGCGGTGACGCTACTACTCAGACGTTGATTTTCTACGAGCCGACCCATTCATGCTACTAGCAAAACGAAGTTTTGCCGGCAGCGTGGCTCTACCACAAGTATATTTTCTATTTGTAAATCTTTTATTTATTTATTGTGTTTTTTTTTATGTAATATTAATATGTAATGTTGTGTTCTTAATAAATAAATACATTGTATTATTTACCATCAATTTAAACAACAAAAAAATGTTAAATAGATAACATTTCGTTACATTTGACACGATAGACAAATAAGCTAAATGTTTTTATCAATTTTGTCATTTGGTATATTTTGATTCCCAATTGTATTATCAGATGTTAATCTTTCCAATATGCATGCCGGTAGGCAAATGGTTTAAGTGCTCTTAATACTACGGAACACTCGTTAGCAAACAGTAAAATATAAAAACTACCTTAATATACTTTACACGAAAGTGTTAAGTGTACATTATGTATTCAAAGTTTATGTACAAACATACTGATGACCCTTTTTTACCATTTTTTTTTGTAGAATCCTTTGAATATTGATGTTCAAGTTAATGATAAATAATTAAAAAGATAAATAACCTAACCAAATATAAGCAGTATGTATACGATTCCTATATTCCATTATCTAGATCTTTTAAGGGGCTACCTGAGGTCCAGTGTTGTCCCCATTCGAAATAAGTCATTTGAAAAGAAATGGAGATGCTAAAAGTGGCTGTTTTTCGCAAAAATGCTATAAAAAGCTACACGATCTCACTTTAAAATATAAACAATAGTTCATAAAATAGGGTTATTTATATCTAGGGTTATATCAAAGCCAAATTTTAAATAATATCTCCATTTCTTTTCAAATGATTTATTTCAAATGGGGGCAGCACTGGACCTCAGGTAGCCCGTTAAGTGAACAAAAATAGTCCTCCTGAAAAGTAGGCTAGTCTGTAATTAACATGTATGTCTTCTAGACCATCGATATTCTCGGTTCCCTGGTATCTTCTGTGATATTCATTATATCTTAACTAATGAGGAACCTATCACTGGAAGCGATTGCAGTATCATCTTTGAGGATTTTGAGGTATCCGCTTGTTATAGGATATGTAGCGTCACAATAAATTTTATATAGTGCCCTCCTATCCATATTTCTCTACTCCCATACTATCCACTCCATATTAATATTATAAATGTGAAAATAACTCTGGCTGTCTGTCTGTTACCACTCACGCTTCGACTACTGAACTGATTAAGATGAAAATTAGTGAGGATATAGTTTGAGAACCGGGAAAGGATATAGGATAGTATTTATCCCAAAAATCATACATTAAGGGATCAAATAGGGGAGTGGAACTTTGTATGTGCAATCCTTTGTTGCCATACAAAGTAGACAAGGTGTTTTAGGCCCTGTTTCGCACTAAACGTGTAAAAAAAACAGTCAAGTGCGAGTTGGACTCTCGCACGAAGGGTTCCATACCATTATCTGTAAAAAATCGCGTTTGTGGTATGGGAATTTAATTAATTATTTATTTTATGCTATTTTTAGTATTTGTTGTTATAGCGGCAACAGAAATACATCATCTGTGAAAATTTCAACTGACTAGCTATCACTGTTCATGAGATAAAGCCTCGTGACAGACAGACGGTCAGACGGACAGTGGAATCTTAGTGATAGGGTCCCGTTTTTACCCTTTGGGTTCGGAACTATAAAGACTTCGTTGTTATTAAAACAAAAAGTAACATTATCTTGAAAGTGCGTAGTAGTAGTTTACAAAATTTCAAAGTTTGTTTTGAACTTTGGTCTCCATGGAACTATTCCATGTGAACTTTGTAGTGGATATTTAGAAACAAAGTTGCAAGTGTAAGCCTTTGTTTCTTTCCCTCTTGTCCATTTATAGATAAACATTACATACATCCTAAGTATTAAGTTTATAATATAAAGAAAAGGTTTTAATTTACATACTAAAACTGGTTAAAACTTTAAACAAATATTTATGTACCCGTTATTTCGGGAGCTTTTCTCGTTATGGACAGATAATGTTTTAAATCAAGTTAACTAAAAAAACTACGTTTAGTCCCACAAGTCCCATTTTTAGGGTTCCGTAGAAAACAAGGAACCCCTATAGTTTCGCCATGTCTGTCTGTTTACTCAGAAACTAGAAAGCTGTAATTTAGTATAGGTATGTATATTAATTATTCCAAAAAAGTGGTAAAATCAAATATTGATTTTTTTTTTAAATTAGCTCCCATACAAGTAAAGCAGGAGTCATTTTTTGATCGACTAACCCATCGTGTGGGTTATCGTTGAATAGGACTTTCAAAAATATTGTAAGCTTGTAAACATCATTTTACGATTTAGAGATACGTTTCTGAAATGTTTGGTTTTATATTGCAAATTGTTAGAGTCAAGTGTCCCCCCCCCCTCTATCTAATAAACTGTTATATATGGAAATGTGAAAAAAGTCACAGCATTATTATATATAACAAAGTTTAAAGGAAAACTATTAGAGTTAAGTAGGGTTTTTAAAATTAAAAAAGTGGGCATTAGCAACTACGGAACCCTACCTATACTGCGCGCGTCCCGACACGCACTTAGCCGCTTACGGTAAAACCGCACTACTGCCAATAAACAAAAAAAAATCAGTATGACACTCTACACATTTATTTGAAATTTATTGAATACGCTCGATTCCACTGTGATTATTTGCGATTCGATTACTTCACGATTGCATAATAAATTGGAATGGGCATACAGGACACAGGCAGGTTTCCATGGCTAAGGTAACCGATGGAAACCTGTTATATACGCACGCCGGACATCAAATTCCGAAAATGTTTTGGCTATTTGAAAATTAAATTGTAATGTAAATATCTCAATTACGTTATTATAATATATTATTTATTCGATAAAATTCAAATTTGTTTTGGTCAGAAAAAAATTGAAAATGAGCATTTTGACGACCTCTGTTGCCTAGTGGTCAATGC
Organism: Acrobasis suavella; assembly: GCA_943193695.1. Lineage (NCBI taxonomy): Eukaryota > Metazoa > Arthropoda > Insecta > Lepidoptera > Pyralidae > Acrobasis > Acrobasis suavella. Next base: position 3,084,655 of record OW971939.1, read on the forward strand.
AAGATGGAAAATGATCTTTTTCAGATTGACTTGGGTCTTGGATGTTTATCTATAAGTATGTGTATTTGTTATAAGATATTGTATCCTTGAGTTAGTATCCCATAACACAAGTCTCGAACTTACTTTGCGGGTAGATCAATCTGTGTGCTTTGTCCGTTTATATTTAAATAATATTTATTTCCTCGAAATGTTCATGAAAAATATTGTTTTAAGGGTTCCGAAGTCCAAACAAGAAATCCTTATAGATGCCGCTTGTGTCAGAGACAGAATGACACTCGATGATTAGCTATATATAACGTCACGTGTCGGTCAATTTAGAAATCTCTTTTATTAATTCGGGTTAATATTACGCTTTAGAAAATGAGGAAATGTCTAATAAAATATATTAATTAGTAGAAGTGCCTTAGAAACCGTCATGAATCCGTTTTGTTATCTATTTTCTCGAGAAATCTCATTAAAAGACCATAAAATATTTACGACCGTTGTCGATTTATAAATCCGCTGTTGTCTTCTCGTCACAATTTGTAAAAGTATTTTACTTAATATTTTAACTTGTTATATTTCAACTTGAATATTTTACTTGAATTGAGAACGGAATGTTACGGTGAAAGAAGACTAACTCAAAATATTTATCGTGCGGAGATGGATGCGAAAACCAAACCGGGTTGACCTCGACGAACGTTCTGCGACCAAATTGCAAATATTTTGAAGTAAGGAGTACCTATCACCGGAGTGCATGTGTGAAAAGAGTAATGAGTGTTGACGAAGCAAAAGAGGTTTGCAAGGATCGTAGCAAGTGGAAATCTATAGTCTCTGCCTACCCCCATGGGAAACAGGCGTGAAAATATGTATGTATGTATATTTTAATAAATAAATCAAAGAGTGTTTAACCATCGCGAGTATTCTCACTTACAAAATCCTCTCCCACGTCTTCATACATGTAAATCTGGACTTAATCACCGAAAAGGACTAACTTGGTAGGCGTTAGACGTACTATGGTTTTTAACATTTTAATTATAATATAACCATCCCTTATGATGTTTTTTTTGCTAGACTAAGGTGTCCTACTGCTAGGCAAAGGCCTTCCCTCTAGCCTTCTATCTGTTAGTGGCGACAGTTCGGCAGTTCTTCTTATAAGCCGTTAGATCGTCTTCTCGCCGTATTCTAAGGCAACTTCTTTTTCGTCGTCAGACTGCAGGGACCCATGACCTTCACGTATACCCGGTTGCAGGCTCAGCGGTAACGCTTCAGAGCCCGGGGTCCGTTATATAAACCTTGGTGATTTGACGAGGTTCCTGTTTTTTACAAAGAGCGACTGCTGTCTGACCTCCACAACCCATAGGGGAGACCAGAACCAATCCTTAGATAGGTTTGATGAGCAAAACGCCTAGATGGCGTTCGAGACCCACAGTTTGTATGTGCCTTCCGAAACACGGAATCATCTTTCTTTTCTGATAATCAGGTGATTCAAGCCTGCAATATCCTAACCAGACTGGAAACAAAGTGTGCAAGTGCCCATTTCGTGGTTATTTTTTATATGATGGTACTCACGAGTAATGTGGGTTGGTGGGGAAAGACGGCGTTAGCTTGAGAACTGCTCGAAACGCCAGGATGTTGCTGTTGTTTTGACCCAGATGATCTGAAAAGAAGATAAATTAAATAAAAAGTTTAGGTAACCACTTCACCCGTAAAATAATACAAAATAAATGAACGGGAGGGATGGTAGCTTAATAGATATTTCCTGTAGTCCAATCAGTTGTTTATATAGAAAAAAATAAAATATTCTATCGAAAATTAAAGTACAAACTAAGCCTAACTCTTTTAGTCCTATATCACAGGGCAGCTTGAATTATTTGGCATCACTGTTAGCCATACGAAAAATACCAACATTCGTCATTATAATTTAAACGTGAAGTCTAGGATTTCTAAAATTACTAGTTTGAAGGACCAATATACGAGCCAAATACGGATGCCTTTTTTAACTCAAAATTTTATAGTACAGTCAAGTACCAAGATACCTGACCAGGCCCTCTACTTATATCTTGAATTTTCCCTTAAACTAAATATGATATTAAGGGGCTACCTAAATTTTCCGGGGTCCAGTGCTGCCCCCATTTAAAATAAATCATTTGAAAGAAAACGGAGATATCATTTAAAATTTTATTTTGATCAGACCCTAGATAACCCTTCGAGTTTAAAGTGAGAATATGAAGCTTTTCTACGCACATACGCCAAAAGTGGCCGTTTTTCGCATTGTGCGTAGAAAAGCTTCACGTTCTCACTTTAAACTGTAAACAATAGTTCATAAAATAGTTTAAACGGTTATCTAGAGTCTGATCAAGACAAAATTTTAAATGAAATCTCCGTTTCCTTTCAATAGATTTATTTCAAATGGGAGCAGCACTGGACCCCGGAAAATTCATGTAGCCCCTTAACATGAAAATTTATATTCAGAAAGACTTAATTAAAATTTGTTTGAATATAAATTTTCATGTTAACATCATTTTTAGTTTAAGAGAAAATTCAAGATATAAGAAGAGAGCCTGGTCAGGTATCTTTGTACTTGACTGTTCATACCTATGTATTTCACAACTATATAATTCGCAAGTATGGGAATGAGAAGGCCTCGGACAACGCTGTAAGAGTGGCATCATTCTTGGGAAAAAAAATATTGAGCCAACGACACGAAAAGAATTCGCAAATACGAGTCAAATTATTTGATATATAAACCAGACAGAATATTTAAAATATTCTGTGAGTACTGAGCAACGCGTTCATGCATGCAAATTCGCGAAAATTTTACGCATTCTGAATTTGATTTGAAGCTTTCATTGACATAATTTTACTGGCTGCAGTTGGAGGAAATTTGTATTTTATGCACAGGGCCGGATTATCCAAAGGGTGGTAAGACGGATTAGGGAACTGCCCAAGGGCGCCGTATCGAATTAAAAAAAAAACGTGCACAAGGAATAAAAGTTAATCGAACAACTTTTTTAATTTGTATACTTCTTCAATAATAATATTATTCCTTTTTTCTACGCATGTTGTAAGTTTATAAAATACTTCGTACATAGTAGAACTAAAACAAGTAACTATAAAAAAAAAGAACCAGAGTGCATGATACAACAGCAGTATACCTAGGATGCAACCGAGAACACGCTCAGATGTGAATATATATTGGTTTTTCGCTTAATCCTCATTCTAAAATCCTTTATTTTGATACTCCACTCGACAGTTTTTGAATAAAATAGGTCAAGGTAACCATGTTGTTACAATATCATATAAGACATTGAAGTAACAGGATACCGAATTTTGAGTCAATTTGTTCGACTCAATTTTTTATAATAGAAAAAATGTATCTTAATAATTTTTCAAAACTAAAAACTGACTTCACCCCCAAACTACACAACCGATTTTAATACAATTTCTATGGGACCAACCTTGGGACACCTTTCAAAAAAATAATCATCAATATCGGTTTATAAACGATGAAATTATCCGCGAAAATACATAAAAAATATACACGGTAAAATTAAGAAGCCTCCTCCTTTTTTGAAGTCGTTTAAAGGTAAGAAAAGGGAAAAGGAAAGGAGCCACAAAAATTGCATCGCTCAGGGGCCCTGATAGCGTCAATCCGGCCCTGTTTATGAAGATAATTTTATGGAAATATATAATTTTTTCAACGGACAGAATTTTATTTTTCACTTTTTTTTTGTCAATAAAACGTGAAAGTATATTTTTGTGATATGTTTATATACCTATTATAAGCCCAGCCATCAGATCTGTCACAAATTATTAAAAAATATATGTTCATACTTATTGAAGTCTTAACAAAAAATAAAAATTAATTCTATTCGAAATGGGCACCTTTGGCATTGATACAGGCCTTACATCTGTCTGGCCTCGAATCAATGTATTTTTTAATTTTCATGTATGAACATACATACATAGATTGCTAATATCAGTACCCTTCCTCTTGACTTTGCCGAGACGGGTAAAAATAGAAGGCAATCTTTCCCACAGTGTCAAAGGGTTTAGCCTTGTTCAATTTATTTCATATTTTTTTCCTGCAAATCGTTAACCTCTGTGCGCTCGAAATGATGAATAAAATTACTCTTCTGCGAGCTTTTAGACGGAAAGAGCCAAGACGAATTTTCAGGAACGAAACATTTCAAAGATTTTCATTAAATTTTCATGCGCATTAGGTATGCGACGTCAAAACGCGAAGAAAGCTTCGTCGCGTATTAGAATTTGTTGTTTTGTTTTCATTTTCTTTGACCATATTTTGACGACCTCCGTGCTTCTGGTTAAGGTTGAATAGTCGATACTTTTTCGATACATATTTCGATACAAGTTTACGCTTCAACCAATAAAATTAGTTATGGATATAGTTAGTGATCCGGGAAAGGACAGGATAGTTTCTATCCCAAAAATCATTTGGTATCGATATAATTCGTGATCTGGGGAAAGACATATGATAGTTTTCATCTCAAAAATCATTTGGGGTGTGGATATAGTTAGCGATCCGGGAAAGAAAATAGATTTTATCCCAAAAATCATTTGGTATGGTTATAGTTAGTGATCCAGGGAAGGACATAGGATAGTTTTATCCCAAAAATAATTTAGTATGGATATAGTTAGTGATCCAGGAAAGGACATAGGATAGTTTTATCCCAAAAATAATTTAGTATGGATCTAGTTAGTGATCCAGGAAAGGACATAGGATAGTTTTTATTCCAAAAAATATGGTATGGTTATAATTAGTAATCTAGGGAAGGACATAGGATAGTTTTATCCCAAAAATAATTTAGTATGGATATAGTTAGTGATCCAGGGAAGGACATAGGATAGTTTTTATCCCAAAAAATAAGGTATGGTTATAGTTAGTGATCTAGCGAAGGACATAGGATAGTTTTTATCCCAAAAAATATGGTATGGTTATAGTTAGTGATCTAGCGAAGGACATAGGATAGTTTTTATCCCAAAAAATAAGGTATGGTTATAGTTAGTGATCTAGCGAAGGACATAGGATAGTTTTTATCCCAAAAAATATGGTATGGTTATCATTAGTGATCTAGGGAAGGATATAGGATAGTTTTTATCCCAAAAAATATGGTTTGGTTATCATTAGTGATCTAGGGAAGGATATAGGATAGTTTTTATCCCAAAAAATATGGTTTGGTTATAGTTAGTGATCCAGGGAAGGACATAGGATAGTTTTATCCCAAAAATAATTTAGTATGGATATAGTTAGTGATCCAGGGAAGGACATAGAATAGTTTTTATCCCAAAAAATATGGTTTGGTTATAGTTAGTGATCCAGGGAAGGACATAGGATAGTTTTATCCCAAAAATAATTTAGTATGGATATAGTTAGTGATCCAGGGAAGGACATAGGATAGTTTTATCCCAAAAATAATTTAGTATGGATATAGTTAGTGATCCAGGGAAGGACATAGAATAGTTTTTATCCCAAAAAATATGGTTTGGTTATAGTTAGTGATCCAGGGAAGGACATAGGATAGTTTTTATCCCAAAAAATATGGTATGGTTATCATTAGTGATCTAGGGAAGGACATAGAATAGTTTTATCCCAAAAATAATTTAGTATGGATCTAGTTAGTGATCCAGGAAAGGACATAGAATAGTTTTTATTCCAAAAAATATGGTATGGTTATAATTAGTGATCTAGGGAAGGACATAGGATAGTTTTATCCCAAAAATAATTTAGTATGGATCTAGTTAGTGATCCAGGAAAGGACATAGGATAGTTTTTATTCCAAAAAATATGGTATGGTTATAATTAGTAATCTAGGGAAGGACATAGGATAGTTTTATCCCAAAAATAATTTAGTATGGATATAGTTAGTGATCCAGGGAAGGACATAGGATAGTTTTTATCCCAAAAAATAAGGTATGGTTATAGTTAGTGATCTAGCGAAGGACATAGGATAGTTTTTATCCCAAAAAATATGGTATGGTTATCATTAGTGATCTAGGGAAGGATATAGGATAGTTTTTATCCCAAAAAATATGGTTTGGTTATCATTAGTGATCTAGGGAAGGATATAGGATAGTTTTTATCCCAAAAAATATGGTTTGGTTATAGTTAGTGATCCAGGGAAGGACATAGGATAGTTTTATCCCAAAAATAATTTAGTATGGATATAGTTAGTGATCCAGGGAAGGACATAGAATAGTTTTTATCCCAAAAAATATGGTTTGGTTATAGTTAGTGATCCAGGGAAGGACATAGGATAGTTTTATCCCAAAAATAATTTAGTATGGATATAGTTAGTGATCCAGGGAAGGACATAGGATAGTTTTATCCCAAAAATAATTTAGTATGGATATAGTTAGTGATCCAGGGAAGGACATAGAATAGTTTTTATCCCAAAAAATATGGTTTGGTTATAGTTAGTGATCCAGGGAAGGACATAGGATAGTTTTTATCCCAAAAAATATGGTATGGTTATCATTAGTGATCTAGGGAAGGACATAGAATAGTTTTATCCCAAAAATAATTTAGTATGGATCTAGTTAGTGATCCAGGAAAGGACATAGAATAGTTTTTATTCCAAAAAATATGGTATGGTTATCATTAGTGATCCAGGGAAGGACATAGGACAGTTTCATCCCACAAATCATCAATTTAGGGAATGAAAAGGGGAGCGCATGTTTGGTAAATCGTATTTAGCCATACAAAAGTAGACTTTATTACAAAGTACTAAAACTAAGCAGTGAAGTCACGGCTGAAAGCTAGTTCAATAATCAACACTTTATTTACACTCGATTGGACTGTTAATTAAAGTGCAATTGAGTGTCAATTTCAATCAGATATGATTACTGAGTAGCCTTTGAAATTACCTCTTGATAAGAACTATTTATTATGATATAAACCTGTATTAACTATAGCTAATTCAACTACAGATGAGTAAGGACCAATAACTTGTTATTGAGATGCCTTATAATAAGTGCTCATATCGTACTCTTATAATTATCAGCCGACGACCTAGCGTCCTTAGAACCCTTCATATAAACTTAGGGCGATATTACCTTTCTATTGACCTTTCAGAATGATATCTACAAGTTTTTGAAGTGAAAACTTATTTAGCGGCGTTGTACACTTTTTGTAATGGGTAAAAAATGTTAAACTCGCGTCAGGGCGTCAGGACACGTGACCTGATCGAAAATTCGTAAGACAGCCGGCGAGGCGCGGCGTAGGATAGGAAGTATCCCCCTCTCTTTCTACGGTGCGGCGAAAATGTTTGCCTGCACCTGCTGTTTCGTTCAGATGGCGCAGGGCGCTTGCGCGAATGTTCGTTTGTGTTTATGTTACAGTGTTAATATTCAAGTTTTCACTTCTGCCGGCACTCCCGGAGTGCTACCCGTCGTTTTTTTTATTTTTCTATTTTTTAAGTTTATTTGCTAGGCAGATTAAAAAACTCCCGACTGTCAAGAACGTCATCTAGTGATGAGTAGCGGAACTACATATTATAATTGATATCCGTAGAGTCATTTATTACTTGCTATAGAAAAACCTGCCTTTCCAAGCATTTATCTCTAATAACTTTTAAGCGGCTGAAGTAATTTTCATCAAACATGGATGACACCGCAAGGGAACTTGCTGTCACGTTAAAAAAACCACATCAAAATCGGTCGAACCGTTTGAGCGCTACGATGCCACAGACAGACAGACCGACAGACATTAGTTGTAAAGATATGATATTTATAAAAGAACGACGCGTATTTACGAGAGCTTTGAGGTTTAAAAAGAATTATTCGAGAAAGTCAAAAACGAAAATTGGCCGGAATAGTAGAAAAAAAAACATCTCCGACTCTCATCTCCAACACTTTTCCGAATTTTCGATTTTGGCGCTCAATATTTTGAAAACGAAGGATTATATTAAAAATTTGAGAAAAAATCCTCTGGATAGTTTATTCAGCTAAAATTTGAGCCTAAAACAAAGACGAATGGGTTAAGGGTTTGCCTTCTAGCCTAATCTTTTTGAAAAAAGTAAGAACGTCTTTTACATCTCAGTAGATTCATTTCCAATGTGCTCGATAGTCGTGTGAGGCACGAAATCTGTGAATTTCTTTTCTGAGTCATTTCTCTTTTCCTAGGACCTAAACCATGTGAGGCATTGTATTTAAATAATTTGAGATTAAGAGTCCCCTTACCCTAGACAAAATCAGACTTTCCCATACAAATGTAGTCTAGCTTTTATTTTGAAACGGCATGTCAGATATTGGCGAAATGATGTAATTTCAAAGAAAATGCATATATTAAGGCATAAAACTAGTTTTCACAGTCAAAATATGAACTTAAAAGGAAATATAGTATCATATTTGACCATCGGTATGGAAAATTTCTACACTCTCATATTTTCTTTTAAGTTCATATTTGACTGTCGAAAGACTGACTAGTTATATGCCTAGAAATATACAATTTCTTTAAAATAACAAAATCCCTTATATCATTTCAAAATAAAAGTTAGACTACGTTTGTATGGAAAAGTCTAGGGTAAAGGGATTCTGCGGCTCTGTCGTCAACGCGAGCATAGTTCAAAAAGCTTGTTTTTTCATCCAGGACAATGCTTTAAAAAAAAAACAAACCAAATAGAGAGAGATAGAGCCTTAGGGCACGGTTTGCACTGTATTGAATGAATTAGTATTATTATTAACTATCCTTTGAACGAATATTAACTATTTATAGGATGCGGAAATTTCATAAAACTTGTTCCAGGACATACGTTTTTGTCAGTAAGCCTTACAAGTTTCAGAAATAAATGTTTTTTATTTAAAATTTTCATTACATTTGCGAGGTTTCTATCGAAATATTTTTTTTATTTTTATAATTTATAAGTACTTTATGAACGGTCGAAGTTCAGGTAAAATTTGTGCATAAAAGCAGATTTTTGGAGGCGTTTAATGAACTTGTTTTGCCAAATATTCATTTTTTATTCCGACAGAAACCTAGAAATAGTGCACAAGATATCTATTAGTTCAAAAAATTTCAAGAAAGATCACTTACAACGCCATAATTACGTACAAGCGTTTGTATGAAAAGTAAGACGGGAAGGCTGCTCTTAAGTTTGAAATCATTGAGATCAAATTTTAGTCACTACACTTGAAAAACCCTGATTTATCCTGAACAGTCATTAATTTTAAAAAACACATGTTTATCTAAAAATATCTTCAAAATAAGGCAATTTTTTATCGATGTTTCTAAGAGAAATCTTGACGAAAAATCTAAAAAGCAATCCAATTATTTCGATATAAGTTTAGTCAAGAAAGGCTCAGAGTGGTTTTTGATTACAAATATTATCTACAAAAAAGCACTTTTAGTTGTATAACTACTAAAAAGTATTTAATGATGTTTCTGAGAAAAAATCTGAGGAAAAAATCTAGTTATTGGCGAGTTCACTCATATCGCTGTAACGAGAAAATTATAAAATATATTTTCTCAAACATGCTCGAAAATGTACCTAGGCATTATTGTAGTAAAAAGAAGACACGAAGTTTGTAATTCTTGACTGGTGCATTACTTTACTGGACTAGGCCAGGAAAGTAGTATGAAAATTCATTTCTGGCCGCTGCTCAAAATAAAAAGACGAATAAAGTGTATTCAGAATGACAAGACAGTGACATTGACGTTTCAGATGACAGTTCTGTTTTTACATTTAGCAAAGACATTAAGCGTTTAATTTATAACTTGTCAAACAGCAAATTATTTATATTATGATAACCACAATTGCTTTCGGTAAATATCTGCATATTTCTGGTTATTTATTTAGTGATTTCCTCACATTAATTGAGAAAAGCACTATACATGCCTCGGCGGGAATGGCATTGCCGGACTCGTAATTATTGTCAAGGCCGAGCGTCAACGAGGCCTTGAAAATTACTCATCCGGCAACGCCATATATCCTGGCCTCTGCAGTAATGTACTATTTTTAAATGAACATAAAACATGTCATAATTAATTTGAGAGAATCAATGATAAAAGTTTGATAGACAAGTATATTTTCCTAAGAATACGCTATCTTCTGCTTTACTTGAAATAGCATCCAATGTAAAACAAAATATAAATAAACTCTAATGACTCCAAGAAACTATGACATCATTAATCTAGTCTTCATACAAATCCCACAGAATAGTTTGTTTTTAAGTTTAGAAAAATGTATCTGATTCGTGTTGTTGGAAAGTAGATGTCATAGGGCGCCAAACGAACAAGCTGGTCACCTGATGGTAAGTGATTACCGCTGCCCATGGACAACTGCAACATCAGGGGTGTAACAGGAGCGTTGCTGGCCTTTCAGGAAGGGAAGATATAGGGAGAGGGGGAGGGGAGGGAGGGGGGCTCCGGCTCTCTCACTCACCGAACGAAGCATAGAAGCGGTAACGCTACTACTCAGACGTCGATTTTCTGAGAGTGTGGTACTTCCCCGGACAAGCCGGCCCATTCATGCTACTAGCAAAACAGAGTTTTGCCGGTAGCGTGGCTCTACCACAAGTTAAGTTTTTGCCGTCTACGGCAAAGCCAAGAGGAAGGTTAATGATTTAAGCAGTCTATGTATGTAGGAACGTAGGTATTTACGTCTATTCCACCGTACCATCTGAATCGCTTGTCCAATTTTCACTAAGGATATGTCAATCGGTCTTCTTTATTGTCCAGGTGACATAGGCTACAATTTGTATGCAACAATGTGTTTAACAAATGCTTCATACAAAATCTACATTCTTCTACATACTTCGTACAAAAAATTGTTTCTTTATCAAATGGAAGATTATAATTAGCACATTTAAAAAAATATATACATTGTTAAACGTATATGGCTGACGTAGGCGGTTATTAGTTTTTTAAACGTATATCTTCTAGTAAGTGGTATAAGCCGTGTGGTTTCCGGCAGAGTAGAATAGGGCCACTCCAAGTCCTCCCGTGGATGTCGTAGAAGGTGACTTAGGGAATACAAGCTAAACAAAGCTTATAAACATCAAGGAGACCTCTCCCTGCGTGGAGAGTGTAGGCAAGTCCTCTGGCTGCTTTGGCTAAGTATGGCTCTGGTAGTGCAGAGAGGGTCGTGCTCCTGCAGTGGAGACAAAAATACCTGATGAAGATCTTCTAGTTAAGAGCTAGACTCTTGTCTCTCTCTCTCTCTCTCTCTCTCTCTCGTATTTCAGCGTATGCCCAGTTGCATCATCAGCCATAATGCTGAGAAGCCCAGGGTCCGCTTTCCCCTTTTCCTTCTCCACTTCGCATGGTCTTGAGCATCCTTGGTTGTAAGACGATTGGCACGCATAGATATGTGTCGCGAAGGAAGATTCCTTGACGACTTCCAGCTAGCACTCGACTAGACTCTTGTCTGTTAAGCAATCAATCCCCAACAATTCTTTCTATCCAAAGATAATGCGAAGGTCTTACCAGCGTGTGTCATGGCCGTGTCGCTAGGGTCGAAGATCTCGTCGTCCACAGCCACTACAGCGTACTCTCCGTTCTTGAGGAGTCCTCTTCTCTGAAGGATGTTCACGAAATCCACCAGGGCGATGTGCTCGCCAAGGAACACGTACACTGCAGACAAAAAGTTTCATTTTATTAACTAACTTCCAAAAAGGAAGGATTGTCAATTAGTCGCGATCTTTTCTTAATGTATGTTCACCGATTATTCGAAGAAGATTTGGAAAATTCTTTTTTTGAAAGGGTATACTTGTCAAGTGGTCTCATCGAAATTTTATCAAAATCGGTTGTGTAGTTTGGGGGTGAAGTCATGAACATACTTTCAAATTTTATTAGTCCACTAGCTTTTGCCCGCGGCTTCGCTCGCGTTGGGGTGTAATTTATCAAAATCCTTTCTTCGGGGATGCCTACGTCATAGTAGCTTTATGCATGCAAAGTCTCAGCCCGATCGGTTTAAATTTGACAAAGTTTCATACAAAGTTTCATCCCCTATTTTATCCCCTTGGGGGTAGAATTGATCAAAATCCTTTCTTAGCGGATGCCTACGTCATAACATCTACCTGCATGCCAAATTTCAGCCCGATCGGTCTAGTGGTTTGGGCTGTGCGTTGATAGATCACTATGTCAATCAGTCAGTCACCTTTGAGTTATATATATTTAGAAGAAGAAGATATAATTTTTATATAAATCGGTTCAGTAAAGTGAAAAATATTCTAGTCTAGTGACTTCTCAGTTTTTTTTACGGTCACTGAAACTTAAGTTGGATTTTAGTATATGAAAATTATTACTTTTAAAATATATGTCGCAGACGGATGAATAAAAGGGGGCAGAGCGTGGCGTGATCGGCATCTGATATCTCAAGTGACGTAAACTACCCACTTAGTTACTTACAGTACGAGAACAAACTGATGTCAGGATGAAAACTTACTTACAGTCACGTCACCTTACCGATGCCGCCACGTGAGAGATCTTACGTGAGCCTTATAAAAATGTGACGGAAATCCAGTGCCCCGCCTCCGCACTGAATCATGAATCGCAACCACCATGTCTGGATTCCCTGGCCCCACAGAATTGAATACTGTGTATACGCCTGGGCTTTCCGTCTTGCTTAAACAAACTGTCATTGTAATAAATCGGTACACCAATCCACATCTATTACAATAATCACAATTAAATGAGTCATGGCCAAGCTACAGCAAACTACACAAACGAGTTGTGCACGATACGGCCGCCTGAACAAGACTGTCCCTGTCGCTAGGTCGACCGGTCTTATAACTTGTTGCTAACGAGTATTGCCATTTCAAATCCAACCGTTGCATTTTGTAGTAAACAACTTTCTCTTTGCACGTGTAAAAATAATAAAAAGGGAATTGTACATTGAACTCTCCGACACGGCCATTCTGACAGGTCACACGTCCCAGTGTGACGCATTTGAAAATAATTGAACCTAACTGCAATATCAAATCATCTCTACTCGGCCTATCCTGATCAAACGATTTAAGACAGGGCTTAAAACAAACTCTTTTAATAAACCAAAACCTTTTTCTCTAATAATTAAGCTTACATCATTACTAGGGATGATCACAAACTTTTTACCAACTATGAAATGACCACTGACCATTATTCACTCACTATTCAACCACACTTCAAAGAATTAACCATTCTTAAGACTCTACTTGCTCTGTTAAATTACTCCTGTCGACTCTATCGATCATGGTCATCTTTATCGCCTAATTCGAGCAAAAGGACTCATGCCACCTTCGCAAGGTGACGTAATCTCAGAAGCGGTCGTCCTATCGCCTAATTCGAGCAAAAGGACTCATGCCACCTTCGCAAGGTGACGTAATCTCAGAAGCGGTCGTCCTATCGCCTAATTCGAGCAAAAGGACTCATGCCACCTTCGCAAGGTGACGTAATCTCAGAAGCGGTCGTCCTATCGCCTAATTCGAGCAAAAGGACTCATGCCACCTTCGCAAGGTGACGTAATCTCAGAAGCGGTCGTCCTATCGCCTAATTCGAGCAAAAGGACTCATGCCACCTTCGCAAGGTGACGTAATCTCAGGAGCGGTCGTCCTATCGCCTAATTCGAGCGATAAGACTCATGCCTCTTTCGCAAAGTGACGTAATCTCAGAAGCGGTCGTCCTATCGCCTAATTCGAGCGATAAGACTCATGCCACTTTCGCAAAGTGACGTAATCTCAGAAGCGGTCGTCCTATCGCCTAATTCGAGCAAAATGACTCATGCCACCTTCGCAAGGTGACGTAATCTCAGAAGCGGTCGTCCTATCGCCTAATTCGAGCGATAAGACTCATGCCACTTTCGCAAAGTGACGTAATCTCAGAAGCGGTCGTCCTATCGCCTAATTCGAGCAAAAGGACTCATGCCACTTTCGCAAGGTGACGTAATCTCAGAAGCGGTCGTCCTATCGCCTAATTTGAGCGGTAGAACTCATGCCACTTGCGTAAAGTGACGATATCTCTTACTAACCGGCGTTACTACCACCTAAATCGAGCGGTAGCAACTCATGCCACTTGTATTAAGTGACGATATCTCAAAACGGCCGTCGCTACCACCTAAATCGAGCGATAGCGACTCATGCCACCTGCATCAGGCGACGATATCTCAAACTCTATCGCCGCTACCACCTAAATCGAGCGATAGCGACTCATGCCACTCCCCGAGTGACGATTACCTTGCCACCTCTATCGAGTGACGCTCACCACGTTGCCTCCCCAGAGCAAACAACTACAATTTAGTAACTCGACTAAATAGTGGTCAATGGGCTCACACTTACTCATTCACTTTTAATTTAATGCCCAGAAAGTATACTGATCTCTAAAGTACTTGAACAGGTGCAAAATCGTCATAAATAGGAAACACTCATCACGTCGCTCACCAATCGGCAAATGGCTGAAGGGGAAATACGACAAAATACATCTTAACTGGGTAACTAGTAGTCAACAAAAATAAACCTGTACAGAGCCATTTACAGTGGTTTTGCACTAAGGCTATCGCAATAAGAATATTGTTAACGCATTTGCAATCTAACCTATTTGGTATAGACTTCCTAAAAATAAAAATGGTATTGCTTATCGGATTATTGTAACGTGTTTGTAAAATCTTTTCAAAAAGTAAATTATCAGAATGATTACTCGTCTTGAACTGTCTAGATTAAAATTGACTCAAATAACGGGATTTTACTTCAAACAACACAGCAATGAAAGTGTAGTTTTAAAATAATATTACGCACATAGTAAACAGTGAAAAGCCCTCTTTAAATCATGTCAACACCATGATCATGACCATTGTAGACTTGCCGACGTAGCCGTTACCACCTTAGCATCATCATTACCCGCTATCAATGATGATATCGTCAACATCATCACCGCGTTTTCATCATCAACAGCGTCAACATTTTCATCATCATCACCAACTCTTCATCATCGTCGTCATCATCATCATCATCAGCAACCGTAAGTCCAATATTGAGAAAATGCTGGGAGAGGTTATCTCTACTACTATACAAAGAATGAGTACCTAATATCATCTTTGACCAGTATTCACGCGCCACAGTACTGTATTGCAAGTTCATAATTCTCAATACTCAAAAATGACTCAATTTGCTACGAATGGTAATCTGGCGCCACGGTCGGCTCCGTCTGATACCGACTTATGCCACCTCATTGACAATAAATTCGGGCGTCACTGCTGGCACGCAACCACGCAACACAACCAAATCAGTTCACTAAGCTTAGCAAATGTTACACACACTTTGTAGAACTAGCGTACTCAAAACCTATTTACTGCTTGAATAGTGGTCAAAAGACAAGATTTTATAAAGCTTTACAATTAAAAACTGAAGGATTTAAAATTAATTGCACTCTGCTTTAAAGTCGAAAATAAAATGAAAACTCACCAAATTTTTTGGCGATCCAGCAGACAAGCCATGTGCCGCGAGCACAGACACACATACACGAGATCCGCTCACATTTTTTCTTTACTTCACCAGAAATTTCCAGCACTTGCTGCGTACCGCTGCTAGCTCCTATCCGGCCGCAACACGCGGTACCCATCTACTTGGCACATTGTAATCACTTGTTAACACTTTAAAACCTTACCTCGAGAACTAACGCACTGAACAACGGGCAAACCACAAGTAGCATTCAACAGGATCTTCTTCCGATGTGAGCTCCAGATACAAATCTTAACTCAAATGTGAGCTACAAGTCCAGATCTCACTTCTGATGTCGCAGACGGATGAATAAAAGGGGGCAGAGCGTGGCGTGATCGGCATCTGATATCTCAAGTGACGTAAACTACCCACTTAGTTACTTACAGTACGAGAACAAACTGATGTCAGGATGAAAACTTACTTACAGTCACGTCACCTTACCGATGCCGCCACGTGAGAGATCTTACGTGAGCCTTATAAAAATGTGACGGAAATCCAGTGCCCCGCCTCCGCACTAAATCATGAATCGCAACCACCATGTCTGGATTCCCTGGCCCCACAGAATTGAATACTGTGTATACACCTGGGCTTTCCGTCTTGCTTAAACAAACTGTCATTGTAATAAATCGGTTCACCAATCCACATCTATAACAATAATCACAATTAAATGAGTCATGGCCAAGCTACAGCAAACTACACAAACGAGTTGTGCACGATACGGCCGCCTGAACAAGACTGTCCCTGTCGCTAGGTCGACCGGTCTTATAACTTGTTGCTAACGAGTATTGCCATTTCAAATCCAATCGTTGCATTTTGTAGTAAACAACTTTCTCTTTGCACGTGTAAAAATAATAAAAAGGGAATTGTACATTGAACTCTCCGACATATATCTTTTTAATAATTTATCTGTCAGAAAGTCCCTCAACATGGGTTGAGGTATTATTGACTATTTGTACATGGGTACCAATAGTTAAAAGGAAATAAGCCTACGCCTGTCACAAATCTGCCAACGACCTTTTCATTTTTTGTGAGCAGAATATTATAATTTTACCAAAGGTAATTACTTTTCTTATTCTTCAAGACTAGAAATAAAAATGAGTTAATACAGAAATGATTATTTTTCTGATTGAACGGAAATTTTATTACGAGTAGTATATTCATTCATTTGTCGCTATTCAACGTTTTCCAAGCGTCAAAGCCCTCTTACCCAACTCTCGGAGGGGATATTATGAGGTTATAGAAATACGTATTGTTAATGAATACTTGCAGATCAAAAATATTATAATTGCGATTGTGGGACCTGAAATGGGTATTTGTGTTCAGGGATGAAAGCAAATTGGATGATTCCAGGAGACAGTGAACGATCTTATACAATACTATATGATCATTGGCGAGGCGTCGCTTAGCTAAGGAAGTCATGTGGAAATAATTGAGACGTTCTTCGTAAGAGGTAAGCTCGCGTCTCATTCCACACCTAAAGCTGAGAATTCTAAGACATCGCTTTTGGACGCTCTCAATCCGTTCAGAGTGAATCTTGTAGAAAGGAGACCAGACCACTGAATTATACTCAATTGATAACCTCCTCCTTTTTTAAGTCGGTTATCTAAAACTAATAAAAAAAAACTTATTTTGAATAAAATATTTTGAATGCGTAAAACATAGTACTTAAGTAAAAGTATCTTACTGCAAGCACTAACATCTCGAGCTATAACTGTATATCCAAGGAACCCTCCTTGGATATACAGTTATAGCTCGATGACATCAAACTGCACACGGCTATAAAAAAATTACGCCCTCCCCCCCAAAATAATAAACACAGGGAAATAGTTCACAAGAAGCCTACTAGATGTCGCTGACAGTATCCTACATTTCGATGTCAGAGTTCCTGTGATTGGTTTCTTTAATATAACGTCTGTCGATACATCGTCGAAGCCGTGGATCCTCAGGCGCAACACTATGCTTGGTGGAAAGATCTTCCCCACCGGGCAACTGAGTTTCGTAGATGGATTATATATATATCACTCTAATTACATTCTCTGCTCAACACGAGCATGATGGTGTTAAGACACATTCACGGCCCACAAACGCCGCGATTTTGAGTCTTACAGCCCTATGCTCTAGCGATAAAGACGCTTGTCTGCGAGGCAAGTATGATTTTATCCTTCAAATTTGTCGCATTTCGCGTAATTTACCGCAACAACCATAGACAAAGTTGAGCGACAAAATAACTTTCATTCAAAGTCATAAAACATATTTAATCTCATGCCTAACTCCTGTGAGAGCATGGTTTTGACAGGTCAAAGTAGACATATCGATGGTTGGCAACGTGAACGTGAAAATTTCTCTATTATTTATATCTGTCATTATTTAATCATGTAAATTTGTCGCCGATTTGCTCTAGCAAATTTACATGATTTTAATTGAGTCTCATGTGGGTAGACCCACATAAGACTCAAACCATTTTTAATAGTATTTTAAACAGTTATTCCATTGAACTAATTTTAAATGTATATTTACATTTTTAAATGTAGGCAGACATCTTTAAATAATGTATTATTAAAGTTTACAAACTTAAAAATATATTTATTACGAAACTATAGCGCCATCTTTTGATGAATCCTACAACCACTCCGGCGGCGGTGAATGCATACATACTCGGCGGTGGTATTTTCCTTTATGTTGGTTGTACGACATGAGTTGAAACGTTCCGTTGCACATTCATTTTTATAACATTTCATTTTAATAATTTTAAATACTCTTTGGTTGCAATATTTTTTCTAGGAATGATTACATACTTACGTATATCATTCTTTTATCTATGGTGATTGTTTTACAAAACGCGTGTTGTAATTTAAAATTATTATATTTTCTGCAGACATTAGAAACACTGTTTAAAACCTGCCTGCGTGTGACGACTCATTTTACTACGAGTCCATTCTTGTCGTTTCAGAGGGAAGATACGTAAAGACCTATCAGATAAAACATCATACTAAGGCCGCTGTATATCTTAATTAACTGACGTGTCCAAAGCTCATAAATCATTTCACAGGGGTTAAACGAGTTTTAATAGCCGACTGATAAAACATTTGATGAATAATCCTCGTAAAAAGGTTTCTATGTGACATTACAGGGGAGGTCAGCGTATTATTTTTACTCTTTGTCAAAGCTATATCAACGCCAAAAACGCCATTACTGGCACAATAATAACAATAGCTCAACGGTTTTTCTCACCGGTAACCTGATCGGCACTTGCGCGATTGATGGTGATTGATGCGGCACCTATTTAATATTTACTTTTATACTTTAGGTATAAACTCCCTTAAGAAATAAAAATGTCCGCGTTTCTGCATTATTTTAAATTCACTCCTAGAAAAGTGTGATTTGAGTTGATATATATGTATGTAAGTAGTATATTAGTTGTATATTTTTTTAAGTATTTTAAGTTTTATTTTTAAGTATATGTGTTGGTTTATTTATTTTTTTGTTATATGTATATATAATTCTGTAGGTATTAATTTTAAAAAGTTTTTTGGTAGTGTATTATGTCGTTATATGTTATCATACTGTACCCACTCTCTACCCTGCTTTGTAAAACCTATTCCTTTCAATCCAACGTTGACTGGAAGAGATCCCTGTCTGGAATAAGTCCAACTTTGTACTATGCTTGTTCTCTTAAATTCTATTTTTGTAAACCAATAAAATTAAATTGCGCCATATATTGGATGATATTGAATCTCGCAGCTTGAGCTATTCGAATGTCAAATATAGACATATTTACGACAGTTTTAAAAATTTGTTAATATTTGTAGTTGTTATTTGTCCATTTAGTGTTAAGTATTTAAGTTTTTGACTCCCGTGCACGTTTTGGGTAACTGTAAGTGCACGGGGTAATTTTTACCAATAAAGAATAAAGAAAGAAATAAAAAAAGTGTCGTGGAACACTCCTTTGGAAGGAAGTAGGTAACTTTTATAGTAAGTTATTAATTCGGGACTGAAAAACTTAGACTTGTAGGGACACACTGTACCTATATGTACTTACATAAGTCTATGTGTAACATTATTTTCTATTCGGCCGCAGTTGTCGCTGCGCCGCATTAAAGGCAGCACATATATCGCACGTACACGCTTTCATTTAACCCTCTTCCTTAAAGTAGTAGTTCTCCCTATATATACCCCTACAGACTTTTTTATTAGGTCTTCTTATGTGCATATTTATATTTTGTATTTTAATTTATATTTTACTTTTTACCGATATATTATAAAACTGAAGCTGTTTAAAAATAAATGAACAGATAATAATAAATGAAACATTTAAAAGAAATATATTGGCATATGCTGGGTTTGAACCGGAAACATCGACCATCTCAGGCATCCGCTCACCCAACTGAGCTATCCACGAGATAATAAACTTGTGAAATTACCTTTCAGTTTAATTCGTGACGGAATTTTTTAACTGTTTTTTTCGCCTAGCCATCCGCCAAGTCCGTTCCCGAAAGCGAAAGTTGTAAATTTATTGTTTTATTTTTTGCGCCGCAACCATTTATCTGTTTTTCCCTATGGTTGACTGGGAGAGAACGCTTTTAGCGTTAAGTCCGCCAATTGTAAACAATTTTTAATTGTGGATCAATAAAGTTTTATGAATGAATGAATGGGAACTTCGTTACAAAAACACATTTTCTGTCAATTGCTAACAAATGCATATTTAAAAAAATTGACAAAAACACTCGTGACAGGCGGCGGCCGGCGCGCGGATAAGATGGCGGCCATATAGTATACAATGTCAGCCATTTTTTTTTTTTTGTTAATTTGTTGAAAAAAATTACGGAAATTAAGAATTTTCAGGGTTCCGTATCCAAAGGGTAAAAAAGATACCCCCATTACTAAGACTCCGCCGTCTGTCTATCATCGAACTGTGTCTCATGATCCATGAAAGCTAGAAAGTTGAAATTTTCGCAGCTCACGTATTTCTTTTGAAGCTAACATAACATCAAATAGTAAAAACAGAGTAAAACTAATATTTAAGAGGGGCTGCTATACAACAAACGTGATTTTTATTTGTACGGAACCCTTCGCGCGCGAATCTGACTTGCACTTGGCCGGTTATTTCTTACGGTTTTGTGTTCTATATGTGATTCTGATTCTAAAATTGCAAAGTAACTAGGGGTACATAATCAATTTGTATTTGCACTAGCTGGTCCAGACGTGGCCAGAGGCTATTTGCCAATCCCACGGGAACATCCTAGGGCGGATCCAGGGGGGGTCATGGGGGTCATGACCCACCCCCCCTGGGCTGGGTCCAGGACCTAGGTGGACCACTAATTAAAATTGTTAAACAAATGTTTTTAAATATTTTTGTCACAATATAGTTTTTATGTAAGTACCTTCAATATTTGATTAATTTAATATGATATTTTGCTGTGGCAAACGCATTATTCGGGAACGAACACATCGAAAATTTGAATTTTACCGCGCCATCGCCACCACATTTGTCATTGAAATATATGTATTTTTAAGTACAGTAAGTACTTACATACATTAATAAAATATCTACTTTTTACTTGTATCTATGATTATAAAAAATTAATTATAACTCCTTGTGACTTGATCACGACTCTGTGACCCCCCCCCCTCCGACACCAAAGCTGGATCCGCCCTTGAGAACATCACATTTTAGAGGTAAAAAGTATCTTCTCTGTTCCTCTAGCTAGCAAAAGGCAGGCCAAATTTCCTTCCAATCTGTGGATTCCATTCAGTGGAACAAAATCCATTAATCCTCACATCCTTACAAACTTTCGCGTTTATAATATATTTTTTTTAGTTTTTTTAGTGCTTTGAAGTCGGCAATTTTTGTTCAACTTATTTGTGTCGTATTGTACATGAAATTGTGATCCGCGGACTTAAGAGCGGCCTTCCCGTCTTACTTTTCATACAAGCGCTCGTACGTGATTATGACGTTGTAACTGATCTTTCTTGATTTTTTAAAACTAGCAGGTATCTTCTGCGCTATTTCTAGGTTTCCATTGAAAAAAAAATTGAAATTTGGAGAAACAACTTCAGTATAAGCCTCCAAAAATCTGCTTTTTTACACAAATTTTACTTGATTTTCGACCGTTTATAAAGTACTCATAAATTGAAAAGGTAAAAAAAAAATCGATAGAAACTTTGCAAATTTAATGATAATTTTAAATAAAAATAAATTATTTCACACACTTGTAAGGCTTACTGAAAAACACGTATCACCTGGAACAAGTTTTATGAAATTACCGCTTCCAATAAAAAGTGAATATTCGTTCAATGGATAGTTAATAATAATAATAATTTCATTCAATATTATGTAAACCGAGACCCCAGGCGCTATGTCTCCCTTTTTGCTTTGCTTCTTTTTCTAGCATTGCCCTGGATTAAATAACAAGCTTTTCAAACTATGTTCGTATTGACGACAGAGCGGCCAAGAAGGGCCGCCTTAAGGGCGTAGGCCTTTTTTACCAGTCAATCTCACATGCAAACATTTGGGAAATTAGTGCAAAAACTCTAAAATTAAAAACTGAGAACACACACTTATAACATTAATATTAGTAGGATTAATTCGGATAGACATTAATTACTAGTCCGTTCTGGTAACAGATCGGTCTTTCGATTCGAAATCGGTTTGATTCACGTTTCCGATTTATTGTCGTTACGATAGCCTAAAATCGGACGCGTATTGAGTGAATCCGATAATAGGATCATGGAAACGTATGCAAACTGGACGTCTGTTTTTCGCCATCCTAAATAAACATAGTTTGCTATATTCTCAGAGTTATTAATGTTTACGTTTCGAGGGTTCGGGTTAAATTTTAAGTGGTTTTATTTGGATATGTGTATTTGGAGAAAGATAAATATCATTTTCCGTTTTTATACGGGAAAAAGTACCCGGCATAACACTTATTTATTTGAAAATGCAAGTTGATGTAGTGCTGTGTGGTTATTGGTTAAGTTAATGATTTAAGTTAATGGTTTAAGTTCAAAGAAAGGAACTAGCGACGGAGTAGCCTTGTATATATTTACACGAACTATTTCTAGCTACGTTTGAACCATTCACAACTTGAAACCCATTCAACCTAGATACATGTAATTTAGCACATACATTAAAGTTTTCAAGCTTATCTTGAATCCAACTAGCCAGTAAATGTTGATATTTATTTTTTATTATTATAAATAAATTTCAGGATTCTCTACGGAACTTGGAAGCCATTTAGATCTCAATTCTTTTGTCGGATATTGAACTTGACTCGCATTTTTACGTTTATGTTTTTAGTGGGTTTAAACTAAAAAGGTTCCAACGAAACCCTGTTAAATAAATAAATAAATGTGGACAAATCACACTGATTGAGTTAGCCCCAAAGTAAGTTCGAGACTTGTGTTATGGGATACTAACTCAACGATACTATATTTTATGACAAATACATATATAGATAAACATCCAAGACCCAGGACAATTTAAAAAAGGCCATTTTCCAACTTGCCTTGAGCGGGGATCGAACCCGGGACCTCTGGGTGGCGGACTAGCATGTTAAATCCGGCATTTTGTATTTATATCTTCTACATTTCAGTGGCAGGCTTTTGTAGGTGTCATTGTACAGAAACAGACGCACACAATGATGATTTTTTGAAGAGATAATAAAGTGGTACGCCATTGTCTTCTTCGTCAGGCCATAACTGCCATGGGCCATATGAAGGTGCTTGACTCGCCTTCGAACTGAGATAGGTCGATGCAGGCGCTATATTAACCAAGAAGAAGCGCAGCGCCAGTGTGGTCACGACGACCAGACCAGGCCTGTGTCACTCCCTGTTTAGGTATAGAAAATATACCTTCATTATTACTATGCCCGCTGCGACCACTTCGAGGAGGAAAATTCAGTTACATGAATCGTTTGTCCAGAGTAATAAGAATGAAATTGGCCTGCAATGAATGTCTAGGTATGTAAACGAAGAGGTGAAGAGTTCTGACGCGAGCAAAATTAAACCATAACGCTAACCAAATCAAGTAGATAGTTCGATGAAATTGCACCACACCATCGCGCGAGCGGGCGATGAAATCGCATCGCACCATCGCGCGAGCGATAGTAAAAGGATAGCGCCTTACAAATATTAATAGAGTTAGGTCTACATGTAACTAATAGAATTCGTAAGTTTGATTTTTTTTCAGTATCATGGACTTAATTCCATCTTAAATACATACATACATACTATCACGTCTTCGTCCCTAATGGGGCAGACAGAGCACTTTGGGTCTTCCGGCTCTAGGCAGACAGAGCCCAGGGCCGCAAGACTCAAAGGCCACTTTTAGCGTGATGGTGGACGAGAAAGTGCAAAAAGGAATCAAAATAGTGAATGGTTGCTAGACGCATCGCCTATTAAAATGATAAGCATTTTCACCTAGTCCCTCGATCGGCTTCTACGATCTGCGCGGGAAGAGAAGCAGCTGGAACATTCTAAGGTTTTTTTCTCCCAGACCAGCATCGAAAATTAGCAAATCTTAATAGTTTCAGTTTCTTTTTAGACACTTTATAGCATTATAATAAATACAATAAATATATACCTACCATCTTATTTCAAAAACAGGAGTCACTTTGTTACTAGGTTTAAACCATTATCCGTCCAAAATGAAGTTGATATTGACAGGTGAGATAATGTGATATAACTAGATGTCAACTTGATTTGGTCGGATAATGGTTTAAATCCTTAGATCATTTAATACAGGATGAGTTACGCAGACAAATGTTCATACAAAACTTACTGCCGCTTCTGGTGCGGGGGTAAGCTACTACTACATCTAAACAAAATCACACATTCACACAAATAATTTGTGTCGCTATAAATGCACACTACAAAAAATTCAAACACTAGCTTATTTTCTGCACACCAATAAAGCTCTCACTGAAAAAAATGTGTAAATACACATAATAATACACTCTTGGCAAGAAAGAGAGAGAAGAGAAAAAATATATTCAACTCTAGTGCACAGGGAATAAAGACGAAGGTTGTAAATCATAAATACATAGTCTCGTGAGTGCGCTATAGTCTCGGGATGGAAGGAAATCAGTGGTGCGATTTTTCAAACGCAGAGTCACTAAACTTATGGTTTTTGTATGGAAAAACCATTCGTTTAGGTGACTCTGCGTTTGAAAAATGGCACTTCAGTTGCAAACGTTATTCGATTATTTTTTTCGTAATCGATACTAATAGATATTCCTTCAATTTTTCAGGAGTTATGTTTAAATAGAAAACAACGTTAATAAAATAAAAAAATACTTACTAATGAAAGGTTATGCCATCTTTTGGAAGATTAAATGTGTTTGACTTCTTTCTACACGAGAAAATTACATAACATGGCATTTTTACCGGAGCACTTTTTGACTTCTTTTCGATGCCTTACCGATTCACATAATGATCATAATCGATTACGCAACTAGTTTTTATGAACGTATTAGATTTTTGTTCTTATACTTTGGCAGAGGGGAACGCGCAGGTAAGGCTTATCCTGTATTAAATGATCTAAGTTTCAACCTAGTAACAAAATCTGGGTTTTTAAAATAAGACGGATAGGGGCAGGGACATACCCAGTACAATTTGAAAAAGGCCATTTCTGACTTGCTCTAACCGGGGATCGAATCCGGAACCTCTGGGTGGCGGACCATGATGGATGACCACTACGCCACGGAGGTCGTCAAGTTGAGTTCGTATTCCATCATGCAAGTTAACTTACTTTAAATATGAGTCCTTGATCAAACTGTGTAATTTGGCATTCAGTATCTATTTATATAGCCATGCCCTCTTGGCACTTCCACTTTTTTTTCTCTCTCGTGGACGCCAATGAATGTCTCTCTGTCTCATCGTAGCTCTCTAACGGATGGACCAATTTCAATGTTTTTTTACTTGAAAGCAAGTTTCTTTGCTGTGGTTCTTAGCTATGTTTGGTTGAAATCGGTTCAGCGGTTCAAAAGTAATGGGAGGTGAACGCTTGAAATTCGGAGTGTTTTTTAATTTGCCTAGGAAATAAACTTGTGGAATAATAATCGCGAGGTCTAAGATTTAGACCTCGCCGAGAACTTAGACGCTGGGCACATAGAAAAGACGTAGGACGCGGACGGGACACGGACAGGGCACAGACGGGGCGCCGTCGCGACTTTTGAAAACACACAGAAAAGACAAGGCACGGACGTTACAGATACGAACAAATCTGTATCTATATCAACACCGCGACGCGTGAGTGCCACACCCACCCACAACCCCGACTCGCCCGCTCGCGTCTGTGCCCCGTCCGTTCTGTATGTTCTACCATAAGACAAAGACGCATAAGCGTCATGTCAGCTGTTTTGCGACGCTTCTACACATTTTGTATGAAACGTATGCGGAGCAGACATATGTCTGCGCCCCGTCCAAGTCTTACGTCTTTTCTGTGTGTCCAGCGCCTAAACTAAGTTCGCGGCGAACTACACTATAAACTAATTAAAGTTGCCGGCACGTCCAGTGTCAAGAGGGTTGGATCCAATTTTCTCTTTAAACATTCGTCGATTCAGAAATGAATAGTTATTTATAGAACCAGTTGATTTTGCAATACAGTCTGATATTGGAATCATAATTGAATATTCAAAGTACCGAATTATTTCGAAGGAAATTGTGGAATTCAGGTTGATTTTTATTGTTAGGTTCCAAAGTATCTTGAAAGCAATCCGGTGAAAGCCATTCATTAAGGGACTTCAGTTTGACACTTCCGATCTCCATCTTACAGGGAACGTACCCATACTACGAAACACATTTTTTCCACTTTTTTATCCCCCTTCTCCACTTTGGTGATAATAGGTAGTACCTATATGCTAAAATTCCCCTCCCCCATTCGTTTTCACTTAACAATTCATAAATATGGTTTTGAACCATTCTTGCAAACAAAAAGTAAAAGAATAATATTTAGTTCATACTAGACTGCTTGCCGCGTGACGCCAAGCGTGCGACCATAGCTACCAGTATTATATCCAATTTGAAAGTGTAATTCATCAAATGCATATGTGCCTATAAGTTTTAAAAATGCTGAACGTTGTGCATTATAATTGGAATACAGTTTGAAAAAGCTTGAGATTTCCGTAGGCTCTAGATAACCCTTCAAACTATTTTATGAACTACTGTTTACATTTATTGAGAACGTGAAGCTTTTCTACGCACATACGCCAAAAGTGGCCGTTTTTCGTAATTGTGTTGTTTTTCTTTAACATATTTGTAACAAAAATAGTAAACACTTATGACTGTGAAAGGTACTTAGTATACAAACACTCGCAATAATTGTTTACAAATATATTATTGAGGTAATTAAAGAATAAGCTATGAGTGAAAAATTGCCACGCGTTCTAAGTATGTTATGTTTGGTCTGCTTCCCTTTATATGTCCGTGGTATGCGTCCCTAGCAACATGTTGCGCTTAGAGAAATGAAAGTATTTCATTCGACTAAACACTACTATCACGCCTTTGAACCTAATGGGGCAGACAGGGCATTATGGGTCTTGCGGACTTTTTCCGTATTTCTCTGTTTACCCGACCACGGCAAAGCCAAAAGGAAAGGATTTTAGCAGTTTATGTATTAAGTATGTATGTAAGTATGTACGTGTGTATAAAAAAAAAGTGGGAGAAGCCCACACCTTTAGTCGCTTCTTACAACATCTACTGGGCAAGATGGAGTGGTTTTATTCTACGTTGGAAGCCACACGTTCGACGGTTGGCCATTTTTTTACGAACCTAATGAATAAAATAGGAAATGAACTGAATTAGCTGATAGAACTTAAGTAAAAAATATTAAAAAAAATGTAGAAGTACATTTGCAAAAACATCGGCAAATAAAAGCCTTTTATTAGGTATATGTCTTTTATCGTAATTCAAGTACACTTAAAGGCTATTTTTATTTATTCCTTTTTTGCAGATAGATAAGATTTTGTTCGTTTTATTACAGAGTAATATCGTTTTGATCCTACAAATTCCTTCATACTTTTTTCATGAAATTGGAACTCTGGACTGGAATTCTATGATGACATGGTTCTTTCCCTTGTTTTATATTATAACGTCTGGGTATGTAAGTCAAAAGATCACCGGTTTGACCCCCAAAATGGCTACGTGGGCATATGTCAAAAATATTAGAGAAATTAAATGGACCTAAATATTTGTCTTGCGAATAGACAAGAGATGGACTTATCTAGTCACAAGATGGCTGGGTCCAATGGGCAAAAAGGGTAAGAAAACCAAGGAAAAGATGGGTGGATGACATCGTAGAAGTGGCAGGAAAAAAGTGGATGGAAACGGCCAAGAATAGAGAAAAGTGGAAGAAATGGAGGAGGCTTTTACCCTCAAGGGACTGCATGTTCTAGAAACTAAAAACAAATAACTAAAATTGTAACTGAGTGTGGAACATGTGAAAATAAAAAGCTATAATAATAATAATCCATGATAAGTTTGAAGAGAAATAAACTTTAAAAAATGACTTGATTGTGCAACCCCTTTAATTGGGCATTTTCCAGGAACATAAACAAATTAACAACAAACATAAACAAGTTAAGAAAACAAAACGTCACAAAACAATGTCACTCGTCCTTAAATATTTCGGTTTTAACTTGATTTTAGATTAATTATTGCAGAAAAACCGATAATAAGAGCGCAATTTGACTCCAAGAAACTATGACGTCATCTGCCTGTATTTCATAGAAATCCCATAGGATATTTTTGTTTTGACGTTAAGTAAAAAGTATCTGCCTTGTTGGAAAATAGCGGATTTGTCCACCGAATCATTTACCGAATAAACAAATGTATTTACAGTTTCCGTACGATTGACCTACCAATAATAAGATTTTTGACCGCTGGCCGTCAGAACTATTGTTATCTGAATAATTTTCCACACAGTAAGCAATAAAAGTAAAATATCACTTTTATTGTATGGGAGCCCCACTTAAATATTTATTTCACTGTGTTTTTAGTGTTTATTGATAAAGCGGCAACAGAAATACATCATCTGTGCAAAATTTCAACTGTCTAGCTATCACGGTTCATGAGATGCCTAGTGACAGACAGGCAGGCGGACGGACAGATAGTGGAGTCTTAGTAATAGGGTCCCATTATTACCCTTTGGGTACGGAATCCTAAAAATATACCTATAGCAAGTGGATTAGCTGAAAAAATTCTAGCCAAACTATGATTATATAATTTTCCAATAAGGTAAGTCCTCCCATTTCACC
Organism: Acrobasis suavella; assembly: GCA_943193695.1. Taxonomy (NCBI): domain Eukaryota; kingdom Metazoa; phylum Arthropoda; class Insecta; order Lepidoptera; family Pyralidae; genus Acrobasis; species Acrobasis suavella. Next base: position 3,113,319 of record OW971939.1, read on the forward strand.
CATTTGTTGCAAGTCACGTTCTAGTGAGGGGTCAGTTTCGTCACTGATCTCACAAAAAATAATTAAAACGTAATTTGATGCCCCGTATCCATTACAAATATTTTAAATCCCGGGAAAATGTAAGGTGTCCGTAACATTCCTTGGGATTCAAAAATATGACCATTTAAATAAAAAAAACGAAACTAAAACTCTAAATGTAGTTCATGTGGCATGGTGCCAAGAACATTGGCTGCATTTCCGCGCTGAATGGCAACTAGAATTCTCTGCGCGAGATAAGAACTAGCTCTCTTGATTTGAGCTCATTTTTTAGGAGCTCTCTGGCGTTAATACCTGAGTAACTTACCTCTGGTTTTATCGTATGTCTGGTCAACGATTCTTTCCAGCTTGGAGATGTGCAGCGGGATGTAGTCTGCGAAGCTGTGCTCAGCGGTCACCGTCATGCCGTTCTGCTGAGCCAGCTCCTACACAAAAACATACACGTTTTTTACTTAAAGTAAAATAACGGCTTACTCTGTGGCGTAATGGTTAACTCGCTAGTCCGCCAGTATGGAGGTTCTGGGTTCGATCCGCAGCCAGGGTAAGTTGGAGAATGGCCTTTTTCAAATTGTTCTGGGTCTTGGGTATTTATCTATATAAGTTTTTATCATAAATACATATATAGGGACAAATTACACTGATTGAGCTAGCCCCAAAGTAAGTTCGAAACTAGTGTTATGGGATACTTACTCAACGATACTATATTTTATAGCAAATACATATATAAATAAACATCCAAGACCCAGGACAATTTGAAAAAGACCATTTTCCAACTTGCTCTGGCCGGGGATTGAACCCGGGACCTCTGGGTGGCGGACTAGCATGGTGACCACTACGCCACTGAGGTCGTCGTTGTAGTAGTCATAAAGGTTTCGTTGGGTTAGTACCTTATAACACAAGCTTAAGCTTACTTTGGGACTAGCTCAATCTGAGTGATTTGTCCATATATATTTATTTATCACAGCTGTGCGACTAACCGTTGCCCGGCAGACCTACCGACATAACATTTGATCCGTACTACTATTGCTCGACATCAATTTTGATCGACCAATGGTCACCATCATTTACGACCTCTGTGGCGTAGTGGTTACCATGCTAATCCTCTGTTTTTAAGATTCCAGGTTCGATCACTGGCCAGGGAAAGTTGGAAAAATTAAAATTGGCTCAGCGGGAGTGCGCATTACTAGCGCTTTCACAAGTAAAGCGACGCCGGGCGTGGTCCGGACTTGGATGGGTGACCACAAGTGGCATGAAAATTTCTCGAACTCTCCACGTTTCGGAAGGCACGTATAACCCGTTGGTCCCGGCTGTCATCATTGTATAGCATGTCAGATGCCTTTAGGCAGCCTGAAAAAACTGACACCAACGTTGGCCATTGACAGACACGAAAAAAGAAACATAACTGTCACTAAGTAGTTTTAGTTACATTCAAGTTACGTGACATCTAAATAGAACTGGCTATTCCTGCGAGATTACCCTGTTTGTTAGACATTTTGACGAGCGCTGGGACTGAATGTATTCAAAGATTATTTTATCGTTACACAATCTGTTTTTACCTTCAAAGATTTGTGTAACGGTTTAAAAGGGCTTTAGAACTTTTTTTATACAAGATATACGTTTAACCTCTCGTATGCCTTGCGTAGATCTACGCGAGAACGCATTGTTTAACTACTGTGTCTGATATTCCGGCACACAAAGTATAAGGATAATACCCAACCAAGGGAGCCATTTACAGGTAACAATTTTTATATTTTTGAAATGTAGTAATTAAAAACTCTCATTTGATACCCAACTTGATATGGAAACAATTTTTTTTGACACACACTTCTTTGTATGTAAAATCGTTATAATTTTATTAGTTATAATTTTATAATACATTTATTGCATACAAACTGTAGCCTATGCCACTCGAAAAGTAATGACGAATCGATTGACATCACATTTGTCAAAATTTGGTTAAGCGGTTTAAATGCAACGGTGGACAGACATAGATATCCACATACATACATACAAACATAGACTGCTAAAAGCATTACCCTTCCTCTTGGTTTTGCTGTTGACGGGTAAAAATAGGTCCATTTAAGAGTTCCGAATTCCCTAGATTTATAGTTTTGATATGTCGTTTGTTCATGCGTGACTTAAATAAATAGATATGGACAAATGACACTGATTGAGCTTGCCCCAAAGTAAGTTCGAGACTTGTGTTATGGGATACTAACTCAACGATACTATATTTTATAACAAATACATACAAAGATAAACATCCAAGACCCAGGACAATTTCAAAAAGGCTATTTTCCAACTTGCCCTGACCGGGGATCGAACCCGGGACCTCTTGGTGGCGGACTAGCATGGTGACCACTACGCCACGGAGGTCGTCAACTTACTTCAAATAACTTAGCTCAAAGACTATTAGTATTAGATGTTTATCTACAGAACGTGGAAGGGACATACCCGTAATAAATCAAACCACAGGCTATACTAGATCACTATAGTATAATGAAATTTAAATAACAGCAAAAAAGACGAAAAAAAATTTCGCCATTTCTATACAAAAGTGTGTGCAGCCGCCCGGGCATTTCGTATGGGAATGTCGAATTTTTTTTTGGTCTTTTGTTTATTTATTTAAATTTCATTATACAATAGTGATCTAGTATAGCCCGTGCTTCGATTTATTACGGGTTTGCCCCTTCTTCGTTGTATATATATTTGTTATAAAATACAGTATCGTTGAGTTAGTATCCCATAACACAAGTCTCGAACTTACTTTGGGGCTAGCTCAATCAGTGTGACTTTTCCCTATATATTTATTTATTTATTATTAGCAATAAGTTTTCAAAAAAAAGATTTTTCCGTAAAAGATTTTATGTTGAGGCTTAAGAGTCTCCTTACCCTGGATATACAGAATCAGACCTTCCCATACAAACGTAGTCTACGTTTTATTTTGAAACGGCATGTCAGATATGGGCAAAATTATGTCATTTTAAAGAAATTGCAATTATCTAGCGTTATAATTGGTTTCTGACAGTAAAATTATGAACTTAAAAGAGAATATAGTATAATATATCATATTTGACAATGAGTATGGAAAACTTCTACACTCTTATATTTTCTTTCAAGTTCATAATTTTACTGTCAGAAACCAATTATAACCCTAGATAATTGCAAAATTTTTACCGAAGTCTGACATGTCGTTTCAAAATAACGTAGACTACGTTTGTATGGGAAAGTCTATGGTACGGGGATTCTTAAGTACTTATCAAGACAAATATAAAAAGCTCAAACCGATGGGTTTGCTTCGTTTTCTTACAGGGTTCGTATGGCCACCCTCCGGCTCCATCGTCAGAGCAGCTTCTTGTCAAAATAATATTCCAATGACGACAATGATGACCTCCGTGGCGTAGTCACCATGCTAGTCCACCACCCAGAGGTCCCGGGTTCGATCCCCGGTCAGGGCAAGTTGGAAAATGGCCTTTTTCAAATTTTCCTGGGTCTTGGATGTGTATCTATCATAGACCAAGAATTTTTTTTACTAAGGTTTCTATATATGTCATTGTTATAAAATATAGTGTCGTTGAGTTAGTATCCCATAACTCAATTCTCGAATTTACTTTGGGACTAGCGCAATCAGTGTTATTTGTCCCTATATATTTATATTTTTTATATTTAATCTGACTTTTAAAAGTACGCAAAATTTCAGCTCAATCGATTGAAGGTAACTGGTTTAAAATTGAGTTTCAAGATTAGACCCAAACAAACATACATACAAGATACATTGCAAATTAAATAATAAAATAAAATTAAAGCTTGTAAAATAAAATGTACTTTCTAACTCGACCCTCCCCTCAGGCTTAGTCACTCACACACTCATTTTTTACTTTACCTTAATAGCACACCTAATGATAAAACACATGCTTTTTCTGTTTTTCTAACTTGATACAAATATACAGTCACTTTGGTCATAATATCCATTAGCTGCTTGGCGACAGTAAGCGCGTCCCTACCACTATCGAGCACAGATTTGCTAATCATGTACTTGCAGCATATGGGCAAACGTCGCTCCCAGCCCGTTGCCAGACTGGTGAGAGCCAACCAATTCAGCCATTCGGCCAGTAGAATATACAAACTTACACTCAAAAACCTCGCGAGGAAAATCAGCTATAGTCCATTTGTTAAGGTATTAAAAAGAATGTTAATAATCTTGACATGTCTTTTTATTGAAATATACACTTTATTAATCAATACCTTTGCAAATTTCAAATAAATTATGTTATTTATGATTCATAAAATAAAGAATTTGTAATTTGCGAAGATATTGATTTATTAAATGTATATTTCAATAAAAAAAAACATGTCAAGATTGTTTACATTCTTTCAAATAATTAAACAAACGCTTTATAGTAATTTTTCATAATTCTATGTTTAAACCATAGATGTATGAAGTAACCAGTAAAAAAAAATCTAAGTCTATGGTTTAAACCCTTAAGGTTGGATTTCACTTGTCATCTCGGAACATCACTTTTCTATGCTGCTATTTTTTTGTCGCTCGGAACCGTCATTTAACCTGTTTAGGCGGAGGTCCAAAATTGCCAGAAAAACTGAAACTTTATGTCAATGTAATAAGGTTGAAGTTCGTCTGTGTCGATTTTTCCCATGGGGCCGGACGGGAAATGAGAGGTCAGAGCGAGAGAGAGTGACAGAACGCTATATCACTTTTGCAAATGACGGTTCTAAGCGACAGAAAAGGACAGCTGTTAAAATCTTCTTAGTAAGAATTTTTCTTACTGGCTGACAAGAATATTATATGTAAGTGTCACATACAAAATGTTGGCTTTGCGTTGTTTGCACAATGACAACATTGTGCAAGCTTTTCGTTATTACCAAGATACAATTTTTAATATAAACTGAATTTCTGAAATGTATACATAGTGTTATTATTTGTAGATATATTTTAGTGTAATACGTCTTAAAATAGCAGCATAGTACAGCACAGAGCGAGAGAGAGCGCCGGAACGCTATAGTATAGCCGATGCTATAGCATTCCGTTGCTCTCTTTTGGTCTAGCGATTGACGGTTCTGAGAGACAGTAAAGTATAGCAGCATAGAAAAGTGCTGTTCCAAGCAGACAAGTGAGATCCAACCCTTATAGAACCTAATGATAAAAAATTACATTTGTTGTTTTCTTACCTAAATCAGGTCTGTGTCACTCCCCGTTTAGGTATCGAAAATATACCTATATTATTACTATGCGCACGGCGACCACTTCGAAGGGGAAGATTCAGTTACATTAATCGTTTGTCCAGAGTAATAAGAATGTAATTGGCTCGCAATGGATGTCTAGGAATCTAAATGAAGAGGTGAGGACTTCTGACGCGAGCTAAATTAAAGCATAGCACTAACCACATTGAATAGATATTTCTTTGAATTTATTTTCTAAGTAAGACTTCTGTACGTGAGTACTAGTACTTATTCTGTGCCTAAATACAAGAAGGTAAACTTACTTTGATAGCATCCATTTGCTGCTTGGCGGCAGTGAGCGCGTCCCCCACCACTATCGCGAACTTGGTCCAGCCGAAAGCCTTCAAAAGCGCCAGCACAGACTTGCTGATCTTGTAAGCGGGTGGCAGCGTGCGGGCGAACGTCGCTCCCAGCCCGTTGCCGGACTCGTGCGAGCCGCGGGCGCCTGTGCATTTCTGCAAGAAACAAGTCATTATTTAAAAAAAAAAATGTTCAATACAAGCTTTTATCTAAATTGATCCTCAAGACGAATTAAACGAGCCCATATTCGATGAGGTTGCGTCGTTTCATTACAGAGTTCCCATGGCCACCGTCCAACTCCATCATCAGGTCAGCGTCATATCATCATAATATTACATTGTCACGCGATATATGTATGCGTGCAAAATTTCAGCTCAATCGGAAACCGGGAAGTAAGTCAAATTAAACTTGCAAGATTTGGTTACAGACAGACATACAGACAACCGTACAGGTGAAACTAAATAAAAGCTTGTAAAAGAAAAATAAGATTAACTGACTGAATATACAATGTCCTTTTTTATTAATTACAAACATTTTAAGAGGTGATTCAGTCCATTGTTTTGAACAACATTTCTCTATAAATGTATATCGAAATAAGAAAAGAAAAAAACATTTTCCATCGTAACGATATCACGTGACTACTTCGATGTGTATGAGAACCTAAACATATTTCGATATACATTCACTGGGAAAAGTTGTTGTCAAACTCTGAATTACTCCTTAAAATATTTGTACTTAGTTAAAAAGGATATTGTGTGGTTATATTTTATTTATTTTATTTAATACTTTATTTACCAATAATAAATGGTACAAAAGGCGGACTTAATGCTAATAGCATTCTCTACCAGTCAACCTTCGGGATAAATAGAAATTTTGCGTAGTAGGCGTAAAAGTAATGTATACTCAAACAGTATGCACCAAACATACAAAATATTAAATACATATAAAATAAACATATATTATACAATATACATAAATAAATAATATATATACATAACCATACAAACAATAAATACATTAAATAAATATGTCTAATTACTATAGAAAACCAGTATAAAAATTTCTGCTGCATTCAAGGAGAAAGTAAACGCATATGGACTTTTTTCTTAAAAAGATATCTGTTTGAAATAGTTTTAAGGTCCTCAGGCAGGGCATTCCAGAATCGTATAACTTGAAGAGTGAAAGACGTAGACATGAAATTGGAGCGAAACAAAGGAATTTCTAATCGAAGTGTATGACTAGAGCGAAGCTCTCGACTGTGGGACACAGACTGATATTGAAATTTACTCTTCAAGTATTCGGGAGCAAAAGGATTCTTTAGAATAGAAAATAGTGTGCAGAGCATTCTCTGCTGTCTACGCTGACGAACAGGGAGCCACTCGAGCTTAGATCGAAAAACAGAAATATGATCGTATTTACGAAGACAAAAAATGAAGCGGATACAGTTATTAATGAGTCGATCAAGCTTATCGAGAAGATCTTGATTAAGATCAGGATAACACACATCAGCATAATCGATGATAGGCAAAATAAGTGACTGAATAAGAATTATCTTGGTTTTAACAGGAAGGAAATTTCTTAAACGATTCAAACATTGTAAAGAATAATTAACTTTTCTACAGACCTCTGTCACTTGGGTCCTCCAACTCAATGTTGAATCAAGATAAAGACCCAGATTCTTTACCGATTCACTGATGGGAATTGTTGTGTTATTAAAAACAATAGGGGAAATAGATCTCATATCCAATTTAGCTAGTTGCCTTGAACTACCCATCAAAATAGCCTGGCACTTAAGTGGATTTACCTTGATGCCAAAACTGTCCGACCAGCAAGAAATCTCTAATAAAGCCTTGTTCAACTGATCCACTCCAAAGTCAACGTTTTCAGCAGTGGTCTGAACATAAATTTGTAAATCATCCGCGTAGAAATGATAAGAACAGCTAATTGAAAGTGATAAAAGATTTATAAACAATGCAAATAATAGCGGAGACAGAATGCCGCCTTGAGGGACGCCTGACGACAGTTTTATCCACTGAGACACCTCCCGATCCTTTCGAACCGCTTGCTGCCTGTCATGGAGATATGAGGAAAACCATTCCATTGCTGAGGGTGAGAACTTCATGTATTGAAGAATAGCCAGGAGAATATCATGATCAACCATGTTAAAAGCGTTTGAAAAATCAATAAGACCAAGAATGGTGATCAATGAATTCTCCATGCCAAGGCGTATATCTTCTGTGACACTGAGAAGGGCAGTGGTGGTACTATGCCCAGGGCGAAACCCAGATTGCAACGGTGTAAGAAGATGATGGGTGTGCACAAAAGAAGAGACCTGAAAATGGGCCGCAGCTTCTAATATTTTGGAAAGATAAGGTAAGATAGAGATGGGTCGAAAATTATTTAAAGTCTGCGGATTAGACACTTTCGGCAAAGGAATGACGTAAGCTTTCGCCCAAAGAGATGGAAAAGTGCCAGAGGTTAAAGAAAAATTGACAATATGTGTAATAACCGGGAGAAGAATATCAAGCAAATTAATAATCATTTGGCGGCTTACATCATCACACCCAACGGCATTAGATTTAAGAGAAATTATAATTCTGCGTATATCATCCTCAGCTAATGGAGAAAAAGAGAAAGGTTCAATATTGAGATTGGCCATGGAAGAAATCCTTGTTATGGTACGAAGTTTGACCGACGAATCAAGGGAAGAAGAAGTGGAAAAGTGACTATTGAAATTGTCTAATGAAAATGTAGAAGTCGTTTCTTGTGTATTTTTACCAATATTCAATGAACGAAGGAACTTCCATGTGTTGGCCGAAGAAGAATCTGTGAGCTGGTCATGAAAGTATTTCTGTTTAGCTGCTCTTACCATTCTATTACACAAATTACGTGCTTTTTTATATGTCGCCCAATTTACGTCGGATCTGTCACGTTTGTACGTTCGGAAAGCACGATCTCTGCGCGTCATGGCCATACGGACCCCTCTACCGATCCAAGGGGCCGGCGGTCGCCTTACTTTCACAGCATGTAATGGCGCATGAGTATCGTACAACTTCAGTATAATAGAGTTCAGCATCGAAACTTTTTCGTCTACAGATTGTGCAGTATAAACATTGGTCATGTCAGTATTCTTCGCATCGCATCTAAGGCGCTCTAAATCAATTTTTGCAAAATTACGCATCCATACTACTGTGGGCTTAGGCTTTGAAGGCTTCAGTTTATATTGAAGATATAAGAGATCATGTTTCGAAAAGCCAGGGGCAGGAAGTTGTCCGTGCTTGATCACAAGATCAGGGGAAGAAGTGAGAATTAAGTCAAGCAGTGTGTCATCAGTAAAAGGATTAACATGTGTAGCACTTAAAGGCAGAATTTCAAGATTAGCTGACTTGACTATATCACATAATTTAAGGGCTCGAGAATCACGGACAATAAGATCGGAGTTGAAGTCACCCATGATTATGTGATGTGTGTAATCCGCACAAAGAGTATCGAGAATAGACTCGAACTGAACAAAATAATTATAACCAGGGGGGGAATACACGACTCCAAGAAGGACCTTCTGAGCTTGGACAGTAACCTCTAGGAATAAAAACTCAGCCGCACTGCAATATGTAGGAGGTGAGGAATATAATATTTTGTAAGAGAAATTACTACGGAGATAAATAGCAACCCCACCACCTCCACAGCCAATGCGGTCGTTCCTTACTACAACATAGCCCGGAAGAGAGATAGAGAAAGAAGAAAGAGAAGGTTTTAGCCATGTTTCAGAAACAAAAATAGCATCGAAAGGAGAGGAAGAAAAAGTGTCAAGAAAATCAGTATAGTGAGCAGGTAAGCTCTGAGCATTTATATGACAGGCATTAAAAGAATGGCACGCTTTATCCACAACATTGTTTAAAATAGAATGCAGAGTTTCTGGATCATGAAATGAATCACTGCTGCTGTCCGTGTTAAAACTAAGATCGCAAGCAGATAAAAAAGAATCATCTTTAGACATAATAAAAAAATAAATAAATATGAATATATAAGTAGAATATAGTGTTATATGTACTTAAAATATCAAAATAACAATTATTTAAGTTTAAAACATGTCCTGCCGGTTGCCGTAGAGAACATAAACAAATAATGAGTACAAACTTAAACAAAACGCACGAATCAAGACTTGGCCAAAATGCCAGATACCAGAGAGGAAAATATATAAAAAGTTACAATTTTGACATTGACAATTATAGTTTGTAATTGACTTGACACCTTGACAGTGCTGCTTAGCTAGATGTTTTGTGAAATTTTGAGTTAAGTCTATTTTTAGATTTACCTTACATTAGAAATAAAATGAGAAACTAGAAACTAAAAAAAAAAAAAAACAATTCATAATGAGGTAAACGCACAATTAAAATGCAAGACTTGATTCAAATGGATGAATAACCTTCACACAACTTGTTGACTACTCTAAAGAAACAACATGAAAACTAGAGTCACTTTTTGGCACGGGCACCTCTCCTCCTTCTGGCGGGTTGCTCATTGGTCACCTCATCATCTCTGGAGTCCACCCGTGGCGCCAGCCGCTCCTCATCCTCATACACCGGTACCTCGGCAAGATCAGCGTCAGTATAAACCCGCTGCCTCGCTCCACTCTTCAACTTCACGACGACATTACCACTCATTGTCCAGCACCTCTTCATGCCGAACCTCTTACGAGCTTGAATGAAGACCGATTGTCGCTGTCGAGTGAGAAACTCAGAGATGCTGTATGGGGTTCCCTTGAAGAGGGTCTTCTTATCCCAAATCGCAGTCTTCAGGGCTAGTTCAGAGAACCGTACCAGCACGGGCCGACATTTGCCATTAACAACCTTGCCTATGCGATGACAGATGGTTAGTTTCGCCGGAACCAAATCATTGATACCCAGTTCTTGTTGGAAAACATTGATGATATATGGCACCAATCCAGCCACATCTTCTGGGACCCCACTAACCAAAACAGCCTTTCTGCGATGCCGGGCCTCACAAGAGTCATGTGCCATTGCAAGAGCCGCTACCTGTTTGCTGAGCAGAGACATCATTTTGAATGTCTCAGACTTAAAGGTGACGAAGTCCTGTTCCAGTTTTGGCAAGGAGGTGCTTTCCACTGGATGTATGGTACCTGAAGCAGCAGTCTTGAGCTGAGCCTCGAATTCTCCCAGCTTCTTTGCAAATGTTTGCTCCAGAGTGTGTTGATTTTGTAATATTTCGTCATAGTTTGACATTTTGAGTGATGATCAAGCTTAAAGTTGTATATGGCAGGCAGGACACTAGTGATAAAGCAATATTAACACATAAGATCTATAAATCTAATACTTATGCGTACTAAAATCACCTTCAATTGTGAGAAAAGTTTAAATAAAGGGATGTAAGTATTACTTTATTAATTTTAAATGCTGTTTTAATTAGAACCTACTATGCACGTTTTTCACGCCTACCGCCGAAAAAAAAAAAATTATATAATTATAGTATATATACATTAAATAAATATGCCCATAAAAAATATCAGCTTTCTAGTACTAACAGTATCTTAACCGCGGCTGTAAAGACAGACATACAGAAACTAAAACAGGACTTTGGAACCCTAAAAAAAGGCGCCACAATTATTCATTGTAGTATAAGGTTAATCATAACAACGTGTTGCGTGATCGTAGCAAAGCGCTACGAAACCATATCAATGTTCAACGTGCAGTGCCGCCGCTGTGCCACATGGTTGTAGCAGAGGGCTACGAATGCAGAGCAATATGCTACGTGATCTTAGCAAAGGCCTACGAAATCATATCAGTGTACGTAATCTTAGGCTGGTTTCAGAGTCACGCGTTCGCACGCGCGGGCGGCCAGCGCGGCCCAATTTGCCATACTTCACACGCGCGGTTGATTGTGTAACGATCCAAGACGCTCAAAGAGCGTCGCCCGCATCGCCGGCCGCCCGCACGTGCGAACGCGTGAGTTTGAAACCAGCAAAGGTCTACAAAATCGTATCGACGTTCAACGTACCGTGCCGCCGCCGTGCCACATGGTGGCAGCAAAGCGCTACAAATTCATAGCAATATGCTACATGATCGTAGCAAAGCGCTACGAATTCCTAGCAATATGCTACGTGATCGTAGCAATGCACTACGAAATCATAGCAATGTGCTACGTGATCGTAGTAAAGCGCTACAAAATCATAGTAAGAATCTAAGCAAGCGTAGCATTTTGTGATACAATCGTAGACGTAGTAAATTATGTAACACGATGATACAGTGGTTCCTAAACTATCATTAGTTGCGCCTTTCCACATTTTAGCGCGTTTTCGGTTGCAAATTCAGCTATGCTGTTTTGGAGCCTGAGGTTTTCTTTATCGCATAACTATTTTGTAGATTGAGAAAACTTGGGACAACGTATTTCTTTTAGCAAATAAAAATATATCTACTTTTTTGCTGTCATTTATATCTGTAATTCAAAATAAGAGGCACCCTGATCATAATGCAATTTATTTTTTTATTATTTACATTATATTTGTACATGTAAACATTCAGTTTTGAGTGATACAAATAACCTACAAAAATATTTCTTAGAGCAACCAAAACTAAATCTAAAACTAAAGTTTTAGTAAGTAACCTACAAATACACGTGTTATTTAGACCACAGAAGCTATTCACTATTTTTCCTCAAGTCAGATTGAACGTCTGCTACAAGCGGTGAAACGAAATTGAAAATAATGTGATCTGGGACTATTGCTGTGTATCTAAATAAACGACTTCCCTATCCTTGATATCGTGATCCCGACATTCCCTATTGCGAAGCCTTTGAAAATTTGCGGGCTCGTGAGATGAATAATACACGCCTACTCAACACACAAACCAGTCAAACTTTGATCCGTTTTATTTTTTTTTATCCTGACGCAAAAAGAGGCATAACGTAAGTTTGAAGAGTCTGTGTGTATGTCGGCGACGTCGTAGCTCCGTAACGAACGGATGAAAGCCTTTTCAAGTAATACAAAGGCGGGCTTACCACTAAAGTGATTTCTTTCAACCAACCTTTGGGTAAAAAGGGTTTTGAGTAAATTTTGGACATAATTCTGTAATCGTCAACAAGACTAAGACCAGCAGTGGATGTTGTGCGGCAAGAAATGGGTCGAGGGCAAAACCAAATTAGGGATAAATGGGCAAAAACGGGGATATTGGGCAAAAAAGAGTTTACGCCCAAATGATTGCTTGATCACTGGGCAGAAACAAATAATTTAATTTTTGTTAAAATGAGCAGGAACTTATTCGGAATTTTGTAAATCATAACTATAATAAATAATTTGGTCATAAAATAATCACATTCACGTTAAGACGAAGTGGTAGCTAAAGTGGCGCCCTCATTTGAAAAAAATTTGTTTAAAACTAAATATGGTGAAAATTAAAAATTTGATTAGTATAAATGTCTAGAAAGACCTTTAAACTATTTTATGAATAACCTTTGAAATGATTACTAATAGTCCGTCTAGTTTTAAAACTGTTTTTTAAAAACAGTTTTAAAACAAAATGGACTACCAATATTACTTTCAAAAGTTATTTATAAAACAGTTTAAATGTCTTTCTAGACATTTATACAAATCAAATTTTTAATTATCACCATATTTTAAACAATTTATTTCAAATGAGGGCGCCACTTAAGCTACCACTTCGTCTTAAATTACAATCGATCTAGCTTCTCCCAATAAATTCTAGTTTGGGCTCGCGTTGCGTCGACTCGACTGGACAGCCGAAATAGTGATATAATATATTGCTTACTCTAACTAAAAAGCGGACCCCGGGCTTCTCAGCATATGCAGCTGAGGACGCAACTGGTAAAACGCTGAGATGAGAGAGATATTGCCTACTCTAACTAAGTCATTAAACATAACATAATTTTTTTGATTTTCATTGTCATTTGATTGACTTTATAATCTAATTATGTTTTTTCCATACTCAAATGTAGCTATTTGAATGAAAAAGTAAACAAAAATTCTATTAATGTTTTTGCCCTGGCATTTATTCGGCATTTAAGCAATGCGCCCAATATTCCCGGGCATAAGCCCATGTCTATATGCGGCTAAAATGAAGCCGCATGACGTCCACTGATAGACAGTCTTCTCTATTTACAAAATGACTGATCTAAAATTTAAATAACACAATACGCAGTGAGCTTACGTGATGTGCTTAAGCGGTGTGCTTAAGCGGTGTGCTTACGCGGTGTGCTTACGCGGTGTGCTTACGCGGTGTGCTTACGCAATGTGCTTACGCGGAGTATTTACGCGGTGTATTTACGCGGTGTGCTTGCGCGGTGGCTTACGCGATGTGCTTACGTGGTGTGCATACGTGATGTGATTATGCGGTGTGCTTACGCGGTGTGCTTACGCGGTGTGCTTACGCGGTGTGCTTATGCGATGTGCTTACGCAATGTGCTTACGTAGTGTGCTTATGCAGTGTCCTTACACGGTGTGCTTACGCGGTGTGCTTATGCAGTGTGCTTACACGGTGCGCTTAAGCGGTGTGCTTACGCAGTGTGCTTACGCGGTGTGCTAATGTGTTGTGCTTACACAGTGTAAAGAAAAAGTGAATTCCGTTCCGTTCCTACACAAAAACTTACATGAGATAAGAGAGGCAGGTTCCATGCAGCAGCCAACTTCGCCTCAGTGTGACACGTGCTGTCCGGCCCGAAGAACGCGACCACGCCCAGGTCGCGCATTTGTGTCATTACCCTGAAAACAAAAAAAAAATATGTATAACGTGTCCTTTGTAAGGCGAAAGCAGGTACAGATGATGTTTTAGCGGAGCGAGGTGATAAGGTCGCCACAAAGGAAAGATCTTCCCGCCAGACATGGTGTTGTGCCTGGGGAATAGCGGCTCTGACGGTTTATTGTCGGAGGTTAGAGGCACTGACTTTTCATTTGTTTTGGAAAAAAGAATGTCATGTAGTAAATAAATTCCTCTATCCATATACGTAATCCAAATTTGTGTATGACATAAGACTTTCGATCGAGACCACGTAGTTACGCCAGTTCATAACTAACGCGTGACCCCGATTAACTCTAAATCTATCCAGCCGGCGATACTAGTTGATCTCACGATTTTACTTTCGAGTTTCAGTCAACTTATTTTGTTCCATTTTTTATTTTGACTTTGACACAAATTTGGACTTGTCATATGGGATACTAACTCAACGATACTATATTTTATAACAAATACATGTATAGATACACATCCAAGACCCAGGACCATTTGAAAAAGGCCATTTACCAACTTGCCCTGGCCGGAGATCGAACCCGGGACCTCTGGGTGGCGGACTAGCAGAGTGACCACTACGCCACTACGAAAGCTTCTCAAAGGCTCAGGGTGAAAAGACTCGTGATTCCAAAAAGGAGATATACATAATCATTTATTTATTTTGTATACTATTTTTATTTAGTGTTCATCAAAAACAAATTATACAGAATTATATGCGAACTTAACGCTAAAATCATCGTCACCAGTTAACCTTTTGGCTATACAGATAGTCTAAATGTAGGTTACAAGTATGGGTTTAGTACATACAAACGATAAGTAATACCACTTCAACATTGTATTATTAAAAAACTGTACTGATCTTAAGTATATTATAACAATCTTCTAAACTCGTAACAATAGTCCGTGCAAAATTACCGCGACACGCACTATTTTCCCTTTTTTTTATTTTTAGGGTTTTGTAGTAAACAAGGAACCCTTACACTCTTACCCCCAAATTCATAAAAAATTACAAACGTTTGCTAAACCTATTTTAGTTAAAATATGTTTTGTCTCGTTCTTTCAATGTCAAATATTGAGAAGAGGAAAAGGGACAAAACATGTTTTAGCTAAAATTGGTTTAACAAACGGTTGTATTTTTTTATGAATAAGAGGGTTTTATAAAAACAGGACTAACTTTGTTTCCAGGTTTAAACCATTATCCGCCCAAAAGGAAGTTGACATTGACAGGTGAGATAGTGTGATATTACTAGATGTCAACTTGATTAGTCGGATAATGGTTTAAACCTAGTAACAAACTTAGTCTGGGTTTTATAATAAGACTCTTATAGTTTCGCCATGTCTGTCTGTCCGCCCGCGGTTTTACTCAGCGACTATAAGTCCTAGAAAGCTGTGATTTGGAATGGGCTTGTATATTAAATATGCGGTAAAAGTGGTCAAATAAAATATTGAAAAAAAATAGGGTAGCTCTCAAACAAGTAAAGTAAAAAATCATTTCTTTTTCTTGTCTAGCCAATCATGTGGGATATCCTTGAATAGGTCTTTCAAAAATATTATGAGCTTGTGTAAACCGTTTTTCGATTAAGAGATCCGTTTCTGAAATATTTGGTTTTAATGTGAAAATTTTTGTTAGAGTCAAGTGTTTTCCTCTATATGCTAAACACTTGAAAAAATTAACAACTATAGTATAATACATAACGACATGTGAAAGAAAACTATCAGAGAAAAGTAGGGTTTACAAATTAAAAAGTAATAGGCGATCAACTTAAATAATGTTCACGAAAAAGGCAAATTTCATACAAATTCAATAGAAAATAAGTTTTTAGACGTTTTAGTGGCATGAACACAAAGTTGGCATTCGTAACTACGGAACCCTATACTGCGTGTGGCCCGACACGCACTTGGTCAATTATTTAATTGTATAAAAGAGTAAAGGCAAAGATGTCATTTTCCATACAACCAAAACGTTTTATACAATATAAATAAATAAATGCAGCAATTTGTGAATCTACTCATAAATTAGATTCGATAGATAATCTTAGAGATTGAATCCAGAATTACATGAATATTCCGGGCCTTTGAGCCTAAGCGAAAATCCTTAACTTAAGGAAGCTTAGCTTATCAAAATTACTGCCGTGTTTGATTTGAGTCGTCATTCCTCAGGGATCGGAAAACGATGTTTTATTCATAAATTGTCAGTTCCCTATCGTCATTTATAAAATGGTTGTTTGTAATATTTTAGGGCCTTAGAAACGAGCATTCATATTTCATTTTCACGACTGAATTCAATGTATAGCTATTTTATCACTTTATTTTATTCTTTTTACTATATAACTACGATAATAGGCTTGACTTGGTTCGTATTTGGACAATATTTTAAACGAATAACAAATAACACTAACAAGAAGCCGTTTACCGAAAATAGAAAGTAAATTGGTTATTAAATGAGGCAGCAATTATAATTTTAAATATAAGAGTGGGAGCGTGGTGGGGGGATCTCGCTATCTCTTTCGTAAGCGTGACACCTAATGACTGTGACGTCACGTGGGTGTATGTGCATCCTTTTTCTGTTATTTGACCGTTTTCCCTTCCACCGGATTTGAAAGGCTTATAACTTGCTTATTTTTGAGCGGAGTAAAATTATTGTTAATGTTTTCGGTTTCGTATCATGTTTCTTTTTGATATGAATAAGAAAAAAAATCGATCCAAATACCGCATTGCTGCATTTTTAGAAAAGTGGCTTATGAAAGCTTTAGAGTAATGTAGGTTGATCGCAACCCAAAGATTGGCCATTGGACAAGAGTCAGCTACTGGTCGGCATGTTTCAACCTCATCCAGAGAAGATAAAGTCGAAGACCTCTGTGGCCTAGTGGTCATTATACCACGCTGTCGAACAGGTGGTCTCGGGTTTGATCCCCGAGTAGGTCAAGATGGAAATGATTTAACATTGCAACTCACTGTCCTCGAAACCAAACAGATGTAATAAATTGCCTAACGAACTTAAATTAGAAAGAAAAGTTTCCATTTTCAAAAGAAAGTTAAGGAGATTGCTACTGGAGAAGTGTTGTTACTCAATTGAGGACTTTTAAATGGTTCCTGCTTCGGTAAATGACGATAATAAATGCTTGATATTAAAAATTTTTTTTTCTTTCCCACTGCTGGGCAAAGGCCTTCCCTCAAGTACGCCACTGCGCTCTCTATCTTGCGCGATGAATGTCCAAGACTTGTCAAAAAGCGCCAGATCATCACACCACCTTGTCCTTGGGTATAGTATATATTATAGTATACCACATTTTTTTATTAAATATATTTAGGTGACATTATATAATTTTTGACATGTTTTAAATCATTTTTGTTATTTGCCATAATTCAATTAATTAAATTTTAATTTGTTTTAGTTTATAAGTTCAAATATATTCAAATACAATGTAAACATTTTTTTGTGAATAAAATAAATAAATTGAAAGATCTTTTTCAGTTTGACCTGGGTCTTGGATGTTTATCTTTATATGTAATATCGTGGATTTACTCCCTTCACCGCACGCTGAGAGAAGAGAGTTCCAAAAATATGAAAACGGGACCCTATCACTAACACTGTACGTCTGTCTGTTTGCACGTCCGTAGAATAATATAAATATTTAAGTGGGACAACAAAATTGTTTTTTTTTTTTATAAATAATGGTAGGATATTCTTCTTTTAGCCGACATATCCCGTCCTAAGCCCAAGAAGGATCAGGCCTGTTGAATAAGAGTTGACTTGTCCCGCCGGGACCCGTTAAGGCCGGTTCAGACAGAGCGGAGCGCAGCGGAGAGGAATTTTTATGACACTCCAAAATAAACTATTAGCATGAACTGCAAAACACTAGTACATTCGCACGGCCTCGGAAACGCGCGAGCCGTTGTGTTGTTTTTTGCAAAATTTTCTTTGTTTTAGTTTTTTTGTCATGTTTAAACGTTTATACACTATGGTAATACGGTCTTAATACAAGCTTTTATTTAGTTTCACCTGTCCCGTTGTTTGTCGGTATGTCTGTCTGTAATCAAATCTTGCAAGTTACATTGGACCCACTTTCCGGTTTACGGTTGAGCTCAAATTTTGAATGCGCACGTATATCGCGTGACAATGATATATTATGGTAACATGGAGCTTATCTGATGATGGAGCCCCGGCTCCATCCTATGGCCATAGGACCTCTGTAATGGAACGACGCAATCCTATCGAGTATGGGCTCGTTTGATTCGTCTTAAGGAGCACTTTAAACTTTTAAATTCATTGATTAAGATATAAGCTTGTTTAAAAAAAATACTCGTTTTCAATTGACTTAGTGAATGGCTCGAGCATTTTTATCCTTTGTCTTAACCAAGGCTCGGAAACGGTACTAAAAGTGCAGGTTCTGTACCGGTATTTAGAGGTTCTTTTCATTTCGGTACTTGGGTACCTGTACTAGATGGATACCGGTACTCCTCCAGGTCCTAATTTAGGTACTTTTTGTTATCTTGCTTGTACTTGTACCTGCTGGTATCTGCTTTCTCCCTCTGGTACCAGTATAGTTCTGATACAAAAAATAGTACTGGTATAAATATTACAGATATGAGCTACCATGGGTCACATGGAAGAGCTTAAACCGACTCCGAACTGAGGAAGGCTGGTGCAAGCATAACTTAGCCCGATGGATATAAATAGGTCCAACTGCAACACAGTGTCAATGTGGGCATAATGACCAGATTATGATACACCTCTCCTGTCCATCGTGCCCTACCAGCTGCACTAAACGTGACCTATATGAGGCCTCTGATAACGCTGTGAAAGTGACAACCTATTAGAGGAAAAACATATATTTTATTTTGAGCTTTTGACACGAGAAGAAGAAATACAGCCACTATGTCTGGAATCGGTACCGCATCAAGGTCATGGTACCCGTTCCCATACTCTTACTTACTACGGTGGCGCAGCGACCCGAAGTGGATCTTGGCCTCCGACACCCATAAATACCGGTATTTCAAGCCTTGGTCTGAACCGACCCTTAGGGTTTGTCTGATACGTTACTACTACTTAAGCCACAAATTTACATACAAATACGATAAAAGAAATGGGATACGATCGCTGAAAGGGATCTTGAGGAGCTTGATGATCCGGTGGGAGTTGTCCCCTTTCGCAAGTTAAGCAACCTTAGGCGTGGACCGTACTTTGATTCAAAAGTCAGGTCAAAGACCATATCATTTATTTATCTTTGGATATTTGTATCAATTAATAATTGTTATTTTTTTCTTTAGATTTCATAAAAGGAGTTGTTGGCGTCGGATCATTTACTTACAGCTAAGTTTACTGATGGGTCCTCCGTGCTTCGGAAGACACATTAAGTGGTTGGCACATTACATTTTTACTTTTTTAAAACATCACCTCTGTAAATATCTTTATTAAGTTACTTATAGAGTTATAAAGTGACTCGTTTCATTCGAAATTGGAAGTCAAATAATTGTAAGTCAAACATTAAGTTATATTAAATTGTAACCCAAGCCGACTTTAAAATCAAAGCACGTACAATTCTCCAGGATGCTACTAGAATATTAAAAACGATGAAATTAGACCAACTGCAAATTAATTAAAAAAAAAACAAATCTGAGTATTTCTTTAAATCATCGCTTAAAAATGTCTATAATGTTTCATACATATTGTCACGAAAGTGGAAACTTCTTTCAAAACACTATAAGTGGCTGTGATTTGAACCAGCGGTCTCTAGATTTACAGTCAATCACTTAGACCACTAGGCCAATCGTGCTCTGACGCTATTGATGAAATTTTCCTTCAGTTGAATTCTTTTTGTTCGAATTCGCGACGTTGACAGTGTCATTCATCTCTTTACGCAACAATATAAAAATGTCCGTGTAATTTTTTTTAAATCATACATACATACTATCACGTCTTTTTTCCTAACGGGGCAGATCTTGGGTCTTGCGGCTCAGCAAATAGAGCCTATGGCCGCAAGACTTAAAGGCCACTTTTAGCATGACGTTGCGCGAGAAGGTGGAAGAAGGCATCAAAATAGTGAATGCTAGCCCCATCACCAAACATGATTCGCATTTTCGACCACTCCCTCGATCGGCTTTTACAATCTGCACGGGAAGAGAAGAAAGAAGCTGGTACTTCTTTTCTCTCAGACCAGCATGGGAGAAAACTATAAAGTTACTTATAGAAAATTCGCCTCGTTCACCGGCAATAACATTTAACAGCTTAACCGATTTCCATCAAACATAGTTAAGTACCACCACAAGGAAACTTGCTTTCACGTAAAAAAAAACGCATCGAAAAATACAACGATGCTTTGCCACAGACAGACAGACAGGCATTGGCATCAAATGTAGAACACGGGGTCTTCTTTTGAAATATTAAATCTTCTCCTCGAGTCGAATACTGAATTGGAAATTGGAACTCCGCATGGATTTAAAATCAATGCACGTACTCTTCAGGTTGCTTTTGGAATACTCAAATCGATAAAATCAATCGAGTGTCAAACAAATTAAATTCGAGTCCTTAATGTTTATTCAAGGGTATAATGTAACACTGGAAATATTACACCTTGGCAGGTTTATACAAGAACTAGCTTTTGCCCGCGGCTTCGCTCGCGTAGAGGTGTAATTTATCAAAATCCTTTCTTAGGTGATGCCTACGTCATAGTAGCTTTATGCATGCAAAGTCTCAGCCCGATCAGTTTAAAATTGACAAAGTTTCATACAAAGTTTCATCCCCTATTTTATCCCCTTGGGGGTAGAATTGATCAAAATCCTTTCTTAGCGGATGCCTACGTCATAACATCTACCTGCATGCCAAATTTCAGCCCGATCCGTCTAGTGGTTTGGGCTGTGCGTTGATAGATCACTATGTCAGTCAGTCAGTCACCTTTGAGTTATATATATTTAGATAAAGATAATAATGTAGAATTATGGTATCCACATCCGCTGTGCATATTGGGAAGTTTCAAGAACCAGGTAAAGTCTCGTTAGTTCGTTTTTATGTATGTTCACCACAATTCTGAACCGATTATAAAAAATCTTTTTAGGGTTCCGTACAAAAAATGAAAAAAAACGGAACCCTTATAGGATCACTCGAGTGATCATAGACGGACGGACAGACAGACGCACGATCGTGCGTCTGTCTGTCTGTCCGTCCTGTCACAGCTAATTTTCTCCGAAACTACTGGACCAAATCAGGTGAAATTTGGTAGGATGATGTAATCCTATGACCCAAATACAGATGTGCAAAGTAAATATTTTTTTTTAATAAGGTAATTTTTAAAGGATAAATTATGAAATTAAAAAAAAAATATTCAAACGATACTGTGTTTTACATCAAATGAAAGGACTTGTTATGAAGATCTCAAATATATTTTTGTAATCAATAAATAATAAATAGTTTTGATTTTATTCATGAAAGAAGACACAAATTGACCATTTCATTGTTCATTGCTTGTAGGTTACAGGAAAAATAATATTAAAATTCTATCAATTAAAAAAAAACGTGGGTAACCCAATATAAAACGTTCACTTACGGAAAATCTTTGATATTGTACGGAACCCTCTCCACGCGAGTTCTACTCGCACTTGCCCGGTTATTTTTTGTTTAATATGATTAGGTTAGTGTTATTCTCACTATCGTACCACTTGTTTATCATTATTTTTATTCGCCAATCCTGGCACTCAAAGGTAGCCTGTAAAGGATTGCCTTGGCGATAAGGCCGCCTATTGTACATATGGTTTACATATTTTCATGTGTTAAGGTGCCATAAAGTGTTTTTACTTACTTATCCAAATTAAATAAACAATTAGTATGGTAACCTTGACACGGCTTGGCCGAGGATATTTAGCTTCCAATCCGTAATTTTGGCAACCCTCGGGGGAGGCCTACGTTTAGGAGTGGCCTTCCTAGACTGTTATTATTATGATGTGTTTTTGTTGACGTTTTATATGATAAAATATTGTTTTTAGGTATCTAGTTTTCATTTATACTTCATAAAAAAAGTAGCTGAAACAAAACTTTTATATCGGCATTTTTTATTTTTATGTCATAGGTCGGCAAACGAACAAGCGGGTCACCTGTAACCTGTAACCTTGTAAGTGATCATCGCTGCCCATGGACAACTGCTACACCAGGGGTGTAACAGAAGCTTTGCCGGCCTTTCAGGAAGGGAAGATGTAGGGGGAGGAGGGAAGGGGAGGGAGGGGGCCTCCGGCTCTCTCACTCACCGAACGAAGCATAGAAGCGGTGACGCTACTACTCAGACGTCGATTTTCTGTGAGAGTGTGGTACTTCCCCGGACGAGCCGGCCCATTCATGATACTAGAAAAACAGAGTTTTGCCGGTAGCATGGCTCTACTACAAGTTAATTAACTCAACGATACTATATTTTTAGCCCCCGGCAAAAAAGTGGGGTGTTTTAAGTTTGACGCCAATGTCTGTCGGTCTGTCTGTCTATGGCATAGTAGCGTTGGACTGATTTAGCGTGAAAGCAAGTTCCCTTGCAATGGTACTTAGCTATGTTTGATGAAAATCAGTCGAGCCGTTTGAAAACTATTAGGGGTTTACGCTTGAAAGTCAGGACTTTCTCTAGCAAATAATAGATGGCGCTATACGCATATCAGTCTAGTGATAAGTAGCGTAACTACCGATACGACTTTCATAGTTCCGCTAGTCTTCACAAGATGGTGGCAATAATTTAAACAAAAGCCTTCTTTACTTTAATCAACTTTCAATTCATCAAAATTGAATTAAGTTGAATATCACACATCTAAATAGTGGGTAGTAGTGAAGAATAATGCATGCTTCACATGCGTGTGTACTATGTGTTCCGAAATTTCGTCAGGAGGATTCGAAGCCACGATAGCACAATTTTTAGTGCACTACGGCGTTAACGCGGCGGAAATTTTTCACCACATGTTTTAGTTTGGATTTGGGTAGCAAATAATTTTGTATAATAAATATGTTTAGAAACACCCAAGACCCAGGACAATTTGAGATAAGCCATTTGCCAACTTACCCTGGCTGGGGAACGAACCCAAACCCTACGGAGTGGCGGACTGGCGTATATACCGCTATGCCACAGAGGTCGTTAATTTAAGTAAATTCATGAACCATGAGCTAGCAACTGTACAATTTGATGCGTAGGCCGTTTTAACTTAGACCTGGCTACCACGAAAGAGATAAACACGTGACAGTGTATGTGTGTCGTCATCATCATCTGAGCGTATTTTCCCGGGAGCATCATCAGCAGTAACGCTTCAGAGCCCGGGGTACGCTACCTAACCAAGAAGGTTTGATGAGGTCACTGATTTTTACACAGAGCGACTGCGTCTGACCGCGCAACCCAAAAGATAAACCAGAACCAATCTTTGGATAGTTTGATGATCAAACGCTAGGCGTTCAGAACCCACAGTTTATATACATGCCTTCCAAAATACAGAAGCCTTTCTTTTCGGATAATCAGGTGATTCAAGCCTGTAATGTCTTAAAAAGACTAGAAACAATTTTTCACAAAGTATGTGTACGGTGCAATAAATGCAACCAAAGAGTTTTGTTATTTTACCTAACTTGCAAACCGCAAGCCACCGTAAACAGTAAGCAGCGCAGAACTAAACGTAGGCAAGTCTGGGTGCACTTAACTTTTAACCTTTTCTCTATAACATAACAACAACAATATCTATCAACATTATCTAATATCGTGTTTTATATAACTAAACCATTCGTGGTGCAAATTTCAGTTTAAAATAAAACTAGTTGTGTGCATAAATCTGAACATAACAAATTATACCGGACTTACTTGTAGAACTTTTTAATAAATATATTTTTAAATAACTTTCGGCATTTTCCCTACCACCACAACCTTGCATCCCAACAGTATACTACCCAGTGGGATTCGAACCTATGACCTCCGAGTCACAAGACTTGACCAGTGTGTGTGAGTGTGAATGTATTAACTGGCACAATATGTCGATAAGGTGTCACCTAACAGTACCAGGCCTTTTTTTGGAGGAGCTAAATCCAAATATACCCCGCATGTCTAGTTATTCGGCGAAAGGGGGGGGGGGGGATAGAAGTACGCACAGGTAGAATAATTATGATGGTTGCGGGTGGCACCCAAACAGGTGATACCCGGGGCTTAACTCCCTCTGGCCGACAATGACGTAGCAATTAAATTTAACCATTCAAGCCTAAAATTAACGTCGCATTCGTATTTAGTCATTTGATCAATATCAATGATAAGGAAGCCTTTTAATCAAAATTCTAGTAAAACATCTGTGTACTGAATGGTTTATATTACATGCTTTCATCACAAGGGGCCGATATAAATTAGACTATGAGCGTTTGACGAGTTGCTATGGTGACAATTTATGTTTGACACCTTTCGAAACCAAAGATTAAGAATATACAAGTAGTGTTCGAAACTCGCTCGTCATTTGGAATTGTTTTTGGACAAGTTTATTTGCGAAGCAAATTAAAAAAAATTACTTTCAAGAGTTGACCCCCTATTACTTTTACATCCCTGTACCGATTTCTATCAAACATAGTAAAGGACCATTTCAATTAAGTAAGCTTTCAAAAAAACCTCATCGAAATCGGCCCATTCGTTTAAGCGCGGCGATGCCACAGACGGACACACATAAACAGTCACGTCTTTATTTTGGATTATACTTTTGAGCAAATTTATTATTACTTGCCAACGAAAACTTTCTCAATGATTACTATTATGTACCTCCTTTAGATTCACGGGTCTTTCATCCCGGTTCTTCGAGAGGCTTGCACTGCGTTGCTTATTCATTCAGCCGTTTTCTACCTAAAGAAGCCTCGAAGACTAAACTCACACTGTGGCAAAATATGTACCCGTCCTCACCATCTGATATTCCACCTGACGAGAAGAAATGTTCCAACTGCCCGACTCCTTGTACTAAGGCAGATCTGAATATGGCTAATGTCAGGGCGGTTGCTGTGGCTAGGTTCTGGTCTAACAATATCTAATATGAGCCATTTCGACTCGATAAGAAGAAGGAGACCAAACTTGTTATGTTTTAAAAAAATTTTTTTTTTAAATCAGAAAACAGGTGACTGAAATGATAAAGTATATTTTAAAGAATCAGCTCATAAAGCCCTTTCATTTGGTATCAACACGACAGGTAAATTCTTTTTAGATTCCACAAAAAAAATTATGAAATTATAACCCCCCACTGTATAAATATTCAAGAAAGCTCCCCTTCCTAAATCCATTTTTGAGTCATAAGCAGAGGCCGGAATTAGGTAGAGTTATATATGTACTTGCATCGAAATGTTGATATTAATATGGATCTTACCGGAATTTATAATGGACAATCCCGTGTTGCCAACAATATTACAAGTAAATAATAATAAAAACCTTAGAGACAGATAAGACAAATAAAACAAAGCTTATTAACATACAATTTTTATTTCACGTGCAGTGGTTTAAATTGTGTAAAAGTAAATTACTTGTTTATTTACTAAATCACGTTATTTTTCTGCTCTTTAAAATTATCCAGGCATTTGAGGCATATCTACTTTATTCTTTCGCTGTATGAAATCAGTGTAAGTACATAAATAACTCTACCTAATTCCGACCTCTGGTCATAAGGATCAACTCAGCCAAAGGAAATCTCTAGATCACCGATTGCCATATTTTTGCGTAGACTAGCGACGTGGCGCTCCGGACAAAACCCGTTCCCGAATATACCTACGAGTAGGACTATGAAAAGTGTACTCTTAAGAGGCTACCCTGAATTTTCGGGGCCCAGTGCTGTCCCCATTAGAAATAAATCATTTGATAGGAAACAGATACATCATTTAGTTTTGACCAGGCACTAGATAACCCTTCAAACTATTCTATGAAATACTTTTTACAGTTTAAAGTGAGAACGTGAAGCTTTTCTACGCACAATTGCGAAAAACAGCAACTTTTGGCGTATCCCCTTAAATAGTTTTCCACAGTAGAAAGACCTATTGCAAGAAAAAGGGGAAAGGTCTATGGGTTATGGAATGAAATTGGGATGGACTGATGCTGGGATATTGCAATAGAAACTTCACCTGTCTTAATTATGGTTACTGAATATTGAAGGCAGGTGGTGGCTTGCAACCCACTAGATGGGCCCCTCAAACGCAGCGATAATAATCACTATTATATTATTAAGTCCGTCAAAGATTGTGAATAATTGGATCTAAGTATAAACGTTTTAAAAATAAATAAATATTATGCTACATTATATTAAAACATGTGATGAAAAATTTCTTAATCTTTACTTTATCGACTTTCAATTCATCTAAATTGAATTAATAAAGTTGAATAGAACACTTCTGAATAGAGGGTATTAATGAAGAATAACGCATGCTTATGTGATGAAAAAATTCGTCAGGGTAATTCGAAGTCACGGTAGCACAATTGGTAGTGCACTCACGGCGTTAAGTGAGGGACGCGGGTTCGAATCCCACGCGTGACGAAATTTTTTATCACATGTTTTAATATAGATAATAATCCGTGCATATTGTTAAAAATCAATAAATTTTGCCACTTACCTCAATGTGAGACTATCTTTGTCTTTCGGGAGCGAAGCCCGGGAGTGTCCGATATTGGCTGCAACGAACCGCAGCCTGAGCCCTGGGAGCAGACCCGGCTCCCGGTTCACGGCAGCCACGGCCAACGGCATAGCACCCAGGACTGTCTGCGAATGAAGAAACAAAATATTATCATTATATTAATATTAAAGAATACGGATGTGGAAAAAAATATTTTTTTGGTAATTTATCGACTATTGAAATATTGATGGAAGTTACGTGTACTTGTGTTATATTATGTCAATATAAAATGTGATAAAAACATAATGGGATAAATAAAAGCCACGAGTAAAACAATTATAAAAATACGGGTATTTGTTAATTATTATGACTAACCATAATTTTGCAACTATAATTACAAAGAAAACTGTATACAGTTCTATATAGTCCGTGAAACTAAGCCATGTATGAAGGTTTTGGTGAATATAAGAAGTCCATATCAATAAGTCGATAAATGTTTCAATCCCTACAATAAGTGACGTCTGTGCGACAAGATAATAGGGTCTATCCATATATAACACAAGCTTCTTCATAGTTTAATGTCTTACGGCACACTGCTACGAGGGAGTTCAGACGATATTCAGACTATCTTCATTTTACAATAAAGGGCAATTCGTGCTATTTAAGGCTTAGGACCTAGAGACTCACTTAGAGAATTATTCAAGAAAATAGGTATACTAAACTTATCATCACAGTTTATTTTTGAAAACATAATGTATGTAAGGAAAAATATTTCCTCATACAATAAAGTAAGTGATTTTAAAGTTAGAAACTTACGCAATAAGTGTGACTTAGTTGCCCCGTATTATAGGCTTAAAACAGTTAGTAAAACGTTTATGGGGAACGGTATACTTTTTTATAATAAATTGCCACAATCAGTCAGACAAAAAAATTTAAGCTTATGTAAAGAAGTTACTCTGTGAGTAGGCTTATTATAGGACCGATGACTATCTTAAAGACAACAAAGTCTTAAGCTTGGCGCGGATCCCTCTTAAAGTTTTGTATACTCACAAATTTCATAATTAGGTACATACTGAATCTACAACTTGATATGACATTATATTAAAATTTGGACTTTTAAAAAATTAAATTTAAATTATGACGTAACAAACAGTGTATTTTCTGTCGACATATCAACTATAAATATTAATTTCACTGTGAGTTGATGTCCTTGGAGAAAATGCTGCAGTGCAGTTTGTTACCGCTTCTTCTGCCCTAGCCTGCCGCTTTGAAGACGGCAGTAAACTTAGCTCTAAGTAACTTTTTGACGTCAACAATTGTGCAACAGAACAAAGTAATGATTATTTAGAGATATAAATAACCTGTGTAAATAAAGATATATATTTAGTTGAATTGAATTGCTTAAGCTTACTTTGGGGCTAGCTCAATCTGTGTGATTTGTCCCTTTATATTATTTTTTTATTACATATTTATATTTATTTATTTACTTGCTTAATACTAAAAAATAAAACCCTCATAAAAATAACAAGCAGCAAATGGCTTACAAGCTTTGAGCTTTCATTAGTATGCGGTCTGTGTCTCAAATGATATGAAAAATGGCGTCGAGTTCACGCCCGTTGAATATGTGAAACAGGCCTTGGACCTATATCATATAAATGCCATTTTTACCCGACTACACCAGAAGGAGGGTTATGTTTTTTGAGAGTTCAAAAGATGTATGTACGATGGAATTAAGCTTGAGAGGTGTCGTTAGATTCGTATTTACTGTGAGAGTGACACTGGGTATATCAAAATAAAAAACAAAATAAAAAAGGCAGTCGGGTTTTTGTTTTTGTAAACATCACTTGTTACTTATTTTTAAAGCTTCAAGCAGCAAGCTCAACTAATATAGAATCTAGACAGTTGATAATATCCAGATATATTTGTCTGTAACAAATACATTTCTCAAACTATGGTCTTAACATAACAGTGTACCTAGTTGTAACAAAACAAATAAATGTAGTATCAACTAAAATATAACCCTCCTTCTAGCGAAGTCAGGTAGAAAGCTGCTTTTATCTTGAGAGGTTTCGTCAGCCCCGGATCTAGGGGGGAAGCCGGGGCCCATGCCCCGGGCGGCGAAGTCAGAGGGGCGGCGAAATCAAATATATCCACCCCTCCCATGCTACCGATACGGAATGGGGGCGGCGTCTGGTTACTTTGAAGAAGTATAAAAGTTGTTTGGTATTTAAAAATCTACAATCGCATCTCGGTCTGAATCTTAGCTCACCATTATGTACTAGTAATCAAGTAGGCGGCAAAACCAAAACCAAGAAGGGGGCGGCGAATATTCACATTTTTTACCCCGTCTCGAAAAAATTCTAGATCCGGAACTGGGTTTCGTTAGATTTTTCTTAATTATTAAAGTGACACTTGGGGTATATCAAATATTTAATTGGGTTTTTGGCGGGACGTTAAGGAGTTTGGTTGCAGTTTGCTTTAAATTGTTTTGCAAATTGATTTTTGTGGACTTTATAACGTGAAATTGGTGTAGTTTAGTGTTATAAATGCTCAAGCTCATGGAAAATATGTAAAATGTTCAAAGTGGACACTCAGTGCGTATATAGTATATAGTGCGTGATATTTATTTGCGGACTGTGGTGGGCATCTTTAGGCGCCGACAGCCACTCAATCAGCTAAGAAAACTAGCTGGCTCATATAGATTTGTCTCCAGAAGCTCCCTTGAAGCAATCAAAGGACCTACACCAACCTAAAAAAAAAATTAGTGGACCTCGCCATATTGCGGAAAAAATCTGAACTAAATTTGACATCGGACCGCCCATACATAACACAGATTAAACCATAGAATTATAAGAGGCAAAGAAGGAGTACTTAATTAGCACACGATTCAATATAACCATCTTTTCTTTTCTTAAGGCATATGTAATGCGTTAGAGCAAGATCTCAATACACATTTTATTTATTTTTTCTGTAGGTTGTCAGAAGTCTTTTTGCAAACTAGTGTTGTCCATTATCGATATTTTCTCGTATAGATAATTTCAATACACATAATTTGCTGATTTACATTTTTGTGATCGAAAGATTTCGGGTTCCACTCCCAATCAAAACAATAACACCGATCAGTTTTTAAATCTGAAATGAGAGAAAAGGGAGAAGAAAAATCATTACATGATTTTATTTATACCTATGTATAAATTTATTTATACTTAAAAAAGAAAATTAAATACACCTTTTATATTAGTCTTCACTCGAATTTTTTCATCACAAAAATGTCATATTTTTATAAGCGTCACATTTTCCGGGTCTTTTATTTTCATACGTAAACTTATTCAAAGTCACACGTCATTGTAAAATATGTTGATGATGATTGTTTAATTAAATAGGTTAAAGTTTTGCAAACGAGTATTGTGAGTATTATGTAGTATGGAGTATCGTATTGTCGATGTAAGATTTATGCACGTTTCATGCACTAGGAAAGACATCCAAATGGCATCTGTCATTTTAATCCAACTAAGTTGGATTAGAACACAATGATACCAAGAAAAGGAACTATGACCAGATATTAAATTTCACAGGATTATAAGACATCAGTTTGACACTAATGACACTCATTTAGTGACACCACGATAAAACCAAGAACAGAATACGATTACTTGTTTTAGTCGCTCATATAGCAAAAATCATTTTCGCCGTGTGAGTAAGATTGCTAATGTCAGTTATTACTTAAAATGACTAAATAATCAGGTATCTATGGAATATTAATTCATCTGTGGATTAAACAAACAACTGGTGGCGCTATCATTTCAGGCCCACTAACTTCGTTGTTGACTTATTATAAAGTGTTTTTTTCAACTTGTATTAAGTTTCGTGAAACAACAACAAAACCATTACATAGCTGAAATTGCTATTATGATAAAAATAGATTGTCCAGAGGCAATTACGGGAAACCGGATAGTGTTTGAACAGTGACCGTGTGAGAGTAGATGCAGTGCATGCAATCCATATCCTGTAATTGACGTGTTGAGCGTTGAGCGCAACGTGTCATAAGCGAAAAAACACCAGCAGACTGCACACATTTTACAAGCTTTTATTTAACTTGCAATGTATCTAAATTATGAATACGTCGGAGAGTTCAATGTAAAATTCCCTTTCTTTATTATTTTACACGTGCAAAGGGAAAGTTGTTTACTACAGAGTGCAAACGGTTAGATTTTAAATGGCAATATTTGTTAGCAAACAAGTAATAAAACCAGTCGGCTTAATAACAGTGACGCAGTCTAGTTCGAGCGGCCGTACTGTGCACAAATCGTTGGTGTGGTTTACTGCGGCTTGGACATGACTCATTTCATTGCGATTATTGTAATAAAACAAATAAATATATTGAGACAAATTACACTTATTGAGCTAGCCCCAAAGTAAGTTCAAGATTTCTGTTATGAGATACTAACTCAACAATACTATATTTTATAACAAATACATATATAGATAAACATCCAAGACCCAGGACGATTTGAAAAAGGCCATTTTCCAACTTGCCCTGGCCGGAGATCGAAGCCGGGACCTCTGGGTGGCGAACTAGCATGGTGACCAGTACCCCACGGAGGTCATCATTGTAATAGATGTGGATCGGTAAACCGATTTATTACAACGGCAATCTATTTCAGCTGGACGGTAAGCCCTGGTGGACACAGTATTCAAAATCTGTGTGAGCCAGAGGATTTAACACATGTGGTTGGAATTCCTGGTTCAGCGTGAGGCGGGGCGCTGACTTATCGTCACATTTTTATAAGGCTCTCGTAAGGTCTCATACGGCGACAACGGTAAGGTGACGTGACTGAAAGTAAGTATTCATCCTGTCATATAGTCTGTTCTCATACTGTAAGTAACCAAGTGGGTTGTTCACGTCACTCGGGATGTTAGATCCCGCTTTGCCCCCCCCCCCTCCCTTATCCGTCCGCGAGAAATATTTTATTTGTGGAAATTCTCATCATCTTGTATGTATCTTGTGCCTGATATTTATCTTGTATGTTTGTTTAAGTTAAATAATCTTGCAACTCAATTTTCAACCAGTTTCTTCAACTGATTGAGCTTAAATTGCATACTTGTGTTAATCGGGTGACAGTGCAAAATTATGGAATCAATGAGCTCTTCTGACGATGAGGCCGGGATATATTCGACAAAACGCAGTTATACATTATGATGACCTCCGTGGCGTAGTGGTCGCCATGCTAGTCCGCCACCCAGAGGTCCCGGGTTCGATCCCCGGTCAGAGCAAGTTGGAAAATGGCCTTTTTCAAGTTGTCCTGGGCCTTGGATGTTTATCTATATATGTATCTGTTATAAAATATAGTATCGTTGAGTTAGTATCCCATAACACAAGCTCGAACTTACTTTGGGGCTAGCTCAATCAGTGTAATTTGTCCCTATGTATTCATTTATTTATTTATTTATTTATTTATTCATAAAACAACATTACCTCATTTAGCAGGACTCGTTTGCCTTGTATTGACGCCTTATGGTAGACGATGTCTAGAGGTAGGGTCTGATCGCGAAGACGGAAGGAGGTCGATCGTACTCAGTAATTAATCGATGCAACTCCATCAAATTTGGGCTTATTTAATTTGTCTTAATATGTACTTTGGCCTCACAGTAAAAGCTCGTCCAAAAAGCGGCCAAGTGCGGGTCGGACTCGCCCATTAAGGTTCCGTAGCAGCAAGTAACATAATATAAAAGTTCTTGTACTTCGTTGTGACTTTGATCGATGTTTTAATAAACGTATTAAAAAATACAACTTACGAGATCTCAGAGAAAATCGAACCAATTTTTTGAGTTTCAGTTCTAATTATGGGGAACCTCCAAAATTTATTGTTCTTTTTTTTCTATTTTTGTGTGACAATCTTAATGCGGTTCACGGAATACATCTACTTACCAAGTTTCAACAGTATAGTTCTTATAGTTTCGGAAAAAAGTGGCTGTGACATACGGACAGACAGACAGAGAGACATGACGAATCCATAAGGGTTCCGTTTTTTGCCATTTGGCTAAGGAACCCTAAAAATGGCATTTTTTCAAAGAACTTATTTTTTAGAACAAATTACCTACATCTAAAAAGCAAAACGCGATATTCCGCCACCCGGAGGATCTAGGTTAGATCCCCAGCCAGTGGTGCCATTGTTCAATCTCGGAGTCACCTAAACGAATGGTTTTTCCATACAAAAAATCACTCATTCAGTGACTCAGTTTTTGAAAAACGGCACCACAGGGCAAGTTCGATAACTGACTTTTTCAAAATAAATTTTTTTATTCCTAAAAACTAACAAAATGATATATTTTTGCACACTTTTTAAAAGATATTGTAGCACGAATTGGCATTATACAAAATATATATACAATATATTTTTGTAGTTTTTATGATAAGTTAGTATTTATACCAGTTGTGATGTGACCTTTAACGGATCCCCAGCAATAAGTTCCTGATATTGAGAAACTTTCAATTTCACGTGGATATATTTTATTTGGGATCTTTTATAATTCTCATAAAAATATATGTACTACTTTAGTTCAAAATAATGTTTCTAAACATAATGATATTTACTCATAATGAAAATTCACATTTTTATCGTCATACAAATTGCCATTAATAGTTAGTATCATAATATACATAATATTATTTATCAATGATAGTAATTACTCATAATGTAAATTAATATAAAATTTATTTGACATAACTATTATTAAAATCATAAAACTATTGGGGCCACTCCCACCGCACCATAACCTAAACATAAGACCTGTATAGTCTACCTGACTCTGCAAGAATACTGTTCGCGGCTAAGGGGTGGTCCAAGGGCCACCCCCGCCGCACCATAACCTTTACTGCATGACCTGGCTGAATGACTCTGCAATAATGAGTCTGCTGTTAGCATTATTTTACCACATAAGTGATAAACATTATAAAATGCCCGGACTGATAAAACATTGTAAGAGTAAAAATTATATATAACATCTTATGGTTAACCCCACTTATAGTGGGATAAGAGAAGGAAGAAGAAGATGTATGTCTACAAGAATATTGTGACCAAAATAAGTTAAATTTATTCTGAGTATGACTAGAAGAGTTATGAGAAATTCATTGTGAGAAACAATTTTATGAAAAAAAAACAGTATTATAAACTATGATAATGTCTACAGAACCATTATTACAATAAACATTATGTGAAACAAGTATTATGATAAAAAGTTATGAAAAAGTCCTTATGACAAACTATATTATGATTAATATACTTATGAGAAATGAGGTGTTCCCTTTTATTTGAACCCAGCAACCTCCGTTGCTCGTAAAACTTATAATTGGATATAAATGTTTTCCGATTTAACTTCCTATACAGATACAAACAGAGGGATATACGAGTATATAAATGCAGGCGTATTTCCGAATATCACACACAAAATCGTAATAAATCTAATGGTTCATTCAGTCTGTGTTTTTATTGGTTCCATCTTTATTTATTTACTGATTTAGGCATTTAACTCTTTATTATAATCAAATAACCGAGACACAGATGTAATAAACAATCTAAAAAACATAATAAGACAGACCAATGCGGCAAGACTTAGTTCATGGCTGAGCCACGTGGAGAGGAGGAGGATCGTCGTCAAAAGAGTGTACAAAGGGAGACCTAACGGGAAAAGGACAGAAGGTTGCCCCAGATACCGGTGGAGAGATGAAGCCTGCAAAGACGTCGAAGCCCTCCAAGGAGATATGCAGATGGCGCAGGCTAGGGATTAGTGGCGTCTTCTGGTGACGGAGGCCAAGACCCACTTCGGGTCGCTGAGCCAACGCAGTGAGGCTCAATTTACACCGCGGCGGAAGCTAAGCGTCAAATTCACCGCTAAAGCTAGAAGACGCGCGAAGTTGCTTGAATTCGCCTCTTGACTGTACTTGCATGGCGTCGGTGGAGTCACCGGCGGCAACTCGCGTTGGTTCGCTTGACGTCGGCAATCTGCTGCTTGATGCGCGACTACTTTTTGAGCTCAAATTTAGTTGGAATATTATACGATTGGTATAAAGTTCATTATGCTATATGCATGATTTCATTCCAAAAAGTCTCTTGCTTCGACTCTGCCACAGTATAAATTTAGCTTAAGTAAGTAAGACACAGATGTATATAGAGATAAATGTAAGTAAACACAAAGGCGGCCTTAGTGCACAGCTATCTCTTTCAACAACCTAAAAAGTCATGTCACATTGAGGTACAATGTTTCAAGGGAGATATAGAACAAGATATATCTATCTAGAAAAATAAATCAATTTAAAGCATATAAATAGGAAATAGTGCGGTTATAGATTATAACTTCACTATTTGCGTTTATAACGCACGCGTGTTTTATGAGCTGCTTTATACATCTAAAACCAGTGAAATTTGATCCACTTTACGAGCAATGAGTTGAAAAAAACTTATACCTGACCACGGTAAAAAAATTATACTTAGTGGAAAGTTTGAATTCTACAATTAATCCAAACTCGGCAGCCATTTATGTCTAACCATATGTATATTTTTAAAATTTGCTAATCAGGAACTTTCACACCCCACACGATATCGAAACAAAACAAAATAGACTCTTACTTTTTTGTATGTAACCACAGAATAAGTACAGAACACACTTACAGAACACGTACAGAAGTCTTACTCAGAGAAAAAATTCAATAAATATCTACTTTATGTGGTTAGCTCTATGGTTTAATTTAGCTCGCGTCAGAACTCCTCACCTCTTCTTTTAGATACCTAGATATCCATTGCAAGCGAATTTCATTCTTATAACTCTAGACAAACGAAGTGGTCGCCGCACTTCTTCTTTAGGTACCGCTTCATTCCTGAAGATTGGCAGTCAGCTCTTTAAATCTTGATTTGTCCATGGCAAGCCTGAACAGTTGTTCTACCGCCGCACGCATAGTAATAATTTTGGTATATTTTTGATACCTAAACGGGGAGTGACACAGGCCTGATGTAACATTCGTTATAAACAATATTTGCATAATAATTGTAGCCTATATGACTCGGATAAAAATGAGGAATCAATTGACATATCATTTGTAAAAATTGGACAAGCGATTCGGATGCTCAGATGCTATGATGAATCAGCCAAACATATCCACATGCAAACATAAACTACTAAAATCTTTACCCTTCCTTTCCCTTGCCGTAGTCGGGTAAAAAGAAAATACTTAATTTATCTTATGTACCCCTTAAGTAGGGAAGGTTCCATAGTACTCGTATAGTGACCCTTGTCTATAGCCAAATAGACGATAGTGGCGGTCGCCGGCAATTCAAACTAATACGTTTGTTTTTCTTGGCGTCTAATGGCTGTGCATGGTGGGCAGACGTCATGTTGGTTTTTACGAACGTGTTCAGCCAATACATGGTAGGCTTTAGACAAGACATTTTATATTAAAAAGCTGCCTGAGAGGTTTCCGTACAATTTTAAAAAGTTTTTAATTTAATACAAAATATCACATTTGAAATCCCCATAGTAAAACTCGAGCTAACTACTATTAGCGCTATCTAGTGGTGTTTTAGTGAACTATTTTCAATAAGTGAACGTATTATATTGAGTTTACCACTTTATTTTCAATTATAGAATTCTAAAAGGTTTTCCTATAATCTATAAGTAATGAACTTATGTATGGTGTTTTTTTTTTAAGTTTTTGGCTCAGTAGTTTCGAAAATCAGGGGAGGAATGGTAAATTGTCTATTTCATGAATAAAATCAAAACTATTTATTTTACAATAATAATAAAAATATATTTGAGATCTTCATAACGAGCCCTTTTATTTGAAATATTATATGATACAGTAAGGTCTGCAAAACTTTTTTTTAATTTCCTTATTTGTACCCCAAAAATTAAACTTATTTAAAAAAAAATATTTACTTTGCACATCTGTGTTTGGGTCATAGGATTACACCATCCTACAAAATTTCATCTGATTTGGTCCAGTAGATTCGGAGCAAATTGGCTGTGACAGACGGACGGACAGACAGATGCACGAGTGATCCTTTATGGGGTCCGTTTTTTAATTTTTTGTACGGAAACCTAAAAATATGGATAAAAACATTTTAACAATAAGTTTAGCTGTTGGAGCCCCCTTTTGTAACAGGTGCCTCCGCTCTTCTTAGCGCTAGATTACAAGAAATGTTAGGTACTATAATAACTTCCTTGTGAAATAAAACAAGAAAAATAAATATTGTTTTTTTGTAACATAAAGCACAGTTTTGACTGAGCGTGTCATGGAACTATACATAATTACATTACCGAGTTCCTAGACTAGGCCTGGTGTTTTGAGAGTAAATTGTTAAAGATTGTCTAAAATTCGACTACGTGGGCAAACCCGCGACATCAGCTAGTTTTAATGGCATGTCGACCACCATTATTAGTATTTCGTCATAAAAAGGCTACTGTTAGGGGCAGCTTCCGATATCAGGCGGCTAAATGTTGGAATAACATACCACCACCTATCAGACAGTGTGTCCATTCACACATTTAAAAAGCAAGCACGAATTTTGCTGCTTGAAACTCAAAAACAAAATAATCCAACAAGTCGCCGGTAACGGATGCTGCCACCAAACTATCAAACAAAATATGATCTATAGACTGTCTTCATATTTACATATTTAATCTATTATTTTACGAGATTATAGCTTTACTGTATCTTCTATAATCTTCTATAATATGATAT
This sequence comes from Acrobasis suavella, assembly GCA_943193695.1. NCBI lineage: Eukaryota > Metazoa > Arthropoda > Insecta > Lepidoptera > Pyralidae > Acrobasis > Acrobasis suavella. The sequence continues at coordinate 3,150,949 of OW971939.1, forward strand.
GTATAATAGGTTTCGTTTATCTCTCTTCTTACTTCATATTTATTTTATCTTTTGATTTTCTTTAACACTAATTTAATATATATTTTTTATTTAATTCGCAACCGCACTTACCTTTCCAGGCCATTGCTGAAAATCTGTGCATTGCTTTCGAGGCAATATTGTCACTGAGCTTTGACCTATTCGTCTTGCTGCAGCACACATGTAATTACTGTTTTGTTGTGTTAGTATTTTATTTTAAGCTAAGTGTAACTAATCTATGTTTAGTTTAATTTGTGTGTGTGTCGGTTGTGACAAATAAACAATTTATCTATCTATCTATCTATAATAATTCAAAATCAGTTCAGCGTAGGCCAAACTTGTTAAGCCTCAAGTATTAAGGCTAAACTAGATTGTCCTGGGCTAAACTACTACATCCTGTCATGCTAAGAACCAAACGGTTTGGCCTGACAAACAGTTTGGACGGAAATCGGTTTTGGCCGGTAACGTATAAACCTCTAATTTTAAGACATGGACATGGCAACCCTACGTGTGAAAACAGCCTTCTGTAATGTTTATTTTAACACACTACCAGCAGTTTGTGCCTATATACTCTGCTAATGGAATCTGAGAGCCTATAGCAGGTTAGTAGTGTAATAGGGATTATATATAGATTCCGCGCGTGGAAAACTCAAAACCGGTTTTAAAACGTGGCGTATTTTTTAGGGTTCCATAGCCAAATGGCAAAAAACGGAACCCTTATATATTTAGATTTTATATTTTGTGGTACTGCATATAATATACAGCAAGTTTAACATATTTAGGTAAAATTACAGATAACGAATCTAAAATATTCAAAAAAAATAAGGTATCCGTAGCCTTAAAAACAAAAAACTGGTTAAGATCTCTTTGTAACGTAAAAGATAAAATTGAGTCAGACAAAAAATCTGGTATATACAAATTAACTTGCGATGATTGTCAACAAGTTTATATTGGACAAACCAGTCGTATTTTTAAAACTCGTTATAATGAACATATCAATGCGTATAAGAACAAACACCCAGAAAGGTCAAATTTTGCAGAACACCTACTTGACAAAAATCATAATTTATCATCAAATCATACGTACAAAATATTATACACCGAAGAAAAAGGGGTAAAATTGAGCAACTAGAAATAACTAAATTTAAAAAATCTAATATTCAATTAATAAATATACAGCTTGAGATAAATAATTCCCCTTATTAAATATTTTTACTATAGAACGTTCGGGCAACTCTGCTCCCCCACCCTCTTCTCTAACAGTATAAAAGAACGGCAATACGGTGTAGTTTTATATACGCTGCTGCTAGTAGTATATAAATATAGGAAGCCGGGCCTCTGGCCCGCTCCTCAAACCTTGTCCGGGTGAAGTAGGAAATGCCGTCCGAGGCAACCTATGTATGTCACTTCAAAAAATAAAAAAAATAAAAAAATGTAGTTTTATCATTCGACGCTTGACCGCCGACGATCAACAACTTGTTTGGTGCCTGAGGATGCCTCGTGGAGAGGCAAAATACGTGTCGCGTATGCGGTGTTCGATGTTGATGCAGCAGTATCGGAGGGAGCATGCATCAGCTGTTGGTGGCGGGTGCACACGGTCTATTTGTGGCAGGTATGCTGGGACTAACAGTAGTGGGTGGGCGCCGGCCGGCAATAGTTTGCATGAACTAACTGGTGGCGGAATTGCACAATGTAATTCAAATCAAGTAGTATGTAACTTTGACTTCCGCAAAGTAACACCTGAATCTATTAACTATATATTATGTATATTACCATGCAAACTTCCACCGAAAATTGGTTTTGAATGAGATTTAGTTAGTAGTTTTTTTTAATACGTTTATTAAAACATCGATTAAAGTTACAACGAACTACAAGAACTTTTATATTATGTTACTTGCTGCTACGGAACCCTTCATGGGCGAGTCCGGCTCGCACTTGGCCGCTTTTTTTGTAAGCTATACGCCAGGATCAGTATGACGCTACTAAATACAAAAGTCATTCGACAATATCATTTGAAATTTGTCGTATTCAGCAGCAAACAGTTATCATTTTCACTTATCACGTTTAGCAAAGTCTCATTCTAGCAACAACAAATGCCGATAAGAGTGAAAGAGACACAACATGGATTATAAATCTTAATTTCTCTATGAGAAGTACATTAAATATTTATTAATTTATTTAAATCTTTATTGACCACTAAGTTACAACAGGTGGACTTTATACTAAAGCATTCATACCGTGACAGTGTATCTGTATCCAATTAGTAAAAAAATCACAGAGATACAGAGCGTTTAATTTCCGGAGTTGGGGCTTGTGATACGTCATAAGCCCTCCCTCCTTTTAAGTAGAAATTATACTAAGGAGTGACGTAGCGAACTTGAAGTGCGCTGTATCTTCGTCACTTTTAACCGACTTCAAAAAAGGAAGAAGTTATCTGTTTATCGCAATATTTTTTTGATTTATGCTTATTGATTTTTCGAAGACGTCTGAATTCTTTTTATATATATATATATATATATATATATAGATAAACACCCAAGACCCAGGACCATTTAAAAAAAAACATTTTTCCAACTTGCCCTAACCGGGGATCAAACCCGGAACTTCTGGGTGGCGGACTAGCATGGTGACCACTACGTCACGGAGGTCGTCAATTGATTCAAATAAACAATAGGGATGTAAACTAGGTGAAATATATACTATTGTAGGAGGTCGTCGAATATACCATTTAATGGGCCAATTAAAATTTGTCAGTCATCATGCCTAAAAAATTTAATTAGGATTTAGTTTTTAGAGACTGCCTACGGGATTCTAAGCCTCGGCCTACACTATCACACCGGTAGAACAAATAATTTTTCAAAACTAAAAACATGAACACCTGAACCGCGACTAACCTTTTATTTGGGCGCACGAAACGCGACTACACATACTGAATAAACATTTGAATTTTGAATTTTGAAGGTATTTTTTGACGTTTTCTAAAACGCACGAATACGACTAATTTACATGTTTATAAAAATCGACAACGCACGAATGCGTCCAGACCACTGTCGACGCCCTCGGGGCGTCCTCTGGGACTCCTTCAGGGACGACCCGTAATGTGTCGTGTCTCCCACTAGTGACAAGTGAAGCGAGTAATGCGTACTTGTAAATACTACTATCTCTATTTACGTTTGCTCTTATTTTAGACGCAAATTCGTGTATTTTAGTACCTAAAAAGGCAAAAGGATAGTAGATGAAAAATATTTTAATCACGGAATTTTTGATATACTTCTTTGAAACTTTAGGCTGAACAATAAATAATAATAATAAATGTATAGGGACAAATTACACTGACTAAGCTAGCCCCAAAGTAAGATCGAGACTTGTGTTATGGGATACTAACTCAACGATACTATATTTTATAACAAATACATGTATAGATAAACATCCAAGATCCAGGACAATTTGAAAAAGGCCATTTTCCAACTTGCCCTGACCGGGGATGGAACCCGGAACCTCTGGGTGGCGGACTAACATGGTGACCACTACGCCACGGAGGTTGTAACAATAAATAAAAGTTTCCATAAAGTCCCGTGAATTGCCGTGAAAGAAGAAAATTTTTGGCTTATCACATAGATCATTAAAAAGTACGGTACTTAAACGTTTTTTTTCTTTTCTCTGATTAGTGAATAATGACGAGAATATTGCGCAATTAAATTTCTCGTGAGATCACGATCAGCTACTATTTTAACAAAAGGTTACGAAAATAACCCCCACTACTACACTTCGAAGCGCTGTATCTTCGTGAATTTTTGCTACTTTGCCAAAGGAAAAACTAAAGTCCTTATTTTTGGATTATCAATACGTAGTAAATAAAATAATTTATATTTTTACCCAGTACACATCCCAATTTGGACACGCGAAGAATTTTGCCGGAGCTGAATTGAAATGAAGACGCTTTGTTCGCTTAGTCAAAAATATTTTACATTACTTTTAATGTGCAATACTAAATAAATAATAGGTTGGGGAAAAAGTCTTTTCGCATATAGTATGTATGAACTTGTATTAAAACCACTTTGGCTATACTATTTGTACCTGGCTGGTTTTGGTATCATTTTAAAGTTTAAATTTTAAAGAAGATAATTCCAAATTCAAATTAGGAAAATGCGTGATTTTCATCTATTTTTCTTGCCGTCAAGATGAGTGAATCTAATGAAGAAATTAGATACATTTTAAAATTTTACTACCAAAAAGGTAAAAATGCAACGCAAGCCGCGAAAAAAAATTGCGATGTTTATGGACCTAGTGCAGTGTCTGAGAGTAGCACAAATTTGGTTTAAGCGTTTTCAATCCGGAAATTTTGATTTCAAAGATGCACGTCGCTCTGATCGCCCTGTTACGGATAAAATGGATGCTATTTTTGATGCAAGATCGGGATATCAGTAGTTACGACGTAGCTGAAGAACTGGGAATTGACAATAAAACAGTTTTGGCGCATTAAAAAAAAAATGTGTACACAAAAAAGCTCGATATTTGGGTACCTCACGAGCTCTCTGAAAGAAACCGAATGAACCGTGTACTCATTTGTGATTCTTTATTACGACGTAATGAGACCAAACCATTTTTGAAGAAATTGATAACTGGTGATGAAAAGTGGATCACGTACGACAAGAACGTGCGAAAAAGGTCATGGTCAAAGGCCGGTCAGGCTTCACAGACTGTGGCGAAACCCGGGTTAACTCGCAACATGGTATGCCTTGTGTGTGGTGGGATTGGAAGGGCATTATTCATTATGAGCTGTTACCACCAGGCAGGACCATCGATTCAGAACTCTACTGCGAACAACTGATAAGATTAAAGCAAGAAGTTGAGCGAAAGCGGCCGGAATTAATCAACAGAAGGGGTGTGGTTTTTTATTATGATAACGCTAGACCTCACACATCTTTAACTACTCAGCAACTTTAACTACTCAGCAAAAATTAAGAGAGTTTGGCTGGTAGGTGTTAATGCATCCGCCGTATAGTCCTGTCCTGGCACCTTCAGATTTCCACCTGTTTCGGTCTCTTCTGAATTCTTTAGGCAGTGTCAGGTTAACATCACGAGAGGACTGCCGAAACTACTTGACGCAGTTTTTTGATCAGAAGCCCCAAAATTTCTATAGCAATGGGATCATGTCCCTACCTATAAGATGGCAAAAAGTTATCGAACAAAATGGTACCTACATACTTTAGTTAAATGTAAATAAACTATATGAAAAAATGTTTTGAATTTTCATATAAAATGCGAAAAGACTTTTTCCCCAACCTATTATATACGGACAAATCACACACATTAAGCTAGGTACCAAAAGTAAGTTTTAAAGATACTATATTTTATGACAAACACATGTATAAATAACATCCAAGACCCAGGTCAATCTTAAAAAGATTATTTTCCTTTGTTAATTTATTTTGTTAATTTAGCACATCACCTACTAACTGGACGTGTAAATTCAACATAACACTGTTCAATGTTTTTGTATAAATACTCTTCCTAATTCAAATAAATTATCCATTATCTCGTTGCCACTCTTGGCCTGTAGACGGTGATGGATCGAACCAGATCCAATAGGTTTCATTAGTACCTCAGTGGTCGCTATATACCCCGACGTGATGGACACGCCCCAAGTTTGGAGCAACACGCAAGCCGAAGACTCAAGCCTAAAGAAATGGAAAGACGATCAACGTGCACATTTCCACTGGCCTCCCACAAGCGGGTCCCACCAGTGAAAATTCAAAAGGCACAAGAATCACCATGCAACCACAATGGACAACGTCGAGGCAACGATGGATCATACCAAGGAAAATCTGCGCATCCCCGGCAGCTGTCACCGTAAACTCTATTAAGATGAAAAATAGCGATCACACCCTTGGAGAAAATGCCGTCTACATTATCGCTAACGTCAAAATGATAAAATGATAAGGAAATAGACATGACGTCACAAATTGCATCACTCTACATAGAATCGCTGCATTACGGACAACGAACAAAAATGCAGATGCGACAAAATTAATCGAGGTCAAGATCGCAAGGCCGCAGATAGCCGTATGTTGTAAAGAAAGGCGTATTTTAAAAGAATTTTTATGTCAACGAGGAAAATTGCACAGCATTCCGTTAAGCAATAAGTTCCAATGACGAACTACTACCGACTTACACAGTGGTATAGATTTTTTGGCAAATCAAGGAGCAAATATTTTGATAACTGTGAAGCCTGCAAGAGAAAGAGCGTACAACTTAATGGAACAGCGATCATAATTTTGACGAGACAACATTTATAAATGCCGATCACAGAAGCCGATTTTTGGAAGCACTGTTTCTACTGAAAATAACCTCTCTCAAGATGTGTCAAATGGTTAGCAGCAAATAATCTCAAGAGCAAGCCAGCAAACGGGTCATATCCAGGTCCATAGCAGCCGACGCACCGAGCTCCTGGTCCTGAGATCAAGTACCCACATCGACTATTATAGCGTCCGGCACGTGCACCGCGCTCACGTTTTGGATGAAGAAATATATGTCTGGCCATACTCTTCAGCGCGGCAGTGCGGCAGGATTTCCACCAACAGTCTCAACTCACTGCGGACTGCGAGCACGCTCACATCGGTCTCATGAAAGACTACGAGCAAAAGTTATCTCCCGACTCGCAGGGAAGTGGTAATTGAAAGCTCATTAGAGACACAAAGACTGCATATCAAGACCATATTTGAGTACCAGGAGAAACTTAAAGTTTTAAATATATAATAAATTGTGTGACTCACAATGTCAAGGTACCTCAAAATGCATATACGCACAGTTTGCCGCGCAGAAATTATTTGCCTACACAGCGTTTTTCAGCACGTGCATTGTGCAAATAGTAAACAAAGGAGAATCTGAGAGATTATAAGTCAATGAAGACAAATATTGGCTGCGACAAGCTGGAATAAAGATTAACCCTCATTCTACAAGGACACTGCTCCAGTTATCGACAAGATACTGGTTGCTGCGCCGCCGAACTTGTACATGGGACAAGAAGTCGAAGTTCAAGCTATGCGGCAATGACGAAATCAAGATTTTCATTTAAAGGAAGAAAACATTTTTTTTATTGTTATTTAGTACGTACAATTTTTTCCCCGGGACTAATAGATAGTTAGAAATAGGTAGATTATCTTTGTAACATTTGTTTTTTTCATATGTTTAGTTTAGCATTGATATTATTTTGTTTTTTTCTTTTTCAAAACAAAAGGGTTAGTACTATGACAGCATCTTTATAGTAGTACGTGATGCGAACTAGGATACACAAAACGCCGAGATATAAGAAGTAGACTTTTGAGGATCTTGGCGTCATGCTCAATCTTAAGAGATGCATGGGTTAAGGGGCTACCTGAATTTTTCGGGGTCCAGTGCTGCCCCCATTTGAATTAAATCATTTAAAAGGAAACGGAGATATAATTTAAAATTTTGTCTTGACCAAGCTCTAGATAACTCTTCAAACTATTTTATGAACTACTGTTTACAGTTTAAAGTGAGGACGTGAAGCTTTTCTACGCACATACGCCAAAAGTGGCCGTTTTTCGCAATTGTGTGAAGCAACATATTACAGCGAACAGACAACGTTCTACGCTCTCTCTTAATATCCACCGTGTCTGACACGTTCTCAGTAACCCAGTAACCCAGTAATTTGAATTTTTCAACTCTTTTCAAGGGAGTGCTCCCTAGAGTAGGACAAATTACTTCAGTAGGAAAATGATACTAAACTTAGCTTAGTACCTAAACTTTCGCAATAACTAACCTCGGAGTTCATTAAGGCTGAATACCACCCGGGTCATTGTCAAATTCCGTGCAGGTAATCGTAACTAAAAATGTTGAACTTATAAAAAAATAAAAATACTTTAACATGACTTTTTTTTATAGCAATGTTTGTTTAAACAATTAAATTTTGCTTTGTTACAATCGGCCGCGATGTTTAACTAATGATATTTTAATTATTCTAGATTTTGTGGGTTAGGGTGTAAAAAAAATACAACTCTGTTATCACAACATTTTAACTTTTATTATCAAATTAAATGATTCAGTCCCAAATATTTTGGCATTAATGTTGATTACAGTCTTTTATCTTTTAATAACAATTAGAATCTTAACATTATTTTTAAGTTTACCAATTATTAATTTAAATTCCAAACAACTCTGTGACTGATTGAATTTTAACAGACATTAAATTCCACCTAATTACTTTTAATGCTTATATATTCACCGCTAACTATAAAATATGACCGTATAAATATCTAACGTATAAAGATATTCTAAGATAACCACATTATTTTAAGTAGCTTTTCAATAAAATCCTCAATAAGTCATTAAATCTTTGGGACAGAATGGTAACAGAGTTGTAACACAGTAACAAAGTTGTCCTTCTTTTGTATTTTACTTGACTAAATTGCACTCGCTTGAGCTTGAGATCTCAATAACATAAACTTCAAATATTAATAATAATTTTATAAGACTACCAGTCTTTTTATCATTCAATAATTATCTTGATGAAAAAAAACAGTATTAGGGATAAATTGATCTTGATCTGACGGGATTGGGCTGTTTAAACGAGAAGGTGATGACTCTGGGGTGTGCATAACAAGCAACGCAGAGCTCTGGCCTTATCTTTTCGTCTAGCGTTTGCAGATCGCCATTTCTTTTGCTTCATGTTTATGTATTGTTAAACCCCCAACTAAGCGTTTGTTTGCATGGTATCTCTCCAAATCTTTTCTTTTACATTCTGCTTTCTTTTCGGGAATATTTTTACGCCGAAGTCGGTATTATCACTGATTCTCAGCAGGCGTGAGACGTATCTTGAAATCGCAAAGAAACACACTGTATCCTGTAACAATGTACTTAAGTTAATTGGAATATTCACGTTTTATTTATATTTACCAAGCCTAAAATAGCTAAGCAAGCCGAATATCAATAAAAATATATTTAGAAACATAAAATTTAAGCCCAAAATTAAATAATATAGCCATATACAATTCTGTTACTTTCTAAACACAACTCTGTTACTACGCGCTGGTAACAGAGTTGCGCAGTAACATAGTGGTAAATTTTACATTTCTTGTGTCATAATCAATAAAGTAAAGCATGAAGTACGCTTTTTCTTTCATATTAAGAATATTTACCTCTATGACAACATATTAAACATAAAACAATAAAAAATACGTGATTTACTTACGTAAATAGGTAGGTAACAGAGTGGATGCTCAATAAAAATACGCAGTCTGTTGAAAGCCTCGCGGTCGACTGGCGCTTCTTGTACCGCTCCCCCCGCTCTAGCGATCGGTCACGATTGATGCAGACATCGCACCCAACCTAATACCTAGTCTAAGCAGCGTCATTTCTATTGCATGTTGTAATTTATTCAGTAACATAGTATTTCAGATAGTTAAGCGACAACCGCGGGACAAAGTTTTGAAAAAATGTGTAATTTTAAATTTTGATACTTATCGTATTTCAGGCATATATCATAAATGTTAACAATATTTTGTTTATAGTAATAATTTATTTAAGGTAGGTTGATATAGCAAAAAATGAAACTATTGGGACTTTATTATAACAGAGTGTTGCCAGGGACATATGGAGTTTGTAAGGAAAACCACTCTGTTACCAGAAATGACAACTATGTTACCTCAAGAATAAACAAAAAAATCAAAACTAAACCTTTGTTTTAGTTAACAATGTTTATAAAAGTGATGTATTTTGTATTTCATGAAAAATGTTGTAAAAGGTTGTGTTATTTATTACTAATAAAAAATTAACTTAGTTGAGGGACCAGTTTACCTGCGCGAAATTTGACAATGACCCACCCACCTGCATGACAAATCCAAATGTCCCTACTTTGAAAATCCTGCCGAAGGAAATCTTTGGTTCAAATAAAGCCGTATTCTTCTTTTTGTCGTTTGTGAAGATGCCATTAACGGAGGTAGTCTATAAAAAAGTAAACTCACGACAAAAACTTTCCTAAACCTCCTTTTCAGACATTATTAAAAGTCGAACAATAAAAAGATGCGTAGGTGGTATAGTGAGGTTTCCGTCTCGAAAAAAATCATAAAGGTATCTAATAATTTGAAAATAGTTTCATCAGCTGAATTTAATTTCGTGGTTTTTTTATGTTATAGCGGCTTAATTACGAACAAGCCTGCAACACCAGGGGTTTAACAGAAGCGTTGCCGGCATTTCAGGAAGATATAGGCTTGTTTTTTGAAGGTTTCAATGTCGTATCGGTCCGGGAACACTGCTGCAGGAAAAAGAAAAGGCTTGATTCCACAGTTCGGTCGTACGATGTAAAAAGTTCCTTTTAAAACGTACGTTGGTTGATTGCCAACTATCCAAGTGGTGTGGATAGCGCAATGTGTTAGTGCACAATTTCGTTATAAATTGTAATACATGTGAATGAGGGCTAAGTGGCACACGGGCGTACCCGAAGTCTAAAGAATTTGTAATGAGGGCTTAACCCGATGTCAAAGTAATTTGTGAATGAGGGCTAAGTGGCCTACGGGCATACCCGATGCTAGAAGAATTTATGAATGAGGGCTAAGTGGCCTGCGGCCGTACCCGATGCCTAAAGAATTTGTGAATGAGGACTAATTGGCCAGCGGACGTACCCGATGTCAAAGAATTTGTTAATGAAGGCTAGGTGGCCCGCGGCCGTACCTGATGCCTAAAGAATTTATGAATGAGGACTAAATGGCCAGCGGACGTACCCGATGCCTAAAGAATTTGTAAATGAAGGCTAAGTTGCCCGCGGACGTACCCGATGTCAAAAGAATTTGTGAATGTGGGCTAAGTGGCCCGCGAGCGTACCCAATGTCAAAAGAATTTGCAAATGAGGGCGAAGTGGCCTGCGGCCGAACCCGATGTCAAAAGAATTTGTGAATGAGGGCTAAGTGGCCTACGGGCATACCCGATGCTAGAAGAATTTATGAATGAGGGCTAAGTAGCCTGCGGCCGTACCCGATGCCTAAAGAATTTGTGAATGAGGACTAATTGGCCAGCGGACGTACCCGATGCCAGAAGAATTTATGAATGAAGGCTAAGTGGCCCGCGGCCGTACCTGATGCCTAAAGAATTTGTGAATGAGGGCTAAGTGTCCTGCGGCCGAACCCGATGTCAAAAGAAATTCATGTAAAACAAAACATTACAATATAATAAAACGAAACAGAAAATATTCAATTCAATTGAATTTAGTATTTAGTTAAATGGGAATGTTTTTGATTGTATTTTGTTTTATCATAAGGGAGGTTTCAAATATTAATTAGCATTTTTATACTACGTTGCTTAATTTTTTTAGATTTAAGCTTAAAAAATTACCTTTTAATGTACAATTACTCATTTGTCCGTTTTATTTGCGGAAATGTAATACAACTGTTGGTGGCAAATATGAAATGACACATAGTGGGTCTCGTTCTATGGTCTGGACTAGACGAGCCTTTACTCGCCTTTATGACAGTTAGTCCTTAAGATGGAGTGGGAGTGTAGGACTAATCGACCGAGGATTATTGATGGCTTGATCCATCCTAACGTACGCTTAATTGAGTCGATCTATAAATAAAAATAATTATTATAAACGTTACATTCATACCTCATCAGGCCATTTTAGGGTTCCGTAGTAAACAGGGAACCCTTATTGTTTCGCCATGTCTGTCTGTCTGTCTGTCTGTCTGTCCGTCCGCGGTTTTACTCAGAGACTATAAGTACTAGTAAACTGTAATTTGGTAGAGGTATGTATATTAATCATGCCAAAAAATCGTTGAATAGGTCTTTTAAAAATATTGTGAGCTTGTGAGCATCACTTTTCGATTTAGGAATCTATTTCTGGTATATTTAGTTTTATATTGCAAATTTTTGTTAGAGTCAAGTGTCCCCCGCCCTCTATCTATTAAACGGTTATATATAGTCATGTGAAAAAGTCACAGCAGTAGTATATATAACGAAGTTTAAAGGAAAACTATCAGAGCCAAGAAATGTTTACAAATTAAAAAGTTATGAACGACCAACTTATAAAATGTACTCGGAAAAAGAAAAGTTCATACAAATTCAATAGAAAATTAGTTTTTAAACGTTTTTTGTGGCGTGAACTGAAAGTGGGCATTCGCAACTACGGAACCCTACACTGCGCGTGGTCCGAACGCACTTGGCCGGTAATTTTTTAGTCTCCACTGCAGAAGCACGACCCTCTCTGTACTACCAGAACCATACTTGGCCAGAGCAGCCAGAGGATTTAGCATACACAATCAAACTTTTTTTACTATTGAAGGCAAACTACTATTATTATGATATTGTTAATCTATTAAAGTCTAGTCTATGGCAATATACTAAGCAGTGATTGGCTTAAATATAGACGCTTGACGTGACGTAGTTAATTAATGTTGTCTTGTCTGTTAGAGTTGAAAAACTTAGTTTCGCGATAGAAAATAGTATATTATGCAATTAGTGAATAAAGGACGGATTTACTTCGAGGGCCATAGATGAATCACGAGCAGGTAAAGGATTCTAACGGCTGAATCACGACCTTAAGGAGTGATTCATGATGATACAAGTGTTAGAATCCTGAGCAATGCGAGTGATTCATGGCCCTCGATGTAAATCCGCTTTATTCAAGAATTGCATACTTTTTATACCATGACTACAACAATAATATTTTAAAACTAAAAACCGACTTCACCACCGAACTACACAACCGGTTTTAATAAAAAAAATATGGGACCATCTGACAGGTATTCCCTTTAAAAAAATCTAAATTGGTACAAACGTCTTCGAATAAATCGATCAACATATATAAAACATAAGATTCCGACGAATTAATAACCTCCTCTTTTGGAAGTCGGTTAAAAAGAAAAATTTAAGCGAAAATAGACATTTAATGGAGAAAAAAGAAGGTAAAAATTAATTAAAATGGACATTAAAATTGGAACAATTACTAAAATTAAGAGTAAATTGTTCTAAGTTCAAATATCAAAATAGTAAGTAAAAGTGCATTTTATTCACTGTTTGTAGAGAATAAAATACATTACCAAAATAGTGAGTAAAAGTGCATTTTATTCACTGTTTTCAGTGAATAAAATAAACAACCAAAACAGTGATTAAATGTGCTTTTTATTCACTGTTGTGAATAAAATAAATTTTTTAGAGGGGGAATGGTATAAAAGTTATTGTAAAAGTATTTAGAGGAAATTTTCATTCGAATTGATAGTAATTGTATTAGTTTTTTAAAGTTGTAAGTGATTATGATTAAACATGAATGAAAAAATGATCTGTCCGTATGACTGTATTCCATTGGATTCCCGTGCAGAAAACTCTCCATCGATGATGTCAAGGAATAGCGATCCAGCCTGCGAACTGGGATTTGCTTTCACTATATAGTAGGTACTTAACCCTTTCACCGCGAGACTTTATATCAGTTGTTGTGCCCCCAGCGCGAGGTGTAGTAAATCTAAAATAAATACCTACAACCAAAAAGGGATGTGGATATTTCAGTTATGTGCAAAACGGGCATTTTTTTGTCAGAAATATACGACGCTCGCGGAATGGGCACGACGATGTTTGTCGGATAAATCCGACGTTCGCGGTGAAAGGGTTAATAGTAAACAATGTTTGAGTGTGTTGCGGACAGAAGTAGCTATCGAATGTTTTTGTAAATATGATAAATAAAGTTAATTTCTTTTTTGTTTGTAAATTGGGCTTTAGCCTATGTAAATGTATATGTGATATAGGGACAGATGTTATAGGGTGCCTAGATATATCCTTCTGTTACCTATGTACATAAGAGTAAATGAATTTTGAACTGTGTGTATGCTTATTTTCCCGGTACGCAGCGTTTAGCACAGGTATATAGTGCTAAGCGTGAGGTAACTAAAGGTAAATAAAGGGTTTTGACTGTGGATTTCCCTAGCTTATTTACATAGAACCTTGTCACACTAGGGATCTCCATGGCCACGCCCCTTGTAAGATTGAGAAGGTAATTGAAAATATTGTAAAGTGGTGGGGATATATCTAGGCACACCTACCCTCATCTAGATTTAGATTTTGTTAGTACGAAATGTATAAATATAAGAGGCCTGTTCTAAAAAACGTAGTTCAGTGTCACTGTAATCTCCAAGGAATAAAGAAGCCTAAGGAAGAGAAGTGTTTTATTTGCCAGTCTACTGCGATCCTGCTGAGTTAAGGAACTCGGAGATAATACCGCACTGGATTCCGTCGGTAACAGAGTGTGTGTGTATGCCAAAACAAAACATCACTCTCACCTTTCAACTTCAGCTGAATTTGTTTGTTTTTTTTATTTTATCAATCTCTAAGCATACTTCACTTCAGTGTGTCGCAGATCAGCTCAGTGAACGCGCGTCACATTCACCCCGATGAAGACCTCCGGATGAGGTCGAAACATGTCGGCCAGTAGGTGACTCTACGTGAGTAACCTGTGCTGTGTTAATAATTCTTCACTCCATTTCAAAATAATAAAGGAAGAGAAAAAATATTAGAGGAAAAAATAATGAGTTATATTCTAAACACGTATCTTCTGGCTGTTAAAATAGAAAAACTCTGTCGCAGCTTCCGAACTAAAACGAGATAAGTTTCAGTCAGACAGATGCCGAATGACTTTTCGAATCGGTTGAACCACGGAATTAAAGGGATACATATATTTTTCGGCGTCCAGTGCTGCCCACATTTGAAATAAATTATTTGAAAGGAAACGCAGATACTTATCATTTAAAACTTTGTCTTGACCAAGCCATAAGATATTGCCTTGTATTAGTTCAATCGTTTATCACTTTTCATTTTGTTAATAATTAATTAAAAACATTTATTGCGCATTACTAACGCTTTTGGCGACCTCCGTGCCGTAATGGTCAACACGCTAGCCCGCACAATCTGGAGGTTCTGGGTTCGATCCCCAGCCAGAGCAAGTTAGAAAATGGCCTTTTTCAAATTGTCCTGGGTCTTGGGTGTCTATCTATATATGTATTTATCATAAAGAATAGTATCATTGGGTTAGTATCTCATAACACAAGCTTAAGCTTACTTT
The DNA here is from genome assembly GCA_943193695.1 of Acrobasis suavella. Lineage (NCBI taxonomy): Eukaryota > Metazoa > Arthropoda > Insecta > Lepidoptera > Pyralidae > Acrobasis > Acrobasis suavella. Next base: position 3,166,028 of record OW971939.1, read on the forward strand.
GAGGCTAGCTCAATCTGTGTTATTTGTCCGTATATATTTATTTATTTTCACAAGTAAAGAGATACCTTACATTATAACCCTTTAAACTATTTTATGAACTACTGCTTACTACGCACATTAGCTAAAAGTAGCCGTTTTTCGCAAATGTGCGTAGAAAAGATTTACGTTCTTAGTTTAAACTGTAAACAGTAGTTCATACTCGTAATATAGTTTGAAGGGTCATCTCGATCTTGGTCAACACAAAATTTGAAAAGATATCTCGGTTTCCTTTCAAATAATTTATTTGAAAAGGGGGCAGCACTAGATCCGGAAAAATTCATCCCCTTAAGAGTGTTGTACAGCAAAAAGTGGGAACTTTCTCAATTAAAGCGCTAACACATGTCGCCCACTCGCCCAGCGTAACTTTTTACGAAACCGCTCGAAATGCGCACTCCCCCGGGTCACCTAGCTCCTTTATCTATATATCTTCGATGAGACCGTATAACTCATCTAAAATAATTCCATTATCTACAAAGGACATATCCTAAGGGCATGTCATTCAAATGAACGGCGTCAACGAGACGCCGGTAATCCGCAAAATTCGTACAGGCAACGACAAAAGTGGAAGTTCAAGTGAATTAGGTACTTAGAAACGTTGTCCTTTCATTCTTTTATTTAGGAGCTTCAAACATTCTTCTGAGTTTTTACAGACAGTTTTTACCTTGTTCAACCATTTATCACTTTACATACATACATACATATTATCACGCCTGTTTCCCACAGGGGTAGGCAGAGACTAAGGACCTCCACTTGCTACGATCCTGACAGACCTCTTTCGCTTCATCTACACTCATTATTCTCTTCATGCATGCCCGCCGGTTACGGGCACTTCTAACCTCTCCTTTTTTAAGAACGTCTGCAATTTGATCGCGGTACGTTCGTCGAGGACGACCCTGACCCACTCCTCCACTCACGTTTGCTTTGTAGACTCTTTTAGTGAATCTCTTTTCATCCATCCTTTTTACATGTCCGAACCATATCAACATCACTTTATTTTGTTAATAATTTATTAAAAATATTTCTTGCGCATTACTGACGCTTTCACAAATAAAGCGACACCGAGCGTGGTCAACACTTGACTGGGTAGCCACAAATGGCATTTAACGTCCTCCGTGCTTCAGAAGGCACGTAAAAGCCGTTAGTCCCGGCTGTCATAAATGTATGACAGTTGTCAAGCTATGTCAACTGTCTTTAGGTAGCTTGAAAGATATGACACCAGTGCTGGCCACTTAGACACATGAAAAACAAAAACAAACATGCCATACATACACACTGACATGTCAAACATATAACACCCCTTTTTTCGTCAGTGGTTAAAAAACAATTGCTCTCTGCATGGAGTTATCTCATGTACTAACTTCTATTTCTCGGCTGTATTTTTTTAGCGCTTGTTGTAATTATTAACTCTGCTTTTCTTTAAGTTTATTCTTGTCACTTTTTCTTCTTTCTGGAGCTTCTTTACCTCTCGCTCCAGTATGTTTTGTTATTTTGTTTATAAAGCTTTATTGCACCTAAGAAAGAACATAGATACAAATCAGAAAACTAAACATACAAGGGCAGACTTATCTCGTATAGGGATCTTTCCAGTCAACTGGCTAGTAATTGATTTTAGATTTTCATAGTAGAAACTTTGTTTCAAGTGGCCAATCATTTAACTTTTGATTATCTTTTTTCGTTAACTGTACCAAGCCGACGCAGTAGGTTAAATTTCGGATTCTCAGTAAGTAGGGCTATCTGATCCATCCAGCTTGCCCTACGCTGAGATTATTGGTAATATAAAACTTTTGGATTTATATTTCATATTTTATTTACTAAGGATAAGAAAAGAAAATTCTTAGCATGTGCCAGCTGCTTCTCTTCCCGCGCGGATCATAAAAGCCAATCAAGGAAAGTGACGAGATTAGAATCATGTCAATAGGCGAAGCGGGTAAGCATCCCATCACTATTTTGATTCTTTTTTTCACCATCACGCTAAGAGTGGCCTTTGGAACTTACGGGCCTGGGCTCTGTCTACCCTGTCAGGAATAAAGACGTGATAATGTAATGTATCTGTATCAAGAGGGTTACTCCAAAAGCGGTAGGCAAATGTTAAACAAAACAGAGCATTAATGTATGGTGATAAAGTCTAATTTGGTTTGACATAAAAATAGGACGTCACTATCGGATGACTATCGTATTATTTGATGGAGTTATCCCGGTTGCATTTCAAGCTTCATTGCTTCGGCCCGGTGATCGCTTTACAGATGTTTTTTTCTCCAAAGAGGTCAATAACCCAAAGATGCCAAATATTGATGACACTCATTTTTACTATTAAGTTACATAATCCGAAACAGAAAACAAAATCTTTTTTAATTTGCCCAAAAATAAGTGCGGCATTAACTTTTAAATCTGATGTAAAGGGAAACAGTCAAGTAACAGAAAAAGGATGCACGTACAGCTCTCTTGACGTCATTGCTATTAGGTCTCGCGCGTACAAGAGAGATGGTGAGATGTTCCCACCAGGCTCCCACTCTTATATTAAGTTTGAAATACTAATTGCTCTTTCCTTGCTGTTTTAAACCAATCATTTCAATGGTATTTTTTGTTTCAAATACTTAAAATATTTACCATCATACACAGAAAGTGTTCGCCTTCTCTCCTTTAAAAAATAGAAGAGAAAAATCCGAAACCATTTGCTTGAAAAATTATAAGATATATCATCTATGATATTTCTCAGAGCAGCTATAAACCTTGAGCAGATATTACACGGCCTGTCACGGAACATAAACTACGGAAATTTGTCCCAAAGCTTTTCCAGCTCATTTAACCTAATGGCTGGAAGCCGAACTATAAACCTATTAGACAAATCAATTTAAATCTTTAGGTTGTTAGAAATTTAGGTATGATTTGTATATTGATTGTGTCGTAGGTACCGTAATAGAACTAAATAAAATAATTTGAGTAAATGTGATTCGGACTCACACACGAAGGGTTCCGTATTATTATTTATAAAAAATCATGTTTCTTGTATAGGAGCCCTCTTAAATATTTATTTTATCCTGGTTTTATTAGTATTTCTTGTAACGGCAACAGAAATACATCATCTGTGAAAATTTCAACTGTCTAGCTATCACGGTTCATGAGATACAGCCTGGTGACAGACAGATAAACGGACAGTGAAGTCTTAGTAATAGGGTCTCGTTATAACCCTTTGGGTACGGAACCCTAAAAAATGGGATCGAGGAAGACCGTTATTAAACACTCTAAAACCGTAGTGACTTGACTTATTGTCTTAAGTCTCCTGGGTGGGGCAGAGGGGCTCTAAAGTATTTTTAGATTGAGATACATCACTTTCTGTCTTGAGCAACTCTCTTCACTTCAGACTGTGCTTCAGAATGAATTGTCTTCATTTCTGCTGCTACCGATAGCCGCCAGGTTTGCTCTGGTCGACCACACTTCCTCTTTCCCTGAAGAATCCATTCTAGTGCCTGCCTAAGAATGTGAGTGGAACCTCCTGAACGTGTGGCCAATCCAGTCCATTTACTTTCTTTGCTTTTCTTTAAAATGAGAGCCTACAACGCAGGGCATGTAAGAAACCAGAAAAGACATTCGATGTTGCTGCGACTTAGTGACTAGCAAGCTTATCCATGTAGTTTTAACTAGCTACAGGCCAAACCTAACCAATAAATCCATAAAATTTCAAAAGTAAAGTACTAACAGTGAAAACATAATAAAATTTTGGTTGAAAAACGAACGAAATATAACGATTTTACGAAAATAGGTCTATTTTGCTCGCAAAAATGCTATTTTCTATAGCAAATGTATAGATGATTTGGACTTTGACGTCATCAGCCATATCGGTCTTTTCTTTCTAATTTAAACTTTTTATTATCACATGTTCGTCGCTGATTAAGATATTTTATAAATTCTTTCATATTTGTCTACTGTAGATAAGGATTTTATTAAAAACGATCGTGCATATTCGCTATTTCTCAGAAATCCCAATGCGAGGGTGTAAAACAAGGGTTAAATGCAAAACAAAAACAACTAAATGTTTACGTGCCTTGCAACAGGGTCGCTAATTTAAAGTATTTTATATTTAATTAATTGATTTCAGTGTAAGATTCCGTAGGTTAGAATGCCCACTTTGAGTTTACGCTACTAAAAACGTCTATAAACTAATTTTCTATTGAATTTGTATGTAAACTTTTCCTTTTCCGATAACATTTTATAAGTTGGTCGCTTATTTTTTTTATTTGTAAACCCTTCTTAGCTCTGATAGTTTTTCTTTAAACTTCTTTATTTATACTACTGCTGTGATTTTTTTCACATGTCCAAATATAACTATTTAATAAATAGAGGGACACTTAACTCTAATAAAAATTTGCAATATAAAACCAAATATTTCAGAAACGGATTCCTAAATCGAAAAATGATGTTGACAAGCTCACAATATTTTAAAAATACCTATTAAACGATACCCAACACGACGGTATAGTCGAGAAAAAAAAATACTCCTAGTTTAGTTGTTAGGAAAAAAAATTAAAAAAATTTTTTTTGTAGCTAACCTAAAAAAATTTTTTTCAGTATTTTATTTTACCTCTTTTTTGGCATGATTAATATACATACATATCTATACTAAATTACAGGATTCTCGTACTTATAGTCTCTGAGTAAAATCCTGGACGTACAGACGGACTTTTGCTTTGCTTTAGATTGCTTTTCTACATTCGTTAAGACGCTTGCAGAATTTCCTGCCTACTGAAACTAAAGCGCTTCTGGCTCGTTCATTATTGCTCTCTATCTTAGATTATGCGGATGTGGCCTTCCTAGATCTCACAAAAGAATTGGCTGACAAGCTGGAATGACTTCAGAACATGTGTGTTCGATATTTGTTTGGGGTACGTAAGTTTGATCATATCTCTGAATACCGTTCTCACCTGAGTTGGTTTACCATAAAATCCCGTCGCATCCTACATGTTCTTACTTTTATTTTTAATGCGCTTCACAATTGTATCCTTCTCAATTACCTTAAAGACAAATTCCAATTTCGAGTCATTGATCCCCGCCTGCGAACTTGTAATAACATTCTTGACATCCCTATTTTCTCTTCTCGAGCTTATGCAAATCCATTTGCTGTCATGGCTGCTCATTTAAAAAATGAATTACCATCTAGTATAAAGAGTCAACTACCTTGTATTCCTTTAAAGCTAGGATCAAAAACATTTATAAAGATTCCTGACCAGGATTGAGTTATTTATATATGTATATATACAATGTCCTTTTTAATTAAGTACAAATATTTTAAGAGGTGATTCAGTCCATCATTTTGAACAACTTTTCCCAATAAATATATATCGAAATACGAAAAATTTTTTTGCATTTTTCATAGTAACGATATCACGTGACTACTTTGATCTGTATGAGAACCTAAATATTTTTTTTCGTATTTCGATATACATTTATTGGGCAAAGTTGTTCAAAATGATGTACTGAATAACCCCTTAAAATATTTGTACTTAATTAAAAAGGACATTGTATATGTATTATGTATTTATATATATTGATGTTTATATGTATGTTTATGTATATTTACCCATTACTGGTTGTACAATGTTCCACCCTACTAAATGACATTCTTTCCTCTGGTTTTGGGTTGACTGGAAGAGATCCCTTATAAGGATAAGTCCGCCTTTGTATTGTTTTCTTTTGTATTTGTATTGTGTCTTTTTTGTATAATAAAGAATTTACATAATATAACATAACATATCAGACAGACAAACAGATAGACGGAAAAACATGGCGAAACTATAAGGGTTCTATTACGGCCACTGGCAACACTACGGTGCGAAGCGATACGGAGCGAGCCGGAAACGACGTCATTCGATTCACTTCTACGACCATCTTGCGCGGACATGGATCACTGTTTTATTTTGTAAATACATCGAAATAAATTATACATCCATACAGCGCCTATTTGATATTACAGTCCACACACAAAACCCAGCAGCATCAGCTCAAACAGGTTCCTTGTTATTCTAAATAAATAGAAAATTCATAAGATTTTATTAATTTAACATTCATGAACTAGGTAGGTATATAAAAACCAACCTCCTTACACAACCTATCGATATCGTAAAGCTAACTTACAAAATAAATAACTTTCCTATAAAACAAATATTTAACTAGGGCTGTCTGAGAGATGTCTTATTTATCCTCTAATGACAAACAAGCTTAGAAATATGTTCTTTTTTCGTTTAATACTAAGTGAGTGACATTAATCTTTACTGATTGGTTTTATTTGTATATTTTTAGGGAATCTTTTTTTAATCAAATTGTTTTTAACCCCCAACGAGGGGTGTTATAAGTTTCACGTGTCTGTGTGTCTGTCTGTGACTTCTTAGCGCCTAAACAAATGAGCCGATTTTGATGTGGTTTTTTTTAAAGCTGACTTGATCTAGATGGTTCTTTGTTTTTTTTAAATGGAAATCGGATTAGCTATTTTAAAGTTTTGGGGGGGATGAAAGTAGGGGTGAGCAACCCAAAGTATGCAAATATGCCTAAGTGAGGTATCAAATGAAAGGGTTAAATTGGTAAATTAAGAAGTCGGTCTTTTAATGAACATTGGTTACGGTTCAAAAGTTATTGGGAATGAACGCTTGAAAGTTGGGGGTTTTGAGAGTCCTTTGCGAGTCCTTCAGTGGCTATATATTCCGTTCTGCTCGAGGGCGAAAAACCAGAAGCGTGGAACAGGGGCGTGGTGGTCCTTGTCTTCAAAAATGGTGTCAATATTCTATTGAAAAACAATTGAAAATCAGGCTTCTGAGTCATGCCTATAAGTTGTTTTCGGGGGTCATCACGAACCGTCTCGCTAACAGATTTGATGCCTACCAAACTCCCAAACAATCCGGATTCCGAAAAGGCAGGTTATAAAGAAGACGACGGGGTATAATCGGCCGCTGTGCTTGGGGTTCGTAGACTACGAAAAAGCCTTCAATTCGATCGAAACATGGGCAATGCTTTAGTCTCTCCAACTACGCTGTATTGACTGTCGGTATATCGAGGTGTTGAAGTGCTTATACATCAGAGCCACTATGTCGGTCCGCGTACAGGAGCACAGTACGAAGGATATTCCATAGCAGAGAGGCATGAGACAGGGAGATGTCATATCTCCAAAACTGTTCACCGCCGCTGTGGAAGATGCCTTCAAGCTCCTGGAATGAGAAGAACTGGCCAAAAACATTAATGGCGAGTATATCACTCACCTTCGATTTTCCGACGATAGCGGTGTCATGGCAGAATCTATGGCCTAAAAATGAATATTGAAAAGACAAAGGTCATGTCAAAATATACACGTTACGCCTTTACCTGTTTGTGTTGGGAGCTCCACCCTCGAAGTTGTAGACCAGTATATCTACCTGGGTCAATTGATCCAGGCAGGAAGTTCCAGCTTCAAGGAAGAGGTCAATCGACGAATCCGACTCGTCTTGGCAGCGTTCGGCCTCAAGATGAAAGTGTTTAATCAATATGTCTTATGGCTCTGAAACGTGATCCCTTACTTATGGGTCACATAAGACAACAAGCTATAGCGAGGTCTATTCTCGGTGTTTATTTACGCGATCGTACCAGAAATGAGGAGATTCGTAGTGAACGAAGGTCACTAACATAGCCAAGCGGATTAGCTCATTGAAATGGCAGTGGGCGGAGCACATAGCGCGAAGAACTGAATTCTCGAATGGCGGCCATGTACCGGCAAGCGCAGCGTAGGACACCCACCTGCTAGATGGTCAGATGACCTGAGCAAGGTTGCAGGGAGACGCTGGATGCAGGCCGCTTCCGATCGGTCGTTTTGAAAATCCTTGGGGGAGGCCTATGTCCAGCAGTGGACTTCCTGTGGCTGATATGATGATAATGATGATGATAATCTTGAATTTACCTAGACAACTCATAAAATTTTAATGTGTGTCAAAAAGGTTTACAGAAAGAAGATAAGTATTTTATATTTATCTTCTTTCAATCAAAAGATACTTTAATTAGAAAAATTAAACTTAATTATAAAACTAGACAATAAACAAAATTAAACTATAAAATTGGACAAAATTATAGTAAACCTAAAATTATATACTACATAACCTAATTATAAGAGTTTTCAATTAACTCATTCGAGATAATTTCATTGAATGAACTATATTGAAAATGATGCGTCTAGTTTTCTCAGTCATAACATAATTATCATACTTTACTGCACAAATGTATTAATACTCAAATTATTACTAAATAGAACGTAAATAATCAAATTACTGAATAGCGGTTAGATAAAGTTAGCAACCAAACGGTAATCGTTCTCGCAATTATGTTTCATGTATAATTAACGAGCATAGTTTATCGAAGTTCAGCGCAGTGAATAACAAGATGTTTAGGGCGTTAAAGTTAAAGGAAATTATCCTGTAAACAAAGGATTAGTCTATCGTTTCTCAAGTTGACTTTTGAAGTGAAAACTTCTTTAGCGGCATTGTACACTTTTTTGTAATGGGTAAAAAATGTTAAACTCGCGTCAGGACACGATACCTGATCTAAAATTCGTAAGACGGATGGAGAGTAGACAGCCGGCGCGGCTTAGGAGAGGAAGTATCCCCTCTCTTTCTACGGCGTTGCGAAAATCTATGCCTGCGCCTGCTGTTTCGTTTAGGCGGCGCAGGGCACTTGATCGAATGTTCGTGTGTGTTTATGTTACAGCGTGCCACGCGCATCCATGGATGGTGACAGCTGATGGCTCGACCGTCTGTGTAGTGGCCACACTGCTGTGTATTCATAAAATCAGTGTTTATAAAGTGTTTAAAATATGTAAATTGAACAACCATTCCAAAATACCAAAAATGCATAACGTTAATATTCAAGTTTTCACTTCTGCAGGCACTCCCGGAGTGCAACCCGTCGTTTTTTTTTTGTGAAGCTTAGATCAGCCAATCTACGTTACCGACTGTCCTCTATATTGTACTTAACTTAGAGGTTCTGGCTTCGGTTCCCAGCCAGAATAAATAGCAAAATGCCCTTTTTCAAATCGTCCTGGGTCGTGGGTGTTTATCTACACTAAGTACTGTAGTGTAATGGTTAAGTTTGTGTCGCCGCGTACCATAAGTTAAAACTTACTTTAGGGCTAGCTCAACCTATCTTTCTATCCTCGCAGATTGCCCAGAGCATGGGGGCTTGATAGGTCACTCTAGGTGCACCTAGTTTTAATGTAGACCGTTCGCTGGATAAACCAAAAAAGAAACGCAATACAAAGAAGTAAGTGATTAAAAATGTATGAAGGTTTTTGGCAGAGTAGAATAGGACCCCTCCAAGTCTTTGAGTGAATATCGTAGATAGCGACTTAGGAAATACAAGTTAAACAAAGCTTATAAATATCAATAAGACCTCTCCAACTCGTCTGGCCAGCGTGGAGAGTTTAGGACAAATCACCTGGGTACTCTGATCTAAACGGCTCTGGTAGTCCAGAGGGTCGTGCTTCTGTAATGGAGACTAGAAAAAGACCTGATGATGATTATATGTTCATCTGAAAATGTATTTCCTGGTTGGTCTTTCACATCGAGAGAGACGTTATTTTTAGGTACCTACTGAGACACCAAGGACTAGCATCTTAGATCATTTAATACAGGATGAGTTACGCAGTCAAATCTTCTTACAAAACTTTCTGCCACTTTTGGGACGGGGAAGCTACTACTACATCTAAACAAAATCACTCATTCACAGAAATAATTTGTGTCGCTATAAATGCACACTACAAAAAACTCAAACACTAGCTTATTTTCTGCACACCAATAAAACACACACTGAAAAAAAATGTGTAAATACACGTAATAATACACTCTTGACAAGAAAGAGAGAGAAGACAAAAAATATATTAACTCTAATGCACAGGGAATAAAGACGAAGGTTGTAAATCATAAATACATAGTCTCGTGAGGAGTGCGCCTACGTCATCAACTAATGGTTTTTCAAATTGGAACCTTATTACAGAACCTTAAGAATGTAATTGATACATTTAAAACGGGAGTTAATGAACTAGTCTCGTATGCGATCTTAGATTATTTTATTGGCTGGAAGGAAATCAGTTGCAAACGTGATTCGATTATTTTTTCCGTAATCGATACTAATAGATATTTCTTCGATTTTTCAGAAATTACATTTAAGTAGAAAACAAAGTTAATAAAATAAAAAAATACTTACTAATGAAAGGTTATGCCGTCTTTTGTTCTTTTTATACGAGAAAATTGCATAACATGGCATTTTTAACGGAGCACTTTTAGGCGTCTTTTCGATGCCTTACCGATTCACATAATGATCATAATCGATTACGCAACTAGTTTTTATGAACGTATTAGATTTTTGATCCTATACTTTAGCAGATAGTCCGGTAGCGCTAGCTAATTTTAAGGGTATAACTTACAAGAACTCTAGATATTCTTATTTCTTGCCTCTGAATAGAGTCGTATCTAAAGAGTTTATTATTTCGATTTGTGTCACTTTCGGGGTCTGCGTTTCGGGAAATTTATTGATTTGTGACTGTTTTATTTAATTCCATACTGAATCGACAAAATTGATTTAAAGTTGTAAAATGGAATAGTATTGTATCAAACGTAGCCAGACTAGTGTGCAAACCTATTTGTGTCACCCTTTGTCCACTGCAAACTGGCTAAGGGCCCATGTATAAAAACAGTACCAAAAAGATAATTAGTGTTGAAAAAAATAATACAACATATCAGTAACAACTAAATATACCCCATGTATTCATTTGTGTCACATTAGTCCAGGGATTCTTATTTATTTTAATTATTTTGATTTTCCAAGCAAAATAAGCTTCAAAAGAAAATTAGAATCATTAGAGTTTATATATTTAGTATCATAAATTCATAAAAGATTGACATTCTGAGTTTGTGTCACTTTCATCAACAAAATAAGTATAAAACACAAAAAAAACATGTTTGCCCTTAAAGTAGACAAGTGATCGACGGCGCGCGAAGGACGACGGCAAAGTGTCCGGTGCGGGGGTTATGTTTTTGCACACTCTAGACTACGATATTTCATTCAATTTATGAAGAGATAGATTATAAATCCTAACTTATGTCAAATAACGGAATACTGGCTCATATAAGGTACTTAAATATATGTTACTCCGTAAGAAGTTCGTGACATAATCACTTTCATAAATACAAACTGCTTAAATACTTACAAACTATGCTAACAAACGGTTTACTCAACTGTGCCTAACTAGCTGGAGATAACGTCGTTTATCGTTATTACGGCATAGTGCGTGTGGTACACGGTGTGGTGGCGCCTAGTATTATTACTTGTGACGAACAATAGGGTTCACACATTCCTACATGGGATGACAATAAATTGTAGTAGGTGAAAGTTATGTAATGTTGTATGGCAAAGAAACACTTGCAGTTATAAATATATAATGACAAATTATACAGAGTGCATTTGAAATAAGTAGCATTAATTTAACTTATTAACATACTCCCATAAAGGATATTTTGTACGGCAACAACACTGCAATTAATGCAGTAATTAAAAAGTATCAAAAAGTAATAAAAATTACCAAAGTATCAAAACACTTGATTAGATTGAGACGCGCGCACGTATTGTGTATACTTACGAGCCGTGAGGTCATAGAACCCGCCGCACACAGCCACGGACACAACTGAGCCACTGAGCGGGAGTGGGCGGCCGGCGTATAAAAGTAGACTTTAGAGTGGGTACGTGAATAAGGTTTAAAATCGAGTAGGGACGGGTGGAGTCACACGAACGCTTGAGAATGGTAGGTTATTCAAGGTTACGTTTGAAGTAGGAACGCGTGTTAGTGTACTTCGGTGTGACGAAATTGATACTATTATAATTTATTTATTTTTTTGTAAGTTTTATGACGATTAGATTTTTTAATTTATTTATAATTGCAGTAATGGTATCTATCAAAGAGTTACACTCTTTGATAGATACCATTACTGCAATTACCGCATTTTTAGAGGATTTCTTTAATATGATAATGACGACTTTTGACTGAAGTTTTATTAGTCTTTAAATACTTTGTAATTGAGTTTGTATCATGGGTATAATAGATACTTAAAAGGCTGCCAACGAATTCAATTCCACCCTGTATAGACTGAGCTAGCCCCAAAGTAAGTTTTCAAACTTGTGTCATGCGATACTATCACAATGATACTATATTTTATTGACCTAGCAAATGAAGTGTCTCAGTTTCGAAATTGGCTAAAAATGCTTTTGTCAGTTTGTCTGTCCGCCTGTTCTCGCCTACAGGTCGCATTTCTCAACAGATTCTAGTGAAATTTTGTGAGAAGGTTTGAATATTATAAAGCATTTTCTTGTCGACTCAGGTTTTTGAAATTTTTCGAAACTAAAAAAAATTTTTTTCGGCCATTTCAAAAAAATTTGGTAGCGGACCCTGGGCTCTGATTACCGCTGTGGATGGATGATGAATATTGTAGGTATTCCTACATGTTTTATGCAACTTAATTTCGCATTGGTCCTTAACTGTTTAAGTGTCCGGAAAGCGTCCACATATAATACATACAGTACTATATTTCAACTCCATTTTACTTTCAATTAAGTAAAGCATTAAGAAAATATAAGATAAAAAACAAATTAAATGAAAATTGTCGTATTAAAAATCTGCAAGACTGCAGTTCATTTCGCAAGTATTTTTTTTTATTTTTACCATTACTAGCGATGGGCATCCACCCGGATATTTACCCAAGGTTGGGTATTTACCCGATGCGCACGGGGTAAATACCTACTAGTATGGGTGGGTAGATTGGGATATTTATTTAAAAATGAGTGGGAGTCTGCTAACTTTGTATATGAATGTGTGAAATGGTTATGCTATGTATTATTAAATAACATATATTGACATAGAATAAATATCAAAGATTAAAATCCCTAATGCTGTCCATATATACAGATTTCATCTTATTTTATTTCTGTTTGCTTATTATAACATATAATTGGGTCAAAAAACATTTTCCAGCAAAATAAATGAAAACTAACACCTGTCAATTTACGCGGCATATTTTTTTAGGGAAATATTATAACGAGTTGATAAGGGATCAAAGAAATCATCAATACGAATATATTTTGTTCGGGGACTAACCCTGAAATCAGTAGTTTTGGCTGTTTTATGAGCATTCATAAAAATTGACTCTACTTATACGTATGATGGTGTTCATATAAAGATATCGCATTTGATGTCTTTTTGCTTATTTTAACATATAATCAGGTGGACAAACACTTGCCAACAAAACATGTTAACTAAGACGTGTTAATTCGTATGTTATTCCCATACAACGGGTAGATTCCGATAAATACCCGGCATATTATTTTGTGGGAAATGTTATAACAAGTTTACGGGGTATTTAAGAACTCGTCAATACGAATATTTTTTGTTTCGGGACCAACCCCATAATCAGTAAATTTGGCTATTGTTTGAGCAGTAAAAAAAATGTACACTCCTTATATGTATGAGGATACTAATATATTGACATAGCATTTAATCTGTCTTAATTATTTCAACATATAATCCGCTAGTTTCCAACAAGTCTAATTAGAAACTTCTTTCTAAACGTCAAAATAAACATCGTCTATGGGATTTGAATGAAATAGCATGGCGTGACGTCAGAGTTTCTTAGAGTCAAATAGCGCTCATATTATCGGTTTTTCTGCCATATTACATCTAAAATCACGTTGAAAATGGATATGATCAATGTCAAGTGACATTATTTTGTGACTTTTATTCTCTTATCAGTACAAAATATTTTTTTTTGACAAAGCCGATCGAGGGAATGGGCTAAAATGCGAACCATGTTCATGGGTGATGCGGCTAGCAACCCATCATTGTTTCGATTCCTAGGGTTCCATAGCAAACCCTTATAGTTTCGTCTTAATAAAAATACTATCTATCCCAGCCACTTCTGCTTCAGTAGAGAGATCTTTTTTTACTTTCGCCAAAATACATTTGAAAAAAAACAAATTGACGACAAACAGAGAGAGAGAGAGAAGAGTCAACTTACTATTTATATTCGCAAACAGAAACTTGTCAAGAAATTTACTAAATAACTTGATAGTAACATAGAAAAAATACTCAGAAAGTTACTGTATGGTAAGCTACTCAGTTACTTTTTGAAACTTACTCGGTAAGTTACTAGGAAAGTTGCTGTATGGTAAGATACTCAGTAAGTTTGTTGAAACTTACTCGGTAAGTTACTAGTAATATTAGGAAAAACATATTTAGAATTGTAATTTTGGTTGCATTTAAACTAGAGAAGTGGTAGAAGTCTTATCGGATCACTATAATCACAAATGAAATTTAAGAAAAAAAATTTTTTTTGATTATATTATTCTCCGATGCATGGTTGAATGAAATCAGGACGGTGGATGTCTGCTGCGCTAGTTGGATCCGGGAGGATTTTGGTGAGCCTTCAAGTTGTATTGTGTTAAAAAAACTATTGTGGCTTACAAGTTGGCTGGTATAGGGTTGAGCTCCATAAAGTGCCTAGGATCAGAAACCTGCTTTTTTATTTCAAGATCGCTGTTTCCATACAAAGGGTAAATTCGGATAAATATCCGGCAAACTATTTTGTGAGTAGTTTTGGCTCTTGGACGAGCAGTCAAAAAATACTTCTCTATTTTTTATATGAAGGTAAGGCTCATACAAGTACGTTGACATCTCATTTAAGGTCTTATAATAAGTTAAAGCAGCCTATTTTCATTGTATGATAAGTATGGTGGTTTCATATATTTTAGTATCGCATATGACGTGTACCTGAATTTTAAGCATATTATAGCACTAGTGATCTGCCGTTACCGGTAACATAATCGAGTCGAGTATTTTCCCAGTAACGTTACTGTTAACATTCCCAAAAAGTAGTAATATAAGGTAACATAGAAAAACAATTTTTTCAATACATTTCATTTGTGATTATCAGTGATACAATACGACTTCTACCACTTCCAGTTTAAATGCAACCAAAATTATAATTCTAAATATTATTTTACTAATATTACTAGTAACTTACCGAGTAAGTTTCGAGAAACTTACTGAGTAACTTACCATACAGTAACATTCTGGGTATTTTCTCTATGTTACTATCAAGTTATTTAGTAAATTTCTTGACAAGTTTCTGTTTGAGAATATAAAAAGTAAGTATTCTCTCTCTCTCTCTCTCTCTCTCTTTCTCTCTCTCTGTTTGTCGTCAATTTGTTTCTTTTTTTGGATGTATGTTGGCGAAAGTAAAAAAGATCTCTCTTCTGAAGCAGAAGTAGTTGGGATAGATAGTATTTTTATTGTTTATTGTCCCAAACACGATTTAGAGAAAAGCGTTTCCCACCATGAGACTGATAATTTGCCAAATTACAGCTTTCTAGTACTCATAGTCTCTGAGTAAAACCGCAGACAGGGACGACGAAACTATAAGGGTTTGCTATGGATCCCTAGGAATCGAAACAATGATGGGTTGCTCGCCGCATCACCTATTAACATGGTTCGCATTTTCGCCTATTCCCTCGAATGGCTTTTACGATCTGCACGGGAAGAGAAGCAGCTTGAAAGAGTGTACGTGCGCATTTTAAGAAATATTACATAAATAAATTAACAAGACTAACAAGACGATATCTATTAAACAATATTACCAGCATTAGGGAATATTACCGGTAACAATAAAAACTTACTGGATATATTCCCCTATAGTAAAGTACTGGTAACGGTAATTTAATGCGGGACATCACTAGTTTGCACGCGCTTTCCGACAGGTGTTGTGAAGAATTTACTTATAATATATAATTTAATCTAAGATTCAAGATTCAAAGATTCAAATGTTTATTCAGTAACTAGACCTTAACAGGCACTTTTACACTTCAATAAGTATAATTTATGTTACGTGTAAAGTATATTAAAATTAAATTTATTTTTAAAGAAAAGCTACCGATACCAGCGCTTCGTAACGACCAATGCTGAGAAGAAACGCCAAAAGAAACTCATTTTCACAGTATTGGTCGCCTACTCGCCAGAAGGGCTTTGTCATATTATTTTTTTTTGTCTTTTAATTAATAAATACTTATAATAAAATACAATGTTGACACATTATAACATGTAATGCTTGCGAACAAGTAAACAAATATAAATTCCGTAGAAAAAAATAAAAAAATATTAAATAGTCAAAAAAGCGAAGCCGAGTTGACCAGTCCCTCCCGGCAGCACCCGTTCACGAGTTGACGTACGGATCAGCCATCGTTAAACTCAACCATATTAGAGGGAATCCAACGACCCGACCAGCGAAGCCACCACCGGATTGGACATTTTAGCGAGCATGAAAAACCCGAACTCGCAGACCTTGTCAAGAGAAAATATTAGTTATATGTTGGTCACCTATTGATCGCAGAGCATTTACATGTTTTTAAAGTAAGCTTATTATGGTAACATAAAATGCAGCTATTTTATGTTTCATGTGTGGAGGGTAATGGAAAATGTTTAGGAAGTATCCAAGCGTTTTTATCTCTTAAATAATCATTGATAGTATAGTACGCATTATTCAATAAAACTTTTTTAACATATATTTTAAATTTTGCCATTGGTAGGTTAACGATCGCGTCGAGAAGTTTATTAAATGATGTTATACCTAGACCTAAGAGTGACTTTCTAGTTTTAGCAAGTCGAAATTTAGGCGTATGAAGCTGATTTTTGTTGCGCATATTATAACTGTGAACATCACTATTTTTCTTGAAATTATTTAACCTAGACTTAACAAAAAGAAGATTGTCGTGAATAAATTGAGATGTCACAGTAAGAATATTTATAGATTTAAATAACTCTCTTAAGGAATCGCGTGATTTTAGTCCGTATATCGACCGAATTGCTCTCTTTTGTAGCACAGAGATAGCATGTATGTTAGCCGCTTTACCCCATAAGAGCAAGCCATATGACATTATGCTATGAAAATAACTAAAGTATACTAGCCTAGCAGTTTTAACGTTAGTACACCGTCTGACCCTCCTCACAGCATATGCTGCCGAACTAAGTTTCTTGGAAGTGGTCTCAATATGTTTATCCCATTTTAAGTTCTAGTCTACAGTTTCGCCAAAAAATTTGGTGTTGGGTACCCGTTCTAGAACTTGGCCATTAAGACTTAAAGGTATGTGAGTATTGGGTTTATTCAATAGTGAAAAATTAACGCACTTAGTCTTTTGTGTGTTTAAGGCCAGATTATTAGTCGTGAACCAATCTACCCACCAAATGGGTAGATTGGGTATTTATATTTGCCTACCGCCCATCTTTACATTACTATTGCGTGTTCGATGTACCTTGCGTAATTTTATTCACAGCTTATTTTTACCCGACTGCCGAAGGAGGGAAATTTGTGTTACAAATTGCCTAATTTGTTTGTGAAAGTATGTCGGTAAGTAATTTTGTATGTATGTGGGTTTGTGCGTAAAATCTAAAAAGTGACTTAATATACAAGTGTGTATCCAAGTTTGAGAGGTTTTAACCTCCGAAAAAAAAAGAGGGGTATTATAAGTTTGACGCTAATGTCTTTCAGTCTATCCGTCTGTCTCTCTGTGTGCCTGTCTGTGGTATCTTAGCGCTCGAACAGATGGACCGATTTCAATGCGGCTTTGCGGTGGTTTATTTATTTAACTTTATTACATGAAATTGTAATTGATAGACTTAAGGCCGTAGGCCTTTTCCACCAGTCAACTTACAGGTGGTGCTGACAGGTGGTGCAAAAACTCCAAAATTAAAAACTCAGAGCACTTATATTATAACAAAATACTAACCTACGTGCATATCTACGTTACCACAGAATAATAAATAATATAATAATAGGTGGTTCTTAGCTGTGATTGATAAACATCGGTTGGGCCGTTTTGTAGTTTACTTCAGTCAAATATTTGATGTTGCTACGGATATTCACTCTACTATACAGTTCCTCCACCCATCACTAAATGGCGTTTACATATGAAACTATTGAAAGTCAGGATTTTTTTAATATTGCTGGCAAATAAACTTGTGTTTGTGTGAATTGAGTATATGTACGTATACCTAAACAAGTTTGTATAGGTTCATTGTCAAAAATAAACAGGAAGAACTGCATTTAATAGCTTGGTTGAATAAAACCCATGCTTATAATAAATAACCAAAATTGTGAACAACGTCCCTATTTTTTTAATGCCGATTGATACAGTCAACCATAACAATCAATTTTTTTAAATAAACATATCATTTTGTACAAATCTTACACGAGAAGATTCTCGCGTTCTCAGAAGAAAAATAATTAATAACGCGCGCTGCGGCCGGCACGGCGGACAGATACTGTGCCGGTATGTCACGCACACACCCGTCCCCGCGCACCCATGCGTGCCCCCACGCTCGCCCTGTCTTCTCGCGCACTTTGAGTTTTGGCGCGGAAATATTTATTTTTTTTCAAATAATAAGATTGCCTGGATGGAGATGACACAAACTACGAATTGTGGTTTATCACACTACAATAATGAAAAAGACGAAACTCTAATAACACTAATAATCTTTTGTGTCTTTTATAGAGTATTGAATTAAAAAAATAAAATACAATAAGATATCGTGGATGAAATGTGACACAAAACATTTTGAAACACATATATTAGTGCTCTATGGCGTGTAATACCTATTTATAAAATTCTAATATTCTTAAAGAGCTATTTGAGCGAAATATTAAGTATTCGTGAAATGACACTGATCCTGTGGCCAGATGATGACACAAAAAGCTTTTGTACATCAGACACCACGTAGTTATTGTCATGCAAGTGAAAAATTCATCTCTAATTTTCTTTTCATCTCATAATGTTCGAAAAGGCAAATACCTAAATTTCTACCCAAGCAAACATCGAAGATGACACAACGTCATGTTTTAGGTTGGTCAAGGGGTCTAGAAACTATATGCGAAAAATCGAAATATCTAATATTCTTGAAACTTAAAAACCTAGCGCTACCGGACTAAGAGGGGAACGCGCAGGTAAGGCTTATCCTGTATTAAATGATATGTATAATACTTACAACAATTAACAAATAATTCATCATATCCAGCAGTGGTAAGTTGAAGTTAATTATTTTTAAGATGGTGATGATGATGAAGACGACGATGAATGATGATGACAATGATAATGGATGTTATTTTCAATACCAATTAAATTTATCTAAATTAATCAAAGTTTGAAACCAATTCAATTAGTCATTATCAATGGAAAATTCTTTAAGCAGTGACATAATAAATCAGACAGGAACTCTGTACACACGTAGTTATCTCCAATAATAGAAACCCATGGCCACTTGCTATAAATAAACATTGGTCATTTGAGTTGAGGACATGAATGTAACATGAAGGGTGTCCCACCCAAAAGACACATGAATTTCAAAGCGATGGTTTAGCAACTACTTCCAAGGCTTACAAATGTTGTATATGGCACTCACATCTTTACCCCGGTGGGGTAGACAGAGGGGTTGTAGGTGCGGTTCTAAGCAGTGTGTGGTGTGGTGCATGGTCTAGTGGCCTTTGAGTCTTGCGGCCCTGGCTTCTATGCCAGGGCCGCAAGACTCAAAGGCCACTAAAATAAATTTGCAAAGCAATTTAAAGCAAACCCTGAATAATCCGCTTGATTTTCCGCCAAAAACCCTTCAGATAGGCTTAGAGAAGTGCATATATTTGAATTTAGAGAGAGCTAGCATCATACATTCCATATTAGCCCAACATATCCAAAATAAAAACCAATAATTTAAACAAAAGCCTTCTTCACTTTAATCAACTTTCAATTCATCTAAAAATAAATTAGGTTGAATACCACACTTCTAAATAGTTAGTAGTAGAAGAATAACGCGTGCTTCAAATGCGTGTGTACTATGTGATGAGAAATTTCGTCAGGGTGATTCGAGGTCACGGTAGCACAATTGGTAGTTCACTCACGGCGTTAACGTGAGGGACGCGGGTTCGAATCCCACTCGTGGCGAAATTTTTCATTACATGTTTTAATTTGTATATCCAAATATAGCCCAGTTCTAATATTGTAGCCAGAATCCAATTGGGTACTCTCCTGAGTCAAAAATATATTATTTTGTACTGTTGAAAAAATTAAGTCACAAAAGCATGTCACTTGTCATTGATCATATCCATTTTGAACGTGATTTTAGATTTATTATTGCAGAAAAACTGATATTAAGAGTGCTATTTGAATCCAAGAAACTATGAACTCATTAGCCCGTATTTCATAGAAATACCATAGGAAATGTTTCTTTTGACGTTTAGGAAGATGAATTCGATTTGACTTGTTGGAAAGTAGTAAATTTAAAATGCTTTATTTGTTTAATAAGAGCTCAACGTGGTTTTATTATTAACATATTCCGAACTTACGGCTGTAGACGTAATTCACTTGTTATTTCTATTATGTCTGGCTGAGGTTACGTAATATGAATAAATAAATGAATAAAAATGTCGAATATAAATCTCCTTATTGACTTTTTCGGGTATAGCAAAATTTTAACAGTATTATGTATTTTCTCTAGCATAACAAAATTTTAACAATTCACTTTGTTATTTCTGTGGAATATATCATAAGTAGTTACGTTTATGTTTTCCATGTATTTATTAATCTAAAATATCACAAGCTGGGCGACCGAGCCTTGCTCGGTTACTATTTATATGAAAATCATTTTTTTTTGCCTCGCCATTCCCTAATCGCAGAGTTGCATCAAAAATATTGGAGCCGTTTCCGAGGTCTTCATTAATACATACAATAAATATATTCAAGAATCGCTCGTTTAAAGTATAGGATTATACAATTGAAACTTTAAATATTGTATGGACTGTACAGTAGGCAATATTTTAATCCTTTTCTTACCCTAAAAGTTTATTTTTCCGAAAGCAATGACCCATGAAATGTTGCCGACTGAAAACAATTGCCGTTTCCCCGTTTGATAGGCTGTCACTCCCAATTCTTGTCTCCTTCAAAGCAAAAAAAAATCTTTGAATTTTTGTACAAGAAGTCAGACGTCCTTAACTTTGACAAGTTCTTAAGAGATTCTACGTCTGTTTCCCTTACGACGTAGACATCGATTATGGTATTTGTACTTATATTGAACAATCGAACGAAATTTTCATAGTGTACCTGCTTAGACTATGAAAATTTCGTTCGAAAACCTGCTTATACAATGAAAATTTCGTTCGAAAACTTGCTTAGACTATGAAAATTTCGACGTCACTATATTTATACTCCTGTTAAACAAAATAAATATAGTGACGTCATCATCATCATTATCCGAGCGTATTCCCGGTTGCATACTTAGCGGTAAGGCTTCAGAGCCCGGGGTCCGCTACCTTACCAAGGTGATTTGACGAAGTTCTGGTTTTTACACAGAGCGCCTGCCTTCTGACCTCCGCAACCCAAAGGGTAGACCAGAACCAATCCTTGGATAGGTTTAATAAGCAAAAGCTAGATGGCGTTCGGGACCCAAAGTTTGTACGTGCCTCCAAAACACGTCATCATCTTTATTTTTGGATAATTAGGTGATTTAAGCCTGCAATATCCTAACCAGACTGGAAACAACTTTTCACAAAGTATGCTTCCCTGTAGGATTCGAGCCCACGACCCCCGGATCATATGGCAAACGCCTCGCAGTCAGAAACATCCCTAATACTAATAACACAAATAATAATAATAAACATCTAGTGGGCGGCAAGCTTCCACCACCTGCCTACAACGAATAGTCAGTAATCATGATTTGACGACCTCCGTGGCGTAGTGGTCACCATGCCAGTCCGCCACCAAGAGGTCCCGGGTTCGATCCCCCATCAATTTAGAAAATGGCTTTTTTCAAATTGTCCTGGGTCTTGGATGTTTATCTATATATGTATTTGTTATAAAATATAGTGTTGGTGCTTGTGTGTACAGGGTCAGGCAGGCAGGAGCTCTTCAATGACGTTTGTTTATTATACATATAAGTAGTGGAATTGCATTTATTTTACTTTTACGATTTTACAATTAAGGCAAATAAATAATTAAAAGACAGTAAGTATTATAAGAAAAGCTGTGTCGTCGATCCATGCTTGTAAAGCAGTAGTGGTGGTCATCTCGTCCTCCCCTCGCAGGCCCCGCAGCCCCCGCTTCCCTCACCAGTCGCGCCGCCCGTGATGCTTGCTCTCGATGATCGATGGTTGTTACCTTTGCGCGTGGATTTTAATTACTTTGCGGCTTCACAGATGGCGTTAGTGGTAGATAAGGTGCGTTGACATATAGTATCGTTGAGTTAGTATCCCATAACACAAGTCTCGAACTTACTTTGGGGCTAGCTCAATCAGTATTATTTTTCCCTGTATATTTATTTATAACCCAGAGACCTTTCACTTTTTCTTGCAATAGATCTTTCTCCTGCCAAAACCTGTTCAAGGGTACACCTTAAGGTATATTCAGGAATCAACTTCTCCAAAGGGCCTCTACGTATTGGTATATTTTATTAAATATATAATTGTGCGTAGAAAAGCTTCACGTTCTCACTTTAAACTATAAACAGTAGTTCATAAAATAATTTGAAGGGTTATCTAGGGTCTTATCAAGACAAAATTTCAAATGAAATCTCTGTTTCCTTTCAATAGATTTATTTCAAATGGGGGCAGCACTGGACCCCGGAAAATTCAGGTAGCCCCTTAAGTTGTGTGGATGGGAACAAATTAAAATTAATAAAATATTTCAAACTGAAGAAATAAAAAGTTGTATCGTTGCGAACGAAATATAAATGATCCGTTTCAGTTGGTCGGAGTTGAAGTTCAGGTTTATTTGCCAGACAATCGATCAAGACAGCTTTCAAACTGTTTAAGTCTGTCTCTAGGCAGCGCCAGCCTCTTATTATCAATATTATCATCCTTAGTTAACACTTTAATCAATAGATGGTGTTGTTCATTTTTGAAACTAGCTATAGGCATTTTTGTATTTTATATGGCATCAGTCACGAAGCAAAATAATGTATGTTATATCGCCTTGAGTGTTTTTATTCAAGTACTTTCTGGGATCTGTCCACAAACCAAAGAACCGTATCAAAATCGGCCCAATCGTTTGCTTGCTTGCTTTTCAAGTTTGCAAGTGGCTAACACTAGTGTCCGATTTTGCAAGACTGCCATACCACAGAATGATTACTACTACTCACGTACAGAAGTCTTACTTAGAAAAGAAATTCAAAGACATATTTCTTTAAATTTATCTTCTAATCTTCTTCTTCTATCTTCTTCTTCTATCTTCTTCTTCTAAATATATATAACTCAAAGGTGACTGACTGATTGACATAGTGATCTATCAACGCACAGCCCAAACCTATGGACGGATCGGGCTGAAATTTGGCATGCAGGTAGATGTTATGACGTAGGCATCCGCTAAGAAAGGATTTTGATCAATTCTATCCCCAAGGAGATAAAATAGGGGATGAAAGTTTGTATGAAACTATGTCAATTTTAAACTGATCGGGCTGAGACTTTGCATGCATAAAGCTACTATGACGTAGGCATCCCCTAAGAAAATATTTTGATAAATCACACCCCTATGCGAGCGAAGCCGCGGGCAAAAGCTAGTTTTCTAAATAGGACTTCTGTACGTACTGTACTGTATGAGTAGGTATCTTCCCAATGTGGTTAGCACTATGGTTTAATTTAGCAGAACTCCTCACCAATTTCATTCTTATTACTCTGGAGAAACGATTCATGTAACTGAATTTTCCCCTTCATAGTGGACTCCGCGCGCATAGTAATAAAGTAGGTATATTTTCGATACCTAAACGGGATGTGACACAGGCCTGGTCAGACAATGATGACATCCGAGACCAACGCAACGGTTAATCGTGCCTTTCGAAGCACGGAGGAGCTTGAGAAATGTTTATGCCACTTGTAGTCATGGTCACCACCACCCAGAGGTCCCGGGTTCGATCCCCGGTCAGGGCAAGTTGGAAAATGGCCTTTTTCAAATTGTCCTGGGTCTTGGATGTTTATCTATATATGTATTTGTTATAAAATATAGTATCGTTGAGTTAGTATCCCATAACACAAGTCTCGGACTTACTTTGGGGCTAGCTCAATCAGTGTTATTTGTCCCTATATATTAATTATTTATATTTATTTATTTGCCGAAGTCCACACGCACACGCCTCGCATACGCCACGCGCCCGCATCGTGCCATCCCGCGAGGATCGTGCACGGATTTTGCGCGTGTCGAGCGTGGGTAAAAGGCGAGCATAACGCGTGTGCGGGTCCTCAACGCGTGTCGCCTGAACACGCCCTAAGAGTTCCTTACGTGGAATACGGCACCCTAAGAATATTAGTCTACTTATAAGAGCTTAACTCTTTAATAAAAAGAGGAAGAATTTAAAAAAAAGTTCAGAATCAATTAACACAATTTATGTAACTTCGAAATTAAATTTTACCGCTTTTATTCAAAAACCAAAATTATAATTGAATCGAACAGAGTCTGAATACACTTCGAGAACTGTGTAAATTTGATTTGTCTTCTGAATTTATTAAATACTTCAATTAGAAATCGCTTAGTAAATTAAATAATCCTCTTTGAAATACAAGGAAGAGAGCAGGCACCTACTTTGTTAGACTTTAAAAAATTAGTTATATTGACATATTCTGAATTTCCAAAACAATTATTTACGCGTATACTATCCGAGGCGGTATTCTTTAAAACCTAATTTAGTATAAGTTTAATATATAATAATAGTTTTATAGTTTAGTCTAATGTATAATTAATTATCTGTAGTTTAGTTTAATTTTCCAATATTTTTATTTTTAGCGTCTACTGTTTTTTCATCATGAATAATAGTAGTTTATGGTACAAGTTTGCTAAGTTGTTCATAACAGCCGAGACTTGTGATGAACAATACACTCGTGTGCCGTACTACGTTTTTCAACACATTAGTGGAGGAATAAACTTCAATAATAAAACAATTTTAATTGTTTGAACAATTATTTTTTAATAATTATTTTTTCTCGATTCAGTTTTAGTGCTGTTACAAGTATTTTGCTAATGATAGAGGGATCACCGTGGCCTCATACTGGTCAAAAATGATTATAAATTAAAGCTGCATAGAAACTATTTCGACTCGATGAGAAGAAGAAGCTGACTTGTGTCGCCGATAATCGGCGACGGTCGCCGATTGTCGCAAACAGTCGCGTGACACATGTCACTGATGTCAATCTGTCACAAACTGTCAAAAACTGCCGCTCGACCGTCGGCGACAGTCACCGATAATCGGCGACTATCAGCGACTGCCACTGACGATTGCGCGGCAGTTTTTGATGGCTTGACAAGTGTCACGTGACCATTTGCGGAAGTCGGCGACACAGGTCAGCGACGGTCACCGTAAAGTGTTACGGGCATTCTGTCGCTCGTCTTTAAGAGCGCTTATCTGTTGTTATTTACCGAAAAATATGAAATAATTTTATTGCTCATCATTTCTAAATAATGGATGATCCATTCATTATATATTATATTCTAGCCTAAAATATCAAGACGTATTTAAATCCGTAAATTATCTCAAAAGTTAATTAACTTCAATGAATTTATAACGATGTTATTTTGTACCTATAACTTTAAGAAGGTATACAAAATTAACAAGCACTGTTTTACTTCGTTAATTTCGTTAAAGGTACGGTACGCTTCAAACATGGAGTAATAATCTCTCATACAAATTGTAAGAGAAACTATGACTCCATTTTTAAAGCCTGACTGTACATCAGGTTGACTTTTAAATTCCAAATAACAAATATTGTTTTAGGCCTTAAAAACTTCGATCGATTCGACGCGTTCGGCTCGGATAAGTGTGCGTTCACCTTAATGATGACAGCCGAGATCAACGGCTTATGCGTACCTTCCGCACGGAGAAGCTCGAGTTTTTTTTATGTCACTTGTGCGGACCGCGCCCGGTGTCGCTTTACCTGTAATGCGCACTCCCGCCGGGCCACCGAGCTCCTCAATATGCAACAACTGTATTGTCCTTTCAACACAATAATAGGCTATTTGACTTAGTTTGTTTTTGGACAATATTTTATACGAATAACAAATAACACTAACAATTAGCCGTTTTCAGAAAATAGAAAGTAAATTGGTTATTAAATAAGGCAGCAATTATTATTTTAATTATAAGAGTGGGAGCGAGATCTCGCTATCTCTTTCGTAAGCGTGACATCCAGAGATAAGAGATATAAAAAGATACCTAATTATTTAGTCATTTTAAGTAATAACTGACATTAGCAATCTTACTCACGAACGAAAATGATTTTGCTATATGAGCGACTGAAACAAGTAATCGTATTCTGTTCTTGGTTTTATCGTGGTGTCACAAAATGAGTGTCATTAGTGTCAAACTGATGTCTTTTAATCCTGTAAAATTTAATATCTGGTCATAGTTCCTTTTCTTGGTATTATTGTGTTCCAATCCAACTTGGTTGGATTAAAATGACAGATGCCATTTGGATGTCTTTCCTAGTGCATGAAACGTGCATAAATGAATGGATACTGCGTACTACACAAGACTCACAATACTCGTTTACAAAACATTTACCCATTTAATTAAAAAATCATCATCAACATATTTTACAATGATGTAGGTCAGGATTTTTGTGTTCTTTGCTACAGAAAAAACATAATAACGCGCAATATTGTGCATGGATAAATTTACGTATTGTTTAATAAGTTTACGTATGAAAATAAAAGGCCCGGAAAATGTGACGCTTATCGAAATATGACATTTGTGTGATGAAAAAATTCGAGTGAAGACTAATATAAAAGGTGTATTTAATTTTCTTTTTTAAGTATTAAATAAATTTATACATAGGTATAAATAAAATCATGTAATGATTTTTCTTCTCCTTCTCTCATTTCAGACTTAAGAACTGATCGGTGTTATGGTTTTGAAGGTAGTTATTGGGATTGGAACTCGGAACCTTTCGATCACAAAAAATGCGTATTTATGCGTAAATCAGCAAATGATGTGTATTGAAATTATCTATACGAGAAAATATCGATAATGGACAACACTAGTGTGCAAAAAGGCTTATGACATCCTACAGAAAAAAGAAATAAAATATGTATTGAGATCTCGATCTAACGCATTACATATGCCTTAAGAAAAGAAAAGATGGTTATATTGAATCGTGTGTTAATGTAGTACGCCTTCTTTGCCTCTTATAATTCTATAGTGACACCTAATGACAGTGACGTTACGCGGGTGTGGTGTGAGTGCATCCTTTTTCTGTTATTTGACAGTTTCCCCTTCCACCGAATTGAAAGGCTTATAACTTGCTTATTTTTGAGCGGAGTAAAATTATTATTTGTGTTTTTGGTTTCGTATCATGTTACTTTTTAATATGATTAAGAAAAAAGGTGGAGTCAAATACCGAATATTAAACAAAATACACGCAAACTATTACTTATAGTATCTTTAGGGACAGATATACAGAGATGTACCTATTGCGCCACCCCAAATAAAATGGGAAAAGCTAAAGATGATGATAAATGACGGCAAGTTTTTGATTAAAAAAATAAGTATTAAACCTACCTGACTTCGTCCATAAGCGCCAAGAAATCCAATAGTAATTGTTTTATCGTCAGTCCAATTAGCCAACAAACTCGGACACACTTTAGCACTACCACAATCAGTATTCACTATGTCGTACAGATTAACACCATTTGTCTCTATATTGTCTATGGACACCTTCTCGTCTATAAGATTAGTTGTAACCCTTGAGTAAATATTATTTAAATAAATAGAACCAAGTATTTTTGTATTAACATTCACTTCATCTGTATCATTCGTTACATCACAAGATTTCTTAAGCACTATAGATGTTATAGCATCTTCTATAGCATTTTGAGTCACTTTCTCAACTTCTGTTGTGTTATAAGTATATTGGGTTTCTGTTTCATTAATTTCAAACGATAAATCGTTAGTATCGTTTCCGTATAGTATTCCAATGGATTCATTTTGCGTTGGTTTAGCGCCAACGCTAATTTCTGTTGTTGTTGTTGTAATCAATATCATTGTGAGGAATGTAATTAGGAACGCCATCTTGATTAATTCATGTTTGATCGGCTTGTAGACAAGAGCTCTGTGAACAAAAAGAAAAGTATTATATACTTTACTATAATATATAGTGTTATATACATTATACGGCTTTATTAATAATGGGATGGACAAAACATTTTTTGTTGCATGATTCAAAGGCGGCCTTTAGCGTGATGGCAGGCGAGAAAAAAAGTAATGAATTAAATTAGTGATGGAATGCTAGTAGCCTATTCTATTGATCTCCTTCTACCAGCATAGAAGAGTAGGGCTATTTATGAATATATTAAGAGTTTCATGTTGGCCTCAGAGAAAAGAAAAAAACTTGGATTACAATGTACCAAACTTAATTAATACAACATTAAAATATAAAGAAACATATTAGTTGTATACCTACGTACTTGATTGTAAATAAATTGCCAAGCAAAGTAAAAAAACCTCCAACTTTTAATAATGCTATCTAGTGACGAGTAGCGGAACTTCATATTCCAATTAATATTTAAAATGCCATCTATTATCCGCCATGAAAATTAAAAAAAAACTCACTTTCAAGCATCTACCCCCAATAACTTTCAATCGGCTGAACCGATTTTCATCAAACATAGCTAAGAACTACCACAAGGGAACTTTCACGTGAAGAAACTGCATCGAAATCGCTCTATTCGTTCAAGAGCTACGATGTCACAGACAGACATTAGCTTAAAACCTATAACACCCCACTTTTATGTTGGGGGTTAGGGCGGCCCTTCGTGGCCATTGTGTCCTCGTCGTCAACGCAAACATAGTTTATAAGTTTAAAAAGCTTGTTATTTCTTCCAGGGCAATGCTAGAAAAAGAGGCAAAGCAAAAAGGAAGAGATAGCGCTGAGGGCTCGGTTTACATTCTATTGAATGAAATTATTATTATTATTAACTATCCATTGAACGAATATGAACTTTTCATTGGGTGCGGAAATTTCATAAAACTTGTTCAAGGTGATACGTATTTACCTTATAAGTATGTGAAATAAATATAGTTTATTTAAAATTTTCATTACATTTGCAAGTTTTCTATCGAAATATTTTTTTACTTTTACAATTTATGAGTACTTTATAAACGGTCGAAGTTCAAGTAAAATTTGTGCAAAAACGCAGATTTTTGGAGGCTTGTACTGAATTTGTTTCTCTAAATTTTTATTTTTATTTTGATAGAAACCTAGAAATACCGCACAAGATACCTGTTAGTTCAAAAAAATTACGAAAGATTAGTTACAACGTCATAATCACGTACGAGCGTTTGTATGAATAGTAAGACGGGAATCGGGAAGGCCGCTCTTATGAAGATCTTACGTTTGAGTACTGGCACAAAAAAAAATGTACATCTTTATCTAAATATATATGACTCAAAGGTGACTGACTGACTGACATAGTGATCTATCAACGCACAGCCCAAACCACTGGACGAATCGGGCTGAAATTTGGCATGCAGGTAGATGTTATGACGTAGGCATCCGCTAAGAAAGGATTTTGATCAATTCTACCCCAAGGGGATAAAATAGGGGTTGAAAGTTTGTATGAAACTTTGTCAATTTTAAACTGATCGGGCTGAGACTTTGCATGCATAAAGCTACTATGACGTAGGCATCCCCTAAGAAAGGATTTTGATAAATTACACCCCTACGCGAGCGAAGCTGCGGGCAAAAGCTAGTTAACTATAAAAATGATATAGGAATGCTCACTTTACACATATTTTTCAAATTATATTTTATCAAAAATTTAATTATTATGCATGCTTAGAATATAACCGCAAATCCGTTTAGTCACGTACAAAAGGAACAAGTTAATGAATTGGAAATTAATACTTCAATATTTAAGGCAATTTTTTTTTCTTTTGTGTTTATTGTGTTTTATCTAAATATTTTTGCGATATGCCATACTAATGATATTTTCAGGGTTCCGTTGTAAACAAGGAATCATTTGGGTATTATGTATAGTATTCACGCTGACAAAGTGTAAAATAAAAACTTGAAGATTTTTTTTGGGAAAGCTTCCATACATGTGAAGTGAGAATATTTTTTTTCTTACGGTGAAATGGTAGCAGAAGTGGCGCCCTCCTTTAAAATAAATTGTTTCAAACTAAATATGGCGATAATTAAAAATTTTATTTATACCAATGTCTAGAAAGACCTTTAAACTATTTTATGAATAACCTTTGAAATTATTACTATTAGTCCGTCTAGTTTTCGCCAAAAGTGGCCACTTTTGGCGAAAACCCGTGACTACCAATATTACTTTCAAAGGTTATTCATAAAATAGTTTAAAGGTCTTTTTAGACATTCATACAAATCAAATTTTTAATTATCACCATATTTAGTTTTAAACAATTTATTTCAAATGAGGGCGCCACTTTTGCAACCGTTTCGCCTTAACAAACCCGTCGTGTGAGTTCTTATTGAAAACAAACCCATCGTGTGAGTTCTTATTGAAAAGATCTTTCAAAAACATTGTGAGCTTGTAAACACCATTTTTCAATTTAGGTATCCGTTTCTGAAATATTTGCAAATTTTTGTTAGAGTCAAGTGTCCCTTTCTATCTACTAAATGGTTGTATATGGACATTTAAAAAATACACAGCAGTAATATAATATAACAATGTTTAAAGGAAAGCTATCAAAGCTAAAGCACAATTTAATGAATAGTTACTTCGTAAGCTAAAGTAAGATTAACACAAAGGCTTTTTGACTTGGATAGTTTTTGGACAATATGTCATACGAATAACAAATAACAATGACAAGAATCCGTTTTCCGAAAAAAGAAAGTAAATTGGTTATCAAGGCAATTATCATTTTAAACATAAGAGCGAGCATGGTGGGGACATAGTGCTATCTCTTTCGTAAGCGTGACACCTTATGACAGTGACGTCACGTGGGTGTATGTGCATCCTTTTTTTGTTATTTGACAGTTTCCCCTTCCACCGGATTTGAAAGGCTTATAACTTGCTTATTTTTAAGCGTAGTTAAATTATTATTTAATTTTCGGTGTAACATAATGTAACTTTTTGATATGAATGAGAAAAAAAATCGAGTCAAATACCGAATTAGAGTTATAGGTGACCAACTTTTAAAATGCTCTCGGAAATGTAAAATTTTATACAAATTCAATTTTTATTCAAATTAATATATTTGAACCGTGTTTTCGTATGCTTTTCGCTTATAAAATGCCAAAAGTACTCGGCGCATAAATGCTAGCAAGCGACTAAGTGACGTTTATAGATATAGCTGCAATTGAACGGGACAAAACAGTGGTACCTAGTACTTAAGTACATGTCTTCTCTAGTTATATGTTATCGGCAGTGTGTTGAATTCAGACATTGTAAACAATGCCTAGGCAATATGTGCATTTCCTAGGAAATTTATTCTAAAATTTATTTTTAAACAAGCATGTAGGTAATTCTTGATTAAAAGTTTCATTATAATGTAATAAAATTTCAATTTAATGTAAAATTTACTTTTTTTGTAACTAATTATTTTCTAGGAAATGTATAATTACAGCTTATAGCTTAGTACAGCATATAATACATCATTTTTATAGTAAATAAAGATGTACATAGAATTTTAACTCCCGACACAAAAGAGGGGTGTAATAGGTTTAAAGCTAATGTCTATCCGTGGCATTATAGCTCTTGAACGAATATACCGATTTCGATGCAGTTTTTCACGTGAAAGTTCCCATGCTAGTTCTTAACTATGTTTCATTTTCATCGCCCTGTACGAAATGTATGACAAACATGCCATTGACATACATTGCTTAGCAGTGATTAAAATGCCTGAATTCAACTCATTGCCGGGAACATATACATACCAGCTCTTTGTGACACCTGTGTATGCTCCAAAAGGTTCGTTCGTTTTACCCTTAGATCATGTAATGCAGGATAAGCCTTACCTGCGCGTTCCCCTCTGCCAAAGTATTATGCAATTTTCTCGAGTAGAAAGAGGTCAAACACATTTAATCTCCTAAAAGATGGCATAACCTTGCATTTGTAAGTGTTTTTTTTTTTATTTAATTAGTGTTGTTTTCTGTAAAATCCATGGAATATCTATTGGTACCGATTACGAAAAAAAATATCGAATCACGTTTGCAACTGATTTCCTTCCATTTCATAAAATGATCTAGGATCCCATACGATTTTCTTCCTTAATAACTGCCAATCACTGCAAAAAGATCTATAATCGCATAACACAAACTTGACATGTCTCATTTTTCGATGTTATTATTATATGTAATATTTTGTAAATGTGCCTTTATAGCGACACAAATTCATTTTGTGAATGTGTGATTTTTTTTAAGATGTAGTAGTAGCTTACCTCCACACCAAAGTTTTGTAAGAAGATTTAGATCATTTAATACAGGAAAATTTACGCAGAACTTTTCCTGTATTAAATGATCTAAGGTTTTGCCCCAAAGAGCAATGCACGCGTTAGCACGCACACCTAAAACTCGTTATCGGCGCGCCGTGTTAATCAATGGTTTTTCCCAATCATAAGACGTGTCGTTCGAAGCTTCTAAATTTAAATCGAGTCACGGAAAGTTGTTTGTGCAGAGATTTTCGATAGATTGGTTTAGATAAGACATCTTTAGATGATAAAGGATCATTAGTAAACTCCCTGTAAACGATTCGACAACCTCTGTGGCGTAATGATTAACTGTGTCTGCTTGTAACAATGGTTCAGTAACAGGGCAAGTTGGAAAATGGCCTTTTGCAAATTGTCCTGAGTTTTGAAAGTTGATTTGGATGATCAATGATTATCTGTATAATATGTATTTATTACAAAATATATAATGTGTATTTTTTAATACTTGATCAAACGAAATCTGCGGATATTAGAAGAAATATTATCAACGAAAGTTGTTACTAACACTTTAATTTTTTTTTCTAAAGGTCGTGTTTCGATTTTTTATTTTTTCTCTTTAAGTAAACGGCGTATTTTCTTCAAAGTTGTCTCATTTAAAAACTACAAATTTTAAGAAGCTAAGAAATAATTAACAATATTAAACAGGAAATTAGTTAAAAAATAATTGACGAAAAAATAAAGTGCCTGGATTTTATCAAACAATCTACATGGTCGTCGCATTTGAAGCAAAAATGAGATGTGTTTGACGAACAAATTGAACGTGAACGGTGATGCTTGTCAAATGAGTCCTCAGTAGAAAAACAAGACAGACAAATTTAATTGTATACTGAACACAAGAAGGTAAAGGTGATTTCAAATACGATACTTATATATTTATTTATGTTGTTTATATATATTTAGTTTGGTTACATACGAGTACTAGTTTTAGTTTAATAATTATAGTTTTAAAATCATTTTCGTCATATTAGTAGGTTAGTATGTCTTTTTTTTAATAAATTATTTATGTTGTGCCTGTAAATTTGTAGTACCTATAATCTAAACCTGACTCATGTACAGTCATTTTCATCAACCACTTGCTTTCGGTAATGGCAAACACCGTAAGGAAACCTGCACGTTAGCAACAATAATATAATTACTAACGTAGGTTACACATACCCAAAGCTATAGAATCTATTGGAGAGCCCGTAAGTAGGCAAAACTGGAGTTGCTGGTAGGTACTTAGAGATGGCAGCACACACGACTAGCAAAAAAAAGACAAAGAAAGTGTTGAATATGCTTTAGGAATATTTATTGCATTTCATAAAAGTCCTATTTAATTAATTAGATTACTACTATATAAAATAATAGTAATAAATGGTTCAAATGTTTTAATAAATATCTTTAGCGCCATCTGGTGACAAGGAAGATAAATAATTATAAGGCGATGGGTAGGCATGAGGCTAGTTCATTTTTTTTCTCTTTGTTTTTTTTTTGTATATTGGGACAAATAACACTGATTGAGCTAACCCTAAAGTACGTTCGAGACTTGTTTTATGGGATACTAACTCAACGATACTATATCATATAACAAATACATATATAGATAAACATCCAAGACCCAGGACAATTTGAAAAAGGCCATTTTCCAATTTGCCCTGACATTATTGTTTAAAAATGTCTGTTGTTACATGGAAGTCGTTGAACTACGCAGAAATCATAGAAACGGCAAACAAGTTTGGAAACGAGGTAAAAACCTAAGTGCAATACGAGTAGGTACATTTCGTTCGTTGACGTAACTTAGTTTGGATTGGACACCCGAACCTCTGAATTACGGAGGTTTCGGTCGCCGATGTAACTCAGTTTGGAAACCCAACGACACTTTAGATTACGGAGTTTTACCACCTATATTTATTGTTCCCATCACTCAGTGTACGGTTATCTTTAATAACCGGCCAAGTGCGAGTCTGACTCAAAGGGTTCCGTACCATTTTCTATAAAAATATCACGTTTGTTGTTACTTAAACTGGTGTTAATTGTCACTTAAATATTTATTTTATTATTTTTTTAATTTTTGTTGTTATACCGTCTTATTATAAAACCCAGACTAACTTTGCAACTAGGTTTAAACCGCCCAAAATGAAGTTGACATTGACAGTGTGATATTACTAGATGTCAACTTGATTTGGTTGGATAAAGGTTTTATAATAAGTCGGATAGCGACCACAGAAAAACATCATCTGTAGAAATTTCGACTGTCTAGCCTTCACGAAGGGGTCTCATTTATCGCATAATTTGTTTTGGCTAATGTTCTTTGGCATATCGGTTTTAGCATAAAATATTTAGACATAATAGTTTTTAGGCATTATTGTTGGCATACGGGTAATTTTGGCATAATGTTAATTTGCATAATCTCCGTAGGCATGATAACTATAAGAATAATACTATTTAGGTATAATATTTTTAGGAATAACAGAAACAAAATTAAATTATTTATAAGTGTTTATTTTCAATAATCACGAAAATAAAATTATAACCACCCGGAACAACTGTGAGGGCAGAAGAGAAGTGAGGATCAAGTTAATTTTTAAAATTTGATTACGTACTATATGATTTGAATTACTTAATTCAATTCCGCCGCCAGTTATTTCATGCAAACTATTGCCGGCCGGCGCCCACCTACTACTGTTAGTCCCAGCATACCTACCATCAACATGCTTGCATGCTTCGGACACCGCATACGTCTATGCGGTATACGATGTTGGTTCTGTTGGTGGCGGGAGCACACGAGCTGTTGATGATAGGTATGCTGGGACTTACAGTAGTGGGTGGGCGCCGGCAATAGTTTGCATGAATTAACTGGTGGCGTAATTGCACAAAGTAATTCAAATCATATAATATGTAACTTTGACTTCCGCAAAGTAACACCTGAATCCATTAACTAAATTTGAATACATCAATTTTTTTTTTTATTTGATTACAGCAATATTTTATAAAAATGTGTATGAGTGTTTAATATTTTAGGAGCTCACTGTTTTGCGTATTTGTCTTAAAAAATTATAGTTTTGTATATTTATGCATTAGAATTTTTATGCATAAAGAAATGTTATGTCTTGATAAATTATGTTTTGATATCATTATGTTTAAATACATTTATGCTTTATGTTATGCCTGATGTTATGATATAAACATGATTATGCTTAGATACATTATGCTTCAAATAATTATGCGTAAGATTTGAGAAGATGTTATGCTTAAAAATAATTATGCCAAAAAATAGTATGCCATGTTACATTACGGCTAAAATTTTTATGCTTATGGATAGTGAGCCTATCTCGGTTCATGAGATACAATCTGGTGACAGACAAACAGATGGACAGACGGCAAACAGACGGGCAGAGTTTTAGCAGAGTTTTAGTAATAGGGCCCATTTTTACACTTTCGGTACGGAACCCTAAAAACGTAAATAACATGAGGTATGGTGTAAAAATAACTTGAGAGAGTTTTGAATTAAGCAGACGTAAAAATATGATTGAGGTTATCATTTTGGTACAGGCCCCGAGGCTCCGAGGGCTGAATACCTAGATAAACCATGTCTGGGGGCCCTAGCCCTTCATCAGGATAGAGCGGTAAGAGGAGATTGGTTTTCGGCCCTTAAAAAACTGAATTGGCGTCCCCTATAAATCGGGAGACAATCGCTCACCATACAATTAATCGAGACTTTCCTGGGCCCGTGAGCCCTAGGTTAGTTGCTCTTCCTAATTCTTAATTCGGCCTTGATTCTAAAACTTTGTTGTAGGTGGGAGGAAATCTCTGAAACCTTACTTTTGGTTATAACTTGTTGCCACCATTTTAATCTAACAGTATTAGAATTTTTATAGGTTACATACAAATTTCATCTGCCTTTCCTATTCCCCTTCACACATCTCTATAGTATAGCACGAAAAATGTCGATAGCGATTTGTGGTGCTATTTTTCAAACGAAGAGTCACAAAGAAATTGTACAAAAAACCATTAGTTTAGGTCTGTGATTTTAAAAAATGGCACTTCTCAAGTGCTATTTCTCAACTAGGGAGTCAGCGAAACACTAAACGTATAGTTTTCCAACTCACCGCTCGCGTAATAGTATTTTACGAGTATGCAACAGTTGAATAAGAGAGTTCAAAAAATGCGAATGGCGCGGGTTACTCCATTTTTTACTAAATAAAACGACTATATTTACTAAACAAAATACAAAAATATGAAAATGTTTGACATATATTTAGCAGGTACTAGGTGAGATATCTATGGCAAACTTTATTTTTTTCATTGACTTTTACTTCCTATAGTGACTATATCTGAGGACTATATTTAAAAAAATCTTATGTAGTAAAGAATTTATTTCATCAAATTTTATTTTTAATACAATCAGTTGGTAGTTGCTTGTGTAATCTACATAGACAGCTAGACGCATAGATGTAAGGAAAAAATGGGGGAAATTTATAGGGGTATCTTTTTGGAGAAATACCGACACCTGTGCTATTTTGAGGAATAGAGTTATAATTGTCTGCAATCTATTATCAATGTTCTGTTAGTGTTCGGGACCATTTAAAAGACAGATAAACTGTGTCCGGGAGTAAAAAATACTTTTAATCGATTTTTCGAAATCGTCGTGTCAGCGAAAAATAATATTGTTTTCCGCAGAAAACTTCCAAAACTTGTCTATAGTTTTCTTAAAATTTCACCATAGATATAAAAAGCAGCGTGCGATGGAACGGATTCTCCATGATTAAAATAGAAATTTTCTCTGACATTTGTACGCTGCAAATGTCAAAAGTACAAAAGACCACTCGTGCAAAGATGCGCTCGTCTGGAAAAGCTCCCAAAAATCATTGTGACTCACGATTTCCAAAATGGCACACCTGAGCGAGCATACGTAACAAAAAACTCCGAATATAACAATAAACATCAAGTATCTACACACGATGTTTTAAAGTAAAATATTCATTTTCCCTTCTCTCTTTAGAATAAATACAAAAACTGCGATCGCTCTAAGTAAGTATTTCCACCCACTGGCGAAGCAAGCAAGATCAATGAACGTGTTTACCTATTGAAAACATTTAATTTCGCCATTTTATTTTTAGTTGATTTTAATAAAGACGAAAATGGAGGCAAAGAAGTTTACAATAACAATTTCATTAATGTCTTGGCTCCTCTATTTTTTTTTACTATTTTCCTTATTGTTTATATTAATTTCAAAATTCTATTTCTAAAATAAAAATAGGAAAAAAACGAATAATTTTATTTGCTTAAAGACAGTATATAAGATGGCAATTTTATAATTAGTGTCATTCAACTAGAAATAGTGGTGTCGACAAAGGGGTTCTAGGGGAGATCGAGAGGTTTTATGCATAGCTATATACCTCAGTTTCTCAACCCAGCGAACAAATGGCTAAAGACCCAAGAGCCAGGCTGACCCAACACTATACCGAAGATATCACACACAGCCTGTACGAGATTAGGATGGCCCTTAAACAGCTTAAAAACAGCATGGCGCCGGGCGAGGATGGAATAACAGCAGAGCTTCTGAAAGCGGGCGGAACGCCGGTACTGAAAGTCCTTCAGAGGCTCTTTAATTCCGTTCTGCTCAAAGGCGTAACGCCAGAAGCGGGGAATAGGGGCGTGGTGGTCTTGTTCTTCAAAAAGGGAGATAACACCCTTCTGAGTCACGTATATAAGTTGTTTTCAAGGATCATCACGAATCGTCCCACAAACAGGTTTGATACGTTCCAGCCAACCGAACACATTCACACGCTGCGGCAGGTTATAGAGAAGACGAGGGAGTATAACCGGCCGTTATGCTTAGGGTTCGTGGACTATGAAAAAGCCTTCGATTCGATCGTAACATGGACCGTGCTTCAGTCTCTCCAGCGATGCCGTATTGACTATCGATATATCGATGTGTTGAAGTGCTTATACAGTAACGCCACTATGTCAGTCCGAGTCCTGTACTCGCAGTGCACGAGGGCTATTCCACTGCAAAGAGGTATAAGACAGGGAGACGTTATATCTCCGAAACTGTTCACCGTTGCACTGGAAGATGCCTTCAAGCTTCTGGACTGGGAAGGGTTTGGCATCAACATCAATGGCGAGTATATCACTCATCTTCGATTTACCGACGTTATCGTTATCTAGGCAGAATCGATGGAAGACTTAAGTACTATGCTCGGAGACCTAAATAGAGTTTCCCAACAGGTGAGCCTAAAAATGAACGTGGACAAAACGAAAGTAATGTCGAATGTCCATGTCGCGCCCCTACCTGTTTGTGTTGGGAGCTACACCCTCAAAGTTGTAGACCAGTATATCTACCTGGGTGAATTGATCCAGGCAGGAAGTTCCAGCTTCGAGGAAGAGGTCTTTCGACGAATCCGACTCGGTTGGGCAGCGTTCGGGAAGCTGCGCAGTGTCTTCTCGTCCAAAATACCTCAGTGCCTCAAGACGAAAGTGTTTAATCAATGTGTGTTACCAGTTGTGAAGACTTATGGCTCTGAAACGTGGTCCCTTACTATGGGTCTCATAAGAAGGCTAAAGGTGACTCAACGCGCTATGGAGAGGGCTATGCTCGGTGTTTCCCTACGTGATCGAATCAGAAATGAGGAAATTCGTGACAAGGTGGTCTGACGACCTGAATAAGGTCGCTGGAAAGCGCTGGATGCAGGCCGCTCTAGATAGATCATTTTGGAAATCGTTGGGAGAGGCCTATGTCCTGCAGTGGACGTTATACGGCTGAAATGATGATGATGATGAACTAGAAATAATAAGACATGCAAATATTTATGTACTGTATGTTTAATTATATATGTTACCGGCCTAAGCCGATTTCAGGCCCAACTAGTTTGCCCTAGGCCAAACCGGTTCATCTTAAGCGTGTCCGGATATACTAGTTTAGCCCAGGACAATCTGGTTTAGCCTAAAAACTATGGGGTTGGATCTCATATGTCAACACGGAACAACTCTCTTCTATGCTGCTTTCCTTTTCTGTTGCTCAGAACCGTGTTTCCCTAGAACGAGAGAGAGCAGCGGCCGGTGCTGCCAAGGCGAAGAAATGCTAGCGCACGAAGATCTGATTTCGAATTAGTTTTCAAGTTAATTAATGCTTAAAATTAAAAAGCAATAAATTAGATAAGCAAGCATAGGTATTTTTTCACTATTTTTTAATTGATTATTTAATCTGATAAGTAAGTATCCGTTTTATTTTTAGTGTTATGCAAGTGTTGTTTCACTTCTAATTAATCTTGTTAGTTATATTATGTCGACCAAATATTGCTTGTCTAATTTATTGCCTTTGCTTAAGTAATAATTTGAAATCAGTTTGGCCTAGACCAAACTAGTAAGCCTAAGCTATTTAGGCTAAACTAGATTGTCTCGGCCTAAACTAGTATATCCTGGCACGCTCAGAATAAACCGGTTTGGCCTGAAATCGGGTTTAGCAGGTAACATATAAAAATATCTATTGTAGTTGTAGGTGGGTACGGGGTGTTCATCCCATAGGTTTAGCAATGATAGATTTACTATCTTTCATTACTAGGGAGTGAACCTACAATCCCATGTTTGTAGCTAACAGAAATGTTTCTCAAACAGCAATCTCGGACGCTATTCCGAACTACATTAGCTGAAAGTGCTCAATTCCCTGCTATAATAGTCTCATCTGGCTATCCTTGGACGCCAAACGATTTTCAGCGTGCTTTGTACTAATGGCTTTCTCGGCCTGGTTCATCGAGATAATATTATGTACAATACCAAAGTAGACAGCACATATTTATGTAGATTTATTTTGCATGTATATGTCACTGTATGATTATGAACACCGATAGTTTAGAAACAATCGTGCGAGATTATAAACTGTCGGTAAATTGTAAACTATTGAACTGCAACTGTAACAAAAACCCTGTCCGATCCTAGTAGGCGCAACTCATACCGTCAATATGAACAACTTTACCTACGGAACCAATGCTTGAAACTCGCAAAAAAAATCGACATTTTCATACAAAAGTGTTCGGCCGGTGTACAAAAGTGGTCCCATAGAAACAATTGTTTATATTGACGGTCTGAGTTGCTCCTACAAAGTTGGACAGGGTTTTTGTTACATATTGTATAACGCATTAATTTACGATAGTTTATAATTGTTCCGCGTCAAACCGTCTAATTGTGAACGTGCAGACATGATTCACAATCTCTCCGATGTTATTACTCGTAAAGTTGAAAGTCGTCTTCATTGAATGGTCTTGATGGTAGCTCGTTCTCGGCGACTAATACTCACTGAAACTTCACTTGTTTTTTAAATCGTAGTAATTTTATATTAATATGTGTAATATATTTAAATACTTTATTTTGTAGTATACGCAATTTATTCATTGCAACATATATTTACTATCAGTAAATAATAATATATATCGGTTCCAATAGGTACTTATTAAAATCTGGTTTTTGCTCCTTATACTTTGGTCTCACTTGTCTCTAGACCAGCTGTCGGTTGATTGGTAGAGAAAGCCCAAGACTGTAAAATCACTGTTTTGTCCCATCCGACTGTAGATGTTACCATTTACTTCACGTCACTTGCTAGCTCTTGTGTCTAGTAGTTTCTACAGTTGTTAGCGAAAACCATATACTTTCGACCGATCATTATTCTTTGGTTTAGGCAGACTATATATATTACATATTTAGAAATGATCAATTCTGTGATAAGGCCACGACGAAAAGTAAGAAACAGATTTCAAGTGGAATTCTTCAGTCTACCCCGTGAAGGATAAATGCTGTTTGTTTTTTATCAAGGCCCTTGAAATTGTGTTTGTTTTCCTATGTGTACGTGGTATGAAAAAGGTTATGAAAAGCTAAGAACACGATACTGCGTCTCGAAATATCAGTTAAAATATTCCATTGTCATAAATATTTGAAGCCTACTTAATTCATATTACAAATACAGACAACGGCAAACCTACATCATAAGTCAGTATATTTAGTCCGTCGTTAAATTATCCAGCTATTCATTATTAAAATACAAAAACCTGCCTGCATAAAAAGTCTAACTTAAAAATGAACTGAAATAATTGGCCAAGTGCGAGTTTGACTCGCGCACGAAGGATTCCGTACCATTATCTATAAAAAATCACGTTTTTTGTATTCGAGCCCCGCTTAAATAATTTTTTTTTTCTGTTTTTAGTATTTGTTGTTATAACGTCAACAGAAATACATCATCTGTGAAAATTTCAACTATCTAGCTAGCTATCACGGTTCTTGATATACAGCCTTGTGACAGATAGACAGACGGACGGACCGCGGAGTTTTAGTAATAGGGTCCCATTTTTTTACCCTTTGGGTACGGAACCTCCTCCTCCTCTCTGACTACTAAAAGTCACTGACTTATAATAAGAGGGACTATAAACCCTGTCGGGTATCGCAAAAAAGTGAAACGCCAAGCGAATTATATGACATGCAGTAAATTTTATAAAGATAAATAAACCTTTAGTGTTAACAAAAGTGGTGAAAAATGTCGAATACTTAATAAAATACAAAACTAATACTCTTTATAACATTCCTCCTCTAAAAAGTTTATTTAATTCACTTAAAACAGTAATTAAAATTAACTTTTACTCACTATTTCGATAATTTATTTTATTCACTAAAAACAGTGAATAAAAAGCATCTTTTAATCACTATTTTGGTGTTTAAGTTTATAAAAATTACTCTTGATTTTAACTCCAATTTCAATTTGCATTTTAATTGATTTAACCTTCCTTTTTAGGGTTCCGTACAAAAAATTAAAAACGGTACCCTTATAGGATCACTCGTGCGTCTGTCTGTCACAGTCAATTTGCTCCGAATCTACTGGGCCAAATCAGGTGAAATTTGATAAAATGGTGTAATCTTACGACCCAAATATAGATGTGCAAAGTTAATAAATATTTTTTAAATTAAAGGTCATTTTTGAAGGATAAATTGAAAATTTAAAAAAAAGTCAAACCCTACTGTGTCATATATCAAATGAAAGGGCTTATTATGGGGATTTCAAATGTGTGTTTATTATTATTGTAAAATAAATAGTTTTGATTTTATTCGTGAATGAAAACGAAAATTGACCATTCCCCCCCCCCCCCCCCCCCGATCTCCGAAACTACTGAGCCAAAAATTTGAGAAAAATGCAAAATATCGGTCATTGCTTGTAGATTACAGGAAAAATAATATAACATCTATCAATTGAAAATAAAGTAGTAAACTCAATATAATACGTTCACTTATGGAAAATATTTGGTATTGTACGGAACCCTCTCCACTGAATATCTAATTGTGCTTAAATTTTCTTTTTCTCGTAGCCATTGGTATAAAGTATAGTATGCAACTCTTGAATAAACCACATGAACTAAACTAGAATAAACACAAGGAAATACAAAAAATAAAAAACAGGAAAAAAAGGAGAGAGATTTATTATCATCGAGATTGTTATTAATAAATTATTAAATGTCAATTCCTTTACGTAATAGTTCTTACAGAAGAATCACTCTAGGGAAATTTGCTAAAGTAAACCCAGTAGCGCACTAAAGCCCCGTCTAGTTTGCACGCCGCGCATGACTTTCGACTTTATTAGCCTATAGCGTGCGCCGAATGAGTCAAAATGTACATCCTTTCGTCTGCGAAGCGGCGGTCTGTATCCCTTTATCTCTTTACATTATTTATATATAAGGACAAATAACACCGATTGAGCTAGCCCCAAAGTAAGTTCGAGACTTGTGTAATGGAATACTTACTCAACGATACTATATTTTATAACAAATACATATAAGTACATATAGATAAACCTCCAAGACCGAGCACAATTTGAAAAGGCCATTTTCTTATCTGCCCTGACCCGTGATCGAACCCAGAACCTCTGGGTGGCGGACTAGCATGGTGACACTACGCCCCGGAGGTCGTCTCACTAGTATTATATTTTCAACAATTTCAACCTTAAGTAGTAATAAGCCCTGTAACGCAAGGACAGCTTTGCTTCAAGTTATACGACTCTGGAATGCCCAGCCTGAGGACTTTAAAACCATTTCGATATCTGATCAAGAAAAAAATTCACACGCTTCTCTCTTATTAATTTCATACAGGATAAAGATTTTACTGGTAACATGTGTTGTCAAGGATCCTTTATAGTATTTAGATATAAGTAATTAAATAATATAAATAAATAATATAATTAACAATATATACACGGTGATTTCGCAATGGCTTTGGAGCCGAAGGCCACTTCATGAGGATCGTTAGTAAGACCTAATCAGCTAGTCAAAATAAAAATTCAGATACAAAAAAAGTGGAATTAATCTCTAAAGTGAAATCAATTAGTAGTAGTACCGGCGCCGGCTAGATTTCGAGTTTATCGGGGTCACGCCACGCGGCTGTTTTGGACGGGCGTAACTACGAGGTCTCGATCGAAAATCATTTTCACAACATTTGTATTTTATGTCATACACAAATTTAGATTAAGTATATTCTATTTCTATTCTATTTTTAGCCTATACTGTCCCACTGCAGGGCAAAGGCTTCCCTTCCAGCCGCCAACTATCTCGGTCGAGGGCCTTTGAGGCCCAATTCCTCCTAGGAGTCAAGCTCGTCATTCCATCTCTTAAGTATTTATATATCTCTTAAGTAATGTCCTATAGTAAATAAGACGAATTTATTTACTATAGGACATTTCTTTTTCCGAAACCGATGAAAATTCGGCGTGTATTATTATTGTATACATGCTGACTTTACATTGGTTTTGGAAAAAGAATGTCATGTAGTAAATAAATTTCTCTTTCCATATACGTTATCCAAAGTGTATGACATTAGGTAAAAAAGTTTAGCAACTTTTTTACCTTATGTCATATGATTTTCGATCGAGACCACGTAGTTACGGTTCATAAGTCATAAGTGCCGGACCAGACGGGACGCAAGTTGCGTCGCGTAACAGCTAAAGATGGGCAGTTGATAATACTCAATCTACCCATTTGAGTATTTACTTACTAGATTTAATAAATATCCAAATGGATGAATAAGGATATTTATCGGGTATTTACTCAATCTACTGAGT
This sequence comes from Acrobasis suavella, assembly GCA_943193695.1. NCBI lineage: Eukaryota > Metazoa > Arthropoda > Insecta > Lepidoptera > Pyralidae > Acrobasis > Acrobasis suavella. The sequence goes on from OW971939.1 coordinate 3,210,643, forward strand.
AAATACTCCAATGGGTTGATTGAGTATTTATGCATCGCCCATCACTAGCTGTTACGCGGCGCAACTTGCGCCGCGTTTGTTACGGCCCTAACACTCATAACTGACGCGTGACCCCCCGATAAACTCGAAATCTAGCCGGCCGACGGTACTACTAGTTGATCTCACGATTTTACTTTCGAGTTTTAGTCAACATATTTGGTTTTTGAATTTTTATTTTGCCTAGCTAATTAGGTCTTCCTAACGATCCTTATGAAAGTGACCTTCGGCTCCAAAATCAATGAAAAATCACCGTGTAAATGTAGTGTGTATTATATTTTATAATATGTATTTACATTGAAGTATTTGTATTTAATGTGTTTTGAGTACGAGTGTTTCTTATTACTAAATCAGTAGTATAATTCAGTAAGTATCTACCTACTATTGAATTGTACGCCTACCACGAGATTTTTCTCTATTTATACCGAAGGTTGACTGGTAGAGAATGCTATTAGCATAAGTCCACCTTCAGTACCATGTTGTTTTGGTAAATTAAGTTTAAATAAATAAACTGCGGAGTGCGTCTGGCAAAAATCATTCCACAAATATTGGCCGAGAATTTGGTGTTGTTGAGAAAATAAAACGGTTCAAAATAATGTCATTCGTCATAGTAATTTCCTTTTGTGAAGTGATTTTAGATTTATTATTGCAGAAAAACTGATATAAAGAGCGTTATTTGACTCCAAGAAATTATGACGTCAATAGCCTGTATTTCATACAAATTCCATGGAGGATGGTTGTTTTGACGTTTAGAAAAAAGTATATTATTTGAGTAGTTGAAAAAAAGCGAATTTATTGCCTGAAATGTCTCCTCGTGGAATCAAACGTATCATTTAATATGCTAAGTAGGCTTGAGAGTTGAGATATTTATTTGGAAGCGTAAATTTGGGTGATATACCGTGATGCAATATTGTGTTGGAAAATATTTAATTCCCAACCGATATACACAGAAATTATTTAAAACAAAAGGCATCAAGGCAACGTGCCCAGAATACTGGCACTTTTAGCCAGTATTCTGGGCACGATGCCTCGATAAAAGGAAGAATTTCCCTAATATTTAATTTAATGTAGGTAATTAATATTGTAATTAGTAAAAAAAGGCATTCATTGGCGCTAACGAAAAAGGAATAAATACCACAACCCAAGTAGCAAATCAAAAGGTTATTAGAAACCTGAGCAAAATAAAAACGTATATAATAAACTAAGCAAAATAAAATATGTGACATAATATCATTCATGTTTCATTTCGTTTCATATCCAAGACAATACAATATCTGAAATGAAACTAGGTAGATGTAAATCCGTGAATTCATATATGTGCTTACGCAGACATACAATTCATGAATACGATATGGATAGGTTTTCCAAATTTGCCGATCTCTGGAATGCCGACCCGACGCATCAAACTGTCATTTTAATATGCAAGTAGGCTTTAGATATTTATGGAAGTAGAATATTTTAGCTCATATTCCATGACGCATTATTTGTGTGCAGTGACGGATTAACACTACTTGATGCCCTAAGCAATACACGCCTGTGGGCCCCCCCTAACTTTTCGGGCGTTGCGCGGGGTTGCAAGCAGCCCGTGGTTTTTCGTGCAGCTGTTGAGGTAGACTAAAAAATGTTTCCAATTCTGAAAATGCAGGGTTATCACTCTAGGTCGGACTCTATGTCAACTTGAAACGCGCGAATTTTCAAATAAGTCCTAGAAACTGTTTTTATGTGGTTTTTGGTGATGTGAGAGTGGGACGTGATGCTCTAAGGACGGATTTTTTTGTGCTTCTTCTGACCCCCGCAGACGTGATGCCCTAGGCAATTGCTTAATTTGATTAAAGGTTAATCCGTCACTGTTTGTGTAGGTAGGTACACATATCTTTCCAGATATATACACATATATTCGAAAAAATGGTCCCTTGGGGTGCCAGAAGGGCGCAGGCGTAGAGGTAGACCACGGAGAAGATGGCGCGATGACATTAACATCTTCAAAAATTGTATTTGCTATGCAAAATAAAATAAAAACCGAATATCAAGAACGCCATCTAGTGATGAATCGCGGAACAACCGATATGACTTGACCACAGCGACACTGTTTCGTTTATAAGAAGAATAATTCTCCCCATTAGGGATAAAGACGTGATATTGAATGTTTAGGTGTATAATATATATGTTACGGACGAAGTGATTAATTGGAGCAATTTTCAGAATGCCCGGGCATTAAGAATAGTAGAATAGTCATGCTAATTTGGGCGAAGTAATTAATTATGATTAGAATTTATTTATTTATTACATTGCCTAGACATTATGATTAATGACATGGGGCTTACGGGCAATCTGATAATCCAGAACCAACGCATGACATACGCGCTGCAGACGAAAAAATAGACTCAAAGGACTTGTATGCAGAGCCCTAAAAAACTCAAATAAAAACACGAACTTCAATGGTCTTTCAATTTCTATTAAAATAATAGAAAATGTAATTAGTAACGATGTATCGTTTGGTTTGCTAACATGTACGATTTTTTTAATTAACTCAGCATGATGGTTTTTCCTTATGGAAAGTATTACAAAGGTACAGATTACTTAAGTACTGGTAACCCAAAAATGTGACAAAATACGAAAAATGATTTCTTGTGCAGTTGGCGAGCAGTTGATGTTCAGTTGCGGTGTGCAGTTGGTTTGAAGTTTGATTGCAGTCGATCCAACTACAACCGAACTTCATCTAAGGCTGCCATCAGACGGACTGCATGGCAGCAACCGCACGTAGTTGATATACAACGTGAAAGGGACATGCCCGTAATAAATCAAACCATGGGCTCAACTACATCACTATAGTATAATGCAATTAAAATAACAGTCAATAAATATCCAAAAAAAATTTCGACATTCTCATACATATTGCCGAAGCGGCTGCACACTTTTGTATGGAAATGTCCAAAAAATTTTTTTTTTTGTTTTTCGGCTGTTAATTTAATTTCATTATACTATAGTGATCTAGTGTAGCCCGTGGTTTGATTCTATAGTGTAGCCCGTGGTTCGATTTATTACGGGTATACAACTGCATGCGGTTGTACGTTCGACTTCGTTCAGTCATGATATCAACTTCACGCAGTCGGCTGCAGTCGTGTGAAGTCGATATTAACTGCATACACATGTGACTTCAACTTTACGCGGTCGACCACAGTCGTGTAGTGTCGACGCATGCTGCCATCTCTAACCGCATGCAGTTAGTGCCCAGTGCGCACGACTGCAGCCGACCGCGTGAAGTTGATATCATTACTGAACGAAGTCGAACGTATAACTGCATGCAGTTGTATATATCGACTACGTGCGGTTGATGCGATGCAGTCCATCTGATGGCAGACTTAACTGCAAATGAGGTTTGACGTACGGACAGAAGCTTATTGTTTTATCTTCTTGTTATAGGCCGAAATGGATTAAACCAAGTACCTAAGCATAGTCTGCGGTTTATAATAAGACAGTTTGGGATTAAGAGGCTTTACACCTTTGGTTGGCTATCTCGCTCGCACAATGAAACATTTTTAAAGATTATTAAAAAATGTGACTCATATGAAGAAAAGTGTTTCATAAACTTTTTAATATACTATATGTTAGATATTGTAAACATGTTTTTTATTGTTTATGTGTGTGTGTATCAAGAATAAGGTCATCAAAAATTAAAAAAATTGATGACCTCATTTACGATGTAGTCAATGTCTACACAATATACAAACATGTCTACAATATCTAACATATAATATACTAAAAAGTTTATGAAACACTTTTAGTTCAAATGAGTCAATTTTTTTAATAATCTTTAAAAATGTTTTATTGCGCGAGCGAGACAGCCAGGCCAGCCAGCCAGAAAGTAAAAAGGCTTTTAACGGCTTCTTCCTACTGTACTAATATGTACTCGTAGTTTATATGTTTTCCGCATTCCAAAGGGTCAGTTCTCTCTTTACAACAACACTACCGATATTGATAAAATTTCAGTGACCCTGAAACCACCTGACACATATGCCTTTTCAATCAAAAAAGAATTTTCCTATTCGTTTCTGAGTAATCGGTGAACATTTGTATATCGCAGAGAGCAAAATCGGAACGTCAGGTCGATAATCGATATCGACTTGGATGTATATGATTTGTGTGTTGGCAACCCTACGGTTTGACAAGTGACAGATTCCGTTTGGAACAACGGTCACTTTTGCGAACTGACGTCGAGCCGTGCGGGCAAAGAGTAGAGTAACATAGTGGTCCAACATACGGCCGTCTTCACCGCGTTCCGAAAGTAATCGGTTTCCATCCAAGCTTTGTGTGATTATTTGTGATTGTAAATTAATAGACTTTATTCGCATTAATCTGAAGAATGTATCGAAACTCTTATTTCCTTCGATTTCATTATGGGAGATGAAGACGCTCCTCTCCGTCATGTACATAAACATAAAAGATTCCGACGAATTGATGACCTCCTCCTTTTTTTGAAGTTGTTTAAAAATATTATCTCGAATCGGCTCTTCACCTGACCCTAGACAGAACCAGACTTTCCCATACATCGTAGCCTAGCTTTTATTGATATTGGCAAAATTATGTAATTTCAAAGAAATTGCATATATTAAGGCATATAACTAATTTTCACAGTCAAAATATGAACTTAAAAGATAATATAGTCGATTATATAATATTTGAACATTAGTGTGGAAAACTTCTACTCTCTCATATTTTCTTTCAAGTTTATATTTGACCATCGAAAACTAGTTATATGCCTAGATATAAGCAATGTCTTTAAAATTACAACATACTGCCTAAATCTCACATGACATTTCAAAATAAGACTACGTTTGTATGGAAAAGTCTAGGGTAAAGGAATTCTTAAAATCTACGCGGTAAGAGGAGTAGCGTACATTCTTTTTTTTTTCGAAAAATCGTTAGTTTTACAATTGATAGTTCAATGGAAAAACCGAACTATCTACAGGCCTATCGATACTATCAAATTATTGGTGTTATCAAAAGACTATCGATAATATCGGCATTGTTTACAACACGAGCGTACATTCTAAGTAATTTCTTTTGTCCGCAAGAAAAGAAAAAACTTGGAACCGATGCTAAACAGTTGTTTTTGTATGAACAAAGCTCTCACAGCTTCATTAAAGTTGGTGGAGTGGTTTGTAATCAGATAATTACAAAGTACCTAATGTAATGAGCGTGCACCAAATCTGTTTAGGCGCGTGTAAAAGCCAGACTGCGTAATTTGTAATTAGATTTCTTGTAATACGTGTAATAAGCTCCCGTATACGGAGTGTTATTTCTACAGTCAATACTTTTTCGACGGGGTGGCTCAGTCTGTCCATTTTTAATGATCACTTAAATTGTTTGCCCTATTGCGACGAAGCTAAAAGGAGAGTTACGTGGTTCGCCGCTATGCATGTAGTTATCATAGACCTAGAATTTTATTTATGGACATATGTATGCATATACAAGGTGACTTTTTATTGGTTCTGGAGCCAAAGGCCACTTCATAAGGATCGTTAGTGAGACCTAATTAGCTAGTCAAAATAAAAATTCAGAAACAAAAAATGTTAACTGAAACTCGAAAGTATAATCGTGAGATCAATTAGTAGCACCGGCGCCTAACAGCTAGATTTCGAGTTCATTGAGGTCACGCGGTAGCTTTGGACGGGCGTAACTACGTAGTCTCGATCGAAAATAATTTTCGCAACTTTTTTATCTTATGTCATACACAAATTTGGGTAACGTATATGGATAGAGGAATTTATTTACCATACGACTTTTTTTTCAAAACCAATGTAAATTAACGTGTATATTGTATGTATGTTCATCTGTTCTCTCATATCTTTTATAATACCTATGGTTTCTTAACAACTGAGGTATTGTTGGAAGCGTGTTGGCTGTGCGCTGGTTATAAGCTATGTGACGTCACGATAAAGAATAATGCAACCAATTGGGCTGTAAAAATAAAAGTGGAGATCTCGTTTTCGGTTGGGTTTCAGTTTTTTAAGGTTCCGTACCCAAAGGGTTAAAAAGGGACCCTATTACTAAGACTCTCCTGTCCGTCCGTCTATCTGTCTGTCTATCACCAGGCTGTATCTCATGAACCGTAATAGCTAGACAGCTGAAATTTGATATAAATTTATTGGGAAAAGTTGTTCAAAATGATGGACTGAATCTCCCCTTACAATATTTGTACTTAATAAAAAAATGGCATTGTATACTCATATATAGAATGAATAAATACATAAAACAATATTTCCAAATATGATGATCACGATGATAAAAACAGATATTAAATTTTTACTCGTTTCTTAAACGTGGTTATGGTTTTAGATTCACGAATTTTCAGCGGTAGCTGATTTATTTGTAAATAAAAAAATAAAAAAAAAACAAATAATTCTTACCTTTAAAAAACACTATTCAAATCCTCTTAAGAATACACTAACAAATTGTTTCACATTTTAGAACTTTCAAACTTTTACGAAACTTCACAAAACTTATTGTTTTCTAAAACTTACATAAAACATTTACAATTTTATATATTTTATAGTTTTATATAGTCATATTATGAGGTCGTTACCGAGCGAATCGAATTTTATTTCCGAGTGCTTTCGATGCCGATGCGTGCTTTGACGTCGCGGGACCGTTATCAACTGAAGCCTGAAGCTTCGCCTGGAAGCTCTACGGAGGTTCTACGCCGAATCTCGAGGTGCGTGGGTATTGTATTTAAGTAACGAGTTCACACTTCCTAATGTATACTTCTTTGCAAGTTAATATTTCTATGTTAATGTTCTCGCAAAGTTAAGTGAGAAAAACAGATTATAAGTGAATTATTGGTAATAGATGCTGACTTATTTTTGACCCTCGACAAAAAAAAAAGGAGTGGTATATTTATAAATATGACGCCAATGCCTGTCTGTCTGTGGCATTAAATAAAAAAATATATTGGGAAAAATAACACTAATTGAGCTAGCCCCAAAGTAAGTTCGAGACTTGTGTTATGTAAGTACTATATACTAGCGTAAGTAATATTAACTCAACCATACTATATTTAATAACAAATACATATATAGACAAACATCCAAGACCAAGACCCAGGACAATTTGAAAAAAGTCATTTTCCAACTTGCTCTGAGAAGCGATCGAACCCGGGATCTCTAGGACTAGCATGATGACCACTACGCCACGGAGGTCGTCTCTTTGTATTCTTGTGCATTGTAGCGGTTGTCTTGAACGGATGGACCGATTTCGATGCGGTTTTTTTGCGTGAAAGCTTTTTTTTTGTGAAAGCAACTTTTCTTAGCTATGTTTGATGAAAAACGGTTCGGCGGTTCCAAAGTTATTGGGCGTGAACGCTTGAAAGTCGGGTTTTTTTTTTTAAATTTGCCTTATAAATTTATACAGTCAACTTGGTCAATCCAGCGTTTGTTTTGTATGTTGTTTGTTTGTTTCCCGTGTTAAGAGCGGCCTTCCCGTCTTACTTTTCATACAAACGCTAGTACGTGATTATGACGTTATAACTGATCTTTGTTCAAATTTTTTGAACTAACAGACTTGTGTTATGGGATATTAACCCAAGGATACAATATTTTATAACAAATACATATATAGATAAACATCCAAGACCCAGGACAATTTGAAAAAGGCCATTTTCCAACTTACCCTAACCGGGAATCAAACCCGGAACCTGTGGGTGGCGGCCTAGCATGGTGACCACTACGCCACGGAGACGAAAAATTCCGAAGAATGGATAACATCCTTCCTTTTGAAGTCGGTTCAAAATTAACACACATATTCTTAAAACAAGAGACCCGTAAATCCATTATTTGTCTACCTCAAGCTTAAGGGTCCCACAATGACTATTCACTCTCGCATTACAGCATCCGAGGTATTAATATCGTCCACTCACAGGACACAAAGGCCCATTAAGAGAAAGTTTACCGCTTGTTGTTGTGGGAATGTGACCCTTAATAGGGCGTGTACAAGTTATTAATAACATACCTTTCTTTGTCGTATCAAATATTGCAATTACTAATAATTTTTCAAACCTAAAAACTGACTTCACCCTTAAACTTCACAACCGATTTTGATACAATTTCTATAAGAATACCTGACAAGTACTTTTATGCTCTTTTAAACAAAAAAAGAATTTTCCACATCAGTCCAAGCCTCTTTGAATAATCGGTAAACATACAAAAAATAACGAGAAAGTTCGAGTCGGAGTCGCGCACTATGGGTTCCGTACCATTATCTATAAAAAATTACGTTTGTTGTATGGAAGCCCCACTTAAATATTTATTATATTCTGTTTTTAGTATTTGTTGTTATAGCGGCAATAGAGATATTTCATCTATGGAAAATTTCAACTGTCTAGCTGTCACGGTTCATAAGATACAGCCGGTTCATAAAGTCAGTCACCAGACGTCTGTCACCAGGGTAAAAACAGAACCCTTTTACGGTTAGCTTAGCTATAAGGCCGCCTTTTGAGCATTTCCTATTCGTTTTTAAGATAATTATGTCCTATATTTATTTATTTAATGCCATTAAGGGTAATGTATTGTCTTTTTTCAAAACCTTTTAAAGGGTTGGTATTTTTTTATAAACAAAAATGGAGTCCCCATAACTTAAGGTAGTATGCAAGCAGCAATGCACACCGCATTGCTGCTTGTTTTTGCATGATTGTTATGAGACTTATAAGTTATTGTGAGTGGCTTATAAGTGACAACACTTCCGGATATTCGTGCAATAAGTAGTAGAAGTGGTTTTAGTCAAAGATTTAGGATATACAAGTAGTGGTTTTAGTTGACCTGTCATCCGCATACGATACCGTCAATGTCAAGAAGCTATTGCTTAAAGTGTTAGAAATCACCAACGACAAGGCGCTGGTGAGCATACTGGGTCAGATGTTAGCAAATCGTCGTTTCAGAGTCCATCTTAATGGGACAGTAAGCCGCTGGAAAACCGAAAAAATGGGCCCCACAGGGCAGTGTCTTAGCTCCTGTCCTATTTAATATTTATACTAACAACCAACCCAGTCCCCTTGGTACCAATAGATTCCTATACGCCGCCAATCTGGCTCTCACCTTTAAAAAAAATCATTTGAGTCAGCTGAGACCAACTTGTCAAGAGGCCTAGAAGACTTAAATGCTTTGCGACCTAACCCGTCTAAAACGCAATGTTGTTGTATTTCACATACGTAACCATGAAGCTTCCCGAAAATTGAATGTCACCTAGAAAGCAGAAAAACCTAAACACTGTGACCCTCGTACCTGGGAGTAGCACTTGACAGGTCTCTTACATACAAAAATCAATGCCTCAGTACCAGATCAAAAGTAGAGACTCTCAACAACCTATTGCAGCACCATACATCTACCACATGGGCAGCATTTCCACACGTTCTCCGGACGACCGGCTTAGCACTCTGCTTTTCTGCTGGCGAATATGCATGCCCAGTGTGGCATCGCTCTGCTCACGCCGGAGAAGTGGACAGTGCTCTCAATGATACCTGCCGTACATTTACTGGATGCTTAAAGCCAACACCTCTAAAATTATTATATCCTTAAGCAGGCATCGCTCCACTTTCGGTTTGGAGAAGTGTCGCTTGTGGAACCGAAAGGCAGATTTCTGACTCTAAGCACTCTCTATTTGGAACTCAACCTACATCTTCTCAAAAGCCGTAACAATTTTATAAAGTGTTGAAAACCACTTGAAGGACACCTGGAGACCTTCAGGCTTCAAATGTGGCGCAATAGGCAATACGCCCCTCCCCCTAACTTTGTTCTTTTGTTGGAACGGTATGTTACATTGATTAAAAAATGTTGACTTTGACTTTCAAGCGCCTAAAGGCATCTAAAATGGCTTGATAGCTGCCATATATTATATGTTTATATCAAAAGAGTTTAGGGTTCTGGTTTTATCAAATAACGAACTATACACGCAACCAACGCTGTGGCTGAAAAATTAAATATATAAAACATTATACCAAAGTAACAAAAATAAACTTTATTTAAATACATAATCAACTTTGTTCATAAGGAACATACATGAATTTTTCAAGGTCCGTGCTGCTCCCATTTGAAATAAATTATTTGAAAGGAAACGGAGATATCATTGAAAATTTTGTCTTGATTATGCCCAAGCATTGGCACATTTGCCCTTCAAATTATTTTATGACTACTGTTTACAGTTTAAAGTGAGAACGTAAATACTCAAGGCAAAATTTTAAATTACATCTCCGTTTCTTTTCATATATTCAATAGGAGCAGTACTGGACCCCGAAAAAAGGCGTTGACCTAATATAACACGACTGCGCGATCATCGCAAGTTTGTGCGAATTTAATTTATACAATAATATTGATAATTGAACTCGAACAAGTGTCCTAATTGGTAATCGCGGAATTGAAAAATTTTCATCAGGACTAGATTGCTATTATATATTAAATTAAAATGTATGATTAGGACCACGCTATGGTCGCATTGTCGTATCACTTGATCGCGTAGTCGAGTATTTGGACAACGCCTGGCATTCAAGATTCAATGCTAATAATCTATTAATTTAACGTGATTTTAGATTTATTAATGCAGAAAAACTGGTATTAATTAAGAGCGCTATATTTGAGTCCAAAAAACTATGGCGTCACAGTTGAGTATTTAAAACAAATCCCATAGAAAACATTTTTTTTTGACGTTAAAAAGTCTTGCTGATCTGATTTTACCTGTTGGAATCTAGCTGATTATGAATGAAGCACGATACTATCTTTCCATGGGACAGATACTTATAAATTACAGTTAAGAAAAATTCAATTTTTGTATGACTAAATATGAGCCATAATGCTCCCGCATTGTAGATGCAGTGTTCTTATTTTTTTACTAAGTTAGCTAATAAATTACAATTTTATTCCCCTCGCGCCGTCGCTGGGCTGGCAGACGAAGAACATTGGATTGCCATGGTAATTCGATAATATCAGTCGTTTCAAGTTGTCGAGTTGGTCCTTCTTTACCTAAAACAAAGGGAATTAAATTTAACTTTTAGATCAGTTAGTGAAAGAAATTTAAATTCCGTCTTTTCTCTCTTCTAGTGTGTGTTAAAACGTAACTTATTTACTTTCTTCGGTTCTAGTGCCGATTTTTTTTATAACAATATCACAGAATAAATATAAGTATAACATACAGTCCGGAATCTCCTAAGATTTCGCGCAATATGCGTCCCCGTTCCCCGTCCTCTTCCCCCTTCTCGCCTTGTTGAGGCGGCTGCAGACATCTGCAGTCGCCCGCTCATAACCCTCCACACGGCGCGAACGGGGGAGCCGAGTATTATTTATGCCTACACTACTACAAAAGAAACTAAACATCCGTGCACACGGCAATGTGTGTGTGTTCGCCCGCAGCCGCCCGCTCAACTACCTCGACAAAGCAAGAACGGGGGAGAGGTGCGGTACGGTGGGCGGGTACGCATATTGCGTGAGATCTTAGAAGATTCTTATATAAAGCCTGTGACAATATCTACATTTGTATGTTTAAATGCACTCGCTGAGTTCATAGTTTAGCATGAGTGTTAGATTTTTAGAGCTGCCTAAAGGCATCTGATAGCTCGAAAAATCTACAGTCATTATTACAACCAAGTTGTAGTTTGCAGGTTTTATTATGATGTTTTCCGTCACCAGAAGCAAGTGGGGGTAACTAAAAATTACCGTACATTAATACAAACTCTGAGGTATAAGAATTGAGTTCATGCTTATATGGACCTATAAGGTATATGAGTGTCCTCACACCTACTAGGTGGTCGAACGGCCTTATCAAGGTTGAAGGGAAAAGCTGGATGCATGCCGGTTCCAATCTATTATTTGGAAAACCTTGCAGGCCTATGTCTTACAGTGGACTTCCTGTCGCTGATGCGAGAACGATCAGTTCAGTTCGGTGGACTAGACTTTATAGAAGAAAAAGTAGATGACTTGTTGCCCTTTTTACTCGACTGCATCAGAAGAAGGATTATGTTTTTCAAGTAACGTAACCCTCCTTCTTACGTATGTATATTTATATGAGACGCTCTCCACCCTAAACGGCATCATGACTTTCGGCTTGAAAGATGTCAATCCATTCGTCTTAATTCTGACAGTGGGTATAAGACAGACGGGTTTTTTGTTTAAATGTGTCAGCGAAATAATAAAGGAATTCCTTACCAAAGACACGACACAGCCACCAAACCCTCCGCCCGTCATCCTGGCACCAAGCACCCCGGGCGCGGACCTCATGAGCTCCACCAACTGGTCTAGTTCGTTGCAGGACACCTCCATCAGCTTGCTGAGAGATTCGTGGGATTTGTAGAATAGGTCTCCTACCTGAAATAAAACAAAATAATAAAATATACATTTATTTTCCTCCACAAGTTTACATAAGAACATGATTATACAAAAAAATCTTACAAATATTTAGACAGACGTTTCTGTTCCTTGTTAATCCTGTATTAGCGGAGGACTGGTGTCTGGAGTAGGTTTAACACCTGTTACACAGGTTGCCAGGTCCCCCATCGTTGCTATAACTTTAGAGGTGACTGAGAAGTGATATCTAATAATGATTTAGTGTAATGGCGGACTTAAAGTCTTATCATAACACAAGTTCAAGCTTACTTTAGGGCTAGTAAAACACAGTTGCCAAAGCAGCCGGAAGGGTTCAGTTGATATGATTTATTTGTCCCTATATATTTATTTATTATTTATCTATCAGAAACAAAAGGATAATGACAGGGGTAGTCAATACTCGAATAGAGAGATGTGTGTGTATTAAAAATTACCCTCAGGTTTCTTCCACGCTGGTCTGAGAGAAAAGGAAAAACTTAATGTACCGGCTTCTCTTCTCATGCAGATCGTAAAAGCTGGTCGAGAAAACGGGAGAAAAGTGAATCATGTTTTTAGGCGATATGGTTAGCAAACTCTCTCTCCTCTCTCCTGAAGAGCTTTGTCTGCTTAGAGCCTCAAGACGTTCCTTTTAACACCTGAGAATAAAATATTTTATCTCAGTTCTAATAATTTCGTATACATAGGGCTTTTTTATTTATAAGCAATTTAAGTTATTACTTTAGATTTTTTCCTTGTTCATGTTATTAATTTATTTGTTGAAAATAAAATTAAAATCACCCATATAATAAATTAAAATGAGAACTCCAGACATGAATGCAAAGTAAATAGAAGAGTCAATATTGCTTAGAAGAAATTTTAGTGTCACGAAGAAATATTAAAATCCAGACTTCCAATAAAACTTAAGAATAAGATAATGGACTTCTGTATAATACCTAGCCTACCATATGGCTCACAAACCTGGATATTCAATGATAAAATAACACATAAAATACAAACATGCCAGCGTTTAATGGAAAGGAGCATCATAAACATTTAACTCAAAGATAGAAAAAAATGCACTGAAATAAGAAAGATAACAAAAATAATAGATGCTCTCCACCACTCTCAACAGGACATGTGGTACGCGCACCAAATGACAGATGGACGAAGCGAGTCACTACATGGATAGGCCTGAACAACCGCAGAAGTAGAGGACGGCCTAGAGAGAGATGGGACGTCTGGAGGAGGCCTATCCCCAGACAGGGGCATTAACATTGTAATAATATTAAAAGTGTAAGTATTTAATAAAATAAAAAGTAAGTATGTATGTCAAATTATTTAACCAAAGATGCTTATTTATTGTTTTAGCAAACTCCAATGATAAATTTGTAACTTTAATATCAAATCTTTTTAAAATCTCTACTATTTTTTTTTTATAGCGATCAAAGGCTTTCGGTGCTGAGACCTAATTAAAGGTGGATTCCTGGAATAGATAAAATACTTAACTGCCGGAAGAACCTTTTGAATCCAATTATGATATTATAAAATAAGCGGATTTCATTTATTTACGTCGATTAATTACGTCGCGGATTTCGTTGAAATCAAAGAGTAGAAGATTGACATAGACAAAACCAGTTATCCCAAACATTGGCCGCTCTGTTCTATTTTTGAATATTATTTTATGGTGGCTTGAATTTTCACCCGGCTGCGCTAGAAGGAGGGTTATTTTATTCGAGAGATGTATGTATGTATATTGTTTGGCACGCTCTGCAGCCTTAACGGCTCGATGAATTTTAGCTTGTGAGGCGTCGTAGGTGACACTAGGTATATCAAAATAAAAAAAAACAAGTCGCGGATTTTTGGCTCCAAATTCTAATGTTTGGCACGCTCTGCAGTCTGAAAGGCTCGTTGGATTTAAGCTTGAGAATTGTCTGTGGCGACCTCTACGGCCACTATGAGGAACTACAATCAAGAGACAACCGACAATATAGTTCACAAGAAGCATATGAGATGGCGCCAGCAGAGTATCCTACATCTCGATCTCAGAGTTCGCCCGATCCGCTGCATATATACAACTTCCGACGATACACCGTTGGAGCCGCGGTTCCCCAGGCGCAACAACATGCCTGGCGGGAAGATCTTCCCTTTGTGGCGGTCGAGCATATCACCTCGCTCCCGCTACATGTCATTAGATTCGTCTTAATTCTGAGAGTGATACTGGGTTTATAAAAAGGCAGTCGGTTTCTTTGGTTTTTTTTAGTAATGACTTGTATCATACGTATTTAATTTTCAAACAATGAAATCTGCTCACTTAGGTAGATACCGATAGAAGGTTTTTTTTTTTACACATTGCCGTGTTCTTTGAATAATTCTTACAATATTGTAATACACACTAAAGGCATTTTAAATTATATTGACAGTGTTTTATTTACCGACTTAGGCAAAACCAAGAGAAAGGATAATGATTTTAGTATCTGTGTGTGTTACACCGTAGCATCCGAACCGCTTATCCAATTTTCACAAATGATAGGTATATCATTCGATTTGTCACCGAACGTAAAGCGTCACCGGGCGTGGTCCGCCCTTGGATGGGTGACCGCAAGTGGCATAAAAAATTCTCGAGCTCCTCCGTGCTTCGGAAGGCACGTATAAGCCGTTGGTCCCGGCTGTCATCATTATATGGCAGTCATTAACCTATGTCAGATGCCTTAGGGTAGCCTGAAAAATCTGACGCCAGTGTTGGCCACTTACACGAAAAACAAACAAACAGTCGAGTTTAAGTTTTTTAAACGTATTTCAAACGATAGACTACACGTGTTTCGCTTAACAACGATAGCTACAGTTGAACGGGACAAAACAGTGATAGGTGGCGTCACTCTAGTACGTAAGTACAAGCTCTTAGTCGACATATCACATTTATTTTCCCACGCTCGTACAAGCAGAGAAGCCTTATTTATTTTAAAATCATTGCTTCGATATTAAAAATTTAAAAAAAAAACATATTTCGAGATGTTCGGATTAATTCATTTTTATGGCTACACTACTTACCACACGTCTTTTCGTTCACGCCTATTTTTCGTTCAATCTTTCTTTTCTGTATATAATATAGGTTAAGAATGTCACTCCCGTACACGGGGTGAGGAGCTCGGGGGTCCAGTGGGAATGCGCATTACTAGCGCTTTCCCAAGTAAAGCGGCACCGAGCGTGGTCCGCCCTTGGATTAAGAGGCTTTTCACTAACATTTTCAAAGATTATTAAAGAATGTGACTCATTTGTAGAAAAGTGTATCATCAACTTTCAATATAATTATATGTTAGATATTGTAGACATGTTTTTTTTATTGTTTATGTGTGTGGGTATCGAGAATTAGGTCATCAAAAATTTAAAATTTTGATGACCTAATTTTCGATGTAGTTAATGTCTACACAATATACAAACATGTCTAAAATATCCACAATATAATCATATTGAAAGTTAGTAAAATACTTTTTTACAAATGAGACACATTTTTTTATAATCTTTAAAAATGTATGATTGTGCGAGCGAGACAGCCAACCAAATGTGAAAAGCCTCTTAAGAATGTCATCAAAAGATGACATATGTACATACTTCTTTCAATTAAAGAGCTAAGCTTTTGTCTGTAGGGCAACCAATGCCATCTTTCTCTATGCAGCTTCATGCAAACAGAGCCCAGGGCCATTATAACCGAAGGCCATTTTCAGTGTGAAGGTAGACGAGAAGGTGGAAAAAGTGGTGGAATTCTAGCCGAATAGCCTAAAAACTTGGTTCGCATTTCCGCCCATTCCCTTGATCGGCTTTTTCGATCTGCGCGGGAATAGAATCAACTGGTATATTCTTATTTTTTCTTTTTCCCTAACAAACAAACATGGAGGTATTTCTAATAACAATCGTATTTCTAATTTTTTTCTACATGGAGGTTGTTCCACGGTTCCGTGGGTTCCGCTTTTCAACCAACTTTGAAAAAAGAAGGATTTTCAATGCGTCGTGATCATTTTATTTTTGTACGTTCTCGGATTACTCCAAGATGCGTAGACCGATCTGAAAAATGATTTTTTGGATTGAAAGTGTAGACTTTCCAGTTGGTCTCATAAAAAATTTATCGAAATCGGTTTAGTAATTTGGTGTTGAAGTGGGTTTTTGGTTTTGTGAAATGATTTGTAACTACGCTATAAAATGATTTAAAATAAGAAGGAGAAGTCTTACTCTTTCCAAATCGTTTTCTCTCAAACTCTTGGCCACTTCCTCCGTCCGGCTGATTTCTTCAATGACATGCTGCGCCCTCTTCAGCACCAGCTCATCGCAGTTCATACTCCTTAGTTCTGAAAGTAAGAAAGGTTTAGTCCCAGTCCTAAAGGTGCCAGACTATAGTGCCAATGGGATATTTTATCCCAATAGACTTGTTAGAGTTTTCTTTTAAATAATAATAATCTTTACTTGCCAGCCCTTTTTCTTGGAAATATATCGGGGAGACCTTGGCCCAGCAGTGGAACAACGTCATGCTTTGACTGTGAGGCCAAAGTTCTTATTAAGACAAATGAAATAAGCCCAAACTCGATGAAGTTCCGTCGTTTTATTACTGAGTTCTATCGACCACCTTCCGTCTCCGTGATCAGGCACTAGACATCGTCTGCCATAAAGTGCTTGTCAAGACAAATAAAACGAATCCTACTCAATGAGGTTTTGTTGTTTTATAACTGAGTTCCATATCTAACGTTAATATCTGATGGCTCCATCATCAGAACAGCTCATATACACTGACTCCATAGGGCTGATTTCAGAGTGACGCCGGCGATACGCGCCGTTAACCAGCACGTTATCGGGCCGTAACAGACGGGGCGCAAGTTGCGCCGCGTAACAGCTAGTGATGGGAGTTGCATAAATACTCAATCAACCCATTTGAATATTTACTCAGTAGATTGAGTAAATACCCGATAAATACCCTAATTTATCCATTTGCTGAGTAGATTGATTTATATGAGTTGCGACTTATATTTATATTCATATTCATTATTACATGTTTTCATGTCAATTTTGAAACTGAAATCTAGTATACACTTGCAATTCTTGTCAGAAAGTGTGTGCATACGCCATAATATGCTTAAAATGTCGGTAAACGTTAAATGCGACGCTAAAATATATGAAAATACCATACTAATCATACACTGAAAGTAGGGTTCTTTGACTAATTATCATTTTTTGCTGGAGGTGTGCAAAGACGTAATTTTATGTTAAAATAAGTAAACAGACATCAAATGCGATGTCAATATATGAGCACGCTGTATTTACTCTATTTATTATATCTAGTGAGTAAATACCCAAATGGGTAGATTGAGTACTATCCACTGCCCATCTCTAGCTGTTACGCGACGCAACTTGCGTCCCGTCTGTTGCGGCACTTAAAGCGCGCGCTCGACCTGCGGACTTCTATGAAACGAGTTTTTGTAGCGCGCGTTTCATTCGCGCTTCCGTAGCGCTGGCAGACGACGCGCGTTTCACGAACGACGTGTTTGAACTACTTTGAACTGTGTTACTACGTAACGCGGCTACTATCTAGTGGCCGTGGTTCAAGCGCATGACTCTGAAATCAGCCTTGTCTTGTCACCCGATACACACAAGTATGCAAAATTTCAGCTCAATCTGTTGACGATAACTGACCTGAACAAACATACAAGAAACATTGCAAGTTGAATAAAAGCTTGCAAAATATATGATGTATAAATATTTCAGTCATTTGGCTGCCATTTCCTTCTAATTACAAAACACTGAATACCTTTATTTTTAGTCAAAGATATAGGTTGAACAAAAATAATTTTTTTTTGCTCTTTGTTTTTAGTTTAAACCATTATCAGGTCAAGTCTTGTTGACATGGACAAATAAGATTTTGTAATTTTACTAGTTGTCAACTTCATTTGGGCGAATAACCTAGTAATGAAGTTATTTCGTGTTTTTAACCAACTTTCAATATGGAGGAGGTTATCAATTTGACGGGATCTCTTGTTTTATTTTTATGTATGTTCACCGATTATTCGAATACGCCTGGACCGATTTGTTTTTTTTTTTGTCTAAACGTTTATATATCGTCAGGTGGTCCCATAGAAATTTATCAAAACCGGTTGTGTCGACAAGACGTTATAGGTATCTTTTGCGATCTGTCGAAGGCATTCGATTGTGTCGATCACATAATATTAAAAAATAAACTAAAATTTTATGGCGTTACTGATACTGCACTCTCTGTTATTTCATCTTATCTTGATAATAGAACTCAAAGAGTTGAAATCAACAGAGTATCCTCAAATACTCCCTGTGAGCATGGGTGTGCCTCAGGGTTCAATAATTGGTCCATTTTTGTTTTTGATTTATATTAATGACCTCCCCTGTCTTGCAGAAAAGTTGTGTGAAGTAATATTGTTTGCTGATGATACATCTTTACTTTTTAAGGTTGACAGAAAATGCACAAACTATGACGATGTAAGCAATACTATGTCACAAGTACTTAGTTGGTTTACGACTAATAATCTGACCTTAAACACAAAAGACTAAGTGCGTTAATTTTTCACTATTGAATAAACCTAATACTCACATACCTTTGAGTCTTAATGGTCAAGTTCTAGAATGGGTACCCAACACCAAATTTTTAGGCATAACTGTAGACTGGAAATTAAAATGGGATAAACATATTGAGGCCACTGCCAAGAAACTTAGTTCGGCAGCATATGCTGTGAGGAGGGTCAGACGGTGTACTAACGTTGAAACTGCTAGGCTAGTATACTTTAGTTATTTTCACAGCATAATGTCATATAGCTTGCTCTTATGGGGTAAAGCGGCTAACATACATGCTATCTCTGTGCTACAAAAGAGAGCAATTCGGTCGATCTACGGACTAAAATCACGCGATTCCTTAAGAGAGTTATTTAAATCTATAAATATTCTTACTGTGACATTTCAATTTATTTACAACAATCTTCTATTTGTTAAATCTAGGTTAAATAATTTCAAGAAAAATAGTAATGTTCACAGTTATAATACTCGCAACAAAAATCAGCTTCATACGCCTAAATTTGGACTTGCTAAAACTAGAAAGTCACTCTTAGGTCTAGGTATAACATTATTTAATAAACTTCCCGAAGCGATCGTTAACCTACCAATGGCAAAATTTAAAACGCAAAATGTCCAATCCGGTGGTGGCGTCGCTGGTCGGGTCGTTGGATTCCCTCTAATATGGTTGAGTTTAACGATGGCTGATCCGTGCGTCAACTCGTGAACGGGTGCTGCCGGGAGGGACTGGTCAGCTCGGCTTCGCTTTTTTTGACTACTTAATATTTTTTATTACGCAATTTATGTTTGTTTACTTGTTCGCAAGCATTACATGTTATAATGTGTCAACATTGTATTATATTATAAGTATTGTATGGCGAGTAGGCGACCAATACTGTGAAAATGAGTTTCTTTCGGCGTTTCTTCTCAGCAGTGGTCGTTACGAAGCGCTGGTATCGGTAGCTTTTCTATAAAAATAAATTAAATTTTAATATACTTTACTCGTAACATAAATTATACCTATTGACGTGTAAAAGTGCCTGTAAAGGTCTAATTACTGAATAAACATTTGAATCTTTGAATCTTTGTGTAGTTTGGGGGAGAAGTCAGTTTTTTTTTTTATTTAACAAGAAATAAAATTTTCTTATTTATTTCATTCAGTAATTAAAATTGACAAATTAACAATACTAATACATTTCTTTTTACTCGGTTTTTAGATTTAAAAAAATTATAAGTCAGCTGATGTCTAGCAGTGGTCTTCCTGACACTGAAATGATGATAATAAAAGAGTGATTTTGGTTCGAGCACCGTTTATAGTAAACGTCTAAGATAGTACACTATTAGTTTGAACTGAATAATAGTCAAAAAAAATCTAAGGTAAGGTTTTCTTTGTTCTAAAATTAGCATAAGGAATAATAAACACTTAAAATAACTAAAATTAAAACACACTAATACTATGAAGGCAAAAGTTTGTGAGTGTGCCTGTGTGTATATTTGTTACTTCCTTACGCATAAACGGCTGGACCAATTTTGATAAAATTTGGTATGTAGGAAACTGGCACCGTGGATTAACACATAGGCTACTTTTTTGTATATACCAAGGTTAATACTGCGGGGCTTAGCTAGTCTATCTTCTAAATATATTTAACTCAAAGGTGACTGACTGACATAGTGATCTATCAACGCACAGCTCAACCCACTGGACGGATCGGGTTGAAATTTGGAATGCTGGTAGATGATGAAAGGATTTTGATCAATTCTACCCCCAAGGGGATTAAATAGGGGATGAAAGTTTGTATGAAACTTTGCCAATTTAAACCGATCGGGCTGAGACTTTGCATGCATAAAGCTACTATGACGTAAGCATCCCCTAAGAAAGGATTTTGATAAATTACACCTCTACGCGACCGAAGCCGTGGGCAAAAGCTAGTCTTAAATAAAAATGGACTCAGCAGATTGAACAAGATTATGGGAATGACGCTTTTTTTTCATATACTTCTAAAAAGTCGACAGTTTAGATACTAAAGCGTTTTTCACCAATACTCGTATGTTGTTTGTATTTATGTCAAGAGAATTTTTTTTTTAATTACATATCTTTATTCATCAAACTTACACTAAAAGGTGATCATACAAAAATTGAAAAATAGTATAAATTTGTTAATCAAAAATGCCCTTACGGATTGTACCTTGCTCAAAGGTACCCATTATGCTAGCTGCATTTCCTCTTTGAATAGCAATGGATATCCTTTGAACCCGATACCAGCCAGAACGGTAGTCATAACCACGGTCTCTTAAGCGACGTCCTATCTCACAAATAAAGTCCCTTGCCTAAAGACACCATGGGCTAGCAGTCTCTACGGCGACAGGCACAAAATCATAATGTGTAGATAACATTGAATACTTTGCTCTTTTTTTTTGGTAGCAGCAGCCTGCGCAGCTGCCCCAGGTAATCGCGTGGTGCTAGTGAGATAAGACGCCGCGTAAGTGCTGACGCATGTTGCGTCCCACAACAAACTCCGTCCTCTCTGCCACGAAATCAAAGTCAATCCATCGGGTCTTTTGCCATCCATCCTTGAAAGCCCTGGAGGCTCTAACTGGCAAGGAATATTCGCGGATATTAATGCTCGACGTATTATGTCATTAATTGCGTGATGGCGCGATAAACGACCAGCGTACGACATCGTACACAACCAAGTGCATGATGCCCATCTACGTCAACTGTTCCCCCACAGATGCAACGATGCAGCTCACATACTGCACAGCCCAATTTAATGCCACAGCCACTCTCAAAGAATCATTGTCTAAGAATGCCCCATAGATGGCGATGGCACAGCATGCAGCCAAGCTCCAGATCAAGAGATTTGACTTTATTATACCATAAAGTAAGCATTGCATGTTGGTTTACCCAAGTTCGCCGACTATCAGACATCTCAGATTTATTTGCTTTTATAACAAACAACATACTTATGTACGTTATGGGGATACATGAATTTTCAGAGTACAGTACTGCCCCAATTTGAAATAAATTATTTGAAACTAAACTAAGAAGCTTTTTGCCACAAGTGGCAAAAATGCCAAGAAAAGCTTCACGTTCTCACTTGAAACTGCAAACAGTAATGCATAAATTAGTTTGAAAGGTTATATAGAGTCGCATGAGACAATTTTTTTTAATATCTCATAGAGGATTTTAAAAACTATGTTTTTATCTCAGTTTCATTTCAAATTTTTTTTCAAAATCGGCTTTTATAAAAATTTTCAAAACTTGGCCCCGAAAAATTAATGTATCACATCATGCTCGGTAATTGAAATTTAAAGCATAAATTAAAACAAGTAATTATAAAAATATACTTATTTTTAAAACAAGCTTTTATCTACAGCAATGACTTTCCCTCATTTGATATAAATTTCAAACTAAATATGGTGATAATTAAAAATTTGATTTGTATCACTGTCTAGAAAGACCTTTAAACTATTTTATGAATAACCTTTGAAATTATTACTAATAGTCCGTCTAGTTTTAAAACGGGTTTACTACTACCAATATTACTTTCAAAGGTTATTCATAAAATAGTTTAAAGGTCTTTCTAGACAGTGATACAAATCAAATTTTTAATTATCACTATATTTAGTTTTAAACAATTTATTTCAAATGAGGGCGCCACTTTAGCTACCACTTCGTCTTAAAAGTTTAAAGTGCTCGAACACAAATCAAACGAGCCCATTCTCGATTCATTACAGAGTTTCTATGGCCATCTTTCGGCTCCATCATCGAATCAGCTTTTTGACATTTACAATATTGCACTGTCACGCGATATACATATGCGTGCGAAATTTCAGCTCAATCGGAAACCGGGAAGTGGGTAAATTTAATTTGCGAGATTTGATTACAGACAGACAGACAGACCGACAGACAACGGGACAGGTGAAACTTAATAAAAGCTTGTAATAATGAGCCGTGTGGCTTCCAGCCTAGAATAGTACTTCTTTATCCTTTATTGAACAAAACACAATTTGTATAGCACAATAGGCCGAATTAATGATAAAAGTATTACCTAACAGCCAATCTTTGGGTTGTTAGAGAAATTCAGGCGCGTGGTCGAATGAATATGTTTTGTTATGTAAGTTCCCCGATTACCCGAAGACGCCTGAACCAATTTGGATATATCTTCGAAAGGGCATACTTATCACGTGAACTCATAAAAATTTTATCAAAATCGGTTGTGTAGTGGAGTTGAAGTCGCTCTTTAGTTTTGGAAAATTATATAAAACCAGTTGATTTGCAGGCAAATTGAAAACCCCCGACAACACTATCTGGTAATAAGTGGCTTAACTACATATTATTCTAATCCGTAGCGCCGTTTATTATTTTTCAGGTAAATTACAAACCGTGAACATCATCGAAATCACCTAATAACTTTTAAATTACTGAATCGCTCTTTATAAAACATGACTAATATTTCCCTCAAGGGAAATTGCTTTCACGTAAAAACACCGCATTGACATTTGTCCATCCGTTCGAGCGCTACAATGCCACAGACAGACAAACAGACAGAGAGACAGACAGACAGACAGACAGACTGACAAACAGACAGACCGACAGACAGGGAGACGTTAGCTCAAACTTATAACACCCCACTTTTTTGCAGGGAGTTAATAAAATTTGAAGAGTGTTGCAACGTTGTAGCATTTATTTGCTACGGCGTAGACTATAGATGCTACGTTGTAACCTACCTAACCTACGTAGCTTTGAGATCCTACGCGGAGTAGTCTACGAGTAGATGCTCGTCAAACGTCACTGACTATACGTAATTTCACCATTGCTACGGCGTAGGCGTAGATCTTGGTGTCATATCGTATAGTTCTCGAGTATATTCTAAATCTTTGTTCTCGAGGCGTAAGCTCAGCTTTGCATTTGAGATACGGCTTGACTCTTGAGGCAGAGCACAATATAGTTTTTTATTATTGTTTATTTTGCAACAATACAATAATATTAAAAAAAAACTTAATGAAATATAATAAATTAACATAATATCTTATTTTTTGTAATAATCAAAACACTGACTTTATTTTTACAATATAATTTTTTGACTAAATCTACTTTTGGCGATCACTCTCATAAATGCAAAGCTAAGCTTATGCCTCGAGGAATGTAGTAGTCTATCATTGCTTTAGCGTACACAGTGTCGGTGCTTATAATCTTATAATCTATACGTAGCACAGCCAAGATTGTTGTGCTACGCTGCATTATAGCGTTCATATAATATACCCTAGCTATGATTTTAAACAACTGTCCGCAGAGAACAAATAACGCAATAAAAAAAACTACCTAGATTGGACAAGTGTTTAGAATATTCAAGTGGTGTAGATTTGCCACCGAGCGACCGGGGGAATAGACAGACATATTAATGATACTTCGTATACTTTTCTAATGCCTAAATTGTAGGCACACTTCAACTATATGCAATTTAACCTATAACCCAACCATGAACAGAAGCTCGATCGGTGATAATAACAAAAAAAAATTAGGTCTATGAACAAAGCACGGCACTCTTCTTTTTCTTTTCTTTTTAGAAATTGCAATAAGACTATCTCGCTGTATCAAACCGTGTCAGGCCCTTGAGAATGGCCGATTTTTCGTCTCTTACATGAATTTTACTTGGGAATTTACCCCTTTAAAATCATCTACCTCAGTGACTGTGGGTTATTTAGCATTACAAACCTCAGATAGATCTCTCTCTAGATCTAAATAAATAATAGGTGAATTTTTTTTTCTCACTAGTTACATTAAATCTCATGGTCCGTAAGTCTATCATGAATGTACCTCCAATTATAATGGAACAAATTAAGTCACAGCACATACTTGAAAAGCGGGAGTTCAAAACACACGTGTGACCTTAGGGCGAAAAACAATTTCTTCACATATTATTTTACTAGCTGTTGCCTGTGACTTCGTCAGCTTGGACTTTAGTTTGCACCGTCATTTTTGTATCTTCAATAAAAACGGCCAAGTGCAGGTCTGGCCACGCGCAGTGAAGGGTCCCGTAGTTGCGAATGCGAATTTAGAGTTAAAATGAATGAATTCATTATTTAGTTTAAGTACTTAGTTATATTTATCTTCCACGCTGGTTTAGTAGAAAGGAGATTGTAAAAGCCCGTCAAGAGCTGATGAGCAAGAGATGGGGCTAGCAACCCATACTATTTGGATTCCTCTTTTCATCTTAACGTCCACCATCACGCTCACCGTAGACTTTGAGTCTTACGGCCCTGGTCGAAAGGAATTTTTTATGTAACTTACTGTCTAAATCCGATATCTTGGCAGTCCTCAGGGAAGGTAACCCTAGCTTGTCCGCCGCCTCCTGGCACTGCGCCCTTCTCTGTGGGTACTCGCTACCAGTCAGCTGATGTTTGACGTTGGAATTCGTTACCAGGATGACAGCATCTCCTGTCTTCATTGGAATGTGGGTGGAGCCGAAAGATCTAATGATAAAAAAATAATGATAAAGCTTTTATTTCATGCAATAAACAGATGCATTAGGTATTTTAAAGATATATGGACAAATAAATTACACTGATTGAGATTGATGGATGATGCTGCATGTTTCGGATACGAGTATTATTGTTTATTATAAAATTAAATAAATTTTACAAATGAGCTCAATGTTCTTAGTAGTAAAGTCTATTTCAAAAGTCAATGTTTCAAGACTTTGTTTGATATTTTATGTGCCTATTTCTGCTTACGAGGAACAAGGAGTTGCTTGCATGGTTTATTTTATTTAATTTTATTAGTGTTTTAGTAGATAAATTGTTAACTTCAGTGAATTATCTCTATAATAATTAAAAATTAATCTATCTTCCAACCAGCAGATTTCACATCAAACCAGGGGCCATATTTCCATACAAACATTGTCGGCTGTTTTCCCCCTGGTTTTTTAAAGTAGATCTAATATTTTTTTAAATAAAATCAACATAATCAGTATCTGTTTATTGTATATTAAAATTTAATTTAATTTTAAATAAAAGCTACCGATACGGCGCTTCGCAACGACCACTGCTGAGAGGAAATGCCGAAAGAAACTATTTTTTTTTAATC
The DNA here is from genome assembly GCA_943193695.1 of Acrobasis suavella. Lineage (NCBI taxonomy): Eukaryota > Metazoa > Arthropoda > Insecta > Lepidoptera > Pyralidae > Acrobasis > Acrobasis suavella. The sequence goes on from OW971939.1 coordinate 3,236,665, forward strand.
TACTTCAAATATTTTTTTCTAAACTAAAAACCGACTTCTCCCCCAAACTACACAACCGATTTTGATAAAATTTCCATGTTACCACCTGGAAAGTATACCCTTGCAAACAAATAATTTTTTAAATCGGTCCAGGCGTCTTTGAATAATCGGTGAACATACATAAGAAAAAAATAAAGGATCGCGACGAATTGATAACCTCCTCCTTTTTTGGAAGTCGGTTAAAAAGAAGGAGTGGCCGGGCGGTCAGTAGTCGGATGGAAGTGTGCTGTTTGGTGATAAAATTATGAAGATGTGATGAAATATGACTGGTTTATGAAAGACTGTTACAAGACCAAATGTGATGCACTTTGGTTGTCCGATAGCGTGTGGGGACCCGCGTAGCTGCGTCGTCATGACCGGTGTACGTCTGTGTGCGTGTGTTAGTGACGATGTGGTGCATCGACAAAGAGATTGTCAATTTGACTGTATTTTTTTTTGTATGGATGTTACACGATATCTTCGTCAATGGTGGACCGATTTTGATGATTCTTTTTTATTTGAAGTACTACCAAGTTGGTCCCATATTAATGTGGTTAAGATATGATGAAGAGTTTTGGAGATATAGCAGAAACTCCTGTAAAAAAATGGAGTCAGTTGTTTTTTTTGTTTGTTAAAAATTTAATTATTACAGTATTGATCGCCTGCTCGCCAGAAGGGCTTTGTTATATTATTATAATGTATTTAAGTTCATAAAAACTTGTAATATAATACAATGTTGACATATTATAACATGTAATGCTTGCGAAAAAGTTAACTATTAATGAATATACATAACATACATATTAATAATACAAAGAAGTCAAAAAAGCGAAGCCGATCTGGCCAGTCCCTCTTAAGGAAGTCTTGTTATTAATAGACCAACCTTTTACGCGGGCAAAGACCTGATCTACTCTAGTTTGCAACATTTTTCCTCATTTCACAGTAATAGAGCATTGTTCATAGTCCCGTAAATAAAACGTACTTAGTACAAATACAAGAAGTATAGAAATATATCTCATTTACAACTTTATCATTTATATCTGTTTGATTGGCGATTTGTGTTTGTTTTCCGTAACATTTTGTACACCGAGAAAGACACTTTTCAAACAATATTCAACAATCAAAATTCTCAAAGAAGGTTGACGTCAGGCAGGCGACCAGTCGAAAAATTTGTGGCAAATCATTTAAAATGCTTCAGCTGTTTCTTCTCCAGTTGCAAGATCATCCATCCTTGGGCGACCATTGACTCCTCCATCGAAGACCTCCGTGGCGTAGTGATCACCATGCTGGTCCGCCACCCGGTCCCGGGTTCGATCCCCGGTCAGGGCTGTCCGGGCAGCAGGAAATTGTCCTGGGTCTTAGATTTTTATATTTGATTGGATGTGTATATGTATTTGTTATAAAATATAGTATCGTTGAGTTAGTATCCCATAACACAAGTCTCGAACTTACTTTGGGGCTAGCTCAATCAGTGTTATTTGACCACATATATTTATGCTTCGGACGCACCTGCGTCTGTCGCCCTGAAGCAATGCGCGGAGAAGCTTCGTATCTTTTATACACTAAAAAGTGATCGCGATAAAGCTGTGGTCATACTAGCGGCTTCGTTATTTTTCACGAACTATCGGGCAATAATCCAAAATGGCATCATCTACGTGTTTTAAATATGGACGACGACTTTCTTTACTTTTACATGTGTGCTAACAATTACATAATACATTTATTGAAACCTAAAAAGAAACCTAGAAAGAAAAGCCTAAAATTTTTAACACCATCTTATCGTTCCACTCCTTTTTACGCATTAACAACCGTGGCACCGTCGCACAGCACGCGTCTGTACAAGTTGAAAACAAACGCCAAAATGAACAACGCTAGTCCGACCACGCAGAGTGAATTGTTAGCGCGCTAAAACCCTTTGATGTACCGCCACCCGCGCGATAACGAAGTCGAAGTCCGAATATTCGGGACGATACCCGATAACGGCCGGTCACATTTGTTTGTATCGTGTAATAGCACGAATGATACGACGCTTCGTAACGGTATGCGCAATGCGGCCCAAGCATTATTGACATGCATATATAAGCGGGTAAGCGCACGCCGCGCTGCAAAGCAGGGGTGCAACCGAGAACGCGCTTTGGTTCACAAACACAAGGTATCCTCTTAGTTCATTTCTCTACTTTATTAATTTGCGCTTGCAAGAAACAGGGCAATTGCTCAATTGCTCATAATAATTACAGAGATTCCTGCATTGTGCGATTACTGAGCAATTAGGTCACCATTTTACAAAACTAAGCAAACGTTTTAAACATATCGAAATTAAATTACCTATATCTGTAATATATCTCTTCATATAAGGCTGAGATTTAGAATGTTACGAAGCAAAATAAATATTTAAAATAAAACCTGGGTGGCCCATAGTGCGGACCTTTTATTTATAGTTTGGTACTGACTAAAATTACCAATAATATCTTTACAATATGATTACACAAGTGAATTCTATTTATTTTTGGATATATATATATCACTTGATTATTGTTTTGTACACTCAATGAAAATTGACAATAGTCAACAGTGATTAGTGTAATTTTTTTCTTTCGTTTATATAATAGGCTAAGTTTATATATACCGCAGCATTTTCCTAAACATGTACCGATTGTACTCAAATTATGACATTTTTGAGTGTACAAAACAAACCTTTAATTATATTGTTATTTTGATTTACCTTTATACCTGAAAAATTATAATTGAGATATTTGGTGGCCCAGCTCTTTCGAATGTTAAGCGACTACGAGTGTGGTCCGCACCATAAGTGATGTAAAAATTTCTGCTCCTCCGTTTTCGGAATGCACGTTAAGCCATTGGTCCCGGCTGTCATCACTGTATAGCAGTCTTTCCCAAAGTGGGCGATAACGCCCCCTTGTAGGCGCTGGAGGCTTTAAGGGGGGTAACGGGCCCAGAATAAAGTTGGGGGGCGCTGATGTGATTTAAGCAATGAGTGATTTATAACTTCAGCTATTTCATATTTTAAATTCACTGAAATTAAAATCCTCTTACTACACAACATCCATTTATTAGTTCATATTTATATCCTTTTTTATTGTACAAATATAAACTAAAAATGTAATTAATATTTATTATTTTTTAATGCGTTCACAACGCTATTTATACCGTTAAAGGAATCAAACACTGAAAAAATTTCGTGTTTAAAGTTTTACAGGTGAGGTCCCCACTTCCGATACTCTTTATTATTGTAAAATTGTATTATTATTGCAATTTTTTTTATTTAAAATTAACAATGTTGATTATTGTTAATTTTTATAAAAGATACTCTAATGTACTGGTGTATGTATTATTATTGCTCTCTCGTTTAGAATATAGGTTGAATTAAACTACAGGCAAGACAAATATGTGATTCAGGTTTTTATGGTGAAAAAAATGGGGGGCGCTACAAAATAACTGATTTTTTAAAGTGGGCGTCTGACAAAATAAGTTTGGGAACCTCTGCTGTATAGACTGAGAGATGACAAGATTCGAAGTAACGATCATGGATACGGTTAGATTTACTTCAATGGGTTGTAGAGTAGTCACCTAATGTGAATGATGTCGGTCTGCTTGCTCTCAGTGGTAGCTACTTCCAGTTATAGCCTTTTTGTATTGCTGCAACACATACATTTAAAATTATGCAGGTAGGTATCTGTTTTTGTGTATGCATTCCATTTCTTTTTATAGTTTTTGTAATTATGAGTGTTATAGCTGCAAATATATGAATTTATCTATCTATAGGGCTTACAAGAATCCTCATTGTTAAAAAAAATCAGAAAAATTATTACTTTTAGTCTTAGATCATATAATACAGGCTAAGCCTTACATACACGTCCCCTCTGCGAAATTATAAGATCAAAAATCTAATACGTTCATAAAAACTAGTTGCGTAATCGATTATGATCATTATGTGAATCGGTATAGCATCGAAAAGACGTATAAAAGTACTCCGTTAAAAATGCCATGTTATGCAATTGTTTCGTCTAAAAAGAGGTCAAACACATTTAATCTTCTTAAAGATGTCATAACCTTTCATTTGTAAGTATTTTTTTTATTTAATTAACGTTGCTTTCTATTTAAATGTCATTTATGAAAATCGATGGAATATCTATTAGTATCGATTACAAAAAAAAATATCGAATCACGTTTGCAACTGATTTCCTGCCATCCCATCCAATAATCTAATATCCCATACGATTTTCTCCCTTATTAACTGCCAAACCACAGCAACAAGATATAGTCGCATTACACAAACTTGACATATTTCATTTTCGATGTTATTATTTTTTCACTATGCCCTGACACGAGACTAGTTCAATAACCCCCGTTTTAAATGTATGAGTTACAATCTTAAGGTTCCGTAATTAGATTAATACGATTAGTTAATGACGTAGGCGCACTCCCCACGAGACTATCGCATTTTTGATTTACAACCTTCGTCTTTATTCCCTGTGCATGAGACTTGAATTTAGAGTAGTAAACTCCTTTATCTTCTCTCTCTTTCTTGCCAAGAGTATATTATTATGTGTATTTACATAGGTATTTACACATTTTTTTTCAGTGTGAGCTTTATTGGTGTGCAGAAAATAAGCTAGTTTGAATTTTTGTAAGTATGCGTTTCAATAAATATAAAAATCACTCATTCACAAAAACAATTTGTGTCGCTATGACACAAATAGTTTTTGTGAATGAGTGATTTTTAAGGGCGTCTCCGCAGATGAAACTATTTGGTCTGCCGGCTCTTAGTGGCTGCATTTCAGAGTTATGATGCGCCCATGTTGTTCCGAAAAAACATTTATATTCGTTACGAAAAATCTTGTCACCTCTTAGACTAGTACGGTAGTCTTCCAGCTTTGTCAGATGCCTTTAGGCAACTTGAAAAATCTGACACCAGTGTTAGCCACTTACACAACAACCCTTTACACCAAAAAATCCTTGTGCATTTTTTATCGCATTTATTACGGGGAATGCTCTGAAATTAAAATTTCATCCACACCACTTAGATAGTTGGCAATCAACCACCGTACGTTTTAAAAGAAACTTTCTACCATGTACGACCGAACTGTGGAATCAACTTCCTGCAGCAGTGTTCCCGGACCGATACGACATTGAAACCTTAAAAAAACGAGTCTATATCTTCCTGAAAGGCCGGCAACGCTTCTGTTACACCCCTGGTGTTGCAGTTGTCCATAGGCAGTGGTGATCACTTACCATCAGGTGACCTGCTTGTTCGTTTGCCGCCTTATAACATAAAAAAATGTGCTATCTAACAAAATAAAGTTTATTCAGCCCTTTTCATACAAAAATACGCGGCTTTTTATGCCAAGGGCTTCAAACCTATTTGAATACAAAATTAGATTCTTTATTATGTAAACTTTTTGTCAAAATATTAACATCTCTCAACAGTATGTATTATTAAAAGATGTTTGGCGCCTTCAAACGTACCTACATTGTTATTTTGATTGTGGCTGTTTAAGACGAAGTGGTAGCTAAAGTGGCGCCCTCATTTGAAATAAAATGTTTAAAACTAAATAAGGTGATAATTAAAAATTTGATTTGTATCACTGTCTAGAAAGACCTTTTAACTATTTTATGAATAACTTTGATGATAAATAATGATGATGATTTTTGGTACAAAAGATTTTTTGATATTTTTGATACCTGTTTTGATATTTTAGATATTTTTAATGTTTTTTATATGTTTGATACTTTTGATATTTTTGATGTTTTTGAGCTTGACTTTTTGAATTTTAGACTTACCGACAGTCTATAAGCAGGGCATGGTCCTTCTTGCCCATGGTAACGATGTACTGATCCATAATGCCGCATGGTACGCCAGGGAACTCGTGCTCAGCACTCTGACATAACCTCGCCTTTTCTACGGGGCTGAAAAAATAAATATAAATATAGGCCTTTGTCAAGCAGTGGAACACAGTACCTACAGGCAGATATAAATAAAAACATAGGTTTAGAAACAAACCACACAAATGAGCTATGCCCCTAAGTAAGATTTAAACTTGTATAATGAGACAACTCAACGATACGATTTTATGACGAAATACATATATAGATAACCAACAAGACCCAGAACAATTTGAAAAAACCAGCCAAGTTCTAGTCGGACTCGTGCACGAAGGGTTCCATTCCATTATAAACAAAAAACCAGCCAAGTGAAAGTTGAACTCGCGTGGAGAGGGTTCCGTACAATGTTTAAATTAATACACAAAGTTTTTAAATGAACACATTTTTAAGCTATTGCATAGCTTTTATCGCGGGCCTCTGGCGCGACGGCCGAATCCAGAAATTTCGTAACGAAAATTAAACCTAACACTCGTCTAACATCGTTTCAATTCGGAAGACTTCGGCACGGTGTTTGTGTGCGTGCGACTAGTCGTATGCGTGTAGAGAGTTGGGCATTATTCGAATAAATTATCTAAAAGATTATTCAAATAAAAATTTATTCGTGGAAAATTATTCACGAATAATTCACTCGCGAATAACTTTTTCGCGAATAATTTTGTCACGAATAAAATATCATGATTTTATTCGTTATTGTAAATAACGAATTGTTTTTATTTTAACTTACCCTTCTCTTTTTAACCATAACTTGAAGAGATACATTTTGGAGTGTACGAGTGTTCTCTTTTCAACCGATTGCATCGAAAAAATTGGTCGCCATTTTGAATTTTTTTTTCACTGGACCGATTGCCTTCAAAGTCGATATCTAGACGGCCCTGTGGTCCCTCATATTGAATCTATGCTCAAAATGTAAAAAAAACTGGCCGCCATTTTTAACTCTTTTGTTACTGCACCGATGTCCTTCAAAATCGATATCTGGGGGTCCCTGTTCAAAATGTTTTCTTATCGGTCACCACGCTCAAAAAGTGTAACTTGAATTAATATCAAAGAAAAAAAATACTGCATAAATATAAATGATTATATTGCATAAGTTGATAAAAATTGCTATGCAATAGCAAAAAAAAAACGTGTGGCAGTCCTCGAGCGTCACACGTTTTTTTTTTAGTAAGGCGAGACCAACGAGCCCTTTCGTTTGATATATGACACAGTAAGGTTTGTAAAACTTTTTTAAATTTCCTAATTTGTCCCAAGAAATTGACCCTTACTTAAAAAAATATTTTTCTACTTATTTTTCCTGTTATCTACTAGCAATAAACTATATTTTGTATTTTTTTTTAATTTGAGGCTCAGCACTTTCAGGGCTTGGGAGTGGTCTATTTTCGTTCTGAATAAAATCAAAACTATTTATTTTATAATAATAATAAAAATATATTTGAGATCCTAAAATTAAAACTTCTTAATTTGTCCCTCGAAACCTTATTTAAATTACGGCCTCTTTTTGCTAATATGTGCGTAGAAAAGTTTCACGTTCTCACTCAAAACTGTAAACAGTAGTTCACAAAAAAGTTTGAAGGGCTAGGGCTAATCTAGGGCTCGGTCAAGACAAAATTTAAATGATATCTCCGTTTCCTTTTAAATAAAACTTATTTCAAACGAGGGCAGCAATGGACCCCGAAAAATTCCAGTATCCCCATAGACCTAAAATTGGATAGGTAGGTACCGCGAAAAAATCTCCCATGCTGGTCTGAGAGAAAAAACTTAGAACGTGTAACGATGTTACAATAAACCTCATACTTCATGTTCCCGTTTACCTCTTTTCTCCATTTCATACTGTCCACCTATCTAAAAATAATTTCATTTTTAAATTCATTTTTAAATTTTAGGTTCCTTCCTCATCATTCTGATTCATTCCACTACCATCTCTCAAGCTGATTACATCTATATCAGTATTGTAAAGTTATAATAAATAAAATAACTCTTTGTTATTTCTCTCAAGCTCTCCACTACGTACCTTACCTACCTCTTAATTGACAACATTTCATTTTCAAAAAGGTACGAAAATTCGAAAATCATTTCGAGATTTTGCGATTCTGAACACGTAAAATATTTTTTTAGATTTTTTTGAGTTATATTTTTAGAGATAAATGAAAAAAACTCAAAAGAACAAGGATATAGGCATTTAACAGGTTACGCCTTGGCTTGAACATCTAAAAGTAAAAAAATAATGTACAAACTGTCAGCTGTCAATTGACACGTGCGTCAATCTGACAACTGACATCACGAGTGAGAGAGAGAGATAATAGTAGTGTTGTTCTATAGAAGTATCAGTTCGATAGGAAGACCCATCTAATATCGATAGTTCTTTCAGTATAGTAGAATTAGGATTGGAAAAAATACACATGCCTTCAAATGTTTACATAGCTTGGTGACGAAATGATAATATTTCCTATAAATGATTGATATTTCAGGTTAAATAAACATAATATTTACATCAAGGTCTTAAAAACATTTAAAAAATTAAATAAGGAAAAATTATTATGCCCTAAAATGGGGCGACTGTCAAAACACAAGGTGACATTTATGATAGCTTTTTTTTTGGGTTTTTAATTAAATCTTTCAAATTTCTGAACGCATGTTTATTTATATTTTTGAAAAAGCAATCCTGGTATGTCCGCCATCTTCTTTCCACAACGCGTGTACGCCGGAGCCTTTGATTTTATTTTCAGTCAAATTCGCCCCTACTTCAAAACGCTGTAACTTAAATAGTAAAAAATGAAACAATTTTTTCTTTGTGTTCTAGATTTCCGTAAGGGGCGACTATGAGAATCCGTTAAAAAACGTGGGTTACCCAAAAACCCCATTTCAAGAATAGAGTTGATAGGGCACATTTTTTTATTGTCGAATATTACAAGCGTAATTTTTATGCCATTTGTTTTCCACATACCAAGTCGTCTATATAATATTTTGTTTTGCCAATAATAGCTGAGATAGAAGCGTTTGATTTTTAAATTAATCAAAGTAATCCTTTTTGTACGGTACGTAAGTTTTTGTTAGTTAATGTTTAGACATAAAATACTAAGATTATATATACTTCTTTAATTTTACTTTTTGTAATTAATAATACTATCGATATCGATATGTTACTGCTACAAAACACAACTCTATAGACGTCAGTAAACGTTTTATTTTTAATTATAAAGTACCTATGGCAAAGATGTAAACTCGTTACATCCTAACTCTTGTACTTACGCTCTTTTGGAATGGAGAGATTTTAAGAATTTAATTTTAGGAGAAATAATGAAAAGAAACGAAAAAGAAAAAATACGTGTGTCCTTTTTTTTGAAGTTCTTTAAGGAAAAAAAATAAAATATGTATATAAATTTTTTGAAATGTTGTCAATTGTAGGAGCTCCAACTGCCCCAGCTAGTGCTTCCTACTAGGAGGTCCTACAAACGTTATTTTAATCTTCAGTACAGCAAGAACGTAGTGTAAGTTGTCTACTTATTTTAATTCTTGATTCCAACGGAGTAGACAGAGCCAAGAGCCGTGAAACCCAAAGGCCATGTTAAGCGTATTGTTAGGCGTGAAGATGGAATAACCGGCCTAGTACGAGTGGGACTCACGCGCGAAGGGTTCCGTACCATTATCTATACAATATCAAGTTTATTGTATGAGAGTTGTTTTCTGTTTTTAGTATTTGTTATCATAGCGGTAACAGAAATAGACCATCTGTGAAAATTTCAACAGTCTAGCTATCAAGGTTCATAAATCATGAGACAGCCTGGTGGTGACAGACAGGCAGACAGACGGACAGTGGAGTCTTAGTAATAGGTCCCGTTTTAACCCTTTGGGTACGGAATGGTTAAATATTCATTTTATTTTGTTTTTGGTATTTGTTGATAAAGTTTCAACAGTCTAGCTATCACGGTTCATGAAATAAAGCCTATTGACAGACAGACAGTCAAACAGATGGACAGCAGAGTCTTAGTAAATGGGGGTCCCGTTTTTATGGAATCCTCAAAAGCAATCAAAATGTAAAGTGTCGTTACCCTTACCTTCTCACAATGATTCGCTATCACTAGCGCTTCGGAAGCGGCGGTAAACTTAACTAACCATTTGACGTCAACGATAGAGAAGATGCAAAAAGAATAGATTTTGATACATGTCTCTAATTTGTAAGCATTTACGTAAAAAAAGCATTTAAGCAGAATTATATTTTTTATCGATTCATTAACTATAGTTTTTAGTTGACTGAAAATCAATTTTAACAGAAATAAAAAGTTTAAAAAATAATAGTATAGCTCCTTTTGTTATGAGGCCAAACCTGTAAACGCAATATTTGACATAGCACCTGAACAAATGCTCTTACATCACGAATACAAATGCGACATACGTGGCGTCACTCCTGTCCGGTCTTTGTAAAGTTAACGTTTTTGGAGAAAATGCTGCAGTATAGTTTGTTACCGCTTCTTCTGTACTTGCGCTTAGGAGGCGGCAGTAAACTTAGTAGTAAGTAAATGATCTGACGTCAACAACTAACTATTAAGAAATCGAAAGAAAAATAAATTAAATTGTCAAGTGATACAGATATCCAAAGATAAATAAACGATTTTTGTTTTTTTTTTTTTCTTTTGTTCCGAGACGCCGTCCAAAGGCGGACGTGACTTTGTAACTTTTATATCTTAAAGAGATTATTGGTTAGCAAGGTAGTTTTTTCTAGGACTCTCTTTCCATATCACAACGAAAAAAATTATGCATCATTTCTATTGTGCAACAAAACAACGAACGATTATCAAGGGGATACCTGAATTTTCTGGGGTCCAGTGCTGCCCCCATTTGAAATAAATCATTTGATAAAGTGAAGCTTTTCTACTCAGAATTGCGAAAAACGGCCACTTTTGGCGTATGTGCGTAGAAAAGCTTCACGTTCTCACTTTAAACTGTAAACAGTAGTTCATAAAATAGTTTAAAGGGTTATGTAGGGTCTGATCAAGGCTAAATTTTAAATGATATCTCCGTTTCCTTTCACATGATTTATTTCAAATGGGTGTAACACTGGTCCCCGGAAAATTCAGGTAGACCTTAAGAGACATTATAAATATCCTATGATAATAAAGATATATTTGAATTGAATTGAATCCATTCTCCGATTGGCTTCTACGATCAACGTGGGAAGAGAAGCTGCTGATATAAGTACATATTCTATAAAGTAAATATTTGTTTTTCTCTGAAACCAGCGTGAAAGAATAGCAATAAATGAGTGTCTATTTATTCTACCCATAATTGTCTACTGTATCTCTGTTCTTTTGTCCAATAAACATGAAATACGGGTTTTGCCTGGTTAGAAATATTTCCCAACTTATATTATTGTTTTTGTGCCCTGAGGCAAGTTTAATGAGGCGAAACTAATCGTCTAAACACGTATTACGTATAGGTAAGATTGTACTTACGGGACTATAAATAAACTGATAATAGAAATAACTTGGTCATCTAACAGGGGTTGTTGGGCGTTTCTCACCGCGAGTGTTTCGGACCGCGGTCCGAATCGTCCAAGTACTGTTTCTGAAGGGGTCATTCGGGCCGCGGTCCGAATCGCCAAAATACAATTTTGTAATGGGTCGATTCGGTCCACGGTGGGAAACAATACAGTTCCCTTGTGGATTGAATTAGGTCAGAGAACATTATGAAGTTTTATTACACATCCTTTAAGGTACAACCAGGCACAAAACAAAAGTCTCTACAAATAAATAATTGGTCCAAACCGGACCTACGAAAATAGCACTGGGTAGTGGTCCGAATCGACCCATTCCAAAAGACACCTTGGGCCATTCAGACCGCTACAACCCCTGCGGTCCGAATGACCCTCTTCAGAAGCAATACTTGGGCGATTTAGACCGCGGTCCGAAACGCGCAACAACCCTCTAATAATAGGTACCAAAGTCAAAGTTAAAAATCATTTATTTATCTTTGAATATTTGTATCACTTGATAATTGACAATTTTTCTATCGATTTCATAAGTAGTTGTTGGCGTCAGATCATTTACTTACAGCTAAGTTTATGGCCGCTTCCTAAGCGCAAGTGCAGAAGAAGCGGCAACAAACTGTACTGCAGCATTTCTTAAAGCACGTCAACTAACAATTATACCTACTGCTATTAAAGTTATGTGGATTGAGACATTACGTCATTATTCTTATCTAAATCTAAATATATATAACTCAAAGGTGACTGACTGACTGACATAGTGATCTATCAACACACAGCCCAAAGCACTGGACGGATCGGGTTGAAATTTGGCATGCAGGTAAATGTTATGACGTAGGCATCCGCTAAGAAAGGAATTTGATCAATTCTACCCCAAAGGGGATAAAATAGGGGATGAAACTTTGCCAATTTTAAACCGATCGGGCTGGGGCTTTGCATGCATAAAGCTACTATGACGTAGATATCCCCTAAGAAAGGATTTTGATAAATTACACCCCTACGCGAGCGAAGCCGCGGGCAAAAGCTAGTTTCTGAAATAAATTTAATGTCAATTTGTAAATTTAGTACTTATGTACCGAATATTCTCAAATTATAAAATTTGTGAGTGTAAAAGCCTTTGAGAAGAACCCGCGCCACCTATGGTAAGACCTATAGATCATATTCAACGGAAAACTGGGGTAAACTTAGATAAAGGGAATCAAACAGTGATCATCTGCCAGCCTCATCGCCTTTGTTATGATTAGCTTAGTTTGTGCGCGGCCTGCGCAGCTGGTATTTCGAAAAGTAAAATAGTATATAGGAAAGTATATTCTATTTTTCTGTTACACATCCTTTGAGCGAATAAAAAGGTGGCTCTTTGAAATCACTCGGAGAAATCATTCGCTGTATGATTCACGCTTTTAAAAATAGGTCTTCCTTCTGACTAATATCATAGGGACGTAGCGGTGATGGCACAGAGTAAGTAGTGACGATCATGTAGGCACTATTTCTTCTCGATTTTGCAAGGTCTTCGGCATGATTCTGTAACCAGTGTCATGCATTATGTATAATACAACGTGTAAAGGGGTATCAAATCGAAAGGGAGTAAACATACTAATCAATGTGAACAACTTTTACTATGGGACCATACCTGAATTCGTAAAAAAATCTACAGTTTCATACATTTTGGCACGGTAGGTATTTTATTTTGTATAGAGATGAAGATATTTATTTACGATTTCAGGATTGGTCCCATAGTAAAAATTGTTCGCATTGATTAGTAAGTTTACTCTTTTCCAGGTAGATACCTTCTTTCCGTTAGGGACGTAACAGACGGGGCGCAAGCTGGGCCGCGTAACAGCTAGAGATGGGAGTTGCATAAATACTTAATCAACCCATTTGAAGATTTACTCAGTAGATTGAGTAAATACCCGATAAATATCCTTATTTATCCATTTGGTGAGTAGATTGATTTATATGAGTTACGACTTATATTTATATTAATATTCATTATTTCATGTTTTCATGACAATTTTGAGACTTAAATCTAGTATACACTTGCAATTCTTGTCAGAAAGTGTGTGCATACGCCATAATATGCTTAAAATGTCGGTAAACGTTAAATGCGACGCTAAAATATATGAAAATACCATACTAATCATACACTGAAAGTAGGCTTCTTTGACTAATTATCATTTTTTGCTGGGAGATTGAAGACGTAATTTGATGTTAAAATAAGTAAACAGACATCAAATGTGATGTGAATATATGAGCACGCTCTATTTACTCTATTTATTAAATCTAGTGAGTAAATACTCAAATGGGTAGATTGAGTACTATCCACTGCCCATCTCTAGCTGTTACGCGACGCAACTTGCGTCCCGTCTGTTGCGGCACTTACACGTTCCGTTACACTAGCAACATTTTTGGAGCAAGTTCAGTCTATGATACTGAACTAATTTCCATAAACACAACTATCGAAAAAGGAAAACAAATCGGCTTTCCATACAAATCAGCGCTCGGTCAAACGGATTTTGAATGGGAGGTGATTTTTATCGATTTTTAATTTTAAACGTTTTTTATAGAAAGTAGTTCCGCTTTAATAGAAAGCTGGAAAGCGCACCCCAGGCTCCGATGCAGCACAACTTAGGATGCAAGTGGGATGCGCTAAGGTAAATAAAAAGAGAAGTACAAGTAGTATGTACTTACTCAACTTTCAGTCCAGTCAGCTCCTCTAAGAATGTGAACACGGCGACCTCCAGAGAAGCACTGCTGGACAACCCAGCTCCCATTGGCACGTCTGATACGATCACAGCATTGAAGGCTGGGACTGGTTCTGTATTAAAAACATTTTTTTTAAATTAAGTTCCACGTATTTTACTTCTCTCGTGCTGGTCTGGGATGATCGTTAAATATTTCAAAAGGGGTCACTAAATCGAAAACTTGTCTTTTTAAACCCTTAAGATTTTAAAAGACCTATCTAACGATACATCACTAAGCCTCTATAAGGTACACGCGAAAATATATCATCCGCACTTTAAGGGAGCTGCGTGCCAAATGTCTTAGAACGATCCTTAGTTTTATCAATATTAACGAAACACTCACTTTGAAATAAAAATACAGCAACGTTCAGGATTCAGGACGAAGTCGAGTGGTTATATCACGCAAAAACAGGATGGATTAAAATTTTCTCGATAGAAAAAAATTGCGAAGTTGCCGCCAAATCACCTCCGATTTATACTAAACCGCCAATATTCAAGAAATACAAAATAAGCCCTCGTAACTTTTGATTATAATTGTATCAACCAAAAGCAGACATTATATAACATATATTTTTAAAAAATTTTAATAGAAAAAAGCGAAAGAAACACCCACACGTAAACCATCTGCGTTTGAGCTGCCTCGCTGCCCCCGCACAGCAAGCTGTCTAGTAAATTTGTGTGCAGGCGAGAGCAAAACTTAATTAACGCGCTTGCCGAGAGTTAGGTAATAAAAATTATAATTCGTCTCCGGCTACCGACTGTCACTTAATTATCGTGTACCAGGCCATGCACGCAGTTATGCATGGGGGTGAAAGTCCCATACATTGCGAATTTTTCGTTTTGAACGATATTACTCTTATTCCGGACTAAATATCAAAAGAACTTTTAGTTAATAGTTTCCTATAATTTGTATAGATGTCGCACTACTTGCTTTCTCATTCTACCGTTTTGTTTTACGGTATAGTAACCAATAATTTCGAGAACGTAGTACAAATCCTGAATGGTGTAACGGTTTTGGGAGTCCCAAACTAATCAGAGACCTCAGGTTCAATTCCCCACAATGGCCAAAAAAATTCAAAATCTTTTTATAAGTTTTTCTATTAATTTAGTGTTAACTTTATAAGCCATAATTTCGCATGTGCAGTACCAAGCCTGAGTGGTGTAGTGGTTAACGCAATAGACTCAAATTAACAGAGATCTCAGAAATCTCAGGTTCAAATCACACCTCAATGCAAATAAGTTTTATATTTGAATTTTATTTTATTTTGGAATAACATTAATAGATGACACTACATTTGCAGGTTTGCAGCTTAAATTGTTGGCACAAAAGTTACGCGAGATGGCTCTCTAGGGCGAGCGGGCGCGGCGACCATATTTTGCCATTCCATTCGTATTATGCTTCGGCCGCACTTGTGCCTATCGTCCCGAAGCAATTCGCGGCGAATCTTTATACGTTTTGTACACTAAAAAGTTATCGCGATAAAGCGCTGGTCACACTAGCGGCTTCGTTATTTTTCACGAACTATCTGGCAATAATCCAAGATGGCGTCATCTACGTGTTTTAAATATGGACGTCGACCGTCTTTTCTTTAACATGAGTGCTAACAATTACATAATGCATTTATTGAAACCTAAAAAGAAACCTAGAAAGAAACAGCTAAAAATTTTAACACTATTTTATCGTTCCACTCCATTTTTAGGTACAAATTAACAACCGTGGCACCGTCGCACAGCACCGTCAAAATGAACGAACAACGCAAGTGCGACCACGCAGAGCGAATTGTTAGCGTGCATAAATCCTTTGATGTATCGCCACCCGCGCGATAACTACACGAAGTCTGAATATTCGGGACGATACCCGATAACGGCCGGTCACATTTGCGTGTATCGTGTAATGGCACGAAGCTTCGTGACGATAGTCGCAGGTCCGGCCCAAGCATTAGTGCGCTTCGATTGAATCGTTTGGGTCTTTTTTTATTAAATCTAACGTGAGACATAGACATTATTAACAACGAAATGAGATAAAATGAAATTGAAGCTCCCAGTACATCCGCGGAAGTCGTCTACGCAGGAAACCAGCAACCCCCACCATTGTCACTACGAGCAAAACGATCGAGCGAGCAATCGCTCGCGCCGCCCGCGCTACGCTTCACTGACCCCAGTGTGTCGCGTAGCGACTTCGTGTACGCGCGTCACATTATCCCTGATTGGGATAATGTGGCGCGCGTACATTTTATATCCCTTCGGATGAGACCCTAACAGCTGACTCTCTACGTGAATAAGCCGTGCTTATTAATAAAGTCGTTTGGGTGTGTGCGTGTTTTTTTCTGTTTTATGCAGTTAATAACAATTTAAAGATTTTAAAATAAAATTTTATAATAGGGATCAGACGAACATATATACATACCTACGAACATACATACATACCTACAAACCTACATACATACTTAGCGGCGATACTTTACGCAGTTAAAAAAATCTATTTGGTCAAACACATTTCCTACCTTTTTGCTTAGCGGAGTAAAAAATTACTTACCAGGAAACTTAGCGACGGTTCCTTTCACGTAGTTAGACCACCAGCCGCGGGGACCAGGGGTCAGTTTAGAGGAGCAGGGGAAGGTGGCCCTGAGTTCCTCCTCACCAGTTTGAATGGAGACCAGGTTGCATTCGTCAGAGTTGTTGTAGCTCCCCACTACTAGGGTCAAGAAGGGGAGAGCCTGTAAATATGGTAGGTTCTCATCATTTTCGGCCCACATCAACCCCTGTTGGCCATAGACATATGATAGATAGGTTTCGATTATAACAAATTACTCCACTTCACATGGTCTTCGACATCCTTTTTTACGACCTCTTTGGCGTAGTGGTCATGGTGCCAGCCAAACTGTCACACCGAAGGTCCCGAGTCTGATCCTCGGTCAGTTAAAAATTGAAAATGCTCGTTTTCACATCGATCTGGGTCTTGGATGTTTATCTTTATGTCACGGACGGTCGAGAAAAGGAAGAGCAAGGCGTGATCAGCATCTGACATCCCGGGTGACGTGAATAAGCAACTTGGTTACTTACAGTACGAAAACAGGCTAATGTCAGGATTCAAACTTACATACAATCACGTCACCTTATCGATTTCGCCGCATAAGAGAGACCTTATAAGGGCCTTATAAAAATGTGACGATAAAAGAGGGCGGCGAAAATCTGCTACGGTGCCGAAATGTATAAATAAATGCTCTAACTAGTCATCCAGTGCTACTGCAAATTATACACGTAAACTTAATAATGTAATTTCTCACTACCGCCAAAGTCTAAACCTATCTAACAGAAGTGTCAGTTAGAGTTCCAAAAAGCCCTATTAGGCTATTGATTACACCGTCGTAATTTTCAAAGTTTAATTCGAAAGGCCATCAGAGCTGACTGGAAATAGCATCGGCAATTTGTCTTGATCTTTTTGAATCCTTTGCTGATTGGATTATTCGATATTGAGTGCAGTAATTACTAGTTAAAGGCTCATTTGCATGGTGCAACTTTCTTGCACGTTGCGTACGATTAAAATGAAGCATAAATAAAAAAGATAGTCGGCCTAAAAGAAACGTCAGCCCAGAGATCATCTAATACAGGATAAACCTTACACGCGCGTTCCCCTCTTGTAAAGTATAAGATCAAAAATCTAATACGTTCATAAAAACTAATGCGTAATATTAATATATTACGCATTGATCATTATGTAAATCGGTAAAACATCGAAAAGACGTCTACAAGTGCTCCATTAAAAATGCCATGTAATGCAGTTTTATCGTGTAAAAAGGTCAAACACATCTAATCTATTAAAAAATGGCATAAACTTTCATTTGACAGTATTTGTAAGAAGGGTGATCTGCGTAACTTATCCTGTATTGAATGATCTAAGCGTCATCCAAACGAATAATTTTTTGCTTTAGCAAGTTTATTTGCTAGGCAAATTAAAAAAAAACTTGACTGTGAAGAACGCCATCTAGTGATGAATAGCGGAACTCCCAATACGACGACGAATGATATCCGTAGCACCATCTATTATTTGCTAAAGAAAGTCCTGACTTTTAAGCGTTACTTTTAAACCGACCGATTGTCTTCAAACATATCTTAGAACCACCGCAAGGGAATTTGCTTTTTCGTAAAAAAACTGCATCGAAATGGGTCCATCTTTTCGAGCGGTACGATGCCACAGGCAGACAGACAGACATGTAGCGTCAAACTTATAACACCACTCTTTTATGTTGAAGGTTATTGAAATGGTATGCTTGACTTATTGTCCTATGTCCCCTGGGTGGGGCAGAGAGCCACTATACTATAGCGGCTCTCTGCCCCACCTTCTCCATCTCGTTCTGTGTTCAACCTTTGAAAATTCGATCAGCAAATCACGCGACGAACGTGCGACCTAGATGCAGAAACTGCAAGATTCTGCTGCAACGACACTATACACAGACGACTCACATTGATTTTTTGTAATGAGTGTGCGTATCTTGGATTTGTATATATAGTTAGGCAAATTTTAAATAAAATTGTCTTTCATCGGCAGCCGAGTTATTATTATCTCCTGCGTAGCGGTTGACCCGCTGATGCCTAGTAGCATCCTCTCACTGTGGCCAAGACACCCTTAGCCAGTGAGTCGGCTTGACCGACAGTGAGAAAATCTTGTCCTGTACACATTGCACATCGTATACAACTACCCTGATTCCTTCCCACCATCCGTCTGTGGCCTTAGGTCTGACGGCGCAGACTTCCTGGACACTTTATATATTTATATATCACAC
This sequence comes from Acrobasis suavella, assembly GCA_943193695.1. Taxonomy (NCBI): domain Eukaryota; kingdom Metazoa; phylum Arthropoda; class Insecta; order Lepidoptera; family Pyralidae; genus Acrobasis; species Acrobasis suavella. The sequence goes on from OW971939.1 coordinate 3,255,591, forward strand.
TTTATGGTTAGGGCTAGGGCTGTATAGGGTTAGGTGCTAGGTTATAGGTAATACACTTATGGGCTCTTAGGGAGTTCTCGCCCTCTCCTGGTAATTTATTTCTGTACAGTTTGTCAGTGCGACCTACAGGGACACACACTCATACATACAAACATTTACACTAGTTGGCAAACTGTACATTCTGTCTTGAGCAACGCGCTTTACTTCAGGCCAAGATTGTTTATTGTTTATTGTTAATTTGTTTAAATTACACACAGATTAACAGTTTACATCAACCAAAGCATCCGCATGTTAGCTTAAATTTTACACAAATATAGAAAATAAAACAAAGTCAGGTTAGTCAATTTAAAATGTCAAAAGATTAAATAGTAAAATTTATAGAATTTAAATACAATATTAACTTATTCATAAAATTATTAATAGAATCGTTTTGAACGAGCATGTCACCGAGCAACTGCAGAGCTCTTGCCGTTGGAGCATTTTTTACATAGTTAGTGCCAGCGGGAGCAGTGAACAAGCGCGGACGTCTTCGCGGCGCTACAGCAAGATAGCCCGATTGTCTTAATTTCCGCTGTTACCGACCGTCGCCAGGTCTGCTTTGGTCGACCACGCTTCCTCTTGCCCTGAGGAGTCCATTCCAGTGCCTGCCTTGGAATGTGAGTGGGGAGTCCTAAGCGTGTGGTCGATCCATGTCCATTTGCGACGAGCTATTTGATGATCGCAAGAGCGAAATGGTATGCAACAAGCAGTAAACTTGCACCGTGTAAATGGGCTTGTCTACAGACGCTGTCGGTGCAAAAGTACCAAGACCAAAAATATGTAACAAAGTGTAACAAAATAGGGGTATCAACCCGTAAGGGAGTATACATATTGATCAATGTAAAGAACGTTTACAATGTGACCATACCTGAATTCGTATTAAAAAAAAACTGCAGCTCAATACATTTTGGCACGGTAGGTGTCTAATTTTATTCAGACTGAAATCGTAAAAGAAATTCTTCACCTCCATACAAAATTAGACACCTATCGTGCCAAAATGTATGGAGCTGAGTTTTTTTTTTATGGTCCCACAGTAAAAGTTGCTCACATTGATTAGTATGTTTACGTTTCGGGTTGATAACCCCTTTCCGTAACATTTTTTATTAAGACTGTTTTTTTGGTCTTGGTACTTTTTAACCGACTTTAAAATAGGAAGAGGCTATCATTTCTTCGAAATATTTTTTTTGTATGTTCCCCGATTAGTTGTAGACGCGTGGACCAATTTGAAAAATTCTTTATTGTTTGAAAGAACATACTTATCAGGTGATCCCATAGGAAATCGGTTGTGTAGTTCGATTTTGAAGTCGATTTTTAGTTTTGAAAAGTTATACTGTATATATCAAGTTCAGATCATAAGATAAGTCTGATTCCCGTACAAATGCGCTATCTGCTAATCAAATTTATTAAGTAAGTACAATCCCCGGCACATAAGTTGCCCTGATGCGCAGAACGACATTTTCAGGTATGAACAGGGGTGCGATATAAGGTGGCTACGTGTAATAGAGCCCGCAACCATAGCAACCAGAGTTGGGCGTAGTAAACTATTATTGTGTAGTTTGATTACAAATTACAATTACATGTAGTTAACTACAAGTAGTTAAAATTACATTAAATTTAACTACAACAATTGAAACTACTGTAGTTGTAATTTGTAATTGTAATTAAGTAGTTATAACTACAAATTACAATAAGAATTTATTACCGCGGGCGTGTGTTAAAGGTGTTGTATTTCGAAATTGTAAGTGTAAAAAGTTTTAAGTAAGAAACGAAAATTTATAAGTAAGTAAATTTTATAAAATATGTAGTTTCAAAAAGTAGTTTGTAATTGTGACTACAACTACCTTTTATAGTTTATAGTTCAACTACTTTTTCAATTACTTCTTGTAATTATGTAGTTGCGATTACTAACTACAAAATGTAAAATTGTAGTTAGTAATTAGTAGTTTAATTACATTTTGCCCAACTCTGATAGCAACGTAGTTTTTTTCTATGTATTTCATTTTAATATGATATTAATTAAAAATAAAGCTTTTCTTGAAGGATATAATAGAGAATTTGAAATTTTGCGGCCAACCACGAAGATTCCCTATTAACACTTTGCGCCGACGACCGCCTTTTTGGTTCAACTTACATGCCGGGGATTGTATGTACTTCAAAATCTCCTTACCCTAGACTTATCCATATAAACGTAGTCTAGCTTTTGTATTGAAATGAAATGTGAGATGTCGGCAGTAATTAGTAATTTTAAAGAAATTGCATTTAACTAGTTTTCGAATGTCAAATATGAACTTGAAAAAAATATGAGTGTAGATGTTTTCCATACTGGTGGTCAAATATGATATGATACACTCTATTCTCTTTTTAGTTCATATTTTGACTGTGAGAACTAGTTATATTACAAATGCCAATAACATGCCGTCTCAAAATGAAAGCCAGACTTCATTCTATCTGGAAAATCTGATTCTGTCTAGGGTAAGTAAGAGGACTCTTAAGTAGTCATAGTCATATGATTTGTTTAGGTTTATGATTAAATTTAAGAAAACGAAATTACTTTATTGGTAATCACCTCAAACTTTAATGCTACTAGGATAAACTAAAAGCCAAATTTTCCATCCACAACACAATGAATTCATCCAATAATTGGTATCAGGCATCAGCCGATATTGATAAATGTGAAAATTTCCTCTGAAAGCAATTTCCCACCTATTTTAAGACGTCATCAATTCCAATAAGTGTTCAGTAATTTATTTAATCAAAGTGTCATTACGGAATCCTAAACTCAACACTTCACTCAAAATTTGATCAATTTTCAATTGATTTGACAAATAAGTATAAAGCAGTAGGTAATGTCTTAAAATAAATTTGTTTTCTCGGGTCAAAGATCCCCAAGGCTTATAAAATGTTTCATTCACAACAATGCTTTAAGCGATAAGACCGCCCATTGTACCTATGTATTTTAAATTTTAAATCTTTGGTTTTTGCTATTTTTTTTTTTGTATTGGTGCAATAAAGAGTTTTTCATTCATTCATTCATTCAATGTAATATTGTTGTGAATGAAACATTCACAACAATAATACAGTGTAAGGGTTTTTATGGTTCCGTAGTAAAAAAGGAATCCTTATAGTTTTACCATATCTGTCTGTCCGTGGTTTAGTCAGAGACTATAAATACTAGAAAGCTGTAATTTGGAATAATATAATCATGCCGAAAAAGTAATAAAATAAAATTATGAATAAAAATAGTATAATATTAGCTCCCATACATGTAAAGTGGGAGTCAATTTTTTTTCTCGATTAACCCATCATGTGGGGTATCGTTGAATAGGTCGTTCAAAAATATTGAGTTTGTAAACACCATTCTTAGATTTAAGGATCCGTTTCTGAAACATTCGGTGCAAGCAGTGATTCGATTTATAACGGGTTTGTTGTCCCTTCCACGTTATATACTGAATGTTGAAAGAAAACTATCAGAGCTAAGTAGGCGCACAAATTAAAAATTTATAGGGAAACCGACTTATAAAATGCACTCGAAGAAGGAAAGTTATATACAAATTCAATATAAATTTGGTTTTTGAACGTTTAAGACGAAGTGGTAGCTAAAGTGACTCATTTGAAATAAATTGTTTAAAACTAAATATGGTGATAATTAAAAATTTTATTTGTATCACTGTCTAGAAAGACCTTTAAACTATTTTATAAATAACCTTTGAAATTATTACTAATAGTCCGTCTAGTTTTAAAACGGAATTCGCCAAAAGTGGCCACTTTTGGCAAAAACCCGTTTTAAAACTAGACGGACTACCAATATTACTTTCAAAGGTTATTCATAAAATAGTTGAAAGGTCTTTCTAGACAGTGATACAAATCAAATTTTTAATTATCGCCATATTTAGTTTTAAACAATTTATTTCAAATGAGGGCGCCACTTTAGCTACCACTTCGTCTTAAGTCGGTATTAACTACTGAACCGTACACTACGCGTGGCCCGACACACACTTGGCCGGTTATATTCTACTACTACGTTGTTAAGCTTTCTGGCGAGAAAAATCTCTCATTAGCTTAAAGCACTTAATTTGTTTTGAGAATTCATTCAAAGTTCAAAGGCTTTGTCGCAACAATTTGCCAATTTATTTCCTGTAATTTTATCTTGTACGCACGTGTAGGACGTTAATTATTTTCCATCTTGTCTATTCAATGTTTTCATCACGACATATAATAGGATTCAACCGTACTTAGAATCCTTTGTTTCGCTGTGGGCTCAATTTAACACCATCGCCTTAAAAATATTATATGAGCGTCTTGTAGCTCATTATAGATAAACAAAAAAAATTGTATGTAAAGTGTTATTTCTAGAAAGTGCCTGTAGTAATGCCAATAAGCGGTTTACATAGGTTTTCCGAATAAATTAAGAACTTAAAATTGAGAACGCGTCGCGTTATTGTATTAAAAATATTGTTGCAACCAAGAACATTCACGACTGGCAATACCCGCCAATAAGTTTGACGCGACGTGCGCATGTGCAATCCATAGCGACAGCCTCGCGAACGCGACTGAACGAGGCACGGTATTGTATTGTACTGTATTGTATAGTATTGCAACCAAGAAAGTCACGACTGGCAACACATATCATTCGCAGTAGTCCACGTGCTCGCCAATCAGGTTGACGCGGCAAGGCGCGCACGCCGCGGCGACAACTTCGCGATATAACGCAACGCGGTGCGATATTGTATTGTATTGCAACTAAGAATACTCACGACTGGCAATACATATCATTCGCAGTAGTCCACGTGCTCGCCAATCAGGTTGACGCGGCCAGGCGCGCACGCCGCGGCGACAACTTCGCGATATAACGCAACGTGGTGCGGTATTGTATTGTATTGCAACTAAGAATACTCACGACTGGCAACACATATCCTTCGCAGTAGTTCACGTGCTCGCCCATCAGGTTGACGCGGCCAGGCGCACACGCCGCAGCGACAGTCTCGCGACTGAACGCGGCGCGGCATTGTATTGTAAGACCACTCACGACTGGCAACACATATCCTTCGCAGTAGTCCGCTCGCCAATCAGGTTGACCCGGCCCGGCGCGCATGCCGCGGTGACAGCCTCGCGTCTTAACGCAGAGCGGTATCGTATTGTATTGCAACTAAGAACACTCACGACTTGCAACACATATTATTCGCAGTAGTCTATGTGCTCACCAATAAGATTGACGCGATGCGACGTGCGCATTCGCAGTAGTCCACGTGCTCGCAAATGAAGTTGACGCGGCCCGGCGCTCACTACGCCGCAGCAACAGCCTCGCTAAGTCGCTACTGAACACGGCGCGATATTGTATTGTGCTGTATTGTACTGCATCGTATGGCAACCAAGAATACTCACGACTGGTAACACATATCCTTCGCAGTAGTCCACGTGCTCGCAAATGAAGTTGACGCGGCCCGGCGCTCACTACGCCGCAGCAACAGCCTCGCTAAGTCGCTACTGAACACGGCGCGATATTGTATTGTGCTGTATTGTACTGCATCGTATGGCAACCAAGAATACTCACGACTGGCAACACATATCCTTCGCAGTAGTCCACGTGCTCGCCAATCAGGTTGACGCGGCCAGGCGCGCACGCCGCGGCTACAGCTTCGCGACCGAACGCAGTGCGGTATTTGTCGCACGCCAATCGCAACAGTGTCGCTTCACCAACAGGAACCGCTTCGTTGCTCATCTGTAAAATTTTATTTGTTCAAGTAAAAAGTTTATTTGGCAAGTTATATAGCTAAGAACCATCTCATAAAGTCAGCTTACAAACAAATAATTAGCCAAGTGCGTGTCGGGCCACGCACAGTGTAGGGTTCCGTACGAATACGAGTTACGAATGCCACCTTTGAGTTCATGCCACTTAAAACGCCTAAAACAAATTTTCAATTGAATTTGTGTGAAATTTTCCTTTTCCGAGTACATTTTATAAGTGGATCGCCTATAACTTTTTAATTTATAAACTCTACTTAGTTAGGTTAGGTTATATAAATATATATAATATATATACTACAGCTGTGAATTTTTTCACGTGTCCATATATATAACCGTTTAGCAGATAATTGGGTGGACGCAAAAAATTTCACTTTGAATTCAAATATTTCAGAAACGGATCCCTAAATCGAAAAAAAATGTCACAAACTCATATTATTTTTAAAAGACCTATATAACCATACCCCACATGACTGGTTAGTCGAGAAATAAAAATTGACTTTTCACCTTACTTGTTTTTTTTTTTCAATATTTTTTTTACCACTTTTTCCGCATAATTTATATACATATCCATGCCAAATCACAGCTTTCTTGTACTTATAGTCGCTGAGCAAAACCGCGGACGGACAGACTGACAGACATTGCGAAACTATAAGGGTACCTACCTTGTTTACTACGGAACCCTAAAAAAACCGCATCTCAATCGGCCCATTGGATAAGGCGCTACAATTCCACAGACAAGAGCCGCGACCCGTTCGCCAACCAGCTTCACCCAATAGCTTCACCTACCAGTCCACGGGGAATTTCTGTTTACCCGTGCACCCACTGAGACATAGGAAAACAGGCACTTCAAACTTAGGTATAACATCAATCTTTATTGCCTGCTTAGTGCTTAAGGGGATACCTGAATTTTCCGGGATCCAGTGCTGCCCCCATTTGAAATAAATCAATTGATAGAAAACGGAGACATCATTTAAAATTTTGTCTTGACCAGGCACTAGATAACTCTTCAAACTATTTTATGAACTACTGTTTACAGTTTAAAGTATGAACGTGAAGCTTTTCGTTCAATGGATAGTTAATAATAATCCTAATTTCATTAAATACAGTGCAAACTGTGCCCTAAGGCGCTATATCTCTCTTCTTGGTTTGCTTTTTTTTCTAGCATTGCCCTGGATGAAAAACAAGCTTTTCGAACTATGCTCGCGTTGACGACAGAGCCGCCGGGAAGGGCCGCCTTAAAACCAAACTGCACAACAGATTTTGATAAAATTTCTATGGAACCACCTGATAAGTAATGCCGTTTCAAACAACAAACAACAAATTGGACCACGCATCTTCGAATCATCAGGGAACATACATAAAAAAAATGACGGGTTGCACTCCGGGAGTTTAACATTTTTTACCCATTACAATAAAAGTGTACAACCCCGCTAAAGAAGTTTTCACTTCAAAAACCATTCGAATAGATAATCTTCTCCTTTTTGAAGTCGGTTACAAATTCGCTAACAACACTCGCTCGACTATTACATACGTAACTCAATTGCTAGATTTACAAAAGAAATAAAACATTTCCTTTTTCTTTGGTGATTTTCCTGATTATAGTTATACGCAGGTACGGTTTACAATCGTCAGTGTAGTAATAATTTTATTGCTTACATAGATATCTTTGTTGACATGAAGTTTTATTAGTTTATTAGTCAGTAAATGAAGCCGCTTAGATAGTATGTAATGACGGTAGTGACGGTATTAGATTACCTAGTTACGAGGGCTAGTTACTTTTTTTTGCTCAACAGATTTACGGATTAGCAAAATTATTCTTGTTACCATGTTAGTTTTTTTTTATATATTGCCTTTTCAAGTCTATGAAAAAAAAATATTTCAATAAATAGAGTAAGGTGAATATCGTGCAGAAGTGGCGCCTTCATTTGAAATAAATTCGCTTGTCAAGTACTTTTAACAAATCTCCTTTGCATACCATTTCCAGGAATAGCCTCTAGGAGAAGCTTTCTCTAATCATATTTTAAAATGAGATATTTGCAAAAACCCTAATGACTTTCATTTTCAAGTAAGGTAAAACTTATTTGAGGATAAAACGCCACAATGAAGATTCGTTGAGTAAAGTTGGCAATTTTCGCTTTCAATACACTTGTATATTCCATGCTTAGAGTATATTCTAATCTTTGCTTTCAATCCGTACTGTACTGTCACTGTCACTGTTATCTACCAACACAACAACTTGGCAACAACCAACATAACGAACGTAATTTGAACAGGAGGCGTGTAGACAGATGTAATTTTTTTATTTATATAATTATTTAACAGCTCTGGATACTAGTCCTTTAGAGCCTATCTTTATTTATTCACTTCTTTATTCCTAACCCTAACCCTAACTATACAATCAAATGTGTAGGTCCTTTGATTGCTTTAAAGGAGCTTCTGGCGACAAATCTATACGAGCCCACTGGTTTTCATAGCTGATTGAGTGGCGGACAGCGCCTAAAGACGCCCACCACAGTCAGCAAATAAATATCACTACAGCCGCACTATGAGTGTCCACTTCAAACATTTTACATATTGTCCATGAGCATGAGCATTTGTAACACTAAACTACACCAATTTCATATTATAAAGTCCACTAGAATCAATTTGCAAAACAATTTAAAGCAAACTCCAACTGAACCCCTTGACTTCCCGCCAAAAACTCCACAGATGTAATTGTTTTTATAGTGCAGGCATAGGAAAAAATCGATTGCTAGTGTGTATCGTCATGTCTGGTGTAACTTTTAAAATTGTATTAAAAATCCTAATAGCATGCAGAATTTTACATTCAAATTACCTTCTGAAAATTGTCTATATTTTCGATTAAAGGCATCTACAACACTTATACTCTATGGTTGGCAAGCCAATTGTTTAATGGTAAATATGTTAATAATAACATTTTGCTGACCGTCAGGCATTACATAAATAAATAAATATATATATAGGGACAAATTACACTGATTGAGCTAGCCCAAAGTAAGTTCGAGACTTGTGTGATGGGATACTAACTCAACGATACTATATTTTTTAAACAAATACATATATAGAAAAACGTCCAAGACCCAGGACTATTTGAAAAAGGTCATTTTCCAACTTGCCCTGACCGGGGATCGAACCCGGAACCTCTGGGTGGCGGACTAGCATGGTGACCACACTACGCCACGTAGGTCGACTTGTTATTATGAACAACCATTAGTCAGTCTAGTTTGAAAACGAGCTTTCGCCAAGAGTGCCCGCTTTTATGGACAGATGGAGAGTCCTGTCCTACGCCGCGCCGGCGCGGCGCGGCGTAGGACAGGAAGTATCCCCCTCTCTTTCTTCGGCGCGGCGAAAATGTATGCCTGCGCCTGCTGTTTCGTTTAGGCGGCGCAGGGCGCTTGCGCGAATGTTCGTGTGTGTTTATGTAACAGCGTGCCACGCGCATCCATGAAAACGCACAACGTTAACATTCAAGTTTTCACTTCTGCCGGCACTCCCGGAGTGCAACACGTCGTTTTTTATTTTTAACATATTTACAATTAATAAATTTATTTCAATTGAGGGCGCCACTTCTGTCCTGTATTCGCCTTAAGTAAACTGAATAGCGTGGCGAGATGAATAAGCTACTAACGAAGCGCCGCGTAGTAATTTTAGATCCCTTTCTACCGTCATTTGCATAAAGCTAATTATCCTATCCCCAGAGTCAAAGAGTATGATACAGCCATTAAGTATACCAACAGCTGCTGTTTTTACACTGGTACTAGACGTAGAATGGCTCATTCCTCTGCCTCCTGGCAGGCGTAGGATTTATTTCATTTTATTTTTATTTACCAGTACAGTTCGTTTTACAAGTTTAACCTAATACAACACAGCTATAGATTATTTAAGACGAAGTAGTAGCTAAAGTGGCGCCCTCATTTGAAATAAATTGTTTAAAACTAAATATGGTGATAATTAAAAATTTGATTTGTATTAATGTCTAGAAAGACCTTTAAACTATTTTATGAATTACCTTTGAAATTATTACTAAGTTCGTCTAGTTTTTAAACTGTTTTTCGCCAAAAGTGGGCCAAACAGTTTTGAAACTAGACGGACTACCAATATTACTTTCAAAGGTTTTTAATAAAATAGTTTAAAGGTCTTTCTAGACATGAATACAAATCAAATTTTTAATAATCAACATATTTAGTTTTAAACCAGTTATTTCAAATGAGGGCGCCACTTTAGCTACCAATTCGTCTTAACAAACGAGGTATATTTATAAATTCCTCATTTGTGAATGTCCCTAACGAACAGCTAAGCACGTCAATGTCAACACACCTGACTCCCGACCAAGAGGATTAAGCGATCTCAAGGCTCTAGGCACAGGATCGAACTTATATAATATACAATATGCAACAAAAACCCTGTCCGATCCTTCTAGGAACAACTCAGACCGTAATTATGAACAACTTTTCCTATGGGACCAATGCTTGAAACTCGAAGAAAAAGCCGGCCAAGTGCGAGTTGAACTCGCGTGAAGAGGGTTCCCTACAATACCAAAGTTTTTAAATTTATATAAAACTAGCTTTTGCCCGCAGCTTCGCTCGCGTAGGGGTGTAATTTATCAAAATCCTTTCTTAGGGGATGCCTACGTCATAGTAGCATTATGCATGCAAAGTCAGCCCGATCGGTTAAAAATTAAAAAACTTTCATCCCCTATTTTATCCCCTTGGGGGTAGAATTGATCAAAATCCTTTCTTAGCGGATGCCTACGTCATAACATCTACCTACATGCCAAATTTCAGTCCGATCCGTCCAGTGATTTGGGCTGTGCGTTGATAGATCACTATGTCAGCCAGTCAGTCACCTTTGAGTTATATATATTTAGATTTAGATATTACAGTTGAAATCTTCGTAGTAAGACGCGAGTTAAATAATGATAGCACAATCTTGTGGTGTTTTAGTTTACTATTTCCTTACGCAAGCGTATTTTATTGGGTTTAGCGCTTTATTTTCTTTGATAGAATTCTTAATATTTTTCCTGTAATCTACAATCAATGAAGTACATTGCATTTTTTTTTTTCAAAATTTTTGGCTCTGTAGTTTCGGCGATCAGGGGGGGGAATGATCAATTTTCATCTTCTTTCATGAATAAAATCAAAACTATTTATTTTACAATAATAACAAAAATATATTTGAGATCCTCATAGTGAGCCCTTTTATTTGATATATGACAAAAAAGATTGCAAATCTTTTTTTTTTATTTCCTAATTTTCCCTCAAAAATGACCCTTAGTTTAAAAAAATATTTTTTATACTTATTTTTCCTATAATCTACCAGCAATGAACTATATTTTGTATTTTTTCAAAATTTTAGGCTCAGCAGTTTCGGAGATCAGGGAAGGGGAATGGTAAAGTTTCGTCTTCGTTCAGAAAAAAAAATCAAAACTTAATTTTAAAATAAAAATAAAAATATATTTGAAATCGTCATAATGAGCCCTTTCATTTGATACATAACACAGCAAGTTTAGCAATTTTATTTTAATTTCCTAATTAGGCCCTCGAAAATGACCCTTATTTAAAAAAATATTTATTTACTTTGCACATCTGTGTTTGGGTCATAGGATTACACCACCCTACAAAATTTCACCTAATTTGGTCCAGTAGATTCGGAGAAAATTGGCTGTGACAGACGGACGGACAGACAGACGCACGAGTGATCCTATAAGGGTTCCGTTTTTTCATTTTTTGTACGGAACCCTAAAAATGGACATTTTCATTCAAATTGCCGGTCCGGCCGAACACTTGTATGAAAATGTCGTTTTTTACAAGCATTGGTCCCATAGGAAAAGTTATTCATATTGACGGTCTCGAGTTGTTCCTACAAGGATCGGACAGGATTTTTGTTACATATTAAATAGGTTTTCGTCTTCTTAATATAAAATCTTCTGGCACTGACCGTGTCAATTTAACGAGTATACTGGGTTATATATTTAAAAAAAAGGCTTTTAATGTCGCAATATTCCGCCTGACCTCTAAGCTTAAGTAACCCACGATTCTTAGTATAAACGCAGTAGAGTAATTTAACGTTTAAGACGAAGTGGTAGCTAAAGTGGCGCCCTCATTTAAAATAAATTCTTTAAAATTAAATATGGTGATAATTAAAAATTTGATTTGTATAAATGTCTAGAAAGACCTTTAAACTATTTTATGAATAACCTTTGAAAGTAATATTGGTAGTCCGTCTAGTTTTAAAACGGGTTTTTGCCAAAAGTGGCCACTTTAGGCGAAAACTCGTTTTAAAACTAGACGGACTGTTAGTAATAGTTTCAAAGGTTATTCATAAAATAGTTTAAAGGTCTTTCTAGACAGTGATACAAATCAAATTTTTAATTATCACCATTTTTAGTTTTAAACAATATATTTCAAATGAGGCCGCCACTTTAGCTACCCCTTCGTCTTAATTCTGAGAGTGACAATGAGTAACAGATAAAAAAATAAAAATGGCGGATTTTTGGCGCCAAAAATATATCATCAGTATATTTTTTATTCAAAACCTAAATATAAAGGGATTTTTTTATAAGGATTACAAAAATATAGAACTTAAGTATATGTTTAAATTATTAAAAACATATAATTAAACATATCTATAGGCATAAAGTACTCTGCTGTTGTAACCATGATGTATCACGTTGTTTTTTTTTATATTAATTATGTTTTTTTATTTATTTTATTTTATTGGTTCATGTACACTTGAAAATTTACAAATAAAACCTTATAAAAAATAACGTAGTACATAGGTGCTACTTATTTCTAAAGAAATTTCTTCCAGTAGACCCGCGAGAGGAAATGGGAAGAAAGAGGTAATTGGCGTGTACAATGCAAAGATAAATAAATACTTATACCTACAAGAAACATAAATAAATTAATAAACATACCTATATAGACGTACGTAAAATAAACTTACATAAATACATAAATAAATACTGATATATACAATTAATGAATACATAAGATAATATTTCAAAATATGATGATCAGGATGATAAAGACAGATAGTAATCTTTTACTCGTTTCTTAAACGTGGTTATGGTTTTAACTAGCGATGCATCCGATACCGATACCGATACCGATATATCGGCGATACTTCGAGTTAGCCGATATATCGGTATCGACGATATTTTTATGACCGACTCAACGATACTTTTTTTTTTAAATCGCCTTTCTCCGCAAAACTTTAGATTACTTTGTTTTTAAATAAAAATGTTATTATTGTTAATTACTAAAATTTATAATAATTATCTAATATCGACCTATGTAACTATTTTTCATATTAATAAAAAAATAATCCGACTGGTGATTTATTTATTTTATCTTCATGTTTGATTCAATTAACGTATCAGTATCGGTATCGGTTTCGCCGATATTTGTATAAGAGTATCGGTATCGGTATCGTATCGGCGAAAAGGCGTATCGATGCAACCCTAGTTTTAACCGACCTACAAATCTTATAACCTTTGGCCTTCGTAATCAAGAAGACGTAACATTTAAACAACACTGAAGTCATGTCAAACTGGGAAGTGATATGACTTTGATAGGTCATTTACTTTTAGTTATTCAATTATTATATTTTTATAGAAAGCTAGCACCGTTATAAGATTTATTAACGAAGTTTTCACTAGAAGTGGCCTTTGAGTCTGCGGCCCTGAGCTGTTTAGAACCGCAAGAACCAAAATGCTCTAACTGCCCTTTTAGGAATACAGACGTGGTTGTACGTATGTATTTATGTATATAAGAAGTTTATTGGCGGTGTGAGTAAATACCAACAGGCTAAGTGGGCTGGAGTCTAGGGCGACAGATTTCAGAGGCGGCAAATATGAGGCCAAATAAAAAAATAAGGGTCCCTGGGTTTTTTTTTAAGGACAAATCACACATATTGAGTTCGCTCCGAAGTAAGTTTGATACTTGTACGTGTATTATAGTATACTAACTCAATGATACTATATTTTATAATAAATACATATAAAGATAAACATCCAAAACACAGGAAAATCTGAAAAAGATAATTTTCCATCTTGACCTGACCTGGGATCGAACCCGAGACCTCCAGTGTGACAGCGGAGCAAGATGACCACTAGGCCACAGAGGTCGACGCAGGGGTTTAGAATATCAAATAAGCGTGATATGAATATGAATTCTCTGAAGTCCCAAGATCACTCTGAGTAACTAAATCAAAGTATATTTTATAAAAATTTAACGATCTAACAAAGCGAGCGAAGTTCTCTAGTCTACTTGAACAATCCGGCGTTTGTATGTATAAAAGTATGTAAACGCTACAAACTACTAGCGAACTAAAATGCCAGTTTGCAACTTGCTAGAATCACAATCACAAGACATGTCACCTCTGTAGCAATCAAACGCTGCGTGGTACTTAGGTGAAGGATGGTCTGTTTACTCACTCTAATCCCGGAGTTTTCTTCCACCAAAAGAAATGAATGCACAGATTATCTACCGACAAATCACAAAAACCACAGACGTATAATTTCTTCACAACAGAGCACGCACGGCTCGAGTTAACTAGTGAACGTCGCATCGTAATTTATCATCGTTAGGCTAAGTGCTCATGTCCGTATGTCACGATATGTATGTACATATTTTGTTGCATCTGAAAAGTTTTTTATTTTATTTTATTTTTTTTTTTATTGGCACACAAAACAGTAAGATTGTTATTGACTACAGTAATAAAATAAAAACATTTCTCATTGCAAAACAAAAAAAAAGTGCGCACAGCATGTTTAACATTATTTACTGACACGGAGACGTTATATAAATTAATCACATATTAAAGGTAAGGACTATAAATATAAGGTAGGTACATATTAATAATAATTAAAAATTTAAAGCTATGTTAAGCAATATTATATAACTTACGGAAAAGGATTCTATGTTTAAAACTATTTAGTAATAAAACTGATAAACTATAGTTATACTTGTTTTTTTATTTTATTTTTATACAGTTAATAGGTATTCAATTACCAACTGACACTTTTATACCCGTTCCTCATGTCTAATAAAATAATAAAATAGTCTTTATTCAGACAGTATTTCTACATTCCATACTTAAATCTATGCACTTATACACTATCATCGCCTCCTCTGTCTGTATGCCATAGGTTGGCAAAGGCCTCCTCCAACTGCCTCCAGTTCTCTCTATCCTTAGCCATTCTAGTCAATGTGCTGCTTGCAACAGCTCATGTGTAATAAATTTAATTTTTGAGATTATGAGAAGAAACATTTTGACAGCGTTTACTCGTATTGTAATTACAAATTTTCTTATTGAATTCCGATTAATATATTTAATATAACTATTTTATAATAAAGAAAACTTAACTACTACTCACAAAATTCAGAATGATCGTGCCCCTGTAGCATGTTGCCAAGAAAAAAACACAATCTTTTTTCATTGATATCGTGATTTTAATTGATTGGGATTTTTATAGTTATCACTATTAAATCGTGATTTTAATTGGTTGGGATACTAGTTATCGCTATGAAAATCCCAACTATCTATTAAACAATAAATTAAAATTAAAATCCCAATCAATTAAAATTACGATTATTCTCCGAAGTGTAGTCCCAGCTGAACCGCTAGTAGTAAACTGTTATCAAGCGGTCAATTGTTTTACTGACTCTGATAAGTTATCGATGTTAAACAACGATGCATAATATAATAAACTACCAACGATACTTACTATCTCCTGGGATTATAAAAACTATAAAATTTTTGTAAGTACTTAGTTATTTTATTTAGTACATAGAAAGAACAGATGGGCGATGGATCAGAAAAGTCCTCGAATGGACATGGATGGCCGGAGCAGAAGAGTTCTCTTATTCCCGTACCAGCAAGCGAAGCGTAGGAACCCATCTATAGGTGGTCAGACGACCTTAGAGACTTACAGAGTCAGGTCGCTTCCATCCAATTAGTCGTAACGGTAATCAACGCAAAGATATATAATTACTGAAGTAGGTAACAGACTCTTGGACGCCATAGAAACTATCGGTAAGTAGGTAAAACCATGCCTTCCCATCGCCTAATAAACATAATTATTTTTCTTCCTTGTCACTAGATGGCGCTAAAGGTAATTATTAAAAGATTAAAATCTGACTATTATTTAAATAAAGTAGTACTCTAATTAATTAAATATGACTTATATGAAATGCAATAAATATTTATAAAGAATATCCAACACTTTCTTGTCACTCTTTTTCTAGTCATGTGTGTTGCCATCTCTGCGTGCCTATGCGCAACTCTGGTTTTGCCTACCAACGGGCCCTCCAATAGTTTCTATGGCGTTGGGTATCTATTACGTTAGCAATTATATTATCTTTGCCTTAGATTAGGCTCCTACTATTGTCGAGCTGTAGACTTCCTGATACAGTATGTAAATGATGATTTTATTTAGTAAGTATGTGTGTATTCAAATACTTATTTGAGGCGTTCAACGTCATAGAAAGCAAACTCACTCTTCGCAGGGCCTCGCGCATAAAGCGGATGACTTTCTTTTGATCCAAATATAAATAAACTATACTTACTTAGATAAATAAAAAAAAGTTTGTTTTTGCAGCTCCCATGAATATGACGTCTTGATGCATATACATATACATACATACATATTATCTAGTCTTTATCCCTAATGGGACAGACAGAGCATTTGGGATCTTGCTGCTCTGACCAGACAGTGCCCAGGGCCGCAAGACTCAAAGGCCACTTTTGCCGTGATGGTGGGAAGGTGGAAAAAGAAATCATAAAATAATGAATGGCTAACCGCATCGCCTATTATTAAGATCCGCATTTTCGCCCAGTCTCTCGATTGGCTTCTACGACCTACACGGGAAGAGAAGCGGGTGGTACATTCTAAGGTCTTTTCTTTTCTCCCACACTAGCATGGAAGACTACCAACACTATAAGTCAACAAGTCAACTTTTAAATACGTGCGACAAAACATTACCCTCATTCGGATAGAATTATCTCCACCTCTCGTTTCAAGTGCGAAACCCAGCCTCGGATCTAGGTCAGAGAGACGGCAAAGTAGAATATATCCACCCCTCTTATGTTACCTATACGGAATGGAGGCGGCGTCTGGTTACTTTTGAAGAAGTATAAAAGTTGTTTACTACTCAAAAATGTACAATCGCATCTCGGTCTGGATCTTAACTGACCATTACTGTCTGCGTTTCAAAAATGGCAGCACACAGGCGTTACTGACCACAGAACGTTACTGACCAACGCAACAAAATATTTACTACCAACTATTTCCGAGTATAATATATTCCCTTATTATTTACAAGCTCAATCTTCTGAAATAATCGCAACTGATAGTCTACTCTACTGTGACTAATGCACGATGAAAATCCTAAAAAAAAGCACTCGGTCGTTGATCCCCGGGGGCGTGTGCATTCAGACATTTTCTCTGGTGAATAATTTATCTGACAAATTGAAGGGGCATCGACTACTATAATAATCTCAATGAATTGCAAAATAATATCTATAAATAAATATCACGATAGAGCTTTTATCGTGAGAAAAAAACTTATTAAGACGAAGTGGTAGCTAAAGTGGCGCCCTCATTTGAAATAACTTGTTTAAAACTAAATAAGGTGATAATTCAAAATTTGATTTGTATAAATGTCTAGAAAGACCTTTAAACTATTTTATGAATAACCTTTGAAAGTAATATTGGTAGTCCGTCTTGTTTTAAAACTGTTTTTCGCCAAAAGTGGCCACTTATGGCGAAAAACAGTTTTAAAACTAGACGGACTATTAGTAATAATTTCAAAGTTTACTCATAATAGTTTAAAGGTCTTTCTAGACATTTCTACAAATCAAATTTTTAATTATCACCTTATTTAGTTTTAAACAATTTATTTCAAATGAGGGCGCCACTTTAGCTACCACTTCGTCTTAAGACAAATGAAATGAACCCAAACTCGATGAAGTGGCGTCGTTTTGTTACTGATTTCCATTGACCATCTACCGTCTCCGTGATCGGGCCCTTGGCGTCGTCGAGCATAAAGTGCTCGTCAAGACAAATCAAACGAGTCCTAGTCAATGAGGTTATGTTGTTTTATAACTGAGTTACGTCGAATATGTCCCGGCTCCGTCATCGGAACAGCTCATTGACTCCATAATATGTATAGTCATCCGACTTACACACAAGAGTAGGTATGCAAAATTTCAGCTCAATAGGTTGAAGATAACTTGTTGAAAATTGATTTGCAAGATTTGAGCTAAGCAAATATACATTGCAAGTTAAAGCTTGAGAAGAGAGATTTAAAAAGAGAGATTGTAAAAAAGCATTGGAGTGACCGTGTCGACTTCGACGTTTTTCAGCGTAGTTGACCTGAAACAGCTCTGGAAAGAGACAAGTGGAAGGAAATGGGAGAGTCCTTTCCTTTGCCCAGGTGTGAGACAACATATGTTGATTAAAAAGTAAACTAACTTACATTATGGTTTATCAGTGAGTGAATCGAGATCTGAAAAAAGATGTGTTAAAATCGCATTCAGTTACGTGATCTAACAAACTTCACTAGATAAAAAAATCTCAAAGCAACACCTTTTTGTAATATTTTTTCAAGATTATGACTAAGCTAATGATATTTTACATTTAATTATTGTGCTATATAACAGCCTGTGTTGTCAATAGACAAAGTCGCAGAGTTCCATTTTATTTCTTATTCTTTGCAGTGCCCAGCAGGGTCCATAAATGAGTGTAGAATCGCACAACAATAGGTATAGTATAACACTATGTACCTATCTGTATAGTCTGCATGTAATTTGAGGAGCCATAAAGTATTGAGTATTCAAATGAAAAACCGATAAAATCTGTATCCCGCGTCATTTCACGTTCATTAGTGTAAGTAAGTAGTAACGAAAGGCGGGGGCCTTTCGCTACCCAGTCAGTCGAAATATGTACGAAGCCTGCGGGGTACCTTGCGGATCACCCCGCACGTCATCCCTACATTGTTGGATGCCAGGGCCTTAAGACATCCACGTGGGAGATGAAAGTGTGTGGAAAAAATCGTATTATTCTGCCGTCTCCACACGGCTACAAGGCATTGTACAATAAATTCTGTCTATGAACACAATTACTTCTTACGTAATAACACAAAGTCTTAATAATGTAATATTCTGTTTTTGGTGGGATCAGCGGGAATATTGTCGAGGGATTAAGTACTTATAAGTACATTGTCTCGTCTCACGCCGTATTGTAAAAGCTAGAGCCCTTGCTTTCACGGGATACATGAATAAAAGATGTTAATTAATCTTTGTACAAGTTTGTAAATAAGTACACAACATGGAAGGGACATAACCTTAATAAATCGAACCACGGGCTATACAAGATCACTATAGTATAGTGAAATTAAAATAAAAGTCAAGAAACAAAAAAAATGGCATATCCATACTAAAGCATGCTGCCGCCCGGGCAATTTTTGTGGGGATGCCAATTTTTTTTTTTGTTTTTTTTGGAACGAAGTTCCTTACGGCAAGCTTGGAGGAGATAGGGATTTTGCTGCGCGACCGAACTGAAAAAAATGTGATAGTAAAACCGTAAGGATGACCTCGTTAAATAAAACCGTTAAATGAGACGTGCGCAGGCGCGACAGTCGTATACACAAGAACTTTTGAACTTCGTTCCTACCTGGTGTCCCACGACACCACATTTCTTTTTTTACTTTTATTTTTATTTCATTATACTATATAGTAATCTAGTATAGGCCGTGGTTCGAATGTCCCTTTCACGTTGTATAGGGATGCCTACCTGTACATAAAGTTTGCTCTAAAGTACTTATCTCTTTCCATAGCAATTTCAGCCTGTGTTTCATCTGACACAAATGTTACCTAGCTATTAACACATTAGATACGGGAAGAGTACGCAGATGCTAATTTTATTGATGACCTCCTGTGGCCTAGTGGTCATTATGCCAGGCAGTCACACCGGAAACGGAAAGTAATGTTTTTCAGATTGACCTGGGTCTTGGGTTTTTATCTTTATATTTATTATTTGTTATATAAAATATACCTAGTATCGGTGAGTTAGTGTCCCATAACGCAAGTCTCGAACTGACTTTGGGCAGGCCTGTGGTGTTTAGGTATTATAATGCGCGCGGCAACTACTGCGAAGGGGAAAATCCAGTTACATGAATCGTTTGTCTAGAGTAATAAGAATGAAATTAGCTTGCAACTGATGTCTAGGTATCTAAACGAAGAGGTGGGGAGTTCTGACGCGGGCTAAATTAAACCATAGCGCTAACGAAAATAAGTACCTAGATATTTCTTTGAATTTCTTTTCTGAGTAAGACTTCTGTACGTGAGTACTAGTTATTCTGTGCTTTGGGCATGCTTTGGGGCTGGCTCAATCTGTATGAATTGTGTGATTAGTCCGTTCATATTTAAAAATATATATTATTAATATAGGTACTTTCTCTGGTTTATAGCTCATCATCTATATATATATAAAAGCGAAATTCACTCACTCACTAACTCATCACGAAATTTCGAAAACTACTGTTTGGCAGATAGGTAGATAGTGACTAGGAGACGTCCGCTAAGAAAGGATTTTCGGAAATCCTATCTTTAAGGGGGTGAAATAAGGGTTGCCAGTTTGTATTAAACTTCGTAATTTTTAAAGTGAGAGACACGATTTTTTTTTATTTATTTTATTAGTTAGTAGAAAATAATTATGCATTAGATTTTGAAAATAACATCTCTATAGAGGTGAAATAGGGGTTGCAAGTTCGTATGTATTTTCGACATTTTTCAAGCGAGAAACATGACGTGTTTGAGCGGAGTGGGAACGGGAGCCCGACAAGGTTCGTTGGGTCCGCTCGCTAGGCCTTTAAATCCCTACACTTTTATAAAGATTGTTATATTGAAGAAGTATTCAAACATTTTAAATTTTTGATATATTAATAGACTTCTACGCGGACGAAGTCGCGGGTTACAGCTAGTCTTAGATAAAGGGCAATGAAGGCTGCCATCTGGCCGGGTTTCCACGGATTTGTCCTAGTTTGTAGGGCATCCGGGGTCTCCGGGGAGCGTCCGCACCTAGATTTTTTTTAAATCTATGGCCGCGCAACACCTCTCAGATAGAGAATAGTGTATAATTGATTAGTTCATTCATTTGTATCGTTGATGTTTAAGTTAGTTTTCTATAAAATTGTAACTGCAATAATAATGTGATAAGAACGATATTTTTTTTTTTATTTCAAATGCGTTCAGTAAAAAAAATTTTATTCAAATGTCCGGGGTTTCTCGAGCCAGAGATAATAAGTTAACATCATTTATTACGTGCGTCCATTAATTATATGCGTGATCAGGAGGGAGGGGGTCAAGCAAAGTCTCACCAAATCTCACCTGGGGTAGGGGAAATCTCGAAAATTTCAAATTTAATTTTTTCTTTAAAAAAATTATGCTAAAATATGTAAAAGATCAAAATTATGTAAAACATGTTTTACATTAATTTGATCTGATCCTCTCACAAATTTTTACATAATTTGTTCAAGAAAAAAAAATATTTAAAAATATGTGTCAGATTTTGCCATATTTTAGTATAGAAACATGTTTTACGTTAATTTGATCTGATCCTCTCACATTTTTACATAATTTGTTGAAGGGAAAAAATTACAT
Source organism: Acrobasis suavella (assembly GCA_943193695.1). Lineage (NCBI taxonomy): Eukaryota > Metazoa > Arthropoda > Insecta > Lepidoptera > Pyralidae > Acrobasis > Acrobasis suavella. The sequence goes on from OW971939.1 coordinate 3,277,062, forward strand.
TAAATTTTTCGAGATCCCCTCTCCCCTAAGTGAGATTTGGTGAGATTGCTAAACCCCCTACCCCCCTGATCACCTCACGTAATTAGTGGACGCTTCCTTTGCAACCGTAGAATATGGAAGAGCATGAACCCCTAATGTTGCTCTCAAGTTGATTTACCGCTCCGTAGTAAATTTTTACATGCAGAGATATTTTATTACCGCTCGAACTTCAATTTTATCCATTTCTAATAACACGACAACACGGACCAACAAACGACTTCTAATTAAAAAAAAAACAAAAGATAGTTGATTATTTTTTTTATTATCTTTATATCATATGCCTGGGGCTATGCCTGCCAGTATTTATTTTTTACTTTCCAAGGAGAATGTATCGCATTATCCTTATTTATTGAATACCTCTCGAAGGTTAGATTTGTTTTTAGTTTTTGGAACGAAGTTCCTTATCGCGCGTTGCGAAAGGGAGCTAGACGGAAAAAATTAAGACCAAAAGATGTAACGACACTTTTTGTTCATTAAAAACTTGATTTTAGAACGCAGAAAAGAGTTTGAATGTAATTTAGACCTATTTATATTTTACTTCGTTCCATTCGGGCAAAGATTTAGAATATACAAGTAGTGCATCCGGGTGTCCTTTGACACCTCTTAAGTTTTTATTTTAAATTATCGAAAACTGATTGGTGTAAGTGCACATTCAAGTTGGAGGCCTGGCGAAAAATAGATCAATATTATGGAAAATGTGAACTTTGGTCACACTTAGAGTGCAGTGGGTGATAGTCGCCATTACGAGTCTAACTAGTTCTCCGCTTTTGAACTTTTCCATGGTACCATACACCGCAATATTTTAATTATCGAGTTAAAAAAAAGTAATTTATGACGATATTGGCATATTTTTGAACCAGTCACTACCGCCCTAGCATGTGTTACCTAGGTTATGATGTGACATTTTCCCAATTTTTTCTAATTTGTTCTCACGGGTAAACCATTCCATAAACAAACATTTTTTTAAACATTTATATGTAGATGTACAATTTACTATGAAAAACACCTATTAACTAACATACTAACAGAATTACCTATAGGCGATCAAGTTAAAATAGTCACAACTGTACCCAGTCTTCCCCCAATGATTTACCCTTCGTCAAAATCCGTCCAAGTACTTAATACGGACGATTGTACATCTATCGTTAAAATATTTTATTTCCGGCGTATTGACTCTTGGATAACAATAACAACGTACTACTTATACTGCGCAATAGTAAACGATATGGGATAAACAGGTAAATACGAATATTTACCTGTTTATCTCATTTCACAGAGGGTTATTTACAGCCGGCTCAGGGTAAACATAATTTGAATTTTACCAATGATAAACGGAGTAAGTGGATTTTCCATTGCGACGTCTCAGAAGTAGGTACCCTCTACGTCTTGGATTTGACCTGAGATGAAATGTGTGATCAAAATAGATTTGTTCATGTTTAGATTTATCAAAAATCTGAGTCAACATTAATCAACTTTACTGAAAAGGATGCACACAGGCCACCTAACCGTAACCTAATTATATTATATTAGTTTTTAAAATATGTAGTAACGTCCTTAGACTACGATGCCTACCATTTACCATGAGGCAGGCCGTATGCGTCTTTGCCTGAAAATGCTTTCAAGCTTTGTTTCTAACATTAGTCTTTTAAAAAAGTAAATTTTTGCTAACAGCTGTCACTGTCACTCGCTGTAACTCACAGAGTACTTTTGCATATACTGTAATTACGTGTAAATAGTTTGTTGTATGTATGATTTTTGGTGTAGTAAAAAGGAAATAAAAAATAAATTGTTTAAGACGCAAATTTTTTACTGTAAAAGCGCTGTGAATTGTAAATTATTTAAAACAGAGTGTTAACAAAATGTCTTTCAATACAAAGGATGTGGTCCTCAAGGAGGACCGACCGAAAACATTACTTTTACAGAAGCACTCTGACTACTTGGCTCAGTATGGCCTGAACAAGGATGACTACGAGTTTTGCATGACGGAATATCTCAGGATGTCGGGAATATATTGGAGTCTAACAGCTATGGAACTAATGGGACAATCTTCAAGGTAACTTGTAAAAATATTTAATTTGACTGTGTATTAATTTGACTTCCTATTTAAAAACATTAAATTCTATTCTCTTTCCTTAAAAGTTGGTGTAATAATAGTTTTCCTTTAATTATTTTCGATGGTTTCTATTGCGTGTAACTTTTTTTTATTGTATATGGGTATCGGCTGATGCAATTTCATGTCCCTTTCTTGTTTCTCTCTAATTTGATGTTATCTTGTATCCCTTTTAGATAGGTAGTGTTTCTCTTTCAATGAATGTGTTTTAAAATCTCAGTATCAGGTCCAGGTAGTTCGCTGGACAAGTTCCAGTTTGTGATAGCTATACTGGATTCACTTGAACTACATATGCTAATAGCAATTACATATGCTAAAAAACATATTTATAAAATAAATAAATAAAATAAATATATAGGGAAAAATAACACTGATTGAGCTAGCCCCAAAGTAAGTTCGAGATTTGTGTTATGGGATACTAACTTAACGAAACTATATTTAATAACTAATAAAATAAAAATAAAAAAATACAGTTAGATAAACACCCAAGACCCAGAACAATTTGAAAAAAATCATTTTCTAACTTGCCCTGACTGGGGATCGAATCCGGAACCTCTGGGTGATTGTCTAGCATTGTGACCACTACACCAAAATGGTCGTCATTTGGTTGTTGTTTTACAACCAGATATTGAGAATGGGTTGTTGCACAAGATGGAGTTAAGGCCCATTTACATGTGCAAGTTTCTTACCTGTTGCATGCAAATCAATATAATTTATACGGTCGAAGTTTTGCTAAGCCCTGCAAGTCATCTTATAACTACAGCACGGGTTACTCACGTAAAGAGTCAGCTAATGGCTGAGTCTCACGTTAGTTTTAATCAAAAAAAGTCATCTAATGTTTAAATTTTATTGCATGAAACAGGCAGGGACTATCCATAAATTACGTCACACATTTAATGAAATGTGACATTGTATGACAAGGTGCGGGAGGGGTATCATAAGGTTTGTTACGCCACAATACAAAATCTATATCTAAGCAATAAAACACAAAATATTAACCAATAATAAATAAACTATAAAAAAAATATATCCAGCTTTAAGTATTAGTTGAATTTTTTGTAGTCTCGCCTTGTTTGTCACACTAGAGGGTGGGGATCTAAAAATTGTGACCAATCATAAAATTCGTGTGACGTAATTTATGGATGGTCCCCTCAAGTAACTTACTTCTACTCTAAAATAGAAATCACATGGCTGACTAGATTGAACATTATTCTATATTTATTGCAGGATGCAAAAAGAAGAGATAATAGAATTCATCACTACCTGTCAAGACAGTGAGAGTGGAGGCATTTCAGCCAGCATCGGCCATGATCCTCACATGCTGTACACACTCAGTGCCGTGCAAGTAAGTAATATTTCCCAAATCTCAGGAATACTGTTTACATGCACCTCCATAGTCTGCCTCCCTCTGTGGGAAACAGGCGTGATAGTATTTATGTAAGCTTGCAGCTCTGGGATTTGACTGTTTACAACCACAAGACTGAAATCGTCTGTCTGTCCCATCAGGGGTGAAAGCATGATAATTTTTTATTTATTTTCTCCTCTGTTATTTTAATTCTGCTTTACATGGTCTTTGTCATTCTTTTTTTTTATAATTTTTTATTTAGAATAGAATAGAATAGAATAATCTTTATTGAATATAACTAAACACACACAAGCTATTTAGACAGACGAAAAAAAAACACATAAAAATACAGAAGTTATTATATTAAACAATAGTCTGTGTGAGTTGCAGAAATTCAAAAGGTCAAAGCTCAGCATTCATCTTTACTCACAGATGCAAGTAAAGCGCTGGTTTTCTGCTATGACCTGAAGTGATCGACACTGATACAAAAAAAAATTATAATAATAAATATACAGTACAGTGTAGCCAAAACATTATAAAGCAAAACAATTCAAATATAACGAAACAAAAAACATATAAATTAGAACCATATACAAGCTAAAAAGTTATAAAAGCACAAATAAAACAATGTTGGTGAAATGGTGTTGAGATGAGTGATGTGATGTGTAATTGAAATGTGTGATTGATGTGTAGTGGCCAGTATGTGTGTTATGTTGGGTATGTGTTACCAGAACAGCTAATCTTCTACACAGCAAAATCACAATTAAATTATTTAAGTCACACAAATTATTACATGCATTACATATTAAGCAATACCAACAAAAACCTATTTGGGTTTATATGTGGTAAGGCGAGTCACTACTCGTTACAATATTATTCAGTAAATATATAGTTTTTAAGAATTAATTTATTTTTGGTACTATTTTTTAAATTACTTATTTTCTTAATAATACTGTTAGGGTAGTCATTTAAAGTAGATGGCAGGAAATACTCTCACATTCTCTTACCGAGAACGTTGTTATATGAAGGTAGGATATATCTAGGTTGGTATGTTAAATTACGCAACCCAGTGCTTCTAGTTGTAAGTTTTTGAAAATTTATTTGGTGCAGGTTTCACACACAATTTCCATTTTTACTTTATCATATACATTTACAACTTTACAATGCTTAAATAAGTCTGTATCGTTAAGCTTGTATTTATTTTTTATTTTGTTTGGGGTAATAGTCTTAAGTAGGCTTAATTGTAATTTGTAAATATTTTCCATACGTGTCTTGTATGTTCTGCCATAACTACTTATTCCATAGTTAATTATACTATCAGCCAATGACATATACAACATTCGCAAAGTATGATATGGGAGTTTATATTTTAAAATAGACAATTTAGACATAACTGCTCTAAGTTTATTACAAATACTGTTAAATTAAATCACTGATCAGCAAAGGTCGGAATTAGGTAGAGTTATTTATGTACTTACAGTGATTTCATACAGCGAAAGAATAAAGTCGATATGCCTCAAATCCCAAGATTAATTTTGAAGAGCAGAAATATCCCGTGATTTACTTAATAATAAAGTTATTTACTTTGACACAATTTAAACCGAAATTTGTAAAAACAAATAAAAATACTAATGTAAATACGAACAACTCGGGATTGTCCATTAGGAATCCCGGGAAGATCCATATTAATATCGACATTTCGATGCAAGTACATAAATAACTCTACCTAACTCCGATCTCTGCTGATCAGTGACTTGCTTACTACCTTTGGAGAAGATGAAGCCAGAAAGCGCACCTGGGCTTTAGCAACATAACGAAGAATGTACTGTCATACTAAACTCTGACTATTAAAATATCGATGTAAACTTTAAAAATTTTCGTACGGAACTTCGAAATTTGCTATGAAGAAACTTGAGAAGATCTGTGCATTGATATTTTAAAAGTCAGTATGACAGTCCTAAAAATGCATCTGAAAGTGCACTAACAAGAGAAGTAGCAGAATATTCTATGGAGTTTCTACCAGGCATCAGATTTTCATAGCATATTTATGGTTTGCTACCATGGTATACTTTTAACACAGGTGCTGGCAATGTACGACAGATTGGATGCAGTAGACGTGGAAGGAATCGTCAGATATGTATCTTCGCTGCAGCAAGAAGATGGGAGCTTTTTTGGTAAATTTTAATTAATTTCCCCTATGGGTACACATCTTTCAGCACGGAACGGAACTTCTGCATGCTGTTATCCTTTTCTGTCGCTCTAAACAGTCATTTGCTAGAGTGAGAGAGATACAGAGAACATAACTGGTTCCGTGGCGTTCCGTCGCCCTTTCTCGCTCTAGCAAATGACGGATCTGAGCAACAGAAAAGGATAGCTGTATAGGAAAGTGCTGTTCCGACTTTCAGATGTAGCCCAACCCTACTCAATAAAACGTAAGAAGTCCAAACCATTGTTTCATTAATCAGTATCTAACATCCGTGACGACTGGATGGATGATTTAATAAAATATAACAATAGAACCACAGAGAAACAAAATAGACCTGAAAAAAAACTATAGTTATCTATAACAATCTTATCTTTTTATTAAGATTTAAGAACAAAAATTCTTAAATGTAATAAGTAACATATAATTTAACTAATAACTAACTAAGTCTAGGATAACTAAAATAAAATTTAAATAATCTGTAAAATTGAATGAATTGCGACAGCGCTGAAAAAATATGACAAATTCCATCTGTATATTCCTATTAGGCGGTGAATTAAGGCTTTTTTACATACCATAACGACAACACATGTGGTGACATTTTTCAAACGCGGAGTCACTAAACGAACGGTTTTTGTATGGTAAAACCAATTGTTTAGGTGACACACCGCGTTTGAAAAATGCCATCAATGGGCATAACTTAGTATGAAAATGAAGTGTGTATGTTAGTGGTACGTGCAAACAGACGCTCAGAATAACCAAAGCAGCTGCAAGATGTGGTATGTTAGTGGTACGTGCAAACAGACGCTCAAAATAACCCCCTTTATGTATAACAGGAGACAAATGGGGTGAAGTGGACACTCGGTTCTCGTTCTGCGCAGTAATGTGCCTCTCGCTTCTTCAGCGGCTGGATGCCATCAATGTCAACAAGGCTGTGGACTTTGTGCTGAGTTGTATGAATTTCGATGGTGGGTTCGGCTCCAAACCTGGCTCTGAGAGTCACGCAGGTTAGTAAAAAATATGTGGCGACCTCTACACCACTACAAGAACTACAACCACAAAAAACATCACAAGTAACAACATAGTTTACAAGCAGCATACGAGATGGCGCCAGCAGTGTCCTACATATCGATCTCAGAGTTCGCCCGATTTGCTGCATAAATACAACCTCCGACGATACACCGTCGGAGCCGCGGTTCCCCAGGCGCAAAACCATGCCTGGCGGGAAGATCTTCCCTTTCTGGCGGTCGAGCATATCACCTCGCTCCCGCTACAAATAGGTATATGGGAAATTACTCATTTTGAATACACCAGTAAGTGATGTTTTAGCATCCAGCAATTTCACAGTGCCTCAACTTAAGACTTTCATATAGCTTTTTTTAATTGTCAAGCTGAGAAACTGAGCATGTCATCTTGTCTGTATTTCGTGTAAGTTTCATTTGTGTGTAAGTGGCAAACACTACTAGTTTTAGATTTTTCAAACTGCCAAAAGGCATCTGACATAGCTTGACGACTGCCAAACAATAATAACAGCCGGGACCAACGGCTTCACGTGCCTTCCGAAGCATGAAGGAGCTCTAGAAAATTTTATGCCACTAAAACTTGTGGTCGATCCAAGTAAGGACCACACCCGATGTCGCTTAACTTGCAAAAACGCTAGTAATGTGTACTCCCGCCGGCCCCAGAGCTCCTCTATTCCTCCCGGTAAGCTATTATGGTAGCAAATGACCAGATTTCTTCCAATCCGGTGTAACCTTTAAAGAAGTCAATCTTTTATGCTCTCGGGTAATCGTTGCAATATTACTTTTTCCATATCCAGGTCTCATCTACTGCTGCGTGGGCACCCTGTCAATCTGCCAACGGATGGACGCCCTCCGCGGCGACGAGCTAGCGTGGTGGCTGTGTGAGCGGCAGCTGCCCAGCGGTGGACTCAACGGCCGGCCTGAGAAACTGCCTGACCTGTGTTACTCATGGTAAGCCATCATGTCAACAGCCTGTCCACAGCGGGACATAATCTCCCCTGAGGATTTCCAAAATGACCAATGAAGAATGTTTACTAATTATTATTATTGGCTCATCGTATTCTCTGTTGAAAATAAAAAATATATGTGAGAAAAATATTTTGATATCTCGTTAGGTTTCCAAGATATGGGATTTTAAAAAGAGTGCGCGACGCGGGATTCCTTCGGTTCGGCGTTTGTTGCGGTGACGTCACATTCTATTAGCGGGACGGCTAGTGCTACTTGCGACCGAAGCGCGAACACACAATGCACAAGCTGATCGCAGGCCTCTATTTTTCGACGACCTCCGTGGCTTAGTGGTCACCAAGCTAGTCCCTCCACCTAGAGGTTCCGGGTTCGATCCCCAGTCAGGGCAAGTTGGAAAATGGACTTTTTCAAATCGTCCTGGGTCTTGGGTGTTATTATGTATTTGTTATATACTCAATACTCAATCCTTTATTGCTTCTTTAATATTACATTGTACATACATGTGGTGTTTAATATAAAATGAGAACCAATTACGGACCCTGACGGGCGCTGCAATAGGAGAGTTATAAAATATAGTATCGTTGAGTTAGTATCCCATAACACAAATCTCGAACTTACTTTGGGGCTAGCTCAATCTGTGTGATTTGTCCGTATTTATTTATTTATTTATTATTTAATTTTATGAGAATTTGAAATTTTTATAAAATCATAACTACTTGGTCTTTTTAAATGAAACTAAAAATAATATATTTGTATACATACAAGCAATTTTTAAACATAGTAGCATTCTCTATTGGCGGCGGACTGCATTCATTTTAACAGTCATTTGGCCACTTATATGGGTGACGACAGGGTTAGAAAAGTAAAATTGTAATTAGTCCGTCTTTGAGATTATCCAAAAAATAACGAACCCATATTTTTCAGTAGTATAAATTCATAAAGCTACGAAGCATCAAAGTTCCGGAATGGGGGCTTGCGACGTCACCTCTATGTAAAAATCGTACGTAGCCGTGACGTCATGCGGAATTTCAATGCGCTGTATATTTTTTCTCAGAGGAAAGAAAAAATACTTGTACAAAGATGGGCTAAAAATATTTTTCCTATCCTCATGCCTATTTATTAGGTTATCATCATAGTATGACTTTCATTGAATGAAGTTAGTAGATGAAACGTTAATGTTAAAAGTTAAATTTTTTGATTAAAACTAACGTGAGATACAGGCATTATTGACATGTCGGCTTGTAGCTACATAAGTAACCTACTTTTTTTTTCTTGCAGGTGGGTAATGTCATCCCTCTCAATGCTGAACAGGATACACTGGGTAGACAAGAAGAATCTAGAACAATTCATCCTCGCCTGCCAAGATGCAGAGACAGGGGGTTTCAGTGACAGACCTGGAGACATACCAGACCCCTTCCACACTTTGTTTGGTCTAGCAGGCCTCTCTTTGCTAGGGAACACCAGTATCAAACTTGTTAACCCTACGTATTGTATGCCACAAGAAACAATAGATAGGCTAAGATTGAAACCACAGATTTTACAAGTATAAGTGTAAAATATAAATATTTTTATCACATTTTATTTGAGTTTATTATATTTATTCATTTAATAAGCATATTATAATTTTATCGCAGTGAACTGTGTTTTATTTGATTAAGTAATTACTTCCAAGAAAGCGCAGCACATCTCTCGACAGCCCTGAGTCGCCTGCACCGGTGTTGCTCCTTTGCCTGCAACTATTGTCGACTAATGTTGACGCATTTGACGACCTCCGTGGTGTAGTGGTCACCGTGCTAGTCCGACTAGAGGTCCCGGGTTCGATTCCCGGTCAGGGCAAATTGGAAAATGGCTTTTTTCAAATTGTCCTGGGTCTTGGATGTTTATACAATGTCCTTTTTAATTAAGTACAAATATTTTAAGAGGTGATTCAGTCCATCATTTTGAACAACTTTTCCCAATAAATATATATCGAAATACGAAATTTTTTTTTGCATTTTTCATAGAAACGATATCACGTGACTACTTCGATCTGTATGAGAACCTAAATATTTTTTTTCGTATTTCGATATAATTTTACTGGGCAAAGTTGTTCAAAATGATGGACTGAATAACCCCTTAAAATATTTGTACTTAATTAAAAAGGATATTGTATATGTATTTGTTTTAAAATATAGTATCGTTGAGTTAGTATCCCATTGCACAAGTCTCGAACTTACTTTGGGGCTAACTCAATCAGTGTTATTTGTCCCTTTATATTTATTTATTATGATATTTATCTAGTGGGCGGCAAGCCATCACATGCCTATAGTAGTTGATATGCATGATGATTATGGCAGGTGACGTTTTTATTGCAATATCCCTGCATCAGTCCATCCCAATCTTATTTCATAACCTATAGACATTTCCCTTTTTCTTGAAGTAGATCTTTCTCCTGCCGAACCTATTCAAGGGTACACCTTTCATAGGTTAGTTATATCCATGAATGGGCTTTGGCGGAAGCGCTACATGTCATCAACTTCTCCAAAGGGCCTCTACCTACGTGTTGGATCTGTATCCCCACGCAAGCCTCTCAAAAGGATCGAGGTGAAAAGAGCCGTGATTCTGAAAAGAGAAGAGCTACAAAATAACAATAATGATATTTTTTTACTGACTTCCGAATCCGAACGCTACTCGGCGATGATGACTGAGACTGAACCTTAGCATGGCTGTATAATTAGTGATACAGTAGTCAGTCAGGACTCAGGACTTATAAACTGTCAATCTCAACGTCAATGTCAATATTGTAAATGTAAACATAACCTAAAAGACTTATTCAACTTGGAAATTTTATAAATCTTGAAAATATTTCAATAAATAATGGCACTTGTTCATTGTTTTCAGTTTTTTTTACTAAGTGTTTGTATTAATTCCTTTACAATATTTATGTATGTGATGTATTATGGTGATTTACTGTGGACATCATACAACCAGAGTGTTGAAGAGGAATACGACTATATTATTGGTAAGACGCGTTTTTCTGATAAATTTTATTGATGATCTATGGCTACGTATGTTCACTTATATTATGAAAACTCCACAGCCGTCGCCGAGTTCATAATTAAAGATTATTGTTGAAAATCAAACACTCGTCTCACACTACGTTAAATCACAACATTTCCACTACTGGCTTGGATTTAATATAGTAGGTACAAGTGCTACTGCCGTTTGGTGACGGCTGAGTACATGGGCGTACCGAGGGGGGGCCAGAGGGAGGCAGCTGCCCCCCCCCCCTGGATTTTGATTGCGTACCTGCGTACTATTTACTTTTGTCGATAAAAGTTAAGAAAAATAACTTTTTGCCATTAGCAATACAATATACAACTTTTAACAAGTAAAAGTTAAAAAAGCTTTCACTCCTCCAATTACTTTGAATATCTAAACCGATTTTCATCAAACATTGCTACAAACCACCGCAAGGAAACTTGCTTTCACACAAAAAAACCGTCGATGGCGTCATAAACTGTATAAAGCCAAAGACCCTTGAAAGTTATTTTTAAATAGCTATTGTTTAATTAAAGAATTTATAAAATATTTTCAAAATTCAAACCGACTTTACCCCCAAACTACACCACCGATTTTGATAAAAGTTCTCTGGGACCACTTGGAAAGTAAACCCTTTCAAACATAAAAAGAATTTTCCAAATCGGTCCAGGCTCTTTGAATAATCGGTGAACATACAGAAAAAAAACATAAAGATCGCGACAAATTGATAACCTCCTCCTTTTTGGAGGATGGTTAAAAATACATAATTATGTTTATTTGATTATATGTCTATAAAAAAAACCTGAATTGCTCGATTTAGACCATTTTAGTTTTCCTCTGATTGTATGTCCTGTCCATTTCCATTTTAATTTTGTAACTGTTCTTGTGACATCTTTGTCTTTGTGTATTTTCGTAAGTTTACAATTATTATTCTATTAGACAGCCTTTTTCCCATCATGCTCCTGTCCATAGAGTTTTGGCAAGTTTGTAGCAAAGAGAATTCAAATACTACGTAGTTTATAGCTTTTTCATGTGATTTATGACTATGGTGCAAAGCAAAAAGGAGGGTTATGTTTTACTTTAATATTATGGCTCTTACAGACAAGCGACAGTATACCCAATATTTTGAGACAGCAGCAAAGATAGAATATACAAGTAGTGAACAGCAGTGACAGTAGGTGTCTTTTGCCGGGCCTGTGTCACTCCCTGTTTAGGTATCGAAAATATACACCTACATTACTACTATGCATACCACTCCGGACTGGTTTATTCAGATAAATTAATAATTTGTCTAGAGTAATAGGAATTAAATTGGCTTGCAATGGATGTCTAGGTATCTAAACGAAGAGGTGCTGAGTTCTGAGGCAAGCTTAATTAAACCATATCGCTAATCACATTGAGTAGATATTTCTATTAATTTCTTTGCTGAGTGAGACCTCTTTACCTGAGTACTAGAACTCGTTCTGTGCCGTCGCGCGACATAGGTCACTGACCTGTCAGGGTCTGCCAGGGTCACAGGAATACATACTGTCGCAATCATTTATATGTTAAATTTTTCGCTGATTTAAATTTGCTTTCAGTTGGATCTGGCACTGCAGGCTCGGTGGTAGCTCACAGACTAGCAACAGAGACAGACTTCAGTTTCGTAGTTCTTGAGGCTGGTGGTCGCAGCAACTTCTTGTACGATGTGCCAGTTCTTGGGCCGTTGTTGCACGGGTCTTTGTATGACTGGCAGTATGAGACCGTGCCGCAGGAAAATGCTTGTTATGCAATGGAGAATAAGGTTGGTATTTAAATTTTGTGTAAGTTGGTTCTTATTCATAATCTGGTAACTCTGACACATACACTAACAATGTAGGTTCGCAACTTACTTATCATATTGGTCATCCTTTGTTTTCTATAAATATTGCAAAATTCTTTTCAAAACTATGTAAGTGGCAGTAATTATAATTTTCAGAAATAAAATTCGTTCAACACACACCCATACAAACCCCTGTGTTTATAAAATGAAGAAAGAATTTTGTTGTTTTTGTGTGGTTTAGAGGGGCCGTCCAAATATTACGTCATGCAGAATTTATACTTTTCAAACCCCTCCCCCTATCCTTGTCACGCTTTTTTCCGATTTCTTTAACACATACTTTCACATTGCTGTGGGTGAGTTTATTATTTTTAGATTACCTAACAGACTTAATAAAATCATACTATTATCACCAAGCCAACATCCTTATTGACGTCGTAGGTATTTATTAATAAAATAAAATACGCAAGGAATAAAATTATTTCAGAAATGCCAACTTTTTCAAGGCAAAATCATCGGCGGCTCATCGAAGCTCAACAACATGGTCCACGTGCGAGGTAACATTTCTCACTATCTGGACTGGTTTCATGGTAAATACGACGAGGGATTCGTCAGGAAACATTTCGAGTTCATTGAAGATTACATCTTGAACTTAGACGAAATCAGGTTTCAGAGTGAACTGGCCGACGCCATATTAGAAGCGGCTGAGGAGTTGGGATACCACACCATAGATATCGATTTCGAACAGGGTTTTAGGAAAAGCAAATTATCTCAACAAGATGGCAAAAGATGGTCTTCTAGTGACAACTTGGATAGCAAAAATATTAAAACAGATGCTCTAGTCGAAAAAGTACTTATTAGGAATAATGTAGCTTATGGTGTAAAAGTAATGGTATCGGATAAAGAAAAAAGAATATTGGCAAGAAAAGGGGTTATTTTATCAGCAGGGACATTTAATACTCCAAAAATTTTGCAATTGTCTGGAATTGGTCCTTCGGAATTGTTGAAATCGTTGGGTGTTGCAATCATAAAAGATTTACCTGTTGGTAAAAATTTACAAGATCATATAGGTACGGGCTTAGATCTAATCATGTTTAATAAATCATTGTCAATTAGTACAATAAATATGTTGAACCTATATTATGCAACACAGTATTTTGTATACGGCAAGGGCCCTTTTACGACGCCAGGTTGTGAAGTAGTAGGTTTTATTTCTACCAGAAATGAATCAACGCCTGATTTACAATTTATGGTTCTGCCAATCGGAATATCATCCGACAGGGGGAGTCGTTTAAGGAATAGTTTAACTATTACTGACAAAACTTGGTACAATTACTTTGCTAAATCTTTTGAGAAACACACTGCAACTGTACTCCCTTTAATATTACATCCTAAAAGCAAAGGAGAAGTCAAAATCAAAAGTAAAGACCCTAAAATACCGCCGTTGATTGATCCGAAATATTTGTCACATAGAAACGACGTAGATATATTAATCAGAGGTCTGAAACTGATTGTGAAGTTTGTAGATACACAAGCGATGACGAAAATTGGTGCGCATATAAACCCAATGCCTTTTCCGGGATGTGAAAGATACATGATCTTTTCAGATCAGTATTGGGAGTGCTATGTCCGGCATTTGACTTTAACTAGTTATCATCCTGTAGGGACTTGTGCTATGGGGTTAGAATCCTCGAAAGATAGTGTGGTAGATACAGATTTTAGAGTTTTAGGAGTGAAGAGGTTGTATGTTGCAGATGGGTCGGTTCTTCCAACATTACCCAGTAGTAATATCAATGCTGCTATAGCAATGATGGCCAGTGTCTTCTTTGAATCGAATTTTGTGTCAAAACCAAACTCGGTTCGCTCAAAACAGCCTGTTTGTCATAAAAAAGATTACCTAAATGAATATTTGTTTAAAATCTGTATGACAACATGAATGTGATATTAGTGTTAAGGTAATTTATAGTCTAATAGGCTTATTATTTAAGTACAAAATGCTTTGTTTTGTGCAAAGCAAGAACGGTAGAATCATAAAAACATGAAATCTCACCATTCGATACTATGTCATTTAAAAGTTTTGTTTTTTTGTTTGTATAAATCTCGGCTAATAGTAGTTTGTGAAACTGTGTCATAATGACGGGTATTATACACAAGTGTGTTAATACCTAGTTATGTGCAGTTTTATACACTTTTTTATTAATCTCATAAATTGGGATTGAAACTACAAAATAAAAGCGTATAAATGGCGCCCAAACTGGCGCCATTATAATGTCAATATGACACTCTTGTAAGCGTTATAATGCGATTCTATTTTTACTGTGTTCATAAAGTATGTTTGTGTATAATCGGTTCTAAGTTAATACGAATTTTACGATGTGAGATTAGATAAAAGTATTTATTATGTAGTTGCTTGTATTTTATTTAGTTACCAAAGAAAAATGATAAATTGTGGAATTAAAAATACGAATATATTTTTAACACTTTATTGAAAGTAGTAAGGACACTTCTAAACATGAAATATTGCGTACAGGACACTTTGAGCCTTGTTAAGAAACAACCATTTCATGTACCTAACTAAGTACATTTGGCGGAATAAATTAGGTTTCCATGTCATGTAGCTCATTAGTCTATACTACTTCGGTGTTTTCCTTTAATCACGTGATGTTTTTAGCAATTTTTGAAGCCCTGTCGTCTCTGGTGACACGGTATAGAAATCGTACGTTCAACGAAAAATAAATATACGATATCTCACTACACGACCTCCCCTCTCCCTTGTGATATTTCGTTATATATACCGAACCCCCTCCCCCACCTAGTCTCACATAAATAATGGATGATCCCTTAGGCACCTTTTTCGTGACGCACCTAACACTTTTGGTAAATCCACCTTTAGATGTCTAATTTGAACTTATTACGGGGACTTGAATATATATAGAAGTCATGGACCATTTTCATTCCGCCAATTGATTAACTTATTTTAGAGCTTTGCGGCCACAATGACCACTATTCACATTACGGGGCGTACCGCGATTGATTTTGTTTTGAACCAGATGATTTAAAAACCCAACTTTCGTAGTAGTCACTGGTAGACTGAAGAATTGCGGTGGATGTTCAGCTGTTAAGGGTGATCATCGTAAACCGATATACTTTTATGCTTGGGCCGCACCTGCGCCTATTGTCACGAAGCTTCATGCTATTACACGATACACGCAAATGTGACCAGCCGTTATTGGGTATCGTCCCGAATATTCGGATTCGAATATCGTCCTCGTTATCGCGCGGGTGGCGGTACTTCAAAGGGTTTTAGCGCGCTAACAATTCGCTCTGCGTTGTCGGACTAGCGTTGTTCATTTCCGAGTTTGTTTTCAACTTGTTCAGACGCGTGCTGTGCGACGCGACGGTGCCACGGTTGTTAAAGCGTAAAAATGGAGTGAAACGATAAAATAGTGTTAACATTTTTAGGTTTTTCTTTCTAGGTTTCTTTTTAGGTTTCAATAAATGCATTATATAATTGTTAGCACTCATTTAGAAGTAAAGAAAGTCGTCGTCCATATTTAAAAAACGTAGATGACGCCATCTTGGATTATTGCCTGATGCCTCGTGAAAAATAACGAAGCCGTAAGTATGACCACAGCTTTATCGCGATAACTTTTTAGTGTACCTAACGTACAAAGCTTCGCCGCGCATTGCTTCGGGGCGATAGACGCAGGTGCGGCCCAAGCATTAACAGCTGAACATCCATCCCTCGTTCTTTGTTGTTTATTGCACAGTTTTTTTACACAAAACATTAAGGCCGCATTCAGACGACATGCACGTATAGATCGCTTTGTAATTTGTTGCATATAATTTGAGTCCTATCACACATCAACACAACTCAAATTACATTTACAGAAGTCACGCCTAGCATACGCCACGCGCACGCCTCCTGCTCGTCCCGCGCCCGCCTCGCGCCATCCCGCGCTCTCCCCTTTGGCTAGTGTCGTATAATCTTCGCTTGTTGTAGAAGCGGATGCGGGGCGTGCGCGATGCGTTCACGATGCGTGCTGCGTGCACGGACAATACGCGTGGCGTGCGCGGGTGCAAGGCGAGCATAACGCGTGGTCATCGCGGGTCGTCTGAACACGCCCTAACAATGGTGTCTATTCGTTTTAAAACTTTGCAAAACGACCCGTCATATGAATAAAAGTAATTTATAATTCTAAGTTAGTACAAATTAAATATAGTAACTATTTACCACGGGCATGAATCTACTAGTCAATTGTACTTCAATCTCATTTTTTTAACACAAATGTTTTCGTATGAAAAAGGCACATTTTTAAAGATACAAGCGTTAGTTCCATTTATGAGAATATTTTCATATTGAAGGACCGAGAGTCATTAACACCCTTTAAACCATCGCTTATGTATGACAATCGATAAGTAAATTCAAGCCACAGCTATGTTGAGCTGCAAGTTGTATAAATTATAAACGAGATCATTATAATAAGTTTTTTTTTAACTAATAAACCACTTCTGTGGCCGACTGTACTGCAAAGTACTTAACGTCTTAAGTGAAGATAAATCTAAAAATATGAAGTAAATATATGCGGCTCACTCAATATAACTTTACTAACAATGTAAAACTACCAATACATAACTGAATACATAATTATTACCAAAATAATCTTAAATGGTCATTAATTGTTGTTGTTGCTAAAGTGTTGAAAATAAATATCAATTAAATCCATTAAAAAATCTAATTTAAATACCTCCTACTTATAAAATGGATGTTTCCTACAAGCTAACACATTTATTACAAACATCACGACTAGAGTTTAGCTTTAAATATTACTTAAGATTAGACGAAAAGGATATGTCATCATAACTAAAGTAGTAACATAAGGGTTAAAAGTTGTCATTAAAAAATAAGATCAATATTTATAAAATAAATAATAAATAAATAAATACGGACAAATCACACAGATTCAGCTAACCCCAAAGTAAGCTTAAGCTGGTGTTATGAGATACTAACCCAACGATACTATATAAAATATTATAATGTATAAAAAAATTATATCTTAATTATTATTTTAATATATAAAATCCATAGTCCCTGGGGGATTACTTCAAAAGCGTACGCAAGACGGACGTTACTGCGTATCCGCGATTTACTCTCAAGCAACATTGAGCATCAATGTATGATAAAGACTAATTTGGTTTGACATAGAAATATAACGTCACTGTCATACGACTGACGTATTATTTTAGGAGTAACCCCCCTGGTTACCACAGGCGTGAAAATATGAATGTACTTAAGTAAAAATAATCAATAAAATCTTGGTTCACCTTCCGGATTTCGAGGTAAGACTTGCTTTTTGGTACTTATTAAAGAAAATCGTGACAAAAAATGACCAAACTGTTGTTATATTTTGCTATTGCAGAGAAAATCTAAAATAATTTAGAATGAATGTACGCAAAAAAGAATATTATGTACAGTCAAGTACCAAGATACCTGACCAGGCCCTCTACTTATATCTTAAATTTTCTTGTAAACTAAAAATAATATTAACATGAAAATTTATATTCAGAATGACTTAATTAAAATCTGTCTGAATATAAATTTTCATGTTAATATCATTTTTAGTTTCAGAGAAAATTCAAGATATAAGTAGAGGGCTTGGTCTTCATTGAAAACTTCTGGTATCAACGGACTGATTTAAATTACATACGCTTTTTTGGATCTTTCAAAGGCGCCAAATCAATGCGTCTTAAATGTAGGTAATTGTTTGAAATGATGACATTGTAGCTTATTAATACAAATCATTAGTTTATTAGATATAATCAAGGAGTTACCTTATATATCAAGCTGTTCCGCTTTATGCTACATAATATTGAATGTTTCCCTTTAAGACACTCATGGACGGAAGATAATCGGTATTCCACTAACCTACGAATACATTTTCACGATTTTCTAAATCGATATTTGTGCAAATACAAAATATGTCACATTGATCACTAAAACACCTTAAATATTTAAACTATATACATAAAACATTTTATTGCGACAAAAGACACTTTGTGCTGAGCAAAATTTACCCAAAATGCAGTAACTGCATGCAATAATACTGGACGGATTGTCTGATAATATGACATAATTTTTTTACTTTTTAAACCGGTGACATGTTACAGCGCGTATTAAACACTTATTTTCTATGATCAGCTTAGTTGTTCTAAAGGCCAAATACTATACACATAATAATAAATAAATACATATGTACAATGCGAGACAAATAAGTTAAACAAAAATGGCTGACTCCAAAGCATTTTTATAGAAATCCCGGCACGTAGGTTGAACCAAAATGGCGGTTATCGGTGCAGGTACAAATAATGCGCCGTCGACCGCCATTTTGGTTCAATTCACGTGTCGGGAATTTGTACCAAAATGCTCTGAAGTCCGCCATTTTTGTTCAACTTATTGTACTTGTGTCGCATTGTATAAAACTCTTACCCGCCAAACAGAGTCAACAGCCATACATATTTAGATTCTAAGTTGTTGGAACAAGGTTTCTTACGCGTATGGTTTGAGTGGCGTATTACGGTTTTAGTATACGTATGACAGCTTTAAACCCGAGAGATATCCTTGTCTAAATCCGCCTCTATTTTATAATAAACCCTCGTTTTCAGTGTATCCTTTTTTGGGAAAGTAATAGGGAATATGCATGTATTTTTTTTATTTGCGTAGTAAAATCCTTTTTAACCACAGTAAACTTTAAAAGAATTTTTAAAATATCTTTATCAGCGACGGAGATGTGATACTTCAAAGTTTCGATTAGAAAGAGAAGTCCGATATGAACTGGTGACGTCAAAGTCCATATCATCTATACATTTTCCATAGAAAATAGCGTTACTTCAAGTGAGATAGACATAATTTCATAAAATCGTTGTATCTCGTTCGGTTTTAAACCAATTTTTATTCCGTTTTCACTGTTAATACTTTACTTTTAAATATTTATGGATAAACTGGTTAGATGACACATATTTTTTTCATGCATATTCCCTATTCAGTAGCATTACTCGTAAATAAAAAACCTTTTATGAATAATTAGATGATGATATTGAAGAAGTTTAAAACTGAGTATTTTGCCCTTAATATAGTTAATAAAGATGGCGATAGAAAATAGTAATAGTTTAATACACCTTGAAATCCCGGTCAAATAAGTAGCTTGTATATTCATTTTAAAAATATATTACCACACTTACAAAAACTACACTAATAAATACGTTTGTACGCACGCATACGCAATAATACTGAGCGGTAAACTTGTCAGTTATTTACAATTTAACTTTCCAATATAATTTAAAAAGCCTTAACATTAGCTTGCTCGTGGACGGAATATCATATTCGATATATAAGTTTTATACTTTTTTGTAAATAATTTTATTCTGTAAACGTAAACAGATTTTTAAAGAAACACTTTTCTTGTCATCTGTACCCAAATGATACTTTTACATAAAATATTTTTCTTTTGTTGTATTTTTAAACAACTTTTAATAATACTGAGCTTTTTCAATTTGAGCAAAACTATTATAATTGTGAGCTGAAGTATTTTATACTTTTTTATAGTGTATTCACAAGCTTTTCGTCCCTATAGGAAAATAATTGTGCAAAATCATTTATGTTAATATTTATAAATATTGAATATTCTACGACTATAAAATGTCAATCTTTCGCCTGAGCCTTTGACGTTTGACTAGAATATTATCTTTTAACTTTACGTAATATATATGTTATGAACCAAGTGATTAATAAGACACTTTATTAAATGTCCGCGGAGTTTGAAAAATGCCGAAACTGAGAGGATAGTGTGATAAAAACTAGCCCAAACTGAGAGGATAGTGTGATAAAAACTATTAAAATAATCAAACCGTCCGGGCATTATTTATAATGCTTATAATTTATGGGACAGAATGGCCATCCGCAGACTCGAGACCACCCAGGTCATGTAGAGGTTATGGTGCCGCCAAGTATTCCCCCAGAATCATGTAGACCACCCAGGTCATGTAGAAGATATGGGTGTATGGCGGTAGTGCCTTGGGGCTCCCTCTAGCCGCCAACAGTGTTCTCCCAGGGTTATGCATACCACCCAGGTCATGTCGTATAGGTTATGGTGTCGCACCATAACCTACATGACCTGTACATAATTCGGGATAGCCAAATTGATCGTTTTATTCACTTGATCCAAAGACCTTTGATAAATCAACTGAAGGTGAATCTCCCGTGCCGTGGTGCGGTACGCCTCAGAAATGGAGTCCTAATTTCTCATACTAATTATATAAGAAAATGAGAAAAATTACTTAGCTCAAAGTACCTAGTCATTATTCATAATGCCCGGGCATTATAAATGTTCCAATTTATCACTTGGTCCTTATAATATACTTATTTACGTTGGTATGAATTAATTTAATTAGGTACGTAGAGTTTACCTCCTTACATAAATGCAAACCTCTGTCAATGTAACTTTTCTAGAAGATACCTAATTATTTATAAAACACCAATACAACCAGCCTCATAAAACTATGAGAATAAAAGTACCCGACACGCTATATATAGTCAAATCTTACTTGAAACACGAATCCAAGTAGTTGTCCAGCATATCCAGTTGCAAATCATCCCAGTCCGTAGGATTCAGGAGCAAAGAGGACAAATCATCTTCCTGAATCAGCGGAGGTGGCGCCACCGGCTCCACAATCACATTCGCGCCTATATTCGTCTCCAAATCTATATCTATAGGCTGTATACCATTCAACGTGAACTCAGGGAGATGTAGAGTCACAGCATTGTCTGTGGCCATTTCTTCGACGAATTCCACTTGAGGGATATTCGACACGGCAACGCTTTCCTCTGTTGCTTTAGGCTCTTTGGTTTCTGGATGTTTCTTCTTCTTGTGAGGTCTGTTCGAGATGCGCTTGGTGCCTTCTAGATGGGCTAAGTCTAGTTTCCAGAACCCTCCTTTGCCTGGCTCGTGTTTCGATCTCGCGACTTTGACAAATACTTTGTTTAAAGATAAGTTGTGTCGTATAGAATTCTGAAACAAAAAATTGATTTAAGTTTTTTGAAAAAAATACAGTAAAGTCATTGACATAGCCCAGCGGATTAGCTCGTTGAAGTGGCAGTGGGTGGGACACATAGCGCGAAGAACCGATGGCCGATGGGGCAAAAAGGTTCTCGAATGGCGACAGCGTACTGACAAGCAAAGCGTAGGACACCCACCCACAAGGTGGTCAGACAATGTCGCTGGAAAGCGCTGGATACAGGCCGCTCTAAATAGGTCATTTTGAAAATCCTTGGGAGAGGCCTATGTCCAGTGGACGTTATGCGGCTGAAATGATAAAAAAAATACAAACTTTTATTGAGAATCCAAACACTTATGATTCTTATGAAACAAGCTCAAACTCGATGAGGTTGCGTCATTTTATCTTACTACAGGGTTCCAATTGCAATCTCTCTCACCAGATCTGCCTTAGTACAAGGAGTCGGGCAGTTAGGTTGGGACATGACATGGACTGAGTTACCTCACAGTCACAGAAACTGTTGTCAGAATAACTCCATTAGATTCAACTTTTTTGGCATCTACGAGTACCTGTGCCATATAGGAGTCTGTTTAATGATTTCCAGACCGCCTAGGGGAGATCCCTACCAAAGGGCAGATTGTCATCAGCTCCATTTCAGCTTGGTCAAATATGCTTTGGTATATCATGTGTTCTCCTCTAGAGGTCGCATTTCTCTACCGATTCCCGTGAAATTTTGTTAACATATGAAAATCGATGGCCGAGCAATTTTTTGGAAATTTTTGAAAATGGCGGAGTCGGCACACGGTCCCTATAGCGTCTTTGGATTTTATGGCTCTTACAACCATTTTTTGTTTGTAGTGACAACGAAATTACAAAGAAATTTTATTTTCTATTATGACATACATACATAGACGGATATTTTCACCGGCACTGTCAAAAGATGAATAGTCCTGTTTGTTTTATACCAATCACTAATCCAAAAATAAGATGTCTATTCCAAAGTTAGTTATATAAAGAGATATGATCGACTTGAGTGTCTAGAGTTCGAATCCCACCGGTAGATGTCCTCTTTTTAGTTCAATGTACCTTTTTATTTTTATTTTACGATCGGTAATTTGAAGTTTATTATACAAGTTTTTTTTTTAATAGGTACTTATTTGTTTTCTTGGGAATCCGCTATTTTCCAACTAGTCAAATCAGATATTTTTTTCTGAACGTCAAAACAAACAATTTATTAGGAATTTGTATGAAATACAGGCAGATGACGTCATAGTTTCTTGAAGTCAAATAGCGCTCTTATTCTTTATAGTTTTTCTGCAATAATAAATCTAAAATCACATTTAAATAGATATGTCCAAAGACAAGTGACATTATTTTGCGACGTTTTACTTTCTTATCAGTACAAAATAATTTATTTTTGACCCAGAAAAAAAAACCCAGTTATGTAACTAGGTACATGAAACATTCGTTCAGGTGCTTAAAGTCTACTTTACCAAAATGACTACATAACCAAAATTTTATAAGAATTCATTTTCATAACTAAAGCTAAGAATAACAATAGGTACATTTTTTTGACAACCTTTTATTGTGAGACCGAAGTAGATACCTACTCTTCAAGACAAAATAAACGAGCCCAAACTCCATGGGATTGCGGAGTTCCTATGACCACTTCCAGCTCTATCATCAGACCAGCTCCAATAATATTGCATTGCCACGCGATATATACATGTGTGCATTTCAGAAAACCGGAAAGATCAAATTTATTTCTGGATCGTTTGAGCAATTCGGTAACTCAACCAAAAGTGATTGGGAAAAATTATTTATTAACGCGTGAAAATATCCGTCTATATAAATAGTCATACTAAAATGCCTTTGTTATTTCTTTGTCAATACAAACACAAAATGATCGTAGGACCCATAAAATCCAAAGGCGCTTAGGACGCCTGTGCCAACTCCGCCATTTTCAATAAATTCCAAAAATTGGCTTCACTATCGATTTTCATTTGTTTATCGAACCTCCCAAAAAGAGGAGAACATATAAATATGTTTAGGTACCAAAGTATTTTTGGCCAAGCTGAAACGGAGACTACGCAAAAATGTACTCGGATAAAGTAAATTTCACACAATTCAATAAAAGACATTTTTTTGACGTTTATAGTCCCGTGAACTCAAAGTGGGCATTTGCAACTACGGAACCCTACACTGCGCTTGGCCCGACACGCACTTGGCCGGATATTATGCAATATTTATGCGAACTGTTTCCCCGATACGGCCTGTGCTTCAATCCCAAGCCAATTAGTTGCTATCTAATCGCAATTGATATTTGATTTAGCGTTTATTAAAATAAGCAGGGGTTCCCTGTTTACTACCATGGTAGTAAAGATTAGTTTCTGTTCGTGGTTTCACGAATGGCAATATTTTTATAGTCCTTCTTCCATGCTGGTCTAGGACAAAAAGAAGATAAGTAGTATGGACCAGATGCTTCTCTTCCCGCGCAGATCGTAGAATCCGATCAAAGGAATGTCATATCATATCATAAGGCTATTCTGATTCCTAATGCATTTTGTAATCGTAAACACAATAAAAAAACGTATTCCCGAAATAGTTTTTTTATTTTTATACGTTAATGATTTATTTTAGGGGAAAGTTCTTCAGTAGATGTCAGACTGAACTTGCTTTTTAAGGGCTGGTAGATAAAAAGTCTGACGGGACCTTAATGCCACGCGATTGTTCCTAAAAATCGTTGAAGTTTGGATATATTTTGCAATTTATTGGTAACCTGCAAGTCGAAAGTTTGGTATATCCTAAAAAACTAAGGTCAAGTTCAGCGGTCCACAAACACGCAAAAAAAATAGAAGACGAAAAATATAGAGATAGATTACTCACTTGCCACGTAGGATCAGCATTTCTATAATACTTGAAGTTCTCCCGAATCCACGAGTAAATCGCTGAAAGCGTCATCTTATCATTATTATACCTCATGGCCATACAAATCAGCGTGCTGTAGGAATACGGTGGTTTCTTCTCACTGTCACTCTGGTATTGCTCCTTGTTCTCTGTGAAGTCCTTCTGGCACTTCGCGATCGTCTGGTTGAACTTCTGGAGTCTCGTGTTTTGTGGCGGCACCTTCACTTGAGGGTTGGGAGACATCGGTGGTATGGGAAATTGCGGGAGAGCCATTATATTTGTTATGTTTTGCAGCCATGTCAAATTCGTCAAATCTGTTTCCGTGTCATCGACTTGAGGCTTGTGCTTTGTCTTGATCTTTTTAGATAAACTATCTTCTTTGTTTGATATAGTTATACTTTTTGCTGTGTCTACGTTTTGAACGTTAGTCTCTGGTTCGTATACGTATTCGATTTCGACGGTATGAGAAGACTCTGGGACTGTGTGGTCTATTTGAAAATAAGTTGCACAGTCCCCAGAGTCTCCATAGAAGTTTATTGTCGATGTGTCGAGCATCTCGCCTGACGCTGGGGAGAGTCCTGAGGTGATATGCATCTTGTTCTACATAGCTCGGCGGTCCTGAAAGAAACGATAAACGATGAGTCATGTTGTTCAATGACAAATGATTCATTCTGTAAATGTCATGTTGGAAGTTATAAATAGTTAGAAGGGAAAGCTTAGGGCGTATTGATATGCCGTTATTAAACTATTTCTGCTATACGACTGATAAGTAACTCTTCGAAAATAATGTTAGATTGGTATAAACTAATGAAGGGAATGGGAGATAAATTTAGTCTATTTCATGGATGGAAAGGCTAAGTAAATTGACTGTAAAGTATAAAATTATTTAAAATAATTACAAGAAGTTACCAGTTCCGTTTGAAATGGTTAATTTTAGTATGTGTGCTTCTCAATTACTATCGTCTGCTTTGTCATTCACTTTAAACTTTTAAACAGTTTTCATTCAAAAAGGTTTGTTGGCTTTGGTCTACTTCAAAAGCGATAATCACTGGCCACTTTCAAACTAGTTATTATTAATTTAAATAAGATTCTTAATTTAAATTTGAAAGACTTACCGGTGGGAAAGATGGTGTCCAGTGTCCAAGATGCCGGACGATCGATCGGCGCAGGGTATGACGTCGCGACGGTCAGCGTGGTGGCGTTGGTGCGCCGTGGTGCGTATGTGCGCGCTTGGCGGCCGCGGGCGAGACAGTGGGCAGGTGCGCGGGCCCCACTGTCAAACAGGTGGTACCCGTGGTGCGCGATCGATATTTTTCCGCCCCAGTGATGCCATTTTTCAAACGCAGAATAACTTTACGAACGGTTTCTTGTATGGAAAAACCATTCGCATTGGCGACTCTGCGTTTCAAATATGGCACTTCAGAGCTGGCCCGCATGTGATAGGCACGGACAATTAGACACGGTTATCGGCTGAAGCATGGCGAAGACGCTGCGGGTGCTTCCGTTAGGGTATGATAAATCTGGGAGTGGTATTTTTATGCCTATGATAAGTTTTAGAGTTCACTACATAGGTTCATTGTCAAGGATGTTCTATTCTGATCAATAATCGTGATCTGAGAAAAGGTTTCGTCTCTGAACGAAAGGTACTTATTATTTGTGAGGTGCAAGTAGAGAACCACTATAAGCCGTGACAATGACTAACGCGTCCTTGAAAATTCGTATAACATCTTTTGCAAACAGTACATATTACAACCCTTCTTAAAAACAATAGTTCCTGGAATAGTAACAGTAGCTTATGGACATAATATGTATCAGGGGTAGAGACGGGTTGAGGGCAAAAACAAATTGGGTATATAAACGGGCGTATTGGGCAAAAAAGAGTTTACGCCTAAATAAATGCCTGATCGCTGGGCAGAAACAAATAATTAATTTACCTAATGTTAATAAAAAGAATCAGGATTTTGTAAATTCTAACTATAATAAAAAAATTAGTCATAAAATAATCAAACTCACGTTATATCACAATAAATCTAGCTTCTCCCAATAAATTCTAGTTTTTATGCGCTCGCGTTGCGTCGACTCGACTGGACAGCCAGAAGAGTGATATTAATCATAATCAAATTATATTTAGTGCCTGCTCAAATGTAGGTAGCTATTTGAATATAAAACTAAAAATAGTTCTCATAATGTTTTTGCCCTGGTAATACACATTTATTCGGTATATACGGACATTTAATAGGCATTTATGCAATGCGCCCAATATGCCCGAGCGTAAACCCATCTCTAATCAGGGGTGCAAATAGAGCACTCGTGCTGTACCCATCCAGAAGAAATCATTACGCGCTCTTTTCCAAGAACCTTTAGTCAGTGTTCTACTGACTAAAGGTTCTTGGGTTCATGAGGTTACGTCGAGCACGAAGCGAAGCTGAAAAAGGGATTCAAAATAGTGTAGGAAAGCCGCATCACCTACATACATAGGCTCTTGCTCATTCCTTCGATCAGACCAGCTGCTTGTTTTTTTTTTCTCCTTTACCAGCAAAGAAGTCTGCTGTAGTGTCTCGTTAAAAGCCAAAGCATGGCGCGAGGGTAGAAATTTGACACCCACTGACGTCACCCTTTAAGGGACTACCTGAATTTTCCGGGGTCCAGTGCTCCCCCCATTTGAAATAAATCATTTGATAGAAAACGGAGACAACATTCAAAATTTTATCTTGACCAGGCACTAGATAACCTTTTAACCTGTTTACAGCTTAAAGTGAGACCGTGAAGCTTTTCTGCGCACATACGCCAAAAGTGCTCGTGCGTAGAAAAGCTTCACGTTCTCACTTTAAACTGTAAAAAGTAGTTCATAAAATAGTTTGAAGGGTTATCTAGTGCCTGGTCAAGACAAAATTTTAAGTGATGTCTCCATTTCCTATCAAATGATTTATTTCAAATGGGGGCAGCACTGAACCCCGGAAAATGCAAGTATCCCCTTAACAAGTGCATTTGCACTAAAGGGTGTTTACACTAGATGTTTTCCCACGTGCCCTCTATTTACAAGACTGCCGGCGCGACGCTTCAATTAATTTCAATCCAGGAAAAGTTCCAATTACTTAAGGATATTGGTTTTACAAGTGTGTGCTGGGGTGTGAAGTGTCACCTTGTCTGCAATAAACGTATTGAAAAAACAGATATTCGTGTAGGCTTTTATGTCAGTGGATTAAGGTACTTTACTTTTAAAGTACGCATGTTCTTGTTAATATTTTCAGATTCGGAATATTTCTCGGCTCCCTTACCTTTAAGTTGGTATGTACCTACTAACTAGAGATTGCAACCCGGTTCTCAACCCGGCCGGGCCCGGTTGCATTCGTCGCCAACCTGGCCGGGTTTTTACCTTAGTATTTTATGAAATTTTTCTATATATGAGTGGAAAAAGACAATGATTCAAGGTTAATATTTATTTCAAGCTGGCTTATGAACAATTATCACAATAATCAGTCTCACTCAAGTCTCAAAATCATACAGAATTAAATACTTACTTATGGACGGAAAAGTCACGTTAGTACTTATTATTAATTATTTATTTTTATTAATTAAAACAAGCAGGTCTTTATCTTTACTTCTTATTGAATTTGAAAACATAGTATTAAAATAAGAAACTAATTAAGTACTAAACGTGTAATATTAACAACTTAGATTAGATAGATACATAAACTTTGGAAGCTTTGGTATAGGTATATAAAACAAATTCTTATTTGCTAAACGTAAAGTATTATGTTATTTTCTCTCTTTTATTCTTTTGGCTATTAAGACTAGCGCAGCGGTTGCGATGCCAACATACATTCTACGATTTGGCGCGCGCTTTACTTACCCGGACGGGCCCGGCCCGGCCCGGCCCGGCCCGGTTTGCAATCTCTACTGCTAACACATTTTATTCACATACATTCATTTTAAGTGGCATATACTTAACAACTTTTTTAAATGTCAGCATAAAATAAATATAAAAATTATGTTTCTTTTAGTGGTGATAAATAGAACCACAGATCTGTATATCTCTGGTCTGAGAATGGAACAAATGGGTGAAACCTTTAATTCAACCGTGTTCTGATATGTTAGTGTTAGTGTTCTGTTTCGCACACTGCTCCGCACCCCGCTGCATGCTGGACAGGACTCTATGCAATTATCTCAAATTGTATAGAAAAGACACTGACACCGCACGGGCGTCATTTGTATATGGCGGCCCCGCGCTGGTCTGGGATGCGGAGCAGTGTGCCAATCGCATTAAAGTTTCGCCTTAATTCCCGTATGCATTAGTTTAATACAGCATATGGTTGTTTGAGCTTATCGTTAAGGCGACTTTTTATTAATCGAACACATGACTCTTGAAACTAAGTTACGGACTCTTTAAAAATAGTATTTTTTCTTACTTTTCACTGTATTGGTGTTTATGGAAATTTAATTCGAGTCATTTCCCACACACCCCGATAGGGATGTCACCACTGCTCCTTCCCTATTGGTAGCCAATAGATAGCATCAAAATATATGGAAAAAATTACACCTAAAAAAGGAAAAAGTCATGTGATATTGTTTTTCTTTCTCTCGTGTAACCAAAACAAACCCAATTTTAAGTAATATCTACTCTATAGTAAGTATCATCTATCCATTATACCAAAATCGCACAACGACCTCTGAATAATGACGTTGACTGTAATGTGAGTCTACATAAAGGCTGCCCATAGGTACCAAACGAGGGGTGACCGACCCCGGGGCAACGTGCCACTGTGCCAGAATTTGTCTAAAGTACGCAAGTATACATTAATAAGTTTGTAGGAATATTTATACACGACTGCTTACCAAAAAAGAGCAGAATGTATTCAGGGTTCATTCCATTACGACATGGTTATGCCTGAACAGATTTGAATGTAGTTAAATAAAATAAATAAATAAATAGGGACAAATAACACTGGTTGAGCGAGCCCCAAAGTAAATTCGAAACTTGTGTTATGGGATACTAACTCAACGATATAATATTTTATAACAAAATACTCGTACATATACAATATGTAACAAAAATCCTGTCCGATCCTTGTGGGAGCGACTCAGACCGTAATTATGAACAACTTTTCCTATGGGACCAATGCTTTAGACGAAAAAAAGCTCGATATTTTCATACAAAAGTGTTCGGCCGTCCCAGAATTTTGTATGAAAATGACGAATTTTTCTTCGAGTTTCAAGCATTGGTCCCATAGAAAAAGTAGTTCATATTGACGGTCTAAGTTGCTCCGCCAAGGATCGGACAGGGTTTTTGTTACATATTGTATAGATAAACATCCAAGACAATTTGAAAAAAGCCATTTTCCAACTTGCCCTGGTTTGGGGGTTCGAACCCTTATGGAAGTTATGTGTTAAGTATCATTACAATCCTCAAATTATCCTGAGTGGCATAAGTAGGTAGGTAAACAGAATTTCAGCCGCCTTCGGTTTCATACGAAAGTTCGATTTGTACCAGATTATTAAATGGAATTGATATCTGTAGCGCCATCTCTTATTTGCTAGGTGAATTAAAAACCCTCTCTTTCAAGCGTAAACCCCGAATAACTTTTGAACGGCTAAACCGAGTTTCATCAAACATAGTTAAAAACCACCACCGCAAGGAAATTTGCTTTCACATAAAAAAAAACCGCATCGAAATCGGTCCATCCCTTTGAGAGCTAAAATGCCACAGATAGACATTCGCGTCAAACTTATCTATAACACCCCCTTTTTTATCGGCGGTTAAAAAACTATCTCTCGGAAAGTTCGATAAAACAGCTCTGCATTTGAAACAAAAGACTCGTCAACGTTGCAATTAGAATAGTAATAACAAGGGTGGTTGCACGGACGGAGATAGAGCTTTTGTAAGGGGACAACGAATTATTTGCTATAGATAAGTAAAGCGTAAAATGTTAATTATATCAATTTTCAAAAGAAAACACTTTTTCGTTGAATTTTCAAGAGTCGAATATATCTAATTAATAACTTCATTTTACTGAATAATAAACATTTACTACAGATAATTCTAAATAGAGTAGTGGTAGACTTATCTCACATGGGATCTCCCACCCAGTCGACCAAAAAAAAAGTAGCGGCAAAGATATAAATAATACTCTCGGATAAATAAGATTTTTTGGGACAATTTAAATAAAACTTAATATTTCTCGCAAACTATGTATTTACAAGGACAAATGTGGGAACAATATTGTAGCGCATTTAATTTTGCTTTTTATGACACCCCACACAAGCTTACATGTGACATATTTTATGTTTTATACGCAATATTCTGAAACGCGGCAGCGGCCATTTTGATGACGTCATAACTGGTGACCCGACCACTTTAGAAACTGTCTCCCGATGGTTTTTTTTTTGTCAGAATAAAATGCTTAACAATATACTACAATATGGTGCTGGTTTCATCAAAAGCACCTTTTTCCGCTAAGGGAAGCGACTATCTGTTTTTAGTATTTGTAGTTATAGCGGCAAAAAAAAAAACATCATCTGTGAAAATTCCAACATGTCTAGCTATCACGGGTAATGAGATACAGCTTGCTGACAGACAGAAGGACGGACAGATGGACAGCGGAGTCTTAGTTAGGGTCCCGTTTTCACCCTTTCAGTACGGAACTTTCAAAAACTATTTGGTTTGTCGGATAAACTAATAAATAAATTGATCCGTATCGGCATGATATACCTACCCTTCCTGTCTAACATTACATACGCCCATGCAACTATTATGCATTGCTCGTGCGAGGACCGCCTGGCACCCAGGCGGCCGTTGTGTGGGGCTTACGCAGTGCCCACGCAACGTGTCGCGGTAAAAAACGCGGGAAATGTTTATCGTTTTTAGACAAATAGATGACGTTGCCGGAAGGGTTCGCTTTTTATTTGACGTTTAAAAAATTGAAAAAATGACTTTACCGGAATCGTTTTCATTAAAATTGATGTTTTGTTGACATTGAAACAATAAGGGATAAAAAAATACAGGCTAGTCAATTTCAGGGAAATTTTTTTGAAATCCCTAGAATCTACTCAAATAAAAAGAATGTTGTAGAGTGGTAATGTTATAAGGGAAATCTTATGAAGTTAGTAAGTAAATTATTTGCGCAAATCTGATAAAAATTTTATGAAAAAAATCTAGGGCTGTTGATTTTCTTAATTATATAGATAAGTAGGGTCAAATCACACAGATTGTAACTAATTTTACAGACACACCAGGCTTCAATCCGGCAAATATTAAAAATTACAATAATTGAAATATATACACAGAAAGACATCAAAATGTTCAATGAACGTGGTACGTAATGTAGCTGGTATCTAACTATCTCTACGTTTACGTAATTCAGTCATTTGCTATAAAAAAAAAATGAAACCCCAAAATAATGTTGCGTCAAATCGCCTTTGTAAGACATGATACGGAACAGCTACCATACTGCTTTCAATTCCCACAAGTGCAGTCAATATAAATTTTCCACTTCACTCCTAATTAATTGTTGGAACAATTGTCCAGCTAACGCCCGCTATAAGCTAGAGCGCCGCTTGAGGGGTGTTTGCCATAGACTTACACAAATGTAGACAACCAATAAACTAAACACGGATTAATCACACTGATTGAGCAAGCCCCAAAATAAGTTTAATCTTGTGTTTTTAAATACTCAACAATATTATCATTATCATGATAACCACAGGACAGGAAGTCCACTACTCCCTCAAGGATTTCCAATTCCTCCCCAAAAATGGATAAACGAATCAACTGAAATTTTATGTTGCACAAGTAGGTCTGATTGTCTAATTGCCTTTTTAAATCGTTTTGGAAACTCTCCAGCTTTTATTTTCGATTCATCATTTTTTTTTTCAATAGAATAACGTTTGCTCCGTCTAATTCGAACACATTATGGTGTTTGTGCTTTTCCATATGATTCAGAAAATGTTCAACATTCTTTAGATTTTCTAGTTAGTTAAACGTTTTTGTATAAGAGAAATGGAAATTTTGTGTTTTTTATTTATTTTTATTTAATCTTTTTTGTCCATCTAATACGAATTGTACAGAACAATAGGCGAACTTATTGCTTAAAGCGTTGTCTACCAGTCAATCTTAGGTTGGTTGTTGGTTTCATAGGGAAAAAATGTATCACTGACAGGTTGAAGTTGCTCCTTCAATTGCATCTGTGTATCCTTTGTACGTTTACACCCTGTATGAATAAAGATTTCTAATTGAAAATTTTACTAATACCCATACGGGTATGTCCGTCTATTACACTAAGGCGAACGACCCCATCTATGTCGTTTGCGAACACATGTCGCGCTCACCTGTCCCCGGTCACCCTACCGCTTGTGCCATATAATTTTATATTCTTTATTGCCCATCAGGATATTAGACTGTTCATTCACTTGTACATGTTTCTTCCATTCTGGCCTGAAAGCATCAGTATGTATGTATGTAGAATATATAATCAATAATATAAAAAAATCAGTTGCGGTTTGTTTGTCTCGCTAAAACCCGAGAAGGGCTGGGCCGAATTAGCTAATTTTGGTTTTGAAATGTTTGTCTTAGTCTGGGGAAGGTTTAAACGGTGAGAAAATATGGAAAATTGTGAGGAAGATAGTAAAAACAACAATTTTATTTTCCTATACAAACTGTTCCTACCTGGCAGACATTTGATATTGTCAAATATATTTTATAGGTGCGTTCACCATTGTCAAATAAGTATTTATAGGTACGTTCTGAAAATTATTATGAAAGAGTAACTTAGAGTTGAAATGCAAAATAGTTCTATTTCAGAATTTTAAAGTCCAAAAGTGTCAGCTGGTTGTTGAATCAGGAATCAATTTCAAGACGATTCAAGCTAGGGGAAGGGCACCGGGAACAGGAACGCTGGAAGAAGAGCAGGAACCGGAACCAAAACAGGACCGTGAGCGATTTCAAGACGTTTCAAGCTAGGGAAGGGGAACGGGAATTGAAACGGGGCCAGAAGCGGCAGTGGGAGCGGGGACGGTAGCCGGAACGGTGGATGGAAAAGAAATGGAAACGGTACCGGGACCGAGACCGGGATTGGGAGCAGCATATATGTTGACAAAGGACACAGATTGAGCTAGCCCCAAAGTAAGCTTAAAGCTGTTATGGGATACTAACCCAACGATAGCATGTTGATATGATAAACACGTATAAGTGGAAATAACCACCCAAGACCCAGGACAATTTGAATAAGGGCATTTTCCGGAACCTTCGAACGGACTAGCATGGTTGCCACTACGTGACGTAGGACTACGAGACGTTAGGATTTGCAAGCGCGATTTTTAATTTTTCTCCTCCCGGTCGTAAAAGCCGGCCAAGGAATGTGCAGCTCGCGCCATCACGGCGTTTAGACAAAAAAAAACACTGTATTGTCGGGTACAGCAAGGTAGTGGGTTAGGATTTTATTCATCATGATTGGCCTTGTTTCTTTAACCTCCGACAAAAAAGACGTGTTACAAGTTTGACGCTAATGTCTGTCTGTCTCTTTGTTTGTCTGTGGCATCGTAGCGCTCGAACGGATGGACCGATTTCGGTGTGTTTTTTTTTAACCATGAAAGCAAAGTTCCCTTGCAGTGGTTCTTAGCTATGTTTGATGAAAATCGGTTCAGTAGATGGCGCTACGGACATCAAGTCGTATCGTCGCAAAAAAAAGTTCCGCTACTCACCACTAGATGGCGTTCTTCTGGGGTTTTTTAATTTGCCTAGCAAATAAACTTGTTTATTTATAGGTAAGGTTGGTTGTATTTTTACCTGTAAGTGTTGTGAAATGTTCCACCCTACTTAATGCCATTCTTTCCTCTGGTTTTGGGTTGACTGGAAGAGATCCCCTTAACCCCTTACCTGTTACTGGGAGGAATTCCTCCCAGGTCAATTTTTTATCTATTGTTTTATTTATAGGGACAGGTAAAGGGTTAAGGGATAAGTCCGCCTTTGTATTAAAAGAAAGAAAGGAAGAAAGAAAAATATTTTATTTAGTGCAAATTTACATCAGTTGCATTATTATTATATTTATTGTTTTATTTTTATTGTGTCCTTTTGTACAATGAATTTATATAACTAGTAAATTACTTATTTCATCTTAGGCGATTCGCACACTGCTCCGCACCCCGCTGCGTAGCGCGGGGCCGGGACTGTATGCAAGTATCTCAATTTGTATAGAAAACGCGCATAGGACAACACACTAACACCGCGTCTACGCGCGTCTAGAGAGAAGTGTGCCAAGCGCCTTACCTAATAGAAAGTACGTAAGGACCTATTTCACCGACCGACAAATTTAGTCTACTTCGGCGTTTGTAGGTTAGTATGGTTGTATGTGTTTAATGAAGGATAAGCGAGAAATGGAATGGAAAAAAAATCTAAATCACTAAAGAGCCTGCCATGATAAAAAGATGGAACAAAACTAAATAGATCTAGATATTTTAGATTTTTTTAAGTGGTGAAATAAATAATACCAGTCATTGAAATTCAACCCTTTATTCTTTTCATAGTAAGAAATTTATAAAAATATATTGGCACATAATTAATACATTACACTTAGAAAATAATGCACGTGAGAAATGGTACAATATCGGGTCGGAGTTCCCCGCTCCCCCCGCATACCTCAAACGAGCATCTCAGTTTGAGCACAGTTTTGAGATTTGGTATAAGCTTGGAATACACATGCTGAAATTCAGATATTGTATTTATACATTTCTTTTTTATTTCTAAGCTCGGTGTTTCTTTACGTGATCGAATCAGAAATGAGGAAATTCGTACGAAAACCCATGGCTAATGGGGCAAAAAGGTCACTGGCAACCACGTAGTGTCAAGTGAACCGTAGGATACCCACCCAACCCCTTGTGGGTGGTGGTGGCCAGACGACCAAGATCGCTGTAAGGTGTTGGATGCAGGCCACTATAGAGCAGTAATTTTCTGAATCTTTGAAAGAAGCCTATATCCAGCAGTGAACTTACTGCGGCTGAAATAATGATGATGATGATTTCTTTTAACGATACAATAAATGCTGGTCCGCCGGAACACAAAAAACATAGATTGCACCAACTGCTTCTCCTCCCGCGGAGCTCGTAAAAGCCGGGAATGGGGGACAATTCGAACTATTTTCAGTAAGTTTATCCATTATCAGCATAAATTAAACGAGTAACTCGCACCGCTAACAACAGTGTGTCTCGAGGCGCTGCGTGTACGCGCGTCCTCTAGTCACATTCGTCCTGATTAAGACCTCCGGATCGTGACATGTCGGCCAGTGGCTGAATCTCTTAGTGAGTAACCTGTTTAATTCATGCTCATAACGACTTTATCTCACGTTAGAGTGAATCAAAAAAAATATCCATTTTCCTTTGAGTTTTGCGGCCCTGGGCTCTGTATGCACCGTAAGGGATAAACAAACACATGATAATGTAATGATCAATCATTACGAAACAAGTACTTATAATATCAGCATCTGAAATTTAGCATGGTGTACCCGACCATATACCGTTTTATAATAACGCCCGGTTTACATATTGACAAGTGACAAGGGTGAGTGACAAGTAGCAAGTGACAACCTAAGGAACAAGCGAATAGCAGCCTCTTATTGTTATTTGAAAACTTTATTGTACTTATAATATAACAAACATAAATAACACATAATTTTGAACAAATTGTGGACTTATTTCAGAAGGGATCCCTTAAAAATATACTTATCAATGTGAACATGTGTAATTAATGTGAAACATACTAATCAAATTTTGATACCATACCTGAAATCGTTAAAAAAAAAAGAGAAATTATAAGTCAAGCCACATTATATTTTATTGGCCACGTGATAACTTTTTATTTTATGACAAAGAAACGGGAAAATTAGATAGCCTCTAATAAAATAATTCGCCTTTTGTACAAGGCCAACTAAATGGTCTAAAGAAAGCGTCAAATAAAGATCAGCCATTATTTTAAATTGTCCTTCAGATTTATACACTGCCACCAAATTTACTAACTCAGTTCCGGATTTCACAGCTCATTACTATTTTACGTTTTACAGCTACAACACAAGCTCCTCAAAAAAAAATACAATTCAAGCCTCAATAGCCATCATTTATTAATTACTTTTTTGGTGCCATATATTAACATTTTAGAAGTTTATAGCTTGAATGCATGATACAAATTTAGATGCTAAAAAATATCCACCATGCTGAGTCGTATTTAGAGTGGCTTATATAGAAGATAACTAGTTGCTAAGATATCATTATTCAGATGCACGTTGGTTGTGGCTGACTTAGTGATTTAGAAGGCAATGTCGATTTTTGGAGGCCAATTATGCTATTAAAAAGAAGTTTGTTTAATTAGCACCTAAAAAAATCTACACCTCCATTCAAAATTAAATACCAACCGTGCCAAAATGTATAAAAGTATAAAAGTTGTTCACATTGTTAAGTATGTTTACTCTTTCGGGTTGATACCCCCTTTACACGTTGTTTTATTAGAAGGCCTGTTCTATTCTCTGACAAGTAGCTCCCCCCGCACTACCCCGCTTTCCCCGTACTCGTCCAGCGCCTCTGCTTTAGCCGGCACGTCACGCACGACATAATATAGCCGTGTATAGCTTACTGATATTCACTTGTCAATGACGTGTGAACGCCTACTTGTTACTTGTCAGTGTTTAATTGCCACTAGTGACTCGCACTTGTCACTTGTCAATATGTAAACCGGGCTTAAAACTGGTAGCACATTAGGAGCAGTGCTGCATGAACCAGAGCATCCCGTTGATAAGGTTGTCCATCTCGGCGGCCGGCGACGACAGCGAATGGTTGTCCTCGTACATATATATTCTAGAACAAAAAAGGCTAGTTAATATTCCTCTGCGATCAATAAGTGACCAAGATATAACTAATATTTTCTCTTGACAAGGTCTGCGAGTTCGGGTTTTTCATGCTCACTAAAATGTCCGATCCGGTGGTGGCGTCGCTGGTCGGGTCGTTGGATTCCCTCTAATATGGTTGAGTTTAACGATGGTTGATCCGTGCGTCAACTCGTGAACGGGTGCTGCCGGGAGAGACTGGTCAGCTCGGCTTCGCTTTTATGACTACTTAATATTTTTTATTACGCAATTTATGTTTGTTTACTTGTTCGCAAGCATTACATGTTATAATGTGTCAACATTGTATTATATTATAAGTATTTATTAATTAAAAGACAATTATAATAATATGACAAAGCCCTTCTGGCGAGTAGGCGACCAATACTGTGAAAATGAGTTTCTTTCGGCGTTTCTTCTCAGCAGTGGTCGTTACGAAGCGCTGGTATCGGTAGCTTTTCTTTAAAAATAAATTAAATTTTAATATACTTTACACGTAACATAAATTATACTTATTGACGTGTAAAAGTGCCTGTGAAGGTCTAATTACTGAATAAACATTTGAATTTTGAATCAATTTGCCAAATTAATAGAAGTTTTGGACTTTTAGACGTAGACATAGATTTATTTGATCTAATAAACACACATTATAAACAATAAAAAAGATTATACACAAAGAGGAAATAACATTTTTTTTTTTTTCATGTGCGCTTTAGCAGATCAAATATTTTGTATAATCATACTTATTGAATCAGCCGTAATAATATAAAATAGCCGTTAATAATATTATAAATATTATCAATACATATAATAAAACAGTAGGAACCGCGTGTCTGTACATTTGATAACATTAACAAAAAATTGGTGTGGGCTATAAAAAAAGAGTAACAGAACACAAAAGATATTTTTCATTTTTTTGTCTGTCTGTCTGTCTGTCGGTATGTACTCGCTAATCTTTAAAACTACTGAACAGATTTTAACGCGCTTTGCAACATATGGGCAACATATTTTTATTATTCTTGCGCTGAGCAACATATAGGCTTTGTTTAATCGAAATCTGATGTCAGATAAAAAGTTATCGTCATTTAAAGTTTAAAGATAATTTTTCTATGGGCGCTTTTATAGTTACATAAAATAGCAACAGATGGCGCCTCAAGAAATTTTAAAACGCGCTATGGTTGTTTTGTGAAAAAGGGTAAATACAAGCTGATTGTTTTGCTTTGTACGTAAGACCTTTTGATTCTTTTGCGATTTAGTTAGTTACTGTTGTTGAATTTGTTGATTTTATACTGATGTTTGGCTATACTTGGCTATGAAAATACGGACTTCTGATCTTACTTAGATTCTATATGATAATATTGTTGATTTCTAATTTGACACTTAGCCATGAAAATACGGACTTTCTGATCTTGCTTTGTGGACCATAGTTAATATTTCGGATAATATTGTTGATTTATAATTTGACACTTGGCTATAAAAATACGGACTTCTGATCTTGCTTTGTGGATTGGTTAGTTGATATTTCGGATAATATTGTTTATTTATAATTTGACACTTGGCTATGCAAATACAGACTTTTTCATCTTGCTTTGTGGATTGGTTAGTTAATATTTCGGATAATATTGTTGATTTATAATTTGACACTTGGCTATGAAAATACGGACTTTCTGATCTAGCTTTGTGGATTGGTTAGTTAATATTTCGGATAATATTGTTGATTTATAATTTGACACTTAGCTATGAAAATACGAACTTTCTGATCTTGCTTTGGGGATTGATTAGTTAATATTTCGTATAATATTGTTAATTTATAATTGGACACTTGGCTATGAAAATACGGACTTCTGATCTTGCTTTGTGGATTGGTGAGATATTTCGGATATCTTCAAAAGCTTCTTGGCTTTATAGATTTATTAAACAAAGTTTGACATTTGGCTATAGCAATCGAGAACGAATTCATTGACTCGCGCCTCGGAGAGTTCCACTCAAAGGGAGTCTCGACTAAGTGCTGATCGTGAACGTCATTCGCTATCTCGCGCCTCGGAGACTTTTACAGATAGGGAGTTTAGACCTTTACAGGCACTTTTACACGTCAATACAATGACCTTCCATACACATTGTGTATGGAACAGCACGGGGCCGGCACATTAGTGCTTGGGTGCCAGGGCTCTTTATTAGACCGAAAAATCGTAAATTTTATTATTTTTTAAAAAGAACCCTCACTCAGACCGTGAGCGGAGTCTCAGTGATAGGGTTTCGTTGGTACTCTGTGGGTACGGAACCCTAAATAGAAGTAACCTACCTAGTAGGCACCCCGTTCGCCTGCAACCTCCTGACATACTCCAGCCCCTGATAGTGCGGCGCCCGCTGGTCTCCCGAGCCCAGCATCAAAGCCGTGGGAGCCCTCACTCAGACATACAGCGGAGTCTCAGTAATAGGGTCCCGTTGGCAACCTGTTTGTACGGAACCCTAAATAGAAGTAACCTACCTAGTAGGCACCCCGTTCGCCTGCAACCTCCTGAAATACTCCAGTCCCTGATAGTGCGGCACCCTCTTGCCTCGCGAGCCCAACATCAGAGCCGTGGGGGCCCTCAATCAAGACAGACAGCGGAGTCTCAGTAATGGGGTCCCGTTTGCACCCTGCGGGTACTAAACCCTAAAAAGAAGTAACCTACCTAGTAGGCACCCCGTTCGCCTGCAACCTCCTGACATACTCCAGCCCCTGATAGTGCGGCGCCCGCTGGTCTCCCGAACCCAGCATCAAAGCCGTGGGAGCCCTCACTCAGACATACAGCGGATTCTCAGTAATAGGGTCCCGTTGGCAACCTGTTTGTACGGAACCCTAAATAGAAGTAACCTACCTAGTAGGCACCCCGTTCGCCTGCAACCTCCTGAAATACTCCAGTCCCTGATAGTGCGGCACCCTCTTGCCTCGCGAGCCCAGCATCAGAGCCGTGGGGGCCCTCACTCAAGACAGACAGCGGAGTCTCAGTAATGGGGTCCCGTTTGCACCCTGCGGGTACGGAACCCTAAAAAGAAGTAACCTACCTAGTAGGCACTCCGTTCGCCTTCAACCTCCTGGCATACTCCAGCCCCTGATAGTGCGGCACCCGCTTGTCTCCAGAGCCCAGCATCAAAGCCGTGGGGGCCTTTACTCTATGCACGTGCGTGATGGGAGAGCACCGCCGCATCGCCAGCAGTTCTTCCTCGGAAACTGGCCCAGACTCTTTGAACTCAAAACCGGCTTCTACTGCACACCTGGAGAAGAAAAACATCAAACTAGCCCTCTATTAAAACAACGAAGTAATAGCCCTCTATAGAACAACGAAGTAATAACGAATATAATCAAACATTAATTGAGATTGCTCAACGTTTCTCGGCTTGTCTTCAATATTTCTTATCATACATACATTTAAACGTTGAGAATCTGTGAATAGTGAATACAAACGTGCGGTGCTCCGACACGGTACCACAGTGCTAAACTGATTTCATGAAAAATAAAAATTAAAAATTGTACGTTATGAATTTATAAGAAAAAAAAGGTGGTCGTTGTCTTATATAATTACACTGGTAGACAAAATTGTACATCTTTTTTTTCTCATTGGAGAGAATAGTTTTCTCTTACAGATTTTTGTTTAGTGTATATGGACATAACTTACTTTTGTTTCTAGGAGGTCAGAATTGAGAATCAAATTGAGAATCAAAAATCCGATTTTCCCCAATTTCTGATATTTTTGATTATTTATAGTAAATAGCTTATGTGCAGGTTATTTAATTTTGCAACATAAAACAATGTAATCAGCCTTCAAAATCAAAACAAAATTTGTTTTACTTTTGTACCTTTTTTATCTATGATATATATAAAGATTTAAGTTACCGTAATATTGCCCATACATTACGTACTGCGCGCACTGTATGGCGTTATACTGACCCGCAAAAAATCTGTAATAAGTCATTTTTTATAAATAATTTAGCAATGATGTAAAAAATATTGTAAAATGTAAGGTTTGCACAGTGTTAAGCCGGTATTAGAAAATTGGAAATCACCTAATTGAATTTAAGGTTTAATCTTGAAATTACCGAAAAATAAGAAATTTGAATTTTTGACGTGTAATATTT
Organism: Acrobasis suavella; assembly: GCA_943193695.1. NCBI lineage: Eukaryota > Metazoa > Arthropoda > Insecta > Lepidoptera > Pyralidae > Acrobasis > Acrobasis suavella. The sequence goes on from OW971939.1 coordinate 3,318,503, forward strand.
GAAAATTTAGACGTCCTACACATTTTTTATAACTAGGTTCATGTTCTTAGTACTGAATTCTTTTAGAAATCGCTGCAAGAATCATTGTTACAAAATCTTGTTGACCAGTATTATCAGGATCGGTTAACGACAAAAAAATGTACGTTAATTGTTCATTTTCATTTCCAGTTAAATTCTTGTAAATGTCTTACATTTATATATTTTCTTCACAATTACAAAGTAAGTAAATCATTTAACTAAATATACTGTTGACCTTCTTTTATGATTTAATACAACTATCACCATTATGCTTTTGTATATATTAATTGTCCCGATATATTTCGAGTCCCGATATTCGCATGATGAATTATGAGTATCTCAAATATATTTTTGTCACTATTGTAAAATAAAAAGTTTTGATTTTATTCATGAAAGAAGACAACACAAAATTGGTGTGCGTGTGCATTGAGTGAGCCCCCTTTAGAAATTAATGAATATATATTTAACAATTAGTAAAAGCTCTAAAACATTTGTAAAAGCAATATTACAATTTGTAAAACTATTACACCCAAGATAAATAGTTAAATGTGGGCTCATTCAGTTCTCACAAAATGGCGGCCGGATCATCGTATATAATAAGTTTACGAGTGTCCTAGTTTCAGTAAAAACTCTCTTAAGTTAGGATCTTTTATTTTAAATTGTTAAAGGATGTAATTAAAAAAATGCATATGATTATCTATGCTCACTCAATCCTCAAGCTATTATAAGGCCTGATATTCCTACGAACCATGTATAGAACCGCATTTAATTATATGTCTTGTTCATGTAAACTTTGAATAGGATATTATATCATTTGAAATAAACCCCTAGTGTGAGTAATTTTTTTTTACAGTTGCTCACTCAGTCCTCTCATTTTTGGAAAGTAAAAAACATGAATATCTTTAGGTTAGTAAACTCTTAAGAAAAAGCAAACATTTAAAATGTTAGTAAAAAATGTTTACTAAACATTCGTCAAAAAACATTTTGATATTTATATTTACTTTCAGAGATATACATAATTCATTGTTTGTATGAAACTATACAGAATAGGGTGTTTTTTGACGAATGTTTAGTGAAGATTTTTTACTAACATTTTAAATATTTGCTTTTTCTTTAGTGTTTATTAACCTAAAGATATTCATGTTTTTTGCTTTCTGTAAAAAAAAAATTACTAACACTAGGGGTTTATTTTAAATGATATAATATCTTATTCAAAGTTTACTTAAATAAGACATATAATTAAATGCGGTTCTTTACATGGTTCGTAGGAATATCGGACCTTATAATAGCTTGAGGACTCAGTGAGAACAAATAATCATTTATATTTTTTAATTACGGCCCTTAACAATTTAAAATAAAAGATCCTAAGAGAGTTTTTACTGAAACTAGGACACTCGTTAACATATTGTATACGAAGATCCGGCCGCCTTTTTGTGAGAACTGAGTGAGCCCACATTTAACTATTTATCTTGGGAGTAATAGTTTTACAAATTGTTTGATTGGTTCTACAAATGTTTTAGACCCTTTACTAATTGTTAAATATATATTCATTAATTTCTAAAGGGGGGCTCACTCAATGCACACGCACACCAAAAATTGACGATTCCCCCCCTCATCTCTGAAACTACCGAGCCAAAAATTTTGAAAAATTAATTAAATTAAATTAATTAAAAATAAATAAATTAAATCAATTAAATTAATTTTTTATTATATAGTAATTTAAAAACTTTGTATATTCATTTAAAGATTGTAAGGAACTCTTTCCACGCGATTTCAACTCGGAGATGGGCGGTTTTTTTTAAATAATGTAGTACATAACTACTTTATATCTTAATACCATGTAGTCAATTTCTTTTTTTTTTAAAGTAAATATATTTAATCAATTGCTTGAATACTTTCTACCATAACTGTTTAATCTGTACAAGATATTATAAATATATAAATAATGAATAAATATATCGGAACAAATAATATATACAAAAGCATAATGGTGATAGTTGTATTAAATCATAAAAGGAGGTCAACCGTATATTTAGTTAAATGATTTACATACTTTGTAAATTGTGAAAAAAATATATAAATGTAAGACATTTACAAGAATTTAACTGGAAATGAAAAAGGAACAATTATCGTACATTTTTTTCACGTTAACCAATCCTGATAATTATATAAGACTCTTTAGAAGTGTGTGTGATACCGCGGGAAAGCACGCTCTTTGGCGGTACCACGACCACATATTTTTTTTAATAAATCCATGACGTACAATTTTTAATTTTTCATGTACAACTACGTATATTAATGAAATCAGTTTAACACTGTGGTACCGCGTCGGAGCACCACACATACAAAGTGTCTTATACTACGCGGTCTTCTCCTTTAGTGTCGTAGGCTCAAACAATATTTTTTTCCCTCCAGAATGATGCCACTCTTACAGCGTTGTCTAAACCCTCATAAAGGTCACGTTTAGAGCAGCTGGTGGGGCACGATGGGCAGGACAGAAGGTGTGACATAGTCTGACCGCCATGGCCACACTGACATTGTGTTACGGATTAATCAATGTAACGCCATCGAGCCAAGTTATGTCTGCATTGGCCTACCTCAGACCGAAGGCGATTAAGGCTCTTCCATGTGGACCATGGCAGTTAATGACCCGGGGGCAGGTACGCGGTTACGCGGTATATTACATATACTATCACGTCTATAATCCCTAATGGGGGCAGACAGAGCATTTGTAGTTTTGCGGCTCTAAGCAGACAGACAGAGATAACCCTACCGAAATATCGACAAGTCTATACAGGGTGTTTTTAAAATCATTGGCATCCTTTCTACTGGTGAAAGTACTCATGAATATGAGCAACTTTTTGTATGGGACCGATTCAATCAAACCAAAAAAAAATCCGCTGTTCCATACATTTTGGGATTCTAAGTATTGTAAAATAGTGTAGAACAGATGATTTTCGGTTGGATTGAGTTGGTCCCATACAAAATGTTGCTCATATTCATGAGTACTTTCACCAGTAGAAAGGATGCCAGTGATTTAAAAAACATCCTGTATAATAGGTATGGCTCTAAGGTAACAGCTAAAGCTTCATTCATATTCATATTGATGTGCAGTTCATTAATTCGACGTACAGTCAAGTACCAAGATACCTGACCAGGCCGTCTACTTATATCTTGAATTTACTCTTAAACTAAAAATGATATTAATATGAAAATTTATATTCAGACAGCTTTTAATTACGTATTTCTGAATATAAATTTTTATGTTGATATTATTTTTAGTTTAAGATAAAATTTAAGATATAAGTAGAGGGCCTGGTCAGAGATCTTGGTACTTGACTTTACACAAATGCTTACCCATCCGAGTTGTCAGCATAATGCCCCTTTGTAGCTAAATCTATCAATGGGTTTCTCATCACCACAGCCTTAAACAGATCCGGGTACCGCCCAGCTAGGTGCGCGTTTATAAAGCCGCCATAACTCCCACCATAGAGAAACACTCTAGACTTGTCTATGGTATCTTCTAAGGAGGATAAGGTTAAAAGGCAGTCATCTATGTCGATGGTTCCAGCTTTTCCAATAAGGCTTCGCAGGAATTTGTCGCCCTGGCCCGAGGAACCGCGGTAGTTTATTCTTACGGAGGCCAGGCCTGAGACAAAAATCTTAAATAAATTATTGTAAAATAATAATGTACGAAATAAAATATACATATAAGTATTAATCGTGAAAGGAACGATCTTTAAGGATAAAGGTACTGCATAAATTTAATGTTATGTAAATATTCTAAGCAAATTAAACATAGTAAAATTAAAATAAAACTTAATCTTCTATACTAAAATTGTATATTATTTAAAAAATTTATTCTAAAAGATAAAAGATCTCAAGCTTAGGTCAGGCCTCCGTACAAATAAACCCAACCCACCTACCGAAAACTAAATTTCTGTGTCGAAGTCTGTTTCTCAGTGTTTCTCGACCTCATGCCCAATGTTTCTCAATTTTAGATACACCGTTCAATCAGAAACAACTTGGATTAAAGAACACATACTTTTCATCTATTTGACTTAAATTATCAATACAATCTATCGACCAATAAAATTACCGATCAGTAGGTACTTTCTCGGTGACCTTAACTGATGACTGAAATAGACAATATTGTTTAAAAAGATAAAAATAATATGTACTTATAACATTACATCATAAGAAACAGGCTTTTTTAAAAATGTTTCTCGGCATTTCTCAATCTGAAGTACTCTTTCCATACACAATAAAACCTACTAGTACTAGGTTTAGTTGATTTGTACAGTGGGCCAATGAGATACCTGGGCCGGCCCTCTATCTTTAATGTTCTCTTAAATAATATTAACATGGAAATGTATATTTAGAAAGACTTAATTAAAATCTTTCTGAATATACATTTTTGTATTATTTTGAGTGTTTATATTATTTTGAATTTAAGAGAAAATTCAAGATATAGGTAGAGGGCCGGCCCAGGTATCTCATCGGCTCACTGTACAAGAAGATGCAATTTTTAATAAGATGCCCAAACTCACCAATCTGCGATATCCGAAGTGTTGAACATACTAGCGACATCTATGACTGGGTTTTTCGTCACAACTGCTTTATACGTGTCCGGGTACTGTCCGCTCAGGTGGGTCACTAGGAACCCTCCGTGTGACCCCCCGGTGAGACCCACCCGCTGGGGGTCTATGGGGTACCGCGTTAGGGCCTCGTCAGTGGCTAGTTTACAGTCTTTGACGTCGAAGTCTCCCACCTTCTTTACGAGAGAGATAATAGAGGCCTGACCCGCGCCTGATGAGCCGCGATAGTTGATTTGTAGGGACGCGAAGCCTGCAAGATTTTAGGAAACTCTTAATACCATGCATGTCATTTCATATGCAATGCAAGCAATGTTTTAACCGACTTTAAAAAAAGGCGGAGGTTTCTCAATTCGACCATATATATAAGTATATTTTTTTATGTGTTCGTGGATAACTTCGTCGTTTATGAACCGATTTTGATGATACTTTATTTGTTTGAAAAACGGCATGCTTGTCAGGTGGTCCCATAGAAATAGTTTATCAAAATCGGTGGTGTAGTATGGGGGTGAAATCGATTTTTAGTTTTGAAAAATTATCTTGACTCTATTAGTCTCACTTCTGACAAAAATTACTTTATATTACTAGCTGGATTGCAGAAATCCTCAATTCTTGTAACTACCTACTCGATTGTGACATGAACAATAGGTACCGTTTTAAGACAATATTTTTTTAGTTTTAGGTTTCCGAACGTTTACAACTACATACAACAAGTGACACTCAACTAAATTTAAACCTAGCACTAAAAAAAAGTGTCATAAGATTAACACAAGATTATTATTTAATAGATATTTTGTCCAGATAAGTGCGCTCTAATAATTATATAAGCGACATTAAATATGTTTAATCTTAATTGTTTGAAGACAACATTTTAAATGATATCTCCTTTTTCTTTCAAATAATTTATTTCAAATAGGAACAGCACTTAACCCCGAAAAATTCAAGTGTTCCCTTAAAACCTGGCACTGATTGGCAACTGGCAAAAGAGAAACACAAGATCAAACTATCATTTAATAGATATTTCGTCCAGTGCCCTCTTAATAATTTATGAACGACAATTTGCAAAGTTTCCCGTATGATCTTTAACTGTTAAGACTAGCTTAAACTTACCTAGTATTTTAGCTTAAACCTACCAAGCATTCTAGCTTAAACTTACCTAGCATTCTAGCTTAAACTTACCTAGCATTCTATCTTAAACTTATCTAGCATTCTAGCTTAAACTTACCTAGCATTCTATCTTAAACTGACCTAGCATTCTAGCTTAAACTTACCTAGCATTCTAGCTTAAACTTACCTAGCATTTAAGCTTAAACTTACCTAGCATTCTAGCTTAAACTTACCTAGCATTCTAGCTAAAGCTTACCTAGCATTCTAGCTTAATCTTACCTAGCATCTTAGCTTAACTAACCTAGCATTCTAACTTAAACTTACCTAGAATTCAAGCTTAACTTACCTAGCATTCTAGCTTAAACTTACCTAGCATTCTAGCTTAAACTTACCTAGCATTCTAGCTAAAACTTACCTAGCATTCTAGCTAAAGCTTACCTAGCATTCTAGCTTAATGTTACCTAGCATTCTAGCTAAAACTTACCTTGCATTTTAGTTTAAACTTAACCAGCATTCTAGCTTAAACTTACATAGCATTCTAGCTTAAACTTACCTAGCATTGTATGCAGAGCCCCTTCAATAGAGAACGCGTTGACGAACCCCGAGTGCGGGCCGCCGTGGGGCCACACGATCAGCGGTAACTTCTTGTCTGCCGCCGGCGCCAAGTAAATCGCGGTGAACGATCCTTAAAATGATTACAAAGTTGCTTTAAACCGCCACATTTGAGCTTAAACTCAAAACCGCGTTGCGTAAGTCCCACCGCGACGCAATACGCTATCGCGATGTCGCGAAAATATAATTTCTCAACAATAATTACAGTTTATAACTGCAGGCTATGCAGTTCAGACTATTTATCGATATCGAATATTTGTACGCGTGTGGTGGCGTGGCTGGTCGGGTCGTTGGATTCCTTCTAATATGGTAGAGTTTAACGATGGCTGAGCCGTGCGTCAACTCGTGAACGGGTGCTGCCGGGAGGGACTGGTCAGCTCGGCTTCGCTTTTTTGACTACCTAATATTTTCTTATTTTTTATTACGCAATTCATGTTTGTTTACTTGTTCGCAAGCATTAAATGTTATAATGTGTCCACATTGTATTATATTACAAGTATTTATTAATTAAAAGACAATAATAATAATATGACAAAGCCCTTCTGGAGAGTAGGCGACCAATACTGTGAAAACGCGTTTCTTTCGGCGTTTCTTCTCAGCAGTGGTCGTTATGAAGCGCTGATATCGGTAGCTTTTCTTTAAAATTAAATTAAATTTTAATATACTTTACACGTAACATAAATAATACATATTGGCGTGTAAAAGTGCCTGTAAAGGTCTAATTACTGAATAAACATTTGAATCTTTGAATCTTGAATCTATAAGCTGTACACCACATTTTTTTTAACCGACTTTCAAAAAGGAGGTGGTTATCAATTCGTCGCGATCTTTTTTCACCGAAGACGCCTGGGCTGATTTGAAATATTTTTTTTTTTTGTTTGAAAGGGTATACTTGTCAGGTGGTCCCATAGAAAAATAAAGTGGATATGCCTCAAATCCCGAGAGTAATTTTAAAGAGCAGAAAAATCCTGTGATTTAGTAGGTAAATAAAAAATTTATTTACTTTTACACAATTTAAACCACTGCACTTATTAGTTTTTCCATATTGGCAAAGTGCGCGACTTTGCCAATATGGAAAAACTAATAAAAATACTAATGTAATAACTAATAAAAATTGTATGTAAATTATCTTTGTTTTATTTGTCTTGTCTATCTCTGAGGTTTTAATTATTATTTATTTGTAAAATTGTTGGCAACAAGGGATTGTCCATGTAATATATATATATACATAGAAAATACATAAATCCATCCATATTAGTATCCACATTGCAATGCAAATACATAAATAACTCCAGCTAATTCCAACCTCTGATGATGATTTGAGTATATTCCATCGGATTGAAATTTGGTAGGCGTGTAGAAGTTTAAGTTCAAACATGAGCCAAAAGTAGAAAGGTTACCAAGATACGGGATTCGCAAATTCACAGTTCGGGGCGAAATTATCGTTTAAACTAACTTTCGGGCTAGCTCAGTCGGTATAATTTGTCGGTAAAAACAGTCAATCGCAATAGCGCGAAGAACCGATGGCCGATGGGGCAGAAAGGTTCTCGAAGGCGGCCACGTACCGGCAAGCGCAGCGAAGGTCACCCACCTGCTAGATGGTCAGATGACCTGAGCAAGGCGCTGGATGCAGGCCGCTTCGGATCGGTCGTTTTGGAAATCCTTGGGGGAAGCCTATGTCCAGCAGTGGACTTCCTGTGGCTGATATGATGATGATGATGGTGACTTACTGACTTCATCAGTGGAATCTTTGTGTTCCAGCTGCAAGTACTCTACTTTGGCCGAGGCGACTACTTCTGGCACTTCGTTGGGCTCACTGATTCTGATCCATTCGATACTAGACTCTTGACCCACAGCTGGTAATTTTGCTATGAATAGCTGTAATAACGTATATAAATTAAGGTTCTCTATTTATTCTCATAAAATCATTTGTCATAATTATTTTTTTCTCGTAATTTTGTTTAATACATCGATTAACACACTTAAATCATAATTTCAAGCAAATAATAACAAAACTTTAGATCTCGGAGTTCAGAAGCGAAGTTCGCGGATTAGGGCTAGACTAAGGGCCAACCCCGCCGCTCCTTAACCTTTACTATAGTTTCTGTCTTGTCATATCCTATGTTATAATAATTTATAACATTATGAGACAAAATTATGTCAATAAATATTAGTTTAATTAATTTGACAAAAGAAAATTGTACAAATCAATAACAGCTATATAGGAAAAAATATGTTTTCGATATTACTTGGGGCGGTGTATTTAGGTCTGAACAGACCGCCAACACGTTGGAGCCGCGGACATCCAGCACGCTCGTCGAGCATGCTCGGGATCGGTTAGAGATGTCCACTATCCTTCCGCCATCTGTTAACAAAAACGATTTCTTAAATTAATTCTATTGCCATATAGATATCAATCATGTGTTAATAATTTAGTATGGGGGTGGATAAACTATCGTAATATGTATATAAATGCTTTATTTTATGAGCAGATTTATTAACGAAAATCATCATGGCAGAATGAGCTTTGTTGCAAATGCATTAAGTTCAACTTTCGATAGCAAATTCCTGGCCAGGGTCAGCAACGTAGGTAAGTTCCGACTTCGTTCTTTTGAGAGCGTATATTATTCTGAGATCATAAGTTAAACAGCAGCTGTGTAGTGCTTGGCAGATCATTCGATAGACCTTGTTACAATGGCATTAAGTCCAATTTTCAATAGCAAGAATTCTTACCAGGGTCCTCAACATAAGTTCTGACTTCGTTCTTCTGAGGCGTAAAACAATTAATCTGTCATCATTGGTACACAGTAACTGGGCCGCGCTTAGCAGAACAACTTATGGACCTAGTTAGGTACAATGGCATAAAAGCTAAATTTTCAATAGCGAAAATTCTAACTAGGGTGGTCAATATAAGTTCTGACTTCGTTCTTCCAAAGCGTTAAGAAAATTATTCTGCCATCGTTGATAAACAGCTACTGGGCAGCGCTTAGCAGAACAACTTATGGACCTGGTTACAATGGCATTTAGCCGAATTTTCAATAGCGATAATTCCTACCAGGGTAGTCAATATAAGTTCTGACTTCGTTCCTCCAAAGCGTTAAGAAAATTATTCTGCCATCGTTGGTAAACAGCGACTTGGCAGCGCTTAGCAGAACAACTTATGGACCTTATTACAATACTATTAAGTCCAATTTTCAATAGCAAAAATTCTTACTAGGGTGGTCAATATAACTTCTGACTTCGTTCTTCTGAGGCGTTAAGAAAATTATTTTGCCATCGTTGGTAAACAGCGACTTGGCAGCGCTTAGCAGAACAACTTATGGACCTTATTACAATACTATTAAGTCCAATTTTCAATAGCAAAAATTCTTACTAGGGTGGTCAATATAACTTCTGACTTCGTTCTTCTGAGGCGTTAAGAAAATTATTTTGCCATCGTTGGTAAAACAGCGACTTGGCAGCGCTTAGCAGAACAACTTATGGACCTTATTACAATACTATTAAGTCCAATTTTCAATAGCAAAAATTCTTACTAGGGTGGTCAATATAACTTCTGACTTCGTTCTTCTGAGGCGTTAAGAAAATTATTTTGCCATCGTTGGTAAAACAGCGACTTGGCAGCGCTTAGCAGAACAACTTATGGACCTTATTAAAATACTATTAAGTCCAATTTTCGATAGCCAAAATTCTTACTAGGGTAGTCAATATAACTTCTGACTTCGTTCTTCTGAGGCGTTAAGAAAATTATTTTGCCATCGTTGGTAAAACAGCGACTTGGCAGCGCTTAGCAGAACAACTTATGGACCTTGTTACAATGGCATTAAGTCCATATTTCAATAGCTAAAATTCTAATTAGGGTCGGCGACATATGACTTCGTTCTTCTGAGGCGTGGAGAATTCAATTCTACTGTTATTGGTGAAAAAGGGACTGAGCAGCACTTGCCAGTATGTAGCCAATAGAGCTAAAGTTCAAACATGAGCCAAATTGTAATGGATCTTATTACAATGGTATATAATAGAGTTTTCAAAAATATGTGACACCAGGTGGGTGGCAATACAGTGACGTCAGTTCCAATCGACTGTTGTCATTGGACCATCAGTTGACAGGTTCTTTTGCTCCGTCAAATGTATCCAATAACGGCAGCCAATTGGATCTGACGTCACTGTGCTGCCATCTGGTTTGAGAACCCTCACTGCGAAAATGTTTGTTGTTTGTTTTTCGTGTGTGTAAGTGGCCAACACTGGTGTCAGATTTTTCAGGCTGCATTCAGGGCATCTGACATAGCTTGACGGCTGCCATATAATGACAGCCGGGGCTAACGGCTTATATGTGCCTTCCGAAGCACGGAATTGCGAGAATTCTTACCAGGGTCGGAGACGTAAGTTCTGACTTCGTTCTTCTGAGGCGTGGAGAATATGATTCTGCCGTCATTTGTGAAACAACGGCTGGGTAACGCTTGGCTGAACAATCCATGGAAGACTTGGTTATTTGATATCTTCATTTCGGTGTCTACAATTGGGATCACTGTAGTGATTCCACTCTGGGAATAAATAATGAAAAAAAGAACATTTATTGTTAATATCATAGAGTTCTAAATCTATTTGTAATGTACGGTACGCTTAAAAAAATTTTTCATACAACTAGTATGAGAAATTATGACTCCATTTTTGAAGCCTGACTGTACCTATGTTTTAATTGTTTATGTACAATAAAAATATTCAATTACAACAACAATACATGTTGCAACTAATAATAATATAATTAATATAACGGACAAATCACACAGATTGAGCTAGCCCCAAAGTAAGTTCGAGACTTGTGTTATGGGATACTAACTGAACAATACTATATTTTATAACAAACTATAAATATCAACCATCTTGACCTGACGGGTATCAAACCCGGGGAACTAGGGTGTGGCAGCCTGGCATGGTGACTACTAGGCTACAGAGGTCGTCACTGTTTATATACAATAAAAATAATCAAACAACAACAATAGAAAAAAACAAAATCAACGGCCATTTTTAACCTCTGCCGCAGAATACCACAGTGGTGTCATAAATTTCATATGTGTGTCTATGTGCAGTTCATTAGAGCTGCCAATGAGAATGAATATATTTGTCCCCTTACCTCTCCTCTCTTGACAAGTGCGTGACAAGCGTGATGCGGGCCCCCACTAGTCCTTTGGAGCCAAAACAGATCCCCCTTCGCGTCAAATCGTGGTGACCGCACACTGTTACCCTCAGCCGATATCTTAGCTAAAAATGACATATTTCAATGCATAAGACTTTTATCAACAAAAAAAAAAACACACACAAATAAATATAGTATTTATTTGTGTGTTTGTGTGTGTGTTTTTTGTTTGTCGATAAAAATAAATATACTATTTGTTTGTGTATTTGTATATTATTTGATAAAAATAAATATAGTATTTGTGTGTGTTTTTTTTTGTTGATAAAAGTTAGTAAGTTAACAGAAATGTGACAAATACATTTATGTAAAAAAACAAAAATCATTTATTTAGCGCGAGAACCAAACTATATACAAAGATTCTATTGATCTAGATCTATAGAATCTTTGTATATAGTTTGGTTAGCAATCAGAATGATTAACAAAAATGAACACATTTTGCAGTTTAGGACGAGTGGCAGGGAAAACTTAAGTATAGTTTAAGTAAGTCAAGTTGGCGGCGCTCTAGTGTGAAAAAAGATTGTCTTTTTTCTATAGTTATCGGCGAGATTTCATTTATCATTTTTTTTTTTTCAAAATAATGTGTTGCCTGTTTCAAAGTATAAACTTGTTTATAGTGTTTATATGTGTGTATTTGTTCGTCATGTGAGACTTTTAGACAGAGAGACAAAGACACAGTTCATTTAAGGTGGAAAAGTAACCACGGTACGTACCCAATTTCCCATCAAGAGTCAAGCTGAATATGACGGAAGGTCGGTTGGTGCAGAATATGAGTCCCAATCGCCTCGGCTCTGTCTCCCACGCTAAGCCCACTACGCTTTTGCCGTCTGGGGCGAAGCGTACCTGCCAAATGTAACCACGTTTTTTATCGATTTTGTGGAAAGATGGCATTCAGAAAATGTAACACTGTGAGAAACTTTACGAGATTTTCTGACTTTGGAACAAATCTCGGTTAAAAAAACTGTGAAACTTCGAACCAAAGTCAAAGTCACATTTTTTTATCGAATGTAGAATAAATTTATCTCTTACTGAAGGTCATTTGATCCTGACGACGACCCCCAGCTGCACATCTTTTTACAAGCTTTTATTTTATCGAGCATTCATTTTTAAAGTAAGTTCAGTCTACGATTCTTATTTTTATTATTTTTACATTCGCCTAGAAACAACAAAACAAATATTAATGAGTCATGCTGAGACCACGTTCGGTGCAACGAAAAGTCAATAAATAAAAAAGGTATAATATAATAATGACGCAACGATATAATTATAAGTAGTTATAAAAAATATCCAAGGATAATGCAACCAATAGAGAACATGCACGAAAAAAAATTACGTGTTATCTAACCAGATATCATGTTATCTATCCATAAATATTCAAAAGTAGAGTACTAATAGTGAAAACTGAATAAAAATTGGTTGAAAAACGAACGAGATATAATAATTTTACGCAAATATGTCTATCACACTCGCAAAAACATACTTTCTATGGCAACTGTATATTATAGGTGATAGGGAGTTTAACGTCACCAATCCATATCGGACTTCTCTTTCTAATTGAAACTTTAAAGTATCACATGTTCGTCGCTGATTAAGATATTGTATAAATTCTTTCATATTTGTTTACTGCGGTTAATAAGGATTTTATTAAGCAAATAAAAAAAACACATGCATATTCCCTATTCGGCTAAAATAATGAAAGTGATTGCCCAGACATGAAACTGATGCCATATTGTAGATCTCGTTTAATTAGTAATTTTTTATAATGACACAAAAAAAATCGGCCCCAGACAAACAAAGATATGATTTAATAAACATTTATTCCTTTGAAATATGTGACACCAGGTGGGTGGCAATACAGTGACGTCAGTTCCAATCGACTGTTGTCATTGGACCATCAGTTGACAGGTTCTTTTGCTCCGTCAAATGTATCCAATAACGGCAGCCAATTGGATCTGACGTCACTGTGCTGCCATCTGGTTTGAGAACCCTCACTGCGAAAATGTTTGTTGTTTGTTTTTCGTGTGTGTAAGTGGCCAACACTGGTGTCAGATTTTTCAGGCTGCATTCAGGGCATCTGACATAGCTTGACGGCTGCCATATAATGACAGCCGGGGCTAACGGCTTATACATAGGGCGCACTATAAGTTTCCGGAACTGGCCACTTACATAAACAATATTTAAAAATTTATTGCAACATTTGAAAATAGAACTCTTTGGCTGTAGAATGCAGTTTGTTTCATCTGACTGTCTTTTGTTTTTACCTTGTGGCGCCATTTAAAAAATTGTGTGTCTGCATCAACATGGATTTAACTCGGGAAAATTTTCGTAGTATGATTTTCTACGATTTTAAGTGTAATTTGACAGCTCAACAGAGCATCGCTCGGCTTGAAACAGCTTTTGGCAATGAAGCACCATGCAAGACAACTGTTTATAGCTGGTTTGCAGAATTCAAGCGTGGTCGTATCAATCTCAGTGACGAATCTCGCGATGGTCGGCCGTCCACCGCTGTGACCAACAAAAACATCGATGCTGTGCGCCGTATGATTGAAACAGACAGGCATGTGACCTACCATGAAATTCGCGCATCCTTAGAAATAGGCATGAGTCAAATACAATTAATCCTACACAAACATTTGGGTGTGAGAAAGCTGTCCTCGCGGTGGAACCCACACAACTTGACCGAGGCTCAAAAAACGGACCGCGTCACTTGGTGCAGTGCCATGCTTACCAGATTCAACGAAGGTGCGTCAAATTTGGTGTGGGACATAGTAACAGGTGACGAAACATGGATTTATTGCTACGATCCCAAAACAAAGCAGCAATCGAGCGTATGGGTCTTTCAAGATGAGCCGAAACCAACCAAAGTGGCGCGCGTGAAAAGTGCATCTAAGCGGATGATTGCTTCTTTTTTTAATAAAACTGGACACATGGCTACTGTTGCTTTAGAGAATCGTCGTACAGTGAATAGTGACTGGTACACGACCATTTGTTTGCCGGAAGTTATTGACGAACTCCGTAAAAATAACCGTAAACGCCGTATCATCCTGCACCACGACAATGCTAGTTCTCACACGGCCAGACAGACAAACGACTTTTTGAAGGCGAAAAATGTAGAACTCATGAGTCATCCTGCATACAGTCCCGACCTGGCACCTTGTGACTTTTTTCTGTTCCCAAAAATTAAGAACCAATTACGCGGTCAACGATTTTCATCACCAGAAGAGGCTGTCGAGGAGTATGAAAAACACGTTTCAGAGGTCACCACAGAGGAGTGGCACAAAAGTTTTCAAAACTGGTTTATTCGAATGAAAAAGTGCATAGACGCCAAGGGAGATTATTTTGAAAAACAATAAATTAATTTTGTACCTTTAATAGTATTTTTTCATATTCATTCCGGAAACTTATAGTGCGCCCCACGTATGTGCCTTCCGAAGCACGGAATTGCGAGAATTCTTACCAGCTTCTTGCGAGTTTAACGTCACCAATCCATATCGGACTTCTCTTTCTAATTGAAACTTTAAAGTATCACATGTTCGTCGCTGATTAAGATATTGTATAAATTCTTTCATATTTGTTTACTGCGGTTAATAAGGATTTTATTAAGCAAATAAAAAAAACACATGCATATTCCCTATTCGGCTAAAATAATGAAAGTGATTGCCCAGACATGAAACTGATGCCATATTGTAGATCTCGTTTAATTAGTAATTTTTTATAATGACACAAAAAAAATCGGCCCCAGACAAACAAAGATATGATTTAATAAACATTTATTCCTTTGAAACAAATAACAACATTTCTATGTATCAGATTAGCCAAAGAAAATTAAAAAAAAACAAACGATTGAGAAATATATGAAATGATTAAAAATAGAAGAAAATAAATCATGCAAAAAGAAACATCGTACAAGGAAAGAACAAATCGTACCGGGCAATAATAATATATAATCGTCATTATTTGTTAAGACAGTATTTTCTCCTATTTTAATCATTCCGTATATTTCCCAATCAATAATTAGGCTAATCTGATACATAGTAACGTTTCTATTTGCTTAAAAGAAATAAATGTATATTATTAAATCATGTCTGTGTTCCTCTGGGGCCGATTTTTTTGTGTTATAATAAAATATGACTAATTAAGTGAGATCTACAATATGGCATAAGTTCATGTCTGGGCAATCACTTTTATTTTTTGAGTCCAAGTCACTATGGAAGAGTAGCATTATCCTTTCCAGACAAACTTGTGATTAGCTAAATATATTAAGGATTTTGGGGTTAGTCCTGTCTAGGAGTGGACGTCATGTGGCTGTAATGATAAATGATTAGAAGATTAAAAGCTCACCTGCCCCGGACACCACGACTCCGGCAACCCCTCAAGCACCGTGACCTTTTCGCTCGGCAGCTCACAGACCACTATCGACGAGAGGTACTTCCCCACCAGTTGCTCGCCCCAGTCCTGGCGGTAGACAAACTCTTCACCCTAGAAAAAATCCTTTTTTAATCAAACTTACAATTTTTGTCCGGGAGAAAAGACAAAAAAGACAAAGGTGAACTGGTAGATAATGGTTAGTTTTAAGTTGTACCTTTTCTACTATAATCTTAAGATTTTGATTGCAATAAATTAATTAAAAACAATACTTTCTTCTCGCGCGGATCTTAGTATGTGATCGAGAGAATGGGCGAAAATGATACGGTTACCGACCCATCACCATTTTGATTCTTTTTCCACCTTCTGTCCCAACATCTCGAGTATCGTAATATATTACAGCGCCATACTGCCCTCTTGTCTGTGGCGTGTCATGATGCACGGAGAGTTCTAATAAATTAGCTTTGAATTTGCCGCCCTCAGCTGCGGCCTTTACCTTCCTAGGATACTCTTTGGCTTCCCCGCTGCCGTCAGCCTTGCCCTTATTTTCACACGAGGCACGGGGGGTTCAAATAAATTAGCTTTATCTACACCCATGCTATAAATCCTCTATAAAAGTTTCTGAAACAGTTAGCTTATTGCCCACATTAAAATACTCAGTGTCATAATAACCATTATATCACCCAAACGAGTGTTATAATGTTGTACTAAATTTCATTATGCAACGCAAACGAGTGTTATAATGTTGTACTGAATTTCATTATGCAACGCTAACTTGATCCTAAATTCAATTCAATTCAATTCAAATATATCTTTATTATCATAGGATATTTATAATATCTCTTAATAATCGTCACTTTGTTTTATTGCACAATAATTGTTGACGTCAAAAAGTCACTTAGAGCTAAGTTTACTGCCGCCTCCAAAGCGCTAGTGCAGAAGAAGCGGTAACAAACTGCACTGCAGCATTTTCTCCAAGAACGTCAACTCACAATGAAATTAATATTTATAGTTGATATGTGGACAGAGTATACATTGTTTGTTGTCATAATTTAAATAAATTTTTTTAATGTCAAAATTTTAAAATAATGTCAAATCAAGTTGTAAATTCAGTATGTACGTAATGTACCAGATTATGACCATTTCTGAGTATACAAACCTTTAAGAGGGACCCGCGCCAAGCTCAAGCCCGACTTTGTTGTCTTTAAGATAGTCATCGGTCCTATAATATGCTTTCTCACAGAGTACCTTCTTTACATAAGCTTTAAACTTTTTGTCAGGCATATCAAGGACCGATTGTGGCAGTTTATTATAAAAAAAAGTATACCGTTCCCCATAAACGTTTTACTAACTGTTTTGAGCCTATAATACGGGGCAACTAAGTCACTCTTATTGCGTAAGTTTCTTACGGTAAAATCGCTTACTTTATTGTATGAGGAAATATTTTTCCTTACATACAGTATGTTTTCAAATATATACTGTGATGGTAAGGTTAGTATACCTATTTCCTTGAATAATTCTCTGAGTGAGTCTCTAGATCCTAAGCCATAGATAGCTCGAATTGCCCTTTTTTGTAAAATGAAAATAGTCTGAATATCGGCTGCACTCCCCCATAGCAGTATGCCGTATGACATTAAACTATGAAAGTAACTAAAGTATACTAGTCTAGCAGTTGCTACATCTGTCAATTGTCTAATTCTTCTAACAGCATAAGCCGCAGAGCTAAGCTTATTTGAAAGTTTTGATATATAAGCGCCCCACTGAAGTTTCGAGTCGATCGTAATTCCTAAGAAGGTAGTACTTTCAACAGGATCGAGTTTTTCGCCATCTATCAGTATGTCGACGCAAGCTTGCCTCACATTGGGAAG
Source organism: Acrobasis suavella (assembly GCA_943193695.1). Classification (NCBI taxonomy): domain Eukaryota; kingdom Metazoa; phylum Arthropoda; class Insecta; order Lepidoptera; family Pyralidae; genus Acrobasis; species Acrobasis suavella. Next base: position 3,336,259 of record OW971939.1, read on the forward strand.
AGAAAATCGAATGCATTGGGTCTTTTTCGCATTTAACATGAGGTTATTGGCAGTAAACCAATCAGAAATGGAAGACAAGGTGCTGTTCACCGCGCTAGCATCTGTGCTATGACGGTCAATTTTGAATATTAGCGAGGTGTCATCAGCGAACAGCACTATGCCTGCCTGTTTCTCAACCATGTAAGGCAAGTCATTTACATAAACTAAGAAAAGGAAAGGTCCTAGAATAGAACCTTGTGGTACGCCGATTTTAACATTAGATCCGTGCGATTTTATGCCGTTTAAATCAAAAGTCTGAAGCCTATCTGTTAAATAAGATTCTATTAATTTAATTGAATTTTCATCAAAACCATATTGACTAAATTTAAGCAAAAGTGTCGGATGATCTACGCAATCAAATGCTTTAGAGAGATCGCAAAAGGATCCAATCCCATCATTTTTGCTCTCCCATGCGTCGTAAATATGAGTGATGAGTGCCACTCCCGCATCGGTGGTTGATTTTCCGCCAGTAAAGCCGAACTGTTGGCTATGGAAAAGGTTGCAGGTCTTGAAGTGAAGTAGCATTTGATTGAGCATTATCTTTTCGAACACCTTACTCAAAACTGGCAAGATAGATATAGGTCTGTAGTTGCCAGGGTCTGTTTGTTCTCCTTTTTTGAATAAGGGGATTAGTTTACTACATTTCATTAGGTTAGCGATACGACAGTTGCATAAAAAACTATTAAATTCGCCGCCCTAAGCTGCTGCTTTTACCTTCCTAGGATACTCTATGGCTTCCCCGCTGCTGTCAGCCTTGCCCTTATCGTCATATGATACACGAAGAGTTCAAATAAATTAGATTCACATTTGCCGCCCTAAGCTGCTGCCTTTACCTTCTTAGGAGCCTCTTTCGCTTCCCCGCTGCCGTCAGTCTTGCTCTTGTCGTCATTCTTCCTCTTAATGTAGGGCTCGAACTTCGGCAGCTTGCGTTCGGCGACGTATACGACAGCGCTTTCATCGTGCGACCAGTTCAGACCGCCGAATTCCGCTGCGATTCAAAAAATGATGCATCAAAATAAGTTTCTTTTTTTAAATTCCCCCCTTGAATATTTTCTTGGATAGTTAAGAATACGAAGGAGCAACAACCCTCTTTGTAACCGACTTCAAAAAAGGAAGCGGTTATCAATTCGTTGGCATCTTTTGTTTTTTTTTATGTATGTTCACCAATTACTTGAAGGTGCCTGAACCAATTTGGAAAATTCTTTTCTACCGATGGGGAAACACTTGGCAAAAGGTTCTCGACACGTAGGACACCCACTTTGACCACTTTATAGGTACAAGGCGGTCAGACAACTTGACCAAGGTCGCTGGAAAGCGCTGGATGCAGGTCACTCTAGCTAAATCGATCACTTTGGAAATCCTTGAGAGAGGCCTATGTTATGCGGCTGAAATGATTCCTTACAGTCAGCGTAAACGTCGCCATGGATGTCCAAAGCAGTCAGGTCAATGGAGTGCTCCAGAGTGTTCTTGCTCCAGATCTCTAGGTACTGTTTCTTGACGTCCTTCTTGTCTTTCTCCTCACGGATCACAGCCCTGTACGTCTCTAGCGGCGATATCGATGACAACAGTCTGAGAACATGTAGGTCATTGAAATTTTAAGGTCTTATTTAAAAAAAAAAATATATACGGACCAATTACACTGATTAAGCTAGCCCCAAAGTAAGTTCGAAACTTGTGTTATGGTATACTAACTCAATAATACTATATTTTATAACAAATACATATATAGATAAACACCCAAGAACCAGAACAATTTGAAAAAGGCCATTTTTCAACTTGCCCTGACCGGGGATCGAACCCGGAACCTCTGGGTGGCGGACTAGCATAATGATCACAACGCCACGGAGGTTGACAAAACAGGTCTTACAGGTTTAACCGGTCCTTTTGGACCTATAAATAAACGAAGTCTTTTTTTTTTTCGAAAAATCACTAATTTGTGGCAAATGACAAATAAAAAATGATTCAGGTTTTTTTTGTACTGCCAATACTGACTGACTATAATTCTTTGTAGGAATGAGTGGAAGGTAAAAATATTCAATTTGACAGGCCTACACAACCAATTAGCCTCTTTCAAATAATCATTATCTATAAATAACAAAGGATCAGTTTTATATCAACCAGAGCTGAACCTGGTTTTAAGAAAAACAAGTTCATCAACTGTATAAAAGGAAACTTCAAATGAAGAAGCGAATAACTCACTCGTTACTAATGTCATTTCCGAATGAACTCTGAGAGACAACCTTCATATCGTCGTTCAACACATACTCCAGGCTGTACTTAGTGGTCTTGCCTTTGTCCAAGTTTCTGACGGACCAGTTTGAAGTCACCCTTCGGCCATTGTTGGTTAGTCTCCCACCAACTATGGATGGAATTTTTGCTAGTGTCTTGTATGCATTTACTATGGTTTCCAGCTGCAATAAAATTGTTAGTATACGTCTTCCAGTACATCAATGACCCATTTATTATATACATATTCATTTATTTACATAAAATTTGTAACAAGTACACATGCACATTTCATTGCATTGTCAAAAAAGGTCTTATTATTTTACAAATTTTACCTTTATAAGGTATTGTAAAGTTGATATATTACACAATTTAGCATATCAATTTAACTTAAACAGAATTGTGCAATAATTCTTAAATTGTCTATATTTACATGAAAATAGAATTAAATTATATTAATGCATAGGTTAAATACACTTTAAACAGTAATTTAAGAAATATCTACATCTGCCGAAAATACTACACACCTGAGATGCCATTATAAAAATATCAAGTATTAATTAAATACACTGTTAAAAAACCCTGCTTGCTGCTTGATTCCTGAAACAGAACAAATGTTTGAAAGAAACATTTGTAATATAGATATTTTTAATTTTAAATAAACATTGTTTTTGACAGCAGACTGATAAGTAAACCACAATTCCACAAAGATATTTAACGACACTTCTTATCACTGATAACAGTTGTAAATATGTGGGACTTATGCAGTAATAGTGCAACTGTAACAATATTAGGTTTTAGGACTGTATGCATCATGTCTTTAGCATCATCCGCTCAACTAGCCATGAAAGCAGTTTATATAGATTAGTCGTCAGAAGTTATTTGATTAAAAACTTGTGTGCAAAACTTTAATACACTAATGTATTCCATGTTATGAGTACTCGCAGATCTTACAATTTTTACTGCAATACTTGAATGCGTGGCACCATTAAATAAAGAAAAAATAAGTACTTATGTAGGTGTAAGTTAATAAATGGTACTGTGCTGGCTATTTGGTCAGATAGCTGAAAACTGAAGGCCCAGTCATTTGAGAATTTTATTTGTAACTCATTTCTTCATTAATGCCATTGTCATAATAATACAATAATCTATATGAGGTAAGTAATTTTAAACTGTTTATATTTGCATTCTGCAAATCCTCCAAATTGCCAATGAAAAATTCCGAGTGGAAATGCACTCACTACCTTCCTTTTTTTATCGTGGATGTACGGAAAATGAATTAAATAAATTAATGCCTACTTACAGACAGAAAGAAATCAGTTTATCAAAGAACTAAAACGAAAACTTTGAACAAGATTTGTAATTTGTAAGTATTTGAATTCTCTTTGATTTGTAAAATCTACTGTCTTGACTTGGTAGGTAGGTACCTATTTTGAATTTTGCCAAGTTGAAAGTTTGACACAAGTTGATACAATGTGTCAATGTCAACTAACTTAGTGTTACCAAGTGTTCGAGGCAGCCTCCCATAAATATAGGAGGTATAATAAAATTTATAGATTCCGCATTGAAGTCTCAAGAATATGCTAAGTATACCAACTTTTGTAATTGTTAAGATAAGTATGTTATAAAGCAAGTGGTGTTCACCTTAGAAGGTGTGCGCATTAAGCAAAAATGTTTTGCATTTTAGATATAAGCCTGTATTAATGTAGTACACAATGGTGAAACTAATAAATAAATAAAAAAAAAATAATATAACTTGTTTTGAAACGTGTATGACTCTAATAATAGGAAAGTCACCTAAACATAAAGCAATGGCATTGGACAATGTCATTTAAATTTTGTCGAATTTAGCAGCAAACAGAGGGATTACACCAGAGGCGGTACGTACGCATAACCCAACACAAGAACCAACTTTGTTTTTCTTCTTTTATCCCTGTTACTGGTGTCACTAAACAAATGGAACGATTTTTTCGTATGGAAATAAGTCAAACAAACAAGTAATTATTTAATAAGAAATATCTATCAAAACAAGCTTTTAAAACTAAAACAATGAACGTTCCAAAAAAAGTTCCAAGTGCTTTTCAAGAATACGAATTTAACGAGCCTAAACTTGATGGGGTTGCGTGCGTCCGTCGTTTCATCATTCCGCATCCATCATCAGATCTCAATCTTTAACGTTATGATTATAACGAAGAAGAAAGGAGAAAAATAAAAACAAGGAAAATCAGAAAATACTTATTAAATCTACCAATTATACAAATAAAACAAGAAAAATTAGGAAATAAATTAATTCTTATTATCATATGCTTGCTTGACAGATTCAATGAATCTGCTTAATACGGTTGTTTTTTTCGTCGTTTAAACACCGTCCGTTTGGTAAGTAGCCTCACATACTAAGTAGAGGGTAGCCTTAAAGAGTATGCGGGTAATAAGAAATAGGGTAGCCTTATCGACAATAAATTGCTTACTTTGGCAACACAGACTAACAATCTGTCAACTGGCATAACATGTTTGCACGTCATGACGTCTCTCACTCAACTCACTGTCAGTCAGTCAAGTTAACATGTTAATTTTGTCTGTGAAATAAAATTATTTCTCTCGGTCTCGAAGTTTGCAAATTTGGTTTTGTATCCGTCAGGATATATGTATTCTATCTAATTTGTGGTTTTTTACTATTGCTTGCCTTGCATCTCCCATGGTTTCTGGTGAGACGTATTTATTGTCTAATTTGCTTGAGGAATAAAATGTCTATACCTAATCTTCCATTTGCTACAATTGCAAGTCTCAAATAATTGTCATAGAGTTCCAATTGTAACTAGAAACCTTTTTGCATGCTAAGCAAATAACTTAAAGAAGCTACATACATTATTTATATTCTCTTTGAAGACCGCTGTTAGGAGCAGAAACGGTCAGAAATAACGACCCCTTATCAGCAATTACGCCTCCAGACGAACCCCAAGGACTCCTGAATCTCCTAATCAACACACTGACATACAGTCAGGCAGACATTTTTACAGTTACTTTTCATTATTACCTACTTTTGTAATTTAATCATTCACTGTTTCAAAAGAGTTTACTCCATTGAAAGAGCTCTATCAAGACTTCAAATGGAAATAATTATCTTGTAATGGATGTCTTGTGTACAATTCGCCCACTGGAACGGCAGCGGCCGGCTCGGCAGAGAAGGCGCGCGGCCGCCCGCAAACAATAGTTAAAAAGATATTGTCTGCAATTGTATGAGATCACACAAGTCTTGCCGTACAAGTTATACTATTGTCACTATTGATGGTTTTTATCTAAAAATGCTAAACTATCTACAGAATTTTTGTTATCTCTGTAGTGCAATACTATCAGTGACCAACAATATCTACTATCGATAGTATTGATTGATGACGGTGAATAAACTATCGATAGTAGATATTGTTGGTTACCGATAGTATTGCATTAAAAGAGCTATAGAATTGATTGGTTTTGCTTAAAATGTCCATAGTTTATAGATAGGCTATCAAATCGATTAGACTAGATCAGGGTACTGGCTCGGCAGAATAGGCGACTACAAGAGCAATTGTGCGCCACGGCTGGAGGCATAGAAATGCACACGATATTTTAAGTTTCTCAAGCAATACTGTGCATTGAAGATTAAGTTTAAAATCATATGACACTAAAACTGCTTGCCGCTTTGCTGCTGGCTGCTACCATTCGGGTGTAAGCTGAGCCTTATGTGAAACAGAGTGGTAGGGACCAGTAAAACTTATGTTCTTCACTTTCAATTACAGAGAAGCTGACTGTGCTGGCAGAACAATGAGGAAGAGAGTGGTCAATGAAGTTCCAAAGGTGAGTTTTTATATTAACTAAATCTTCTTATATTTAAGAGATGGGCTCTTGTCGGTGGAATGCTTTCGAAGTCTTTCTTCAGTCTGAATTAGCTTAATATATATAGGCAAAGAAAGCGGAGATAAGCACAATCCAGTTTGAACATTAAGGAATCAGAAACTCATTTTTTCAAGAGGCACTCGAACAAGCCAACACTAACTGCCAGATTACCTCAAAAATTCTGACTTTAAAGCGATTTGCACACTGTTCCGCACCCTGGTGCGAAGCGCGGGACCGGACTGGAAGTATCTCAATTTGTATAGAAAACACGCATAGGACAACACACTCTACGCGCGTCGTTTTTGTAATGGCGGCCCCGCGCTACGCAGCAGGATGCGGCGCAGTGTGGCAATCGCCTAAGTGCTTATTAACTTCACTTTTTAAGTCATACTAGCATGTGAGGAGCGGAGGTGCTCCCACACAGCAGTTCTAAACCATTATAAAACATTGTGTAACACGATAACATTCTATAACAATGTGTAACAATTTACTACAGCATGTTTTACAATGTTATATGTTATAAATGCTCCCACACTGGTTGAACTCGTTGTATAACATGATATAACATTCTGTAACAATCAGTTTGGGGTCTGTCTTTCGAGAAAGCAGGTAGTGATAGTGACTCAATGAACATGAACAGAGAATAAACCAACTAGAGCTGTATACGTGACAGAGTAGGCACACTACAAACCTCCCCGCGCCTTTCCGCTAACGTCCCTCTCAGGCTCCGATGATGTTATGCAACAAAAGTTATCATTTGTTTCATAACATTCTGTTGTATGAAGTTATATAACATCACTAACAATTGATAACTTTTGTTATGAAATGTTAGACAGCAAATGTTATGCAACAGTCTCTAACATTATATAACTACTGTGTGGGAGCACCTTTAGAACTTACGAAACTCCATACTTTTGTATGATTTCTGGAATGCTTATTTAGAAGCCTACTTACCAAGTGAAGTCATTTGCACAAAGCTTGCCAGAAAAGTTGACAAGAGACCTCCATGTATAAATTGAAAATTACAGGAACCATTTTGTATTGACTGATCATAACATGTTATCTATAAATCAGTACTGATTAAATCATACATGACGACTTAGGAGACGACAAATACGACATTAAAGCTGTTGCAGGCAGTACATGGACCAGAGTGGCTAAGGATAGAGAGAATTGGAGGCAGTTGGAGGAGGCCTTTGATAGTATATAAGTGCAGGAAGGGAAAATATAATAAAAATGGCTACACAATATGTAACAAAAACCCTGTCCGATCCTTGTAGGTGCAATTCGGTCTGAGTTGCGCCTATCAAATGAATGTTAATATGAACAATTTTTCCTATGGAACCAATGCTTCATGCAAAATGCCGGGCCGACCGAACACTTATGAAAATGTCGATTTTATTTTCGAGTTTCAAGCATTGTTCCCATAGGAAAAGTTGTTCATATTGACGGTCTGAGTTGCACTTACAAGGATCGGACAGGATTTTTGTTACGTATTGTATATTTATTATTATGTTGGTATGCTTTTCAGCCACGGGTCCATGGGCACAGAATAAGTACTAGTTGCCAGTGCCATGGGGAGCCGGTTCTTTGAGGCGTACATGGGGCCAAAGCCAACATGAAGTGGCCTTTAAGTAGCTTTTTATCTAAAAAGATAGATGGGTGCATCTACAGAGGTCTATCCCTTAATGTTCTATTGAGATGCACTAACGGACAGTCCTCCATAGTTGCTGAACTATTGCCAGGGAGGGATTTACTTGGTTTGGGCTATGTGGATGGGATGTTAGTGGAACGGATAACTGGGTTATGGAGTGAGATATGGACATCTACCTAAAAATCTCTCACAACAATTTTAGCTTGGTAGATGGTGACTCGCTGCTCGTTGGCTCACTGCCTGTGGGCACCCTAACTAGCCACGAAGATGCGGCCAGGGCACAACACATTGTCAGCAGCTGAGGGTGTCGAGAGGTGCAGCTCCAGTTTCAACATCACAGGGCTTACCCCCGAGAGGCGGGTTTCCCCGTTATTACGCCATTACTTGCTATACACTTCCACCCTGGAGCGTATGTTCTGCTCTTGCGACTCCATTCTGGCCGGCCAGTTAAGGCAAGACAAAGGCGGGGGGAGTGTAACTGTGTGTATGTGTGTGTGTAAGCGCATGTGTGTATGGTACCCCCGGAGGTAGGGTACGTGGTGTCGCCACTCACCATCAGCTCGCCACAAGCTGCCCTGCGTTGACTGACTGCACTGGGAATCCAGTGGGCGATGGGGTCATCACGTCCCGATTTATTATTATTATGATTATAACATATAATATTTTTCTATTTCAGTGGCTGAATCCATATATAAAATTGGAGATAATAGATGTGGATAAGTATGCCAACTCACAAAACGGTCTACATCAGAATGATGATGTGAAATTGGAGAATGAATCTAATCAAGTCATTGAACACGTAAGATACACTTCATATTATTTCTGATTAGTTTTTCATGATTGATTTGCTAGTTGTTACTGTGCTACTTTCAATCTTTTACGCGCCAGCGCTTGTTAACGTTACTTCACCCCCGACGCCAAGCCTAGTAAAAATAGTACAATTTAGACCACTTTAGTTATCAAATGGCGTTCAAAATGTTAAATCTTTGTGTGCCAACGGATTGAAAGCCAGAGTCTATATACATAAAGGATTTCTTTTTCTAGTACTATCTTCTTTAACAGTTCTGTATTGTGACTGTTTTTCAAGGTCACGATAGTATCGATATTTTTATACTATTGCTTGCAAAACTACTTCGGAGTGGTCGCCGCGCGCATAGTAATAATGTAGGTATAATTTGGATACCTAAACGGAGAGTGACACAGGCCTTTTTTTTCTTTTTTTTTTTCGGAGGAAAGATCCCTGTTACGGATACCCGTCAGCCTGCGGGGGAGGCTGTCGGGTTATGTGGGACTCGACGCCAGAGCGACGTGCCTACCCACTAAAAAACCTCCGGAGTTCCATCTCAACCGCTTTTGCCGGGGACACGGGAACGGAAATACAACCGCGAACCCCGGCGCGGCTGGCCGCCAAAGCGGCCCCTCCTCGGGGACGTCTAAGCGCCCCCCCACTCACCAAGTCGGCGCGTCCGGAACTCACGGACGCCGTACCTCCTCGGGCCAATTGAAAGGCGGCAGACTCCCACGCAGTCTACCGCCTGTGGACCCATGGGAGCCAGATAAACCGGCTCCCACCGGCGGAGAAGATGATAGGCTTCGCCGCTTGCCTCTCGTCGCAAACGCGGTGCGGCACCGCTCGGTCGAGGAGGATAGGGAGAGCGGCAACGTAACACCGACACTCCTCCTCCTCCACTCTCCTCCCACCCCGGGTGGGAGGAGAAGTTCCCACTCCCCCGCCGCCCCATTGGGCGCATCCCTACAGGCTCAAGGCCGAAGCCGAGCCCGCGGGAGCGCCCTTCCGCGGGGGAGGGGGAAGTACTTCCCCCTCCCCCGCCGCCCTAATGTGGGCGCTCACTGCTGGTAAACGACAGCAGGAGCGCCCCCTCGCGGGTTCCTCTTAGCTTCCCCGTGGCTCGAGGCTACCACGGGTACTGACCCCCCCCGGTACCGGTGGTTCAACCACCGATCGGCCGAATCCGACCGAAAGCAAAAAAACCCAATTGAATTCAATTGTGTCTATGATTTATGGTGCTTGACGTGTGCAATCCACTATGGCACATGGCAGAAGCCATCCACTTTCCCTTGCATGCTGTGATGGTGCACAGAAGTCAGATAACTAATCGACGTCCCCCATGAGACTGGCATAGTCTTACCAAGTGAACTGAGGCCTCGGTAAAACAATAGATATAAAAAGTATTCCCCTGCAAATTATTAGTTCACTGAAACTGAAATGGTTAACGAACTTTCAATTGCTCCATGAACCGTTGATCAACAGAATCTTTAAACAATTAACTTTTTGATCCAAAGGACTTTTCACCCTCGGAACGTTTCGCCAACATAACATGCATTCACAGATGTAAAGTTATGTTGGCGAAACGTTCATGGGTGAAAAGCCCTTGGGATGTAAAGTTAATTGTTTAAAAATTCTGTTGACCAACGGTTCATGGACCAATCGAGTGTTGGTAAACCGTTTAAGTTTCTAGTTGACTGTTTCTCTCGCTAAGGCGCCTTTTACGACATCCATACTCGTAAAAGAGGAATTTGGAGGACATCTTTAAATACATATAAAATAGTGAGATAGTGTGAGATTACTAGATGTCAACTTGATTTGGTCGGATAATGGTTTAAACCTAGTAACAAAGATAGTCTGGGTTTTATAATAAGACGGTTAGGCTTTAAGCCCGCCTATAACATTGGTAATAAAGTTAAATAAATAAAATAATAAATAAATCAAAACTCAGTAACTTAGTTGTTCAAGTTACAGGTCCTATTCAAGTGACAACTGTTAAGCCAGTAATTTTTAGATTTTGCACTAAAATAAAATATAAAAATAAAAAAAAACTAGAAACCGACTTCAGCACGAAACGTCACAATCGATTGTAGTAAAATGTCTATGGGACTACCTGACAAGTATGCTCTTTCAAACAAAAAAAATGATTATCCAAATTGGTCCAGGCGTCTTCGAGTAATCAGTAAACACAAATTTAAAAAAATACAAAGGATTCCGACGAATTCGTAACTTCCTCCTTTTTTGAAGGCGGTTAATAATGCCTTCAAAAAGTGATAAATTTGACCTACACGGAATAAAAAAAAAAGTATTTGAGTTTGTGTTATGAACAAGTTACTGGTTTTGTCCTGGTTTTCTCAAACTTCATATTTATAGTGGTTTCAAAATAGAGCAACACGGAACTTCACGGTTTCAAACTCGTTGAATGTTGTATTCTTTGTCAAAATAAAACCTTTTTTTTACAGACCAAGACCCTGCAAGTTTTACTACAAAAAACCAAGATATATGAATGCAAAAAATGTTATTTATGTTTTACTACGGAGAGAGATTACAGACTGCACACAGTGAAGCATGCTGCGCCCATTGTGTAAGTATATGGACATATTTTTAGTACAAAGGCATTTTGTGGTAAAGACAGCATTGTCCCTATTGTTTCTTAAAAGAAATAACATATTATTTTATTTGTATAATAATATAATGTACATAAATACATTACCAAGCTGCTAATGTAGATATAATAATACTAACTGAAATACTATGCTCCGAAAAATATCTAAATAGAAAATAAATAAGTACTTATGCAATAAATAATTTCGCCAAGGATCGAATCCAGACATTCGAACCAACAATACTAATATCCGTACCATTTTACTTTTGAATTTATTATAGAAAACATATTTTCAGTTTAGAGAAAATAGATCTAACATAGAAGGTATTAGATTTCTATTTTTTTTAAATAAATTTTTTCACTAAATTATTTGACTCACAAAAACTTTCATATTTCTAATTATTATCCTGAGAACTTGATCTAAAACATATTTCGAGACTTAATGCCAGCCAAATTTTTCAAATGGTTTCTTTTTTTAATATTAAAGAACGGTGGAGTTAAGAAGTTTCATTTATTTTACCAGGTAAATGTAAAAATTTCAAAAATAAACATTATTTAATTTCCTATTTAAATAAAAAATTAAATAAGTTTTTGATGGGAAACTTTTAACCCTTTCACCGCGAACGTCGGATTTATCCGACAAACATTGTCGTGCCCATTCCGCGAGCGTCGGATATTTCCGACAAAAAAAATACGCTCGTATTGCACATAACTTAAGTATCCGCATCCCATCATCATTTGGTTGTAGGTATTTATTTTAGATTTACTACCCCTCGCGCAGGGGGCACGGCAACTGATATAGTCTCGTGGTGAAAGGGTTAGCTAAGAAATAAGAGTGTACAGTGCCTTTCCCCTGACATTCAGTGTGGTAGACCTCCAGCCAGGGTGGTAGGTTAGTACAAAGTATATCATAGTAGTTAATGTGTACATACCAGATTAGCGTGTCTAGCTTAGTTAATGGTGTTGTTTGTCTATGGAAGTTATTAATATGACTCCATAGGTAATTTGAAAAAGCTATTGTTACCTACCCTCGTATTTTTAAACTTGACACCAACCTGATTTTCTTTCTTTCTGAGGTGCCGATCCACATATCTTAAGTGTGGTGCACTAGGTATTTTTCGTCAAATTTTATTTAATTTATAAAAAAGCAATTTTTTATTCCAGGAAGACTGAGTTTTCGTACGAAAAATACGGTAAATACGTAAAAAAATTCAAATGCCCAGACTGCGACTTGAGATTTGTCGCAGAGAGCACTTTACTAGCCCACTCTGTAGTGCACCTCCCGTTCCCATATGTCTGCCACTGCGGTATCGGCTTCAACAAGGAGGACGACCTCTTTGGCCACAAGAGATTGGTACATCCTGAAATCGAAGAAAAGGTCTGGCAACCTACAACTTCGTACACGGGAAAGAAATTAAAGTCGGAGTTTTGCATCAAATCAGAACATGTCCTACCCCAAAGTAACGTCGTCAAGACAAAATTAGGAGTTTTCAAACCAAAGTCTGTCAAGAAAAAGAAGAAAGTAAAATCCGAACAGACGTCAATGAATAATTATAATGTGATAATGCCTGACGTAAAACATGAGAAGATTTCAGTTGATGGCCTTACGAAATGTGTATGTCCAACGTGTAAAAAGGTGTACGCTTCGTACAGGGGCTTACAATTTCATACTTTAAGCCATACAGGAGAGAAACCATACGCGTGCGACGTTTGTCCGAAAACGTTTAGTCAACCCGGAGCACTGAAAGTACATAAACTAAAACATGACGGAGTGTCATTTGAATGTACAATTTGTCTAAAACGATTATCGCAAAAAGCCGCTTTATCGTTACATATGCGTATTCATACTGGAGAGAAGCCTTATGACTGTGATTACTGTGGAAAGGCTTTTAGCGACCCGAGCGCGTTCGCCCGCCATATTCGAACTCACACGGGGGACAAACGATACCAATGTCCAGAATGCCCAATGCGCTTTTCTGACAAAAGTGGGCTGATAGTACACAGTAAGCGACACACCGGAATAAGAGACTTTAAATGCGAAATATGTGAAAAGAGATTCTATAATAAAAGCGATCTAAATACACATTTACATATACACGCTAGGCAGTATAAATATGAATGTGATTATTGTGGCAAGCGTTTTTCAATGAAGTACTACTTAGTAGGTCATATAGCTCGTTCTGGCGAACACACTGGCTTAAAGTGCGAATTCTGTCCGAGAACATTTTATAGTGCTTTAAGAAGAAATATTCATTTGAGGGTACATCAACAGTTTATGTTTGCTGACTACGATTGTGATCATTGTGGAGAATCATTTGACGGGAAGGCGTCAATGATAAAACATCTGAAAACTGAACATTCTTAGCGTCTATGTTTATTATAATAATTTTATATTTAATGTATTAAAATTCAGTTCAATTAAATTCCATTGAATTTGCTTGTTATTTAATTCTCAATGAAATGACTGAAAGCATTATATCCTACATTATATCTCATATGTATTGCTGTGTTCGCTCCAATTTTTATTTTATATTTGCTCTAATTTGTATTTATGTTTGCAACTTATTTGCTCTAATTTGTAATTTGTACTTGTAAGTTCTACAGCCAGTTAGCGAAACAAAATTATATAAAAAAAAAATATCACTTGCCGATCACCTACTTCCTTTCACATTAGTAATCAAGTTCTAAACGAGTATAAGATTGAACATTTTAATTTTTAATTGTTGAACGAATGCGGTGTTTTAATTTGTTTAATATTTAGAAGAAAAAAAAACATATATATGTAGCTATAATTGAGCTTTTGAAATGATTAAATCTGAAAGTTTTTAATTTGCTGCTGTCTTTGTTATAATTCAGTAGATTGAATTTGCGAACATGTTATACAGTATCTAGTAATATGATTATATTTGGCACATTATTAACTATAGATAAATGAACACTGTTAAGTTTAAATGTAACAAGCAGACTGTTTAAATGATTAATGTTAATGACTTATTATGCTTTAATGTAATAAATTATATCTTTATTTAAAGTTTTTACTTATACAAATCCTATAAATTGCTTAATAATATCAACATTTTTTGAATTATTAATTATTAACTAGTTAATAAAAAATAACCTTATCTGGACTAGCCAGTCTAAGCAAAAGGGTTGGGTTAAATCATCGGTTGGAAATGTTGAGGATAATATTTTGATACATAAATAAATATATAGGGACGTTTTACACTGAGTTTGTCCCAAAGTAAGCTTAAAATTGTTATGGGATACCAACCCAACGATACCATATTTTATAATAAATAGATACACAGTGTGACTTTTTACGCACCAGCCAAATTTTTGGAGGAAGTTCAGCCTATGATACTTATAAATATAGAGATAAGATAATTTCTATAAAAAAAGTTATAAAATATCGATTAAAAAAAATCGAACTTCTATACAAAATTCGTTTGATACTAGTCCGTCGCGCGATATAAAGTTTATCTGGGTTTATCAACGTTGCCCTGCTAAGGGGGCTTGTATTATATTATGCTACTCGTTTATTTATTTATATTACAATCATTTCTCTTCCAGGGACACTTACTTTTCTTATGAAAAAGACAATCGTGATATAAAATGCGAAGACAGCTACTTGAGGCAGGCCGGGTCAAGTGATTCGAAAGCAAACTGTTTTGTGCATCCTACGATAAGAAATGTATGCCATTGGGGCACCAGCTTCAACAAGGACGACCTTGTAGGTCATGAACATCTTGTAAGAGACTTTAAAGTCGACCAACCAGAAACTGCATGCATAGAAATTAAAGTAGAACCAGAATTTTGTATCAATTCTGAAAGAGTCACACTTCAAGCAAACACAAAACTCAAACGAAAGCCCATATTAGGAAATAACAAGAAAGCGCATAAATCAGAGCAGACACCGAAAGCTACTAATACTGTTTCATTCCCTCGAGTAAAGTTTAAAACGATAATAGTTGATGGCAAAAAAAAGTATTTATGCCTGACATGTAACAAAACAATTTCTTATCAATCTGGCTTAAAATCACATACTTTTATTCACACAGGAGAGAAACCATACAAATGTGACATTTGTTCGAAAGGATTCAACCAATCCGGCGCATTGAAAGTACATAAAAATAGACATGAAGGAGTGACTTTTCAATGTCCGATTTGTAAGAAACGAATCGCCGAAAAAAGTAAATTGACTACTCATATGCGTGTACACACTGGGGAGAAACCTTACGAATGTGATCTTTGCGGAAAGGCGTTTGGCGACGGAAGTGCTTACAGTAGACATGTTCGAACGCACACGGGGGAAAAACCATATCGCTGTTTAGAATGCCCGATGCGCTTTTCTGACGCAAGTGGGCTGATACAACACAAATTGCGACACGCCAGAAAAAAAGATGTTCAGTGCGACATATGTGAGCAAAAATTCTATACTAAAACCCAACTTAAGCTACATTCTACAGTACATGCACATAAATATACATATGAATGCGATTATTGCGGCAAGTGTTTTAAAAGAAAAGAGTACGTACTCCGCCATATTGTCCTGAATGGGATACACGCTGCATTCAATTGCGAATTCTGTCCGAGGGTATTTTACTGTGCTATTAATAAAAACATTCATTTGCGAGTTCATGAAACGATGGAGTTGGATGACTTTGAGTGCTATTATTGTAAAGAAAAGTTTGACAACAAGAAATCCATTGCTAAGCACTTGAAAATGGAGCATTCATAGCAGAATGTTATAACCAGGCCTTCAATGTAGCCGAATAAGACGTCTTCCTAATCTTTATTTTGCTTTAATTTTTATATTGAAAATATGTTCTTTGCCGAAATAACTACTTAAAGAAAAGAAAAAAAAATACGTGTTGGTTAGCTACCTTACGAATTTCACCTCTGAATATAATCAAGATTTAGAAATAAGGAGATCTTTGCCTAGCGATATGATTTTTGTTTAACTCTGTTTAAATTATTTTTACCTAACTAATTATAGTCAGGAGTATGTAGATAATGTACCTATGGTCTAAATTATGCAATGAAATATATGTTTTAACACGGAATTTTAGTTTTTTTCGTACTTAAATATGTACTTCCCTTAAATTATCTAAGTATTTCCTTTAGTTTGGTAGTGATTGCTGCTAAGGAATATTGAAAACGCTTTTCTTCCCTGTATTAAGTAATAATATCGAGGAAATTGTTGCAGAAGCGAATGAAAAAAAGAGTTCCTAAATGTTCCGTAGAATTTTATTCTTGATTTATGACATTAATTTCTATTCCAGGACTACTGAATTTTCTCACGAAACGAATAATAGTTCTGTTAAAATGTTAAAGCTTGAAGACTGTGATTTGAGATTTGTTGTAGCGAGTTCTACGGAAAAACAATCTGTAGTAAATTCTTCGTTCAAACACGAATGTTTCTGTGGCATCGGCTTTAACAGGAAGAACGATCTCGTAGCCCACCAAATCTCAGTTCATTCTGAAAATAAAGAAAATATATGGCAACCAAAAACAGCCTACACACGAAAGAAACTGAAATCAGAACTTTCTGAATATAAAACACCTCAAAATAGCGAAATAAAGTCAAAATTACGAATATTAAAAGAAAAGACGCGACAGAAAAATGTTACTAGTGTTATTATGCCAGAAGTTAAATTTGAGAAGGTCAAAGTTAACGGCAGAATAAAATATATATGTCCAGTTTGTAACAAACAATACGCCTCTTACAATGGTTTACAGGAGCATACTGTTTGCCATACAGGAGAGAAACCATACAAATGTAATGTTTGTTCGAAAAGTTTTACTAGACGAGCGGCATTACACATTCATAAAGTTAAACATGACGGAGTGATTTTTGAATGTTCCGTTTGTAAAAAACAGTTTGCCCAAAAAGGGGGGCTTTCTTTACATATGCGCATACACACGGGGGAGAAACCGTATGAATGTGACCTTTGTGGAAAGGCTTTCAGTGACCCGAGCGCGTTTGCCCGCCATGTCCGAACTCACACGGGGGACAAACGATATTTATGTCCAACATGCCCAATGCGCTTTTCTGACAAAAGCGCGCTGATCCAACACAAAATCCGACATGCTGGGAAAAGAGATTTCAAATGCGAGATATGTGAAAGGAAATTCAATGTTCTTGACGATCTGAAGAGACATTTTTTTGTACATACATCTCGATACATATACGAGTGTCATTATTGTGGGAAACGTTTTAAAAGGAAAGGGTATGTACGTAGCCACATACAGCGGACTGGAGAACATTCTGGATTTAAGTGTATATTCTGTCCGAGAGTATTTTACACTGATGACCAGAGAAATATACATTTGATGGCACATCAGATTGTTGAGTTTGACGACCGCGAATGTGATCATTGCGGAGAAAGATTTTTCGATCGGGCATCAATTGCTAAACATTTGAAGGCTAAACATTTATAGTGGAATTTGTTTTATGAGGGCTTTGAGGTATTTCTATATTTTATATAGGTAGTTATCAAATGTTTAGAAGTTAGGTTGTTTGTTACTTAGTTATTTGGTAAATAAAAAACTTGTTCCAAGATGTCAAATTTATGTTAGAAATAGAGTAGATAGATCGTCTCTCTTTGGTGCTGCTTGCCTGAAAGAAAAGAAAAAAAATAGAAACCAACTGCTTCTCTTTAGAGCTAGATTTTCGAGGAATAATAGGTATAATTAGGCGATGCGGCTTTCAACCCATCTCAACTTTAATTTATTTTTCTACCTACATCATGAAGCTTAAAAGTGGCATTTAAAAACACAGAGTCTAAGACCAAAGGCTCATGTCTAACCCTCAAAGGATAACGATGTCATTATATATCTGTATGTAATGTTACGCGGTGAGGGTAACTAATGAAACACCCATTATTGATGCTAATCGAATCACAGAACTAGTCGAATAGTAACTGCTAATATCATTTATAAATACCGAGTTTCAAATTTCAATAGATAGGTACACATTAGTGTCGTTCAGCTTATCTTAGAAAAACAATAGGATATTTAAATAGAATACTAAAATATGTACATACATGACTTGTATTATCAAGGACTTTTATCTAGGGCCTACATAGCTAAGCTATGAATGACGTATGAGTGACGTGTGTCGTTACACTACATGCAACTACAACTTTATAGCATTTATAACCTGGGGTTAATCAAAACAGTGGAGTGGAATGGCTCCCAGTTTACATTCCCGCGCAGCTGACAGAAACGAATCCAGGTGAGGTAACGATGCTAACCTACGTTCGCTAAAGGGCAACTTATCCTATCGACATCATCGCTCATCGCCCTAAGTATCTGCACTAACGTACTTTTAAACTGTGGAAAGTGTTAGAGCCGAGAGCGGTGCAATTGCCGCAATAATTGAACGAGCTACAACAGTAATGTGCGGTAGTGTTCTCTAGTAAATAGGTACAATGCGACATAAATAAGTTGAACAAAAATGGACTTCAAATCAATTTTATACAAATTCCCAGCACGTAGGTTAAACCAAAATGGCGGTTATCGGCGCAGGTACACAGTGGCGTAGCATGGGGGGGGGGGGGGGGGGGCGGAGGGTGCGGTCCGCACCGGGCGGCACTTTGCCGGGGGCGGCGCTGCGGAGGTGGCAGTTAGAAAAAAAAATTAAAGTTTAGAAAAAAAAAAAAATTAAAAAAAAGTTAATTTCTTTCAGTGTTTTTTTCGTCATTTTTTTTATGTTACCAAATACCCAGGTACCTATGCAGGTTCTATGCACGGGTGATTCAAGCGCAAGGTTTCTCAATAAAAAATGTTAATTTCACTTTTCAATTCAATAAATCATTCAATAAAACTAATAAAAGTACTCTTTTTACCATGCCCAAATTTTTTTTAATGGATTACAAAAATAAGAGGGCGGCAAATTTGGAATCCGCACCGGGTGCTAGTGACCTATGTTACGCCACTGCAGGTACAAATAATGCGCCGACGACCGCCATTTTGGTTCAATGTAGGGGAGAGTTGGATAATTCCGCGCGGTTGACAATTTCGCGCTATAGGTTTACTCAAAAACCGTAAGTGTGAAGAGCGTTGCGAAGTGTTCGATTCACGCTCCATACCCCCTGTACCTTGCTCGCTCGCCCTTCCCTTCGATCATTCTGAGCGGACGCACGGACGCAGGTGTAAGGATAATTTTCGCGCAGTTTTCATATTAATTTCGAGTGTCTTCTATGAAGTTAATCCACTTTCTTATAAATTTATTTATATATATATATTTACACGCATTTATTGCATTAATGTAGTGAACAATCGAGTAGCATAATAACGTTTTATCAATAACATTGCTTTGTTTAGATTTTTTAGGTTTAAAAGTGAGTGAGTTTGCTAATACCGCGCTCGGGGCGCGATAATATCAGACTAGGCGCAGAATTATCACCTATGAAAAATGCCGTAAAAATATTTAATTTTTTGCATAAACTAACGACACACCGCGGTGACTAAATCGGGTAAAAGATGGCTAAAGGAAGAAAAAAGAAAAGGTGGTAGAACCCAGAAGACATGAAAACTGCGACAGAAGTCGCGCAACAGTCGCCGATAGTCAGTGACAGTTTTTGACAGATTGACATTGCCATGCGACATGAGACTGTTTGCGACAGTGAGCGACCGTCGCCGACAGGTGTCGCGGGCGCTTAATTTGAAACTGAAAAATTCTATATATATACTTTTTGTGTTTGATCACACACATGACTTTTTGAGGCTGAATTGTTGACGACCTCCGTGGCGTAGTGGTCACCATGCTAGTCCGCCACCCAGAGGTCCCGGGTTCGATCCCCGGTCAGGGCAAGTTGGAAAATGGCCTTTTTCAAATTGTCCTGGGTCTTGGATGTTTATCTATATATGTATTTGTTATAAAATATAGTATCGTTGAGTTAGTATCCCATAACACAAGTCTCGAACTTACTTTGGGGCTAGCTCAATCAGTGTTATTTGTCCCTATATATTAATTTATTATTATTTATTTATTGTAACTGAATGTTCCTATGTATCTTTTCTGATTTCATGATCGTAATGATTGTTATTTGCTTCTTTTCATTGTTATTATGGTTAAAGACATTTTATTCTCATAAAAGAATCTACAAAATTCACTTATAATGAGAACTTATTTTACATTTAGTGGACGCGTACAAAGTCGGTGGGTAGTTAAAGAATATTCGTTCCATGCGGCTGGCCACGGGTTCTGTGTGTGCACGGAACTAGTTTGTCATATCTGCATGTTTGATGCACAGTGATGATGTGCCAATGTGTGTGTACTGTACTGTCTATTGTGAAGTGGAATAAGCGCAACTAGATGCGTCTTGCGATACGAACATTATTCTTTAGTTCTATTAGCAATTTCTAGTTCCATATCAGAGTGTGTTAAAGTTTTTGATGTTAGTGTACCATGGGCACGGAAAGGATGGACCTATATCAGACCTGGCGCGAAATTACAAACCTCGGGTTCGGATTCTCATACTGGTCTGATAATACCGCGTTTTTTCATTTGTTGGTTTTTTTGCCATACTTTTATTTTAGAGGTGTTTTGACGATTTATATCTATACTTGTTCTGCAATAAATGCCTTACGAATGTTTATATTTTGTTTTTATTTAAATCTGATATGAGCAGAGATATAGGACATTTCCCTTAGGGGCACGATATTATCCAACTCTCCACGTGTCGGGAATCTGCACAAAAATGCTTTAAAGTCCGCCATTTTTGTTCAACTTATTTGTGTCGCATTGTACGTCAGCGCATAGTATCTCGATGAGTAAGTTATAGATGCTTAGATTATTTTCATGGCCAAAAGAATCCAAACACATTTACGTTAAAAAGGTATACCTAATAGCAGAATAGCCTTTGAAATAAAACAACATTTTATATGTTTTTGTTCAAAATTTATTCAACTTGAGGCTCTATGCCTTCGAAGCACTCTCCGACGAACGGCATCGACATCTGTGCCCCAAACTCTGCTTCGTACAAAATCTGCAACGTAAAAACAACAGAAAGAAATTGCTCTTGCAAATTTTGCAAAAAATTTTACATGCATGTCATCTTTGGCAAAAAAAATTGCCTGGAAGTGAACCCTGAGCTCCGAAGCTGCTCTGCAGTGCCATTTTCGAGACACGGAGTCATCTAAACGAATGGTTTTTCCATACAAAAAAACCTTTCGTTTAGTGACTCCGCGTTTGAAAAATGGTACTACGGCCAGGCCTGTGTCTGCAGTTTGCTGCGTCGTCGACAGCTTGCTTTGCTGTTGGGTGGTCGACAGCAAAGTGCTGCTAGTGTGTTTGGTGACGTAATAACCATTTGCGATCTCCAAGCCGCCTGCCCAGCGTAGTGGTTATGGAGAAATCCCCCTTTTTACGAGAAGCCATTAGTCCAGGAGTAGATTGATATAGGCTACAGTACGTGTGTAGGTATAGTGATGTTTACGAGTAGCATCGTTTTCAAGCGCATAAATATTTTGCCACCAGTTTGGTTTAGATGACCAAAGAAGAACATCCACGTCGTCTGTGCAACGATTAGGTTAAAGCGTCTGCGATCACCAACCCAGTGACATTGGGCAAATGCCAAAAATAGGGAAATGGATTGATATAGGCTGGTAAATGTTGAAATCTAAGTATAAAATAAAATAACTGGCCAAATGCAAGTCGGACTCTCGCATGAAGGGTTCACGAGATAACGTTTGTTGTATGGGAGCCCTACTTAAATATTGATTTTATTCTGTTTTTAGGGATCCGTACCCAAAGGGTAAGAACGGGCCCCTTTTACTAAGACTCCACTGTCCGTCTGTCTGTCTGCCCGTCTGTCTGTCACATTCATGAAACACAGCCTGGTCTCAGACAGACAGACGGACAGCGGAGTCTTAAGTAGTAATAGGGTCCTGTATTAACCTTTGGGTAGGGAACCCTAAAAATGATAAAGAAAAAAATAGGCCGTGAGTTACCTGCTGAATCTTCAACCGCGCTTTAGCATTCTGCTTGTCGTTCAACCGCTTCAGTATGGGCGCACAGCTGAGTAGGAACAACTCGTCAGGGTCTGTCCTGTTACACTGGCTACACGGCGTGTCCTCGTCGGTGGAGTTGAGGCGGGGTTTCTTTGGCGAAGGTGCTGAATCCTCGTCGTCTTCAAACTTTTCGTTCCCGAAGGATAGGTCTGGAAGCGCCTGGATCGCCCGGTGTCGCAACTCGTCTTCTGGATCGGAGTCTTCCTCTTTTTTGGCGGGCCTGGAAGAAGACAATAGTATTTTTCTCAAACGTGCATGGAAATTTAGGTTTTATTGTAGTAAAAAGATGACACGAACTTTAAAATTATTGGCTCATGCATCATTTTAACGGCCTACGCCAGGAAAGTAAGTACGAAAATTCATTCCTGACCGCTGCACAAAACTTAAATCATCTATGAATCTTGAATTATGTAACTTGTCGTACAGCCTATTGCTACCACATTATAAAAAAATGCACTCTTCGAGCATATTTATATATCACAACAATTTTATTGAAATGTTGGCGTCTTTCATCCTCAGTGGGGACGAATGGAACTGTGAAGTAATAGTCATTCCCATTCGTCCCCAGTGGGGACTACGCGGTGGTGACAATGGAAACACACAAAACTAAAAATTGACCCATTTGTCCTCACTGGGGACGAATGGGATATACCCAACGTCACGATCTAGTAAGAACAAATTTCACAAGACGGTGACTTTAATCGACGACTTGCTGACATCTTGGACACAATATACTATTCGGACTTACCTACCTACTGTCCAAATTGACACTTAATTTTTTTTTTCATTGACATTTCGGACACCAATAAAGAAAAATTGTTTTGTTCAGTCAGAAAGAAACTTCCAATGATACTTTAAAAGACAAAAGCTGTAAAAAAACAAAGATTTAGAATAAACAAGTAGTGTAAAAAGCAGTTTTTAAGTAGGTAGATATTTGACCGAGCGAGCGAAGCGAGCGGGGTTTTCAATTCAAGTTGGGCGATAAAACATTGTTAGTATGTATCTTTGCATGTTTCGCGATAACTCTCGAACCGTTGAACTAATTTCGATGATATTAAGAATGAGTGTAGCAACTATTCATAGAATGTTTAAGTTTTGGTAAAAACAAATATTGCAAAGTCCCATACATTGCGAATAAGTATTTCGTTTATATATTAAATTATCTAGTAGTAATACATGATCTAGTCTTTTAGGTCTATATCATAGAACACTAATGTTAAATAACTGTAAGTTGATACATTTAACACTAAAATGTATCGACTTTCAGTATATAAACTCAGTACCAAGCCTAAATGGCGAAACTAACATAAGTAATCGGATCAAATCAGCAGAGTTCTCAGGTTCGAATCCGCATTTGCAAATATAAATTTAAATCAATGCATCAAGTTTTTATAATAAAACAGTGAAAATATGTGTCTGTACATTGAATATATTCCCAAAAACAAAATTGGTGCAATTGAGACTTAGTTATAATAGAGTATGAATCAAAAAAATGTCTGTATGTGTATGGCTAAACTTCGAAAATACTGGACGGATTCGAATAAAACTTTTTTTTGTTATCGAGCTGTTAAGCCTGGGCAAAATATAAGGTACAACTGATTTGGAAAATGGGATACCTGATGAAGAACCATAATGGTCCAGCTAAACTATAAGAATTATAATAATTTTTCAAAACTAAAAACAGACTTGACCCCCAAACTACACAACCGATTTTAATAAAATTACTATGGGACCACCTGGACAGTATACCCATTCAAACAAAAAAATAATTTTCCAAATCGGTCCACGCGTCTTCGAGTAATCAGTGAACATTCAAAAAAAATAAAGGATTGCGACGAATTGATAACCTCCTCCTTTTTTTGAAGTCGGTTAAAAAGCGGCCAATTGCGAGTCGGACTCGCCCATGAAGGGTTCCGTAGCAGCAAGTAACATATAAAAAGTTCTTGTAGTTCGTTGTAACTTTGATCGATTTTGTTATAAACGTATTAAAAAACTACTTACTAGATCTCGTTCATACCAATTTTCGGCGCAAGTTTGCATAGTTGATACATCATATATATTTTTTTTAGTTATAACATTATCTTAATTTAGAATTTACAGACATATTTTACCACTTTGGAAGTGTCTCTCGCGCAAACTATTCAGTTTAAAAAAAAATATATTAGAAACCTTAACATAATTTTTGAAGACCTATCCATAGATACCACACACGTAATGTGTTTGATGAAAAAAAAAATGAGTTACAGTTCTAAGTATGGGGAACCCCCATAATTAATTGTTTTTTTTTCTATTTTTTGTGTGAAAATTTTTAAGCGGTTCACAGAATACATCTACTTAAAAAGTTTCAACAATATAGTTCTTATAGTTTCGGAAAAAAAGTGACTGTGACATACGGACAGACAGACAGACAGACATGACAAATCCATAAGGGTTCCGTTTTTTGCTATTTGGCTACGGAACCCTAAAAATGACGCCTTAGCAAATGTTGTTCAGCCTGATGAGCATTTTTGTTGAGGTTTAAAAATCGAAGATATGGAACGCCTGATGCAGAACCAAGTTAAATTTATTTACTTAAACAAGTGTTAAGTTTATTTACTTAAAAAAGTGTTCAAAAAATCGATGATCATATCGATTTTTTTAAAACACTTGTTCCTCCGTAGCGTAACGGTCACCATGCTTGTCCGCCACCCAGAGATCCCGGGTTCGATCCCCGGTCAGGTCAAGTTGAAAAATGGCCTTTTTCAATTTGTCCTGGGTCTTGGATGTTTATCTATATATGTATTTGTTATAAAATATAGAATCGTTGAGTTAATATCCCATAACACAAGTCTCGAACTTACTTTGGGGCTAGCTCAATCAGTGTTATTTGTCCGTATATATTAAAAAAAAAATATCATCTTAGTGTTGGCGGCCGGACACATACGAGTATTGCTCTTTCAAGATCAAAATGTCTTCGGATATTATACTTGGTCCAGGTATTGATTTCAACCCCTTAGAAAAAAATTAAACTGTTGCAGCTCAGAATAAAAAAACAAAAAAAATGTTGGAAAGTCTGTGTTCTGCAACGGTATCGAACTGCGCAATGAATGAATAATATATCACTATTTCAATGGACATTAAAACTGGTTCATTTAATTTAGACTGACTTTATCTGATTCTTATTTTTAACCCCCGACAAAAAAGAGGGGTGTTCTTATAAGTTTGACCCCAATGTCTGTCTCTTTGTGCATCTGTCTGTGCCATTGAAGCTCACGTAGAACGTGAGCTTAGCACGTTCTAACCGTGTTTTCCCGTTGTCCCTATTATGGGGACATCGGGTACGTCATAAAATTTCTTTCCCCCATTGCCTTTACGTACAATGGGGACAACGATCACTTAAAATTTCACGTATCTTTGTCCACTTATTTATTTATTTTTTATTAAGAATGATTAGATTTAAAGCCAATCAGAGCTTCGCAAAAAACACTGGACTGAGCCCCGCTCGAGTCTGGTATTTTTATTTTTTATTCTTTATTTTAAGTAAAAAACAAATATTATTATTAGTAGTGTATCAATAATATTATATAATGTTTTGAATGATTGTAATGATTTGTATAAGTTGTTGTAATAGAAAGTTGCTTCGAGTTTGATATTTGAACTCGAGTTGGTTCTGCGACTCGAGTTCTTATTCAACTCTAGTTTTTATTCGACTTCAGTCCGTGTTCCAATGACTCGTGCTTAACTCGACTCCAACTTGTAAAGGTCTTAGTCTACCAAGCATGCAAAATTAAGTCGAATTTGCAAATGTAGACTCTCGGACTCCAGTTTTTTACAGCACTACCAGACATGAAATAATAATAATTCAATATTATGTAGATAATTTTTTTTATGTATTTGTATAGGTAAAATATTTCCTTTATAATATTTTCTTCTCCTCTACCTCTACTTTTGAATCGATTCATAGAAGTACCTTACTGTTTTTCACTTATCATTTGATATAAAATAATATAACTATTGATTCCCACTTCTACATAAAATAAACGTTAAATACTATTATTAAATTCCCGTTGTATGGGGACAACGGGAAGTAATTTTGACTATTTTATTTATTTTCTGTTGTCCCTATTAATGGGGACACGGACGATGGGGACAACGGCAAAACACGTTTCTAATGGATGGACCTTTCTTGCGATGCTTCTTAGCGATATTTGATGGAAATCAGTTCACTGGTGCAAAAGTTATGCTGGGTCAACGCTTGAAAGCCGGCGATTTTTTATTTCAGCTGGCAAATAAACTTGTGGAATATTAATGGTTCGCAGCGAACCACTAGTTACCTATTTGGTCATTATGAGTTTTTAACATTTTTAACGCATGATGACTGAATCAGTATTTGGTGTATTTTTTAATCATTAGTTATTTTTCAACCAATTTGACGGTTATCGAGATATATTTTACATGATTATATTGTGCATAGTTAAGTACATACTAAGGGTAAAGATTTTTTTTGAATAATAAGTAGTCCATAATCGTTCAGTGTGACTGTTAAAGATATTTTTTATGTGATTTTATTGTAGATTACTTAGTATAAAAATCAATATCTTATAAAGATTGTTATAAGATATTGAATTTTATACTAAACTAGCTTTTGCCCGCGGCTTCGCTCGCGTATAGGTGTAATTAATCAAAATCCTTTCTTAGCGGATGCCTATGTCATAACATCTACCTGCATGCCAAATTTCAACCCGATCCGTCCAGTGGTTTGGGCTTTGCGTTGATAGATCACTATGTCAGTCAGTCAGATATATTTAGATAAACGTTTTAAATTATTTCAGTTTTTTTCAACATATAAGTACATGTCCACGCAAAGAAATTTATCAACGCCACTCTAAAATGGTTTTGGTAACGCTTTTTTCACATATTTAAATCTTTTTATCTGATTGTACAAAACAGCTTCAATAATTTGATGGTGTCCGAATCGTCAGTGAAAAGAATATTAAAATTAAAAAGTATATCCGAATACATTGTGTCCGAGTCGTCAGCAAGTCTAATCGCCTCACCCCAAAACTTCATCAAAATATAGGTTATTATTTTTGGATAATTAACTGACGGACTAAATAAATAAATAATTGGGCCCAGTATAGAATAATATAACGCATTCGTACTCTGTTTCCCCTTTAGGTTCCACGTGCGGCAGCAGGAACCTCATCGCGTGGTGGTAAGGCCACCGCGTACGGCCCCCGTGAGTACGTCGCAATTTTATAAAGGAGTCGCGAAGGGACCGCCAGCGCTTCTTGCATTCTGACTCTGGAAGACACAAATGGAATAAGTAAAATATATATATATGTACAAACTTTCATTGTAAGGCCAAAGTACTTGTTTATGAGTACTTATTTATATATATTTATAAGTAATGATGGAGTTACGTCCTTTTATATAACTGAGTTAATTAAAGACTATCTCCTTTATTCATAAAAATATAATATAGTTAAACTATGTTTTCTCCTGTTCTTGCAATGTCAAATATCAAAAGGGATATAACATATTTTAACTAAAATAGGTTTTAAAATCGTCTGTATTTTTTATGAATTAGGGGGCATACGTCTATGGGTCTCATAAGGGCCGTAACAGACGGGGCGCAAGTTGCGCCGCGTAACAGCTAGTGATGGGAGTTGCATAAATACTCAATCAACCCATTTGAATATTTACTTAGTAGATTGAGTAAATACCCGATAAATATCCTAATTTATCCATTTGGTGAGTAGATTGATTTATATGAGTTGCGACTTATATTTATATTCATATTCATTATTTCATGTTTTCATGACAATTTTGAAACTTAAATCTAGTATACACTTGCAATTCTTGTCGGAAAGTGTGTGCATACACCATAATATTCTTAAAATGTCGGTAATCGTTAAATGCGATGCTAAAATATATGAAAATACAATACTAATCAATCTAATCATACACTGAAAGTAGGCTTCTTTGACTAATTATCATTTTTTCCTGGGAGGTGTGCAAAGACGTAATTTTATGTTAAAATAAGTAAACAGACATCAAACGTGATGTCAATACATGAGCACGCTCTATTTACTCTATTTATTAAATCTAGTGAGTAAATACTCAAATGGGTAGATTGAGTACTATCCACTACCCATCTCTAGCTGTTACGCGACGCAACTTGCGTCCCGTCTGTTGCGGCACTAAGAAGGCTCAAGGTCGCTCAGCGCGCTATGGAAAGGGCTATGCTCGTTATTTCTCTACGTGGTCGAATCTGAAATGAGGAAATTCGTAATAGAACAAAAGTCACTGACATAGCCCAGCCGATTAGCTCGTTGAAGTGGCAGTGGGTGGGACACATAGCGCAAAGAACCGATGGCCGAAGGGGCCAAAAGGTTGTCGAATGACGACCGCGTACTGGTAATTGAAGCGTAGGATACCCACCCACAAGGTGGTCAGACGACCTGACCAAGGTCGCTGGAAAGCGCTGGATGCAGGCCGCTCTTGATCGGTCATTTTGGTAATCCTTGGGAGAGGCCTATGTCCAGCAGTGGACGTTATGCGGCTGAAATGATGAATGATGATGATGATATAACTGAGTTCCATTGTGCACCTTCCTTCTCCGTGATCAGACCCTAGACATTGTCTACCATAAATTATGTTTTGTCTTTACTGAGTTCTGTCGAATATCTCCCGGCTCCGTCATCAGAACAGCTATTGACTCCATAATATTGTATTGTCATCCGACTTACACAAGCGCAAAATTTCAGCTCTATTGTTTGAGGCAGTTATCCTCAATCAGTAGAAAATTTAATTGGAAGATTTGACCTAAACAAACTTTCATACATAGTTACTTACAAGATAAATCATCATCATCATCATCAGCTCGCAACGACCCACTGCTGGGCATAAGCCTCCTTTTGTCTGCGCCGTTAAATCCTATCCCTAGCCTTAGCTATCCAATTTTTTCCAGCAATCCGTTTGATATCATCGACCCACCTAGCTGCCGGACGCCCAACACTCCGTTTTCAATTCCTAGTGTAACACACAGTGATAGCCTTACTCCAACTTCCATCGTTCCTTCTAGCCAGGCGTCCTGCCCAATTCCATTTTAGGTTCGCAATCCTAGAGAGCACGTCGTGAACTTACGTTCGACGCCGGATCTCCACATTGTGAACTCGGTCTTGCAATTTGATACCGAGCATGTCTCGCTCCATGGCCCTTTACTGCGATCTTATGCATGGTTCCCTTTGTCAGAGTCCATGTCTCGGCACCATAAATTAACGTAGGCAGGACACACTGGTTGAAGAGGCGTGTCTTTATTTTCTTATTTTTTAATATGTCCGTCAGTTTACTAAATGCTGCCCATCCCAGCTGGATTCGCCGATTAATCTCCTTAGCTCGAAGATAATACATACAAGAAACATTGCAAGTTAAATAAAAGCTTGAAACCATAAACCTAGTTTTTTTTGACTTGTAATATTATTATACCTAATCATGTCTTATCTTTTATTCGAAGGAAAATAGTAAAATATTGTACAAAAAATTTTAAGTGAACGTTTAACAACAAACTAAGAATTAGTTTAATAGCAGATGAAAACGAAGGAAAATGTTGTAATCTAAAAAAATATGATTGATCATTTATATTTGTCCTTACTAAACAACTTGAACGTGTTTGAAATAAGTAGGACTCTTAGCAATTCAAAAAATATTTTTTTTTTATTGTTGCAATCAAATCAAAGCAAAAGTATAAGACATTATTAAGGCGCAGTTTAATTGGCGCCCAACGTGGTATATACTTGTTTTAAATAAATTGCTTAAAATGTACGTTGAGGTACCAAAGTCAGGACTTTCCACAACTTTACCTTAAGATGCTAAGGTTTGTTTGTTTGTCTATAAAGCTTTTATGTAGATAAGAAAGAACACAGATACAAATAAGAAAAGTAAACATACAACGCACGGCGGACTTATCCCGTAAATTTATAGTAGATTTCTTCCAGTCCAGTCAACAATTGAGAGGAATTTTTACTTATTACCTATGCGTTTGAGGCAGAGTGGTTTATTAAGGAGGATTTATTATTCTTACCTGAAACGTTAAGAGCGTCTTGCACTTCCTTCCAAGCTTCGTCTCTTAGTTTAGTTCTGTTGAAACCCGCCACAGATTTATCATACAAAATCGGCCTCTTCTCAACTTCCTTTATTAAGTCAATCTCATTCATTTTTGTACTAACGGTCGTCAAAACTTTTGCACGAATACGCGGGAAACCTGCGATCAACTTCTGATACTTTCAGCGGTTCGTTAAGCGAACTAAGCCACTCAATTCATACTATCGAAGTTTGGTAGGTTTATCACAGGGAGTTTAATATTTATATTTTTGTTAAAAATCAACGTTCTACTTATCTATTTTAATACTGGATAAAATTTAAAAAAATGCTAAGATATTTAACAAAGAGGTCGAACTTATGTTATTATTATATTATTCTGTTTTTAAATATTATTTCTTCGTAATTCGAATTAGGAACAGAGGGTTGACTGGGGTGCGACGACGTACTGGCAGGCAGGTTACACGGGACGCCGCCGCACGGTACGCGCGCGCCGCGCGTATCGAGCGGCGCGGCGAATCGACGCGTCTGCCGGATTTTGCCGCATGGCATGGGGATCCGGCTTCCAAATGTGGATTGGGACAGAATTAATCAATACTTTTATTGTTAGACGCTCTTTGTGCTATAAATTTGATAATAATAGTGGCGATATTGAATAAACTTAAGTTCTTGTGTTTAGGTAATAGTTGTTTTAAGTAATGTTATTCAGTATCTGAAAAAGGAAGGTATTCTGTATCTTTAAGTTAAGCAATCCATCTTCTAACTATTTTTTCTTATAAAATATTCATAATGTGTCATGTCACGCATTGAGACTTTTATGTAGAGCCCCTTTTCGTGTTACGTTATTTATCATACTAATATTTTAAAGTCGAAAGTTTGTGAATGTTTGTGTGTGTGTATGTTTGTTACTTCTTCACGCGCAAACGGCTGGACCAATTTTGATAAAATTTGGTATGCAGGAAGCTGACATCCTGGATTAACACATAGGCTACTTTTTCCGCGGGTAAACGGGGCGCAGCTGGTAATTTATAAAGCATGAACTTTTGACATCAATAAATTAATTTGAAGGTTTTTCTAGACAATGGTACTGGCTACTACGTAAGCACTATAGCTGAATTTTAAATATCTTTGTTTATGCTCTTTGAACTTCAAACCTAAACAAAAAAATCATGCTGCTGCATTTATTCTGAGTGTTTGTGGAAAGCGACGCCATAACGATAAACAGATATCCATATTTTTAATACTTATGCGTGATGAAATGATTGTCATGACTAGATAATGTGAAACTTATTACATCAAAATAATTTTATTATGCATCATAGCCAGGTAACAAGTTTATATAAGCTGCATTCTAATTAAGTACAAATTTTTTAAGGCGTGATTCAGCCCGTAATTTTGAACAAGATTTCACAATTCATGTTTATATCAAAATTCAGAAAAAATAATTTTACTTAGTTTCTCATATAAATCACAGCTCTCGCGTGATCCAATTACGGTTGTGACAAGAAGTGATACTATTTCTTGTCATTACCGTAAGTATACGTTTGTTGGGAAAAGTTGTTCAAAACGATGGACTGAATTACCCCTTTTTAGGGTTCCGTACCCAAAGGGTAAAAACAGACTTAACAAAACTAAGACGTCGCTGTCCGCGTCCGTCCGTCCGTCCGTCTGTCACTAGACTATGTACTATAGAATATCTCATGAACCGTGATAGCTATACAGCTGAAATTTTCACATATGATTTATTTCTTTTGCCGCTATAACAACAAATACTAAAACAGAATAAAATAAATATTATATGGGCTCCCATACAATGAACGTTATTTTTAACAGATAATGGTACGGAACCCTTCGTCCGCGAGTCCGACTCACATTTTATAATATAAGTATTATTATAGATAGCCATATTAATCATAGCCATAATTAAATCGACGTTGTTTATTTAATTGCCAAAAAAGAAAAAGTAAAAAGTGATTTATTGTGGATAAATTTATCACTTTTAGTTAGTGTCTCGTGTTAGTGTATCTTTAATATAATGTCTCGAATATTCATCAAAATTAATGTGTTATGGATAAGTTTTACGACACTAGTTTCGTAATGTATATTCGGCTTAATTTTCTTAACAGTAGGTATCTTTGTAGCCAGCCACCTTCAAAGATCCGATGTTTGGCAAATAGGTACCTACCATATTAAATGGTATGTACGGTAAGCCTCAAAAATGGAGTCACGACGCGGTCCGACCCCCCGCATTCGTCGAAATCGAATACGTAGGCGTAGGAACAATAGCTCGTTCACTAGGTACCGCCCGGCGGTACCTGGACGATTTGCGTCCTAAGTAGGCCCTTCTGGCACCGTTGCTTCGGCCCTTCCGACAAAACATGGGTGTTGCAGCACCCCAAAATTTGCCATAATCCCTAGCGCGCCCAAAGCCGAGGTTTCCCCCTTGGGAGCCCTTTGCGTTGCTGCTAGTAGTATATAAATTTAGGAAGCCGGGCCTCTGGCCCGCTCCTCAAACCTTGTCTTGGTGAAGTAGGAAATGCCGTCCGAGGAAACCTATGTATGTCAATACAAAAAAAAATAGAGTCAATTTCTCATACAATTAGTATGAGAAATTGGGACTCTACTTCTGAGACGTACCGTACGTACTTAGGTAATTCTAGATATTGAGATATTAGATAGTACTTTCCTATGCCGTAAGCCTCCATTTTCCTTCAGAATAGATATACCTATTTATGATTCAACATATATAGGTAGGTAATTATTCAAACACGATTGTTTCATGTTACGAGAAAAATGCTTATTACTTCACAGTATATGAACCAAATCATTGGATAACATTTCTAAATGCCTATACAACATTAATTTTCCTCGTCTAACCAGTTCAGCAATCAGTTCAAAAAGTTATACGAAAAATTTCCTATCACTTTCTCTAAACTATCAGAAAATCTAGAGAACACAAGTTACACTTCTTCTGTGATCGGAATATATCAATCCAATGCTGGACTTGAGGCCTCTTCCAGTAAAGGGATTTGCCCATAATCACCACGGAATCCAGGCAGGTTGGTGATAGGTGGTATAAAGTGGCAGGTAGATGATATAAAGCCGTTGCGCACAGAGGACTATGCTGGCCATAAACTGTCAGCTAGACCTCCTTTGGACGCCTCTTACAACATACATGAGAGAGGAAAGGGGCGATGACAGATGTATTCAACTCTGCCGTCACCAAACGGCAAATCTGGCTACGGGTTTGTAAAAAGCCAGTCCTTGACCAAGGGAAGACTACTTGTCAGTTTGTAAGAATGTATGTATCATCATTATTTCAGCCGCCTAACGTCCACTGCTGGACTTAGGCCTCTCCCACGGATTTCCAACATGCGATCTAGAGCGGCCTGCATCCAGCGCTTCCCAGCTTACAGCGACCTTGGTTAGGTCGTTAGACCACCGAAGCGACACACACAATACAACACAAGCGAAGTGGGGCAAACCACGCGCTGGCAAGCGAAGCGTAGGACACCCACCCACGGTGGGTGGGTGTCCTACGCCAGCGCGGGTGGGTGGGTGTCCTATGCTTCGCTTGCCAGCGCGTGGTCGCCATTTTGCCCCAACATATACAAAACAAGCTATATATTTATACCTAAAGAATATCTGTACCTACGGATAGAACAGACGGCGCCTGGTGACGCAACGAGTCAGTTTCGCAGAATAGGAAAAAATCAAAACATAGGTACTTGCTCATCATGTTACCTATCTACTCGTATTTAATGTACTGTTTAGCGCGATAAAGCCACTTTATGGCGCCATGCTGGTCTGCGCGAAAAGAATAAACTTAGAATGTACCGGCTGCTTCTCCTCCCGCGCAGATCGCAGAAGCCGATTGAGGGAAGGGGCGAAAATGCGAATATGTAAATATGTAAATAGGTGATGCGGTTTGGAACCCATTACTAATTTCAAATTTGATTCCTTTCTCCACCTTCTCGTTCACCATCACCCTAAAAGTGATTTTTGAGTTTTACGGCCCTGGGGTCTGTCTGCTTAGAGCCGCAAGACCCAAAATGCTCTGTCGGCCCCATTAGGGATGAAAACGTGATAGTATGTATGTATGGCGCAAGATCACGACGTATACAATATGTAACACAAACCCTGTCCGATCCTTCTCGGAGCAACTCAGACCGTCAATATGAACGACTTTTCCTATGGGTCCAATGCTTGAAACTCGAAAAAAAAAGTCATTTTTCATACAAAATCGTTCAGCCGGTCCGGCAATTTGTATGAAAATGACGATTTTTTTATTCGAGTTGAAACTCGAAATAAAAAAATCGCATTGTTTCATTTGACGATCTGAGTTGCTCCTACCAGGATAGGACAGGGTTTTTGTTACATATTGTATAATTCAAAATACGGAATGCAGAACCACCTTTTACGACGCCGATTAAAAACATTGACAATCCAATATTACATGTTATACTTCTTATATTACAAAAACGGCTGAGTAATGGACGCAGACTAACGCCACCCTAGTCCACTCGGGCGGAAAGCGAGACTAATACCGTCTTATTATAAAACGCTAACTAACTGTAGTACTTGGTTTAAACCATTATCCACCCAAAATAAGAAGACCCTACGCAATGTGTCACCTTCTCTTTTGTTACTGTCAACTTCTTTCGGCTGAATAATGGTTTAAACCAAGTCCTAAAGTTATTTCGAGTTTTATAATGAGACGGATTGTGTTCTTGTAATCATTTGTAAGTTAACGTTATTTGGTAACTTACTTTTATACGAAGATCTATAAAAATCGGAGGTCCGCTGCCAATGTGGTCACGTCGATCAGACCATCCAGCACCTTCTCTCGTGCCCACTGTGCCCGACCAGCTGTACAAAGTTCGACCTTTACGCGGCGTCGGAGAGAGGCCTAAGAGTGAGGGACAAAATTTAGTGTAACTTGAGTGGCAACCTACTAGAGGGACAAAATTTAGTGTAACTTGAGTGGCAACCTACTAGAGGGACAAAATTTAGTGTAATTTGAGTGGCAACCTACTAGAGGGACAAAATTTAGTGTAATTTGAGTGGCAACCTACTAGAGGGACAAAATTTAGTGTAATTTGAGTGGCAACCTACTAGAGGGACAAAATTTAGTGTAACTTGAGTGGCAACCTACTAGAGGGACAAAATTTAGTGTAACTTGAGTGGCAACCTACTAGAGGGGCAAAATTTAGTGTAATTTGAGTGGCAACCTACTAGAGGGACAAAATTTAGTGTAATTTGAGTGGCAACCTACTAGAGGGACAAAATTTAGTGTAATTTGAGTGGCAACCTACTAGAGGGACAAAATTTAGTGTAATTTGAGTGGCAACCTACTAGAGGGACAAAATTTAGTGTAATTTGAGTGGCAACCTACTAGAGGGACAAAATTTAGTGTAATTTGAGCCAATCGACACGAAAAGAAGAAGAAGACAAATATCTACCAGTGATTTAAAAAAAAATCGCATTTCCATATTCAAGAAATCCTGACCAAATAAATATTTTGGATAACAGGCTAATTCCTCTTTCTTCTTGGATTGCAATTGAAAATGCTCAAAATTCTCACATATGCCTTTCGCAAATTTATTTATGATTATTCAGATTTTTCATAGCTCGTAATTTCATATTCCTAAAAAGAGAATGAAGCGAAAAAGGTTTGCCTGGATCGTAGAAATCTCTGCCTACCCCTGCGATATTATGTATGTTTGTAAATAATTTCTATAAAACCTAATTCGTCTTTGTACTTGAAAACAGTATAACGTGGTGTGGAGTGGCCTTAACCAAACACCAATATAATCGCGTATCTATAAATATCCTAGGAAGATACTACGTATATTTAGTTACGTAACTTAGATTTCGTTCTGTGTTTGATTTAAGATAAACCTTCTGGCTTTTGCCTAGCAGTAGGACATAGAGAGCTAGTAGAAATGAAACCAGCCAAGTGCGAGTCTGATTTCCCCACGAAGGGTTCCGTACTATTATCTATAAAAATCACATTTGTTGTAACTTAAATATTTATTTTATTCTGTTTTTAATATTTGTTGTTATGGCGGCAACAGAAATACATCATCGTCGAGCTATCAAGGTTTATAAAATTCAGCCTAGTGACAGACAGACGGACGGACAGCGGAGTTTTAGGAATAGGGTCCCTTTGGGTACGGAACCCTTAAAATGTTATATACAATTATGGGACTTCACAGGTTACACAAATCTCTTACCTGCGCTATTGTTTCTTACAGTTTTAAATAAATAGCCGTTGTTGCGAACAATCTCACATTTCGTGATTTCGTTATCACTGTTGTGGGCCTGAATCATGTTTCACTGTAATTATATCTACTTACTGGTAACATGTGTATAGTAACTGTGCCGGTTTTCCTGTATTGATAATTATGGAAGCTCATGACATGTTATTAATAAATAAAATAAATAAATATATAGGGACAAATACACTAATTGAGCTAGCCCCAAAGTAAGTTCGAGACTTGTGTTATGGGATACTAGCTCAACGATACCATATTTTATAAAAATACATATATAGATAAACATCTAAGACCCAGGACAATTTGAAAAACGGTATTTTACAACTTGCCCTGACCGGGGATCGAACCCGGAACTGGGTTGCGGACTAGCATGGTGACCACTGCGCCACGAAAGTCTTTATTACCTACTACATATTATGTTTTATTTACCAATTAAGTGCTTAAGGGGGACTTTATAAGCAACAGTCTTTTATAGCAAGTTTAGTCTATGATAATGAACTACACTATAAAAAGGAAAGATAAACGAAACAGAAATTCGCCTTGCCATACAAATGAGCTCTCAACCAAACTGATTTTGTATGGGGGTCGAAATATTAGTATCGATATTTTAATATTTTTTTTATATAAAGGGCAATTTCATGGACTGAACTTGTTTCGTATATACAATGGACTGAACGTTTTCGTATATCGTCGCATTTTTTTTACAAGTCGCACTGATTAAGCTAGCCCCAAAGTAAGTTCGAGACTTGTGTTATGGGCTACTAACTCAACGATACTATAATTTATAACAATTACATATATAGCTAAACATCCAAGACCCAGGTCAATTTTTGACAATGTGAAAGATCCTTTTTTATCTTGGACCTAACCGGGGATCGAAATCGGGACCTCCAGTGTGTCAGTCTGGAGTGATGACCACTCATAGAAATTGGTCCTGAATTCCCTATGATAATGATAATTTATTCACATAAAATAGAGTACATAAGATTTTAAAAATTAAACATGTCCTTAATCTATTTTGCTTATAGTTAACAAGCATGTGAATATCGGTAATTTACAAAATATAAAATTAAAAGTATATGAGTCAATTTAATCCACAATATTATTCTCAAAGATCGTCAATTTTGACAATAAGCTTTGTCAATGAGCCATGACTTTAATTTTTTCTTAAAAAGAGACTGTGGCAGTTCCTTAATATCTGTAGGAAATTTATTATATACTTTTACACACATTGCCATAGGTACAATTTTTTTGGTATAATGCACTCCTTGGTGCCTCTTTTAGAACAAGCCTGTCGCTGTTTATAGTGTTACGAGGAAAAAATTCACTTCGCTTTTGTAACTATTACTAATTTTCCACTTTTGATAGAAAAATATTCCCGATAGCCCTGTACATACAACTCACTTGGACTCAATGATATTTCATAATATTGTCCCAGTATACCTAATACTGGGACAATGTTATGAAATATCATTTTGTTTTGTTTTTTGTGTGTGTAAGGGGCTAAAATTAGTGTCATATACAATGTTTATTTTTTATACATGATCAGACGAAGTGTGCGGAATATAGACGAAATTTTGTCGATAAAAAACCGGAAAAAAATCATTATTAACACTTTAAATATATTTTTTTTTGTAAAGATCGTGTTTCGATTTATTTTTCTCTTTAAGTAAACGGCGTATTTGTCTTCAAAGTTGTCTCATTTCAAAGCTACAAAGTTTAAGAAGCTAAGAAAGTAAAAAATAATTAACAATACCGAACAGGAAATTAGTAAAAAATAATTAATAAAAAAATTAAAGGGCCTGGATTTTTTAAATGACTAACATAACGTTTTTTTTTCCATTTTTTTATTGATAATATTTTGTGTAATATCCGCACATTTCGTTCGATCAAGTATAAAAAATACACATTGTATTGTTTTAGTGTGGGCTTAAATACTCTATCGTAAATTTTTCTCTGCTAATGTATTATTTAACAACTACTTTTCCGGGGAAAGGAGAATACAAATTATTCATTTCCTGTTCGTCATTTATTTCAATTGTACATTGGCTCAGAACTCATTATCATATTGAAGTACATAGAAATCAGATATTATTTATCTACTTACTTGAATTATTTTCTAAAAACATGCAGTCTGAGATAGTTCTTACATTTTTCTTGCGCTTTCATTATACGGATATAAGGAGTATAATAACTCTTATGTACTATTAGTACTATTTCTGATACTCATTTTCCATTTTTCCCCTCGACTCTGTCTACCCCGTCTGGGATATAGACATGATAGGGCATCGTATCTTTAGCTAGCAATATTATTTTGTTACTTTATAATTAAAAATGAATTAAAGAATTGGTTGGATGGCTTAGACTATGTACTGTACGGAAAGACTATTACTTAGTTATACAGCAGAAGTAATAAGTACACACCTACCTATTTATACATAAAAGCACCTAGCAATATGAATGTATGTATGTGTTAACAAGTTAACACATACATACATTCATATTTCAAACAGATAAAAGCAAATTTAGTGGAATTAATGGTTATGCAAAAATTTTATTGTATCTAAAACTCATAATAGGGAAGAACTGGTTCTCGGGATACAGGTTATCCTAGTCCGAGAGCCAGGGCTAATTGTGAATAAATGATTATTATTATTATGTTGGTACGCTTTTCAGCCACGGGTCCATTGGGACCCGGTCCTTTGAGGCGTTCATGGGGCCAAAGCCAACATGAAGAGGCCTTTTAGTACCTTTTTATCTAAAAAGTGAGATGGCTGCATCTACGGATGTTTATGTCTTTATATACCATTGAGATGCACCAATGGACAGTCCTCCATAGCTGCAGAACTATTGCCAGGGAGGGATTTAATTGGTTTGGTGGGATGGGAGTGGACAGGATAACCGGTTTATGGAGTGAGATACGGACATCTGCCTAAAAATCTATTACAACAATTTTAGTCTGGTAGATGGTGACTTGCTGCACGTTGGCTACACTGCCTGTGGGAACCCTAACTACCCACGAAAATGCGGCCAGGGCACAACACAATTTATTATTATTATTATCACTTTTTAGTACAGGAAGTGCAAAGTGGAATATTCCTCATCCGTTTAAATAAAGTTTTGACTGGTTTGAATAAAATTACACACAATTAACATATAAATAATAATTTATTGCATGTCATCAGCACATATTCAGCATTCTCACGATACACAAACAAGTATCACATTTTGCTTACAAGTTAAATAATGCTATTAACAATACTAACAAAATATATTGACTAATTAATTATGCCTACTGTAGTATCAGCACTTATAAAAATTGTATAATTTGTTCCCTGTCTCGTATCACTGGTCATATTTGTAGGACTCGAGGGCACATTTTGCTAACAAGTTAAATAATGCTATTAACAATACTAACAAAATATATTGACTAATTAATTATGCCTACTGAAGTATCAACACTTTTATAAATTGTATACTTTGTTCCTTGTCTCGTATCACTGGTTATATTTGTAGGACTCTAGGGCCGGGCGTAGGGCCCATCTCCTCGTCTAAGCTTATTTCTTTCCCATATCGTTTTAAAAGTTCCAAAGCTACTCCGTTAGTCCATCCGAACCCATCTTGCACGAGATATTCACCGCCACTGCCTTCATGCCCAGGGTGTAAAACACTATATTTTTCGAACATTTTCTCCCATGTGCTATATCCTATATAATTCGCTCGTAACCACAGTTTGGCTTGCTCTTTGGCTAGTTGTCTGGCTTCTTCGTATCCACTCTTGTCTAAGCCAAAAATCATTATCGATTGTAGAGGGGGCCACGCGTTAGGGTAGTCCCACTGCTCACCAGAGTCTAAAATAGAAGTCGGCACCCCTCCTGGGTAGTCTAAAGCGCCACTTTTGAATAAATATCTAACTATTTGAGCAGCATGTTTAGGAGCTAAATTTACGTCTACAGCACCAGCCCATAGAGGGGCTATACAACTCGGATAAAAGTGTCTTCGCAAAGATTTTGCGTCTAAATCATAATCGTACCAAACGCCGTCCTGTTGGTCCCACAAGACTTTGGAAATAGCATTCCGCCAATATTTGGCAAGGCTCCACCACTTTTCCGCGGCGCGACGATCTTTCAGGTGACTTCGAAAGTCGCCGGCGAGTTCAAGGGCACCGGCGAAAATAGAGTTCAGATCCACGGGCACGATCGACGTCGTTTTGATGTCCTTCAAACTGCCGAGCTCGCTGTTCGTCGCCGACACGAACCATCGCGAAGAAAAGTCCCAGCCGCTTTCTGCTGCACTTTTTATTTGCCAGTAAAAGTTTTCCCGCTTTTCCTCTTTCATGTTTAGAGAATTTATATAGTCTACATAGTATGATTCGGGACGTGGTTCTTTGTTCGTGGCGTCCGCTATATATCTCAAGAGCACGTATTCTGTATCATTTACCATAACATTAATTTTCTTGTTATCTAACCAATACTGTAATTCTTTCTCCACAGTAGCAATGTGCTTCTGCAGAAAGGACAGGTCCCCGGTAGCTTCGTAGTAATTCGCCACCATAGCAGTGAGCAATGGAGGATGACTTCTGCCGAAGTAGTAGATCCGGCCTCCGTTTGGCACGTAGCCGAATTCCTCCACCAAATACAGCAGGTTCTCAATCATACCTTTAGCCGTCTCCACCATGTTGCTCAACAACAGTCCCCGCACCATCCAGAAGGAGTCCCAGTAATATAACTCCTTAAACCGCCCTCCAGGAACGATAAATCCGTTTGGCACGTACAGCAAACTTGATCGCCCCGGATACTTCGCGACATCGGGATCCACTTTCCGCCCCAGCTTGGCCCAAATTTTCACAACATCTTGGGCGAATTCTCGCAATTTAGGATCCGATATTTCTTTTAGAAGCGGAGGATTGGAGTTGAAGTCTGGCGGATTCCAGTACAGAAGCTGATTGCCTTCCATGAAATGGTTGTTCACGAACTCGAATAGCTGTTCACGTGAAGGATCCTTATTAGTGTCATGCATGAGCTTCGCGAAGTCGGCCAAAGTTTCATTTTCTGAATGTATAAGTTTCAAGTCGACGAAAGTTTTCGAGTCAGGGTAGATGCGCGCGAGTTGCACTCTGTGTAAAAGTTCCCCGGAGCAGTAGACAGACGAATTGCACACTGATATTTTACTAATGGCTTGTACATACGCGCCGAGTAGTCCCAGGAAGGGGTACAACCGCTTCACAGTGGTCATGTTTACTATTGGGATTTCCGGTACGCGTAGTGATAAACATAACCTTTAGCGGCGTGACGCGGCGGGCAGCGGCGCGAGACGAGTGGCGGCAGGCCGGGCCCGCGACCGGCGTTATACGCTGCTCGCCTCATCACTGACGTGTGCAATGTCTGCATACCGCGCGTCCCATCTCAGCTGATCCAGTGCAGCGTCGACGGCCGAGCCCCCGCTTTCACTGTCGCACTACACTCCGATGCGCACGCAACGAAAGTAGGACACTCTAGGCCCTGACCTCGAACTGATGCCAAGTTGTGCATTCCCCGAAAATCAACAACACACGTGTCCCTTGTGGAGATCGGGAGCGTACTGTCACACTGACGTTCTGATTGACGTTAAAAGATCGCGGGTTGTCTATGACCGACCAACGACTACTATATTGATGAGATAAAAAATTATAAACTCTCACTGATGATGATCATCTAAATCGATCGAAACATTACAACTTTATACGTTTAACAATATTCATAATGAGTAATGTAATTTGTGAACAAAAATGGACGAAACTCCGCACGTCAAGTTGCGTAAGCGGAGATGTTATCAAATTATTGCGTTTACATTAATCATATAGAGATTAGAGACACAGTCTTACAGTTTTTGAAATAAAGACGTTTTTCGCGTGTGACTCCTACTTGACTGATAACTACTACAGTTTTCATTATCATGAAGCGCGTTTCTTTTGAAGGTCGTATATACATATATGTAACGGGCCCTTATGATCTGAAGTGCGATTTCTGAAACGCGAAGTCATCTAAACGAATGGTTTTTCCATACAAAAACCATACGTTTAGGTGACTCCACGTTTCAGAAATCGCACTTCTGGAGAGATTGCGTTTACTCTACTTTTTACCCGACAGCGTCAGAAGGAGGGTTATGTTTTTCGAGAGTATGTATGTATAATTGTTTGGCACGCTTTGCAGCCTGAACGGCTCGATGGATTTTAGAGAGTTTTAGAGGGAGGTGTCGTTAGATTCGTATTTACTGCGAAAGTGACACAAGGTTTATCAAAATAACAATAATAATAAAAAAACGGCACTCGGGTTTTTGTTTTTGTAATAATGACTTGTTGACTACATGTTTACTACGGAACCCTAAAAAAGAACTGATATGTATAGAGTAGAGTAAATACTGAAAATGTTACGTAGGACGGAACGTAGGAATATCCTCGTCAAAATAATATAGCAATGATTTAAAAAAGGTTTTTGGCGGGAAGGTGAGCTTTGTAGGCGCCAAATAAGCTTGGAAGAAGTTTGAGCGCTATCTTCGCTTTACTCATACAAATATTGTTGTAGAAATAAGAAAGAAAATACATACATATATATGGACAACCACCGAGGCGTAGTGGTCACCATGCTAGTTCGCCACCCATAGGTCCCGAGTTCGATCCCCGGTCAGAGCAAGTTGGCAAATGGCCTTTTCCAAATTGTCCTGGCTCTTGGATTTTTATCTATATATGTATTTGATATAAAATATAGTATCGGTGAGTTAGTATCCCATAACACAAGCCTCGAACTTACTTTGGGGCTAGCTCAATCAGTTTTATTTGTCCTTATATATTTATTTATTTATATACTTAGTTAGTTGCTCAACGGATACCTATAAGCTACAATGTGCGAACTCTTTAAACAAATCACTGCTTCTACTTTCCAACCATTCAAATCAGATTTTTTTTAGTCCTTTAGAGCCTATCTTTATTTTATCACTTCTTAATTCCTAACCCTAACCCTAACTATGCAATCAAAGGTTGGTGTAGGTCTTTTGATTCCTTCCCCCCCAATGGGTTCCCGGTTTGTCGTACCGGGGGGGCTCAGTACCCGTGGTAGTCGGTGGCCACGGGGAAGCTAAGAGGAACCCGCGAGGGGGCGCTCCTGCTGGCGTGCACCAGCAGAGAGCGCCCACATTGGGGCGGCGGGGGAGTGGGAAGTTCTCCCCCCACCCGAGGAGGGGCGCTCCCGCGGGCTCGGCTTCGGCCTTGAGCCTGTAGGGATGCGCCCAATGGGGCGGCGGGGGAGTGGGAAGTTCTCCCCCCACCCGGGGTGGGGCTGCCGGGAGGGGAATGTTTCATTGCCCTCCCGGCGCTTCAGGCGGGGCCACACCGCCGTGGCTGTGGTGGGAGATCGGTCGCGGAGGAGGAGGAGTGTCGGTGTTACGTTGCCGCTCTCCCTATCCTCCGCGACCGAGCGGTGCCGCACCGTGTTTGCGGCGAGGGGCAAGCGGCGGAGCCTTTCATCTTTTCCGCCGCTGGGAGCCGGTTTATCTGGCTCCCATGGGTCCACAGGCGGTAGACTGCGTGGGAGTTTGCCGCCTCTCAATTGGGCCGAGGAGGTACGGCGCGTCCGTGAGTTCCGGACGCGACGACTTGGTGAGTGGG
This sequence comes from Acrobasis suavella, assembly GCA_943193695.1. Lineage (NCBI taxonomy): Eukaryota > Metazoa > Arthropoda > Insecta > Lepidoptera > Pyralidae > Acrobasis > Acrobasis suavella. The sequence goes on from OW971939.1 coordinate 3,380,464, forward strand.
GGGGCGCTGTGACGCCCCCGAGGAGGGGCCGCTTTGGCGGCCAGCCGCGCCGGGGTTCGCGGATGTATTTCCGTTCCCGTGTCCCCGGCAAAAGCGGTTGAGATGGAACTCCGGAGGTTTTTTAGTGGGTAGGCACGTCGCTCTGGCGTGGAGTCCCACATAACCCGACAGCCTCCCCTGCAGGCTGACGGGTATCCGTAACAGGGATCTTTCCTCCGAAAAAAAAAAAAAAAAAAAAAAAAAAAAAAAAAAAAAAAGGTCTTTTGATTCCTTCAAGGGAGCTTCTGGTGACAAATCTATAGAGTCCACTGGTTTTCATAGCCGATTGAGTGGCGGACGGCGCCTAAAGACGCCCACCACAGTCCGCAAACAAATATCACTACAGCCGCACTATGAGTGTCCACTTTAACCATTTCACATATTGTCCATGGGCATGAGCATTTATAACACTAAACTACACCGATTTCATATTATAAAGTCCTCTAGAATCAATTTGCAAAACAATTTAAAGCAAACTCCAACTGAACCCCATTACTTCCCACCAAAAACCCCCATTTATATCAGATATTTTTTATAAACGTCAAAATAAACAATTTCTATTGGATTTGAATGAAATACAGGCTAATGACGTCATAGTTTCTTGGGGTCAAATAACGCTCTTAATATCAATTTTTCTACAATAATAAATCTAAAACCGCTTTGCAATATGGATATGATCAATGACATGTAAGATTATTTTGTGACGTTATATTTTATAACCTAACCTAGCAGTACCAAATGAGGAGGTCGGTGGCCCGGCGGGAGTGCGCATTAATAGCGCTTTCGCAAGTTGAGCGACACCGAGCTTGGTCCGCACTTGGATGGTTGACCACAATTAGCACAAAAATTTCTCGAGCTCCTCCGTGCTGCGGAAGGCACGTATAAGCCGTTGGTCCCGGCTGTCATCATTAAATGGCAGTCGTCAGGCTATGTCAGATGCCTTTAGGCAGCCTAAAAAATCTGACACCAGTGTTGGCCACATATAAATAATTTATTTCTGACCCACGAGAACACCCAATTTTTTTTCCTATTGTTTCCTATTTAGAATTATCTAGTCTACCTACGTTTCGAACTTTATTATATTGAGAACATTTTTGATATTATAAAGAAAAATTATAAATAAAGACAATTCACACTAGTTGAGCTAGCCCCAAAGTAAGTTCTAAACTTGTGTTATGGGATAGTAACTCAACGATACTACATAATATAATAAAACAGAAAAATCGCGTGTCTGTACATCTAATCAATTTATAAAAAAAAGAGTGTGGACGATAAAAAACAGGTAACTGAACACAAAAAAGACAAAACTAAATATTTGTCCGTCTGTCGGTATGTATGTTCACGGTAATCTTCGAAACTACTGGAAGGATATTTATGCGGTTTTCAGTAATAGATTAAGCTCAGCTCAGAGCAACATATAGGCTTCGTTTCATTAAAATCTGATGTCATGAAAAAAGATGTCGCCATTTTTAAAATTCACGCGAACGAAGACGTGGGCACCAGCTAGTACGAAATAAAATGCAATTTAGTATACACAGCCTTTTATTAAAATCTATAATACTTAGGTATGTAGTAAAGGGAAAAATATGGTCTTATATATTTTTAAAATACTCCGTTCTTGCATTCCATGATTGACATGGCTTACATAATTATTTAGGAATCCCCCTACCCTAGACTCTTCCATACAAACGTAGTCTACGTGTTATATATGAACGAGATGTCAGATTTCGGTAAAAAATTATAATTTTAATGAAATTGCATATATCTAGGGTTATAATTGGTTTCCTACAGTAAAATTATGAACTGGAAAGAAAATATAAGGGTGGAGAAGTTTCCAATACTGATGGTCAAATACGATATAATGCACTATATTCTCTTTTACGTTCATAATTTTACTGTAGAAAACCAATTATAACCCTAGATAATTGCAATTTCTTTAAAATTAGATATTTTTTCCCATATTAAAATAAAACGTAGACTACGTTTGTATGGGAAAGTCTGTTTCTGCCCAGGGCAAGGGGACTCTTAAGCTTTTTTTTACATTTGTACTAACTTTCATATCTATTGACATACAATAACAAACATTGAAATACTTCGCTATGGCGTTTATATATATCTTAAAAAGTAAATATGCTTAGTCAAAAAATATACAAAAAATGTATTGCCCTAAAGTAAATGTATCTAACGATTTTCGAATTTATTTTAAGTAAGTACTTTTATATTCACAACTCAAATTATTTCATTTGCCTATCTATACATAATTAATTAAAATTAATACATAATAGTGTATAAAGCACACATTTTACGGATAAATATTTACCTATTTTGTGTTATATAAAGTAATTTCATGAAAATGACTGCAGTTTATACGAAAAACATTCAAATAGGAAGCATATTATATAAAGAGAAAAAAATATAATAAACAAAATAAAAATTATTTGAAAATGCTTCCGTGCAAAATTATGCAAGAGCAAATAATTTATTATTTTTTTAGTAAATATCTTTTAATACTTAACTATTAATGGTAACATTTTCATACATATATTTAAATTTAAAATTAAACAACCTAACAAAATAAATCGTTACACGATTTACTTGTTTCATTATAGGAATGTTTTTTATACCATGCTTCTATTTTATCACAAACATCCAGCACCATTAAAATGAACAGGTATATAGGATCATCATTATCATATAAGCCACAGAAAGTCCTCTGCTGGACCTAAGTAATAGGATATTATTATGTAACTTCGTCAAAAAATACTGATCTGTTTCTCAAAGTTAAATTCCGACTCGAACTGAATTAGTAATGAAAATATTTTGAAATTATAATATTTCACACCGAGGGTGGTGAAAAAAATGCACAGATCACAAGAATTGCCAGTATAATATCTAAGGCTTTCTTCATCATCCATTGAACCATCCAGGGAACCGAAAATAAATTTTCGTTAATTTTGTAGGCCTTAAAAAGACATCAACGGGTCAAAAAAGACGACTTTAAATTTCCCGATTTCAAAGCTTTTCAAACTTGACACCAGCCTTAGTCAGTATTAAAATTAACACATTCGAAAGATAAAACTGACTAAAATGCAATTCGTTATTTGATCCATATGGCACTTTCGTCAAAATATTTTATACATTCAGTAACATAGGTAATTATTTAGGTAGGCATATTATATTTGTAATGTAAATTATAACTCTGTAGTACAGGTACACTAATTCATCCGTCAGTAGCGTGCATTTCATACAGACACAAAGAATTTGTCTACCCTGTGCCTCCCTAATATAATGTCGGATACTAGCGAGAAATTAATTTTGCTCGATATCCAGCCGTTCTCGTAATTAAGTTAAGATTACTGTCTACCCTGTAAAAAATATTTGTGCACTTCACTGACGTCCACCATTTTAAAAATTATGCTATAATATATAAACCTATTACAACTAATCGTTCAAAACAATTAATTAGAGGTAACTAATGTTTCTCGTTAAATCAATAAATGCTGATTTTTAAGTACATTTCTATCACAAATTAAACATAATACACTTAAGTATATTATTTGATAAATCAGCTAAATGAAATATAGCCGATTATATTATTGCATTATTACTATATTTTAACAGTTTGCTGCATTGCGAAAATGTGCACGATTGTTTTTTGCTTAAAATATATAAATCGCTGCACTTTTTATCAAAATATTTTAATTGAAAACTATCTTTGTTTTCTAGCTGTGTTTTGTATAATATTAGTAACTACTTTCGTTGCTCTTTGCATCTTCTGTAGATTCGGATTCAGCCAAGGAGTCTTTAGCTGTAAGATTTCTCCCATACTTCGTTAAGAATTCGAGGACAACGCCATTAGACCAACCGAAGCCAAATTGCAGTGCATATTCTCCACCGTCACCGAATCCTCCAGGAGTATTCACATCATACTTTTCAAACATTTGCCCGTTCTCCGAAAACCCTTTGTGGCACGCTCGGACCCAAGTTTGAGCTACATGGAACGCTAATTTTTGTGATGCTTCAGTACCTAATGCTTCTAGAGCGTTGACAACTATGCTCACTAGTGGAGGCCATGCGTTGGGGAAGTCCCACTGCTCTTTAGTGTAAGATAACGATGCAGGAACTCCTCCCGGGTATTCCAAACCTTTGGAGTATCGAAGGTAGTGTAAAACACGCGGTGCGTGTTTTGCTACCAAGGGTTTTTCTACCGCCCCCATCCAGAGAGGAGCGACATTGCTAGGGTAGAAATATTTACGATGCTGTTTGTGTCTCATGTCGTAGTCATACCACACCCCATCTTCTTCATCCCACAAAACTTCTTCGATTGAACTCCTCCATTGCTTAGCCAAGTAGCCCCAATGGGCTGCCTCATTGGGTTTCCTCAGTATAGCTTTAAAGTAAGCCATGTTGCTTAGAGCATTTGCGAAAATAGAGTTCAAGTCGACAGGAACTAAGTATTTGGTGTGAATCTTCGTCAAATTGCCTTCGTTGCTGCCGTCTTTTTCTATGAACCAACGCGATGAGAAATCCCAACCACTTTCGGCAGCGCTTTTTATGTCGATGTAAAATTCCCGCTGTCGTTCTTCGGTTTCGAATTGTTGGGCGTTCATCCAATCTTCGTAATAGGACTCTGGCCGTGGACCTTCGCTAGGGGCGTAATATCTGAGCAATGTGTACGTTCTGCCATCTTTGTCAAAAGCTACGATTTGAGTATCAAGCCAATATTTTATTTCCTCTTCAAGTGCATCAATGTTAGCTGCGAGGAACTGTGTATCACGTGTCTCACGGAAGTATAACGACACCATAGCTGATAAAAGAGGTGGCTGGCTCCTTTGTTGATAGTACCATCTGCTTCCGTTGGGGATATGGCCGAACTTCATCAGCAATTCAACAAGATTTTCTATAACACCTTTAACGGTATCGTGCATACCACTTATGAGGAGACCCTCGATGATCCAGTAGGTGTCCCAGTAATAAAGCTCTTTGAACCTTCCTCCAGGTATAATAAAACCGTTTGAAACTGGCACTAAGCTATATCTGTCGGGATTTTCGAAAACTGACGGCGCGACCTTTCTCCCGAGAATTGGCCAAATATCGTTAATGTCCTTCCCGAACTTCCTGAGATCCTCGTCCCGTATGCTTTTGAGGAACTCGGGGTTTTCAGAGTAGTCAGGAGGCGTCCAGTTTTCGAGTTCAGTGCTCGTGTTATTTTCAAAGTATTGTAAGACAAAGCTTCTAAGTTGATCGTTACTTGGTTGGTTGTTGGTTTCGTTGAGGAGTTGGTCAAAGGCAGCTAGGGTGGTGTTTTCATCGTATTTCATTTCGTTGTCGACGAAGGTCTTAGAGTCGGGGTAGACGCGCGCCAACTGCACGTGGTGCAGCAGGGAGCTGTTGCAGAACACCGGCCGATCGCAGGAGGGGGGGAGGTCGCTGGTCAGGGCAGGAGCCACCGCCAGCAGAAACAAGAACTGCCACATCTGAAACAATGCGATGGATTTTAAAAATTTCATGTATCAAACAGAGAGTTTAGGAAGAATTTAAAAAAAAGGAGGGATTGACATAAATAATACAATGCCGCTGCAATCCTGTGCATCTAAGTTTATTTTTTCCGAGTCAAAATATTAAAAAAAAAATCAGATAAGCCTGATTTAAATGTAGAGCAAAATTGTTTCTACGATTTATCGGCTAGTTTTCTTTAGCTGTAAGTAAATGATCTGACGTCAACAACTACCTATTATGAAATCGAAGAAGATATTGACAATTATTATTAAATGATACAAATTTTTGACATTTACTTTTGACTTTTGACAAACAAAAATTAAAATGTTCTGTTGGGAGTGGCGACCTTGAAATAGTCGTTTTCATAAAAAAATAGTATACTTAAATAATACATTTCAACTGCTAATTTAGCATTTAATTTTGTTAGTTTTTTCTCGACCGTCTAGCTTTTTATTGTATTTATCAACTTTAGTTTTTGTTCATTTGCTTCTTTTTGACATAGGATTTCAAAGAAACGTGATGTCAGTTACGTTATCTTCATTGCAATCAAACAAAAAAAAACATAACATTTGTAATTTTCAAAACTTATTTTTGCTGACTGGAAAAAAGGTTACGCGGTTACTCGCACATAATAATAAAATAAGCCTTCTAAATTTTAAAGTTACTTCGTGCGTTAAATTCATGTATTTATTTTTTTTCGTATTAAATAATTTCAATTTTATTGTAAATCAAAAACACAATAAAAATTATAATAAAGACTAAAAAAATCTAAACGTGATTCATGTGGCATGGTGCCAAGAACACTGGTTGCATGAGTTACATTTTAGTTTAGGGTTTCTTTTTAATTAAAGTATCAGTTTTTTTATCATAAAATAAAAAGATTAATTGTAAAAATGTGTGAATTAGTTAGAAAAATACTCTTTTTTTATAATAATTAACTTGTAACCCTTCTTTGGGTCTAGACCTCCTCCATAAAGTGGCATATCTCACTGTCTTGAATTACTCGCACATAGATAAACATTTACCTAAGACTTTACAAACGCCCTGGCCGATTTCAATCAATCGAGCTATACTCAATACTTAAATCACATCATAAATATCGCATTTCATACGCATATTTATACTTAATTATTTGCCTAAATCGTTATCGAAAAGACATTGATTTTACAAAACCGGCAGCATTGGCAATTGCGTAACAACTAGGCGATCAAATACATTTGGCTCTAATTGAATTCCGTGCTAAAAAAGAGTCTAGCCTGCCAACAGGCTTGCCGTCGGTAAAAAAACCGGCCAAGTGCGGTCGGACTCGCGCTCTAAGGGTTCCGTGACATAAACAATTTACAAAATTATAGCTGCAGTCAAGTTCATGTACCTAGTATAATCTGGATTACACGCCCGTCTTGGGACCAACTTACAATATGACCAAATTTCAACTCTATCGATCCAGCGGTGGCAAAGGATCAGTTCAGACAGGAGGAAAAATGCTCGAGCATTTTATAAACTCAGTTGAAAATAAGACCGTATTACCATAACCTAAAGTGTATTAATGTTTAAACATGACAAAAGCTCGCTCGCATCTTGCACTGTATGTCAATAGCCTAAAGTTTGTTTTCGAGTGTCTTAAAAAATCCACTCCGCTGCGTTTCCCTCTGTCTGAACTCACCCAAACGGGCAGACGTACGAACAAACCTGGGTTCCGTTTTCTTTCCTTTAAATAAATATATACGGACAAATTACACTGATTGAGCTAGCCCCAAAGTAAGTTCGAGACTTGTGTTATGGGACAATACTTTATATTTTGTAACAAATAAACACCCAAGACAATTTGAAAAAGGCCATTTTCAAACTTGCCCTGACCGGGGTTCGAACCCGGAACCTCTGGGTGGCGGACTAGCATGGTAACCACTACGCCACGGAGGTCGTCAATTGAGGAACGGAACCCTAAAAACTTTTAAGGAACGGAACCCTAAAAACAGGAAATTATAATTGAATCACAAACTAACTCAATCCCACAGAAATTATTACTAAGAAAATAAGTAAGGCCTGACGGGCCTGAACTAACAAAGTTGTGAAATTGTTCCACTTAGCAATGGATAGAGAAGAGTTTGGAAAGCTGACGGCCAACATCCAGTATTGGAAAGGCACAAAGGCAGAAGAAGGCGGGCCTGGGCTCTTGGTATATTGGTATAATCAGATGTCATAATATGCAACAATGGAATGCAGAAAGGTGTCGATGATGTATAAGAAAACTAAAAAATAAAATATTTTATCACGGTACGGAACCCTAAGTGAGTGAGTTCGACTGGTGACCTTAACCTATTAAATTTAAAAAGTTTTTGCACGAATGTGCAAAATTTTAACTGGTATTTTAAGTCCACAAAACACACATATCTATTAGATCAATTAATTTGGCACTACAGCTCTACAAATCATTTCTGAGTGCAACAAAAAATTCTGACTCTAATATTTAGTTTCGTTATATGCTTATAGGATTAGATTAATGTAGGTATGTTAGTAAGTTATACAATTTCTCGTCATCCCTCTCCACCCTCACGGATGTCGTATAAATAAATAAATATATAAGGACAACACTGATTAAGATAGCTCCAAAGTTTTAAACTTTGTGTTATGGGATACTAATTCAACGATACTATATTTTATAATAAATACATAAATAGATAAAAACCCAAGACCCCGGACAATTTGGAAAAGGCCATTTGCCAACTCGCCCTGGCTGGGGATCGAACCAGAACCTCCGGATTGGCGGTCTAGCGTGGTAACCATTAAGAATCCGTTACCCTAGACTTGATCATACAAATGTAGTCTACGTTTTATTTTGAAACGACACGTCAGATTTAGGTAATAATTTATAATTTTAAAGAAAATGCAATTATCTAGGGTTATAATTGGTTTTCTACATAAAATTGTGAACTGGAAAGAAAATATAAGGGTAAAGAAGTTTTCCATACTGATGGTCATGATATAATACATTATATTCTCTTTTAAGTTTAAAATATTACGGTAGGAAACCGATTATCACCCTAGATAATTGCAATTTCTTTAAAATTACGTAATTTTGCCCGTATCCGACATGTCGTTTCAAAATAAAACGTAGACTACGTTTGTATGGAAAAGTCTATTTCTGTCTAGCGTAAGTGCGTAAGGGCACTCTTAAGCCACGGATGTCGTCGTAAGAGGTGACTAAGGGATGAGTAACAGCAAAAGGACAGCAGCAGCATCTTCCGTGCCAGGACTATACAGGGTGAATTTTTACCCACCAGACAAATATTCAGTCCATAATATTGAACTACTTTCTATAAAAAGTTATTAAAAATTGATAAAAAAATTTCGTCCTTCTATACAAAATCCGTTTGTCCGAGCGCTAATTTTTATGGGTAGCCAATTTTTTTTTTCATTTATCGTTAATTGTTTTTAAGGAAAACAGTTCATTATTATGGTCAGGATTTGCTCCAAAGATCTGGGTGCTTAAGGGGGCTACCTGAATTTTCCGTGGTCCAGTGCTGCCCCCATTTGAAAGAAAACGGAGATATCATTTAAAATTTTGTCTTGATCAGACCCTAGATAACCCTTCAAACTATTTTATGAACTACTGTTTACTGTTAAAAGTGGGAACATGAAGCTTTTCTACGCACATACGCCAAAAGTGGCCGTTTTTCGCAATTGTGCGTAGACAAGCTTTACGTTCTCACTTTAAACTGTAAACAGTTCATTAAATAGCTTGAAGGGTTATCCAGGGTCTGATCAAGACCAAATTTTAAATGATATCTCCGTTTCTTTTCAATTTATTTATTTCAAATGGGGGCAGCACTAATAATAATAATAATAATAAAGCCATTTATTTCCAATTCGCACATTACAATATAAATAATTTTTCATGCATATTTCTGCCTTGATTGCTACGTCTCACAAATTGTACACTTTATTATTATATCTTGGAATATATATTAACAACAATGTCATTATCCTATTTGTTATTTGTTGACTATTATTTTTTATTATTTATAAGCATATTCAATTATTAATATTATATCAGTTTCAGTGTCAGATTTTAACTAGAATTAATTCTCTTGTTTATTAGTCAAATATCATTTAAAATATGTCAGTAAAATTTTACATTTAATTAATTATATTTGTGAGTCTAATTCTGGGGAATTGGATACCCAATGTCGGGTAAAGGCCTCCTCCATCTGCTTCCATCGTGATCTGTCGGTCGCGAGTCTCGTCCAGGTGTGTCCAACGACGGCCATGATGTCATCGCGCCAGCGGGCACGCGGCCTTCCTTGTCTCCTGCAGTGATCGCGAGGCCACCAATGTAGCACGCGTTCACTCCAGCGTCCATCATCAGTGCGGGCTATATGACCCGCCCATCTCCATTTTAGTTTGCAGACAAGCTCAGCTGCGTCTGTTAACTTATTATATTTCTGTATCGATCTCTAAGTTTTATTCCCAGCATACTTCTTTCTGTCGCTCTTTGAAACACCTGTATATTTGTTATTGTTTCTCTCGTTAATGTCCAGGTTTGGCAACCATATAATAGCGTCGGGAGAATCATAGAGTCCATTGCATTTTTCTTTAACGTCATTGGTAGCTTTGATTTAAAAATATGTTTCATGGCCCAGTACTTGTTCCAGGCGATCCTTATTCTTCTGTCAACTTCTTGTTTTGTACCGTCTTCGAATGACATTCTTTGGGCAGCACTGGACACCGAAAAATTCAGGTAGCCCCTTAAAAGACACCCAAATCTTTGGAGTAAATAAAGGTATACAAGATACCATTTATCTACTGCAATCACCAACCCCCTTGCGTAAACGTAGTGTAGTGATTATTATTAGTAAGGAGCTCGGTGGCATCGGTCGGAGGGATTGCGCATTACCAGCGCTTTCGCAAGTTAAGCGACACCGGGCGTGGTCCGCAATTGGATGGGTGACCACAAGTGGCACAAAACTTTCTCGAGCTCCTCCGTGCTTCGGAAGGCACGTATAAGCCGTTAGTCCTGGCAGTCATCATTGTATGGCAATCATCAAGCTATATCAGATGCCTTTCGGCAGCCTGAAAAATCTGACCAATATTGGCCACTTACACATACGAAAAACAAACAAAGTGATTATTATAGAGTCATTCTCAATTTATTGGGAAGGCTTTGAGTCCAGCAGTAGGCTGATATGATCTCGTGAAGAAAGAAACTAACGTGAGTAAGTATATACAATGTCCTTTTTAATTAAGTACAAATATTTTAAGAGGTGATTCAGTCCATCATTTTGAACAACTTTTCCCAATAAATATATATCGAAATACGAAAAAAATTTTTGCATTTTTCATATTAACGATATCACGTGACTACTTCGATCTGTATGAGAACCTAAATATTTTTTTTCGTATTTCGATATACATTTATTGGAAAAAGTTTTTCAAAATGATGGACTGAATAACCCCTTAAAATATTTGTACTTAATTAAAAAGGACATTGTATAGTCTATACTTGATTAAAACTCGAGTGTCCTCAGCTAACACTGTTGTCAGATTTTTCGAGCTGCCTAAAGGCATCTGACGTAGTTCAATCACTGTCATCTAGGGATAGTAGTCATTATTACACTCTCACTAGTATTGGCCACTTACACGAAAAAACAAACAGTGAAGTATGTAAAGGTTTCCCACTAGTTATGTTTTCCTTTAAAGGAAGCAAGTGGTAGTAGTTAAAAATGAACGTACATACATGAATACAAACTTATAAGTAACTTCTATTGAGGATCGAAATCGTGCTTCACAGTCGCACAGCTAGCACCTCAACCGTTTGGCCAACACTAAAACTGATTTAAACTACATTAACTAAAACTGATTCAAAGTTTGGTGCGGTTTTCATTGTAATGGCCGGCGCATATGGCGAAGCGCAGCGCAGAGTATTTTTTGCTGTCATCACGCACATATGACGAATTTCGACTAGGCTATAACTATTGTGTTAATTGGTTTTGGATATAATTTCAAAGAGGGCAAATGTATGGATGAAAAATGCTCTGCGCTACGCTTCGCCATATGTGCGCCGCCCCTTATAGTACCTACTAGTTCTGAAATTATTCCGAATATAATTATGTAAATTGACTCGTGCCTAGCCGGGACAAGGAGCTAGTTAATTTCTATCCTATCACATATTTACCCCTTTTAGGGAAAGATAGTGCATTTTGGGTATCTTGGGAGCTCAGGGTCGCAAGACTCAAATAGCACATTCAGCGTGATAGTGGGCGAGGAAGTGGAAAAAAAAAACAAAACAGAGATGGGTTGCTAGCCGTATTGCTTATTTACATGGCACCTGTTTTCTCAATCGACTTTTACGATCAGCACGGTAAGAGTAGTACTCGTAGCTGGTACAATAAGTTTTTTTGTTTCTCCCGGACCAGCATGAATGAAGCTTATTAAGTTAAGTCTATATGTAATCATTTGCAACGCGAATTAAAGTAAATGCGGGCAAAATATGATAAATGATTTAATATTAGAATTCTTTGGTATAACCTATAATTATACGGGTTAGTATTAGATTGCAATTACAATAATGTAAAGCCTTTAGAGTTTTAGACCTTAGAAATGCGATCATAGCGGTAAAAGGTGAAAACAAGGTGTGTCCCTGAATAGTTTTAATATGGCATGTTCTGTAGAGAAGGATGGGCAATAGTCTCGATGAATCTGTCGGCATAGAATTAATAATGCAGAACGGAAACTCCCAGAGTTTCGTGCAATATGCGTCCCTGTTCCCCGTTCCCGCACCTCTCCTTTCCCCCGTTTTCACCGTGTCGCGTGTGTTGGGGGGCGAACACACACATTGTCGTGTGCACGGATGTATAGTTAAGTTTGTAGTAGTAGTGGACATAAATGATACTCCGCTTCTGTAAAGTGCCATACCTGTAATGTCGCCTTACCCCTTGGCCGTCTGGTTCCCAGCTTATATTAGAATAGGACCTAGGACCACTCTAGTCTAGTCGGCTTTTACGGCTTCCCTGTGGATGTCGTAAAACGCGACCAAAGAACTGAGCTCAAACTTTTTGGGCTTTAACATTTTAAGTGAAAACTACGAGTATGTTGAAAAATGTAAATGTAAATATAATATAAAGTGCATCATTGATGTAAGTACTAAGTTAAAACTTTTTGAGTAAATTTTAACATCATAATAAAACGAATTAAAATTAACTCTTGTAAGGCTTATAAATGTAAGGAAGTATGCGGCAATATTCATAGATTTGTTGTAATTTTGTGGCATCAGCAAAGACCATTGATAAACCCGGCCTTATAGAATCACGCGCGAGCGCGCTTATTGGCAATGGCATCTGTAAGAATTTTTTTTGCAACTTTTGCCATTGCCTTACCAAGATACCAACTGCTGTTAAAACCAATCGAAATGTTGATAATGATGACATCTTCTTTAGCGAAGCGTTACACGAATCAAAGGGAAAACCACAAGCTAAAAACTATAATGACGTAGAGGCGGCCTTGCTTTTTTTCTTTGTGAAGGTGTAAAAAATCTCTGTGCGAATTTACCGCAATAAATAGATAGTAAATGAAGTGGAACTTGACATAATGATTTGCTAATCGTTTACAGCTGATTTATGCCCTGAGGATATTTGCTAAACTTCTTAGGTAGGTACGTTAAAATGATAAAATATACTTATTAGGTTGCAAGCCTTATTAGCAATTGGGTGGCAAAAACCTTGCAATATTTTAGATAATAAGCATAGACCGCATTCAGACGACACGCGCACGCGCTAATAGGTCGCTTTTAAATTTGTTGCATATAATTTGAGTCCTATAACACATACAACTCAAATCTAAACACGCGGCAGCATGTCAGAGCCAAGTTCAAAAAAGGATCTGGCGACGAAGCAGCCGTGTGTATATTTTACACGAAATACTTCGAGCTACTTTTGACCCCTTCACAACTCGATGCCTTTCTAACCTAATTGCATGAAATTTAGCACATAAATAAATTAAAGTCTTTAATTTATTTATGTGCTAAATTTCATGCATCTTAATCCAAAATTTCAATAATTTAGATCAAACAGTTACTGATATTTTGAGCTTCGAGGTTAATCATTTAAGTAGGTGCAGATACAATTTTATATCTAAATGACTTTTGAATTAATTAATTTACCAAAGTAATGATATACTACCAACAAAAACATACGACTTAGTAATTTTAATAAAGCCATGTTGTGATCAATTCGTCACTAGATGGCATTGCTTTTTCCTTCTTTCTGTTACTTAGAGGCTTAGATAGAGATAAGAAGAAATCATCGAACTACTTTAGTGTACAAAAAGTAATGATATCATACCAAAAATATAAATATGGAAATGGGAGCCAAGTACAATTTCCGAATAAATATATCCTAAGTAATAAAAACAATGACTTGCATGTAACATAAAGAAGATAAGTTATTATTTTGACGACCTCCATGGCGTAGTGGTCACCATGCTAGTCCGCCACCCAGAGGTTCCGGGTTCGATCCGCGGTCAGGGCAAATTGGGAAATGGCCTTTTTCAAATTGTCTTGGGTCTTGGGTGTTTATCTATATATGTATTTGTTATAAAGTATAGTATCGTTGAGTTAGTATCCCATAACACAAGTCTCGAACTTACTTTGGGGCTAGCTCAATCAGTGTAATTTGTCCCTATATATATATATATATATATATATATATATATATATATATATATATATATAGGCTAAAACTAGCCAACTAGCCAAGTCAAATATTGAAATTCTTATAAATAAATTTCAGGATTCTCTACAGAAATTAGCGGCTATTTAGATCTCAATTCTTTTGCCAAATATTGAACTTGGCCATTGTCACATTTACATTTTTTTGTTGGTGGGATTGCATTAACCGGCTAAAAAGAGCGCGGGGCGTGCGCTGGGCGTGCGCGATGCGTGCACTGGCTTTGCACGTGGTGAGCGCGGGTGCAAGGCGAACATATGCGGATATAATGCGTGGTAAGCGCGGGTCATTTGAACTTTGAATAGTTGGGAGTTATCTAGTAGGAATACCTATAAACAACTTTTATTTATACGAAACAATACTTATTTAATTGCCATGACACATGAATAGTATTTTTGTACAGACGGTAGAGATATCTGGGTCAATATGGCCAAACTGTCTTTTGATAAAATTAATGTAGTGTATACCAATCAAAGAGTTAGATACCATTTACATAAGTGGGTAAGTATTATTATATTTCCAAAGCCTTCTCTGTAATATAAAGTTTATAAAAAAAATATAAAATTTGTTTAATCTTTAAAAAAATTTAAGTCACGCATACATAGTTATGTATATCTGGCACACTGATTGACGAATCAGCAAAAAATTACTCTATAACCATGGCTGGTTTGCAAGTTAGAATTTCAAAATGATATAATCATATCTACCAATTCAGAAGCGGTAAAAAAGAAAATAATTGATGTGCAAGATCGAGATGTCATGTTTTTTGTAGGAAATAAAATAAAGTGTATTTTGTAAAAGAGTAAAAACAACATCCTTAGCAACATGTTATACTAAACCTATTTACAACAATACTTGTTATTTGTATTGTGTATATAATACGTTATTACATATAATATATGTAAAGCATTAAGAAAATAATGTAATTGTGTCTATGCTTCTGCAGAAAAAATATTTAAAACACAAATATAAAAAAGCATTTATTATCCTACACGAAAATAATTTAAAACGGTTTTATCTCATCGATATGAAAAAAAAAACTCTTTTTGTGAAACTACAAGGTCTTTTTATAAATAATCTAGATGTGTTATGTGTTATTTATAGAGCAGCATATTATAAAAAGCCAGTATAGATATAAGAATATTATGAAGTTGTATCATTTGATGGAAAAAGAACATGAGGAGGGAAGGGAAGAGACGGGAGAGTCAAATCAAGAGTGGCCATAATTTAAGTGGATATTTTATTTTCCTTAGTTACCTGACATAGCCTCCTTCTGATGCAGAATTACTAAACTTATTCAATTTTAGTTTCCTTGATTATAATACCACCTCTATAACATTATATTGTTGGCATTATTATCCGATGTAAGTACATGATATTTCCGATATAAGTTATTGCTATTATTGTATTTGTGTATGTAGTTTAATTAATTTAAGAAAATTTGTTTAGTTTTAATTAAGTGTTTTTTTTGTTTTCTTATATTGCATATATTTTTGTGTGTTTAATAAAGTTGTAAGTAGAATTGTCGTAAAACTGTTCGCAAAAAAAAAAAAAAATTAATTTAAAAAATATGCAAATTCCAATCCTATCGAACACTGAGTAGTGAGTTTAAATTCAGCTTCCAAGACACAAACTTAAATCGATAATAAGCCGAAATATAGGATTTATAACATACGTCTAAAATTTATCGGCTTAAAAGCCTGACAAATGGTACTCGGACAAGTATCTTTTAAATCTCTTAATTTTTTGTGTAACTTTTTGCATTGTCTATATTCTAGCTAGACTTCAATTTTTATTTCGTAGAATGAAATAGGTATTTTACTTCGCGTTACTTGCCAATTTCATTTATGACGGTATTTTATTATTTTAACAAATGGTCACCCTATGGTAGGTACCCATGCAGATAAAGCGGTAGACAACAAAAGAGACCGTGATATGATATTAGACTCCTTCATAAGGATAGAGTATAGAGGACCAATCGAAATAGATGTGTGGAAAGAACAGGAGGAGGACTTTATCCAGCAGTGGGACATAACACCAAGCTAAGTAAAAAACAATACATTTTTGTCTGAATGTGTTGGTTTAGAAACTTCAAATTTTATTTTCATTTCATCTATTCAAAAAACTATGTTTTCATCCCAAAACATTAAGAGCTAAAGTTACTGTTGATACTCGCGGGACTGAAAAGTGAAAAATTTCTTTTTCACTAAAGATTATTACAGAGAAAACTAAGCACTGTGTAATCTATGTAGAATAAAAAATAATGTTCGTCCAAAAAAACGTTGGTTTAAAATAAATTGGCAATGGCGTAATAATTTATATTCTATTGTAAGGTACCTGGGTCGAATATGGGCATCTTAAGGTTTGGACTCACGTAGCTTTTATTATTCAAGACTTGGGGACAAAAATACAACGTTCTGTATTAGTACCCTTATCTATCTATGACATGGCTAGAACAAATAGTTTATTATATTATCACATTTTGGTCCACAAAGGTTTTTTTAAAAATATGGAAAATGACCATATTTCCGACCGGGTTTGTAAATATGCCCACACTATGGGCATATTTACCGTAAGTGAAAAATAAAGAGGAACTTCACATAAGAAATGAGAAATTAAATAAATATATACTATCTATCATATTATAATTTGTTTATTGAAAAAGATAACTCTTCAGATAACAAAAGAGAGCAAACAGAAAATTAAAAAATATCTTGTGAGATCAACAAATCGACAATTATAAACTGAAGAAGTTTAACGAAACTAAAAATATATCTTCTAATATAAAAAAAATCAATGGTACTTCTGAGATCAAATTTAAACTTAATCAGCATATGAAAAATTTCTAGTTTGGCTTCATATAACTAAACTTAAAAATATTTCTTCAGACAATAACAGAAGAAATCTTGTCGAAACTAAAAAACAAAAATATCTTCTAAGATTAACAAATGATCTAATCAATGGCACTTCTGAGGTGAGTATAATCTAAATCTTCGCATCGGATGCAAATATAATTGTCTTTATCAGTGGCACTAAGTCCAACGCATTCTTCATGGACATACAAGGCACACTTTATGCACAGTCTCATGTCAGCAACTCTATCTTCCTGGCAGACAAAGCAGTACCAAGACTCATTTGATGGCCTTTCTCGAACTACTTTTCCTTTTTTTGTCTTTATCATTTTTTCACCTTTATTCTTTTCTTGTCTTCTCTTCTTACTTTTTGGAATGTTACTTCTATTTTCTTTTTTTTCAAAGATATCTTTGGTTAATTCTTGAGCTAGACTGTTAATAGCCTTTTTTCTTGGAGCAGCTGACGGGCTTGACGGTTTTTGTGGAGTTTTTAGCATTTCTTTGAAAGAAACATTGGTTTGCGCAGAGGTAGATGATGGCACTTGAACTGGAACTTCAATTGAATCCTTAAAAGGAGTAGGAGAATTAGATAAGATTGGCACTGAAGCCTCAACGTTGTCAGCTTTTGAAGAACTCACGAACTGACCTGGTTCTGGATCCTCATTAGTTGTATTCTTCGAAGAATATGGAGTTGTATGTACTTCAACAGTTATGACTTTATTAGCTGAAGAGACTGGAGCTTTATCTTTAGATTGATTTGCGGCACATGGTGAAGAGGTAGACGCTTTATTTTTTGAAGAAATAAGTGCAGCGAGTGGTGTGTCATCATCACTGGAACTGAAATCGGTCGTTGATTCGTTTCCTAATACGTCTGGAGCTTCTACATGTGTAGGCACGCTTGGTGCGTATGCTTCTTCTGGAATTTTGGTTGGGTCAAATGGATATATTCCAGTCGCTTCAAACCCTGCTTTAATGTTCGCCGGAGTCATAGATTTGTCCCATACCTTTGAGAAAATGACCCCAAATCTTTGCTTAGTTATTCTTCGATCTTCGTGATGGGCCCAATATTTCAAAACTTCCTCATCCCAGAAGTACTCAAAAGACCTAAAGACTGATTTGTCCATAGGTTGAAGTTCGTGGGTAGTGTTGCTGGGCAAACACAAGAGCTTTATGTCAAACTTGTCAGCAGCTTCCACGATTGAATAATCTAAGTGGCATTTAGCCCCATCAAATATTACCAAACAAGGTCCAGGAAGTTTGTACTTAGCCAAATGGTGTATCCATTTGACAAAAGCTTCAACATTCATACTCCCTTTGGGAGTCATTTGCACATCCGTTCCGTTTGGTAACGAGTCTTTCCATTCCGGCTTTAACCTTTTACCTTTAAACAGAATCATTGGTGGAACAGCCTGCCCCAAGGCATTGCCACACGATACCACTGTCACATTTTCAGCATGTTCATGCCCTACTATATGCACCCTCTTAGTCCCTCGTTCGGCCAATACTTGAGGTGCTTTGTGTAAATTGAGTTGACAGCCTTTTTCATCTATGTTAAAAATGCGTTCAGGGCTGTGCAAAAGGTCGTTTTTTTCCAATATCTTCTTCAATTTTTCAAAATAATCAGCGACTACTACTTTATTTAATTTCTGGGCTCTTGCTGGGTTTAAATTTTGTGCTTTCCTTCGCCTTACATCTTCATGGCGTTTCAGAAAACCTCTCAGCCAATCACGACCAATCATGATACCTGTACTTTGTGTGGCAATATTGTTCAGGTTGCAGAAGGTTTTAACATTTGCTCGCAGCACACGCATAGTTAAAGGGTATCCAACATTGCACAAACGGATGATCCTAGATTTAAGATCCTTTTCTTGCTCGGTACTGAGCAAAGGTTTTCTTCCCAGGGTTGCCTTTTTGACTTATTCTCAACTAAATATCTTTTTAGAGTACGTCTCGGTATATTATAGTATTTTGAAGCTGTATAAATTTTCATTCTACCGCGCTTTACTTCTGCTAATGCTTTCTGCAAATTTTCTTCGGTCCATTTTGCACGAATACCTCTGCATTTGTATCGCGGTGCCATGATCTAAGAAAAAAAAACATGTTCAAAAACAGGATAAAAATACATACTGTAAATATGGTCACTGTGTGACCATATTTACCGTCCTCACGTGTTTTTATATAACCTCAAAAATAACAAAGCCTATTTTAATCACGTATAAAATAAACTTACCACAAGTCAAACGATACACCAAATCACGCAATAGAATACATTTATCACAATAATATATAGGATACACTAGAAATCTCATGGGAAATGTTCTTATTATTTTTTATAACACTGACGCGACTTACTTACGAAGCGTGATCTGGCCGAGTGTGGACGCGCTGGCGGAGCGACGCTAGTGCCGTTTAAGGACGCTTGCTGATAGGTGCGTGGCGTGAAGTTTTTGAATCTTACTCGCCATTGGTGTTCGAGTTATTAACTACTGGGCATATTTACCGACTGGGCA
Organism: Acrobasis suavella; assembly: GCA_943193695.1. NCBI lineage: Eukaryota > Metazoa > Arthropoda > Insecta > Lepidoptera > Pyralidae > Acrobasis > Acrobasis suavella. The sequence continues at coordinate 3,400,084 of OW971939.1, forward strand.
TATTCGACCCAGGTACCTTATTTGATATTTTTTCTCATAGACGGAGATGAAAAGTAGAGTGTGCTACTCGGGTGCGGTAATATTTTTACTTCGGGCGATATACATGAATCCCTCGCTTCACTCAGGATTCAATCATAGAATCACTCGCTACGCTCGTGATTCAGCTGTGGGAACCTTTGTTACGCTCTGGATTCAAAGTAGCGCCCTTGCCTTAAAAATATTAGGTTTACCGCTTGTACCACAATCTACTATTTCTACATCTATAAATATTTACGTCTGAGTGTTGAGTATGCAGGATCTTAAAAAATATACTGAAACTATTTTATTGGTGATTTTAGTAACTGATCTGAACAACTTTCCCTAAGGAACATTTATCGGTATATGAAAAATATATCATCTACTCGAAAAACGATGTTTTCATCCCAAAACATTTGGAGCTAAAGTTACTGCTTATACCCCTTCGTATTAAAAAGTGAAAAAGAAAATTTCTAGCGATAAAAACCAATTTGAAAACTGAACACGAGCGAGTGTAATCTACGTAGAATCAAAAAAAGTGTTGGCAGTCCAGTAAAAAGAAAAAGAATAATTTTGTTTTAACATAAAAAATTATAGGCGCAGACGTCGTGATTTTTTTTTTAAATTTAGAATACATATCGTCTTCAACAGGGATGAATGTAGGTATACATTTTTATGTTCTTCGCTTCGAAAAAAGAAAAAAGTATATTTAAAATAGCGCAATTTTTCTTTTAGATTTAAGTAATTACAGAAGTTTTAGGTTATTTGTATTGACATGTAATTATTTGTGTAAATGTGAATAATTTTTCGTAATTAAAAGCCTGAACAGGTATCAAGTTTACTCATAAAAATAAAAACATTTGAAAGGACCACGCAAACAAAGTTATGAGTGAACATTTAATCGTAAGTTGGTGGTCTTCGAAAAATTATTTCATAGTATTTATTGTATGATAACGACACTAAACAAACGTTAGTATTAAATTGTCGGTTAAAATCTGATTAGTTATTGTAGGTGTTCTACTTTTCTTTATATTCTGTTTTGTATTTGCTACTTTTTCTCATGGATGATATAAAAAGTAGAGTGTGCTACTCGGGGACGGTAATATTTTTATCTCGGGCAATATACATGAATCCCTCGCTTCACTTAGGATTCCACCGTAGAATTACTCGCTACGCTTATGATTCAACTGTGGAATCCTTCGTCTAGGGTAAGGGGATTCTTAAAATAGTTTCAACATATTTTGTTAGACGTTTCTAATAAATTGTAAGCTAAGGATTAATCATTTTCTTTTCAATATTAGTTTATGAATAGGTATAATTAACGCCAGTTAATCAAAGCTAGCAAGTGTCCTTTGCCGTGAAATATTTTCTGTGCCATTCCTGGCACCTACCCATAGGTCTCGATACCTTAGACCTTGGCCTTGCTTTTTATCATGGTTTTATCAATGCTCGTGGCGTCACTCTTGCATGACAATGCACCAATAATGATTTCAATATAGCATGCGTGCACTATGATCTTGTAACTTTTAAAAAAAAAATAAGTACAATGCTCAATTTGTATCACATCTTATCTTGGGTTTAATGGACACAAACAAATTCAATAAATTCAAATACAATAACATACCTACGATTATTTATACGACACTCCAAAAAGATAAGATATATTTGTGTGTCGGATAACAATAAAATTGTTTACATTAGTAGTTAATTTCAAAATTAGTAAAAATACGCAAAAATGCAAAAAAAAAATCACCGGGTGCAGTATGAAGAACTTTAAAACAATACAAAAAATTAAAATTAAAATAAAATATAATGATCTTGTTCTTAACCACAAATCCATTGATATTCTTGGAGTCACTTTGTTCTCCTTCAAAAACAAATTATCTTGGTAGTGTTTATGGAGAGGTTGCTATCGACTTCTCCATTTCTAAACTTTTATATGTACTTACTAACTTTTTATATGTTTTACTACTAACTACTTTTATATGTTTTAAGACTGGCAGCAATTTACTTCCCAAATTTTTTTTTGTTTCAAACTAAGTTCTCAACTGTTTTATTACTTAAACACTGTATGCACATGTTTTGAATTGTTGCCCTGCTATTAAGTTTAAACATAAATGTTTATAATGTTTTACTTTGTGACAATTTGTTATGTGTATCTCATTTAAATAAAAAAAAATACAAATTAACTAAGCTAACCAAACCTAAAAATAAAAATTAATCTAAATCTAACTTATTACCTTTTTAAAATTAAAATAAATACCTAAATGATATTTTTTTTTGTTGACTCAACAGAAAAAAAATCATTTTTTTTTGCGGGGAAATGTGATGATTGCCAAAAAAATTTCCACGCGGGAAAGGCAGCGGCCGTCAGCTAGTCACTTCATGTTTTATACTTTTAACCGTCTTCTAAAAAGCAAAAGGTTGTGCTTCCTACTATTCTAAGCGGTTACAAATACATACATAGTATATCTTACAGAATAACGTGACATGCATGTGATAGCATGATACTGAAGAGCGTTTCACGAGTGCCTCTTGGTGATAAGAGTTTATTGATAATGCTTGTTTAGACGTAAACATTAAGAAACAATGTACCTAACCTACAATAAAATAAGAAGAGTGTCGTCATACATAGCGATCATTCATCTTTCGACCTTCCTATCAAGTTACGATTTTTCTTTCGTGTTTGTAAGTGGCCAACATTGGTGTCAGATTTTTCAGGCTTCCTTAAGGCATCTGACATAGCTTGACGACTGCCATACAATAATGACTGCCGGGACCAACGGCTTACTCGTGCCTTCCGAAGCACGGAGGAGCTCAAGAATTTTTTTTTTGCCACTTGTGGTCACCCATACTGGTACTGACCACGTCCGGTATCGCTTTACTTGCGAAAGCACTAGTAATGCGCACTCTGGCTGGGCTACCGAGCTCCTCAAGCTGAAGTTACGATTTAGTTTCATTTTGGAAGATATCATTTGTAAAAGATGCACAGAATAAGAGAAAAAAAATTGCGACTCCTGCTCTTCCTCATTTCTGATGCAAAGGCTGGCACTTGCCATTCAGCACTGTAACGCGGCTAGTGTAGAGGGCACCTTTGCTACGGAAATGTCAAGGGGCAATAAGAAGTATTTTAATTACCTACCTTATAAATTTAAAAAATAAAACAGAAACTAGGTACTGTCACAGAATAAGACTCACGTCCAGAAATCTTACTTAGAAAAGAAATTCAAAGAAATATCTTCTTAATGCTATGGCTATGGTTTAAGTTAGCTCGCGCTTGATAATTCTTCTTAGCGCTATGGTTTAAGTTAGCTCGCGTCAGATCTCCTCACCTTTTCGTTTCGATACCTAGACATCCATTGCAAGTCTTACTCTGGACAAACGATTCATGAAGTGGTCGCCGCGCGCATAGTAATAATGTAGGTATATTTTCGATACCTAAACCGGGAGTGACACAGGCATAACGGAGGAGCTCGAGAAATTTTGATGCCACTTGTGGTCACCCATCCTAGTACGGACCACGGACGCTTTCTGATGCCACACAGCGCTGTTACGCGGCTAGTGTGCTTGGGCACCTTTGCAGCGGAAATTTCAATGGACGATATGAAGTATTTTAATTACCTACCTACCTAATAAATCTAAAAAATAAAACAGAAACTAAGTACTGTAAATAAGTCCTAGGGATATTTGTGGCGAGGACGTAATAATGACGCTGATTGTTATCTATAGTATTTGTGTATAAAGACATTATGAGATAAGACAAGTGCGTTTTAAAGAGACAAACACATAGCTTCGAGTACGACACTCATCAATCATGGTTTCAGAGCCATTATCTAGGGCTTTTAAGGCACACAATGGGATATAAGTATATTTAAGCGTCCATTGTACGGAGCATTGACGTATTTCTACCAACAGTTATTAGACTTAGTGAAATATGGGTAGTTTTAAGGGAAATACCCTGTAAGATAAGATATATCTGGTTCCGTATAGGTATGTATAATATTTTTGTTTCGAGCGAAATATACGATACGCTTCACGTCTTTATCACTGATAAAGTTAATGCGGCAGCCAGAGCGTCTTAGATGACACAATAGACTGCAATTTAAATTGGATATCTATCGCATATTTATCAAATAAATAAAAATTACAATGCGACACAAATAAGTTGAACAAAAATGGCGGACTTCAAAGCATTTTTGTACAAACGGCACGTAGGTTGAACCAAAATGGCGGTTATCGGCGCAGGTACAAATAATGCGCCGATGACTGACAATTTGGTTCAATTTACGTATCGGGAATTTGTACAAAAATGCTTTAAAATGCGCCATTTTTGTTAAACTTATTTGTGTCACATTGTATCTAGTTACTGTTTTGCTCTTTCCATACTACCAAATCAAAAAATTCTTCAGTGGAAGTAACACTGATTGCCTACTATGATAATAATGTCTATCCACATATCACCTACGGGAATATATATTGAGGAATTACTGTAGATGTCCAGACTACTATTCTCCTACAGAAAAGATTTTTTTTTTAATTTTTTTATTACTGTACCACCTATTTTTACACAGTTTATGCAATAAAGTATCTTGATTTTTAAACCCCGATAAAAGATACGTATATAAGTTTGACGCTAATGTCTGTCGGTCTGTCTGTAACATCGTTTTTTAACGTGAACGTAAACTTTTTTTTTTCTTCAGCATATAATAGATGGCGCTACGGATATTAAGTCGTATCGTTAGTTCCGCTACTCATCACTAAAAAGCGTTCTTGACAGTCGGGTTTTTTTTTAATTTGCCAACAAATAAAGTGAAGAAAATAAGGTGAATATGGCAGTGAAAGAGGCTACTGACCCCTGCCATTTCTGTCAAAAGCGGCGCTAAGAAAACATCTGGAAATGTACCAAAAGTTTATTATTTGATACTTTGCCACATATCCCTACAATAAAGATAAGGTGTGATACCTAACGATGCCTCGTAATTCGTAATCACTTTTGGTGTATCGTAGTTTTCATAATAAGTCCTAGAAGTCGATTGCTACTTGAGTGCGTATGGTTTAACGTTTCATGGAATTTTGAAAAATGCATTGTTTAGGAATGAGGCGGTGATAGGCTATGGAAAGAAGTAAGTAGCTATTTCCATACGGCGCTTGACTATTTTTTTACCCGACTGCGCCAGAATGAGGGTTATGTTTTTCAAGAGTATGTATGTTTGTATATATAATTGTTTGACACGCTCTGCAGCCTGAACGACTCGATGGATTTAGATTGAAAGGTGTCGTTAGATTTGTATTTACTGTAAAAGTGACACTGGGTACGAGTATATCACAATAAAAAAATAAAATGGTGGATTTTGGCGCCAAATCTAATGTTTGGCACGCTCTGCAGCCTTAACGGCTCAATGGATTTAAGCTTGAAAGTTTTCGTTAGTTTCGTCTTAATTCTGAGGCAGTCGGTTTTATTTTTAATAATGACTGTTTTATGTTTAAGATCATTCAGATCCTAAACATAAAACGAAATTTATTTTGTTTCGAAGTTGGACAGTTTTTGATCATGAAACCGACCTAACGTTTACGAATATTTTAGTAAAACAATAGAAACAAAATACTTTTTCATCTCATATACTCGAAAAACTATGTTTTTATCCTAAAACATTTGGAGCTAAAGTTACTGCTTTTCCCTCGGGACTAAAACGTTAAAAACAAAATCTCTAGGGATTAAAACCAATTTGAAAACTGAACACGAGTGAAATCTATATAGAATCAAAGTAATGTTGGCAGTCCAGCAAAATAAAAGAAGAATTTTGTTTTAAGTAAAAAATAATTGACTGAAAAGTAGAGTGTGCTAGTCGGGTACGGTAATATTTTTATCTCGGGCGATATACATAAATCCCTCGCTTCACTCAGGATCCCACCGTAGAATCACTTGCTACGCTTGTGATTCAACTGTGGAATCCTTCGTTTTCCACAGTTAAATCACGAATTTCGATTCAAAGTAGCGCCCTCGCCTTCAACATATTACCTTATCCCCTTGTAGCACAATCTAATGAGTATTATTTTCTTCACAACATAATACATAAAGAAAACAAACTGTAGATATGTAAAGTTCTTCACAGGGGCGTGCTCGGTCGATACGCGCACGCCAAGCCCACGCCTAGCGCATGCCTAGCACAGTACCTACCTAGAAGTTTTTGATATTTGTTACATACAATTTGAGTCCTACCACACATCAATACAATTCAAATTGCATTAACCGAAGTCAACGCACGCTTCGCCTACGCCATGCGCTCGCCTTGCCGCCGCCTTGCGCCCGCCCGGCGCTCGCCCCGACTGCGGTATCGACTTCGGTAATGCAATTTGAGTTTAATTGATGTGTGATATGCAACAAATTCAAACCGCGCTTGTCGTGCGCAAAGCGTCTGTACGCGCCCTATGATAATAACAATACAAGCCAATATAACTTTTACAACTGAATATTCAGTGAATATTTCAAACGTGTCCTGTTGCCGTTATTAATATCAAGTAAAAAACGGCAAAAAAAAACGCGTTTGTTTTGTAGGAGGGCTCCCATAAAACAAACGCGATTTTTTATACATAATGATACGGAACCCTTCGTGCGGGAGTCCAACTCGCTCTTGGCCGGTTATTCCTATTCGCCCAGACCAACATGGAAGGAGTAAGGTATAAAATTATCCCATGAAGATATACACCCATTGATCACGTTGTAAACTATAATCAAAACCATACCCAATACAGTCTTTATCATATGGAGGCCGTGCATAGGGCCCACTTCCTCTCAAGGGCCTCGAAGGACCGACAATTTCTCTCACAATTTTGTCGGGGACATATTTCCCCGGTGTTTAAACCACAGACTGCATAAAGAACTAACGTTCAGATAGAAATGCGCCATACTTCATCTTTGACTTTATAAATATAAGATCATAGTAGAAAAATATTAGTATAAGTATAATTAGCTTTCTTTCCTCTCCAAAAGGGAAGTTTCCATCATAGTTTGAGATGCCGTTGAATGTAACTAATCATTGCAAAAACGTGACAAATCGCTTGCTGCTTTGACAAGCTTTGTATTAGTTGGGCTAGTGATTTATGTAAATGTTATTTGAATAAATAGCACCAACCGCCACTGAAACAATGTCATCTTATGAAATAAAGAAGTTAGTGGAAAAGTTTGGTTTTATGCTCAAAAATATCATTATTTAGATAATAGAGATACGGTTTCGGTTATACTTTGCATGAAATTACTTTCGTGTGCGTAGAGCTGACGTACCGACAATGGAATTCAGGACCGTTGTTTCAAAAACTGTGTACTACTTGTGTGTATAAATTGTTACTTGCCTGAATTCGGTATTTATTTTCGGTATATATTCGGTAACATTATACGGAAGCGAAAATATTAATAATATTTTTACTCCGCTCAAAAATTAGCATGTTATAAGCCTTTCAAATCCGGTGGAAGGGGAAACTGTCAAATAACAGAAAAAGGATGCACATACACCCGCGTGACGTCATTCTCATTAGGTGTCGCGCATACGAAAGAGAAAGCGAGGTGTCCCCACCATGCTCCCACTTTTATATTTAAAATGATAATTGCTATTGCATTAAATAACCAATTTACTTTTTATTTTCGGAAAACGGCTTCTTGTTTATGTTATTTTATTATTTGTATAAAATAACTAAGTCAAATAGCCTATTGTGTGTGAATGGCACCTCGCCTCTTCCCCACCGATTAACAATATTAATCAGTCTCACTGGTAATTAATCTACGATTAAAGAATTATTAAAGTCGCTTAGAAGGATTCCCTTCCTCTACTTTTCTTTGGCGCTGCTGTTGACAACACAGTTTTACACTATGCTAGCCTAGGTTATTTCGGGCCCGTTTGGAAAGTAAAGAAAGCGAATGATACTAACATTTTACTACTATGATCTTCCATATATTATGGTTAATCTTTTTTGCGCCGGACAAAAATGTTTTGAGAATAATGTCACATTTATATTATTTTTAGGAAGGGAGCCCTGGACATGGGCCCCGCGTGTTCTTAAGGTAAAATTAACGTTATTGGCTGTAGATTCATTCTTATGATAAGTTTATTTATTTATATTATAGTAATGTATAAGTAAGTAATATGTACAACACGTCCATGTATTATTTATATGTAAATATCCCTGTATATTGTTAATTTTTATCCTGAATATAAAGCGGTTTGGCGCTGACACGATTTCGATTCACACAAGGCGCTACTCTGAGTGTGTACTCATGTACGGTCCTTTTCGTCTGCCAAGATATGCTTGGTCATCGTGAGGAAGCCTGCACCCTGGTTATCACTAGACAGCCATCATGTCAGATGATTTACTAGCTCGAAAAATCCGACACCAATGTTTTGTCCCGATGCCAATGACGTGCAAGTGCAAAGTAGTAAGTACATCCTGAAGGTCTTGAACGAAAAACCGAGTTTTCCGAACGCGTACGTGTCGTCACGTCTCCATGCTAATGTGGGCTTTAAGGAAAATACGACCTCTGTGGTAGCGTAGTGTTGCCCCGTATTAAGTATTTCTTTTTCCATTTCGATTTTAATCAATTTTCAATACAAAAGAACCTTTATCCACATGGGGCACCACTTTTAAAACGCTAAGTCACTAGACCTACTATTTTGTACGAAAAAAAATTTGTCCGCATTACAAAAATGGCACTTCAGATCTAAAACTACTTAAACTGTTTACTAGAAATAGGTGTTTTAAAATAACTATTTCTAGTAAACATATAATTCTAGTAAAAAATAATTGTCAGATAGGTAAATACCACAAATAGATGAGTATATTTAGTTCGTTTTTGTTGACGGGGTTTGGACGGTTTAGGTTAACCTAACCGAAATAATGTTATTAATCCAATTGGAAATGGGTTAACATGTATTTGGCTAACCGAAATAGCCTGTTAACCTATAATTGCGGCTAACTTTAACCGAATCGACATATAGATTTCTGCATGATACTACACGTTTTTCATTCCTCGTCACATGCTATTCCTATCCTACAGAAGCGCTTGCATGATTCAACCAAACGGCTGTGCATCTCCGAAAACCTAATTACCCTATTCAAATAACGGTAACTGTTACCCTTATTGTGTGGGTTAACTGAATCAAAGGATTAACCAAAAGAGGGTTAACAGATATAACCGGTTTACCGTTATGAATGGGTTTTCCAAACACTGTTTGTTGAGAGTGTTGCTGTAGAGAATGTGTATAGCAACGTGCCCCCCCCCCCGCCCCTTCGTCACTTCTTTACGCAACGTTACCGGAAAATTTGCATAATATAACTTAAAGGATTCCCGTTACAATTTGCTGCTCTAAAATGTTGAAAACAGCTGACGACGTGATAAAATTTCTAAAATCGTTTTATTGTTTGTCTGTCTGTCCTGTTTGGGTACTTTGTCTCTATCCGAATAAGTACATAAATATCATCTATGACGCCAACTTTATCAAAACTTTTTTTTTTCATAAACAAAGTTTTTTTTTTATATTGAATGTAAGTGAGGTTCCCATACAACAAACTTGATTTTTTATAGAAAATGGTACGGAACTTGTCTTGTGCGAGTCAGACCCGTACTTGGCCGGTTATTTTAGTGCAAAAGCTACAAACTACTAGCGTTTCGGAACGACCACCGCTGGGAAGTAACGCCGAAAGAAACCCCGTTTAGAGAACAAAGTTCAGTTTCTTTTCATGTATCAGATTTTCCAACCTGCCTATAAGTAAGTATACCTGATATCGGTGCAGTTTAAACAATAGGTACCTACCGTATCTACTAATTATTTGTAATTATAGTAATTCAAGTAAATGAATAGTCAGATACTTTCTTACAAGAGAAGTCTATTTCCTGCTTTCTCTTTTAGCAGGAAAATTAATGGAATGTTCACGTTTTGACGGATGCTAATGACATGCGTGTTAGAGGAATATTATTCAGTGGATTCGACGTGCAGGGTTGAAGCGTGCATGTGTTTGTTAACTTGCTCTCAAGCATTACATGTTATTAACAACACTGTATTTATGAATTAAAAGACATAATAATCATATGAAAAAGCCCTTCTGACGATTAGGCGACCAATACTGTGAAAATGAGTTTCTTTCGGTGTTTCTACTCAGCAGTAGTCGTTGCGAAGTGCGAAGTGCTGGCATCAGTAGCTTTTCTTTAAAAATAAATTGAATTTTATTTATTAGTAAATTATACTTATTGACTTGTAAAAGTGTAACTTGTAAAATGATGTAGGTATATTGACGAAGAGGTGAGGAGTTCTGACGCGAGCTAAATTAAACCATAGCGCTAAAAACTTTAGGCAGATATTACTTTGAATTTTATTTCTGAGTAAGACTTCTGTACACGAGTACTAGTTCTTATTCTGTGGTAAAGTTTATATGGCGTGACGGACTTTTACCGCTAGTTATTATTACTTAGAGCGAGATAGTGATAGATGGTACTGGGGCAGCCACCTTAGCGTGACACCGACGACAGCGTTTATCGAGTATCGAGTTCTATCATCTATAACTATATCGCTCTGTGTTATTTAATACTGCCGTTAATTGCACAGACGTCACATTTTTGTACGGATTGAAACATTTTATTTTTCGACTAATTGATATCGACTTCTTATACTCACCAAAACCCTTATACATCCTATAGTTACACGAGCGATGTAAAATTGTATACAGTTTTTTATAATTATAGTGGGGAAATTATGATAAATTATAATTAACGAACGCCCGGTTTTTTTTTATAATAGTGGCTTTTATTTATACCTTTATTTCTTAATCACATTGTTATCGGTTAGTACTGATTATATGTGACTCATTGTCTGTGACATAAATATAACTTGAATGCAATTAAATACCATCGATATTTTAATAGTCGATAAATTAAAAGTATCAATCCCTATGCGAAAGTAACGTCAATGCGCGAAGATCAAGGGGTCTATAATGGGATACCACTAGTTCGTCGCAAGATGTACATTATATCTGGATTTATCAACGGTGTCATGCTACAGAGGCTGATCGCTGATTGAAATCCTGCTTGCGTAGTAAGTATTTTCTTAATCACATTTAATTTCCTTATTGAATTTGATTATTTTAAAGTAAATACTAGCTGACCCGGCAAACGTTGTTTTGCCAAAATTGAGGATTGTATGTATTTTTGTATGTTGTATCATAAAAAAATAGAAATTAAAAATTTTGTCTAATAAATAAAAAATAAAAATTTGGGGTGGACTACCCCTAACATTTAGGGGGATGAAAAATAGATGTTGGCCGATTCTCATAGATACCGGATAAGCACAAAAAATTTCATCAAAATCGGTCAAGCCGTTTCGGAGGAGTATGGCAACTAAAACTGTGACACGAGAATTTTATATATTAGATGAATTATGAAATTTTCGGATCCAGTAAGAGAACACCAATAAATAGGTACCTAACCGTAAACTAAATTTTATAGTAGGTCTCAAGCCTAATCAACTCGCTGTTTAGCGCTAAGGTAAGGTAATGCAGAAGTAATTACTTTGCATTACTTCGCTTTACATACGCATGGCAAGTCTATGGTCATTAGTGTAATCGTTCTCATGGACGCATGGTCTTCAGTACCTACTATTAGATATTCTACATGGTGAAGTCTGATGCTGACGCGACAGGACTCTTATTAACAATTTATTTTAAGAAGATACTGGTACAACATTCAGTATGGGATTAATAGGGATGTGCACAAAAAAAAATGGCTAAGTAGATCGATCATTAAAAAGTATGGTACTTATGCGTATTTTTTCTTTTCTCTGATTAACAAATAATGATGACTTCATGATCAGCTACGATTTTTAACAAAAGATGACCTAAAACAACCCCCGTCCAAAAATTTGAAGCACTGTATCTTTAGGGTTGGATCGCATTTATCAGTACGGAGCAGCATGCTATCGCACGGCCGCCCGGTGCAATAGCGTTCCGTCGCTCTCTGTCGTTCTGACAAATGACAGTTCTGAGTGACAGAAAAGGATAGCAGCGTAGAAAAGTGTTGCTCCGTGCTGACAAATGAGATCCAACTCTTATAAATTTTTATTACTTTGCTAAAGGAAAAAACATGGGTGCTTTATTTTTGTATAATATAGTTGACGGAATAAATAAAACAATATATATGTTACCCAGTCCACATCCCTATTCTAAAATCGTAGATGAAAAACAGCTTTTTAAACAAACTAAATACTACACTACTGCGAAAAAATATATGTAACATTCGAACAGCATTATAAGGGAATAGCTAGAACAGAAAGCTACTGAGTATAAAGACTACTCCATAATTTTGAAGAACATTTGATGACTCTACCTTTCGTCTAGATTTTATTCGATATTTAATTAGGCAAAAGATATTTTTAAACGTGTTGGGATAAAAATCATGCAAGTATAAATAAGTGAAGGGTTATTGCACCAAGGCATATATTTACCGCGACTCTAACTTTAGGTATAATCCTCAATCAGGTTGTTTGTCCTTTTTAATCGATTTTGGGATAAACCCAAAACTTCTGATCAGAGTCCAATTCTTTAAGGCAAACTCGAAAATCACTTCACGTTCTGTGAGATTCGACTAAAATCGGCGTAATACTTAAATTACCTATTATGAAATCGAAAGAAATAACACCTGTTATAAAATAAAAGATAAATAAATGATATTTCACTTTGACTTTGAAATCGAGGTAAGTATAATGTGTATCAAACTATCACTTCCAATTTCATGAGCCACATCTATAACTAATGTAGTTTGTTTGAACCATCCCGTTGTTTAATTAGAGCTTTAAGAGACAAAATCATATAATGTATATCTGTTGGCTTGGTGATATCAAACACTTTTTCACGGGAACATCGAGTACAGTAAGTACTATAAGAGTGTCTACGATTGTATTTTGTTAGTATTGTAATCCGACATGATGAGATTTTGAAAGTAATATTGGAGGGAAAACAGAAGGAAGAAGAGACAAAGAAAAAACCTAGAGATAGCTTTATAAAACCACTAAAAAAACAAATCAATGTAATAAAACAAATAAATTCTTTTACATCCTTGTATGTTGAAACATACAAGGATATAAAAGAATTTATTTTGGGCAGAGAGAGATGGAAGGCATTGGTTGCTCCACAGACAAGAGCTAAGCTCTGTAACAAGAAGAAGTAATCGAAATCAAAGGTGAAGTGAGCGTAGTAGTTATTGGAGATTTAGAGAATCGCACCCCTCCGCCAAACAACCGGTTCATATTGACCTGCTTTGTCAACGACCTAAACAAAACAAAGAACTGGATCCTTTCTTGCAAATCCGAAACCAGTCCATTAACACTGCAATAAGACTGAACGCGCCCTTGGCCGTCGCATGGTTAAGTAGATAATGATTTATTTATATTTTTTGAACATATACATACTTATCACATCACATATTAATTCTTAATCCATAATGGGGCAGATGGAGACGGGTCTTACAGCCCCGGGCAGACATAGACAGGGACTTGCAGCCCTGTGCATACAGAACCCAGAGCCGGAATATCCAACCAAAGTCGACTTACAGCATGATGATGGGCGAGAAGGTGAAATAAAAGGAATCAAAATAGTGATGGGTGCTAGCTGATTCATGTTTTCAGAAGAAAAGCAGCTAGTCATGATGTTTTTTCTTTTTCAAGACCAGCAGGGAAGAGTGTCCACCTGGCATGTTAAAATTAATGTGTAAATGCTCTTACCTAAGTTGAAATAAGTCGATCACATCACATGTGACCACTGACTTTATATAATCTCTCTCTTACATATGACAAAAGTGTGACCAAAGAACTGACCATATCACTATATTATAATCCGTTCGGTCCGGTTGTACAAGAAGTACAAACAAACAACTTTGTTTTGATTCAATTCGCGACGTGCTCGAGTATTGCTGTTACGAAATATCAACTAATTTGCGCAACTAGTGAATAATACTACTAGAAACTTAGCCCATAAATTAAAACACTTGACCATTAGTCTTTTAAGGTGGTCCAGATGTCGCGAAACTTCTAGCTAGATCTAGTTTTAGGTTCAAGGATTTTGAATATTAAGTAGTTTACTTACTTTAATTTAAAGTACAGGGTGCTACCGAGACAAAAATTCACGAAAACATTTTTCGTAGTACTTTCCGTTTCTATCTATGTGTGCTTTATTATTATTACACATGCTTAACGTGTAGGTCTTTTAATAAATCCGTCTTATTATAAAACCAAGATTAACTTTGTTACAAGGTTTAAACCATTATCCACCCAAAATGAAGTTGACATTGACAGGTGAGATAGTGTGATATTAGTAAATGTCAACTTGATTTGGTCGAATAATGGTTTAAACCTAGTAACAAAGTTAGTCTGGGTTTTATAATAAGACGGATAGGGACAAATTACTCTGATTGAGCTAGCCCTTGTATATTCTAAATCTTTGATCGCCGGCTTATATTAGTACTATCATAATGACGTAACATTTTATCCTGCTGTCAGATATAATGAAGTGACAGTTTATCGCACCAATAACATGAAAATGAAGCGAAGGAATAAGAACAATGAGATTTAATTCCGAACACGACCTCGGCCACCATCAATACCATCATGGCTGACTGTTCTTGAATTTGACACCGTTTCTCACTTCTATGAAACATAGATAAGAAAATGTTATCATAACATGAGCTCGTAGAAAAATATTGAATATTTTTATGGAAAATTAGCGAAGTAAGGAGAGTTATGTGTGCATTATACAAAAGTGGAAGTCATTTTGTTTAATTTTTTGAAGTGAAAACTTCTTTAACGGCGTTGTACACTTTTTGGTAATGGGTAAAAAATGTTAAACTCGCGTCAGGACTTACGTCAGGACACGTGACCTGATCGACAATTCGTAAGACGGATGGAGAGTAGACAGCCGGAGCGGCGCAGGAGAGGAAGTATCCCTCTCTCTTTTTACGCCGCGGCGAAAATGTATGCCTGCGCCTGCTGTTTCGTTTAGGCGGTGCAGGGCGCTTGCGCGAATGTTCGTGTGTCTTTATGTTACAGCGTGCCACGCGCGTCCATGGAAATGCACAACGTTAATATTCAAGTTTTCACTTCTGCCGGCACTCCCGGAGTGCAACTCGTCGTTTTATTTTTCAATTTATTTGTTAATTGTTATAATGACTAGGAAGCCGGCGGGAAATACAAACTATCGACAAATCTACATTGGTATGTTTATTAGAATACCCTAGGGTGACTTACAATGCCTACTTCTATGTATAGATGTGAGGAGACATCTTTAAATCCTACGGACGGACAGCGGAGTCTTAGTAATAGGGTCTTAAAACCCTGTACGGAACCACAAAAATAAATACAAATACTTTTAAAAGCCCATAAAGTCTGCTCCCATTGCTCTACGTCGGAGATCCACATGGCATTCGATTTGCAATACGACTTTCACTACGACAAGTAGGCTGATCATCCGATACTGTCAATCAAATTGATAATTAATTGTTTTTGTCAATTCCCCCGCGATGCAACCGGCCGAAATTGCAGCTGACCTACTGACTCTCAATATTTATGTTATTACCATCTATTTATTTTGGTCTAATCTTCTTGATTGAGACGAACATATTTTATTAGATCGGTACCTAGCCACAGCGACCCCATCATTGGCCCCATTTGGAAATTAATCAATATTTAAGTAAAATTTGGCCTACAACAGCTAAATAAAAATAGTTTTTTTTTCTGATACGAGTAAGTAGATAGATATCTGCTGTGTTGGGTTTTGTTAGTCGTTCTATTAGCTTTATTTTTTCTAGAGGATCATTCACTCATACTTATAACACTTGGACCTTTTAGAGATTCACTATAGGTAACTCCAGCTCTAATTATAAATATACATATTTTTTTTATTTCTTTTTATTATGATAAGGAAGTAAATCATCCGACAGAGTCGATTAAATGGTATCATAATTGTGTATTCCCCGGCGATGCAACCGGCCGAAATTGCAGCTGACCCAATGACTTTCAATATTTATGATATTATCGACTATTTAAATTGGTCTAGTAAAATCTTGACTTTAGACATAATTCTTAATGACATAAAAACAGCCATTGCATAATATACGAGTGATCTTTATACCTAAATAAAACTAGCTGGGCAACCGAGCTCACTCGGTTGCTTTTTATTACCGAGTTTAATCAAAATCGTAGGAGCCGTTTCCGAGATCTTCATGAAACTTAAAACTTGTTCAATGTAAAACGTGTTTATCAGGAAGACTTACGAGTGTTTGAATTATATATATTTTTTATTTAAAATATTCATTACATTTGCTAGGTTTATATCAAAATATTTTCTTTTACCTTTACAATTAATGAGTACTTTATGAAGTTTTTTTTTTTAATTGTATACTGAATTATTTTTTTATTTCTATAGAAACCTAGAAATAGCGTACAAGATACCTGCTGGTTCAAAAGTTTTCAAGAAAGATCAGTTACAACACCATATTCACTTACGAGCGTTTGTATGAAAAGTAAGACGGGTTAGCCGCTCTTAAGGCTCCTTTCCTATAAATATTTTTATTTTATCCAAATTAAAAAAATCTCTATTTTATTTCATATTTACTTACGATAGTAGACTGGGTAAACTATTATACTACTGTAATGTTAATTATATGAAAATAAAATTTTATATGATTGTGAATTCTCCAACGATGCAACCGGACGAAATTACATTGACCCAGTGACTTTAAATATTAATGGTTTTTACTGCCGACTTTACTTTAGACTAATAATAAATCTTAATTTTTTAAAATAATTTATTTCATAAAATAGCCGAGTGCATCTTTTTGGTTTCATTATGTAATTGTGAAACAGTTATTATAATTTTTTGTTGTATTTTTTTACGTAAGTAAGTACCTACTATGCTAATTTTCCGATATATTTATACGTTCTAAGATAAGAAGGGTCCACGGAGTATAAGGATTACACTTCTGCAGAATCTTTAGGAGGTCCAAATGTTTTTGGGGCCATAAAGAAAGGTTATAAGTTATAACACAGGACCCCTTCGGAATGTGTACTATTCACTATGTAAATATTTATTATAGATTTTTTGTTTGGCAGTTGAGGCGGGTCCTACGATTAGTTTTACTTTTTCTTCCTTTTCTTTATATAGGCACGTAATAAGTAATTTTGTCATGTGTCGTCTTAATTTCTGTTTTTAGTTTTAAGTTTTTAAGTATTTAGTTTTATTTAAATAAGTACTTAATTAAACTAAAGTTGAAAATAGTGTTTATGCACGTTATCAATTAAATTGATGACCCAAATTACAATAACCTTATTTTAATTTCTCTTATATTTAGAGTTGTTACATCAAAGAAGATAAATTAGTTGTCAATACAAGTGACTTAACATTGCAGTTAACCCACTAACTTTAAATATCAACCTAAATGGGAAAAATTGTATATTTGCTCTTTCGAATTTCTGTTTTTATTTTTTATTATAGTACAATAAAGTTATTACAAATAAACAAACTTTAAATATTGGTAAATCTTTTTGTGACTTGTAAATTGTAAATTACAATAACCTTTCGAACACTTTTTATCTATTTAAGACATCAAATCTTTAAAACGTGTTTTAGGATTCGACATTCTGGCGTCAACTGCAACTTTATAACATTTGCATTTTTTTACTTTAAGAAATAAATTCAGACAACAAGGTTACATTATAATCAAATAAAAATAGCATCTAAGTATAGATTTATGTCTCACCTGACCTGATTTAGGTAAGTACATAGATGAGTTATAATTGCATTGCATATACAAAAAACAATGTTTTGTTGTTTAAATAGATAGGATATTTAAGAATCCATCACTGCTAGGATTTTAAAATAAAATTATTATAAGAACTTAATTAATATCATATTACATTTATAGATTTTTTATTCATTAATTTACTAAATTGTAATAATACAAAAATTGTCAATGGCGGAATATTCCTCTACCAGTAAATTAATACTATACTATATATCTACCAGTAAAGATATATATCGAAATATGTAGCGGTATCGTAAGGTTATGGAGGCATTTTCCCACAGCTCTATTCAAAATATTCAGTAGAATTTAATCAGACATAGGTAGAATTTTAATTGGTAAATAATTAAAATGTAGCCTTCTATTTAAACAATATCTTGATACAGCCATCGCTACATTGTATTTTTATTTTCAGCAGTTGTCATTAATTTATATCTTTATATTTTTCATTTAATTTATGTCGATGAAAATATTTAAAGAAGTATTTTATTAAGGCCGAGTTGCAGTTGCATTGCATTATATCGTTTAATTTTTTTATAGATAGGGATAATTCTATACTTATATATAACGATATGAATGTAGCCGGACTTTTATTCATAAGTTAAAATATTAAAACTATAGTTATCATTAATGAAGTATATAAGCCTGACTATTGGGTATATATATAAATAACTAGGTCAACAATTAGTGTTATGAGAATAAATCGTCACAAAAAGTACATAAAAATAAAATTATATTAATTGGTAAGTATAGTTGCCTCCACTTAACTGTGAGATCACGGTTTGGTATTTTGTACAAATCACATAGATTTTTTTTTAAGTTAAGAAAAATAATCTTATTGAAAAAGGGGATTATGTTGTAAGATGTAAATTGCAATTTACATCTTACAACATAATTTACATCTTACAACATCTACATGTAGACATTTTGCGTCTGATAATGCAAATTAATCCTTCAAGCAGAGACTGGATCTGGCCGAAAGAAAATTGAATTCAATTGTACTATGTAAAAAACCAAACAGAGAGAAACAGATAGTAGATAATGACTAAATTATTTGATGGCCAAGTTGGTAACACTTAGTATCTAACCGCATCGAACAGCTAGTAATATGCGGTCGCGTCTTGTTTTAACCAAGCAAAGCGTTTTTGCTGCAATTATTAAAGCCACAATATTATCATTAAATCTGAATAATAATGAAATCCGGTCACAACTAATTAGTTGTTTTATTAATGTTCATTTACTTGTTGGATAGATAACGCTTACTGGTGATAAGCTATACATATAGAGGTATTTATGTATACAAAATGAATACCTTTTTAATTTAATTAAAACTATTATAAACTTTGGCAGGTACTAAAAATTTACTTTTAGTACCAAGTTTTATAATTTTGTCAATTATCTAGTAAATATACGTACCTAAGTATAATAAATAAATAAATATAAATATATATAGGGACAAATAACACTGATTGAGCTAGCCCCAAAGTAAGTTCGAGACTTGTGTTATGGGATACTAACTGAACGATACTATATTTTATAACAAATACATATATAGATAAACATCCAAGACCCAGGACAATTTGAAAAAGGCCATTTTCCAACTTGCCCTGACCAGGGATCGAACCCGATCTCTGGGTGGCGGACTAGCATGGTGACCACTACGCCTACGGAAGTCGTAACAAGTATCTAATAAAATTAAACAAAACAACGGACGTTGAAAAAAAATTGACATTGTCATACAAAAGTTTTTGGCTGGCCCGGCAATTTATATGAAAATATCGTTTTTTTTCTTCGAGTTTCAAGCATTGGCCCCATAGGAAAAGTTGTTCATATTGACGGTCTAAGATGCTCCTACAAGGATCGGACAGGGTTTTTGCTTCATATTATATAACTAAGTATATAATACAAATAATAAAATAAATACAAAAACCTTCTTATACAACCTAAGTAGCTCTAGTCAAATTTTGATATATTTGTTAGAAAAGTAAAATAATTTTACTACTTACTTCTTAATTAATTTCTGAAAGGAGTTAATATAGATATATTGTTTTAGCTATAATTACAATATACTAATTTTATTAGTATTTTAAATTTAGTAAAGTTATTTTCCTAGTCTAAATGAGACCTGTACTTAGGTATTATGTACTTTTACTGTACTTATTATCTTTTAATATTTTTCTACATAACATACAGCATCCGCGTACAAACATATACTTATATGAAATATATTTGTTTGTACATCATTATATTGGAACTAACCAATATTGTCCGCAATAGTCGATCATTAACTGACCTTCATACATGCCATAAATAATTGCATAAGGAAATTACTTAACAATAAACTATCTCTACCTCTACACTATTTTTAGCTTAGCAATAAAATCTAATCAAAAACAGATATCATACTCGTCTACCTCGTATATCTTAAAATTTTGCATGATATCATTCAAATCTAATAAAGAAAACTAAAATTTATAAATGTTACACAAAGTCCTTATACATAGGTAGAAACAGCGGAAGATCGATCACCGACAAGTACGTTGGGAAGAAATAGGGTAGCTTTTGCCCAATAAAAAAATAGTAAAATTAGTCTGTCTATTAAAAAAAAGAACTCACCATAAAGTTTGTAGACGAAGTAAACAAAAACTTCGAATTCGGAACGATTTGAAAAGTCCATAAACTAGTCACTTTATTTTATATTTTTTATTCACCGCACTGGCACAAGAGATTATTAGCATTTAGTGATGTGATAAGATTTATCGTAACATTTCGAGCGGCGCGTGTTTCGGTTGGAAGGTGACTATGTTCTGTGAATTTTTCTATGGTACTGTGCTTGGCGGGTTGTCCGCTGCCGGTAGATATTCCGGCTAAACTTCAGAAGGCCGCACCGCACGCGCACTTTTTATATAAGTACAACAGATGACAAATATATGAAAAAGCCTTGTTGCATAAATTAATTAGAACCATATTAAAACCTTACCTATCGATGAGTCTATTTTCAAGTATTTCGTAGCAGCAGGGTTTTCTTAAGTATTTTGTTTTGATAACTTGTCAAGTGTTTTTAAGTAACTAGCAGGCACTTGTTTCTATAGCTTCCAAGACTTGGAACAATATAAATCTTCAGATAATTGTTAATAAGAAATACCCAGCCCTGCACTTTTACTTAAGTAGGTTCTTTCCTGCTTATAGATACTCAAGCTCCGCACTTTTAACGCAAATAAAATATGTCAGTCAAAATAATTTGTTTTTAAATATATAAATACTCTTTTTAGTGTTTTTACTGAAATTTGAAATCCGCCGTTTGAACCTCTTTTCTTAAATTGTCCGGGAATTTACCGGCAAAATTTTAAAGACAGTAGAATAAGATTTTTTCATTTTACCTTCAAGTAAGAATAGCTTTGAAAAAAATAATATATTACTTATTATGAATGAAAAGGCTTCAAATCGGCGAATAATCCTGAAGGGCATACTCAGGCCGTATTTCATAACATTGAACTAAGAAAGGAAATTTCGAAATAAGTACGAAAACTTTTTATAGCAACTCTATCAGCCGATTGCTCATAACTTCTTTCCAAAGTTCTTGCATACGTGAGCTATTCTGTATCACGGACTGAGCATGCCCCCTCCATAACACCTGTACCATTGGATAGCACCATTGATGGTACAAAATACACTAATATCCCGCTAGTACCATTTATTGTACAAATGGTACCGATGTATCCCATTAATACACTCCGGACCACACCTGTACCATTGGGTTATACTACCCAAGATGTGGGTTTGAAACGTGAAGCTTTCCTACGCACATTAGCCAAAAATGGCCGTTTTTCACTTATGTGCACAGAAAAGCTTCTTGTTCTCACTTTAAACTGTAAAAAGTAGTTCATTAAATAGTTTGAAGGGTTATCTAGGATCTGATCAAGACAAAATTTTAACTGATTTCTCCGTTTCTTTTCAAATGAATGGAGCAGCACTGGACCCCGGAAAATTCAGGTAGCCTCTTAATGCTAAAGCATTCTCACCCTATCAATCTTTAGGAAAAGAACAGATAAGAAAGTTGCGTCTAAATAACAGATAAAAGATATAAAGCCAGATATCATAATTACATTAAAACGCATAAGTTTATCATCCCCATTGCATTCATGTTTGTTTCGGAGGCCGGGGTCCGCAATATTTTTTTTAAATTTATTAATTTATATTCCACCCATAGATCGTACCTACTGCATTGTTTACATCTCACATAATACTTAGTCGTTACATAAACTTCGCTTTAATCAATTATGTGGTTTATTTGTCAACCATAAAGGTGTGCATCATTTTGTCTGCCTCACTTTTCCCTCTTTACATTCTAGGGAAGTCCCTGTTAGTAAATACCTAACTTAAACTAACTGAACCTTTACCCTCTACGGCTTTCCAGACAGGGGCGTGTTGTGTAAACCATGCGAGCTGTCTGTTTGATGTTTTAGGTATAGGTATAAGGATAAACTAAAGAATGGTCTTAGGAAAAAGACGATGGCGTCTTTTTTTACAAGCTTTTATGTAATTTGCAATGTATCTTGTTATGTATGTATCTATGTTCGTTTATGTCAAATCTTTCAACTCAATTTTTTACCAGTTATCCTCAACTTAAGAGCTTAAATCTTGCATATGTGTGTAAGTCAGATGACAATTTAATATTATTAAGTGAATGGGCCGTTGTGTTATGTTCAATGAGCATTTACCAGGTACCTAGCTTGCGCAACACGAAATATTGCTCCCAGTCAACCCTACCAACAAAGTTTGTCAAGATATCAAGTTCAGGATTTTTAGACTTAAAACTATTTAAGTCTAAAACACTTTGAGTTGTAAATAATATTACAATTATAATGTTTGTGAGGCATAATAGTTTAATCCTACAAAATGATATTATTCTTTTATATTAATTTTAACTTTAATTTACAATTTTATTTTATAATTTTACATTTTATTTACACTAACGACTTTCTAAATTAGCAAATGCTGTGTATGCTATTAATTGGTGTCTAAGCATATAAAACTCAAACTGTTTATGCTAATATCTAAATCTATATGTATATAAAACACTGTAAGCTTACCTCTATTAGTAAAATAAAATAAAATGATGGAGCCGGGAGATATTCGACAAAACTCATTTACAAAAAAAAAATACAGTCGAACATATGACCTCCTCCTTTTTCGAAGTCGGTTAAAAACTACATAACCTCATTGAGTAGGACTCGTTTGATTGGTCGTGACGAGCACTTAATAGTAGACCATATCTAGGGTCTCATCACGGAGACAGAAAGTGGTCATAGAACTCAGTAATAAAGCGAAGCAACGCCACCGAGTTTGGCCTTATTTCATCTGTTAAAATAACTAATTTGGCCTCACATGAAAAGCATGTAATCTTGTTTTTGTCAATGAGATTTTCTTAAAGTTTCAAATGCTAGATTGTTTATGTAGCCTCTGACAACTTCGCTCGTTTCGTATACCTAATTTATTTTATCTCTATTTTCTGCGCCTGACTTGTTATATGTGTTCGCCATTCGTTGTGAAATCTGATATATGATTTGAAAATAATATTCGATTTGTTTTTCCAAATCAGGTACACCATGAACTTGTTTTGTATCTAGCATGAAAAATTGCCCTGTTACCATATAAATATAACATGTGTATGACGCTGACGGGGCCAGGTAGACAAGAGAAAATAATGATTTTTAAAGGAAAACGGCTGGATGTAGGCCGCTTCCAGTCGGTCGTTTTGGAAAACCTTAGTGGAGGCCTATGTCTAGCAGTGGACTTCCTGTGGCTGATATAATGATGATGATTTTCAAAAAACAACATCTGAAACTAAACCAAAACATCAGATATCAAGGTAGGTACCGATTTCGCCCATAGACCCAGAATTAATTATATTATCTTTGCTTAGATTTTTTTTTGTTTTTACTTCGCCTGTTTCGTGTAAAAGAAAAATCGATAGGAAACAGCTCCGAAAATGTAACAGCAGTTGTAACACTAAGATTGTACGAAAGTGGCATTGCTTGCCCTGGACGGGCCATTTATGACCTTGCAGGAGCCTCTACCTGACTGCGGCGACGCCCAAAAAGCGAACAATTTTCACAGTTCACCCCCACTAACTTTTGAATGGCTAAACCGATTTTCATGAAATATAACTATGAACCACCGCAAAGAAACTTGCTTTTACGTAAAATAAACTGCATCGAGATCGGTCCATTCGTTCGAGAGCTACGATGCACCAGACAGAAATAGCCATCAAACTTATGACACCCTTCTTTTTGCTTCGGGGGTAAAAGTACAAGGATAGAATAAAAGTCTTATCTTATTGCTACTCATTGCTATGTCAGAAGTAACCCTTCTTTAACAATTTGCTCTGCAAAGTCTAGTCTAGTCTAATCTAATTATAACGTGATAGGGGCCAACTAACGTAAGGTCACATGTTATCTGTAGCACCTTACTCATTATACCACGACCTTTGTTTTACTAATTACTACTTTTCCCTTGTTTCATATAATTGTCCTTTGATAAACAGTTTTAATGGTTTATTTTCATGGCTGTTTTTAACAGACTTCCTAAGTACATCGTTCGGAAGTAGGTCCTATTTTAAGAACGCATTTGCGAGGTCGATATTAAAATATATTTTTTTGCTTTTTTTTTTCATATCTAAAACTGTTAACATATTTTGTTTTCAATTTAAATTTTTATCAAATATGGGACATTTACATGTAAATATTACTATGTAAGTTATGGGTAATCCTTATATTTTAAAAAAGTAAGTAAGTGAAAAAAACTATATACCTATACTTACCTAGACGTGCAGCTGATTCGTGAATGGGAAGAAATGGAGATTTAGGTACATAAAAGATAACTTTTCAAATCTTTCGAAAAAAAGCGAGAAAAATAATTTCAGAGATTTTCTTCATATTACTTTGAAGAAAGGGAAATCAGTAACTAGATATTGACAGACTGATCTGGTTCCCTGACGGGGTAGGCAAAGCCCAGAGCTGTAAACTGTAAATATAAATTAATTTAAAATAACTCATCATAACATATTTAATAAATGACATCAAAATCATTAGGAGTCGTTGAGATCGCGATCACATTGTGACTAAAATAGAGTGAACGACTTTAAAAATAACCTACGTGTTTTGTTATGTTGTTGTTGAATATCTTTTGTACATAAACAGTTGTTATGCTGTCATGCATTTAATTTTCAATGGAGCTTGGTAAGAATATTGGTGCCAACTGATGGATTTGGACTGCAAAGAAGTACGGTCAGGTTTCAAAAATTTAGTCATAATTTTGTATATATCTGAATGTCCCATAGATACAATAGGGGTGACGACAGGGTTAGAAAAGTATAATTTTAATTAGTCCGTCTTTGAGATTATCCAAAAATAATGGACCTTTTTTTTCAGTTTGCAAAAAAAGTAAAAAAATCACAAAGATACGAAGCATCAAAGTTCCGGAGTGGTGGCTTGCGATGTCACCTATATGTAAAAATCATATCATATCATATTTTTTTCATTGGTCTAGCCTATTAGTATGAGAGATTATGACTCCATTTTTGAAGAGGTCATTAATAATTAGTTCTTCTCATAAAACTACTAGTTGTCTGTTCAAAATACCAGTCACATTGACCTGCTCCCGGTCGTCGGCTCACAGACAAGAGGTTAAATAACACATTTTGTTTATAGCCATATGATTTTTTTAACCTACAACTTAGTACGGTACGGTTCACCTGAAGATACTAGTAGTGTGTTACCACACTTACAATATGGACCAGCTACACACAGGAGGGATGCTATATAAGTACTACACGCAAGCGCGAAACCTGAAGGGGTAAGGGAGTCCGCGTAAGAGTTTCACATATCCCTGGGATATGTACAATTTTACATATCCCAGGATCAACTGTACATGGAATAGCCTAGCCCTAGCCCTAGCATGCTGGGGAGGGGTGGGGATGTTGTATAGTTAACCTTCGCCTTATAGATAATCCAACCCTGGTAGCTGTAACCTTGCCCCCCGGGAAGGGCGGTAGACGCCGGAACCCTCCGGGTGGACCTCCAGCACGTGGCGGTCGCCGACCAGTCCCCCTTGGTGCAGTGCTCGCGCTGCTTGGGCTACGGCCACAGCAGGCGGTACTGCACGGAGGGGGAGGATGTGTGTAGCCACTGCGGGGGTCCACACCGGAAGACGGAGTGCGAGAGCTGGAAGGCGGGGTCCGCGCCCTCATGCGTGAACTGCGTGAGGGCAAAGTGCTCGCAGACTGAGCACAATGCCTTCAGCAGTGATTGTGTTGTGAGGCGAAGGTGGGACGAGATTGCGAGGTCAGGAACAGCATACTCCTGACCTGGCAATCTACCTGGCGTCCACCCTGTGCGCGGCGGATCCGCGGATGTGGCTCCGCCCTACATAGCATCAATTTTCACTTTGAAAAGCAAAGTTCGAAATTGCATGAAATTTTAACGGTGGGTTGCGGAGCGGCATCCGGGGATGGGCCACGCACTTTAGGAAGGTGCTAAAGTAAGGAATATCAGCCGTAATTGTGTCGTTCACCCAAAAATCGGGACAAAAATAGGAGATATTACATTTAATTTTAAAATGAAGCAGTCACTCGCAGTTCATCGCTGGGCAGTGGTTTTCGGTCCCTGGCCCACATACCGAACACTGTCTGTCCCGCGATGGATGGCGACGTGACGAGGCCGTTATTTTTAAAAAATTCAGTTTAACAGAAAATGCGTTGTGCACAAATGTCGTCAAGGTAGACAAAAATTATATGTTCTTTCTTTTAAAAAAAGCATTAAAATATCGCATAACTGTTCGGGAGGTGAGACACGGCAACCAGGTGCAGGCACCGGATGCCGTGCTTCACACCCCGAAACCTGGTTTGCAATATGTTTATAGTAAAATTTTAGTACTTTTACATTTAATTTAAAATAGATAGTCAAAATTTTGAAAACAAGCTAAAATAGTCTCCGATCATGTTGGAGGGTGTCAGTATGAAAAAAAAAAAAAAAAAAAAAAAACCTTGCCCCCCGGAGCTGAACCCAAATCTGGACCTGCCCTGTATGTGAATCAGCTCTGATGTCAACGCTCTCCATCTCCATCGCCTATCGTTTAATTAGCCATACCTCTTTCTCCTCACGTCTCTCTAGGTCGTCCTTTATCTCTGTAGCCATCCACCTTCAAGTTAACCATTTTACTAGCCATTATTTTATCATTTATTTTATAGTAACTGATGACGGCGTGGTCGATTTTTTTTAATCCGAAGGGAACCTCCAATTTTCCAGGGATAAAAAGTACCTTATGTGGTTAATCCAGGTAGTAAGTTATTAACAATCCGTTCAACTGTTTTGGCGTGGAATTGGAGCAAACATGCAGAAATGCGTATCGTACATCCAACAAGCATTCTCGTTTCTAATATTAATAGGATTAAACAAAATTGGGGATCATCTTAGTCAGGGACCCTAGCGGATATGGCTCTCAGGCAGTTGTCTCACTCGGCATAACTCGTCAAGATGCACGTAGGTACATAAGTCATAAGGCCTCCTCATGCCCTTCTGCGGCTCTTCTAATTATCTTTGTTTGTCATTCATAATTTCATTCAAAACATCTCGTAAACAAGGTCAGGCTATGTGAAATTGATTTCCTTATGGCTAGAAGGAAAAAGTTTAGAGATAATGAGTCAGGCAAACCTGTATGTACCCATACGTTGCCACTAACATATTCCAAAGATATTAATTATCCGGATATTTTTAAGTTACCCTATACAGGGTTACTTTTTAGACACCAGCAACATTTTTGGTGCAATTTCAGTCCATGAAACTGAACTACTTTCCATAAACACAATTATCGAAAATTGGATAAAAAGTCGGCTTTCCATACAAATCAGCGCTCGGCCAAACGGATTTTGTATGGGAGGTCGATTTTTTACTTAATTTTTAAAAACCTTTTTTATAGAAAGTAGTTTGGTATCATGGACTGAACTTGCCGCAGCAATGTTGCTGGTGTTTAAAAGGAATCCTGTGTAGGTACCTACTCCTAGGAATTATGTTTCAATAATAAATAAATATATTGATGCGAGACAGTATTTAGTATTATTTATTTATAAAATCTTTATTGACCAAAAATTTACAAAAGGTGGACTTAACGCTAATGCATTCTCTACCAGTCAGCCTTTAGGGAAAACAGAAATAAATTTATGAGTGGTAGGTGCTTAAATATATACTATATTATAAACATACATATATACACATTACAATCATCTACATACATAAACACCTACATAATATAAAACAAAACAATTTAAGATAATGATTAGACTGCAACAAACTTGCAAAAAGGTTCTTAAACAGGTACCTATTTGAGATACTTTTGATGTCTCCGGTAAGGCATTCCAGAGACGCGTAACCTGAATAGTAAAAGAGTCATAAACTTGAGCGAAATAAAGGAAGGTAAAGAAGAAGAGAATCACTAGAGCGAAGCTCACGGTCATTCTTTCAGACTGAAAGCGAAATTTGTTTTTATATACAGTTACATACAGTACCTATATTATTAGTTTAATCAAAAACTTACCATTTAGAATATAGTTTTTTTTTTTGTACCTACAAATTTACTCTTCGTAGGTAGGTACTTAAAATATCTGTAACCAATGCTGCCCTAAGACTTCGCCCTATACGTAAAAGTTATCATAAATTAGGATGCTGTAAAGTAGGTACCTACCACTGATATAATACATTAGGTATGCACGTTGGAGCGATAACGCAGTACAGGTTGATCAGGTAGTCGCCCCAGAAGAATATGTCATTTTGAGAGGATATAGACCTAAGTAGGTTAACTAAACCGTCTTATAGTTTTCCAAAACTTAAAACCATCGAGCTATTATATGTACCTAAAAACTGACTACAACTCCAAAGCACACAACCGATTTCGATAAAACTTCTATGGGATTACTGACAGTATTTCAAACAAAGAATTTTACCAGCTTTTATTTAGTTTCACCTGTCGGTCTGCAATGTCTGTCTGTCTGTAATCAAATCTTGCAAGTTAAATTTGAACCCCTTCCCGGTTTCCGATGGAGCCGAAATCTTGCACGCTGTATATCGCGTGACAATGCAATATTATGATGACATGGAGCTGATCTGATGATAGGAACTCTGTAATGCAATGACGCAACCCCATCGAGTTTGAGCTCGTTTGATTCGTCTTGAGGATCACTTTAAGTAAAAGCTTGTTTTAAAAAATATTTTATAAACAAAGGCTTGACCCAAATTGGCCCTGACGTCTTTGAGTGCTTAATCGTGTCCGGACCCGTGCTTCACCAAAGTTCTCTACGGTGAACATAAATAAAAAAACATACCGAACATACCGCGTCAGATTGCAGACGTTCTTAAAAAAGGAGAGGTTAGAAAATCAGAAGTACCCGTAACCGGCGGGCATGCATGAAGAGAGTGATGATAGTATTGTATGAAGCGAAAGAGGTCTGTCAGGATCGTAACAAGTGGAGGCCCATAATCTCTGCCTACCTCTGTGGGAAACAGGCGTGATAATATGTATGTATGTAAGTATGATTAAAGCGCAGACTGAAAGACTTGGTTTAAACTATACTAATCGGATGTTGCGGGAGATCTTTTTTGGGCAAATAATAGTTCAAACCAAGTTAGTGCGCTTTATAATAGTTTTTCAAAACTACAACCCTAAAAGACGTGACATTTTGCGGGAGATCTTTTTTTGGCCAAATAATACATAGTTTAAACCAAGTTAGTTAGCTTTTTATACTATGACGGATAAAGTTTCTCTAGTTAAGTCATATTAAGGTTGCATAGCATACACTAAAAAAAAAGTAAAATGTCTATTAAAAACGAAGAAAATGTTGTTGCTATGTTACCAAAAATTGTCTAAAAAAAAACAACTCTGTCATGTGTGTCAACTGAATTTTACTGTTTAAGATAAATCTTATATCTTGGATATTTTCCTAGTTTCTTTCTAGTAAAGTCAATTTTTCCTTCCACACTCTGCTGTGTAAAAAGCTATAACAGGTTATTAAGCCCCACCATGGAAAAATTTTCAACAAAAATTTCGATCGGAAATCTTGAAGGAAAATCGAACTGGATAACTTGGAAATACAAAGTCTCTATAATGTTGCGAGGAACAACAGATGGTATGGAGATTGTAGAAGGCAAGTTAAAACAACCTGTGGCTCCTCAAGATGGTGCAGGTGACGCAGCTCTTGCGACTTATAATCAGCAATTAGCTCGATATAAGCAAGCCGACTGCAGCGCACTGCTGGTTCTGACAACGAATATGACGGAAGAAACTTTGGAAAAAGTAATGAGGTTTGAAAGTGCGTATGAAGTATGGGGAGAATTACATCGATTGTTTGATGGACAAACAGAAGATAGAACATATACTCTTTGCATGGATTTCTTCAGCTTTAAACGAAATTTAACAGATGATGTATCTACTCACTTATCAAAATTGAAAAACATCTGGAGCAAATTAAACGTTGAAATTGAAAAATCTGATGCTAGTTGTCATCTACCTGATTTGTTCCTGATATGCAAAATTCTTGAAACTCTTGACGAAAAATTCTTCACTTTCAAATCCAGCTGGTTACTTTTAAATAAATCTGAGAGAACCATAGATAATCTGACAGCTCAGTTGTGCTCATTTGAGAAAGAGTTAGGAAGTCAAAAGAACTCGCGGCAAGAGGCACTAGTGACTAAATCTTCTGAACAGCATAAAAAGAAGAATTCTGATGAACAGCTGATATGTAACTACTGTTCTGGAAAAGGACACAGAGTTCGGAAGTGCAAAAAGTGGATTAAGGATGGGAGGCCACCTAAGCCAACTCCAGGCACGTCAGAGTCTAGCTCAAAGTCCAAGCAAGTGCAACAGATTTCTTTGATGGTAAATGCGTGCTCAATCAATCAAGTACAAGATCGTGAGAGCTGGTTCTGTGATAATGGAGCAACTGTACACATTGCAGTAAGGAGAAATTTCTTCACTAAATTTCATGAATTTGATTCAGATCACACCGTGACTACGGCCGACGGGACGACCATTTCTGCTTCTGGAATGGGTTCTGTAGTGGTAGAATCAAATGTCAATGGACACAAGGAGAAGATTACCCTTAATGATGTGTGGCTAGTACCATCTTTAACGAAAAATTTGTTTTCGACACTTGCGGCCCAAGATAAGATGCAGAACAGCGTCTTCACTTCTACAACTAGAGAGTGCAAGTTAGATATTGATGGAATGACTAGAGTTGTTGGAAGTAGGGTTCATCATGGCGGTCTATACAAGTTGGATTTGAAGACAGTAAGTCCAACACAACATTCGACAATAGAGGTCAATGTTTTGACGGGAACAAATATGCTGCAAATATATCATGAGAGGTTTGCACATCAAGACAAGAGGCATATCAAAGCTCTGATAAAGAGAGAGTTTGGGATTAACTTGCCTGAAGATAAAGTTAAATGCGAGGGATGCATTTTCGGAAAAACCCACAGATTACCGTTTGGAAGAAGAGATAGGGCAAGCGTCCCTGGGGAAATAGTTCATGCTGATGTTTGTGGCCCATTTGAACACCCAAGCATTCAGAAATTCCGTTATTTTATTATCTTCAAAGATGACTTCACCTCATATCGGCTAGTTTATTTCATGAAGCAGAAATCTGAAGTAAAGGATAAATTAAAATTAATGTTGAATGAAACAAAAACTACTGGTCATATTGTCAAATGTTTATTAAGTGATAATGGTGGAGAGTTTGATAATGTAGAAGTTAAAAAAATACTGAATGCTCATGGGATCCAACAGAGACTTGTAATGCCGTACACTCCGGAGCAAAACGGGTGTAGCGAGCGAGAAAACAGGACCCTCGTGGAAGCCGCAAGAAGTATGTTACACGCCAGAGATGGGTTACCACAGAAACTCTGGGCTGAATTAATAAATACAGCAGCATACGTCCTCAATAGGACAGGGCCAACCAAAATAAACGGTAAAGTACCATACGAGCTATGGCATAAAAAAAAACCGAAGATTTCCCATCTTAAAATAATTGGGAGTACATGTTATGCGCATATCCCAAAGCAAAATCGCAAAAAGATGAGCAAGAAGGCGATTAAAGGCATATTAATTGGCTACGAGAATGATGACGGCTATAGAATCTGGGATGGACTTAAGACGTTGAAGTCGCGGGACATAACGTTTGAAAGTGATATGGAGTTTAAGACTACCGTAATGAACGCTCCTATTGATTCAGAGGGAGTTACAGATAACAATAATAGCCAACATATTCTTGAGGAAGAGTCTGCAAATGCCAATACAGAAGATCAAGAACTTGATCATGCTCTTGAGGGAGATAGAACTATTGTTAGGGAAGATCAAGATCAAGAACGCGGAACTCATGAGCGCGAGCACCATGAGTCGAGGGAAAGCTCGAATAACGATGATGATGATGATTTTGTTGACGCTGACCAAGGGCAATTGGAAATAGAAGAGCCTCTGACGGAAACGGAACCTGTGTTAGGTGAATCCGTGGCCGAATTGGAGCCTCGATATAACCTAAGAGATAGATCATCCATTACACGTCCTAAGAAGTTTGACGACTATGTGTGTTTTGTAGGTACGGAAAGATTCCCTGAAACCTATAATGAAGCTATCTCAAGAGAAGACAAAGCTGAATGGCAGAAAGCCATGGCAAATGAGCTCAAGTCTCTCAAAGAGAACCAAGTTTGGACGTTATGTGATTTACCGTCAAATAGGAAACCGCTTCCGTGTAAATGGGTTTTCACAATCAAACGTCATCCAGATGGCTCAATTGATAAATATAAGGCGAGGCTTGTAGCAAAAGGATTCAAGCAACAAAAAGGGATTGACTATGAACAAACTTTTAGTCCGGTGGCCCGGATGGCTACGATAAGAGCCTTGTTAAGTGTTAGCGCTAAAGAAAAGCTACATCTGATGCAATTTGACGTGTCAACTGCATTCCTAAATGGCAAGATCGACGAAGAGATTTATATGAAACAGCCTGATGGATTCAATGATGGCACATCAAAAGTCTGTCGTTTAAGAAGAAGTCTGTATGGACTAAAACAGGCACCACGGTGTTGGAATTCTTGTTTTGAGGAAATTCTGTTAGAGAAAGGTTTTGAACAGAGTACTGCTGATAGCTGCCTATTCACCAAGAATGTTAAGGACAAGAAAATCCTAATAACACTTTATGTGGATGATGGCCTTGTGGCATCTACAGATAAAGCTTTAGGACACCAATTCCTAGAGGAATTAGGTAAAACCATAAAAATCACAACGAAACCAGCATCGTATTACCTAGGTATGGAAATCCAGAGAGTTGAAGACGGTTCTATATGTATTAAACAAGAAGCTTACACAAAAAAAATCTTAGACCGCTTTGGGATGTCTGAGTGCAATGCAGTGTCAACACCAATCGAGAAAACTTTGACTAATGAAAGAGGGAAAGTTTCAGATGGAAACTCTGGAAAGAAATTTCCTTACCGAGAGGCGGTAGGTGCTTTAGCGTACCTGATGACAGGGACACGTCCTGATATTGCGTACGCTGTTGGGGTCGTTTCCAGAACGTTAGAAAACCCCACTGAACAGGACTGGCTGAGAGTAAAAAGGATATTTCGATACTTAAAAGGAACTATATCCTACGGCATTCGATACAATGCAGACTCTGCCAAAGCCATTATCGAAGGCTATAGTGACGCAGATCATGCTGGCGACGACCTAACTGGACGTTCTACTACTGGAGTCACTTGCCTTTTTGCTGGAGGAGTTGTTTCCTGGCTTTGCCAGCGTCAACCATCAGTCGCGATATCAACAACTGAAGCAGAGATTGTTGCAGCAAGCGAAGGTGCGCGCGAGCTAGTCTGGCTCCAAAGAATCTTTAGCCAACTTACAAACTTGGAAGGGATACCAACTTTGAGAGTGGACAATGAAGCAGCCATACGCCTTGCCAATAATCCAGAGTTTCATAAAAGGACAAAGCATATCCGAGTACGACATTTTTTCGTTCGTGAAACTGTACAAGAGGGCCTTGTTGATATCAAGAAGACAAGCTCAGCTGACCAGTTGGCTGATCTGCTTACCAAGGCAGTCCCGAAGCCCAGGCTTAATAAAATTAGAGCCGACTTGGGTATACAAAACTTTTCCTGTTAGTGAGGGAAAGTATTAAGGTTGCATAGCATACACTAAAAAAAAAGTAAAATGTCTATTAAAAACGAAGAAAATGTTGTTGCTATGTTACCAAAAATTGTCTAAAAAAAAACAACTCTGTCATGTGTGTCAACTGAATTTTACTGTTTAAGATAAATCTTATAACTTGGATATTTTCCTAGTTTCTTTCTAGTAAAGTCAATTTTTCCTTCCACACTCTGCTGTGTAAAAAGCTATAACAAGTCATAGATGATAGGATAGTCTGCGTAGGCGTGACTGTTATCACGGAAAACCGACCACACTATTGCAGTAACGTCAATTTCATTCTTATTGAATAATAACGGTGAAAACCAGGTGATGTTTTAACGGTTTACCACATTTGCACATACGCCAAACGTCACTGCATACCATACCACATATGGTGGGTCATTACAACCCGCACAGAACCCGCAGGTTTTCCTGTGACTATTATTTTAGGGTTTCGTACCGATAGCCGCTAGCAGGCCTGTGACACTCCCCGTTTAGGTAACGAAAATTTACCCACATTATCACATGCGCGCGACGAGCACTTCGAAGGGGAAAATTCAGTTACATGAATCGATTGTCTAGAGTAATAAGAATGAAATTGGCTTGCAATGGATGTCTAGGTGTCTAAACGAAGAGGTGATGAGTTCTGCCGCGAGCTAAATCAAACTATAACGCTTACCACATTAAGTAGATATTTCTTTGAATTTCTTTTCTGAGTAAAACTACTGCACGTGAGTACTAGTACTTATTCTGTCCGATAGTTCGGTGGTGGCTGAGCGATTTAGACAGTACGTCTGTAAGGCAAGAGTTCGAACCTCACTATACAGGTTTCTATATATTTAAACACCAGGAACATTTCTGGAGCAAGTTCTATCCATGATACTGAACAACTATATAAAAAAAAACGATAAAGAAAATTCGATCTCCCATACAAAATCCTTTGGCTGAACGCTAATTTGTATTGAAAGCCGAAGTTTTTTTCGTTTTTAATAATTCGGTATTTGACTCGATTTTTTTCTTATTCATATCATAAAGTAACATGATACGAAACCGAAAAACTAATAATAATTTTACTTCGCTCAAAAATAAGCAAGTTATAAGCCTTTCAAATCCGGTGGAAGGGGAAAGACTCAAATAACAAAAAAGGGATGCACATACACCCGCGCGACGTCACTGTCATTAGCTGATATAAAGTCTCGCGGTGAAAGGGTAGTTTCAGTCCTGTCGCGGCAGCTGCGGTAAGTGTGTAAACGTTCTTATAGGGTGCATATTGAAGATATGGATATGGGATAAGCAAGAATTCTTTAATTATTTAATAAGTGACTTTATTTCTTCACATCTGAGACAGTACAATCAAAAGCAACACCATAGCAACACACTGGTGACCGCCACTTATTTTTTTATCATAGAGAAAGCAGTAAACCTATACTTAATTTTTCCTCAATAGTGCAAAATATCAATACCTACGCTAAATCACCTCGATGAAACAACAGAAGGCTTATGCCTATGAAAGGTTTCCCAAAAAGTTGACGAAGAAAATAAAAAATAAAAAAAAATATTGAGCTAGCCTCAAAGTAAGACTTGTGTTATGGGATATTAACGATACTATATTTTATAACAAATACGTATAAAGACAACCATCCAAAACCCAGGACAATTTGAAAAAGGCCATTTTCCAAATTGCCCTGACCGGGGATCGTACCCGGAACCTCTGGGTGGCGGACTACGCCATGGAGGTCGGCAAAAATAATAATGATGATGAACAATGAAAGCTCATTTAGATACAACTTGTTTATTGGTCCATTAAAGTACTTAAAAATACGGTTTAACTTAAAACAAATAGATAAGTAAATAACTTTTCCCGGTTATTTATGTCATATATCGTAATATCGTTTCTATATATTCTCCTGTTTTCTTATTCTCTTAGCTTTTATGTTTCGCGTTATAGTTTCCCACGCTTTATAAACTGATACATGACTAAATTCGCAACAGCGTCAAGCCAAAAAAAAAAAAACTTTTCCCGGTTATAAATCATGACGTGATGACATCACTCTTGTAGACTGGTTGTCGTAGCCGAGTTTCCTCAAGTCCTTGGACACCATGGACAGGTTTACTGTGATGCTGCCATATGATTCTGTTCTTAACACTGAAACAATTTAAATCAATTGTTTACAAATACCTATAAACATCTCTTTATCTTTCAGTATATCGACACAACGAAGAAGAAAAACACATCTCTTACGGGTCAAAAATAAATTATATTGTACTGATAAGAAAATTATACGTCGCATAATAATGTTTTCTGTCTTTAACATTTCCATTTTGACGTGATTTTAGATTTAGTATTGATACTATTATATAAAAAACTGATTATAAGAGCGCTATTTGGCCCCAAAAAACTATGACGTCATCTGCCTCTATTTCATACAAATCCTATAGAAAAGTTTGTTTTAACGTTAAGAAAAAAGTATCTAATTTGAAGCACCTTGTTTATAAATGTTTTTCTTTTTTTTCAAACTTACAATAATTTTCCTTTCCACTAGCCAGCATCTTTGGGTCAGCCAACTCTGGGTACCTGCCAGTGAGCCAGGCTAGCCACTCCCCGAACACCGTGGCTGCCAGAGGCCGCACCAGCGGAGCTGTGATGACCCTCGGGCCGGAGCTTGGTGGCATCAAGACCAGAGCATAACCCCGTAATGAGTCTCCACTTATTGCATTCTTTGCTCTTACTGTAATAATTATTTGAGGCCCTGTAATAATAAAAAACAAACATCTACGTAAGATATATTTTTTCTTTAAGAAACTTCTAAAAAAAAATCATTGACTTTAAATAAAAAATAAATAGATTGAGCTAGCCCTAAATTAAGTTCGTGACTTGTGTTATGGGATACTATGGGACACTCAACGATACTATTATTTAACATATACATACTTATATAGGTACACATCCAAGACCCAGGTCAATCTGAAAAAGATCATTTTCCAACTTCACCTGACCGGGGATCGAACCCGGGACCTTCGGCGTGACAGCCTAGCGTGGTGACTACTAGGCCACAGAGGTCGTCTTTAATTTAGAGTATACTTACATCCAAAAATGTTAGTGCTTCCAAACACAATTTCTAAGGGCATATTAAAGACTACTTTCTCTGGATCGCTGCCAGAGGAAGCCATCTGACTGGTTCCCGAGGTAAGGCCTGACACAGGGTCCCAATCTGGCCCCCATACCACTTCATACTGCATATAAAGTTGGTCATCGAATACTCCGGCAGGAAACACTACATATTCTATCTGGCCACTAAAGGACACCAGAAACTTTGTTATGTTGCTGCCTTTCATTGAAAATTAGAAGGTTTTCGACATATTCACTGCGATCATGAGATTATTTTAAGCAATTTTTGAATCGCTGATCACTGAACTTGGCGGATGAAAACAAAACATTCGGTTGCTATGGTTACAAAATGTTGCCATATAAAAGAATAAATAGTGAAATAGGGTAATTATCCACTGGGTATTGATTCTATCAATAATATCGATTCATGAACTTTTGTTTGGAAATCATTATCATTAAAAGGAATCTATTATTGAGGTCAAATTAAAGGATCAATGCTAGAATATTTGAAAATAGTTTTTTGAGAATATTTCACTTTCTTTTTACTTCAATTTTTGATAACCATAAACAAAAGAGCACATGTTTCCGGTGTTCTGTTTTACCGACAAGTTTACCAAGTTCGGTCACAAGATGGCGCTACATTTGCTTTCAAAATCCCAATCGGCCACCATTGTTGAAGGCGATTCCATTCAATAGTTTCATGAATTTTCCAAATTTTGTGATATATACTGGCGAAATATAGCTTTTTCACTGGTAAGATACAGTGAACAACATTCCTAAAAGCGTTATATAGACTTTTGACGCGGTAGAAGTGCTTATTTTCAAAACCTAAATGCGTTCAAAATGTCACGCGAAGTAAGCATCAGATTCGAGAACACCATACCATGCACGAAATAAATGTAGTTTTCTTTCGTTAAAGTGTTCATTGACTGTATAAAAGTACTGTTTTCTGTTCGTGATACTTTGTGACATGTGTTGGAACGTCGGGCACTAATGTGCACACATGAAAACGTTTCAGAAGTTTCTGTACACGTCGTAAGGGAGCGCAGTTACGCGGGCGAAGGCTTCAAAGTTGCCGGCATCATTATGGTGGACTGAGAGAGTGTTTGTTGACGGATCAGTGTTGATTACAAGTTGTAAACAGTGCCGCGAAGGCCCCGCGCACGATGTCTGGCGGTTCGCAGCACAACCCCAACGGGCGTCAGTCTCAAATGGGCCCCAGTTGGAGCCCCTTGCAGGTGGTGCTTATTTTTCCAAATTTTGTTGTATGCTTCATTCGTAAGTCGAACAAATTCCATTATGAACTCTGAACATGAACATTTATTTGGATTGTAATGCTCTATTTGCATGCCAAAATGGTGTTTATATTACCACGAAAACTAATTATCATCACAAAATTTCTATTTCGTAAATTCGACGTAATTGGCCCTGAGTTGCATATGGTTATGTTCTATCAATCATTTGTCTTTGTTTACTGCATGTAGTAGTGTGCTATCAATCAGCTGTTTGCAGTGATAACCTGATTTGGAGGTATTTTCTATTCACATAACAATAATTTTACATTTGCACTAATTTAAAAAATATATCTTGAATGACATTACCATTTATGCATAGTAGAAT
This sequence comes from Acrobasis suavella, assembly GCA_943193695.1. NCBI lineage: Eukaryota > Metazoa > Arthropoda > Insecta > Lepidoptera > Pyralidae > Acrobasis > Acrobasis suavella. The sequence goes on from OW971939.1 coordinate 3,438,879, forward strand.
AAAGTGTAAGATTATTATAATGGTGAGTACCTTCTGCCTTTGAAAAACAATGTTATAACCAAAACCAAATTTTGTAACTTTGTACCTCAAGAAGTCTATGTTTAATAAACATCATGGGGATAGAATGATGAAAACAAATCTTAGGACCTGATCAAGACCTATGTCATTAGAAAGCAATCTTCAGTAACTTTATCATATATAAAATAGAATAATTTATTTGCATGATTTAATATATCAATATAAAGACAAAATAGCCCCTCTTCTATTACAGTGCCAGTCAGGGTCCTTAATTGGTTCTAATTTTATATTAAACCTCATGTATGTACAACATTAAGGAAGCAATCAAGGATTGAGTATTGAGTACTTTTCTCCTAAATATCCCTAAGTGATTTTTTTTTTTGGATGTTGCCAACTTCAGTGTCATGAAATGATAAACACTAACATATGAACTTGTTGTTGAGCATAAGACTCCTTTATTTGCGCAATCCCCCATTTCCCGTTTTTTTGTCCTTTTGCCAAAATACTTTTGCTATTATGACCATGTGGTACATGTGATGGCAAATGTCATCATAGCACAAGGACATTAATAGCACCAAAAGTCACATATAAGCTGGTGGTCCCAGCTGTCATCATTGAGTGGCAGTCGTCAAGCTATGTCAGATGCCTTTATGTAGCTTGAAAACTGAAACCAGTGTTGGCCACTTACACACATGAAGAACAACAAACAAGCAAGCACCAAAAATGTTGTTTTTCTTTTCCACTTTATTCAACCTTTGTTGGGAGAATTTGTGTACCTACATGTTTGTAGCTTTCTAGTTAAGGGGATACACAAATTAAAAAGGAAACAGATATCATTTAAAATTTTGTCTTGGTCATGCCCTAGATAACCCTTCAGACTATTTTATGAACTACTGTTTACTGTTTGAAATTAGAATGTGAAGCTTTTCTTCCCACATTAGCCAAAAGTGGCAGTTTTTCGCTAATGTGCTAAGAATAGCTTCATGTTCTCACTTGAAACTGTAAACAGTACTTAATAAAATAGTTTGAAGGGTTTCATCTAGGGCTTGATGAATTGAAGTTCAAATAATTGAATTCAAACGGGGGCAGCATTAGATCCCAAAAAATTCATGTAAACATTTTGATCTGTCTAATGTTTTTTCCTTACAATTTTACCTATACATTTACACAATGTGGTGGGATCCGCGCAAAATGTATATTTGCTCAAATTAAGTACCTATACATATAAATGTTAAACTTGTGCCATATCAGCCATATTTATTTTTAATATATGGTTCACCATCATCAGGCCTTTTTAACCCTTTCACCTTAGACTTTATATCAGTTGCCTGCCCCCAGCGCGAGGGGTATGAAATCTAAAATAAATACCTACAACCAAAAAGGGATGTGGATAATTAAGTTATATGCAATATGAGCAGTTGTTTTTTGTCGGAAATATCCGACGCTTGCGGAATGGGCACGACAAGTTTGTCGGATAAATCCGACGTTTGCGGTGAAAGGGTTAATCTCCATCAGCACAATTCTGTACAACCAGAGCCACACTTGGCCAGAGCAGCCAGAGGATTTGGCCTACACTCTCCACGCTTGTCGGACGGGTTGGAGAGATCTCATTGATCTTAATATAGTTAGGGTAAAATTCAACAAGCAATTTTTGTGTCTCATGTATTGTATGTAATGAAGATCTTGGAAACGGCTCCAACGATTTTGATGAAACTCGGTATTTAGGGAGTGATGACGATGGGGTTAAAAACTTATTTTCATGTCACTCAGCTAGTAAGGAATTTGGTATAGTGGAAAAATGAAAGCAAAACTTTGCATACTCATTATGTAATGAATGATAAAGTTATTATCAAGTACTGGCTTGTATTTCATCATAAAAATCATATAAAAGTTGTTTCTACAGACAGTAACTATTCATTACTACAATTTTATAGGGCATTTGAAAAGTTAATGATGTACATGAGAGTTGTTTAGTGGCATGACAAATAGTAACTTTAACATAACTTATATAAGTTGGGGCACAATACCTTGGCATGGCACCTTGTGACTTTTTAGGGTTCCACGAAAATACGACCAAGAAACCCTTATAGGATCACTTGTGCATCTGTGTCTGTTTGTCTGTCACAGCCAATTTGCTCCAAATCTACTCAACCAAATCAGGTAAAATATGGATGGTGTAATCCCAAACATATATGTGCAAGTAAATATTTTCTTTATGAGACAAATTAGGAAATTTAAAAAAAAGTTTTGCAATCCTTACTGTGTCATATATCAAATGAAAAGGCTCATTATGAGGATCTCAAACGTAATTTTTTATTGTTGTAAAATAAATAGTTTTGATTTTATTCATGAAAGAAGACTAAAATGGACTATTCCCCCTCCTGATCCCATAACTAATGAGCCTAAAATTTTGAAAAAGAAAATACAAAATATAGTTCATTGCTTGTAGATTACAGAAATACCTATAAGAATTCTATAGATTAAAAATAAAGGGGTAAACTTAATATAATATGTTCTGTTCACTTAAGGAAAATCTTTGGCATCATATGGAACTCTCTCCATGCGAGTTTGACTCGCACTAAGCCTGTTATTGCTATTAACGCAAGCTATTTCAATCCTTTATTTTATGATAGACATTAGCTGTAACCCGCGACTTCGTCCGCGTAGAAGTCGAAAACGGTTCTAATAGGATTTTTAATTGATTTTTTACGTTATAAATTGTGTTATAATATCGCGTTCCCGTACCCGTTACCGTTCCCGTTCCGTATTATTTTTTATTGTATTATGTATCTCGCTTCAAAAATGACGAAGTTCCATACAAACTGGCAACCCCTATTTCACCCCCTTAGGGATGGAATTTCCAAAAATCCTTTCTTAGCGGACGTCTCCTAGTCACGATCTACCTTCCTGCCAAATTTCATCTTTATTGGCTAAGTAGTTTTCGAAATTTCGTGATGAGTGAGTGAGTGATTTTCACTTTTATATATACAGCTAATGCACCCAAAGGTACTGAAGACCAATGCAAAGAGAAGAAAAAGCCAGAACCATTTAAATTTTATTATTCTTACGAGACATAGGCAGCCTTTGTTGGTTTTTCGTGTGAGGGGCCAATACTGGTATCAGATTTTTCAAGCTGCCTTAAGGCATCTGACATAGCTTGACAACTCCCGTACATTGATACAGTAGAGACCAATAATAATAATAAATGCGGACCACGCCAGGGATTGCTAGCTTGTGAAAGCTGTATAATTTGTGTTACAGACAACTTGTAAAATGTGTGTTACAGATAAAACAAAATAAATCTTTTATCTATCTATCTGGCAATGAGATCCTGCGCACTACGCAGCCTGACAACACGACTACCGGCTATTCGTAAGATTCAAAGTCACGCCCCTCAAGTCTGTACCAGTGACTTGAGGGGCGAAAGTTCTTCACATCTTAGATGTAATAGACAGTCTCCGGTAATTTGGTGCAGTGGTCATTCTGATAATGGGTCACTTTAAAATGTCCCATTCTGATACAGGGGACAATTTGATAGAGTGGACTTTGGGACTAAAGGAAATAGGACCATTCCAAGTCTTCCAGTGCAAGTCGTAAAAGGTGATTAAGGAAACACAAAAGCAAAGCTTTATAAACATCAATGAGGCCTCTCCAACTCCACCAGCTAGAGCTGGACCACTGGAGAGTATATAAAATGTATTCTCAGTCCACGTAGCCAATTTTAATAATATAATACTAATTGTAAGTTGACGTTTTTGGAGAAAATGCTGCAGTACAGTTGGTTACCGCTTCTTCTGTTCTTGTGGAAGCAGTAAACTTAGCTGTAAGTAAATGATCTGACGACAACAACTACGTATTATGAAATCGAAAGAAAAGATGACAATTATCAAATGATACCAATATCCAAAAATAAATAAATGTTTTTGACTTTGACTTAAAGCGTAGACCAAATCCTTTTCGCTGAAAAAGTATGGTAGCACACCGTGTACTACCGTGCTTGGCCAGAGCATTCTCTGTACTAAGTACAGAGAGAGTTGTGCTCCTGAAGTGGAGATTTAAAAGACCTGATGATGAATAGTTGTAGGAGTTCCTAGTAGGTAGGTAGCCGCAGACTAGCTGAGGCAGTTGGAGCTCCTACATAAAGAGGTAGGTAAGGTACGTAGTGGAGAGCTTGAGAGAAATAGACAGCAGAGTTATTTTATTTATTATAACTTCACAATACTGATATATATATAAATTTACAATGATGAGGTTTATTGTAACATCGTTACATAGTCATTAAGAGCTGGTTGGTATCAGTTACAGATGGCGAATTTACTGGCGCGCGCGCCGCAAGCGCACATGGCGTCCGAGCGAGGCGTCACCTGGCACACGCCCACGCCGCCGCCGCACCTGTACCACGTGCCGGCGCCTTCGCCCCCGGACCCGTTGCAGGTAATGTGGACACCCCTCTGCAAACACTGCTTCTCTCTCTGCTGCTCTGATGCTGTAATGCTGTGAAGTATAGGGCATAGATTAGGCTTGCTACACAGATAAGGGGCTGGCAGTGTCGGTTCATCAGTTGTGGACACCATGTCCTCTTCAAACTCTGCATCTCTCTCATCTCAGCGTTCTCCTAGTTGCATTCTTAGCTGTAATGCTGTGAAGCATAGGGCACAGATTAGGCTTACTAGACATAAGGGACTGGCAGTGTCGGTTCATCAGTTGTGGACACCATGACCTCTTCAAACACTGCATCTCTCTCATCTCAGCGTTCTCCCAGTTGCATTCTTAGCTGTAATGCTGTGAAGCATAGGGAACAGGCTTACTAGACCGATAAACAGGCTAGCACTGTCGGTTCATCAGTTGAGAACACCATGTACTCTGCAAACACTGCATCTCTCTCTCTCTCTCGTATATGTACGTACAAGTAATTAAAAATGTCATAACATCAATAGTTCATAACTTCTCATACAGTTAGTATAACAGATTATGACTCCATTTTTGAAGCACATCGTACCGAATTGGAGGTCAAATCTAGGTTTACGCAATCTAGCATTATTCCGTTAGTAAATGGCATATTCTTCTCTTCCAGACCAGTATTATAATAATAATAATAAATTCTTTATTTGCCTAAAACATTTTACAGAATGGTATAATTATAATATTATAGCGTAGGCAACCGAAGTAGGTACTGTATCATACGAGTGCTTAAGACTTAAAGGCGCCCAGTCCATATCCCATCCGGAAATCCATCCCCGAACTAGACATAGTCTGTATCTCGGGTGATGAACAACCGGACAGTCGACGGAAAGAGTGCGGTACATTTTTAAATCGAGTTTACCTACACTACACTATCGACAAAAGGCTACTTAAATTAAAAGTTGAGGTTACTTAGGCCCAGCTAGTCTTATCTGTGATTGTTCCTAAGTATACATATTGAATTTGGTAATTACTATACATAATATAAAGCAAGATAAATAAGTACTGGTGCCTTCAAACTTAACATATTATGTATATAAGGGGTGAGCGAGAATGAAATGAGTGTTTATGTAAGTATAAGGTGCGGTTTGTGTATGTTTGTTTGTGTATCGTTTATGAGTAAGTACGGATAGATATGTAAGGATATCACACAGTGTCACAATCAGTGAAGGGAGTGTCACATTTTATATTTGATAGCATGTTCCATTTTTTGTTTTCCTTTCCTTATTCCTTCTTTCTTTCCATATCCAAGATCTCATTAGTTTCATCTGTCCCGCCCATTGTCTGTCTGTCTGTAGTCAAATCCTGCAAGTTAAATTTGACCTACTTTCCGACGTCCACATGGGCAGAAAGCAGAGAAAAAAAAAAATAATAATAATAATATTGGTTTTGGGTAACTATTGTAAAATTACGCTTGAGTGGCCACCGACGTCCACTGTAGTCAGCAGATACGGCTGAAACTGCGCAATCGATAACAAGTTTAGTGTCTGCTTTACGCAAAAACCGTAAATCCTAGACTCGTAACAGATTTGTACATCATTTCGTTATTTTTATTACAAACTTGTAAGTTAACATTGTAAAAATTGCGCAGTAGATTTGTTATTCTTGACGAAAATAGTTGACTTGTGTGATTCGATGTTTGCTCCAAAACGGTTGTTGGATTGAAACATTGCGTGTAGAGATAGCTTGTAGCCTGCATTTCATAGGAAACATGTTATATTCAGGATCTAGTTCTCGTGGGATTGACAAATACTAAATGTAGGGCTATTGCCGCTTTGAACAAGCCGGCAACACTGCGGCTTACATTTGTAATAAACAAGTAATGATTAAAACATAAAAAAATGACGGCGTAAAAAAATCCAAAAGTCCGCCATATTTTTTTTTACCCAAGGAAAGAAATTCCAATAAAATGGTAATAATTTTTCAAAACTAAAAGCCGACTTTACCCCCAAACTTTACATCCAAAATTGATAAAAAAAATCTATGGGACCACCTGACAAGTATACTCTTTCAATAATAATTATTTTAAGACGCCTGTACCGATTTGGAAAATGCTTTTGTAAACAATGATTATATATAATTGGTACAAAGTCGGGCTTATCCCAAGAAGGGATCTCTTCAGGCCAACCTTGTATCAGAAATGGTTGTTATCAATTCGTCGCGATTTTTTTTTACTGTTGTTTCACCGATTTTAATCGGTAATTATATATAATCATTGTTTGCTCCTAAATATTATTTTATGTACAATAAAGAGTTTACAAACAAACCTCCTACTTTTTGGAAGTCAGTTAAAAATGTAGGGCTTTTGCCACTTTGAACACGCGGCGCCTCACCGCGGGCAACGGCTAGAAATAAACAAGTAATTATGAAAAAGTAAAAAAACTGACAGCGTAAAAAAAAAACAAAATCCGCCATTTTGTTTTTTTGATACACAGGAAAAGAAAGGAAAAATAACGTGAAAAGAATGTGTGAGAACAGATGTGATGGGACAAGAGGCTAGTGAAAATTATTAATGGTAGAAAGAAATGGAGCGAATTGACATACAAAGCCGACTCCAAAAAGGGAAAAAGCCGCATAAGATGATGATGATCATGACCCAGTGTCACTGACAATTCGCCATTTTCGAACTACTTAAATCAGATACTTTTGAGACGGCACCCTATTACTAAGACTCTGCTGTCCGTCTATCCGTTCGTCTGTCCGTCTGTCTGTCTGTCTGTCACCAGGCTGTATCTCATGAACCGTGATAGCTAGACAGTTGATATTTTCGCCGATGATGTATTGCTGTTGCCGCTATAACAACAAATACTAAAAACAGAATAAAATAAATATTTAAGTGGAACTCCCATGCAAAAACGTGTATTTTTATAGATAATGGTACGGAACCCTTCGTACGCAAGTCCGACTCGCACTTGGCTGGTTATTTTTTTTCTAAACGTCAAAACAAAAGCGTTCATTGTGATTTGTATGAAATATAGACTAATGACGTCATGGTTTCTTGGAATCATATAGCGCTCTTGATATCAGTTTGTCTGCAATAATAAATCTAAAATCACGTTGAAAATGGGTATGATAATGACAAGGGTCATTTTTGTGACATTTTTTCGTAACACAGTACCAAATAATTTATTTTTGACACAGGAAAGTACCTAATTAAGACAAAGCTAAGCTCAAGCTAAAATCCATCAAGCCGTTTTGGCTACAGAGCAGTGGCGGATTTACACATTTGACGCCAGTAGGCTATTCATATTTTGCCGCTCTTTAGCTGCGTTTTATGAAATATAATAAAAGCACTCTTCTACCTTCTCAATTGCCGCGATGCACGAAAGGGGAGCGGAGGGATGCCGCCCCCCAAATGTGCCGCATAGACTTTATCCTACTCACCTTATTGATAAATCCGCCACTGCTACAGAGCGTGACAAAGAAATGGGTATACATACATAGACCCGAAAAACATAACCCTCCCTCTGGCCCCGGATAATGAACAACTCTACCCTAGTCTCAAAGTTAGATAGTGGGTTTCGATGAACACAAACCTGGGAATCTAACCTAGGACGGGTTCTTACACACATGGTAACCAAAGCACCACAGAAGTCGTCGGTTGAAAAAAATCTATTGTTATCCTAGCAAAAAGAGTTAACGAGACATTATAGCATATCATTAATGTCGTTAGTGACAATCGTATACGAAAAATTATTAAACATAATATGTACTCAGCTTTTTCAGTTTATTTAACAACATGTAATTATAGGTCGGCTAAATTATGTTTGCTTTGTGTTTTTGCGTTTTAGTAACGGCATTAATGTAATAGTGCCCTTTTGACCCTGTATGCCAGTTTAGAAATGCGTCCCAGTGACGTGCACAAATATTTTTGACAGGATAGTCACTAATCTTACCTTATTAACGAGAACGGCTGCATTCTGCATATCAAGCGAAATACATAACTGTAGGGATTTAAAGGCCTAGCAGACCCGACGCTGCCGCCTGTTCCAGTTCCCATTCCCGAACTCTTCAGCATGTCCTATGAAGTAGCTCACCCCATTTAATTCCTCTAAGGGTCGAATTTTGAAAAATCCTGAAACCCGTACCTATTTTACGCCTGGAGTACTCCTACGAAGTTTCGAATAAATTAGTTTAACTAATATTGTTTCTCGATATAAACTTTGGACCCCCGATTCTGCCCCTTAGGGGGTGAGTTTTGAATAATCCTTTCTTAGTGCACCCCTAGACCTCTTAAGGAACCTATGTGCCAAATTTGGTGTCTAATACCAGCGGTTTGGGCTGTGCGTTGATATGTCACTCAGTCAGTCAGTCATTCAGTTTCTTATTTTATATAAATAGAAAATTATATTAGGGTGTCACGGGGAAGACAAATTCTTGTGTCTGTATAAAATGCACGTTACTAATGCGTCCTATATTTGTGGTGGCTTATCGAGTTTCGAAGGTAATGTATTTTATAATAGTAATGATTAAAGAGTTGCAGGAAGCAGCACTAAATTTAGCTGTAAGTAGATTATTTATTTATTTTATCAAACTTTATTGTTTCAAAGTACAAATATATTTTTAACAAATGGCGGACTTAATGCTAAGAGCATTTTCTCCCAGTCAACTATAGGGTAAACAGAGAAAATTATGCGGCACAAAAAGGCAATACAAGATAGTTACTTAGTTACTTTTATTTTCCTTAGTCTCTGCCTAGCCCTGTGGGTAACAGGCGTGATAATATGTATGTATGGATGTATGTATGTATAAAATATTAAAGTGTATTAATATACAGCTACATTTTTTAAATCGTACTTTGATGTCTGATGTCAACAATTATTATGAAAAAGAAATAAATTATTTTGACTTTGAAAGTAGAATAGTATATGAATAATAAATACCACTTGTAAATGAAAATCACAATATTTTTCTTTAAAAAAAACCTGTAATGTATATGTCATGTAATAATACAGACTCACTTTCGAACAAGGTATCTTAAATTACATGTGTGCTCTGTTGATTTGATTTTCACGAATGTTTAAAGTATTTGTCTTGAAAGCACACATACAAATATAGATTCAGAAAAAAAATCTAGGTCTTTACATACACATGTGTGGTCCATATAACGTTTAGAAACTGGTTAGTGATCTTATAAAATCAACAATTCAAATCTCGTAATTTTTTTCTAAACGTCAAAACAATCATTGTCTATGGGATTATGAAATATACACTAATGACGTCATAGTTTCTTGTAGTCAAATTATCAGTTTTTCTGCAATAGTAAATCTAAAATCAATTTGAATATGGATATGATCAATGACAAGTGACATTATTTTGTTACTGTTATTCTCTTAACTGTATCAAATAATTTATTTTTGACCCAGGAAAGTAAGTCCAATTCACACAAGAGCAAAATAAAAATAAAAAAATCCTGGTCTGGAATAAAAGAAAAAACGTAGTATGTAGAAGCTGCTTCTCTTCCCGCGCTGATCGTAAAAGCCGATCGAGGGAATGGTCGGAAACCTGAATTATGTGAATAGGCGATGCGGCTAGCAACCCGTCACCATTTGATATTCGTTTTCCATCTTTACGCCCGCCATTACGCTCGATTAGATACATAATACCTACTGTACTAAAATGACCACTTTCCCAAAATGACCACTTTTTCATAATGACTACTGCTTTTCTCAAAATGACCTTCTAAGCGTGGCCTCTGGGTCTTACGACCATAGGCTCTGTCTACCCCATTAGAGGTAGAGACGTCTGTATCAAAATAAAACAAATGTATGCAAACCTTACTTTATGCTGATTTGCATTTGCATTATTGGGACGGACTAAATAAATTTTATAAAAAGAGCTCTGAATAAATTATTTAGCTAGATTGCTTAACCTTGTGCACGCCAGCGCTTGTTAACGTTATTTTACCCCCGACGCTAAGCCCGGTAAAAATAATACAATTTCGACCACTTAGTTGTCAATGGCGTTTCAGTGACGCGATCGTTTCGCAACTAAAGTGCTCAATGGCATTTAAAAGTTTCTATTTCAATTTATTTATTTATTGCATTTCATAATGTACATCAGTTCTAACTACTAAAAGTCACTGTCATATTATAAGGTACACTATGAACCCTGTCGGGTATTGCAAAACAAAAATGGAACGGCAAGCGGATTTTATGTTATGCAGAGGTTAATTCATAAATATAAACCTAAGATTTTACTATATATGTATTTAAATACCAATTATGGTAGATATTTAAAATATTATGGTAAGTATTATTATTTTTGCGAATGTTTATCTTTGTGTTTAGTGTCAGTCATAAACGTAGTCAATGTCAGCTTTTTTTATTTAGAACATCAAATTAAATTTATTTTTATCATTAAAAAAAACTCGTCTAAGGTTAATAGACTAGTGACGTAAAATAGCCTAGTTTTGATAAACTAGACCACAGCTGTTATCTTTCGCTCGCCTACAAAAGTCAAGGACAACAGCTGAAGTGAAGTGAAGCGCAGTGTCGCGGATTCTTTCTTCTACAATATGTAACAACAACCCTATCCGATCCTTGTAGGAGCAACTCAGACCGTCGATATGAACAACTTTTCCCATGGGACCAATGCATGAAACTTGAAAAAATCATCATTTTCATACAAATTGCCGGGCCCGCCGAACACTTATATAAAAAATGTCGTTTTTTTTCAAGTTTCAAGCATTGGTCCCATAGGAAAAGTGGTTTATATTGACGGTCTGTGTTGCTCCTATAAGGATCGAGCAGGGTTTTTGTTACATATTGTATAAACATATAAGTGTAAATGTGTATTGTAACTGTAACATAGCCCATCAGGCTGGGTAGGGACCAATACTGAACTGGGTTTCGTTCGGCGTAATCTTCCCAACAGTGGATTTTAGCTTTTGCACTAAAATAATATTTAAAAAAATTACCTTCAATAAGAGATAAATTTATCGTACATTGAATAATTTTTTTGACTTTGACTCTATATTTAATTTCTTCCATGCTGGTTTGCGAGAAAAAAAAAGAATATACCAGCTACTTCTCATCCCGGCACAGATCGTAAAAGCCGATCAATGGAATAGGCGAAAATGCGAATCATGTTAATAGACTATGCAACTCATTCCAATTTCCATCTCAATTTGCTACTTTTCAATTACTCAAATCAGATATTGTTTTACAAAAGTCAAAACAAATTTTTTTTTTAGGATTTGTATGTAATCGTACTAATATAATAAAGAGGATATTTTGTTGGTTGAATAGGCTCTGAAACTACTAGAAGTTTATCAGATCGATCTCAAAAATTCTTTCACCATTGGAAATATACGTTATCCCTGAGTAACAAAGGCTATGTATGTACCACGGGCGAAGCCGGGGCGGACTGCTAGTATAGAATAACTAGCTGACCCGGCAAACGTTGTTTTGCCATATAAATAGATTGTATGTATTTTTGTATGTTGTATCATAAAAAAATAGAAATTAAAAATTTTGTCTAAAAAATAAAAATAAAAATTTAGGGGTGGACTACTCCTAACATTTAGAGGGATGAAAAATAAATGTTAGCCGATTCTCATAGATACCGGATAAGCACAAAAAATTTCATCAAAATCGGTCAAGCCGTTTCGGAGGAGTATGGCAACGAAAACTGTGACACGAGAATTTTATATATTAGATGACATCTTAGTTTCTAAGAGTCAAAAAGCGTTTACAATACTAGTTTTTCTGCTATAATAAATCTTAAATCACATTGGAAATGGATATGCTAATGACAAGTGATATTAATTTGTGACGTTCGTACGCGCGCATCCCTCGGGAATTCAATGCAAGGTCTAAGTGTAGGTACACTCGCGTTTCTCTAGAATATGCAAAAATAAAATTATATATACATTAATTACATATACACTTGCGTTTCTCTAGAATATGCAAAAAAGCCCCCCCCCCCCCCTCGACGTGAGGGATGGACAAGCGCACTTTCGAATCCAAACTCATTATAAAATGAAGTCCCTTAGCTAACGCGTTTATCTGTCTGTACTCGATAAAAACAAACTACTGGAACGATTTTGATTTTGTGGTCGCTAACATTTATTTATAACAATTCAAAATGTTAAAGTCCGTTTAGCTTCATTTATTTATCAAACTTTATTGTTCCAAAGTACAAATATACTTTTTACAAATGACAGACTTAATGCTAAGAGCATTTTCTCACAGTCAACCATAGAGATGGGAATCTACTAGCTGGGACAGGTGGAGTTCCTACATTGGCCCCACGTTGGGCGCCAAAGCGAAAACTCCACCTGTCCCTAGAAGGTGTGCTTCTACATAAAATATCCATATCCAAAACAGTCGTGGAGCAAAAGAGAAACACGAGAAGGGTCAATACATTTATTTGTCATGACAAAATTATATAATTCAACAATTATAATTTGCTTGTTTGGGAGGTGGTGAAATGAGTCAGAATGATCAGGAAGGAGTGTGTCTAAAATTTAGAAATGAAATTTGAAAAAGGTGGACTGTATGAAATTATGGAAAAAGTAGGTATGTAAGGACATAAAGGATACATCGTTGTTTACATGCAACATCGTTACAATCATACCTTAAGGATAGAAATTTATTGTATAGCCGACAAACTGCCTACCTTTATAATCACGATATCAAATCAGTAGCAAATATAATAGGCATATTCTTCGGTTCATAATATATTCTTAAAGATCTTTTACACTACGCTGCCGCGGCACCTCGCTTATGTATTGTATGTAAATGTCACGCCGCCGCAGCAGCGGTTTTCGCCGGCGCGGCAGCGGTTTTCGCCGCAGCGGCACATAGGGTTAAAACAAATTCATTAGCAAAGTTATTTGCCAAGCAAATTAAAAAATCCCCGACTTTCTTTAGTTTCATATGTATGATTATTAGTATTATGAAATCGTACACACCATCTAGTGATAGGCGAAGGAACTAAATTACTATTTAGTCACTCCGCCCCGCGCATTGGGCTTTTGTAGAGATGGTAGTGCCATATTATTGCGTTAACTTCAATGGTATTGGAATGGAAACCTAGATAGCGCCATCTTGATATAAACCATGGTTTAGATTGTGATAAAGAGCTGATACTCTTTTAAACTGCTGAATCGATTTTACCAAACAAAGCTATGAACCACCGCAAGGAAATTTGCTTTCACGTAAAAAAAACTGCATTGAAATCCGTTCATCTGTTCGAGAGCTACGATGCTACAGACAGACAGTCAGACGTTAGACTTACAATACCCCTATATTTGTCGTCGGGGATCAAAAAGACATGTGCTTGGCGCAGCGGAGTAATGTGAAAACGCTCTAACGATTTGAATAACAAACTTGAAAAGTTCTCTTTTTTCTGTTCAGTCAGTTTTCTGTAGTCCATCTTTCAAAAGTATTAATGTCATGCTGTGTTCACTAAATAACCTAACCGATATGACCATCGTAGGGTCTGTTGCAATTGCAGGCGATGAAGAACGCGGGCAACTCCGTGTTCCGACACACGGCGACGCCGCCCGAGCTCTACCGACACACACCGACGCCGCCCGACAAACATCACATGAGGTAAGCGGAGCGCTCAATTTCATCGTCATATCAGCCACAGGAACACCACTGCTGAACATAGACGGTATAAGGCCAAGGATTTGTGAAACGACCGATTGGAAGCGTACATTTTTATTTTGCACTTTTTAGGTACGTAGTTTGTTTTTAATCTTTATTCTTTATTGATAATAATTACTCCGTGCACTTACAGTTACCCAAAACGTGCACGTTAGTCAGAAACTTAAATACTAAATAAGCAAATTTAACAGTTACAAATATTATCATTTTTTTTATTGTCTAAAAAAAGTCTACATTTGGTTTTCGAGCAATCAAGGCGTTATTTCCTTACATTCTCTTTGATTTGGATTACATGTGATTCCGCCACTAGCCTGGTGGCACAAGCATACAAAGTAACCCAAATCAAGGAGCATGTAATCTTGACTTCTGCAAAGTAAAACTGAATCTATTAACTTTCTTCTGTCTTTATGACGACCTCCGTGGCGTAATGGTCAACACGCTAGTCCGTCAATCCGGAGGTTCTGGGTTTGATCCCCAGCCAGGGCAAGTTGGAAAATGGCCTTTTTCAAATTGTCGTGGGTCTTTATCTATATATGTTCATCATAAAAACATAGCATCGTTGGGTTAGTATCCCATAACAACTGTTATATGTGGAGATTTATAAATGACATGTTTTTTAATATTGTAATGCCATACTGTTGTTGTAGTCGATAATCTTCCAAACAAATAAAATTAAACTAAAACACAAGCTTAAGCTTACTTTGGGGCTAGCTCAATCTGTCTGATTTGTCCCTATATATTTATATTTATCTTCATTTTCTTACTTGCAGACACACTCCTTCGCCTGGTGACGTGAAGGCCGGCGGCGCCCTGCCTCCCGCTGAATTATACGCACATTTGGGGCCAGGTAGAGGTGAGAAGAGAACATTCTTTTTAGACAATCCCTTAATTTCGTCTGTATTTCATCGACTACCTATAGTTCTTCTGACGTTTCTTGGTTGATAATTTATCCTAGTTGGTAGAATACCGGAAGATGATAGGGTTAGAAGAGATGATCATGACGACCTCAGAGCGAAGTTATTTTAAAAAGCGGTTCATGTAATTATTTAACAGTTTTGTATACGAGTTCTATAGAGCCTATCTTTCCCAATTTAATGGCGGTCAGCGCCTAAAGACGCCCACCACGGTTCGCTAAACAAATATCATTACAGCTGTAATAAGACTGATCACTTAAACTTACCGAATTGTTTATGAGCATGAGCTTTTATCTTTACTTAATTCTCATTATAAAATCCACTAAAATCAAATTTCAAAATAATCCAAAGCAAACCCCAACTAAAACCCTTGATTTCCCACCAATAACTCCACGGTTTATTACATAATATTGTTAACCTGTCAATCATTTTTCAACAGAGAAAACCCCTAATAAACACCTAGACTTTTATTAATTTTTATTCATGGCAACAAACAGTCATGATCATAACAATATTTGTAAAATATGTTTAATTAATAGACCTCAACAGTGCCAGTAATTTGAGTATTTTAACAAAATTAACTTTAGTAAGATTTTACTGTAGGAGACGCGAACAAATTTCCCGCCAAAACCCCATGGCTAATCACACAATTTTCCAACAGATAAACTGCGGCCCGATGAACTCCTCAGCTACGCGCGTGTGGGCGTGGACCTATCTCTGTCGGGGCGCAGCTCTGCGCCAAGCAACGGGGCCGCCCCCGCCCCCGCCGCACACCCGCACCCCGCCTCCCCCGCGCTCTCCATCCGCGACACCACCACCATCAACAGTCTCATAGCGCGCGCGCAGCCGAGACATCCCCACGCGCGGGTGGACGCACTCCTGGAGAGGTTGATACCGTCGCCCGTCTCTCCGCACTCGGTGATAGTGCATTCCAGAGCCGCACCTACGCCATCGCCGCCGTCTTCCAATGAGGTGAGTCTTCCTTAGCATAGATACTTATGCTGTGAATAGTCTGATTGCACATTTTTAGCCGAGACATCCCCACGCGCAGTGGACGCACTCTTGGAGAGGTTGATCCCGTCGCCTGTGTCGCGGCACTCGGTGATAGTGCATTCCAGAGCCGCACCTACGCCGTCGCCGCCGTCTTCCAACGAAGTTAGTGTTCGATGGATGCCTTCTCTATTAACAGTCTAATTGCACGTCTGTAGCCAAGACAGCTCCACGCGCGGTTGGACGAACTCTTGGGAGAGGTTGATCCCGTCGCCTGTGTCGCCGCACTCGGTGATAGTTCATTCCAGAGCCGCGCCGATGCTATTGAAACCGTCTTCCAATGAGGTGAGTCTCTTTTGATGTATATCTCCGCTGCGAACAATTCCATCCCCACGCCAGTGTTGCTTCGTTGTCTATGAGATTGATCACCTCGCCCGTATCGCCGCACTCATTGACGCGCCACGCTTAATTTTCGCAGCCTTCCAATACGGTGAGTTTTTTTTGTTTTATTTAAGCTATAAAGAAAACGGCTACATTCGCATGTAATCGTAGCGTAAACACAATTAAGATATTAATATTCAATCTCATTTATTTCCAGGACTCTGCGGACTCGTGCGGAGCTCCCCCCGGCTCGAAGAGGAAACGGAAACCCGAGCGCACCATCCGCGTGCCTTCCGTTCCCCCTGGCCTGCCCCCCGCCAGCGCGCCCGCCCCCCACTCCCCCGCGGTTGCCCCTCCCCCCGCGGCGAGGGTCTCCCCCCTTGAACCTCCCCCCAAGCCGCTGGAAAACGGCGACGCACACGCACAAGGAAATGGCCCGGAGGAGGGGAGACCGCCAACGCCGCCGCCGCAGAAAATGGAAGAGGCAAAGCAGGAGAAGGTATAGTGCTTTTTTATTTATTTAAAAAAATTATGTACACAAAATACAGACATAGTAAGAACATTGAGTATATAGGTACTGCTTATTTCACAAGAAATCTCTTCCAGCAGACCCAGGAGAGGAAAACAGGTAGTATTACGCGTGTACAAAATAAAGTTACACGTGTACAAATACATATAAGTACTTCTAAAAATTTACATAAACATGGGTACATATTATATAATATGTATAATATAATATTTTTCATTTTTAGATATCGTTCAAACTAGTCAAAATACCTACACAAAGCGCCTAAAACGTCATGATATCCAAGGTCTGAGTCTAATTGTAAGTCCAGATACTAAAGGTTGCTACCGCTGGGGAGCACCTTCTTTAAAGGGAGAGAGAAAAAAAATTGCCCACAACTCATCTGCTCATAGTCAAGGACTGACTGATTTAATCAAACAAAAAATAAATGCGATACATGTCCCTTGGAAAGATTTGTTGAGTATCGTAAACTGCATTCAGCCTTAAATAATTTTCAGTATATTTTGTTAGACCCCCGTATGAGAAAAACTAGCTCAGCCTCGTCAGTCCCTAAATAAAGAGTTTCATCAAAATCGTTGGAGCCGTTTCCGAGATTTTCCTTATAAATACAAGAATTGCTTGTTTAAAGTACAGGATAAAAGTCTTGTTTTAAATTACACTTGCAGCCAGAAAAAGAGCCCGAACCGCCACAAGAAAAAGCGCCCCAGCCTCAGCAGCAAGCCGACCGGCCGCCGACCAGGAGAAAATCCCGGTCCGGCTCCGCGGAGACCATCGACGACATCGCGGCCATGATCGCGAGCACCACCAGCCAGGACGCGCCGAAAACACCTACGGCACCTGAACCACCTGCGCTCCCTGCCGATCACACCCCAGCCACTATAGGTAACTTTGATCTAACCTCACCTTCCGCACGCCAGCGCTTGTTTACGTTACTTTATCCGCGACGTTCCACGCGAAGGAAACAGAAAAAGGGGCAGGCCCTTGAAAAGATGGACAAACGATTTCAAAAAAATCTCTTTGGACCAGACTAACAGGAGACAGAGAAAGATGGAATCTGTTAGGGAAGCCTACGCGCCTACGGGATGCGCTGATGGCAAAGATTAAAATTAATAAAAAGGTTTATTGTTATACAATATGTAACAAAAACCCTGTCCGAACCTTGCAGGAGCAACTCAGACCGTCAATATGAACATCTTTTCCTATGGGACCAACGCTTGAAACTCGAAGAAAAAATCGACATTTTCATACAAAAGTATTCGGCAGGTCCAGCAATTTGTATGAAAATGTCGATTTTTTCTTCGAGTTTCAAGCGTTGGTCCCATAGGAAAAGATGTTCATATTGACGGTCTGAGTTGTTCCTACAAGGATCGGACAGGGATTTTGTTACATATTGTATATTTCAAATAATCCGCTTTAGGAAAAACTGAAAACTAGTGGGTCGCCTCACAGGCTCACCACTGTGTTTTGGCCTTTTTACACTGCTGCAGCACATTTATAATTTAATAGTGCATGTAATTTTATTAAGATTAGTTATAGTTTGTAAGTTTATATGTATGTGATGCAGTTTTTGTAAATAAACTATCTATCTTGCGTCCTTAGGCTCTGTAGCTGCAAGACTCAAAGGCCACTTTTAGCGTGATGGTGGACGAAAAAGTGGTTCTAATCTAGTACTAAAATCTCACTGCGTAATATCTTTTCACATAACCAATTTATCCATCCACAGATACTCTAAAAAGCGTCCTAGCGAGTCCGGAAATCAAGAAACCCGAACCCGAAGTGGAAATCAAAAAATCCCCCCCAAAAACCGAAGAGAAACCCGAAGCGCCGCCAGTGGAAGCGGCCGCAGCACCTAGAAGGCGAAGCGCTAGGACTTCTAATTCGGAAGCTACCAATGTACCTGTGGAATCGCCCTCGGAAGCGAAACCGGCGGAACCGGAAGCGGCGACGAGGAGTGCGGAGCCCACTGCTGCTAGTTTTGTGGAGGTTGAGAAGCAGTTGGAGAACATGTTCGCGGGTTTGGAGGAAGAGAAGAGTGAAGAGAGGAAGATGCAGGCAGGGAAGGCCAGGAAGAGGAGAAAATCCGCGCCCACTAAAGGTGAGTTAATCCTATACATAATATAACGTGGAAGGGACATACCCATATACAGGAACATACATTTAAAGTGTGCAGTCACCCGGGCTATTTTTTGGGAATGTCAATTTTTTTTTTTTTTATTCGATTGTTATTTTAATTTAATTACACACTATAGTGATCTAGTATAGCCCGTGGTTCGATTTATTACGGGTATGTCCCTTCACATTGTATATACAATATGTAACAAAAACCCTGTCCGATCCTTGTAGGAGTAACTCAGACCGTTAATATGAACAACTTTTCCTAAGGGACCAATGCTTGAAACTCGGAAAAAAAAACGACATTTTCATACACATTGCCGGGCCGGCCGAACACTTATGTATGAAAATGTCGATATTTTTTCGAGTTACAAGTATTGGTCCCTTAGGAAAAGTTGTTCATATTGACGGTCTGAGTTAATCCTACAAGGATCGGATAGTTTTTGTCACATATTGAAAAATGAAGATCTCGGAAACGGCTTCAACGATTTTGATGAAACTCGATATTTAGGGAGCGACGAGGCAAAAAAATTGATATCAATTAAAAAAACATCGCCCAGCTTTTTTTAGTAACTTTTTAAGACGAGCAACAGTTCGCGACACTATAGACGGCGGTTAGGGTCGGAAGTATGGCCCATCACAGAAGTGGAGTATCATTTATGCCTACACTACTACAAACGAGACTATACATCGTGTGCACGACACGTCAATGAGTGAGCCAACACACGCGACAAGGCGAGAACGTGAGATAGGGGGCGGGGACAGGGGCCGCGGGGGATGCGTATTGCGCGGGACTCTAGAAGTTACCATTCTGTATATATATAAAAGGAGAAGCTGACTGACTGAATGACTGACTGACATATCAACGCAGGGCCTAAACTATTAGGGTTGAAATTTTGCACAGGAGTTGCTTTTATAACATAGGGGAGCACTAAGAAAGGATCTTTGGAAATTCATCCCCTAATTAAACTAAAAAGTTAGTATGAACCTTTGCCGTTTTTTAAGTTATTTGAATGAAATTCAGCATGAAGGTTCTTCACTGAAAGGCATGAAACATGAGTAAAATATTTTTTTCAAAATTCATCCCTTATGGGGTTAAACGGGGGTGCAAAGTTAGTATGAAACTTTGCCGTTTTTGAAGTTATTCGACGGGGACAGGGGACGCGTATTGCGCGGGACTCTAGGAGTTTCCGTTCTTTATATACATATATTAATTCTGTGTCAGTATCGCAAACGGTTGCGCGATCGTCAGCGACCATAGTGCATCAGTCGGCGACCGTAGTGCATCAGTCGGCGACCATCGCGAACTTTCGCTCGTTTGTACTTAATATGAGCTAAAATTTTTGCTTGGTTATTTAAACTTGAAAAAGAGGAGTATCTATTAATTTTTTGTATAACACGTGGAAGGGACATACCCGTAACAAATCGAACTATATTTTTACTTTCCTGCAACCTTGCTCCGGTCATCTGCCACCAATAATCACTTTCTATTTACAGGGAACAAACATCTCTCGCTTTATCTACACTCAAAACTTACAATTTACAGGGAAACGAACCTCTCTTGCATCTAAACTCATCACGAACCTCTCTCGCTTCATCTATACTCATCACTTAACAATTTACAGGGGAACATACCTCTCTTGCTACATCTATACTCATCACTCAAAATTTACAGGGGAATAAACCATCCCAGTACTTATTTGAAAAAATAATGTATGTGAAGAAAAATATTACCTTATTTAATAAAAAAGGTGATATTACGGGTAGAAACTTACGTAACATAAATATTTTAGTTACCCCGTATTATAGGCTGAAAACAGTCAGTAAATCGTTTAAGGGAAACTGTATAAAGTTTTATAATAAATTGCCAGAATCGGTCCTTGATATGCCAGATAGAAAATTTAAAGCTTATGTAAAGAAATTACTTTGTGAGAAGGCTTATTATGGAACCGATGATTATCTTAAAGACAAGAACGTCTGGCTTGAGCTTGGCGCGGGTCCCTCTTAAAGGTTTATATTTGTACACTCACAAATGACATAATATGTAAATGATATAATATGTATATTTATTAATATGTATATATATTGTAATTTATGTATGTTGATATACATATATGTTTAATGGTTTATTTTTCTATATGTACTTATGTAGATATTTATACTTTGTTTACTAAATTATGAATTTCATTACGCCAGCCATACATATTTTCCGCTTGGTCTAATGGTTGACCGGGAGAGAATGCCATATGGCATTAGGTCCGCCTCTTGTACATTTTTTTTACTGTGCAATAAAGTTTAAATAAATTGAGTACAATCGGTACATGTACTTTATATACACATTAATTTCAAATTTGACATCATTCTCAATTAATAATTAGACATGGCAATATATTCTCAGTGCACATATCTAACGTTAATATCAGTATAATTGTAAGGTTGACATTTTTGGTGAAAATGCTGCAGTACAGTTTGTTACCGCTTCTTCTGTACTTGCGCTTTGGAGGCGGCAGTAAACTTAATTATAAGTAAATGATCCGACGTCAACAACTAACCTTTAAGAAATCGAAAGAAAAAAGAAATGACAATTATTAAGTGATATAAATATCCAAAGATAAATAAATGATTTTTGACTTTGAACCTCTCTCACTTCATCTACACTCATAGCTTACAATTTACAGGGGAACGAACCTCACTCGCTTCATCTACACTCATCACTTACTATTTACAGGAGACCGTAAAGACAGAAAGGCGTCGCGGCGGTCGAGTCGAGCGTCCACGGGCGACGACGCGCCGCGGAAGAAAATGGCCCGGAAGAAGGGCGACGGGGGGAAAGGGAAGAAGGCCAAGGAAGCGGCCGTCAGAGACGCGTACGACTCGGGGAGCAACGCCAGCTCCAGTCGGTCGCGGGGGCCGTACATACAGGTGAAAATACATACGCTATCAATTGGGTCAGTCTGGGTCAAGAATAAAGTATTTGGACAATTCATAAAAATAAACGTAACAAAATACGCCCGGAAGAGGGGAGACGGGGGAAGGGGAAGAAGGCCAAGGAAGCGGCCTCTGGGAGCAACGCTAGCTCGAGTCGGTCGCGAGGGCCAAAACCATTGAAGTGGTGTAAAGAACTGCTGTCAGAAAAGGAAACATCAAAAAAATTGTGGGCGGGCTCAAATTTTGTAGCCTAAATCTGATTCCAGTTTCGAGTTCCGCGGGGTGCTTTACCCTTACCTCCTCCGTGCTTCGGAAGGTACGTATAAGCCGTTGGTCCCGGCTGTTATCATTGTTTGGCAGTCGTCAAGCTATGTCAGATGCCATTAGGCAGCCTGAAAAATCTGACACTGTCTTACACACACGAAAAACAAACAATGTGCTGTATCATCGTCATTATTTGCTAGAGCGTCGCGAACGTCGGATTTATCTTACAAACATTGTCGTGTTGTGCCCAATCCGCGAGCGTCGGATATTTCCGACAAAGATGATGCTTGTATTGAACATATTCCTTTTAAGTTGTATGTATTTATTTTAGATTTAGCCCCCTTCGCGCTGGGGGCACGACAGCTGATATAAAGTCTAGCGGTGAAAGGGTTAAATAATCTATGTAATGAGCCAAAAATACTTTTTCAGGCCACATCCCTATTAATGAATCAAACATTCACATTACAGATCCGAGGGCCCCGCGACTCGCCTCTCTCAGTAAGCGTCATCAACGCCTCCACCGGCGAAGACGAAGTGGAGGCCACCGTGACCCGAAGGAAGCCCGGGGAGGAGTTCCGCAATGGCCTCAGAGCAAGGGGCCTCCACGCGAGCACCTTGGGCCTCCGATACGACGCCACGACGCCGGATGCGACGTGGTTGTGCGTGTTTTGCGAAAGGGGACCTCACGCCGCGGGCCTCGGGGACTTGTTCGGGCCTTACACTGTCGACACGGATTGTGAGGAGTACAGGTATATCTTTTTTAATAAAATATAAACTTTGAAAATCAATACCTTTGCAAATTATTATTCAATTTAATTATAGATTACATTTTTAGTAATATGTAAAGAGATCGATTTTTAAAGTGAATATTTCAATAAAAAATCATGTCAAGATTGTTTACATTTATTTATCTACACCCATGCTATAAATCTCATTCATATCATGGGTGTAGATAAAATTTTGTATGCAAATGTAATAATATGGTGTTAAAATATTCATGTGATAAATAAATAAATATATAGGGACAAATTACACTGATTGAGCTAGCCCCAAAGTAAGTTCGAGACTTGTGTTATAGGATACTAACTCAACGATACTATATTTTATAACAAATACATATATATATGAACCCGGGAGCTCTGGGTGACGGACTAGCATGGTGACCACTACGCCACGGAGGTCGTCGAATATTACACGTCTATTATCACACTCTGCTTCGCCTCGCGTGATAACCACCCCACATTCGTGTTTTAATACTCCTTATTATACTGCAGTTGCATAAATAACTATTGAATACCTAACCAAATGGACTATATGCGATCTTATTATAAAACCCAGACTAACTTTGTTACTAGGTTTAAATCAATATTCGCCCAAAATTAAGTTGACATTGACAGATGATAGTGTAATATTACTAGATGTCAACTTGTTTTGGTCGGATAATGGTTTAAACCTAGTAACAAAGTTAGTCTGGGTTTTATAATAAGACTGAAGCCTCATATTCATAAAGATTAAATACCGTTTGCTAAACTTATTTTAGTTAAAACATGTTTCGTCCCTTTCCCTCTTTTCAACATTTGACATTGAAAGAACGAGACAAAACATATTTTAACTAAAATAGGTTTAGCTAATGGTTGTATTTTTTTATGAATAAGGGGGTAGGAGTTTCCGGTCTGTATGTAATATATGAATTGACTGCCTCCGTGGTCCAGTGGTCAAGGCGTTCGCCTTGTGACCCGGAGGTCATGGGTTCGATTCCCACTGGGAAGCATACTTTGTGAAAAGTTGTTTCCAGTCTGGATAGGATATTGCAGGCTTGTATCACCTGATTATCCGACAAGAAAGATGATTCCGTGTTTCGGAAGGTACGTAAAACTGTGGGTCCCGGACGCCACCTAGTGTTTGATCATCAAACTATCCAAGGATTGGTTCCTGGTTTGCCTTATGGGTTGTGGAGGTCAGACGGCAGTCGCTCTGTGTAAAAACCAGCAACCTCGTCAAATCTCCTTGGTAAGATAGCGGACCCCGGGCTCTGAAGCGTTACTGCTGATGATGATGTAATATATGAATTGTGTGGCGCAAGTACGTTGGTGACGTTACATGGGGTAACATTGCAGAGCGCTGGACGAGGCGGCGCGGCGGCGGTACGGCGGCAGCTCGGAGGTGTGGTTCCACCTGTCGTGCGGCGTGTGGGCGCCCGGGCTGGTGGCGGCCGGCGCCCGCCTGTGGGGGCTCGCGCCCGCCGTCTGGGCCGCGCGCGCCGCGCGCTGCTCGCACTGCAGCAACGCCGGTACTATACATTCATTCATTCATTCATTCATTTATAATAGGTTGGGGAAAAAGTCTTTTCGCATTTTTTAATATAGTTTATTTTCATTTAACTAAAGTATGTAGGTACCATTTTGTTCGATAACTTTTTGCCATCTTATAGGTAGGGACATGATCCCATTGCTATAAAAATTTTGGGGCTTCTGATCAAAAAACTGCGTCATGTAGTTTTGGCAGTCCTCTCGTGATGTTAACCTGACACTGCCTAAAGAATTCTGAAGAGACCAAAACAGGTGAAAATCTGAAGATGCCAGGTCAGGACTATACGGCAGATGCATTAACATCTCCCAGCCAAACTCTCTTAATTTTTGCTGAGTGGTTAAAGATGTGTGAGATCTAGCGTTATCATGATGAAAAACCACACCCCTTCTGTTGATTAATTCCGGCCGCTTTCTCTCAACTTCTTGCTTTAATCTTATCAGTTGTTCGCAGTAGAATTTTGAATCGATGGTCCTGCCTGGTGGTAACAGCTCATATTGAATAATGCCCTTCCAATCCAACCACACACACAGCATCACCTTGTTGCGAGTTAACCCGGATTTCGCCACAGTCTGTGAAGCCTGACCGGCCTTTGACCATGACCTTTTTCGCACGTTCTTGTCGTACGTGATCCACTTTTCATCACCAGTTATCAATTTCTTCAAAATTGGTTCGGTCTCATTACGTCGTAATAAAGAATCACAAATGAGTACACGGTTCATTAGGTTTCTTTCAGAGAGCTCGTGAGGTACCCAAATATCGAACTTTTTTGTGTACCCATTTTTTTTTCAAATGCTTGGCGCATTTGAAAAAAAAAAACTGTTTTGTGGTCAATTCCCAGTTCTTCAGCTACGTCGTAACTACTGATATGCCGATCTTACTCCACTTTTTCAAAAATAGCATCCATTTTATCCGTAACAGGGCGACCAGAGCGACGTGCATCTTTGACATCAAAATTTCCGGATTGAAAACGCTTAAACCAAATTTGTGCTACTCTCACAGACACTGCACTAGGTCCATAAACATCGCAAATTTTTTTCGCGGCTTGCGTTGCAAGTTTACCTTTTTGGTAGTAAAATTTTAGAATGTATCTAATTTCTTCATTAGATTCACTCATCTTGACGGTAAGAAAAACAAATGAAAATCCTGCATTTTCCTAATTTGAATTTGGAATTATCTTCTTTAAAATTTAAAGTTTTAAATGATACCAAAACCAGCCATGTACAAATAGTATAGCCAAAGTGGTTTTATTACAAGTTCATACATACTATATGCGAAAAGACTTTTTCCCCAACCTAATATATAGGGACAAATGACACTGATTGAGCTAGCCCCAAAGTAAGTTCGAAACTTGTGTTATGGGATACTAACTCAACGATACTATATTTTATAACAAATACATATATAGATAAACATCCAAGACCCAGGACAATTTGAAAAAGGGCCATTTTCCAACTTGCCCTGACCGGGTATCGAACCCAGGACCTCTGGGTGGCAGATCACTACACCACGGAGCTCGTCTAAATTTATAAAAACTTACAAACATGTGCATTTGCGTTTTAAAAATTAATAACATTTTACTAAACCTATTTCAGTTGAAATATATTTTGTCTTGATCTTGCAATGTAAAGAGTAAAATAATGAAAAGGGAGAAAAGGATAGAACATGTTTTAACTGAAATAGGTTTAGCAAATTATTACTATTTTTTATGAATGTTATGTTTTTCGGGAGTATGTATGTATGTATTATTGTTTGAGAGTGACACCTATAAAAATACCAGACAGCCGTTTTTTCTTTTTTTTTTATTCGATTTTTTTAATATACTCACGGTCACTCTCACAGAAAATACGAATCTAACGACACCTCAAGGTATAATCCATCGAGACGTTCAGGCTGCAGAGTAAATTAATAAATATATAGGGACAAATCACACGAATTGAGCTAGCCCCAAAGGAAGTTCGAGACTTCTGTTATACTCAACGATACTATATTTTATAACAAATACATATATAGATAAACACCCAAGACCCAGGACATTTGAAAAAGGCGATTTACCAAAATTGCTTTGACTGGGGATCGAACCCGGAACCACTGGGTGGCGGACTAGCATGGTGACCACTACGCCATGGAGGTCGTCAAGTGCGGAGCATGCCAAACAATTATACATACACATACATACTCTCGAAAAACATAACTAGCGCAGTCGGGTAAAAAGACAGTCTTTTTTTTTAATAATGACATATTTTCATGCGTATTTTGTATGATTTATTACAGGGGCGACGCTGGCGTGCATTGCGCGCGCGTGCCGAGCGCGCTGCCACGTGCCGTGCGCGCGCGCGGCGCGCTGGACGCTCGACCACGCGCGGCTGCTCGCGCGCTGCGCGAGACACACCTAGCGCGCGGGCACACCGCACGCACACGAATCTCCACGCCACGTAGTGTGATACTGTGAACTGTGACTGTGAATCGGAACTAACGATTTGGAAATGTAAACGCGTCTTATTTACTTATCGGTTTGATAGACTAGCTGGAGTATGCCTTACCGACGTTTAAGCACATTAGGCGATCACGGGCAAGGCTCGCGTGATTTAGGTACCTGTACGATACCAGGGCCGGATTTAGAGGTTTGGAGGCCTCGGGGCAACAAAGGAGTGGACATGGGTCCCAAATTATATTACATATAAAATTAAAATTTATTATGAAACGAAATAGATTCTTTTAGTATTTAACAAACATGTATAAATACAACAGAATTATCTCAAATTAAATTTTAGCATTAACAAATGGAACTTAAGCTTTTTTTTTAAAGTCTAGGAGTAGTCTGGAGGCCCCTCTTTTGTAGAGGACCCGGGGCTGTAGCCCCGGTTGCCCGCCTCTAAATCCGGCCCTGTTACTCTTAAAAAACGACCTAATTACCATATAAATAAAAAAGGAACTATTTTTAAAAAAATTGTTGGTAACATCATCTTTTTTTTATTTTCCTTACTTTTTTCACTCACTTACATCTCCAAATCGTTTCTTTCGAGGCATTAGTTACACCGCTAATTTAAACTCGGTGTTAGTGGCATTGTATGACCATGAAGTTGTGAAGTGAAATAAGCAATAACAAGATATATGTGAAGATTTGTTTTTAAAATCTTTGTTAAGTGGAAACTATATGAATTAGCATGAGGATGCCACCGTACGATATGAGCCATTAATTTAAACTTTCACTCGCTTGCAGCCCCCCTAGCATGGCAAGCGTTTATCGAGTGCTATCGTCTGTCACTATCTCACTACGATAACGAGCGGGATGGCACGGTCAATTTATAATAGCGCAAAGTCGAAACGTCTATTTGAAACTTAACATAGCAAATTCACCCTTATCTCCACAGCGTAATGCACAATATTACTTTTCAGACACGTAAATTCGCTACTTTCCACTTCTTACTTCTATACTAAAGACGTCATAGTTTAGATAGACATAGTTTGGAGTCAAATAGCGCTCTTTATATCAGTTTTTCTGCATTAATAAATCTGAAGTCACAGTGAAAATGGATATGATCATGACAAGTGATATTATTTTGTGACATTTTATTTTTTTCAATTCAGTACTAAATAATTTATTTTTGACACATGAAAGTACCCAAACCCGACGAATGCGAGCATCTCCTTTTTTTAAGTTGGTAAAATTCTCACTATCGCACCACATTTTATTATTTGCCAATCCTGTTACTCAAATGTAGCCTGTAAGAGATTGCCTTGGCGATAAGGCCCCTATATTGTACATTTAATTAACATATTTAAATTTTATTTTCAAGTGTTTTGGTGCAAGAAAGTGTTTTTACTTACCAACTTGCTTAGTTTTATTATCTTAGAAGAAATTTGTTAATTACATAGTGGAGATAAGGTTGAATTTGCTATATTAAGTTTTAAAAGCAACGCTTCAACAGCACTAGTATAAATTGGTTTATCTCTGTTTAACGACGGTGTCGTGCTACATGGGCAGCGGCGCCATTTTTGAAACGTGGAGTCACTAAACGAACGTCTTTTTTTGTATGGAAAAACCATTCGTTTACTGACTCCGCGTTGCAAAAATCGGACTTCTAGACTGCAGCACAGGTGGCGTGTAAATTTGTGACTATAGTAGCTGCTAACACCGAGTGATATTTCACGAGGTGTAGGTACAACCGTTGACGCTTCGCCCCTCTCTAGACGTATGTAATATAGAGTGTAGATATGAGAATTCTCTGATCTTAGATCTAATTTATTGCTGCCCGAAACATACAGGATATTTCTTTCCAATGTGCAAGTTTTTACCAGGTCAGTCCATGATACTTTTTTCGTCTCTATGGTACATAGAACATTTTATCACTTTGACTTTCAGACCCAAACATATTATGGGGTACTACTGATTTAATTGAATAGCTCGGTGGCTCGATGGGAGTATGCATTGCTAGCAATTTTGCAAGTTAAGCTACACCGAGCGTGGTCCGCATTTGGATGGGTGACCACAATTGGCACAAAGTATTTTGAGCTCCTGCGTGCTTCGGAAGGCATGGTAAGCCATTGGACTCGGCTTTATTATAATAAGCCTCAAGGCAGCTTAAAAAAACCAGACACCAGACGAAAAAAACTGATTAAATTACAAAAGAAAATGATAAAAATCGTCGACCAACAATCGACCTTCCATGCTTGATTTAATGAGATAATCAAGCGAATGTGTAGGAAGTCGAAAAATTTATCAGTATCATGGATTAAACTCGTTTAAAAATTTGCACATTGAAAAACATCTTCCTGTATACATATGTACAGATTATTTTACATATAATTTGAATTAACGGTGATTAGTAATTTCTACTTAGTATGTATGTAAATATAGATGTAATGTACATAGTTTACGCGCGGAGCACCATTTTTAAATTAGTGTAAATTACAACATAGTACACTCTGTAGAGTTATCTTACCTCCAACAGCAAACTAATTCTGACTTTAATACTGTACATTTAGTATTACAATGTAATACGCTTTTATAGACAGTTTTAAAGAGGATTTTTATCTAAGAGATAATATAACTGTATGGAAGGTAAATAATCAAATTGAGACAGTATTGAGTAGTATATTTTGTCGTCGCATAGACGGGCCACAGAACTGGATTCTGTTCGGATGGCCTCTGAATTCGTACATTAGTATATAAGTTTAAAAACTACCATATGAATTGGAAACGCGTAGAATTTTTTAAAATGTACTTATAGCAATTTTAAATTTTAATGAATGTAAAGCTCATCCGAATGTGTTTCCAAAAGTATACAATGAGTAAATACAATCTCTATGCGTTTATTCTACTTCGAAGGCTATCACAATTTACTCTGTATAAAAATTATATACTTGAAAATATTTTCTTTTTACAAGTGTAAATAGTTTTTAATAATCTTTTTATTAATCTATGTGTACATCCTTGCATAATTCCATGTATATACGTTGCTTTACTCATTGTAAACTCGTACATGTCTCGTTTTCGATGACATTATTGTTTACGTTACGTAACGATGCAGTGATATTAAAAGTAATAATGTTTTACTTGATGTAATAATTATATTTTATAAAACATTCAACTGTTCAGTTGCCATTTTGAATGAGAACTAGTCTAATTAATAGTGTCTTGTGATTTTTGAAATTTATAAATCGTTTGGGTCTATTAAAAATTTACAATAACATTTTAGCTTGGTGGTTGCGACTGCATTGTTATGGGATTGCATTGTGTAGATCTTATTGTAATACCACAACTTTACGCTTAATGTCAAGGAAGCCGCGAGCGTTGAGTGCTGCTCTCATAGCATTACATTACATAACGTATCATATTATGTAATGTGAGAAGAAAATGAAGATATTTGAAATATCTACACATTTAACGATAATTTATCGTATATCGTTACACGTGTAGCTATAATTTTTGCATCCGTGTACGCTGTCAAGATAGCAATGAAGAATTATTTGGCAAAATCGCGCGTACCAGCGGCACGTAATGTAGGAAACGCGCGTAAAGCTCAATCGAGCTGAAAGTTTAAAGACAATCTATCTTCTTTTAGAAATTACAGCACATGTGGTGCTTCTGTAAGTATGGTTTTTCCACTGAAGCTAAGCGGATCATTAACCTTAACATTTTACTTTAAAATCACATCTTCACTCTGTTTCAGTGGAAAAGTAACCTAATAAAGCGAACAAATGTACTAGTTCATGGAAGTATGATGCATGTAGAAATCCCTTTAAACAAATCTTAAGCTGGCATAAAAACCTCGCGGCGTCCATCGAGGGATGTATTGCGCCGGCGCAAGTGCTGAACGCTGTGAAAATTACTCGTGTACTTTAATTCCAGTGAATAGATGATAGAATTTATCTAGAGAATATAAGGTACAAATTTATAGTAGGGAGAATTGGGCCAGTTTAGTATTTTTAAAACTATTAAGTGACGGGCAGATTGGGGCGGGCCGCAATGCGAACATCGAAAATATAAAGGCGATTTCGTCTTCTAGCAAAGCGGCGGTTCAGGCCTGGGATGGAAATGATTATTACACATACATTGCCAGTTTTGAAATAAACAATATGTCATGAAATCAGACACCAAATAAAAATGTGTGTGCATTGTGACAGAAATCGCTTCGTAACAATGCGACTTGCTCTGCCCCGCTGCAGGCCACACACGGACGCAAATCGGGCGGACTCTTTCGGTGCGGCCCGCCCAAATATTCCCAAATCATTAGGACATTGGACGACGCAAGCATGGACATAATCGAAATCAACATCCCAAAGCCTTCATAATTGTAAATGGTGTAAGATTTTTTTATCACATACAGCAAATGATTACTTTATTAAGTATGTAATTGTTATAAATTATATTTATCATGACATTATAAGCAAATTTAAATACAACATGTTTAAAATGAGACAACGTGGTTTTATTTAAGATTTTATTTGGCAACATTTACTATCTATAATCACAAGACTGAGGAAAATACGAGGGAAACATAATTTGAGCAGAGTATTTTTGCACCATTAAGGCATGTTGCATACATGAATTATTCGGAAGCCAATGCTGTCCCTATTTAAAATAAATTATTTGAAAGAAAACGGAGATATCATTTAAAATTTTGGTCTTTGCTTAACTTTTTACAAACGTGCGAAGAAAAGCTTCAGGTTCTCACTTTAGTAGTTCATAAAAAAGTTTGATGGGTTAGATATCTCCGTTTCCTTTCAAATAATTTATTTCAAATGAGGGCAGCACTGGACCCCGAAAAATTAATGTTCAGACCAAGAGGAGCGCAGCGGAGAGGATTTTTTATGGCACTCGAAAATAAACTTAAAATTATTGGTTTTAAGTGCTAAACGTTTGAACACGACAAAATGCTCGCGCTTCCCGAGGCCATGCGAGCATAATAATACCCAAGCTCGCTAGCGTCTTGTACTTAATGCCCATTCAAGTGTCAAAAAAATCCTCCATGCTGGCCTGGGAAAAAAGAAAACACTTAGAATGTACCAGCTTCTCTACCCGCGCAGATCGTAGAAGCCGATCGAGGGAATGGGCGAAAATGCTAATCATTTCAATAGGCGATGCGGCTAGCAAGCCGTCACTATTTTGATTCCTTTTTCCACCTTCTCGTTCACCATCACGCTAAAAGTGGTATTTGAGTCTTGCGGCACTGGGGTCTGCTCAGAGCCGCAAGACCCAAAGCGCTCTGCCTACCCTACAAAGACGTAATAGTATACAGTATGTAACGAAAACCCTATCCGATCCTTGTAGGAGCAACTCAGACCGTCAATATAAACAACTTTTCCTTTGAGACCAATGCTTGAAACTCGAAAAAAAAATCGTCATTTTCATAGAAAAGTGTTCGGCCGGCCCTGCAATTTTTATGAAAATGTAATTTTGTTTTTTTCGAGTTTTAAGCATTAGTCCCATAGGAAAAGTTGTTCATATTGACGGTCTGAATTGCTCCTACAAAGATCGGACAGGGTTTTTGTTAAATATTGTATATGTATGTTTAAAAAATCCTCTGCGTCGCGTCTCTTGGTCCGAATTGACCGTTATTTACTCATTTTGACAAATAATTTGACTGATATGCATCTTACAGTCGTAAAAAGAGCACGTAGCGAGCATTGACTCGTCACTGTACTTCCAATCAGCCCCATAAGCTATACTTTCATGCTCCAAATACTCTCCAACCACATCAGTTGTATCATTCCTTATCTGCAGTAAACGGAAGCCTCCGTACATGCAAGCTGCTATGATTGTTTTCTTATTGTCCTCGGTGTAAGGGTCCCATTTGAGCCGCCACACCCCACCCTTGACGTCTACCTCTGAAATGCATCTCTTTAGGTTCCTCGCGTCCCAGAGTCGTACTTTTTCGTCGTAGCTGAAAAGAATTAAAAAAATTGTAATAGGTTCTGTTTTTACCCTTTGGGTAAGGAACCCTACAAATTAACTAAATAAACATAACTGCTTCTTCAGCACGAGTAAATTATATTCAATTTAGAACGGGTGAACTACCGAAGTCGTATCGGTAGTTCCGCTACTCATTACTACTACTACTACTAGATGGATATCCGTAGCGACATCTATTATTTGTTAGAGAAAACCCACTTTCAAGCGTTAATCTTAAAGGGCTACCTGAATTTTCCGGGGTCCAGTGCTGCCCCCATTTGAAATAAATCTATTTAAAGGAAACGGAGATTTCATTTAAAATTTTGTCTTGATCAGACCCTATATAACCCTTCAAACTATTTTATGAACTATTGTTTACAGTTTAAAGTGAGAACGTAAAGCTTTTCTACGCACAATTGCGAAAAACGGTCACTTTCGGCGTATGTGCGTAGAAAAGCTTCATGTTCTCACTACAAACAGTAAACAGTACTAGTTCATAAAATAGTTTGAAGGGTTATCTAGGGTCTGATCAAGACAAAATTTTAAATGATATCTCCGTTTTCTTTAAAATGATTTATTCCAAATGGGGACAGCACTGGACCCCGGAAAATTCATGTAGCCCCTTAATAACTTAAACGGATCAACCGATTTTCGTCAATCATAGCTAAGAACCACCGCAAGGGAACTTGCTTTCTCGTAAAAAAACCGCATCGTAATCGATCTATCTGTTCGAGCTTAATGAAAGCAAGTAAAGTTATACCACTGTTTAAACAGGGATCCAAAGATGATCCGAACAATTATAGACCAATTTCAATATTACCGGCTTTAAGTAAAATATTTGAAAAAATTATATTAGACCAGCTAGTATCGTATTTTAATATTAATAAATTACTTCACTGTCGCCAATATGGATTTACAAAAGGGCGCTCTACCACTGATGCAGCAGCGACCTTAGTTAAAATTATTTATGAAGCCTGGGAGAATCGACAAGACGTTATAGGTATCTTTTGCGATCTGTCGAAGGCATTCGATTGTGTTGATCACATAATATTAAAAAATAAACTAAAATTTTATGGCGTTACTGATACTGCACTCTCTGTTATTTCATCTTATCTTGATAATAGAACTCAAAGAGTTGAAATCAACAGAGTATCCTCAGATAGTGCACCTGTGAGCATGGGTGTGCCTCAGGGTTCAATAATTGGTCCATTTTTGTTTTTGATTTATATTAATGACCTCCCCTGTCTTGCAGAAAGGTTGTGTGAAGTAGTATTGTTTGCTGATGATACATCTTTACTTTTTAAGGTTGACAGAAAATGCACAAACTATGACGATGTAAGCAATACTATGTCACAAGTACTTGGTTTACGACTAATAATCTGGCCTTAAACACACAAAAGACTAAGTGCGTTAATTTTTCACTATTGAATAAACCTAATACTCACATACCTTTGAGTCTTAATGGTCAAGTTCTAGAATGGGTACCCAACACCAAATTTTTAGGCATAACTGTAGACTGGAACTTAAAATGGGATAAACATATTGAGGCCACTGCCAAGAAACTTAGTTCGGCAGCATATGCTGTGAGGAGGGTCAGACGGTGTACTAACGTTGAAACTGCTAGGCTAGTATACTTTAGTTATTTTCACAGCATAATGTCATATGGCTTGCTCTTATGGGGTAAAGCGGCTAACATACATGCTATCTCTGTGCTACAAAAGAGAGCAATTCGGTCGATCTACGGACTAAAATCACGCGATTCCTTAAGAGAGTTATTTAAATCTATAAATATTCTTACTGTGACATCTCAATTTATTTACGAAAATCTTCTATTTGTTAAATCTAGGTTAAATAATTTCAAGAAAAATAGTGATGTTCACAGTTATAATACTCGCAACAAAAATCAGCTTCATACGCCTAAATTTGGACTTGCTAAAACTAGAAAGTCACTCTTAGGTCTAGGTATAACATTATTTAATAAACTTCCCGAAGCGATCGTTAACCTACCAATGGCAAAATTTGAAACACATGTTAAAAAAGTTTTATTGAACAATGCATACTATACTATCAATGATTATTTAAGAGATAAAAACGCGTGGATACTTCCTAAACATTTTCCATTACACTCCACACATGAAACATAAATAACTGCATTTTCTGTTAACATAATAAGCTTACTGTAAAAACAAGTAAATGCTCTGCGATCAATAAGTGACCAACATATAATTAATATTTTCTCTTGACAAGGTCTGCGAGTTCGGGTTTTTCATGCTCACTAAAATGTCCAATCCGGTGGTGGCGTCGCTGGTCGGGTCGTTGGATTCCCTCTAATATGGTTGAGTTTAACGATGGCTGATCCGTGCGTCAACTCGTGAACGGGTGCTGCCGGGAGGGACTGGTCAGCTCGGCTTCGCTTTTTTTTGACTACTTAATATTTTTTTTTACGCAATTTATGTTAGTTTACTTGTTCGCAAGCATAACATGTTATAATGTGTCAACATTGTATTATATTATAAGTATTTATTAATTAAAAGACAATTATAATAATATGACAAAGCCCTTCTGGCGAGTAGGCGACCAATACTGTGAAAATGAGTTTCTTTCGGCGTTTCTTCTCAGCAGTGGTCGTTACGAAGCGCTGGTATCGGTAGCTTTTCTTTAAAAAATAAATTAAATTTTAATATACTTTACACGTAACATAAATTATACTTATTGACGTGTAAAAGTGCCTGTAAAGGTCTAATTACTGAATAAACATTTGAATCTTTGAATCTTTGAATCTTTGAGCTCTACCATGCCACAGACAGACCGACAGACATTAGCGTCAAACTATAATATACCTCCTTTATCGGAATTTAAAAATAGTGGTGTTGCTTGCCGCATCGCCTATTATTTAACGTGATTCAAATCTAGCCAATAATAATATTATCGCACCTGCCGCTAAGAAGCTGGTGTTCTATGTCCACGTTACTCCGTACGGCCGTCACGCCGGCCCCGTGACTCCTGTTCACGCCCACTGGGGTATCGACGCGCGTGTCATAGCTCTTGAACAGGCAGTCGTCACCACCTGGAAATACAGACAGTTATGCATGCAATAGAGGAGGTGATGTTGTAAATTGTCAGTTACAATAGTCTCAGGGTATAAGACCAGCCCCTGATGAACTGGCTTACTGTGTAGAAAAGGATGACAGAAGATTACTGGAGATACTAGATTAGGAGCTCAGTGGCTCAGCGGGAGTACCCATTATTAACGCTTTTGCAAGTGACACTGGGCGTGGTCCGTACCTGAATTGGTGGCATAAAAATTTTGAAACCACAAGCGGCATAAATCTTTTTCGAGCTACTCCCTGCTTTAAAGGTACGTTAAGCCGTTGGTCCCGGCTGGCACTATTGTATGGCTGTCGTCAAGCTATGCCAGCGATGCCTTTACGCAGCCAATGTCTGACACTGACACTAGTTTTGGCATTTACACACGCGAAAAACAAACAATGCAGAAGAATTTCCTTCTTACTCGTATCTTAGCTTGTTCTAGGTTGCATGCTTAGCAGTGCTACTTCGGAGCCGATGTAGGTACGCATTCTGCTTACGCTTTTCTTCTAAAATGATGTGCATGTCAAATCAACCATGTAAGATCACCTAGCATCCAGAAGGCTCCTTACATAAGCTTACAGATTTCATGGAAATCTGTAAGCTTATGTAAGCTTATGCTTCAAAAATAAATAATAGATTTCAAAAAATTAATAACCTTATTTTTTGGAAGTAGGTTAAAAATGTAAATGTTTACTTTTCCTAGAAGGTTACTTTTTTTGTACATTTCAGGTATCTTTCGACAAGACCTCGCTGGCAACACTGGGCTGCCTACTCTCCATCAGTCTTACAAATTTTCGATCAGGTCACGTGTCCTGACGCCCTGACGCGAGTTAACATTTTTTACCCATTACCAAAAAGAGTACAACGCCGGCCGCTAAAGAAGTTTTCACTTCAAAAACCTTTTATCCAGCAAATATTAAGAAGCCTCCGATACTCCGATCCTTCGTTGCCCCAGGGCCATTACTCCAAAAGCAGCACGACGTACGTAACTACGTGACCGCGTTCAATGGCGAGCACCAATGAGCGTTAAGCAAAGATGATAAAATTTAATTTGGTTTGACACAAAAATAGGACAGGGGAAATGGTCGTAACTCAGTAAATTACCTGAATAAAAAACAGCCGGGTTCCAATAATTAAAAGCGGCGATCCACGCTTCGTAGTTATGCGCTTTCCACACACCAACCTCTTGTAGTCCATCTCCAACCAGCTTCAAGACCCTCACATGTCCTGAAGAGTCGCTAACCACCAAACAATGTTCTTCAGACTGCATTTTATTCGTCGACCAATCAACTGACAATGCTAAAATATCCTCGCCTATTACATGTGATACCCACAACTCTAATTTATAGCTCTCTTCATCTTTAGATAGTTTGTACAGTTGTAAATTTCCTTCTGATGTGACTACGGCCAGTATTGGGTGGTCGTGGATGAGGTGGTAACACCACTTTTGGTCTAATACGCCTGCCGTGTCGACGGTTTGTATGGGTGATAATTCGAGCGTTTTTTTGTTGATGGCGAAGAGGTATATTCTTCCAAGGCGTTTCTGCTTTGCTGCTTTGTCACCTGTGTAAAATATTTAAAATATATGTACGAGTATGTAAGTTAAGCTAAATAGGTAAGTATACCTTTGTATTTAGTCGATGTAGGTAAGATAGGCTTCAAGCAGGATTTAAGAGAGGCAAACCAGTCTATGGTCCGGAAAAAGGAATGTAGCAGCTGCTTTGATTCCCGCCAAGGTCCGTGAAGGCCGGTCTAGGGAATAGACAAGAATAGAAATGAACTTAATAAGGCTGGTTTCACAGGTATCCGTACATGTCGTCCGCACGTGCTTCCGGAGCGGAGACACACGTGAGACGCTAGAACATCGTTTCACAGCAGCGATCCGGATCGTTCCGTGCGGAACACGCTCCGGGTAGCGCCCGGACATCTCCACCCACTCAACCGTACCATAACTATTTATTAATCTGTGACCGTACTGAACTGAACTACCGTTTCACAACTCCGCGGGCGGCCGACCGAAGATGCGTACACATCGCCCGCATACGTGCGACACGTACGGATCTCCCGCACAGCTGTGAAACCAGCTTTAAGATGCGGCTAGGTAGCAAACTTGTCACTGCTTTGACCACCATAATGCAAAGTAGCTGTTTTATGGATCTTGGCTTATTGGATAAAAACGTGACAAGTTTATTATTTACCTTCTTCGTCCTTCTCCAACTGATATGTTCCGCAGACGAGCACGTCCCGGTAGCCCTGTACGGGACACCACTCCACGGAGTCGGCGCTGTAGCCCGTGTCCCATTTCCACTTGGTTCTAAAATCTTTTACTTCTATTTCCTCCATCTGGACCTACACAGACACATTATTTTATCATACCTTTATTTGGATTAAAGGGTTCTCCCACAAAAAAGAGGATTGATAAAGGCTAACGGGTTGGTAAAGGCAGTAGATATATTCAATCAAAGTATGAGGAGGTCGGTGGCCCGGCGGGAGTGCGTATTAAGAGCCCTTTCGCAAGTAAAGCGACACAGGGCGTGGTCCGCACTTGGATGGGTGCGGTATAAAAATTGTTCGAACTCCTTTAGGCAGTCGCGTTTAGGCAGCCTGAGAAATCTGACACCACAGTTGGACTCTTACAAACGAGAAACAAATAAACAGCAGGGGACCACTGAATTAAAAAAATATATTGAATAAAAGATAAGTAGGTAGATGAAGACTAATAATTAAATTCCCGTTTGGATCAGTTTTATTGTACCATTGAAGGATGGTAAAAGTGAAACAACTTTGGTACTTCAGTAGGTGTACCATTGGTTGTGTCGCTTTCCACCATATTTACAGACAGCACCATAAGTTCATATTTATGTATGACATAAAAAAATTGGAGACGAGATAAACGCTGACGAAGAAATAAAAATAGTAGAGGTTGACAAAAAGCAAAATAAAACCAAAATTACTAGTTTAGACCCATTTATTATAATAATAAAAATATGTCCATACATGAATAAATACAGCTGACTAACTCTATATCATGAACTGCGATGAAATAACATTTATATCAAGTTATCGCCACATGCTACAAGTAATATTCTCTAAAATTTGTACTGAATCATGGTTCACCACTTACAATTACTTTGGGTAAAACATGACCTCATTGGGCAACCAACTAGGGACCTCATAGGATAGGATAATTGCAAAATTATTTTAAAGTCAATTTTTAAACCCAAATTATCTACAATATCATTTGTACTAAAAAAATTGTTAAGTTGCAAAGAAGGTCAAGTGGTTGCCATAACACGAGGTCAATACCCGCAAGAAGCCTACAAGTAGAAACCAAACGACATTGAACTGATATATCTACGCAAAGCAACTGAGAGTACTAAACGACCTAACGTTACATGTCTTTGACAACGTTATTCGTATACATTTTATATTTTCATTCGAGCTCTTTATTTAGTATAATCAGTTGCTCAGTTGGGCACCAATTGGGTTCTTTACTAGGTCAAAAATAAATTATTTGGTAATGTTACGGAAATAAAACATCACAAAATTTGTCAAAAAACTTGTCATACATAATCATATCCATTTTCAACGTGATTTTAGATTTATTATTTCAGAACTGATATTTAGAGCGTTATTTGACTTCAAGAAACTATGACGTCATTAGCCTGTATTTCATACAATTACAAATATTATATTGTTATGACGTTTAGAAAAAAGTATCTGAGTTGTTGGAAAATAGCGAATTATTGCCTGACTGCTTTGCTTCTATATCCATCTCTTTTAAGCAAACATATTCTCTAACGATTTGTTTGAGCAATAGAAAAGGATGGAGATAGAAGAAAATCTGGTGGAAATCAATCCTAAAGCAGTCGCATGAGAAAGATTGAAGACATACAGGCAGACACAAGCTGGTTTTAAACGCGAGTACGAAATGAGAATGACTGACATATAAAAATAAACCTTACTTTGATTGCATAAGATTTAATTTGTTATTTATAATTTCTCAGATTCTAGAGGTTTCTAGAAACAAGCTAAAATAAATCTTAAGATAAGCAAAATAGCTTTAAGTCGGTCTGCCTGAGATAGGTGTTAATATCTTAAATGAGCTTTTCCTCATACGAATGCCATCGAGTACTAATCTTACTGCGTAAACAGATACCCAAATATAGGTAGTTAATTCGGTCAATTGGTAGGCACACCGTCAGCATCGGCTTTTTAAAACGCGCTGCCTTTGTGGCGCGCCGACGGCGTGCACACCAATTCAACAAATACTAGTTATTTGTTGAATACTACCACTACCACTTCATAAATAATTTTGAAAGTAGATATTACCATACAACAAACTTTTTTAACTTTTGCAGTCTTATAAAACGCAGGCGAACTTTAGGACGTGGTTTAAACCATTATTCGTACAAATGAACTTGACAGCGACGAAAAATAAGGTGACTTATTTCGGGAGTCATTTTGTTTTGGCCGGCTAATGTTTTAAACGAAGTACTGAAGTTAAACCACGTTTTATAATAAAACGGTTGATGTGTAACAGAATTAAAATTTGCGGTTGTATATATCAGAAAATCTATTATTATATATAAAAAATATTTGCAATGGACTTCAAAGGCTACAAATATTAACATTTATGTAAGTACTTTATTTATTAATGGTAACTTATTCGATAAAGTTAAAACTATTTCGTAGTTTGTCTTACGTCTATCTACACTAGAGTATACGTGACGGCAGTTGGACCAACATTTCAAAGGTTTGGGGATAGAAGACATTTTGTAATGCAAAAAGGATTTTGACATACTAAAAACACTGAGTACACATACACATATATAATTAAAGATAACTCTTAACTTTATATGTCGGTAAACTATTGGCTTTACATAAAAGAGTACTGAGTGGATTCATGTAATTTTACGTTTTGATCAATGTTGAAAGAAAGAAAAATATTTTATTCAGTGCAAAACATCAGTTGCAATACTAAAGTTCATTCTGACAGCATTAAATTCTGATATCGACGGCAGATACGAGTTTACAATGCTGCCATTCGGGTTTCAAATTTTTTACTTCAAAAAGTCAATTTTATTACAAAAGTAGTATATCGTAGTGACACCATAATATATAAACTAAATTTAATATCTGTTTTAAAATCCAACTAGATTTTAAATAACATTCAATATTAAATAAGTTGTAAAAATCAAGATAATTTCCATAATTCCACTATAATATGATTTAATATACATGTATAACTGTTTTGTTCATAAAATTAGCTTTAAAACTAAATTATATACAACTTATGGCTACATAAAAGGAAATTATCAAAACAATGAGCATGTTTCTTATAACTATGAAATACACATCTACGCTGAGGTCACGGAATTGGCTTGAGTTTAATATTGGTAGGCTATTTACACAGGCTTACAGTTAGAGGCCAAGCGGATTTTATTTAAGTGGCAGTGGGCGGAGTACATTGCACAACGCACTGATGGCCGATAGAGCTATAAGATGCTCGAATAATGACCACTCTCAACTTGTTTCCAGTCCCAGCCCAGCATAGGCAAATGCTTGAACTTGTTGTCACAGTATAGTGCGTGTACAGACTTAGAACTTAGTGAGAGCCATGGTGCAAGTCACCAAAAAACAAAATAGTGGCACTCCAGGAGTGCCGTCGCAAGTGAAAACTTGGTGTCGGTTACGGTAACGGTAACAGTGTTGCGAGTTCAATGCTTTTTTTTCTCATCCCAAAAATGCTTTCCGTGCATGCCCAACGCACGTTAAGAAGTTTTCACATCAAAAAGATGGCCCGGGAGATAATATGAACAACGTATGTATCTTTTCAACTAAAACAGCACTCCAACTGTAAGCTTAGCGTGGACATAGCCTGGACCACATACATAATATCAAACAAATATTGCTGCATACTTATAGTGCACATTTTCCTCACACCAACATAAAATACATTTACTAGCACTCTATGAAACCTATTTGATGGGGAACCTTCTGTTGCTAGCCCTATTTTTGAAATGGGGAGTCACTACGCTTCGATGTATGGTTTTCACTGACATAACAATCTAAAAGCCATCTCTGAACTCAATCATATCCACCCAGAGGGAATACAAAGGTTGTTTAGTTAGCGACTCTCATTTCAAAAATTGGGTTACCATTTCTGTGTAAATTGCAGGCATTTCAGTAGGGTAGATGAAACTTGGTTGTTTTTGATAGCTATAGTTTTTCACAGATAGTAATCATAAATTCTTCACAAATAATTTCA
The DNA here is from genome assembly GCA_943193695.1 of Acrobasis suavella. Lineage (NCBI taxonomy): Eukaryota > Metazoa > Arthropoda > Insecta > Lepidoptera > Pyralidae > Acrobasis > Acrobasis suavella. The sequence continues at coordinate 3,481,156 of OW971939.1, forward strand.
AAATGGATTGAAATTATTGTAATCTTTTCACATACCCTTATTGGGTATGAATTTTTTCATCATTTAACATGTATTAAATGATTCAAATGAAACAATAAGTAAAATTATTTTCGACTTAACTACCCTATTGCAAATGTGTATATTATGTATGTAGTTTATATACTGCATCTTATTCCATATATTTGAATATTATTACGTAATCTAAACCAAACGTTTTGCAAAATTCAAATTAGTAAATTACCATTTACGTCTGAAAATGCGCCTGAGGCGCCACTTTCTTGCGTGTTTTCGGCTCACAAAAATCTTAGTAAAATTTGATATATCAAGCATGCCTTTTTTAACGCCCTTTTTTAACTAAAAAAGTCTGTGTGTCTATCTGTGGCATCGTAGCGCTCGAACGGATGAACCAATTTCAATGTGGTTTTTTTTACGTGAAAGCAACTTCCCTTGCGGTGGTTTCCATGTTTGATGAAAATCGGTTCAGTCGTTAGAGTTATTAGGTGTGAACGCTTAAAAGATTGGATTTATAATTTACCTGAAACATAATAGATGGCGCTACGGGTTAGAACATTATGTAGTTCCGCCACTTATCACTAGATGGTGTCGTCAGTGGTTTTTAATTTGCCTGCAAATCAACTTGTGCTACAGATGGTGATGCCTCGGTTGGATTCCAGGTGGGTTTGATAGAATGCAAGAATACTTGAGTTTGAACAGATAATCTGGCCCCTGAAGAGAAGATGTATGTAATGCAAAAAGTGCACGCAAGACCGATCCATCCGGTAGATATTATATATATATCTGATGTGTGAGACTGTTGCAAGCCTGCTAAGATTATTATCTGCCGAAAACCAGAGCCTTACCATGAAAGCCATACAAAATAATTAGATTATATCTCTGCCCCCACTTCCAAAGCAGGGGCCATGTTGTATCAAGCGCTAAAGACTAAGGCTGAAGACTGAAGATTTTAGAGCATACTTCACCGACAAGAGACACTAAGCTCTTTAACAAGAAGACCTACAGAGTCAAGGTTTATCAAGCCCTATAAAATAATATTAAAGTCCCATTTAGGTTTAGATATACACATTAATGTTGTGTGGCTTTCGGAGTAATGCTCCATGCATTATGATAAAACAGACAGCTAAAAGTTATAATGACAATACAAAATTACAAATATTATACATAGTTTTTTGTCTGAGGTAGTTGTTCACAATAAATGTTGCGATCACAGCCCGTGGTTAATCAGGACATTTATCTGTTGATTGCAAGACTTTCCATTATAACTATGTATAAGTCGACAACTAAGTTAGTGGAACTGAAAAGATGGAGCGACCGGTTGTTGTTTTTTTAGGGTTTCGTACTCAAAGGGTTAAAACGGACCCTATTATTAGTAATACAGACAGATAGACGGACGGACGGACGGATGGAGTCTTAGGACTCCACTGTTCGTCCATCCGTCTGACTGTCTGTTTGTCACCAGGCTGAATCTCATAAATATGCCGTGATAGCTAGACAGTTGAAATTTTTAACAGATGATGTATTTATATACAACAAATACAAAAAACAAAATAAAGTATGTGTTAAATTTAGTTTATGTTTTTCTTCCAATTTGGGGAGTTCCACTAACTCGATTGTCAACCTTTAATTGAATTTACAACTGCCAGATTTACTTATTTTACTGCTTATAACTATTATAATATATCTGATTTTCCTAAGAAAACTGATTCTGTAACAAGGTTTTACACTCTTTGGGATATTGTTGTATTCTATGCTTTGACTGAGAATATATGACATTTTTATGAAGACAGAGAAGTCTGGTGAAACCTCCATTGACAAGTCTAATTTGAAAAAGAGACAATTTGAAAAAGGCCATTTTCCAACTTGCCCAGACCATACCCTTATTACATCGAAATATGGCATTATCTCATACATTTTCAGTCAAAGTAATAACCATATTTTTTGTTTATAATAAAAAATTACATATTTGTTCAAGATTTCAATTCAATAAAATAATATTTGTAAAGAGATGTGGTTTAAAATATACTTGAAACCTTACATTTAAGTCTAAGTACCCTGAATTATATATTTAAATTCTAATAATATGATGTTCTCATGAAAACATTAAAATCTTTAAGTTACACAATAATTATCAAATCATGCTAATATCTAATCACATTGTTCAAATATATTGTTTTAAAATAATTGTAAATATCTAATTCAATATAAACGATTTATCTGGTTTGAGGCAAGGGGCAATCACTATAATATGGTTAAATGGTATACATTTTCATAGATTTGTTAACTTTATGTTTTAAAATATTATTTTATCATAGAAACTGTCTTATGCATATAATGGTAACAGTTTATACTGGCAGTCATTTGAATTTCTCTTATAAAGCAATACCGAAATCTGAAGTACTAATAAATTGACTGTGATAGGTGCTATTCCAAAGTCAGCAGTCTAACATTCCTAGGTCACTGGTTAAAGTGACGGTTTGAGATCTTAAAACGTGAAAACTTGACTCACACCTCTCTTAACAGCTGCTTAGGGTAATGGCACCTCTATGTTCAGTGAAAGGAACTACTGCCGTGCAGACCTCTCCGTCTCAATCAGGCATTCTCTCACAAGAATGCGGGCATGCACAATGCCTCGCTTCAGGCGCTCAGCGGAGCTGCGGCTCCCAGAGTAACTTGGCCGCACTTCCTTACCCATCTCCTCAATGACAGCAAGCAGTTGCGCGTACTTTGACGTTCCGTTATCCTTGTCCTTCCCACTGGACGACGGCGAAGACGCCGGCACCGTGGAAATCGTCGCGTGGCTGTTTCCTCCGTGCCCGACGTCCTTATGGACATTCTTTCCGCTCATTGGTATAGCGGTCACCGTCACATCGCTAAGCTTCGACTCCACAGCCTGAATATCCATCGCCTCCATCACTGCAAAGATACGCGGTTTTACCATAGCAAAATATGCCGATAAAATCAACAATAAAACACTAAACTTACCTATCTACGAACTACCACTTCTACGAGATCACAGGTAAAAACACAGAAACAAAGATGCAAACGCGCGACGCAAATAGTAAGTGATAAATTCTAATAAAAAATTACTTTGTAATGTGGGACATACCTAATTCGCTCACGTCCAATCTCAAGAAGTCTATTGATGGTGTGGTGGGTATCGATTATGCGTAAAACTAATAGCGGTTGCAGTTGGATACGCTGGAATGTGTTGTGTTTTCACTAAATGCAAATGAGTTTCCTAAAAAAAACCCGTACTATTAATAATTTTAATAACAAACAAGTCCGCTAATCACCACATTGACAACGATGTTTTTTTTTTAACTCCTTCCTTAACACTGCGGTGCTTGCTCTGTGATAAATATATGTGATATCTGTCAATCGCACTAATCACTATATTTTCGATTGTGTTGAGTCAGTTGTGTTGTGTGTGTTGATAAAAGTAAAAAGTCGGCTCAGGCTAGTCTTGTTATGTAGAAGCACAAACTAAGTAGCTGTGTAGAAGTAGAATCACGGAGTGAAATCCTTGAAACTGAAAAAACATTAAACTAACATATCTATCTGTGATCTTCCTTCACGTCCCTTAATTTTAGAGGAAAATTTAGTCGATTAATCGATAGTTCGATTAAAGTCATCATCCAGTGTAAACCCTTGGCTTGCGTTTTGTTAACTCATCATATCATAATATAAGAAAATAAAATAGTTCATTTTTTAGCTAGTAAAAATAAAACTCATTAATTGTCAAATTGTAAAAATTCTCTGAATCTCTGGGGAGCGTATCGGTTTTCTTTCTCTGTAGTTTTTCGCTTTATAACTCTAAATATCTAATTTGGGTGATCAAAACAATTAATTAAGTGATATCTCTATTCTACATTCCATGACGGAAATAAATTATAATAATATGCTGCTGTGTGCCGACAACCGATCGCCTTCGGAGTCGGGCTAAATTGATCAAATGAATGTAAATAATAAAACAATAAGTGCTCGGTGTCAAGTGATTTCTCCGCCCACTGCACCGAGTATCATTATGCGCTTAACGATACAGCGGGCTCGGCGCTCCGCGTGAAATGTGTGAAATGATGTGCATTGTTTGATGATGTCTGGCGAGGGCGAGCGGGCGTCGCGGCCTAACTCGCTGCTGCTGGAGGCGCCGCCGCCGGAGCGCGAGCCGCTGCGCTTCGATGTGCAGCTGGTCGGGGCACCGCCCGAGGTCGAGCAGCTCGTGAACAACATCAAGCAAGTGGCTGAGGACTTCCTGTATCATTGGAAAACTTTTCCCATTGGTGAGAATTTTTCTATTTCTCTCGTCATTGTTAGGATCTAATGTCCTGTGTAGTGTTGTTACATTTGCTAAATATAAAACTTTGATTTACTATTCAAAAAGTCCAACTAGGCTCTAGTAATCATATGTCTTATGTGTTTCTATAATTCTTATAATTGAAAAATGTGAGTGTTATGTACATATATTATTACAAATATCCTAAAAATTCTCTGCTCTTATTCTTATCTCTTCGCTGTTATGTGGGGTATACATGGTATATGATTTTTCCATTTTATTTTACTAGATTTGTCTCAATTTATCTTTAAATATATATTTTTTTAAATCTTCAAAACAAAGATAGTTTTCTAACAGAGAGCTCATTCGTTTTTGACTCCGTTCTGCTATGAATATTTTCCCTGAATATAAACAAATATGAAGTTTGATTATCAAAAAGTAGTTATCTAGTTGTGTATTTTATTTAAATAACTATAAGAAAATAATACGAATCAAAATATTACTTTCATAAGTATGATTTTCTTTTTCTACTTCAGATTCATTATTGTGTAATGACTGGAAATCTCACATGTTTCTCATAATTATTTGAAAGAAGTATCAAACATGCCGCCTATTCAATAATTGCCAAGTCGAGCATGAAAGTGAATGAGGAATGTAGTAATGATAATGACACATGCTTTACACATGCTGTTACTTTGTTTTGTAAACTGTTTTCACTTTTATAAATTAATCGACTCATCTTTATAGCTGTTTGTACAGTATGTGCGTTCAAATAGTTTGTAGTACACCCACAAGCTGTTTTGAACACTATATGAAAATAATTTATTTATTTATTTATTTATTAGATTATAGACGAGCAGCTTAAAGCTGATGTGTCTATTTCAGGCACTGTTGAAATTCGCCTATTAGTCACTTCACATAGTCACAGAATTGTCCACTATAATTGTTTAAGAGTCACTTTATTTGTACGTAGAAAGTTATCCAGTCTATTTTTAAAGCAGTTCACAGATGTGGCAGACACTACTTCGTCAGGTTACTAATTTAGATAAAGATATATTTGTTTATTTTAATTGATGAATAAACAGAAAGTCGAAATAACTATAAGTATATTTTGTTGAGATTAATGTTTATTGTGGATACAAATAAGTCAGAATGATGCACCAATGTACTCTGCGAATGTACAGTAAGCGTATTTGATAAAGCTGGCGCCGCCGGTGTCGGTCCACCGGTAAATTACATAAAGTAACTGATTGCTAGTCCTTTGCCTTGTATACTCCATTTGGTCAATTGTTCGGTACACCGTCGGCGTGCCGACAAAGTGGCATTGGCGTGCACACCAATTCAACAAATGAACTGATGCTGTTTGATTTTCATGAGTGTAAGTGGCCATTACTGTTGTCAGATTTTTCAAGCTGCCTAAAAGCATTTGACATAGCAAGACAATTGCCATACGATGATGATCTATGACCAACAGCTTAGCATGCCTTCTGAAGTATGGAGAAGTAAAAAAAAGTTATGCTACTTTTGGTCACCCATCCAAGTTTCATACTTGGATGGTAGCATAAATAAACAGGATGGAGGAGATGTAAAAAAAAACTTATTAATTATTTAATGCTACTTTTGGTCAACCTTTGTAAAAAAAGGTATGGACCATCTAGGGTAGCTAAACTTGCTAAAACGCTAGTAATGAGTACTCCACCAGGACCAACGAGCCCATTGCCTGAAAAGAAGCCTAATAAGGGTTGGATCTCACTTGTCAGCACAGAACAGCACTTTTCTATGCTGCTATCCTTTTCTGTCGCTCAGAACCGTCAATTGCCAGAACGAGAGAGAGCGACAGAACGCTATAGCACGGCCAGTGCTATATCGTTCCGTCGCTCTCTCGCGAATAGAAAAGTGCTGTTCCATGCTGAAAAGTGAGATCTAACCCCAAGTTTACAATTTCTGTACAGTACTCCCACAATCCCGCTTCACGGGCGTCGGCAACCGTCCGTCGGACATCATCGCCGCGCCGCCTTGCGATGAACTGGACGCAGCGGCCCTTGACGCGGGCATCGAGCCTCACCCCCTGTCGCCGAAGCAGCTTCATGCCATCAGAGACAAGGGGTAAGTGTTGAGGCTCTGATTAGAGGTAAACAAGTTATCTATTTATAAAAAATATTCACTCCTTAACACATTCACGTATTTTATTATTATCAATTATCACAATTCTCCCACAATAATTACAAAAAAGTGTATACATTTCTATGCTTATATATCATGTAACTTTACGTATGGGGTTGAGAGACCACACAATAAATATTGTAATGTTTTAAAATATCAACTACAAAATCATAGAAAGACGGTCGATAAATTAAAAGTGTCAATCTCTACAAAGAAAGGACATTAGTGCGACAAGATAATGGGGTCTCTTTATGAATGTGAGGGTTGGCCTGCAAACTGTAGCTCCATCTCTCTCTCATTTTAGCGTGTCCTTGGTTGCATCCTTAATTTCCCCAGCTGTGACGGTTCAGAAGTCACATTGCTAGTCAACCATCTCTGTCGCACACATTGTGTGACTGCGATAAACTGAAGCGTCAAACAATAAAATAAGCAGCTTCTTTTCTCATTTCTTATTGTATGTTAACATAAGTGTGTTAAGGCTTTTCTCATTAATGTTTATTCTAAACACTATAGAAAGTTGATGTTTTTGGAGAAAATGCTGCAGTACAGTTCGTTGCCGCTTCTTCTGTACTTGCGCTTAGGTAGCGGCCATAAACTTATCTATGCTTATATGATCTGACGTCAACAACTATAATGAAAACAATCATCAAGTGATACAAATGTAATAAACAAATGATTTTTGACTTTGACTTTGGATGACCGCCTAAACCAGAGGTTCCCAAACTTATTTTGTCAAACGCCCACTTTAAAAAATCTGTTATTTTGTAGCGCCTCCCATTTTTTTCACCATAAAAACCTGAATCACATATTTGTCTTGCCTGTAGTTTAATTCAACCTATATTCTAAACTAGACTTTTTTACAAGAGAGAGCAATAATAATACATACACCAGTACATTAGAGTATCTTTTATAAAAAAATAACAATAATTAACATTGTTAATTTTAAATAAAAAAATAGCAATAATAATACAATTTTACAATAATAAAGAGTATCGGAAGTGGGGACCTCACCTGCGAAACTTTAAAACACGAAATTTTTTCAGTGTTTGATTCCTTTAACGATATAAATAGCTTGTGAACGCATTAAAATAATAAATATTAATTACATTTTTAGTTTATATTTGAACAATAAAAAAGGATATAAATATGAACTAATAAATGTATGTTGTGTAGTAAGAGGATTTTAATTTCAGTGAAATTTAAAATATGAAATAGCTGAAGTTATAAATCACTCATTGCTTAAATCACATCAGCGCCCCCCAACTTTATTCTGGGCCCGTTACCTCCTTAAAGCCTCCTTAAAGCCCTTAAAGCCTCCAGCGCCCACAAGGGGGCGTTATCGCCCACTTTGGGAAAGACTGACCTAAACGCTGTTACACGCGGCTTCGCCCGCAGTCCTTAACTGATAGCTTATAATTTTCTCGTCTTTAGATGTACAAATATCTTTTTTCCACTGGGCCTGGGCTTTATAGTCAATGTGGAGCTAAAAATAAAATAATTTACAGCCGAACTTAAACTTATCAGTAGCAAAAACAAAGCTGTTTGCATAATTGAATGCAAGTATATATACAATGAGACCTTTTTAGTTGATCGTAACTAAGTCTGTTCAAATGTTCACGTTTAAGAGGCACGACGGGACTGCAAATGCAGTGTACAAATTAAAGAGATTAACAGATGCGACACTTCGTTCTTAACATATTCTACAAATTCTTTATACCTTGTTGGACTTAAAAATACACTATCACATCCTTGTCCCTAATGGGACAGTAAAACCATTTTGGGTCTTGTGGATCTTAGCAAACAGAGCCCAGGGCCGCAAGACTAGAGGGTACTGAGCGTGATGATGGGCGAAAGGGTGGAATAAGGAATCAAAATAGTTGCTAGCCGCATCACTTACTACACCTGAAAAGACTGCGCCACCGGATGTTTTTAAGGGTTCCGTATTCAAAGGGTAAAAACAGAAGCCTTAATAAGACTCTGCTGTCCGTCCGTCCCTCTGTCTGTCTGTTATCCGGCTGTATTTTCTGAACCGTAATAACTAGAGAGTTGAAATTTTCACAGATGTATTTCTATTGCCGATATAACAATAAATATTAAAAACAAAATAAAAATAAATATTTAAGAGGGGTTTCCATTCAACAGACGTGATTTTTCATAGATAATGTTACGAAAACGCTTCGTGCGCGAGTTCGAGTCGCAGTTGCCCGGTTATTAATCTATGTTATGTACAGTGTCATGTTAAACTTTGTTTCTTTTTTACCGCAACATTGCGAGGCCTACTAACGTATTTGTAAGTCTTTAACGACAGCAGAATAAAATCAATATCTTTGATAAATAGAATGGCAAAAATCTTGAGGTATTATGAAATAATAGAGACAACTTCGTTCTGTTATCTACTTTATTTTGTAGTACTGTGTAAAACGTCTAGACGACTATCGTATTTCAGACAGATTAGTTAATCAATATGAAATAGGTACTAACTTTCTTTCTTGGCATTTCTATTAGTTAATACCCGGCTCACTTACCCCTGTGTGTGCATAATGTAATTATATAAAATGCGAGGTGTAAATTTGCTGGGCAAATTAAATAAATCCTTACTTTCAAGCGTTCACTGCCGATATTTTTTATAAATAAATAAATATATGGGGACAAATTACACTGATTGATCTAGCCCCAAAGTAAGTTCGTGACTTGAGTTATGGGATACTAACTCAAAGATACTATATTTAGTAACAAACAGATATATCGATAAACACCTAAGATCTAGGACAATTTGAAAAAGGCCATTTTCCAACTTGCCCTGACCGGGGTTCGAACTCGGGACCTCTGGGTGGAGGACTAGCATGGTGACCACTACGCCACGGAGGTCTTCATTTTTGAACGCCTGAACCGATATTCATTAAAAGACAGATTTCTTAATAAACAAAAACCCCCTTCATTTAATACCCCACTCGGGCATATTCGCATACTTTGGGTCGCTCACCCCCACTTTAACCCTGCATAACTTTTAAACCGCTGAACCGATTTCCATCAAACATAGCTAAGAACCACCTCGATCAAGTCAGCTTTCAACAACAAAAAAAAAAACGCATCAAAACCGGCCCATACGTTCAGGCGCTACGATGCCACAGACAGCCACATAGATCCGTCAAACTTGTAAAACCCCTCTTTTTCGTCGGGGGTTAAAATATGTGTTGATAATTTAATAGAATCTTTAGTGTTTTCGAATAGTTTTTGTTGTTTTAGTAACATTTTTTTATCACTCTGCCTGCCAGCATTTACATTCCTGCAAATTATTATTTTTTGTTTGTTTTTAATTGGTCATCCGTCCGAAATTGGCCATTACGCGAATTGACGGCTTTTTAGCGTGTTTTGTTATTGGACTACTACAAATTATAGCAGAAGTTTGTAATCAAATTTTAATCAAATCGTACAATAGTAGTTTACCCTGAACTGTAACGCGTGACTCCTCTTACAAGCGCGTATCGCGGTAACCTTTGACCGATTTGACTCTTGCAAGTACAACCCTGTATCTTGGTAACTCTTGATCGATTTAATTTAACTCATGTTCGAAATATAAATTCTGTGTGTCTTCGTCTACTCAACTAGGTGTTCCGATCTAAAACAATCGAGTTATCGTCTAACATGTGTCCAGTGCCATTTTTCAAACGCGAAGTTATTAAACGAACGGTTATTTGTATGGGAAAACCATTCGTTTCGGTGACTCCGCTTCAAAAATGACACTACAGACATACAATCCGTTAGTTTCCAATATGTCAATTCAGAAACATTTTTATTAACGTTAAGACAAACATTTTCTTTGGAATCATTTATTAATTATCTCCTTTAGATTCACGGGTCTTTTTACCCCGGTCCTTTGACAGGCTTGCGTGGGGATACAGATCCAACACGGAGGCCCTTTGGAGAAGTTGATGTAATGCGGCGCTCCGGCCATAACCCTTTCCTGAATATACCTACGAAAGGTGTACCCTTGATAAGGTTCCAGCGAAAGATCTATTGCAAGAAGAAGGGAGAGGTCTATGGGTTATGGAATGAAATTGGGATGAACTGCATGATGCTGGGATATTGCAATAGGAACGTCACCTGCCATAATCATGATCACTGACTATTGTAGGCAGGTGGTGGCTTGCCTTCCACTAGATGGGCCCCTCAAACGCGCCGAAAATGATTGCCGGCAAAGAAGCAACACCGGTGCAGGCGACTCAGGGGTGTCAAGAGGTGTGCTGCGCTTTCTCAGAAGTTACTAGCGGCGTTATGCTTTAACACTTCCACCTCTGGAGCAACAGCTCTAACAACTCCTCTCTGCATGGCCGTATAAGGCAATGCAGAGCTGAGAGCTCTGAGCCCTCTTAGGTTTCAACCCCGACCGGCGAAGACACTAGCACAAGAAAAAGTGTAAGATTTTTCCGTCGCGATTTAATAATTCACTACGAAAGTAACTTCGCTCCAACCGAGTTTTACGATACTCACGTTCTTTTTGTTTTATAAATATATAGGGACAAATAACACTGATTGAGCTAGCCCCAAAGTAAGTTCGAGACTTGTGTTACGGGATACTAACTCACGATACTATATTCTACGACAAATACATATATAGATAAACATCCAAGACCCTGGACAATTTGACAAAGGCAATTATCCAACTTTCCCTGACCGGGGATCGAACCTGGGAACCTCTGGGTGGCGGACTAGCATGGTGACTACTACTCCACGGAGTTCGTCAAAATTGTAAAACTATCCAAAGGCCTTCCTTTGCCTATTACTGGTCAATTCGTTGACATTTTTATGAAGAAGTCTTTTAAAAAAAGTCAACTAATTGGCCAGTATCACATATAAACGTCGCATCCTTGAGACGGCTGTTCATTGTATGTGTTCATTGTATGAACGATATTTACATAACAGTGCCGACAGGATGTAGCATACTCTTACATTAATTCACTTTCAACTGTCGGTTTACTTTATGCCTTGGCTTTTTAGGAATGGATTTGTATCGATTAGGTAGTCGCACTACAATTACTATGGGTGCTTAAATATGTGTAATGATTGTAATGAATTTTAAGCATTTACAAGCAAATCGCATCGGCAATCCGATTCGTCATTCGAATTTCGAATTATGCTTGAATTGCAATTTTTTTACTGAAATTGAAAAGTAATCTCGCTGCTAAATAATTACTTTGGTTGCAACTTGCAACCCTCGTCAGTGACGAAAAAATCAATAATCAAATACGATTTTTATGTAATCATAATTTATATCATCTCCAAGTACATCGGTTGCCTGGAAGATTGCAGTTGTTGTAAGTCCGCCATACCATAAGACATCAGTTTTCTGTATTCATTATATTTTGATGCAATCAAAATTTTAACTGGCTAATTGACATCATATCCAGTATACGTTTAATTTATTTTAGATAATAGTTACCGCTTTTTTCCAATAAGTCAAATTAGACACTTTTTTTAACGTCAAAACAAACCTTTTTTTATGGGATTTGTATGAAATATCGGCCCGCGACGTCACACTTTTTTTGTGTCAAATAGCGCTCTTAAGGCGGCCCTTCCCGGTCGTATTGTCGTCATTGCGCGCATAGTTTGAAAAGCAGGGCAGTGCTAGAAAAAAAGGCGAACCAAAAAGAGAGAGATAGCGTCTTAAGGCACGGTTTGCATTATATTAAATGAAATTAGTATTATTTTAACTATCCATTGAACCAGAGGTTCCCAAACTTATTTAGTCAAACGCCCACTTTAAAAAATCAGTTATTTTGTAGCGCCCCCCATTTTTTTCACCATAAAAACCTGATCACATATTTGTCTTGCCTGTAGTTTAATTCAACCTATATTATAAACTAGACTTTTTTACAAGAGAGAGCAATAATAATACATACACCAGTACATTAGACTATCTTTTATAAAAAAATAACAATAATCAACATGGTTAATTTTAAATAAAAAAATAGCAATTATAATACAATTTTACAATAATAAAGAGTATCGGAAGTGGGGACCTCACCTGCGAAACTTTAAAACACGAAATTTTTTCAGTGTTTGATTCCTTTAACGATATAAATAGCGTTGTGAAGCATTAAAATAATAAATATTAATTACATTTTTAGTTTATATTTGTACAATAAAAAAGGATATAAATATGAACTAATAAATGGATGTTGTGTAGTAAGAGGATTTTAATTTCAGTGAAATTTAAAATATGAAATAGCTGAAGTTATAAATCACTCATTGCTTAAATCACATCAGCGCCCCCCAACTTTATTCTGGGCCCGTTACCGCCCCCCTTAAAGCCTCCAGCGCCCACAAGGAGGCGTTATCGCCCACTTTGGGAAAGACTGCATTAAACGAATATTAACGATTCATAGGGTGCGGAAATTTTATAAAAATTGTTTCAGGTTATATACGTTTTTCCATTATATATGCGAGGTTTCTATCGAAATATTTTTTTTTTACTTTTACAATTTATGAGTACTTTATGAACGGTCGAAGTTCAGGTAAATTTTGTGCAAAAAAGCAGAATTTTGAAGGCGTATACTGAACTTGCTTTTCCAAATTTTTATTGTTTATTTCGATAGAAACCTAGAAATAGTGCATAAGATACCTGTTAGTCCAAAAGTTTTCAAGAAAGATCAGTTACAACGCCATAATTACGTACGAGCGTTTGTATGAAAAGTAAGATGGGAAGGCTGCTCTTAAGATCGGCCAACCCAAAAAAATTAAAATTTGGTAAAACTTTAGAAAAATTCCAAAAATCTTTTGTCCACAAATTTTACCTGAAAGTTCAAAAAGTACTCATAAATTATAAATGTACAAAAAAAGACGGGTTGCACTACGGGAGTGCCGGCAGAAGTGAAAACTTGAATATTAACGTCGTGCATTTTTGATATTTTGGAATGGTTAGAGAATAATTTTGCACGAATTGCTTTAATTATCAATATAAAAGTACTATCATTTATGTGGTAGAATACAATATTTATTTATCTATTTACTGCGTGCAACGCGTAAGCGCTCTGCGCCGCCTAAACGAAACAGCAAGGGCAAGCATACATTTTCGCCGCGCCGTAGAAGGAGAAGGGGATACTTCAACTCCTACGCCGCGCCGGCTGTCTACTCTCCATCCGTCTTACGAATTTTCGATCAGGCCACGTGTCCTGACGCGAGTTAAACATTTTTTTCCCATTACAAAAAAAGTGTACAACGCGGCTAAAGAAGTTTTCACTTCAAAAAATTTTCGTCATAAACCTCGCAAATATAATTGTTGTTTTAAATTGTTGTTAATTTCACACACTTGTAAGGCTTACTGAAAAATACTTATTACCTGGAACAAGTTTTATGCAATTTCCGCACCCTATGAATAGTTAATGTTCGTTCAATGGATAGTTAATAATAATACTCATTTCATTCAATAGAATGCAAACCGAGCCCTCAGGCGCTGTCTCTCTCTTTTTGCCTTGTCTCTTTTTCTAGCATTGCGCTGGATGAAACAATAATCTTTTCAAAATATGCTTGCCTTGACTTAACATCAGTTTTTAACTGACTTTCAAAAAGGAGGAGGTTATCAATTCGTCGGAATCTTTTTAAGGTCCCGTAGTAAACAAGGAACCCTTATAGTTTTGCCATGTCTGTCTGTCCGTCCGCGGTTTTACTCAGAGACTATAAGTACTAGAAAGCTGTAATTTGGTATAGGTATGTAATTATGTTAATCATGCCAAGTGGTAAAATAAAATATTGAAAAAAAAAAATATTTGGGGTAGCTCCCATGCAAGTAAATTAAGATTCAATTATTTTTTTTTCTCGACTTACCCATCGTGTGGGTTATCGTTGAATAGGTCTTTCAAAAATATTGTGAGCTTGTGAACATCATTTTTCGATGTAGATAGCCGTTTGAAATATTTGGTTTTATATTGCAAATTTTGTAAGATTCAAGTGCCCCCTCTATCTAATTATAGATATGTGAAAAAAATCACAGCAGTAGTATATATAACAAAATTAAAAGGTAAACTATCAGAGCTAAGTAGGGTTTACAAATTAACACGTTATAAGCGACCGACTCATAAAATGTACTCGGAAAAAGAAAAGTTCATAAAAATTCAAAGAAAATTTGTTTTAGTTGCGTGAACTCAAAGTGGGCATTCGCAACTATGGAACCCTACACTGCTCGTGGCCCGACACGCACTTGGCCGGTTATTTTAATTTTTATGTACAGTCAAGTACCAAGATACCTGACCAGGCCCTCTACTTATATCTTGAATTCTCTCCCTTAAACGAAAAATGATATTAACATGAAAATTTGTATTCGGACAGGTTTTAATTAAGTCTTTCTGAATATAAATTTTCATGTTAATATTATTTTTAGTTTAAGAGAAAATTGAAGATATAAGTAGAGGGCCTGGTCAGGTATCTTGGTACTTGACTGTACGTTCACAGATTTATCGTAGATGCCTGGACCGATTTGGAAAATTCCTTTTTTTGTTTAAAAGGGCTTGTACTTGTCGGGTGGTCCCATAATTTTTTTATTAAAATCGTTTGTATAGTTTACGGTTTAAGTCGGTTTTAAGTTTTCAAAAAAGAAAATGTCCTGTATTAATAAATCTAAAATCACGTTAAAATGGGTGTGACCAACGACAAGTGACATATTATTTTGTGACTTTTTAGTTTCTTATCGGTACAAGATAATTTATTTTAAACCCAATCCACATTCCTATTCTACATTTTTATTTTATCAATAACGCGTGTTCTTGGTTACAAATCTAAAAAAAATATCTTAGTAGGTACCAGAAATACGTAACAACCTCGGAATAACTTCCTCGCCGACTTTGCCGAGTCCTGCTATTACGTAATGTCAACAATGGCCGAGTATTTTCAGCACTGGCGTAATTAGCCGACGTCCTTGCAATGCGGCTACAATGATATTGTGTAAAGAGTAAGGACCACGCCGTATCAAAGTGTTTTTCCACTTACGACGAGGCAGGGCGAAACGAGGTGATGATTTACTTTCTTCATATTTACTCGTGGTACCACAATTTCGAATTCTCAGTGGAAAAGTAAATGACGTTATCGTGGTCTTGCCTCCAGTTACTTTCCCACTGGCAAACAGGCGAGACGAAGATTGCAGTAAAAACAATACTGACAATATTAAATAGCCAACGACCTTGCAGTGTCGCTACAATAGTGTAAGGACCACGCTGAGTTAGGGTGGTCCTTACACCATAGGAACAGCACTTTCTGCTGCTGCTACAGCACCGTCGCTGTCTCTCGCTCTAGCGAATGACGGTTCCGAGTGATAGAAAATGATGGCAGCATGCGAAATTGCTTTAGGTATTTTTCCACTGACGTCGAGGCAATGATGTGAAAACTTTGCTAAGTCGAGTCCTGAAGATATCCTGGCCCTGTGGACCGAGCGGCGTGCGATGTGCCAATAAAAATTGGTCCAAAACAGCTATTCGCCGCAGCGTTTTAATAACATGGTTAAAAATTTTAGCTATATGTACTTATCATTAAAACTTGAAATACACTTGACGGCAACTATAACTAGCAGTCTGCTAGTTATAGTTGCCGTCAAGTGTATTTCAAGTTTTAATGATATATATAATTATATATATAATCTGCTAGTAGCAGATCATAACTAAATGTATAGTCTGTACACTGCTTTACATGCAGCCGTCGATGTTTTCATCACAACGTGAATCATGCGTTAGCTTGTAATTTTCGACTAGCAGGCAATCTAATTTAGATGTACATAAATGTGCTAATAGAATCAAAATGTCTTGGGATAGTTTGACCAGTTAGCATCGGTAGTTTAATGCCTTCCAGGTCCCTGAATACTTAGTCATAAAACATAAAACATTCTGGGTTCCTATGTATAACACCTAAGGGCTCAGACAGACGAGTGAAAGTGTACCTGAGGCTGCTCGCGAGTCTCGCGACTGTCCCCGATAGACGCGAACTATCGCTGGCTCGTCGCTCGTGGGTATGATCCCTAAAGAAGCTACATGGAACGCGCTAACATGAGAAGTCATAAAAGTTATAGGGGGCAAAAACAAAAGCTAGGTAGACACACATTTTTCTTTTAATGTTTATCATCATCCAAGTGTATTCCCGGTTGCATCCTCAGCAGTAACGCTTCAGAGCCCGGGGTCCGCCACCAAACCAAGGTCATTTGACAAGGTTACTGCTATTTTTACACAGAGCGACTGCCGTCTGACCTCCGCGACCCAAAGGGAAGACCAGAACCAATCCTTAAAGGTTAGATGAGCAAACGCTAGATGGCGTTCGGGACCCACAGCAGACAGTTCATACATGCCTTCCGAAACACGGAATCATCTTTCTTTTCCAATAATCAGGTGATTCACGCCTCCAATATCCTAACCAGACTGGGAACAACTTTTTACTAACTATGCTTCCCAGGGGGATTCGAACCCACGACTCGAAAACGCCTTGTCCACTGGACCACGGAGTCTGTCTTTTAATATAATCCTGTAAAAATGTGCTTCCCTTCATAACAAGATCTCTAAACCAACATGAGTCCCTACACGCCACGGAGGAATTAATCCGTAATTAAGGCGGGCCGTCACAAACTCACAAAGAAATATTGTGTCGCGGACGCGTAATGAACCGTAAAAATGTACCAGACAGCCATTGTGAGGGACAAAGCGAGTTCGAAGTTGAGTTCGAGTTTAATCTCAGGGTTACCACAATTGTCCTAAAAAGCCAACGAATTGTAATAATCTCATATCAACGAAACCGGGAACGGTGCCAAATAATTTGTATTATAAGCCTTTCAAATCCGATGGAAAGGGCAACTGGCAAGTAACAGAAAAAGGATGCGGATATTGGTATGTGACGTCACTGCCATTATAGGTATCGGGTGTACGAAATAGATAGCGACTTATCCCCACCACCTCTCAATTTTTTTCATACCAATATTTGATATGCTAAATGCTGTTTCAATAATAGCCAATTTTTGTGCTGCTTTCAGAAAAAGATTCCTTTCGAATAAAATAAAATAAATATTGACCAAAAGCAAACGCAGTCAAATACTCTATTGCTTTTATATTTCGCCATAAGGCTAATATCGTGGCCCCGTGGACTTTTGATGCAATGGGAAAAAAAAATTGTGTGTATGACATTGTTTTGAGGGGGCAACCCTACTCCAGCGTAGGATGGGCTCCCTAAACCGTGCATGAACTTGTTAAATTCAATTATTTAAGTACATTGTGACACTTGCTATTTTGTTTAAAGTTTTAAAAGTTCAGTAAGTATATTAAGAGATGCAGTCGTGTCGATCCGTTAGTAAATATTAAAATATAAGGGCGGAAGCACTTCTCCGGTCACTGACCCGTTGTTACCCATATACTTATGGGCAAATATCAGTTTGAACCTTGTTTGAACAGCTCTACAGTAACAACGATCGCTGAGAAACTCCACTTTGCTCGGTTTTCGTGGCATCTCTCATCTCATCAGTGGTGCCGATTTTCAAACGCTGAGTCACGAAACGAAGTTTGTTACCGCTTCTTCTGCACTAGCGCTTTGGAGGCGGCAGTAAACTTAGCTCTAAGTAACTTTTTGACGTCAACAATTATTGTGCAATAAAACAAAGTGACGATTATTAAGAGATATTATAAATATCCTATGATAATAAAGATATATTTGAATTTGAATTTGAAGCCTTTTTTGTATGACAAAAAACATTTGTTTAATGATTCCGTGTTTCAAAAATGGCACTTCAGGACTTAGGACTTCCAAACTGGCAACGGGAGATCACCACTCGGTGGGAGTTTCTCAGCAAATGGAAGATAGTTATAATACTATCAGCTACAAACTTAAATACTTTCCAAGCAATGTCTTCTTGTACCCAACAAAACACGAACTTTTTGTATAGTAGACGTCTTGTCTCATGTTCCTGCTGCCACGTGTTCAGTATTAAAGAGATACATGATTTTTTCGGGGTCCAGTACTGCCCCCATTGAAATAAATAATTTATTTAAATGATACCTCAGTTTCCTTTTAAATAAAAGGAAACGGAGATATCATTTAAAATTGTGTCTTCACTATGCCCTAGATAACCCTTCAAACTATTTTATGAACTACCGTTTACAGTTAAAAATGAGAACGTGAAGTTTTTCTTGACGTTCTCATTTTTAACTGTATATATTTTACCGCCCTTATATTTTACTTTCTTCACGTTCTCATTTTTAACTGTAAACTACTGTTTACAGTTAAAAATGAGAACGTGAAGTTTTTCTTGACGTTCTCATTTTTAACTGTATATATTTTACCGCCCTTATATTTTACTTTCTTCACGTTCTCATTTTTAACTGTATATATTTTACCGCCCTTATATTTTACTTTCTTCACGTTCTCATTTTTAACTGTAAACTACTGTTTACAGTTAAAAATGAGAACGTGAAGCTTTTCTTCGTACATTTGCGAAAAACGGCCACTTTTAACAAATGTAAGTGCATGTCTGGTACCAAACAAAACAAAAACTTATTGTACAGTAGACGTCCGTCTCATGCTCACATGTTGTACCGGCTGCCACATATGTTCGGTATTAAAGAGCTAATATAAAAATTCATTGTTACAACTGTCACGGGATGTTTCTGTCTCAACAAACGTTTACTTTAATTAATTAAGACGACCTCCGTGGCGTAGTGGTCACCACGCTGGGCCGCCACCCAGAGGTCCCGGGTTCGATCCCCGGTCAGGGCAAGTTGATAAACGGCCTTTTTCAAATTGTCCTGAGTCTTGGATGTTTATCTATATATGTATTTGTTATAAAATAAAGTATCGTTGAGTAAGTATCCCATAATACAAGTTTCGAACTTACTTTGGGGCCAGCTTAATCAGTGTAATTTGTCCACATATATTTATTTATTTAATTTCGTTGAAGACTTTTATATTACAGCATATACTCAGTGCCTTAGCGCAGCATTCAGCATATACTTTTATATTACAGCATATACTATTGTATTACAGCATATACTCAGTGCCGGTTTTAGTTCTACCAGCGCCCTGGGCGATATTTCTACGGCGCCCCCTAACAACAACGGGGAGTATGCATGAAAAAGAATAATTTGTTATCTAACCAGTTTATCCATAAATATAGAAAAGTACTAACAGTAAAAACAGATTAAAAATTGGTTAAAAAATTAACGAGATGTAACGATTTTACGAAAATATGTCTATCTCACTCACAAAAACGCTATTTTCTATAGCAAATGTATGGATGGTATGGACTTTGACGTCACTAGTGCATAACGGATTCCTCTTTCTAATTGAAACTTTAAAGTATTACATCTTTGTCGCTGATAAGGATATTTTATAAATTCTTTCATATTTGTTTACTGAGGTTAATAAAGATTTTATTAAGCAAATAAAAAAATACGTGCATATTCCCTATTCAAACCCAGATGAAAATGAATAACCCGTCAAATGCGTGTCAGGTTGTGCCACAGTCTGATCAGGCAAAAAAGATTTCAAACTTACGAGTTCATCACACCACGTACAACCATCTCTATCTGATTCAGAGGCCACAGCTAAATTGGAGATCAATACAGAGTTTAATAAAGAGGTGTCATAGGCGCCCCTTTTATATCCGGCGCCCTGGGCGGTCACCCAACCGCGCCCTACCCTAACTCCGCTACTGCATATACAGCATGGATATAAGAGTGGGAACTCTTTTTAATCACCCGTATCATTTAACGACACTTAATTTTTTGTGAGCGACATTGAAAAACAAGATTGCTCTGTGTTTAATAAAATTACTGTAATTAATTTTTTCTCATTGATTGAGCTAGCCCCAATAGACCGTCGTCGTCAACCTCGTTTTTCTGACCCATCGTACTTTCTTGCCAGACTATAATAATAATACGCGCACTTGATATGTGTCCCTAAATATCGGCGTCTACCGAGACAAACAGGAAGCGTTTGAAAGTTACGTCACTTTGAAGTGTCCTCCAGTAGCCGAAAAATTACGCTTCTAATTTTGAAAAATTCTTTCTTAGAATCTTTCCTTGCATCATTATTAACAGCTTAGACTAAATCGATAATATCGATATATGAAAAGTAATTTGTGGCCTGCCATACAAGTTGACTGATCAGCTGATCCGACTTTGTATGGAAAGCCAAAAATTATTTTTCATATTTCGACATATGTTCCTTGGGAAAAGTTGTTCAATATCACGGACTTCATTCACTCTTAAAATAGTTTCAGTATATTTTGTTAGACCTTATATATGTATTGATCTTAAATTAAATGTAATGTATTTATTTTTTGTATCATCATTTTAATACATTTTGTAATGTCAGCTCTGGACCCTGAAAAATTCATGAATTCCCTTAATACGCCGGATTCATAAAGTCCACGCGAGCGAAGTCGCGGGCATCAGCTAGTTTTTATTAAATCAGTTTATGCTATGATTACAAGCAGATACTGATGTAATATTATCTAATACGTTATCGCTATCAAGTTGCAACGCATATTAATTACAAGAGGCACCACACGTGCGCTTGTGAGCGTGACAGATCATAAATTAAAAAGTTGCATACCAACTTATTACAACTTACCAGGCCGCCTTTTCGGCACTCTTAATAGATAAAAGTAAGTCTAGTTCATAAGATTTTTTTTGCCGAAAAAAGATTTTCTTTCTTTTTCTTTCTTTCTTGATAAGTTTATAAATTATATTCAGTCTGCTTTAAAAGTTAAGAATACGTGGGGCGCACTATAAGTTTCCGGAATGAATATGAAAAAATACTATTGAAGGTACAAAATTAATTTATTGTTTTTCAAAATAATCTCCCTTGGCGTCTATGCACTTTTTCATTCGATGAAACCAGTTTTGAAAACTTTTGTGCCACTCCTCTGTGGTGACCTCTGAAACGTGTTTTTCATACTCCTCGACAGCCTCTTCTGGTGATGAAAATCGTTGACCGCATAATTGGTTCTTAATTTTTGAGAACAGAAAAAAGTCACAAGGTGCCAGGTCGGGACTGTATGCAGGATGACTCATGAGTTCTACATTTTTCGCCTTCAAAAAGTCGTTTGTCTGTCTGGCCGTGTGAGAACTAGCATTGTCGTGGTGCAGGATGATACGGCGTTTACGGTTATTTTTACGGAGTTCGACAATAACTTCCGGCAAACAAATGTCCGTGTACCAGTCACTATTCACTGTACGACGATTCTCTAAAGCAACAGTAGCCACGTGTCCAGTTTTATTAAAAAAAGAATCAATCATCCGCTTAGATGCACTTTTCACGCGCGCCACTTTGGTTGGTTTCGGCTCATCTTGAAAGACCCATACGCTCGATTGCTGCTTTGTTTTGGGATCGTAGCAATAAATCCATGTTTTGTCACCTGTTACTATGTCCCACACCAAATTTGACGCACCTTCGTTGAATCTGGTAAGCATGGCACTGCACCAAGTGACGCAGTCCGTTTTTTGAGCCTCGGTCAAGTTGTGTGGGATCCACCGCGAGCACAGCTTTCTCACACCCAAATGTTTGTGTAGGATTAATTGTTTTTGACTCATGCCTATTTCTAAGGATGCGCGAATTTCATGGTAGGTCACATGCCTGTCTGTTTCAATCATACGGCGCACAGCATCGATGTTTTTGTTGGTCACAGCGGTGGACGGCCGACCAT
The DNA here is from genome assembly GCA_943193695.1 of Acrobasis suavella. Lineage (NCBI taxonomy): Eukaryota > Metazoa > Arthropoda > Insecta > Lepidoptera > Pyralidae > Acrobasis > Acrobasis suavella. The sequence goes on from OW971939.1 coordinate 3,503,274, forward strand.
CGCGAGATTCGTCACTGAGATTGATACGACCACGCTTGAATTCTGCAATCCAGCTATAAACAGTTGTCTTGCATGGTGCTTCATTGCCAAAACCTGTTTCAAGCCGAGCGATGCTCTGTTGAGCTGTCAAATTACACTTAAAATCGTAGAAAATCATACTACGAAAATTTTCCCGAATTAAATCCATGTTGATGCAGACACACAATTTTTTAAATGGCGCCACAAGGTAAAAACAAAAGACAGTCAGATGAAACAAACTGCATTCTATAGCCAAAGAGTTCTATTTTCAAATGTTGCAATAAATTTTTAAATATTGTTTATGTAAGTGGCCAGTTCCGGAAACTTATAGTGCGCCCTATGTATCTTATTTTTAGCGCCTATATTATCTTTCCGTATAGAAAAGGCTAAATTGTTAATTAACAAGTAATTAAAAAAAAAAATCTCGATTGCCTTCTTATATACCCAGTGCCACTTTTCGGATTAAGACGAATCTAACGACACCTCTCAAGCCGTTTAGGCTGCCGAGCGTCCTATAGAAATATACATACATATACTCGATAAACGTAACCCTCCTTCTGACGCAGTCGGGGAAAAAGAAACAGTATCGACTGCCGTCTCTATATTTGTCTTAAGTTTTTAGTTATTAACATGAGGAGGAAGAGCTCGATGGCCCGACTGGAGTGCGCAATACTAGCGGTCTCGCAAGTAAAGCGACACTGGGCGTGGTCCGCGCTTGAATTGGTGACCACAAGTGGCATGAAAATTTCTCGAGCTCCTCCGTGCTTTGGAATGCACGTATAAGCCATTAGTAACATATATACATTGCCAAAGTCGCATCATTCATACACCATACTAGTCAATAGATGGATATATATATAGATAGTATTTTACGGCAAGTAACATATGCAGAAAAACCGTATTTGTTATAAACGTGAAATTATGATATTTTTTGTTTGTTTGCTAAATCGCCTGCCATTATTCCTTTCATTATATTCATTAACTATAATAAATATACTAAGTACTTGTATTTTCATTTTTTTTTACTCTTTTAGTATGAAAAACATAATATGATTGTTACAGTGTTCTGCTATGTCTTATTTATAAAAAGATTTGTTCTAAATACACAACATTTATTGAATAAATAAAAAATTGGTTGCCTGTAAAGTCGGTATACGGGCGAAAGTTTTACGTGACAACGACTTTGAATGCCCGAGTGGAAGGGACGCGTGCCTCTCACTCGCTCTCATTGTGAGCGCATAACGTGAGCGGAGCGTAACGCAGTTTCTTGAAGTGTCACCCGGCAAACCAATTTATAAGACGTTGTCACGTCAAAATGTTTTTTTTTTATGGTCATGGGAATAAAAGAGGTTGTTTTTTTCGTAAAGCTTACACAAGGACAGAGTTTTTAAACCGAAGAGACTAAGTGCTAAGCAATTGGAATCGATACGCGAGTGGGGGTATGTCGGTCGTCTTCTATATGTTATATGTGTACTGTATCATCAAATGTTGGTGCCAATGTTTGCCAACATCTCACCCTAATTGCACATGATTGTTTTCCGATCGTTTGTCATACTCGTATGTCTAGCGCGTCAAAATAATGTCGATTGAGAACATTAAGTGCTTACAATTTGTTCTAGATAAAACAGTGATGTATTTTTTACATTACATTTCATTCCATACGAGGAGCTCAGTGGCCCGGCGGGAGTGCGCATTACTAGCTCTTTCGCAAGTAAAGCGACACCGGGCGTGGTCCGCACTTTGATTGGTGACCACAAGTGGCGTGAAAATTTCTCGAGCTCCTCCGTGCTTCGGAAGGCACGTATAAGCCGTTGGTCCCGGCTGTCATCATTGTGTGGCAGTCGTCAAGCTGTGTCAGATGCCTTTAGGCAGCTTGAAAAATCTGACACTTGTGTTGGCCACTTACACACTCGAAAAGCAAGCAATTACATTTCAGCTGCATACGAATTATATTGATAAAATGGAATAGTTGAAATAATGACTTAATTTACGCACAAAGTAAGTTTGATTAGTCGGTTTCGATTTCATTGAGACTCACTAAGAATTAAGAGTGTGTTCCCGACCACACTCTTAAATACTTTTTAGTTTCTAAAAAAATCTGGACAAAGATTTTCTATAACGCTATTGGTTGAAAATGTCAGCAATATAAAATTGGAAAATATGTCATGTATGTTCAAAATTTAGTTTTTGTTTTTATTGGCATCAACATTTCTGCCCCCTCAATAGCATGATCCGTTTTCACACATTAGTGCTTACTATCTCTTTACTTTAGTATAGTATATGTACATGTAAAACATTTCCGCTTCGTTCGTTATGTACAGTAGAATCATCCCATACTTAGGTAACCCTTATTTCAAAGCATGAACGTATGGTACGTCCTTGTTAGATATTTATATGCGGAAATTTTAAATTTGAAGACTGTATTACTTGTAATAAAGATTCAATTTAGTTTAAAGTTGCACACAGTTACGTTACGGTACGATAACTTTCGTCAAAAAAGTTAATTTTCAACATTCTGTCTATCTCATTTATCTTTCCAACAATTGTTTTATAAAATAAATGTTCAAACGTTTATTCAAGTAATATGGTACGAAAATACAGCTACGAGGAAATCAGTCGCCCGTATTAAAAATATAAAAAAGACAGATTTACACTTTCCGAAATATTCATAAAAATACCTGCATTCTTGAAGGCCCATTGACACAGTGCAAGTTTCTTGCCTGTTGCGTACAATAATTAGAGCAATAAATGATTTTTATGGCTGACGTTTATTTCAGTCATCTTTTGCTTTAATTTTATTGTATGCAACACGCAAGAATATGTAGTGGGTAAATGGGCGTTATGTACTTGAAAGTTACTCGTAGTACAGTCAGCCAAAGAGATACCTGTACCGGCCCTCTATCTATGTCTTGATTTTTCTCATATAATCAAAATAATATTAACATGAAAATGTATATTCAGAAAGACTTCATTAAAATCTTTCGGAATATACATTTTTATGTTACTATTATTTTGAGTTTAAGAGAAAATTCAAGATATAGGTAGAAGGCCGGCCCAAGTATCTCGTTGGCTGCTTGTACTGATTTCAGAAGCGCAGAATTCTTATGAATAAGGGAGAAAATGTGAACACTGACGAGAAAAAATACAGAAAATTCATACAAGATCTAATCAACCGATTTGACGTTCTGCAGGGAGTTCGAAGTCCCATCCCGTCACTTCCCAGGCCAGACGCACGTCTGGCGCGTCGCGCCGTGGTTGCAGCGCGGGCGAGCCAGGGCCCGCGAAGAGCTGTACTGCCATGTGGCTCGGGCGGTGGCTTTGGTCGTCGTGGTGGCGAGGGATAGGCTGCTGAGAGATGAACCGTTTTCTGTTATATCGGGCGCCAAGTCTCTGCTCTTGGGATTGGAGAGGTAAGAAAGTCTTACTATAGATTCATCGTTGGTAGTATAGAAGAGTCAGGGCTCGCGAAGAGTTGCACTGCCATGAGGCTCAGGCGGTGGCGTTGTTGGTAGTGGTGGCGAGGGACAGGTTGCTGAGAGATGAACCGTTTTCTGTTATATCGGGCGCCAAGTCTGCTCTTGGGACTAGAGAGGTAAGAAACTATTACTATAAATCATTGGTGGTATTTGATAAGTGCCCAGGGCTCTCGGAGAGCTTTATTGCCATAAAGCTGGGTCGGTGGCGAGAATTGACCAAGCCGACCAATGACACCAAGACTAGTTATCCAAGCCAAATAAGCAGACTTATTACGCTAAATCTAGTCGTCCGAGCTGACTAAAGCCGACCAATGACACCGACACTACTCATCCAAGGCGACTAAAGTCGACCATTATCATCGAGACTATTCGTCCAAGCCGACTAAGGCCGACCAGTGACACCGAGACTAGTCGTCCAAGCCGATTAAGATCGACTAATGACATCAAAACCAGTCCTACAATCTGACTAAAGCACCTTTTTTTACAAGACTAACCCTTATTTTGATAAAAAAACTAACAAACGTTTGCTAACCTATTTTAGTTAAAATATGTTCTTTCCATGTCAAACAGGTTTAGCAAACGGTTGTTAATATTTATTAATATGAGAGTGTATACAACGTGTAACAGAATAGGGGATATCATTTACTCCCTTTCGGGTAAAAGGGAGTAAACATACTAATCAATGTGAAGTTGTTCACATTGATTAGTATGTTTACTCCCTTTCGGGTTGATACCCCCTTTCCGTTTCACGTTGTATGTATGTACCTTTTTAATAGTGATTATGATTTTTACAGGTTGCTGGATCTGGTGATCGGTATGCCGTCCCTGGAAGCGCGGGACCTGGAGAAGAAGATCCGAGACGAACGGGCGCGGTATTTGGTGGCGGAACTTATATGTAAGGTGAGCTGACCAAACCTGATCCAAATGTTGTTATTAGATTTGCAACGAATAGTATATGGCCATACGCAAAATACCGAATATTCTGCAAGTTTCTTGGCCCTATATCCGAATAATAGGCAAAATTGTTCAACCGGTGTGTGGCGCCTTAACTTTTTCGTGATTACTTCGCGCTCTTTTGTGCTGATCTCGATCTCTTTCGCACATAGACAGAGATAGCCTGAACACGTGGCGTGGTCACGTTTAACGCAGCGTACGCACTAATTTACTCATCGCTCTGACACACTTGTACACAGGTACCCGAGAGAAAAGGGAAATTGATATCTATCGATTTATTTCGAGTTTACTGCTTATGGCAAAAGCACGTTAAAACAGAGGTCAAAAATTCCAAAAATTTGTTAGCTTAGCTTAACTGCCATTTTGGTTCAACCTACGTGCCGGGATTTGTACAAAAATGCTTTGAAGTCCGCCATTTTTGTTCAACTTTTTTGTGTCGCATTGTACAATATTATAACACCTAGTGACGGCTAATTGAATCACTTATTGACAGGGTATATAGTATCAAGTATGATACTACTAAGTTCAGTCAGGCTTCAAAAATGGAGTCATAATTAGAGATCGGAATCCGGATGCTATTGCTATCAAAAGTATGGATATGACTAAAAGTTCCGAGATTCCAATTGGGTACTAAGTAAATAAAACAATCATAATTATGTGATTTCAGGATAAGTATATTTTTTTCGATTAAAATATATCCTGAAATCACATAATAATGGTTGTTTTATTTATAGATTATATAGTCATATCTATACTTTTGATAGCAATAGCACCCGTGATTCCGATCTCTGGTCATAATTTCTCATACAATCAGTATGAGAGATTATGACTCCATTTTTGAAGCGTACCGTACATAATGCAATGCGTGTCATATAGATGGCGCTTGTGTTTAACACACCTAAACTAGAAGCACTAAACTTGATGTTACAGCCAGAACACCAGGAGGACATAGCAGCGCTGGCTGCGTGGGTGACGCGGCAGATGCGGCGGGCGGCGTCTGAAAAGACGGACGCGAGAGAAACGCCGCGGCCCGTGCCGAGGGTGCCGTGCGTGTACACCACCCCGCAGAGGACGCAGGTACGTGCACCTGTTTTTTTTTTAACCCCCGACAAAAACGGGGTGTTGACGCTTATATCTGTCTGTCTCGAAAACCGCGGCAAGGAAACTTTCTTTCACGGTAAAAAACTGATTCGAAATCGGTCCATCCGTTCGAAAGCTACTATACCACAGACAAACATTGTCGTTAAACTTATGACATCTCTCTTTTTATTGGACGTTAAAAAAGTTCTGAGTAAAAAAAAAATTGTTTTGCAATCGATTTGGGTATCAAATGTAAGGTCTGAATTAGCACATTTCAAAAATATATATGAAGGACGAAAAGATGCCTTACGTGGACCTTATTAAAAATGTGACGATAAGTCAGCGCCCAACCTCGCGCTGATCCATGAGTTTCAACCACATGAGTTAAACCCTCCAGCCCAAACAGATATTATGTGTCCACCTGGACGTATCGTCCTGCTGAAACAAACTGTCATTTTAATAACTCGGTTCACCAATCTACATCTATTACAATAATAATCATAATTTAAAGAAGTCCAACCCCACAGCACGCTACACAAACGAGTTGTTCACAGTACGGCGGTCCGCACAAGACTCATGCAATCGTCGCTAGAGCGACCGCTTTTATACTTGTTGAAACATAATTTTTGAAAATATAACCGTTATGCGTTGTAGTAAACAATTTTCTCTCAAATTTGAACTCGCCGGCATACGTATTGTTAGCCGCAAATGGTTACCCAACTTGGATTGATTGGATATTTCATACTTTTCAGTAAGAATTATCTTGACCTACAGGTGGATCTTCGTCTATACCGCCGAGACATCCTCCGTAAGGCAGCGGCCACGCTGCAAGCGATCCTAGAGCGTGAGTCACGCGGCTGGTTCCTGCACTTCAGGGAACGGAGGGCGGCACTGCTCGCCAGCCAGAAGATGCCCATGAAGGAGATTGAGGAGGTACTCGTATGCTTCATTCGCTAAGTATGATTTAGTGCCTGTAAGGTTAGAGATGTTGAGCCCAAGATGTATTGGCTATATGGCTATTTAATCGAATTTTGTAGATTTCTAAACGAATGTATAAACTACAATGTCGTTCGCTTTACATCAAAGTGAATTTGCGTCCGTTTCCGCGTATGTGAACCTAAGTACTTAAGCGTAGGAGTAAAAATTAGAACAATTCTATGTAAAGTGCACAGTTTGGTTATTATTTTGGGGCCGTCCACAATCCACATAGTCACACGCAAAATTTAGACTTTAAACCCGCCCATAAATTTTTTTTTCGATCTCTTTAAAGAATTTATCCAACAAACATTTTCGTGATCATTTCGTTAGCGTCGGATTTTTTCGACAAAAATACCACTACACATAACTTAAGTATCCATATCCCTTTTTGGTTGTAGGTATTTATTTAGATTCACTATGCCTCGCGCTGAGGACACGACAACTGATATAAAGTCTCGCCGCTCGCAGTGAAAGGGTTACCAAAAACTGTCACGTTTGGCCCCTCCCTCCCCTATCGCTGTGACGTAATATGTCAGGGGAGGGAGGACTCAAGGGGGTAGATGGCACCTGACGAAACTACCGCTTGCAGGAGGTACGAACAGCAGCATCTCGCGAGTACGTGTCACGAGTGTGTAACGCGGTGATGAACAGCGAGCCGCTGCTCGCACTCGGTCCAGATGTGCCGACCCTGCTGCAGGACCAGCTGCGAGCGCATCACATTCTAGACAGGTGAGTCTTTTACATAAAACCCGAGCTAACTAGATCACTGTAGGATAATGAAATTAAAATAACAACCAAACACACAAAAAGCAATTCGGAATTTTCATATAAAAGTGGGCAATTATTATGGGAATGTCCAATTATTTTTTTTGGCTTTTTGGTTTTTGTTTTAATTTCACTATAGCATAGTGATCTAGTATAGCCCGTAGTTCGCTTTATTACGGGTATGTCCCTTTCACGTTGTATATTGACAAGTAACAAGTGGCAAGTGAGAAGTGTTTAGTGCGTGTGAACAGGCAGTTACAAGTGGCAAGTCACAAATAAATAGCAGCCTGTTCTATTCTTTGACAAGTAGCCCCCCCCCCCCCCCCGCGCTACCTCGCTTTTCCCACACTCGCCTACCACCTCTGCTGTATGACATCACGCACAACATATAGGCGTGTAATGAGCTTACTGCATATCCACTTGTCATTGACGTGTGAGCACCTACTTTGAAGAGCTGCGATGACTCTTACTTATATCAAATTAAAAATAATTATTTATAATATTTTTTTTTTCAGAGCGGAAGATAACGTTCGTCGTAAACTGGAAGCGGGGTTAGCACGAGCCGAAGCCAAGATTAGTGCAGCACACCCCATACTGTCGCGAGCGGCGAGCTGGCGGGCCGAGCGCGTCTCCAAAGCAGCCCAGAGGTACTATTCGGTACTTATTTCTTCTAAGCAAATAAGGAAGTCATTGCATCAGAAGGGACTATAAATACTGCACAGCTGCTAATGCTATCAGGAACAGTTTGTAAAAAGCATATGGAAGAAATGGGAATACCTGTTAAAGCAGATCATCGTCTATTTGTAATGAAAATAGACTCGATAGACAGTATGATATATAAAGAAGAGCATTTTTCATTGCCTGCTCTCAATGCTCGCGCCATAGCGTTCTTACGCGCTACCATTCCCTGTAGTCGCTTCGATGCTTATCGAGATATTTCAACGGATACAAAGACGATAATGCTTTGGTAGTGAAAAATGGTATCCGTTGCGCTTCGCTAAATGTGCGCCGGGCCTTAGTCAAGTATGTACCTACACATTATATCAACATTTTACGATTTTACACATGCTGATGTGAGCAAAGTCAAAAGTCAGAGTCAAAAATCATTAATTTATCTTTGGGTATTTGTATCACTTGATAATTGTCAGTTTTTTCTTTCGATTTCATTATAGGTAGTTGTTGACGTCAGATCATTTACTTACAACTAAGTTTACTGCCGCCTCCAAAGCGCAAGTACAGAAGCAGCGGTAAGAAACTGTACTGCAGCATTTTCTCCAAAAACGTCAACCTTACAATTATACTGATATGAACATTAGATATGTGGACTGAAGAAACATAGTTATAACAGACGTGAGTTAGTGAGCTTGGCTAGAACAACTTATATTGTTTCAGATTACACGCAGAGTTGCGATGGGCGCCCAGAGAAGATGCTGCTGCAGCATTGCAGGCCCACAAGCTACACCAACACAGATACTTCCTGCTCAGGGACCTCGCCTTCCTGAGGGACCGGGAGCCGCTGCTACTAAAGGTTAGTAAATAACATGTGAAGTAGGCTTTATACGAGTACATGTTCGACGAAGCGCTGGGCGAAAACATCGCAGAATCCGCTAGATGACAAGTCAAATCAGTCACTTTTTTCTAAACGTCAAAACAAACAATTTCTATGGAATTTGTATGAAATACAAAAGAGTGACGTCATGCTTTTCTTGAGTCAAATAGCACTCTTGATATAACTTTTGCTGCATTAATAAATCTCAAATCATGTTGAAAATGGATATAATCAATAAAAAAAACACTATTCTGTGATATTTTATCAACTGTACCAAATAATTTATTAAAGTTAGAATTTGGGTAAAAAAGCCCAACTTTGTATGTATATTAGGGTATTTATTCACTACGGAACCCAAAGTAAACACGTGAAGATGGTCTTTTAAATGTCCAAGATCCATTCGCGTAGCATCTGAGGTCCAGGTATCTTGCCAAGCATATCGCAGGTACTTCCATTTATCGCTCTAGGTTTCCTTATCTTCGAAGTAATAGATTTTTTTGGAGATTATCTAAATATATAAAACTCAAAGGTGACTGACTGACTGACATAGTGATCTATCAACGCACAGCCCAAACCACTGGACCGATCGGGCTGAATGGGCAGGTAGATGTTATGACGTAGGCATCCGCTAAGAAAGGATTTTGATCAATTCTACCCCCAAGGGGATAAAATAGGGGAAGAAAGTTTGTATGAAACTTTGTCAATTTTAAACCGATCGGGCTGAGACTTTGCATGCATAAAGCTACTATGACGTAGGCATCCCCTAAGAAAGGATTTTGATAAATTACACCCCTACGCGAGCAAAGCCGCGGGCAAAAGCTAGTTTTTTTGTAATCTTGCTGCAGTAAGTTCGCATCAATTCGCCGAGGCCTTCCACTCGCTGTCTGACAATGCCTGCCTTGGAGAATCCGCAAGATGATGACAACAAGACAAATTATAAATCAGACACCTTTCGTGAACGACAAAACAAATATTTTGTATGAGATTTGTATGAAAATCACGACCGCGTGCGCGTAATCTCAGTTTTTCAACATGAATATATCTAAAATTATGTTGAAAATGGTTGTGATCAATGAAGTGACACTATTTTGTGACGTTCTGTTTTATTCTTTTTCATATTTTAGAGCTGGGCTCTTATCGGTGGAGTGCTTTCCATGTTTCTCTTTCTTCTGCTAAGTTCTGATTTATTAACTGCACCAACAATAATTCTTTTTTGACCCAGACGTCTACCCAATTACTGCTGTTATCAATCATGTTAATCATCTTTTTAATTTTAAATTTGTTACGTGAAGGATCTAGGTATAAGGTGAGAAACCAATAAATATGAGCAAGATTGTATTTTTTAACACTTTCATTGCCATGTACGTACAGATGACCGGCATTCTAAGTTAAAAAAAAATGTGACGTTCAAGGACTTCCAAGTAAAAGCCTATTAAACTTTAAAATAATAACAGATACAACTTAATTGAACGAACAGAACATTCGATTGGACACTTTCTTTTTTAATGATTTTCAGACAGTGTTTAACAAGTTAACATTCTCTTATTTTCTAGTAAGAAACGTGTTCTCCCGCGATAAAGTACGTAGAAACCTTTATGCCTTTGCACACAGCAACTCACCAAAGTTTCAAACTGACAAAACCAACTCACATTCATTTTATTACTCGATAGATAAATAAAATCAATATAAAACGTTTGATTATCCCTCCCTTCAAATTTCGAATAAAGTAGGTGCTAATTCAATAAATTAATTCAACCCCACAAAAAACCGAAAAATAAAACGGAATTTGCCGGAAAAAAGACATGTCTATGTTATGTACGACATCATACAAGTACCAAAAATCGCTCTTTCTATTCCGATCACTGATAATTATGTATCTGTAAGGCGCTGGATAGACGTAAGACATGGACGGGGCGCAGAAAAGAGCGCCCGTCATTTCTGTGTGTTCTGCTTTGCGACGCTTGTATGCATTTGTATGAAACAGACGCGGAGGAGACATATGTCTGCGCCCCGTCCACGTCTAACGTCTTCTCTGTCTGTCCAGCGCTTTATTAAATATAGTATCTTTGAGTTAGTATCCCATAACACAAGTATAGAACTTACTTTGGGGCTAGTTCAATCTGTGTGATTTGTCCGTATATATATAACCTCATCTGTTTCAGGAACTACGCGCCGCTAAAACCCCAACACGCGAATTTACTTGGGCAACTCGCATCTGGCTGCCACAGAACTGGGTAGTGACGCGCCACTTCCGCGGCCGCTCCGAGCGGATCCCGACGGTGCTGAGCACCCGGGCGACGTCCATCGTGACCCCCCGGTCGGACCCGTCGCAGCCGGTGTTCCTGGTGGACAAGGAGGTGGTGAGGACCACCACCACTAGGTGGCCTGGGTGGAGGTTGCTTAACCTTGCGCATAGGTAAGCTTTTTTGTGTGCATCAAATACAATTAGAGTTATTTACTATCCCATTTAGTCAAATCCGCGGTAAATAGTAATTTCCGCGGCCACTTCGAGCAGATCCCGAAGGTGCTGGGAGGTTACTCCATAAAATAATCCGTTAGTCGCACGATAGTGACGTGCTATTTCTATGTCAAAACAAATTAGACTTCATCATCATACGTTAGCGCTCAATGTTGCTTGACACTGAAACGCGGATACGCACTCGCGTCTTGCGGACCGCTTTTGGAGTAACCCCTCTGGGCACGCGGGCGACGTCCATCGTGACCCCTCAGTGCCCTCGAAGTCGGTGTTCCTGGTGGACAAGGAGGTGGTGAGGAGCACCACCACTAGGTGGTCTAGGTGGACGTTGCTTAACCTTGCGCGTGGTTTTTTTGTGTGCATCAACCATCAAATTATTATTTTTTTCCGTATCTAGGGAGGGAATATTTATAATTTAAGTATTTTGTATTGCTTTCTTGGGCCGCATAATTTTCTCTGTTTATCCCTATGGTTGACTGGGAGAAAATGCTCTTAGCATTAAGTAATAAAATTTAATAAAATAAAACTATAATTAAAGAGTTCTTCGGGGTCCAGTGCGGCCGCCATTTGATATAAATTATTTGAAAAGGAATGGAGATATCATTTAAAATGTTGTCTTGAGTAAGTACGAGATAACCTTTCAAACTATTTTATGAACTACTGTTTATAGTTAGAACGTGAGACATGTGTTGACATTCATCTTGCCTTGTTATTTTTTTGTGTAAGTTTCATATATAATATTTAAGCATGATAAGTATACATATGTTTATTATATTTTTAGTATATCATATGTAAATTATATCGACCACCCCAAAGTATCTAATTTCCTAGACAAGCGGGGTAGCCTGGAACAAACTTCTTAGCGATAAGGCCGCCTTTTGTTAATTTCCTAGTTTTTATGATAATTATGTCCTGTATTTTGTGCAATTTTGTATTGTTATAACAGCTAACATTAGAATAACCATGTGTTGGTGACAGGACGTGGTGTTGGAGCTGGAACATAATGTTCCTGCTGGGTGTTCTCGTGCCGTGGTGTTCGCCGCTGTCGCTACGCACGCTACTCTGCGTGAAGCCGGTGGTGCCAGAACTAGAACTGTCACAGGTAAGCAGCGGTGCCATTTTTCAAACGTGTAGTCACTAAACGAACGGTTTTTTGTATGCAAAAAACATTCGTTTAGTGACGCGTTTTAAAAATGGCACTTCTTAATGTGTCTCGGACAACTTCGTGTTTCGTCAGAATGATTGCTCTCAATCGAGTTTGAAATATATAGAGTTGTAATTGCAGTTTTTATTTATCCTCACCGGGAACGTGCTAAGTTATTTGTATCATCAGACATCAGTAAAAAAATAAATAAGAACGTTAGTTTTTTTTTCTATTTTATATACTATCAAGTTTTATGCAGGTGAATGGAACGCTATTCCCGAAGCGGAGCAGCGAGACGCAGACCATGTGGTCGCGGTTACTTACGTTGTGGCGGCACGTGTCCAAACAGCGGACGCGGTTCGAGACTGAGCCAGATACAGGTGAGTATTCACTCAGTAGTAGATACTTACGCCAGCATCGTCCTTGCTGACATTTCAGTCAATTCATTAATACACCAATAACTTCAAAAAACGAGAAAGTTATTAAGTCGTCATAATCCGGTTTTTATGTATGTTCACCGATTATTCATAGACGCCTGGACCGATTTGAAATAGTACATTACTGCAGAGGCCGGGAAGTATGGCATTACCGGACGAGTACTTTACAGTCCCAGCGTCAGCGAGATACCTTAACAACAATACTCGACCGGCAATGCCTAAAAAGGATTCCGATGAAAGAATACCTCCTCCTATTTTGAAGTCTGATAAAGAAGTAGTTATTATCTTGTCTGACGTCATCTTTACCAACAGGTCTACTCGGCAAAGGGCTCAGTCGGCAAGCGAACCGAGTGTGGAACTACGGCATCATCGGCGGCCTCGGCTCGCTCTGTCTCCTTCTGCTGTTCCCGATCGCGGCGCTGACAGTCAGCGCGCTGTCAGTGCTGTGTGCGATCAGTGTCCCGCTGTGGATGCCGGCGCTGACAGTTAGCGCGCACGCGGCCTTCGCGCTTGTGTACGCGGCGGACAGTCCCAGACCTCGCGACAACAGGTGAGTGTGCTGCAGTGTGACGTCATCAGTGTGCTGTGGATGCCGGCGCTGACAGTTAGCGCGCACGCGGCCTTCGCGCTTGTGTACGCGGCGGACAGTCCCAGACCTCGCGACAACAGGTGAGTGTGCTGCAGTGTGACGTCATCAGTGTGCTGTGGATGCCGGCGCTGACAGTCAGTGCGCACGCGGCCGTCGCATTTGTGTACACGGTGGACAATCCCGGACTTCGCAACAACAGGTGAATGGGTGAAGAGGGTTGAGGTAGGAGTAGCTCCTACTTATCCTAGTCTGTTGTTGCTTAATATTTATATGGGTAAATGTTGTTTCAGATGGTTCGTGTTGTTCGAAGTGTTGCTGTGGCGGATAGGCGTGTTGGGGTTGTTGCAGCCCGTTTCCGCGTTTGTTGTAGCGGTCGTTTTGTGTCCACTCTGCGCTTTGATAATGCTCATCGGTAAGTTTTTTTCTGTACCTATCATATTAGGTTTTTTGTAACCGTTAGTTATTAAAATCCTGCCTAAATCTATACCGTCTTATCATCAACTTATTATTAAACGCCGACTATATTTTAGCACTTTGTCCATTATCCGCCCAAAACAAGAAGACCTCTCGCAATACATTACCTTCTGTTGTTCCTGTCAACTTCATTTGTGTGAATAATGGTTCAAACCAAGTCATAAAATAACAAGTCAAAAACAATTTTAAAATAATTGGCCAAGTGCGTGTCGGGCCACGCGCAGTGTAGGGTTCCGTAGTTACGAATGCCAACTTTGAGTTCATGCCACTAAACACTTGACTCTAACAAAAATGTTCACTTTAAAACCAAATATTTCAGAAATGAATCCCTAAATCGAAAAACGATGTTTGCAAGCTCATAATATTTTTGAAAGACCTATTCAACGATACCCCACATGATTGGTTAGTTGACAAAATAAAATTGACTTTTGACTTTACTTGTATGTGAGCTACACAAAAATTTTTTTTTTTAATGTTTTACTTTACCGCTTTTTCCGCATAATTAATATACATACCTATACCAAATTGCAGCTTTCTAGTACTTATAGTCGCTGAGTAAAACCGCGGACGGACGGACAGACATACAGACACATGGCGAAACTATAAGGGTTCCTTGTTTACTACGGAACCCTAAAAACTGCATAAGGTAAACGATAATATAGTTAGCGAATTTTTTTTTTTATTGTGTTTAATTTCTTCCAGCTTGTGTGTCTTGGTGGTCGCTGCGCGGCGTGTGGGAGGGTGTGGCGTGGCGCGGCGTGATGGTGCGCGCGGCGCGCGTGCCCGCGCACGACTCCGCGTTCTGCACGCGCGTGCGCGGGCCCGGCCTGCACTGCCGCACCTACTACCAGATCACGTGAGTTGCTAACTCTACTGACACTATTATGGGTTAATCAATAGTACATTACTGCAGAGGACGGGAAGTATGGCATTGCCAGACGAGTAGTTTTCAAGGCCTCGCTAAATCATTTTCTCAAACATGCTCGGAAATGTGGGCATTATTTTAGAAAAAAAAGACAAAATTTGTAATTCTTGGCTCGTGCATTACTTTACCGGCCTAGGCCAGGAAAGTAGTATGAAAATTAATTCCTGGCCGCTGCTCAAAACAAGAAGAAAAGTGTATTCAGTATTACAAGCGGTTACATTGACGTTTCAGATGACAGATCTGTTTTTACATTTGGCAAAGACATTTAGCTTTTAATATCATCACTTGTCATACAGCCAATTGCTATCAATCTCTTCGAGCGTGTATATGAAAATGACCACAATTTTATTAAAATGTTAATATAAAATCACACGAAAATATGATTAATTTTCGTTGCGGCAAATAATTATCTACATAATTACATTTTTTCGTTAATATATGCTATGTTTCCTTTGCACTGAAAAACGCGGGAAAGCAGTTTATTTTCTGTCAAAGCAAGTCACGTAGTGATTGATTATATACTCTTTGTACAAACAAGTAAACATTTATTGCTTATAAAATATTTGCATATTTCTAGTTTAATGATTTCCACACATTTATTGAGAAAAGCACTATACATGCCGCAGTGGAAATAGGATTGCGGACTTGTAATTATTGTTACACACACACACCCTCACACACCCACACACCCACTGAAAACTACTCGTCCGGCAATGCCCTGCTTCCCGTCCTCTACAATAATGTACTACCTATATCTTTGGATGATGTAACTGTCAATTTTTCTTTTGATTTCTTAATTTTTGTTAACGTTAGATCATTTAGTACAAAAGGAGCAATAAAAAACCAATAAAAACTACTGCAGCATTTCTCCAAAAACCGCCCTCCGAAATAAAGACTGAAAAAAACTTTGAAGCATTTAAAAAAAATAACACCAATTTCCCTGTAATGGCAACATTTCAGCGGGATAACTGCTCTTGACATTATACATTTGTTTTTTGCTGAGTGGCCAAGTTTCGCATCCATGTGTTAACTTAGCGGCGCTTTGATGTTGCAATTGGTTAAAAATGTATGTATTTCAGATCTGCGCAAGCGCTGGCAGCGGTGACGGCGCGGGGGGAGCTGGAAGCTCTGCAAGCGTGGGCGAGCGAGCTGGAGCAAGCGATCGAGCGGCCGTTGCGGGACTACCGGCACTTCGTCGACGCTTGCTTCGGACCGTTCTCGGTGCAGATTGCTAAGGTATATCACATTACCTGTCTTAGTATGAAGAACAGACTAACTTGGAAGCTTGAAACGCTGGAAGCGTGGGCGAGCGAGCTCGAGCAAGCGATCGAGTTGCCGTTGCGGACTACCGGCGCTTCGTCGACGCTTGCTTCGGACCGTTCTCGGTGCAGATTGCTAAGGTATATCACATTACCCATCTTAGTATGAAGTACAGACTAACTTGGAAGCTTGAAGCGCTGCAAGCATGAGCGAGCGAGCTCGAGCAAGCGTCGAGTGGCCGCTGGGGGACTACCGGCACTTCATCGACGCTTGCTTCGGACCGTTCTCGGTGCAAATCGCTAAGGTATGTAACATTATCCGTCTTATTATGAAGCACAGACTAACTTGGCAGCTTGAAGTGCTGCAAGCATGAGCGAGCGTGCTCGAGCAAGCGATCGAGTTGCCGTTGCGGGACTACCGGCACTTAGTCGACGCTTACTTCGGACCGTTCTCGGTGCAGATTGCTAAGGTGAACATTTATAGCTGACTCGCAATATAAAATATCTACCCGCCCTCTTAAATCTGCGGCATTGGGCTATAAACTCTTTAAATTCCAGCGTATCACTTCGCTCCCGCTACAGTTTTTTATGCTTGTTTACAGACTGGAGCCTATAGACAGCTAGAAAAGGAGTGTTCAGAACTAACAGCGTCGCTTCGAGAGAAAGTGTCCGCGAGGAGGCAAGAGCTCGCCCTCGCGCTGAGTGACGCCGCGAGGGCCAGAGTGAGAATGACAGCACACGATTTGAGGGTATGATACTCTTTTGCAGCCAATCTCTTTTTATCTTTCTCTTTGTGCCATTCTCTTTCGTTTTTAACCGACTTGAAAGAATGAGGTTAGTAATTCGAAAAACGATTGATATAGACGATAGATGACGAAGTGATAACCTCCTCCTTTTTGGAAGTCGGTTAAAAAGAAGTTTGACAAACGATTGTTAACTATTATGAATATCCTCATATTCATAAAAGTAATATCTAAGTATTTGTAATTGACAGGCACATGAAAAAGCTCTGGCGAGTAGACGACCAATCGTCTTTGCGAAGCGCTGATCATAAGCTTTTCTTTAACCTCTCACCCTTTAAGAGCGTGACGTCATAAAAGAAATTTACACAATAGGTAATAAAAAAAAAATGGCGACGTAAATAATTACTTTCACATAAAAATATATTTCTCAATTTTCACACCATATTTTATTATTCTGTAAACGACAATGTACTGATTGATATATTTCCTATCTATTAGAAATAAAAATAAATTTTAGACCTAAACTTTATATCATGTTCATTAAGTTCAAAATGCACAAACCATGTTTATAGTTCAGATTTCAATAAACAAATGTGTTATCTGCACGATAACAATGAAATGAATGAACACTCAAACAAATACTTAAGAATAAGGGCCTGTGCTATCTAATTGTGTAAACATTTTGACAAATGAGCTTGAAATGTAAACAAAAACCACCATTGAATGAACATAAAAAACTCGGGTCTATGAAGGCATTCTTATTATAAGTATGAATTCGGTCCTTAGCACTATACAAATAAAAACCAAAATGGCTTGCTTTGACAAAATGTAAGGGGAATTTACTGCGCCTTATATCATAGTTTTTACGATTTATGTCTTACATGGACTTACCTAAATATAATCATTATAAGCAGAATAATCACTTTTTTTATAAAAAGACACTATTTATTTACGATAATCCACTAAAAACACCAAACAAAATGCGCTGACGTAAGACGCACCGCCAAAAAAAATGTCAAAATGTCACTGGCGAAAAATATATAAACGAGCATAGAATATCAATATTGGTGCGTTCAGGATGTAGGAAATTTAATAAAGAACATATATCATTAAACTTCCTTATACTAAAGTAGTCTTTAAATTAACTTAAAATAAGGTTCAAACTCAAGTGGGAGAGCGCGGCAGCCGGCTTCCGCTTGGGGACCGACGGAATGGCGCCATATACATTCCGCGCGGTAGCCGGCTACCGTTTGGGAACTGAGAGGAATACATAATTAATAGTTATGTTGACTTGACTTTAAATTTTGTTTCTTTTTTTGCTGTTTAGCGTGCTGTCCAAGCTTCGGCGGTGGAGCTGTCGCGCGTGTTCAGCAGCGTGGCTCGGAACGAGGAGTGGTGGTCGTCGCGAGGACTCGAGCTCGGGGACTGGCACGCGCTGGCCGCCAACACTCTGGTCGAGGTGAGAACCTGTGCATACTATATTTTTTAGGCGCCCGTTTACGCGAGTCAGACGCAACGTGCACTGCTGCTAAAGCTGCTAATATATGTATTTGAAAGGAATCCTTGCATCTCTCCCATACACGCACAGGCGGCTGCAGGTGTCTGAAGCCGCCTGGACAAGGCGAGAACAAGGGAGAGGTGTGACGGGGAACGGGGATTGCGTTCTGTATGTATAAGATATAATTCCTTTATTAACTTCTTTTTTAATTCTATTTCTTTTTCTTTATTCTTTTTCAGTTTTGTATGAGAAAGTCGATTTTTGTCGGGTTTCCACCATTAGGCATTACTTACGATGATTCTGTTACAAATAGGTGTTCGACGCAGAAGTCCTAGTAGCTTTAGAAGAAAACGAAGCCCGACTGCCTCTGGAGAGCGGGGAGGGGGCGCGGGCGTGGGCGGCTCGCTGCGGACGGGACGACGCGCCCCCGGACGTGCTGGCTGAGAGGGACGACTGGAGGAGGGACACCATGGGTGAGATCTGACTATCTTCTTTATCAGTCTCAACTAAAGGCGTCTTTTAATCAAGAGAGAATTAACCCAAAGTTACCACGCTTGCCAGGAAGGTTGTGATTGCAGATCGTAAGGGTAGGTGTGTTATATAGGCTAATAAATAAAGAATATCTCTGGTCGCAGGAAATGATATATCAAACACGACCTGCAGCAAGATTAAGAAATATGCGATCTCTGCACGACATTTCGTTCGGCGCAATAACAAGCAACTTACTCCATCCGGAAATTCAATCCCTCTCCCCGCGCGATTTTAACTTTTTCAGTGCCTTATTTTCTATGCTATATTATAGTAGCAGGAAATACCCTTCTCGGCACGTGTAGCTTGTAAAATGTGAGCTACTATGCGCGGGGTCATGACACTCAATATAGTATATGCGTGTGTGTTCCTCCGCAGGCGCGTGGGGAGAGTGGGGCTGTGGGGCGGCGCCGCGCGTGCCCGCGCCGACGCTGGAGCCGGGCGCGTTCAGCCCGCGCGCGCCGCTCATGCCGCCCGTGCCGCACCCCGCCACCGTCGCGCTCGTGCTGCACAACAGGTCAGCTTCCTATAGCTCGGGTGTCATGTACCGGCCGCGATATAAGGGCGCGTTATGTAGATGATACGGTCATTGTTTAAAAAAACAACTCTTGGGAGAATGTAGTCATGGATTTGAAAAGGAAATGTCTATAATCATCAAGTGGCTAAAATTAAATTTGCTCACTCTCAACATCGATAAGACAATATATACCGGTTTTATTCGTAACACATGGTGATTTTTATTGGTTTTGGAGCCGAAGGCCACTTCATAAGGACCTAATTAGCTAGTCGAAATAGAAATACAGAAACAAAAAATATGACTAAAACTCGAAAGTAAAGTCGTGAGATCAATTGCACCATCGCCTAGCAGCGGCCGGCTAGATTCCGAGTTCATCAGGGTCATTCGGCAGCTTTGGACGGGCGTAATTACGTAGTCACGATCGAAAATCATTTTCGCAACATTTTTATATTATGTCATACACAAATTTGGATTACGTATATGGATAGAGGAATTTATTTACCATACGACATTTCTTGTTCCAAAATCAATGAAAATTCAGCGTGTATATATTTTAAAATTGGTGGTAAACCTCTTATCAATATTGAGAGGAAATTGAATTGAAGATCAAGCCTCATCTTGTTTGTATGGATATATTGAACGTGTTAACAGTATTAAATATTTGGGAGTCACCATAGATGCGAGACTTACTTTTGAAGAACACATTACGGCACTGGTAGACAGGACGCGCCGGTTAATTTGTGCATTTAAGGGACCAAGAGCCGCAGCTGATAAAGAAACTTTGTTATTAGTCTACAAATCGTATCATGTACCGGCCGCGATATAACGGCGGTACATGATACGATTTGTTATAGTGACAAACAACGCTCTCTATGAAACCACGCCATCTTGTTTCCATACCCAACGTTTAAGTGCCGTCATTCGCAACTATATCGCGGCCGCCATGTGACACAACCGTTATTGGAGGAAACCCTAACTCCCACAGTTTTCAATTCTGATCGACTGTTGTCATTGGACCATCAATTGATAAAGTCAAAAGTCAAAAATCATTTATTTATCTTTGGATATTTATATCACTTGATAATTGTCATTTCTTTTTTTTTTTTCTTAATAGTTAGCTGTTGACGTCAGATCATTTACTTACAACTAAGTTTACTGCCGCCTCCAAAGCGCAAAGTACAGAAGAAGCGGTAACAAACTGTACTGCAGCATTTTCTCCAAAAACGTCAACCTTACAATTATACTGATATTAAAATTAGATGTGTGGACTGAGAATACATGCTATGTCATAATTATTAATTAAAAATGTCAAATTTGAAATTAATGTCAATTTGTATAAAGTACATGTACTGATTGTACTCAAATTATGTCATTTGTGAGTGTACAAATATAAACCTTTAAGTTTCTCTTGCTCTTTCAAATGTATCCAATAACAGCAGCTTATTGGACCTAACGTCACTGTGCTATCAGCGCAGTTTAATCATCTCTTGCATTCTTTTCTGTCTCTCTTGCTACGTTTTTTCTCAAGTTTTCGCTTTAGAAGTCCAGTCACTTATGCCGTTGAAATAATGTTGAAAGTGCGAAAAAATTTCTTGCCCATATTGATATATTCTTCGTCCTACACGTATAAATTTTGAGAGTCCTGAAAAAATGTTAATTATTTATAATCCCAATCCCGTGGGCATGTCTATATTAATATAAACGTTTCAGTTGATTGACCCAAAACAATCTACCTACTCCGATCACTGGTGACGTCATAATGTGTTCAAATTGAAACTTGCAGTTTTTCGTGATTTATAATTGTATTCCTGTAACAGGGAGTCGGATAACCCAGTGCCATTGGAGGCGGAGCTCTGCACGGACATATTGAAGAGTCTCGAGGACGCGCCCGACTGTGATGATGCGAGAGGTAAAATAACTTACGTTTTAATGTTTTATTTATTACTAGATGCGCCCAGGAACATCAATGAGGTTACCCGAGGAATCGCCCACGTAGGCAAAGTGCATTACACAATCCATCGGGAACCTCATAAAAAATTTCTGTGATATGAAGTATCCCATGTGTTAATTCAGGTTATAAGCAATGTATCTACGAGCCAAGGACACCAAGCCGTTTTAGCGTAAAAGCGGAACAAATTTCCATACATCCATCCCCAAAGACTTATGGCTCTGAAACGTGGTCCCTTACTATGCGTCTCATAAGAAGGCTCAAGGTCGCTCAGCGCGCTATGGAGAGGCCTATGCTTGGTGTTTCTTTACGTGATAGAACCAGAAATGAGGAAATTCGTAGGAGAACATAATTCTGATATAGCCCAGCGGGCTAACTCGTTGAAGTGGCAGTGGGCGGGACACATAGCGCGAAGAACCGATGGCTGATGGGGCAAAAAGGTTCTCGAACGGCGACCGCGTACCGGCAAGCGAAGCGTAGGACACCCACCCACAAGGTGGTCAGACGACCTGACCAAGGTCGCTGGAAAGCGCTGGATGCAGGGCGCTCTTGATCGGTCATTTTGGAAATTCTTAGGAGAGGTCTATGTCTAGCAGTGGACGTTATGCGGCTGAAATGGTGATGATGATCCCCAAAAACTTACACATTTATAATATTACTTCTTCTTGTATTTAAGAGCTCGGTGGAGAGCTTTCCATGACTCTCTTTCTTCCGCTAAGTTCTTAACCTCCTGTATAATATTAGTTAGTAAGATTTTAATTACTATTATTAGAGATTTAGTTGAGTATTGAAATTTGTTTAAAAGTCATCACCTGATTAATGGATGACCACTTATACAATATGTAACAAAAACCCTGTCTGATCCTTGTAGGAGCAACTCGGACCGACAATATGAACAGCATTTCCTATGGGACCAATGCTTGAAACTCTAAAAACATCGACATTTTCATACAAAAGTGTTCGGCCTGTGTGTACGGCAATTTGTATGAAAATTTGTTTTTTCTTTGAGTTTCAAGCATTGGTCCCATAGGAAAAGTTTTTAATTGACGATCCGAGTTGCTCCTACAAGGATCGGACAGGGTTTTTGTTACGTATTGTTTTGATTTATAATCGTTTATAATTATTTAATCTTGTCTCGTCCTAGGTCTTGGATGTTTATCTATATATGTATTTGTTATAAAATTGACAAGTATTTAAGTAGGCACAGACGAGCAGTGAAACACGGTTTAGCCGCTATACGTTTATTTGCAGACTGATTGGTTGTTAATGACAAGTGACAGTTCTACAGCATACTCACAATATATCACAAAAATATAGTATTATTGAGTTAGTTTCCCATAACACAAGTCTCGAACTTACTTTGGGGTTAGCTCAATCAGTGTAATTTGTTAGCTTCCACACTTATCAATACAGGAAAACCGGCACTATTTATTTTATTTATTTATTGTGATAAAAATGATTTACAACAATAACATTTATTACACAGTACATATACGTACATTCAAAATAGTATAATTGTTTCCTAAAAACGAATCTAGGTATATAAAATAAGTTAATGTAAAAAAAATATATAATAAAGTTACTTGTCGAACAAAATACATGTCCGGCCGTACATAATGTCATCACTATCACCGCTATTGGTGTTAAACCACTGATCATACAAGCTTTCCGTATGTATTACTAACAGAAAGTGTGGAGCGGTACCGCGGCGGAGGCAGCTCCTCGGGCTCCAGCGACCCGTGCAGCGACGCCGAGCCGGAGGACGAGCCCGAACACGGGCTGGGGGAGCAGCCCGACCGGTTGAGCAGGTGCGTACCTCGGAAACCATAAACCTAGATTTTTTAGGGTTCCGTACCCAAAGGGTAAAAACGGAACCCTACTAGCGCTGTCCGTCCGTCCGTCCGTCTGCATGTCTGTCTGTCGCTGGGCTGTATCGCATGAACCGTGATAGCTAGATATTAGAAATTTTCAGAGATTATGTATTTCTGTTGCCGCTATAACAACAAATACTAAAAATAGAATAAAATAAATATGTAAGTGGGGCTCCCATACAGCAAACATGAAATAAAATATAGTAATATATAGTATCGTTGGGTTAGTAATCCCATAAGACAAGCATAAGCTTACTTTGGGGTTAGCTCAATCTGTGCGATTTGCCATATAAAAAAGTGAATTTTTATAGATAATGGTACGGAACCCTTCGCGCGCGAGCGAAAGGGCAAACTAGAACTAACCCTTGTTTGGGTTTGAGTAAACGCTATATGGCATTCGGGACCTTCAGTTTGTTTATGCGTGCCTTCCGAAACACGGAATCATCTTGTTTTGGATAATCAGGTGATTCAAGCCTTTAATATCTTAGCTAGACTGGAAACAAATTTGACAAACTATGCTTCTCAGTGGAATTCGAACCCATGACCTCCGGGTCATGAGGCGGAGGCCTTGACCATTGGACCACGTAACAGTCCCGAAAATAAGCAACACAATAGGCATGATGAATGCAAAAGTATTTTAAGCCCATCGGTTTAGATTACAAAGAAATATTTTACACGTATTTTATCTTTGAGAAACAAAAAAAAAATACAAAGATACACCGTCTTGAAACTTCGCATGACATCACGGCTAGGTACAATTTCTACATACCGGAAACGTCGCAAGCCCCCACTCCGTAACTGTGATACTCCGTAGCTCTGTGAATTTTTGCTTCTGTCGGTGATTATCGCCAGCCACCCTTCTCATGGTCAGAAGACTTTAATTGTAATTAGTCCGTCTTTTAGATTATCCAAAAATAATGGACCCGTATTTTTCAGTTTGCCAAAAAAGTAACAATTCACAAAGATACGGAGCATTAGGGTTCCGGAGTAGGGGCTTGCGACGTCACCGTTAAGTAAAAATCGTACATAACTATGACGTCAAGCGACATTCCAATGCGCTGTACCTTTGTCAATTTTTGTTTCTCAGAGAAAAGTAAAAATACGTGTGCAATATTTCTTAATGATCTAACCGGGCTTAAAATATTTTTGTATTCGTCATGCCTATTGTGTTATTTGTTTTCGGGACTACCTCCGTGGTTAAGTGGTCAAGGCGTTCGCCTTGTGACCCGGAGGACATGGGTTCGAATCCCACTGGGAAACATACTTTGTGAAAAGTTGATGCTAGTCTGGTTAGGATATTGTAGGCTTGAATCACCTGATTATCCAAAACAAGATGATTCCGTATTTCGTAAGGCACGTATAAACTGTGATTTCCGAACGCCATCTAGCGTTTGATAGCTCTGTGAAAAAATGCCAGTAACCTCGTCAAATCTCCTCGGTTAGGAAGCAGAACCCGGGCTCTGGGACGCATTTTTTAAATCACATATCACATTGCGAATGGTTTGCGCGAGCGTTTCGAAACGGGCGCATTTCTGAATCGGTCGTGATTGAAGAATTTGCAACGAGTGGTCTTGACCACTTGTATATTTTGACATTCGTATCGTTGAACCTTTTATTGAGAAGCCGTATCGATTCACGCTCCTTTTTATTCATTTAGATTTTTTTAGAAAGTATAGACAAATTTCCAGAGTTTTCTGCGTAAAATTAAATTGTTTTTCGCTGACACGACGCTTTAAAAAATTCTACCAAATAGTATTTTACGCGAGCGGTTAATTGGAAAACTACACGTTTTGTGTTTCGATGAGTCCCTCAATGAAAAATAGCACTCCTGAAGCGTTAATGCTGAGGATGCAACCGGGAAAATACGCTCGGATGATGATTGTGTTATTTATGCGCCAGGGTGTCGGAGAGCGGGTCGGGCGCGTGCAGCGTGTCGCGCGCGGCGTGCCGCTGGACGCTGACGGGGCGCGGCGTGCGGCTGCGGGCCGACCTCGCCAGCCCCGAGGACGTCACCTTAGATGCTGAACGCGCTCTGCAGGGGACTTCCGTGTGAGGAGGTGAGTACGGTCGCCATAGTATACACTATGGAGGATTTTACAGTGACGCATAACGCCCGCGCGGTTGGTAACCGCGCCCTGAAAGACATACAAAAAAAATCTACTCTAGTACGTAAGTACATTACAGCTCTTTGGCGGTTTTCCTTTTTTGATCAGGTTGCGACCTACCACGCTCGCGAAAGAGGCACTGTCAAACCACACTCACGTATTTTTCGTAATGGGGCAGACAGTCGACCTTGTCAACCCCGAGGACGTGACGTGACGTGACGTTATGCGACAGGCTGGTGGTTGGTAGTAATACCATCGCCAAATCTTTTTAGTATAAATGGCGGATTTTACAGTGACGCATAAAGCCCGCGCAGGTGGTAAGACATATCAAAAATTCTGCGGTTGACTATGTAACGAGCCAAGACGCTCAAAGTTCGGGCCTGCGAAGCGGACCAACCGCACGTGCGAAAGCGTGACTTTCGATGCTGAACGCACGCTGCAGGGGACTTTGGTGAGAGGAGCTGATTTTGGCACGATAGTGTGCGTTCATAGGGAGGGTCGACGTCAGTCATGCAGCCAGTCGGTTCCAAGTCACAAAATACTATTATGGCGTATTTTAACCCCCGATATAAAAGAGGGGTGTTATAAGTTTGACGCTCTGTCTGTGTATCTGTCTGTAGTAGCGCTCGAACGGATAAACCGATTTCGATGTGGTTTTTTTACGAGAAAGAAAGTTCCCTTGCGGCGGATCTTGCATGGTGTTTGATGAAAATCGTTTGATCCGTTTAAAAGTCATTGATGTTAACGCTTGAAAGTCAGGGCTTTCTCTATCAAAATAATAGATGGCGCTACGGATATCCATGGAGTGATGAGTAGCGGATCTACCGATACGACTACGGTAGTGTCCCTACTCATCACTAGATGGTGTTCTTGACAGACGGGTTTTTTTTTTATTTGCTAGCAAATAAACTTTTTAAAACCGTTATCTCAGCCCAACATTCTTTTACGCAAAAAGTTTTGTCAAAGATTTAATAAAAAAGACAACAGGAACTAACATGGTGGTGCAACCGAAATTTTGTTTATGCCATTGTTTTAGTTCCAAAATTTTCCACAGCATGGCGCGCTCCACTTACTCATTTTTCAACCTTTAATCGCTGATTGGAGTAAATTTCTGCATTTGCTTTCCAGATTTACGAGAAGAAATGAACGAAGGCTGCTGTTCGGCGATACTGACCGCGACGCTTGTCAATGTGATGGTAGGATAACGCATAGTATAGCATACGAGGAGTAAAGCGTGCACTGCTCTTACAAAAAACTTTTTTTTTTAAGGTTACCGGGCACTGACAGCTTGCGGGAAACTTAACTTGACACTACGAAAATAATAACTGTTTTACGTTAAATCAGACGGCAGTCGCTCTGTATACGAGTATAAACCAATAACCTCATCAAATTACGTAGGTTAGGTAGCGGACCCCAGGCTCTAAAGCGTTACCGCTGAGGATGCTACCGGGAATACGCTCGGATGATTACTCCTGGTGGAAAGGAGGGTAAAGAAAGTCAATTAACTCAATTTTGCATTAGTATTCACGTTCTAAATGCCGTACATATGTATATCAGTGACATAAATAGTTTTTTTTTCCAAATCTATATTATTTTATCTAAACAAAAAATTTATGTGGAACATAGATAACACAATCATTATGTTCATGTAATAAAAGTTTAAACATCACAATCTTCTATCTTCTTCTTCTTCTTCTAAATATATATAACTCAAAGGTGACTGACTGACTGACATAGTGATCTATCAACGCACAGCCCAAACCACTGGACGGATCGGGCTGAAATTTGGCATGCAGGTGGATGTTATGACGTAGGCATCCGCTAAGAAAGAATTTTGATCAATTCTACCCCTAACGGGATAAAATAGGGGATGAAAGTTTGTATGAAACATTGTCAATTTTAAACCGATCGGGCTGAGACTTTGCATGCATAAAGCTACTATGACGTAGGCATCCTCCTAAGAAAGGATTTTGATAAATTACACCCCTACGCGATCGAAGCCGCGGGCAAAAGCTAGTATTCTTATAAAATAAAAATTGAGCTTCACTCTGATCGTGTGATTTTATAATGTGAACAGTGCACGCTATACCTTATCGCGTAAGCAATACAGTTCAATTCGCTACATCTAAGCTAAGTCTTGCCTAAGATTTGTGTTGCATTTTACGGAGTTTATTATTTGTAATGTTGAGATTATCATTCTCGGGAGGACTACCGTGAGCTCTTACGATCAATTCTCTATGGTCAAACGAAAATTATGTGAAGCTAAACGTGCGAAACACTAAAAATAATGTCACGGAAAAAGGAGCCTTAATGAATTAGAGCTTTCTATGTAAGCGAGTTATTAGTGTCAATTTTCGGATAATTTCGTATTCTATACTAATAAGAACTCTGCAGAAGAGCAATGAGACTCTTTTTCTCAGTAACCAGAGATAGTGAAAAGAGAATTGCAGTTTTCGAGTTCACGGCAGGTCTTCTGATACGTATAGCATTCTATTCTTTCGACAATAAGGTGTAGATTGCTAACCGTGGATTCATCTGGGTTATGCTTATTGTTTAAAGCTATATTATTTGTACTCGAGCTTTATATTCGAGAAATACTGAATGGAAAATCCTTTCTCCTTCTCGCCCTCCCTTGATTTTTATGGCCCCGGACTCTGTCTGATTAGAGCCGCAAAGACCCAAAATGCTGTATTTGCCCCTTTAGGAATAAAGACTAAAAATGAGGAATCATTTTTTCATTTATACTATAACTCCTTTAGATTCACGGGTCTTTTCACCGCGGTTCTTTGGGAGGCTTGCGTGAGGATATAGAATCCAACACGTAGAGGCTCTTTAGAGAAGTTGATGTAATGTAATATACCTATTGTTACGATCACTAATAATAGTTGATAGTATAAATGGAAATTATTCCTCATTTTTACACGACAATTTTAGATATTGTAATTAAATGTGTTATGCATTTACAATATTTCAAAATTTAGAAAATATTTTATGTTAATATGTATCTATTTAAGAGAAAAAGGCTCTCTAAAAATGTATGACAAACAAATAGTATATAAATTGTATATATAATTTATCAATGTTATTTAAATCTAATTATCTACTAAACTAGTAACTACTACGTAAGTATAACCCAGATGATCCAAGTCGAAGCTCGTTATTACTATAAGCCTTAATGCTAAGCGTGTAAAGTTTAAAATCGCGTAGATCGTACAAAGCTAGTAGGGGATAGCGTGGAATTGAAAGACTCGGTGACATACCTCGGAATAAGTGCACTTGCCTCAAACAACGATAGTGCGTATGTGTAGGACGGTAAAGTCGATATTTATGTATTATATATGTATCTATTGAATCTGCGAAAAAAAAATAGTAAAAATAGTAATATACAACAAGAAAGAGCAAAAACCTCGTAGCTCACATTTATGACTATCTATTGAGAATTTCAGATGAGAGTTAAAATAAGACTTAAGAACTGAGACTTTACAATCTAAAATCGACTCTAAAGCTGTCATGCTACCGTTTGGTTTACTTGGAATTACTTAACGTAGTTCAGAAAACAATTTCATTACACAAATTTGATTTAGAATAATTTTAGGATATAAACATTGAATGGAGTGTGGTATTTTTTTTTTAATTTATAAAGAAGTCTGCTTTTGCCGCTAGATTAAGACTGTGTTTCAAAACTACTGCAATAGTAAAGACAAATTAAAAATAAACTTCTCATAAAATAAGATTTAAAAAAAGTTGTTTACAGTTTTTTGCAGATTCAATAGACACCGATTATAGCTTAAAGTTAGTATCTTCTAAGAATCAATTGGTCGTCGCATTTATTTAGATCTCTTCTGTTTTATACAAAATTAGTTTCTGTAGCACAAAAAGCTATTTTATATCATGGAGAATATATTCGTAGATTTATTTATCAAAAAATTGCGGCATTTATTTTTGTACATCATGTATTAGCTGGTTTAGTTTCTGTGCCATTCTATGATTGGTTTTGATCAAAGTGGAGCATCTTCATTGCTTAATATAAGTATGATAAAAATAATTACTAACATTGCAATAAATTGGTATGACTGTGGAAGTACACGATTGGTTGTCCTATAGTACGAATGACCTAAGTTTAATCATGTGTAAAAATTTCTAATAGTATATCAACTTTGGTGCCGCGTACCGCGTAGGTTTATTCGATACAGATGCTCTAGGCGCTGAGATACGGTCACAATCTCAAGCCGGAATTGACATATTATTAGAATTATGTCTACGTCTGTTATAGGTATCAAATTTATAGTTCTTATTTTCAATGACTAATTTTCACATGTAGACCATTTTTTTTTTTGGTTAAGTTCTTGTTCTTAGGACAAAAATGCTATCACCCATTACACTCGACTCTGGCTCCACTAAAACTCGATTCACAGTAAATCATTGGAATGTAAGTCCTGTCATATAAAATGTTAGGTATTCCACCCAGTGATGTCATATCTACCAACTTTTTGGTAGATCTACCAATTTTCACTTCAGTCTACCTGTCTACCACCCTAGACCTAAAAACTAACTACGTATTAACGGTGCTGAGTTTAGCGCATTTTAAGAACAGTTCATACAATTTTAATCTTAAAAAAACCTTCTAAATTGAGGTGGTAGATCTACCAATTTTGCATTTTACATTCTACCAATTCTACCAACATTTGGCACATAATCTACTTATTTTCTAAAATTCGAGTTGGCAACACTGATTCCACCGTAAGGTAAATGAAATAAAGCTAATATTTGAATGCTTTCCCGTGAATTTAGTCTGAGTAGTGTCGAAGCCGAGTTGATGCAAGGCGATAGATAGTCTTAATCCTTTTAAAGGGTGTAACTATAAGTTTTTTAAAAGGTGTAACTATGTTTTTTGTTTGATTTTGTTTTTACCCTGTGACGATTATTAAGTTTAATAATATAGTGCCTAATTAAGGCGACTGTGTATAGCATCGCCGGAATAACGAAGCAAATAACTGAATACTGCCTAATCCAATCCAATTAGTGTTAATAATAATTGTCTGTACATGTGAAATAATCTTTTATCGTTCATACATTAGGTATTTGTGTCAACGAGGAATTTTCTGAAAGGTCAACGAAAGGCGTCGCCAGCCAATGAGCCAGGGGGACAAATTAATCTTAACAAGTTAGGAGGAGGAAGAATGTTTCGTGGGTACTATTAAAAGCACATGAAATGCTCTTTAATCCTCCACTAATGCTTCACGAGCACTACTAAACATTTTTTTTTCTGAGGTGGAGAGTTAGCTGCCACTCCTAGACCCCTCCCCCCTCATGGCGACGCCCTTGCTTGTCCAGCTCCTTAAGGAAGTTTCGGGACAGATCAAAAACCCTGAACATACTTTGAACGTTACGCTTACATAGCTTCAAACAAATTTTTAGGTGAAACATATTTAGGTCTTTTGTAAAGCTTCTAAATGGCAACGATTCGTAATAGATATTTAAAATTTAGAACTAAATGGAAGACTTCAGAGTTAATAGACGCACTTAGGATTAGAGAAGCACTGAAATGCCTTTTTTAAAGTAGGATCCTTGTAAAGCCTGCACGTCGTGTCAAGCAAATCCGATAATGCGAAGTGGTTGCATAGAGCTTAGTGTAGCTTGAAATCGTGATGCTATCGTGTAGGTTTTAGGAAAAAAGTGTGGGCTATAAAAGTAATATGCCGGTGATGCAGCAAATTTATACACTTGAAACGATGGCCCGAACGAACATTATTCAATCTGAGTTACAATACAGGGAAGACATCATTAAGCGCCGATTCACACTGAAATGGCAGCGACCGGCAGCACACTTTACTGCCAAACTATATTTACCTTTATTTCTATCTACGAAATGCATAGAATAGCCGAAGAAAGACTTGGTTGTGACCGCGCGGTACCGGTTGCAGCCGCGAGAGTTTTGCTAGGGTTCCTTCCTTCCTCCACCGACTCCACCGATTTTTTACTAGAAATCAAAGTTTGGACATGAAACATGTCAATGAAAGACTAGTTTCGGATCAAGAATGATTTATTTATCTGCGGGTATCACACATCAAGTATCAAATATAAATTATTACCTACCTTCACAACCCTAAGGATAAAAAC
This sequence comes from Acrobasis suavella, assembly GCA_943193695.1. NCBI lineage: Eukaryota > Metazoa > Arthropoda > Insecta > Lepidoptera > Pyralidae > Acrobasis > Acrobasis suavella. The sequence continues at coordinate 3,534,728 of OW971939.1, forward strand.
GGTTCCCTATTACTAAAACTCCGCTGTCCGTCCGTAAGTCTGTCTGTCTTTCTGTCACCAGGCTGTATCTGATGAACCGTTATAGCTATACATTTTTTTTTACAGATGATGTATTTCTGTTCCCGCTATAATAACAAATACTAAAAACAGAATAAAACAAATATTTTAGTGGGGTTCACACACAACAAGTGTTATTTTTTATACTTAGATAATTGCATGGAACCTTTTGTGCGCGAGTTCTACTTGCACTTGGGCAGTCTTTTTTTCAAGCTGCTTTATTTTCCAGATAGAAATAAAGGTGAATATGGTTTGAATCTGGTACTAGATTATTTCCGGAAAAGAACGAGACGAAATTTGCTGTATGTACGTACAGTCATTGAGATTATACCGCCTTTGTAGCCGACGCTAAAGGGTCTAGTAGGTACCTAAATGTCGTTCACCTAGCATAACCGACCACGTAGGTTGTATAGCACCATTCGTTGAGCACTTTAATTTGGCGGCTTAACTTTTTTAAAAATTACTTTAGAATCCTAGAAAAAAAGAGTGAATCAATTTGAAAGAAGAGGAAAAGATACTCGATTAGAAACATACGGTGCATTGTTACTGTCAACGACAAAACTTATTATTAACCATCTCTAAAGGTATTTTACCTGCTTCAGGCATCAGTCCTCCGCTAAGATAGGCTTTACAAGGTACAAAACATCTGTCTAAGGCTGGAGTTCACCGACTTTGTCTAAAGAGCCGATTTCGTAAACTGGCATCAAATTGTAACGCCTGTTTAAACGGCCGTTAAGAAAACGAGTGTTCACCACGCAAAATGAATCATTGATTAACAAATTGAACGTTATTGAATGAAAAGATTGAACAATATACGACTATCACATTGTGAAGACAAGCAAACGCTTACATATAACAGTGGCCGGAGAAACTACACAATATGGTCGGGTAGTGTTGGGGTCGGGTCGGCTACCTGGCCTGGGATAGTACAATGATACAAAATAAAAAAGCTTTCAATGGTACCAAACTCAATGTCTTGTATTGCATTCTCTATTTAGCATCATTATTGGTTTCAGCTTTTGGGAGTGGAGAATCCTAGTATGGTGATTTTGTTACTTGTTTTGTTTGATCTCGAAAGATAGAGCGCAAATGGTGTTTCTAAAATGTTATTTGTAAATGTCTAGGGTGAATGTGGTGAAATCTTTAAGGTGTACCTATCAACAATTATCAAGTGATACAAATAAGAAGTGGAAACAGTTGACATACAGAGCCGACCCCAAATAGGGAAGTGGCGTGGAAAATGAATGATGATGACAAATATCCAAAGATAAATAAATATTTTTTGACTCTATTGTGTTGTGTGAACTTGTGTGTGTCAAACTAGATAATTAATAAACATCTCTAAAACACTCTCATACCCAATAAAATATTAAATTATGTATGCCTTTCATTGCCAAAGTAGACTATGAAAGGCCGCTAATATTAATTACACTAGACTAGAAACGCATCGCGTCTGGTTAGGTCTTGAAATTGTTTTGAAGTAAAAATGAGTGATGTTTTTGAAGAGTGTGATGGTGACTGAAGAGTGATGAAATAAGAATGCATGGAATCACATTATTCAAAATTAAATTATTTGTAATATTTTCGTCCAACCCCTTGCGCAACCAAATTTTCGAGTTCAAATGATTTTGTCATAAAATAAAATACATGTTTTATTTTCAAGGCATCATCATCATATCAGCCATAGGAAGTCCACTGCTGGACATAGGTCTCCTCAAAGGATTTATAGTAGTAAATCGGGCGTAATCAAGAGATAATCGACGAAGGAAAGCTCCGTTAAGTTAACGGCTGATTAACCGAACGTTATCGCCGTTTAGGTGCTGGTGAACACTATATAAACTATAACGGACTGTTAAATCACTTTAACGGCTTGTTAACAGTTAAAAACATGTTGGTGAACTCCAGCCTAAGCGTTAGATCTCACTTGTCAGCACGAACAACACTTTTCTATGCTGTTATCCTTTTCTGTCACTCAGAACCGTCATTTGCCAGAGCGAGACAGAGCGACGGAACGCTATAGCACCGCGTTCTCTCTCGCTCTGGCAAATTACGGTTTTGAGCGACAGAAAAGGATAGGCATAAATGATACTCCGCTTTTATGAAGTGCCGTACATTAAACTATCATTTAGAAGCGGAGTATCATTTATGCCTACCACTACTACAAACGTGCACACGTCTATGTGTGTCGCCCCTCGACACACTCCACACAGCTTTAACGGGGGAGAGATGCGGAGACGGGGAACGGGGACGCATATTGCGCGGGACCCTAGGATTTCGATTCCATTCTGTATGTAATGCTTATATTAATTATGTGCTATAGGTATAGTCCATTTGCCCAAATCGTTGGCACGCTTTGTCGGCGGCCCGGCGAAGACAGCGGTGGCTCGATCAAAGAAGCTGCCCGCGCTGTCGGCATTGCGCCGACTTGTTGTATTCGTTGTAAACATTGATTTCAATAGCTAAACTTATAATTAATTTTAATATACTATCCATAAGTTTTTTATTAAAATATCTAAGATAGGATAGTTTACATATTTACAAATAAAAAGAAAATGTGAAATACCTACTTTATAGTAGTTAATCTAAAAAATCGTGCCCATGCCAAGAACGCTGGCCGCATTTCCCCTTTGGATCGCAATGCTGATGCGTTGGGCGAAAAAGCAGCCAGCTCTCTTGTCACCAGCGGCGTTGATCAGTCTTGGGGAGAACTCTTTAAGGAGACCCCTAGCACCGGGACCCCATGGTCCAAAAGTCTCCACGCCAAACATTTAAACTTATATTTTTACTGCGAACGTCGGATTTTACCGACAATGAATTTTCTTAATGAAATGTTTGTCGGATAAATCCGATGTTCGCTGTTAAAAGGTTAACAGTCAAAGTAATTTGGAGGATATACTTTATGTTTTTTTGATTTTTCGGTGTTTCATCAATCGAAAAAAGAAATGTTACAAAATATATGTATTTATAACTTTTTCTAAATAGCTTGTATGTATTCAATTCAATTAAATTAAATGTACAGCACACTATTTGAGCAAATTGGCAATAATAAAGGCGGCTATATAAAATGGCCTTCTAGTGTGACATTGACAATGCGCCGTGTTATCTCAACCGAGTCAATAATAAACCGAAAACAAGGTAGTAAAAGATTATTAATTACAACCTACATACAGATAGCTCGTCCACCCGATGTTTACATCGAAATATTTGACTTGTAGCATAATATATCTAGACGGTAATACCAAAACATACTTTAAGAGATATGTCGATTAAAAAGCCGGAAAAGGCATAGCCTAACAAACATAGCTAGTTTAGTCCATTATATTGATTATAGGTCAACAACTAAGTAATGTCTCCACCGAATGTTTTTTATACTGTGTTATGGGCGTGCTATGTAAAATGTGCAATAATAATGGTCCAATTTATTTGTCGATCTTAACATACCCTAAAAATATATAGCGAAATAGGAAAATAAATCGACAAATAAGTACAGTCAAGTACCAAGATACCTGATCGGGTCCTCTACTTACATATTGAATTTTCTCTTAAAATAAAAATAATATTAACATGAAAATTTTTATTCAGAAAGACTTAATTAAAATCTGTCTGAATATAAATTTTTAGTTTAAGAGAAAATTCAAGTATAAGTAGAGGGTCTGGTCAGGTATCTTGGTACTTGACTGTACCACCGCACGATCTGCAAAACGATCGTGTGACTGAGAAGCCATTGACGACTGCTCGAAAAGTGGTCTAAATTGTACTATTTTTACTAGGCTTGGTGTAGGGGGTTAAGTAACGTTAAGTAACGTTACGTCGCGCTGGCGATCAGTAGGTTAGCCTACTGATCGCCAGCGCTTGTTTACCGAAATACGATAGAAAATTATGGACCTTCTAAAAGGTCCATAATTTTCTATCGTAAAGTATATTAAAATTTAATTTATTTTTAAAGAAAAGCTACCGATACCAGCGCTTCGTAACGACCACTGCTGAGAAGAAACGCCGAAAGAAACTCATTTTCACAGTATTGGTCGCCTACTCGCCAGAAGGGCTTTGTCATATTATTATAATTGTCTTTTAATTAATAAATACTTATAATATAATACAATGTTGACACATTATAACATGTAATGCTTGCGAACAAGTAAACAAACATAAATTGCGTAATAAAAAATATTAAGTAGTCAAAAAAAGCGAAGCCGAGCTGACCAGTCCCTCCCGGCAGCACCCGTTCATTATTGCGTATTATTGCGTATAAGTATAATCAATATAATGGGTTGATCTTTCTATAGAACTTTTAAGCACTGGAAACTTTGAATTGTTCTCAATTCTCAGTGATTTAGTCCGGTGAGACCGGCGAATGTTCTTTGGTAAAAATTATTGCATTTCTAGATTATCGTTAGTGTCAATATGTAAGAGACCATGACAGTAAGCTTTAGTTAGGTTATTTAGAATTATGTAATACAATGGCCGGACGGACGGTTCACAGCTTTGAAATAACTCGAATTTATTTGAAGTAAATTAGGAAACCGTGGTTCTCAACCTCCTATCGGCCGAATCTGGCCTAAAGAACAATTGATAACAATGGTTTTCCAAATATGCAGTGGTTGAAGGATCATTAAAACTATGTTTCTACGTTTCTTTCCTAGTCGAGGTAAGGGCTTACCCTCGACTTTTCCATACAAACATTAGTAGCTTTTATTCTTTTTTCAGATTTCGACAAAATGTTGTAATTTTAAAGTAAAACAAATGTTACTGGTTATAAACATAAAACACTTTATTTTCTTTCAAGATTATATGTTGACTGTAAAAAGTCAAAATATAATCTTGAAAGAAAATAAAGTGTTTTATGTGTTATTAATTTCTGACCATCAAAATGTAAATCTTCGCCATGTCGTTTCAAAATAAAAGCTTAAAACGTCCAGGGCGTTCTTAAGAGGAATACAGCGCAGAAGTAGCGCCCTATCGATGATACTGATATTTACTTTATTAAGATTTTTGTAAAAAGTTGTGAACCCCACCGAAAAGCCATCTTATATGAGTGATACATTTCGTGTTTGCAAGCTGGTGTACCGTAGTCTAAGCGTGGTACAAAACTGTCGCTCTCTCGTAGAATAACGCCAAATGCAAAATAAATTATACATTATAATATTATATACAAAGTATTTGCTGATGTACAGCGTTAAATGAAATTAAAATCAGGTGTATTGTTTTATTTATTTTTTTCAATTAAGAGCGCTAAGGAAGGAAGTTATATTCATACGAATATAATTCAATAGGGTTCAAGAAAGGGCGTAGTGTTTTTAAGTTGTTAGTCGCGTAAAATCAGTTGCGCAATTTACGCTGCATACGGAAGTACTGTTTGTGCCACAAGGCGATGTGTAATGAGTAGTCAATTATGTAGAAAGTAAATTGCACATAATTTTTACCAGCAACTGTATATAGTAACGATATTTTATATCGGTCCCTGATACCAGTATTTTATTGATATATCGGTATAAAATACTGGTATCGGGTATCTATAAATCATTACAAAATATCGGTAATACAGTCCCTCATTTTAACCGATTCGCAACTCAAAATATTACGCGCGTTTGTCTAAGCCCTGTCACACAAAGTGGTCTAATTTCATTCAGATGGTTTTTCAGCCTCTTCCTTCCTAGCATCTCGTCGTAGATCCATTTATGAAGCCTTTGGGTTTTTGAAGGCACCCGAATTACGCATAGGGCCATTCACAATTGCTCATATTAATGTAGCTAGTCCTAAGAATCACAAATGTTATTTTATGTTGTTAATTTAATGTTTATTGCACAACTAACACAGTATTGTTTGATAAAGATTTAATCTTTTTCGAGTGCACCGTGGAAAGGCAGTGAGATAAAACGAAATAAATCAGTTTCAGGGTTATTAATTATTACTCAAAGTAATACTTAAGCTGCGTAATATCCGAAAGTGTGTTATTCAATACACTAGGTTGTATTGAAGCGGAGTCGGGCGGAGCGGCACTTTGCAAGAATGTAATTAACAAAGATTCGAATATTCATGCACCGTTAAGCTATGCTCCGCACGGCTACGCTTTAATTGAAATGCAGCATTAAGGCTCACCGTCTTTTAGGGCGAGAGCTGCACCACATGGATTCAGCTCTTAGTTATACATTGGCCTGAACCAGGTTGTAACAGTCCTCAGTAGCCCATCTCTCTCGCATGCAGTGTGTGACTGAAACGGACTGAAAACGTGGCGCAGCGGTCGCCCTTTAAATGGGGTTGCCAGATGTGCAGGATTCGCCGGGCTTGTCCCGATATTTCATCCGATGTCTTGCGACAAAATACAAAATATCCCGTCCCATAAAAGAAGATTTCTACCGCGCGACGTAATTTATGGTTTCTATTCTAGGAAGTACCGAAAATTCGACAAAAATTCAAAATTGATCTTCGATCATTCGAAAATGTCGTTAAAATTTTGTCCAGATAGGTATGTTAGTATTTCAATCTGGCAACCCTACCTTTAGATCCAAAGTAGTATCTCTAATTAGTATGGATCCAACAGATTGCTTTAAAGTTTGTTATTGTATTTTTTAAAACTGAACCTCATAATATGGCAGCTTATCAATGTTTTTTTTTTAATCGTTCCATAATGTCCGTCCTTGTACAATTTGCTTTTGAAACCGCTTTTCTTCATCACAGATAGGATATCTACCTATTTGGAATCTAAATGCATTAATTCTAGGGATAAGTAATAAAGTCTAAATTACAATACGATTTGTTAATAATGCTTTTAATGTATATTTATTGGAAGTATATTTTTCCGTGTGTTTTCATGAATTGAATGTGTTGTGGACCCAAATGAGATTATTAAATTTTTTTTCTGTATCATTTTCATAGAAATGCCACCGGGCTAGAACGATGCAATATTGTGAATCTTTTTATTTATTAAACGATTAAAATCTATGCATTTTTTTATTATTTTCAGTCCTGTTTGTTTGTAACCAGGCTATATGGATGTGGTCAATACATCTACTGGGATCTATCTGGTCGATACAAAGAACCCTGAAACCGTGAAATAAAGTGAAAAAATACCGTCGTAATACCATACCATCTAGTGTATAAAGTCATAGATCTTATATAAAGAAAACAGTTTGTTGCTTTTCTATCCTTTTACGTACTCCTATTCCACAATTTATTATGGAATAGGAGTTACATGTGGAGTACATAATGAGTACAAATTTTTAGGCATGCTCCCGTTTCATCAACTTTTTTACAAGTTCGAATTTTAGCCTGGTCGTGCTGGGAAGGAATCCTGCCAGCACGACCCATATATTTACAATAATTTAAGAGGTATTAAAAAATTATAGTATTAATCTCACCGCGAGACTTTATCAGTTGCCGTACTCCCAGCTCGAGGTAGTAAATCTAAAATAAATACCTACAACCAAAAAGGGATTAGGATACTTAAGTTATGTGCAATACGAGCATTTTTTTGTCGAAAAAAATATCCCGACACTCGCGGAATGGGCACGACACTGTTTGTCGGATAAATCCGACGTTCGCGGTGTAAGGGTTAAATATTGCAAACTAAAAGGATTTTATTACCGTCTATAGTTTCAATTAATGCTATCAGTGGCGTGCTACGAAGTACATTTACAATCAATCATCTGGCATTTAGTCGGGTTGACTGTGACTCCAAAGCGTCGCGACCAAACACTTATGCCTACCAAGTCTGTGTTAATTTTAGCAACTGCATCGTTCAGATAAATCTGCAAGTCAATACAAGATGCTACGAACACTGAAGGTCTTTAGTTTAGTTAAGGAATGATAAAATCTATAAAGGAAAACAACAAAGGAGATAGATACCGCCTTGGGGAACACCAGTGTTAAGATTACTCCACTCCGACGAACAATCGTCAAGTTGCACCGATTACTGACGTCCCCGAAGATAACTTGAGAGCTAGCCTATGGCCGAAGGGGAAACTAAATAATGAGGGAAAATTGCTAAAAGGATGTCATGTCATGATCGACGGTATTAAAAGCATTAGAAAAGACCACCAAAGCCATTACAGTGACATTTGTGTTCTCCATGCCATCTCTATTGTCGTCGGTCACTTTAAGGAGGGTGGAGACTGCTATGTCCAGGTCGAAAACCAGACTAACGAATTAAGTAAACCATTAATATAAAAGTAGGAGGTGAGTTGCTTGAGAGCGCAAGCATCTAATACATTTGACAGTTAGCGGGAGAATAGAGATGGGACGAAAATCTTTGGGATGGGAAGGATTAGGGACCTTAAGCAGGATACAATAAAGGCTCTTCGCCAGAGCGAAGGAAAAAGACGTTGATAGGGAATAATTGACTATATGAGTGATTACCAGAGATCGGAATCACGGGTGGTATTGCTATCAAAAGTATGGATATGACTATTATCTTTATCTATATATATAAAAGCGAAAATCACTCACTCACACGAAATCTCGAAAACTACTTAGCCAATGAAGATGAAATTTAGCAGGAAGGTAGATTGTGACTAATAGACGTCCGCTAAGAAAGAATTTTTGGAAATTCCATCCCTAAGGGGGTGAAATAGGGGTTGTCAGTTTGTATGGAACTTCGTAATTTTTATAGTGAGACACATGAAATTTTAAATTTATTTTAATAGTAGAAAATAATAATGCATTTATTCGATTTTGAAAATTACATCCCTATAGGGGTGAAATAGGGGTTGCTAGTTTGCATGAATCTTCGTGATTTTTGAAGCGAGACACATGACATTTTTGAATAAGTGGTCAATAAAAAATAATAGGGAACGGGAAAAAATAATAGAGAACGGGAACGGCAACGGCCATTTTCGACTTCTACGCGGACGAAGTCGCAGGTTACAGCTAGTAATGTATAAATAAAACAATCATAATTATGTGATTTCATGATATATTTTAATCGAAAAAAATATACTTATCCTAAAATCACATAATTATGATTGTTTTATTTACTTAGTACGCAATTAGATTCACGAGAAATCTCGGAACAATTAGTCATATCCATACTTTTGATAGCAATAGCACACCCGTGATTCCGATCTCTGGTGATTACTGGGATTGTGTCGAGAATGAGTTCAATCATACCACCGCTCTGGTTTTTATTGATAAAAGGATTTTTTTATTTCGTCTTGATCGACTGGAGAAAATGTGAATTCTGAAATATTGGGGGTAGCAAGAGATGCGAGATATATTTAATAGTATCTGATTACGGTCCAACGGTGAAGGAGTGGAAAAGATTTTGCTAATATCGTCTAAAGAAATTGTGGACTTACTACTAATTGTGGATTTCAGAATTACTTGATTTGCCGATAGACCAAAAACCCAAACCCAAGAATTTGTTTTTCTTTTTAAGTCTTGCCCTTATAGCTTATAAATTATTAACACTACATATTATATTACAATAAATATTATAATAGCTTATGGTATAGACGGAGAGCTAGCTACGGAAATAGGTATACAATTTATAGAGCAACGAATTCCCTCTAGTTAGTATGCCATACTATCATTTTAGTAATTCGAGCGCTTGGCAGCTTTTCAGAGCGGTGGGTGTGACGGTGGATGGGCAACAAAGCAGTTGTAAAACCAATTTAAGGTGTGCATAGAGCTCTGAGTTTGATGTGATATAGTAGCTAATCATATATTTAATTCGAATATAACAATGCCATGCGTTCTAATTGTGGGAAAAGTAGTGCCAGGTGGTCCAAAAGCGCGAAAAAGTGCTAAGTCATTTACTGGGTCTTTGTTTCGTTACCCAAAGCAGGCCTGTCTCACTCCGTTTGTAGGTATCAATATATAGGTACCTACGCATTGCGACCGCTTCGAAGGGGGAAATTCAGCAGGGACTACTCGCTATCGCTAACTAGCAGGGAAGAACGCGCGGTTCCTTTAGGTACCTGTGTTCACCAACTTCGTCGTCATGGAAAAAGAAAGAACAAAAAAAAAGTGCATTGTTTATTTGCTCTCTCCTCTCAGGTCTTATGACTTAATCAATGGTGAGGAAACAAATAGGAATAATAAAAAGAAATAAAACACTCATTGTTATTGAATGGAATTTAAAATTTATTAAACCTACCTATCTAGTAATAATTATAATCTTCACATCTCTGTTACATGTTTGGATCACATGGATTTGAAAATTATTTTGTTTATAAAATACCTACTATGATATTAATATAGAAAGCTTGAATGCATATTCTGTTAAAATAAAAATAATTAAAAACAATTCATTTTGATCTTTAAGAGCGATGTCAATCGCTTAATTGTTTTCTACTACAACATTATCTATTTCTAATTTAACAATAATAATTTGAAAGAATTTGTTGAACCTACCTACCTAAAGATAAATAAAATGAAAGAAAATATTAAAATAAAATAATTTTTTGAATGTTATTATGCGTATGCGGATACCTAGAAGCTTTAAACAAAATTGATCCTAATCAAAATAACATAAAATGGATATTGTAAAAGGGATTACAAACATACGGTTACGGGTACAATATCTTAAAACAGTAAAATGTAAATGATAATAACACAACAACAAGAACCACATAGCGCCTGTCGAATCAATATAAGAACAGATTGCATTCAATACGCAGTGGTGGCCCTCGCTAAAGTGGTGCGACATCTAAGCGACGCCCCCTTCAAATATTAAACTTTCGGTCTAAGAATTTATAAGCTTGATACGACACTACGTCACGCATGAGCGGATCTACGTGCGGAGTGTATCTGGAAACGTAGAATGCGTGTCATTGTTCAACTGACACGGGCGTACACTCACAAATGACATAATTTGAGTACAATCAGTACATGAATTTTATACAAATTGACATTATTTTAAATGTGACATTTTTAATTAATAATTATGACATAGCAATGTATTCTTAGTCCACACATCTAATTTTAATATCAGTATAATTGTAAGGTTGACGTTTTTGGAGAAAATGCTGCAGTACAGTTTGTTACCGCTTCTTCTGTACTTTGCGCTTTGGAGGCGGCAGAAAACTTAGTTGTAAGTAAATGATCTTACGTCAACAACTAACTAATAAGAAATCGAAAGAAAAAAGAAATGACAATTATCAAGTGATATAAATATCCAAAGATAAATAAATGATTTTTGACTTTTGACTTTGACTGTCCGCCGTGTGTACTTTCAGTTCATGTTGATGAAGTGTCGACAGCCAACATTTGGCAGTAATGCTTGTGCTTTTCCCCTTATAATACCACAACAGCGCTCGCACCACCCTAGGGCCACCACTGCCAAACACACATTTTATTCGAGTGTGACACTTTTTCCAGTCATCGAAATGTGAAAATTATTATCTTAATATAATTTTAAAATTCAGAAAGAAATATTTTTGTTACAATTACAAAATGATCACACGCCTGTGTCACTTACGAATAAAACTAAACATAACTGCTATATTCAGATACGTGTCGCATATTTCAATAAAATTTATCAACAAAACTACTCTCCATGTGATAAAGACTCTATATAAAAATAAATATGTCTCTAATACAATATCTAAATTTAAATCATTAGAAATACTAGCAAGCTATATACTATATAAATATGCAATGGCCACACAGAACATTTTGTTTCGAGACTCACCCAATAATATAATTTTGAGACCACACACATGAGGGACTGCATATCGATATTTTCAAATAGCGGTACGATAAAATTATCATTGTTATTTGTATAAAACATCTGTATTCGATAAGATATCAACATAACGGTAATTATTATATGTATGTAGATGCTGAAATACCGATATTGCAATCCCTGCTACACTTACTTAATTTTCCAAATTTGTGACAATCTAATCTCTATCGCACACACTGTTCACAAACAATATTTTTTTGAGATTATTTGTTTTAGGAAAGCGGTCAAATACACTTTATGCCAAAATGAGCCTTAGGCGAACTACTACAAACATGTTAACTTCGAATCCTAAATGTAAGTATTAGCCAACAATATTCCTCGTACGAAACTCATGTATATTGTAAACTAAGTGCTTCAGAAACATGTGTTATCTTGCTTCAATTTGCAGTATAAAATGTAATTAATCGTCCTTTACCCCGTCATCCCAAACCATCCTATGCATCCCACCAACACAAAATGTGCCGTGTAGACATAAGGGCGGTCGTCCACTGCACCAATACGAATGCTGTCTTGAGCTTCAGCCACACTCTGTTCAGGCCAACGTCAAGTGGAACACACATCTATTGCTAGAAGCTAGGGCGTGCGCTGCGTAAAGGTGCCTACACACGACACAATTTAACAAAAAATCTGCAGTTACAATCTGATGCTGTACTGCTGATTGAACGCTAAACTTTGTCGTGTGTAGTCACGTTTATGCATGGAACTATGATGGGTAAAGTGCGTGTAAGACAATCCTTCTAAAGAAAGAGATAAGGCGGTCACGATGGATTCGCTACATCTCTGTCGCGCGTAGGATTGGTGATTGAGAGGAATTTAACTTATCACGAGAATTCGCTAACCGCACGTGCGACAGGGACAGACGAACGAGCTATATGCGCTCGCGCACGTTGTCCAATAAACGCAATTTTGCGAAATCGTCCTTTCACAACGTTAGTATGAATTAATATCTTAAATTTTGTAGAAAATTTGTTAAAAGCAGTCTTTAGAAATTATTAAGATGGTAAATACGTCATGTAGCTTTTTGTCGAGTCGCACAAATGCTGTTTCCTCGAAAGATGTTTTCGAAAATCTTGATGGCATGCAGTCAAAACTCATTCCGATAATGTTTGGAAACTGTTTGTGCCACGAGTCCAAATTATTTTCAAAGTCCATAAACCGGCAAGCGCAGTGGACGGCCGTCCAGATAACACCAATCTGTATATTGAGTAAAAGGCGGCTGTGGTCATATTGCTTCAGATTACGATACATCGATGCGACTACACACTTAAAAATAATGTCCATTACAATTTGAAAACACTACTTACCACTAATTTATAATATATCTTAGTTAAATTTGTTATTACTATATTATATACCGATACAAAAACTTTCAAGATTTTCAAAATATATAAATAGGTATTGTTATTTTTAAAATAGTAAAATTGAAATAAAATTTATATAAAATGCGTATAGTATAAATGTTCTTACATAATTCCAAATGCCTAGTAGCGTGATCTAAATATGATTGTCAATACAATTCTATATATTGACCCAAAAGATGGTACTTGTAAAGCGAATACAAAACTATTAAAATAAAACGAAGTAGAAACTCACCTTGGAACAAGAAATATGTGTGGAGGTATTACATTTAATTTTAAACCATGGGATTCGGGTTCCGATATGTCCGGCTTTAGCCGGTCATGTTTGGCTTTTTCCGGTCGCGTCCGGCCAAACACTTGTGTGTCCTGCCTGTCCGGCTTTTTTTTGGCTTTTTGGCAAAGCGAATGAGCTTTTTCTTAAGCCTCACCATATATATCTTATACAAAACTTTGAACTTGTCCTGTCACTGTATCCCCGTCCGGCTTTTGGGGCTAAATATCCAGCTTAATTCGAGTCTGGCATTTTTATTTTAGGAGACGGCAACCCTACATGGGGTGGGATTTCGCAAATAGAATGTATCGGTGGCAGACATGTAAGTTAAGCCTAATATTAACAAGGGAAGTCCACAGCATATATTGCTTTATCAGTTATTATCATGATCCATGGAAGGCATTTTTTTTAGTTTTTCTTCCATTGTTTTATGGAAAGTACCTAGTTAAGTATCATAGACTGAAATTATTCCAACAATTCGATAGGTATCTAACCCATTTTTGTTTGACCCATTAACATTCTCACCAATATACAAACAATTATTTCGAGATAATTTGTAAATAAAAAGGTACAAGTACCCACATTCCACACATTTTCCTTGTCCGATACTACTTGTGAAACTTACACCTACGGGCAACGTCCCAGATACTAAGTCCTAATGCATAAATTCTTACCTTTATAGTAATAATTTCATATACGCGATTACACGTTAATTGTCACACTACTTGCGTATCAAAAGTCCAACGTATGTTGCCCGTCACATCTACCTAAATTCTTGTCGTCTCATCTTGTAATGTCATTTTATGCCACCTTTTTAAGATATGTTTATTTTAGAAATATCAGTAAATTTTGTGGTTTATTACTTTCTAAAATTTTTTGCTTTTATTTTTCAAAGCGGTTTTACCAAGGTAACCAAATCGCACAACACTTCTTTAGATTTCTTCTGCAAATTCCTATTTTCATGAAAAAACTTTTTACAAAACGACTTTATAAGATGAAACGCCACTTGTTAATGTTAAATTAAACCTAAATGCAATTTGTATAACGCATACCCACACCAGAGTGAAAAAAAAACATAAACATCGCTAATCGGGAATGTTAACTTAAAATGCTCTAATACCTACCATAACTCGACCAGTACCTTCATTTGCATCAATAGTACAACGAAAACATCGAGAGTATTTTATTCCGGGCTCAAGTACCAATAACTCACATACACTATGCAACACAGAAGATTAATATTCAAATATGGGCTTTAAAGTCATGTGTTTAAGATACAATTTACTGCGGATTAACAACGCTTTCTTTTTGTAAATTAAAGCTGCGAACGCAGCTCAAGTCAGTCCATCTCTTTCGCACACGATTCGTGCGAAAGGAACGGGTGATTCGCGATTTGCATCTGCTGTGGGCTCTATTCAATGCTGATAAAAAAAATAACAGCATCTGCAAGCAGAAAGCTTGTTAGAAACTATGACTTTAAAACATCATATTTAAATTATTGTTCTGTGTTAACATCGTCATGTGAGCAACTCTAGACAGAAGATAAAAAAATAAAATAATTCCAAAAATACAGACTTCCAAATCCGATCAGAAAATGCCCAAAACGGGCGAAAAGCACAAAATATCAGCATTCTCAATCACTTACGATATTCGATATATTAATATTGGTCCTTACAGTGTAGTAGACGCGAAACCAAACGAATTGTGCATAGAAAACAACTGAAGGAAGCATGCAGTCACTTGTCCCTAAGATTAGCTCATTAAAAAATGTAAAAAACGTAACAACAACAATATCTGATTCAATGTGATTACATCCTATAATCTGTCCATACTCGAATATTCATACAAAACTAAAACTACGTTATAGTAACGATACACGTGGCCCCGCTTCCACCATCGCCGCGTTGATAAACATTTATGATAACATCCGAAACGACACAGCCGCGGCGCTTGTTGAAAGCGTGACCACACACGGTTAGACTTCATACATGTATATAAGGTCTTACAAAATTTACTGAAAATATTTTAAGGGTGGATTCAGTCCGTGATAGTGAACAACTTTCCCCAAGGAACATATGTCGAAATATGAAAAGTGATTTTTGAAATCCCATACAAGTAGACCGATCAGCTGACCAGTTTTATGGAAGGCAAAAAAAATTTTTTTTACATTTCGACTCATGTTCCTTGGGGAAAGTTGTTCACTATCGCGGACTGAATTCACCCTTATAATAGTTTCAGTATATTTTGTTAGACCTTATATAAATAGCTATAGTTAAATCATGTACAACTTTAGGCGAATAGATTATATCAAATCGAATGGAAACTACTAAACTGACAAAACTGAACAACTTTTGCTATTTGACCAACCCCAAAAATTCACAAGATTCGTTTGAAAGAAAAATACCAGGATCGGTCCCATATTAGAAGTTGACACTTTTTGTGAGTATAGTTACTCCTTGGATTGTCAAACCTTTTTTCGAATAATGTTGCATTGAAAGCAAGAAGTCTACTAGTACAAGACTAATTCAACTAAACCAAATAACATCAAAAGCATATTCTTGTTTAGTATAAAATTCTACAGAGTGTAACCAACCATGCACTAAATATATTCGATTTATATGAAAATATCCAATACATAGCATATAATAATGTGTATATAATGTATATTTTGTGTCGATAAACATATAATATTGCTGCTTTGGTGTTAGTATTTCTAAGATTGATTTGAACACTAAAAGCCATACTGACGAAAGTCGAAGTAATTCCACTTCGTAAGTACTAGTAGCAGTTGTAAAATAAAGTCTATGATGAGTCTAGTAGTATGAAGTCATTAGTTTGTTGGGTTACAGGCATATATTTTTGATTACATCCATAAAATTCCTAAAATTTCGCAAAATTATTTTTAGTCATATTTTATTGGAAATCTGTAAGAGTATTTTCTATCTTAGACTATAAATGACAGTGGCAGTTAATTCAAAAATTCCTATAACATGCTTTTAATTTCATCCAATAATTTTACCAGAATAAGTCTTGCTCTTTTTACTAAAATTAAATATCCTATCATTATTATCAAGTTATATAGCCCCATTAGACCCCATTTTACCCATATATAAAAATATCAAGGAAAAGTATGTAATTTGTTTTGGATTAATAGCCCGAAACATCAGCGTGACACTCGACAGACTACTTCAGTAGAGAGCAACTACCACACGAGCGCGGGAGCACGCGACGTCACGACACGTCACGACACGACGCGACACGACGCGCGGCCGCGCGACACACGACACGACAGCACACAACCCGAGCGGGACTAACCACATCACGAAGCACGACATGCAAAAATATATACTCGCCGACCGCTCGCCTAACACTCATCAACCCTATTGATGATGCTGAACCGGCGTCTGGCAGTAGGGGCACTCGTCGGTGGTGTTGGAGCAGCTGTCGCACAGCACGTAGTGGTTGCAGGGCGCGAGCGTGACGCTGCGCGGCTGCTCCTCGCACACCATGCACTTGGTGGCCGTCTCCAGGTACAGCACCTTCTCGATCTCCTCGAGGTCGGCGCGGGCTTGCGCCTGCAGCGCTTTGAGGGTGTTGAGCGGCAGGCCGCGCAGGTCGCGGCGGCCGGCGGCGGCGCGGGCCGACTCCAGCTCGCGCCGCAGCGTCATGGCGTGCGCGAGCGCGTCGTCGCGCTGCCGCTCCGCCAGCGCCGCCTTGCGCTGCGCCTCGTCCGACTCGCGCTGCCACGCCTCGCACGCAGACCGCGCCTGCGCGATGCGCTCGTCCCAGCGCGCCGCGGCCGCCCGCGTCACCACCAGCTCCTCCCGCAGCCGCGTCAGCTCCGGGTTCGACGGCGACGCCGCGCCGAACCCGTCGAACGGGCCCGTGTTCGCCCCGAAACTACCCGCCTTCATTTGCGAGTTGAACAGCCGTTCGGTATCGTTGTGCGCGTATCGGAGGAACGGCGCCATCGGCGAGCCGCCCTGGGGCGGGCTGAAGCCACGCATCGCGGGCCGCGCCTGCGGGATCTTCACCGGGGCCGACCCCCCGAGCAGGCCCTCGCCGTCGGAGAGGTCGCGGTCGAGCGAAGCGACGAGATTCAACGGGTCCTCTAAATGTAAATCGTCGAGGGCGTTGCCGACGACCTCCTGCAGCACGGTGGTGTCGAAGGTTGTGGCGCGCTGGGTCCACACGGAGTGCGGGGGCACCTTCCTGTCGTCGGGCTCCCCAAAGGGCGCGAGCGCATGTAACGCACGTGGCTGCGAGCCGGGTGCGCGGCCGCCGCTGGAGCCCCCGCTGGACGTGGAGGCGCACTCGGAGCCCTCGCCACTACCGTTGGTCTGCAGCAAGGTCGCCGGCGACAGCGGCCGCACGCGCTCCAAGTTCAACGCGTTGCCGAGCATACTCACGCTGTTCTCGTTGCTCTTCTTGTCGGGCGGCAGCGCTGATGATAATAAATCGGCTAAGTTTGTGCCACATTCCAACGGCGCAGCGAGCTCGCGGGCCGCTGATAAGTCTTCAGCTGGAAATAAAGAAAGGTCTTCAAACTTCTGTACTTAGAATATATAAAATGGTAATTTTTGTTTCAAGTGAAAAGATGTAACAAATTGACTACCTTTGTGACGTGGTCCACGCTTAGCTACCGCCAGATTCTGGGTTCAATAGACTTCGCAAATTAGTTAGAAGTAATTCTTATCTTTATTATTTACAAAACTTAGCCATCAATAATTATAATTATTAAATTCTTTCCAACAACTCGACTGATACTTTTTTCTTAACGTCCAAACAAACATTATCTATGGGATTTGTATGAAATAATGGCGTCAGTTTCTTGGAGTCAAATAGCGCTCTTGATATCAGTTTTAATAATAAATAAAAATATCCAAAATCAAGTTGAAAATGGATATTATAAATGACATATGACATTATTTTGTGACATTCAATTTTCTTAACAGCACCAAATAACTTATTTTCAACCCACGAAAGTGGCCAATTATGCAATCATTATCATCCTACAACCAAGGATGCTCAAGACCGTGTGAAGTGAAAAGGAAAAGCGGACCCCGGGCTTCTCAGCATTACAGCTGAAGAGATGCAACTGGGAATGCGCTAAGATGAGAGAGAGAAAGAGACTCACGTTCAACGTGTGCGAATGCGCAGAAAAGTCCGCGCGGACAGTAGCCGGCCTGCTGCACGTCGTTACACTTGGTAGACTTGTAGATCTCCGGGTGGAACTGCTGCTCCGTGCGAGTATGGCAGTACCCGCACGCGTCGCCCGCTTCGCAATTACTAGGCTCCCCCCACTCTTCTCCATGCTTCACATTGGGGCAGGGTGTGCTACGATATTTATATTTTCTTGGTGACCTACGTTTATCCTAAAAAAAGAATATGTTATTAGGCCTTTTGATGACTTAATGTTTATTATAGAAAAAAAAATAAGATGACTAAAACGCTGGACACATTGACATGACGCAGATGGGACCAAACATGTCTCCTTCGCGTCCCTTTCATACAAAATGTATGCAAAACATATAGAAAGAAAATTTTTAATGAAAGGGACGTGGATTAGACCTATGTTTTCGTCTTACGTCTTCTCATTGTGTCCAGCGCTTAAAACAGAGACTTATTGATTTAACCATTCAAAAAAATTTCAATTTCACATTACGTAAATTTTTTGCTAATTTTTTTAAAGATTACTCACTTTACTATTGTGATATTGGGGGCAAGCATACCCTTGTCTACATAACCTAGGTGGTCTTTTACATGGCTCAGTTTTATATGATGATAATACGTAGGTTGTATCTGTGGACAAAAATGTTTTTTAAACAAGATTCACAATACGGTATTTGACTCAACTCATCGAAATGTTACATAATCAGTAAATGAAACCTAAAAGATTTTTTAATCTATTTAAAAATTAAGGAAGCTATAATCCTTTCTAATCTGATAGAAAGGAAAACCATAATAATTATACCTCAGTCATTAGGTTCAGCACATAATGGAAGAGAAAGCAAGATGTACCCACCACACTTCCATTATTTTTTTGTATCAATATTAATAATGATAATTGCTGCTTCATTAAACACTTTTCATGTTTTTTTTTTAATATTTAAAATTCTAATTACTGCTTCATTAAAAAATAAGCTATTTTCTGTTATTTTTTTTATAAGAAAAAAATAATTATTTAATTTTTCGTTTACTATATTGTCAATTGTACTAACAAGACCCAAATACCATATTGCGTTTCTACGCCAATCTACTCTTTGCAGCATGCATGGGCGTACCCAGGCCTGGGCCAGGGGGGGGGGGCAAATCAGGTTTTTTTTTTATACACATAAATCAAATAAACATAAATTATGTATTTTTAACCGTCTTCCAAAAAGAAGGAGGTTATCAATTCGTCGCGATCTTTTGTCATATTTTTTTTTCTGTATGTTCACTGATTATTCAAAGATGCCTGGACCGATTTGGAAAATTCTTTTTATGTTTGAAAGGGTTTACTTTCCAAGTAGTCCCATAGAACTTTTATCAAAATCCGGTGGTGTACTTTGGGAGTGTAGTCGGTTTTTAGTTTTGATAATATTTTTTAAGTTATTTAATTAAACAATAGCTATTTAAAAATAACTTTCAAGACTTCGGCAATACAGTTTATGACGCCTTCGACGGTTTTTTTTTGTGTGAAAGCAGGTTTCCTTGCTGTGGTTCTTAGTGTGTAAAAAACTTGTATATTGTATTGCTAATGGCAAAAAGTTATTTTTCTTAACTTATCGACCAAAGTAGGTACGTAATCAAAATCCAAGGGGGACCAGCCCCCCCCCCCTCGGTACGCCCATGGCAGCATGTACACTACTAGGCTATATTGCAAATAAATATTTGTTTTTATCACATCTTAGGAGCATGACAACCTGAAACACTGAATGCAGGCCAATTTAGATTGCTAATTTTGGAAATCCTTGGAAGGCTTATGTCCAGCAGTGAACACATGACTGAAATGTGTGATCATTCAAGCTAAAGTCCCGTTTTTAATTTTAATGGAATAATGTTACAGTGACTTCAGCTGTAATGCATACATATTTTCATGCTTGTTTCCCATGGAGGTAGGCAGAGTCTACGGATCTCCACTTGCTACAATCCTTGCAAACCTCTTTTGCTTCAACATTTATTACTCTTTTCATGCATGCTCTCCAGTTATAGGGACTCCTTACATCACCTTTCTTTAGAACATCTGCTATTTGGTTGCAGAACGTCAGATTCAATATAGTGTAATATAGATTTCAGCTCTAATATAAAGGCCTCATGGGTCATTATACCAGGCCTGTGTCACTCACCATTTAGGTATCGAAAAAAAAACCTAAATTATTACTATGCGCGCGACCACTTCAGAGTGGTAAATTCAGTTACAAGAATTGTTTTTCCAAAGTAATAAGAATGAAATTGGTTCACAATGTATGTCTAGGTATCTAAGCAAAGAGATTCTGAGTTCTGACGTGAGCTAAATTAAACCATACAGCTAACCACATTAAGTAAACATTTATATGAATTTTGTTTTCTGAGTAAGACTTCTGTACGTGATTACTAGCACTTATTCTGAGATTATACAAACCTTGCCATTTGGGATCTTCATTCATCAAATTTCTTTCTTTATCTAACGCATTTGGCGCCGCAGCATCCCCATCGGCACCGTCGGGGTTCTCAAGTGCTTGTAGCTCCCTGACATCCAACACAGGCGGTCGTAAGTCGGGGGCTCCGTGCGCGAAGGCACAGTGAGCCCCATTCTTGGTACAGAGCCCGCGGGCGTCCGTGTCGTGAACGCACATGCATGTTTTGTAGTAGCGGAGGTGATACCGACGCTCCGTGTCACCTGCTGTACGGTGGAGGTATGGACAGCTGTGGAACAAATGTTTGATATACTCGTATATGTGTACTAGATTTCTTTCAGTGTAAATGCCCAGCAGTGATTGTTCCAAAACACTAGTAGTTTGTAGCTTTTGCACTATTATATTTATAAAAAATTACCTTCAATAAGAGTATGATATGGTTAACGGGTACATGTTTTACTGCTCCTTATATATTGTCATCTTGTTATATCTTTGTGATGTGTGTTAATTGAATTAGTGACCAGCATTGTCATGATAGGAGTAGATATAACAGTTTATACTACAGGTATAAGGTAAGAAACATTTTTTTTTGAGCGACAGGTCCTATCATTGGCCAAAAGCCCTTCCTCCCTCTTTCCGCGCATCCCGGTCCCCAGATTTTATTCCCCATTCTTTTTTAATTTAAGTGAGATCATCTTTCAGGATGCTTGAGATTGCCATGTCCTGCCCACTGCCACTTTTAATTTGCGAGTTGTACAGGGTGTAAAACTGGCAAACTTCTACTGATGTCCCTACATTAGTTATCTTTGTGATGGAATGCAATGTGGTGTTCAAAGGTGATCTATTTGCCACACATCTAAAATGCTATAACCCATTTCTTCCTGGCCTGCATACCATCAATTTCGCAACCATATGAGACCAGTTTGAGCAACTTGTGTTGTTAGAATGGGCAAGATAGTCATCTGAATTTTACATCATTATAGCTCAAAACAATAATTCCTCATCAAAGGTGGATGCTTCCTTGCTAATTTTGGAGATAAAAAACAAAAATAAAATAACAATGATTAATTTTAAATACAATAATCATTTCAGCCATATGACGTCTACTGCTGGACACAGTACAGTAAACATGGTAAAATTTATAATAACATATATGTATATTTCCCATAATGATTAAAATTTGTTGTATTGATGAGGAAAAGTATGAAAACCAGGAAAACTGGATTGTTGATATCCAACAACACTTAATTGTAGAATATTATGTCTTGCTCAGTTGGTCAAAGACAAAGTCAAGTTATGTCTTGTTGAAGGTCATTTTTTAAACTTATTTTTAGTGCAAAAGCTGGGTGCATTGATCCCATTGACTGATATTTATATTACTGATTAAACCGTCAGGCACCAATCAGTCTTTCAAATGTGTTAGAGGCAAACACCTATGCAAGGTTTTCCTAGCTTTCTTGATGGTATCTCACATAGTAAAATGTTCATTCAGCAATAACAACATACCAACAAATCTAAAAAGATCTTGGATACAATTTTACAGGTTATTCTCAAAAGGTATCCTGCCTCATAATATTATTAGGTCATTGGGAATATTTGATTCAATCTATGATTTTTATAGGGAGTGACAGTAAATGAAAGGTGAATACATTTCATGCCAAATATGTAAAGCATTACCAAACATGTTTTATACAACTGAATCAATAATGGAAGCCAAAGTAGTAATTAATTGACGAAAATATACCTAATTGAGTGGAACACTCTGTACACAAAGGAACAATGGGCTACACCATTGTTATGGTGTCCAGTTGGGTGAGCTTCGTCAAAACAAAACAACATTCCCGTCGCCGTACACACCCAAATCGGTCGGGTTATACCCACTTTGCTAGTAAACAAATTATTTTTTCCAAGTGGAAACTGCTAAGTAGAACGCAAATAAGACTTTTTAGCTATTGACATATAAATCAGAATGCGCTAATGATTGTTAATTATCCAATAAACACGCATGAAATACGAAAACAAAGCGTTGACTAGCTAGATAAGTACTCACTCGTCACCGTCCTCGCATATTCCCGACGTCTCATTATATTTGGTACAATAGTTATCAGCGCTATAATTGAACGATCCGTCTCTTTTTCTAACAGGCCTCCGTCTTCTCTGATTATTAAAATGCCAGTGAAAACATGTGAAAGGCCTGTGCTGCGTACATTTGTGTTGTAAGAACGACGGACACTGCTCCACACGAAATTCCTTTAGATATCTGTAACACACGAACACCAAACTCTGTACAATGAACGCCACACGAAATTACATGAACACAGCAAACACTTTCACACAATACAACTTTCAGAGTAAAATATTACTTGTAATGATTTGGTTTTTCTGTTTGAGCTGCCAACAAAGGTTTAGATTCCGACGGCATTTTGGAAAACTATTATTGCGCCTCTTGCGTCGCGCAGGGCACGCTCACCGACGACCAATTAAAATTCAATATACGATCACGTGATATAAAATATTTTAGAAAGGTAAAAAATGTAAATAGAGTCCGAAATAAGTAAAATTTCTCGTAAAAGTACACCACATTTTAGATTTGAATGCCCTTGAACTTAAAATAATCATGTCTCAATCGAACCAAGCCAAAAGTAGACAGAAAAATACAAAATTTGCTATTGCTACCATTGACAATTTGACAGATCTGTCACGTAGATGTTTTCTATCTGTCTCATTTTCATTCGTTGGAATTCATTCATACTAGAAAGAGAGAAAAAATAGGACATAATTATATTTTTTTAATTTTCATTGTTTTGACATTATTTTTCATCCGGCAACAAAAAAAAAATATTTTACAAACTTCTCTCGATTTTCATTAAATATATAAATAAATATAAATATTGGACTCTAAAATTTATTTTGTCAAATTAATCAAATAATTCAAATATCAAATGTAATCAATCAAATCTGAGTACCAATATCTCTATATGATTCGGCCGCACTTGTGACTATCGTCCCGAAGCAATTCGCGGCAAATCTTCGTACGTTTTGTACACTAAATAGTTATCGCGATAAAGCACTGAAGTGCGATTTTTGAAACGCGGAGTCAACTAAACGAATGGTTTTCCCATACAAAAACCATACGTTTAGGTACGTTTAGGTTCCGTGTTTCAGAAATCGCACTTCTGGTCACACTAGCGGCTTCTTTATTTTTCACGAACTGTCTGGCAATAATCCAAGATGGCGTCATCTACGTGTTTTAAATATGGACGACGACTTTATTTTCTTTAACATGTGTGCTAACAATGCATTTATTGAAACCTAAAAAGAAACCTTGAAAGAAAAAGCTAAAAAATTTAACACCATTTTATCGTTCCACTCGATTTTTACGCGTTAACAACCGTCGCACAGCACGCGTCTGAACAAGTTGAAAACAAACGTCAAAATAAATAACGCAAATGCGACCACGCAGAGCAAACGGTTAGCGTGCTTAAATCCTTTGATGTATCGCTATCCGCGCGATAACCAACACGAAGTCCGAATATTCGGGACGATACCCGATAATGGCCGGTCACATTTGCATGTATCGTGTAATAGCACGAAGCTTCGTGACGATAGGCCTAGCCTAGTGACTTGAGTCCAGGAATAGCGATTGTCGATAGCTCGCTAGCTATCGAAAATCGCAAATCGGTAATCGCCATTACCGATTTGCGATAGCTGCAGTGTAGCGATTAGCTGTAGCGATCAGCTGTAGCGATTAGCTGTAGCGATCAGCTGTAGCGATTAGCTGTAGCGATTAGCTGTAGCGATCAGTGATTAGCGACAGCAATTTATATGTTCTATTATTGTTGGATTGCTAGTATCGCACCGTACATTAAATTAATAAATATATGTAGTATACTAGCTGAAACACACAGCCTTGCCCGCATGGTAAATTTTTTGACAATCTTCACATTTTTATGCTTATTACGTTATTAGCCGTTTTTAGCTGAGTTTCATACTTATACTATATTTTATTATTTATATTATATTTCATACTAATACCTCTTTTTTACCCCCGAAAATGTTTTCCTTTTTTATGTGATACAGTACCTACCTAAACTTTTATTTAAACCGTGGTGAGCTCAAAAGTAATTTTTTTTTGTTTTTCCTCTTTTAGCCCTCAACAATTTCAACCCTCATTTCAACCACGGAGCTGGTTCCCAAAGATGCACATTGCACACCGACCTACTTTGTACATATGTCACGGTACTCACGGTACGTCATAATTACCACATGAAGTCATCACTAATGTCTGTAAAAAAATTCATGCTTCTAGAGTTCTAGTTCTAGACACAAACTATCTAATTTGTGTTCTAGACTTCTAGAGTAGACCCAGCGCGGTATTAGCTGTGTGAGCCTGTGTTCATGCTTTGGTTGATCGATCAGTCTATCTATACTATTATATATCTATCTTTGTCAAGCAGTCAGTTTCTTCTTTTATTAATTATATTTCATAATAATATTTACTCAGTCCGCAACCCAAGGTGTGTGATTTATGATATGCACAAACTTAAAAGATGTTATGGTAAATAGGTATCCATTTTGTAGAGTAGGTAGGTAATAAAAAAAATAATTATTGTATAAATTCCCTCTCCAAAAAGTATTTTTTCGCTTATCTCCTTCCATTTCTCTCTATACAATGGGACCGAGAGACCTTTGCCCAGCCGTTGAAGGTATAAGTTAATAAATCTCAGAAAAGATAAAAATAAAAAAATAATTTAAAATAATTTTAATAATAGCAACACACAATATTAACAAAGGACCAATTAGATGACTATATCAAACTGAAAATCAACTTTCACGGGCCAATGGAAAGTCGTACATTTTCGACCAATGATGATCGTGTGATGTCTAAGTTTTCAACCAATAAGTCTCCAGCATAGTGGCGTCACTGTTCGCCCGCCATTCTCTTCGCCGCCATCTTGAGCATATGATTGTTGTCGTTATTGAGAAACACTACACAAGTTTGTGATTTTTAAATTGTAAACTCGTCTCAAATTAAATAAAAGGTATGTAAATTTACGTATTAATAGACAGATTTCGTTTTGAGACATAAAATATCAGTGCAGTTGTTTATATTTTAATGTTTTGGATAAATTCAATTTGCGGGGGTTTCTGTCGCAAAAATTTGTTATGGTGTTCTAGATAATAATTGTTACTTCTTTTCAGCTAACAATGGCTCGTACCAAGCAGACTGCCCGTAAATCGACGGGAGGAAAAGCTCCCCGTAAACAGTTGGCCACAAAGGCAGCGCGTAAATCGGCGCCAAGCACTGGAGGAGTCAAGAAACCCCATCGTTACCGCCCTGGTACTGTGGCTCTCAGAGAAATCCGTCGTTACCAAAAATCTACTGAGTTGCTCATCCGTAAGCTGCCCTTCCAGCGATTGGTGAGAGAAATCGCACAGGACTTCAAAACTGACCTTCGTTTCCAGTCAGCAGCCATTGGCGCTCTGCAGGTGGGTAATTCTAAAACATGTGCATTAATCCTTTCCTTTACAGTTAAGTACTTAAGTTTGCCATGGACTCTCTTACAAATATTTTGTATTCTTTTGTAGGAAGCCAGCGAGGCCTACCTGGTCGGTCTCTTCGAAGACACGAACTTGTGCGCCATCCACGCCAAGCGTGTAACCATCATGCCTAAAGACATCCAGCTGGCTCGGCGAATCCGTGGCGAGCGTGCTTAAGTTAGATATAGTTTACCTTTAACATTATTGGTAAAAATTAAAATAGATGTTAATTCCATTACATTTTTTATAATGTCTCATTTAATTCATAACTCTGTAATCATTATTGTAAGGAGGCAGCAGAACTGAATTTTTTTATAAATATGTTCTAATAGTAAGATTTGCTATGCATTTGCATAGGATGCTGTAGTTTATGTTTTATTGACTGAGTTATTTCACTGTATTGTCATTTGACAAACACACCACAGTGTCCCATGTAAGGACATAGATCTATTCTTAGTGACTCGTATAAAGTATGTAATTGTCTAAGTAGAAATAATAGACAACATTGTCAACATGTCGTGTGAGGATTCTGTGCTTAGTTTTTTATGCACTCTAAAATGATATGTGTAATTGAAAATTGGTGTTGAATAAATATAATTTAGACTATTAACTTCTTTTATTTCATACCTAATAGAAGGTAATGTGATCTAACTGCGATTCCTGTGAATCATGCATTTCTTCATGCTGAGTAGGTACTATCTTTGATATATTATTATTATTATGAAGGTATCAGAAACTACCTTCATAAGTCAAATATTCAAACCAGAAATGTTTGATTTTACACAAAGGAGCAGCATGCAATGTAATCTAGTTTACTAATAATTAGTTTGAACATAGCAGCTTTAAATATTATTTATCATGATCACTATACATAAATTAATAAATATTTAGGGACAAATAACACTGATTGAGCTAGCCCCAAAGCCCCCAAAGTAAGTTCGAGACTTGTGTTATGGGATACTAACTCGATACTATATTTTATAACAAATACATATACATATATATGTATAAACATCCAAGACCCAGGACAATGTGAAAAACCGGGACCTCTGGGTGGCGGACTAGCACGGTGACCACTACGCCACGGAGGTCGTCGATCACTCATGCTAATATTACAAAATACCCTCTTTATTTACTTACAAATAGAACAAGAATATGTAGTATCCAATAACCCGCCAAGTGCAAGTAGGACTCGCGCACAAGGGTTCTGTACATTATCTATAAAAAATCATGTTTGTTGTATGGGAGCCCCACTTAATATTTATTTTATTGTTTTTATGAAATATTTGTTTAAGCGGCAACAGAAATACATCAGCTATGAACTATCACGGTTAATAAGAACCACAGAGTACTTTTATATATTTTTTTATGTTTTGATAACAACAGCCTGGTGATAAAATGTAAAATCACGTTGATAATAGATATTATGGTCAATCACAATTGACATTTTTTTTGACGTTTTATTTTATTAACAGTACCAAATAATTCATTTTTGACCCAGGAAAATTCCTAAATAATATTTTTCATATCTGATAAAGTACATTGACTCCTCAAATCTACTTTGATTAGCCATAGGAAAGGACAGTACAACTGCAATATCTTATACAATATGTAACAAAAACCCAGTCTGATCCTTATAGGAGTAACTCAGATCATCAATATGAACAACTTTTCCTATGAGACCAATGCTTGAAATTCGAAAATAAAAACGAAATTGTCATACAATTTGTCGGGCTAGCCGAACACTTTAGTTTGTCTCATAGGAAAAGTTGTTCATATTGACGGTCTGACTTACTTCTATAAGGATCAGACTGGGTTTTGCTACTAGTTGACTACTACGTTGACTACTGAGTTGCTACTAGAAGGATCGGACAGGGTTTTTGTAACATATTGTATGTACTCGTTAAAAAAGGTTAAAATAAAAAAAAAGTGATCAATAATTTATTAGTAATCTACAGATAATAGGTACTATGAATTAAGACTTAATCTAACTTAAGGCTTTGGCTTCCTCGGCTTCTATTTCTTTGAGCCTGTTTTCTATGTCTGCGGTATCTTTACCATGTTCCTTGTTGAATTTATATGACTGAATTAGTTGCTCCTTTTCTAGGCCTTTTATTCTGTCGTACAGTGTTTTGTTGAACTCTAGGTCTAAATCATTTTCCTCTCTTAGCACACAGAAGTAAATCAGGAATACTGCAAGACTGCCTACAACAGAAAATGGCTGGTACCAAGGCATGTCACGTGGAGTTGTCTTCCTAATAACTGGAGCAACAGTTTTTTTAGCTGCTGGGCTGGTTGAGAATTTGATTGGTGCATTTTCATCTGCTTCTACTTGACTAGAGAATGTTCTGTAGCGTCCATTGAAGCGGAAACATGTCCTAAAAAGTTTACTAGACTTAGTCATAAATTAGATAAATAATGATGATGTCATTTATTTACTGAATATTGTGAAATACATCTGCAATGTTTTCCTCAAATTGTTAGGTAGGTATTTGAATATGTGACTCAGTGAAGCGTAAGTACCTCATCTACTTCTCAGAACCTAGATTTTAATGATCCTATTAGAATCAAGACGAAAGCCCGAATTTTAGCCGAGATAGTTACCTGAATAGGATTCTATAAAATCTACAAGCTAGAGGTTTAGATGGATGGAAGATGTCGTAATAATTAAGATTATATCTACTTATGTTAAGTGTTTCATAATGAAGTTACCTTAAAATATTTATGTTTCTTGACATTATTAGGGGTTCAATTATTTAGAAATTAGAATTTGTTTGTTTCTTAATTAGGTATATTTCGATTTATTTTTCTTTCCAAGAAATATCAACTTCATTTTTCCTCTTTTGACATTGGCAGTTTGAATTGAAATTGACATATCAGAAGATTTTAACACTGGCAAGCACATGAATAACGTGATAAGTGAAGAGCATTATGTCAGTTGCTATTTCTGTTACTTTCATTTTTAACCGACTGCGACAGGGGAGGGTTATGTTTGTCGAGTGTATTGCTTTGGCATGGATGGAATTACAGCAGAGCTTCTGAAAGCGGGCGGAACACCGGTACTACAAGTCCTTCAGAGGCTCTTTAATTTTGTTCTGCTCGAGGGCGTAACGCCAGAAGCGTGGTACAGGGGCGTGGTGGACCTGTTCTTTAAAAAAGGAGACAACACGCTATTGAAGAACTATAGGCCTATAACGCTCCTAAGTCATGTATAACTATACAAGTTGTTTTCGAGGTCATCACGAATCGTCTCGCAAACAGGTTTGATGCCTTCCAGCCCCCCGAACAAGCCGGTTTTCGTAAAGGCTTTAGTACCACGGATATAGACATTCATACGCTACGGCAGGTTATAGAGAAGACGAGGGAGTTTAACCGGCCGTTATGCTTAGGGTTCGTGAACTATGAAAAAGCCTTTGATTCGATCGAAACGTGGGCGGTGCTTCAGTCTCTCCAGGGATGCCGTATTGACTTATATCGAAGTGTTAAAGTGCTTATACAGTAACGCCACATGTCAGTCCGAGTATAGGAGCAATGCACGAGGGCTATTCCACTGCAAAGAGGTCCAAGACAGGGAGACGTTATATCTCCGAAACTGTTCACCGTTGCACTGGAAGATGCCTTCAAGCTTCTGGACTTGGAAGGATTTGGCATCAACATCAATGGCGAGTATATCACTCACCTTTGATTTGCCGACGATATCGATGTCATGGCAGAATCGATGGAAGACTTAAGTACTATGCTCGGAGACCTAAATCGAGTCTCCCGACAAGTGGGCCTTAAAATGAACATGGACAAAACGAAAGTAATGTCGAATGTCCATGTCGCGCTTTACCTGTATGTATTGGGAGCTCCACACTCGAAGCTGTAGACCAGTATATCTACCTGGGTCAATTGATCCAGGCAGGAAGTTCCAGCTTCGAGGAAGGAGGTCTTAAATTTCGACGAATCCGACTCGGCTGGGCAGCGTTCGGGAAGCTACGCAGTGTCTTCTCGTCCAAAATACCTCAGTGCCTCAAGACGAAAGTGTTTAATCAATGTGTGTTACCAGTGATGACTTATGGCTCTGAAACGTGGTCCCTTGGGTCTCATAAGAAGGCTCAAGGTCGTTCATGCGCGTTATGGAGATGTAATGGCTATGCTCGGTGTTTCCCTACGTGATCGAATCAGAAATGAGGAAATTCGTAGGAGAACAAAAGTCACTGATATAGCCCAGCGGATTAGTTTGTTGAAGTGGCAGTGGGCGGGACACATAGCGCGAAGAACCGATGGCCGATGGGGCAAAAAGGTTTTCGAATGGCGACCACGTACTGGCAAGCGAAGCGTAGGACACCCACACCCACAAGGTGGTCAGACGACCTGACCAAGGTCGCTGGAAAGCGCTGGATGCAGGCTGCTCTTGATCGCTCATTTTGGAAATCTTTGGGAGAGGCCTATGTCCAGCAGTGGACGTTATGCGGCTGAAATGATGATAATGATGATTGCTTTGGCACGCTCTACAGCATTATTAGCTTGATGGATTTAAGCTTGAGAGGTGTCATAAGCAACGATAGTTTTAATTCTACAATTTATATATTTTTTAAATAGATTTGTTAAGAATCACAAGTTTTTTTTGATTCAAACACCTATTAGAATCGGGATAAGAAATGCCAAAAAAAAAACATAGGTATTTATTCCTCGTTCATTCGAGCTTGTTCCGGTACTCCCGTTTCTTTTTTTAAGTTTTTAACCTACTCACGTTATACTATCCTATTTGAAGTAAGTAGGTATGCTTACTTAGCTTCTTTTTGGTGTTAATTTGTTATGTATAAAAATACACCAGATCGCATTCTATTAGCTTTTTGATTATAAAAAAAAAATATCGGATAACTCACCTAATTTTACCTTGAGATTTTTTCTACTTCTGTAAATTAGACGTCATTTCCAAGGAATATCTGAGGGCATTTCTTATCCTGAGAAATAATAAAATAAGGTTAAACTTAAAAGCTTCGTTAGTATCAGTGATGGAGACGTGAGGATTCATGAAGAAATTAAGAATAGTACTCGTACCGTACATTGCTTAAGCTAATAGCAAGTATGTGTATGTATAGGTACCTAAGTATCTATATTACAAGTTATAAAATAATAATCGTGTGAGTAGGTAGGTTTAGGTACCGAACAAATTCTTCCCCATTATCAGGTTCAGCCAATAGACGGTCTCGCTCAGCACGAATCTTATTCCGTCTCTCCACAGCATTCCTCAGCCGATCCTCGCTAACCAGCTTCGGTTCGACATGATCAGATATCTTTACCACGCGAGGAACATCGGTGCACGTCGGCCTCACAAGCAACGCCCAGACATCGCACTCGTCTGACACACTTTGGACGGCTTCGCAAAGAGAAGAGCGCATTTCCCAAACCTTAGAAATACCTTGATCCTAAAGAATGAGAAATGTCAAAAGTATATAAGCTAGGTAGGTATTATAAAGAGGTAGCTACAAAAAAAAAAAAAATTCTAATATTTATTCAGTAATTAGACCTTTACAAGCACTTTAACACGTCAATAAGATATAATTTACATTAACAAATAATAATAAATGAATATATACGGACAAATCACACAGATTGAGCTAGTTCCAAAGTAAATTCGAGACTTGTGTTATGGGATACTAAATCAACGATACTATATTTTATAACAAATACATATATACGAGTACATAAACATCCAAAACCCAGATCAATCTGAAAAAGATCATTTTCCATTTTGACTTGACCGGGGATGGAACCCGATCGAACTACATTACGTGAACATTATTTTTTTTTTTAAAGAAAATTTACCCGTACCAAATAAAGACACTCGGCCTTACGCGCGCTTTTGATTATGAAGAAGTATTTCCAAGCTCCGTTAGAACTCCGAGTTCGTGACAATATCTTTTTCACTTGTTTGTTTTTTGGGTGTTTATGTGGCCAAGACTGGTGTCAGATTTTCATTAAGCTGTCCAAAGGCATCTGACATAGCTTGACGACTGACATTCAATGATGACAGCCGGGACCAACGGCTTAAACGTGCCTTCTGAAGCACGCTTTTAGCACATTTTAGACATCCCATAGTGCTCTTACTAATTAATTAAGTAGATTTGTTTGGATAGGTAGGTAGATGCTTACTTCAAAGAAGTCTGAGTTCAGTTTGTATTATGTATGATGCCTCTTAAACTATGATCATAATGCAATGATGATGCCGCGTAAAGGTCATATAGGTTAAGTACCTATCTAAAGAAAATAAAACCATAAAACGTAGTACCGCCTGAATTCGTAGTTCATCGAGTTGCTTTTGACACGTATTTAGTTGAGCAACGAGAGCGTCTCGATATGTCCTGTCTACTTCCAACTGAGCCCTCATGCTATCGGTCTTCGATATCAACTCAGTTTCCTCTTGCTTCAGCTTTTCAGATTGTTGTACAACGTCTTTGATCGCTCGGTTTAGAGAAGCTATAGTCGCTTCAACTGCAAGAAGTTGTAATGAAATTATTTATGTATTTCATTCTTCATCACTTGTATATTCTAAATCTTTTTTTTTTTTTTTTTTTTTTTTTTTTTACAATTTATTGGTTTAGGCATTTGTCCTCAATCTCACCTGATGGAAAGCGACGATGAAGACTAGGATGAAGCATGCCTATCCAAAAGATACCCATTCAATCTACTTTTGAATGTCCCGGGGCTGTTCATTCTTTGTTCATCATTAACTTACTGAACACTTACACTCCCGTTTTTCTTTTAATTTTGCTTCCTTCTCTTGTTCTTGCAATTTAATCATTTCAATAGTTGATCCGACAGTATTATCCATTTTATAAAACGTTACGCGTATTTATATTTATTGTAATTTTAGAGAATAATTGCGAAAAACAAAAAACTATTTCAGAAAACCCGCCAAAAATGTTGTGGGTAGGGATGAGCGATATTCATCGATGGTGAATAAACATCGATGTTTAGCGGGAATACATCGATATTTTGGCATCGATGTTTTTACTTCGATATCATCGGCACATCGATGTTTTGAGAATAAAATATCGTTAGGGCGTCATCTAGCGGGCATTGGATGTACTAGATGGCTATCAAGTTCAACTTTTTTCCACTAGATGACACTGATCAACGTAATCAGAGTAAGCCGTACGAATAGTTATTTCTTTGCATTTCTCGAGTGATAAAAACAAATACTGTCAACGTCAACGTCGTAAACTTCAATATTTTTTTTCTTAAAATGTTGTAATTTCTGTAACAATAAACATGTTTAATTAAAATATAAGAGACAATTTTATTTGTTACCGAAAACATCGATGTGATTAGACATATCGATGTTTTTCAATCGATATTAATCGTACATCGATACTTTTGATTCGATGTTGACATCGATGTCAACATCGATGTTTTTTTAATATCGATCATCCCTAGACTTGTGGGTTAGTACGTCACTTTTTACGCTCAGCATGTCAGCTATTTAATGCAAAAGAATTTTATTGATTGCTTGAAAAAAAAAGAAAGATGAAAAACGGAACGTCGTTTGATCGATTCCGTTGCGTTGCCCGGGCATTTTCAAAACAATTTCCCATAGAAACATTTTACTCTACAATTTCCACTGTTTATTTTTTGTTTGGATAATTTAACTATTGTAAATAAATAAAATCTATACCTATTCATAACACTATTAAAATGCAGAAGCCTGACGCAAATGGATACGTCAATGTTGTGTGGCCCAGCAAAACTATTCCACATGGAGGAATATTTCATACTCGGATTGTGGAGCCGTCTGCTGATCAACAAAAATTTCTCAAAGGTTCGCTTTAACGAGTTCGATTCTTGTGTAGTCTCCTAGAGGCACACTCGCATATTTTTGAAAGACTGTGATGAGCATTTAATGTTGGTTTGGGAGAAGTAAAAGAACGTGGGATTTACCATCTGCTTCTTTTTCCTAGCAAGTCGTAAAAGCCGACCGGGGAAATTGACTTGAATCTTCGGCTAGCAACTCGTTATTATTTTCACTTCCAACATCACACGCTGAAAGCCTAGGCTCATGCAGATAGCTTCGTGTAAGTCATCATTACAGTTAGAGAAGATAGGTACTATACTAGTATAGTACTATTACTGTACCTACCTCTGTGGCCTAGTGGTCATCATGCCAGGCTGTTACACTGGAGGTCCCGGGGTCGATCCCTGGTCAGGTCAAGATGAAAAATAATCTTCGAATTGACCTGGGTCTTGAATGTTTATCTATAGGTATTTTTTACAAAATATAGTATCGTTCAGTTAGTACCCCACATAACACAAGTCTTGAACTTGCTTTAGGAATAGCTCAATGTGTGATTTGTTCGTATATATTTATTTATTTCAGTAGATACTTAATATAAGTAAGTTCACCTCAAACACATAATACAATTCTGTCTCAAATAGATTTTTTTAAATAAGTACGGCTATACACATTTTCACTCGTTTCGTGGGCATAGCCAAATAAAATACTACAATACTCTCAACAGTGCTCTTGGAAGAGTCGAAGCTCGATATCGCACAGCGTCAGAAGACTGCTCTAGCGCTGCGCCGTAATGATGAGAAGGCTCAGCCGCCCAGTAAACAGATGGAAATGCAGATGCGCCCGCGCACCTCCAAACGTCGGTCACTGTCTGCCATCAGACAGTCGGGGATCTACGACATGGACGAGTAAGTTGTTCTTCAATCAGGCGTCTAGAAACATTTTTTCATTCTTACTCGCTGGCAAGTCACACGGTGATTTTACATTGCTTTTGAAGCCGAAGCCGAATTCATGAGAATCGTTAGTAAGACCTAATCAGCTAGTCAAAATAAAAATTCAGAAACAAAAAATGTTGACTAAAAGTCGAAAGTAAGATCGTGAGATCAAATAGTAGTACCAATTATTTTGGAGCAAGTTCAGCTCATGATACATAACTACTTTCAATAAAAACAATAATAAATATTCTGTTTCCCATAAAAATTTAATCTCGGCCAAACGGATTTTTTATGGGTGGACGAAATATTATTTCGATTTTTAAAAACTTTTTTTTAAGAAAGTAGTTCAGTATCAAGGACTGGAACTGGAACTCGCTCCAAAAATTTGGTCGGTGGGTAAAGTCACCATGTATAAGCCAGCGAGAAAGCCAGAAGAAAAAAAAAAATGTTTCTCTTAGACGCCTTATGTATTTTAAAACTTAGCTAAAATAGTGGCGGCTAAGTGGATGAAACGAGTCGCGATAAGGCGAATGCGTTCGCACTGAGAGCGCAATCGCAAAATAGGTACCTACTCCACTTCCTCTTTGTGGCCAATATAACGAGGACTACTATAAAACCATATGGTGATTATAGATATTTTGACTGCAGTTCTTTTTACCTTTTTCTAAAGTAGATATGGATTTTAGCAAAC
This sequence comes from Acrobasis suavella, assembly GCA_943193695.1. Lineage (NCBI taxonomy): Eukaryota > Metazoa > Arthropoda > Insecta > Lepidoptera > Pyralidae > Acrobasis > Acrobasis suavella. The sequence continues at coordinate 3,570,639 of OW971939.1, forward strand.
TTAAACAGCTTAACGTTAAACGGCGGGCTGTTTGCAGCCCGTACAACACCCACTTAGTTAGTATTAGGTAACGATGTAATGACCGACTACCCACGGCTTATTGTGCCTTCAGACGCACGGATCAAGATATTTTGCCATTTGTGGACACCGCACCGCTCGAAGATTAAACAGCGAAGCATTATTTGATGCTTCCGCCAAAGATAATGTAATTACTAACGCAACAGATACCCAACGTCCTAGAAACTATTGGAGGGCCCGTAAGTAGGCAAAACTGGAGTTGCGGGTAGGCACACAGAGATGACAGCACACACGACTAGCAAAAAATGCCAAGAAAGTGTTGAATATGCTTTAAAAATAATGATTGCATTTCATTTGAGTCATAATTAATTAATTAGAGTACCTACACCTTATTTGAATAACAGCAATAAAAGATTTTAATGTTTAAATAAATACCTATAGCGCCATCTAGTGACAAGGAAGAGACAATTATTTTTATAAGGCGATGGGTATGCATTTAAGCATGCTTTCGTCGACTGCCTAACTCCTTTATCGACCACGACCTGTTACAGTTACTGCCCTCTAAATCGCGGCGAAGACCGAGAGAAGATGAAAGAGCGTCTAGCCAAGTTCATGGAGTACGGGGATTCCCCCGACGAGCACGTACTTCACCTCCCGATCACCAAGCCGGCTGTGAAAGCCCCGAAAGTTCCTACCAATAAAGAAATGTGGAACGACAGTTAGTATCATCTATCACTATCCAGTACCGGATCTAGAATTTTTTGGAGGGGGAGGGGGCAAAATATGTGAATATGACACCCTTGTTGGTTTTGCCACCTGCTTCATTACCGGTACAAGGGGAATGGGGGGGGGGGCGGCGGTTCAGACAGGCTCGGGTCAGTGTAAGGCTTTATTTTGCGGGCCCCTTATAAGCAGACGCCACCCCCATTCCATATCCGTGGCATGGGCGGGGTGGATGTATTCGCGATTTTGCCACCCCTCTGACTTCGCCGCCAGGGGCAAGTGTTCGCCTGCAGCCGCTCGCTCAACACTCTCTTAAATTAAATCTGTGCCTTTAGGCCCTTAGCTCTGTTTACCCCATTATTAAGTTTGTAAGTATTCAACATTTCATCGGATTAAGATCTCATCTGTATATTCCCCAGTTGTCACACAAATACGCGAACGCGCCGAGTGGCTGGCTGAAATGGAGTACCTTGGCCAAGCGGGCCCCCACCGGGATATCATAAAGGAGCAGATAGCGGAGAGGATGCGCGCGTTGGACGCGCTGGGCGTGGACAGCGCGTGTTCTTCCGCCCGCTCCTCAGCCTCGGGGTTCAGCACGCGCAGCAAGGATGCCAAGACTACCAGGAGTGTTGAAAGTGGTAGGAACGTTTCGTCGAAGACTACGAGGAGTCAAGAAAGCGTTAAGTCAGGTAAGGTTCCCGCAGTCATGGATCTCGATTTTTTTTGGAGGGGCGTAATGAAGAAGCTGCCTCAGTTATTTACTTTTTATTCTGGCAAAGAGATATCGGGATCTTTAAATTTGCCTTCTCTAACCAACCGATACCCTATTGTGGACCACGAGGTGGCTTGATTTTTGGACACTCTCAAACTTAGATTGCCGTCCTTAGATCCGGGCTTGGGTTCTCACTATACCCCATGGTTCTCACACTCGTCCGGACTATTTGGTAACATACAAGTTATGGAGGAACAATTTCTAAGTACATACATACGATACGATATGATGAGTCAAGCAAGAAAGTGCTTGGTAGTCAGGTATTGCTCGCAATTCTTCACTAATTAGCTCGCCACAGGTGATACAGAAATTCGAATCAATTAGAATTTATTATATGTATGTATAGTAAACATATTGTCTGATCTGATAATTAGGAGGGTCGTTAAAAAAAGAATAACTAGTTAAAAATAACCGGCCAAGAGCGAGTCGGACTCGCGCATGAAGGGTTGCATACCATCTACCATACATCTATAAAAAAACCGCTTTTGTTGCATGGGCAAGGCCCGCTTAAATATTTATTTTATAAATATATTTTTAGTATTTGTTGTTAAAGCGGCAACAGAAATACATCATTTGTGAAAATTTCAACTGTCTAGCTATCACGGTTCATGAGACACAATACAGCCTGGTGACAGACTAACAGATAGACAGACAGACAGACGGACAGCAGAGTCTTAGTAATAAGGTCCCGTTTTTACCCTTTGGGTACGGAATCCTAAAAAGGTGAGTGACTGGGATAGATGCACTATTGACTACCTAATTGGTGATTAATTACAGGAATATACGTTTTTGTTTTCTTCATTTGAAGTTAAAATAATGTTTTTATTTCAGGTCAGTCTCACTGCTCCATTGGGTCTAAGAAGCAAACATCACGACCATCTCCAAAAACCACAAAAGCAAAGGAAGAAAATGTTGAATCTTATAGGGAAATATTGCCAACTTTACAGTATTCCCCAAGGAGACGTCTTTAGTCCAATATTAATTTTAAAACTATCTTTAATTTGATTGTGATTATTTATTTGTAATTATGAATACCTATGATGGACTGAAATTTAAATTAATACATAAATATCAATGTGATGTTTTATTGAGTCAATCACTGTCATCATCGATAATTATTGGTTTAGACTTTTTAGGTTTTTTCTCATTGATATCAGGGCTTGATTCTTTTTTTCTTTTCTTTGATTCACTGTTTTCTTTATGTTTCAAACTAGGTTTATCATCTGACTTCACTGGAGATCCACCAAAACAGCTAGGAGCTTTCTCTTGCAATTCAAAAGGCGAGTACTTCCGAACAGGCATCATTAGTTCAGAAACTCCTATATCAATATTTGGACCTTTCTTTATATAACTGATGGTAGAATACGCTGTATAATGAAAGTCTTCCACTAGGTAACTTTCCATTAGCAAGAAAGCTATCACATCTTCACCTAAAGTCCTAGAAAAACTAGGTTCTTTACCCTTATGTCTAAGATTCACTGGGCCTTTCAAAAACCAAGCATCTAACAGCTTCTGCGCTGTTAACTTGGTGTCTTGCTTCTCAGCATTTTCAATTATGGTAGCTAATGTTTGACAGTGTGGAGCTAAGTTTACTTCTCTTGCAGTATTGCTGGGGTGACTGCATACATCACACATTTTATTGCAGTCCGCACTCCCCCAGTCCTCGTCAAAATGCTGTGCTATTAATTGTCTACGGCATAAAGTGCCATTCAGGCAGTATTTCACCATGCCATACAAGTGGTCCAGACTTCCAACAGAGGAAAAAACCATAGTGCTAACTTTGAAGATGTCCTGCATACGATACAAAGTCACACATTCAGCCCTCTTCCCATCCCGGCCAGCTCTCCCGCTTTCTTGGTAATAATTCTCCATTGACTTACTTATTGTGTGGTGGATAACAAACCTAACATCTGGCTTATCAATTCCCATTCCGAAAGCAACAGTAGCAACTATGGCTTGGTAATTTTTGTCATGCCATTTAGCATGGACACTAGACCTAGCACTGGAATCCATATTAGCATGATAGCATCCAACTCTTAAGCCCCTTTTACGTAACCCAGCAGTGAGATCTTCAGTATCTTTAATACTGTGAGTGTAAATTATTCCACTTTCATCATTATACCTATACTTCAGAAGTTTTTCCAATATATTTAAACAGTCTTCTTGTGATGTGGGTTTTTCTAATATCTTGTAATATAAGTTAGGTCTGTTAAATGTTGATTTTATAATTAGGCAGCCAGGTATGTTGAGTATCTTCTGGACATCACTAAGTACATGAGAGGTGGCAGTAGCAGTTAATCCTAGTAAAGGTATATTGGGAAAGAGGTTGGTTAACACACCTAGGTACTTATAATCAGGCCGAAAATCATGTCCCCACTGGGAGCAGCAGTGTACTTCATCTATGGCAATCCTTTGCAGTCTACCTTCAGCATAACACTTCTGTAAGTTAGACATGAACCTCTTGCTCTTCGCCAGTCTCTCTGGAGTCACATACAGTAACTGAATAGGGCAGTTTTTATCTTTCAACATCTCAAGGGCTGCCTTAGTGTCCTCAGGAGCACTTGTGCTAGTCATAAGTTTTGCTGGAATGTTTTTTTTAGCAAGAGATCTCACTTGGTCTTCCATTAGTGAGACTAAAGGGGAAATGACTACAGTTAAACCAGGTTTTACTAAGGCTGGGAGTTGGTAACAGAGACTTTTACCTGCACCAGTGGGCATGACGACGATCGCATGTTGCCCCGACAGAGTGGAGTTAATAGCACTTAATTGCTTTGGCCTGAACGACTTTATTTTAAACGTGTCTTGTAAAATCTTCTTAACTTTATCAGACCATTCGTATTCAGTACCTGCCCAGTCTACACTGGCTAGCTTGTTGGATTTCACTGTGTTTATAGAATTTATTAACTGTGTCTTTTTCTCGTGAAGCTGCTGTTGCTTTCTTCTCCATTTCACTATTTCAGCATCAACTTTTTTTATTTCTTTTTCCACATCACTGAGATTACTTTCAAGTTCTTCTATCGAGCTCATTTTCGTGTTATTAGTAAGTAGACGGAAACACTTTAGTCACTTTAGTAAATTATATTGTACATAATTTTAAGCAATGGTATTGGTATACCTACCATCACAAACCAAATACCTACCATTAATAAATAATTATAGGTATACAAAGTACATACATACTCTGTGATTATAAAGTTTATTTTTAACAAGAAAGACTATTTTCACGTTTGTTTGATTAGTCGAATTGACGTCGACGAATTTAAAATCGAAAATTTATGTCACTGTCAAGGTGTCAATCTTTTTTACCCGATTAATGCAAACAGGGTGTTATGTGAAATATAGGTATATCTGTTTTTCACAGACCTTTTTCACACAGATATAATTTTTTAACTGCGGTTTTTCAGCTGTAGAGTACCACAAACTAAATAGACTAGTACCTACTAAAAAGCTCAGTGGGGTATTCATATTTTATTGTAGTAAATATATGTTTATTGTCAGTGGCGTAGCGTGCATTGGCGGGGCCCCGTATATAAATTTGTTTGGGGGCCCTTAGGAACGGCAAACAATTTTTTACAAAAGAAAATAAAAGTTTTGCATAAAATTAAAAGAAATATTTATTCATCATAATTTATCCATCCATCAATCTGTCACTTTTTTCGAAATTTTGAAATCCCCAAATTTCCCTGCTGAAGTAAATGACTTAAACGGGGAAATCCCGCAGCCTGCGATAACCGATGTAGAGTTTTGTCAACTTTTGAACGCACGCTTTACGCGGGAAAAACAAGAAATCGCTTTTTTGACTTTTGTCATTGCTGAAAAGAAAATAATTAGGAAGTTTTTATTAATTTTTGTTTACGCACGTTGGGGGGCCCCCATGGCCCGGGGGCCCCGTATAATTGATACGGCAGATACGGCGGTAGCTACGCCCCTGTTTATTGTTAATATAATAATATGTTTATTGTTGTTGGGTTGGTCTTGGGACTAGGATTTGGAAATGTTGTACGTCTCGTTAACAAATATTATAGTGCGTAAGTATAGGTAGTATATTATGTAGGTAGTGTAAAATGTAGGTACTTAAGTCAAAATAATGAGGTCAATACATACTATTATATGCTTAGGGAACGTACCCATACTAGTGACACATTTGGTCCACTTTTTTACCCGCCTCCTTCCTTTCGGTGACCATTCGTATTTACGCGAAGACTCCCCCCTTCCCCCTCTGTTTTTCACGTTACAGTTGGAAAATATGGTTTTAAACCAGTTTTGCAAACAAAAGGCAAAAAAGAATATTTGGTTCATAAAGTCTGCTTGCCGCGTGATGCCAAGAGTGCCTGCATACTCTTATGTAAATTTGAATGATAAAATTGATTTCCATAGAGGACATTGACTACGTGATGAAAAACCCCCCCTCGGATCCTGTGTACGAGTGTGGTATATGAACGACTCCCCTCCCCTCCACGTAGTATGGGTATGTTCCCTTATCTAGCTATTCAACTAATATATTTAAAGAGGAAAGGTTATGTTTTTATTTGTTATAAATCATTCATTCTATAATATATTATTTATTTCTTCTTTGTTGATGGACCCCGATTCCCACATAACGATGTTGGAAGCCATTGATAAAAAGGTTACCTACTTATTATATTTATTGAACAGCGGAAGTTGCGACAATGAGCAGGGTCATTCACTGTCGTTAGATTTGGAGCTGGAACCCGAAGTGTGTAAATATGTGGGGTTTGACTTTGGTATTAGTGATTATGTGAGTATCATTTACGAGTATTTCCTACCTACTAAGTTTATTTTTAAGGAATTCTATTTCATGCTAAAAGTAACTTTAAGGTGAAGGTAGGTTTTATGCAAAGCATAAACTTATAGTAATAGTAGTAGCATAATATTCCAAGAAACACTGAGCAAGACACCATAAAAATAACAATTGAATTACGTATTGTCCCAAAATGTGTTAAACAATTATTCAGTTTGTTTATTTTTTCTTAGTACATAACTTATTTATCTTGTAAAGTAACAAAAACTATTTTACGAGGGATTACATGGGATGGGGATTACTTACGAGGCACAAAGTAAGTTTAAGGTTTTTTCGACTTGTTCGAATGAACAAAACGATAGAGATAGAATTTGGGCAGTACCTGTAAAATAGAGGTAATTCATACATTGTGTACCTATTCGTAAAATAGAAGTAAGTACAGTAAGTACTTCATCAAATATAAATCTTACCATATCTCTATAACTCTTTAGATATATTAAACCACGTCCTCAGCTTAGTAGCTTTTCCTTTCAGCTATCCATGGTGCTACGGGTATCCCGCAGTGCTGATACTTGCTCGAGGTGGATCTAAGGGGATCCGACTAAAAAATCTACAAACAGTTGGTAGCATCTCTCTTGTCAGACGAGCCATACATACCGCATTAGGAGCTGGTCTCCAGGACGTGACTGTTTCTACTGATCATCCCCTAATCGCGCTTGAAGCCCTGAGAAGTTAGTCTTTGTTTTTGGTACTTATTTTATAACTCTAGGCAGCTAGAGTAAAGGGGTGGAAGTAGGAGTGGTAAGATGCTGCAACACCTCGATTTCGAACTTAATATAACGAATAATACGTTCTGTCTTTCATAAACATACTTAAGTATGATTTAATCTAGCATGTAAGTATACATTGTCATTAATAAATAATTTTATAAAGTACAAGACAGACAGGCAGGCAGCAGGACTACAGAGACGTGAGAAATGAAAAAAGTGTTGAAACGTAGCTTTATTATTTTAACCGTGTGCCATTTTATGTATGTACAGGTGGGGCTTCCATTTTCCACAGAAGTAGAATTACAGCCACTGATTGGGCACCCTCAATCTGGGGAGCAGCAGAATTCCTAAGCAAAAAGCCTGAAGCAGATATTTTGATATTGGTTCAATCTACATCACCTTTCATTCGCCCGGAACATATTCGAAAGGCATTACTAAAATTAGATCAACCTCGTTCATACGATTGTGTGTTTTCAGTATCAAGGTATTTATTTTAAATAAAAATCTTCTCAGCAAAGGCAAGTTAAAGCGTCTAATTTATATTAGTTGAGTTTAGCCTAATCATTGAAGTAGATGCTTTCAAGAGTTTCGAGTCGATTAATTTGACGGACTATTTAATTTCAGAAGTTACAAATTACGGTGGAAAATTTTAGAAGGTGAAACCATACCTATTAACTTTAACATTGAAACTAGACCTCGTAGACAGGATTGGTCTGGCGAATTTTTAGAAACTGGAGCATTTTACATCACGAGAAAAGTTTTGATAGAAGCGGGACAGTTTCAAAATAAAAAGCAAGTTGGAAAATACTACTTAATTGCATGAAATATTTATACTTATACAGATCGAATTGCTAGTATCGATTCGCATTGCTAGTTTTTAACTTATGTCTATGCTTGCTACGCTACACTACAACTGTCACATCTTTTACATTACAAAGCTCAAAAGTTGTCGCTGTCGTTGTCAGTTCTGTCACTGTCAAAAATAGTTGCGTTTGTTGCGCTTACGTTGCTTTGTCGACGAAAATTAAAATTCAATTTTATTTTATTTTTGAATGGAATACTATTTTAAATGAATTTGTAAGTTAGCAAAAAATATTCCTTATTTTTTTTTTCTTTTGGCTTTGAGTGCGTTTATTCCTTGCAGCTGTACTGTTTATGAAATATCACCCACAGAAAGTTTAGAAGTGGATTCCTATCACGATCTTCAAGTTGCGAACGCCCTACTTAGCTCTAACTTAGTGTAAACAAGAGATAAGGTAAGTTACCTTACTTTCCATCACTGATTTAAGCTTCAAGAAGCGTACTGTTGTTCTAACGGTTATGGTTGCGTAAGCGCATCCGCGATTCTTTGTTTTTTTGCTCTTATTTTAATGATTTAAGATAGGAGCCTATTTCTTTTTCAAATTAAATTAAATAATATTGTGTCTATAACATTCCGTGAATATAAAGTAAATAATGCATAAAAACAGGCCTATGTCACATATTTAAGTGCCATATAATGCAAAGTACCTTAGGTACTTAAGAACCGGTAATGTGTCGTAACTCCGCTGATTGAATGATGAGACTAGCACTGTGCTATGGGATTTTCCCTGCTTGTGTGTAATGTTATGTAGAATGTTGCAAAAAAGGGTACCTGGTACTTGATTATGTATTCTGTTCGTGTTAACAGTTTCATAATAAAGTATTCTTAGGTCAAAGTATCCCATAATACAAGTCTTTGAACCAAAGAGCTATTATATACTAAATGCTCTGAACAGTAATAGCTCGAGGCAAAGGTGTTGTTCATCATTGTTCTTTCTATTGTGTCTGATATACTTACCTGCAGACAGTGAATGTATCAAAATTACTTCAAAACTCAATCTGTTTTATTAGACCATATCTTTTAATTTTTAGGGTTCCGTAGTACCTATAAGGAACCCTTATAGTTTCGCCATGTCTGTCTGTCTGTCCGTCCGTGGTTTTACTCAGAGACTTTAAGTAATAGATAGCTGTAATTTGGCATGGATGTTTATACTAACCTTGCTGAAAAAGTGGTAGAATAAAATTTTGAAAAAAAAAATTTTCGGATAGCTCCTGTTAATGTTAAGTTGGAGTAATTTTTTTTCTTGGCTACCCAATTGTGTGGAGTGTCATTAATTAGATCTTTCAAAAATATTATGACCTTGGGAACACCATTTTTCGATTCGTTTTTCGAAATATTTGGTTTAAAATGCAAATTTTTGGTCAAGTGTCCTAAAAGGTTGTATATGGACTCGTGAAAAAATTCACGGAAGTAGTATTTATGACCGAATTTAATGGAAAACTATGAGAGCTAAGTAGAGTTTACAAATGAAAAAATTGTAGGTGACCAACTTATAAAATGTACTCGGAACTGGAAAATTTCATGCAAATTCGATAAAAAATAGTTTTTAGACATTTAAGTCGCATGAACTCAAAGTAGGCTTTTGTAACTATGGAATTCTTCAATGCGCGTGGCCCGACACGCACTTGGCCGGTTTATTACAATTGCTTCGAGGGTTCTTTGGATATTTAAAGAATCAAGTTAAATCAGGACTTTTATGAAAATAAAGAAAGTTTAGACAACATTGTTAGGTTTTAGGATACGTAGAATAAATTCCCTCGCTTTCTTTAAATCTGTCAATTTATGTTTTTCTTTTTTAGCAATAATGTCAAACACTCTAGACGTAATCACGTTTGAAGATTTAGAAGCAACGGACGTAATCACAGTGGAACTAGTGCCGGAACGCAAAGGGCTGATACTGAAGCACTGTGAATACTTCGTGAGCTCCCGCAGACATGGCACTACTGTAACCAGGAGATACAATGAGTTTGTGCAGCTTTATGATGTGCTCTATGCAAAATACCCATATCGGTAAGTTTTGTATTTTTAACGGTTTCCAAAAAGGAGTAGGTTATCGATTCATCGCGATCATTTATGTTTTATTTTTATGAATGTTCACCGATTATTCAAAGTTGCCTGGACCGATTTGGAAAATTCTTTTTATGTTTGAAAGGGTTTACTTTCCAGGTAATCCCATAGAAATTTTATCAAAATAGGTCGTGTAGTTCGGAGGTGAAGTCGTTTTTAGTATTTAAAAATTATTAATTTTTTGCATGCCAGCTCTAAAGGTTATTTACGTTACTTTACCCCGATGCAAAGCTTAGTAAAAATAGTACAATTTAGACACCTTTAGTCATCAATGGTGTCTCAGTCACATGACTGCTTTGCTACTAAACTGGCCAACGACACTCAAAAGGTTAAAATGAAGTCTGTTGGTGAGATATTATATATATTTTGTTTGATTTTGTTGAATGACAGTTATATTCTTGAGGATTGAGGTTCACTTTCATTGTGTATTTATGCTTGATGAGTTAAATATAAAGCCAAGAGTTACAAGATCTGGTGGGCCTATAATCTATTGAGAATTGAGATGGATTCCGAGCAGGGCCGGCTTTAGGAGAAGGCAACTGGGGCTACAGCCCCGGGGTCTCCACAAAATAGGGGCGCGACAATAGAGACTTAGAAAAAATAAGCTGGGAAGGTATTGTTTGTTAATGGTTACATTTTATTTAAAATAATTATTGTTTCTGTTTATATTTAAATATGTTTGTTAAATACTAAAAAATCTACTTGGTTTCACAAAAAATTAAATTATTTAAGTATATTGAAAAACTCGACTTAAAAAAATTGATAGTTTTATTTGGAAAATAGTTTGGGGCCAGGGGGCCACTTCTTTGTTGCCCCGAGGCCTCCAGACCTCTAAACCCGGCCCTGATACTGCGGCTTACGCCCATTCCCTGGATCAAGTAGCCCGTCTCGCTTTATTTAAGCTTTATTGACAAGGCGAACGAGGGGCGAAAAAACAATTTGTACCTATGTATGTATCTATATATGTTCCGTGATAACTCTTGAACCTTTGAAATCATTTTGACCATATTAAGAATGAGTGTAGCAACTATTCATAGAATCGGTTCAGCCAGTTTTGAGATATACGCATTTTGGTGAGAACAACGAGTTTCGAACCGTTAATCAATCACATACGGATGAAACTTTCTGAAACATTTCATAATCGCGAGATGTAAGTTCGCGAACCAGTAGTAGCATAAATAAATCAATTGACAATAAATTATACCAAGATTTATTTTGTGCAAATAATAATATAATGTTCTCTAAGTCAAAGTAAATTTTTTTTTTATTCAATGTAAGATAAATTTATCTCTTATTAAAGGTCATTTTTTAAAATATAATTTTAGTGCAAAAGCTAAAAACTTCTAGCGTTTCGGAACGACCACTGCTGGGAATATTACGCCGGAAGAAACCCAGTTCAGTATTGGTCCCTACCCAGCCTGATGGGCTATGTTTCAGTTACAATACAGATTTACACTTAAGCTAAGTGTACATTATATTATACATCTAAATGATACAATTAAAATTTGCAGTCAACTATTTCCAAGAATTTTGATCAGATTCTATATATCAAAGCCCCTTTATCAATTTATCCTTGCTCAACAGCGCCATTAATGTGGGGGCGTCAACTGAAATGTGTTACTACGCCATTATAATGCAATAAAATGATGATAATCATGCTTTAGCTACAGACTATCGAGAGGCGTCTGCTTGTATTGAGTTGATTTTATTTTATTTATTTCGGATAAAAAAAAAGGTTATTGAAAGGTGAACTTAAAGTGCCTAAACAAATCTAAACTAAAATATACAGATTCAGAGTTTTGAATAAGATAAAAACAAAACCGGCCAAGTGTGAGTCGAACTCGCGCGCGAAGGGCACGTACCATTATCTATAAAAAATCACGGTGTATGTCCCACTTAAATATTTATTTTATTCTGTTTTTGTTGTTTAAGCGGCAACAGAAATACATCATCTGTGAAAATGTTAACTGTCTATACTCGTGCTGTTTAATAGCTATCACGTTTCGTGTGATACAGCCTGGTGACAAACAGACAGACCGACAGACGAACAGCGTATCTTAGTATTAGGGTACTCTGGGTACGGAACCCTAAAGAGTAATCTAAAATATTTTTTTCATTCATTCATCCATCATTAATTGTAGAAACAGATGTTTTACTTTTATGGATCTTACTCAAGTTAAAACATAAGCACATAATGTACCAAAAAGCAAATAAACTGAGACAACATCAACTGACGTATGTTTGTAAAGGTGCGAATTCGTGCTAAAGTTCGTCATACAGCCGCATCGTCTAATGATAAATTACGGTTCCGATTTCACCTGTTCCCTCAGATCAGTTTTTAGATCTGCACGTGAAATCCTATAAGTATTTTACACTCACTGACGCCTATGAGTTCAGACGATGTACGGAACGAAGGATCGTCGTACTGGGCCTGAAGGGAAATGGCGGCAGTGCTCTCTTTCGTGGTATAGTCGTCGAGGCGTAAGCTCATCTTTGCATTAGTATGAGTGAGCGCCAAAAGTAGAGTCAGTCAAAAAAATACATAAAAGTAAAATCAATTTTTAATTAGAAAGAAATAAACCATTTTAAATATTTATAAATAAAAAACACGATGTGGTGTCAATTCATTTGACAACACTGTTTCTTATCTCTTTGAGAATCACGGGTCTTTTCAACCCCTATCATTTGAGAGGCTTGCGTGAGGATACAGGTCCAACATGTAGAAGAAGTTGATGTTATTTGGCGCTCTCACCAAAACCCATTCAAGGATATAACTATGAAAGGTGTACCCTTGATTAGTTTCGGCAGGAGAAAGATCTAGTGCTAGAAAAAGGGAAAGGTCTATGGCTTATGGAATGAGATTGGGATGGACTGATGCTGGGAGATTACTGATTATTGTAGGGAGGTGGTGGCTTGCCGCCATTATAACTAACAACATCCTTCGCAGTTACGTACTGGATATAGAGAATCAATATAACAGATAGGTGTCTATCTGTTCTATTGAATAAAGGAGAAATGATTTGACTCCTCACTATCCACTATGCGCAAGATCAAGTTATATCACATTTTACATTTACCTAATATGGACAAAGCAATGACCTCATCATTTTTATTTACAATAAAACGATGGAGAGAGGTAAGTATACTTGAGTAGTTGCCCGAGGTCAGTCTCAGCACGACTTGGTTCATAAGTACGAATCATATATCACATGTGAATCCAATTGGTGTGCTACGTGCACATAATGTGTTCCGTGTACCCCTTGCCCATTCTACCCTATCTTGGCTTATTTACGTACCAACTCACAGGACTGCAAGCTTCCACAAACTTGGGGGCAATAGTCCAATGTGCAACATTACTTTGGAGAACCCTAATCATAGCATAACTATCTACTAAAGTATAAACTATAGCATTGCATCATTACTAAATTAATGTTCCTATGTTATTTACAAGAATGTTAGTATGTTTCGCGTTAATTCCCGTAGGCATGCATTAATTTACTAATCGCAGCTTATCATGATACTTTAATAAATAGGTAATACATAATTTTCCTTCAATTCTACTTGTATTGTATTACTCTATATACTTAAATACCTAATTAAAAGTGTATGAAAATGAGAAAATTGGCACTTAAATTATTTTTTTCACACCAGATTTCAATTTAATCAGCTTATTTTTTTTTTTTACGAACTATCGCAGGAAAATATAGGGTTAAAATAAAGTACAATTTGAATATTCTGAGAATTATTTTATGATATAAGTCCGCTGTTGTACATTTTTCTTTGTTTGATTTTATGGAGTTAACAAGTAATTATTACAAAAACAAAAAACCCGTCGGTTTTTTTTTATATATTATTTTTTATTTTGATGTAGGTACCCAGTGTCACTTTCACAGTAAATACGAATGTAAGACACCTCTCAAGCTAAAATCCATCGAGCCGTTCAGGCTGCGGAGCGTGCCAAACAATTATACATACATACACTCGAAAAACGTAACCCTCCTTCTGGCGAAGTCGGGTAAAAAACATTTATCACTTCCACAGTAAAATCTAGTTATTTTGTGGTAGGTTCCTATATGGTTGCCTTTGATGAACTAAATAAATATACGGTCTTAAATAGTAAAATTTTTCACAATGAATTCTATTCATTTTATGGTAGGTACCTATAAAATTGTTGCCTTGGACAAACTTAATAAAATATACGGTCGTAATAGGTAGCTACTTGTTACTTGTAATAAAATGGGATGATCCGGTTCGTTTGCGTCCCTTTCATCCCGGATTACGGACGCTGCGTCCTTTGACGAAATTGTATTGTCTCATGCCTGCGTAATAGAGGAGATCCTTTTGATTTCAGTACTATTACTTCATGGCATTTTGGTTTCATAAGAATAATGCTGCTTATTTACATTTTCATGTAAATATCTAAGTACAATTTGTTCTTAAGACATTGACGTATAAAATAGTTGTTATGAAGGTAATGTAGGTATCAAATACGTAAGTAATTCATTTATCGACTCTACGATTATTCAGTGTCGCCGCGAACTCTAGAAAACCCATGCCCATATCAATGACCAGGCCGACCCATAATAACTCAAAAATTTTCCCAATCATGTTTTTCATTATCCTACGCACATTACCTAAGTCATACTTATAGGATTAGACAAACCTAAACTAGAATGAGTAATAGATGCGCAAACAAACAGAGCGTCATGGTGTATCAAAACAGATTTGTGAGGCTGTTACCTTCACGAGGTAAATGCCCTCTTGACATCATCATTGCTATCTGCAAAATGTTGAGGCACGGTGAGTGTTCCGTTTATCCGTATGTTTCCAAAGTTGGGTTGACGTCAGGCAGGCATCGTTAAATCTTGGCAAATAGTTTGATTGGTCTCGGATATGTCTTCTCCACTTATCCTTGGAGTAGAAGAAGCTGGAAAACGGACCTTCATAATGACAGTTTTAAATGGTGGTGTAGACGGGAAGATGACCATTAAGCTTATCAGCATAGAGGCGACAATAAATGGTTGACATTTGCTAAATAAACAAATGGTGGTTAATAAATAATCATTCTTCATATTCCAAGACATAAATCGTTTGAATTATCCACTCTTCCATAATTTTGAACGCTGTTTGCCGACTGCCCCAAAACGCTGCAGTGGCTGACTGACCATCATATTATGTATGAATCGAATATGTACATAACTTTCTGCACACTGTTTGCCGACTGCTGCTTTTTGCAGTGGCGTCGAGTAGCGATGTAGCGCTGCTGACCATCGTACAAATCTATGCATAATTTTCAGCGCTGGCGGTGAAAATTATGCATAATCGTGGGCGGTGGCGGTATTCCTCGCTTCCTGCAGCGGCGTCAAATAGCGCTGCAACGCTGCTGACTATAAGTAATCTATGAATCTATATGCATAATTTTCAACGCTGTTTGCCGATTCCCCAAAATGCGCGGTGGTCGGTGTCGCGCAGCGCTGTAGCGCTGGCTGACCGTCGTATAAATCTAATAAATGCATAACTTTCAGCGCTGTTTGCCGATTGCCCCCAAAATGCGTCGTGGTCGGTGGCGGTAGCCCTCGCTTTCTGCAGCGGCGTCGAATGTGCGCTATCATATAAATGTATGCATAATTTTCAGCGCTGGCAGTGAAATTGTGAAATTATGCATAGTCGTCGCCGGCGGCGATAGCCCATGATTCCTGCAGCGGCATCGAATAGCGCTGCAGCGCTGTTGACTATAATATGTATAAAAATTTAAATGTTTAATTTTCAGCGCTGTTTGCCGATTGCCCCCAAAACGCGTGGTGGTCGGTGTCGTGCAGCGCTGTAGTGCTAGCTGACCATCATATAAATCTAATTAATGCATACCTTTCAGCGCTGTTTGCCGATTGCCCCCAAAACGCGTCGTAGTCGGTGGCGGCAGCCCCCGCTTCCTGCAGCGGCGTCGCGCAGCGCTGCAGCGCTGGCTGACCATCATATCCCGGCACCCCGTCCTGGCACATGACGCGGATTTAAGGACATTCCTGTGTGAAACTACCGTGAGGTTGGAGAAACCGAAACACGATGAATTCATTCTTGCTGGAAGTCAAGAGGATACGGCGGTCAGTGTACTATTTTTTTTTAATATTATCGTCAGAATTTGTTATGGGCCGTTTTTTTTGGCAGCCTGGTAGCGTAAGTTCTCATGTGACAATAGCCACATACAGGCTATTCATATATTACGTCACTGCAATGGGGGAGGGATGACTCATGCCAAATGTGACAGTATGTGTTCAATGGATAGAAAATGAGCATTAAAAGGGGGTTTCGAATTCAAAATTCCTTGTGACATAATTGGGTTGATGACTGGGTCAAAAATAAATTACTCTGTACGGTTAATAGAGTAAAATAATCTTCTGAAATAAATTACTTTTTTCACATTGATTATATCAAATTTCAACAAGATTTTAGATTTATTAATGCAGAAAAACTGATATCAAGAGCGTTATTTGACTCCTAAAAAGTACGTCACGGTTGGTTATTTCATAAAATTCCAATAGTTTTTTTTTTTTGTTTTGACGTTAGAAAAAAGTGTCTGATTTGACTTGTTGTCTTCTAGCAGACGACCGACTCTTTATTTCTGGTCTAGCAGAAAAGAAAAAACTTAGAAAGTACTAACTGCTTTTTCTCCCGCGTAGATCGTAGGAGCCGATCGAGGGACTGGGTGAAAATGCGAATCATTTTAATAGGCAATGCAGCTAGCCACTCATCACTATTTTGATTCCTTTTTCCACCTTATACCCCACCATCATGCTAAAAGTGGCCTTCGAGTCTTGCGGCCCTGGGCTCTGTCTGCTTAGAGCCAGCCGCAAGACCCCAGTGCTCTGTCTGCCCCGTTAGGGGTAAAGACGTGATAGTATGTATGTTTATAAAAAAAGCTACCCTACCTGTGCACTGTGCAGTCGAATTTTGAATGAGTCCCTATGTTTTTTCCCCGACTGCGTCAGAAGGTTATGTTTTTTCGAGAGTTTGTATATGTACATATACAATATGCAACAAAAACTATGACCGATCCTTGTAGGAGCAACTCAGACCGTCAATATGAACATTTTTTCATATGGGACCAATGCTTGAAACTCAAAAAAACTATTGACATTTTCATAAAAAAGGGTTCGGTCGGCCCGGCAATTTGTTTGAAAATGACGATTTTTTTCTTCGAGTTGCAAGCATTGGTCCCATAGGAAATGTTGTTCGTATTGACGGTCTGAGTTCCTCCTACGAGGATCGGACAGGGTTTTTGTTTCATATTGTATAATTGATTGGCACGCTCTGCAGCCTGAACGGTTCGATGGATTTTAACTTGAGACGTGCCGTTAGATTCGTATTTACTTTGAGAGCAACACTAGGTATATCAAAATAAATTTAAAAAAAAGGCAGTCGGGATTTTTGTTTTAATAATAATTACTTGTCTAATTAATGTTATCTGTGGGCAGAACATGAAAATAATAATAAAAACATCTGTTTATTTTTTTTGTGAAATAGGTGTTACTCATTTATTCGTTTTTACATGCCTTCAAGGTTGAAAAGCGTGAGTATATTATGTTAGGTATTTTAATTTTATATTGCACACTAATTATTCGGTTCAATTAACATTTTATAGCAAGTACAATGCGACACACGTAATTTGAACAAAAATGGCGGCCTTCTAAGCATTTTTGTACAAAATCCCCAAAATGGCGGTCGCCGCTGCATTATTTGTATAGGTAGCGGCACGACTCTAGCGCTGACCCTGCTTGCGAAGACGTCAAAAATTAGTACCGTATTCGTACGCAGTATCTAGGGCTTCCAAATACCGGTATCAATACCGGAAAAAATTTCAAAATCGGTATTAATACCGGAATTCCGGTATTGAGGTGGAAATTAGTATTTCTTTTTCAAAAAGTTTATTTTTTGTAATATTAAGCTAAAATTAGAACATAGGTCAAAATCAACTTTTATTCATATAACATACTAAATCATCACAGCTTTACCTAATTCAACTTGAAATATTTATGATTTTTACAAATTAATCAACAACTTTTTTACTGTTCTAGCTAGCATCAAATCAGCCATTAATCGTTACAGGAACGTCTACTGTATGTACGTGGTAATTTATAAATACAATACCAGATATTAGGACAAAAATCTAAAATAAAAATTTACTGGCTCTTCATAACAAACAAAACAGAGAGGTATATAAAAATATTTAAAATAAAACTGATCTTATCAATATTATCTAATTACAAAAATATCACTTCAGTGTTCCTAAATAAGAAAAATAAAAAATACTGTTTTCATAATTTTAAAGTACTTAACAATATTGATTACAATTTTTCTGTCCTTTGAATTTTACGTGAGATCATGTTATTTTTCTTTAATTTTCGGGTCTATACTGTTTTAGAGCTTTTTCTTCTTAATAATGGGTTCTCAAGAAAGAGAAAGCATCTAAGGTTTTATTCGAGAGCAAGCTTTTTAATCGATTGCACAAATACGCGACCGCTTACGTTGTCCTCGTGGAACATTTTAGATAATCCCTTGGGAACCTCACGTTTTCCCGAGATAAAAAGTATCCTATAAGTTAATCCAGGTAATAAGCTATCTACATGTCAAACTTTATTCCCATTCGTACAGCCGTTTTTGCGTGAAAGAGTAACAAACATTCATTCATACATACAAACTTTCTCGTTTAAAATATTAGTAAGAGAAGATATCTAGATTCTCTCGGCCACCTTCAGTGCCATCATAGGCACCCATTTCAACTCTTTACAATGGTGTCGATATCTGTTTTTGAAGAATCTTGGCGTGTAGATACTTTTCTTAGTTTGCGTGCAGGTTATTCCAAAAATATTACAATGTCACTATTAATCATCTGTTCATGTGCCTTTTTACACTATGTAATTCTAAAATAACCGATTCCGGTATTAAAACCGGTATTGAATTTCAATACCGGTAAAACAGGTCAAAAAATCGCCTAATACCGGTATTGAGCAATACCGGGATCCCGGTATTGGAAGCCCTAGCAGTATCCACTCTACATGTCGCTCAGCGCTAAACTTACGTGCCGCAATATGTACCTGTGCCGACAACTGTCATTTTGGTTCAATTTATTAGCCGGGATTTTGTACAAAAATGCTTTGAAGTCCGTCATTTTTGTTCAACTTACGTGTGTCGCATTGTAGTTGGGACGATATGATAATATAAAACCAGCTAAGTGCGAGTTGAACTCGCGTGGAGAGGGTTCCGTACAATACCAACGTTTTTAAATTAATGTGAAATATCACATTTGAAATCACATTACATTTGACGCGAGTTATTTAATAATAGCACTATCTAGTGGTGTTTTAGTGAACTATTACTCATTTTATTGAGTTTACCACTTTATTTTCAATTGATAGAATTCTAAAAAGTTTTGCTGTAATCTACAAGCATTGAATTATATGTTGAGTATTTTTCTAAATTTCAGGCCCGGTAGTTTCGGAGGTAAGGGGGGGGGGAATGGTCAATTTTCGTCTTCTTTCATGAATTAAATTAAAACTATTTATTTTACAATAATAACAAAAAATATATTATCACTGAAACCACTGAGCCTAATTTTTTTTGAAAAATACCTTATAATATGATTCATGGTGCTACGGATATCAATTCATCGGTTGGACGGAATATGTGTGTCGTCAGGGTTTTTTTTTAATTCTATTTGCCTGGCAAATTAACAACAGTAACTGTCTAGGCTGGCAGAACATAAAAAATTCTGAAGCGCCTTCGTGCTTCGGAAGATAAGTATCATAACGTTTTTAAAATAAGTTTTTTTTTTATTGCAGAGAAACATGTCTATAGACGACATGCAGGCGCTTTTCGTGACGGAGCAAGAGCAGCTTCGTCTTATTCAGCTGGGCCTGGGCAGGCTGTACCAGATATGCGAGAGAGGTTGGTTTTCAGCACAGACCAGTAGCGTGCATTTCATACAGACAGGTAGAATTTGTCTACCCTGTGCCACCCTAATATAATGTTGGATACTAGCGAGAATAGTACATTACGATATAATGAGAGAATAGTACACTCGGCTCTATTACGCCCTCGCCTGCAGCTCGGGCTGAAATTCCGTCTCGTGGGTTATAACCAGTAATCGGATAATCGGGCGCTTATTTGTCTAAACTTCACGCGGCACATAACACAGCGTTGATACAACCACCAACCTAATAAAAATAATTATGTTTCGCAGCATCATTCTAGCGATTTACATTAACTACATGTAGTTTTAAACAAGTCGTGCTCGGGCTAGTAGTGGATAACACAGCACTCAAACTAAATAATGTAATAAGCAATGGTGAAAAAATACCACGTGAGCGAGGATTACCACGTGAGAAGAGTATGGTCGTATCAAGACCAAGGTCGCCGGTTCGATCTCCACTCACGTGATATTTTTTCACCATTGCTTATTTCATTATTTAGTTTGAGTGCTGTGTGATCCACTACTAGCCCGAGCGCAACTTGTTTAAAACTACATGTAGTTAATGTAAATCGCTAGAATGATGCTGCGAAACATAATTATTTTTATTAGGTTGTTGGTTGGTGGTATTAATTGGTTATATTTGGAACGAAAATAGTAAAGTACTATATTTATGAGTACTTAGTATACAAAAGAAGTTGTATACAACGTGTAAGGGAAACATTGTATACAACATAGACATTCCCGTAATAAATAGAACCACTGGCTATACTAGATCACTATAGTATAATGAAATTAAAATTATAACAAAAAAGCCAGAAAAAAAATCGACATTCCCATACACATTGCCCGGGCCGGCTGCACACTTTTGTATGGGATTTTGGCTGTTATTTTAATTTCATTATACTAAAGTGATCTAGTATAGCCCGTAGTGTGATTTATTACGGTATGTCTCTTCCACGTTGTATATGGAACGAATCGGGCGAACTCTGAGATCGAGATGTAGAATACTGCTGGCGCCATCTCGTATGCTTTTCGTGAACTGTGGTATCGCTCTTCATTCGTTGTTGTTTGTGGTTGTAGATCCTTGTAGTGGCGTAAAGATCGTCACATATTCAATTGTGCAGAATGTGTCAGTGAGCTTATTTTCTGTCTACCTACAAATTTTTATGTTTGTTTCAGTTGAAAATCGAAGTGAAGCCGAACGGGCGGACATAAGGGAACTCGGGGCCGGTCTAAGTTCCTTGTCGGCTCCGACCACCACGGACTCTGCGCGCTGGATCTGCGTGAAAGAGGCTCTGAGGGCCGCTGCAGAGTAAGACTTCAAAATTCAAAATTCAGATGTTTATTCAGTAATTAGACCTTTACAGGCACTTTTACACGTCAATAAGTATAATTTACATTACGTGTAGTTTATATTGAAATTTAATTTATTTTAAAGAAAAGCTACCCATACCAGCGCTTTGTAACAATCACTGCTGAGAAGAAACGCCGAAAGAAACTTATTTTCACAGTATTGGTCGCCTACTTGCCAGAAGGGCTTTATCATTATTTTCTTTTTTAAATAATACTTTAATTATAATACATAATAAAATGTGGTGCTTGCGAACGAGTTAACAAACATAAATTACGTAATAAGAAGAAATACCAAAAGTAGTCAAAAAATCGACTCCGAGCTGACCCACGGAACAGAGAAATAGGTGGAAGTGCCTTGGGCCTAAATTAGTTAAGAAATCAGCGTCGCCAAACTCACACAAATAAACCAATAATCATATATTGCACACATACGAAAAATTCGTTTGATTGGCCGAATATATTTATTTCAATATTGGCCCTACATTTTGGCAAGTCAATAGACCCTACATTTTAAAAACGACATTAAGTCTCAAGCATAAAGTTTATTTTGCTACGGTTCAAAACTTACTTACGACGTTTAGCTATTTTTCTTTGTCTAATACAAATTAAAATGTCTAATAATTGCGCCATCTATCGTCGAGAAGCAGAATGTTTTCGTCACTTGAATCCCAAGCTAAGAAATAATTTTGCTACTTGCCGAATGGCAACTTGGGAAGGTGCGCTACTCGAATAGTGAAGTCCACATTATTTAATATTGATTAACAGTATCGATATCATTCGACGCAAAGGCATTTTTTTTTTCGAATTTTCTTATCTTTATTTAACACTAACTTTCACTAGCGACTTCGTCTGCGTAACTTTCTTATTTATAATATTAGTATGGATGTGCAGATTAAATCGTGAGTGAAGCCAGTCTCAAATAATTAAAGATCTATTATTTTGAGAACATGAAAAATCCGTCTTTATCCCTGTAGCGATCTAAATCCCTAATGGAATGGAACATACAGAGCATTTGAGTCTTGCGGTTTTAAGCTGAAATCGCCCAGGGCCGCAAGATCCGAAGGCTACTTTTAGCGTGACAGCGGGCGAAAAAGTGGGAAAGGGAATCAAAATAGTGATGGGTTGCTACCCGCATAGTCGAAATGGTAGAGGAATTTCTCTTCTGCCATTTTGCCCATTCTCTCGATCGGCTTTTACAATCTGCGCGGGAACGATGGAAGTTGGTACATTCTATTTATTTTCTTTTGTCCCTTTCACCCAAACCAGCATCGTGAGCTTAAAATACAGAGAATTGTGTCAATAACTTTGTAGATCCATTACTAGTTAAAGTGATATTCAAGTATATCTGTCTGTGTGTTACTTCTTCACGCTTCAACTACTTAACCAATTTAATTGGAATTGTATATAACCAATTTAATTGGAATTGTAAATATATTAAGACTAACTTGGTAGGAATTACTTGGAAGTACTAACTAGTGGGACTAACTTGGTAGGACTAACTTTGTAGGACTAACTTGGTAGGACTGAGTTCCTTGTCAGCTCCGACCACCGCGGACTCTGCGCGCTGGATCTGCGTAAAAGAGGCGCTGAGGGCCGCCGCCGAGTAAGACATTAGACTTAATGGTAACACTAACTTGGTAGATTTACCTTACTAGAACTATTGGACTCGCTCCGCATTTGGTAACTGTTAATCAACAAGTAATTATACATAAAAAAATAAAGTTAAACAATCTTTGATCTCAAATAATACCGGCCAAGTGCGAGTTGAACTCGCGTGGAGAGGATTCCGTACAATGCCAAAGTTTTGACATCCTCACAGTAAGACGCGACTTAACTACTACTAGCGCTATCTAGGTGTTTTAGTGAACGTATTTTATTGAGTTTACCACTTTATTTTCAATTGATAGAACTTCTATTGGTTTTCCTGTAATCTTCAAGCAATGAATTATATATTGTATTCTTTTTTCAAAATTTTAGGCTCCCTAGTTTTCATGATCACCGGTGAATATTCAATTTTCGTCTTTTTTCATGAGGAAAATTAAAACTATTTATTTTACAATAATAACAAAAATATATTTGATATCCTCAAACGAGCCCTTTCATTTGATATATGATACAGTAAGGCTTGCAAATCTTTGATTTCCCAATTAGCCCCACGAAAATAACGCTTATTTAAAAAAATATTTATTTACTTTGCACATCTGTGTTTGGGTCATAAGATAATACCATCCTACCAAATTTAATCTGATTTGGTCCAGTAGATTCGGAGCAAATTGGCTGTGACAGAGGGATGGACAGACAGACAGACGTACGAGGAATTCTTTTAGGGTTTCATTTTTTCATTTTTTGGATGGAGCGCCAAAAATGACTAAGACCCCAAACATAGCTAAAAACCACTACAAGGCTTTCACGTATAAAAAACCGAATTCAAATCGGTTCATCCGTTGGAGCGCTACGATGAGCTAAAAACCACTACAAGGCTTTCACGTATAAAAAACCGAATTCAAATCGGTTCATCCGTTCGAGCGCTACGATGACACAGACAGACAGATAGAGACAGACCGACAGACATTCGTTCAACACCCCTCTTTTTCGTCGGAGGTTAAAAACTGTCCTCTCAGGTTTTGAATCTTGTTTAATGTTATATACTTACGTTCGATTTTATTTTGCCCTTGAGAAACTATAACACTATTGTTGCAAAATGCATAATAGTTATTTATGAAACTGTTGTATAATATAGGGAACACACATGTGATACTATTAAAACACTCGGCCTCGCGTCTTGTGATAAACCAAATTCGTGTTTAAATATCTAATTATGACAGTTGCATACAAGACTTTATCTACACCCATGATATGAATCCTCTAAAATGTTCTGAATCCATAGGGTAGGTACAGTGTTGCTCATGTAAATTCATGGTAAGCTTATAGTATCTAATACAAACAAACTATGTAGGTTTAGGTAATAATAATAAAATTATTTATTGTAATAATAATAATTTAATTTTGGATAGTACAATTATCAAAATACTAATTATACAAATATCGAACAAAAATGGCGGGACGTGAATTCGAATTACCGACTAGTTTTTTTTATTTTTATTAACCGAACTGTGGTAGTGAAACACACGTGCATGACAGTGATCTTTTTTTTTAAATTCAGTAAGATACCATGAACAGAATTGAGCTATAGAGTAGTTTACAATTCTTTTCTTTTAATTTATCTGGATGATTCCTTAACAAATCCCTTAACTACTTAACAAACGCCAATTTGTCTTTTTAGTACAATACCTGTGCAGACAGAGCCTAGGCATATTGTCTAAGGGCTATGCATTCAGCGTAGCCCTTGAATGTGACTGTTTGATGAGTAAGGAAGGGATCAAGTTCGCGTTGCATAATAAAATTTTGTACAACAATATAACACTTGTTTAGATGATATTATGGTTACTATGACACTGGTTGTTTTTGTGTAGGCAATAAGTTAACTGTTTCAGAAACTTTTATAGAGGGTTTATAGCATGGGTGTAGAAAATAGTATTTTATGCAACAGTTGTTTATGAAGTTTCATAAAATGCGAGTGGAGCAAGTTACGATGCGAGCCTTGGCGAGCATCGTAAGGAGACGCCATCGAGCATTTTTTGACATACTTATACAACGTTGCATACAATACTTTTTCTACGACTACATTTACTTATATAAATACAAAAATAAACAAAGAAAAGTACGAAATACTACCTTATGATACTAGGTATCTATGGAAGACTTATTTTTTTATTGAGGTCTTCCTAGTGACCAAAAGTGCCATTTTTGAAACATGGAGTCACTTAAACGAATGTTTTTCATACAAAAAACCGTTTGTTCATTGACTCCACGTTTGAAAAATGGCACCATATGTTAAAATAACGATTTTATTATCTTGGCAGAATGGTAGATCTAAAGAAAAAAAGTTATAGGTCTATGGCTAGGAGTATCGTTTTGGCGAAATAACGACACATGTGCTATTATATTAGGAATAGACTATAGACTTTTCTGAAATCATATAATCTATGTTCTTATATTAGTGTTCGGGACCATTTAAAAGACAGATAACAGTACAGGAGTAGAAAAATATATTTGTTTCAGCCTCGCAACAGAAATGGGTGAAGCGTCAATCGACGAAGCCGACTTCACAGAAGAAGGGCCCGGGGGGCGCGTGCTCCTAGCTTTGGACGCTTTAGGGGCCCACAGGGAGCTATGCGGTCGTCTGACGAGAGGCTTACATGCGGAGAGAGCGGCCGCAGCCTCGCAGGCCCCGCACTCTGCTGCCTCGCAAGTGCTGCGGGAGCGACATCGGTACGCGCTGCGGTGTTCTCTAGAGGTCAGTATCAGTAGTTGTGTGCTCTATCTCTATAGGCTATGGAGTCTCTGTGAGAGCTATGCGGACGTAGAGAGGCCTATATGCGGAGAGAGCGGCCTTGGCCTCGTAGGCCCCGCAGTCGCACTCTGTCGCCTAGTAAGTGCTGCGGGAGCGACATCGGTACGCGTTGCGGTGTTTTCTAGAGGTCAGTTGTTTTGTGCTCTATCTATAGAGGCTTTAGATTCTTTCTAAGAACTATGCGGATGTTTGAGAGGACTACTTGCGGAGAGAGCAGCCGCAGTCAAGATGTAATCTGGACTTAAAGACAAGTGCGAGTGAGAAGTGACAAATAAAAAGTAGATAGGTGTTCACACGTCACTGACAAGTGGATAAGCAATAAGCTCATTACAGGCCTATATATCGTGCGTGATGTGCCGGCTACAACAGAGGTGGTACGCGAGTACGGGGAAAGCAGGGTAGCGGGGGGAGAGCATCTTGTCGAAGAATAGAACAGGCTGCTATTCATTTGTCACTTGTTACTTGTCACTTGCCACTGGCCCCTTATCACTTGTTACTTGCATGGCAACTTGTCACTTGCAACTTGCCATTTGTCACTCGTCAATATGTAAACCGGGCTTTAGTGATACTTTTTTATACAGGAAGCCAAAGTGGGCCGGGCATACGCCCTGGCTGCGCTGGAGTCTCTGCCCTCGCTGTTCCGGCGACACGGCACTACACACGCACGAGCCGCTGCTTTGTGGGCTGACTTGCATACTAAGCTGCGACACCCGCACGCCACGCCGAACAAACATAACAAGTGAACCTTGTGGCGTAGTCTTAGAGACTACAGTCGTATGTCATCATCAAATCAAACTACTAAAACCATCAAACATAATAAACCTTGTTGCGTAGTCTTAGAGACTAAAGTCGTATATCAACATGACTTTAAACTTTACAGCCAACAATCATAAAGAACCTTGTGGCGTAGTCTTAGAAACTAAAGTCG
Organism: Acrobasis suavella; assembly: GCA_943193695.1. NCBI lineage: Eukaryota > Metazoa > Arthropoda > Insecta > Lepidoptera > Pyralidae > Acrobasis > Acrobasis suavella. The sequence goes on from OW971939.1 coordinate 3,597,272, forward strand.
TATATCAGGTAAAATCAAAATATACAACCAACAATCATAAAGAACTTTGTGGCATAGTCTTAGAGACTAAAGTCGTTTATCAACATGATATCAAACTACTAAAACCATCAAACATAATAAACCTTGTAGCGTAGTCTTAGAGACTAAAGTCGTATATCAACGTAAAATCAAAATATACAACCAACAATCATAAAGAACTTTGTGGCATAGTCTTAGAGACTAAAGTTGTATATCAATATGATATCAAACTACTATAACTATCAAACATAATAAACCTTATAACGTAGTCTTAGAGACTAAAGTCGAATATCAACATGACATAGAACTATACAACCAAAAATGATTAAGAACCTTGTAGCGCAGTCTTAGAGACTAAAGTCGTATATCAACATGACATAATAAACAATCATAAAGAACTTTGTGGCATAGTCTTAGAGATTAAAGTCTAATAATACAACCATATCAACATGACATCAAACTATACAAACAACAAACATAGAGAACCCTTGTGGCGTAGTCTTAGAGACTAATGTCAACAAAATAAAAACAACAAAAGAGCCAATCGCTTTAGTAATGTTTTATAAAACAAAACGTTCATACTATTATTTTCGTAGAATCTCTTTACATGTAAATAATATTAATCGTACAAAAGCGACCAAACATTTGTAGACTCTGTGATAGCATCGATATATACAATATATTCTTTTATTGTAATTATCAGAACACTACCCTCTAACTTAAAAAAGATACAACCATTTGCTAAACCTATTTTAGTTAAAATATGTCTTGTCTCGTTCTTTCAATGTCAAATGTTGGAAAGAGGGAAAGGGACAAAATATGTTTTGACTGAAAAGCAATCCGTATTTAATTTTTATGAATATGAGAGAGTATTTACTTATATAATAATATTCGTTAGATTAGTACGAAACATTCCAGTAGGATAAGAAATATTCATTATGTGTTGAGTTTTAAACTTTTATTATGCTAATAATAAAGTACACGTATATTATACTTCTTTGTTTAATTGCACTAACTCCTTAATGTGGTTACGATCAAATTGTAATCTTATCTATATCTTGTCCTAATAAGAACTGACAGCAGTTATTAATTTACTTTTCCCTAATTTAAACAATATATAAAGACAACCCGGCCCGATCAGAAAATGACATATTAGTACTTAAATGAACAGCAACAAATTTTATGTGTTACTAACACATTAAAATGATAAAGTAATCGATTACTAATCTTAAGAAATTTACACAGCTTTTCCCTAAATTAATGCAAATTCGAATAAAATGACAACACCGTTCTATTTAGACAGAGCGCGGCATCGACTGTAGGTCGGCTCCTTTGATTGAGCCGCGAGAGAAGTCGCCGCGCTGACATTTGAGCGCTTAGGCCTGTGTCACTCCCTTTTTAGGTATCGAAAATATACCTACATTCCACTCAGGAGGGGAAAATTCAGTTAAATAAATAGTTTGTTTATAGTAATAAGAATGAAATTGGCTTGCAATGGATATCCAGGTATCTCAACGAAGAGGTGAGGAGTAGAGCCGTAGCCTGGAGGGGAGGTTTGGGGTAAAAATATAATTGTATGAAAAGGCTGGGCGCATTACTAACATAACCTAACCTATATTTTGGCCCTAACCGAGTAAACTCGGAATGCTATATTGTATGTTGACCAACATACGTATAAATTTAAACGATTATGGTTTTTATTATTATGCTTTGCATTGCAGATAAAATTATGCTATCTTCTTAAAAGAACAAAAAAAATATACTTATACCAAATTAAACTAACATTAATTAAATATTATTCTAAAACAAATTATGCGAAACTTAATGTATGTAAAAGGTTTTAGTACTAAATGAAATTCTGACATCTTAAACGTATGCTATTGAACATTCGGACATATAAATACTCAACCAACCAAAAATAATATTAAATATTTTTTATGCATTTAAAATGTTCTTTTAAATAAGATTCTGTCAAGTATGTTATGCCATATGAAATTCGGAGCATCAAGATTCTGCCAGATAGATGGAACCCGTTTTAAAATTCAACACCTAAAGTGATTAAACAGTGTGACCTACTAGCTCGGCCATGCTGAAGCGGTCCAGCGCTCTTTCTCGACGGAGAGGGGACGCGGAACAAAGTTTATTATAATAAAGATTGTTATATTTTATAAGTATTCGATTATTTCAAAATAATAATTCCTATGTTATAATATAACAAACATAATAACGTAAAAATCAATTAAAAATCCTATTAGAATAATTTCCTCCTTTGACGCGGGCGAAGTCGCGGGTTAAAGCTAGCATTGTATATACCTTTCCTACCATTTCTTACAATAGAACTGCAAAAAACTTTATTTATAAAAACATGAAATCTTTTATGTTATTTAAATAAAGTATTACTATAAAAAATTAAATGTGACTTATACGAAATGTAATGAATATTTTTAAAGCATATTCAACACTTTCTTTGTCACTTTTTTGCCAGTTGTGTGTGCTGCCATCTCTATGTGTCTATTGGCAACTCTAGTTTTGCCTACTTTTGGGACCTCTAATCGTTTCTATGGCGTTGGGTATCTGTTACGTTAGTCATTTTATTATCTTTGCTAATGTTTTGTTATCTATCTCTTACTTAGATAATCTCATCTAATAGAAAATGTCGTGATTATAAAATTTTGCAAAAAATCAGATATTTGATTAGATATAGCCCCTGAAATTATTTTGAATAAAGTAATTATTTGAAAAAATATTCTTAAAACAAGCTTTTATCTTCAGTACTCCTCAAGACGAATCAAACGAGCCCAAACTCGATGGGGTTGCGTCATTTCATTACAGAGTTCCTATGCCCACATTCCAACGCCATCATCAGATCAGCAGCATGTCATCATAATATTGCATTGTCACGCGATATACGTATGGGTACAAAATTTCAGCTCGATCGGAAACCGGGAAGTGGGTCAAATTTAACTTGCAAGATTTGATTACAGACAGACAGACGGACCGAAAGACAACGGGACAGGTGAAACTAAATACCTAAAGCTTGTAAAAAGGTTCAGTGTCAGTCGTCTACTCTACCTTTAAAACGCGTTTCTGCCAAAAGTGGCAAGTCGATTACCATCTGGTAAGACTGATTTTGTAGATGTACTGGGACAAGCTTATATTTTTTATCTTTTATTTTTTAGGGTTCTGTACCCAAAGGGTAAATCGGGACCCTATTACAATCGATGCTATTACTAAGACTACGCTGTCCGTCCGTCCGTCTGTCTTATTTATGACCCGTTAAAGCTAGACAGTTGAAATTTTCACAGATATTGTATTTCGGTTTCCGTTATAACAACAAATACTAAAAACAATAGAAAAGCCTGTTCTTTCCGTTTTTATGCTCGTTATTAATAACGGCAACAGATAAACACTTAAAATATTTAATTGTATATACATTTTAAAAATAAATAATTAATTTAAATATTTAAGGTGGGCACCCATACAACAAACGTGTTTTTTTTAGATAATGGTACGGAACCCTTCGTGTCCGACTTCGTGACTCCGACTCGCACTTTGCCCGTTATTTGTATTTCTTGCTAATACTAAAGAATACTGCCAGTGTGTACGCTACAGGTTCAGATATATATCAGTCAGTACCAATCCCTTGTCCTGCCAATATTTATTATGTACTGAAGGAAATGGAAAGACTAGATTTGGTATGCCATCACAGTGATCAGGGACGAAACTTTGAGTCACAAGTGTTCCGAGAAGTCTGTGAAATCATGGGAATCCATAAGACTCGAACGACGCCGTATCACCCGCAGTCAGATGGAATGGTTGAGAGGTTTAATCAAACATTGGAACGACATCTGGCAAAAGTAGTAGAAAGCCGTCAGAAAAACTGGGACGAGTATATTGCGCTATTCCTCTTATCTTATAAGGACTGAGGTTCATGAGACTACTTCAGATATATATCAGTCAGTACCAATCCCTTTTCCTGCCAATATTTATTCTGTACTGAAGGAAATGAAAAGACTGTAGCCAATACAATATGACAATACGTGGAAACTTCATTATGAAGCGTTCTATGATACATTGATTAGATCATCACTCACTATACCTACGCACGAATTGTTTACAAGAAAACGTATTGCGCAACCCTTACAATACTAGGCGCATAAGTTTACAAAACATTTTATTATTTTTATTAGGAGCACAATCCAAATATGCTCATCAAATAGGCAGTCTTCGTCGAGCATCTATGATGGAAGCATTCACTGTGGCTGTGTGGCTCGCCGTGCTGGCGGCCTGCAGCGGCGACCAGGGCCACGTTGACGAGTTCGGCGAGTCGGGGAACAAAGTGCTCCGCTACACCTACAGGAAAAAATACCGACCAGGATATCACGTCTCTGCACCTATTGGCTGGCTCAACGCACCCAGTGGATTCGTCTTCTACAAAAAGAATTACCACATCTTCTACCAGTACTATCCCTACAATGGAGCTTGGGGCCCTATGCGCTGGGGGCACGTTCTAAGCTCCAATCTCGTCGACTGGTACTACGCTCCCCCAGCTTTAGTCCCGAAGGAGAGTTATGAACTACATGGCTGCTTTGCCGGGAGTGCCGTCGTCCATAATGAGTACCTCATGCTTTTTTATACCGGTGTTCGAATATCGCAAAACAGGACCGTGCGAACGCAGAACATAGCCGTGAGTACCGAAGGAAATTTTTTCGATAAACATCTCTACAACCCTGTAATAAAACAATTCCCGAACGATGCCAGAAATCCTAAAGTTTGGAAATTCAGAGACATGTGGTTCATGATCCTCGGATCGTCGTCTATGACTGGAGTGCCGCGGATCATCATGTACGTCTCCAAAGATTTATTCACTTGGTATTATAACGGCACTTTAGTGGAATCCTTGGGAGATATGGGGGGCTTGTGGGAGCACCCGGACTTCTTTGAAATAGATGATCAGCACGTGCTTATATTCACCGTCCATGGACTGGTGCCGGACGGCGAAAGGTTCAGGAACGTCTATCAGACAGGATACGTGGTTGGGAGTTTCAACTACATAACTAGGAAGTTCGAAGATGTTGAAGTTTCTTCGTTAACTTTTAACCAGTTGGATTATGGACACGACTATTATGCATCGCAGAGTTTGCGAGCGTCAGACGGGAGACATCTGATGGTGGGCTGGCTTGGAATGTGGCAGAGTGACTTTGACGAACTGAGGGACGGCTGGGCTGGCATGCTGACCATCATCAGAGAAATCCGCTTGGACAAATACGGCCGTATTCTGATGCAACCATTGAGAGAAATGGACGAGTTGCGAGTGGAGCTTCTGGAAAGCGCGTATTACATGCCCGGCGAGGCGTTCCTAGCTGGGACGAAGCACTTCGAGCTGCTGGTGAACGCTTCTACTACAAATAGCGACGTCGCTTTAGTATTCGAGTGGGGGGGAGAAAACCAGTTTACCATAAAGTACCAACCCGATAGAGGGCACATGATGATAGACCGAGGAGGAGTCGATGGGATAAGGAAAGCTAGCTGGACGCCCGATAGGCAAATATTTTGGCGTATATTTGTAGATTCAAGTTCGATCGAAGTGTACTGCGGCCAAGGAGAGGTGGTATTCTCCAGTCGGTTCTACCCAAGTAAAGGTTTGGTGGTGAGGGTGGATGGGGAACAGCAACTCCACTTGGTGCAGTTTCGTCTGCGGCGGAGTGTGGCTTACAGCGAGCACTTGCGGGAACACCTGAGAGAACTGCATGAGATGTCGATGGATGACAACCAAAAAGAGAGAGCCCACGATCATATGAATTGCCCTAAGGACTAACGGAGGTATTGTAACCAGATAAGCAAAAAAAAAAGAAAAAAAACTGTTGACCCTATTAGTCTTTAAATAAAGACGCTGTGTAAGTATATATGTTACGGCTAAAAGCCGAAATGTGGCCGGTCTCAGATGGTTACATTTAGATGTATCCTGCTTTTCGGCTAGAACTAGATTTAGCCTTTATCATTCCGGCTAGATCTAGCTGTAGTCACAGGTGGTTTTACTTAAGTGTAAGGTCAGGTTTATGTTATTACGGTGATAAAATAAAACACCATGATTTGAAGTGACTTATATTATTCTATTGATACCTACAACATATCTTTGTACCTAAGGATAAAGATATAACCTTAAGGTTATCATGGAGAAATACAAGGCAAAGAATACGCCTCTTTATTTCCTGTTTTTGTATATGGAAAATCCTTTGATTGTATTCCCTGAGAGATGATATGGTTGGCACTCATGTCGGAAGAGGTGCCAGAGATCTATATTGATATAATCCGCGACATGTACTGCGATTCCGAGTCCGAGGCAGTTACGCCTAATTTTAGCCGCCTGCTCCTAGTTCTAGCCGGCTAAAATTAGGCGTACCCGCATTTCCGCTTTTAGCCGTAATATATACATATATTTTTCTTGTGTTAGGTATATACCTAAATAAATAAAAATGACGTTTTTATGAGCTTTTCCTTATTTATTCCGATCACAAGAGAACAACTGTGTTAGCTTTACAAGACAGACTTCATCACAACTGAGAGACGCTGGCTGTGAGCCGTGTGAGCGTCTTGTCTTGCTTAAAAGCCGCTATACTTTGTGCTGATGTAAAAGGTTATTATTAAGGTAAGATTCTGTGTTAAATTGTCCTGTCTGTCCCATAGGTGATAATCATTATGATAATGCCCGGACAATTTGATAATTTTAGAAGTTTTTATCACACTATAGTGTGAGAAAAACTTCTAACGGGGAGTATACTCCCTCATTCCTTCTAAAAGGGAGTATACTCCCTCATTTTTGGAATTTTTACATTGCACGGACATTTATTATACTGTCTTATTAATCACTACGTTCATAACATGTATACTTGCATACATATACGCAGTAAAAAATCTAGGTCTATGTATACCACAAAATTTTAATTTCTTCAGTGGTTTTAAATATTTACGTACTTTTATTAAGGGGATACTTGAATTTTTGCTAAAAACGGCCACTTTTGGTTAGTATGCGTATCCATAAATATAATAAACATTAATAATAAACATATTGTAACAACTTAAAAACCATTATGCGGTTTTTAAGCCTAACGTTCTTACGCATAATAGTATCCGCATAATTATTTGAAGCATAATGTAGGTATCTTAAGCATACTCATGTTTAGGCATAGCATTTTAAAGCATAAATGTATTTAAACACAATGATATAAAAACAATAATTTATCAAGGCATAACATTTCTTTAATCATAAAAATTCTTAATCATATCAAACAATTGGCGGCTTAAGATTGGTTACGGTTGGCCACCCCCACCGCACCTGAATCTATTTCTACTCTAAACATATTACACAAATCTGTACTTCCGTATTATACTTCAACCTGATGCACTTAGAGGGGGTAAATATTGTAAACGTATCTATGTTAAACATATTGGCGGCTCAGAGGTGGCCCAAGGGCTAACCCCGTCGCACTTTAACCTATTGCTACACTATATTGCACAAATCCATACTTCCGTACTATCCGTACTTCCACACTAATATTATAAATGCTAAAATAATTCTCTCGAACCGATTTAGATGATATTTATTTTATAATTTTTAATTTTTTATAAGTAATCTTAAAATAAACACTTAAAAATAACTTAATTTGGTTTCTGTTATTTGTAAGAATATTATGCCATGCCTAAATACTATAAGTATTATAGTGTCCATGGAGATTATGCGAATTAACATTATGCCAAAATAAGTTGACCTAAAAGTTAATTATGTTAAAATTACCCGTATGCCAAAAACTATAATGCCTAAGAACAATTATCCAAAATATTTTATTCTAAAAACAGTATGCAAAAGAACATAGGGACATAACAAATTATGCGAAAAAAGGGATCCTGATTGTCGACTGTGTTCCAACATGTGGCAAACAAAGACGAGATTGTATTACAAAAAGCAAACTTAAGAAAACATTACACAGCCATAGCTTTTCTTATTTTTTATAGAAACGAAATATGGGTACACTTTATAAATCAATAGGTACCTTCGCAAAAAACAAATTATTAATTTTATAAATTATAAATTACGTAATTTTTTTGTAATTTGCAAAAGTATTGATTTATAAAGTGTAATATTTCAACAAAAAGACACGACGTGAAGACAGTGGCGTAGCTACCCAAGGGCTAGATGGGGCGTTGCTCCGGGGCCCCCAACCTCAGGGGGCCCCTCGGACTCTGACTTGCAAACTATACATTGAACTAGTGAAAATTTGTCCCACATTCGGAATATAAATAAACCAGATTCCAGCGCCTTTAATAATGGCAAGTTATTTGAAAACATACAGGGGAAATCCCAACAACAAGTATTGAATATCTTTGTTTAAAACTTGGGTGGATTTCCCCTGTATTCTTAGGATGGTTTCACAGTCGCGCCGTCAAACAGCGCGTTTTAATAGCACGCGCTTGTCGCAAGGCGGACCTATGAGAAACACGGCGCGCTTCAACAGCGTGACTGTAAAACGCTACTAGTGAAGTTACAAGCGCGCGAGATATATGCTTTTATATACACCCATGCTATAAATACTCTATAAAAGATTCTGAAAAAGTTAGCTTTCTGCCAACATTAAATCAGTCAACACGTTCGTCTCGTTTCTTTTACAACAAAACAAAATTGATGCAGTTCATTTGTTGGCGTTCGTTTGACCCACTGTGTGTGCAGCATAATATTGGATCATATTGTAATAGTCACATACCTAGGTACTTTATTCATACATAAACATAATATATAATTTACGGATTGAAAGTGTAGTCCAAGCTAGTAATACATTATCTTTGCTGAGGCCAGCTATAAGTAAGCTGGACCTTAAGAAACTTAAAAACCGTTTATATAGGTACTTGTAAGTACCGCTTTTAATAATAATCTCTAGACAACTCAAAAAGGTATTTACATGAATAAAGGTATTTACAAAAGTAATATAACAGTTAGCATCTATACCGAAGCAGCTATACTGAGCTACTCAGCTACCTTAACATGATTATTTATTGATAGTATTTCACTACAGGTAAACAAATAAGATAAGCCATATTCTTTTTTAAACATTAAAAATTATGATAAAGAAAAACAACAAAACGAATGTAGTGTAAGTGTAAATTCATGCCACACGCGCGGCTGACGCGGCATTTTTTGTATTATGCAATAGTGTTAAATCTGCTTCCCTTTATATATCTGTGATTTAAGAGACTGGTCTTCCATATAAATAAAACGAACGATCTAACGATTCTATTACATTCATTTCTATTGAATCTGTGGTCCATTTGAGTCCTCTTCCAATACAAATATTCAAATAACCAAACGTCAAATGCTACCAACAGTGCCAACTGAACCTCCACTGCAGAGCGTGCCAAACAATTATTCATATATACATACACACTCTCCTAAACCATAACTCTCCTTCTGGCGCAGTCGGGTAAAAACAACCGGTGTTTCCTCCTTTTTTATGCCAGGTAAAAATATTTTACTACAATAGCAACCCTTAGCTGTCAACGTAACGTCACTATTCACTATTCTGTCAATGTCATGTGATGTGATCATGTCATATCGTGTCATGCCATTTGCCTTTGCTTTCAGTTCAGTTTTCAGTTCAGTATCAAACAGACGGAGAAAGGTAGAGGACAGCACTGGGATTTGGTTGCTAAACACATTCGAGCAAGTGAAATTTTTTGTTTTACTTTACTTTATCGTAATGCTCAGACGTGACCCAATAAACATTCGTTCATGAAATAGTTTCCGCTAAGTGACTACGTAACAAACGTATAACACGTTTAAATCAGTAAAAATGTTTACGTATCTTATTGTGACTGTACTGTGTGCTTCCGTAGTAAACAGCGATGGTGCTCTAAAGTTCTACCAGGAAAAGGTATGTGCATAAACTTTCTGAAATAATATACCTAACTTAATCAAGGTCGCTGGCTGTAGAAAGTAACTTTACTGTAACTTGACCTCATCTGGAATCTATTCATTGTCGTTTTATTGCTAATTGAGAAAATCCTTCAATAAACAATGGTTTTTTGCTCACATCCCCAGTTTTTAAATTAATATTTAGGCTAGCTGGTATAAATTTAAGCCAAAATATATTTCTAGTATGACAACATAAATAAATGATACAATACAGGGTCAAATCAATTAATCTTTACTGTCTCAATTAAACACTAGGGGGTTCCGATTCAGTGACACCAAAATATTAATCCTTTTCAATTGCTTTTAAAATTGTGGTTTGGTGGTCCTTGATTTACTATTTTAAGTTTGAACATTAAGCAAAAAACAATTGCACAAACTTATTTAATTGAAGTTTTGTTCTCATACATTGTGTAGTGTGTCACACACATTACATACGAAAAAGTATTCTTTTTAAGTTTTATATTACTTATACGTTCATAGTTTGTAAGTACATATAAGTATGGGCTAATAATGGTATGTTTTATAGCCTGCAATAAACAAATTTATTATTATTATTTATAAGGCGCCTTAGCACAGAATAAATACTAGTACTCATATACAGAAGTTCTACTCAGTAAAAAAATTCAAAGAAATATCTACGTAATGTGGTGTGGTCATGGTTTAATTTAGCTCACGTCAGAACTCCTCACATCTTCGTTTAGATACCTAGACATACATTGCAAGCCAATTTCATTCTTATTAATCTGGACAAACGATTCACGTAACTGAATTTTACCCTACGAAGAGGTTGCTGCACGCATAGTAATAATGTATGTATATTTTTAATACCTAAACCGGGAGTGACAGGCCTGGCCTGAGTTAGGAATTAAATGTAGCCTGTAGATGTTACTCTCTTGTGACGCACATATTCTTATGCAGCATATCATCTTTTTCCTTTGCTTTATTTTTAAATGATTAAATGGATAGACAAAGACTTCATTTTTTCAATATGATATGGATTGTAAAATATTTGTACTGTAAAATTGAGTTAAATTAAACAGCACAAATCACAAGAAGATAATTTGGAACAGAAATAGCTTTATTTTTGTTACAAAATGTTCACAGGGTAGATTCACAGTATCTTTAAATTAGTGCCATTTTCATCATCATTATCATCATCATATCAGTCTCAAGAAGTCCACTGCTGGACAAACACCTGCCCTAAAGATGACGAAAACGACCTATCAGAAGCGGTATTATTGCCTGTTTTGTAACAATAACAATAATAATATAATAATAATATAGCCTTTATTCAGACAGTATTTTTACATTCCATACTTAAATCTATGCCCTTCTTATACACTATCATCGCCTCCTCTGTCTGTATGCCATAGGTTGGCAAAGGCCTCCTCCAACTGCCTGCAGTTCTCTCTATCCTTAGCCACTCTGGTCCATGTGCTGGCTGCAACAGCTTTAATGTCGTCCACCCACCTTCGAGATGGCCTGCCTCGTTTCTGGTTTCTGTAACTTGTGAACCAGTTCATTATCGATTTAGACCATTTTTCTTTTCCTCTGATTGTATTATATGTCATGTACATTTCCATTTTAATTTTGTAACTATTCTTGTGACACTTTTGTCTTTGTGTATTTTCGTAAGTTTACAATTCTTATTCTATCCGACAGCCTTTTTCCCATCATGCTCCTGTCCATAGAGTTTTGGCAAGTTTGTGGCAGCCATATGTGAGTACAGGTAGTATGCTGGTATCAAACAGTTTCCTTTTGATGGTCATCTTTTTAATTTTTTTATGGTCGTTTATTTTTCATTATCGCCTTTTGGCTCCAGTATTGTTTCCAAGCATTACCAATGCGTCTGTCTATTTCTTTTGTTGTTGTATTCAAAGGATACTATATTCAGTTACATATTCGATTTGGTTATAATTAATTGAAATTGTTTCTTGTTCCCCATTGGTCATAGCTTTGGTCTTTTGCGCATTCATGTTCAGTCCCACCTTACGACTTTCCCTATATAGATCGTTGAGCATCACTTGTAATCCCCCACTAGTTGGCGACAGGATGATCAAATCGTCTGCGAATCTCAAGTGCGATATGTTTTCGCCGTTGAACGATAACAATCTGATGAATAAATGCTAAGGTAACTATTATAGATGGATAATGTTGTAACAATGTTACAATAAACCTCATCCTTCATATTACCGTTTACCTCCTTGTCGTTTCCTAAAAAATAATTTCATTTTCAAATTCAATTTTTATATTTTATATCCCTTCCTCATCATTCCACTTCCATCTCTCGAGCTGATTACATCTATATCAGTATTGTAAAGTTATAATAAATAAAATAACTCTGCTGTCTATTTCTCTCGAGCTCTCCACTACGTACCTTACCTACCTCTTCATGTAGGAGCTCCAACTGCCCCAGCTAGTCCGCGGCTGCCTACCTACTAGGAGTTCCCACAATGTTATATATGAAAATTTGCTGCATCACTTAATTAACATGATTCAGATTTGCGCCCACACCCTCGATCGGCTTTTACAATCTGCAAGGGAAGATAGACAGCTGGTATATACCACATTTTTTTTCTCACATGTTGATGCATGATCAATATATCCTGTTATAATGGTTTTATATATACATATACCTTACTGCTGTGTGGCATTTTGCTTGACAACCAGTTATTATAATTAAATAAAATAATAATGCTATTTAAATATATTCAAACAAGTATTTAAATAAACAACTGTTAATATATTATATAATAAGGCGTATTGATCACCTGAAATGGAGTTGGACTGGCCACATGCTAAGATACGGAAAAATCAAGTGGTCAAAACAAGTGACACTTTGGTACCCAAGGGATGGGACAAGACGACAGGGCCGCCCAATCACGCGCTGGAAGGACGACATCTGCCTAATCTTGGGGCCTTGCTGGACTAGAGTGGCAGAAGATAGATCACAATGGAGAGAGCTGGAGGAGGCCTATGCCAAAAGGCACACCGAGCTGCGGGACATTATATAAAATGACTTTTCAGAATGAAATCCACAATAAAAAGAAACCAAAAAAGCTCGGAAACAAAAGGCTTTATCATTATTATTATATTTTATAATATATTATATAACCGGTATCATAGTTTTATGTATTTTTGTGGTTCCAATGTCCACTACAAGCCCAAACCAAGGGATATAACAGCCATATACCTATCTAGTCTCGATTTTTCTCTTGGATCTTCACCTTAGTGCATTCCTGGTTGCATCCTGCAGTTTTCTTTGCACTACTGTTATTTCAGACGTGTGCCTACAATACTCTCCATCCACCGGTTGTCTAAAAGAGATCGCTATAATAAGATAAGACCGCCCATAATACCGTTGTATTTTTTTTTTCAATTGTAAACTTTTTTACTATCTGTGTAATAAAGAGTTTTTCATTCATTCAGAGCATAGGGTGTCATTCATCCTCTGCTGTGTTTCTTCAAGCTAAGAGTGTGCTTTCCCGCTTTTTTTTTTCAAATATCATAAGCATGTCAAGATTAACAATAAGTCTGTCGACCTCGCCATGTACCTTTTCACGGCACTCACTGTCTAAAATAGATTAAACAATTTTATTTGCCACGCAAATAAGGAAACCCCCGACGACACCATCTAGTGATTAGTGAAAGAACTACATATTGAAATCCGTAGCGCCATCTATTATTTGCCAGGTAAATTAAAAACCCCGACTTTCAAGCGTCAACCCCCAATAACTTTTAAACAGCTGAACCGATTTTAATCATACATACCACAGCAATGAAACTTGCTTTTACGTAAAAAAAAACCGCATCAAAATAGGTCCATCCGTCTGAAAGCTACGATGCCACTGATAGGCAAATAGACAGACAGACATTAGCAGTAGCGGTTTTAGGGTAGGGCGCGGTTGGGCGACCGCCCAGGGCGCCGGATATAAAGGGGCGCCCAGGGCGCCGGATATAAAGGGGCGCCCAGGCACCCCTTTATTTTGACAATACTCGAATGGGACGCAGTGCAACCCGTATTATGATGGCAACACTAAAATGGGACGCAGTGCAGCTTCATAGTTTCAATTGGTTGGTTGGTATCAATGTCCTACATACTCTAATTAACATCGTCTTAGTTAACGTATTAAGAATTTAAGAGATATCAAGATCACCAATAGAGAGGTTAGAAAAGAAAAATGTTATTTGCATTTTTTTTATAATGTTATTTGCATTTTTTATAATAACTTTAGTTATTAAATGCTTATTTCATGATATCCTTAACCTTTCCGTTCTTTTTATTTTTCGAAAGATTAAATGCAATAAGGGGGCGCCGTAGAAATGTCGCCTTGGGCGCTGGTATTGCTAAAACCGGCACTGGACATTAGCGTCAAACTTATGTTCCCATCTTTTTTGTACGGAGTTAAAAAAAATATTACTAGTCCTTTGACTAAGTTGTTGCTCTGTACTATAATTACCATAAAAATACTGTAATCCCTTATTTCTTTTCAGAATTACCATGAGGCTCAAGAACTAACAGACAACGATGTCACAGCTCTAGCAAATCTATCCGACATGACTAATTTCAAAGCGATACTGGACGAAATCCTAATCCCAAGAGTAGTGGGCACTCCAAACCACGAAAAAGTGGGCAACTACATCGCCAAGCAAATGAGGGACTTGGGATGGGACGTGACAGAAAATGTCTTCTCTGATAAGACGCCCATATTTGGGACATTGAACTTTAAGAATATTATAGCCACGTTGAACCCAAACGCAGATAGATATTTGGTGTTGGCCTGCCATTATGATAGTAAATATACGAGGGAACATGTTTTTGTGGGTAAGTGAAAAAGTTTTTAAATTTATTTATTTAATCTTCATGGTTAAAGACCAGACGTGAAGCGTTTGTTTGTTTATAGCTTTCGTTTTTTTTTGTTTATAAAGCTTTACTGTACATAAGAAAGAACACAGTTACAAATCAGAAAACCAGTCAACCGGTCAGTGATTGAGAGGAATGTTTACTTATTGAGCGTTTGGGGCAGAAGCAGTGGCGGCGCAAGACCTAAACTTAACGTGGGCAAGCTACATTTCGCGAGGCCCTCTGATGGTGCAAACCGAATTTCTACTTAATTAATAAACGCGGGTTAACGTTTAAAAATATGTATTATTTATTTAAGCCTCACTCACGTTCGGTTTTGAAAACTGCTCATCCGGCAATGCCATACTTCCCGTCCTCTGCAGTAATGTACTTATATCAGAAATACCGATTATTTCATTCACATTCATTCGGATGCCGAAGATTGGAATATCTTTAAGTTGAGAATTAATTCTAATGTATTAATTGTAAGAAAAACCTTAT
Organism: Acrobasis suavella; assembly: GCA_943193695.1. Taxonomy (NCBI): domain Eukaryota; kingdom Metazoa; phylum Arthropoda; class Insecta; order Lepidoptera; family Pyralidae; genus Acrobasis; species Acrobasis suavella. Next base: position 3,612,598 of record OW971939.1, read on the forward strand.
GGCGTGTTTTTTTTGGATTTTTCATGCTTTTTTTAATTTGAGGCGCGAGGCCCTTTGCACCGCGAGGCCGTGGGCGGTGGCCCACACCGCCCACGCCTTACGCCGCCTCTGGGCAGAAGTACAATATAAAATTAAAGGACAGTGTACAGTATCTACACATTACATATACTTAGATGTAAACTACATGAATACGACTAAGAATAAACGAATATATGTATACATAAATATCTTTTTTACTATTTGCCAAAAGTGGCTGTTTTTCGTAAAAATTCTAAAAGCTTCACCTGTAAACAGTAGTTCAATAAAATAGTTTAAAGTGTTTATCTTGAGCCTTTGAGATAAAATTTTAAATGATATCTCCGTTTCCTTTCATATAATTTATTTCAAATGTGGGCAGCACTGGACCCTGACAAATTCATGGATTCCCTTAACGCGTTCCTGGTTGCATCCTTAAATTAGATGTGTTGCTTTGAAGCCAGAGGTGCGCTTCTTTTCCTTCTCCAACACTAATATGCATGTCTGTATTAGTCACAAGGAAGTCACCGAAGGATCTTGCAAAATCTAGAAGAAATAGCCGAAACAGTTTACGAACGGCTTCACGCTTGTCGACAGTACCTAAGGCCTAAGCAGTATGATAATGCAACTGATGGACAAGTTTGATTGCCGGGCAAAAAAACCCCGACACCATCTAGTGATTAGTGACGAAACTACATATCGATATCCGTAGCGCCATCTATTATTTGCCAAGTAAATTAAATAACCTCGACTTTCAAGTATGCAGCAGGTTGTGGAGCAGTATGAGAATCGCCTAAACTGTCCCGTTCCCTGTCTGTCTGTCTGTGGCATTGTAGCTCTCGAAGGCGTCAATATCTATTGACGTCAAACTTATAACACCCCTCTTTTTTGTCGGGGGTTAAAAATATTAAACTTTGCTAAATTTGTTTTAAGTTAAAATAAGTACTTGTGTATCGTTTTTACTATGATATATAATATCCAAATAACGATTGAGAGATAAGGAAAAATATAGTTATTTGTTGTTGTTTGACGAATAAAGCCGCGAAGATTGCTAGTCACATCACAAATTATGGTGAAATAACTTTGATTAATGATAACCCTGTGGCCTTATACTACGAATAATTTCTTATTGATGTCAACATTAATAACAACCTTTGATAGGACACCGCCGGGAATAAAGATCTCATCAAAGTAACCCGGTTTTATAATTATACGTCATTATTTTACGCGTACACCAGAAAATTATACGCGTTGCGATAACATAATGTAGGTATATCTAAATCGCATATTTTCACGCCTTTCGACTCTTGTAAGTTTTGATTAGATATGGTGATACAAATGCAACGTGTTCGATGCATAAGGTATTGAAAATAAACGTTGAAAAACCTAAGTGAAAAATAATAGACACTGCATAGTAAATTATATACTCTGCGGTAAAATTTGACAATATTGATAAGGAAGGTTTTAAACACGAGCCGGCTGGACTGGTTAGTGTTGTAAAAAACTGGAATTGTTAATAATCAATAACCATGCGTTCTTGCGATATTTTCTATTGTGTTACAAATCCTTTTTTTAACAGGCGCCACAGACTCGGCCGTCCCATGTGCCATGATGATCAACCTCGCGAAGACAATGTCTAAAGAGCTCGAGAGGCTGAAGCAGGCACGACTTAGTCTCATGTTACTATTCTTCGACGGAGAAGAGGCTTTCCAGCACTGGGGGCCCAAAGACTCCATCTACGGCGCGCGCCATCTCGCGGCGAAGTGGGAAGGCACGCCGTATAAAGATGGCGCCAATAATCTGCAAAGAATGGTAAGTTTAAATTTTAACTAAGATGGAAAATTAAATTTTTCAGATTGCCCTGGGTCTTGGATGTTTATCTAATATGTATTTGTTATAAAATATGGTATCGTTGAGTTAGTATCTCATAACACAAGTCTCGGACTTACTTTGAAGCTGGCTCAATCTGTGTGATTTGTCCATATATTTATGTAACCGTCTTATTTTAAAATGCGGACTTTAGTAGATAGTTACTTCGTTTAAATCATTATTCGTCTAAAATAAGACATCCCGCAATATGTTTCCTCTTTTGTCACTGTCAACTTAATTTGGGTGAATAATGGTTTAAACCAAGTTCTAAAGTAAGTCTGCGTTTTATAATAAGTCGGTCAAGATTATTAAATTAAATACTTGTTTAATAAACATGTTCTGTCTTATTATATAATGTTTCAAAACTAAAAACCGACTTCAGCCCCAAAGTATACAACCGATTTGATAAAATATCTACGGGACCACCTGACAAGTACGCCCTATCAAACAAAAAAAAAAAGATTTTCCGTCGATCAAGAATCGGTCCAGCCGTTGATGTATTTATACCGATTATTCGAAGATATCTGTCTTCGATTAATCGGTATAAATACATCAAAAATTTTCCTCCAACAAAAACACAGACAACTTTATTAATATGTTTTAACCATTATTCATCCTGAACAAATTGAAAAATAGTAAAATTGCAATCACAATCTCTCTCATCTGTCAATGTAAACTTGATTTGGGCGGATAATGTAATGTTTTAAACCTAGTTATAAGTTGTTCGTGTTTTATTTATACTCGCAAAAAGACGGGTGACTTTTCAAGTTTTTGGTAACTAAGTATTAAGGATGAAGACTAAAATTATTTTTTTGGCTCGAGTGGATACATTATTAAAAAGTATGGTGTACGTATTTTTTCTTTTCTCTGATTAGCAAATAATGACGAAGATGCAGCGTATTTAAATATCACGTGACGTCACGATCAGCTAAAATTTTTAACCAAAGTTACCTAAATCACCCCCACTCCAAAACTTCGAAGGGCTCTGTATCTTTGTGAATTTTTACTACTTAGCTAAACGAAAAATATGGGTCCTATAGTTTCGAATAATCTAGTTGACGGACTAATTAAAATATATTGTTTACCCATTACAATTATGCTAAAATTCATACGTCTCATTGGTTTAGTCGAGCCGTCTCACTTTAACCTGTTTTCCACTCTTTACCCCTTGCCTGCTAATCCTACAGTCGTGCTCAATCAACTGAATAAGGTCACTGAACATCGTCGTCGGCCTCCGAACAGTCGTATATCATTTATGAGGTAAAATTGCATATTATCGACTTTTCGAAGATATTAGCGTTGTTGTTATTTAGTTGTTAACTAATAAACACGTATTGATAACAAGGATTTATTTTGTAGGGGGTTTTCTCTTATCAAACAAGTTTTTTTATTATACACAATGTCGTAAAATGACCTACCTCACGACAAAGCTTTTGTTATATACAAATACTAGCTTTAACCCGCGACTTCGTCCGCGTAAAAGTCATAAACATATGAATTATTTTGTTTAAAAATTTAAAATGTTTGAATTGCTTGTGCCCGCACCCGCTCCCGCTCCCGCACCCGCACCCGCTCCCGTTCCCGTTTCCATTACCGTTATTTGCCAGAGCAAAGAAGAGCGACGGATCTATTTATCACAGTTAATTTGTCTCTTACTCAAAAAATTACCAAGTTTCATAATAATATAAATTTGCAACCCCTAATGCACTCTCGGGGATGCAATTTTTTAAATCCAATTAAAGGAATATTATTTTTTACTAACCACTAACTCAAAAATGACATGTGTCTCGCTTCAAAAATTACGAAGATTCATACAAACTTGCAACCCCTATTTCACCCCTATATAAATGTCATTTTCAAAATTTAATAAATGCATTATTATTTTCTACTAACTACTAAAATAAAAAATTCATGTCTTGCTTTAAAAATTACGAAGATTCATACAAACTGGCATCCCCTATTTCACCCCCACAGGGATGGAATTTCCAAAAATCCTTTCTTAGCGGACGTCTCTTAGTCACAATGTAAGTACTTACCTTCCTGCCAAATTCCATCTTCATTGGCTAAGCAGTTTGAGATTTCGTGATGAGTGAGTGAGTGATTTTCGGTTTTAAATATATAGAAGATAGATATCAAGAATTTATTTTGTCAAGTAGGGGTTTATTTCTTGTCGAACAAGTTTTTTTAGTATACACAATATCGTAAAATGACTCACATCGAAGTTAACGTCTCGCAGCATACTAAATAAAGAATCTGAATAGTAGGTATACCTCAATACCTATGACAAAGCTTTTGTTTAATATGAATGTAATCGATGTCCTTTTATGATCAAAGCTGTTCAGAATTTTTAAGAAGTTCTGGCTCATTACTCATAATACTGAAATGGAAAGACCCAAGGTCTTTCTATTTCTTACAGACTTAAGTCCGCCTGTTAATTTTTTTTTGTAATTAGTTTTGTTAAGTTTAAATAACCGGGCAAGTGCGAGTCGGACTTATCTATAAAAAATCACGTTTTTTGTATGGGAGCCCCCCTTAAATATTTAATTTATTATGTTTTTAGTATTTGTTGTTATGGCGGCAACAGCAATACACCATCTGTGAATATTTCAACTTGTTGACGACCTCCGTGGCGTAGTGGTCACCATGCTAGTCCGCCACCCAGAGGTCCCGGGTTCGATCCCCGGTCAGGGCAAGTTGGAAAATGGCCTTTTTCAAATTGTCCTGGGTCTTGGATGTTTATCTATATATGTATTTGTTTTAAATTATAGTATCGTTGAGTTAGTATCCCATAACACAAGTCTCGAACTTACTTTTGGGCTAGCTCAATCAGTGTTATTTGACCCTATATATTTATTTATTCATTTATTCAACTGTCTAGCTGTCACGGTTCATTAAATATAACCCGGTGACAGACAGACAGACGGACAGAAAGACAGACAGCGGAGTCTTAGTAATAGGGTCCCATTTTTACTCTTTGTAGCCAAAACTGAATGTTACTACTTATTAGGTTAGAATAAAATGGCAGTACACTGGTTTATTTCTAGTTAACCATCTTTCAAGAAACGCTTAAACATTTTAGTTTAAAATATGGACTAACTTTATTTCTGGATATGGTTTAAACCGGTATCCGCCCAAATTAAGTTGGCATTGACAGATGAGATAGTGTCATTTTACTAGATGACAGCTTGTTCAGGGTGGATGATGGTTTAAACTTTAAACCAAACAGTAACACATTCAGTCCGCGTTTCAAAAAAAATGGTATGATCATTTTTTATCAAGTCACCTCGCAAATAAAAATAATCAAAAACGTTTCATCCGTTTTATTAAAAAAATTATATTTGAGATCCTCATAACGAGCTCTTTCATTTGATATATAATATGATACAATAAGGTCCAGTAGATTCGGGGCAAATTGGCCGTGACAGACGGACGGACAGACAGACGCACGAGTGATCCTATAAGGGTTACCTTTTTAATGTTCCGTAGTAAAAAAGGAACCCTTATTTTTCGCCATGTCTGTCTGTTTGTCTGTCCGTCCGCGGTTTAACTCAGCGACAATAAGTACTAGAAAGCTGTAATTTGGTATAGATATGTATATTAATTATGCGGAAAAAGTGGTAAAATAAAATACAGAAAAAAATTTTTTTTTAGTTTAGCTTCCATACAAGTAAAGTCAAAAGTCAATTTTATTTTGTCGACTAACCAATCATGTGGGATATCGTTGAATAGGTCTTTCAAAAATATTATGAGCTTGTGAACACCGTTTTCTGAATTATTTGGTTTTAAAGTGAAAATGTTTGTTAGAGTCAAGTGTCCCCCCCCCCCCCTCTATCTGCTAAACGGTTATATATGGACACGTGAAAAAATTCACAGCTATAGTTAATATAACGAAATTTAAAGGAAAACTTTCACAGCTAAGTAGGGTTTACTAATTAAAAGTTATAGGCGATCAACTAATAAAATGTACTCGACAAAGGGAAATTTCATATAAATTCAATAGAAAATTCGTTTTTAGACGTTTTTAGTGGCATGAACTCAAAGTTGGCATTCGTAACTACGGAACCCTACACTGCGCGTGGCCCGACACGCACTTGGCCAATTATTTATTTGTTGTACGGAACCCTAAAAACACAAAACATTCCAACGAATGGATAACTCTTCCTTTTTTTTTAAGTCGGTTAAAAAAGCTGTTTAATATATGTATGTACACATATATACATACATACATAATATCATGCCTATTCCCACAGGGATAGGCAGGGACTATGGACCAGTACACACTCAAAATGTGTATAATGCTTACATTCAACAGTGTACAATGCGACACAAATAAGTTGAACCAAAATGGCGGTTATCGGCGCAGGTACAAACATATATACATACATACAGTCAATTGTCGGGAATTTGTACAAAAATGCTTTGAAGTCCGCCAGTTTTGTTCAACTTATTTATGTCGCATTGTTTTTGGAACGAAGTTCCTTACGGCAGGCTTGGAGGAGATAGGGATTTTGCTGCGCGACCGAACTGAAAAAAATGTGAAAGTAAAACCGTAAGGATGACCTCGTTAAATAAAACCGATAAATGAGACGTGCGCAGGCGCGACAGTCGTATACACAATTCTTTTGCAAATTGTGTCGATTCTACATTAGCCGAAGGAACTTCGTTCCTACCTGGTGTCCCACGACACCACATTTCTTTTTCTGTTGTAGTAGTTATATTTAGACTGTGTGTGATCTTCGCCCACGTTTCTCTGAAGTCGTGGGCGGCCCTTCAAGTACAGGCTACATTATTGCTAGATAACAATAAACTTTGCAGCCGGAAAGCTATTTTCTTTGTCTGAAATACTCGAAGTAGTAGATCTATCTAGGGACGCCCACACATATAGTATGTCTATATCTGTAACCGCCCACGATTTCAGAGAAGCGTGGGCGAAGATTCAGCAGTTATATTTTTAGATAGCTTTGTACTATAAATACAGCCTTTTTAGTGCTCTGCGTTTAATCCTGCCTGTTATTATTAGAATTTTTGTAAAACCTTAAAAAATATATACCTACATACACCAATTAAACTAAATCCAACCCTTTCCATGGGTGACGACATGGTCAGAAAAGTATGATTGCAATTAGTCCGTCTTTTAGATTATCCAAAGATAATTGACCATACATATTTCCAGTTTACCAAAAAAAGTAAAAATTCACAACGATACGGACCATTCAAAAATTTTTCCATTCGTCATTGTGCCCAAACGATTTTACATACACTATATTAACGCCTTTATCTCTAATAGTACTGACAGAGTATTTTGGGTCTTGTGATTCTAAGCAGAGGAGACCCCAGGGCAGCAGAACCCAAATACCTCTTTTAGCGTGATGATAGGCGAGGAATAGTGATAGGTTGATAATCGCATCGCCTATAAACATGATTCCTATTCCCCTATTCCTTCAATCGGTTTTAAGATCTGTGCGGAAAGAGAAGCAGCTTAAACGTTCCCAGTTTTTTTTTTCATTTCTTTCAAACCAGCATTGAATGCACGTCGATGTTATCTGTGCCCTCAGGCGATTCGCACACTTCTCCGCACCCCGCTGCCAGGTGTGTGTCACTCCCCGTTTAGGTATCGAAAATAAACCTACAGTAATTACTATGCGCGCGGCGACCACTTTGAAGGGGGCAAAATTCAGTTACATTAATGGTGTGTTCAGAGTAATAAGAATGAAATTGGCTTGCAATGGATGTCTAGGTATCTAAAAGAAGAGGTGAGAAGTTCTGACGCGAGCTAAATTAAACCATAGCGCTAACCATAATAAGTACATATTTCATTTAATTTCTTTTCTGAGTAAGACTTCTGTACATGAGTACTTGTACTTATTCTGTGCCGCCTGCGTAGCGAGGGGCCGGACTGTACGCAAGTATCTCAATTTGTATAGAAAACACGCATAGGACGTTGTTTTTGTATGGCGGCCCCGCGCTACGCAGCGGGATGTGGAGCAGTGTGCCAATCGCCTTAGTACGAACATTTGCGTCAAAGTATTCGTATCGCCTATCTACGTTTTGTATCCAAAAGGAAAGTTCCTTTTACATAAAATACGGGCTTTTCATTTTTGCATGCACAAAACGTTTATGTAGGCGTTACGCGAATAATTTGCTTGCGAAGGGCACTGAAGGCGGTACAGTCAGTATCGCCCACGCTTCTGTCGTCTGTAGTAAAGTACAGTGGGTGTCGCAAATTGATTGCACTCCTACGGACGCACAGGAATAGCCTCGAAATTCATTTTCTTGCTACGCGTCGCCCCTGCGATGTTCAATTATGGTGCCAGAGTTGTTTTGTTTGATATTTTGCTGACGGTCCCTTGAGAATATATACAAAGCGAAAATATCTTTGAATTTTTCTGTGAGTACATATTTAATGGTACCGTTACTACGTCATAGAGCTTATTACGTTATGGACCACGTAATAAATGATGGGATTTATATTATTTGTTCAATATTTTTTTATCAACTAAAAACCTACTTAACCCCCAAACTACCTATTAATTACACCTGACAAGTATAGGTACCCTTTCAAAATCTCCCAATCGGTCAAGGCGTGTTCGAATAAATAATCGGTGAACATATTATATTAAAAAAGATCGCACCGATTGATAACCTCTTTTTTTTTTGGAAGTCTGTTAAAAACGGGAGTTGTCTATGTAGGGCACAAATTTGGAGGCCACGTTCAGGAGCAGGAATACCGATATTTTGTATCCATATATCGATACCCGATACCAGTATTTTATCGATACTATATACTGGTATTATATCCTTATTTTGTATAAAATACTAGTATTTTATCGATACTATACAATGTCCTTTTTAATTAAGTACAAATATTTTAAGAGGTGATTCTGTCCATCATTTTGAACAACTTTTCCCAATAAATATATATCGAAATACGAAAAATTTTTTTGCATTTTTCATAGTAACGATATCACGTGACTACTTCGATCTGTATGAGAACCTAAATATTTTTTTTCGTATTTCGATATACATTTATTGGGCAAAGTTGTTCAAAATGATGGACTGAATAACCCCTTAAAATATTTGTACTTAATTAAAAAGAACATTGTATACTGGTATACAATGTTCTTTTTAATTAAATTTTATAGATATTTGTGTCGATATATCGATATTCCTGTCCCTGGCCTCGTTTGCCTGATGCACTCAGAAAGATGGGCCAATTCACAGGGTGGATTTTCGTGGGAAGCCGGGGAGGCCTAGGAATCGTTGATGTGATGGCATCAAATGTTTTGAGCGGAATCGGTTGCAGGTCAAATTGAATTAAGATATGTGGGAGACCTTTGCTCGGCTGTGGGACAATATATGTTAAAATCAAATTATTATTTTTTTGCCGAAAAAAAAAAGACAGACTTTATTTTCTTTCAGAAGTTTCCTCCATATCTCCAAAGTTCTTCATCATATCTTCACCAATTTAATATGGAAGGCTTTCAACTAAAAAAAAAGATCATCAAAATCGGTTCCCAAGTGGCGAAGATGTCACGTAACAAACGAATTGTCGAATTGATAACCTCCTCCTTTTTTGAAGTTGGTTAAAAATAATAATAATGTTTTAGTTAGGGGATTTTAAAATGGATTAAGTACATATAGCGAATGACAAAGAAGTTAAAATTCAAACTGAGGTATTTTTCTTGACAATGGGAGATCGTTACGAGTATATAATATTATTCAGTACACATAAAGTTTCTGCATCATACTCGTAGTACTGTACTTCTGTGCGCCACGTTTGCTTATTGTTTAGCAAGAATATATTGACGACCTCCTTGGCACAGAATGATATAAGTATTAACTACAAAACGGAATCTCCTAAGGTTCCGCGCAATATGCGTTTCCCTTCCCCGTCCTCACACCTTTCCCCCGTTCTCGCCTTGTGGAGGCGGCTGCAGCCGCCCGCTCAACACCTCCACACGGCGCGAACGGGTGTTAGGACGGGGAACGGAGACGCATATCGCGTGGGACCTTAGGAGAGTTCGCTCTTTATGTAATACTTATATTAATTATGAGGTTCTGGGCAGTGCCGGATTAGCCTAGTTGCGAGAGTAGCAATTGCTACGGGCCCCGCGCAAAGAGGAAACCCGCGATTTTTTTAAATAAAGACCACTTGCCCTTCGCTACAAAAGAGAGACAACTGGCCAATTACAGGTACTAAAATTAAAAAAAAAATGAATAAATTTAAAAAATAATGCTCGTGTCAGTTTTGTTGAGCAAAAGAAATTGACACTAAAAGTAATATTTCTAAAACTTGTCAGAAATATTTTTTACTCCTTTGACTAACTCAAAATCCTACATAGAATATAGAATTTGCTACGGGCCCCAGGCTTAATCCGACACAGGTTCTGGGTTCATTGACAGAGTTTTCCCTCAATAAACATGTCTAGAACTCTAGACTTTATTAATTTTCAAACTTGTTTAGCTTTTGTGTCAAAGTCTGAAAGACTTGTGATTTGTCCGTGTAAATTTATTTATACTATCCATGGTATTGCTTTTCGATAACATTTAATTAAAGTACCGATATTATCGATACTAAAACAGTAAAAGTATTGTTCTATGAGCTATCGACATTATCGATATCGATAGTTTGGCATTTTTCAATTAAAACTATCGTTTGTAAAACTATCGATTTTTTTTTCGAGTGTGTAATTGGCCAACACTGGTGTCAGATTTTTCAGGCTGCCTAAAGGCATCTGACATAGCTTGACGACTGCCATACAATGATGACAGCCGGGACCAACAGCTTATTATACATGCCTTCCGAAGCACGGAGTAGCTCGAGAAATTTTTGTGCCACTTGTGGCCACCCATCCAAGTGCGGACCACGCCCGGTGTCACTTAACTTGCGAAAGCGCTAGTAATGCGTACTCCCGCCGGGCCACCGAGCTCCTCGATCTATCCTCGAACTATCGATTGTTCGGTCTACACGCGACTGAAACGTTTGTCAATTATAGTTGACCTAACTTAGGTCTTGATCTATAAAGTAACTTTAAAATTAATTTTCCAATCAAATGCGCAAACTTTCCTTAACGCAGCTATAAGTTCTCTCTCCCCGAACTTTTCTTACAACCCAATATCTCGGCAATTATTGACCGACTTGCTTGGCCCATTGTTCAACTTAAATAATTTTTGGTCTCAAGTGTCACTTTCCAAATAAGTTTTTTTGTAACAGTTGAATTTCAACAAAAATATTCCACTTTTTATTGAACAAACATACATAGGTACGAGTATTCAGGGTGACTTTACCCACCAGCCAAGTCTGCTTCAACAAACATAGGAACCACCAATGAGAACTTGCTTTCACGTAAATAACCGTATTGAAATCTGTCCATTCGTTCGAGGCTACCATGTCACAGACAGACAGAACTCGCACGCTCAAAAAATCTGTATTTTTTCATAACTGTCTTACTGAACAAAGCACAATAGCGTTACGTGTTACATTTGATTAGGTAAAGGAAAAACTATGGTAAATCTCTATAACATAGTCTTTTTTTTGGCCACATTCCTATTTCAAGCTTTGCACTACCCCTGACATTCTCCACATCACCCGTTTGGTTGACTTGAAGATGAGGCCTTAGGCTTTAAGTCCACCATTACACTTGTATTTGTGTATGAAGTTAAATAAATAAAAATAAATATCTTCTAACGTTGTCATCGGGCAAAACGGCCCTACAAAATTTATATAAAATGACTTTCGCAGCTTCATACAGCAGCCACTGATTGTTCCAGCAATTGACGTGTAGAAACTTCAGTAACGATATTGGACGAAAAAAAAATGTTCTTAATTTGCAAGTAGCCGCCTAAAGTCTGTCCGCGGAGAGTTGATAAATCAGGGTTTATTATCTCATAAAAGTGCGTAAATGTCGTGGAAAGACCGGTTGAAATGAATTTTCCTTCCGCCAAATCCGTACTATCCGAAAAGAAACTTTGTTCCACTTGTTGTTTATTATTTAAAACTTGTATGAAACATAAAAACACGCATCACCTAAACTACACATTCGAAGCGCATTTCAGAACAAAATGGCAATATATGGCCGCCGCTCGCTTGTTTGGGGCTCGATTGACATCAACTGCGTGCCTAGTACCACGCAAATGGCGAAAGCGGGAGACAAGCGACGGCCGCCATACAGTTAGTCGGTAGTAGGAGTGGAATTATAATTTTTATAAACACTCGGCGAACAGACTTTACTTGAATGTACTTTTGATGGGGTCCTATTTTGTGCTCCATTATGCTTCCATCGTTTTATAGTTCGCTGGATGAAGGTTACCTTTAGGCTTAACTTACACCGGAAGAGCAGCGGCGGGTAGCCTACTTTACTGCCAAACCATAGTCACCTTTATTTTTATTTACGAAATGCATAGAATAGCTTGAAAATACTCGGCCGCTTTGCGCCACTGGTAGTCCCGAGGCTTTTGTTTTGTTCAAGCTTTACTGTGCATAGTGCTAATAGAAATAAAGGTGAATATGGTTTGATAATGAAAGTGCGCCGCCCGCCGCTGATGTTCCGGTGAGAGTTAAACCAAAGTATTTCAATTCCAACGATTTCCCTGTGGTATGGGTTTATGTACCTGCGTACTAGCTTCTCATATTAATTTCATACATTGATTGAAACTGTATTTCCAGGGCCAACTTACAACTTTAATCAACCTTTCTTGGAAATGCAGTTGTTGCAGAGATGTTTGATGTATGTTTTTAGTACTTGCGAACCTGGGCAACAAGACCTAAAATTCTAAGTCTGCCCGATCAGGAATAAATACGTCATAATGTATGTACTAGGTTTAATATTAAACCTAACGTGAAAATCTTAATGCTCTCTCCTTTCCAGGATGTGTTGGTCCTCCTCGACCTACTGGGTACTCCCGACCCTGTCTTCTACAGCTACTTCAAGTCCACTGAGAAGTGGTACGTGCGGCTCGCCAACGCGGAGCAGAGGCTGGCCGAATTGAACCTTATGCAGGGCTACTCAAGGGGCAAAGTGGAACAAACCTATTTCAGGTTGCGTAGCTCTGGGTCCTTCATTGAAGATGACCACATACCTTTCTGGAAGAGAAGTAAGTTGTTTGACTACTTACTTAGTTTATCGACCACGAAGATTGTAACTCATATTCTAAACGTTAGACGTAACTATAGTCCATTTGTTTAGGTATTTAAAAGAATGTAAACAATCTTGACATGTCTTTTTATTGAAATATACGCCTTATAAATCAATCCCTTTGCAAATTACAAATAAATTATGTTTTTTATATTTTAAAAATGAAATTATTTGTAATTTGCGAAGGTATTGATTTTTAAAGTGTTTATTTCAATAAAAAGACATTTCAAGATTGTTTACATTCTTTTAAATACCTAAACAAATGGACTATAATCATGTACGACTACGTACTTCATCATCATCATATTAACCACAGGAAGTCCACTGCTGGACATAGGCCTACTACGTACTTAATACTTTCTATAGAAACGTAGGTTCTCTAGCTTTTATTTTGTAATGACGTCAGATGACAAGCCGAAAAGATTTTGAAATTAAAAAAGAAAGTAGATATATCAAGATTTAAACTGGTTTTTCAAAGGCAAAATATGCTGAAAGAAGATCAGAGAGACCTATGGTTAACTGTGGGCCACTTCTGTACCGTGTAAATAAAAATATAAGTAGGTACTTACCTTAATTAGGAGCAATAAATTTCCATAGGGGCCGTCCATAAATTACGTCATCGATTTTTTCAGATTTTAGACCCCCCCCCCCCCTATAATCATCCTATCGTCATTTCTTAATGACCCCCCCCCCCCTTCTCCCAAAATTGACGTCATTACTAGTTTGACAAAATAAAACATTGCAGATTTGAGAAAAATAGGGTATTATATGATTAAAACACTTGGTTATAGAATCACCTTTTATTATTTTTACTTTGGCAATAATCATTGATATAATATAACTACTTATTTTTTACTTTTCTTTGGATAACTCCCACGGAGTTTTCACCCATTCTTTTAAATTCTGGATCACGGGTAATATCTCCGTATCCTCCCGATATTCGTTTTGGCTCGATTCATCCACGTCTCCAACCCACTCAACGTCAAGTGCCTGTCCCGTTACGCCGTCATGCAACTGTTAAAGGGCTTCTATTCCTCGCCGTCCCAAGATTCGAGCACTACGACGAGGGGCCGCAGGACCTCCAGTTTCCTGTTCCATTAAACACTGAAACAAAAAAAGACTATAAGCACTTTATCGCTAAAAATACTTTTTTGTACCTATGTAAAACAATACCTGATCTGATACCTGAGTGGTGTAAGATTGAACGGTTCCGAACAATTATATCTGGAACAGTTTCATCATAAAATCATAATTTATAACACACATAAAATGTACGTTCAATCGCTGAGTTTGAAAGAAAATATTGGGTTGAGAGGCTCTTATTTCTTTTGAACAGTCAAATACGTAAAAATAAAATATTTAAATAGGTTTAAGTATTTAATGACAAAATTTTTTTAGACTAGCTTTAATTCCGTGGTACTATTATACTATGTTTAAAATTAATACTAATATTATTCTATTATACTATGTTTATCAGGGATAATGTCGGCTTGTAAAGGTAAAAGAATTTTTTAAATTGGTCCAGTAGTTTCTAAGTATATTTTAGTACAAACAATCAAATCTTTTTTTACCTTTACAATATGAGTAATTTTTGACTTACTTTCTGTCGTGAAAAAAGACGTAATGCTTTTGTTTTCCCTGATGGCCGGTACATCTTTTAGTAGGTCCGAAATTTTCCTTTCTGCTGCATTAGCAAGTTCCGTCCGCTGTTTCTTTGGGTCAAATTCACTCTTCAGTTTACGCCATATTTCATCGCAAAGCTTTTGTGCGGCTTGAGGGGTTTTATCAAAATATCGTCTCTTCATAGCAGAAAACAATCGCTGGTGCACTTTTTGTAAGTCAATAACCATCGCGGATCGACTATAGTAATAAATAGCAGTGAAAATAGTTTTCTGATTTTGTTATTTAACGAATTTGCGTGAAACGCGTGATGGAAAAATCTGCGCGGATAAACGTGTTGCATCGTTCACGTTCGTACTCAGATTGACAGCGAGCGCAGGCCGCAGGTCCGCAGCGGTGGCGGTGCGCGCCAAAGACAAAGGAAGCCGACTTTGTTTAAACAGCGCCGATTTCTTTTATTCTCCGAGTCGCCGCCAATCTTCGTTTAATAAACACAGTGTCGCATACAAACTATTTTCATAGGTACGATGTTATTTATAGTTTAAAAAAATAATGTAGACATGCCTTGACCTTGTAATAAATAAATAAATAATGAGTTCAATAATTAATACTATTAAATACTTGCAAAATATCACAAGAACATTATCTTTCCTTAGTATGAGACATGTATTTAAGTATAAGTATAGTATTAATATGTACTTTTATTAATTATGTAATGTTGTAGTTATTATTTAAGTATTGTGTTTATTATCAATACATAGTATAAAACAAAGTCGCTTTCGCTGTCTGTCCCTATGTATGCTTAGATCTTTAAAACTACGCAACGGATTTTGATGCGGTTTTTTTAAATAGATAGACTGATTCTTAAAGAAGGTTTATATGTATAATATATGTAAGTACCATGGGCGAAGCCGGGGCGGGCAGCTAGTATTTTACTAGGTGTGCTGAAAGAAATTTCTTTTTAGAAATAATCTGTTTGTACGTGAAAAATAAACTATAAATAAATAAATAAGAATGACGTCAATTTCGAAACACCCCCCCCCCATCTATCATTTACCGTCATCCGCAGACCAACCCCCCCCCCTAATTTAGAATGACGTAATATATGGACGGCCCCATATGTAAATATGCGAAAAACATATCGAGAGTTCACGTGTAATTTTATTTTTTTTATGGCGGAAATCGAGAACCGTACATGTTTACAGTACATATCGTTAATTGGAAAGGCCAGTGTGTAATGAGAAAATCTAAATCTGGCACGAATCTTATCGATAACAGATAGATACCTATAGCCCGAGTCGCAATGGACCTTCCGAGCGGATCGATAAGCGTTTCTCTGTCAATGCCAAGACTAGATTCTTTTGATCTTCACTTTGACTTCTACCCGTTATGCCCATTTATTGTGTCCTTTCGCTATAACTTGGTTGACTGGAAGAGATCCCAGTATGGGATAAGTCCGCCTTTGTATCTACCCATTATATGGTTTGTTAATTTTCCTATGACTGTAAACTTTTTATCTACAATAAAAAAAGATAAACAAAAACAACAACATAAAATAGACGTATGTTTTGACTAAGTATAATATTGCCTTGAAGATTAATCCAGGATTTTCAAAATTTCTTTTCCAAGCTGGTAAGAAAAAAAGAAACAAATTAGAATGTACCAGCTAGATGCTAGTACATTCTAATTTGTTTATTTAGTAAATAAAGTTATAATAAAGTCTTAAATAAATAAATAATACTTTATTAGCAAGCTCATTTACGTTCATTGAATTTTAAGATGTTTTTAAGAGATAATTCTTCGAACGTGACTACCATATTAACAAGTTGTTTCTTGGAGTTATTTGTTCGGACGTTGCCCAAAAAGGTTACGACTTGCGACCTTTGATTAAGTTATCTGTAGATGTCGCGCTCCAAACAACGTAAAACGAGCAATTACTAGGAAGAAACACTGGCTTGTCCAGGGCGCTTTTGTATCGAATTAAATTCTGTACCTAGTAGTCTTTGAAATACAAGTGTTCCGCGTTTGACTCTCCCTAGCTCAGATTTTGTATAAAGCAAATAAGTAGGTATGTTCAATGAATAAAGTGGTTTGTCTTTCATTGTAAAAAGAGCGTGAGGTAAAAGAAGAATGTCATACAAAACCGTAAACACATTGTTATATTGTTTTTTATTTTAAATTTACCATCAAAGCGTGTTTTTTAAACCATAATTAATTTATTAACACACACTAGCGTTGTACAATCTGGCCTTTTAATGTATGTATAACAATAACTTTATCTATGTATGTACTTTACCTAATAGTATCTGTGATATTATCTTCATGAAACGTTACGTTTCAATATGAGCCCAAATCGGCCGATGCCGAAATATGGGGCTGAGAAAAGAGGTGCAATGCAAATTCACAGTTTAAGGCGAACTACTAGTAACTAAGATTATATAGGTAATGCGATATCTAGCGCAAAAATTACATCATTGCTTTGCTTACGATCCATTAAACTTGTTTCGCTGGTTATCAGAATAAATGTTTCGCAGTGCGTATACGAAGAAATCTAATTTCGTAGTGCAAAGCGTACGCGATTGGGTTATCTGCTTACGACCATTATTTGTAACCAAATATTACTACATTACGCTCGTAAAAGTTATCTAAATTATGTTATGACGGTTTACTGCGAAAATTAGTTTATAAATAAAATTACGTGGTTGTCACTTTGATCCTTTGGAATATTGGGTTTTCGAACCATTATGATTTACTAAAACGACACATCTAAAGTACTTAGGCGCACTTTGATCAATCTTAAGTAAACGGCCAAGTGCGAGTCGGACTCTCGCACGACGGGTTCCGTACCATTATCTATAAAAATCACGTTTGTTGCATGGGAGCCCACTTAAATATTTTGTTTTTAGCACGTATTTGTTGCTATGGCGGCAACAGAAATATATCACCTGTATAAATTTCTGTCTAGCTATGACGGTTTATGAGGTACCGACAGACAGACGGACAAACGGGCGGACGGACGACAGCGGAGTCGTAGTAATAGGGTCCCGTTTTTAGGCTTTGGGTACGGATCCCTAAGCAGGACAGGTCTGAAATACTCGTAACCGTTGGGCATGTATCATGCATGTGATTGATGAGTGTAGAGATGAAGCGAGATAGGTCTGTCTGGATCAAAATCGTACCATTAAGTGGAGCTCCATAGTGTCTGTCTCCCTGTGGAAGGCGTAAAAGTATTTGTATGTAGTAACGGTTTTTAATATTATTGTTTAAATTAAGTAAGTATTAAGTAATTAGTTACTTTTTTAAATATGAGGTCAAAAAAACAATTGACATATTTATTAATTTATGTAGTGTTTAATATATCGTATTATTTTATGCTATAGATAATGTTATCTCAAACGTTAATTAAATCAGAGATCGATGAATTGTATCGGAAAGGTCAGTGAATAATTTGAATAAGCGTATGCAGATTGTTGCTGAAAGGTATTGCGTCAAACTGGGTACAAGTTACTCTTACTTAATTTACATTGGACGAGTTAGTACTATAGCTATAGACTATACTCGAGCATTTACTGAACAGATTTAGAATAATTTAGGTATTTATTAGGAATCCAAATAAAAAATAACTGTTTATTTATTATTTGTTTACATCACATAACAGTCTCTATAAATAAATTGACAAATTAAAATATTAAATTAAATTTTTTAAGTGTTATGCTGTTAAAAATCAATAAAGTATTTATCCTAGGATGTAGTTAGCTATAGTTACAATACAATATGTAATCTGCATATGCAGATGCACACAAAAGAAGAAAATTTGAAAAATTCTCGAATGCTCTAAAATCCTACCTTATTTCAAAATGCTATTACGCTATCAAAGACTATTTGATGTAAATAAATATAGAATTTAATTTAATTTGATTGTTGAAATTGACATATTATGCATGAAATTTAGTACAATACTTAATATTATTTTAATGTGTTTAGTTTATTAAATTAAGTGATTGACATCTACCCATTGTATTTGAAATACTCCTTGAGTTGCTATGATTAGAACATCAATATACCTAACACCTGTATGTATTATGACATTTATGACAATTAGTTAGCAAATAAATGTTTGAATCTTTTAATATTTGAAAATAAAAGTAGTTTCGGCAATAAGCAGAGTAAATTTATCTTATACCGAGTGGATTGGCCATGATGATATTTTTGATATTTCGTGACAGGTTGAACACTTAAATCTTCTATTAAGTCGAATTTCCATTTCGAATGTAAATTCGACTTAATCCGGCTATCCTATCCTCGCAGATTGGGTAGGGTGCTAAATTATGAAGAGTGATTACTATGCACATAAATCGGTAGTACGATAAAGAATAGGATTTAGAATTTTATGTGAGCTAATATGGACCCGCGCCAGACGTGTATGAGTGCTCAATATGCTCCGCAGAGATGATTTGTTCTGGCACGCTAAGCACACTCTCAGTAAGGCAATAATCTGTCAATAATCAACAATCGTGCTACCAACTCGACTACTTGTAAATTACCCATTCAACTGGATCAATGTAAATCTTGGCGAGAGTACGTGACTTGTTCGATTCAGTGCCTAAATGACCTTGCTGCGTAACGAAACGTAGGTAATCAATGTGTCGTATAGCCAGGCTGCTAGGTTTAGTATGTAGCGTTGATTGATTTGTTTAGGCACATATTTAAATGTTTCACTGATTTATGGTAGTAACATATACGTTATCTATAGCATAGCCTCATAGAGTCCTGCCTACTATATATATAAATAATAAACAATAGCGCTGTGTGCCCTTAGGTATATCTTTTATGGAGCAAGTGCAAAACTCGGCAAAACAAGACTTCCTTTTGGACGCTTACCACATTTTTCACTTGATTTTTTGTTGCACCCGTCCACTTGCCCAAGGCATGGCTAATTAATAATTATACATATATAATAATTGTTTGCTCCTATGATGTTATGTACAATAAAGAGTTTACAAACAAAGAAACAATCTGTCTGTCTGAGGCATCGTGGCGCTCGAAAGGATAAACTGATTTCGATGCGGTTTTTTTGTTACGTGAAAGCAAAATCCCTTGCGGTGGTTCTTAGCATGTTTGATGAAAATCGGATGAGCCGTTTAAAAGTTATTAGGGATTAAAGCTGGAAAGTCAGGGCTTTCTCTAGCAAATAATAGATGGCGCTACGTAAATCCATCTAGTGATGATTAGCCGAATTACCGATACTTCGACTATACGACTTTCGTAGTTCCGCTACTGATCTCTAGATGGTGTTCTCAACAATCGGAGTTTTTTAAATTTGCCTGGCAATTTTTTTTAATACAAATTGTCCCAGTTTTGGGCAAAGGTCTCTCCCATTTTCCACAAATAATTTTGTTAATTATAAGACCTTATGTAAAACTCCAAGTCAAAGTAAAAAATAGTTTTTTTTTTTTAATATTTGTAACATTTGACAATTGTCAATTTGTTCTTTCGAACTCTTGTAAGCAAATAAAGATTTGATTTGTCTAAAAATAAAAATCTCGTCTTTCCAGACGTGGACATCCTGCACGTGATCCCGTCGCCGTTCCCGAGCGTGTGGCACACGGAACACGACACTCGCGCCGCGCTTAACTTCGACACCATCGATAACCTCAACAAGATCCTGCGCGTCTTCGTGGCGGAGTACCTACACGTCAAGCCCTAGCGGCGGCGCTGGCGGCTCGAGGCCATACTGCTGGCCCGGCGGTAGTGGGGTCGCGAATGTCGGTTTTATCCGACAAACATTGTCGTGCCCAACCCGCGAGAGTCGATGTTTCCGACAAATTACGTTAGTAACAAAGAGTGTAGCAGTATAAACACGGGTCAGATGCCCCTGGGAAAATTTATGTTGAAAATATTGACAATGAAATCACCGTCTTAAGAGAAATATTTTCCTAAGCTATCACACTTCTGAATGCGTAAGGTTTTAAAAAAAAAATTATTTTTCAAATTTTCAAAAAAATTTTTTTTTTTCTTACAACATAATATTTATTTTTTGATTTTTCTTACAAACATTAGATACACCAAAGAAGCATTGAATAAGGCATTTTCGAAGTCTCTGCAGTGATTTATATATCAGAATATCACCAATTCAAAATTTTAAAATTCAAAATTTCACGTATTTTAAGAGACACTATTACGATTTTTTTTTTATAAATAGCCCTTACTATGCTCTACAACATATTTTTTTTTCAAAATTTTATCCAGTGTAGAACAGTCTTAAAAAAATATTATTAATATTCTGATATGAATATTTGAGCGTCTGAGCAAGTAATTCTGCTTTGATTTTTTAAATGTAATTTTTAATAATATAATAATAGTTAATCTTCATCACTGTTGGACAAAAATCAATATATTTTTAAATTATTTGATTATTTAAAAATAAATTTGTTCATGATAACAGTGCAAACATCTACATGAGAATCACTAAAACTGAACTGTATAAGAGCCAACTTTGTAATAACATGATTTTGTATTAGCAAGCAAAAGAAAAATACGTTAAGACCATGGATTCAAGGAAACAACAAAGTAAACAAACACGCATCAACATGTCGCGTATTCAGGGCTACGACTAGATGCTCACTTGAAACTAATGTAACAATAAAGCGATAACTAGAAAAGCAACAATATACATATAAATTAACTTCATATAAAATATATCCAAATAAAACAAAAACTAAAATATTTTTTTTTTAACAAAGCCAAAATACTCTCTTAATTTTCATGCCACTTGAGTAGAAATACGACTGAATGCATAAAATAGATAAAAATTTATCATTAAGAGTTACGAAAAATTGTAAACATGATAAACAAAAAGCGCGTTTCAATTTCTTACTGTTATAATTATTGAACATCGTAATTATTAAGATTTTAAATTTAAATGCATTTAAAAAATCAAAGCAAAATTACTTGCTTAGATGCTCAAATATTCATATCAGAATAGTAATAATATTTTTTTTAAGACTGTTCTACCATGGATAAAATTTTGAAAAAAATATATATTGTAGAGCATAGTAAGGGCTATTTATTAAAAAAAATCGTAATAGTGTCTCTTAAAACACGTGAAATTTTGAATTTTAAAATTTTGAATTGGTGATATTCTCATATATAAATCACTGCAGAGACTTCAAAAATGCCTTATTCAATGCTTCTTTGGTGTATCTAATGTTTGTAAGAAAAATCACAAATAAATATTAAGTTGTAAGAAAAAAAATTTTTTTTTTCAAAATTTGAAAAAAATTTTTTTTTGGAAACCTGACGCATTCAGTGGTGTGATAGCTTAGGCTAAAATTTCTCTTAAGACGGTGATTTCTTTATCAATATTTTTAACATAAATTTTCCCAGGGGCATCTGACCTGTGCTTATACTGCTACACTCTTTACGTTAGTAATTATATTATCTATGCCCAAATGAAGTTGACATTGACAAAAGAGAAGATAATATATTGCGAATCTTTTTGCTTAGGGTGGATAATGGTTTAAACCAGTAAAAATATGAAAAAAAAAACCTTTTATCCCTAAATCAATATGACATTCCGTTTATTTATTGTTTTTTTTTTTACAATTGTTTATTTTGATATAACTCATTGTACTTAATTTTTTTGCGTGTTCATAAATGGGGCATGTCCATACTTTTCTTATGCAATACGTAGTGGAAAAAAATCCACAAAATAATGCTTTACACGATTTTTATCACTTTATCAAACATTACAGAATTTCTAAACGTGTTATAATACTCATAATACCTATTAAATATTAACAGATATATGTGTTGATAAATATGTGTGTACCTAATTATTTGCATTAGATAGGTATCAGTGTAAATGACTACTTTGTATACAATATGTAACAAAAACCCTGTCCGATCCTTATGAGGAGAAACTCAGACCGTCAATATGAACAACTTTTCCTATGGGACCAATGCTTGAAACTCGAAGAAAACATGCACATTTTCATACAAATTGCCGGGTCGGCCGAACACTTGTATGCAAATGTAGTTTTTTTTTTTCGAGTTTCAAGCATTGGTCCCATAGGAAAAGTTGTTCATATTAACGGTCTAAATTGCTCCTACAAGGATCGGACAGGGTTTTTGTTACATATTGTATATTTATAAAAACTACTATGTGGGCCTAGGTAATCTAAATTATGTTATTTACGTATCGTATACAGTTTATGTAAAAGAAAAACAGACTAGGTCTGCAAAAAGATATTACATAAGTATAAATAATATATATTTTAAATACCGCGCTTTGCAACGATGTTCAAAATAAACTTTTTTGTGTACATATTTATGTTATAATTTAGTATTGGCTTTTACGAGCAGTGCTATAGAAATGCATAATATAGATATAATGACTTTTCTAACCATAAAATATGAAAAGCGGTGTCAAGGCTTTCGTATATATATACTCACTGCACACATTTAAAAGAAAAAAAAATCCTGGCTCTATCTCCTCGACAGGCATCAGGCTAAGTGTTTTTTGTGACGGCCCTGGGGTGGGCTCTTCGGGATTAGGATGTGGAAATGTCATATACATTTTCTAATAAAATGAAATACCGAAGTAAACACAGACAAAAAAGTTCCAGTCTAAATACATTTATAATTTATGGTAAGAACATTTCCATAGACTAAGTAATGCCTATGATAAATCCACGAAATCATAATTTATTGTTCCTAAAACGGTTGTGTGAATATTATATTCACATTGATAGTATTTTCTGAGGAATTTATTGTTATGTATGTTCTGTTGTAAACAGCAAACGATAATACTATGGAAGAACATGATCATTACAATGACGAAGTATCTACTGTAGGCTAATATCTGTTATGACGCTGTGTCATACAGCAGCCACTGATTAGTCTAGCCAAAGAAATAATATACAATCTAGAATGCCTACGAATTGGCAGTCGTTCCCGAAAAAGAGACCTATATAAGTGTCCCTTTCTACTTTATTGCACAGGCAGTTTGCGAGGAAGAGATGGCTCTAACTTTAGATACATTCTTGGGATCGTTAGGTATTAAAACATATTTAGGCATTATGGAAATATAAACTTCAAAGTTAAATAAATGTTTTTTTTTTTAGACAATTCTTAGTCATTCTAGATTGTTTTATAATTTCTTTAAGTTCACTAATTGGCGTGATATAGCGTCAGATAGAGGAATCGCCGTGGCTACATATTGCTCAAACATTATTTTAAACTACAAATGATAGAACCATTTCGACTCGACAAGAAGTAACAGTTTTGGTGGAAAATGAGATGTAATTTTTAAGTACCGCCTACTTGAGTTGAATGCACTTTGAATGGTGTAATTTTTTCGCTTGATTATGATTCCATAGTATTATTAGTTCGCTGGTTGTAAATATTGTATTTAAATGAAAACAATTGTATGTTATAAGATTTATTAAAAACCACATTCCCTAAGTACTTAAGATATTTTCTTATGAATATAAATTAACAATAGTATTGAGCTTGCACAACGATGTGAAACAAAGCAAAAAGACTCTAATAGGTACTGTATTCAAGGGCAGGAATATCGATATTTTGTATTGATATATAGATACCCGGTATCCGATTTGTATCTACAACTACTATACAAAATAATGGTATTAAATCGATATTTGTATCGATACTATTTATCGATATATCCGATATATCGATAAAAAATATCGGTCTTCCTGTCCCTGGTTGTGTTTTACAAATCATTGTAACAAATTACATAAATTACCAAAGTAGACGCCTACATGGCATGTTTTTCTTGGGCTTAGCGAAACGAGCGTTATTTCTACCAGACTTTGGCGAAGCCATGAAAGGGTAATATTTTAAGCCTATGTAGGTAGATGTGGATATATTTATGTCTGTTCCACTAGTAGCAGGTATCCTAATTTCTCTTTTTTAAAATTTTACAAATGATATTTCAATCGATTTGTCATTGAACGAGCGAGGCGTGTTTCGAGATTGACCAATAATGCAATTGTCCGTCTGTCAGTCAGTCTGTTCTCGCCTACAGGTCGCATTTTAATCGATTGTCATGGAATTTTGTGAGCAGGTTCGATTATTATAAAGACTTTTTGTTTAGTTTTTCGATATTTTTCAAATTGGCGGAAAAAAAGGGGGTTGAAAAAAAAAGAAAAAAAAATTTCAAATTGCCCTGTCAATTTTTTAAGTCCAACAAAAAAAACGAAAGCCTTTATTAGGAGTATTAGGACGCACTTTTTTGTTTGCACAACTTTTTTATCCGATAAACTTCAATGGTAGGTACCATGAATATCACAGAAGATACGAGAACAGTAGCTAACATGCATACATAGCGGCGAAACACATAACCCTTCTTTTGGCCTCGCCGGAGTCGGGTAAAAATTACTTTTCCAATCATTGTTATAAATGTTTTTTTTTTATCAAATAAAACAGATATGCCAGTTTTTTGCGTACATTCCATTCATTTGTGACATAAAAGATGATGATTGATTTACAAGTTATACACAATATCAAAATGTATGAGATGAAATAAAATGGATGACATGTAACAGTCTCACAGAGTTTTATTAATATTCATTTAAAAGTAAACCACAAATTTAACATCAGTAATAATGTCTCAGATAGCAGAGACCGCCGCCCGAGCCCAAGGCGAGGGTGGTAAGTGATCTGAGACTTTATCGCCGCTCGTAGTGAGCACACTATTGTTTATTCTCCTTTGGCCAGAAAGGTATTTAGTCCAGTCAATAAACATAAAAATATTGACAAATTCCTACACTCGCGATTTCCTAAATGTTATTGTGATGTTTTTAGATAGCCTTTTATAACTTGTTTCTCATTCCTCCTGAAGTATTATGAAATAGGGGGGGAAATATACTAAACGGACTTGCTCGTACAAGAAAAAATCTACAGTAGAGATTAATGTACACTATCAATTAATAAGACATCACAAACCTGTAAATAAAAGCTCTCCAGTTTTTAACAGTTTTCAGTCATAGAAAAATAATTAGCTTTTCTATAAAAAGCTTGTACTGACAAAATCTCCCATGTAGAAATTATTTTTCGAAAGATATAAATTATGAGTATCATAAGAGTAACAGCATTAAAAAAAAAAAACATTTTTGAGACAATATTTGTAATTTACAGTTGAAATAGTACATTCTAAGAAATTTCGAAAAATTATCTACTGTAGGTTTTATTGTGAAAATTACATAGAACTGAAAATTCACAGACCCGACTAATATATCGCGAGAATAGATGGGCCAAAGGTAGTGATCCTGAGGCCTACAGGCTTTTAGCCTTTTTTTGAAGCCTAGACTCTTAATTAAGGGGCTTGACAGGCTAAAAGCCTATAAAGGCTTTAAGTCATTTAGGCTAGGCCTGTTGAATAGGCCAAGCCTAAAGGACTATAAGTCTTTATAGGCTTTTGGTTCTATGTTGTTTTAGCGATATTTAAGTAAAATATAAATTTTCTTTTCTCATTTCAAAATTAATTAAAAATAAAATAAATCCTTTATTCATAATTATGATGGCTTACTCAGGCTGATACTGAAAAATGGCTTTAGCCTAAACATAAGCCTGCTACTCTAAAAAAAAACCTACAGTCACAAAAAAGGCTTTTTAGGCTCATAGGCTTTTAAAAATGACATAGCCCTAAAAAAGGACCGACAGGCTTAAATTTAGGGCTAAAATCCTATAGTCCTCGGGAACACTAATCAAAGGGGACTTAAGACTTAAGGGGGCTACGTGAATTTTTCTGGTTCCAGTGCTGCCCCCATTTCTACGCACATCCGCCAAAAGTGGCCGTTTTTCGCAATTGTGCGTAGAAAAGCTTCACGTTCTCACTTTATGTAAACAGTTGTTCATAAAATAGTTTTAAGGGTTATCTAGGGTCTGATCAAGATCAAATTATAAATGATGTCTTTGATTCCTCTCACATGATTTATTTCAAATGGGGGCAGTACTGCACCCCGAAAAATTAAGGAGTATTTATTACAAATGCCTTATGCGAATGAGTTGTAAATCATGTACATACCCTAATCAGTCCATGAACATATCATTCTGTATCCCACTTTCACTCAGTGGTCCTAACATGAGTACGTTCGCTTTTTTCTCTATACAAAACATATATTTATTTTAATACCAAATTAATTACTAATTTTGTTAGAAGAAAAATATTGCGCACTGGGAAAAAGTAGTATGGTAGTCGTACACACACGATATTTCTGCAAGGAACTAGTTACACAAATACTGATTCAAAATTTGATACAAGTACGAACTTACGGTAGGCTTAGGTAGGTTTTTATTACTATCACGAATATAATTATATTGTAACACTCTTAGAATATCCTATCTAACAAAGATCCTTTAAATTTCTTTAAAGCCATTTCTTCCCATTTAGAGTCCAAATCACCAGATTTAGTTGCCTCTTTTTTAACACCATTTTCTTTAACAACAGGTGCAATTTCGTCTTTAGATTCTATATTTTTATCATCACGAGTTTCTTTGGAATTTGAACTTTCACTGTTTAATCCATTATTAATTGTTTCGTTGTCTAATTTGGATTTTTCTTCTACAAAATCTGCATCATCGTTTAAATTTACATCTATTTTTTCTTCAGTGATATTTGTGTCATTATTTTTAGTATTGGCGTTTGAGAACACAGCAAAATGTTCCGGTTCTGTTTTTTCTTCCAGTCTTTTCTCTAAATTTGCAGCAATATCAGTATCCGTAATACTTTCAGCTTCAATTTCTTTAGATTCTATCCCATTATTTTCTACACCATTTTCTTGTGTCTCGAGAGAATACACCGCATCATCTGTATCTAAATCTTCAGAATAATTTAACTTCATATCATTGGAATTTTCTCCATCTAGTGCCAAATTGATATCAGTAACATCCATTTTTTCACTGGGTAGTGGCATGTTATCTATGAATGTATCTGGGATATGCTTTAGTTCGTCCATTTTTAATGGTTCACTATCTCTAATAAAGCTTTCAATGTCCATGTTGTCGTCACTATTGTTACTTACATCAAATTTAGAAGTATCTTTCCTATTATTGTATTCGGCTTGTCTAGATATATTTTCGTTATAAGTGGCGTTACTTTCATCTCGGTTAAAAGCAGATTGATTGCTATTATTCTGTTCAGTCATATTGGTCGTTATTTTTTTAATAGCTGATTCAGTATTGTCATCTTCTACTTTTCTTTTTGTGCGCTTAATTTTGGTCCCAGTGGCGTCTTTATTCTTCCTTGTGATTCTGGGTAACGGCTCCTGAAAAATATTTTTTGTAGAGTTATTAAATTAGGATAATGTTTGCATTTTAGGATTATTAAAATTAGACCTTTCAACTATACTTCTGGGAATGCCAAGAGAGACACAGACGGTATTAGCATAAATTAAACGGGTTAGTACCCACGTAGAGAGTCAGCTACTGGCCGAAATATTTCGACCTTATCCGAAACGTCTTCATCAGGGTGAATGTGACTAGTGTCGCCTCGAGCCACACTGAGCATTGGCTCAATGTGGCTCCATCAGTGATGATGACTGATATTGATCAGTCATCATCACTGATGACGTCGGAACATGTCCAGTAGCTGACTCTACGTAAAAAATGGGTTTAACTCATGCTAATAATATTCAGATCTGAGTGACTGCCTCCGTGGCCCAGTGGTTAAGGCGTTCGCCTTGTGATCCAGAAGGTCCTGATTTCGAATACCACTGGGAAGCATACTTTGTGAAAAGTCTTTTCCAGTCTTATTAGGATATTACAGGCTTGAAGTGCCTGAGTATCGGAAAAAAATGATTCCGTGTTTCGGAAGGCACGTATAAACTGTGGGTTCCGAACGCCATCTAGCGTTTGCTATCAAACCTATGTAAGGATCTGTTCTGGTCTACCCTTTGGGTTGCGGAGGTCAGACGGCAGTCGCCCTTGTAAAACAAGTAACTTCGTTAAATATTCTAGGTTAGGTAGCGGATCCCGTGCTCTGCAGCATTACCGCTGAGGATGCAACCGGGAACAAGCTCGATGATGAATATACAGATCTGTGATTAAATTCTTACCAGAACTTCAATTTCTTTGTGCGGCATCAGCGTATTGTTGGTCCTGAACAGAAAGTCCTCCGTGAAGGCCGCGAACCAGATCCGCTTCTCCAGGATGTCGCAGATGTTGTTCTTGTCTGCTTTGAACTGGTCCACCATTACCTTCATGTCCGGGAACAGCCAGTTGTGGATCACGGAGAATTTTTGCAGATGTTCCTGAAAGAATTCATAATATTTTGTTGAGATATAAATGTATACGGACAAATCACACAGATTGAGCTAGTCCCAAAGTAAGTTCGAGTTTGTGTTATGGGATACTAACTCAACGATACTATATTTTTAACCGAGTTTTAAAAAAGGGGAAGGTATCAATTCGTCGCGATCTCTTTTTTTTATATGTACACTAATTATTCGTAGACGCCTGGACTGATTTGAAAAAATTTTTTTAAAGAGTATACTTGTCAGGTGGTCCCATAGAATTTTTTATCAAATCGGTCGTGTGATTCGTTGGCGAAGTGGTGGTGAATTTGTATAATCAAACTCCAAGACCCAGATCAATCTGAAAAGGATCATTTTCCATCTTGACCTGACCGAGGATCGAACCCGCGATCTCTGGGTGGCGGACTAGCATGGTAACCACTACGCCCTGAGCCTGCCCTGAGGCAAGTTGGAAAATGGCCTTTTTCAAATTGTCCTGGGTCTTGGGTGTTTATCTATACATGTATTTATCATAAGAATATAGAATCGTTGAGTTAGTATCTCATAACACAAGCTTAAGCTTACTTTGGGGCCAGGTTAAACTGTGTGTTTTGCAGTGATTTACAAGACTCGAGTCTTTGAGTTCTAATTTTGAAGACTCGAGTCGGTTTTGCAGAGCTCTATTAGCTCGACAGGCTTGGAGTTTCGAGGCTAGGCGAGCGCGAGTTCTCTGAGCAACGACTCGAGCCTTTAAAAGAGCTCTTGTCTTAAAATGAACGTAAGCTATACTTGAAAACTTACAAGGACTCGAGGCGTGATTTTAGATTAATTTTAGTTATCCAAGATATGCAAGTTTAGGTGTTCGGGTTGAATACAGAGAAATGCAGCAATTGTCCAATATACACTTTATTCCGAGCACACAGATAATTGTAGAAGGAGAAATTTAGTTCAAGAATAGATACACAAGAAGAGAGAAGTTAGAAGTCACAAGAAAAGAGAAATAAAGTCAATCTCAATTTGCAAGCAAACATTCTTTCAACTAATATTGTAATCAATCCTATTTTATTTCTTGTTGACAGATCAGTTTTACTTGTAGACAAATCATTGTTTTAAACACACTCGAAAAACACAACCCTCCCTCTTAACAGTTGGGTAAAAAGATGAGGGCGCAGAAAAAGGCTCGGGAGCAAAAAGAGACTCGAGCTCTAATCTTACACTCCGAGGCTCACTTAAGCTCGCAGTCGTCGAGCCTTCCGTTAAAAGAGCCGAGTCCTAAGTAAGAAGACTCGGAGGACTCGAGTCTTGTAACATACGTAACTAGCGTTTTGTCCATATATATTTATTTATTTACTTACTTTAATGTCATCAACAGATATAAAGATTTTGTAGTGCGCTTTCAGGTTGAAGAGGCTGGTCGATTTGAATTTGAGAAGGAAATCGTCGTCCGCGACGGCGATGCCCCACTCTCGCCAACTGTAGCTGGCGGTGGCGAAACGGTCGGTGGTAGTGATGTAGACAGACTTCTTGGCTGCCAGCTTGGGGGTGTCGATCGCCACTACCTCTGCAAAAGTAGTCAATTGGGTATATGACTAGGTCTAAATTAACCCTTTCACCGCGAGACTTTATATCAGTTGCCGTGCCTCCAGCGCGAGGGGTAGTAAATCTAAAATATATACCTAGAACCAAAAAGAGATGTTGATACTTAAATTATGTGCCATACGAGCATTTTTTTTCGTATAGCACATAATTTATCGCGGAATGGGCACGACTCTGTTTGTCGGATAAATCCGACGTTCGCGGTGAAAGGGTTAAATTATTCGATACAGTTAGCGGACGATCTCCGTGGCGTAGTGGTCACCATGATAGTCCGCCACCCAGAGGTCCCGGGTTCGATACCCGGTCAGGGCAAGTTGGAAAATGGTCTTTTTTCAAATTATCCTGGGTTTTGGATGTTTATTTATACGTGTATTTGTTATAAAGTATAGTATCGTTGCATTAGTATACAATAACACAAGTCTCGAAATTACTGAGGGTCTAGCTCAATAAGTGTTATTTGTCCTCATGGGCGTAACCACGGTGGGGCAGGGTGGGGCGCTTGCCCCACCCTGGCTCTGATCTGTAAGGTATCTAACAAAACTAAAAAAAAAATATCTAGGTACTAACTACAATACTTAATATCCGAAAGAAAGTACACACATACACACATAGTCGACACAAAAAAAATGCGATCAAAACAAACGCAATCCTTTTGTTTTTCGTTTGTGTGTGTGTGATTGAGTGGTTGAGTGGAGCGGGAGAGCGACCCGAAAGATTTCTTGGTGTAGGTAGGTGAGCACAAAGAAAGTGTTTAGGATAATTCGAATTATACATACAGATACAGGGTGCTATAGGATGTAACCTTTTTGTTTGAAAAATTAAACGGGGTAAGACCGCGGGTATAGTTTGCTAGTTACATATTATTTTAGAATGCTACCCCACCCTGAGCCCATGGCTGGCTACGCCCATGTTTGTCCTCTATATACAAGTTAAGTATTACAAGTTTTTAGTTAACAAAATAAAACGTGTATCGATTATGCATCTTATTCTTTAAATGTCAGCACCATCGTATTAGGTTATAACCTGTAATGATTAGTGCTTGTAAGATAATTAAAAAAAAATATATATAGTGTCACTTTTCAATGATAATATCCATTTTTAACAATGATTTTAGATTTATTAATGCAGGACGACTGATATTTAAGGGATACGTGAATTTTTCGAGTCCAGTGCTGCCCCCATTTAAAATAAATTATTTGAAAGAAAAGTATCCCATTCCCACTTTAATCTATATCCATTAAGTAAAAAGTGAGAATGTGTAGCTTTTCTACGCACATTAGCCAAAAGTGGCTGATTTTCGCAAATGTGCGTAGAAGAGCTTCAAGTTTTTACTTTAAACTGTAAACAGTAGTTTATAAAATAGTTTGAAGGGTTATCTTGGGCTTGGTCAAGACAAAATTTAGAATGATATCTCCGTTTATTTTTAAATAATTTAATTCAAAAATTCATGTATCCCCTTAACATGATTCCAATCTCGCCATTCCCTTTATCGGCTTTTACGATCTGCGCGGGAAGACAAGCAACCGGTACATTCTAGGGATGTGACATAAGACTTAAAAAACACATAATTAAAATAATCGATTACCTTCGCCTGGAAAATCGATTTTCCGTGACTTATCTTAATATATAAAATTCTCGTGTCACAGTTTTAGTTGCCATACTCCTCCGAAACGGCTTGACCGATTTTGATGAAATTTTTTGTGCTTATCCGGTATCTATGAGAATCGGCCAACATCTATTTTTCATCCCCCTAAATGTTAGGGGTAGTCCACCCCAAATTTATTTTTTTTATTTTTTAGACAAAATTTTTAATTTCTATTTTTTTATGATACAACATACAAAAATACATACAATCCTCAATTTTGGCAAAACAACGTTTGCCGGGTCAGCTAGTTTTCTATAAAAAATTAGTTCTTTTCTGGATTGTTAAAATCGGTCGAAATATTTTTTCTAAAGACAAACTGATGGTTTTCGTAATCGATTATTTTTTTCACATACCTAGTAAGTTTTTTCTTTCTCCCACACCAGCATTAAAGAGTAATGTAAAGGTATCATAACCACAACGATTCTCAATGCTTACCATCAAAGTCAGGCATCCACTTCATGAGACATTCGGTCCAAACACCCAGTTTGCTGGAGTCGCACAGAATGAGTACATGCTTGTTATCTAGGATTTTGAAGACTGCTTGCAGGAACAAGGCCACAGCCGTCTCCTGCTCGCAACCAGTGGGCTCGTTATAGATTACACCCGGGGTTTTCTGGTGAAGGAAGTAATATTTATTAGTATGATTTAAACGAGTTACTCACGTAGAGAGTCAGCTACTGGGGACATGATTCGACCTTATCCGCGGATTTTCATCAGGACGAATGTGAAATTATCAGTAACCGAAGGGCATGTATGAAGAGATTGATGAGTGTAGATGAAGCGAAAGAGGTTTGTCAGGATCGTAGCAAGTGGAGGTCCATAGTCTCTGCCTACCCCTGTGGGAAATGGGCTTGATATTTTGTATGTATGTATGTATGTATGTACGAATGTGACTAGAGGACGTGCATTCTCGATGTCGTCTCGAGGCACAATTATGTTAGCGATGCGGTGCGCGGACGGCTAGGGATGCCAAATATAAAAAAAAACTAATTTGTTTTTTTTTGTCACAATGTTGAAAAAAAAAACATGAAAAAAACTTAGTACCCTTGTTTTTTTTCTTCAAAATTTGTTTTTTTCTTTCTATAAAAAAAATCTATCGAAAATTGAATAATTTATTGGTGTATGCTTTCATTGCGTTCTCATTTCTTACATTTTACTAAAATTACATATCGAATTACTTAATTTAGACTATTTTGATGTTTTTAGACTGAAAGTTTGTTTAATTGGTTCATTAGTAATGAATGTCCCTGTCTCCCGGACCGGGAAAACCCCGTTCGGTTTATGTTTGTACTAAATTGTACCGGGAATCCTGGTGCGCAATTTGAATGTTGCCAATATATTCATGTAAACTTGGTACTATACCACCAAAAAAGTATGGTAGGTTCATAAATAAATAAACAACTCTATTTATAAACTGTAAAGTATTAATCTTTTACGGAAACTGCTTTATCAACTTTGAATTCTGTATTTTTGAAATAAAAAACATGCTCCAGAAAAAAAACGTTTTCTTTTGCCATGTTTTATTTCAAGTTCTTTTCAAGTTCCAGTCAGACCGGACAGACGTCTGTCTGTCCGGTCTGTCTGGAACTGTCTGTCTGTCTGTCTGTGGCATCGTAGCTCACGTACCGATGGACCAAAATGAAATAAGCGTCAAACTTATAACACCTTCTACTTTGTCGGGGGTTAAAGAATCGTCATTGTGTGCGTCTAAGTCCATACAATAATACTGACAAGAGCCTGGCTCTTAAATACAGAAGCAATTCTAACACCTACACCAGTTAAAAATTTACATAACCGGCCAAGTGCGAGTCGGACTCGCGCAAGAAGGGTTCCGTACCATTATCTGTAAAAAAAACACGTTTGTTGTATGGGAGCCCACTTAAATATTTTGTTTTTAGTATTTGTTGTTATAGCGGCAACAGAAATACATCTGTGACAATTTCAACTGTCTAGCTATCGCGGTTCATGAGATACAGCCTAGTGACAGACAGATAAACGGACGGACGGACAGCAGTCTTAGTAATATGGTCCCGTTTTTACCATTTGGGTTCGGAACCTTAAAACTTACCGTACATTGTTACAAACTCAACGGTGACATAGTCAGATGGACAGTGGAGTCTTAGTAAAAGCGTTCGTACCTAAAGGTTAAACACGGAAGAGTTAAACGTTTTATGTCGTACGTAGCGAATAGAAACTGGAGAATGACCGAAAAAAGAAAGGTAAATATTTCATAAATACAGAAAGGTAAGTACTGAA
Organism: Acrobasis suavella; assembly: GCA_943193695.1. NCBI lineage: Eukaryota > Metazoa > Arthropoda > Insecta > Lepidoptera > Pyralidae > Acrobasis > Acrobasis suavella. The sequence goes on from OW971939.1 coordinate 3,646,992, forward strand.
ATGCCATAAATACCTTGCAATATTTTTTATACAAATACTGAACACCACTGAGCACATTCGGTGAGACGGCCTCTGGCAACTCTATGTACAGGCGTTCTTTGCGCGACAAGCACAGTATTTGTTTGGAAGAAGGGGTCACTGTCGACATTTTTAGAGATATGTTGCAGTTTCTGTAAATAAAATGAATCACTCCTGTAATCCTACTACATTATAAATCCGAAAGTTTGTGTGCATCATGATCATCCAATCATATTCCCGGTTGCATCCTCAGCAGTAACGCTTGAGAGCCCGGGGTCCTCTACCTAGGTGATTTGACGAGGTTATTGGTTTTTACACAGCGACTGCCGTCTGACCTCTGCAACCCAAAGGGTCGGCCAAAACCAATCCTTGGATAGGTTTGATCAAAGGCTAGATGGGGTTCGGGACCCACAGTTTATATGGTGAATTCCGAAATACGGCATCATCCTTCTCTTCGGATAATCAGGTGTGATTCAAGCCTGCAATAGCCTAAGCAGACTGGAAACTACTTTTCACAAAGTATCTATGCTTCTCAGTGGGATTCGAACTCACGACGAATTCGAATTCGAACTCACGATCACAAGGCGAACGCCTCGAAGACTGGACTACAAGGCAGTAAAGAAAGCAGAAAGTTTGTATTGATTTTTGTTCCGTTTTCCCCCTTTTTTATGCACCATTCTTAATGGTCCTGTCTCCTAAATTGAGATTAATCTGTAAATTGTATAATGTTTAATAATTTATCAACAAAGGTAAAATATTTTTTTCGATATCTTAAAAAATTACGAAGTTATCAGCTTCACTTTGGAATATACCTACAGCTCTCGAGACCAGCTCAGGTTTTGCATTTGTGTGAGTGAATACAGATAGGACATCGGCTTGAGGCACAGTACGGCCCGCACCAGTTTATACTGGTTTTTGAAACATTTTATGACTGACTCTATTTTTGGTACTCACTCAAACTAATGCAAAGCTGAGCTTAAGCCTCGAGGACCTACTCGCGCTTTCTTAGCTCGTGACGTCATACGACATAAGCGCTCATGAGCTGTGTACACTGTACGTACAGATTTCTTTTACCTATATATAAGTACCTAAACAAATAGTTTAGCCGCAGCATAAGTACTAGCACTCAAGTACAGAAGTCTCACTCAGAAAAGAAATTCAAAGAAATATCTACTCAATGCGGATGGCGATATGGTTTCATTTAGCCTGCGTCAGAACCCAGCACCTTTTCGTTGAGGTACCAATTTCATTCTTATTACTCTGGACAAACGATTCATATAACTGATCCCACTCCGGAGTGGTCGCCGCGCGCATAGTAATAATGTAGATGTTTTTCGATACCGAAACGGGAAGTGAATTCATAAAATATTTATATTTATTCCAAACTATAGGATGTGCTTAATAAATACCTATTTCTCTAACCACACATAAGAATAACACGCCAACCTAGTATACCTACTTCCTACTTATTTTCGTAACCTGACCTGAGTAGGTGCTTAGGTATTAAACCAACTTAGTATACTATCCTATTATGAATGATAATTCCATAATAAAAATAAAAATAAACACTTTATTAAAGTAGACCTTACCTTTTAGTGTCCTTAGAAAGCTCAAAAGAAGTTAAATTTGGATCGCAATCCGTGTTTAAGCAATTATACACGGCACAGTATTTTTTAGCACATTTTCTTTCCATGTTCAGATAGTAAACACACGTGAACGAAACACGCGTGCGTCACTGCTTGCTAGCGAGTCCCTACTGAATTTCCCACTCCGGAGTGTTCGCAGCGCATAGGTATATTTCAATACCTACACAGGGAGTGAAATAGGCCTGTAAATATGAAAAAATCCTTCATACTAAACTTGTTTTGTATTTTAATTTATTGGCTTGGTTTCTAGACCTAAATCAAGGGAACAACAGCTGAAAACTCCGTTTACAGTCAGTAATAAATGAAAAAGTCAACTTTAAATTTTATATATATATATAACATTTTATTGACATTTGTAGCCTTGTTCTTTTATTTTTGTTTTGTTGACCTATCAATTTTTTTTGTTGTTTTAAAGGATGCATTGTGTAAATGATTTTTTTAGGTTGAAGAGAATATGGAATACTATGTTAAGTATAAATTGGTTGGAAGAATGATTAACTTGAGATGAGTAAACAGCATATGGCGATAAGGTCGCGTGACGTTTCACGCTATATCTATACCTAGGGCTACGTTTTTCACTTATTGAGGCATAAATTTAGTAATTTTAATATATTTCAAAAATGTATTCTGCATTGTATGACATACTAAATCCGTGAACATCATGTTTTACTATAGAAGACTTTCTCATTGTAGGCATATCTCTACATACTATGATTGCTACATTACATTAAAGTTGCAATAATTAATGGTAACTACAAACTGAATATTTTGTTAATGCTTTGGCAACAGGAAGTTTATATTACATCCCAGTGCTAATCATAATTAATATACAAAACTTTCATATCTGTTTTGAGGCTAATAAAAACAACTTTTACTTTCTGCTACATGATACTTAAAATTAAATACCTTCTTGTATAAAAGTCAGGAAAATAGGTTGTCACCTTACTTAGTTTAAAACTTTGCTTAAATTATTTTGAACTTTTTATGACATTCTAAATAGAATATTGTTTATCAACAAGAATATTTTTTACAAAAAGTTTTGTTTTGAACATAGGTTCTGAGAAATTCACAATTTATACTGTAAGAACACACAAATGTAAAAATATAAGCAGTTTTGAAAGTAAAATGGAAATTGTAAAAAGATACCTAGTTACTTACAAACACGGGAGTCTTTACGCAGTCAAGTTCTGATTCAACCTGTTGAGAATGGACAGCGTCATGATAAGAATATACAACATTTCTAAGTAAAATAGCGCTACAAACACCGATACACTAGTTTTGTGCACTTCTATGTCCTCAAACTCCTGCATGATATGCCTGTTTCGATAAACATGATCCCAAAACATGGAAGCAGATTGGATGATACGAACACGCACGAAATACTGGAAAACAAGCTTATGCAGTAACACTTGGCACTTTACTACTTCGGCGTCTTTGGCTCGTTTCGCATCGCATGATGATTAGTGATATCCTCTGTATAATTAATTATTTTCAAAGTACAAAAACACCCACGAATGTTGCAATCAGCTCGCCCGTCCACAATTTATAAACCGACTAAATTAAATTTTCGTTAAAGTTTTGCATGTCACTAGTGGACATGAAGAAAAACAAAGCGCTGTCATTTTGACTTTTTCACTGCATCGTTTTTATTTCGCCGTATTACAACGTCATTTTGACATCTAGTTATTATTTAAATTTTGATTCAAAGTATAAAGTTCCATGGAGCCTTTACTTTTTTTTAACCTTAAGCTCCAGCGCCAAAAATAGCAAACAGTTAAAAAAAAATCTAGGTCTATGGTTTAATTTGGTCGGCAAGTGACTCTTCTTCCTCCTCTTTCATAAATACGAGCTAGCCTAGCAGCTATATTGGTCTTGTGGCTTTCGGCCTAGAACAGGACCACTCCATCTCTTGATGTCGTAAGCGGCGACTAAAAGGACTAAGCACAAACATCTCGTGCTGTGGCTACAACTGCATTTCCAAGGAGAGTACACATTGTTGGGCGGCAGCGGGTCATAAAAATTGTAGCCAAATCGTTGAAACTATTCTCGATTTAGCACGATCTTCGGCTCTTCGACATCTTTTGGTAACTATTGACATGCAGCACAGCTTGCAGAGGATGCAAACGGGATTGAGAGTTCGAGAACATTGTAACAATAGCTATTTTCTGTACCCATTCCCCACTGATCAGAATAAACAAGAATTTGTAGGCAATTTTAGAATGTACGAGGGAAAGTAAATGATAAAAGTACACTATACAAAAAATAAACAGTGTATAATATCAGTGTAAAATATTTTACAATGGTATAAAACTGGAATAACCTGATTGCACTTTTCCTTACAAAAACTAAGTAATATAAATTCAGTTCAGTGATGGCATTTGGTTATGAAAGGCTTCATTTTATTCGTTCTTGAAGCTGGGTGCTCTCTTTTCTATGAAGGCTGTCATGCCTTCTTTGCGGTCCTCCTACAATAAAAAAAGATTTTTAATTAAATACCACAACATAGAAATAGTATGTAGTGTTTCCCATGTATAGCTTATTTATTCAAATGGTGTGTAGTACACCTGCAAGATATTTGCATCTCATCCTATAGATGTGGTAAGAGGCGACTGAAGGAGTCACAACACAAACATCAGTTGTGAACTGCATCAACGAGGGTTGACATTGAGCGGTTGGCGGTTGTAGAACTTTTCGCACCAATGAATTTCCAAGGGTTATAATGTCAAGCTGGCTACCAGTAAAACCGTCTGACTTCCGCAACCCCAAGGGTAAGCCAGAACCAATCCTTGGATAGGTTTGAGCAAACACTAGATGGTGTTTGGGACTTAAAGTTTATACATGCCTTCTAAAACACATCTTCTTTTCATAAAGAATGCTTACTCGTGTGATTCATAGTATTCGAACTCACGACCTCCCGATCACAAGGCGAACGCCTTAAACATTAAACCATGGAGACATGAAATATCGTCTTAGATATATTTCATAGTTGTAACACTCACAGTAGCAAAAGTCCCGTAGAAGATGGACTTCTCAAACTGAAGTCCAGATTTCAAGTTGGTCTCGTAGGCCTGGTTGACGGCCTGCTTGGCCATCTTCACGATGAGAGGCGAGTGCGTGCTGATGCGCTCCGCTAGCTTGATGGTCTCTTCTAGAAGCTTCTCCACGGGGAACACTTTGCTGACTAGACCTGCGGAAGATTAAATACAAGGTTGTAGAATGAATTTGAAGAGGTGCAAAGCAAATTTTAAAAAAAATCAATTTTTTTTTCGATTATATATCCTCTCAACTTATCGCAGGTTGACTGGAAGAGATCCCTATATGGGATAAGTGCGCCATTGTATATTTGCTCTTTCGAATTTTTTGTACTTTTTTTTTTTTGGTAGAATTAAGTTATTATAAACAAACTCCTCGATTGTCAAGAACACCATCTAGCGATGAGTAGCGGAACTATCGAAGTAGAATCTGTAGTTTTGCTACTCATCACCAGATGGATGTCCCTAGCGCCATCTTTTATTTACTAGAGAAAGTCCTTACAGGAAAGAAAACTTAATTCTTAATTATTTCAAAATTTAATTTAAAATTACCAGGAGACGAACACTGCTCGAGTTTCCTTTCCTTAACACAGGTATAGATTATTGCGGACCAGTTTTGATTGGCGTTGTTAACAAGTCATTATTTACGAAATAAAAAGCCGACTGCCTTTTTATATTAGGTTGGGGAAAAAGTCTTTTCGCATATAGTATGTATGAACTTGTAATAAAACCACTTTGGCTATACTATTTGTACCTGGCTGGTTTTGGTATCATTTAAAAGTTTAAATTTTAAAGAAGATAATAATTCCAAATTCAAATTTGGAAAATGCGTGATTTTCATTTGTTTTTCTTACCGTCAAGATGAGTGAATCTAATGAAGAAATTAGATACATTTTAAAATTTTACTACCAAAAAGGTAAAAATGCAACGCAAGCCGCGAAAAAAATTTGCGATATTTATGGACCTAGTGCAGTGTCTGTGAGAGTAGCACAAATTTGGTTTAAGCGTTTTCAATCCGGAAATTTTGATGTCAAAGATGCACGTCGCTCTGTTCGCCCTGTTACGGATAAAATGGATGCTTTTTTTGAAAAAGTGGAGCAAAATCGGCATATCAGTAGTTACGACGTAGCTGAAGAACTGGGAATTGACCACAAAACAGTTTTAACGCATTTTAATAAAAATGGGTACACAAAAAAGCTCGATATTTGGGTACCTCACGAGCTCTCTGAAAAAACCTAATGAACCGTGTACTCATTTGTGACATCTTTATTACGACGTAATGAGACCGAACCATTTTTGAAGAAATTGATAACTGGTGATGAAAAGTGGATCACGTACGACAAGAACGTGCGAAAAAGGTCATGGCCAAAGGCCGGTCAGGCTTCACAGACTGTGGCGAAACCCAGGTTAACTCGCATCAAGGTGATGCTGTGTGTGTGGTGAGATTGGAAGGGCATTATTAATTATGAGCTGTTACCACCAGGCAGGTCCATCGATTCAGAACTCTACTGCGAACAATTGATAAGATTAAAGCAAGAAGTTGAGAGAAAGCGGCCGGAATTAATCAACAGAAGGGGTGTGGTTTTTCATCATGATAACGCTAGACCTCACACATCTTTAACCACTCAGCAAAAATTAAGAGAGTTTGGCTGGGAGGTGTTAATGCATCCGCCGTATAGTCCTGACCTGGCACCTTCAGATTTCCACCTGTTTCGGTCTCTTCAGAATTCTTTAGGCAGTGTCAGGTTAACATCACGAGAGGACTGCCAAAACTACTTGACGCAGTTTTTTGATCAGAAGCCCCAAAATTTCTATAGCAATGGGATCATGTCCCTACCTATAAGATGGCAAAAAGTTATCGAACAAAATGGTACCTACATACTTTAGTTAAATGTAAATAAACTATATTAAAAAATGTTTTGAATTTTCATATAAAATGCGAAAAGACTTTTGCGCCAATCTATTATACCCAGTGTCACTCTCAGAATTAAGACGAATCTAACGACACCTCTCAAGCTGAAATCCATCCAGCCGTTTAGGCTGCAGAGGGTGCCAAACAATCATATGTACATACTCTTGAAACATAACCCTCCTTCTGGCGCAGTCGGGTAAAAAGGGGTCAAGCTTCACACACTCACCCATCTTCTCGGCTTCGTGGGCATCAACGAAATTGCCGGTCAGCACAATCTCCATAGCCTTGGATTTGCCAACGTATCTGGGGAGTCTCTGGGTGCCGCCAGCGCCGGGGATGGTGCCGATGTTGATCTCTGGCTGCCCGAACTTGGCTTTCTCGCCGGCGTAGATGATGTCGCACAGCATGGCTAGTTCGCAGCCTCCACCTAACTGTAAGAATAAGGGCGATTATAAGAAGGTTTCCTCCTGTGGATATCGTAAAAGGCGACTAAAGGATATTTTCGTTACTGAAGACGAACAGACTTTCGATGGGCAGCAGCGTCGGAACTACGATAGTGACTCCCACTGCGCTCGCCCACCCGCCTGCCAAGCGTGGCGAGTATGGCAATATCTTCTCATGGATAGAAACCAAACGACCAGCTTGATCATTTTGGAAATCCTTGGAACAGGCCAATGTCCAGCAGTGGACATTGTGCGGCTGAAATGATGACGATGATGATAAGAAGGTTGGCGGTAGCATACGTAAAACGCAGACTAACTTGAGGACTTGGTTTATTAACCCAAAATGAAGGTGACAGTGACGAAAGAGGAGGTGACTTGTTTTGGGCGTTAAATAATGGTTTAAACACTTTAAACCAAACACTAAAGTCAGTTCGCGTTATATAATCACACTAATATTATAAAGGCGAAAGTTTGTGAGTGTGTGTGTGTATATGTTTGTTATTTCTTCACGCGCAAACGGCTGGACCAATTTTGATAAAATTTGGTGTGCAGGAAGTTGACAACCTGAATTAACACATAGGCTACTTTTCCCGCGGGTAACTAGTAAGTTATAACATACTCACAAAATAACCGTTGTATTCACAAAAATTTGCAACCATTTGCTGCACCTATTTTTCAATATTTAACATAGTAAGAACGGAACAAAACACATTTTAACTAAATAGGATTTAGCAAAGGTTTGATAATTTTTATGAATATGGGGGTAAATCTTTATTATTATAAACATAATGTAAAATTATGAAAAAATTCCTCTCTGGATTTTCCCTGGTTTAAAGGTACCTATTTGAACCAGGGACAATCCCGGGATTTATTTTGAAACAATGTTCAATCATAAGACGGGTCTTCCTGTCGCTTCAATGGCAATTACCAGGATTTTGTCACATCTACAGCCCTTTGATTGGCCTGCATTAATCCTTAAAGCTGTAATTTACCCACCCCCAAATAAGACAGGTAAAACTTATAATCAGGCGAACATTCGGCGGCTTCATAGCTCGGTTCGATGATTTTCCCGAAGTCGAAGCAAGGCAGAAAGTTACCGAAAACTATGGTCGAGAGAAAAAAAAGGTATACCGCGAATCCATTGACAGCGGCGATGACAGGTTTCCCGCAGTTGCTGATGTCTTCCCACTCCTTGAGGAAGCCCTGCTTCAGGTTGGAGCTGAATGTGTTGTTCTGCATCTCCTTGATATCGGCGCCGGCAGCGAAGGCCTTCTCATTTCCTGGAAAAGTATGAACAGAAACTCATAAAGTATCCAGCTCTAGATTTCAGGAAGGCACCCTGGCTAAAAACAGTGTTACTTCATACCTTGGTTCAAGGTTACACATGATGAGGAATATAAATTTATTATATTCCTCATCATGTGTAACCTTGAACCAAGCCTTTCGACTCGAGAAGAAGAACATCTTAAAAAATTATTAAAAGCTGGCATTCATGGCTTTTTGACGAATTTCAGCTTTGGTCAAAGGTCATGTTTGAACAATCTGGTAGTGGTTTTATGAAATATTACTGTAGCCAAAATATAAATCATCTTTGACTTCATAAATTTATAGATAGATTTATTTGCCAAACATTTGTTACAAGATATTTACATTTCGTTTCATCTAATTATTTACCATAAATGGTAGGCAAATTTTGTCAGAAAGACTGTCTAATGTCTAACATCGTAATATACTACTTATACACAATCTATGAACCGGTTATATTATCAAAAAAGTAATCTTACAATTTGTCTGACAAAATATTACCCTTAACACTACTACATTGGATAAACTAGGAAACAGATGATAAGTAACATGTGCTAAAAGTAATTGTTATTACCAGTGATGATGATTGCAGAAATGCTGTCATCTTTGTCGAAGTCCACAACAGCCTTGCCGAGTTCCACAAACAGGGGTTTACAGAGCGCGTTGAGGGCCTTGGGCCTGTTCAGCTGAATGAGGCCTACGTTCTTCTTGGAGCCGACCACGTCGATCTTGATGTTTTCGTAGGTGGGAGCTGTGGTTAGGAAGATAAATAATTGAGGACAAATGACAAAAATTTTGCACCTTACAAAGTTTTTATAACTTGGTATTTGCATTTCGATTTAATTCCAATTTTGGAAGCCTTACTTTATTTCGAAACTAGCTGCGCTCCGCGTTATTACGCGGATATAAAAAGTAGCCTATGTGTTAATCCAGGGTGTCAGCTTCTTGCATACCAAATTTTATCAAAATTGGTCCAGTCTTTTGCACATGAAGAAGCCACAAACATACTCACAAACTTTCGCCTTTATTATATTAAGTGTGATGTGATGAGGATGACCGTGATTGTGTGATTGTTCCATACAATGACAACGAGAAGAGCTTGGCCTATTAAATATTCATAGTAGCAGTAATTTTATTTCGAATTTCGAAAAATATAAATTTTCATAAATTACGGATAAAGGAAATCAGGAGATATTGCTAGCCTATCTTTGATTTAGAAAAGATCTGCATGTTTGTACTTATTCTTTTGGTTACTACAATCTATGCAGGAAGAAGCTGTACATTTAAAAAATATATACATACATATATTGTATGATTATTTTTGAAATTATATATAATATTAAGTATACAATGTGTAACAAAAACCCCGTCTGATCTTCGTAGGAGCAACTCAGACCGTCAATATGAACAACTTTTCCTATGGGATCTATGCTTGAAATTCGAAAAAAAATCGTCATTTTCATAAAAATGAGTTCGGACGGATTGGCAATTTTTATAATAATCGATTTTTTCTTTGATTTTCAAGCATTGGTCCCATAGGAAAAGCTGTTCATATTGACGGTTTGACTTGCTCCTACAAGGAATCGGACAGGGTTTTTGTTACAAATTGTATAGTGTTGTTTTTGATCACAAGTCACATATAAAATTTAGAATACAAAAAATTTTATTTTTTAGCTTAATGATCATAAGATAGAGATAATATGTTATCTATCACACTTATTTCTCGGTCAGTGTTATATTCTACTGTTATCATTTAGCAATGATAAGAAACATGCCTCTTTTTACATGACTGTGTTAATTCATATATCTTTTGGTAACAGTGTTAAATTATATAACAGTGATAACGAAAACTTATCTTTGAATTAAAAAAGACAAATAATTGTAAGCGGCAGAATGATGATAAAAGTATTTTTTTATTATTACTCTAAGATATTTTACATTTGTTAAAGATTACAACATACAGCCCTGAATCGTAGGCAATTCAGGCTCAAACTTCAATTTGATTTTAGACTTTTGCCATCACAATAAATTTCAAATGATCATGGCCAAATAAAACTTTCCAACAGTCATTCATAGTTATTTGGTGAACGGGAGAGGATAAGTCAGCCTAGATATTGGGTTCCTGTGTCTAGCTGCTTCTAAGGTGTTGCTAGAAAGAGGTTCTACTGGGTCCAGAAGAATATATAATTTTTAACTTTCTTGTCCATCTTTACATCAACATGTAAAGATTTGGTACTTCTCATTAATTGAACTACGCTATCCATTCTGGAATTGTTCCTGGGGTCACATGGCTAATGTTGCAGGTGTTAATAAAGATGCACTTTAAGTAGCTGGATCCAGTAATTCAATTTGATATATATGTATGGTAAGCCACAAAAGTGGAGTCTTAATTTTTCATACAATTAGTATGAGAAATTGGGACTCCACTTCTGAGGCCTACCGTACCTATATATACATCTATAAAATACCTACGGTGCAAGTATCACTAGAAACTTTTTTGCTAGCCAGGTTATGAATTTTGTAGTCATGTGATACAAGGTGTTTCTTAAAGGATTTGTAAGCCCAAATTGAATAAATTATACATAACGCAATGAAAGAACAAGTATGTTCAAAAAATTTTAGACTTACCTGCACTGTAGAATTTTACAAACTTGGCGTTCGTTTGGACTGTGATTCTGCCGTTGAGAACATTATTTCCTAATAAAAGGCGAGTTAAACGGGAAGCAGAAGCCATTTTTAACCAAGTTGTGTATTAGCAGACTGGTTTCGGCAAAAACAACTTCGGGAAAAGTGAACTTTGAAACGCTCGTTGTTGATAAAGTGATAGTGATAACAAAAAAAAATAGCAAAGTAGTTTCATTCAGAGAATAAGAATTTTCATAAGCTTATTTTGTGTTTAATTAAATTCACACTATCTTAGCAAAAATGTGTAAACTTGATATTATTCCCCGTCGTGTTTAATGATGAATTTACAATTCATTTACATTTTATATATTACAAAAATTTCGTGAGGGGAAAATCATTTTAATTGGAATGCAGCCAATATTGTCAATTTCCGGATGTTTTGTTGGCATTTTTTTTACAATAAGATTGTCAGCCTGCTGTTCTGTCAATGTCATCATTAGAACGATTGTCAGTGTCACAATCAGCCGGCGAGGTTTATTTGTTGTTGTTTTGAAGAAACTATTTCCCAGTGATTATTCTTTAATTATTTCATAAAACTAGGTACTAAGTACATAAGTGTTAAGAATATTTTAATAAATACTATGGCAAACAATACATTTAAGTACTTCATTTTGACGGGGGATCCTGGTTAGGTATCAAATATACTTTTTTAAACTTAACCATTTTGCTAGACAAGTTTCATTACAAAATAACCTTTCAGGTGTAGGAAAGACTACGTTGACAAAGAAAATATCATCATACGTGCGGGATAAGGGAGTTCCGACGTCTGGGTTTTACACTGAAGAGGTCAGGAAAAACAGGGTTAGAGAGGGTTTTGATGTTATCACATTAGAAGGCGAGAGAGGCCGTTTGGCGCGAGAAGTAAGCCTTTTAAACAGTCCCGTGAAGTTCAAGGTAGGGAAGTATGGAGTCACCATACAAGAGTTTGAGAAAATTGCATTGCCATCTTTGGGAAAGGTATTTATAGTTACTGCAATATAATGAAATATATATATGCTATTTCGTCAAAACAACATTACCTATTTATAGTTTTTGATGGAAATATGTAGTTATCTCATTATGTACCTACTTCATAAGCCTTGATGTTAACAAAATAAATATTTTTGTATGAATTCTGTATTTCAGGCTGAAGGAAACACTACACATTTGTTAGTAATTGATGAAATAGGCAAGATGGAGTTCTTCAGTCAGCCTTTCAAATCTAAAATAAGGGAGATTTTCAGCGAGTCATCAAGCAACTTTGTTCTGGCCACAATACCTATTAGAAAGAGTGATGGTCTTATAGAAGACATAAGAAATAATAAAAATGCGAGAGTTTGGTTGGTAGGTCATTTTTAATCAAAAATTAGCCTATGAGACATGAGCATTAGAAACAGTTTTCCATACAAAGCCATCAAGTTTACTGTTTCTGATAGAAAAGGTGTATATGTAATTCATAAAAGTAAACATTTGCATAATCTCTTGTAGTTAAAATGTGTTTTGTCTCGTTCTCACTATGTCAAATATTGTAAAGAGGGAAAGAGATAAAATATATTTTAACTAAAACATGTTTGACAAACATTTTTATGAATATAGCACACTTGCATTGTTAAACCATATTCACCTTTATTTGTATTTCCGCAATGTTTTTTTCAAGCTCTATGCATTTCATAGATAGAATTAAGGTAATACAGTAAAGTACGACTGAATAACATCACATGTCATAGTCTCAAAACATTTGTCTAAGTTGTAATGTGCAAACAAAAATAGAATAAAAGAAACATTCATAATATTACTATGTCATGCAAAATACCAAAACACATTATAAATATTGAATAATGTCAACAAAATAGTGTTGACTGTTTACATAATATTTTATAGAAATAAACATATACAATTTGCAGGTAACAAGAGAAAATAGGAACACCATACACGAGGCAATCTTGGACGAAATGAAGAGGACATTGAAGTTTCTTTAAAGCATCATTAACATGCTTTCAAAAAAAATAAACAAGTCAGAAATCTCTAGGCGTAAATTTTATTGCTGTTTCAATGTGACTGAAATTCTAAGTTGTTTGTTACTAATAAAATTTGCACCACAAATATTTTTTCAATTTGATTGGTACGGTAAGCCTCAAAAGTGGAGTCTCAATTTCTCATATAATTAGTATGAGAAATTGGGACTCCACTTCTGAGGCGTATCGTTCATGTAAAGTGCCGGACACACTGAAAAGACGTAAGACGTGGACGGGGCGTAGACATATCTCTCCTCCGCGTCTTTTTCATACAAAATGTATACAAGCGTCGCGAAGCAAAACACACTGGAAGGACGGGGCACCGACATGACGCTTACGCGTCTGTGCCCTGTGGTGAAACATACACAAAAGACGGGGCACAGGCACGAGCGGGCGAACCGGGCTTGTGGGCGGATTGGGCGGACTCGCGCGTCGCTAGTGTTGCCATCATACGGATTTGTTTGTATCTGTCGCGTCCGTGCCTCGTCTTTTCTATATGTTTTCAAAAGTAACGACGGCGCCTCGCCTGTGCCCTGTCTTTTCTATGTGTCCAGCGCCTTAGATTAATGTTTATGTTATTAATTATGCAGCAACCAATCACAAAAAAAAAGTTTTCAAGTGAGCGCCATTGATTACTTTAGTTGCAAAATTGTACTACATATTTTTACTAGGCGTCGGGGGTAATGTAACGTTAAGACTAAGTGGTAGCTAAAGTGGCGCCCTAGGTTATTCATATAATAGTTTAAAGGTCTTTCTAGATATTTACACAAATCAAATTTTTAATCATCACCATATTTAGTTTTAAACAATTTATTTCAAATGAGGGCGCCACTTTAGGTACCACTGCGTCTTAACAAGCGCCGGCGTGCAAAAGGTAAAGAATGCGATACGCAACAGGAATATATTTCGATGACCATTTTGTCGCGACTCCGGACATTGGCTAAAATCACGGTCTTCTGGCAACCAGGGGTAGCCAACCATTGGTAGTCTAACAATTTGTCACATTTCTGCGATGTGTAGAAGAATAGATACATATGTAGGTAACTAATATACTACAAACAGCAACTGATTGTATGTACAATCTGGAAAAATTCTATCGTCTAGGTAATTTTATCAAAATATAATAATAACAAAATTGATATGTACAATATAATAATCAACAATACACAATAATTAATAGTAAATGACTGAAGTCAGCGTAGTTTTCTCTTCTATATTCAACTTTATAGTTTAGGTTATTTTGATGAAAATGGGGTAACAAGGCAAACCTAAGAGGGTCGGAATTTCAAACCTTCGTACAAGAAACATAACCTTTCCTAGGCAGTTGGTTAAAGGTTAACAAATAATTAATGAAACAGGCGTGATATGTATGTATGTTAATAAATAAGTGGGCCTCGCCAAATCGCGAAAAAAATCGGAATTACATTTAACAATAAACGTTTAACATCTTGTCTGGTTTGTGAGTCGACCGGAATCCGGTCAATATGCACCGTCTTATTACAGTGTTTGGAAAACCCATTCATAACGGTAAACCGGTTATATCGGTTAACCTTTTTTCGATTAACCCACACAATAAGGGTAACAGTAACCGTTATCTGAATAGGTTAATTAGGTTTTCGGGGATGCACAGCCGTTTGGTTGAGTCATGCAAGCGCTTTTGTAGGAATAGGTACAGTGACCATGTGACGAGGAATGAAAAACGTGTAGTATCATGCAGAAATCTATATGTCGATTTGGTTAAAGTTAACCTCAATCATAGGTTAACAGGCTATTTCGGTTAACCAAAATATATGTTAACCCATTTCCAATTGGATTAATAACAGATTATTTCGGTTACGTTAACCTAAACCGTCCAAACCCTGACTTATTATAAAACCCAGACTAACTTTGTTACTAAGTTTAAACCATTATCCGCCCAAAATGAAGTTGACATTGACAAGTGAGATAGTGTGATATTACTAGATATCAACTTAATTTGGTCGTATAATGGTTTAAACCTAGCAACACAGTTAGTCTGGGTTTTATAAGACGGGCATTGTTTAACTATTGTGTCTAGTATATTCATCAGGTAAAAAAAAAGAAAGTATCAGCTATCATCATCCGAATAATCATCAAATTGTCCTTCTACCTCCACCCATACTTTGGGGTTGCACTGGTTCTGGTACTTCACCAAATCCGCGATCGGGACTGTGTGGGCGTCCATTGGACAGAAGTTCCCTTCGGCCATTTTTTGTTTTACGTAGCACATCCACAGGGTGTGGGACTTCGGAGAGGCGTTACAGGGTCCGTAGCCAGGTACCCAGTAGTCGTCAGAGTCCCAGTCTTCAGGCGAGCTTGGGGGGTTGTACTCTTGTTGTGAGCCTGAAAATAAAATTAGGGTAATTTATAAAATTTTGTTCATCACTAAAGCGTAGACTTATTGACATGTGCCTCTTGCCCATCTTAAATTAAATGATAGATAATGTCACGAAACTGGGGATTTGGAGAAAAACGCTAAACTTCTTATGAGGGTATTTATTCACTACGGAACCCTACGTTGACACTTGAAGATGGTTTTCCTGATGTTCAAATCCAAGTGGCGTAGCAGCTGAGGTCCAGGTATGTCGCCAAGGTTGTCGCAGGTACTTCCACTTGTTGCACTTGGGTAGGTCTCTTTCGCTTCGGTTCTCTTCGAAGTGATTGCTTTAGTAGCTCGTATTGAAATGGCGTGGTGGTGCGCACTCGATCACCTTTTTATATGCACCGATATAGATGTCTACATTATTCTTGAATATTCGCCATACATGACGAATGTATTTAGATGACGAAAAACGTCGAGGAGCTGCGCCGGTACGTGTGTGAGTGCAACTGGCCAAACGACTCTAGACTTTATGCCATAAAAACATAGACTTATTTTCGCTTGTATCATTTTGACGAATTTCCACGGATCTCTTGCTCCCGAACATTCTGCGCATATCTCGTTCGCGACAGTAAATATGCTGAAATGTTGGTCATTGACTGAAGATCAGAAATCTAAGCTCAAAATTTGCCAAAGATTAGTATAGAGGAGTGTTCTGGGAGGCTCGATAGGATCTCGTAAGTGTAACGTCATAAGTCAGTCTGGGTTTTGGGCATACCCACTGTGCCTGCTTTTATCCACGCCTGCTTACGAGGTTCTGGTCACTCGGGACGGAGATGTCGACGAGCACTGCCTGGCGTATCAATTGATTTATTGTTATTATTTATTCTTAAACGCACTAGCACCTTACTAGTCTTACAATGAAGGTGCAGTAACAACATTCTCTATTAGCTTTTCCAGTCTGTATAATATGAATAAAATCAAGTTTGTCATTGGTTTTTTCGTGTGTTTAAGTGCCCAACTCTGGTGTCAGATTTTTCAGGCTGCCTAAAGACATTTGACATAGTTTGACGATTGCCATATAGTGACACAGAATAAGTAATAGTACTCACGTACAGAAGTCTTACTCTATAAAGAAATTGAAAGAAATATCTTCTTCTTCTAAATATATATACTCAAAGGTGACTGACTGACTGACATAGTGATCTATCAACGCACAGCCCAAACCACTGGACCGATCAGGCTGAAATTTGGCATGCAGGTAGATGTTATGACGTAGGCATCCGCTAAGAAAGGATTTTGATCAATTCTACCACCAAGGGGATAAAATAGGGGATGAAAGTTTGAATGAAACTTTGTCAATTTTAAACGGATCGGGCTGAGACTTTGCATGCATAAAGCTACTATGACGTAGGCATCCCCTAAGAATCCACCCTTACGCGAGCGAAGCCGCGGGCAAAAGCTAGTCTACTCATATAGTTTGAGATATGTTATAATTTAGCTCGCGTCAGAACTCGACACATTCTCGTTTAGATACTTACCCCCTTATTCATAAAAATTTACAAACGTTTGCTAAACCTGTTTTAGTTAAAGCATGTTTTGTCTCGTTCTTTCATCGTCAAATATTCAAAAGAAAGAAAGGGTCAAAACATGTTTTAACTAAAATAGGTTTAGCAGACGGTTGTTATTTTTTATGAATTTGAGGGTTAGAGTTTCAGTTGCAAGCCAATTTCATTTTTTTTTCACCTTTTTACCATTTCACCTACATTCATAATAGGTAGGTATCTACACTAAAACGATGGAGTGAGCAGTTCGCCAGGGTTGACTGATACTGATACAAGATACTACCATCGCCAATCCCCATCTAGCGAACCTCGCTCGTGTCGAACAGAAATAAATAATTGATCGTCAATCTCAAACATAAGAAATCCTTTTAATATAAATAAAAAAATATAGTAAAAGTCATATATTCACCTAGTAAGTTAATGGATATGTGATGTTTTCATCCTAAACAGGTGTAGGTAATTTCGTTGGGGAAAAAAGTCACTAACATAGCCCAGCGGATAAACTCGTTGAATTGGCAGTGGGCGGGACACATAACGCGACGAACCGATGGCCGATGGGAAAGCAAAAAGATTTTCGAATGGCGACTACGTACTGGCAAGCGAAGCGTAGGACACCCACCCACAAAGTGGAAGCTGGAAGGCGCTGGATGCAGGCCGCTCTAGATCTAGATATCTCTAGTCATTTTGGAAATCCTTGGGAGAGGCCTATGTCCAGCAGTGGACGTTATAAGGCTGAAATGATGATGATCTACAAAGATACTTGATATATGTATTACATCGTGTATAAATCATTTTTTCGTTATAATAGTAACATTATATTTTTCACAGATTATTATTATACCTTATTAGCCTCTCACCCTTTAAGAGCGTGACGTCATAAAAGAAATTTACACAATAGGTAATAAAAAAAAAATGGCGACGTAAATAATTACTTTCACATAAAAATATATTTCTCAATTTTCACACCATATTTTATTATTCTGTAAACGACAATGTACTGATTGATATATTTCCTATCTATTAGAAATAAAAATAAATTTTAGACCTAAACTTTATATCATGTTCATTAAGTTCAAAATGCACAAACCATGTTTATAGTTCAGATTTCAATAAACAAATGTGTTATCTGCACGATAACAATGAAATGAATGAACACTCAAACAAATACTTAAGAATAAGGGCCTGTGCTATCTAATTGTGTAAACATTTTGACAAATGAGCTTGAAATGTAAACAAAAACCACCATTGAATGATCATAAAAAACTCGGGTCTATGAAGGCATTCTTATTATAAGTATGAATTCGGTCCTTAGCACTATACAAATAAAAACCAAAATGGCTTGCTTTGACAAAATGTAAGGGGAATTTACTGCGCCTTATATCATAGTTTTTACGATTTATGTCTTACATGGACTTACCTAAATATAATCATTATAAGCAGAATAATCACTTTTTTTATAAAAAGACACTATTTATTTACGATAATCCACTAAAAACACCAAACAAAATGCGCTGACGTAAGACGCACCGCCAAAAAAAATGTCAAAATGTCACTGGCGAAAAATATATAAACGAGCATAGACTATCAATATTGGTGCGTTCAGGATGTAGGAAATTTAATAAAGAACATATATCATTAAACTTCCTTATACTAAAGTAGTCTTTAAATTAACTTAAAATAAGGTTCAAACTCAAGTGGGAGAGCGCGGCAGCCGGCTTCCGCTTGGGGACCGACGGAATGGCGCCATATACATTCCGCGCGGTAGCCGGCTACCGTTTGGGAACTGAGAGGTATACCTTTCATATGATAAACTAAATAGGTGCAAGTAAGTACATGATAATTTCATATTAATATTTAAAGTAGACCGTACCTTTCAGTGTCCTTCGATCCGCGTTTAACCCTTTCACCGCGAACGTCGGATATTTCCGGCAAAAAAAAACCGCTCGTATTGCACATAACTTAAGTATCCACATCCCTTTTTGGTTGTAGGTATTTATTTTAGATTTCATACCCCTCGCGCTGGGGGCACGGCAACTGATATAAAGTCTCGCGGTGAAAGGGCTAACCAATTAAAGACTGCATAGTATTTTTTTTGCTCTTTTCCTTTTTCTTTCCATGACGATGAAAGGTGATCAAACTGCGCGTGCGTCACTACTCACTGCTCGTTAGCGAGTCGTCCCTACTGAATTTGCCCCTTCAAAACGTCGCAAATAGTCTCAATGTGTAGGGTATATTTTAGATACCTACACGGGTGGTGAGAAGCAACCAACCTGGCCGGAATCAACGTTTATACGTGCCTTCCGAAGTACGGAGGAGCTCGAGAAATTTTTATGCCACTTGTGGTCACCCATCCAAGTGCCGACCACGCCCGGTGTCGCTTTACTTGCGAAAGCACTAGTAATGAGCGCTCCCGCCCGGCCAAAGAGCTCCTTAATAAGTTTATATAAGACGTACCTTGGCTGTTGGCTTCTTCTATGCTCTTAATAAATTCTTCATCATCATCGGAGTAGCAAGAATGTTCACTGTCTGGTCTGACCGGCTCCACTTTCCTGAAATGAAATGCAAACTCTACTTGATAAAGAAGAAGACATGAATTAATACTCATAGTATATACACTTTTAAGAATCCCCTTAGCCTAGACTTTTCCATACAAACATAGTCTAGCTTTTATTTTGAAATGACATGTGGGATTTCGGCAGTATTTTGTAATTTTAAAGAAATTGCATTTATATAGGTGTATAACTAGTTTTCAACAATCAAATATGAACTTGAAAGAAAATGTGAGATTGTAGAAGTTTTCCAAACTGATGGTCAAATATGACCATCAGTTTAGTGATACACTATATTCTCTTTAAAATCCATATTTTGACTGTGAAAACTGGTTATATGCCTTAATATATGCAATTTCTTTGAAAATACATAATTTCCCCAATATCTGACATGTCTTTTCGAAATAAAAGCTAGACTATGTTTGTAAGAAAAAGACTGATTCTTTCTAGAGTAACGGGACTCCTCTTTATCCTTAATGGACCGGACAGAGCATTTTTGGTCTTTGCAAGCAGATAGATCTGTGGTGACCAGCATGATGGTGGGCACAATGGTGGAAAAAAGAATCAAAATAGTGATGATGATCATCATCATATCAGCCGCAGGAAGTCGACTGCGACGAGGGACATAGCCCTCCCCCAAGGATTTCCAAAACGACCGATCAGAAGAGCAGGCCTCTTCCGATCGGTCGTTTTCATTTAGCGTATGTGATTGGTTAACATGATTTGTTTATTATTTAAGATCTTATGTATTCTATCTATGACGTGTAAAAGTGCCTGTAAGGTCTAAGTACTGAATAAACATTTGAATTTTTGAATAAACATATGAATTTTTGAATTTGAATTTTTGAATCATCTATGTGAACAAATTATCATCATCATTATCATTACATTTTTAATCATTTCTTTATGATCTACACAGGAATAGAAGTAGCTGGTACATTCTACTTCTTTTCTATTTTCCCAGACCAACTTAAATAATAAATAAATACATAATTACCTTCCATCATATCTGTCCATGACATTAAACCTGAATTTTGTTTTCTTCTGCTCATACTCGTCATCATCGGGTTCATCAAAATAATTCTGAGCCAAATCCAATTCTTTTACATTTCTAATGGCATCAGGTACTTCGTAAAGGCAGTTATTGTACAAATCAACAAATTCTAAGCTATCTAACTCTAATATCCTCTCGGGTAACATGCAAAGCTCATTATTATCTATGTGAAGACGAACTAATTTCTTTAACTTATAAATATCTTCCGGTAAATACAACAGATTATTACATGATAATATGCATATTTCTAAGTTCTCTAAATTACAAAATTCCACTGGCAAATCACCTATGTTATTAAAAGATAGATCAATTTCAATTAGACGCGTAAAAATATCTATGCTTGGCTTAATAGTATATATCTGAGTGTTACTTAAGTTCAGTCTTTCTATATCACAACATTTATCTAACCCTATGCATGGTATTTCTACGAGACTGTTACAGAAGTTGCTCAGACTAGAAACCCCTAATTCAAGAGATTTTACTTTGACAAACGTATTTAAAAGTTCTTTGTGGTGCCGAATGTTACAGTTAGCTATTTTAATACTTGTTACTTTAATTGAATATTTTACTAATTCTTGAAAGTAAATAGTGTTCAGGGATTCAGTTAATTTGAGATTATAATTCAGATTTAATTCGGCTAGACTTTCCGGGGAACAAGCCCATATCCAGTATGGTGGTCCGGCGAGATGGTTATATGAAATGTTCAATGTTTCAATACTGTGGCAGAAGTTAGGCTTGTCGTCGAAATAAGTAATACTGTTGTATGAGATATCCAAATACTTGATTTTATTAAGTTTTGCCACAACACCAGGAACCTCCAACAAACTATTATGTGATAGGTTTAAGGTGTATAAATTCGGCGGGAATTTCGTAGCCTCGTCGATAGTTTTTAAATTCGTATAGCTCAAATCAATAGCTGTGATATGTTCTGCCCAATGTAAGAGCCTCGTCTCAATTTTTTTCGTAATACCATTAGTAAATCCATTTTTGTCACTTTGCAATTTCTCGTCAGCTGTCTCCATTTATTTTACGAAAAAAGAACGAAAATGTCCAAATTGTCACACAATATAAAAATAAAATTTTAATTAAACTTAGGAAAACATAAATGGCACGTAGAACGAATAATATACCCTCAAATTATATTCTTTAGCTTCACACAAAAATATAACCTCACTTTTTTATTTTCTTTCAAGTTGTCATCGATATATTCTGACTTTCTGACTAATTTGTGGTCTTATCTCTTGCTTGTCAATATTGTCATGTCAATGTCAATATATATATTTTTAATTTTGTAGAATATTTTTACGACTTTGGATATTCGTTGGTAAAGAGCTTATCTTTATTTTTTTGTCTTTTCTTCTTTTATGTTTTCCAGTGATGTTGGATAATTATATAGCCTTAATTAAATCAAACTCTTTGTTATTAAGGAGAACATAATGTCAGTCCCATAAAATCTAAGCACAAAATCGTTTACACCTAGTTTAAAAAAATTTGAAGTCAGAAACCGATCGAGGGAATGGGCGAAAATATGAATCATGTTAATATAAGGTGGGTGTACCATGGAAGGCCACTCTAACAAATAAACAGTTATTATTCGTTTATTTACTGGATAAATAAAACTAACAAATATTTAAGTGATACTTTGTTTTATTACGTAACATATAAACCACTTTTTTGAATTGCAGATTTAATCAATATTGATTGAACTTAAGTTTCATTGAACTCTTCCAAATGGCCTTGCTAGGAACAAGGCTCTTTAGAAGGCCATCATAATAAATCAGTCATTTATCACTAAAAGTTACTGAACAGCGATTAAATCTACAATAAAAAGAAGTGGTTTATATGTTACGTAATAAAACAAAGTATTACTTAAATATTTGTTAGTTTCATTTATACAATAAATAAACGAATAATAACTGTTTATTTGTTAGAGTGGCCTTCCATGGTACACCCACCTTATTTTAACGTCGTCGATTCCCGATATCAAAGAAGCGAGGGACCGTACTGCCAAAAAAGTAGCGCGAGCGATTCGCCGCCGCGTCTGTGATTTTCAGTTCGATGGATGTTTGTGTAAATAGAAGGAATTTGTCATCACATGGCAATAACTACGAAATTTTAATAATTGGCCTTCGAAGGAGCATGGCCTTCCATGGTCCACCCACCTTACGATGTGGCAACTCATCACTGTTTTGATTCCTTTTTCCACCTTCTACCTCATTAGAGAAAAAGTGATATTTCATATGTTTGCCTTTCTGATAGTGAAAACCGCATCAAAAGTAGCCAACATGATTCAGAGTACCTAAGTATCTTACTCACGAGTATGTCCGTACTCGCCGCCGAGGGGATTTAATTTATGATAGGTAAGTTTGAAAGATACAAATCCCTCTCATAGAATCCACAAAACCAGAATAATTAATGAAAGGATGATTTTCCAACTTGTCCTGGCTGGGGATCAAGTCTAGCTAGAACCTCCTTATAGCCAGATATGCATGATAACCATTACGCTTCTGGATTCAAAGAGGAGAATCAGAATTTAAGAGCCTATAAAATGTGCAACAAAACAATGCACTAGTAGGTATTGGCATCATAAAATCCTTCAATTCGTAGTCGCAACTAGCTAGGTACCGATACCGCTGTATCGTGCTTATCACCTAAGATTGTATTTATAAACAGTGTGACGCAAAGCGCGTTTTAGTCCTCCGTTCGTTATGTACTTCTAACCCTGTTTAGTAAACTTTCTACCAAAAACTAAGCAGAAGAAAATTCCTTCCAAGCTTAGTCGTATTCAGTGTCAAGCTACTCACAAAAATGAATGTTAAAAAATGTTGGCTGCACACGGCTTTTGTGATAGTAATTTTTAGTTCAGTAGTTTATGGTGCAAAGAATTCGGAGGAAGGTGACAAACCTGAAATAGCTAGACAAGGAAGACGTAAAATGGGTAAGTATATCAGCATTAATGATCTGAATAAAACCTACTCATCGATGTTAAAATAAAAAAGCGACTTTATTATCTACTTACTTGCTGACCCGGCGAACTTTGTTCCGCCCGTTCTCATTCCAGTTCCCGTTCCCGTTTTTTCGTCTCCATAAGAACCTTCCTCAGACTTCATCAAACACATCAAAAAATAAATCAGCCAAATCAGTTTAGCCGTTTTTGAGTTTTGCGCTTTGCAACATTTATTTTTATTCATAAAGATTTTGAAGTTTGGAGCCAGAAAAATTACTAGTCACTCGGTTGGGCTTTATAAAACAAACTCGCTTCAAAAATACTTAAATCGTTTGTTTTTCTAAATTAGCTGACAGAACTCGAACGGGAACTCTGGCGAACGTGATCAATGCCATCCAGAATCTACCCACCATGGACCTGGGCAAGAAGTTCCGGACCCCGTGCAAGACCGGCAATCGGTGTGGAAAGGTACTATAATCATTTCATTTCTGACCACCTCATTGGCGTAATTGGTAACCAGAAATCTGTTTCGGGGGGTGGGGTTTCGAACCAGAGATAATAAAATAAGTTACATCCATTCATTACGTGCGTCCGTTAATTACGTGAGGTGATCAGGGGGGGGGGGTCAAGCAAAGTCTCGCCAAATCTTAGCTGGGGGACAGGGGGATCTCGTCAAATATCACGTAACTTATTCCTTCAAAATAATAGTAAAAATTCAATTTATTGTGTAATTAGATCAAACTAATGTAAAACTATTTCTAGATTAAAATACGGCGAAATCTGACACATTCTTTTTATATACATATTAAATTCTGATTCCGTCCATGGAGACTTGTGCACAGTTCAAGAGTGATTTTCGCAACTAATATTTTCATGTGATTTTCAGTAAAATCATCTGCTCTTTCACACTTAGCCGTTGTCACTTACGCACAAATTTTTATAATTATGTGTCAGATTTCGCAATACTTTAGTATTAAAAAATGTTTTACACTAAGTCGCTATTTTTCAACAACTCAAAACAGATACTTTTTTTCTAAGTGTCAAAACGAAATTTTTTTATGGAATTTGCATAAAATATAGACTAATGAAATCATAGTTTCTTGGAGTCAAATAATGTTCTTCATATTAGTTTTTCTGCAATAATAAATCGCAAATCACATTGAAAATAGATACGATCATGATGAATGACATTATTTTACAAAATTTGATCAGATTCTCTCACATTTTTACAAAATTGTTTGAAAGAAAAAAGTACGTGATATTTGTCGAGATCCCCCTTTCTCCTTTGAAAAATGGCACCACAGTAAAAGTGGCAACCTATTGGAGGGAAAAAAATAGATCTTATTTTGAGCTTGCGACACAAGAAGAGGTCAGTTAAAGTTTAATGTAATGTAAACACTTTTGTGGCCTCAAACAGTTTAATGAAAAATAAAAATGTCAAATTCTCGTCTCCCACAGGTAGTAAAGCGGCTGATGGTGCCCAAATTGGCGCAGCTGGAGAACACGATTATGGGCATCATGAAGGAGCTTGCCAAGTTGCCGCCCGGCGCCCGCCTGCCCGAGAAGTACACCAAGACTGAGCCTGTCAAGATAATGCTCGACCAAAACTATAAGTACGTATAGGAATTTTACGACATCCTCCACGTAATTCGTAGGATGCAAATGATTTTTCAAAACTAAAAACCGACTTCACCCTTAAACTGCACTACCGATTTTGATAAAATTTCTATGGGACCACTACTTATCAACATATCTACTTTTCAACAAAAAAAAAAATCATCAATATCTGTTTATAAATGAAGAAGTTAACCGCGAATTGAGAAACCTCTTCCTTTTTTGAATCCGGTAAAAAAAAGTTGAAGTTAAAGTTCCTCAATGTAGCTTGGTACTGCAACGCGCATACGTAATACTACAGTCTGTTGCAGTCTTTCTCACTCAGCGTATTTCCAGTCGCGTCCTCAGTGATGCTGTGACGCCAGAAGTGCGATTTCTGAAACGCGGAGTCACCTAAACGAATGGTTTTTGTATGGGAAAACCATTAGTTTAGGTGACTCCGCGTTTCAGAAATTGCACTTCTGGGCTTTTTCCTTCCCACGACGCACGGTTTTGAGCATCCTTTTTGGCAACTGAGGTTGACATGCATTCTTGATGACGTCAAACCAGCATTTCTTGCATATGCGCGTTGCAGTGACAAGGAACATTGAGGGCTGTGTAATTTTTTTTATTTTATTAAACTGTATTGTTCCAAAATACAAATATACTTTAATAAATGGCGGATTTAATCCTAAGAGCATTTTCTCCCAGTCAACTATAGGTATTTAGGATTACATTATAAAATATTATATTACTCTATAAAAATTTCAGAATAAATATCTGCTTATACATACACTACTTACATATACATCTACTTATACTATCATAAAATACTCGTAGCTAGGAAGAGAAGAACTAAATAATGATGACTATGAGGAAAGAGAGTTTAAAAGGTCGGCGTGAACTTTTCTTTGAAAAGAGAATTAGTAGAAATTTCTCTGATGTCAACGGGTAAAGCATTCCAGAGCCCTGAGGCTTGAAGAGAAAAAGAGTTAGACATAAAATTTGTCCGGAAAAGGGGGATAAAGAGCTGACGTGTCTCATTAGAATGAAGTTGTTGATCATGAGTGACTGAAAGATAATTGATTTTTCGGGGTTTAACTTTTTTTCGGGGGTAAACATTTTTCGTCTTATTATAAAACCCAGACTAACTTTGTTACTTGGTTTAAACCATTTTCTGACCAAATCAAGTTGACATCTAGTAATAACACGCTATTTTAACTGTCAATGTCAACTTCATTTTGGTCGGATAATGGTTTAAACCTAGTAAAAAGTTAGTCTGTGTTTTATAATAAGACGGTTTAGGTTTTTCTAGGTAGTCAGGATTTCTAAGAATAGAAAAAAGAGCAAAATGCGACACAAATAAATTGAAAAAAAAAAACGCGGACTTCAAAGCATTTTTGTACAAATTCCCGGCCGTTAAACTAAAATGGCGGTTATCGGCGCAGGTACAAATAATGCGCCGACGTCCGCTATTTCGGTTCAATTTACGTGTAAGTACGTACTTTGAAGTCCGCCATTTTTGTTCAACTTATTTGTGTCGCATTGTACACAGCAACCGAAGTTCCCTGCGTTGGCTGCTCATGATAAAGTGTTATGATGATAAAGATTAATTTAATTTGACATGGAAGTAGGTCGATACTATTGGACGAGTCATTCCTGTTGATTTATGGAGCAACAGTTTACAATTTCACGCGAAAATAAATTGAGGGACAATTGCCAGCTAAAAAAAATATCGGGACTCGCCTGGGCGGTTGGACTCCTAGTCTCTGCGGGGCCCCTAGGCAGTCTCCTCTGCTTTATGGTTAATCCTGGCCTCGTTCCGGCCTGGCAGCACAGCTACGGATGCTACCGGAAACGGGCTTACTTGAGCCAGAGCGTTTAGGTTCTTCTAAAGGCCTCTTTTAGCGTGATTGCGGGCTAGAAGCTCGAAAAGTAATAAATATAAGTTTTTAAGAAATGTAGCTTTAAGGGGATACCTGAATTTTCAGGGATCCAGTGCTGCCACCATTTGAAATAAATCATCGATAGGAAACGAAGACATCATTTAAAATTTTGTCTTGACCAGACACTAGTAACCTTTAAAACTATTTAATGAACTACTTTTGTCAGTTTAAAGTGAGAACGTGAAGCTTTTCTACGCACAATTGCGAAAAACGGCCACTTTTGGCGTATGTGCGTAGTAAAGCTTCACTTTAAACTGTAATAGTATGTAGTTCATATAATAGTTTTAAAGGTTATCTAGTGCCTGGTCAAGACAAAATTTGAGGAGGTTTAGTAGGTTAAAATTGTTAAGGATATTCCTTCTGATTTTACTATCTAAGGGTAAATATTTAATTAAATGTAGCGCCCTACCATCTGTCTATCAGGGTCTCATATGCATTTGTGAACTAAGTAGATTTTTCAATATTTGTCATGAAGACATGAAATAAATGAATATGAAAGGTATCAAAATAGTGATGGGTTGTAAGCCTCACCTATTAACAAGATTCGCATTTTTGCCTCTTCCTTCGATCGAGCGTTTACGGATCTGCGCGGGAAGTGAAGCGGTCGATACATTCTAAGTTTTTTTTTCACAGACCAAAGAACATGGAAATTCTATTATTATCTTAATAAATCCTATAATCCATTGCATTGTTTTATATGAAGTTTAAAACTCTGAATGTTTTCAGGGAGGATGTCTGCATGGACAAGTTGGAGTCATGCCTGAAAGAAGACAAGCGGCGGAAGAGGATCCTCAAGAAGTTGTTCTTCAAAAAGTACAACTCACTTCGGCAAGAGCTGATCGGGTACGGGGGGCGGCGGCTGTGGGGCGGGGAGGGTAACTTGTTCTATAGGAAGTAATGTAGTTGTTAATGTGTAGATATATGAACTATTATGAAAATATTATATAGTTATTGTTATGTACCTACTATATTACTTGTTTTATTTCAAATTAAGATTACCTCTTTTATATGGGGAGCAGTGCCAGTTTTAGCAATACCAGCGCCCTGGGAGAGATTTTTATGGCGCACCAACTGCATTAAATTATAACGAAAAAAACTGAAAGGCAAAGGATTTAATGAAACAACCATTTATTAACTAATATAACCAATGTAATAAAAAATATATATATTTTCCAGCCTTTCTATCAGTGATTTTGATCTCTTTTACTAGATTAAGAGGCTTTTCACATTTGGTTGGCTGTCTCGCTCGCACAATCAAACATTTTTAAAGATTATTAAAGAATGTGACTCATTTGAAGAAAAGTGTTTCATAAACTTTTTAATATATTATATGTTAGATATTGTAGACATGTTTGTATATTGTGTAGACATTGACTACACAGCTACGATATGAATGGGGAGGCTTTTGCCCAACTATGGGCCATAAAGCGGCTAAAAAATTTTTTCCGGGCAGTGGTTTAGAAAAAATATTTCTTGTTATTGTCAAAGGAGTAAATAAGATGTTTGCTACTGACAACTTTTCAAAGAATCTTGTCCAAAAAGTATGGTGAAGTTTGTTGCTTTTATTTTATTTTTATAGAAGTATTTTTTTTTATAGAAGCAATTTACTGGCTTTTCTACAGCAATGTAACAAATAAAATATAACCACAGCGAAAAGATAAAATACTTCAGCGATTGTATTTTTAAGTAATTTGTGTCTCCTTGTTTTCAATATTATGGCTACGTGGAAAAATCCTAAGAAACCGTACTACTTATAACTGTGGGATTGCAACGCATCATTTGATTGGAAACATAAACTCGTACAATATGTAACAAAAACCCTGTCCGATCCTTGAGGGAGCAACTCAGACCGTCAATATGAACAACTTTTCCTTTGGGACCAATGCTCGAAACTCGAAAAAAAAATCGACATTTTCAAATGTGTTTAGCCAGCCCGGCCATTTGTATGAAAATGATGATTTTTTCTTCGATATTCAAGCATTGGTCCCATAGAAAAAGTTTTTCATATTGACGGTCTGACTTGCACCTACAAGGATCGGACAGGGTTTTTGTTATATATTGTATATACAGTGCAGATACAGTATCAGAACTTTATACCCAACGGGGAAGGCAGTGTCTAGGGGGGACGTTAGACCCAAAGCCAAAGCCTACGTTTAGTATGACGGTGGGTGTAAAGATTAAAATAGTAAGGGGTTTTATAACACGATACAATTCTCGTCTATTCTCTCAATCGACTTTACGATCTACGAAGGAAGAGAAGCAGCTGGTATATTCTACTTTTTTCTTTTCTCCCAGACCAGCTTGGAAGGATTAATTGGACTCACTTTAATATTTATCCTATTAAAAGTGAAATGTTGCGCTCGCGCAGCATCATTAATAAGGGTCACACCACACATCTCCCTGAGAAATCTACAATCCTTCATCACACACACTAATTGAATCAACTCGTTAAGTTATTGCTTAAATAGCTGCCATTCTATAATTATGATCATAAAATATAAAGAGTAAAGAAGTAAAGCTCGCAACATCAGAAAAAGATTTTATATTTGTAAGTCTCTTGGTAGGATCTCCTGAATGACAACGATTAGCTTAGTCGTCCTTAATAATGGTGTGCGTGACGTTAAAATTAGACTACAATAAGTATAATTATTACAGCCAGCTTTGGACTGTAGGTGTTGTTAGACCATTCAACCTAAAATAAAGAAAAAAAAAACGTATGTACTCACATACCTCATGGTTGGTTTGGTTAAGTGACTAGGCTGAGTGCTTTGAAGCTTTCAACATATTTAACTGGACAAATAAAAAAGAGAAGAGAACGATATGCTGCAGTTCATTAATTTTCTGAACTGATGTGCATGTCGTCGGTGCGACACAAAGGCCGCGTCTTTGTAAAAGCGGATGTCGTCTTTGAAGTGACATGTAATTAAATATACTACAAAAGAGGTTGTTCTTAAAACAATACATCGAAAGTTAATAGTTTGTGGCAAAATACAGACAGTTACAGTAGAGGCAATGTAAAGTTTAATGTAATGTAAGAGTCCAGCCAGTGTAAGGTTTGTTGATAGTGTCTATTCCATACTCTTTGTATTTTGTGTCACAGGACAACGTGGCAACAGCGTGGTATGCGCCAGGGCTAGTACATTTTTCTTTTTATTCTCCCTACATAAGGACAGGCGAAGGGTCCCACGGGTGCCGCTATGGGTTCCCGCCGCAGGCATTCAGGCAACCTAGATATGAGACCTAATATCGACAATACCGTTCATTTAGACGTGTTGGGTTGGTATTAAGTGAATAAACAACAAAGTAGGTATTTTATAATGTCCGGTTTAATGAAATGCCAATATTTTATGACGTAGTCAAGTCCTTTATTTTGAACAAATTTTCCCTGTGTGCAAATTTTTACACTGGTTAAATCATGATACTGATGACATTAAAAAAAAAGGCTTTCAATCAGTTGATTGCACTGTTGTACGGGAACAATTTTTTTCGTATTTTGCCATCTTTTCTTGTTATCAGAATCATAAATTACCAATTATCAATATCGAAATATAAAAAAAAATAAGTGTCCGCTATAAATTGCCTGACAATCAATGCACTAGGTACAACAAAATATATCAGACATTCTGTGGATCTCAATCTTGCGTCTATTATCAGATTCAGAATTCGTAGTAACTTCTTTTAACCAACATGTTTTGCAAAGGTCTTGTTCTATCACGTGTGTTTCCTCACGTGTGTACATACATTAGATTGCGTAACTCTATTGAAGGAAGCATATTTCCTAACAATACTTGTTCATTTACTAAATAAGGCTGTATTTTACAAACTTTCGACTCGGACGGAAATTGAAAATGTGAACAAGATCGACAAGAACTTTTTAGACTTGGATTCCATTGTAGCAAGTTCCGTTAAAATTTTATATTCGAGAAATTTTCGGGAAATTGTGTTCTATCAAGTAAAATTCTATGAACCAAATGAACAATAGTATATATACTTTCGTTGTTGGTATAGTCAGAATTGTTTTACAAGTGTGCGTTTTTATAATTGATTATTACTTTGCGGCTTAGTAATCAATATTATAAATTATATAAAATGTGCGAAACCAAGTTAAAATTACACATAACTATAATAGTTTTGTGCATAGTAATGAGAGGATTTTATGCGTTAGATGACTGTGAGTATTAACTAAAGTTTTGTTTATTATTTCTGAACTGAAATTTATAAGTATGCAAGAATGCTTAGCTGTGTTGAAAGTAGGAAAAGAAGAGAGATAAGTAAGTGAATTGTTGAAGTAGTTAATGACGAAATACGCACGAAAACATGCCTGAAACATGTATTCTTGTAAAGGGGTCCTGAATAATAGGGGTTCAGTGCTGCCCCCATTTGAAATAAATTATTTGAAAGGAAACGGAGATATCATTTAAAAATTTGTTTTGACCAAGCCCTGGATAACTCTTCAAACTATTTTATGAACTACTATTTACAGTTTAATTTATAGCACTTAAGCTTTATTTAAAGAAAAAACGGCCTTTTATGGCTAATGTGCGTAGAAAAGCTTCACGTCTCATTTTAAATTGTATAGTACTGTATTAATACCTGGTTATCCTCTCAGATTGGTGGAGTCTGGATTCGAGTCTGTGGAAGGCTTGGCCTGTGGCACAGATGTCCAGAGCTCTCACTTCTGGATACAAATTTGAATTACAGAATAAATGAGGCTTAATTATTCTTAATAATAATAACAACATAATAAATGGTTGAATGTAATATCAGTAAATATAGTAAACACTACCCATTATCCAATCAACTTTAGTCCTAAAATGCCAACCTAATTCTTTCAGCCGTCCTTTTCTCTGTGACCCGAGCGCCACGTTACTTTGGGATCCTGCAGGACCACCGAGGCCAGCCACAGTCAGTCGAGGTGTCTGAGGAGTACATGGACCAGGACTACATTGCTACCAATAGGTACGTTGGTTGCTTCTACAGAAATTTTTAATTTTCATCTTTAAATTGGATTCCAAAAAGTCATTAAAAATGAAACTATTCACTCATTAAAGATGAAAGTATAGACAGTGCTAATTATTTTCTGTTTTTTTTTTTTTCAGGAAAAGACACAAAATCGACTGGAACAAGTAAGTATTGCATATTTTTTGTATGAATAATTACCATTTCTCATTCGCAAGTCTAAAAATTACTACATAAAAAGAGACTTTACTTCTTTCACTGCATTTGGTTGTAGAGGTAGGTACCCAATCTACTAGGTACTCGTAATAGATATTTGGTGATTGATGTGGTGCCATTTTTCAAATGCGGAGTCACTAAACGAATGGTTTATTGGATGGGAAAACCATTCGTTTAGGTGACTCCTTGTTTCAAAAATAGCACTTCTGCAAGGGACCATCTACATATTACGTCACATAAGATGTGGTGGGGTCATGCCAAAATGATAGTTAGTCGTGTTAAAGGGAGCGAAAAAAAACGTGACAAGGGTTAAGCGGACACCAGTCTTCGAGTTGAGGATGCGAAAAGTCAAAATTCTGGGTGACGTAATATTTAAACGGGGCATTTAAGAGGCGCAAATATTCGGCTCTAGGGGAGCCGTATATATTTGTGCCTTTTGCAGTGGAGACCTTAGGGCCTTGGGGTGCGGAAGCTCGTCAAATTTTTAAGGAAATTTCCGCACGCCTGATCGACGTTTCGGGGGACCCAAGGGCCGGCGCGCATTTCGGACAGCGTCTAAGTATTGCTATTCAACGCGGAAATGCCGCCAGTCTCTTGGGTACTTTGCCCTGTGACGGCAGTGATTTGGCCTCCATTTTTTATATAATTTAATATAAGTTTTTATTATTTAATTATTTTTATTTTATTTAGTTTTAACGGGGCTCCCCTATGAAAGATAAGATTTTTCTTCTGTCGTCTTCCTCTAAATATAACGTGTATCTAAACACACTGGAACTATTGAATGGGTAGATTCAGTCGATGATATACTAAAACGGCATCCCCCAAGGGACATATATACAACGTGGAAGAGACATACCCGTAAAAAATCGAACCACAGGCTATACTACACCTCTATAGTCTAACTATAAAAAAAAATCTTCATTCCCATTCAAATAGCCCTAGCTGCACACTTTTGTATGGAAATGAAAATTTTTTTGTTGTGTTTTGGCTGTTATACGAGTATTAATTTCAATATACTACTTATATTGATCTAGTATAGCCCGTGGTTTTATTTATTACGGAAATGTCCCTTCCACGTTGTATGATCATAACTTATTTTAAATTTTCGTTATAAATGGTATATTTAAAGAAATATGAATTCCATGCAACGTTAGCTAGTCAGCTGATCTGAGTTTGCATGGAAAGCAAAGAGTTATAATTCCTTGTGGAAAGTCGTACACGAGGACTAAATTCACCCATAATTTTGGACATAACATTTCTCATGAATTTACCCTTTCAACGCGAACGTCAGATTTATCCGACAAACATTGTCGTGCCCATTACGCAAGCGTCGGATATTCCCGACAAAAAAAAAAACCGTTCGTATTGCAAATAACTTAAGTATCCATAACCACATCCCTTTTTGGTTGTAGGTATTTATTTATTTTAGATTTCATACCCCTCGCGCTGGGGGCACGGCAAGTACGGCAACTGATATAAAGTCTCGTGGTGAAAGGGTTAAACATGTAGAGAATCAGCTACTGGCCGATAAGCCAACGGACGACACTCCGCTAACATCAGTGTGTCCCGAGACGACATCGTGTGCGCGCGTCTTCTAGTCACACATTTCGGTCAGTATCCGTATGACGTCAACACATTTCGGTCAGTAGCTGACTGTCTACGTGTGTAACCCGTTTAATTCAGGCTAATAATCTCTGTCTTACGTTACGTTTAAGACGAAGTGGTAGCTAAAGTGGCGCCCTCATTTGAAATAAATTGTTTAAAACTAAATATGGTGATCATTAAAAATTTGATTTGTATCAATGTCTAGAAAGACTTTTAAACTATTTTATGAATAACCTTTGGAAGTAATATTGGTAGTCCGTCTTGTTTTAAAACTGTTTTTCGCCAAAAGTGGTCATTTTTGGCGAAAAACAGTTTTTAAACAATTTTAAAGGTTATTCTTAAAATAGTTTAGAGGTCTTTCTAGACATTGATACAAATCAAATTTTTAATTATCACCATATTAAGTTTTTAACAATTTATTTCAAATGAGGGCGCCACTTTAGCTACCACTTCGTGTTAATCACAAAAAAAATATCAGATTAGTGCACAAAGTCTAATAATATACAACGTGGAAGTGACATGCCCGTAATCAATCAAACCACGGGCTATACTAGATCACTATAGTATAATAAAATAAAAATCAAATAACCAAAAAAATGTTGACATTCCCATACAAATTGCCCGAGCGGCTGCACACTTTTTTAAAGTGGCGCCCACTTTAGCTACCACTTCGTCTTAATCAAAAAATTATATTTCTCTACAATGTTTCAGAAATCCACTTGACATGGACGACTTCGACGACGATGACACTGAAGAAATCCTTGACGAGAAAGACAAAGATGTCAAACTGCCTAACAAGTACAACTTGCAGGCGGGCCCGGTGTAGTAATTATAGATAGTCTATGGGAGGAGATAATAATAATGTAGATTAAACCGAGTTTTTTCTTTTCTTTCTTCTTCTTAGAGCTTACGACCTTGGTGGTAGGGCGGGAGTGCGCATTACACTGTACTGTGTAATGCGCACTCCCGCCACTCTTTACTAGCGTTTTTAGGGTTCCGTACCTCGAAAGGAAAAAAACGGAACCCTTATAGGATCACTTTGTTCTCCGTCCATCCTTCTGTCTATCTGTCAAGACCCTTTTTCTCAGGAACGCGTGAAGGTATCAAGCTGAAATTTATATCAAATACTCAGGTCTACTGTCCCTTAAAAAAAAGCTGTAAAAAAATTTTACTTCTGAGCAAACGCAATCGAAAGATACAGCCGTTTATGCCACATACACTCGCAAGGGAATTGATCAAATCCTACAGGATACTTCCCGTAAACTCACAATCTTGAAATTTGGTACGAAGCAACGTCGTATAAGACAGATAAAGAAAAAAAAATTGCAAAAACCGAATATTTTTAGTTACATCGTATAATAAAAATATTTTTAATAATATTAAACATAAAAATACTATAACTATGATTCGATTGTCGTGACGGGTGAACTTTTACTTGTATACCTACAGGTTTGTACGGAACCCTCGGTGCGCGAGTCTACCTCGCGCTTGGCCGGTTTTTAATTGTAAGTAAAGCGACACCGGGCGTGGTCTGCACTTGGATGAGTGACCATAAGTGGCATAAAAATTCTCTATAAATAAAAGTATAAGTATATCTAAACTATAAGTTGTTGGTCCCTTCATCTTCTTCTCGAATCGAAAGGCTATAATAAATTTGACCAGTGTTTGGCCACTGCGACTCCCCAATCATTTGCCTCATTAAGGTCCTGCAATGTGCAGGAAGTGGGGCTTTTTGGGCAGGACAATAAGTGGGTCAAGTCCCGGCTGTCGTCAATGTATGCATGTGGTTAAGCTTATCAGATGCCTTAAGAAACCCCTTACTCTAGACTTTTCCTTACAAGCGTAGTCTAGCTTTTATTTTGAGACAACAAGTCAGATATGGGCGAAATCATGTCATTTCAAAGAAATTGCATATTTTTAGGCATATAACTAGTTTTTACAAATAAATATGAACTTACAAAGGAATATAGTGTATCATATCAAATTTGACCATCAGTATGGAAAACTTCTACACTCTCATATTTTCTTTTCACTTCATAATTTTACCGTAGGAAACCAATTATAACCCTAGATAATTGCAATTTCTTTAAAATTACAATTTTTTACCGAAGTCTGACATGTAATTTCAAAATAAAACGTAGACTACGTTTTTATAGAAAAGTCTAGGGAAAGGGGAATCTTATGGCAGTCTGAAAAATCAGACACCAGTGATACATACACACACGAAAAAAAAAGCAAAGAGCTTGTGGCTTGACTGCAAAGATTTAGAACTTGAATGCACCGCCTTACTCTTTAGCGTTTAATACGACATCATCAGGTCTTTTTAGTCTTCACTGCAGGTGCTTGACACCTGTACTACTAGTGCCATACTTTGCCAGAGTATTTGGCCTGCACTCTCCACGCTGGCCAGACGGGTTGGAGAGATCTTATTGTATTTACAGTCGCGCTTTGCTTTTGTTCATAATTATTTCCTAAGTCGTCTTTTAAGACATCCGCGGGAAGACTTGGCGTGGTCCAATATTCTACTCTGCTTTAAAAAATTAAATAAATAGAATCATAGTAACTATATACAATATGTAACAAAAACCCTGTCCGATCCTTGTAGGAGCAACTCAGACCGTCAATATGAACAACTTTTCCTATGGGACCAATGCTTTAAAGTCGAAAAAAATTTACACTTTCATACAACAGTGTTCGGCCGGCCCGGCAATTTGTATTAACATGTCGATTGTTTCTTCGAGTTTTAAGCATTGGTCCCATAGGAAAAGTTGTTCGTATTGACGGTCTGAGTTGCTCCTACAAGGATCGGACTGGGTTTTTGTTACATATTGTTAATTAATGAAATTTGTACAGTTGTTTGAATTCAAAAAGCTGATGCACATTAAGAAGGGATTTTGAAAAATTTTACCCTAAAGGGATGAAATAGGGGTTTGAAGTTTGTATGGAAAATCTTTAAATCTGCATCGATTTTGGTAACAATTTAGATTCATGCTCTTAAAAAGATTTATTGAATACATGTTTCATGGTACATTACAATTGACACCCTAGAGGTGCAAACTAGGGGTTGAAATTTTGAATGGAAAATATTAAAAATCTGCTTCAATTTCCATTAAATTTGTTACTATATCTCCTAAATACAAATAATCAAACACGTATATTCCAGTGTTCCAAAATCTATCCCCAAATGTGACAAAGGCACTAAGAAATAATTTTTCTAAACTCACCCCTTAAAGGGGTGAAACGGGGCTCCAAAGTTTGTATGGAGAAACAAGATTATTTTGAACATTTTATTTGAAATTACGCAAGAGTACTCCTGGCGGTAAATGAGTAAGTACGTGTTTCAGGGTTTTTCAAAATTCAACCCCTAAAGGGATGAAATGGGGTGACCAGTACCTAAGTGAGTGCGATACGCGGGCGGGAGGCAGAACGGGGGACGTAGTCATCGCGAAACTTTCTGCATCCACCAATTTA
The DNA here is from genome assembly GCA_943193695.1 of Acrobasis suavella. Classification (NCBI taxonomy): domain Eukaryota; kingdom Metazoa; phylum Arthropoda; class Insecta; order Lepidoptera; family Pyralidae; genus Acrobasis; species Acrobasis suavella. The sequence continues at coordinate 3,684,270 of OW971939.1, forward strand.
TAATATAATATATAAAATTATATAACATATCTATCTAAACATATAAAAGAAGGAACTGATTGACTGAGGTATAAACGCACAGCCCAAATAGTTGAGTCAGACTCCAAAGGCACATACTCGTAGGTTACTTATTAGATCTTGGAAACCACTGAGAAAGGATTTTTCAAAACTCATCTCCTGAGTGGGTGAAACGGGGTTCCAAAGTTTGTATGGAGAAACTATATTAGTTAGACTATTTCATTAGTTACTTCGCAGGAGTACTCCTGGTGGTAAATTAGTAAGTACGTAAATATATACAAAAACGGTTTTACTTGGGTAGTGTAGTCGGAAACGGCCGACAATTTTCGATCAGTTGAGACGATCATCATCAGGGCGAGTAGTAACTAGATTTGGTGGTGGTGTTGAGTGTTTTTGTAAATTTAGTTATGTCATTTCACGTTACTTTTGAGCAAGTACGTGTTTCAGGATTTTTCAAAATTTAATCCCTAGAGAGATGACATGAGGTAACCTACTATTATTTGGACAAATGCATTCCTAAGGTCAGTGATAAAGTTATGCGCCTGCCTAACGTCAACGTAGTGATGGGTTGCTAGCCTAATAACATGATTTGCTTTTTCAGCTATCTCTCTGACATTAGTGCCACATAAACGATTCTGAATCTAATTTGATTCTCGATCGGCTTTTACGATGGAAAATCAGATCTGATGCGCGGTAGGAGAAGCAACTGATACAATGAAAAAACATAGATATTTAAAAAATAATTTATTGAAGTAAGAAAGTACAAAAGGTAGAAAATAAGGTGGTCTCTACTCTTCACCTTCTTCTTCTTCGTAATCTTGCTCCTCGTTCTCCTCAGATTGCCGTTTGGGCTCCGGAAACATTGGCATCCTGGAAACAAGTTACTATTATGAAATAGCTTACATATTTTAGGGTGACTTTTAACCAGCCAAGTTTTTTGAGTAAGTAAGTGTTCATAACACTAAACTACTTTCCATAAAAACAATTCAGGAAAAACGAAAACAAATATATTCTGCTTCCCATACAAATCAGACGGATTTTTTTTGATTTTTTTATCACTTGCGGATGATTTTTAACCAGCCAAGTTTTTTGAGTAAGTAAGTGTTCATAACACTAAACTACTTTCCATAAAAGCAATTCAGGAAAAACGAAAACAAATATATTCTGCTTCCCAAACAAATCAGACGGATTTTTTTTTTTTTATCACTTGCTGTAGTCGTCTACCGATTAGTCATTATTATGTTGGGCTACTTCTGGCAGCACGGGACTTTTCTATGCTGCTATTCTTTTCTGTCGCTCATAACCGTCTTTAGCTAGAGCGAGAGAGCGGCGGGATGGTTTGGCACTGGCCGGGTGTTGCTCCCGCTCTAGCAAATGACGGTTCTGAGCAGGGACTGTAATACCGATATTTTGTATCGATATATCGATACCCGATACCAGAATTTACCGACATTTTCTGATCGATATATCGATATAATATACTGGTATTAAGTAATCGATATTTTGTACCAAATATTGGTATTTTATCGATATACCGATAAGAAAATGTCGATAAAATACCGGTATCGGGTATCGGTATACCGAAACAAAATATCGGTATTACAGTCCCTGGTTCTGAGCGACAGAAAAGAATAGAAGCATGAAAGCAAAGTGCTGTTCCGTGCTGGCTGACAGATGAAGCCCAACCCTTAAAGGCTAGTGAACTCAAAGATTTACCCTCATATTCATAAAAAATTACAGCCGCTTGCCAATCCTGTTTTAGTCAAAATATCTTTTGTCCTTTTCCTTCTTTCAAATATTCGATATAGTAAGAACGAGACAAAACATATTTTATCTAAAAGAGCTTTAGCAAACGTTTGTTAACTTTTATGTATATGGGGGATAGAATATACAAGTTGAGTAACTAGTATGCAGCAAGTGATGGTTGTTCCAAATTTACATTAAAAGCAAACTCAGGAGTAAGTACTAGTAGTTCGCTCCAAACTGTGAACATGCGAACCCCATATCTCGGCAAATTCTAGACCGATTTGGGTCACATTCAGATTTAAAAAATTCTTTTGGCTACATCTTACACGGCTACCAATTTCATGAAGCTCTGATCAAAGATACTTAAGTTATCGTCGAACAAATATAAAACAAACATACAAACGCCGGATTGTTCAAGTAGATTCGGAGAACGCTTGCTTCGCTCGCTCATTCAACAAGTCGGGCCTAGTGTGGATCAAACTTGTGCCGCGTAATATGGATCCCCGTTCCCCGTTCCCGCACCTCTCCCCCGTTTTCGAACACATACACATTGCCGTGTGCTCGGATGTACAGTTTCGTTTGTACTAGTGTAGGCATAAATGATACTCCGCTTCTATAAAGTGCCATGCCTGTGCCATCACCGCTTAAGAAGATCTAGAGCATTAGATGTAAAGACTTCCTTACCTAGCAACCTCCAGTGACTCGTCAGAGTAGTCAGTTTCAACGTCAGAGTACAGTTCAGCCATGTGGTCCTGGTAGATTTTTTCGCATTCTGGCGGGTACTGGGTCTTCGGGGTGCTGGGGTGGAACCCGATAGCTTCAATGATGCCCACGGTGAGGTACGGCACTTGCGTCGTCACTTCGAAGTGTTTGTCTAAAAATGTGGCACAATGTATTGCGTTTCTTTTTAGGGTTCTGTAGTAAACAAGGCACCGTTATAGTTTCGCCATGTCTGTCTTTCTGTCTGTCTGTCTGTCCGTCCGCGGTTTTACTCAGAGATTATAAGTACTAAAAAGCTGTAATTTGGTATAGGTATATACAATATGTAAAAAAAAAACCCTGTCCGATCCTTGGAGGAGCAACTCAGACCGTCAATATGAACAACTTTTCCTATGGAACCAATGTTTGAAACTCGAAGAAAAAAATCGACATTTTCATACAAAAGAGTTCGGCTGGCCCGGCAATTTGTATGAAAATATCGATTTTTTCTTTGTTAAAATCCTTCGAGGACAGGATTTTTGTTACATATTGTATATATAATCATTATTAATCATTTTTTTAGTGTAGCTCCCATACTACACGTAAGTAATTTTTTCGTTCTCGACTAGCCTATCTTGTGGGGTATTGTTAAATAGATCTTTCAAAAATATTGTGAGCTTGACAACATCATTTTTCGATTTTGGGATCCGTTTCTGAAATATTTGGTTTTATCTTGCAAATTTTTGATAGAGTCAAGTGTCCCTTCCTCTATCTATTAAACAGTTATATATGGACATGTGAAAAAATTCACAGGAGTAGTATATATATAACGAAGTTTCAAGGAAAACTATCAGAGCTAAGTAGGGTTTACAAATTAAAAAGTTATAAGCTATCTACTTTTAAAATGTGCTCGGAAAATAAAAAGTTCATACAAATTCAGTATATATATAACGAAGTTTCAAGGAAAACTATCAGAGCTAAGTAGGGTTTACAAATTAAAAAGTTATAAGCTATCTACTTTTAAAATGTGCTCGGAAAATAAAAAGTTCATACAAATTCAATAGAAAATTAGTTTTTAGACTCCTCTTATGAGGTGAATAGAGTATAGGGCCGCAAGACTCAAAGCCCACTCTTAGGGTTGGATCTCACTTGTCAGCACAGAACAGCACTTCTATGCTGCTATCCTTTTCTGTCTGTTTTTTTATAGCGTTCAGTCGCTCTCTCTCGCTCTAGCAAATGTCGGTTCTGAGCGACAGAAAAGCATAGTAAAGTGCTGACAAGTGAGATCCAGCCCTTACGGCGATGGTGGGCGTGCAAGTAGAAAACAGAATCAAAACAATGATGGGTTGTTTACTTTGCCGCCTACTGACATGATTCAAATTCTCGCTTAATACATCGATCATCTTCTACGATTTATGTTGAAAGAGAAGCATCTGGTAAATTCTTCATTTTTTCGTTTATCCCAGACTAGAATGGAAGGAAAATTAGACAGTGGAAGTGCTGAATAGTACTTACGATCTATATGGTCCGGAAACAGCACCGTAGCGACTGTCTTTGCTACTAAATCATCATAATAGTCTCCAAATATCCCCACTTTGGGTCCTTCATAGACGATTTCACCCCCCGGCCTCTTGGTGCAGTCTGGGTCTACGTCCAAATGTCTTCTTGCGGACGGGGTGCTAGGAAGCTTCGGTAACTTCCCTCCAGGGGGAGGAATTTCAGTGAGAGGGACGAAACTCTTTGCCAAGTGATTACCCACAGGCTTAATTTTGGCTAATCTGTATACAGAGAATGATAGAGAAGATGTTTTAGAATAACAAAGATCAATTATGATAATTCGATAATTATGTTCCTAGTTGTTCAGTCATGTACTGAATTGAACTACACTAGTACAAGTTGATTAATAAATAAATATATACGGACAAATAACATTGATTGAGCTAGCCCCAAAGTAAGTTCGAGACTTGTGTTATGGGATACTAACTCAACGATACTATATTTTATAACAAATACATATATTTTATAACAAATACATATATAGATAAACATCCAAGACCCAGGACAATTTGAAAAAGGCCATTTTCCAACTTGCCCTGACTGTCTGGACTGTCCCCTTCCACTGGATTTGAAAGGCTTATAACTTGCTTATTTTTAAGCGGAGTTAAATTTTTATTTAAGATGTCGGTTTCGTATCATGTTACTTTTTGATATGAATAAGAAAAATAATCGATTCAAATACCCAATTAACGTTAAGTTAATTATGGCGGCACTACAGTAGCAGTAGGTAAATTTAAAAGAAAAGTACGCTGTTTGAGAAACTTTTAATAGCTCTATATTTCCCCATAATATAAATTTATTTTAAAAAGCTTTGTGACAGTTAATATTATACAGTATACAATATATGTACACTAAAAATGATAACAAAATCTCACAAGAATAAACACAGATTTGCGCCCGTCTAGCGCCACTCTGGAGGTATTTGGAGTTTTTTACTTGGACAACTAATCTTCAATAGGAAATGGATCAGCTTTACTCTACCCTCCATTACCTAGATTTTTATAGGTCCCGTTCTTAACTATAGTCTAAGCATAAATTGACGACCAGGATCTAAATTAGTGCACATGTGTGATCTGAAATGACGGTGTCACCAAATCTTTTTAACCCCCGAAGCAAACAGAGTGGTGTTATAAGTTTGACGTCAATGTCTGTCTGTTATTGACGTCGTAGCTCTCGAACGGATGGACCAATTTCGATGCGGGTTGTTTTTATGTGAAAGCGAGTTTTTTTGCGGCGGTTCTGTGTTTGATGAAAATCGGTCTGCCGTTCAAAAGATTTTGACGCTTGAGTCCTTTTTTTCAGGGCTTTCACAGACTGGCGACAATATGACAGCGGCAGTTCACGACACTAGTCGGCGAAGGTCGGCGACAAGTGTTGTTAACCGTCGCGCGACGGCAATAGTCGGTGACCGTCAAAGCAGTTCGCGACAGCAGTGTTGCCGATCAGGGGTCGCATTTTTGAAATCACTTTTCAGATTATGAATAGTTTCCAAACGAACGCATTTTTTAAATTGTATTGACCGCTCGTAATTTTGACACTTGTAGCGTAGTTATATCAAAGAAATCTTTCATGGAGAATCAGTTTCAATTCACGCTGTTTTTTTATTCCTGGCGAAATTTTTCAAAAAACGAGTCTATTTTTTGGATTTTTCGCTGACACGACGGTTTCAAAACTGCGAACAAATTTTACACGAGCGGTGTGTTGAAAAACTAAACGTTTTTCGTTTCGGTGAGGCCCTCAATGAAAAATAGCACTCCAGGGTCGTAATCTGTCGCTGGTATGCTGACGCTCGTCAGTCTGAGCCCTTATGCTGCCTTTCTAGTTCTCTACCTTCCGCACTATATCGTATTTTTTTTATAGGTCAACAACTAAGTTTATGGTTCAGAAATGATGGCGCTACCGAACGTAGGTACTTTTAATCTGTCTTATAACTCTTATCAGTGTCATATTAAAATTCAATTTTATTTCCGCACCGAGGTCCACTTAATTATTTGTTATCCTCTACTCACTTATTCATCATCGGGCTGCCAGTTCCTCCAATCTCCGCGCTCACTGCGCCCACAAGCACGAGAATCAAAAACACCAGCATCTTGGCCTGTACCTCAGCGTGACATAGTATTTCTTAAGCGTCCAGCCATCTGGCCGGTCTTTTAAGAGATTACCATGATAATGCTAACAATGCCAGAATCGGCCATTGTTTCACTACAATGCAACAGGTGGTTCGGGCTTTTTATTTCGCTTTGGAATCGTGAACTCGCGAGTTGCAATGGTAATCACGCTCGCTTTAATTGTTTTATTATTAGGTATACTGTTGTTATAGTATAACGGGTCTATCTGTGCGTTGAGAATGTTGTAAGAAACATGTGTTTCAGCGGGAAAAATTCGTTCTTATATTTAATATGATAAGCAGTGACCATGACTTCGACCGTAAAAGAAGCCTCACTATTTTTTTCTTAATTTAAGTATTATTGTACAAAATACAATTTGAGTAGTACAATAGGTGGTCTTACTGCTAAAACGACTTTTAACTTAGTTTTTAGTCTTATTGATAATATTTATTAATAGTTTGTGTTCTTTTTATAAAAATTATAATCTACTTACATAAAAACAATGCTAAAAGCATTATCTAACAGCCAACCTTTGGGTAACTTAACAAAATTGGTTACTTCTTATAAGTTCGTCTCGCCGTTTCAAAGACTAGCTGGAATAAATCGCCAAACGCAGATAAAATTTTTAAATAAGTTTAATGTTATCTTTATGTAAATAAAGGAAGAAAACATGGTTGTTAATAATCCTCGAGGATTTTGGTAAGTTATAAATATGCTTACCTAACATGAAACGTATTAGTTTAAACTTTAAAGCTAATTGTTGAAGACACCCTAACCCGCCGTCGGAAGTATCAATTTTGGTTGCGACCCCTTCAAGTAATTATATAGTACAATTACCTACACACGTCATAAAATTATTTTAAAATATTATGTAACAAGTGTAAAAAAGCGTTATTTATATACTTATTTCGAAGAAAGAAAGAATAAAAAGAAAATCATTATTCTATATCTAAAAATGCTGAAAAGCGACTAGTCCAGCTTTGGCTACGGTGTAGGAACCACAGCGTTGATTTAAAGAGATTTGAACGAATATATGAGAAGATAATAAAAAAACACAAAACAGTAATAACTTATTTTAATTTTGTTATAAATATGTCGAACAAATTATAAATATATTTTATTATACTGACATATTGTCGGAAAGGCCAACTAGTTTCAGTCGATTACGAGTAACGAGAGATAAAACAATCATCATGAGAGCTAGACACATAAGTTGGAACAAGGGAGCAGGGTATTTTTATTTTGGTAAATATATCATAACCCGTGGTTATAACACTATTAACATATCTTGGGGTGAGAACTAAGATTAGGTATGTTCAAAACGTTACTCAAATTGATATATTATGTTATTACTAGTAAATAATAATTCAGTATATATGGTGACCAGTGAATAATTTGAAAAGATGATATGAATTGTTGAATTGTAATTTATTATTAGTACTTCGTAAATTAATTTAAAATCGAATCCGATTCCCAGTGCCTGAATAGGCAATTTTGTATTTAATAAATTAAAAACATTAATTGTAAAGTGCATGACAATGAATAGTGTATATTGTTTACAAAATGGTGAGTAAATGAAATATAAAATATTCAAACATACTTCGAAAAGTAGTTTTTCAATTCTTATGTTTGGGCATACTTATGTTTTTTAATGTAATCTCTCGAAGACGCCTCGATCAATTTGGTAAATACTTTTTTGTTCGAAAGTGCATACTTGTCAAGGTTTTCCATAGAAACTTTATCAAAATCGGTTGTGTAGATTGATGTTGAAGTCGGTTTTGTTTAAAAATATATGAAAGAATTTACCATCTGATAAATATAGTCATGCTGGAGCTAAGCTGAAAAGTCCTTAGGAAGTTTCTAAATCTTAGTCTTTAAAGTTAATAAGGACACTGCCTGGCCAAAAAAAGAAAAATAACTTCATATAAAGTAGTTTTTTTTTAGTATAAGTATACTTAATTATTGAAAATAGTATATAGTACAATAAACCTTTGTTATAATGAATGGTATTTAACTGCTCTCCTCCTCATAGTTTTTGGGAATTTTGGGATAAACCGTCTTAATGCTTAAGGTGACTATATTACCCCTGTACCTTTGTCAAAATACATGAAATCAGCAGCCAAGCCAGTTGGCAAGAAAGCGCTGGATAAGACTGGCCCGAGACCGTAGGGAATGGCGAAAAAAGGAAGGATTATGCCCAACAATGGGTTGATATAGGCTGAAAATGATGGCGATGATTGACAAATAATTTTAAAAAAAGTGCTTTATAAGTATCTATTTTTCTTCTTCGCTTTGACGACGTCCAGATGCCAAGTCCTATTCCCGCCGCAGGAGATGAGTGGGTAACAGCCTCCCACGATGACCGGGGGGTCGGTGTCTGGTACGCAGAGAGCGTCCAGACAGAACGTCGCAGTTCCTGGAATATCGTGTACATTCAGTTTAATTGCACCACACGCCTCCTTGAAACCAAAAGATTCCTGTACCAACATTACTCTAGCAGCTCAAAGAGCCTAGAAACGCCGCAGAATCGCCTAGAATGGCCGCAGTACATTACAGTTTTAGAGAAATTATCTTCCAAGGAGCTGATTCCATAACTGAAGCGAGATTCTCAGTGTAGTATAATATGTTAACGGCCCTTAAATTATAAAGACTAGATTATGAGTATGTGTAAAATGAAATTTTCCCATACCGACGTATCCAGAAGGCCGCACCTGCCGCATATTCCTCACGTAGTCCACCACAGCTTTAGACAGCGTAAAGAAGTGTTTGCTGGCCTTATACCTGCACAAAATTTAAGGTCATGGATCTTATGTGGATCATGGATCATATTTGGATCATGGAGCATATATGAATGTTTTGCCGTAATTTTATTTAATTGTTTGGCTTTAATTTCACGACCGCCTGACTGCTTGAGTCAACTCTTTTTGGGAATGCATTTGTGCGAAAAATTGCGTTGGATGTGCTGAGTCTTTCAGATAGACCGCACGAGGAACACCCGCTTTCACGGCAGCCTTAATGTCCTTGTCATAACAGATACGCCTACGCTGGTAGGTCTTGTTAGGTAGTCATGTCTAGTTGAAATCAGCGAACCACTCCGCCAGGCCCTGGCAGACGTGGTACACCCAAGAAATGTTGGCTAGTCGTCATTAACAAAGATATGAGTGCCAAGGATGTTCACTCAAGACCGTGCGGGGTGGAGGAAAAAGCCAGGAAGCGGACCTTCACAGCATTACAGCCGAGGATGTATCCGAGAATACGCTGGGATGAGAGAGCTGGACGGTGTAATGTTAAATTTCGTTTCAATATTTTTGCAATATATGTAAGTATTTGTCAACATTTATAAATATTTGTATGAATTTTGTATTTCGGCAGTTATACAAGTTACTTCGTTTCATTTAAGAGAACATACCTGCACAAAATTTAAGGTCATGGATCTTATGTGGATCATGGATCATATTTGGATCATGGAGCATATATGAATCGTGGATCGTATATTATAGATTATGGATCAACTGCATTCCCGTGGTGGGTTTCTTGGGAATGCAGTTGTAGCACAAGTTATTTCTGATTAGCCTCTAATGACATGATAGTTGCCTCTAACGACATTTTACTCACCTCTAACGACATTTTAACTACCTCTATCGACATTTAAGTCGCCTTTAATGACATTTTAGTCGCCTCTAACGACATCCACAGAAAGAAGAGGATCGTATTCTACAGTGCCGGATTTAGACCTTCTTGCAGGAGGGTAAAAATCTAAATATGGCTCCCCAGCATCCCATCTATTTCTAGCAACGCGACGTTGGGGGTTCCAAATAGGATACTCCTAAATGTGCCGCCCCGTGTCCTATTATTTCCAAGAGGGGCATATTTGACGATTTTGGCGCCCGCTTTGCCCCCCTCTAGATCCGGGTCTGGTATTCTAGGCCACACAGCTACCAGACTATATAAGCTAATAGTGGGTTATACAGTCTGGTAAAGAAGAATGTGTGTAAGTATGTATATCGTAGCGTTGCTATAACTATCGATAGTTGACCTCGAAAAACTGTCATAATATCGATAGTACTATCGGCAGTATCAATACTATCGATTGTCAATAGTTTGCAATACTATTGATGAAAGGTAAAACTATCGATACTGTAACTACTTTTTTACGAAATACTATTGATAGCTAAATTACCATCGAAAGTATTATATGTAATATCGATATTCGTCACAATATTATCGATAGTTTTTAATACAAATAGTACCTTTACTATCGGTACTGTCGATAGTACTAATTAAAAACTATCGATACCGTCGATAGTCCTATGGATCTTGTTAATGTTTTTCAAGGCCGCGATAGTATCGATTGACTATTGATATTTTATACTATTGCTTGCAATACTAGGATATCGTACCTCATCTTGGCTAGAGCGGCATCGCAGTCGGTCTTGTCAGCTCGGCAGTGGTACACCAAGTTTCTTGTGTTAGCCTTAATCATTTCTTCGCGCAGGACTTGATACTTGCTGTCCGTATACAGCATTTGGGCGAAGCGCACATTCACTGCGAATTTAACGCTATATTAAAGCCCATTTACACGGTACAAGTTTCTTGCCTTTGCTTAATTGAAGGAATATATAACTTGCATGGTCTAAACGAGACGGCAGCCGTACACCTATATATTATAATAGTGCCTAGGAATTTCTACCCACCGGTCACCGTTGAATTTAAATAAATAAATAAATATATAGGGACAAATAACACTGACTGAGCCAGCCCCAAAGTAAGTTCGAGACTTGTGTTATGGGATACTAATTCAAAGATTCTTATTATTAAGACTTTGCTGTCCGTCCGTCCTTCTGTCCGTCCGTCTGTCTGTCACTAGTCTGTATCTCATGAACCGTGATAGATAGACAGTTAAAATTTTCACAGATGATGTATTTCTGTTGCCGTTATAACAACAAATACTAAACACAAAATAAAATAAATATTTAAGGGTGATCCCAAACAAAATACTTGATTTTTCATAGATAATTGTACGGAACTCTTCGTGCGCGTAGTCCGACTCACACTTGGCTGGTTTTTAAATATCACAACTGGCGTATCAGCAACGGCGTTTATCAAACGCTATCACATACTATCACTGATTTGCTCTACATAACTAGTAGTTCGCTCGAACTGTGAACCCTGTATCTCGGTAACCCCTTGACTGATTTGGCTCATGTTTGATCTTTAAAAATCATTTGGCTATATCTACACGTCTACCAAATTTCAGGATGCTCCGATCAAACATACTCAAGTTATTAAATAAATAAAATAAAATAAAATCGTTTATTGTCAGACAACTTAGTCCATAGAAATATTAATTAGGTTCATCAAATAAAAATAAAAATAAATTAAATTAAAATTAAAATAAATCAGACTTAAAAATTATGTAATGAAATCCAAATAATAATAATTAAAATATCATAAAGAGGAAAAAAATAATAAAAATAATCTACTTATATAATCTGCCTTTTTGTGACGAGGCGGACAAGCAATATTAAATTAAATGAAATCAAATAAATTTCATTTATTCATCGACTCGCACCTCTCACATGCAGGTCGATGAATCGGCTCAGGATAGCTGAGTCCAGCCTATCTGCAAACACGTTCGTGCTCCCCCTCAACCGGTACATTACTGACGCGGTCTTTTTCCGTATTATTGCGTAAAAATCATTTACGTGGGCATCCGCAAACATACCCGATGCACTACAGTAGCGAGGGAGCCCGAACAAAACCCTAAAGGCGTCATTGTATTGCACTCTAAGGGCGTCGTATGACTTCTTTGTAAAGGTCGTCCACAGACCACAGGTGTAGAAATTTTGGCAATAAGTTTTAAAGAGCGTCAGTTTTACAGCGGCTGTGCAACGACAAAATCTGTGCGCTAACATGTTGCCTCGCACCGATAACGCCCTCCTTTCCCTATGAATGTCTTGGTCATCCTTCAGGGTCTCTGTTAATATATGGCCAAGATACTTAAACTGAGAAACACGGTTCAAAACAACACCATTTAGAGTTAAAGGTGGCACATTTTTAGGACTCTTATTTTTACCTGTAAAGACCATGTACTGGGTCTTTTTTATGTTGTATCTTAAACCATGTCTTGCAGCATAAGCTTCGCATTTACCTAGTAATTCCCTCAAACCAGAAATTGAGGCACTGAGCAAACTCATGTCATCCGCGTAACTGATGTTATTTATACTGACATCATCGATACGACTATGATGTCAGTATAAATAACATCAGTTATTACGAACAAACATTCATACATACTAACGCCTATGATTATCGAACAAACATTCATACATACTAACGCCGGAATTGTTCAAGCCTCTAAGAACTTTGCTTGCTCTTAAAATAATAAGGAACGGGACGGCACTAGTCCATCACACGATATAAAATTTATCTAAGTTTACCGATGGTACTATGCTAGGCAGTACCGGATCTAGAATTTTTTGGAGGGGGGGCAAAATATGTGAATATGCCGCCCCTGTTGGTTTTACCACCTACTTGATTACCAGTACCTTGCTTTCTAAAGAGTACGAATACATGGGGGGGTGGGGGGTGCAGACAGTAAGGGTTAGTAGTGCGCGCCACGTTGTGTCTCGGTCTGTCCTGGCATTGGAGGGGTGGATATTTTTGACGATTTTGCCGCCCCTCTGACTTCGCCGCTCGGGGCAAGTGCCACCCCTCCTAGATCCAAGGCTGATGCTAGGCAGAAATGCGCCAAGATGTATTAGATATGTAGGTAACTGTACTAGAATATCGCCCGTTACAAGCGAGTTCGCGATTCGTTTAAAAGTTATTGTGATTTACAATTTGAGATAACAATAAGTGCTCGCAGCTTGAAAGGAGCTATTTGTTGGTTTATGAGAATAATGGACAACTCCTTGTCTTGACGAGTGCTTTGCTTGCCCAACCGAAGGCGCGGTGGAAAGATAGTGCAGAGGATAAGACGGGTTTAATAGCTCTATTTGATATTGTAATGGTGTTCATAAACAAAAAGTGAAGAAACAGATCACTTTTTGAATAAATTAATTGGGTATTTTCCTGGGTCAAAAATAAATTATTTTGTACTGTTTAGAAAATAACACGTCACAAAATAATGTCACTTGTCTTTAAACATATCCATTTAATGTGATTTTAGATTTATTTTTGCAGAAAAACTGAATATAAGAGCGCTATTTATAAGAGCGCGACTTCAAGAATATATGAAGTCTAATTAGCCAGTATTTCATACAAATCCCGTAGATTATGTTTGTTTTGACGTTTAGAAAAAAGTATCTAAATTGACTTGTTGGAAAATAGCGGATTGTTTTTTTTTATTCACTTACAAAATAAATACATACTCGTACACATAACATCTTTGCCCTTAAAGGGGCATACAGAGCATTTTGGGTTTTTACCGAGAAGGTCCAATAACCGGCCAAGAGCGAGTCGAACTCGCTCATGGTTCCGTACCATTATCTATAAAAAAATTACTTTGTTGTATGGGAGCTTAAATATTTATTTTTTCTGTTTTTAGTATTTGTTATAGCGGCAGCAGTAACTTATGATCTGTGAAAATTTCAACTAGCTATCACGGTTCATCAGATACAGGCTGGTGACAGACTGACAAACAGACAGACGGATAGACGGAAGGATTGACACCGGAGTCTTAGTAATAGGGTTCCGTTTTTACTCTTTGGGTACGGAACCCTATTACTAAGACTCCGGTAGCGGCAGCAGTAATTTATGATCTGTGAAAATTTCAACTAGCTATCACGGTTCATGAGATACAGGCTGGTGACAGACAGACAAACAGACAGACGGATATACGGAAGGACTGACACCGGAGTCTTAGTAATAGGGTTCCGTTTTTACTTTTTGGGTACGGAACCCTAAAAAGGAATCAAATAAATGTTGGTTTCCTAGTCGCATCGCTTAATAACAAGATTCGCATTGTCGCCAGTTCTTTAGATTGGCTTCAACAATCCGCGAGAGAAGAGAAGTAGCTGTTACATTAAGATTTTTTCTTTTTTCTTAGAGCAACAGTAGTAGAGTTTCATGTTTTGGGTCTTACAAGGAATCCAACGATACCAGTCGTGATAGCCAGGAAGTACAAATGAAAAGTTCTATAGTAGTTCGAAGATGAACAGTTGTATGCGGCTCTATTAAGTATAAGCAATAATAAGAAAATATTTTAAAATCTGCATTAAATGGGCTTTTGGGTAGTATTTTATATAAACCAAGTTTCGTACAAGAATATGAAAATATAAGGGTCTGTTTCCATTGTGTTACTACTAAATTTTATTATTTTGATTATTGCGTCATATTTTGCTATGGAGCAGTAAAATAACTGGTATGGGGAATGATCTAGTTATCTGAAAACGACACCAAACTTGACTCAAAGGTCCAAAAAAATCTGGCAGATCCATCTGCCCCCATTTAAATTAAATAATTTAAAAGGAAACGGAGATATAATTAAAAAAAATTGTCTTGACCAGGTTCTAGATAACCCTTCAAACTATTTTATGAACTACTGTTAAAAGTTTAAAGTGAGAACGTGAAGCTTTTCTACGCACATACGCCAAAAGTGGCCTTTTTTCGCAATTGTACGTAGAAAAGCTTTACGTTCTCACTTTCAACTGTAAACAGTAGTATAAAAAATAGTTTGAAGGGTTATCTAGAGCTTGGTCAAGACAAAATTTTAAATGATGTCTCCGTTTCCTGTCTAATGATTTATTTCAAATGGGGGCAGCATTGGAATCCGGAAAATTCAGGTCCCCAAGTAGCATTGCTAAACTCAGAAAAATTTTATTCTCTTTATAAGAATTCCCCTTAATAATCGGACTAGAGGAAGATGAAGAAACTATACTTACACCCAGCCCCTACGAAGTAGCCCTCAGTCCAGCCGACATAGCCCCAAATAAGCGAACAGACGAACAACTGCGCTCTCATCTCGGAGGCTACCTTCCAACTGCCAATTTGGAAGGCTTTCACGGCCCAATTTGTCCTGTTACGTTTTGATTGCCAATTGGTTATTGTTGATACCATATGTAGCTGCCAAAGTGAGAAAAAGGTAATTGAACAAGCGATTTACTTACATGCTCGACCTCCGTGGCGTAATGGTAAACACGCTCGACCGCCAATCCGGAGGTTCTGGGTTCGATCCCCAGCCAGGGCAAGTTGGAATATGGGCTTTTTCAAATTGTCTAGGGTCTTGGTTGTTTTTCTATATATGTATTTATCATAAAATATAGAATCGTTGGGTAAGTATCTCATAAGTACTCATAAAACAAGCTTAAGCTTACTTTGGGGCTAGCCTCAATCTGTGTGATTTGTCCGTATATATTTATTTATTTATTATATTATGCTGGTCTGGGAGAAAAGAAAAAAAGTACGAGCTGCTTCTTTACCCACTCAGATTGTAAAAGCTGATCGAGAGAATGTGCAAAAATACGAAGGAGCGCCTAGCAACGTCACTATCATGATTTCTTTTTTCATCTTTTTAAATGTGGCCTTTGAGTCAGGCCA
The DNA here is from genome assembly GCA_943193695.1 of Acrobasis suavella. Taxonomy (NCBI): domain Eukaryota; kingdom Metazoa; phylum Arthropoda; class Insecta; order Lepidoptera; family Pyralidae; genus Acrobasis; species Acrobasis suavella. The sequence goes on from OW971939.1 coordinate 3,699,938, forward strand.
TCGGGACAGTAAAAACTATAAATATATATACGGATAAATTACACTACTTGAGCTAGTCCCAAAGTACTCGTAAGTTCGAGACTTTTGTTATGGGATACTAGCTCAATGATACTATATTTTATAACAAGTACATATATAGATAAACATCCAAGACCCAGAACAATTTGAAAAAGGCTATTTTCTAACTTGCCCTGACCGGGCATCGAACCCGGAACTTTTGGGTGGCGGACTAGCATGGTGACCACTACGCCACGGCTTGTAAAAATCTATCTCAAAGGAATTTTACAAAATGAATGAATTTCTTAATCTGCTGTAGCAAAATACGAACTTATTGCTTTCAGGTTAATTGGATATTTGAACTAGAGGAAATAACTTTACTACTTAGATACTTCAAGTTGAAAGTCTGCTACCAGTTTACAGATTGTTTGATAGAGTGAATGTCAGTCAAGCATTCTAAAAAACCGACCCAGTCCGAGATGCACGAAGGGTTCCGTAACATTATCCACTCAATATTTATTTTATTCTGTTTTTAGTATTTGTTGTTATAGCAGCAGCAGAAAAACATCATCTGTGAAAATTTAAACTGTCTAGCTATCACGGTTCATGAGATACAGTCTGGTGACAGACAGACGGACGGACGGATGGAGGTACGGGCAGCAGTCTTAGTTATAGGGTACCGGTCTTTACACTTTGGGTACGGAACCCTAAAAAGTAGTTCACATATTGCGGGCGGTCTTCCTGTTTTGGACGGATAATGGTTTAAACCAAGTCCTAACGTTAGTCTGCGTTTTAAAATAAGTTCTAAAAGCTTAGGTTACGCCATAGCCCAGTTCAACGGATTTGCCCTCTGAAATGGCAGTGGGTGATCCCTTCCTGGGATAAGCCCGCCTTTGTGAAAATTCTGATATTTTTTTGGGATACAGCCTGGTTACAGACAGACAGATGGACAGTGGAGCCGGTATAGCGTCCCGGTTTTACCCTTTGGGCATAGAACCCTATAAATTATACTTAAATGTAGACAATATATTATAAACCATCATTTTGATGCATCTTTTACTATAAAGTACTTTGTTTCCTACATCGCTTGCTTCTTTATACTTAAAAAAGTTCGATATAATAAGGATGTAAACAAAAAATTTTTTTGTCTCCTTAGATAAATTATTGAAAAGTGTGGTATACGTATGTTTTCTTTTCTTTGATAAGCAAATAATGACGAATATACAGCACATGTAAATCCGCTAGATGACAAGTCAAATCACACAAATTTTTAAACGTCAAAACAAATATTTTATATGGGATTTATATGAAATACAAAAACGTGACGTCATGCTGTTTTGGAGTCAAATGGCGCTCTTAATATCAGTTTTTCTGATCATATGATCTATGAAAAGTTACACTATTTTGTGACGTTTTATTTTATGAAGTGTACCGAATAATTTATCTTTGACCCAGTTATCTACCCAATTACGCGTGCCGTCACGATCAGCTACGATTATTAACGAACGGTGACGTAAGTCCCACTCCGAAACTTCGAAACGCTGTTTCCTTGTGAATTTTTACTACTTTGCTAAACGAAAAATATGGGTCCTTTAGTTTTGAATAATCTAGTTGGCGGACTATATAAAATAAAATATTTTTTACCCAGTTTACATCTCTATTATATGCTAGCAGTATTTGACTGATAGCGTTAAAATATAAAAATATCCGATAGGTATATTAGGAAAATTATCGAAACTATAAAAAAAATAGCTTTTAACATTTCCTTAAACTCTAGCATAACTTAACTCTTCTTAAATCTGACTTATTTTCGTATTATACATCTTTGTTTGTGTTTGTTTCCCACAATGGTAGGCAGAGACTAGAGTTATTTTTGAATGTAAAAGAACATTTGCTTGCAAAACGAGTTTTTATAATTATGATAAAAATTGTCCACCACCACCACAATGTACCTAAACCATAAATTATACACTTAAACAATATAATAGCTGTGTTATTTGTCTCCAAACACAGTTCTGAAATTCCGTAGAAATCATAGAAACATTTGGGTTTAATTAACGGCAATAGTACACTCAAATTAAGTAATAGACATGAAGGATAGATTGCTACAATTAACAATAGGAACTGTTTCAAAACCGTGACTCATTGGTTTTAGTAGCCAGTTTACATGCACTTAGTCTGCCTCATCTTAATCTTTATCTTGGCGCGCTCCGGTTGCTTCCTTAGTTGTGCTGCTTCAAGTTTCGAGGGGCGCCTTTCCGCTTTTTCTTCATGTCAATGGTCACCCAAAGACCATGCGAAATAGAAAAAGGAATAACTGGAATTTTATTTCTGCCGTGTGGTTTCCGGCAGAGTAGAATAGGGTCCCTCCAAGTCTTCCCGTGGATGTCGTAGAAGGCGACTTAGGGAATACAAGCTAAACAAAGCTTATAAATATCAATGAAACCTCTCCAACCCGTCTGGCCAGCGAGGAGAGTGTAGGCCAAGTCCTCTGGCTGCTCTGGCCAGGTATGGCTCTGGTAGTACAGAGAGGGTCGTGCTCCTGCAGTAGAGACAAAAAGACCTGATGATGATGATGAACTGGAATTTTTTTTAATGGTTTGGTTATAATTTCACGACCGGTGGACTGCCTGAGTCAACCCATTTTGGGAATGCTTTTGTGCGAAAAATTGCGTTGGATGTGCTGAGTCTCAGATAGACCACGGACGAGGAACACCCGCTTTCGCGGCAGCCTTTTTGTCTTTGTCATAACAGATACGCCAACGCTGGTAGGTCTTGTTAGGTAGTCATGTCTAGTTGAAATCAGCGAACCACTCCGCCAGGCCCTGGCAGACGTGGTACACCCAAGAAATGTTGGCTAGTCGTCATTAACAAAGATATGAATGCCAAGGATGTTCACTCAAGATCGTGCGGGGTGGAGGAAAAAGCCGGGAAGCGGACCTCCACAGCATAACAGCCGAGGATGTATCTGAGAATACAATGGGATGAGAGAGCTGGACGGTGTAATGTTAAATTTAGTTTCAATATTTTTGCAATATATGTAAGTATTTGTCAACATTTATAAATATTTGTACGAATTTTGTATTTCGGCAGTTATACAAGTTACTTCGTTTCATTTAAGAGCTGCTGCTGGCCTGCTGCTGCTCTTGTCGGTGGAGTTAAGTAAAAAATCCTTCATTAATCTCTTTTCTCTGATTTACCCCAACCTTATTTTTGATTTGTTGAAAATACTTCATCCAAAGTCTTTAATTTCCTAGTTTTCCGTTTATTAGTCACTAAGTATGTGTAAACAGCTTCACGTACAATCGTGCTCCCGTCCAAAGCAGATAGCTTCGCATTATTGCCGCATTTCACGCTTCAAACGTAATCTACGAGGCTCCATTTAAGGTCCCCGTGACTTAGGGAGATGACTTAGCTCCTGCCTTCGGCTTCCATCGTTTTAAGCGTCGTTCACATCAAGCAAACTTTATTGGTCAATAAATCAAAAATTCAACAATAAATATTGGCCATTTCTTATTAAGCTGGAATTAAGGATCACTCTTTACCAATATTTACGGTTCATCCGGTTGTGTGCCGATATGTTTGGCTATTCATTTTTATTAAGTAAAAATGACTTTCCATCTTGACCTGACCGGGGATCGAATTGGCACCATCTGAGTAGCGGACAGGCATATTGACCATTACGCCTCGGAGGTGGTCATACTGTTTCTATCAAATAAGCAAAAGAAAGAGAAATCAAGGCTTTTACTACAGTTCAAAGAAACATTCTATCTGAAATGTATGGCATATTTCTGCACATCTGAACGTAGTTCTCCAAGTAATCTGTGCGGTTTGATTCTCACTAGGCGCGTTTTGAATTTCGCATTTTTAACGTAGAATTCCTATCTATGGGGATAAAAAAAACACCAGTTTGTATATTGATCTACTCCTTACCACATCTATTTCAACAAGCAACAGAATACAATTTAATCTTCCACGAATTCCATGAAATGTATCAGGATTTGAAATTAATCTAGGAACAATTCGACACGTCCACGTACACGTTCTATCGCAGGAATGAGAACACAATAGAGTATTTACAATCAATTAATTTGAGGGTTATTCTCAATAATCTCAATACACATGGTCAGAAAAATATATTTTTCATATAGCTCGTCGGTTAGATTTAAGTAACTATTCAAAAATAATGCACACGTCCTTTACGTCAAAGTATTCAAATAAAAACTGAAAAGATATAGCAGCAGTATGGCTAGGATGTAACTGGGAACACGCATACATACATTCGAAAAAGATAACCCTCCTTCTGGTGCTGTCGGGTAAAAATACCTAGAGTCAAAAATGCTAATGCTAAAGCAGAAAATCTCTATGGGTTAATATAACTGGCTTGGCCGTAATTTTATGTTGAAAATCAAAAAAAGTATAAAATTTTTGGAGAAAATTCTTAGTGGTATTGATTTAATAATTGATTCGTCTACAAATCAGAATTAAAAAAAAAGTATTATTAATTTTAGTTTTTGACTTACTAAGTACTAATCTGATTGGTGTATGTTTATTTGGTGTCGTTTTCAAGTGTTAATTGTAGATCAATAAAGATAAATAAAGAAAGAAAAAAAATTGACAAGATTTTCTTTTCAGCAGTCAGTTTAATTTTGTTATTTTTTCTTATTAATTACACTATCACTGAAAGTTTTAATACAAAAAATATCAAAACCCATATACTGATCTATATCTGAATACCTACCGTAAACATCATTATTTTTTTGCTTCGGATTTTCGTCTTGATGACTTCTCTTGAAAATGCCAGACCAAAAATACCACAAACCTTTTATTGGAATAACCCAACTCGAGCACGGCGCCAGCGCAGGCGCACGTAACATTTAGCCGAGATAAGCCGCAGACGTATTATTTTGCTCGACAATTAGTGCGTATTGTATGTATGTATCCTATTACCCTGGCACGAGGGTAATAGGATACATACATACTAATCACGTCTTTATTCCTTACGAGGCAGAAAAGACCTCGTTCTTTGTGTAAATGTAAATGGAATAGGGAATCAAAATAGCGTCGGATGGCCAGCCACATCTAGTGATGGGTTGAGGCCAGAAACAAATATGGTATTAATGGGCATAAATGGGCATTTTGGGCAAAAAAGAGTTTACGCCCAAATAAATGTCTGGATCGGTGGGCCGAAACACATGATTTTTTTTGTAAAAAGAAGCAGGAGCTCATCGGTATTTTGTTAATCATATCATAACTTTATAAAATAATTTATTTGGTCCTAAACAATCACAGTCACGTTAAATCACAATTAATTCTAGCTTCCCCAATAAGTGGACTCGACTGGAGAGCCGAAAGAATGATATTGTGCCTTCTGACTAAGATATTAAACAGAAGTTATATCAATTTCTTCTTTTTCATTGTCAATTAATTATTCGTAATCTTATTATGTTTTGTGCACCCTCAAAGTAACTTAATATTAACCTTAATGTTTTTGCTCTGGCAATGGCCATTTATTCGGCATTTATGCAATGCGCCCAATAGGCTTACGTTAGTTAATACTATTTATTATCATTGCCCGCGCATAAACCCATCTCTAGCCACAGCACTTAAAACCATCTTGTTAGTAATCTCTTTATTGCACAATAAATAGTACAGACTTAAAAAAATATCAGAATTTTCACAAAGGCGGGCTTAACCCAGGAAGGGATCACCCACTGCCATTTCAGAGAGCAAATCCGCTGAACTGGGCCATGGAGTAACCTAAGCTTTTCTGACTTATTTTAAAACGCAGACTAACGTTAGGACTTGGTTTAAACCATTATTCAAAACAAGAAGACCTCCCGCAATATGTCAACTTTTTTTTAGGGTTCTGTAACCTAAGGGTAAAAACGGGACCCTATTACTAAGACTCCGCTGTCCGTACTTCCGTGCGTCTGTCACCGGGCTGTATCTCATGAACCGTGATAGCTAGACAGTTGAAATTTGACTCCTGTTGCCGCTACAACAACAAATACTAAAAACAGAATGAAATAAATATTTGAGTGGGGCTCTCATACAACAAACGTGATTTTTTAAATATTATGGTACGGAACCCGTGTACGGAGTCTGACTCACACTTGGCCTGTTATTTATCATCGTTATTTTTACGTCATCATCGTTATATATATAAATATAATTTAATATATAATTTAATCTCTTCATCAAATGATCGAGAATTTCATGAAATGGTCGCATTTCGTGAAATGTTGCACTGGCTACTGGCCACATCGTGATGTGGATTGGGCGGATCAATGATAAGAAATTGTTTCTCGATATGATCAAATAATTTCGACCAAGGGCCACCCCGCCGCAACCTTAACCTACCTATAGCGCTGTCACAAGTTTTTGTTTTTGTTTGCTTTTTTCAGCCTGTTTATACGATCCGGTCAAACGTGGATGACAAAATCGTGAAACGTTGACGATTTCATGATCTGGTCAAATTAAGTTGGCCGTTTCATGAAATGCGACTATTTTATGAAATGTTCGATCATTTCATAAAGTGATCAAATCTACGATATGGCCACGATATATATATATATATATATATATATATATATATATATATATATATATATATATATATATATATATATATATATATATATATATATATATATATATATATATATATATATATATATATATATATATATATATATATATATATATTTAAATTTCCCTGACTTTTTAGTCCAAGTAAAAACTACTTTTTCAATATTATTTTATTACTTACAGTAAAAAAATATATATGCCGTATGATTCCAGTCACCAGTAAATTAGTATATTTAGTGATCCTCCATTTCTATTTAAAGTTCTTCCATACACTTAGTGGGTGTCTCAGACTTATGATAGACAGACAGACATACAATAGTTGTTGCAGGTGGATTTATGTTCAGGATAACCATTAAGCTTGTTGCTTGTAGGATCTCTACAACTTTACATTTACCTTCAATATTCAAACCAATTAGCTAAAATTAACTTTATTCTTAGAGAAGTAAAGTTGAATGAGGTTTAATTGATTGAAAATTTAATTTGGTAGTACATTATAGCTTTAAGTAGGGTGGTCACGTCTGTATTTGATTTTATTAGCAAATAACGAGCGTTGAGTTACTATATGTTGCCGAGTCAAAGACATTCCAATATACTTCCATAGACAGAGCATTGCTTATGTGTTTTACTCAGCCTTTAAAAAAATTTACGTTTTACTACGCCTCTGGCATTGTCTGACAATATTATATTAAAATAATTGAACTAGCAAGTTCTATATTTCTTTTGCTGTCACGGCCTTACGTCTTTGGAATGCCCTACCTGATAATATTATGAGAGCACAAACAAGGTGTTACGTCAAGATGCTTGTAATTCGACACTATCGCGAAAAAGCAATGCTGTATTAATATACATGTAAGTTTATAATTTGCATTTATTACTTGATTTTTTAAATATTTATATTTATATAGATATTTTGTGCAAAGTTTATGTTATTAAATACATCTCTACGTGAGTAACCCGTGTTTTATTAATAATGTCTGAGTCTCACGTTAGTTTTAACCAAAAAAAAAACATCCTAATTCATTCCTTTCGATATACTTATCTAATTAAATTTGCACCCCATCTACCATTTCTTCTGCTACGTCCCAAAGGTGAGCTGGCAGGCAATGCTTAGCATTAAGTTGTACCTTTTGTACTATAATCCTAAGATTTTAAGTGCAATAAATAAAATAAATAAATTAACTAGCAAGTTCTCTAAGTCAAATTGAACAAAATAGGTGTATATGTATTTGGGTATGTTGGTTCCAAGGTAAATCAAATACCTTAATAGATTAACATTATATTGTAAGCTAGTATCTTTGATTTTAGCTTTTTGAAATTAGGCATGCTTGTAGAAGAAGCGAATTGAATTTTTAAGTTCGAACATGAGCCAAATCGGTCAAGGAGTTACCAAAATACCGGGTTCGTGAGTTCACATTTTAGGGCGAACTATTAGTAGTTTACAGAGAAGCTAAAATCATTGGTCGACGATCGAGACATACGGAAGATTCTTACTGCACCGACAAGAGCATAGCTCTTCAATATATATTTATGTAAGTACGTATGTATGTAAATAAATATGTATGTGTGTGTGTAGCGATGTACGTATGATCTTATAGTTAAATTTGTACGTACTTGCTTCTGCCTTTTAATTGAGTAAATATCCTTTCATTATATCGCAGGTTGACTGGAAGAGATCCCTACATGGGATAAGTCCGTCTTTGTATATTTGCTCTTTCGTATGTTATTTTTGGAATGTATTTTTTTTGGTACAATAAAGTTTTTACAAACAACAATAAAATAAAGATGATAGATGATGACTAGTATCTCGATTATAGATAATCGATTAGAGATATTCTTTAGGGTCGACAACGCGTGTGATTCTGCAGGCACTCACTAGGTTACAGTCACCATCAAGTAGACATGTTTGCCAACTTACTATCACGTCTCACGTCAAGAGTCGCTTAATTATGCAAATAAAAGAAAAATGTGCCCGTTGTCGTCTCTATATGTGACTTCTCGAACCCTCTCTGTGATGTAGAAACGGGTGAGTTGTCAGATGCGCTAGCGCAGTTTAATTCTGTCGTTTGCTTTGTTAATTTGATCGTATATTTTGTGAAGTGTCCGTGAATTTAAATTTAAAATGGCCTTTACGTTTTCTGAATGGAACTGTAAATTAACACTTTAAAATAACTCCCTGATTAGTGTTTTTATTGCCCCCGATTGGAGGATTTTCAATAATTGTAAACTTATGTAGATTAACCACGATCAACTAACTGACTTTTGTAGATTCTACATAAGTTATTTATGAAATGAAGTTAAAAGTAACAGAATAAAATCTTTCCAAGTAATGTTTTAAGATTAAATCCTCTGATTGGGAAGGAATTTTCTCCTAACATACAGGTTTTGCCTAGTTCAGGAGACAGGACTGTATTTTATCTAATGTAAAATTGATTTTGATCAGTTAAGTTATTATTGTTATTTAATGTAAACTTCTTTAAATGGATAGAGTCGGTTTGATGATGAAGCCTGAAGTTCATAGGTAGGTACAATAAAGAAAACCAAGCAACCTGAATTTGTAAATTGGTTTTTAATTATATCCAGGGCACAGAATTCATATTATAAGTTTTACATACAGAATGGAATTTTCAACCTAGGGAACTGTAGGTCCCGTGCAATATGCGTCCCCGTTCCCCGTCCTCGCATCTCTCCCCCGTTCGTGCCTTGTCCCTGCACGCACTTTGGGTACGGAACCCTAAAAACTTCATTTAAAATCAAAAGGCCTAAAGTTTAAGAGAGACTATTAAAGTCAAAGATTTTTATTCAATGTAGGCTAAATAATATTAAAGGTCTTTTTTAATTATTTTAGTGCAATAGCTAAAAACTACCAACTAGCTTTGTCTAAGGATAACACAAATGCAATTGAGAATTATGCATGTTTTACCCTTATTAGAAACAATGGTGGGTTAACCGTCCACCTTATTAGCGGACATAACTACAAGCCTGGAATAATTCCATGTTTATTCTTAAAGCAGTCAGGCATTTCTTCGTCTTATTATAAAATACGGTCTAAAGTTATATTACTTGGTTTAAACCTTCACCCGTCCTAATTAAATTGACACTGACATTTGCTAATCTGTTACCTAAAAAATTTGTCAATGTAATTTGCGGTACATACTTACCTTAAGGGAATACCTGAATTTTCCGGGGTCCAGTGCGGCCACCATTTGAAACAGATCATTTGATAGGAAACGGACACTATTAAAATTTTTGTCTTGACCAGGCACTAGATAACCCTTCAAACTATTTTATGAACTTCTGTTTACAGTATAAAGTGAGAACGTTAAGCTTTTGTACGCACAATTGCAAAATTTTAAATGATGTCTCCGTTTCCTACCAAATGATTTATTTCAAATGGGGGCAGCACTGGACCCCAGAAAATTAAGGTAGCCCCCTTAAATAGGGATGTGGAATGAGTAAAAAAAAAATTTTGTCCAAAAGTAAAGGACCCATATTTTCACAAAGGGTGATTTACGTTATCCTTTGGTTAAAATCGTAGCTGATCGTGACGTCACACGAAATTTAAATGCGCAGTATTTTCGCCATTGTTTGCTAAAAAAGAAAAAAAAATGAACATTATAATAAAAAACAATTACCACATCTGTATTGTGTCTTGTGTTATGTAGCCACCATTTTTGTCTCAATGCTGGGCAAAGACCCTCCAGTCTATTATTTCATGTAATAATTATATCGCTAGACAGACAATATTAGAAATCAATATAGGAAGTCGTGCCATAGAAACAACAGAGTTACTCTACACAAAGACTAAGCTTCATTCATTGATTCCACCCATATCTACAGTTTTTTGTAGGTGGAGCAAAATATGAATATCATGTTAAGGTACACTTCAAAGTTGAGCAGTAGCTGTACGTGCCGGCGGCAGGCGACTGACACTAGTAGTTACTATGGATTAGTATGAAATTACTTTTAAACCATGCGATTCACGGCGCGGCAGATGCTGCAAACGGCACGCGGCAAGTGGCGAGCTCTCAGTGAACTAAACTGAGCTTAGCGAGCTGCACGTGCCCCGCGGAGGCCAAGCTAATCAAGCTGCACGTGCCACGTGGCAACTGCCGCGCGGCATTAAAGCTACCGCTGCCGCTCAAATTCAAAGTGTACTTACATTTAAAGTAAAATTATTTCTTTGTGTAACATTTTTTCTTTTGGTGTATAATAAAGAGTTATCTATCTATCTTTAGTGCTATTTTTGTGGCGAAGAATTGGGTGCACAGAGGACTGTATCAGTTTGCCTGATCAACCACTGTTACTCTATCCAGCCAGCCACTTAAGCCGAGTTGCCGTGAAAGTGTACTATTAGTAGCAAGGGTGGCAAATATTTGATTGTGCCTGTTCAAGTCTTATTAAAAATTGGTTCTACTGCCATCTAGAATTTGAAATGGCTGTTATTTTTCGTTACTTCCCAGTGGATAAAATTATTTATTAGATAAAGCTTACGCTCTATGTTATGTCAACTGTATCAGTAGGAAACAGCAGCTATTTTTCATTAGGATATCGCCACAAATTATATGGTCGTGCCGGCCGATGCCGCGGAACAATACTAGTCTAAACGATACGCCACGTTTATTAGCCATTCACGAACATCTGTAATGAATGGCTTTTATTTATAAACTATTATAGATAAAAAACCGGCCAAGTGAGAGTCTGATTTGCAATCGCAAGGTTTCGTGCGATTGAAGGCAAGCGGAAGAAAATATATTTTAAAATGGTTGTTATATCATCTTTATACCTACAGTGTGTCCCGTCTTCAATGTCAGAGCCTTTAGTATGAATATGTTTTTATTTTACCGGTAAATTTCCTTTCATAAATACCCAAATTATTTTTTTCTTCCTACACCTAGTGTAAAACCTAGAAAATTTAATCTGTTGGTCATTGACCGAGCGATCGAAGCGTCTCAGATTCGAGACTGAACAAAAATGCTTTTGCCTGTTTGTCTATCTGTTCTCGCCTACCAGGTCGCATTTTCTGTGGGTTCTTGACCGAGCGAGCGAAGCTTCTCAAATTCGAGACTAGACACAAATGCTTTTGTCCGTCTGTTGCTCTGTTCTCGCCTATAGGTCACATTTCCCAACCGATTTTAGTGAAATTATGTGAGTAGGTTTATCGAACCTACTCCCATAATTTCACTAAAAAAATTATATAAAAAATTTATGTCGTTACGTCGTCGTTTGAGAACACCAGCCATCAATTTTTTTTTGTCCGAACAATTTTTTATCCTATTAACTTTAAGGAGTCAGTATAAGACGGGACCCTATGCAAAAACAGACTCGCGAGGTCTATAGCTCACAGAACTACTAGTTTATTTAAAGTAAAGTTATTCAAAGTAACTGAGTAGATAAAGAATCAAACATCAATTTTGGTGAAAAATGGTATTTCTACTGCGTAAGTAAATCACTGTCTATAATTCGGAGATGACGATTACTTCTGGTTGAAGCAATATTACAAATGTTACAATGTTGCATTTCGGATTGTACCTTAACATTTAAATTGATAGTGCATCTGTGTGCTATATCTATAGACAATTAGGTATTTTCCTATGTCAAAAATAAATCATTTTGTACTGTTAAAAAATAACAAGTCACAAAATAATGTCACTTGTATTTGAACACATAAATTTTAGCAAAACTGACAATAAAAGCACTAAATATGATTCCAAGAAATTATGACATCATCTGCCTGTATTTCATACACATCCCATTAAAAAAATTTGTTTTGATGTTTAGAAAAAAGTATCTGATTTGACTTGTTGGAAAATAGCGGATTGGGTAGATGACTGGGTCATAAATAAATTTTTCGGTAAGTACATTAATAAAATAAAACACCACTAATAGTGTTACTGAACATTAATCATATCTATTTTTAACAAGATTTTAGAATGCCGAAAAACTGATACTAAGAACGTTTTTTGACTAAAAATGAGGTCACGGTTGGTTATTTAATACCATTTCAAATTCATTTGAAAAAAAAATGTGTTGACTATTAGGAAAAGTGTCTGATTTGACTTGTTGTCATATCCAGCGGATTCTAGACGCAATTTTTGCTTATAATAATATTAATATGTCATAAACTTTAATATTTCCTGGGCTCTAAAACAACACAGCTTAGCATGTAATAAAAGTAACCATAAATTACAATAAAGACTAAGATTTAACTATACAATACAGCTGTCTCCTAACTTTATAATATTAATTTCATTGTAGCAAAGGTATCTAATTACAGTGCCCAGTAATTTCACATTAAAATGATATTAAAATGCAATAGCGAATTATTTTTATGACCATTCAGAGTACAACCGACATATTGTATGAATCGTGATATTGCCAATGAATTAACATCTATAGATACCTTTCCTGTGGTGCGATTTTTCAAACGCGGAGTCACTAAACGTACGGTTTTTTTTGTAGGGAAAAATCATTCGTTTAGGTGACTTTACATTTGAAAAATGGCACTTCTGGAGTCAAAACGGCAAAGTGTGAGTTGAACTCGCTAAGTAGCACGGAACCACGAGTTCCACAAATATGTGGGACTAGCCGATGCCCGCGGCGTTGCCCGCATAAACATTTTGACAATCCCACGGGAACCTCATATTATCCCGGGATAAGAAGTATCCTTTGTGTTAATCCAAGTAATAAGCTATCTACATGCCAAATTTAATTCCAATCCGTACAGCCGTTTTTGCTTGACAGAGTAACAAAAGTCCATATATACAAACTTTCGTGTTTTAAATATTAGTAAAATTATGCTGTAACCTGCAAGACGACGAGTGTACAGGTGAATACGGAAATGAGAAATAACGATATTATAATAATGCTTTCAAGTAGTGCAACAATAAAGATATAAACCGAGATAAAACGGTGCATTCATGTGAGCAATACCTCGTTTATTTCCATTTTGAGGTTATAAAGCAATGCATAGACAAGCCAGCAATTGTAATATGACCGCGGGCTATGTTAGCACCGCCATAGACAATACCGTATCTGTGCTGACACACCATTGGCTATTTATGATCGCCTCTAATCAATTGCTTTATGGGCAACTGTATTCTCGTTGAATTTATTATCTCGTGTGGTAACGAATGAAGGTTTTTGTTGATAGGTACCTAATAACTTTATTAGTAGAAATTGCGTGGAAAGTGTGACACACACACTCACACTGACGGAAGTACACTATGACACTTACGAAGAGTGAGCGATACAGAAATTCCACTTACTAGCGGATCTAAAAGACCTCGCATAGAAAACAGATCTAAAAATTTTTATTTTATTGGATTTTATTTGCCTTGCAAAAGATTAGTTTTTTCAAAATTTTGCACTTATATACAATAGAATTAAACTGTTTAAAAATTTTGTCTGTAGCCTTAATATATTTCATTCTTACTGTATTGCATTTCTTTCAATTGACAACTATAATAATGAATAGGCATGACGAAAGGAAAAATATTTTAAGCCCATCGGTTAGATTATTAAAAATGTAGTACACGTATTTTTATTTTCTCTGAGAAACCTAAAAATACAAAGATACAGCTCATTGAAATTTCGCATGTCGTCACGGCTACGTATGATTTTTATATCGAGTTGACGTCACACCCCTATTGGATACGGGTAGCAGCTATTTTCGAAAAAATAAGCTCTTTCTGCCGCAGTTGAGTAAAAAAACTCCTCCATTTTTGGAAGTTTGTTTTATATAGGTATTTTTAGGTTAGGAAAGCATATAAGAGCTACCAAGACAATGGTATAACCATTATAACTTACAGAGCCCCCAATAACTCAGCAGCAGGAATAATGTTCAGACTGCATTAGGGCATTTTATAAATGGCATTGGACAAATCAGGACTTACTACAACGATATTAAGCTGCACTAAATCTATCTGTTGCCTATTTAGAGTTATTAGGGTTAATATGGGTAATAAACTAAATAGTGAACACAAAACTTATTTCGTAAATTTAATGCAAAGGAGTGAAGTAAATGAATAACCAGCTAAGTGCGAGTCTCATTCGCGCACAAAGGGTTCCGTAACATTATCTATAAAAAAATCGCGTTTGTTGTATGAGAGCCCCACTAAAATATTTATTTTATTTTGTATTTGTTGTTATATCTGTGTACATTTTAACTGTCTAGCATCAAGGTTTATGAGATACAGCCTGGTGATAGATAGACAGACGGACTTTGTTATATAAATACAGGTTTCAAGAGATGTGATGTCTGTATATGTATGCTGTAGCACAAAAAGGTCGTAGGCTCAGCAAAAATAATGTTAGATAGGTAGTGCGATTTAGACTATCTGTATAACTCAAAAGTCGAGTAGTAGACAACGCTCTTAGCGTTAAGTTAGCCTTTTGTTCTGTACAATTTGAATTTGATGAAAAATATAGATCAAATTAATAAATAGTTAAAAATGCTTGACGTGTCGAGAGTAATGCACAACCTTAACGCTCCGCTTATGAAGCGTGCAAAATAAAATCCCACCAAAAACATTTTCATGTAAAAATGTTGCCAAGACGAATCTACATAGCTTACCCTGTGAAAAAGTTATCAGATCTCGTATAAAGCCAAGCTCTAAAGACTACCCGCTCTAAAACTACAAGCTCTACACTACACCTTAATCATAATCTATGAAAAAGTGGTCAGATCTCATATAGAGCCAAGATTCTTGATCTATGCGCCCGTACTTTACCAGGCCTAACTTCACATACTCTACATTTTAGTCAAAACGTGATGCTTGGCCGTTTTGCTACTGTTACGAAGATTTCATAGGCATTCGTTCGTGTGAGAAATAAAACGGCCTAGTGACGGGTTGTATTTTTGTACATTGCCTCGAGCGGCTTCTACGATATGCACGGGAAGTAAAGCAGCTGGTATATTCTACGGGTTATGGACAAACAATAAATAAACGGAACTCTTATAGGATCACTCGTGCGTCTGTCTGTCCGTCAGTCTGTCACAGTTAATTTGTTCCTTATCTACTGGACCAAATCAGGTGAAATTTGGTAGGATGGTAAAACCTTATGATTATGACTTACACTATTTATTGACAATATTTGATAAAAATATTTATTTACTGGTTACGCAAGCCTAAAGTATGAAGATCGACGCACACGACTCACGCGGACACGAGGCGCATCGTCAGCGATACTCGCCGGGCCCATAATTGGAATTCGTATAATATTCATTTTTATCGAGCATATTTGTTTTACACTTGGAAGTGATATCATTGTACCGTTGTTAGTTATAATTTATATGTTATATTCAATTATACTTCCTTTGATTAAACTTAGTTAAAACAAGTTTTGGTTTTTTTTGGGTCTGAGACTGTAGTCTACGTAGGTATTTTACTTTGCACATACAGATGTGCAAAGTAAATAATTATATTTTTTTAAAATAAGTTTCGTTTTCAGGAGAAAAATTAGGGAATTAAAAATATTAACCATTTTTGTGATAAGTATATCAAATATTTTTATATTATTTCTTTCTTTCTTTCTTTTAGTATCATGGAATAAAGATACCCTTAAAATAGTCTCAGTATATTTTGATAGACCTTATATTTAGAAGTAAAAGACGCGGAAGGTATTTATCAGGTAGGTACGGATCTGAATGTCAGGTGGGGTTCGTGTTTAAGCAAACAGATGCGAGTCGCGGAAGATAGTGCTGTGGGTCGAGGCAGCACCACTACCACGGGTCTGCTAGGTCCTAAGAAAGTGCGGCTCGAGGCGACATCGTGTGCGCGTCTCAAGTCACATTCGCCCTGAGGAAGACCTCCGGATAAGGTCGATGTTAACCGGTAGCTGACTCTCACGCGAATAACCCGTTGTACATTTGAATGTCTTTCCTATGTTTAATTATTGTTATTTTATTGGTGTACACTAGTTATTACTTACTTACGTGAGTAACCCGTTTTTCTTATTTAAATAATTTATTTATTTTAAATAATCTTTTTTTTTAATGTATAAAGATTATCAAAATAGAACTGTTTATTAAAAGATTAAAAGAAGAAAGAATCTAATCCGTATCTCTCTGATAACAAATATCTTGCTCAGAAGTGTCATTTTTTAAACCACAGGCCTTTCGTCTGCCTGGAGATAGATTTTAATGGTACATTCATTATTGGTTACATGTTATAAGATATTATTGTAAAATGTATACGTTGATATCGATTTTGAGTTGAATTACTTCTTCAAATAATCGCGAACCAATGGTATCGGCGTGTACACAGATAAACCTAGAAAGAGATGACAAAATTATAATTATCAATGGTACTGTACATATTAAACTTCTGTGAACCCTCCAGGCTATAATTTATTTTTATTTATTTTTAAAGTTGATTAATCCACAATGTTTTCAATTGGCGGACTTAACGCTAAAAGCGTTCTCTCCCAGTCAACCAGATAAATTCGCTATTGTTCGCGAGATTGTCAGTGTTCATCATCAATCCTTAAAATTGTATACAATAATAGAACAGCAGACATAAAATTAGAAACACAGGGACCATCATTCAACATTGGAAAGGGCGTAAAATAAGGCGATCCGCTTTCACCAAAACTTTTTACTTGTACCTTGGAAGAAATTTTCAAAACACTCGCAGACAAATGGCAAACAATGGGCATCCAACTCGGCGGAGAAACCCTCACCAATCTCAGATTCGCGGACGATATTGTCATATTTTCCTCTACATCAGCTGACTTGCAACATGTTCCAAGACCTAAGCACGGCAAACCTTGAGGTTGGACTTACAATGAATAGGTCAGAGACCCAAGTCATGCCTAATAGTACAAAACATAAGGTTGAGGTAGATGAACAGGAAAAACACTACGTCGATGAGTATACTTACTCGGGCCAGTTAGTCTCCTTTAGTAGCCGACAAGAGAGCGAAATTAAGCGCCGTATTGAAAACGGTTGGAGGAGCTACTGGTCCATGAAAGAGTACATGAAAGGCGACCTTCCCCTGTCACTTAAGCGCCAACTCATCGATGTGTGTATCTTGCCTGTCCTAACTTATGGTGCCCAAACGTGGTCATTGATGGAGTCCAAACACAAGGTTTGTCAGAGAGCAATGGAGCGCAGTGTGCTAGGAGTTAAAAGAGTAGGTGAAATACTAAACGCCACAATTCGCGCAAAAACAAGAATCGTTAATGTGGGACATAAAACCGCCATGCTAAAGTGGAATTGGGCAGGGTATATCAGTAGGATGCAGCAGCAAGAAATAGGCCAGAATCACAACAGAGTGGTTGCCTAAAGATGGTTATCGTCGCCCAAGTAAGCCAAGAAAGCACTGGCGAGACGATCTCGACGCATTCCAAAACATAATTATACATATACGTGGGGCGCACTATAAGTTTCCGGAATGAATATGAAAAAATACTATTAAAGGTACCAAATTAATTTATTGTTTTTCAAAATAATCTCCCTTGGCGTCTATGCACTTTTTCATTCGATGAAACCAGTTTTGAAAACTTTTGTGCCACTCCTCTGTGGTGACCTCTGAAACGTGTTTTTCATACTCCTCGACAGCCTCTTCTGGTGATGAAAATCGTTGACCGCGTAATTGGTTCTTAATTTTTGGGAACAGAAAAAAGTCACAAGGCCAGGTCGGGACTGTATGCAGGATGACTCATGAGTTCTACATTTTTCGCCTTCAAAAAGTCGTTTGTCTGTCTGGCCGTGTGAGAACTAGCATTGTCGTGGTGCAGGATGATACGGCGTTTACGGTTATTTTTACGGAGTTCGTCAATAACTTCCGGCAAACAAATGGTCGTGTACCAGTCACTATTCACTGTACGACGATTCTCTAAAGCAACAGTAGCCACGTGACCAGTTTTATTAAAAAAAGAAGCCATCATCCGCTTAGATGCTTTTTTCACGCGCGCCACTTTGGTTGGTTTCGGTTCATCTTGAAAGACCCATACGCTCGATTGCTGCTTTGTTTTGGGATCGTAGCAATAAATCCATGTTTCGTCACCTGTTACTATGTCCCACACCAATATGGGTATCTGGTAAGCATGGCACTGCACCAAGTGACGCGGTCCGTTTTTTGAGCCTCGGTCATGTTGTGTGGGATCCACCGCGAGCACAGCTTTCTCACACCCAAATGTTTGTGTAGGATTAATTGTATTTGACTCATGCCTATTTCTAAGGATGCGCGAATTTCATGGTAGGTCACATGCCTGTCTGTTTCAATCATACGGCGCACAGCATCGATGTTTTTGTTGGTCACAGCGGTGGACGGCCGACCATCGCGAGATTCGTCACTGAGATTGATACGACCACGCTTGAATTCTGCAAACCAGCTATAAATAGTTGTCTTGCATGGTGCTTCATTGCCAAAAGCTGTTTCAAGCCGAGCGATGCTCTGTTGAGCTGTCAAATTACACTTAAAATCGTAGAAAATCATACTACGAAAATTTTCCCGAGTTGAATCCATGTTGATGCAGACACACAATTTTTTGAATGGCGCCACAAGGTAAAAACAAAAGACAGTCAGATGAAACAAACTGCATTCTACAGCCAAAGAGTTCTATTTTCAAATGTTGCAATAAATTTTTAAATATTGTTTATGTAAGTGGCCAGTTCCGGAAACTTATAGTGCGCCCTATGTAATATTACTGTATATACCTTAGACTTCTTGAGGCGTAAGTTCAGCTTTGCATTAGTGTGTGAGGGTCAAAAGTAGAGTCAGTCAAAAAAATTCATAAAAATAAAATCAATGTTTCATTTTCTAATGAAATAAATGAATCATTTTGATTATTAAAATACCTACCAGCTAAGTGCGAGTCAGTGATAGGCAGTTGAAATTTTCATAGATGATGTATTCCTTTGCCACTTGCCGCTATAACCGCTGCAGCTGTTGCAAATACTAAAAACTAAATAAAATAAATATCCCATACAACAAACGTGATTTTTACAGATAATGGTACGGAACCCTGCGGGCGCGAGTCCGGATCGCACTTTGCCGTTTATTTATATATTTTTGGTAAAAAAATTGACCTCTATTTATGCGGGAATATATATATTTTTTAAATTTGACGTATGTTTTTTGGTGTATAACTATGTAATCTCTCTTAGATACTAAACTTGCTGCAACAATTTTGCGTAGATATTACTAGATAAATACTCAATAAGTACATTTGATGTCTACTGAGATACTTTACCTATGGTTGCAGATACATCTGTACAAGTGAAATCAGATAACATGCATCCAGCCTCTGGGGATCGACCTGCCTCCAGATGCTGATAGCAGATAACGGGATACGGGATACGGGATTGAGAGATACAGTTCGTACGGATAGGGCGAGAGATTGTCAGTGTATATGAATGAGGTAGTTATAGGAGGTCGGGGGTCGCGGATGGTACTGTTTTATTGACGACCTGTGCAGTTTACGATTACTAGCTATTGTTTTTGGATTCTCGATGGTCGAATAAATATATCACTCACTATCAAAACTAAGGGTCATATGACTGAAAGGTTACATTCGAAGTGATGTCCTAGAAGTAGCTTGAAGATTTTACTTTTATAGCGACTAAAAAAAAGGAGGCGCTTCGTCAATTCGAATTTATATAGGATGTATGTTTTTTTAATATTTATTTTCCTCAATAACTTCTCCGTTTTTTAAAATGATCTCGATAATTCTTTTTTTATTTAAAAGAGTATTAGGTACATGCAAGTTGGTCCCATAACACTAGGTGAAGAAAGATTTGATTATTAGATTCCCAAGAAATCGAGAGAACATCTCAAATATTCTAAGCACGTATATGTATAAATAAATAAACAAATATAGGAACAAATTACACTGATTGAGCGAGCCCCAAAGTAAGTTCGAGACTTGTGTTATGGGATACTAACTCAACGATACTATATTTTATAACAAATACATACATAATATGTATGTATTTGTTATTAAATATATTATATTGATTATTAAACATCCAAGACCCAGGCCATTTTCCAACTTGCCCTGGCCGGGGATCGAACCCGGAACCTCTAGGTGGCGGACTAGCATGGTGACCCCTTCGCCACGAAGGTTGTCAAAATGTATAGTGTGTATAGTGTAACACTATAAACTATAAATCAAGTATTTGCATTTAAAAAGCGTATTTTAGTGAAGTGAAATTGGTGAAGACGACCAGAAATTATTGAAGCCGCTTTTTTTTTATTTAAAATTATGAAGTTGCTAAAATGGGAGGGGCTCGAGTTTAAAAAAAAAACAGCATTTAAACAAACTCAAATCAAGCAGTTGAATAACAGTGAAGTTATTCAACCAATTAAGTGCATTGTTTAACACGTGTCTACGTTCACGTTCATTGGCATGGAAAGTGTAGCAAGTATCGTCCGCAAGTTTTGATGTTAACCCTTAAAGAACATCGATGCTGGCATATCAGTTATGGCCACCTGTTGGGAAACAATAGAATTAATACGACCTTTTCTATAGGTCAGATATCGACAGTACGAGCAATTAAAACGATCTGATATCGTGAAATCGACATCTTCTTGTAAAATGTTAAAGTAAATGCATTTTTTTACAACGTGTAATATAAGGGACTTATTCGTTTTAAACTGAGCCACGGGCTGTACTAGACCACATAATTACATTCTAATGAAATTAAAACAACGGTCAAAAAATAAAAAATAAAACATTGTCATTTCCATACTAAAGTGTGCAGCCGCCGGGAAATGTCCAATTATAAACGACCTCCTAGATCTATAGTACTAGATACTATAAACTCTTATCGCCCTGTATTTTGTTTCGGTAAGTAAATGTTGTAGTATTTATTTGAATAACTAGCTATGTTATTGCGAATCCAGAGTTGTTGTTTGACAAAGCACGTTGGAGATATTCTTTTCTTTTTCTGTTTACATCTGCTTCTTTTATCTGAGATTTACACTACAGAAAAATACCGCAAAATGCGGTATTTTTCTGTTTACAGTTACACTTTTGACGAAGCAT
The DNA here is from genome assembly GCA_943193695.1 of Acrobasis suavella. Lineage (NCBI taxonomy): Eukaryota > Metazoa > Arthropoda > Insecta > Lepidoptera > Pyralidae > Acrobasis > Acrobasis suavella. The sequence continues at coordinate 3,721,517 of OW971939.1, forward strand.
GTTGCGGTGATGTCATTGTATTTTAGTGTATAAAAATATAATCATTTGAAAACAAACTTATTTTTTAAACCTAAATAATTATTTAAACTTCTTATAACGTATAATGAGATAAAAGAGTGGTGCTTAGTTTAATCTCATAGTTCAAGTTTTGTTTGTATTTATTTTTTTATTCACTGCCTTTCTACTTGATATAGAAATTTTCCACTAATGTTCTACAATTTCAGTTAGTTCTAGAAATATTTTAATAGTATATCCGCTTATTTCTGCGATCTGTTTCAATATTATAATAGAAACCATAATACACATTGGCATGCTGTAGGGAGAACTATAGGCAGAGAGACGACAGTCAATTTAGTGAGCATTTATTATTTCAATATAAAAGAAAAACTTGTCTAAAAATAATTAAGCCGTAAAATTTACTCATATGTAATGTTTTTCTAATAGGTACAGACAAGTCAAAAAGTCTTAGCTCTTCTAGCTTCTTCTTGGCTTCCACATTTTATGTTATATATATACCGATTTGCGGAGGATACTCGTTCTCATTTTATCTCTGTAATCAGTAGCACTGTACACTGGCGATTGCATAAATGGGAATTTGTTTTTAGCATTTAGCTCTCAGTCTAAACTCTCCGCGTGAAGTCTCGCTTTAACAATCAAAACGAGTGGTTTATTCAACAATACTGGCCTATTACCGACTTACCTTATCAAACGCCATCCTTTGCGGGTGGTATACTACCACAAACTACCAATTCTCATCATAAAACTCCCATATACACCATACGTAAAAACAATAAAGCTCAAAATCCCATACAGTTACATTCCGTCAATGAAAATGTTAACTTTGGCCAGCGAATAGTGATGCATACGATATTGAACTACAATGACTATTGGACATGTCAAACAATTGAAGAATTCCATATGCAGTAAAGCCGAGTTTTGCGTGAATGATTTGAAAGTATCTGAGGAAGTATGAAGGTGGGGAGTAACATTCTGCAAGGGATTACGGTCCTTGCAGTGTGAACGGGGCAGATAGAATGTGTTGGACTAACGAAGTGGCGATAGGTAGGTAATGGACGGTCTTCACGCCACAGATGTCATCTGCGGACAAAGTTCTGTGGAGTCGCCAAAATTCTATCCATTTTACAGTGGTACCTATGTATCTAGATTCTAGAATGGTAAGTATTATATATAAGCCTCAGGAATTCCGTTTACAAAACACAGTACACATAATTTTGCAGAACTACAATTAATTAAACATGAAACAAAACAATTAATTTTACCTATACTTATAAAAATAATTATATTAGTACTAAATTGTAAACAAGTTCATGGCAGTACCAAAAATTTGCCGTGAAAAATCTTACGTGATTACGGAAAGCAACAGAAAATTTTCACTTCTTTACCGATTTCTAAAAAAGAGAAGGTTATCAATTCGTCCAAATCTTTTTTTGTTATGTTCACCGATTATTCAAAGACGCCTGGACCGATTTGAAAATTCTTTTTTTTTGTTTGAAAGGGCATGCTTGTTAGGTCGTCTTATGAGACCATATGCAGTATACAAATCCGCATACAAATTGTACTTCACAACTGATTTTGATAAAATTTCCATAGAAATTCTATCAAAAACAAATTATTCTATGGAAATTTTATCAAAATCAGTTGTGAAGTTAGGGAGTGAAGTCGGTTTTTTTTGTTTTGAAAATTATGTATTATTAATACTTACTTCTATTAAGAACATATTGTATTTCACCCGACTATCAAGTAAAAAGTGACCTTTAATCTTCTTTTTCTTTGCGTGTTTAGTTTATGTATTGAGAATTCTACTGCAACTGGCTACTGAGAATGCCGTCAGAGCTCTGAGAGGTTCAGGATGGTAGTAGGGCCCGGGAAAAGAAAGCAGGTGCACCATAGTTAGTGGGGTCCTCCCCACAAACTATGGTGCAACAACGAGTGTGGCATTGTTTTTGTAGCATTTTTGAACCCCTGATAAAAATAGGGTGTCTGACGCCTAAGTGTGTCTGTCTGTTTGTGGCATCGTAGCTCTCGAGCAGATAAACCGATTTCGATGCGGTTTTTTCACGTGAAAGCAAGTTTTCTTGCGGTGATTCTTAGTAATGTTTGATGGAAATCGGTTCAGCGGTTCAAAAGTTATGGAGGGATAATTCTTGAAAGTCTGGGGATTTTTTATTTTGTATTTTATATGAAAGCCACTCCTCAGCTTTCCAGTTCCATCGCCACCGACCGAAAGGCCGTTTCGCGTTAAAACCGTCGGGTTCATTACGTTCGAATCCGCATACAAATTGTACCTTAACTGCGTATCTGCCTCATTTGTCAAACTCGTTGGTTATTTTAGCGGCGAGCCCAGGGCGAGCCACTAGGCTAGGAGATCTCTATGATCCAAGCTTTTGTTTGGTTGTTTGTAATTTTTTTATCACAAAATGACAAAGTATTTCTTACATATCCAAAATGTTTAATAGAAAACTTACCCCTAAAAACAAACATGTGTTTTCTTCAGCAACCTGTATTTGAATGGATATTACGTCACAAGTTCACAAGAGGTTTTATATAATCGCCTGCCTGATCTTCTTTGGGAATGCAATTGTGCGAATAGTTTCATAATCGGACGTTTTTGAAGAAAATGCTGCGGTGCAGTTTATTGCCGCTTCTTCTTAACTTGCACTTAGAAAGCTGCAATAAACTGAGTAGCTGTAAGCAAGTGATCTGGCGTCAACGACTAAGAATGAAATCGAAAATTTGTCAGTTATCAAATGAAACAAATATACAAAGATAAACAAATGATTTTTTTAATTTTTTTTTAACCTTACGCATTGGTCCTATACGGTTGCAGAACGACAACCCGCCGTGCCATCGATCCATAAGCCCATGGGAACCTGATCAAGTACTTAAACGTGCAATTTAACGACCCCGTCCATTTTAAATGTATCGTTGCGGAGTGGCGATCGCTTCCGACTCGCAAATAAATAGGTGAGAGAAGCAGGGCGTAATTATTAGTTTTAATTACCCTGCTCGCTACGCTGTGTAGGATAGCATTGAGTCCTTATACGTATGGAGGTGATATAGCTCCGGTTCTGAATGATGTAACAGAGGCTTACGTATGTAACGAGCTCAATGGCGAATTTGAGGAAATTGAGTGGTTTGCAATAGAGTTCTCTTTTATTTGCACACAGGTCAAGTTGATAATCAAAGTGTGCCAGATTTCCTCGCAATATTTTCTTTTACTGGAAGCAAGAGGTGAAGATGACGTACATATTATGTATGTACAAAATTTAGAGTACAAACTTATAAGTTCTTATGTGATTTGTGCTAATAGCCATGCCTTGTTTATTTGATTTGTTGCCTGGTGAGGATCGAACTCGTGTCTTACCTCTTTCCCCTTAGCTACTACTCCTCAACCTAAAAGTATGCTATATAAACTTTGAGTTTGCGATATGTGGAGATGTCCGTTCGAAACATAAAATTCAAAGTTTTCAAATCGACAAGGATTTTCCATTAAATACTAAACTGTGAGCTAATTACACTGCCCAGAAGCTGCAACGCAGTAATATTTAGAAAGTTATGGCTACATCAGTCACGATAAAGTTTATTTTTTTATTTTTTAGTGGCAGTAATGAAGTAATGAACCATATTTTTACTGACTCATTACTCATTAGTAAAAATTCATTAGTTAATTAATTTACCTTGACAGGGTTAGAGGGGAATGGAAGAGACTACTTTGACCAACATAGAGTAATATAAAATTTATTTTCTAGAGTGGATTAATAGCTCACAGTAGTGTCAGATTTTTCGAGCTACCTAAAGGCATATAATGTAGCATGTTGCTCAAATCTTTACTTAGAACTAATAGACTTAGTACTAAACTTACATAGAACTAGTAGGTATGCATGTTTCCCTGACAAAAAAGAAATTTGTCTATGTATTTAAACTTTATTTATCAAAACAACATGGAACAAGAGGCGGACTTAATGTTAATAGCATTATCAAGCAGTCAACCTTCGGAATAAATGGAGAAAAATCTCATCTTTTCGTATTTGCAATTCGTCTTTTGATTTATTTTGTGTAACCAAATTGTATGTTTAGTAAGTAGTGTATAATGTCCCTTTTATATATTATTTAAGTTAATAAAACACGCTAAGTAGTAGTTGTCCTTTAATGACTAAATTCAGACCGTCACATAATTATCACAACTATTGTACTGAACTTAACTTTACATTTTAACAAAGTACCCTAAGCAAGTATCCACATTACTATTCCATATATGACATACTTAGTGCTTTTTTATTTTTGTTTATGTTAAAAAATACTTATGTATTTTTAGTGTAAGTATATAGTTAATGTTATGTAGAGCCATGTCTGCTTCATTGGTTCCTCTGAAAACCGGTGTCATGGCTTCGAAAAGCCTTGACGCAAAAGCTAAGAGAAACCAATTGGTGGCATATTTTTGGGACAAAGTTCCTTTTTGGACGGTACGGACTTGGCGAATGGGGGCTAGCTAGTCGAAAAAAGTGTAAGATTTTTCAAAAACTAGACTATTTCGCCGATAGCTTAGCTGGCAGAGCGTATGGCTAAGATAGTCGACGTTCCCGGTTGAAACCCAACTCACGCCAATATTTTTTTAAATTTTATTGTATAATTTATTATTACGTTGGTTAGCTTTTCAGCCACGAGTCCATGGGGACTCGGTCCTTTGAGGCGTTCATGGGGCCAATGCCAACATGAAGAGGCATTTTAGTACCCTTTTATCTAAAAAGTGTGATTATTATTATTATTAAATAAGAAGTGTAGGATTTTTCTGTCACTTTTTTCCGCCACGAATTAATCTTTTACTACTATAGTAACTTCGTTGCAGCCGAGGGTACCATGACACTCATGTTCTTTTTTTTAATTGTTTATTTGTTTCTAATGTATTTTTGTTTATGCTCCAAAAGAAGGTTTTCTATTTTTAAATAGTGTTTATTATAAAGTCGGTAGCTATCACCGTTACTAGCTTTCCTTCAGATTGCCTATTCCCCTGCTCAGCTTTATATCTTTGCGGGGATTGATCTAGATATAGCTGGTCAATCTACGTTTTTTGCAAACCAACATGACCGCACCGAAGACCAGTATAAACCGACACAATACGAATGCAGGGCATCGGGGCCCGTTGTTTACGATTCCCGAACAATTTACGAGCAACAGGCGGTATTTATTCGTGGCCGGTTAATCATCGGGCGAGCCATGAATTAGAATCAAGTGATGTCTGATCTGCATCTATCACAATTATTATTCATTTAGCCGGTGGTCGGTAGTGTGACCATGTTGACTGTTTTGACAAGCAGCCAATGAATGTCCAGGACGAAAAAAAATTATACATACTCGTATTATTAATTACAATACCACTCTCTGACTGACTGACGACGTAGTTGCCCTGTTCCACGGTGGTTGGGGTTAAGATTGATAAACCAACATGTAGAGATTGCTCCAGTGACTACCAAAAAAATCTGTGATGTTCAGGTTTATCAGATTCCGATGTGGAAGTGGTACGGCCTGCAAAAACGGTAGGGGTTAGGAGTGTTATTTTTTGTCCAAGATGTAGGGGGTTGTGAGCAATTTGATGGCTGTCATTTGTTTTTTTTTTCAAAAATTCGAGATGGCTGCCATGCAAGGACAATTACGGAGTGTGTACCGCGAGACCGCGGTAAGCGGTAAGCGAAGCCGCGGGCCGAGGGTGAATCCCGAGCCCTAATATAAATTATAATTAAAATCTGTCATCTAGCAAGAATAACCGGGAAGTCGGGAACCATAGCGATAATTGTTTTAGTGAGATTAACCTCAAGATTAAGCACTAGTTTCACTAAAGTCTCTAAATTACGAGAAAAGAGATTATATTGGACAAAGAAGTTTAAAATTGCTTTCAACAGGGCCAATAAGGATGTTTCCAAATAATTTAAATCAGATACTTTTTTCTAAACGTCGAAACAAACATTTTTGGGATATGTATTAAATGACGTCATAGTTTCTTGGTTTTAATTTATTCTACAATAATTAATCTAAAATCACGTTAAAATGGATATGTTCAAAGATAAGTGACATTATTTTGTGTGACGTGTGAAGTGACGTTTTATGTGCTTAAACTTACCTAATAGTTTTTTTTTTCCAGGAAATTTCCTTATTGTCAATATCGAAGAAAGCAACAGAATTGGCGGAAAGTCAAGGCTGCACCCCTTGACTTGGAGTGCGCTTTGTTGTTTTGCAAATTTATTCTAGTGGGCTTTATAATATGAAATTGGTGTTATAAATACTCATGCTTATGGATAATATGTGAAATGTTTAAATTTGACAGGCATAGTGCGGCTGTAGTGATAATTATTTTCGGACTATGGTGGGCGCCAGAAGCTCCCTTGAAGCAATCAAAGAACCTACACCAACCTTTGATCGTATAATTAGGGTTAGGGTCAGGAATAAAGACGTAAAAAGATAAAGATGGGCTCTAAACGACTAGTATCCAGACCCGTAATATAATAAAAAAAAAGAAAGAAAAATTCTTAATTCACTAGTGTTGAAATACAAAACCTTTCATCCGGCGTTCGTCTGAAATCTATCCCAAACAACCAAAACACCTGGCAACACTGGTCGTACTTCTTGAAGGCATGCCGCCCTAGTATTCCTGACGGCGATTGATGGATTGTTTGCTGTAAACAGGCTTCATCTGATTTATTTTCATTGGCACGCTTAAAGTACACTTAACAACACTTCTTGAATAAAAATTGCAATAGAAGGTAACATTATGTAGAGCTAGTTGTCACTATTTCTTCCATGCTGGTCTAATAGAAAAAAAGAAATCTTAGAATGTACCAGCTGCTTCTCTTCCCGCGCAGATCGTAGAAGCCGGTCGAGGGACTGGGCGAAAATGCCAATCATTTCAATTGGCAACACGGCTAGCAACCTATCACTATTTTGATTGCTTTTTCACCTTCTCGCATACCATCACGCTAAAAGTGGCCTTTGAGTCTTGCGGCCCTGAGCTCTGTCTGCTTAGAGCCGCAAGATCTATAGTGCTTTGTTTGCCCCTTTACGGATAAAGACGTTATAGTATGTAGGTATGTAGTTTTTACTAACAACCTGCTAACACATAGCGCGACAAACCGATGGTCGCTGGTTCAAAAAGGTTCTCGAATGGCGACCACGTACTGGCAAGCGAAGCGTAGAACACCCACCCACAAGGTGGTCTGATGACTTGACTAAGGTCATTGGAAAGCGCTGGATGCAGGCCGCTCTAGATTGATCATTTTGGAAATCCTTGGGAGAGGCCTGTGTCCTGCAGTGGACGTTATGCGGCTTGAATGATGATGATGATCTCATCTTTACTTACTTTTTTTCTAGGTAGATCATATTGTCTTTGACCTGGAAAGAATGAAAGAGGATCGTGGCGTCAAAGCAGCATATTTGGGAAAGACATCAGGGCGAAGACCAGTTGGTTGAAAAAGATATCGCTGGAGTGATACGGTGCAGGCTGATCTGAGGGAGATGGAAGTTGGCAAGATATAGCTCAGAACAGAAAATTGTGGCGCTCTTTCGTCTTGGAGGGCGAGATCCATTTCGGGTCGCTGAACCAACTGAGTACGTTCGGTCGATCATATCTACATACTTATTAATTTTTTGTATAAGAAAACCCGAGAACCTTTTACGTAAATAAGGTACAGCCGATCTTACATCGATGAATTTTTTCAGATTTTTTTGAAAATGGAACGCATTAGATATCTGAGATTTAGTGCCATTTCTACGCTTTTAACCGACTTCTATTTAGTAGTTATGGTTTTATCCCCAATTTATGATACTATATAAAGTAGTATATGAAAGATAATTGGTTATTTAAATATGCGTGTAATATTATTATCACTATTTATGGTGACAGTAGCATATAAACTGCTAATATGACGAAGAAACTTTATTTCACACGTACCATCATATACAAACAGGTTGCGGATTGGGTGGCAATTAGCTAAGATTTACAGCGCGACGGAAAGCAACCATAACTTAGAGCTAACCTGCCGAGGAGACAGAAATCTCTGAAAAGAACGCTAGAGTAATAATAGCTAGAGGCGATAATAAAAATATAGACAAGAAACTCAGAAGCGTGTAATTTGGTCAGTTGCAATATCCCCTTGATCTTATTTTGTTAAAATACCTACCTTAAGGGCGCTCAGACGACACGCGCACGCTAAGCCCAAGCCTAGCGCACGAGTGACGCACGACAAGCCCGGTTTGAATTTTTTGTATTAAATTTGAGTACTATCACACATCAATACAACTCAAATTGCATTTACCGAAATTTAGGCGAGGCGAGCGGCGCGCGGGGGCAAGGCGGAGGCAAGGCGGAAGCAAGGTGGAGGCAATAGGCGAGGCGTGCGCGACTTCGCTAAATGCAATTTGAGTCATATTGATGTGATTCAGATATTAAGCAACAAATTTCAAAAAATTCTAAGCAATATGTGTGCGCTAGGCATGAGCTAGGCGTGCGCTAGGGGTGCGCTAGGAGTACGGTAGGCTTGGGCTTGGCGTGCGCGTGTCGTCCGAACACGCCCTAAGAGTTTGCAAGGCGCCCCATTTAATTTTTCTGCCCATATAAGACAACCTTCCTTACGTATTCCACAACACTGTAAGTAGTCTCTATAATTAAAGTTACCTACATCTTGACAAACTACAAACTATATGCAAAGCGCACTTCATCCATACACGGATTACACGGATGCTGCTACCGGAAACACTTTTCACACCTCGACGTTTTTACAACGTCACTTCGTCTGTCAATTAGTATACCATAGACTATGAATACTCAATTATGGGTGACCATAAACGGGTGCGTGAAGACACCAATTACCCACAAAGGACCTAACAATGGGCCCTGCGGACCTATTTTGGCGTTATACCACTTATTTTGAGCATTTGCTGTTGTATATTGGAGTCATTTTTCAGATTGGGCGTAATTGAGTGTTATTAAGTTTCATTGTTCAATAAAGTTCCATATTGTGATTTATAATCTATAGCTATCTTTACTTAAACAAACTCGAATATTTGTTTTTACAGTATCAAACTTTTTGGATGGACTTAACTTCCAAAAAGTTTGGTACCAGCCTTCCAAAAAGTTTGGTATTTGTGCAAAATTCAGCTGCATTATAAAATATTGTTTCTGGTGGGTACTTAAGCTTAAATTTCATGTACACTGTCACATCGTTATTAATCCAGTCACAGAGCAATAAAAAAAAAACGGCAGTAGAGATAAATGTACACTATCAATAAATAAGATATCACTATCCTGTAAATAAAAGTTCTCCAGCGTCTATCCATTGCTGTTATTATATCGAGCAAAAAACGGCAAAAATCACGTTTGTTGAATAGGAGCCCCCCTTTTAATATTTATTTTCTTCTATTTTTAGTATTTGCTGTTATAGCGGCAACACATTCACACTACTAATGACATAAATTATAAACGTCCAGTACGAAAAATGACCATCAATAAAAATGTCCAAATATAAACTGTGAAAATATAAATAGCTTTTCTTATGTCAAAATACCCTTAAACTTAAAAGGCTGTATTTAGGCTTGGCGAGTATTATTTCTAATAGCATTGTTTAATTGTATGCCACAGGCTGTAAAGAAAACTTATCTGTGATCTTCCAGTTTCTTAACGACGATAGTAAACATTGCGTGTGTTTGTCCGTGGGAATAAATTACATATTTTAAGTTATTGTTCGGTCAATGTTATGTTTACACGCATTTTATGAATAAAACCTTTTTAAAGTGTATGCCATTTGAATGCCATTTAAATATTCGTAGTTTTCAAAGTATTTTTTATAATTTTATTTTTATGTATTTTTTTAAATTAGTTTCTAAACACTGTTAAATATTAGTTTACTTTGTAAGTAATTTTATGTTTTTTTTATTTTTAATAATAGTATCGGTTCATTTGTTTAGGAGCTAATATGCCACAGAAGAGACAAAGACACGTCTAACTTTATTAAACGCCGCCAACCAACCAAAACATTCAGTATAAGCCTCGAAAAATCTGTTTTTTGCACAACCTGAACTTCGGCAGTTCATTAAGTACTCATTAATTGTAAAAGTAAAGAAAATATTTAGATACGAACCTCGTAATTGTTATGCAGATTCTAAATGAAAAACATTTAATTTACAAACTTGTAAGACTTACTGAAAAACACGTATAACCTGAAACAAGTTTAATTAAATTTCCGCATCCTAATTTTCATTTAATTCGAGTAATTAATAATAATATGAATTTCGTTCAATAGACAGCAAACCGAGCGCTCAGGCGCTATTTGTCTCTTTTTGTTTTGCCTCTATTTCTAGCACTACCCTGAATGAAACGACAAACTTTTTAACCAAGCTCGCGTTGACGATAGTACGGCCGAGAAGGGCGCTTTTAATTTTTTTGCTAGACCATGTCTTACAGTGTGCTTTCCCGCAAAGTAGAAACAACCACTCCAAGTTTTTCCGAGGATGTTGTAGTAGGTAACTTAGTGAATTCATGCAAAAAATTTATACAAATCAGTGAGGCCTCACCAATCCGCCAGCGTGAAGTGTGTAGGCCTAATCCTCTAGCTGCTCTGGCTAAGCATGCCTCTGGTAGTACAGGGTCATGCTTCTGCAGTAGAGAAAAAAGAGAAAAAGACCTGATGATGTTGCTGATAGCTGTTTTATGAATTCAACAGTCAAAATTATACAATATGTAACAAAAACCCTGTCCGATCCTTGTACAAGCAACTCAGACCGTCAATATAAACAACTTTTCCTATGGGACCAATGCTTGAAACTGGAAAAAAAATCGAAATTTTCATACAAAAGTGTTCGGCCGGCCTGGCAATTTGTATGAAAATGTCTTTTTTTCGAGTTTCAAGCATTGGTCCCATAGGAAAAGTTATTCATATTTACGGTCTAAGTTGCTTCTATAAGAATCGGACAGAGTTTTTGTTACATATTCTAGAAATCGTAGAGCAAACCCTGAAAGTTCTCTAGTATAGAAAACAGCACCCAAGATCTATTTAACACAAGAAACTGAATCCAACAATGGTCATTGTGGCGCGATGTATGTTCGTTTATCCTCTGATGAAAATACTGAGCTTCTTACTGTTCCATCGGTGTTTATTGAAGAAGCGAAGGGAACTGGCAATTATGCTTGTCTATTGTAAGCTATGGAATTATGGTTTTCAGCCTTCCGCACCCTCAACTCAGTATATATTTTACATAATATAAGTTCTTACGAGTGAAGCAGGCTTGCGACTCATTCTAAGTTCTCTAGAAACCCTACAACTTCAAATTGTGTGGCTTGGCTGTTCGTAACTAAGGACCTTGGAACAACATTAACATTTAGTGAATTACTTTCTGTTCATAAGCCTATAGGAGGCTCTACGTTACTTTTACAAAACGGCCAGGTCTAACATTTTGACTTTGAGAACTTAATTAAATAAATATATACGGACAAATCACACAAATTAAGTTAGCCTCAAGGTAATTTCGAGATTTATGTTAGGGAATACTTACGATACTATATTTTTGAATACATATATTGGTCCCGGGTTCGATCCCCGGTCAGGGCAAGTTGGAATATTTGCCTTTTTCAAATTGTCCTGGGTCTTGGATGTTAATCTATATATTATATGTATTTGTTATAAAATATAGTAGTGAGTTAGTATCCCATCACACAAGTCTCGAACTTACTTTGGGGCTAGCTCAATCAGTGTTATTTGTCCCTATATATTTATTTATTTATATATAATTCATATAGTATAGAAAAATATCCAAGATTCAAGTCAATCCAAAAAAGGGATCGATTCCGGGACCTCCGACCTAAGGGCTATCTCAATTTTTCAGGAATCGAGTGCTGCTCCCATTTGAAAAAAAAAGGAAGGTAACGGAGATTTAATTAATTTCTTTATCTTCAGTATGCCCTAGATAACCCTTCAAACTATTTAATGAACTACTGTTGTCTAGCGCATGCCTATAACAAGCCTAGCTAGGGTTGCCATCCGTCCGGGTTTCCCCGGATTTGTCCTAGTTTAGAGGGCATCCGGGGAGCGTCCGGGTGAAGTTTCATTTGTAGTCCGTCTTTTTTTTTTCTTGAATTTACATACATAGGCTGCCTCGGATGGCATTTCTTACTTCGTCCAGGTTGAAATATTTAATTATAATTATTATTGAGTTAAAAGAGTATTGTATCTCAAAAATTGTAAGATTGAATACTATAATGGTCTAAGTACTATAAAGATTTTTGTTCAAAAAAATAAGTGAATTTTGTTAGGTATAACATTTAAATAAGGTTTTGTTTTTATAACAGAGTTTATTCATAATTTGTGATTTACTTTACAAATAAAAAATATATAACCGGTTATTAAAACATTTTGTAACAAACTGTAATAAAATTCTGTTTTGTTAGGTACATTAAAAATGATGCTAAAAGATGACCTAATTCAATATTGAGGTCTGAAAATAAATAAAATGGTGATTTATGACATTTCAACTGTTTTTTAATTATATCATGTTTAAAAAATCTTATTGACATGTCCAGCTTCTGGGCTCTAAAATCCGGGGTTTTTTACGCGTCTTGTCCTGGTGGCCAAATTTTAGAGATGGCAACCCTAAGCCTAGCGCGCTATAAATTGTTGATTTTTTTGCATATAATTTAAGTCATATCACATATCATTATTCAAACTACATTAACCCAAACCTCCATTAATCCAAACAAACCCAAAGTCAACACGCGCACGCCTCTCCCACACCACGCGCTCGTGCCTTGCCTCCGCCTTGCGCCCGCCCGGCGCTCGCCCCTACTGGACTTCGGTAAATGTAATTTGAGTTGTATTGCTGTGTGACAGAACTCAAATATATGCAACAAATTCAAACCGCGTTTTTCGAGCGCAAGGCGTCGGTTTGTTATGTGCGTATCGTCTGAACGCACCCTAAAAGTGCCTGAAAAGGTCTAATTACTGGATAAATGTTCCTATTCTTTAATGACAGTCACACGTAAATAAATTAATAATAAATAAATATATACGGACAAATTCATTGAGCTAGCCCCAAAGTAAGTTCGAGACGTGTATTATGTGATACTAACTCAACGATACTATATTTTATAACAAATACATATATAGATAAACATCCAAGACCCAGGACGATTTGAAAAAGGCCATTTTCCAACTTGCCCTGACCGGGGATCGAACCCGGGACTTCTGGGTGGTGGACTAGCATAGTGACCACTACGCCACGGAGGTCGTCAAACGTGCTCTCTAAAAGAGAGTAACGTGCGTTTTCGGTACTCTCTTTAGGATTGATTGGATTCGTTTTTGCCTGTTACTCAACGTTCCCAGGGCGATCATCTACTCTTTTGCTAAGCTGTACAATCAACTCAACCTCGCCGTAGCCTCTATTATTAATTGGATAATTCGATCACAAGATTATGTGTCAAAATTACACGCTTGTCCAGCAAAACGCGCGGTTGAAGCGAGCAAATGATACGTTGGGTCTGAATCCTAGCCTAGACAGGAATGCCTTGACTTTAAAGTCAAAAGGTGGCAAAACGATTGAACTTTAGGCTTGATCGGTGTATGATTTTATTGGTAGGTACAAGGATAACAGACTATTAGAAGTCTCAAGGTTGCATAACGATTTCTGCTCTATAGCCTGTTGAGTAACTATTGAGTAATATTGAGTAAATATAGTAGAGTGCTGCCAATTTAAAAAATTAATATTATTTTTTTTAACTGACATTTAAATAAATATACTCATAAAAATAATTTATATAGATAGATATAAACTGTACATTAGACCTTTTAAAAGGACTTGATAAAATTGTCATATGTAGTAAAATCAAATAAATAAATAAAAAAGTGCATGTTAAATTAAAATTGCATAGAATAAAATAATGATTTATGCGATAATATGATATAAAAAAACATCTGCTTGTAATGCTAATAAATATTAAGGAATAATTTTGAATAGTATTTTTATTAATTTATGTAATAATTTTTTCTTGGTCTAGAACACCCGCTTGCCGTCCCATCTTTGCAACACCCAACAGGGTTCATATTGTACCTAATTATAAACAGTGGTAATACTAGTAAAACTGAGAACTGATGTACAATATGAATGCAATAAATGAATTGAATTGAATTCAGCAATATAATATCCACTGCTACCGGACCCTTCTTCCCAAGGATTTTCTAAATGGCCGATCTAGAGCAGATCAAAACACATTGTTTAAAAAAATTTCATTCATCATAGATATATTACCGCACATATATTGCCATTGCCAATTAGTGCTGAAATGATGATGATGATGACTTCGCTTTGAACACATAACATATGATAAATGGAAATGAGTAAAATAGTCTCGTGCAGTCTGTTTGCGACTATGTAGTAGTGAGTTAAACCGTTTTAAAATACCAAGTTATGTCATCTTACGTTCGTTTTAATAATATTATGTAAGTTGTATTATATAATGTTGTATTGTATGTTAGTTGTACTTATAATTCATTGTATCTGGAACTCTGGACTGGATACACTGCCGGAGTTGCGTAGCTGAAATTTTACGATTTCTTTATTTCTTCGCGAAAAAATGCGACGTAAGTTCGGTGTCTGTGTATGTGTATTTTGACACTAAGCCTTCCGTATTCATCTTTTTAACCATCGACAAATAAGATGGCGCCAATTTCTGTCTATGGCATTGTAGCTCCCAAGTTATGAACCGATTTCGATGTGTTTTTTTACGTGAAAGCAAGTTTGATTGCGGTGGCTTAGCTATGTTTGATGAAAATCAGCCGTCAAAAGCTAATGGAGGTGAACGTGTGAAAGTCTGAGTTTATATTATTAATCTGCCTAGCAAATATCCTTGTTTCTATAATCTCGTAGCTACGAAACTGTTGTAATGTAATCAATACTAAAAGCAATTTATTATATAAATGGCTCGATTAAATTAATAACTATTGAAGTCTCTATCATTGAGATTTCTCCCCGAGGAGTCTGCTTTATCAACGACACGACGATAATTTTATTATCAAGCTAATGAACGTGTAATATCCTGAAGACGTCAAGAGTTGGTCTAAATTATGAGAATATGAGAATTATTTTTTGTGTTCGCTCCTAGAACGTTGTATAGTTTATATTATTAGCATGTGTTCTCAATATAATAAAATTTGCCTTGATATATCTTCAGTGTAACGCCCAATAGGTATAGTAAAAAGGTTCTTCTTTGACGAACCATAGTATGATTAATGTACTTATGGGAAATGAGAGGATCAAAAATATCACATATCGATATGTGTTCCTTGGGAAAAGTTGTTGTTTCAGTATATTTTGTTAGACGTGAAAGGGACATACCCGTAATAAATCGAACCATGGGCTATACTAGACCACTATAGTATAATGAAATTAAAATAACAGTCTAAAAAAAAAAAATCAACATTCCCATATAAATTGCCCCGGCGGCTGGACACTTTCGTATGGAATTGCCAATTGTTTTTTTTGTTTTTTTGACTATTATTTTAATTTTATTATACTGTAGTGATCTAGTATCCCGTGGTTCGATTTATTACGGGAATATTCTTTCCACATTGTATACAGTCTGACTTTAACTACCAGCCAAATTTTTGGAACAAGTATTGTCCATAATACTCAACTACTTTCCATATAAATAATTTACGATAAACAGAAAAAAGGTTTCGGCTTCCCATACAGAACAGAGGTCGGCCAAACGGATTTTGTTTGGGATACCGTTTTTTTTTATTGATTTTTAAAAAGTCTCTCTGTATCTTGTATTATATTGATGAAAGGATGAAGTCGCCAAAGACCTAAATGACCTGGAAGTGACCTACTTATCAGATTTGGTATAGAATAGGGAAGAATGGCGCTCTTTAATGTCGGAGGCCAAGATCCACTTCTGGTCGCTGCTCCAGTGAAGTAAGTCTCTTGTATTATTATATCTAAATAGTATTTACAATGTGTATTTTTATACTTAGTCAAACGATGCGTGCGGATATTAGACGAAATATTATCCTTAAAAAATGGAAAAAAGAATCGTTATGTTGTGGTAACGTGATGATATGCACATTAGTTGCATATCAAAGTAACGTGAAAATGTGTGATACGTGATAGTTGAACCTCCCGGCAAACGTTGGAATCCTTAAAATAACAATCTTATTATAGTATATAAGCTTAAGATGTACTCAATAGAGTTAGAGTCGTCACCATTTAAGGAGTAGGTTTAAGAAGATGGAATAAATACAATCAACGGCTCTCGTGTTTCCATCACCACTCCCAACCACAACGCTACCTAATGGACACCGACATCAACCTACAGCGTGACCACACATCATTTGTTATTGCATGGCGACCGATGCAGCTGCGCCAGACTGGGAAAGAAGTCAATTTTGAAGAAGACGAAAACCGGATTTCGGCAACCTCTCTTGGCTGAAGATGACGAGCAAGAAATACTGATGTTTTACTTCGCGGCCACTAAACTGATGTAAGGTGCTGAGGATATTTTTGGAGGTATTATTCCGTTTAATTCATTTATTGATGGAGCCATAATAATTGACTTAATTTTTGAAGAACGGAAGCTGCTAGTGATCTGGTGTACCGTGTTTGTGGGACTTCGTCAAACGTGTACATTTCGGCTTATATTACATAGTGTTCTGGACAGATTTCTGTTTTCTAATTTAGTAATTATAGCTGTTTATTATCTTATAAACATATTTTGCTGTTAACTTATATTGTTTTTAATTTACGTTTGTTTTCAGCATTTATGTTATATTTTGAATTTTTAGAGAAGCAGTTGCTTTTGGGTTTTCTCTTAGCAATCATGGAAAATTTTGATATAAAAACAGCTCTTTCCATCTTGCCAGTAATTGACAATTACGAAGACCAAATTATTCAATTTATTGACAACTTGGATTTTTACAATACATATATAAAATCAAATCATCATGATATTTTAATTCAATTAGTACTTAAAACACGGCTAACTAAATATGCTAAATTTAAATTAGACAAAGAGTACAGTTCGGTAGACTTGCTTATTAATGATATTCGGAAACATTTATTGTCTAAGAAATGTTTTACATCTATTTTAACAAAACTTTTAAACTGTCGACAAGGAAAAAGATTGATTCTGGAATTTGGTTACGAAATTGAAGATCTATTAACTACCTACACCCTCCCAACCACAACGCTACCTAATAGACACCGAAATCAACCTACAGCGTGACCACACATACATTTGTTATTGCAATGTTAGTAATTTAAAAAATCCAGGCACTTTAATTTTCTCATTAATAATTTCCTGTTTGGTATTGTCAATAATTTTTTACTTTCTTAACTGCTTTCACTTTGTAGCTTTCAAATGAGACCACTTTGAAGAAAATACGCCGTTAACTTAAAGAGAAAAAAATAAAAATCGATACACGATCTTTATAAAAAATAAAAAATAAAGTGTTAATGATATTTTTTTTTCCGTTTTTTTTTTATCGATAATAGTTCGTCTAATATCCGCACATTTCGTTTGATCAAGTATAAAAAATACACATTGTATATGAGGAGAGAAGCAACTGGTATATTCTTTTTTTATCCCAGGCTCACACGAAAGAGGCCTTCAAATAAGGATTTATTTGAAGGCTTTTTGATTTGAGTCTGCCTCTTGTAACTTAGACTCCACAAGCAATCGATTAATAAAATGATCAAGCCCCACTGATGATCGATCGAACAGGGCCAGTGAACTTAGGGCTGTCAGCCGGGGATTAAGTTACCGTTTTATGACTATGGGCAGATCCTGTCAGGAAGTTAAGCTCCCTGCTCCTCCTTGGTGACGCCCTTGCTTGTTGGTAGTGCCACAAAATTAATATAAGTACTCGTATTCAGAGCCGTGCATTCCATAGAGACATTTAGACTTGGTCTACCCTGTCGATCGCAATTATATGCGCGATTTTTATGTATGAATATGAACGATTATGCCATAGAGTACTGTCTCTAATGTTAATCTACCCAAACAAAAATCTCTATGCACGTCACTGCTCATATTAAATCATCATCATCATCATCATCATTTCAGCCGCATAACGTCCACTGCTGGACAAAGGCCTCACCCAAGGATTTCCAAAATGGCCGATCAAGAGCGGCCTGCATCCAGCGCCTTCAGATCGCTTGGTCAGATCGTCTGATCCACCTTGTGGGTGGGTGTCCTATGCTTCGCTTGCCAGTACGCGGTCGCCATTCGAGAACCTTTTTGCCCCATCGGCCATCGGTGCTTCGCGCTATGTGTCCCGCCCACTGCAACTTCAACGAGCTTATCCGCTAGGCTATGTCAGTAACTTTTGATCTTCTACAAATTTCCTCATTTCTGATTCGATCACGTAGAGAAACACCGAGCATTGCCCTCTCCACAGCGCGCAGAGCGACCTTGAGCCTTCTTATGAGACCCATAGTAAGGGACCACGTTTCAGAGCCATAAGTCGTATTAAATACAGAACGGAAATCTAGAGACCCGCGTAATATGCGTCACAGTTCCTCGTCCCCGCATCTCTTCCCCGTTCTCGCCTTGCCGGTTGTATGTTTGTTCAGTTCAAATCTTGTAACTCAATTTTCAACCAGTGAAATAACCGATTGAGGTGAAATTTTGCATTCTTGTGTTGTCGGATAACGATATTATGGAGTTTATGAGCTGTTCAAATGATTGAGCCGTGAGATGTTCGACGGAACTACGATAGAAGTCAGTTGTAAAACAACGTAACCCCATTGAGTAGGACTCTTTTGATTAGTGTTGACGTGCGCTTTATGGTAGACCATGGCTTGACTTGCGGGTCGGGTCACGGAGACGGAAGATGGTCGATGGAACTCAGTAATAGAACGGCGCAATACCATGAGTTTGGGCTTATTACATTTGTGGCAATAAGTACTTTAGACTCACAACAAAAACTTGTACGGTACGCACCAAAAATGGAGTCTCAATGTCTCAAATAACCAGCCAAATGCAAGTTGAACTTGCGTGGAGAGGGTTCCGTACAATACCAAAGATTTTCCGTAAGTGAACGTAAATAAAGTTGTAAACTGGTCGATGGAACTCAGTAATAGAACGGCGCAATACCATGAGTTTGGGCTTATTACATTTGTGGAATAAGTACTTTAGACTCAAAACAAAAACTTGTACGGTACGCACCAAAAATGGAGTCTCAATGTCTCAAATAACCAGCCAAATGCAAGTTGAACTTGCGTGGAGAGGGTTCCGTACAATACCAAAGATTTTCCGTAAGTGAACGTAAATAAAGTTGTAAACTTAATATAATATTAAGTTTACCACTTTATTTTCAATTGATAATAATTAATTCTTATATTATTTTTCCTTAAGCAACTTTACTTACTTACTTGATGTATTTTTTTTTAATTTTGGCTCCGTATTTTCGGAGCTCAGGAGGGGTGGTCAATTTTCGTCTTCGTTCATTAATAAAATCAAAACTTTTTATTTTACAATAATAAAAAATATATATTTGAGATCCTCATAACGAGTCCTTTTATTTGATATATGACATAGTAAAGTTTGCAAAACGGTTTTTTTTTAATTTGTCCATCGAAAAACCTTATTAAAAAAAAATATTTATTTAGTTTGCACATCAGTGTTTGGGTCATAAGATTTCACCATCCTACCAAATTTTACCTGATTTGGTCCAGTAGATTCGGAGCAAATTGGTTGTGACAGACGGACGGACAGACAGACGCACGAGTGATCCTATCCGGCTGTCGCTCGGGACATACAAACATACAAAAAATACTCCTTGCTTCTGGTGAAAGAAAATGTTGATTTATATTAATTTATTTGCAAAAATCAATCTTTATTTTTGTACTATGGCTGGCAATACTTTTGGTGCTGGCAACCCCCACTTATGTCATCTCTCTTCTCTATGCTGTGTGCTAGGTGTCAGACATATAAACTTCCAAGAGTTTCAAGTAAAAGTTAAAACAATATAATTTCATACTTCACCAGAAAAATATTTTAATTTAGCCCATACCGACCAGATATTCCAACAGAAAACATCATTTGCACTAGTTCATTCGTGTGTAATAATGATTGTTGTCAGATCACGGTCATTGACCTACGTCAAATGCCTTACGGCAACTCGAAAAATCGGACACTAAAGTTAGTCGCATTTGATAAGAAGAGTATTAGACCTGCTCGCTTGGTCAGCATTTGAACTCTTAGCATTTGGCTAAATATTTCGGTTAATGCGCCTACATTTGCACATAAACGCCTGTAGATTAGCGCTAATGTTATCTGGTAAATACCAAGTCCTAGCCACAGAATTAACAACTACCAACCTAAGCGTTCGGTAGAAATACTCGTAGGGAGGTTAATGATATTATCGTTGCACAATTGAATTCTGGCATACCATACGTTGTCAGGGCGATTGAATTATAGAAAAAAATCTTTTTTTTTTTCTAATAAAACAGTGATGGCGTATTTTAAACCCCGGATGAAATAGAGAATGTCTATCTGTGTGTATGTCTGTGGCATTGTAGACATTGGTTCAGACGTTTTACGTCAAAGACGTTCAAAAACGCTTAAAAGCCGGGGTTCTTTCATTTACCTGGCAAATAATAGATGGCGCAATTCCACTTTACATCGGTGGGAGTATGTAGTTTGGCCACACATCCATCCACTTACACGTAAAGAAAACTTCCCTTGTGGTGGTTCTTAGCCATGTATGAAGAAAATCGGTTCAGTTGTTTAAAATTTATTAGGTGTTTTCGGTGTTGTTCACGGTTTGAAATTTACCTGGCAAATAATAAATGGCGCTGCGGGTTAGAATATTATGTAGTTCCGCCACTTATCACTAGATGGTTTCATCAAGAGTTTTTTAAATTTGCCTGCAAACCCACTTGTTGAAAGCAACTACTTACTTACTCCCTGCGACTTTACAATCTTTATGAATCTTGCGACCTCTTTCAAAACTGGCCTACCTAACCACCAAATACCCGTTCAGTGCGCTCTGGTTCGGTCAGGAAATGAGGAGTTCGGTGGCCCAGCGAAAACTCTACAAACCATGAGCAGCACCGAAAACACCTAATAAATTTTAAACGACCGCACAGATTTTTATGAAACATGGCTAAGAACCACTGCACGGGAAGTTGCTTCCACGTAAAAAAAATAAAAAACGGCGGGTTGCATTTCGGGAGTGCCTACTGAAGTGAAAACTTGAATATTAACGTTGTGCATTTTTGATATTTTGGAATGGTTAGGGAATAATTTTGCACGAATTGCTTTAATTATCAGTATAAAAGTACTATCTTAGTTACAGCGTGTCACGCGCAAGCGCCCTGCGCCGCCTAAACGTAACAGCTGGCGCAGGCATACATTTTTGCCGTGCCGTAGAAACAGAGGGGAATACTTCCTCTCCTACGCCGCCCGCGCCGGATGTCTACTCTCCATCCGTCTTACGAATTTTCGATCAGGTCACGTGTCCTGACGCGAGTTTAACATTTTTTACCCAATACAAAAAGTGTACAACGCCGCTAAAGAAGTTTTCACTTCAAAAACCGTATTGAAATCCGTTCGAGGGCTACGGTGCTACAGACAGACAGACATACGTTAGCGTCAAACTTATAACACCCCCTTTTTTGTCGGGGGTTAAAAAGGTGGCACGCGCCATTACCCTGACCACTAGTGTGGTCCCGGCCGACTCCCTGATTGATTCCCGTGTCCGCCAGCAAAGCCTGCGCTTGCCTTATCTGTGACTGGTTTATTAGTAGCCAGCCGATGGCTAATTTTATACGCTTTAAATATCGCCCCGACTACAGAAGTGATGGGTACAAAGTGCTCTTCTTGCGTTTCTGGGTGGTTCGATAGCAATGATCAATGTACTGTTTAACAATGCATAAAAAAGGCCCATTTACAAACCTTATACTTTTCATGCCTGTTAAATACAATATAGTTGAAACAATAGATGACTTGTTCGGTCTAAACTAAATGTCGATCGGTCAATATTAGAAATATTTTTTACCAATTTATATACATGGAAAATGTATACAGAGAATACATCAAATAAAAGTTGTACAAAGGCACTACTTATCTCAAAAGAGATCTCTTCCAGTAGGCCTGTGAGATGGTAAATTGTCAGGATCATAGGACCGAGATGGGTGGCGTCGACGATGAGATGCCTATGCTCAGCAGTGGGTGGAAATGGGCTGGGATGATGATGATGAAATTGTATGTAATAGCAAGAAACTCTTCCATTACCTTGCCTAGAGCCACTGGGGCGTTAAAAGTGCTACATTGTACCCATGGACGATACTGTTGCGGCGTAACAACTGATGTAAAATTTTTATTAGCCTATTTTTGTGTACCGCACAGCTGGGCAAACGCCTCCCCATGATCTTTCCACACGTGCTCATTTTGAGCAGGCTGCTGCCTCATGTATATGTCGTCCTGCCATCTCTTTCGTGGTCTACCCCTGCGTCTTCGTCCTTCTGGTACCCGTGGCACACATGCCCAGCCCAGTCCAACTTGAGTTTTGCTGTCTTAACTCCTACATTTACGATCCTAGTTTTGATGCGAAAGTCCGTATTCCGCACCCTATCTATTCCCCGCACTCCTAGAATTCTGCGTTTCACTGCCCGCTGGCAGACTTTGAGTCTGGACTTTTGTGCCTCAGTCAGTAACCAGGTTTGAGCGCCATTCGTAAGAATGGGTAGAATACACATGTCAAAAGTCATACATACACAATAATTATATGTTCGATGAAAACGAACTCAGCAGCTTCTTATATTGGTCTAATAAAGCCATTTAATGTATACAAAATCAAATTGTACGATATAGTTTTTGTAATTTGAACTTCCTGTGACTGACATGATGATGATTGCTGCGTTATGATTTCTTGTATTTGACAAAACCCTTAATTTCTAGCGCCCTCGGTCCGTCCCACCCTACTACCGCAGCCGCTGTTTGAAGTTGCTTAGTTTATCGGTTCGTGTTCTGCCAATGATAACTCAACTATAGAATTAAGATCTCATTGACTTCAACGTAAATGATTGCTACATTGTTTGAATGACATTTAAATGTATTTGTAATACTTGGTAAAGAAGGATAGAGCTAGATTAGAAGCATTTGAGATGTGGTGCTGGCGGCAAATGGAGGGCATTAGCTGGACGGCAAAGAACACGAATGAGGAGGTGCTGGCACTTGTTGGAGAGAAACGAAAACTACTTCAAACTATTAATTCTAGGAGAGGGAAAATGTTAGGACACCTAATTAGACATGATGAATTTTTAAAAGTAATATTGGAGGGAAAAATTGAAGGAAGAAGAGGCAAAGGAAGACCTAGAGATAGTTTTATAAAACAACTAAAGGATCAAGGTTTCAACCTACAAAGATGTTAACGAGTTGGCTTTAGACAGAGAGAGATGGATAGCATTGGATGCTTCACAGACAAGAGCTTAGCTCTTTGATAATAAGAAGAATACTTGGTACTAATGGGTGAAATATGACAGTAACTGTTTTACTATCTGATTTAAGTTGTTCGAAAGCTCAAATCAGATACTTTTTCTAAATTACAAAACAATAATTCTAAAATCTATTGGATTTGTATGCAATATACTTAGAATAATGACGTCAGAGTGTCTTGGAGTCAAATCGCGCTATTAACGCTCACGTTGAAGTAAGACAAGTGACATTATTTAATGACGTTTTATTTTTTAACAGTAAAAACAATTTAATTTTGACCTCATGAATGTAGGTACCCAATTATTGAACGACTTCAATCTTTTTTTGAAGCAGAAATTATGTCGTAACTTACAACAAACACCTTGCTATGATTTGTAACGCTTCGAACGCAAATTATGTTTAATTCCACGTCGTAAAGTTAATGTCTCTATCGGCCGGTCCATATTTAACACTACCTTTGTGTAACCATAAACTACCGTAACACAGTATCATAAACTTACACCTAGCTACATTTGCGTGGCACCGCCCAGGGGCAGTTATTATAGGTAGTATATTAATCAGGATAGCAAAATATCAACGGTGGGTCACATATCAGGGGTAACGTTACAAAATGACTGTATACGTCTAACAAGGGGGTTCTAACTAAATTATTATGCAGGCATAAGGCATGAGTAACGGGTATATATGATAACAAACTCACTTTAAAATGTAAACAGTGGTTTGTAAAATGGTTTGAACGGTTATCCAGGGTCTGATCGGGACCAAATTTTGAATTATATCTCCGTTTCTTTTCAAATGATTTATTTCAAATGGTGGGGGGGGGGGGGGGGGGGCAACTGGACCCCGAAAAATTCATGTAGCCCCTTAAATTTAAAGTGTGCCTATAACCCGAGCATGAAAAAATTATACGTAGAATCATTTATAGGAAGTAAGTCCGACTATGTATGGCTGTCATATAAATATATAACTCAATTAAAAACAAGATGTTAGAAATTTCGAATTTTTGAATATCCCACGAGTATAAACGGTATAATTAGACTCCTTGAATCTGAAAAGAGTTTTCTTCTGTTAGGGCGCGGTCAGATGACACGCGCACGTCGAGCTCACGCCTAGCGCGCTTTCAATTTGTTGCATTGCATATAATTTGAGTCCTATCACGCACACATACCATTCAAATTGCATTTATCAATGTCCAATCGGGGCGAGCGCCAGACGAGCACAAGGCGGAGACAAGGCGAGCGCGTGGCGTAGCCCAGGCGTGCGCGTGTGAACTTCGGTGAATGCAATTTGAGTTGTATTGATGTGTGATAGGACTCAAATATTATGCAACAAATTTAAAAAAATCCGAACCCCGCTAGGCTTGCGCTAGGCGTGGTGTTATATATCGTATCAAATAATTTTTGGCCATTTTTAGGGTTCCTTAGTAAACCTTATAGGTTCGTCATGTCTGTCTGTCTGTCCGTCCGCGGTTTTACGCAATATTTGGTTTTAAAGTGAACATTTTTGATCGAGTCAAGTGTCCTCACCCTTTATTTGCTAAATGGTTATATATAAACACGTTAAAAAATCACAGCTATAGTATATTTAACGAAATTTAAAGGAAAGCTATCAGACATAAGTAGAGTTTACAAATTAAAAAGTTATAGGCGATCAACTTCTAACCATTTATTGCCCGTGGTCCTATCACGGAGTTCTACTGGTCAACATGTACTCGCAAAATGAAAGTTTCACACAAATTCAATAAAAAATTAGTTTTTGAAACTTTTTAGTGGCATGTACTCAAAGTTGGCATTCGTTACTACGGAACCCTACACTGCGCGTGGCCCGACACGCACTTGGCTAATTATTTACTATCGCATCGCATAAAGTGTTCGGTGGATCGCACAATTTCCTTAAATTTAGATTTCTTTCGAAATTCCTGAATTGCTCCCATTGAATTTGGTCGTGTAGACGACAAACTGAATCGCTTTTTCATGTATATGGCGATGTTCTTATACACTTGGTATAGATGATTAAGAAAAAAGTTCACACACACTTTTCTGTTAATTTGTTGCAGCATAACTAGTCATATTATCAAAGCATTTGTGCTGTGTATACAATGTGGAATAAACCCGTAATAAATCGAACCACTGGCTATACTAGATCACTATAGTATAATGAAATCACTATAGTTTGACGACCTCCGTGGCGTAGTGGTCACCATGCTAGTCCGCCACCCAGAGGTCCCGGGTTCGATCCCCTGTCAGGGCAAGTTGGAAAATGGCCTTTTTACAAATTGTCCTGGGTCTTGGATGTTTATCTATTTATGTATTTGTTATAAAATATAGTATCGTTGAGTTAGTATCCCATAACACAAGTCTCGAACTTACTTTGGGGCTAGCTCAATCAGTGTTATTTGTGTGTATGAAATTAACACAACAGCTAGAAACCTAGAAAAAAGTTCGACACATTCTCATACAAATTGCACACGTAAGAATGATTATTTCTATAATTTTTTTTTTATTATTGACGACAAACTGATCTCGCTCTGATCGCTCTTTCATGTATGTGGCGATGTTCTTATACACTTGGTAAAGATGATTTCAAAACAAGAATTTATGAACAAATGTCTGCTGCAAAGGTGCTGTCTATTCATAATCGGTGGCCATTTAAGGTGTCTTGTTACAACATACAACTTATTTAACTGATGCCTGAAGACAGTTGTTGACAATAAAGTATTGTTTTAACATAAACTTTTCATAATTACAGTCGCTCAAACATTGAATAATAATTTTTTCTCATTGCCTATGGCTATTTATCCATAATAGGAGTAATCAGTCGACAGGTTGTCTTGATAAACCTCATTAATAGTCCATAGAATTAGTATAAAGTGCCTGCCCTGAGGTGTGCCTTATAAGAATCGATTTATCACGCATTTCTGAAGACTACTTCAGTCACTTTAAAGAATGTCCTTAGTGCCTGAGGGCACGAGCTCAAAAGTAATGCATGGCTGTTAGTATCCTTCTAAAATTACCTGAAGATATCTAAAGTATCTCCAACGGATTCCTGCTAAGAAAAAAAGTTTACACGCACCTTTCTGTTAATTTGTTGCAGCAGAACTAGTCATATATCAAAGCATTTGTGCTGTGTATATGTACCTGTGACTTAGTTATAAATTGGGGCAACTTTCATAAAGCCAAGCTTGGCATTATACATAATGCCAAGCTAATTTCGGCGAAGTAATAAATTATAGTTAGAATTTATCACATTGCCTAGACATTATGATTATTGTCATGGGGCCAGGGCCCGATCTAGCTATTTAGATCTCAGATCATTTTCGCCGCCCTTTACATACACAAAAACATATAAGTCATGAGCTAGTTTTGTTGGGGGATGCTAAGTATACAAGTAAGTACCAACTAGCTTTTGCCCGCGGCTTCGCTCGCGTAGGGGTGTAATTTATCAAAATCCTTTCTTAGGGGATGCCTACGTCATAGTAGCTTTATGCATGCAAAGTCTCAGCCCGATCGGTTTAAAATTGACAAAGTTTTATACAAACTTTCATCCCCTATTTTATCCCCTTGGGGAAAGAATTGATCAAAATCCTTTCTTAGCGGATGCCTACGTCATAACATCTACCTGCATGCCAAATTTCAGCCCGATCCGTCCAGTGGTTTGGGCTGTGCGTTGATAGATCACTATGTCAGTCAGTCAGTCACCTTTGAGTTATAAATATTTAGATATATTACGTGATATTGTTAGGATTATACCTACCTATAATATTCACGTCAGACTATTAGGCCTTCTGAAGAAGTACCTATACGAAAGTTGATGAGTGTTTTTATATTTGTAAGATACAATGTTCCGTCCGTTCAGGTTCCTGTTGGGGCTGCCCCGCTACTGTAGTGCATCAGGGATGTTCGCTGAGGCGCGAGTAGATTGCTTTTATGCTACAATGCGCAAAAGATGCGCGTCCCTGGTGCGCAGGGTGCGGGCCAGCGACAGAAGCCTGAGGAAGATCGCAAGCAGGCTGGACTGCCGGTATGTTTACCACTGCTGCGGCACGTCGGTGGGAGTGGGAAATAAAAGTAAATGTTAATAGTAAAACCTACATGTTACTAATCCATAGTTATAAGTATTACTAACAAAATGAGTCGTAGTTACTTGCTGAAATAAACAATTCATTCATGACGACCTCCGTGGCGTAGTGGTCACCATGCTAGTCCGCCACCCAGAGGTCCCGGGTTCGATCCCCGGTCAGGGCAAGTTGGAAAATGGCCTTTTTCAAATTGTCCTGGGTCTTGGATGTTTATCTATTTAAGTATTTATTATAAAATATAGTATCGTTGAGTTAGAATCCCATAACACAAGTGTCGAACTAACTTTGGGGCTAGCTCAATCAGTGTGATTTGTCCCTATATATTTATTTTTATTTATTTATTTAAATTCATTCATTCAATGTATGTCTTTTAAAGAATTTGACAGAAACTACTGAATGGATATATTTTTTATCGACATAGTTATGTACCTTTCAACTTTATCATCATCATCATTTACATATATAGGCCTCTTTTCCCTTGTGCTATTTTTCCCTGTTTCGGGCTAATCTTGCCTATGTATGATAGCCCTTTAATTTAAGGGACAATAAACATTTTCCATCAAAATCGTTTCAGAAGTTAAAAAGATTAGGACCAAGCTGTTTATTATCAGTGTCTGCCCGTAAAACCCATGATGGTTACGGGCAGTCTGATAATACACAGAAAAAACGCGTGACATACGCGCGGATGTCCAAAAAATAGACTCAAAGTACTTGTACCTAGAGCCCTAAAAACTCAAATAAAAAGACGAACCTCAATAGTCTTTCAATTCCTCACTCATCTAAAACCACTCCGATGTAAAGTCCGTAAATAACGGTAAATCCATCCTGTTTTTAAATTCCAACCAGACACACAGCAGACAAGAAAACCAACAAACCAACAAAAAAGAAGACAAACTATTTAGAACTGTCAAAGTGACAGTTAACTGCTGCTCTTTGGCCTGCCCACGCGCGATTTTGATCTGCCTCGTGGCAAATCTCAAAAAAATAAAAATCCATCTCGATTCCGCTCAGGGTATTGACACCGTCTCTTGAGAAATGCGACAAAAAACTGATTCAAAGGATGTCAAGAAGAACACAATTTTGGTGGCTATTAAAGGTATTGCTTGCTAGATTCTGCTTGGGACAATTCGTTAGTGTGGAGTCTGTTTGAGGAACGGCATAGTAAGATCGTGGTCTTCGTAGGTGCAAAACTAGAATTCGAAATAGTGACAAGCTTTTCTTATAAAAAGGTGAAAGTAGGATACCCGGCACGTAAGTTGTTCAAAAATGGCGGCCTTCGGCGCATGATAACTTGGAGATAAAAGTGTTAAAAAAGATGTTTTGGGCTTTCTTCAAAGCCGATTATTCATTTCTATCTGAAGTTCGGATAGAAATGTAATAGAAATGTGATTCTAAACGGACAAACAATGTACAACAACAACCGTTATTTTTGTTCAACTTACGTGCCGGGTATTGTAATAACTTATTTTTTAGCATATTTTTTGTTAGATGCCATTGTGTAAGGGACATCGGTATCACACTAATATTATAAGGGCGAAAGTTTGTGAGTGTGTGTGTTTGTTATTTGTTCACGCGCAAACGGTTGGACAAATTTTGATGAAATTTGGTATGCAGGTAGCATACTTTTTCCGCGGGAAACATTGCGGGGCGCAGCTAGTGTGTTTTTTTTTTTTAGGGACAAATTACACTGATTGAGCTAGCCCCAAAGTAAGATCGAGACTTGTGTTATGGGATACTAACTCAACGATACTATATTTTACAACATGTACATATATATGTAGATAGACATCCAAGACCCAGGACAATTTGAAAAAGACCATTTTCCAACTTGCCCTGACCGGGAATCGAACCCGGGACCTCTGGGTGGCGGACTAGTATGGTGACCACTACGCCACGGAGGTTAACCAAATCGCGGGCTATACGAAATATTATAGTATAATGAAATTAAAATAACAGTCTAATGACAAAAAAAAAACAAATAACGAATTTCATATAATATTTCATATAAAAGTATGCACCATTGGGAGTTTTTAAGTCAATGTCATATTTTTTGTTATTTTTTTCATTGTTATTTGAATTTAATTATACTATAGTGATCTAGTATAGCTCGTTCGATTTATTACGATAAGTCCCGTACACATGTATAGTAATATACATTATAATATATCTTACGAAATATATGAGTAGAAGTAGAAGCAGCTACTACAGTTCATGATTTCCCTTTGTCTCCAGACCATGAACAAACAAATAAAATCCCGTTTGAATCTTACTCTGTAAGTGCGAATGTCGATGTCATGTATCAAGAAATGAAAAAGAGCCTTGTCGTACGAAAGAGTATTCTCACAGCAAGAGACACCAAGTTTATTTGCTTTGTAATTGCAAATTCCTATAAAAGCGTCCTCAGGCCATTACTATTCTTTACGATCATTGTGCTCTCCATAAATAACCAATGACAATTTATAGTTTAATCGATAAGTTATGCAATCAAATACACACGCGATTCGGGAGCTAACAATGGCTAGCGATTTATTTTAATGGGCATTTATTAAGTTCGCTCTATCGTCTATGGGCGCGCGGCAGGGGGTTTAGATTATCTGTGTCATGCGCGCGCGCAGAGATGCGTATCGGAATTATTCGGATTTATTCGGGTACGCTCGGATAGCATCGGGACGATGACAATGGTTGAACTAATGCGATCACGTACGATCGTTTTTCTTGGTTCACGTTTCTTTGCGAATTTATCGCGGAGGAAGTTTCTGGTTTTTGTTTAACTTGGGAGACGTGAGTCTTTTTGAGAAAGTTAGTTAATTCCTCAAAGTGGACAAATTTTTGTTACAGTAGACGAGGACATTCATAAAAAGCTAAGATAATTAATTTACTAAATAAGGAAGGGTGACTTTTGTTTGGGTACACAGTAAAATTTAATTCATTAATATACTTCTTCTCATTCGTTCTTCCTATAGGCCTATTTCACCAAAAATTCCAATAATATAAAAGCAGCGTGGATTGGAACGATTTTCCATGAAAAGTTTTTATGACATATCGAAAGAACCTCAGTTGTGCGACAAACCTTTGACCGACATATCATTCCGCGTTCAAACGACAGTTTCGTACAAGCAGGGACCGCCGATGAAGAGATTTTGCGGCAAACAAATTCGCAGTGAACCGATTAATGTAGAACCGTGACAGGGTGAAAGATTTCTTCGGCGAACCGTTCATCGGTAAGGAATTTATTCGTAGTACCAACCAAGGACTAAGCGTAAAAGGATGAACCTTTCATTCGGAGTTGGGTAATTCGGAATTCAATTCGGAGCTCATCCTACATATGTAAAGGAAACAGTTATAGGTACATTGTCATAAATCTTTATCCTTAACAGAGTAGACAGGGCCTAGGGCCATAAGGCCTAAAGGCCTTAGCGTAATGGTGGGCGCTAGAGGTGAAAAATTAAACTAAAATAGTGATGGTTGGATGATTCAAATTTTCGTCCGCTTTTTGTTTGTTTATTGTTTATTAAGGCATACACAACAGGTCACAATCACTTTTGTACAAATCTAAAAATGTACAGACACTTTGCTCTAGACTGAGACCCAAAAAACGTGTACACACAGCATGACAGGCAATGTAAACATTGATAAGCTCAAGATACTGACTTAAATTGACAGCTTATTAAAAAGTTACATTATATACGTTACAGCAAGTACTTATCAATTGGTGTTACTTAAATTGTTTAGAATTATGATAACAGAAATTGAGCCATATTTATGTAAAATTTACCATGAAAAAAGGTCAAAAAGGTCCACTTCCTCAATTGGCTTTTACGATCTGCGGAGAATAACATTTATATATGTATGTTAATCTCCGTATTTATATGTTATAAAATATAGTATCGTTATGTTAATAACACATAACACAAGCCTCGAACTTACTTTGGGATTAACCCAATCAGTGTAATTTGTCCCAA
The DNA here is from genome assembly GCA_943193695.1 of Acrobasis suavella. Classification (NCBI taxonomy): domain Eukaryota; kingdom Metazoa; phylum Arthropoda; class Insecta; order Lepidoptera; family Pyralidae; genus Acrobasis; species Acrobasis suavella. Next base: position 3,753,048 of record OW971939.1, read on the forward strand.
TGCATAAAAAAATCATATCTATTAACTTGTATATATCTACAACTATTAACAACAAATCTGACAACTAACAGACTACCTTTGGACAGGAGCACTAGTCGTAATTAATTCAAATACTAGATATTTTTATGTCACCTGCTTCTTACTTATCTAATCGGAGGTAAAAGCAAACTAACAAGCGACCAGACAGACGTACTCGTATCTAACATCTTGTTAAATGATTAATTACATGACATTTTACAATATTGCTGTAACTTATGTCTGTAAGGTTACTGCAATAAAATTTGTTTATATTTGTATATTAAATACTTATGTTTTATTTGTATTTATTATATATTATACAATTATAAATATATTTATAATATATTTATTATTTGTATTTATATAATATATTTTTTATTTTATTATATATTTGTACATATATTATTTAAGTTATTCATGTGTATCTCTTTTAGGGCAGATCGTATAAGCCAATCGAGGGTATCGAAAATGCAAAGCGGCTAGCAACTCATCACTATTTTGATTCTTTTCGACCTTCTCTCCTACCATCACACTATAAGAGGCTGTTGGGATAAAGGATTTTAAATTTTTTTCCTCTTTTACGTGTTATGCTGGGATTGTAAGTGGGTGCCGGCCGGCAATAGTTTGCATGAACTAACTGGTGGCGGAATCGCACAAAGCAATTTCGAATTGCTATCACATAGTATGTAACTTCAACTTCCGCAAAGTAACATCTGAATCTATTAAAAAGCTTGTAAATAAATAAAAAGACCCGAAGGTAAATTTTTATATTTTTTCTTTTTTCATGGTGTGCTTAGAGCCATAAGACACAAATTAGCTCTGTATGTCCAATTATGCATAAAGTCGTGTAATTGTATTATTTATTATATACTCGTACTTAGTTTTAATAAATAGAATATAAAGTAGAGTTTTAATTTCAATATGATGTTAGTTTATTTAAGGAATTATATAACATGTATTAATAATAAATAAATATCTTAACAAAAAAAAACTTCAAATACTTAAATTATGTACTTAATTCAATATTAATAAAAAACTAAAGAAAAATAAAATAAAAGAAACTAAATATGTAATGCATCCTCAAATGTATATGATTGAGGCAAAGTAATCAGAAAAAAAAATACAAAAAAAAGTATATTTTATTTTTTCCAATAAAGAATTGATACATTTAGCTTATTTGCACGGATATATTTGCTTGTTCCACCTTCAATGTGTAACGAGAAGACGATATCATATCAATCCGAACTAGTAATCGTAAAGGGACTATCCCTGAAAAAGCAAAAAAATCCGCAGCTCCATACAAAATTAGATATCTATGGTGCCGAAATGTATGTAAATAAAAAAATATATTCTTGTTTAACCCGTCAACTCGAAGTTATTCCAGACGGCCGAATCCTACCGAGTTCATTAATTTTGTAAAAAATGGGTACTTAACGCTTCATCTCTTCGAAAATTTGATGTTTACACAATGTTTCTTAATCATTTACTCTTCATTTGCATACAATCTTTGCCGGACATGGCAAGGGTCCAAATTTCTTTAATCGTCTAGAATCAATTTTGCGCAGTAATTATTTTTTATGGTATTATCGAATTAAATATTATAAATTACACGTTGTTGACGTGAATGGTTCATAAAATAACCAGTCAAGTGCAAGTCGGACTCGCGTACGAAGAGTTCCGTACCATTGTCTATAAAAAAACACGTTTGTTGTATGGGAGCCTCCTTTAATATTTTTTTTATTTTAATTATATAATATTAAAGTGAATATACAACTGAATATTCTGTGAATGTTTCAAGCTTCTACCTGTTGCCGTTATTAATATCAAGAAAAAAAAAACCGCAAACTAACCCGTTAGGGATAAAGACTAACCCCCTTATTCATAAAAAAATGCAAACGGTTGCTAAATCTGTTTTAGTTAAAATATGTTTTGTCTCGCTCTTCGAAGTCAAATATTGAAAGGAGTGAAAGGGACAAAACATATTTTAACTAAAATAGGTTTAGCAAACGTTTGTAATTACAAACGTTTGCTAAATAAGAATAAGAGCTAATTTTATGAATAAGAGCGCTGGTATACAGAGTAGTCCACAGTTTGACGAGTACAATAAGTGCATAAAAAATCGCAGTTTTTCGGGTTCCTGATTGTATAGGAGCCCCTCTTAAATATTTACTTTATTATGTTTTTAGGATTTGTTGTTAAAGCGGCAACAAAAATATTTCATATGTTAAAATTATAACTGTCCAGCTATCACGATTCGTGAGGTACAGCCTAGTGACAGACAGACAGACGGGCAGACGGGCAGCGGAGTCATAGTAATAGGCATCAGTTTTTACCCTTTAGGTTCGGAACCCAAAAAACTGCGATTTTTTATGCTTTTCCCAGTTTTAAAGTTGTTCCCATAACACAAGTCTCGAACTTACTTTGGGGCTAGCTCAATCAGTGTAATGTTTCCCTATATATTATTATTTTCAAGTATCTCTTTTAGACTCACGGGTGTTTTCACCTCGGTCCTTTGAGAGGCTTGCATGTGGGATATTGCATTTTTTCAAAGTACATCGTAGTACATTATAGATAGGACATCTTAGTGCATCATAGTTCATCATTGTACATCATAGTACATCGTACTACATTAAAGTACATTTTAATACATTTTTAGTACTTTTTAAGTACATTTTGACTATATTTTAAGTACATTTTTCGTGCATAAGTATTTAGTACATTTTAAGTACACTTTAAGTACATTTCAAGTAAGTTTTATGCACATTTAAGTTAATTTTTAGTATATTTTAAGTACAGTTAAAGAGATTATGATGAAGTATTTAGAGCTCTTCTCATAGACGCCAGCCAACGCCTGAACCACTTGGCCCATACGCTTAAATGTGTATGTAGGAAGACCGAGAAAAATGTGGAAAAAATTCAGCGATAGAAGTATGTAAGGTACGTCTAATATCTATATGTCACTCGGCAATCTTAGCTTTTTATTTATACATATCCGAGCACCTAGTGTCATCGAGATATTAGACTTACTGTAGGTACTTATTAAAAATATAAATTGAAATAAAAAAAAATTAAAGAATTTATTTTATTTAATCGTTATTGTTATACCAGTCAATCTTGGGTTATACAGATAGTTTAAATGTGGGTTGCAAGATAAAAGTATAGTACATATATAAAACGACCAATAAAATATAATTATATATATCCTATATACATACATACATTCATTGAAATACATAGAATACATAAAATGTTGACAAGTCTCACGCTTTTGCGTTTTACAATTGTCTAAAAAACACTAAATAAACCACCTGCTCGAATTATCGAAAGGTTATAATAAGTTACAACACTACGAACAATACGAAATAAATTTAACATAACACATATTAAATAAGGAAACAATACGAACTAAATTTAACATAACACATATTAATTAAACAGCCATGTGCGAGTCGGATTTGCGCACTAAGGGTTCCGTACCATCATCTAAAAAAATCACGTTTGTTGTATGGGAGCCACCCTTAAATATTTATTTTAATTAAATTATTTATTTTCAAAGCGAATATACAACTAAATATTCTGGGAAAATTTCGAGCGTCTACCTGTTGCCGTTATTAATATCAAGCAAATAACGACAATAAAAATCACATATGTTGTATTAAAGCCTCCTTATTTTATTTATTTTATTCTGTTTTTAGTGTTTGTTGTTATAGCGGCAACAGAAATACATCATCTGTGAAAATTTTAACTATCTAGCTATCACGGTTTAGAATCTACAGCCTGGGTACAGATAGACAGACAAACGGACGAACACTGGAGTCTTAGTAATAGGGTCCCGTCTTTACCTTTTAGGTACGGAACCCTAAAAACAACCGGTGGCGCCATCATTTTAGGTCCGCTAACTTAGTTGTTGACCTTGACATGAAGCTCAATGATAATGTGTATAGGAAAATAGCTGAAATAGAAAAGATCCACATTTCTATTTAAATCATAGTCCTATTGCCTGTTGATAAGTTATTAAGATGCAATGCTCATTGTGAATAGGGTTGCCATCTCTAAAATTTGGCAAGCAGGACAAGACGCGTGAAAACCCTGGATTTCAGAGCACAGAACCCGGACATGTCGACAGGTTTTTTTAAACATAGTGAAATAAAAAACAGTTGAAATGTCATAAATCACCTATTTATTTATTTTCAGACCTTGAAATTAAATTAAGTCATCTTTTAGTATCATTTAAAATGTACCTAGCAAATCAGAATCTTTTCACAGTTTGTTACATTTTTTTTTAATAATCAGTTATATTTTATTTTTATTTTTAAAATAAACCACTAATTATGGATATACTCTGTTAAGAAAATAAAACCTTATTTAAATGTTAAACCTAACAAAATTCAATTAATTTTTTAAATAAAAATATTAAAAGTACTGAGACCATTTTAGTATTCTATCTTACAAATGTTGAGATAACCCTTTTAACACAATAATAATTATTTAAACCTGGAGGAAATGCCATCCGAACCAGCTTATGTATGTCAATTCAAGAAAACAAAGCCGGACTACAAATGAAACCTCACCCGGACGCTCCCCGGATGCCCTCTAAACTAGGACAAATCCGGGGAAACCCGGACGGATGGCAACCCTAATTGCAAATCCAACCCGGAAAAGCCCTAAGCGACCCACCCAATATTAATCAGGTTAAAATATATTCAAGCTGATCAGAACATGAGTTAACAGGGCATCGGACCATTTGATCGAAGTTTGCGGTAGAAGACACAGTGTAACTACACTTGGAATAAATGTAGCCAACATTTACCAGCTGGAAACAGCGGGCGTTCTACAATTACGTTACTGTAAGCAGCTGTTTAAATCTCGTCTGTGATTTCTATTGACCCTACGGGTAGGTTCCTTTTCGGATCTGGTGTAGGGTGTGGTCTTAATGCATAAGCGGAGCGGTAGAAAATGTTTAATAGGTGCACAGAAGCCACATTTTTGTCGATAGATGGCGATCGAAGCAACCGCGTCGATTGTATTTGAAATAAAATTATAGGCTATATGTATTCTGATAACAACGCATGAATTTATGAAAGGAAGAATAAAAGAAAAATATTTTATTCAGTGCAAATTAGGTTAGGCTAGTTTATAAATAATTTGTTGTAATGTTTGGATTAAATTTAAAACTATTTATTATCGCTTGTGTCTTATAATAATGATATATTTTTTAAACAATTGCATATTTAGAACATAAATGAATGACTGAAGAAAAAAATATTGCATCTTCATTAATAATACTACTCTAGCAATAAATTCGTAACTAACTATATTTTTCTATCGACATCAATGTGTGCTCACTGTTACAGTACCACAAAATAAACCAGACCAACCTTACTAATTATCAAATTCCACAAACGTTATATTCATTGGTTAGAAAATCCAAATTTAAAAATAATATGAAAGTAAGTTATGTTACATTATTAACAACGTAAATTACATTTACATCTGGTTAAACAAAATAAAAAATAACTAAAACTAATATCCATCTAACAGTTAGTCCCCACCCGCCAGCAATTTAAAGCCTCCGCCAAGAGTAACTCTAAGCAAGTTGCGAGATTTAACTCATCTGCAGAAAGTGCCTGCATAACTCAAGGGCATAGGCGATCCCGTATTATACAAAGCATTTCATTCACGCGATCCAACAGTATCTCTACTGTAGGGGATTTTGCACACTGAGACAATACGTTCACTATTTAGTAGACGCCTAAGGATTTATTCAAACGCGATGGACCTTGCACCTGATTTGTTGGAATGATATCGTTTAAACGTAATTGGATATGATTAAGTATGCCATTTTATTGCAGCACAATTCATTGGAGAGATGTCGATTTAAATCTACATGTTTCCAGTAAATTCGATTGCAGAGACTAGTGAAGAAAGTTGCTGATAAAGAAGTAATTTACATGATTTTTTGTAAGAAGATTAATTGATTAAATTATTATTGAAATCGTTTAATGATAAAATAGGAATGTGACTGGGCAATTTCGTGAAAATTTGTCCACTCAGATTTTGACGTGTCCTATAACTTGATGTATTTTTTTAAAGAAAAGTAAATACTTAAGAAATAAAAAAAAATACATTTTATATTACCCAATTTAATGCTTATTGAAACACGTAAAAACGGCTAAGTTATTTAAAAAGAATGATAAATAAAAGTTGGTTCTAAACCCCCTGAAATTTCATGTGTCCTTCACTAAAAAGTTGGCATATGTATTCATTTTAATCCTACATGCTATGCAATATCGAATTAAAGCGGATTTAAGGCCATTAAAATAAATACAAAGTATCATAATAAAGAATGAAATATGGGTACTTTAGTAATAAATTTCGTGATTTAGGACTATGTCCCACGATTTAGCCATTTGCGGAATTTCCACTTTGTAACTGGGATTTTGTCAAAATGTTTGAAACAAAAACTTCTAATGTACTACTAATTTGTCTTCTGGCAACATTTTTGACTGCTTTTGCCATTTTTAGAGGTTGTCAGATGTCAATTTGACAAATCATTCGTATCGAAACTTGCAGAGCGTTACCGTTCAAATTTTTTGTTCCGTTTTGTAATTGTCATTTTGACTAGTGAGATTGTATTTTTTATTATCAAAATATTATAATTTATGTCTCAGATATTACAAATTGGTAATTAAGCGTAATTTTACCCATTCATAGTAGTTTTGTGAAAATAAGGGCATTTTTATGAGACGATCTATGAAAACGTTATGTCCATTTTGTTCGGTTACATATATATGGAACGTCGGAATTACAAAATCGAAGTATGAGGGCAAGTTTTCATACAATGTTTGATACCCCTCAATCCTTGAAAAAAAAAAATGCTGATCCATACATTTTGGAGCGGTAGGTATTTTATTTTTTGGCTTGGCTTTCAATGTTTTGTACGTGACGAGTCGGACGGGATATTTTTACATACATTATATATTCTTACTTACATTTTTAACCCGACGAAACATTTATAAATATTTTAAATTTTGAACTGAAGTATATTTTGTAAGACCTACTTAGTCTAGAAACAATTTCTAGGGCCTTAACGATCCATGATACCGATTAACTTTCTACTAGAAAAATACGTTTCAATAAAAGATAAAAATCTGTTCTGCAAAGTAAGGTTTACTTTTATTTATATTTCGGTGTCTTTCTTAAGAAAAAATATCAGTATAATGGACTGAATCTGTTTTACTGAAATAATATATATAAAAAACTAAACACAAATTATTAAGTTATAATACATTTTCATTCATTTTTGGACTCGTCAGCAACCTTTGCCTTTGTCAGCAACGAGAATATATGAAAAGATTTAAAGATATTCCGAAAAAATAAAAGAAATACGGAAAAAGAACGTAGAAATAATTCAAGAGAAAACCAAGAAGGTTAAAGATATGCCAGAAGAAGAAAAAAATGAAAACAGTGGCAAATGCAGAAATAAAAAAGAAAGGTAAGCTAAATATTTGTGATAAATGTTTAGAAGACTAACTCTTGATAAACACATTTAATTTTTGATCTCATTTTTCTAAATCTTTAAGGACTTGTGCACTTAGCTTTACAATTTCCATATGTAACTGCATCTGTCCATTTAGTTGCTGTCTCATATTTTTTGAAATGCTAATATTAAATAATTTGAATAATTGTTTGTGTGCTACGTTTTAAAGAGTAAAATATGGTAAAGCAGATTAAAACTAGTTATTTTTAATTATTTTTATCACTTTTTGGACAGTTTTACTTCTGTCATATGCAAAACAAATGAGGACCTTGTATCGACAAGTGACAAAGTGGATATACTTTAAAGTGTGGAAACTCATTTATTGACGATACATAACTTTTTGCTTTGTTGATTGATAAGGTTATGTCATTACTTTTATAATAAATGAAGTACGTTTAAGAAAATCATTGTGTTTTTATTTTAATTCATATTAAAAAAGTTACAAAGTGGAACTCCAAACTCATCCCAAGTCCAACAAAAGTCTGATTTTCTATGAAAACAGTTAAGTTTTGTAAATATTTTTGCAATTGTAATACATATTAGAGAAAGATCTGTTGATCTTTGTAGTAAACCATTTTTTTAAATTTTATTTCTCCTTTTTTTTCCATTTTGTAATCTGGACATATTTATATGAAATTGCCCGACTACGTAAGTCCAAAAAACATATGTTATTTATTCCGTCAGTTTCATTATCAAATAATAAATCGCCCATATTTTTTTGGTTTATAAGATTAGTAAAAAATGAATGTCATCGTTTAGTGAGAATCGGACTAGATCGACACGTCATGCGAAATTTAAATGCGCTGTTTTTAGGGTTCCGTAGTAAACAAGGAACCCTTATAGTTTCGCCATGTCTGTCTGTCTGTCTGTCTGTCCGTCCGCGGTTTTACTCAGCGACTATAACTAGTAGAAAGCAGTAATTTGGTATAGGTATGTTTATTAATCATGCGGAAAAAGTGGTAAAGTAAAACATTGAAATAATTATTTTTTAGGGTAAAGTATTTTACAAGTAAAGTCAAAAGTCAATTTATTTTGTCGACTAACCAATCATGTGGGGTATCCTTGAACACGCACCGTGGGACACGCACTTGGCCAATTATTTCATCATTGTTTTGTTAATCTGAGAAAAGAAATAACTATACAAATTTTCAATAATCTACCTGATGATCCCAAAAATGAGTACTGCTGCACATGGTTTCACCTCATTAACAGACTAAAGGGCAATATTTCAAGATCTTACAACGTGTGACTAAGAAGAGTTTAACTTTAATAATCGACATCTTAATGGATACCATGAAGTATTTTAAACGCCTATCCATTACTCTTTAAACGGGTTTGTGTGTTATATAATAATTGTGTTTTTCATAACACACATAACTTCTTAAGAGATAATGTATCTATTAGTTTATAAGCTTAAGGATAGTTTTATATAGCCAGTGTTTTGTAAATAATATGCAAATAAAGTTTGAATTTTTCTTCTTTTAACAAGTTCTTTTACTAATTTACAGTGAAACAAACTTTTATTTGATGTTATTCTCTGTATAAATTTCCGTGTGCATCATTGGTAAATGAATAAATAAAATAATATTGTATTTTCATACTTTTAGGAAAAACATTTCATCGCATTTTCTTAGAAAACATATAACAGAAAAATGTTCAGTAACTTTAATGCTATGTTGTGAGCATGCAACGACTTCTGATAGAAGGCCTAGCCGCCGGGTGTGACCTTATAGTTTAGGGAGAGAATACAGTTCTTGCGCGTAGGCGGAATTTCTTCTGTAAGTACATGTTTGCAAAAGCGAGAGCAGCAAATTCTGTCTTAAAAATTTTTGAATACCAATTTAGCTTCGATTTTATAATTATCTAGAAACATATACAACTTTGAGTCTATCTTTGTTCATCAGGCAGTTATATATGTCTTAAAAGGAATAATTAACAGTATTTGTATCAATAAACAACAGAATACGATCAAGACTGCATGTTGATCTGATGAATTAAAGATGGCAATCCGTCTCGGATGTATTAATGAGGCGTTGCTCTCTTCTTAATTTGTTGGCGTGTGATGAGATAACAAGACAGCCTACTTATTGATTTTCGGTGTGAGATTTTTACATGCCGATATAAAGGTAACATCACTGTGAAATTAAGCTATGTTTCACAAGGACGATATTAATTAATAACTTTAAATTCATAAGTAAACAAATAAATGCAAAAATCTGTTAAATATATGTTTAATCAATGTCTTTTGCACTGATTCTAAGCACTTAATTTTATATAATATACAGATCTGTGGTCTTATTACAATAATTTACAAAAGTTGCATTAAAAGTTTCTATATCGTTACAATGTATCAAAAAATTCCTTTTTTCAATTACGAGATTGAGTACTGCAGCACTTTTTTAATTAAAAGTACCACGAATTTATTTAAAAAAAGATACAGTATTGACAAATTTTATTATAATTGGTTAAATTTTAGATAGGTAACCAAAATAATTGCCAAATAGACAACCGAAGAGCAAGCGGAGTTTTAGAATTTTTGGAAAAAAAAAAATTTAAAACAAAAGTGATTCCACGAACACCCCAAATGGATTTAAGGAATGGAACTAGGAGAGACAAAAGGAACTAGGTGACTACCCTAAATGCGCATTCATGTGTAGACCTAGTGTGGCACCAATATGTGAATTTTGAAATTATTATAGTTGTTAGTGGATTACAAGCGGAATAAAAAAGATGAAAAAATACTAAGATAATAAAAGGGCGAGAAAGAAAAACAGATATCCAGTGATTAATGACGTCTTAGGTAGAATGTCCAATGTTTTCAGTACTTGACTGTAGGTAATTGGAAAATATTCAATCTGATCTTGTGCAGTAAAATCAATGTTTAGCGTCGATTTTGCAACTTAAAAAAAGGAGGCCGGAACAAAAACGACCTCCTTCAAAAAATGCTTCACGCCAAGTAAGTATTTTCTGATACTTTTAGATATTAATCATTCTTTAAATTAAAATTCAAATCAGAATAGCTTTCAACAGCGATATATTACTATAATCCACATCACATGCTATGACTTTTTCAGAAATCCAAAATCGAACCAAATCCTTAAAAATTCATAATAAATGAACAGAGACAATTTTAAGAAAAAAATAAAAAGAGGTTTTATAAACAACCGAAATGTAGCGAATACGCTACAGTGTATATAAACGAATAAATAGTTCATTACTTTTTCATTACGAAAAAAAAAAAACAATTTTTCTAAGAAAGTGTAAAGGAATAAGTAGGTATTTTATTTTTAAGATATCTGGAGTTCAGTTTTAAGAATGTTTTTATACGGGTTGAATTCCTGGATTCACTGTTATTTTGTTATAAAACTAAGATTTGACAGTACTTAAATAGTAGGTACGATAACATTTTATGTGTATCTTAAAATTCAATGTGGACATTTTATATCTTAGTTTACAACTGAATGAAGTGTTACAATTTTACTAACAATTATATTTTAAAAGGGTAATAACATACTTATGGCTTCCTGTATTTTTAATGGTGGCTATAATTTGTTGTGAGGTAGAGATGTAAAAAAGTTAATGAAAATGTCTAACGAAGACATCAGCAAGAGTTTGATGTTCATTATAGCAACGATGTTATTGACAAGATGTTTTTATTGCATCTAAAGTAAATTCATACGAAACATTTAATTTTGCTTCCAGTAATAAAATAATTGCAACGTACACAACTACGGGGAATTTGCCCGACCCCAAACCAACGAACAATATTCTGGTATTGACGTGTGCTATGCAATATATCAATTTACTTGATGACAAAGTTGTGACCCATACACGATGAAAATACAGGATAACTCCTAGTTAAAAGGTCGGCATCAAGTCAACTTTGCAGATGTCTCCAAGGACGATGACCATTAACCATCAGGTGGTATGTTGGCTCGTTAGTTCTGCCATAAAAAATTGATAAGGTGGTATTAAAAAGTCGTTCTAGTCATTTATAATATAATGTCGCGTCTCGGCGTAGTAAACATAATGAACGCAGGCGCGTAGGTAAAGTGATAAAAAATTTACCGTTATCAAGCACGCGCCACCTTTTAAGTGTAAACATTTATAAACTGTATAGAAATTAGCGTATCCATTAGGATAATTGTGTAGTACGTAGGACTAGCGGACGTCATGAATACAAATCTAGAAGTAATAAAGAATATTAATGCCTACCTGTTTGCTTAATGGGTTGACGATAGACTGGCCACGAAAGCTGATATAGCACACTGATTAGATCATTAACGATTCTCATGCAGCAAAATATCCGTAATACGACATACGACATTAAAAGGCGGTTACATGTCGCTTTTTAAAACATTTCTGTACCGTTCAAGGAAAACATACCTGACCACGAAACAGATGTATATGTGAGAGCGATCTAAATGCCACTCGTAATAATATTCCTCCTCTGACTCTTTAACCAATTAAAACGCCTTGTCACAAGACTTTATGTGGTCAAATTTACATCCTTAAATACTCCGCTTCACTTAACAAAGCCATACTCAACCGGTTTACCGCAACTTACTACCAAAACGAGAAAAAATATCTTATCAAACAAAAATTACGAAAATGACACCTATTTTAATATCGAATCAATATATTGTCTTATCATAAATATAACTTGGAAATAGCGTCACATATATTCACGAGTTATTCATAAATTTTCATTAAAACATGAATATTTATTAGTTTTATCTTACGAATATCATTTTCCGTGGCGTAAAAAAGAAAGAAATACACTCGCTATCTCGCTCGCACATCGGCCTTGGATTGTTTTGTTACGTAGTGGCGTCTGTAGCCCGCTCCGCTTATGTTTATGACCGCACTCTTAATTTTATTGCCATCTGTGTTCAGGCATTCAGCATCCCTATTATACCGTTCGACAAACCACCTGACGATTTGTGAGCATTTGTGCTGACTGATTGTAGTCGTAGTGGGATTTTATAATGTCCGGCGTGTCCGCGGCTACCTCTCATTATAGAGAGGTTATTACCGCTTTACGCGGCACCGGGATATCCTCGTTTTAAGGAAGCTTACAGTTACAGGTTTATCTCGCATATAAGACAGTGTACGATTTAATGATGCATGAGAATTTTAATGCGCACGGCATTTAGTTTTTACTATATAAGCTGTAATGGAACGATGCATATGTTTAACATGTATGGACCATATGACTTCGCGAGATAATGACGTTCAGGACTTCTTTTTAAAACTCATTCAGTCTTGAAAGTCATTTCTGATTATTTGTTGCTGTAGCTGATTTAAAAAAAAATAGTTGTTTATATTTCGATGCATAGTTCCTTGGGAAAAGTTGTTCAGTATTATGGAATTGATTCGCCTTTTAAATAGTTTCAGTATATTTTTTTAGACATAATAAATTCATTAGGTAAGTTCCTTAGGAATAAGAGTAAATTTTAGGATTCATGTAGGGTACTGACTTGATTTCTTAAAATTCACGCTTAATCCCTGGGGAAGGTTCAAATCAAGAAAGTAGAGGCAGCTCAAAGTTTTTTTTTTGTGACAGATCTTAAGTGCCTTTTCTGAAACGCGGAGTAACCTAAACGAATGGTTTTCCTATTCAAAAAACCGTTCGTTTATTGACTCCGCGTTTGAAAAATGGGACCACAGAATATAAAGGAATAAAAAGAGCACAATTTGCAACAGTAGTAAAACTGTCAATTCTAATAATTCCAGGAGCTATCATAATATGAATGTCATGAATATCTCTTATGACAAACACCAAGTCGCGGACATTTTTTCGACGACTAAAAACATTTTATGTCGAAACGGCGGGATGGTGTCGTCCTTATACCGTTTCTGGTCCCCAACGTGACAGCAGGTGTTAAGCAAATAGTATCCTGTCGGCTTTTGAACGTTTTCTACGTTGCATTTTTTAAATTTTATTTTTATGAAATGATAAAAGGTTATAGGCATCATCATTTAGGTCCCTCTTCCATGCTGGTCTAGGAAAAAAGAATAAATAATAATAATAGATATTTAGGGACAAATCACACAGATTGAGCTAGCCCCAAAGTAAGCTTACGCTTGTGTTAAGGGATACTAACCCAACGATACTATATTTTATGATAAATACATATATAAATAAACATCCAAGACCCAAGACAATTTAAAAAAGGCGATTTGCCAAATTGCCCTGGCTGGGAATTAAACCCAGAACCTCCGGATTGGCGGACTAACATGTTGACCATTACGTCACGGAGGTCGTCATAAGTAAAAACTTAGTATGTAGCAACTGCTTCTCTTCTCGTTCAGATCATAAAAGTCGATCGAGGGAAAGTGCGAGAATGCAAATCTGGCTATGAACTGATCTCAATCATTATTCCACCGTTTCGCCTACCATCACGTTCAAAGCGACCTTTGAGTCTTGCGGCCCTGGGACGTATTTTATCCGTTCCAAAAGGTATAAAGAAGTGATAGTGTACCTACGTATAAATAATAAATAAATAAATATTCGGCCAAGTGCGAGTCGGACTCGCGAACGAAGGGTTACGTAAACATTATCTATAAAAATCACTTTGTTGTATAGGAGCCCCCTTACAACAAAGTGATTTTAGTAACTTAAGCCCAGCCCTTAAATATTAATTTTATTATATTTTTAGTATTTCTTCTGCAAAAATTTCAACTGTCTAGCTATCACGATTGATGAGATTACAGACTAGTGACAGACAGATGAACAGCAGAGTGTTAGTAATAGGGTCCCGTTACCATTTGGGTTCGGACTACGGAACTCTAAAAAGGTCATTTTCCTACTTACTTTGGCCGGGGATCGAACCCAGAACATATTGGAAATACAACTATATGATATTTACTATCGTATCTTCTGCAATGCCACCGCTGACCTTACGGAATCCTGCCATCCGCCGGTCCTCCGGTACATCTCCATACATTCCCTGACTCACGATCTGTCGCAATAACTCTGGTAATTGACGGCAGCCACCCATCGCGGAATGCACGCCACCGAACTGACCTAAGTAAAATATTTAGAAAATGAAGTCTTAGTACAAAAACATTTAAGTATAGGGAAAGATCACACAGATTGAGCTAGGGCCCCAAAGTATGTTTAATCTTGTATTAAGGTGTAGGTACTACAATATTATATTTTATGATAAATACATTAAATCATATAGATAAACATCCAAGACCTAAGAAAATTTAATAAAGACCATTTTTATCTTGCTAGATGGGGTGTCCCACAAAGACCGCGAGTGTGGTCAAAATCACACGCTCTATTATTTAGAGAAAGTATTATTATTTATCTAGAGACATTATTTTTAGAATCTGAGAATCTCATAAAAATTTAATTGTTGGGTACTTATACAGAAAAAAAAACTGTTACATAAGTATATTTGTTTATTTTTGATTTTGACAAATTAGGAGATATCCTCTTTTTAGTCTAAGCATTCAAAAAAAATTATAACTAGCTCGCGTGAGCTGAATCTAAGATAACTGAATTACTGTGTACCCACATGAAAAAAAAGGAGTATTAAAAGTATATTTTTTTATTTTGATTTTGTCAAATATGGAGATATCAGCTTTTTAGTCAAAAAATTGAAGATTCTTATTACTAACTCGCGTGCGCTGACTCTAGAATAATTTAATTGTTGCGCATCCACGTAAAAATGAAAAAAAAAAACTGTAATTTAAGTAACTAAATTTATTCATTTTTTAATTTTTATTGCCAAATATGGAGATGTCCCCTTTGCAGTCTAAGCATCAAAGATTCTTATAACCACAGAAAAAAAAAACTGTTACATAAGTATATTTGTTTATTTTTGATTTTGACAAATTTGGAGATATCCTCTTTTTAGTTTAAGCATTAAAAAAATTATAACTAGCTCGCGTGCTCTGACTCTAAGATAATTTAATTGTTGTGTTTTGATTATATTTTGAAGTCGTAGCAAGTGTAATGTGATAGATTTCTTGTGGTTGCCATAGGTACTTATAATTTTTGTGTGTTGAAATTGCTTTAAAAGTCTACTCCATGTGCGATTTAGAAATTTTCAAATTTTTTGATATAACGTATCTTATCTTGAATTTTAACTGGTTTCCACTCTCAAAATATGAACGTGTAAAAAAAAAATGGTTTCAATTTTGGTGATCAAAAACACAGTGCTAATAATGATTGGTTAAAAATTACTAACACACTATATTAAGCCCGTATTTATGGAGTAAATAATAATAGGGCAATTACGTGTCGAGCAACGAATGCCGACTTTGAGTTCATGGGACTAAAAAACGTCTAAAAAATTTATTTCTATTCAATTTGTATAAAATTTTACTTTTCCAAGTACTTAAGTTGGTCACCTAACTCTTTATTTGTAAACCCTACTTAGCTTTGAAAAGTTTTTCTTTTAATTTTGTATTATATAATTTAGCCGTGAGTTTTTTATGTAACGGTAACGGATCCCTAAATCGAAAAATGGAGTTAACTTGACTCCCATTTCAAATGTATGGGATACATAAAAATATATTTTTTAGTACTTAGTAAGCTTTCTAGTACTTATAGTCTCTGAGTAGAACCGCGGACAGACAGATAGGCAGACATTGCGAAACCTATAAGTGTTCCTTGTTAATGCAGAACCGTAAAAACCAGTGAAAAATCCTAAACACACGCAATTTCTTTAAAATTACAAAGTTCTACTGAAATCTAACATGTCGTCTCAAACTTTAAGTTTAAATAAGTAATAAATCTAGAGTAAGCGCATTCTTGCCCCATCTGAAATAAATCATTGATAGGAAACGGAGAAATCATTTAAAATTTTGTCTGGGCCAGGCAATACACACATACGCCAAAAGTGGCCGTTTGTCGCAATTGTGCGTAGAAAAGCTATACGTTCTAACTTTAAACAGTAAACAGTAGTTCAAATAGTTTGAAGGGTTATCTAGTGCCGGGTCAAGACAAAGTTTCTAATGATGTCTCCGTTTCCTATCAAAGGAATTATTTAAAATGGGGGCAGCACTGGACCCCGGAAAATTCAGGTATCCCCTTAAATTAACCGTGCGTGATCACAGGCATCCTTACTGACATATAGACAATAAAATATACATTATAACACTCCTAACTTTCTAACACATTGCGTAAATGACATCGGCAATAAAAAAAAATCTATTAAAACTAGAATTTAATTAAAATTCATCTTATTCATAGTCCTAGACATAAACACAATATAATTATCGTAAGTCTGACATGGCCTGTAAGCCTCCTTTAATTACTTCAATGGGTGTTATGTCAAAACGTCTATCTAAATGTAGTAAAGCGACACGATGGACTGTCATGTTGGTGTCAGAATGTCGCCTGGTCACCTACTTTAGAAGCAGCTGTGGGTATTTTTAACCCCCTACAAGAAAGAGGGGTGTCATAAATTTGACGATAATGTCTGTCATCTGTCTGGAATCGTAGCGCTCTAACGGATAGACTGATTTTGACGCGTTTTTTTTACGTGAAAGCAAGTTCCCTTGCGGTGGTTCTTAGCAACGTTTGATGAAAATCGGTTCTGCCGTTTAAAAGTAATTGGGGGTTAAAGCTTGAAAGTCAGTGATTTCCCTAGCAAATAATAGATGGAGCTACGGATATCAATTAGTATACGTAGTTCCGCTACTTATCACTAGATAGCGTTCAGTCGAGGGGCTTTTTATTTTGCCTAGCAACTAAACTTTTATTAAAAAATATACTTATAATAAATAATAATAAATATATACGGACAAATCACACAGATTGAGCTAGCCCCAAAGTAAGATTAAAACCTTTGTTATGAGAAACTAACCCAACGATACTATATTTTTATGGTAAATACATATATAGATAAACATCCAAGACCCAGGACAATTTAAGAAAGGCCATTTTTCAACTTGCCCTGACTGGGGATCGAACCCAGAACCTCCAGATTGTCAGTCTAGCGTGTTAACCATTACGCCACGGAGGTCGTCAACTTATGTTAGTCTATAATAATAATTTTGCCCGTAATCATTACACTTGGTAGGCGGGTTGGCAAATTTTTCTTAAAGGCAAGTTGCCAACACCGGTGTTACATTTTTCAAGCTGCCTCAAGTCTCACAAAGTTTGACCACAGTCATACAGTGATGACAGCCAGATCCAATGGCTTAACTTGCCTTTCGAAGCACGGAGGAGATCGTGAAAATTTGTATGCCACTTTTGGTCGCCCATCTAAGTAGTTTCTTAACTTGCGATAGGTCTGTAATACGCACTCCTACAGTACCGCTAGGCCACCGAGTTCCTCACCGGGCTCACATCACCGGTTGGTTAGTAAAAAAGAGGGATTAATATTTTTGTTTAATTTATTTTTCGAACTATGTTATAATATTTTTTCATAAATAAAAATCTACTTTTATTAACATCAAACTTACTAATAAAACCGATTTAAATAAAATTCAACCTTACAAGAATGCCATTTCAAACAAAAAATAACTTGACAAATTGTACCATGCGTCTTCGAGGAATCGGGAACATCTTACTTTTTTTTTTATTATACAAATGTAGTATCCCACTGCTGGGCAAAGGCTTCCCCCTCTTCTCTCCATCTATCTCTATCCCGAGCAATCTTCTGCCATCCACTCAAGAAACCCCCGATGTCATCCCGCCATCTCTTCCTTGGTCTACTCCTAGGTCTACTCCATAAAAAAAATATATTATATGACATAAAATAAACATTTTCTATTGAAGACCACCTTCTTCATTGCAAATCTCCTTCTTTTTTGAAGTCTGTTAAAAATGGCGTATGTTGGCGCTCTTTAAGGGTGGCCAACGAATGTGAACGAATTAAATCGGAAAAAGTATGTCAAACATAGACCAAGAATTAGTTTTCCTGCAATGTTCGGACTACAAAGTAGTTCGGACTAAAAAATATAAGATTCTAACACTCCCGTCATTATATATATTAGAAACAGCTATATTTGTAAAGAGTAATCCTCACCTGTTTCCTAAATTGTCTGATACAGTAGAAAGAAACCGTCGTGAGGACAAATTGTGCATACATTCATCTAAAACTGCATTATTACATGATAGTGTATTAGGTATGGCACCGATAATATTTAATAAAATACCAAAACAATATAAAGAATTAAATTTTACTTTGTTTAAGAAGAAAATTAAGTTATTTTTGATAGATAAATGTTATTATAGTGTTAAGGATTTCTTATTTGATAAACTGTAAATTGACTTTGTTTCATAGTAAATCGTAAAATGTTTATAGATTAAGTAGGTATATT
Organism: Acrobasis suavella; assembly: GCA_943193695.1. NCBI lineage: Eukaryota > Metazoa > Arthropoda > Insecta > Lepidoptera > Pyralidae > Acrobasis > Acrobasis suavella. The sequence goes on from OW971939.1 coordinate 3,771,895, forward strand.
TTTTATAGTATTATTATGATAGATGATAGCTTTTCTGACAAAATTTGCACACTGGTGATGGTAAACATGATTGGACGAAACTGAATGTAATATCTTGTAACACATGTTTGGCAAATAAATTATCTTTATCTTTATTTTTATCTGCGTAAAAAGACCACATTAGCCGAGTGCGACAGATTACCAATCAGATAATAACTATCACACTCACGAGAGCAAAAGAGATAGCGTTCCATTTGCCAATGAGACAAGTTTTCATACCAAACGTATAGGCCATTATCGGCCTGGCTCTAACATCGGCTTACACGAAAATTGGCTTTATTAAAATGTAAACTGTGCTAATTTGTACAATACCCGGCACGTAAGTTGAACAAAAATGGCGGTCGTAGTTTTACGTTGTTTGTCCGTTTAGAATCACATTTCTTTAACATTTCTATCCGAACTTCAGATAGAAATGATTTCGGCTTTGACGAAAGACCAAAACATCTCTTTTAACACTTTTATCTCCAAGTAAACATGCGCCGTAGCCCGCTTTTTTTTAACTTACGTGCCGGGTATTGTAAGTTATCTTACGTTGGAAAGATGGTATCGTACTGCTTTACCGATATTTCGTGTATTAGCTCCAATTACCAACCTTTTAAGGTCACACAAATATGTTTCGTCTTCTGGTCTCATTTTACAATAAGAATAATATTTAGAAATATTATCTTATATATTTATTAAGTGCATATATAATTGTATATTTATGAAAGTTTATTTTATGTACATTTATGTAGGCAGGTTTACTAATTTATTTATGTTTCTTGTATAATATTATATTTATTTTTGCATTGTACACTCCAATTCCCTTTTTTTTCCCATATCCTCTCGCGGGTCTGCTGGAAGAAATTTCTTTAGAAATAAGTAGCACCTGTGTACTTTTAAAAGGTTTTATTTGTAAAAATTTTCCATTGTTATCTGTCTTTTAAATGGCCCCGAACACTAGTATAAGAAAAATGATACTAAGATTTCAGAAAAGTCTATTTTCTATTTTTGCCGAAAAGATACTCTTAGCTAGTTTCTTTTTCTTTGGATCTATACACCATAATGCATATGTAGATGCACTTAGGTTAAGGTTTTACTGGATCAACATTAACTTAACAAAAAAAGGCACAACAACACTTCCAACTTAAGAACTAAAAATAAAACTTTACGGAATAATTTTTCAACTGTCGAAACAAGAAACTTTTTTTAAAAATATAGTCACAATAGGAAATAAACGTCCATTAAAAAAAGGTTTACCATAGGTACCTAGAAAAGAGCAAAAAAAAATTAAGGTTCAGAAAGAGATAATCTGGCATAAAACCCATCTTGTGTCCCTTGCTCTGTTAAGGAAATTTACTGTTGCAAGAATGAGACTTCGTTAAACGTCAAAATTTAAAGCGTACACCGTTTGTGAACCCCGAGGGAGGTATGACATGAAAAATATCGACATCGATACTTTTGAGAAATACTTATCCTCGTACACGGGTAATAGGGTTAGCAAGTAGTCAGTAATAAAAAACTTTTAAATTATAAACAAATTATTTTTCACTATCAAAATAATTATAAATCAACGTTTGATCTTTACCTGATTGCGGCGAAGCCAAAAGGAGGGTTGGTTGATAGTAGCAATGTTGGTACGGCCCCTTCAAGTAGTGCTTAACATTGGCCGTCAGAGCTATATAAATAACAAGACAATTCAAAATACTTTTTGTGTGTGTCAAAAGAAATTTTTGTGTTGTACAAATGTTAATGTGTGATGATTTTAGGGTCCGTAAAAAAAATTAAAAAACGGAACCTTTATAGAATCACTTGTGCGTCTGTCTGTCTGTCCGTCTGTCACAGCACAACCAATTTCAAATGATGCTGCTCCCATAATTTCGATCGATTTTCACAAGTTCGGTTGATCATCAATTCTTTAATTCAAGTTTTTCTCCCACATAATTAATTTCAAAATTAAAAATAAATTATGTGGTATCGATATTTTTTATCGACCAGCTTCTTCTAACCCTATTATCAAAAATTTCAATAATTACCAACAGCTTACGAAATACTTAAATAATAAGAAATATAAGCATAAATTACTATGTTGGCTATTAATAATAAAATGGGAAGGATTGCACTCAATTTCCAGTCAAAAATGTATTATGTGTATCTATAAAAATCTGTGATTTCAAGTGTAAAATATGTGCTCACCTGTGAAAGCTAATAGTTTTGTCATAATTTTCTTTATTATTCCATCGGGATTTGCATCTCTGTATAATGTAATTCGATGGCATCTTACTTATAAATAATATTGTGGAAATGATTTTTTTTCATTCGATTCGATTTCAAATGCACTCTAGAAGATATGTTTACATGAGCGTTTAATACGACAAAATTTAAATGACATTATCTAATGACATTGACTTCTGATCTCGCGACTTTTTTATTTAACAGTGTCTAGAAATTCAAAACAGTGTATGTTCGAGCCTTCATCGCGGAATCTATATACCTCCTATATCTTTGTTTAACCTATATCTTTGATTTAAGGTTCAGAAAGAGATAATCTGGCATAAAACCCACGGAACAGAGAAATAGGTGGAAGTGCCAAGTGGGCGTGGCGCGCGTGTCATAATCCGGTAAAACTATACAAGATCGACCGACTCCGTACATCAGTCGTATTCTAGCTACGTGTTGAGATCGTTTTGTCCACCCGACCAACATTTTTTTCGCTAAATATGCCGTGTTGTAGTGTTTTAGTATGTAAAAATAGCAGTAAGAACAAAAATAGAAGCAATTCAGGTGTTTCTTTCCATCAGCATGTACGATAACATGCATTTTCTTTTAAAAATTACGAAAATCATTCTTGTACGATCATATTAACTAGGTAGTTCTAGAAAGTCGTTCCCGTAAGTTGTCGCTACTCGATTAGTGATGTACAGATTTTGCTATTCGATTAGTGATGTACAAATTTTGTCGATGAAATCTCGCTACTGGATTAGTGATGTAGTCGAGTCGGATGCGGATTTTGTCGATAAAATAAATCAAAATTTCAGGTAGTATTTAATAGAATAACGCAACGATTTTAAGTAATATATAGACTTATTATAAACATGAACATTTTCTAGTATTTTTATTGCAATAAAAAAATTAATATAAGTCTAACCTTTCGAAATATTTTTAGGCCCAAATGTAAAAGAAAAGTGGATAGATGCAACAGGTAGGGTTAACTGGATGCCAACTAAATTAAGCACCATATGTTCGGAGCGTTTTGAAGAAAATAATTTACTTATATCTAATTTACTTATATATAATAATTTTATTTTCTTATAAAGGTTGTCCTTTATGTCAATTTTTTTCTGCTTTAGCTCCTGCTGCTGCTCCCAAATTTATATGTAACTAGCTTTAACCCAAGACTTCGTTAATGTAATATAAGTTAATAGAAAAACTCTCCATTTGTATGGCAAAATAAGATTCACCATGCCAAGTTCCGTCACTCTTTTTTGGGGATAAACCTATGTCCTTTTCCGGGACTCTTAAACTATATACCTACATATTCAATTTCAATTAAATTGGTTAAGTAGTTGAAGCGTGAAGAAGTAACAGACAGACGGATTTACTTGAATATCGCTGTAATACTAGTAATGGATCTACAAAGTTATTGACTCAATTCTCTGTATTTTAAACTCACCATGCTGGTTTGGGTGAAAGGGACAAAAGAAAATAAATAGAATGTACCAACTTCCCGCATACCCGCGCAGATTGTAAAAGCCGATCGAGAGAATGGGCAAAATGGCAGAAGAGAAATTCCTCTGCCATTTCGACCATGCGGGTAGCAACCCATCACTATTTTGATTCCCTTTCCCACTTTCTCGCCCGCCGTCATGCTAAAAGTAGCCTTTGGATCTTGCGGCCCTGGGCGATTTCAGCTTAAAACCGCAAGACTCAAAATGCTCTGTATGTTCCATTCCATTGGGGATTAGATCGCTACAGGGATAAAGACGGATTTTTCATGTTCATAAAATAATAGATCTTTAATTATTTGAGACTGGCTTCGCCCACGATTTAATCTGCACGTCCATACTAATATTATAAATAAGAAAGTTACGCAGACGAAGTCGCGAGTGAAAGTTAGTGTTAAAATAAAGATAAGAAAATTCGAAAAAAATGCCTTTGCGTCGAATGATATCGATACTGTTAATCAATATTAGTAATATGGAAATCACTAGTCGAGTAGCGCACCTGTCGGCAAGTAGCAGAATTATTTCGTAGCTTGGGATTCAAGTGACGAAAAAATTCTGCTTCTCGACGATAGATGGCGCAATTATCAGACTTTTTAATTTGAGTTAGACATTAAATTGCAAAACGTCGTAAGTACTTTTTGAACCGTAGCAAAATAAACCTTATGCTTGAGACTAAATGTCGTTTTTAAAATGTAGGGTCTATAGACTTAGGCCAATATTGAAATAAATATATTCGACCAATCAAACGAATTTCTCGTATATGTGCAATATGTGATTATTGGTTTATTTGTGTGAGTTTGGCGACGCTTGTTTCTTAACTAATTTAGGCCCAAGGCACTTCCACCTATTTCTCTGTTCCGTGCATAAAACCCATCTTGTGTCCCTTTCTCTGTTAAGTACCTAGTATCTGCCTAACATAATATGTCAATCATTTTCGTATTTTTCTTTGTTTATTTTTGTATTTTATTTAGTAAATATAGTCGTAAAGTATTGAATGCAACGTTGTATTAGTAGGTACGTCAAAAAAGTATTGAATGTAACGTTGTATTAGTAGGTACGCCAAAAAATGCTCGATGACGTCATAAAGACGTCTTATACATGATACTCGCCAAGGCTCAAACCGTAAATACGTGCGCAGGGTACGTTTTTGACCCGTCTTATATAACTATTGCATAAAATACTATTTAAAGTGTACATGAACCAATAAAATTAAATTACGCTGTGGCATCTTGTACCTTTAGATCGAGCATGTCAAACGCCTTCTGGGGCCGCAGTTTTGAAATCACTTGTCACATTACGAATGGTTTGCGCGAGCGTTTTGCAAACGGGCGCATTTTTGAAGATCGATCGTATGCGAAGGATTTGCAACGAGTAGTCTCGGCCACTCGTAATTTTGACATTTGTGGCGTAGATATGTCAAAGAAACCTTTCATGAAGAATCCGTTCCGATTCATGCTGCTTTTTTATTCATGGTGAAATTCCTAGAAACCCATAGACATATTTTCAATGTTTTCAGCATACAACAATGTTGTTTTTCGCCGACACGATGGTATCAATAATACGGCCAAATGGTTTTTTACGCGAGCGGTGAGTTGGAAAACTACACGTTTTATGTTTCGTTGAGTCCTTAAATGAAAAATAGCACTCCTGGCCACCCTAGCGGGGAACAGTCGGCGCTACAAAGGCGAAGACTGAGTCGTCCGTCACTGAACATTATTGTACTGCTCCGATGTTATTTATGACTGTGTGTATCGATTCATGTTCATAATTCGACATTAATTGGCCCGGAGGCTGCAGTGTGCAACATGAGCCTATGGTACACTATGTCTTGGATAACTGTGCCTTAATAATATAATAAAAAACTTAAGAGGTGTCAAGGGACACCCGGATGAAACGAAGTAAAATATAAATAGGTCTAAATTACATTCAAACTCTTTTCTGCGTTCTAAAATCAAGTTTTTATTATCTTCATAAATTTGAATGAACAAAAAGTGTCGTTACAAATTTTGGTCTTAATTTTTTCCGTCTATGCCCGTTTCGCAACGCGCGATAAGGAACTTGGTTTCAATAATATAAGCCTTTTATTTCAGATAATTATAGTTTTCAACTGGACAATGCAACTCATGTAACCAACATGAGTTGCATTGTCCATTTGAAAACTATAATTCAATTCTTTTTCCATTTATCTGTTGCCCTTTTCCGGCAAAGGCCTCCTCCAACTGTTTCCAGGTGTCACGGTTACTGGTTGCTCTAGTCCAAGTCTTTCCTGCCACAGTCTTATATATATCGTCCTCCCGTCTTCGCAATGGTCTCCCAAGATTTCTCTTCTTGTGTTTCGTGAACCAAAACATTATTGTTTTCGACACATTCATTTTCGGATTACTTTGTAATTTTACTTTGTGTCTTACTTTGTAATAATAATGCATATTTGTTTGTTCTAAATATGTTTAGGCACTGACAAAAAGAGGTGTGTTATAAGTATAAAGCTAATATCTGTCTGTGTCTTTTTGTGGCATCGTAGCTCTCGAACGGATGAACCGGTTTCGATGCGGTTTTTTTACGTGAAAGCAAGTTTCATTGCGGTAGTTCTTAGCTATGTTTGATGAAAATCGGTTTAACCGTTTGAAAGTTATTGAGGGTTAACGCTTAAATGTCGGGATTTTGTAATTTACGGATATTAATCCCACTTAACATCGGTTTAAATATGTAGTTTCGCCACTTATAACAAGATGCTGTCGTCAGGTTTTTTTTAATTTACCTGAAAAAAAAATTGTCGGTACAGCCTATGACAAGATTGCTTCATATAAAACGTGGAAGGGACATACCCGTAATGTATTAAATCGAACCACGGGCTATACTAAATAACTATAGTATAATGAAATTAAAATAACAGTCAAATGGCAAAAACAATTGGCATTTTCATACAAAAGTGTGCGGCCGCTCGGGCAGTTTGTATGGGACTGTAAAATATTTTTTCTACTCCTGTACTGTTATCTGTCTTTTATGGTTCCGAACACTAATATAAGAACATAGATTATATGATTTCAGAAAAGTCTATAGTCTATTCCTAATATAATAGCACATCATCATCATCATCATGATCAACGGTTTTTTGTATGAAAAAATTCGTTTAAGTGACTCCATGTTTCAAAAATGGCACTTTTAGTCACTAGGAAGACGTCAATAAAAAAAAATTAAGTCTTCCATAGATACCTAGTATCTACCAAACATATGGTAGTATTACGTACTTTTCTTTATTTATTTTAGTAAATGTAGTCGTAGAAAAAGTATTGTATGCAACGTTGTATAAGTATGTCAAAAAATTATATGAACCTTCTTATACAACTGTTGCATAAAATACTATTTTTGCTTTTTGACTGTTATTTTAGTTTCATTATACTATAGTGATCGTGTAGCTCGTGGCTTGATTTATTACGGGTATGTCCCTTCCGCGTAGTAGATATGATTTTAAGAGTTTCGTAATCACATGACTATTATAAATATTCGAAATATCGGTATATATTTTTTCTAAACGTCAAGTCAAACATTTTATAAAGGATTTGTATGAAATACAGGCAAATAAATTACTTTGAAAATGGATATAATCAATGACAAGTGTCATTATTTTGATAACTTGATTTGAGTACTTTCTATGGTCAAAAATAAATAATTTATTTTTGACCATACTAAGTACCCATTAGTATTTATTAAGCTAAATTTACACAAAGTGTCAACGTTAAGTTTCACAAAGCATTGTCGAATAAGTTTCCAACGCAATTTGTAGGTTAGTAAAACAAAAACGATATACAAGGTTCATTAAATACTACATAGAGTTTTTTTTTCTATGCATTTAAGTAGGTATACACTTTTTAGATCGATTATTTATGCACGTAATCTTGCATGCAGTATGCAAATAGCATATTTTTACTAAAAAGGAATATGGTACAGAACAGACGCATTCATGTAGGCTGAAGTCCATTTGATATGAGGATAATAATAATAAAAGGCTTTATTTGAGATACAAACACAAAAAAATGAATATGGCACAAAAAGAAATCACAAATATACCTTGTTGAGGTGTACTACAAAAAGGCTCCAACTCAGCATATCTACAGGCTGTGAGGACTGCCAGCGCTGGTCTTCCGTTGGAGCCTACTTGACGTGACAGAAATATGTACTGACAAGGATATATTATAGCTGATATATTATATTATAGCTGATTTATTAAGCTAGCTCCGTAGGCTAGCTCTAAATAAAGCTCAAATCTTCTAGTATGGGATGCTTACTTGACAATATACGTATATAAAAGGCAAATTAAATCTTGCAAATCAAACACTGATCCAAGGGCAAGTTGTAAAGTATTTTATTAAATTTATTGAATTATTAAATTACTAAATTATTCTGGTTCTTGGTGAAAAAATATATAAAGGTGAACAAACAAGCTAGTAGGACTAAAATGTTTTATGATCTGTGTTATTTCCCATGTTAAATTTAGTTCCATTTTTTTCCGCTATTTGGTGAGGGCCAGTAAACTATTTGTTAAGCTTTATGTATAATGTAAACAAGAACCAGAATGATTTGAAAAGGCCACTTTACAACTTACCCTTGGAGTGTTTTGCAAGATTTCATATGACAACTCTGCGGATTTTAATTTCAAAAAGTTTTAAAAAATAACCTATCTATATACTCGTACAATGTGGAAGGGACAAACCCGTATAAATTAAACCACAGGCCATACTACATCATTATAATATAAAGAATCTAAATAAACAGTCCAAAAAAATCGACTTTTCCATACAAATTGCCCGGGCGGCTGCACGCTTTTGTATGGATTTGCGATTTTTTTAGTTTTTTTTACTTTTTCTTTAATTTCATGATACTATAGTGATCACAGAACTATATCAAGATAGTGATCAAGTAATAGCCTGTTATTTGATTATTAATGGGTATGTAATTGTGTTCTTGGAAACGCGAACAATAATACGTAAATACTTAATATGTAAATACTTTGCCAAGTATTTACATATTAGAGTTGTGTAAATTTGTGAGAAAAAATTCTATTCTTTATAAAAAGTTCATCGATGTTCCGCGTCGATTTGAATCACGCACACCAAACGACATAATACAAATATCATCTAAGTTAGAACTACATAAATCTGGACCTTACCCTATGTCTGTTAAATTATATAATCACTTGCCCCAGAACATAAAAGACGAAGAGAATTACAAAACATTTTTAATATTATTAAAATCTCATCTGCTAAAAAAATCATATTATTCAGACGCCAAATACCTGCAGGATACGATAAAATAAAATAGAAAATGTCTACCTCCCTCTCGTCCCATTGCAATGCCTGACAAGGTGCATGTGATGTTTTTTTTTGTATAGAAAAGATCATGTGCAATGCAATGCAATGTAATTATTATTATTAAATAATAACATCGTTCATCAATTATTATAATCAAAGATTCAAATATTTAAATGTTCATTCAGTAATTAGACCTTTACAGGCACTTTTACACGTCAATAAGTATAAATTACGTTACGTACGTACGTAAAATTATCAACGTTACAGCGACAGGAAGTCCGCTGCTGGTCATATGCCTCTCCCAGGGTTTTTCACGATTGGCGTGGCCTGCATTCAGCGTTTCCCTCCAACCTTGCTCACTGCTTAGGCCTTTTTAAGTTTAGCAATACTAAATAAGCTATCCTTCTGTATTCTCCCTATTTCGTTCTGTTTGCATGCAATGCAAATATCATAATTTATATGCATATCAATTTAAGCTAATTTGTACACGATTATGAATTGCTGAGTGTGAAGGTGTTTGAACTTTTGCTTTTTGTGGTGCATTTTGTAATACTCCATTTTATGTATTAGGTATAGGTACAGGCAGTGCAGACTTTTGGACATAAAACATGTACAGGTATGAACAAACTTTTCGTATAAATGCATTCCCAAAGAGGTTTGTACTAAAGCAGGCGGCTGATAAATAATAATAAATAAGTATATAAGGACAAATCATACAGATTGAGCTACGCCCAAGTTAAGTTCGAGATTTGTGTTATGGGATAGTAACCCAACGATACTATATTATGACAAATACATATATAGATAAACACCCAAATAGGTCAGTCTGAAAAAGATCATTTTCCATTTCGACCAGACCGGAGACCAAAAGCGGGACCTCCAGTGTGTCGGTTTTTTTATGTTATAGGGCGGCAAACGAACAAGCGGGTCACCTGATGGTAAGTGATCACCGCTGCCCATGGACAACTGCAACACCAGGCTCCAGCTCTCTCACTCACCGAACGAAGCATAAAAGCGGTGACGCTATTACTCAAACGTCGATTTTCTGTGAGAGTGTGTACTTCCCCGGACGAGCCGGCCCATTCATGCTACTAGCAAAACAGAGTTTTGCCGGTAGCGTGGATCTACCACAAGTAGACTGTACCACGGTTCTGATCACACATTCAAAAAGTTTTAATAGATCCGACTATTTCTTTTCGATTTCGCATGGTTTTCGACATTTTGATCTGCAGACAGCTTGAGCAATCATCATCAGATCGAGTTTCTACGAAAAAGTTATTTCTTTTCGTATTTTTTTTTCTGAGTCGAAACTGAAACGGTTCACCAACATTCGATTGGTTTACGAACCGCTGCTCAACAGAATCTTTAAACAATTAACTTTTCATCCAAATGATTTTTCACCCACGAACGTTTCGCCAACATAACTTTACGTCGGTGAATGCATGTTTTGTTAGTAAAACGTTTGTGGGTGAAAAGTCCTTTGGATGAAAAGTTAATTGATTAAAGATTCTGTTGAGCTGCGGTTCATGGACCAATCGGATGTTGGTGAACCGTTTCAGTTTCCTCAGGACTCATTCAGTCATTCATTCATTGAAGAACATTAGATTCTCATTGAGTCATTCGATGCGCATTCTGTTCAAAGAGCAGGTCCCGTTTATATCCTATAGAACTATATTTTGTAGTAACACATGTGTTGAGGATGCTGGGTTGGTGCGAACAAAAACACGAGGTTATCACAAAAAAATATTTACACAAAAACAAAACGGTATAAGCAAAATTAACATAGGTAGGTAAATCTTAGGAGGATATACTTATATTCTATTACAAATTTAGGTAAGTCTATTTTTATAGTTTTTTTACTTTAATTAATAGCTAAATATACTTTTCTTACATTTTTAGAGTGCGAGACACTGGATGCTTTGCAGCTGTTTTTAGGTAAGTATAATTTTTATTTAATGAAATTAATTAGGTAAGTAGATTCAGTTATTAAATGAGTTTTAGAATAAGCTATGGGCTGTTTATTTCGATACATCATTAACAACATGCATTGCTTATAATTATGACTAATATTTATGCTTTTTACCTGACTGTTCAAACAAGTACGAATACACGAACACTTCTGAGGGAATAAAAATATGATTAACGATCGCAACCTTTTCAATATTCCTGAATGCGGGGCTCGGTGATATAATTGCATGTTTATTAAGACGTTAGTGATATAATTGCTTGTTTATAAAGACGTTATCGTTGTCTATACTTCTGTTGTTAGGTCGATATTGGTAGAAAACCTAATTGAAATAAGAATTGTTTTGTTACTGAACTATCAAATGATGTGGTCACCATGCTAGTCCGCCACCCAGAGGTTTCGGGGTCAATCCCCGGCCAGGGCAAGAGTTCAAAGTGTCCTGGGTCTTGGATGTTTATCTATATATGTATTTATTATAAAATACTGCTTTGTTGAGTTAGTATCCCATAACACAGGTCTCCAACTTTCTTTGGGGCTAGCTCAGAGTAATGTGTCACTATATATTTATTTATTCATCTTGCCAGACACAATAAAAGTCTGCCGTATTCTGTTTAATGTGTCTGGTAAGTCTTCTCTGTTCGCTTACTCGTTTAATTCCGTTAGGAGACACTTCACCGTTGACAACTTTTCGGAAAACTTTCATCACCTTCGATTTAACATTCAAATGTTATTATATTTCCGGAAAATTGAAGTGTTCTATACGTATAGATATACATTTTTAGGGTTCCGTACCCGTACGGAACCCTTAATGCCGCAAATTTCCGCAAATTTTCGACACACGCAAGGTAATCAAAACCTACAGGGTAATCAAAAACTACTTCCCGGGAACTCAGAATCTTGAAATTTGGTACGATAAAACGTTTTATAGCACAGATAAAGGCAAAATTGCGAAAACCGTAAATATTTAGTTACATCATATAGTAAAAATATTTTTCATTTCATCTACTCAAAAAACTATGTTTTTATCCCGAAAAATTGGGAGCTAAAGTTACTAGTTATTCTCTCGGGACTAAAAAGTGAAAAAGAAAATCTCTAGGGATTAAAAGCAATTTGAAAACTGAAAAAAGTGTAATCTATAATAATAATAATAATAATAAATCGTTTATTTCGGACAACAAGATCCATAAAAAGGGTTAGTAACAATTGAGCTTAAAATACTAGGATGTTAGTAACAATAAAATAAAATAAAATAAAAATAAAAACAGCAGACGGACATGCACGTCCATACATAGTACTCAGCGATGCTAGCTGGACGGCCTACTTAACTGCATGCAGTTGTATCCATCGAGCGAGCATCGGTGAGTCCCAGCGGTCTGCCAGCGCGCGCAGGATAGTGTTGGGGCTGTCGCGCATGCGCCTGAGATGAGAAGCGCAACGCTTGCGCATGATCGCAGCGAACCCGTCTACGGGAGCCTCAGCAAACATGCCAGAGGCACTGCAGTAACGCGGCAGCCCCATCAACACCCGGAACGCGTTATTATATTGTACGCGAAGATCGCTGTATGCTCTCTGCGTATAGTTGACCCACAGACTGCAGGTATAAAACGACTGACAATACACTTTGAAAAGCGTAATCTTAGCTTCGTCAGTACACCTGGCAAATCTGCGAGCCAACATATTACAGCGAACAGACAGCGACCTCCGCTCCCGCTCGATATCCTGATTGTCACTCAGGTCTTCTGTGACCCAGTGGCCCAAATATTTAAAACTCTTAACATATTTTAATGGATTACCATAAAGCGTCACCTCGGGCACACTAGTGTAACGCTTGTTGTCAGGTCTAAAAATAATGAGTTCACTTTTACCAACGTTATATCTGAGCCCCTGAGCCACGGCGTACGACTCACAAATACTCAAAAGCTTCTTTAAAGCTCCGCTAGAAGGACTTAGCAAAATCATGTCATCTGCAAAATTTATATTATTCATACAGACCCCATCTATATGACAACCTATGCCAGTATTGCTAAGTTCTTCAATCAGTTTATTCATGTACAGGTTGAAGAGCGTGGGAGAACTCACCCCGCCCTGCCTCACCCCGCACTCCAATCTGTACTCATCGGATAACTTACCGGCCCATCTTACACTATTCTTTTGGTTACTATACCAGTGCTTAAAAATTAAAATGATTTCCTCAGGAAGGCCCGTCTCAGATTTCATTTTGTCCCACATAATTGGATATGACACAAGATCAAATGCCCTAGTTAAATCCAGACCACAGCCGTACACTGGCGTTTTTCTCGAAGTGTAGTAGTGGACAGTTTGCTTGACACACAGGATGGCACTCTCAGTCGATAGGCCCGGTCTAAAACCAAATTGCGCGTCATTAAGTGAAACGTGCTCATTCAACCGCCTACTAAGCAAACTGTCCAGCACCTTTGCAATCACCGTCGCTAGGGAGATCGGCCTATAATTAAACACATCTGATGAGTCTCCGGTCTTATTTTTGGGAACGGGCACAACCACAGTTCGCATTAATTTGTCAGGTAGGTAAGAATGTCCTAAACAAAGATTAAAGAATAAAGACAAGACTCTTGGTAAGTGGACCCCAGCATGCTGCAGGTGTTCGATGCTGAGGTGGTCGTGTCCAGGCGACTTGCCTCTCACCATGCTCTTAATTATTTCGGCAACATCATTGGCTGTAAAAAATACACTACGCTTCGAACCACACGCCTCAGCATCGATCACCGGCGGAGGCGGAGGTCCCAGGGGAGATTCTACCTTAAAGTGTTGTCTAAACAAATTGGCAATATCACCCGGCTCCGTAGCCCCCGACACGCTCATGGGAAGGCTTGACCTCGGATTCAACCTGTTAGTGGCCTTCCAAAACTGACCAAACTTTTTATTCTTATGATGCTCAGCAATGATATTCATTTTTATTTGTTGTTGATTATTTTGGCACCATTTCAATTTTGCTTTAAAAATACGTCTTGTTTCACACATATCCTGATAAAAGTGACCAGATTGTGGTCTACCATGCAACGTCCACGTCTGAAAACTAAGTCGAGCCCTCTCATGTGCCCCACGAACATGCTTATTCCAGCCAGGTATGTATTTGCCTTTTCGCTTCTCCTTAACATTGTAAGTATACATGGCGGCCTCAGACAGTATACGTATAATATTATTGTACATGTTATCTAACAATAATCTATGATGGTGATTGTTACACATAGAATCACAACAGTCTGAGAATTCCACCGGGAAATCTATTTCTCTTAGTTGAGAGTTACATGCACTTTGGTATTTTGTTATTTGGTCAGTGTCACGTTCTCCCCAAACAATTTTATTTATACAACTGTCCGCGTTTGGACAAACTAATTTAGGTATTATAACATTAAAATTACACTCTACTAATACAGGAATATGATCAGACCAATAAGTATCGTAAAGTATCGACATTGAAAGTACAGTGGGTCGCGATGCAGCCGTAACAGCGATGTGATCAAGCCAGCGCCGACTTCCGTGGGCGTCACTCACAAACGTATAGCTATTCGGTGGTAAAAAGTCTCTGTCCACACACGACCACAATTGTTCCGAACAAAACGACAAAAGTTCTATATCAAAAGACTCACCAGGGTGCGCGTTGTAATCCCCCAGCATAAACACTGTCTCCACGTTATGACTTTCAATAATAGCAGCCATTTCACTAAGACATTCTGTGAATTCCACTAGATTTTCTTTTGAGTCAGTGGGCATATACACTGAGAAAATCATAACACAACGGTCAGTGACCTCAATTTTTACAGCCACGAGCCGTACACTATTACACTTCACTATAGTTACCGTAGGAAACACCGCCTTTCTCCACAGTAAGGCCACTCCACCGTATGGCCTTCCACGCAGAACGCCGGCCGTAGTATCTACCGCCGAGTTGCCAGTGTAGGCGAAGTCGTTGTCGATGGTCCCTAGGAACGCGAGCTCGTCCGGCAGCAGCCAGGTCTCCTGAAGCGCGACTACATCGGCTGTGCGACACAGCCGCCGCACACATTCCACAGATCTTACGACATTCTTGCAGTTAAAACTTACTAACTTGGTGTTAGCTATTTTGAGGCGTTATGTTCTCCCCGGCCTTAACGGCGCTTCCTCTCTCACGGTATTTAAAATCAATAAATCTCCTATATGCGACTCCTTCCGGCCAAAAGCTTTCAGACATAAAAAGATCTAATCTAGGTTTTGGCACAAATATCTTAAATGACTCGTAATCTTTATATTGTTTCATTTTCATTTTTTCTATATTTACACTGAGGTTACTCTTTTTCTTAATGTAATCAGTGATGTCACACACAGACACTCCCTTCGCCACATTATAAATATAAATCGGGATTTTTACCTCCGCTGCCCTAAAACTAGTTCCAGGTTCTAAGGTAGCTTTTCCTCTATTTCCAGCAAAACGATTTCGTAATCTTTTTCTTTGTACGCGTATCCATTCCTCACTATGCTGTTCTGGTTTCCATTCCCCTTCTTTAACAATATCGGCTATCGATTTTGTTTTTGCACTCACACGATCTAAACTATGCGGAGCTACCGTAATCTCTAATCTCGTATCGGCTTTTTCGTTATTTATTGATATCGAACTCTGTTCATTCAGTTGAACGATCGCCTTGTCCGTGTGTATCTCGCCCTTATCGGCGTTTACATTCTCAGAGGGCATCGGTGTAAGTTCGCACGGTTGACCAGACGCAGCGGCCGTGTGTCTCACGCTCGTATCGGTGTTTACGATCTCAGCTGTAGGCATAAGAAGCGGCTCGGTCAGCTGTGCCGGGTGACTCATCGTAGCCGTCGCCGTTGCCGCGTATTCTCGCTGCGTAATATTGTCAGGTAGCTGTGAGGTGCGATTACCTTCGGGCGAATATAATATTTCACCTATATCTCGATAAGATGTTTCTCGTAACGATATGTGGTTTTCGTCATTAAATTCTTTCTCCACTATCACCGGAGGCAATCCCATGGGACCACTGTGGCACTCAAAGCTGTCAAGAAGGCATGCTCCGCGGTGGACGTTGACGTTCCTCCCGTAGTTGTTTACCAATGAAGCATTTTTAAGGGCCTCCACCTCCGACTTAAGTTGGTTTAAATGTTCTTGCATCGCATAATCCTTCTTAATTGTGCCAATATCCCGCTGCATTAAGACTATGTCTTTTAGAATTCTTGTGACATCAACATGGTCCCATAGTACAGGGGGTAGTTTTTCAAGATTTCTGGCAGTAAATACGGGGATATCTTCAGAATCCGTGTCTCGTAGCAGGCAGATGATATCGTCTAGATCTCTGAGCTTTTTTCCATTCTTCTTCCTACTATCCTTCCTATCTTTTTTACGGACTATTTTACGCTTTTTTTTCGGAACTGAATCAAATAACAAATTTTTTGCCGTTTCTATGTCACTTTCCGAAAAAGCACTGACACAAATGTTAATTATACTTTCATCGTCCATCACATCCTTTTTATTATCCATAAATGCAAGCACCTCATTAATTACCACATTGCAGTTAGCACATTTAATCACGTTTGAGGACATCGTTATTCCTCTACAAAAACACACAACACAACGCGACCTGTAACATGCGCGAGCGCCGCGAGACTCTATGTAGAGTCAAAAATAATGTTGGCAGTCCAGCAAAAAAAGGAAGAATTTCGTTTTAAAATAAAATATAATCGGCACAGTCGTCGTTATTTTTTAAATTTGGAATACATATCGTCATCAACATGGTTAGTATTAAATTGTTGGTTGAAGTCTGATTAAGTATTGTAGGTGTTAATAACTGCTCCTTAGGTATATTCTGTTTTGTATTTGCTAGTTTTTTTCATAGATGGAGATGAAAAGTAGAGTGTGCTACTCGGGTACGGTAATATTTTTATCTTGGGCGATATACATGAATCCCTCGCATCACTCACTCACCTCGGATTCCACCGTAGAATCACTCGCTACGCTTGTGATTCAACTGTGGAATCCTTCCTTTCGCTCTGGATTCAAAGTAGCGCCCCCACCTTCAAAATATTACCTTAGCCCCTTGTAGCACAATCTACTATTTAATAACTTCAAACTTACTATACTGACAAGTTTGTACAGAACCCTCGGTACGCGAGTCCCATTGGCACTTGGCCGGGTTTATGAAAACTAAAAACCGACTTTAGCACCTTAGTTAGGTGTTAGTTTGGTGGTAGGGTTAAGTTTAACCGATTTTGATAAAATTCATATAGGACCACTTGACAAGTAAGTATGCCCTTTTTAAACATACAGGATTTTCCAAATTGGTCCAGGCGTCTTCGAGTAACATACATAAAAATACATTCCTAAAGATAACCTCCTTCTATTTTGAAATCAGTAATATATACTTTGAATATTTTACAAACAAAGTAAGCTCTTCTACGATTTAAAGGTGTCAGAAACCCAGAACCACGAGTGTCGAGTCGATAAACATGTCCTTACTCCTGGAGTCTACAAAACTGCCAAAATAATATATAACAGCGTAGGCGAGTCAAAGGTTAGACCAGGCCCGCCTACAGTCCGACTAAATGATAATAAATTTACCCACAAATACCTATTGCTCCGTCAGGCATATAATTAACATGCTACTGGGTCGTTTGTTATCCATAGTTAAGTAGCTGGAAGGTGAAAAGGTTAGGTGACTCCGCCTTCTAGCTTAAATTAAGGTACATAAGGCTAATTCTTTTATGTTGGTCTGTGAAAAAGTGGCGTGGACACTCGGTTGAAACAAAGTTTAAAAAAATTCGTGACTGAAAAAAAGTGATGAAAATATCTTACACATTTTTTCGCTTAGTTCTAACCGTCCGTAAAGGAACTTCATTCCAATATATCGGCTGCTTCTCTTTCTACTCTGAAGAAGTAAACCCTTAAGAGCGGCCTACCCGTCTTACTTTTCATACAAACGCTCGTACGTGATTATGACGTTGTATCTGATCTTTCATGAATTTTTTTGAACTAACAGGTATCTTGTGCGCTATTTCTAGGTTTCTATCGAAATAAAAAATTAAAATTTGGAGAAACGAATTCAGTATAATCCTCCAAAAATCTGCTTTTTTGCACAAATTTTACTTGAACTTCGACCGTTTATAAAGTACTCATAAATTGTAAAAGTAAAAAAAATATTTCGAAAGAAACCTTGCAAATGTAATAAAAATTTAAATAAAAAACATTTAATGCACACACTTGTAAGGCATACTGAAAAACACGTATCACCTGGAACAACTTTTATGATATTTACACACCCAATGAAAAGTGAATATTCGTTCAATGGATAGTTAGTAATAATAATATTTTCATTTAATAGAATGTAAACAGCCCTTAGGCGCTTTCTCTCCCTTTTTGCTTTGCTTTTGTTTCTAGCATTGTCCTGGATGAAATAACAAGCTTTTCAAACTATGCTCGCGTTGACGATTGTGCGGTCTGGAAGGGCCGCCCTATGCAAAGAAAAGAAAATGCTTTGTATGGTTATTAAAAAAACTTTGTTGATAAAAACACGATACTGACCAACTTTTTAACATTGAACGTATGTATATCTTAAATGAATTTTTTTTTTTGATCTTCAAAACAAGTTGACATGTTAGCAGCCTATCTGCGTTTCTACAGAAAGTAAAAGTGTTTTACTATTTCGTCAATTGTTGCTTAGGGTGAGTTGTTCAATATGATGAGGTGATCTACCATTATGACAGTTTCAGTATATTTTGTTAGATGAATATAAATGTGTAGTAAAAGTAGGTAGGTAGGAGCAGAGTGATTAATTTGTAATCGAGTCTTTATAATCGATTTAAACGTCGTTGCTTCCATTATCGATGCCAGGATCGCGTGCTCGCCAATTTTATAAACCCATTCATATTATGGTTGCGTAGGTTTCAGAGGAAATATTTTCCTATTATGATTAGATAGTAACATAGAGCTAGAACGATTGTAGGTAGGTAGATAGTACTGATCGAACAATGTTAGGTGGCTGTACGCAATTTAAGTTTTGGCAATATTTATTTATTTACCAATTTTTGTACCTATACAAAAAATTTAGTTATACCTACGCAGAATCCATCAATAAAAGTTTGACAAAGTCACTTCTTATCTCAAAAGAGATCTCTTCTGGTAGTATTGTTTTTTTTTGCGTGTGTAAGTGGCCAACACTCTTGGAGCTCTTCAAATGGCATTCTTGCACATACAATGTATTTTAAGGTGTCTATGTATGTATGTATGTATATGTGATTCAGTCCATCATTTTGAATAACTTTTTCCAATAAACTCCCAATCCCATAAATCGAAATATGGCAAAAATTCATTTCGCGTATTAACGATATCACGTGACTACTTCGATTTGTATGAGAACTTACAATTTTTTTTATCGTATTTCATTAAACGTTTATTGGGAAAAGTTGTTCAAAATGATGGACTGGTTCACCCCGTAAAATTATTTAACTTAATAAAAAAGGATATTGTTTAGGCAAGTCAGAAAGTATATAAATAGTAATAAGGTGAAATCTACAAATAGGCAGCA
The DNA here is from genome assembly GCA_943193695.1 of Acrobasis suavella. Taxonomy (NCBI): domain Eukaryota; kingdom Metazoa; phylum Arthropoda; class Insecta; order Lepidoptera; family Pyralidae; genus Acrobasis; species Acrobasis suavella. Next base: position 3,791,462 of record OW971939.1, read on the forward strand.
CGCCATAACTCACTCCGAAAACAGTATTGAAAGCATTTAGAGCGATGTGAAACATGGAAGATGGACAGAACGATTAAACCACAGTAAAATTTAAGGATGGCTTCGGGGCTGATGGTCGATAGAGGTGTAGAATACGCAACGTGCTAATGCGGCTTTCATCTTACTTTTTATCTGAAGTTAACCCTTTCACCGCGACCATCGGATTTATTTATTTATTTAATTTATTGCACTTAAAACCTGAAGGTTACAGTACAAAAGGTACAACTTAATGCTAAGCATTGTCTACCAGTTCATCTTTGGGACGTAGTAGAAAAAAATGGTAGATAGGGTGCAAATTTAATTAGATAAGTATATGGAAAGAAATGAATTCGGATGTATTTAATTGATTACATAAACTTTACACAAAATATCTACATAAATATGAATATTTAAAAAATTACGTAATGAATGCAAATTACAAACTTACATGTATATAAATACGTATAAAAAACATACTTATAATATTATTGGAGCATTGCTTTTTCGGGATAGGGTCGACATTACAAGCATCTTGAAGTGATCCCTTGTTTGTGCTCTCATAATGTTATCAGGCAGGGCATTCCAAAGACGTACGGCCGTGACAGCAAAAGAATTAAGGGGCTACATGAATTTTCCGGGGTCCAGTGCTGTCCCCATTTGAAATAATACTATTGAAAGGAAACGAAGATTTCATTTAAAATTTGGTCTTGATCAGACCCTAGATAACCCTTTAAACTATTTTATGAACTATTGTTTACACTTTAAAGTGAGAACGTGAAGCTTTTCTACGCACAATTGCGAAAAACTTTTGGCGCATGTGCGTAGAAAAGCTTCATGTTCTCACTTTAAACAGTAAACAGTAGCTCATAAAATAGTTTGAAGGATTATCTAGGGTCTGATCAAGACTAAATTTTAAATGAAATCTCCGGTTCCTATCTATAGATTTATTTCAAATGTGGGCACTGGACCCCGGAACATTCATGTAGCCCCGTAAAGAGAAATTCAGTACGGTGAGAAGGGATAGATAGGGTTTATTTTCCAGAAAAGCACATCGCATTTATCGAGAGATCAATTTCTTGCTGAAATTACAAGAAGACTTTGGATTCTCTGAGCCAATACCGAAATCGGCTAGAAAATTTTCATCTAACTTTTATCTTCAGTTAACCCTTTCACCGATTTATTCGACAATGAATTTCTAAATAAAATTACAGGAAAATCTTGGGTGCTCTGGAATCGGCACGAAAATATTGTCAGGTAAATCCGACGTTGAAGGTTAAAGGGTTTAATATTAGTGCGCGTTTTAAAATTATAGTCTTCCAAGAGAGTACGATGGGTCTGAAAAACGAGGTTTGGATGCGACTAGCAACGCGCGTCCGTCTTTCGTCGGCGTACTGTACCCCATAAATTGTCTTCTTTCTCCATCTCACCGATCTTATAAAACCTTTTGCCGTACTTATACTAAGAAATTTGAAATAAGAGATATAGGATTCAAATAAAAGTTTATTTTAGGCGACCTCTATGGCCGAGGGGGCAATATGCCACGCGGTCACAACGGAGGTCCCGGGTTCGATACCCCCGGTCAGGTCAAGATGAAAAATGATCTTTTTCAGATTGACCTGGCTTTTGGATGTTTACCTATCCATTTATAAAATACTAGCTGTAACCCGTGACTTCGTCCGCGTAGAAGTCGAAAATGGTTCTAATAGGATCTTTAATTGGTTTTTTACGTTATAAATCCGTTCCCGTTTATAAAATATAGTGTCGTGAGGTTAGTATCCCATAACACAAGTCGCGAACTTACTTTGGGGTTAGCTCAATCTGTGTGATTTGTCCGTATCTATTCGTTTATGTTTGTTTTGTTCATTTACCAGGAAAATGAAAAACCCCAAAATAAACCCCCGACTGTCAATTGTTCACCCCCTATATCTAACTTTTAAACGGCTTAACTAATTTTCAACAAACATAGATAAGAACTACCGCAAGAAAACTTGCTTTCACGTAAAAGAAACCTCATCGAAATCGGTCCATCCGTTCGAGAGACACATGCAGACGGATATTGGCGACAAACTTATAACATTGCGTCGGGGCTCGGGGGTGATAAAATACAAAAAAATAAAGACCCAAGGGACAATAAAGATGTAGGCGGACTTATAGCTCAAAGCAATCTTTTCCAGCCAATCTTTGGGTAGAGAAAAAATAATTTGGAACAAGGTGGTCGCAGTACGTATACTCACTTAGTTTATACTAGCTGTGAACGCGGGCTCCGCGTGGGAATTTCGGGATAAAAACTTTCCTATAAAATAGATAAAATAAAATAAAATACATTTTTCCCTGGATCTCAAAACTATAATTATACCAAATTTCATCTAAACACGTTTAGTGGTTAAAGCGCGAAGGGGTAACAAACGAAGAAGTCTTCAGTTCACAGAGCCACTAGTAATAGTAGGTATGGTCTACTAGAACTTTGAACTAGTTTACTTAGAATAGTAAACGAGCTCGGTAGCAAAAACAAATGAGGTACTTATACATACGACCTTTTTAAAATACTGACCATAAAAGTTTTTCATAAAAAAAAAAACAGATAATCAGAAAGATCTCAATTTTAATTTAAGTGGTCTGAAGGTTATCTTAAACAAACAACTCAATTTTCAGGCAACATTTTAACAGATTAATTACTTATTTTAATTTTAAGTTTTTTCGAAGATGTTTTAATTAAGTCGTTTCTTAAGGCTATGTGTACTCTACATAGAATAATTTTGATCTTCTTTCTTGTACCTGTTTGTTGTTGTTCGTGTGTGTTAGTGGCACAACACTGGTGTCAGATTTTTCTTGAATTGATACACTCACTGCACCATCCCAGTACATATTTGTAAATGTAATGTGTGTCAGAAAAAAATATTGCCTTACGTTATAAAACAGGTGATTTTACGGGTAGAAACTAACGTAACATAAATGATTTAGTTACCCCGTACAATAGGCTGAAAACAGTCAGTAAATCGTTTAAGGGAAATTAAAGTGTTATAATAAAATGCCAGAATCGGTCCTTAATAAGCTAGATAGAAAATTTAAAACTTATGTAAAGAAAGTACTTTGTGAGAAAGGCTTATTACGGAACCGATGATTATCTTAAAGAAAATGATTGGCCAAGTGCGTGTCGGGCCACGCGCAGTATAGAGTTCCGTAGTTACGAATGCCTACTTTGAGTTCATGCCACTAAAACATCTAAAAACGTCGTTGAATTTGCATGAAATTTTTACCTTTTCCGAGTACATTTTATAAGTTGATCGCCTATAATTTTTTAATTTGTAAACCCTACTTAGCTCTGATAGTTTTCCTTAAAATTTCGTTGTATATACCATATTTTTATCACGTGTCTTATTTAACCGTTAAGCAGATAGAGGGGAATTCTAACAACAATTTTCACTTTAAAACCAAATATTTCAGAAACACGTCCCTAAATCGAAAAACGGTGTTCGCAAGCTCATAATATTTTTGAAAGACCTATTCAACGATATCCCATGTGATTGATTTCTCGAGAAAAAAATGACATTTCTATTACTTTCTATTACGATAAAAAAATCTATAACGATAAAAAAAGGAACTATAAGGGTTCCTTGTTTACTACTCTAAAAACGCACCCTAAAGGTTTGTATTTGTACACTCACAAATGTCATAATTTGAGTACAATCGGTACATGTACTTTATTTACATTAATTAATAATTTTGACTTTATGACTTAAATGTATTCTCAGTCCACACATCTAACTTTAATATCAGTATATTTGTAAGGTTTACGTTTTTTGAAAAAATGCTGCAGTACAGTTTGTTGCCGCTTCTTCTGTACTTGCGCTTAGGAGGCGGCAGTAAACTTAGTTGGAAGTAAACGATCTGACGTCAACAAGTGATATAAATATCCAAAGATAAATATATTTTTTTGATTTTAACTTTTCACGCTGCCTAAGGTAGGCCGCATATTATGAGAATTGTTCGGTCCGAAAATTTCTGATGGCTGCTATCAGAATTTTGGATCCGGCGATTTCGAATTTAGTACGCGTTTGGCCGTCAGCGTAGACGGAACTGGGTTCATCTATTGAATAGGCATGATGACAGAAAAATAAAAATGGACAATCGTTATCAACTACCTATTAAGAAAGCGAAAGAAAACAAACTAAACTATCAAGTGATACAAATATCTAAAGATAAATATATTTTTTTGATTTTTACTTTTCAAGCTGTCAGGCATCTGACATACTCGTAGTTTAACTACTGCCATATAATGATGACGTTGGGACCGACGGCTTATACGTGTCTTCCAAAATACGGAGAAGCTCTAGAAATGTATGCCACTTGTGGTCACCCATCTAAGTGTGGGCCGCACCCGGTGTCGCTTCACTTGTGAAAACGCTAGTAACGGGCCACGGAGCTCTTCAAAAAAAAATCTTGTAAAAAAAAAATACGAATCTTAACACAAACTTAAAAATAAATTTCTTACCGTTTCAAGATATTACATTTGCAAAGAAATAAACACACACCCATACACAGAGGCATACACACACATAAATGTTGTGTTGCACAATTTCATGAGTTAATGAATTAAATTAATACTTCGGAAGGCACGTATAAGCCGTTGGTCCCATCTTCTATCATTATATGGCAGTCTTCAAGCTTTGTTAGATGCCTTCTGGCAGCCTGAAAAATCTGACACCAATCCTTGAAAGAGGACAATGTCTATAATAGTTTTTCAGTGAAAAATGTTCTGCGATGCGCTTCGCCATATGTGCGCCGGCCCTCACACACGAAAATCCACAGCAACAACAATAACATTAAATAAATGTTATTATTTTATAATTAAAATATGAAACGGAGTCACTCTAGCATAACTTTAACGCCTTAACCACAGATTACAGCGACTTCGCCTTAACTACTTAAATGTAGTAAAGTTTGCTACACACCCGACTCTGCTTACGCCTATTATGGGCAAATTCATTAAGTAGATACAGGGTTAATATGCTCTCAGACGATCGACTAATTAAGGAGCTTCTTTATAAGGGTCACCGCACACCAACTATCTAGTAGCTATTATTTGTTGAATTTTTCGTACATATACTTTTCTCTCATGTTGAATGTGCCAATTCATAATGTACAATAGATACAGGGTTACTAAGCTTTCAGAAGATGGACCATTTAAGGAGATTTTTTTGATAAAAACTACCGTGAGACATAGACATCTTTAACAGCACTGGTTACTCACGCAGAGAGTACGTACGTAGCCGTCTCTCTACGTGAGTCACCCGTGTTTTTTAATATTTAAAGAGCTTCTTTAGTTACCGTACAATATCGGCAACAGCGATTAATTTAATTTTTTTTTCACGAATTTTGTACAGTACCACATGGTACTTCTTCTTCTCCCAGTTCCGCCTAAAACGAAGGTTCGGAAATCATCATTACGATCTGCGCTTTTTAACGGCTGCTTGGAATAGAGATCGCGTACTTTTGTTGTACAATTGGCGTTAAATTTTTCAGCCACGATGTTCTCTTCCGTCCAGGCCTCCTTTTGTCTTGGATCTTGCCTTGTATGATAAGTTAAAAGAGTTCATATTTGTCGCCATGCATTATGTGTCCCCAGTATTCAAGTTCCTTATGTTTATACTATTGAGGACCACAAGATTCTTGCCCATTTTCTGCAAAACGGTAGTATTACGCACCTTCTGCACCCAGGAACTCTTAAGCATTCTACGGTAAACCACATCTCTAATGCATCCAATGTGTTGCACGTGGCTTCAGCGAGTGTCAATGCTTCTGTTCCATATAAAAGTACAGAGATTTCGTAGCATCTAGTCATCCTGATGCGCAGATCAAGGCTTAGCTTTTTTGAGCAAAGAACTTTCTCCATGCGACTGAAATCGGAATGCGTTTCTGGCCTAATCAATTCTGCATCGTATCTCGGTGCCGTTGTTCCCATGTATTTAGCAACATGTTCGATTGGTCGTCCATTTATTTGCAGAAAGTCATCATCATCATCAGCAGCCCTTATATATCCATTTCTGTATGTAGGCCTCATCCATTCTTCTACAACACTGGCGGTCTCTGGCTTTTGCCCTCCAATTCGGGCCCGCTTGTCTCCGGATATCGTCGACAAATCTCATTGGTGGCCGTCCTCTGGGTCTGATGTGAGTACGTGGTCTCCATTCTAGTAGCCTTTTCGTCCATCGCTCAGAGCTCATTCGAGCAAAGTGTCCCGTCCATCTCCACTTGCGCTCCACCATTATTGCTACCACATCTCGCAACTGTGTTTTGGATCTTATCCACTCGTTTCGTCTTCGGTCATGTAGGGTTATTCCAAGCACGGCTCTTTCCATGGCTCTCTGCGCAACACGGAACATTTCTGAAAGCACGGAACATTTATTTTGCAGAAAGTCATGATACATTCATTTGTTTACAATGATGACATACTCCTCATTATTCATTCGTCTACGATGCTGCAAAGTGTGTGTGAGTCACTCGCTACACGCTCCATATAACGCATTTGAGATTACGCTTTAGTTCCTGCAGCGGTTTATAGCTTATAAATGTATATTAGTTTAGTTTCACCCTTTGACAAAGGATATTGGACATCTTTGTGTGACTTTGTCTTCTATTCGAGTGGCGAAAGATTTCTAAATGTATAAATTTATTATTCATACGCATAAGTACATTATATAACATTAATAACTACTTTCAAACTAAATGATATTTTAATATTTAAGCATATCTTTTAAATATTTAAATATTTTAATGTTTTATTGTTGATTTACGTATTAAAAAAGCACGTTGAAATGTTTTTTTTAATCATATTTATTTGTTGAAGAAAGTAAGTACTTAAGTATAGTTTAATGGTTAACGTTTTACTACGTAGTGTGCGAAGCCCCTTAAGTTCCAAGATAGTTTTACACAAAATTGGACTGTATTATCGAGTAACATCTAAATTAGAAGCCGGTAAAATAAATTGAAAACAAAAAGTTGAGTGTAAAACACACCTCGATCTCTTTAAAGATACATAAGTAGCTTATTATTACTATACTATGCCTATTAACAAAGCTTTTCTGAAATTTATAATTTTTAAAAACTAAAAATCGACTTTATTGTTTAGTTCTTCTCTTCAAAGCTATTTATTGTTAGTATAAGTAAATGTATGTGTGTATTATTGGAGTTTACTTTGGGGCTAGCTCAATCAGTGTAATTTGTCCCTATATATTTATTTATTGTATAACATACATACATATTACTACGCCTGTTTCCCACAGGGGTAGGCAGAGACTAAGGACCTCCACTTGCTACTAAGACTTGCTACGATCCTGACAGATATCTATCATGCATGCCTACCGATTACGGGAATTGTATAAGTAGATAGTCATTCTGATTTTTATGTTTAATAGGTATATAATGTGATTGTATATTATATATAAATATTTTATAATGTAAGTAAGATATTGTATAGGGAGTACTTTTTTATTTAAATAGATAGGTAAGGATAATTAACATACTTATTTACAAAGAAAAAGTGAAATACCTACTATAAATTAATCTAAAAAATCGGCATAGTGCCAAGAACGCTGGCCGCATTTCCCCGTTGGATCGCAATACTGATGCTTTGGGCGAAAAAGCAGATATTGTTTTGTTTTTTGTGCCGCATATTAAACGACGACCTCCGTGGCGTAGTGGTCACCATGCTAGTCCGCCCCCCAGAGGTTCCGGGTTCGATTTGAAAAAAGCCATTTTGGCTGTTTTAAAATTTTCCTGGGTCTTGGGTGTTAGATTGGACTATTGCACATTTTCTCTTTATTTTATAAACAGTCAGGGAAGAGATGCCGCTAATAAATTCTATGTTTTTTTCCAAACAAGCACGGAAGAAAGCTGAAGACAGAAGAAAAACTTGCCAAGTTGCCACTTTTGACGAATACCTACATGTTTTAAAAGAGATAAGGGATTTATAATTCTATGGATTAACGTATCAACTATCAACGTTTGTTCATGAATTGATTTAAAGGTCTATTTAATGCCTTGGTTAACAAAATGTCAATAATGGCCATATTTGCGATTAAACAATTTATTTCAAATGAGGGCGAACCTTTTGTACGGACTAGGAATGTGGACTGGGTAAAAATAAAAAAATAATTCAGTCTGTCAAGTAAATTATCTAAAAATAATGGGTCCCGTATTTTTTAGTTTGACAAAATATTCGTCTTCTTTCTATTCCTCTACATCGCACAAATTTTATGGCAAACTCTTTTATCCTACAAGCTTCACGGCTCTGGAATGCTTTACCCGTTGACATCAAAAACATTTCAACAAAATTTTATTTTAAAAGAAAATACACTCTCATTTTCTCAAATAGTGTGTATTTAATTGTCACCATCATCATTCATTATTTATATATTATATGTATGTTTATGTATGTATATACATATAATAAATGTAGGTGTATGTAGGCATATTTATTAGGATTTATTTAGTAATTATTTTGCGCCGCAACTAGATCTCTGTTTATCCCTATGGTTGACTGGGAGAGAACGCTTTTAGCGTTAAGTCCGCCAATTGTAAACAATGTAAATTGTGGATCAATAAAGTTTTATAAATAATTAAAAAATAGTAAAAAATTATAAAGGTACGGCGCATCGAAGTTCAGGAGAAGGGGCAATTTATGTGGCCTGGTGAAAATCGTACCTGATCGTGACGGCACGCGAAATTCAAATACGCTATATCTTTGTCATTATTTTCTGATCAGAGAAAAGGAAAATACCTTCCTTTATGTCGATGACTTGCAACTTTATGCACAAGCTGACATAGATAATCTGGACGCTGCTATTGATCAAGTCAATACTGCTCTGAGTGCCGTAGCTGAGTGGTCGCGAAAATTCGGGGTTAAGGTCAATCCAAAAAAATGTCAGGCCTTACTAGTTGGCAGTTCATACTTTATCAGGCGGATTGACATTGATTCCCAACTATCTATTTGTTTTGAGGGCGCAGTAATACCATTTGGCACAACTGTCAAAGACTTAGGTTTTCACATAGATCCATATCTATCGTGGAATACACAGGTCACGGAAATTTCTAAAAAATTTTCGGGTGTCCTACGAACTCTCTATAAGTAAAAAAAATTCCTCCCCAGTGATACTAAAACAATGCTGGTGAATACATTGATCCTGCCAATCATAGATTATACTGATGTGTGCTACTCGGACTTGATTGGCGATATGCTAAACAAACTTGACCGTCTTCTCAATAACAGTATTCGCTATATCTTTGGTCTTCGTAAGTATGATCATGTGTCGTGTTACCGCTCCCAACTTTATTGGTTACCAATTCATCAACGGCGTAACTTGCACATTCTTACAACTCTCTTTTCAGGCTTTAAGTGCGCCATTACACTCGTATTTGTGTAAAAAGTTAAATAAATAAATAAAAAAAACGTAATAAATTTAACCACCACATTACTATAGTATAATTAAATTAAAATAACAGTAAAAACAATTGGCATTTTCATACAAAAGTGTGCAGCAGCCCGGGCAACTTTTTATTTTTTATTTTTATGTCATAGGTCGGCAGACGAACAAGCGGGTCACCTGATGGTAAGTGATCACCGCTGCCCATGGACAACTGCAACACCAGGATGTAATAGAAGCGTTGCCGGCCTTTCAGGAAGATATAGAGAGAGGGGGAGGGGTGGGAGGGGGACTTGTATGGGAATTTGGAATTGCTTTTTTTTTGCCTGTAATATTAATTTCATTATACTATAGTGATCTAGTATAGCCCGTAGTGTAATTTATTACGGGTATATCCCTTCCACATTGTATATAATACATGTCATGTCATTCTTGGGTCATGGGTGACCATTGGCCTAAGGATGCTGAAGACCTTGCTGAGTATAAAAAGAACAGGAACTAAACGACCAGCCGCCTGTCTGACGTCAACCCTCCCTGAGAATGCATTTTTGGCCCTAGTTGTTAGTGATTACTCCTTTAGTCGCCTCTTACGACATCTACAATTTCTACAGGATAGAAGTAGTGGTCCTATTTACTCGGCTGCGCCAGAAGGAGGGTTATGTTTTTGGAGATTATCTATGTATGTATATATAATTGTTTGGCACGCTCTGGATTTTAGCTTGAGAGGTGTTGTTAGATTTGTATTTACTGAGGGAGTGACACTGGGTATATCAAAATAAATAATAATATTAAAAAAAAACTAAAAAAGGCAGTTGGGTTTTTTTGTTTTTGTAATAATTACTTGTTTATGTAGGATTTTAAATATTTAACAATAGGATACCAAGCTTTTAATAAAATGAGGAGGATAAGTTAGTATCGAATAGTCTTAAACGCAAATGGTCTATGTAGAAACTAAAGATTTATTATGTTCAATAATCAGGTAGTCTAAAGTAATTGGACTTATACAGGGTGTTTTTTAAATCACTGGCATCCTTTCTACTGGTGAAAGTACTCATGAATATGAGCAACATTTTGTATGGGACCAACTCAATCCAACTGAAAATAAAATCAGCTGTTCCACACTATTTTACAATACTTAGAATCCGAAAATGTATGGAACAGCAGATTTTTTTTCGGTTGCATTGAGTCGGTCCCATACAAAAAGTTGCTCATATTCATGAGTACTTTCACCAGTAGAAAGGATGCCAATGATTTTAAAAACACCTTGTATATAAAAAATCAAAACTAAAAACCCACTTCACCCCAAACTGCGCAACCGATTTTGATAAAATTTCCATGGGACCACCTGACAAATTCTTAAAAAACAATTCAAATCTGTTTAGGCGAATCCGAATAATCGGTCAACATACATAACAAAAAGATCTTGACGAATTGATAACCTCCTTCTTTTTGGAAGTCGGTTAAAAATGGTATGAACTTACCCTAAAACAGTTATACAAATTTACACTTAAGATGAGCCTTATATTTTGTCATCGCATTGAATTAACTTCTAGCACAAGCCGTAGAAAGGTATAAATTTCAATTCTGTATAACAAATCTCCCATGGGAAGTTTGAATGCTCAACACGCAGTTTCTCACACTCCGTACACAAATCTACGATTTACTGGCAACACACACCATCAAAAACGTTAAAGAGGTGAACACAAGTTCCGCGACTCGTGCGCATCCTATATTAACTAATGTAAACTTATATATTATCTACAAGGAGTTTAGAAACAAATAGACTTTGCTTCATACTTCGTACCGTTACAATAGAAATGGTGCCATGTAATGTTTCTACTTACCTAGAATTGGACTGGAATGTCACAGATAACTAAAGGACAAAGAAAAACCATCTCGTACAATTGTAATACTGTTGGCACAATTGCATTACTAAGAAGAGATGATTTCAGGCTGCCGTCCGGCTGTCAACCCGCTATTTTGGTTTTTCTTTTCCACTTCAAAAAGACTTTACCTTCCTTGTGTTACATTCTTAAACATTTGGAGAGGAGAAAGCTAGAATGCGCTGTCATGAAGATAGGTGGTTTGAAGAAAATTAATTTATAATTACTTAGAATTTTCATTATGAAAAAAAAAACAAAAAAGAAAACAGATACACAATGTGGAAGGGACATACCCGTAACAAATCGAACCATGGGTTATAATAGCTCACTATAGTATAATGAAATAATAATATTTAGAATTTTTATTATGCACGCGTCGAATACAAAACCTTCCATTTGATTTGTAATATTTTAGAATTCTATCAGATAATAATAGGCCAAGCGATGATTTTTTAACTCTCTCGTGTTTCCGAGTATGCTTTAAATACTTTGACAAACCAACAATAAACGCAGAACGCTTCTTTTGAGACAGATCCCTTATACATTTACAAAAAAGTTCCTTCTTAATTTGTTCTTTCCATGGTAGTGGGACTTCACAAGTTGAATTTACTTGTATTGGTTGCTAAACAAAATTTTGTTAAACAGCTCGTGTTAGACATTTTTCGTTTAGACTACTCTCTCCGTTTGGTTCGAAGCTCCTTGCAGTAAACGCATGAATGGCGCCCGCGCTGCCAGTGTCTACAATGAAATAATAAATTAGGCATCCTTATTGGAATGTCTGTGGTTTGCGCATGCGCACGGACGACTCAATGAAGGCTGCGTGCACGCAAAAAGATATGGGAATACTATTATTGATGGGAATGAAACGCTGTCATTGGGGCTTTTAAAGGTTTTCTGAAGAATTGGATCCATTTGGATTAAATCATTTGAAAGGACACGGAGACATTATTTAAAATTTTGTCTTGATCAGGCACTAGATAACCCTTCAAACTATTTAATGAACTATTGTTTACAGTTTAAAGCTTTTCTATGCACAATTGCGAAAAACGGAAAGAAAAAAATGTCCGGCCGTTAAAGGTTACAGTGCTCTCAGCCAACCGTTACTCGTCGAAGTGTAATTTTTTGAACAGAGCAATGAAGAACGGTTTTGTGTTAAACAGTTGCTCGGCCAAGGTTATTTCGGTCTACTGTTGTGAGCTCGTATTCATGTCATATCGGAAGAATGAATGAAGATCTGAAAGTCTTGGACAGTCCGGAGGTCAAAATTATACACAAAAAAAAAGAATTTTTCAAATTAGTCCAGGTGTCTTCGACTAATCGGGGTACATACCTATCTAAAAAAAACAGTTATGCAATGTGGAAGGGATATACCCGTAATAAACCGAACCACGGGATATACTAGATCACTATAGTATAATGAAATTAAAATAAGTCAAAAACAAAAAAAAGGCATTCCTTTATAAATTGCCCGGGCCGCTGCATACTGTTGTATGGAAATGCCAATATTTTTTTTAGTTTTTTGGCTTTACTTTAATTTCATTATACTATAAGGATCTAGTATAGCCTGTGGTTTCATTTATTCAGGGTATGTACCTTCCGCATACATTCAAACTGATAACGTCCTTCGTTTTTGGAAGTCAGTTAGCAGTTAGCTTAAGACAAGGTGAGGAGAAGGCAAAATAAGAGGCGGGATATTTATTAAAGAATAGATGATGCTCGCCCGCGACTTTGTTTGCGTGGTCTTTGTGACTCCGGCGTATTAATATAAATAAGAACTAATGTAGATACGTAACTACTTGTTCGTAATCTTTCGGCGTAATCTTCCCAGCAGTCATACCGAAACGCTAGTAGTTTTTAGCTTTTACACTAAAATAATATTTAAAAAAAAATTACTCCAATATATAAATTTATCCTTCATTGAATAAAAAAATTGACTTTGACTTTTTTATGGTATAGGGCGGCAAACGAACAAGCGGGTCACCTGATGGTAAGTGATCACCGCTGCCCATGGACAACTGCAACACCAGGGGTGTAACAGAAGCGTTACCGGCCTTTCAGGAAGATATAGACTTGTTTTTTGATGGTTTCTTTGACTTAATAGCAGCGTTATATGTCTTAACTTCTTAGATTTCCACATCAGATAATCATCGATTTTTTGTAAACACATATTTGTACAAATAAATTTAACTTAGTTTTGCATCAGGCCTTGCAGATCTTTGATTTTTATACTTCAACAAACAAAGCTCATCGGGCTGAACAACTTTTGCTAAAGTGTCATTTTTCTTATAGTTAAGCTGTACCATTATCGAAAGATGTATGAGTTCCAATCCTTCGAAGAGTCATTAACACATAATTACAATTAAAAAAAATTGATCAGTTCACAAAAAAATATATGTACAAAAAATGATTGGTGACATTTATTTATTTACAAGCAATATTCATAAAAATATACTTAATCATAAAATTATTTATTTCAACAACAATATAATACTATCATATAAATTACCATAAAATATCAATTAAAAAACTTCGTTATAATAATTATAGCAGGTTTTGTGTCAGGTATGAAAAGCAAGCGCGTTCGCAAAAAAAAACCGCGGCGTCCGGGCCGCTTTATACAATATGTAACAAAACTCCTGTCCGATCCTTGTAGGAGCAACTCAGACCATCAATATGAGCAACTTTTCCTATAGGACCAATGCTTAAAACTCAAAAAAATCGTCTTTTTCATACAAAAGCCTTCGGCCGGCCCGGTAATTTGTATGAAAATGTCGATTTTTTTCCAGTTTCAAGCATTGGTCCCTTATGAAAAGTTGTTCTTATATTGACGGTCTGAGTTTCTCCTTCAAGGATCGGACAGGATCGTTTGTTACATACTGTATAAGGCTCAACTCTCACTGGCGCAGAGTATTTTTTTTACCTAAAGCATATTCATCCCTATTTTTCTATTGTTAAGGTACATATTGGTATTATAGAAATATAGTTGGTGACAGGCGTTGGCGCGCGAATTTGCGCGTTGACGCTTGTCTGCAGTAACGCGGCTTCGCGTGCAAACATAACGCGTCGCTTCGCTTCAACTCTGCGCTAGTGTGAGATGAGCTTTAGTCAGAAAGAGGCGCGGCCACGGTTTTTGGGATCTGCGGCCTAACCGTTGGGTCGCGTGGACGCAAATAAATCGAGATTTAAAAACAGTGCTGCCATTTTTCAAACGCGAAGTTACTAAACGAACGGTTTTTTTTGTATGAAATAACCAATTAACCATCCATATAAATGTCACTTCTGATTCGGTAAACAAAACCAGTCAATGGTCAGTCATCGGACGGATACGCCATACGTCGCTTCGTCCAGGAAGACAGGCAAAGCTGAGAGTCTTCTTGAGCTTTTCTTCTTCCCGTTGGCGTCTTCCGGGAGAAAGTTCCAGAGGATGAGGTCTTCATCTGCCGTTGCAGTCGCTGAAAGGCAATCCAGGTCAATATAGAATAGAGAATTGCTTTTATTATCACAACACTCCAGTTGATAACTTCCTTCTTTTCTGAAGTCGGTAAAAAATGACAGCTTCATCGCGTACATATGCAGCATTGTCATATCATAACGTGGTGTGTGTGTGTGTTTTTTTTTTTTGGGAAAAAGACCCCTTCCGCACATTTCGCTGTATGAACATCGTGTTAAAATTTAAAGATTTCAAAGACCATCAATTATTTACCTAGTTTAGTACCATCAGGGCTGAAGACCATCGTTCTGATGCGCTCCAGCCCACCGTGGCCTTTCCCCCATTGATCCACCACTGTCTTCGGGTCACTCAGCACCACCAGGTGTGACGTACCTCTGGGGTAGCTGGATGTTATACCTGAACAGAAATGAAAAAAAAAAACATACATATAGTGACAAATTACACAGACTGAGCTAGCCTCAAAGTAAGTTTAAGTGTCATGAGGTATTAACCAAACGATACTATATTTTATAATAAATACATATATAGATTACTACCCAAGACTCAGGACAATTTGAAAAAGGCCATTTTCCAACTTGCCTTGACCGGGAATCGAACCCGGAACCTCTAGGTGGCGGACTAGCATGGTGACCACTACACCACCGCAAAAGAACTTGCTTTCATGTAAAAAAACAAACGCATTGAAATCGGTCCATGCGTTAGAGCGCTACGATGCCATATACAGATAGACAGACATTAGCGTCAACTTGTAACACCCCTCTTTTTATCAGGGTTTAAAAAGAAAGCAAATCTTTCAGTCTACCTTCAGCTTTTGATAGAATAATAAACCCACCTGGTTGCCACAAGCTCAGCACCATCTCGCCAGAGCGGTTTGAGTCTACCTTCAGCTTTTGATAGAGTAATAAACCCACCTGGTTGCCACAAGCTCAGCACCATCTCGCCAGAGCGGTTTGAGTCTACCTTCAGCTTTTGATAGAGTAATAAACCCACCTGGTTGCCACAAGCTCAGCACCATCTCGCCAGAGCGGTGGTTGAATAGAAGCGTGTCTATGACGTGCTGGTTCTTGCTAAGGGTCTCATGACTCAAGGTATCCGCGTTGACGTCCCACATCACTATACTAGACACGTCGTCGTACATGGCGCCTATGCCTAATAAGCCTGTCCGCCATGGATGCCATGCGAATACCTGTCGATAATTTTTTTAAATAAATATTGATAATAAAATTGCAAGTGTCTAGCTATTACGGTTCTAGAGATGAGTCAAAAGGACTAATGCAGAGACTGGACAGCGGAGTCTCAGTAATAGGGTTAAAACACATAAATAAAACGCACATAGTAAACGCCGATCAAGGTAATAGGTGAGTATCTGAGTACTATCCGTCATTACTAGACTACATGGTCCAAAACAGCAAAGCTCAGGATTTAACCGGAAAATCTGTGGAATCCATGTCTATCTACCTTTGTTGTCTATTGAGGATATTGTATGAAAGACAGCAGGTGCAGTTGTCACCAACTTGCAGCCAGCACAGGTCCGCCATCACTGCGTCGTTCCAGCGATACCTGGGATGACCCAGCTGCCTAAAACATATCGGCTGGCCCTGGTATTGTTCTTTTACCCCGGATCCTCTTCTATTATTTCGACGCGTCCAAGCCAGCGAAGACACTTCGACCATGGGACCACCCACTAGACCTTGTATTTCAGCATTTCTTCTTCTCCATATACCATCCTCTCCTTTCACTGGTCTCAGGGGGACACCCACACCATCAAAACTACATTGAAGATAATAAGATCCAACTTGTACCGTAATAACTATCTGTACCTTTGCAGTCCATTCCGGACACTTTATAGAGGTAAAAAGCTATAGCCCAGGCTACGTGTATATCATGATAGTGGAGAAGTCAATGAGCGGGCGTTGAGAAACACACTTACCATTGACATTGCGGTACTGGTGCTAGTCATAGTAGGTATCTCTACTATCTGTACCGGTACTATTTTTCCGTCAGTATTGGTACTATAGTACTCTGACGTAATTTTTACCGGTACTGGTGGTACCAGTATCGGTATAAATCACGTCAAAGTCAGAAATGCAGAGATAACAGCAGGTACAAGAATACGCAGAAAGCAGTAGGTGCCTGTACTTTTAAAGAGGAATACCAGTACCCGTCTAGAACAGGTACCCAGGTACCGAAATGAAAAGAACCTCTAAATACCGGTGCCAAAAGTACAGGACTTTTGATACCGGTTCCAAGCCGTGCTTGAGAGTATGGCCAATCCATGTTCATTTGAGTGGAACTTCCGGGCATTGGAAGTCCACCGTACCAACGGCACTGTCTTGAAGATGACGAGATTTGACTTGTACTAAAATAAATATCTCCATACCTTTGCAGGCCATTGCGGACACTCCATAGAGCTGAGAAGTAGCAGATCAGGCCACCTGTATATTAGGATGGTGGAGTCGTCGATGAGTAACGCCGCGAGGAGCCGAGCGTCGGGGGACACTCGTAGCAACAGTACGATCTTGTTGAGGCCAATGCTACATATCAGGAGGGCTTCGCGCGTGTATGATGATATCGAGCCGCTGGAACAGCCTCTGAAGGATAATAGTTATCAGTTTAGCCGCAATCGTACATCTAGCGATCGGCATATAGGCTATCACGCCCTTATCCCTAGTGGGGTGAACTAAGCCCTTTGGGTGTTGCGGCCCTGAGCAGACAGAACCCAAGGCCGTTAGACTCTAAGATTACCTTTTCGCGTGATGGTGGGCAAGAAGGTGAATAAATTATTAAAATTAGTATTATGTTAATGTTTTGCTAGCCACATTGCGTATGCCCATTCCTGTCGGCTTTTACGATCTGTGCGTTGTCAGAAGCAGCTGCTTGCACATGCTAAGTTTTTTTTTCGCCCAAACCTTAGATATACACATCCAAGACCCAGGTCAATCTGAAAAAGAACATTTTCCATCTTGCCCCGACCGGGGATCTAGTGTGACAGCTTGGCAGGATGACCACTAGGTCACAGAGAAGGATATATGCAGATTTACAAATAAAAGAAGGACTTAGAAATTATTTTTGCTTAGATGTGCACACGTTATTGTGTGAGTTTCAGTGCAAAAAAGCCACCTATTGCACACGAGAAAGGGGGAGAGGTGCGGGGACGCCATATTGCGGATAACGCTGCGGACGTCAGTTTTGTACGTAGTACTTATATTAATTCCGTGCTTACGTGACAAAAGAGTTCCCAGTAGGGCTCCAATCCAACGCTGTCATGCTGCAGCGGGGTGCTATGCAGATGCGTCGATGGCCACAGCCGCACATAGCACTACATAGCTTCTTGTTGCTCACGCTATCGTGGACTTCCAATAATGGCAATGTGGTGCCTAGCTGAGGAGTAGAAAATGAGTTTTTACGTCACTTGCCACCCATCCAAGTGCGGATAACGCCTAATGTCACATGCGAAATCACTGTGCTTACACCCATCGGTTCACCAAGCTTTTCTGCAGGATAACTTAATAAGAGGAGTACGTTTCGAAAACTGGCGACAAATATGCTGGCTCCGCTGGGGTCCGGCAGATGTGGTAGATCCATGAAATGCTGGCTTGATGTCGTAAAGGAGGATATGCTTGCCAATACTTGCTACCATGGATGTTCAAGACCGTGCGAAGTAAATAAATAAATACAGATAAATCACACAGATTGAGCTAGCCCTAAAAAGTTCGAGACTTGTGTTATGGAATATTAACTCAACGATGCTATATTTTATAACAAATACAGATATAGAAAAACATCCAAGATCCAGGTCAATCTAAAAAAGAAAATTTTTCATCTTGACCTGACCGGGCATTGAACTCTATTTGGAGAAGTAAAAAAGAAAAAGCTAGAAAGCGGACCCCGGGCTTCGGAGCAGCTGAGGATGCAACTGTGAATACGGTGAGACCAGAGAGAGAGTGCACAAACTTTTGACTATCTGCTGCAATCGCCAACCGGTCTGATCAGCATGAATTTCGTGCTGGGAGAAGCCGGAGTCGACGAGGCTCTGCGTGCGCCAGTTCCGTTTATGATAGTTGCGGGCGAATAATGGTCATGTATGTTATGGTGATTGCTAAACGATGGTATAGTGTGTACCAGTAATAGTTCTCCGTGAGGGTCAAACTTGCAGCACTGGATCTCGTACTGGGAGAAGCCAGAGTCGACGAGGCTCTGCGTACGCCAGCTCCACTTGTGGTAGTTGTGACCGATGGCCGCCACCAGGATGTTGTTGCTGCTCCAGTCCAAAAGGTCGGGAACTGGAATTGGAATACAGATACAAAAGGTAGTCAGAGCCAAAGGCCACGTTTAGCCTGGTCGTGGGTCGTAATCAAAATAGTGATGGGTTGCAACACCTATAGACTGTAAGACTGATTCTCATTCTTTTCTTCCATTCGCTTATAACCGGCTTCCAAAAAGGAGGAAGTTTTCAATTCGTCGCGACCAATTCAATTCAATTCAATTCAAATATATCTTTATTATCATAGGATATTTATAATATCTCTTAATAATCGTCACTTTGTTTTATTGCACAATAATTGTTGACGTCAAAAAGTTACTTAGAGCTAAGTTTACTGCCGCCTCCAAAGCGCTAGTGCAGAAGAAGCGGTAACAAACTGCACTGCAGCATTTTCTCCAAGAACGTCAACTCACACTCACTCACAATAAAATTAATATTTATAGTTGATATGTGGACAGAGTATACATTGTTTGTTGTCATAATTTAAATTAATTTTTTTAATGTCGAAATTTTGAAATAATGTCAAATCAAGTTGTAAATTCAGTATGTACTTAATGTACCAGATTATGACCATTTCTGAGTATACAAACTTTTAAGAGGGACCCGCGCCAAGCTCAAGCCAGACTTTGTTGTCTTTAAGATAGTCATCGGTCCTATAATAAGCCTTCTCACAGAGTACGTTCTTTACATAAGCTTTAAACTTTTTGTCAGGCATATCAAGGACCGATTGTGGCAGTTTATTATAAAAAAGTATACCGTTCCCCATAAACGTTTTACTAACTGTTTTGAGCCTATAATACGGGGCAACTAAGTCACTTTTATTGCGTAAGTTTCTGACGGTAAAATCGCTTACTTTATTGTATGAGGAAATATTTTTCCTTACATACAGTATGTTTTCAAATATATACTGTGATGGTAAGGTTAGTATACCTATTTCCTTAAAGAATTCTCTGAGTGAGTCTCTAGATCCTAAGCCGTAGATAGCTCGAATTGCCCTTTTTTGTAAAATGAAAATAGTCTGAATATCGGTTGCACTCCCCCATAGCAGTATGCCGTATGACATTAAACTATGAAAGTAACTAAAGTACACTAGTCTAGCAGTTGCTACATCTGTCAATTGTCTTATTCTCCTAACAGCATAAGCCGCAGAGCTAAGCTTATTTGAAAGTTTTGATATATGAGCGCCCCACTGAAGTTTCGAGTCGATCGTAATTCCTAAGAAGGTAGTACTTTCAACAAGATCGACTTTTTCGCCATCTATCAGTATGTCGACGCAAGCTTGCCTCACATTGGGAAGAGAAAATCGAATGCATTGGGTCTTTTTCGCATTTAACATGAGGTTATTGGCAGTAAACCAATCAGAAATGGAAGACAAGGTGCTGTTCACCGCGCTAGCATCTGTGCTATGACGGTCAATTTTAAATATTAGCGAGGTGTCATCAGCAAACAGCACTATGCCTGCCTGTTTCTCAACCATGTAAGGCAAGTCATTTACATAAACTATGAAAAGGAAAGGTCCTAGAATAGAACCTTGTGGTACGCCGATTTTAACATTAGATCCGTGCGATTTTATGCCGTTTAAATCAACAGTCTGAAGCCTATCTGTTAAATAAGATTCTATTAATTTAATTGAATTTTCATCAAAACCATATTGACTAAATTTAAGCAAAAGTGTCGGATGATCTACGCAATCAAATGCTTTAGAGAGATCGCAAAAGGATCTACGCAATCAAATGCTTTAGAGAGATCGCAAACCTATATGTATGTTCACCAAATATTCAAAAACGCCTGGACCGTTTTGACTTTCAAGCGCTAATCACCAATAACTTTTAAACGACTAAACCGATTTGCATCAAACATAAAAATTAAGCTAATAGCAAAGGCATGGAAATTTGCTTTCACGTAAAGTAAACTGCATTGAAATCGGTCACAGACAGACATTCAAACAGATAGACATTAGCGTCAAATTTATAACACCCATCTTTTTTGTCGGTGGTTACAAAGTTACACAATGATAATCACGTCGTCTGTAAATACCACTAGTAAAACGTGCGTGATGTATGATAAATAAGTGATGTAGCGGGAGCGAGGTGATATGCTCGACCGCCACAAAGGGTCTTCTCGCCAGGCATGGTGTTGCGCCTGGAGAACCGCGACTCCGACAGTGTATCGTCGGAAGTTGTATATATGCAGCGAATCGGGCGAACTCTGAGATCGAGATGTAGGACACTGCTGGCGCCATCTTATATACTTCTTGTGAACTATATTGTCGGTTGTCTCTTGATCGTAGTTCCTCGTAGTGGCCGTATAGGTCTCCACAGTGACTAATGTTTTAAGATCAAACTTATATCACCCCTCTTTTTGTTGGGGGTTAAAAATACTACTTACAAGGAGTGTTGCTATAAGAAGGCAGGTCAAGGATGCTGTCAGCTGAGGAGAGGTACTTCTTCTTCCTCGGTACACAGGGCCAGGGTTGCACAAAGTATTGTTCTTTTCTCGTGCTGCATCGCTTTTGGTTCAGCATAGTTTCCAAACCAAATTCTTTGTTCAGGTGGCTTGCATATTTATTTCTGCGTAGGTATTTAGAATACTGAAAAAAAAATAAGTTGATGCCTTAGTAATTCAAGGTCACGGTAGCATAATTGGGTATTTTTCTCGGTCAAAAATAAATTAATTGTTATTGACTCCAAGAAACTTTGACCATCCATACAAACTTAATGCCAAATCCTATTCCTAATTCCGCAGCCATTTTGGAGGAATTCAGCAACAAAATGTTATACTTTTACATTTCTAGTAGAGTAATAGGAAGAGTGCCGTTATACATGCAGATGCATATGCATCTTGAGTGCTGAACTAATATGCATAATTGGGTATTTTCTAGGGCCAAAAATAAATTATTTGGAACTGTTAAGAAAATAAAGCGTGACAAAATAAAGTCACTTGTCATTTATGACAATTATATCCATTAAGAGAGGAAAACTGAAATTAAGAGCGCAATTTGACTCCAAGAAACTATGTCGTCATTAGCATGTATTTCATACAAATCTCATAGAAAAGGTTTGTTTTGTCATTTAGAAAAAAGTGAGTTACTGGAATGTAGCGAATCCGCTGTTTTCCAACAAGTCAAATCAGATACTTTTTTCTAAACGTCAAAACAAATTTTTGAAGTGAAAACTTCTTTAGCGGCGTTGTACACTTTTTGTAATGGGTAAAAAATGTTAAACTCACGTCAGGGCGTCAGGGCGTCAGGGCGTCAGGTCGTCAGGACACGTGACCTGATCGAAATTTCGTAAGACAGCCTTTTTCTATGGGAATTGTATGAAATACAGGCTGATGACGTCATAGTTTCTTGGAGTCAAATGGCGCTCTTATTATCAGTTTTTCTGCATTAATAAATTAAAATGTTCAATGACGAGTGATATTATTTTGCTACGCTATTTTTTAGCAGTACAAAATAATTTATTTTCCCGATGGCTCTGTCGTCAACGCGAGCATAGTTAAAAAAGCTTGATTTTTCATCCAGGACAATGCTAGAAAAAAAAGCAAACCAACAAGAGAGATAAAGCGCCTTAGGGCACGGTTTGAACTGTATTGAATGAAATTAGTATTATTATTAACTATCTGTTGAACGAATATTAACTATTCATAGGGTGCGGAAATTTCATAAAACTTGTTCCAGGATATACGCTTTTGTCAGTAAGTCTTACAAGTTTGTGAAATAAATGTTTTTTATTTAAAAATTTCATTACATTTGCGAGGTTTCTGTCGAAATATTTTTTATTTTTATAGTTTATGAGTACTTTATGAACGGTCGAAGTTCAGGTAAAATTTGTGCAAAAAAGCAGATTTTTGGAGGCGTATACTGAACTTGTTTTTCCAAATATACATTTTTTATTTTAATAGAAACCTAGAAATAGTGCACAAAATATCTGTTAGTTCAAAAGTTTTTAAGAAACATCAGTTACAACGCCATAATTACTTTGTATGAAAAATAACACGGGAAGGCTGCTCTTAAGAAGGTAAATGAGAAGTCGATTAGGTCGATGCATCGACTCACCCAGATGTCTAGGGTGTGTTCCTCGCGCACGTTCCAAGAACACCTCAGCCGCAGTTCCTCGAAAGAGTCCCTCGGTGCCACGAACCTATCCACCCTCGGTCGTTGCCCACCACACTGCAATGTAACATTTTTTCCAAACAAATTAGGCAATTAATGACGTTCGTTAAGACACAAAAGCGCAACCTTTCGCTGTAATATCCGTCAAATTTCCAAGAAATTGTTAGTATTATATCGTGTCAAATGTTAATTGAGTACATTATCAGAAAAAGCCTCATTATTCCCCGTAACGACGTTCCCAGTTCGCAGAAAAGGTATCCGTTTTTAAAAGAACTTGTATGATAGACAGGGGTTCTAAAAATTACCCTTGGGTTTCTTAGAAAACGTGGTGGAGTAGTTTCTGAGAATTTGCTCAATGAAGTGGTAACTGGCTAAATGTTGGCTGTCCATCAAGTTTGCTTGACAGTGACGAGCAACGAAAAAAAAAAGCCAATTATAATCAATTAAGCGGCAGTTACGGTTCCACGGGTAAAATTAGCTCTCAACTGTATAAGTTATTCTAAGTGGTTAAGGTCTTATGAATAACATTGAGTCTAAAAGGCATCTTACGAATACTAACGAATGTTTGTCAAATTATAATGAGAAAGCCAACAAATACATGTTCAAAATACTATGTTTTTTTTTCATAAAATATTATGTATTCACAACTGTTTCTTTTTTGTAAATTGTTCAAAAACTATCTATTTTAGTGAAAAATACAACGTGAAAGGGACATTACCGTAATAAATCGTACCACAGGCTATACTAGATCACTATAGTATAATGAAATTAAAATAACAACCAAAATATTAAAAAAATGACATTCCCATACAAATTTCCCGGGTGGCACTTTTGTATGTTTTTTTTTAGTTTTGGTTCTTATTTTAATTTAATTTTACTATAGTGGTCTAGTATAGCCCGTGGTACGCTTGGTTTCCCTTCTACGTTGCATATGACTCTTAGATATTGACAGTTTCACCACAAGTAATGCGCTATCAAAATCTTTGAAATCAAAGTCTTCGGAGACGTAAATTATTACTCACTGTCTTTTTTGCAAACGGTGTTCCTTGCATATTTTAATAATCACAAAAAACCAGTAAATTAAATCAAAACTAATAAATCGAACACTATGCCACAAAATAACGAATGCGTAATATTTTTTCCTGTCAACTGTTTTTTCAATGTACCCTCATAATATTTTTTTTTGCTTCTATCCCAAGACTAGTATATTTAAGGTATGAACATGAAGAAAAGTGCTGCCTATAGTCCATTTGGTTAGGTATTTAAAATAATGTAAACAATCTTGACATATCTTTTTATTGAAACATACACTTTATAAATCAATACCAATGCAAATTACAAATTATTATTTTTATAAATTATAAATTACATATATTTATTGTAAATCGCAAAAGTATTGATTTATAAAGTGTATATTTCAATAAAAAGACATGTCAAGATTGTTTACATTCGTTTAAATACTTAAAAAAATGGACTTTAGTCAGATTTTTTTTCTAGAAAACGAAAATAAAAACTTATCGAAAATACATTTTTCAAAAGTGCATATATTCCATTAAAATCATTTATTTCCAGCTAGAATAGATGGAGAAAAAAATAAAAAAGAGCGACTCGGACTCGTGCACGAAGGGTTCCGTATCATTATTTATAAATAATCACGTTTGTTGTATGGGAGCCTCACTGAAATATTTATTTTATTCGGTTTTTAGTATTCGCTGTTATAGCGACAATAGAAATACATCATTTGTGAAAATTTTAAATGTCTAGCTATCACAGTTCATGAGATACAGCCTGGTGACAGACAGACGGACGGATGGACAGCGGATAGTACAGATCGCGCAAAATAACTTGGCGGCTCGGAAGTTAGCTGCAAGTGTCAGTGGGATAGCAGACGCCCGGCGGACCGTCCCCGCGCACACATGTATACGTCTAATGCGCAGCTTCCGCGCGAAGTTCAGAGCCGCCAAGTTATTTTGCGCGTACTGTATGAGGGTCCCGTTTTTAGACTTCGGGTACGGAACCCTAGAGAGCAAAATCGACAAAACGTCGAATTTTGAAAAAAAAGAACCAACATGACATAAATTCTCCCATGCTGGTCTAGGAAAAGCATTGGCGGATTTACCAATAGGCTGAGTAAGCTAAAGCCTAGGGCGGCAGAATTTGGGGGCGGCAAATTTTAGGCCAGTTGCACTGGCCGCCCCCTTCGTGCATCACGGCAATCTAGAAAAATGGAGGAGGTTATCAATTCATCGTAATCATTTGTTGTTTTTTTTTTATGAATATTCACCGATTATTCGAAGACGCCTGGACCTATTTGGAAAATTTTTTTTTTTGTTTGAAAGGGTATACTTGTCAAGTGGTCCTATAGAAATTTTATCAAAATAGGCTGTGTAGTTTGGGCGTGAAACCGGTTCTTAGTTTTGAAAAATTATACATACATACATATTTTTACGCCTGTTTCTCATGGGGTAGGCAGAGACTTATACATTTCTTCTTGCTACGATCCTGACAAATTATATCATGATATTTCGATTTTGTTAACGCAGTAGGGGCGGCAATATATGAAGACTACATGCGGGAAATGTGTAAATCCGCCACCCAATTGTTATGTCACTTGACCTAACAGGGGTATGTTAGGTCAAGTGTCCAAACGTCCAATAGTCAAAATGACAACATCAAAATATCAAAAGGCCAAGACGTTTAATAGTCAAATTGTCCAATTGCCAAAACGAGTAACTGTATAAATAGTACATGGTCATAATCTGCAGTTAACAAAACGCCCAAGTGGAAAGAAGTTCAGTGGTCATGTTGTCCAATATTGTCAAATTGCCAAAACGACTAATGAGCGCTTTTCCAAGAAACAAGAAGAGAAACTTAGAATGTACCAGCTGCTTCTTTTCCACGCAGATCTTAGAAGTCAATCGAGGGACTAGGCGAAAATGCGAATCATGTTAAAGGCGATGACCCATTACTATTTGGATGTTTTAATACACTACACGGTGATTTTTTATTGGTTCTGGAGCCAAAGGCCACTTTATAAGGATCGTTAGTAATACCTAATTAACTACTCAAAATAAAAATTCTGCAACAAAATATGTTGACTAAAACTCGAAAGTAAAATCGTGAGATCAACTAGTAGTACCGCTGGCCGGCTAGATTTCCAGTTTATCGAGGTCACGCGACAGAACGGGCGTAACTACGTGATCTCGATTGAAAATCATTTTCGCAACTTTTTCTTATGTCATACACAAATTTGGATTACGTATATGGATAGAGGAATTTATTTACTACATGACATTCTTTTTTCCAAAACCAATGAAAAGTCAGTGTGTATATGCTTTTAGAGTTTCGCGGTCACCATAACTATTCGTTCGAAAATTGGTTTTGTTGTTCGCACACACCCTTTACAAAGCTCAATCACTGGATTCCACGTCCCCGATAACTTGAAGCCATCTTCCCGATTGAAATTAGGAAGATATTTTATTTTAATCTCCTCTCTAACTAAACGTGGTATATAGTTTAAATAAATAATATATTAAAAAATATATCCGGACAAATTTCACCGATTGAGCTAGCCCCAAGGTAAGTTCGAGACTTGTGTTATGGGATACTAACTTAACGATACTATATTTTATAACAAATACACATACAGATAAACATCCAAGACATAGGACAATTTGAAAAAGGCCAATTTCCAACTTTTCCTTACCGGGGATCGAACCCGGGACCTTTGGAAGGCGGACTAGCTTGGTGACCACTACGCCACGGAGGTTGTCAAATAGACGTTATATTATATCATAGTGACGTTCAGTCACAAGTACGATATCACCGTCGAACGACACCGTCAGGTTGTGTGTAGGGACTTATGCAACAAACGACGAAGAAAGAGGGTACACGGTATATGGTTACCCTTGACAGCCGAACATCCATCGCAGCATGCTATAATAATATACTTCGCCAAGTTTAATTAAGTTAGTTGTAGTTAGTATTTAATTTTATATTCATGAACTAATTTGCCAGCTGGAACCACCACGACTCTCACGAACGGATGGTAAGCGACCGGATGGGATCACTTTAATTCCATGGCAGAGAGGACGTAGTTTGATGTGAGATGCGATATGCGTCAGTACCTACGCAGCGTCCTATCTCAGTAGCACCATACGTGTGCCTGGATGTACGTGACATACATTCCTAACGTGACCATTATTTTTTTGACAGAGCGGGACATCTGCGGAATTATGTAATATAAAAAAGCTTTTAGTGTTTCACAAGTTTCTTATTATAGAAGATAGAATAACTCAAAATAATCAAAGCAAATCAGTAGTGGCGTGAATTCTAGTTCGTATTTTTATATTTACCGGTTGAACAAATTTGTTCTAAAGTATCGGGTCTTGTTTTTAGATAAGTGTGGAACTGATTACATGATATATTTATATTTATCTTCGTAATCAAAATAGCTATGATTACTGCAACACTCAACTGTGTTTTGTAACACTCAAAAGTCGGGGCGCCGTGCAACGCATTTCGAACGAGAAAAATACATTCTAAATTATCGTTTGATCTGTTAGCAAAAGCGGGACAATTTCGACATCGCGGGGGACACCGGGACAGTCTGTCTGAAAACGGGACTGTCCCGCCGAAAGCGGGACGTATGGTCACATTAGCTATACCCCGAGGGCGCACGAACTTAATGAAAAAGGCGCTATTGACAAGAACTCGAAAAACGCTAAACGAAGTCGCCAACGGTATCGATATGAACTGTTGCTCCTGACTGAGTTTACAAGGGCTACATGTTTTGTGTTATAATTAGACGAGATAGATGTAGATCAATTATATAAGCATAAACTGTACGCTATTGCATTAGATTAAGGGGATACCTGAATTTTCAGGGGTCCAGTACTATCTAACTATTTTAAGAACCACTGTTTACAATTTAAAGTGAGAACGGCTACTTTTGGCGTATGTGCGTAGAAAAGCTTCCTACGCACATACGCCAAAAGTGGCCGTTTTTTGCAATTGTGCGTAGAAAAGCTTCACGTTCTAACTTTAAACTGTAAACAGTACCTAGTTCCTAAAATAGTTTGAAGGGTTATCTAGTGCCTGGTCAGACATAATTTAAATGATGTCTACGTTTCCTGTCAAATGATTTATTTTAAAAAGGGGTAGCACTGCCCCGTTAAATTCAGGTAGCCCCCAATAGTGTATACACATATATTTAACAATAAACAAAAACTGTAAACGATGTGCACACATAGTCAGAAATGCCGGCTTGATTTAACCCCTGACAAAAAAGAGGAGTGTTATCAGTTTGACGCTAATGTCTGTTGGTCGGTCTGTCTTTCTGACTGTCTTTATGTCTGTCTGTCTGTGGCATCCTGCACTAACTTCAATGTAGTTTTGTTTACGTAAAAGGAAGTTCCCTTGCAGTAGTTTTTAGCTTTGTTTGATGATAATTGGTTTAGTCGTTCAGAAGTTATTGGGGTTTAACGCTTGAAAGCCAGAGCTTCCACTAGCAAAAAATAGATACAAAGTCGTATTTTTAATTTCGCTACGCATCAATTATTCTTGACAATCATTTTTTTTTTATTTGTCTAGCAAACAAACTTGTGGCAAACAATCGAGTCGCCGCTCCTAACAGTCGCTTTGATGATGGTCGTCCAAATTTACTGAAACTAGTCGGCATTATCGATTACACTGATTAAACCAATTACAAAAACTACTTACACTATGTAGTTATTACAGATCAGTGGCGTACTAGAGGGGAGGCCTTTGCCCAGCAGTGGGGCAGTATAGGTTTCTTCTTCTTTCCTCGCCTTTTCCCTATTTGGGGGCCGGTTCAGTCTACTCCTTCCATAATTAGTAAAGGATTAGCAAAACAGTTACAAATAAAGTGTTAAATATGCTTTAAACATATTTTCGACACATTAGCTCGGAAAGTGCTATTTACCACACTAATTTTACGTATGTAATGCTATTCATTACGCACACATTCGAAATCGTGCGGTAAATGCTACTTACCACACGAGTGCGGTAAATGTTACTTATCGTACAAGTGCGGTAAAGTGTTTTTTTTTTAATGTTTTAGGAATAATATTTTATAAATCCAAAATATAGAATATTATTTTTTGAACCATAAAATCTCTGCATGCAGCCAGCCTAGACTTATACCGAAACCTTGTTTTATGTAAATTATTCTATTTCATTTATTTAGTAAAATATTTGTAACAACACTTAAATGAATTAATAAATCTACGCGGCTTAAATCGTTTGCTTTAGTGGATTGATTTCTATGTCTCTCGAAATGCGCCTGGAAAAAGAAAAGCTAAACTTAAGTAAATTGTTTTATTATTGAAGTGTTTTTTGATGCGTTGAAAAACGTAGTATGGCATACTTGTGCATTGTTCATCACAAGTCTCAGCTCCTCAGAAACACGCGCGGGCTTCGCCCGCTTGTGTATCAACCTGCCTCGATTGTGATGAACAACTTACGACACTTGTATTATAAACTAATATATTGCAATTCATATAAGTCACATTTAATGATTATAGTACTACTTTATTTAAATAACAGTAATAATTAATTTTAATGTTTTAATAAGTAGCTATACCGCCATCTAGTGACAAGGAAGATAAACAATTATGTTTATAAGGCCATGGGCAGCCATGGTATGGGCCTATAAATAGTAAAGACTAGTGAAAAAAATGGAGCCGAGATGATTTGCTTAGTCCTTAACTTTAGTCGCCTCTTACGTCATCCACAGAAAGATATATAGGAATTACACGGCACATGAATCTTATGTAAACATCTACAACTTACTAGTTCGCCCCAAACTGTGAAGTCGTAAACCCAATATCTCGGCAACCCCTGGACCGTTATGGCTCATGTTCGTACTTAAAATTTGTATAAGCTTTATCTTCACACCTATCAAATTTCATAAAGCTCTGATCAAAATTACTTAAGTTATGAAGTATCGAACAAACATACATACATACGCTGAATAGGCATGACGAATGGAACAATATTTTGAGCACATAGGTTAAATTATTAAAAAATGTATTTCTTCTTTTTTTTTTGAAACAAAAAATGTCGTCTCCCCCTTTGTTCAAGTAGACTCGGAGAACTTCGCTCACTTCGCTCGCTGTTCAATTAACTACTTATATGTACTTCATCAATCTATTATACTTTACTTGAAATCAAAATGCAGAAAAATTAATATTCTCCAGTTGACGTCAAAATGAACCCACAAAAAGTTTATGAATGCGTAATTGTTTGTCTATTACGCTGTTCATTCAATGTAACGATCGCCCCACTATTTAATATCTACTATAACTTGACACTCAAATCGTATTACACCCTATATACTTTATGGATCTTAGTACATTGGACGTTGGGATAGCAGGTCTATTGTAACTTGATACGTGGATTGTACAAGGTTTCATAGAGTTAACGGGTCAGGTTAAAGTGGATGTTTAGTATGGGTTTCCCACATCGGTGCCACCTTCTAACACGCCTAGCCTCCACCTTTCGGATGGCCACCACCTAAAGGCGTCACACGCCGGTGCTCTTGCGTAAATCGTGTATGGCTGACGAAGTAGGTATTCCTCGACTGGTGTTAGGCTTGCGTCGCACTGTCTTTTTCTGTATAGCGACAAACAGAATATATTGAAAATACATTAAAGGATAAGAAAATTAGATTTTAAATAGAATAATTTTCATATTTATAAATAATCTTCTATATTCTATCTATCTATATATATAAAAGCAAAAATCACTCACTCACTCATCACAAAATCTCGAAAACTACTTAGCCAATGAAGATGAAATATGGCAGGAAAGTAGATTGTGACTAGGAGACGTCCGCTAAGAAAGGATTTTTGGAAATTCCATTCCTAAGGGGGTTAAATAGGGGTTGCCAGTTTGAATAAATAATTTTTAAATGAGACACATCAAAATTTTAATTTATTTTAGTAGTTAGTAATAAGTTCGAATAAGTATTCAAACATTTTAAATTTCTAACATAATAATTAATATGGTATAACAAAATTAATAACGAAAAAGAAACAATTAAAAATCCTAACAGAAACACTTTCAACTTCTACGCGATCGAAGTCGCGGGTTAAAGCTAGTATGATATATGTTTAAAAAACTTATACCCGACTATGAGAGCTGATGTATATGGATGACAATGTTAACGAGTATAATAGGGTATTTGACTTAGTTTGCTTTTAAACAATATTTTATACGAATAACAAATAACACTAACTAGGAGCCGTTTTCCGAAAATCGGAAGTAAATTGGTTATTAAATGAGGCAGCAATTATCATTTTAAATATAAGAGAGGGAGCGTGGTGTGGAACTACCTCTTTCGTAAGCGTGACACCTAACGACAGTGACGTCACGCGGGTGTATGTGCATCCTTTTTCTATTATTTGACAGTTTCCCCTCCCATTGGATTTGAAAGGCTTATAACTTGCTTATTTTTGAGCGGAGTAAAATTATTATTTATGTTTTCGGTTTCGTATCATGTTACTTTTTGATACGAATAAAAAAAAATCGAGTCAAATACCGAATTTGCCTGGCAAATAAACTTGTACGTTGGGGATTAAAAATAGTCATTCAATACCAGGAATTCGTCAGGCATGTCTCACCGTATATGTATCGAAAATATACCTACATTATTCCAATGCGCGCGGCGACCACTCCGTGCGGGAAAAATTCAGGGACAGGAATACCGATATTTTTTATCGATATATCGATACCCGATATCGGTATTTTATCGATATATCAATAAATCGATACAAATTTCAATATATCTATACTAAGTACTGGTCTTATATCGATATTTTGTAAATAATATAGGTATGATGGACCTGAAGATTGACCCGTTGTACTGGCTTGCTGTGAGACTGCTGCTGACCAATATTGACTGAGAGAGAGGAGCAATGATGACAGAGTTCGACGATGCTGAAGAAGGTTGCTTAGCTGCTGATGATGGAGAAGGTTGCTTTCAATCACGTCGGGGTCACACTGTAGTGGGAGCGAGGTGATATGCTCGACCGCCACAAAGGGAAGATCTTCCCGCCAGGCATGTTGTTGCGCCTGGGGAACCGCGGCTCCAACGGTGTATCGTCGGAAGTTGTATATATGCAGCGAATTGGGCGAACTCTAAGATCGAGATGTAGGATACTGCTGGCGCCATCTCATATGCTTCTTGTGAACTATGTCGTCGGTTGTCTCTTGATTGGTTTCTTATTGTAGTTCCTCGTAGTGGCCGTAGAGTTCGCCACAGGGTTGCGTGTTCAAATCACGTCGGGGTCACCAATGAAGCGCTGCTTGATTGAAGAAAATAAAGGCTGAAAGTTCTTTGAATTAACTTTTATTGTAATTCACAAAAATTATTTTATTTCTGTATTGTCAAAAGTAATTTTCTTGATGTGACAGCCAGGACAATCCACTTTTTTATTTTTATTACGACATTTGTCAAACCTTGCGGTCGATCAAACAAGGAGGCGCTACATATCGATATTTTGTATAATATGCCGGCATTTTATCGATTTTTGTATCGATATATTTATATGTCGAAAAAAAATATCGATAAAATACCGATATCGGGTATCGATATATCGATAAAAATATCGGTATTCCTGTCCCAAAGGAAAATTCACATTACATGAATTGTTTGTCCAGAGTAATAAGAATGCAATTAACTTGCAATGGATGTCTAGGTATCTAAACGAAGAAGTGGGGAGTTCTGACGCGAGCTTAATTAAACCATAGCGCTAACCACATTAAGTAGATATATCTTTGAATTTCTTTTCTGAGTTAGACTTCTGAATGTGAGTACTAGTACTTATTCTGTGCCTTCGCGCTCGCGTGCCAACCCAAGGTAAATCAGAGCGATTGAGTTACTCTTACACCGATATACCATATCTGATCTGCTTATTGATACTCATACTAAATTTATAATTGACCAAACGGGCGTCTCAGTTTCGAGATTGGTCTAACAAAAATGCTTTTGTCCGTCTGTCAGTTTTTAGGTTAGTCTGCCCGTTTGTTCTCGCCTACAGGTCGCAGTTCTTAACCGAATCTCGTGAATTTTTGGGAGCAGGTCTCGGTATAGAATATTCAGTTTTTCGAAAATTTTCAAAGTGGCGGAAATATCGGGGTTGAAAATCTTAAAATATAATTTTTCAGCCATTTGGAATTTTATCAAAATGTCATGAAACTTTTTTCTACCCTTTTTAAGACACAACTTAATGTCTAAACAACCTTTTTGACCGCTAAATTTCGACGGGTTGGTCGTGACTTGTGACTCTTAAGAGGTCTACGGTTCACAGAGCCACTAGCTTACTTTCAGACCGTCCATGTCTATGCACAAAATGATTATTTTTTTGGCAGAAACGTCAAATAATAATAACAAAGCTGGCGAGCTGTTGGTGAGTAACGATACCACTGACCCGAGTGCTCCAGAGAGCCGGTCAGAGCCCTCGTCTCCGACGTGTCTTCGGCGATCGGGGTGGAGACACAGGAGGCTCTCAGCTCTGCATTAGAGAAGTCGTTAGAGCTGTTGCTGTAGGGGTGGAAATGTTAAATTGCATCACGCCGCGAGTAACTTCGGAGAAAGCGCAGCACACCGCTCGACACCCCTGATTCACCTGCACCGGTGTTGCTCCTTTGCCGGCAACTATTGTCGGCGCGTTTGAGGGGCCTATCTAGTGGGCGGTAAGCCACCACCTGCCTACAATAGTCAGTAATCATGATTATGGCAGGTGACGTTGCAATGCAACATCACAGCATCAGTCCATCCCAATCTCATTCCATAACCCATAGACATTTCCCTTTTTCTTGCAATAGATCTTTCTCCTGCCGAAACCTATTCAAGGGTACACCATTTATAGGTATATTCAGGAATGGGTTTTGGCGGGAGCGCCACATTACATCAACTTCTCCAAAGGGCCTCTACGTGTTGGATCTGTATCCACACGCAAGCCTTTTAAAGGACTGGGGTGAAAAGACCCGTGAATCTAAAGGAGATATATAATAACTATAAAACGTTTATTTAATTCATTAATAGACACTTTTGGCTGGTTTCCTCGCTATATTTTCTTTCGCAGGAAGCAAGAGTTGGTAGTTGAAAATGACTGTACATGAGTACAAACTCTGAGTTACAAATCGCGCCTAGTGAGGATCGGAATCATGTCTTACAGACTCATAGCCGGTGCCTAAGGGTTGACACTCATTTGGCAGCACGGAACAACACTTTTCTGTCATCAATTCAATTCAATTCATTTATTCAAAAAAACAATTACAATTGTATCTAAAATATGTACCTGAAAAGAAATATAAAAAAAAATACAAACTGATAATACTATGTTATAACAAATGTCAAAGCGGAAAGCAATCTATTTCGTCTATTACAAATTCTATTCATTAAAATTAAATTAAAATATATCTATACAAATTGCACATAAAATGATGATTTACATCATCATTTTACCGCTTAACGCCCACTGCTGGACTTAGGCCTCTTCCAAGGATTTCCAAAATTATCAATTTAGAGCGGCATGCATGTAGCGCCTCCCAGCGACCTTATTCAGGCACTTTTCCATGCTGCTATCCTTTTTTGTAGTTCTGAACCGTCTTTTGATAGAGTGACAGAAAACTTAGATCATTTAATACAGGATAACCCTTACCTGCGCGTTCCCCTCTGCCAAAGTATTAGAACAAAAATCTAATACGTTCATAAAAACTAGTTGCGTAATCGATTATGATCATTTCGTGAATCGGTAAGGCATCGAAAAGACGTCTAAAAGTGCTCCGTTAAAAATTCCATGTTATGTAATTTTCTCATGTAGAAAGAGGTCAAACACATTTGATCTTCCAAAAGATGGCATAACCTTTCATTGGTAAGTATTTTTTTATTTTATTAACGTTGTTTTCTATTTAAATGTTTTTTTCTGACAAATCGAAGAAATATGTATTAGTATCGATTACGATAAAATAATCGAATCACGTTTGAAACTGATTTCCTTCCATTCCAGAGACTATAGCGCACTCACGAGACTATGTATTTATGATTTACAACCTTCGTCTTTATTCCCTGTGCATTAGAGTTGAATATATTTTTGTCTTCTCTCTCTTTCTTGCCAGAGTGTATTATTATGTGTATTTACACATTTTTTCCAGCGTGAGCTTTATTGGTGTGCAGAAAATAAGCTAGTGTTTGAGTTTTTTGTAGTGTGCATTTATAGCGACTCAAATTATTTCTGTGAATGTGTGATTTTGTTTAGCTGTAGTAGTAGCTTACCCCCGCACCAAAAGCCGCAGAAAGTTTTGTAAGAAGATTTGTCTGCGTAACTCATCCTGTATTAAATGATCTAAGACAGAAAAGAATAGCAGCAAAGAAAAGAGCTGTTCCGTCTTGCCAAATGAGTCCCAACCCTAAACCGCTTGGCCACCGCCGGCTCATTCTCAGCCGGTCCATCTTTCTGATTTGCTTTACTCATATAAATATAGGTATCTCTTTTAATTTGTAAGGGTTCCGTACCTAAAAACGCCGAAGTAGTACTAACAACAAGTTTATTTGCCAGGAAAATCTAAAAAAAGCCATCTTGTAATGAGTGACGGAACTACATTTTCCAACCGATGTAAAGTGGAATTGATATCTGTTATTTTATTTATTTTTATTTAATCTTTATTGTTCATCAAATACAAATTGTACAGAACAATAGGCGAACTTGACGCTAAAAGCGTTGTCTACCAGTCAACCTTTGGGTTATACAGATAGTCTAAATGTGGGTTGCAACACTTGCAAGACAAAGTAAAGCACTTAAAAAAACAATTTAAATAAAAGTATATACAGATAAATACAATAATATAATATTTTATATATAATAGATACATACATATATACCAATATACATTACATATATGATACACATATAACTATATATATATACCCTGACTTTCAACCGTTAACCCCCAATAACTAAAAATACCACACAAATGTGAGCTATTGAATATGTACGAGAAAGAGAAAGTAAATTAGTAAATATTTAAAGAAATGACATTGACATTACTTATACTTAAGTAAAATATAGGACGCTTCAAATTCCTCGTAAGGCAATTAAATGCCTCTGTCAACTGTCATTTGCAACTTATTGAGTCTAATTAAATTCTCCTCTTGGTATTTATTTAAAAATGGCCTTCAAAGGTAAGTATCATTTATATTACGTCAATACGCAATGTGACAACTATACAATAAAATTTAACCTTACAATGTCGATACAGAAATCTATAGATAAAGGTTTCAGCGCCAGCTCTTTTTTAATCGAGTGTGTTAATGGCTCTGACTAAGCTCAATGACTGCTATTTACTGAAGAAATTAATTATTACCCACTAATTCAGACAATGGTAGCTGTAGGCTATCATTGGCAAGGCCTAAAAAAGGCATTGTAAGCTGTATAAAAAAAATATATGTTTTCGCTGCCTGGAAATAAATGGTCAATCCTCAACCGTCTCCTAAGCAGCTTAAAATAAGACTAGCGACCTATTTTTAGATTACAATAGGTATGATGACTGAAAATAAATTTTAGGCCTATCTGTTTTATTGTAAAAAGTAGGTAATGTTCACGTATCTTTTTCTTTGGCTAAAAAAGAGTGATGCAACGTAATTGAATTTTATCATGACGTCTCTTCTTTATTAAATTTTACAAGAGAGTGACGCCACAAGCCCCAACTCGGGATCTTGATAAACCGAAAATTAAATGTAAGTATATTAATTTGGAAAAATCAAACTGAAGGTCGAAATATAAGAATATTGTTCAGACCCAGTTATCATTTCTATTTGTATGTAATGCGACATCTTGAGAAAAGAAGATAATAACATGGCTGTATCCAGATAATTGTATCATTGTCGAGGAGCACTTGCTTTTTGCTAGTTGAGTTCGATTAATCACTATTTTTGAAGACAACTGTGGAATATTAATCGTATTAGCCATAGATTACAGATAACGGAAGATTTTATAACCAAATCCGAATAGAAGAGGTTAAAAAACCTAAGTCAGACCCCATATGTACTTTACTGTGTGTCATAAAATTATTTAAGCTAAATAGGCTGTGACACATTTCTAATACAATCAAATATTTATTAAGAAACTAGGCTTTAACAAGAACTTTTTACCTCCGTATTTCGAATTTATTATATCTGAATGAAGTATTGTGATTTTGTAAAATTTATTATAAAAATGTCTTTTAATTATAATTATATATATATAAAAGAACTAAAACTATAGTCTCTTCCTGCTAAGAAGAAGCACCAAAAGAAACACATTAAGACGTATTTTTTTTTATAAGCCTGCATTGTCCCATTGTTGGGCAAAAACCTTCCCTCCAGTTTTCCACAAATTTCTATCAGTAGCGATAGTTAGATGTGTATAGATGGACGTATTAAAAAATCGTAACCAAGTGGTATTTGACAAAAATAGCCCTGTAAGTAGATTAATAAAATTGGTCTAAACTCTAAGCTCTATCGAATAAGATTTTCTTTTCTTGCTGCGACGTTTTTCCATATCGCCCTTTTTCTCTTATCTTCGGTATAAACATAAAAAGAGGGCATTACAATGGCGCCACAATTGACAGGACTATTCGTATCATAACACAGGGCAACAAGGTTTTTGGTGCAATAAAACTAAAAGCTGTTTATTAATGAACTCTGTATGTATAATACGAACACAGTACTAAAATATGCCTAACAGCTGTCAATTTTATGATATTTGATATAGAAAAAATGCAAATTTTATAATTTTTAAACAGTGATTACCTCAACTTAATTTTTGTTTTAAATCTTCTTTTTATAAATACTTGTGTGATATAGTAAAAGTCTTGCTCTTTGCTACAGCGTTTCAATCATTAATTTTAATGTCAGTACGGAGATAAAGAAGATTTTGCTGAAGATTGAATTTCCCCATACTATTTGCATTTTAATTTTTGTATTGAAAATGGCATGGCAAATCCAACTTCACATATCTTTGAAAAAAAAAGGTAGGAACATGAATACAATTTAGTTGTACAGACAAACGTGGAACTGAATTTTGAAATATAAAACTGACTATTTCAATTTTTTGTTTTTAAATAAATAGCACTCCTTCGAAATACATAAAATAACTAGATTTGAAGTTTTGAAAAAGAATATTTCTACAGATTTGAGCTAACTAAAAGAAAACAAAACTAGGTTGATAAACATCATACAAAAACCTACTGGAATACCGATTTGATTTCATGCAACATAAAATATATTATTTTTTTTGCCCTGTGTATACCTAAGTATACATGTCTTCAATAATATATTAGGTGACGACTTTGACATCAACTTAATCACTATGTCTATTCCTGCGGCACAGCGTCGAATCAGTAATGACCTTGCCTTATTCAAATTGTCCTGGGTCTTGGGTATTTATATATGTTTATGTATATTTATTATACAATATGGTATCGTTAAGTTAATATCATCATCATCAGAACGTATTCCCGGTTGCATTCTCAGCGGTAACGCTTCAGAGCCCGGGGTCCGCTACCTAACCAAGGAGATTTGACGAGGTTACTGGTTTTTACACAGAGCGACTGCCGTCTGACCTCCACAACCCAAAGGGCAAACCAGGAACCAATCCTTGGATAGTTTGATGGTAAACGCTAGGTGGCGTTCGGGACTCACAGTTTTACGTGCCTTCCGAAACACGGAATCAACTTTCTTTTCGGATAATCAGGTGATTCAAGCCTGCAATATCCTATCCAGACTGGAAACAACTTTTCACAAAGTATGCTTCCCAGTGGGAATCGAACCCATGACCTCCGGGTCACAAGACGAACGCCTTGACCTCTGGATCACGGAGGCAGTCAATCGTTGAGTTAATATCCCATAACATAAGCTTAAACTTACTTTGGGGCTATCTCAATCAGTGTGATTTATCCGTATATATTTATTTATTTATTATTTAATGTTTTTTTTTGTTAAGCTCGACTTGTAGGTAGATGAGCAGAGAGATTTTGCCGTCCTCGGAGGTAATTCTCTTTTCTTTACTATATACTTGTATTAAGTTATACGTAACTATCTTCGCGGTATATATTTTATTTATCTTTTCATATACATATTTTTATATGCATAATTAAGTATCTTATTTCTTCCTGCTATTTACTTATGCTATTTGTAATAATGTTATTATTATATATTACTGACTACTGTGTTCTTGCATTTTACTTTTACTTGCGGAGACTTGAAATGGCTTCCTATTTCTTATTGTATCTAAATAATCTGTATGAAAAAAATTCTTCATAATATTTTTTACTCGACTTCCATCAAATTAAAGTTTAATGTTCTCTTAAACACTTTCTTACAATAAGTAATTATTAAAAATATATATTATTTTATCAAGCTTTATCGTTCCAAAGTACAAAATATACTTTTAACAAATAGCGGCCTTAATGCTAGACCAAAATAATAATTAAAAAAGAATTAAAACCGACTTCGACATCAAACAAAACTACCAAACCGATTTCGATAAAATGTCTATTACATACCTGACATGTATACACGCTGACTTTTCATTGGTTTTGGAAAAAAGAATGTCATTTAGTAAATAAATTCCTCTATCCTTATACATAATCCAAATTTGTGTATGACATAAGACAAAAAAAGTGCGAAAATGATTTTCGATCGAGACCACGTAGTTACGCCCGTTCGTAACTGACGCGTGACCCCGATGAATTCGAAATCTAGCGGCCGGCGGTACTACTAGTTGATCTCACGATTTTACTTTCGAGTTTTAGTTTATATAATATATAATTCAACATATTTTGTTCCCGAATTTTTATTTTGACTAGCTAATTAGGTCTTACAAACGATCCTTATAAAGTGGCCTTTGGCTTCAAAACCAATGAAAAATCACCGTGTATATGCTCTTTCAAACAAAAAAATATCGAAGTTGGTAAAGGTGTCTTCAAGTAATTGGGAAACAAACATGAAAAAAAAGAAAAACATAATATATGTTTCGAATAGATAACCTCCTCTATTTTGAAGTCGGTCAAAAACAGCGTGCGTAGTACAACAGCAGTATGCTAAGGATGCAAACGAGAACCTCTGAGAAGCAATAATATATTTTTTTAATCAATTCTTACTTTCTGAATTTTTTATTCCTATTATTAAATCCTATATTTTGATATTTCACTTTCGTAAAATAGAGGTATAATTTGGCGCCGAAAATCCACAATTTTGGATTTATTATAATTTTGTTATATAATCAATAACTTATAAATAATTTAAAGGTAATACGGATTTTTTAATATCACCCTTTATTTCGATTAAACAATTCATTTCAAATAAGAACTTTTCACCTTAATCATAACGAAAACATTATTTTTTGAATGAAAATTTATGAAGGTATACATACAGAAGTAATTATATTTGTCACTTTCTGACATTTAAATTAAATAAATGCAGGACACTCAGTCGCAAACAATTTAAATAACCATATCCATATTTTTATTATTTTTATGCCTATATCGTAAGTATCATGGAAACAGAAAAATAATGCTAAAGCTTAAATTTTATACAATTTGAGTCACAAATTAATGCAAATATGTTAATAACATTACTTAGACACTAACAAAAAAAAAAATACAAACGTTTGCTACACCTATTTTTGTTAAAATATGGTTTGTCTCGTTTTCTCGATGTCAAATATTCAAAAGAGGGAAAGGGACAAAACATGTTTTAACTAAAATAAGTTTAGCAAATGGTTCTTATTTTTTATGAATTTGAGTTTATTATCAATATCAATTATTTAATCACCCTTTGAAACCTACTGTGCAACTTTGAAACCTGGTGATATTTACGTAACTTCGAGAATAACAGTATTATGTCCAATAACTTATCAACAAAATAAAAAGCCATTTTTAAAAATAGTTTTATGTCTCTGGTACAATTGACACACAACATAAAAGAAGTACAGAAGATGCCTTTCGGTTTTTTACGCTCATGTCGTCTACTGTATTCTTCGTATCGCATTTTATTATAATTTTCGTGGGTTAATAGACGTTTTTTTTTACTCTTTATTTATTTTAAGGCTTTGGTTTTTTTTAAACATGACAGCCTTATCGTCACCTAACCTTATATTTGTTTACATTAAAGGGAGTTACTGTTGCGCAGCCGCTGCTAATTTATATACTGCTGCTAATCGCTCTTTCCGAAGATGGTTCTGATAATAAACAAGAGATAACACCAATATCAAATTCCGACTGCTTGGGTTATTAGACTTTATTGGACTATAATCTAGTTTGCTGCCAGGTGGTAGAAGAGTAAAATACAATTTATCACCTCATTTTCTCCCACGTATGTCGTACCAGGCAATAGGTAAAAATATATTATTTTATTTAGCCCGTCAACTAAATTATCCATAAATAATGGGCCTATATTTTTTCGTTTTGCAAAGTATTAAAAAATCGTATAAATACAGCGTTTTGGAGTGGGGGTGATTTATGTTACCTTTGGTTAAAAATCATAGCTGATCGTGACGTCACGCAAAATTTATATGCGCTGCATCTTCGTCATATGCAAAAGCTTGTCAGAGAAAAGAAAGAATATATATATCATACTTTTGAATAATCTATCTAATGAGATTTATCATGCATAAGTGTCGTCATCGTCATCGATGTAGTATAAGCAAAACAAATCGATGCTTTTGACTTCTCACGTGTTTCGACTCAAGGAGATGAAGCAAGACCGTCTATCTTTTTATTTATAATTTATAATTATTTTGTAATTCAGAGCTGCTTAAGCTTCATTTTTTATTTGTATCACTTAAAAAAAATATTTTTTTTTCAATTGTTCGTTTGATTTCCGCATACATGTTATATTATAGAAATATATGGATACTTATATATTTGCATTGGTGATCAAAAGTGACATAAAAATTTTTTGATCTATTTCGCACGTATAAGCCTTGGTCTCGGCTGACGTTATTGTGTGGCAGTCATCAAACTAAGTCAGATGCCTTGAGGTAGCACCAAAATTTTGATACCCAGTTTTGGCCACTTACACACACCAAAAACAAAACAAATATAAATAGTTGTATTATTTACTTACCTTCGTTTTACTTACCAAACAGACAGATATACCGACTCACACTGACCCAGTTTTTATCTGATTATTATGGCTATACTATGTATGTGCGATCATATAATACAACGAACATGCAATGAAAAGCAGTCAGAAACGGGCAACAGCCATTTCTTTGATAAACTGTCAAATAATAACAGGGTCTTGTCATAAGTCAGCAGTTCATTGTAGTAATAATCATAGAATAGTAAGATAATACACCCATAGAGATAGTAATGTCATACATTGCGATTTTTTATTTATTGCTTATTTTTACCCAACTGCTGAAGGAGTGTAATGAATTAAATGACGTTTACTGGCAAATTTTTGATTCATGGTGGGTTGCTAAAGCTGTGAAAGTGTGGTCACCTATCTATGTTACCACGCACCCAGGTCAGTTTTCCTTCTTCCCTATATTTCCAATTCGCGACGTGGCCCTTATCAATACGGCCACAATACGTTGTGGTCGTTCTGTGATTGCCACAATGCGTCGTCCTGGTCTTTTTTGACTCATTAGTAATGACTCATAGAATTTTATTGACTCATTAGTAATGAGTCAAAAAAAGAGTAAATCGAACCACGGGCTATACTAGATCACTATAGTATAATAAAATTCCAACCAAAAACAAGAAAAAAATTGACTTTCCCATACAAATTGCCTGAGTGGCTGCGCACTTTTGTATGGACACAGCAGTATTTTTTTGTGTTTTGGTTATAATTAAAATTTCTTTATACTACAGTGGTATAAGCCCGTGTTACGATTTATAACGTGCATGTTCCTTCCACGTTGTGTATGTTTTTTAATGTTTGGTCACCGTTTTTAAGACGCCTAAACCAATTCGGAAAAATTTTTTTTTTTTTTTGTCTAAAAGGGTCTTGTCAGGTGGTCACTTAGAAATTTTATCAAAATTGGTTGTGTAGTTTGAGGTTTAAGTTAGTTGTTGTTCTGACAGTTATATTCGGTGTCTACCTCTTCGGTGTCATTTATTTACCCTTTATATTAAAACTATACTCAATACAAGTAATTATTTAAAAAAAAATATTTTTTAAAACAAGCTTTTATCAAGCTCAAGACAAATCAACCCAAACTCGATGGGGTTGCGTCGTTTCATGACAGAGTTCCTATGGCCACCTTCCAGCTCCATCATCGGATCAGCTCCATGTCGTAATATTGCATTGTCACGCTATATACGTATGCGTGCAAAATTTCAGATCAATCGGAAATCGGGAAGTGGGTCAAATTTAACTTGCAAGATTACAGACAGACAGACAGACAACCGGACAGGTGAAACTAAATAAAAGCTTGTAAAAATTTAAATAAAAACTAAACGAAAACTACAAAAATACCAAATTTGGGAGTCCAACTAAAATGTCACCCCTCGGCAGCGTGGCCAACAGGCTGGCAGCATTGCTGTAGACAAAATTTATTCTTTTTGCCAGACAGTTACCAGCTCTTTGGTCATGGAACAACTCGGATAGACATTTTGAAATAAATTAAAAAAGATTATGGGCTGA
Organism: Acrobasis suavella; assembly: GCA_943193695.1. Lineage (NCBI taxonomy): Eukaryota > Metazoa > Arthropoda > Insecta > Lepidoptera > Pyralidae > Acrobasis > Acrobasis suavella. The sequence goes on from OW971939.1 coordinate 3,835,276, forward strand.
AGGATCTTACGGACCAAAAGTTTCTACCCCTAAAGGCTGAAATATGTACCGATTTCTACCGTGTCAACATATTTGCGCCTTTTGAGGCTCTCTGCTTAGGCTCTCTTCGGTATTAACTATACAACGTGGATGGGGAAATTCCCGTTATAAATCGAACCACGGGCTATACAAGATCATTATACTATATTGAAATTAAAATAACTGTAAAAGACAAAAACAAAAACTTCGGCTTTTCCATACAAAATAAATAAATAAATTTATAGGGCCAAATAACACTGATTGATTTAGCCGCAAAGTAAGTTCGAGACTTGTGTTATGGGATACTAACTCAACGATACAAAATTTTATAACAAATACATACATAGATAAACATCCAAGACCCAGGACAATTTGAAAAAGGCCATTTTCCAACTTGCCCTGACCGGGGATCGAACCCGGGACCTCTGGGTGGTGGATTAGCATGTTGACCACTATGCCACGGAGGTCGTCAAAAGTGTCCGCCCGGGGTTTTTGTACGAGAACGTTGAATTTGTTTTTGTTTTTTGGCCGCTATATTTATTTCATTGTACTATAGTGATCTAGTAAAGCTCGTGGTTCGATTTAGTACGGGTATGTATATATATATGCCTATGGAACTCACTACCTCTTACTATCCGACGCGCCGGAACGTTAGCCAGCTTCAAATTCTAAATGAAATCTTATTTTCTATCCTTATGAAAGGTAAATAAATATCCTTTCCTTGTTTCCATTTCTCTTCATCTCGTACTGTTAATATCATTTTGTTTTCAGTGTAAGTTGTATGTATTTATGTAAGATGTATATGTATGTTTATTTTTAATATTGTATATAAGTATGTTTATATTGACCGCCCCGCTCTACCTAATTTGCCATTACTATTTTCTATGTAACGAGGTTGCCTGGAAGAAATTGCTTAGCGATAAGGCCGCCTTTTGCGCATTTCCTAGTTTTTAAGATAATTATGTCCTGGTTTATTTATTTTGTGCAATAAAGGGTATTGTATTGTATTGTCTATTGTATGTCCCTTCGACGTTGTAATCGAGTTACACTTCTAACTCAACTTTTTTGTGTAAATTGTTCTTTCTTTTTATGTGCCACAACAGGCACGAGTTTGCCCTCACATGAAATTTTATGACTGCATATAAAATATATTTTGCACTTTTTGCCCTACTGTAGTGTAAACACCTGTTGCGTTCCTACACGTTAATTAAAGAAGCTTAAATGTGCGATAGTGCGACGCGTACTTCTTTTTAGTTTTTTTTTTGCCAAAACAGGTTGAGTGGCTTTTGAGTCTTTATTTTTTTAAAAATAGTTTTTACCTTACCGACATCGCACCAATTTATACAAGCGTCATTTTAAGCTTTCACCGCCGTTTAATAAAACTTAAAGTCAAGATGGAAAAAGTGAATTAAAAAAAAAACAAGTGCGAGCCGAACTCGCGTGCGAAGGGTTCCGTACCATTGTCTATAAAAAATCACGTTTTTTGTATGGGAGCCCCCCTTAAAAGCTTATTTAATTCAATTTTTAGCATTTGTTGTTATAGCGATAATAGAAATATATCATAAGTGAAAATTTCCATCCAGCTGTCACGGTTCATGAGACATGAGCCTGTTGACAGACAGATAGACAGACAGACAGAAGGACAGCGGAGTGTCCCGTTTTTACCCTTTAAGAACGGAAACCTACCCTATAAAAAGTTAGTTTCCGATTCGCCTATTGCTATGATTCAAAAAATCGCGCCCATTTCCTCTATCGGCTTTTACAATAGGTATAATAAATAAATAAAACTATTGTACACGTATTTTTTCTTTTCTCTGAGAAACAAAAACTAATAAAGATACACCGCATTGAAATTACGCATAACATCATGGCTAAGTATGTTTTTTACTTAGCGGGACAGGGTCAGAAAAGTATGATGGAATAAGTCCGTCCTTTAAAATAAAAAAATGGACCTATATTTTTCAATTTACCAAAAAAGTCAGTGGGGGCCACTCTTGAACTTTGCTCTGCCAATCTTTGTGAATTTATACTTTTTGGGTACATTGAAAAATATAGGTAATTTATTTGGATAATCTAAAAAAGGACGGATTTATTCAATCATACTTTTCTGACCCTATCGTCACCTCTATTGCGCGGAAATAGAAACAGCTGGCATATTCTATCTTTTTTCTTTAATCCCAAACCAGTATGAGAATAACAGACAATGCTCATGTATTTCTTTTTTAAATATTTTCTCAACACTAAAAACCGACTTCGCCCCCAAACTACTCACCCGATTTTGAAAAAATCTATGGGCCGACCTGACTAGTAAAAAAAAGAAAAATTTTCCCAATCAGTCCAAGCGTCTTCGAATAATTGGTGAAAATACATAAAAAAAGATTACGACGAATTGATAAACCACTTCTTTTTGGAAGTCTGCTAAAAACGAGGAAAGATATTTTTAATGGACGATTCAGGTAAGATGCCGCCAGTAGCAGCTGTCTCAGATAAAACTGATGAAGCTTAAGTCTTCGTGTAATTATCACATAAACAGTTGTCATACAAAAAAAAAACAGAGAATGTCGACATCATCTGTAGACCCTGTGGTGTAATGGTTAACATTCTAGATCGCCACTCCAGTGTTTCTGTGTTCGACATCAGTCAGAGTAAGATGTAAATACCCAAACGCTAAACGTCATTCGCTGTTTTACGAAACCGAACTGTCATGCCAAACGGCTAGAGATTTTGTCAATCAGCGGATTATACAATCTAACTGTGACATGAATAGATACTCACATCTTATCGCGTTACATAATAGAGAAGATGCATGATGAGTAGATTTTGATAAACGTCTCTGATTTTGTAAGAATTTACTTAAAAAAGGCCTTTTAGCACAATTAAATTTTTTTATCGATTCATCAACTTAGATTTTCAATTGATTGAAAAAGGCAAGTTTAGAAGTAATAAAAAGTTAAGAAAATAATATTACCATAGGATTTTCTTGCAAAATATAGCTACTTTTGTTATGAAGACATCCCTGTAAACGCAATATTTGACATAGCACCCGAACTAATGTTCTTACATCACGCCTACAAATGTAACATTAGTGAAGTCACTCCAGTTTCTTATGCATTTCTTTTACTGACTACTGTCAGTAAAGGCAAAATAAAAAAATCTTCTTTATCCAACTTCAACAGCTGCACGAACTAGTTTTCACAGTCAAAATATGAACTTAATAAAGAGTATATGTAGTGTACCATATCATATTTGACCATCATGGTATGGAAATCTTCTACACTCTCATATTTTTTTCCAAGTTCATATTTTACTTTCGAAAACTAGTTATATGTCGAGATACAATTTCTTTATAATTACAAAATACAGCCGAAATTTCACATGTCAATTCAAAATAAAAGCTAGACTACGTTTATGTGGAAAAGTCTAGGGTAAGATCTTAATGACGCGTTGATGTCTTCTATAAGGCGGTTAAAATACATTGTACGAGAGACATCAACGCTTCTCGTTTTAATTTACAATAATTGACGACCTCCGTGGCGTAGTGGTCACCATGCTAGTCCGCCACTCAGAGGTCCCGGGTTCGATCCCCGGTCAGGGCAAGTTGGAAAATGGCCTTTTTCAAATTGTCCTGGGTCTTGGATTTTTATCTATATATTATATGTATTTGTTATAAAATATAGTATCGTTGAGTTAGTGTTCCATAACACAAGTCTCGAACTTACTTTGGGGCTAGCTCAAGCAGTGTTATTTGTCCCTATATATTTATTAAAAAATATATATATATATATATATATATGTACAGGGTGCCTTTTTTGCTGTTGCAAGTTCAGTTCAAGATTTTGAATACTTATTCGAAAAACATGTAGGAAAATACGAAATTTGGCGAGCCATTTTAGAAACGCTGAATCACTAAAGATAAAGTAACTCAGAGTTTCTAAAATGGCGCTCTAGATCGCATTTCTCAATTCCCGTCACCCAAAGGTGGTCTGTAAGAGATTTCATTGGCAATAAGGCCGCCTATTGTATACTGAATATATTTTGATAACTATTTTATGTGTTTTTGGTGCAATAAAGTGTTACTTACTTTCTCAATTATTAATTTATTATTTACCCTATACAAAAATAAAGAATTCCTAAAAAAAGTTGAATTGCTAAAAAAACCCCTGCTTTCAAGAACACCACTGAGATATCCGTAGAGCAATCAAAAACCCTGATTTGTAAGCGTTAACCCCCAATAACTTTTAAACAGCTAAATCGATTTTTATCCAACATATCTAAGAAACACCAACAAGAAAATTGTCAAGTAAAAAAATACATCCAAATCGGTCCATCCATTTGAGCGCTACGATGCCACAGACAGACAAAAAGATTAACAGACATTAGCGTCAAACTTAGGTATAACAGCGATCTTTTTGTCAGGGGTTAAAAAGATACTTGTACAGATAAAAAAACACAACCCTACCTTTTAAGTTGAGCAGTCGGATCGGTAGGGCTCATCGTCGGTATGCTAAAGACATATGTTTAACTGAATTGGAACATTCTAGCTCATAATGAACGCCTCGGCATGCAGGCACAAAATAAAATAAATACAGATTGACGACCTCATTGGCGTAGTGGTCACCATGCTAGTGCGCCACCTTGAGGTCCAGGGTTCGACCCCCAGTCAGGGCAAGTTGGAAATCGACCTTGTTCATATTTTCCTGGGTCTTGAATGTTTATCTATATATGTATTTGTTATAAAATAAAGTATCGTTGTGTTAGTATCCCATAACACAAGTCTCGAACTTACTTTGGGGCTAGCGCAATCAGTGTAATTTGTCCCTATATATTTATTTATGTAATATATAAGGGTGCGTGCGTATAAGCGCACGCCTAGCCCATGCATAGACAACGCGTAGTGCGCTTTAAAATTTATTGCATATAATTTGAGTCCTATCACACAACAGTACAACTAAAATTGCATTTACCGAAGTCTAGTCGGGGCGAGCGCCGGGCGAGCGCATAGCGGGCGCGTGTGGACTTCGGTAAATGCTATTTGTGTTGTATTGATGTGTAATAGGACTCAAATTATAGACAACAAATTTTAAAAATTCCAAAGCGCGCTCGGCGAGCGCTAGGCGTGGGCATGGGGTGCGCGTGTCGTCCGGACTCGCCCTAAGACTCAAACAAAGACGAACAGTAACTGTGAAAATGAGTTGCAAAGCATGTAAAGGTCTAATTACTGAATAAACATTTGAATTTTTAATTTTGGCGGGAAAGTGAATCAAAATGTGATGAATTTATAGACGCTTTGCTTATTAACATGATTCACATTTTAGTCCATTCCCTCGACCGGCTTCTACGATCTACGTGGGAAGAGAAGCAGGAGTTTTTAATTTTCTTTCCCTAACCATCATGATAGAAAGTTTTCTTTCTGTAGTATTCTTATTTTTATATACAGGTGTTACGCACAGTTAAACAAACATATATTACATATGTTAAAACCCTTTTTAACAGTGGCGGTGTTAACCGATTCAAAAAAGGAGGAAATTGTCAATTAATATGTAACATGAGTGAAATATAATAACATTTAATTTCATTTGGTAACAATTATACTGACATAAAACTAACTTTTGTCTTTGCTTTAATATACATGAATTTTCATATATGCGGTCTTACAAAATATAAGTACGAGTATACTGAATAGAAAGAGTCGTTTTAGCTACTGAGCTGAAAAGAAATTTTGCAAAAGAGACATTATGCGGAAGAGACATTCTGCGAAAGAGGCATTCTGCGAATGAGACATTCTGCGAAAGAAACATTCTGCGAAAGAGACATTCTGCGAAAGAGTCATTTTGCGACTGAGCCAATCTTTTCAAGGAACAACTCTCTACTTGAAACATTTTTCGAATGACGAAAAATAATTTTTGACCTCCCCTATAAGTTGACCTAGAAGTTGAGTCGAAGGTGTTCAAAAAATTCACCCTTAGACTTTAGACTTCTACAACTAAGATATGAAAAAATTTATAGAGTTACGTTCGTGAACTACATCATAAACATCATTCTTACGTATTCCCGCTTGCATCCTCAGTGTAACTCTTCAGAGCCCGCGGTCCGCTACCCGACCTAGGTGATTTGACGAGGTTACAGGTTTAGATACAGAGCGACTGCTGTCTGACCTCCGTAATCCAAAGAGTAGACCAGAACCAATCCTGGAATACATTTGAGCAAATGCTAGATGGCGCTCGGGACCCACAGTTTATACGTGCCTTCCAAAACACAAAATCATCGGGTAGTAAGGTAATTCAAGCCTGCAATATCCTTGTCAGTCTGGAATATTTTTTTCACAAACTATGCTTCCCAGTGGGATTCAAACCTACCAATTCCGCATCACAAGTCGAACGCCTTGATCACTGGACAACGGAGGCAGTCCACAACTAAGATATGAGAAGAATTATAGAATTACATTCTTGTCGGTTTAGTAGTTCCTAAGTTTCCTTTCGTTTGCTATACGCTAACTGTACATATAGCATAAATGCTATATGTACAGTTAGCGTATAGATCATCAAAAATTTAAAATTTTGATGACCTAATTTTCGATGTAGTCAATGTCTACACAATATACAAACATGTCTTCAATATCTAACATATAATATATTAAAAAGGTTATGAAACACTTTTCTTCAAATGAGTAACAATTTTAATAATTAAAAAAAAATTGCGAGCGAGACAGCTAACCAGATGTGAAAAGCCCCTTAAGTCTTTCTGAATAAAAAAATTTCATGTTAATATTATTTTTAGTTTAAGAGAAATTTGAAGAAATAAGTAGAGGGTCTGGTCAGGTATCTTGGTACTTGACTGCAGTAAAAAAAATTAGTTCTTCAATCCGTAAATATTGTGAAAGTAGTATGTTGTATTTGTATGACATTTCTATTTTATCATTTGACAATTATTAGTGCAGATCAGATCTTTAAAAGATTATTTTGCAATCAGTCTAGTCAGGAAGAAAATAAAAAAATATATACTGAAACGGATCGAACGATTTAAAAACAAAATGTGTATTTGGTAGGTTTGAATAAGGTTCCTTAACTCTTAAAGGTTTGTATTTGTACACTCACAAATGTCTTAATTTGAGTACAATCGGTACATGTACTTTATTTACAAATTGACATTAATTTCAAATTTGACATCATGCTTAATTAATAATTATAATATAACAATATATTGTCAGTCCACACATCTAACTTTAATATCAGTATATTTGTAAGGTTGACGTTTTTGGAGAAAATGCTGCAGTACAGTTTGCTACCGCTTCTTCTGTACTTGCGCTTAGGAGGCGGCAGTCAACTTAAGTTGTAAGTAAATTATCTGGCGTCAACAACTAACTATTAAGAAATTGATAGAAAAAAGAATTGATAATTATTTCTTTTTTCTATAGATTTCTTCTTTTTTCTATCGATTTTGATCCAAAGACAAATAAATGATTTTTGACTTTTTTAAAGTCGTAAAGTAGGTATAAGTTATATTGTAGAACGTTTGCCGGGTCAGCTAGTATTATAAATGAAATCAGATAGTTTTTGGGACAGGACAGATTAGTTCCAGTTTCAGCCTCTCATCTCACCACCACTAGAAATGGCAATAGGTATTAGAACGCACACTAGAAAAGGATTAGAGAAAAGTTTGAAGTAGTCATCCAGCGCGCCTCACTCGGTGTTGGGAAGGCGGCCGGCGCGCGCGCATGCCCGCATGCCGATCGAGTTCATCGACCTTTTTTTTTCGCGAACAGCTGACGAAAATCACATGTGTGTGTGTGTGCCCGAAATTTGATATGTGTGTGATGTGTTGTGGTTTTTTGTGCGTGTATTGTGTTTTAACCGAACTTAAAAGGTGAGTTTTTTGTGTGTCCTGTTTTTTTGATTAGTATTTGCACTGATTTTTTGAGTGTTCATTTTGCAAATTTTTGCATTAGTAAATAGTTTATTTGAATTGAAAAACAACTTGATTGTAACGTGTTTTACATGATATAATTCTCGATTGACGAATTTTCCTAACGTCATGGCCATTTGACTAGAAATTTATACTGTTAGTTTTCTTTACATCAAATTACACACTTACGTAAATAACTACATGGATAAAACTCTTAAAAGGGGTTTAACGATTGTTAGTTAAAATAATATTATGGCCACATCAAGCTATTACGATTTTACGAGTTCCTAACAACAGTTTAGCTACTGATTGGCACTTCACGATTTTATTTCTCCGTTACAAGAAGATTACAAGTCATTTCTGTTTTGTTCTCGTGATGTACGGATATAAATCGTTTAGGTGTTGTATCTGCTCATAAATAACTAAACAAATTAAGGAAATAACTTATAAAAATGATGCGATTGTGTTTTGTTGAAGGAAATTGGCTTTCCGACGTGAATCAAGAAAACGCATGCGCACGCGCATTGACTTGGATCAAACATGGATATTATTGTAATGTCTTTAATATGATTTGCTTTATATTTCTTAAACACTGTGTACACAAGTGTATATTGTGAGTGCACTAATTGTTTAACATCATTGTGTAATGGAAAGTCCTTAGAAAGACTAGCAATTTCTATAGAGGCATTATTTTAGCTCGATAACATTCCAGAAGACGGGAAACGATCAAGGGAAAGGCCTAAAATGAGATGGAGTAACGACCTGTCTGCTTTCGACAAGGATTGGAAAGAAATAGCTATGATCGAAACAGCTGGAAACAACAAGGGGAGGCCTTTGCCCAACAATGGGACCTGAATGGCTAGAAAAAAAAATATATATTGATGGTACCAATATAAATTACAATTTTACCGAATATAAGTACATACAAAACAATAGAATACCTTTAAAAATATACAAGACATAATTATCTTAAAACTAATAAATGCGTAAAAAACGGTCCTTCCTCGCTGTGTTGGGCCTATCTAAATATACCGAAACTCTCTTAAGAATTCAAGTTTCAGATATACCGTACTGTGCTTAATGGTCCAAGTCCATGAACAAATTCTCCAAGAGAAATATAGCAAAACTAGCTTTTGCCCGCGGCTTTGCTCACGTAGGGGTATAATTTATCAAAATCCTTTCTTAGGGGATGCCTACGTCATAGTAGCTTTATGCATGCAAAGTCTCAGCCCGATCGGTTTAAAATTGACAAAACTTCATAAAAATTTTCATCCCCTATTTTATCCCCTTGGGGGTAGAATTTATCAAAATCCTTTCTTAGTGGATGCCTACGTCATAACATCTACCTGCGTGCCAAATTTCAGCCCGATGCGTCCAGTGGTTTGGGCTGTGCGTTGATAGATCACTATGTCAGTCAGTCAGTCACTTTTGAGTTATATATATTTAGATAGATTAGATTTTCTCTTAAACTAAAAATAATATTACATTAAAATTTATATTCAGAAAGACTTAATTATAATTTGTCTGAATATAAATTTTCATGTTAATATCATTTTTAGTTTAAGAGAAAATTCAAGTTATAAGTAGAGAGCCCGGTCAGATATCTTGGTACTTGACTACACGTTATATCAATTCTTTATTTTAATCCCTTAGGAGAGAGATTTATTGGGACCAATTTTTACTTAAGCATATTCGGAAAAAAACCATCCTAATTACACTAAGTGTTCCGTTTACTAAGTATACATATTTCCTTAGAAATAAAAGGTGAACAACAAAGCATAAATTTATTTTATGCATGTGGAGGCACGCCACGTAAGAATATCATATGTCTTTCAACAAATAACACTTCCATGCCAGTGGTAGTTTTTTTTATAAGCTCTCTATGTCCCACTGCTCGGCTAAAGTCTCCCCTTTTGTTTCCAAACAATTCTGTTGTTCACTTTTCTTTCCCAATTCTTATCAAACAGTCTCATCTCATCCGAAGTATATTAAGCTATAAAAGTATCCAAGTTATATTAAGCTAAATATTCAACAAACTAAAAAACTGTAAATAAAAAACATCATATCTTCTAAAAACCATACTACGGATCTGATTTTTATAAAATTTATTTACCAATCTACGACCTCCGTGGCGTAGTGGTCACTATGCTAGTCCGCCACCCATAGCTTATGGGTTCGATCCCTGGTCAGGGCAAGTTGGAAAATGGCCTTTTTTCAAATTGTCCTGGGTCTTGGGTGTTACTCTATATATGTATTTGTTATAAATATACATATCGGGACAAATAACACTAGTTGAGCTAGTCCCAAAGTAAGTTCGAGACTTGTGTTATGGGAGACTAACTCAACGACACTGTGTTTTAAAACAAATACATAAAAAGATAAACATCCAAGACCCAGGACAATTTGAAAAGGCCTTTTTCCAACTTGCCCTGACCGGAGATCAAACCCAGGACCTCTGGGTGGCGGACTAGCATGGTGACCACACTGACCACTACGCCACAGAGGTCGTCAAAAGTTATATAAGATGTTTGTGCTTAGTCTTTAGTCGCCTCTTACGACATCCACAGAAAGAGTATAGTGATCGTATTTTAAATCGGTAACTATACAGAGAAAAGAAATATTATTCCAGTAGAAGTAAATTATTTATTGCACTTACATAAACAGCATTTAAGGCGGACTTATCCCCGTCGGGGATCTCTTCCAGTCAACCATCAAGCCCTCAGGAGATAATGACAAAAGTTGGGTTGAACGTTGTACAATTCTATTTGGTCTTATGGAGAATAAACTCAAACTTAATTTAATTGAACGATAAGTGGGCTCAATAGGATAAAAAGCGTCACTTTAAACTGTCGATAGTCACGTTTTTGTAAGTACAGATGGCGTATCAATTTACCATTTGCAAATCTAAAGTATCCGGTAAAATGCAGCCGGTGACAGCGGAAAGGTCATCTGGTTTATGTATGTGTGTGTGTGTGTGTAACCGTATATACTAGTATCTATATTTTCAGGGTTCCGTACCCAAAGGGTAAAAACGGAATTCTATCACAAAGACTCCGCAGTCGGTCAGTCGTCTAAGTCTTCCCAAAAGACCGTCCGTCTGTCTGTCACCAGGCTGTATCTCATAAATCGTGATAGCTAGACAGTTGAAATTTTCACAGATGATGTATTTCTGTTGCCGCTTTAACATCAAATTCTAAAAATAGAATAAAATAAAATTTAAGTGGGGCCCTTATACTACAAACGTGACTTTTTATAGATAGTGGTGCGGAACCCTTCGTGCGCGAGTCAGACTCGGCAGACATAGCCAGTTATTTTATAATATTGTATTCCATGCTAGTAGGAAAAAGACAGATCGTCAAAGAATTGGGCAAGAATCAATCAAAGAGGCCATTGGATTGGCATTGGATTAGAAGAATCTGAATGAATCTGTATTTTTCATATAGTCTAACAAAATACATATATTGAAACTTTATAGGAAATTTAACGTCACTTAAACAATTTTTCCAAAGAACAAATGCCTCTTTGACCGTACGTAAGGTACGCTGCGGAAAATATAGCTAGTTTTAAAAATACGAGAGCTTTTTATAGAATCGAGTATGTATAATACAGAAATTTTAAAACATTAGGTAAATTAATAAATTAAGTTCTTTCTTGGGTTAAAAATAAATTATTTGGTACTGCAAAAAAATAAAACGTCACAAAATAATGTCATTGGTCATAATCATATCCAGTTTCGAGATGATTTAAGATTTATTATTGTAGAAAAACTGATATTAAGTGCCGCAACAGACGGGACGCAAGTTGCGTCGCGTAACAGCTAGAGATGGGCAGTGGATAGTACTCAATCTACCCTTTTGAGTATTTACTCACTAGATTTAATAAATAGAGTAAATACAGCGTGCTCGTATATTGACATCGCATTTGATGTCTGGTTACTTATTTTAACATAAAATTACGTCTTTGCACACCTCTCAGCAAAAAATGATAATTAGTCAAAGAAGCCTACTTTCAGGGTACGATTAGTATGGTATTTTCATATATTTTAGCGTCGCATTTAACGTTTACTGACATTTTAAACATATTATGGCGTATGCACACACTTTTCGACAACAATTGCAAGTGTATACTAGATTTCAGTTTCAAAATTGTCATGAAAACATGAAATAATGAATATAAGTCGCAACTCATATAAATCAATCTACTCAGCAAATGGATAAATTAGGATATTTATCGGGTATTTACTCAATCTACTGAGTAAATATTCAAATGGGTTGATTGAGTATTTATGCAACTCCCATCACTAGCTGTTACGCGGCGCAACTTGCGCCCCGTCTGTTACGGCCCTAAGAGCGCTCTTTGACTCCAAGGTACTATGACGTTATTAGTCTATATTTCATACAAATCTCATAAAAAAAAATTTGTTTTGATGTTTAAAAAGTATGCTGATCTTCTTAGAAATTACATTTTTGTGCCCTTCGCCGTAGAGACGATGGGTCCATGGGGCCCAGAAGCAAAAGCTTTTGTGACTAAGATTTCAACGCGTCTCCGCGATGTTACGGGCGACTTAAGGGCGGGCAGTTTCTTTGCACAAAGAATTTCTATTGCGGTGCAGAGAGGCAATGCTGCCAGCCTTGTGGGTACTCTGCCTCGCGGTGATGCGTTGGAATCTCTTTTTTATTTGTAATTTTTATTATATTTAAATTTGTAAAAAATTACAGTGATCAAATAAACAGTAAACAGAATTAATGATTATTGACAACATTACAGTAAAAAAAAAGTATCTGATTTTAATTGGAAAGAAGCGTATCCGCATTTTCGCTCATTCTCTTGTTCGATTTATACGATCTACGCGGGAAGAGAAGCAGCTGAGTATATTTTAAGTTATTTATTTTCTCCTAAACCAACGTGGATTGCCTACTTAATAGAATAAAAAACATGTTAACGTCTCAGGAGATTGATGTGTTCCATTTTTTATTTGCATTAATTAGAAATTGAGATTAAGCACAGAACGTTAGAACCTAATTTTGTATTATAATATGACCGGTTTCAAACAGTAAACTCTCCTTTTGAGTTTGACGTAGTCAGATAGTAAAAAATTTAAAAAAAAAATTTAACCGACTTAATTTTCTTCAAGGAGTTTCTTTCTTCTATATCTCCAAAGTTCTTCATCATGTCTTTACTAAATTGATATGGGACCAACTTGGCTTTCAAATAAAAAAGAATCATCAAAATCGGTCCACGATTGACGAAGATATCGTGTAACATAAATACAAAAAAAAAACATGCGGGTCGAATTGATAATCTCCTCCTTTTCTGAAGTCGGTTAAAAATATGGTGCCTGTTCCGTCATCTGACACATAGCATTCAATAAAATAAATATATACGGACCAATCACACAGATTGAGCTAGCCCTAAAGTAAGTTCGCGACTTGTGTTAAGGAAACTAACTCAACGATACAAATTTTATAACAAATACTTACATATAAATAAACATCCAAGACCCAGGTCAATTTGCAAGGATCTTTTTCCCTTTTGACCTGACCGGGGATCGAACCCGGGACCACCAGTGTGACATTGTTGTATCATGACCTGGCCACAGAGGTTGTTAAAATGCTTATAATCTTGCGAATGGTCTTTGCCTACGCTCCATCAACCTCGTTAGGAAAAGAGATATGAAATATATAATATATATATATATATATATTATTCATTTATCGTATATATATAATATTAGCTTTTGCCCGCGGCTTCGCTCGCATAGGGGTAGAATTTATCACAATCCTTTCTTAACGGATGCCTACGTCATAACATCTACCTGCATGCCAAATTTTAGCCCGATCCGTTTTGTGGTTTGGGCTGTGCGTTGATACATCACTATGTCAGTCAGTCAGTCACCTTTGACTTATATATATTTAGATAAATATTTCTTTTTTTTTTTCATTTATCATGCTTGTCGTATTATAATCCACTGTTTAATAACCTTGATATATTCATGTCGTCTATTAAAGTGAGTCGCTGAGTGCTGTGCTTAAATTAATATGTAATTTTCGTTAAAAAATTAGGTTTAGACTACCCAATTCTTATTTTTTTTCTTTTAGTTTGTTCATAGTCTGTTCAGTATTTCTATATTATTTACTAGCTGTAACCCGCGACTTCATCCGCGTAGAAGTCGTGGTTTTTTACGTTATAAATTGTGTTGTAATATCCCGTTCCGGTTGCCGTCATTTGTTAGAACAAATGATCTATTTGTCTCATTTTTTTTGTCTCTCACTCAAAAAATTACGTAGGTTTACCAATAATATAAATTCGCAACCCCCTTAATGCACTCCAGGGGATGCAATTTTTAAAATCTAATTTCTGCATTATTATTTTTTATTGACCACTAATTCAAAAATGTCATGTGTCTCGCTTAAAAAATGACGAAGATTCATATAAACTTGTAACCCCTATTTCACCCCCTTAGGGATGGAATTTCCAAAAATTCTTTCTTAGCGGACGTTTCCTAGTCACAATCTACCTTCCTGCCAAATTTCATCTTCATTAGCTAAGAAGTTTTCGAGATTTCGTGATGAGTGAGTGAGTAATTTTCGCTTTTATATATATATATAGATCTGAGGAAACTTAATTTGTTTTTTGCACTACGTAAGTTTATGTTATTGATAATTTATGTTACTGTTTGTTTCCCAAATATAAAATAAATTCATAATAGTATTGTATGCAACAGTTGTATAAGGAGGGTTAAAAATGCGAGTGGCTCAGGTTACGATGAGAGCCTTGGCGAGCATCGTAAATTGACGCCATCGAGCATTTTTTGACTACTTATAACGTTGCATACAATACTTTTTCTACGACTACATTAACTAAAATAAATACAAAAATAAACAAAGAAAAGTTCGAAATACTACTATATGCTTGGTAGATACTAGGTATCTATGGAAGACTTAATTTTTTTTATTGACGTCTTCCTAGTGACTAAAAGTGCCATTTTTGCAACATGGAGTCACTTAAACGAATGTTTTTCATACAAAAAACCGTTTGTTCAGTAACTCCACGTTTGAAAAATGGCACCATATGTTAAAATAACGATTTTATTATGTTGGCAGTATGGTAGATCTAAAGAAAAAAAGTTATAGGTCTATGGCTAGGAGTATCGTTTTTGGGAAATAACGACACAGGTGCTTTTATATTAGGAATAGAATATAGAATTTTCTTAAATTATATAATCTATGTTCTTATATTAGTATTCGGGACCATTTAAAAGACAGATAACAGTACAGGAGTAGAAAAAAATGTTAAAATGGGTCCGACTTTTTCTTCTCCACCTCACACGGTCACGGTGATGTGAAAATCATCTTTGAACATAAAAAATCCCGAAAGCGTTCTTCTGGCTCCAAAAGAGCCCACCAAAAGAAAAAGTGATCTTTCCGTGAAAACAAAATCTATGACTGCAGTAAATACTGTAATACATCAAAAAGCTTATACAAGGTTTTTTTTATTTCCATTGGACAATTTGCGGATAGATTTTTTTTTTTCAAAACTTTCTCTTTCCATCTCAATTAAACAAGCAAACGAAGTTTTTTAGTTAGTTTGTTATTTTTATTATACTATGAAAACACACAATTACATACAATAACAATACAAAGAGTAAATTGACGTCGGCTTTATCCCATAATCATAGTAGCATTTCTTCTTTTACTAATCTATTTGGATATCAAGTTAATGTATTTTTTATGGCATTAGGTAGTAAAGTTTATGTTTTAAAGACTTACAATTTAGTCCTTCACGAATTTATATAATTATTATAAAATATATAGTATTCAAAGAGAACATGTGAGGTGAAGTTACAATTCTCAACAAAAAAATTATGAGCATTTAAGATAAAAGTGCTAATTAACAAAATACTGAAAGTACAGCTAATAATCATATGAGTACCAATATCTCAAAAATTAGTATAATTAAATCGGACAATTCACTTGTAATAGTGTATCAGTGTTAGGACTGTTAGGTGACGCAATATTCGACGTGCGTGGTTGGTCATCCATCTATGATTTCTCAAACCATTTCAGAGCGTCATGCATGATAGTAAACTTCTTTTTTTAGTCCATACTTTTTCTATACAAATTTCGGAGGGGATTTCCTCCACTGTTTTAATTTTAAATTCAAAGTTTAGCATGATATTTTGTCTCATTATAAATTTTGTCTTTTCGGATACAGAACAGTAAAATTAAAAGCCATTCTCAGCTATCAAATCTTTGATGGCTCATAACCAAAAAGTTATGAGCCATTAAAGATTCGTTTTTTTTTAACTTATTTTTACTCAAATTTCGGCGTAAATAAGTAATAAAATAAGTGTAAAATGTCAAAAACCAAGTCCACACCGACACAGCTTAATTATCGAAAATTTTAAAATACTTTATTTGTAATTGATTATTGCAGTCGTTTTTGCATAAGACCCCTTTTCCCAGGGACTTAACGTATTTTTTACGCGCTCGGTTCACTATGACTTTATCGTGCATTTCACGTCGCTGCTTCGCTTGAACGCAATGTACGGTGAGACAGCATGCTTTTAGGCCGCGCCCACCTGTGAGTTCGAGCCCGCGACTAGTTCAACCTTAAGAGGAAAAACCAGGGTTGAGAAAATTAAAAAAATAGGTATTTATCAAAACTATTGCTGTCACGTCATAACGTGACAGCAATCAAACCACCTGTCTCGATGTGCGATAGAGAAAACTAGAGCTCGGACAAAATACCTATTAAAAGTTCACAAAATCAACGATTCGTAGCTTCTGGTTTCTCCTCCAAATCTTAACCAATTCAACTTTTTTTTCATAAGAAAATTAAAGAAAAGCTATGGCTGTGTTCTTGTTGTAATATAATTCCATCAAATTTGTTTGCTAGATTTGACACACAGTTAAAAAACTTATATGGAGGTTCGTATCTCTTTAATTAATAAAATTATGAAAAAAAAACGAAAACAAATACATGGTTATATATCAAAAGATTGTTTTTGGAGAAAATCATTGCTCTAATGGCATTATCCTGCGAGGAATCAGGGGAGTACGTTTGTATGGAAATACGGCCAAACGATTTCCACTCATATGCTCGTAACACTGGGAGTCAGATTTTTTGAGCTGCCGAATCTGGCGTAGCTCAACGATTTCATTGTCATCTAGTGACAATTGATAACAATCATTATTACATATACACGTGAACATGTGTGCGAGCTTCCTAACGATTTTTCCTTCACCGAAAGCATGTGGTGGTAGTTGCAAATGAAGGGTATATTCGAGGGTCCCGCGCAATATCCGTCCCCATTCCCCGTCCTTCCACCTCCTCGCTCTCCCCGTTCTCGCCTTGTTGAAGCGGCTGCAAGCGCCTGCAGCCGGGGGAGACCCGAGACGCATATTGCGGAACCTAAGAAGATTTCGTTCTTAAATTAAATCTGTAGTACCAGTGAGGATTGAACTCGTGTCTTACAGATACAAAACCAGTGTCTAAACTTCTTGGCAACCACTTCCCGGAAGAGAAAAGTTGAAATTTAGACCTCGGACTCCAAAGAAGCACAACTAAGGAAAGATACAACCTGAGAATGATCTTCGATAAAGAGGTCATCTGTATGCTTACTAGTTTGAGCAAAATAAAAAGCTGCCAAGTGCGAGTCGGACTTGTACTTCAAGGGTTCCGTATCTACGTTGGTACGGAAAACTTCAAGTAAAAATTTTTTTTTTTTAATTTGTGGCATTTCTTCTTATGGCGGCCACAATAATATATAATTAAATTTTAAGTATCTTTTGAATGCAGCTATAAAGATCGAGTTACAAATGCTAAAAAAAAAAACAAGTTTCTTGTATGACGACCCATTGAAATTTTTAACTTTATCTTATTTCTAGTATTTGTTGTTATAGGGACTATAGTAATATATTCGATGGTACAGTAATAAACAATTATATATTTCAAGTCTATTATGCTTTAAGAGATAGAGCCCTGTTTCAGACGGACGGACAGACAGATAGGCAGCGGGGTCTCAGTAATAGGGTCCTGTCATCCCTCCGTTGGCACCCTTTGGGTACGAAACCCTAAAAATAATGTAGGCATCCAGATGCGTTCAATTATAAAATGCGGAAAGGTTACAAATTAAAGGTATTGGGCACGGTATGCATTACTCGATAAAAACGCTGATTATCTCTGTGACAAGTTTCTTTTTCTTATTTAAACGTAAGTGTTTGTATAAAATTAAAAAGTTGATTATTACTAGGCAAAACTGCATATACCTTAAGTCGAGAATGGCGCTAGTATAAAAGGTTTCTTTTTTTAATCATTGATCATGACCATTTCGATGTTTTCCTCCATGTACCACCAGAACCATACTTGGCTAGAGCAGTCAGAGAATTTGGCATACATTCTCCAAGATTTTATTGATATTAAAATATTATGAAGATTTCTCTTTTTAGTTCAAGCTCAATCTAAGACTTAAAAGTAGCAAGTAGAAGGTATATACAAATACTTACTATAAATCCGCATGCCGTTCCACTGTTTTCTGTTGCAATGTTCTATCAGGGTTCATGTAGTACCTACTAATTTAAGAAGTGACTGTGTAGTGTAGTGTGATATATGTTAAATGTGATAAGTAATAAATAAAACTGAAAATTGAAAAATGTTAAACAAAAATATTTTAAATAAAAAAGTTAAATTATCAAAAATACAGAGGCTGACAGAAAAGACCAAGAAATTTTCGTGGAGTGAACACTATTAGCAGCTTTATGCCACTACAAGTATGCATATAGTTCACATACAAATACTGTGTAAAACACTTTGGACTTGACCAGTATTTTAAATAAATTTTTCTACTCCTGTACTGTTATCTGTCTTTTAAATGGTCCCGAACACTAATATAAGAACATAGATTATTATGATTTCAGAAAACTCTATAGTCCATTCCTAATATAATAGCATATGTGTCGTTATTTCGCCAAAACGATACTCCTAGCCATAGACGTATAACTTTTTTTCTTTAGATCTACTATACTGCCAACATAATAAAATCGTTATTTTAACATATGGTGCCATTTTTTAAACGTGGAGTCACTGAACAAACGGTTTTTTGTATGAAAAACATTCGTTTAAGTGACTTCATGTTTCAAAAATGGTCTTTTCGTCAGTAGGAACACGTAAATAAAAAAAAATAAGTCTTCCATAGATACCTAGTATCTACCAAACATATGGTAGTATTTCGTACTTTTCTTAGTTTATTTTAGTAAATGTAGTCGTAGAAAAAGTATTGTATGCAACGTTGTATAAGTAGTCAAAAAATGCTCGATGGCGTCAATTTACGATGCTCGCCAAGGCTCGCATCGTAACCTGCGCCACTCGCATTTTTTAACCCTCCTTATACAACTGTTGCATAAAATACTATTATGCAAGGTGACATGTATAATTTATACAATACTTATATACCTTGCTCTGGCCATCTCGGTTTGCAGAATACATTTGAAAGCATAATTACATTAAAACGTATGGAATAGGCATGATCCTGAAAAGCTGACTCACAAGCGACCTGTTTTAATATAGGATGTCTTTTACAATAAGATTTTTGAAAATAAAAATAAAATACCCGATTTATAAAAAATTAACAAGTTATCATTTTTTTTATAATTATTTTACGGCTCTTAAATTAATATAGTTTATTTTAGTATAGTAATAAGAATTTTCAAAACGACCCATCGAAAGCGGCCTGCATCCAGCGCTTTCCTGCAACCTTGCTCAGGTCATCTGACCATCTAGCAGGTGGGTGTCCTACGCTGCGCTTGCCGGTACGTGATCGCCATTCGAGAACCTTTCTGCCCTCTTTGTTATTAATAAATAAAGACAAATACTAGTAGTAATTAAAGAGAATGGGCGAATATGCGAATCATATTGATAGGCGATGCTATGCCGATTCCTTTTTTTTTTTCTTTTCAATATCACGATCAAAGAGGCTTTGCTTGCTTAGCCTTGCTTAGCTTAGCCGCAGGACCCAAAAGGCTCTGTCTGCCCCATTACTCCCATTAGGGAGAAAGATAAGTGTTTATTTGGGATTCTAGTATCGTATATCTATAACTAACTCGGTATTTCTACTGCTGCACTGCTACAAACTGCTAAAAGGTGATAGGTTTTTTATCTATAACTTTTTATTTATTTATTTTATTGGTTTAAATACACTTGAAAATTTACAAATAAAACCTTATAAAAGTAAACATAGTACATAGGTGCTACTTATTTCTAAAGAAATTTCTTCCAGCAGACCCGCGAGAGGAAATGGGAAGAAAGAGGTAATTGGCGTGTACAATACAAAGATAAAATAAATACTTATACCTACAAGAAACATAATTAGATTAATAAACATACCTACATAAACGTACGTAAAATAAACTTACATAAATATTAATAAATACTGAATAAGATAATATTTCTAAATTTGATGATCAGGATGATAAAGACAGATCTTTTACTCGTTTCTTAAACGTGGTTATGGTTTTAGATTCACAAATTTTCAGTGGTAGCTGAATCCATAGCCTGACTGCTTGCACGGAAAAGGAGTGGGTATAGGTAGCGGAGCTATGAATTGGGAATTGAAGGATGGATTTATGGGTGGACCGACAGGGAGCGTTGACAAGCCGTGCGAAAGAGAATCTTTCACGTAAGTAGGGAGGATAGGAAGGATTGTACAGAACATTGAAGAGGAGGCAAAGGATTCTGGTATTCGGCGAAGGCGGATGGGGAGCCACTTGACTCTTTTTACGTATATTAATTTTTATCATATAAATAAAACAAAATCATTCTTATGTCTTCTTTTACTTGGCATCATCAGTAAGAGTTACTTAAGTGCTATGTCTTAAATACAAAGGTCTAGATTAAGCTTTTGGCTTTAAAAACCTATTATAATTGTAGTAAAGTTATTAAGGTAAGCTGTTTAAGTAATTTATGTTATGTAGTAATTGTTACTATTTATCTGAATTATACCCAAACACTTTCCTTTTACTCATCCTAATATTATACACGCACTTAAATCTTTCCAACAACACAAAGGTTGGCTGTTTGGTAATGCGTTTAGCATTTAGTCCGTCTATTGTGCTCTACAAACTGTGTTTTAACTTAAACTTTTAGTTTAAACTTTTAGATTCTATCACACTATATCTCACTAATCATACTAATATAATAATATAATCACACTAATAATATCACACTATCACACTAAAATTACAAGGCGAAAGTTTGTGAGTGTGTGTGTGTGAATGTTTGTTACTTCTTCACGCGTAAACGCCTGGACCAATTTTGGTAAAATTTAGTATGCAGGGAACTACCACCCTGGATTAACACATAGGCTACTTTTTCTGCGGTAATACAGCGGGGCGCAGCTTGTTTAAAATAAATTAAAATATAATCTAAAAGTAGTTCTTGTGAGTCAGCATCTCAGTTTATATCAGTTTTTGCGAAAGTGTCGCTTGGGGAACCCGTCAGGAATGTTACTACATAATTTGGGTATACCTTTTTGTAAATTGTCTTCGCTTGCCCTTTAAAATGTCGCCATGCAATTCATTTTTTATGATTGCCTATTCACTGTTATGGAGACGAATGTTGCACATTGTGGGTAGATTCAGTTTGCATGTATGCGTTTTATTTCATATAAAATATAAAAGTATTGCACACATATTGTATGTACTCTTCCATGCTGACCTAGTAAAAAAACTTAGAATGTATCAGCTGCTTCCCTTCCCGTGCAAATTCAAACATACGAGTATCTATATTATCATAGGATATTTGCAATATCTCTTAATAATCGTCGATTTGTTTTGTTTCACAATTGTTGAAGTCATATACAGCTACGGTATACGTATAGCTAAGTTTACCGCAGATCGTAAAAGCCGATCGAGGGAATGGGCGATATCTTAATCATGTTCATAGACGATGCCGCTAGCAACCCATCTTTGGAAACTAAACAGTAAGTAGTTCACAAAATAGTTTGCAGGGTTTTATAGGGTTATATCTAGACAACAGTTTAAATCATATCCCCGTTTCTTTTCAAATGATTTATTTCTCAAGTGAGAATGTGAAGTTTTTTTATAGCATTTATATCCGTTATAAAAAGCTTTACACTTTCACTTAGGAATATAAACAGTAAATCATAGAATAGCTCAATATTTGTGAAAGACCTATTCAACGAGAGGGACACGTTGAAAAAAAAATTGATTCCTACTTTATTTGTATGAGAGGTAATCTAAAAAAATATATATTTTCAATATTTTATTTCACCACTTTTTTGACATGATTAATATACATATATATACCAAACTACAGCTTTATATAGGAGAACAAAAGTCACTGACATAGTTCGTTGAAGTGGCAGTGGGCGGGACACATAGCGCGAAGAACCGATGGGGCAAAAAGGTTCTCGAATGTCGACCACGTACTGGCAAGCGAAGCGTAGGACACCCATACAAGGTGGCCAGACGACCTGGCCAAGGTCGCTGGAAAGCGCTGGATGTAGGTCGCTCTTGATCTGTCGTTTTGGAAATCTTTGGGAGAGGCCTATGTCGTTATGCGGCTGAAATGATGATGATTATGAGGACTCAAATTATATGTAAACTAATTTAAAAACTTTCAAAGCCCGCTAAGCAAGTGCTAGGCATGCGCTAGTCGTGGGCTTGTCGTGCGCGTGTCGTTCGAACAATATTTAGCCATTGTATTTTAATTTATAAGTAAAATTATTTCGTCGTTACCTTGACACAGCTATATTCGTAGTACGTCAGTGAACAGGTGAAACCTTGTCTTAATAGGCTAATTACGTGAGTTGAGCTCCGCGGTACATTTAACTTGTCTTTTTATGTACATTAAAAATGGTTACGGATGCGACATCTTACATTAAGTGCTCTGTAACTGTAAGTACCGACAGGCAGAAATCAGGGTTATTTTCCAATACCTTTTTCCAAGAAACTTTTGAACACAATTTGTGGATTCTCTCGCAGTTTATTTTATCTTTAATGTTAAATAATAAAAAAAAAAGTTTATTTGACCAAAAAAAAACCCACACATTTGTTGGCATAATATATGACTCAATTTAGCAAATAAAGCTTTGAAGTTTGGCTCGAGTGAGTCGCTAATAAAACTGACCGAACTAAGCATGTAGCTGAGCACAGGTCATCTCGGCTCCGCTTTTTTGACTACTTAGTATTTTTTATTATGTAATTTTTGTTTTTAGCAAGCATTACATGTTATAATGTGTCAACAATGCATTATTCTATAAGTATTTATTTATCAAAAGACATCATAATAATATGACAAAACTCGTCTAGCGAGTAGGCGACCAATACTGTGAAAATAGTCTTTCGGTGTTTTTTCTCAGCAGTGGTCGTTGTAAAGCCCTGGCATCAGTAGCTTTTCTTTAAAAGTAAATTAAATTTTCATATACACTAAACGTTATAATGTAAATTATACTTATTGACGTGTGAAAGTGCCTGTAAAGGTTTAATTGCTGAATAAACATTTGAATTTCGAATTTTATTTAAGTGGCGTTCACTGGGCGGCTTAAACATACACCTTCATACAGGTTTAGTACACCGGACCGATCCGGTGAATTGGTACCGGATCTGGTAAGTGTATATTGATGCTTGATGCGCCGGATTACTGGATCGGGTTTTCCTGATTACAATCCCTTATTCTTAGTCCTCTTATCTGCATAAATTGTTAGGTAAGGCGTTTGAGCATAATATCTTTAATGAAATATTAGATCCAGAGATTCCGGGTTCAACCCCGGTCAGGGCAAGTTGGAAAATGGTCTTTTTCAAATAGTTCTGGGTCTTAGGTGATTTTAGGGTTCCGTAGTAAACAAGGAACCCTTATAGTTTCACCATGTCTGTCTATCTGTCTGTCTCCGTCCGCGGTTTTACTCAGCGACTATAATTAGAAGAAAGCTGTAATTTAGTATAAATATATTTATTAATCATGCAAAAAAGTGGTAAAGTAAAACATTGAAATAATTTTTTTTTAGGGTAGCTCTCATAAAAGTAAAGTCAAAAGTCAATTTTATTTTGTTGACTAACCAATCATGTGGGGTATCGTTGAATAGGTATTTCAAAAATATTATGAGCTTGGGAACATCGCTTTTCGATTTAGGGATCAGTTTCTGAAATATTTGGTTTTAAAGTGAAAATTTTTGTTAGAGTCAAGTGTCCTCCCCCTCTATCTGCTAAACGGTTATATATGGACACGTGAAATAATTCACAGCTACAGAAAATATAACGAAATTTAAAGGAAAACTATCAGAGCTATGTAGGGTTTACAAATTAAAAAGTTAAAGCCGATCAACTTATAAAATGTATTCGGAAAAGGAAAATTTTATACAAATTCAATAGAAAATTAGTTTTTAGACGTTTATTCAAAGTTGGCATTCGTAACAACGGAACCCGACACTGCGCGTGGCCCGACACGCACTTGGCCAATTATACTATATATGTTTTTGTTATAGAATATAGTAACGTTGAGCTAGTATCCCATAAAACAAGTCTCGAACTTACTTTGGGGCTAGCTTAATCAGTGTAATTTATCCCGTGGATATTTTTGTACCCATAATATATTTTTCAAGTTATTCTTCTGTAATCCTATATAATTCCGTTGTGTTGTCACCTCGCCTGCGTGATCTGTCATGGAGGTGCTCAAGCGAAAGATCTTCCGTTAATTATTTCGATAATCTCACTTCTCTGAAGTTTTATCCTTCTGTGTTTGTTGTTAAGTGCCCACTCACTATATTTATCAAGTCTCATTCGCACGATTTGTGACTATAGAAGTGATCAATAGTATACATATTTATAAATTTTAATTATTCCAATATTCTCGCAGTCTCACTTCTCTGAAGGTTTGGTATCCTTCTGTGATTCACTTTATCGGATTTCAGTCTCGCCCGCGCGATCTGTGATCAACTGATCATGGAAGTGCTCGAGTATAAATAAATTCTTCCGTTTATTTTTTAGATTTTCTCACAATCTTGCTTTTATTAGTGTTTGGTATCCTTCTGTGGCCCTATATATCGTGTTTCAGTGTCGACCGCGTGATCTGTCACAGAGGTGCTCAAGCGTAAGATCTTTCGTTAATTATTTCGATATTCTCGCTTCTTTAAAGGTTAAATTATTTTCGAAATGATGTCAACTGACGCGAGCTTAAGGTAATCCAAAAGGTGTGACAAAACTTGCTTGACAAAGTAAGCAGAACAAGGGCTACTTTTCGTTTAGATAAATTCTCGTTGAATATTTGAATCCCTCATGAAATAATGGAATACCAAAGCAAAAATAGCATTTCGTGCGTACATTTTGGAGCGTTCTGTAAACCGCCAAGCAGACGGTGACTAATATCAAATATAATATAATAACTAACGTAACAGATACCCAAGGCCATAGAAACGATTGGAGGGCTCGAAAGTAAGAAAAACTGGAGTTGCGGGTAGACACACAGAGATGGCAGCACACACGCACGACTAGCAAAAAAGTGACACAGAAAATGTTCAATATGCTTTGAAAATATTTTTTGCATTACGTATACGTCATATTTAATTAATTATAGTACTATTCTATTTAATCAACATTAATAAAAGATTGTAATCTTTTAATAAATAGCTATAGCGCCATCTAGTGATAAAGAAGAGAAATAATAATGTTTAAAAGGCGATAGGTAAGCATGCTAATATGAATCATCCATTCATTGATTTATACTTCCCTTCGGAACGGTTTGAACAAATGCTTCGGAATTGTTATTCGAGTTTTCAAAACACAGCAATGAATTAGTTAGATAATTGGCCTAAAAACATGCTGTCTCACCTAACATTGTGTTCGGGCAAAGCAGTAAGGTGAAATGTATGAAAAATTCATAGTAAACCAAGCGCGTAAAAATACGTTTGGGAAAAGAGATTTTATGCAAAAACGATTGCTTTTATCAATTAAAAATAAAGTTTATTTAAATCTTCTATAATTAAGCCATGTCGGTGCCGACTTTGTTTTGGAGATTTTATACTTCTTTTAATACTTATTTACGCCGAAAGTTAAGTAAAAATAGCCAAAAAAAAAAACTAATCTTTGCTGGCTCATTACTTTTTAATGGCTTATTATTTAACTACTGTGTATCCATACAGACAAATTTATAATCAGACAAAACGATATGATATATTAAACTTTGAATGTGAATGTCAAACAGTAGAGGAAATCCCCTCCGCAATTTGTATAGAAAAAGTATCGACTAGTTCTACCTTAATAAGCGATAATAAAACAAGGACAATATTATTTATTGATCTACTAACTGTGCCCGTGGGCTTCGCTCCCCGTGGAAATTTCGGGATAAAAACTATCCTAAGTCCTTCCCTGGGTCTCAAACTATATCCATACCAATTTTCATCTAAATAGGTAACAAATATACAAACTCACTTTCACATTTATAATATTAGTTGGGATTTGCTGATTTCGTGATCCCGAGTTTCAATAATTAAAGTCTGTATCACAAAAAGGTTCTTCATATATTCCTTAAATAAAATATTTCATATATTCTATGAAGGTTAGCTTCTACACTTCTTGTAAGTAATTGTCCTATCTTCTTATTCGCCAGTTGACTGGAAAAGATTCCATAAGGGTTGGATCTCATTTGTCAGCACGGAGCAGCACTTTTCTATACTGCTATCCTTTTCTGTCGATTAAAACCGTCATTTGCCAGAGCAAGAGAGAGCGATAACGCTATCGCACCGGCCGTGCGATAGCAAGCTATAGCATTCTGCGCTCTCTCTCGCTCTGGCAAATGGCGGTTCTGAGCGACAGAAAAGGATGGCAGTGTATAAAAGTGCTGCTCCGTGCTGACAAATGAGATCCAACCCTTATGGAAAAACTCCGCCGTTATCAATTTACTTTTGGGTTACTTTCATGGGTCAAAAATTACTGTTACAGTTTAAAAACTAAAACGTCACAAAATAAAGTCACTTGGCATGGCATGATCATATCCATTTTCAATTTGATTTTAGATTTATTAATGAAGAAAAACTGATGTTAAGAGCGCTTTTTGACTCCAAGAAACTATGACGTCATGATCATGAGTTTTATATTTCATAAATCTCATAAAAAATATTTGTTTTGACGTGACGACCTCCGTGGCGTAGTGTTCACGATGCTAGTCCGCCACCCAGAGGTCCCGGGTTGGTAAATGGCCTTTTCCAAATTGTCCTGGGTTTTGTGGATGTTTATACATGTATTTGTTAGAAAATATAGTATCGTTGAGTAAGTATCCCATAACACAAGTCTCGAACTTACTTTGAGGCTGATCAGTGTTATTTGTCCCTATATATTTATTTATTTGTTTACGTTTAGTAAAAAAAAAAATTGACTTGCTAAACAATAGCGATTCATAGACGTAGTACAAAAAAAATATTAGAAACAAACACACCGTGTATTTGTCTCTATCATTTTTGAACAAGTTTAGGTTCCTGTACATTTAATCTGAGGGGACTCGGAACGGAACGCCAAGACTTATTTCCTTTTAATAATGTATGACATCAATAAATAAATAAAATGTGTAGAAATCACGAGAGTTGCCGCGGGCAGTCCGTATATCATGGAGTGGGAAGTTGATACCGCTCTGCCACAAACATGTAAATTGCTAAACATGATCCAACCGGGATTCGAACCTGTTCTCCTTTTTTAGGGTTCCGCGTTCATCTGAGCAAGGATTACTTCAACTTACAAGGTTGTTTTATTTTTTATTTAGAAACAAACATAATTACAAACCCTGAATAGTTAATATTGTTAAAACATTGCGTTGTCGGAACTGCCGACTAGTTTCGATCCGTTTAGACTGATTGATTGTAAACCGTATAAAATATTCTTAATAAAAGCTACATCAAAACCTTTTCTCCAAGAAATAAAAGGCACTTATTAATGCAAAGTTAGAGATGTTATCTACCTTAAATTAAACATGTGAAAAAATGTACACATTTCTTTTTTATACAATTTACATTGTACCTATTAACACCTACTAACATCGTTGTAAAATGGTAATAATTGTAAAATTGTAAATTGAGAATATTTGATTCTTTTATTCAGATTAAATTCTAGTTTTATTTTAATTTTAAAGGTCGCAAAAGATTGCTGTACGATAAGTCTACCTTTGTAACGTATTTCTGTCTTTTTTCTGTTTTTGTATTTCATTGTATTTATGTTATAATAAAAAGAAATTGTGTTGTTGTTCATGACGTTCATTCTTAATTTTATATTATGTTTATAACTTTCGTTTTTAGAATGATTCCTGATTGACTCCAGTTAAGTTAGATCCATAAACTTAACGATCGGTGTTTTCAATAGACGGGACCCTCAGCGCTCTGGTAAGACTCGCACGAGTCCGGCACTCGTATCCGCGCATGCTAAATATAAAGCGACGCGGTAAGTGAAATATACGTAGAGAATGTTAGATTACGCTTTTTTAATGGAACACTATCAACGGTAAGATCTTCATTTTATAAAGGGTTTTATGTACTGATGGAGTACTATTATATAACTTCTATGAAAATAGATTTTTAAACTATCGCGGTTTGATCAACATTACTAACATGATAATTAATTTACTCGTATTTAAAACAAATTTAACACAGAACAATACAATTAATGAATTAAGCTAAAAACTAAATATAGTTTCTACATTAAAAGAAAACTATAAAA
This sequence comes from Acrobasis suavella, assembly GCA_943193695.1. Taxonomy (NCBI): domain Eukaryota; kingdom Metazoa; phylum Arthropoda; class Insecta; order Lepidoptera; family Pyralidae; genus Acrobasis; species Acrobasis suavella. Next base: position 3,863,910 of record OW971939.1, read on the forward strand.
TTAAAATATATGTAATTAAAAATAAAGCATTATATTTATAAAAATAGACCCCAGATCGGTAGGAGGCCAGGGTTCCTAAGGGACTGGCGGCATTACCTCGTTGTATGGCGAAACTTAATCTTTGGCCAAAATGACTAACATTTATTTGAGCTTTAAATTAAACAATTATTAATTGAATATAAACCTTTTTTGTTATGTCTAACTTTTAATAATATAAGATAAGGATAGGAGTTACATCCTTCGTGGTCGCAGACAGACTGGCTGGAATATCCTGAAACTAGTTGAAGTGTGAATAGAACATAATAATATATAAAAATATGAAAAAGTTTTCTTTTTGGTTTTTATAAAAATATTTTTCATTTTTCGACATATGTTCCTTAGGGAAAGTTGTTCAGTGTCATGGACTGAACTCACCGTTAAAATAATTATAGTAAATTATGTTAGGCCCTGTATATTATAACCTAAAAAACTATAAAAATACTAAATAAATATCAAAAAGAATAAATATTTATTTATGTAATTTTTTGATTTTTTGACAATGTAAAAAAATTCAATAAACAAAAAGTCGACAAAAAATAAATAAAATAACCAAACTACTAATTAGAGGTATTTATCGTTATCCAAACCATTGCTAAACATTAGCCATACAGCGCGGTAATGGCGCAAGCGTTCTGGGCACCTTTGCAGCGGAAACGTGCACGTTCGCAAAGAGATTCAACTTTATGCCTATATTAAATTTAATAGAATGCCTCTTAAATTTAATGTTGCAAAAATACAGAAAGGACAGAACCAGACATCTAACCTGTGACGAAGGAGAAATAGATAAAGTTTGGTATGTTCTTTAATTAAATTATATTATTATATTTAGGAACAGATCAACAAATTGAGCAAGCCCCAAAGAAAGTTTATGGGATACTTACTCAACGATACTTTATTTTATAACCTTTAAACATATATAATGCACTTATTTGATTAAACTTTTCTTTGTAATTAAAAAGTATAAGTTATTTTGGTGGTTTTATATTTTTTGATGTTATGTGTGATCACGACCTTTTATGTCCTTTAGGGAATACATGAACTTTTCGGGGTCCAGTGCTGCCCCCATTTGAAATAAATAATTTGCTAGGAAACGGAGACATCATTAAAAGTTTTGTCTTGACCTAGCCCCGGATAACCCTTTAAACTATTTAATAAACTGCTGTATATAGTTTAATGAGAGAACGTGAAGCTTTTCTACGCACACTTGCCAAAAAAGGCCACTTTTGGCTAATTATAAACTATAAACAGCTGTTTATAAAATAGTTTAAAGGGTTATCTAGGGCTTGGTCAAGGCAAAATTTTAAATGATGTCTCCGTTTTTCCTTTGAAATAATTTATTTCAAATTAAGTACCTTAAGTACCTCCCTTAAGTACGTGATTTACCAGTCAGTCTGTAAGTATAAATAAATATCCAAGACAATTTGAAAGAGGCCATTTTCGAACTTGCCCTGACTGGGGATCAAACTCAGAACCTCCTGAGTGTAGGACTAGTATGGAAACCAGTGAGGTCGTCAAAGTTTGTGACCGTTCTGTGCATAACTATAATTTGACTTTGTTACTACAGTTTTCAATTATTAAACCAATAATATTGTAATTAACCCCACAAACTATATATATAGCTTTCATTACTGGCGACCGGCTTGACCCATCTTCTGGAAGAAATTCCATACTTGAAGCTGGGAATACACTACTAAATTAATTCATACGTTAATTACGGCCAAATAAAACTTTTTAATTTCTTGTTGCTGAAGTTTCGTCTGGGTTGCACCGAATGTGGTCCCATATGGCTGAAGCAGCGGTGTTAGGCCGCCTCATGCCCTGGGTGATCTTGATCGTCCTCAAGTTCATTTTTCTCCAACGTGTTGTTCTTCTTAGCACGACCATCGAGAATATGGGGTGACGACAAGATCAGAAAATTTTGCTCATTAGGCTGGGCAGGGACCAATACTGAACTGGGTTTCTTTCGGCGTAATCTTCCCAGCAGTGGTCGTTCCGAAACGCTAGTAGTTTTTAGTTTTTGCACTAAAATAATATTTAAAAAAATGACCTTTAATAAGAGGTAAATTTATCCTACATTGAATAAAATTTTTTGACTTTGACTTTGTAATTTGTCTTTTATTTTATCCAAAAATTATGGACCCGTATTTTTCTGTTAACCAAAAAGATTTAAATTCAAAAGTATACGCAGCATCAAAGTTCCTGAGTGGAGGTTTGCGACGTCACCGCTAAGTAAAAATCATATCTAACCGTGCCGTCATGCGATTTTTTTTTTCAAAGAAAAGAAAGATTAGTCGTACAATATTTTTAAATAATCAAACTGATGAGCTAATTTTTTTTTTATTCATCTTGCCTGTTTCCTTAATTTTTGTGTGGTAAATGTTCATGAAAAAAGGTGTAATTTAATGTACTTTAAAACAAATACGGACGGACGGACGGACGAAGGTCTTAGTAACTCGCACTTTCCCGGTTTTTATTATTTTTCGTTCATATGCTACAAACTACTTGCGTTTCGTCCATTTCCAATACCATATTTTTGTATTTAGTATCTGTCTGTCCCGTTCAGGATAACGACGTGACAATATATATATAATATATATATATTTAGTATACAAATCGCATATTTTTATTTGGAATATGAATGAGATTTTGTACAAAGTGAGAATCTAGAAGAGAAAAAAAAAAATTTTTATGTTTGACGCCTACGGGATAGCCGCGATATGGGATTGTTTTTAACCGAATTCAAAAAAGGAAGAGGTTATCGATTCAAATTTGTATAGGTATTTATGATTTCCATTTATTGTTTGTTTGTAAAATCTTTACTTGTACATAAACACAGGACAATAATACACACATAAAATATACATACATATGTAATAAATATATAACTAATTAATTAATACTAATATACATATATAACTCAACTCAAGTCTTCAGACGTTTCTACAAGATTCCTCAATCTAAACTTAAAAGAATGCAAAGATGACGAAGTTTTGATTTCTTAAGGTAGTTTATTATCCCCGATTACTCGAAAATGCTTGGACCAATGTGGAATATTATAGAAATGGGTCCGGAGGTCCCATAAAAAAATATCAGTTGTTAATTTTGATGTTGAAATCTATTTTTAGTTTTGTAAAATTATAAATTAAGATATCGCGTGTTCGTAGTTCGAAACAAACGGCTAGTTTTATTTATTTGCGTTGGGGCGGGACTTTGGCCTTCGTGGATGAATGACTGGTCACTGGCAACTTAGCAAGTACATATGTACATAACTTAAAAAAATAAATGAAATTGCTCGTCCGTCGTTTAGTTCGTCACTTTGAGAAATAAGGGGGCTGGAATCCAATTACATTTTAAATGACATTAAAAAGGGGGAGGTCTTTTCCATTTTTCTTAATGCGCGGATACTCAAGAGGCGTTAATAAAGACATTTGTATGGGAATAAATATATTTTTTATTGTTAACTAGTGACCCGCCTTCGCTTAGCACTTTTATAAGTTATATAGTGCCATCTTTCAAACGCGGAGTCACTAAACGAACGGTTTTTTTTATGGAAAAACCATTCGCTTAGATGACTCCGCCTTTCAAAAAGGCACTTCTGGGCGTTACAACCTTTAACCGTCGAAAAATATGGAAGATATACTGAAGTAAACAGTATGTTCTTTTTTTAAAAAAAAAAACTTCAGAAAAGAAGAAAACTTAATTCTTCAAAAAATATCCCTTTTATTTTAAACACATTTGGTTATTTTAGGTTAATTATAGAGAAATTTTATTTGGTTCATAGGTTTAAGTTTGGGTTTAGACCAAAGTAACCGGATAAATATTTAATACTAGGTAACGGAATCCGTAGATATATTTTGTTTTATCATCATCATCCAACATTTTTGTTAGAGTCAAGTGTCCTCCCCCTCTATCTGCTAAACGGTTATATATGGACACGTGAAAAAAAAATCACTGCTATAGGATATATAACAAAATTTTAAGGAAAACTATCAGAGCTAAGTAGGGCTTACAAATTAAAAAGTTATAGGCGATCAACTTATAAAATGTATTCGGAAAAGGAAAATTTCATACAAATTCAATAGAAAATTAGTTTTTAGACGGTTTAGTGGCATGAATACAAAGTTGGCATTCGTAACTACGGAACCCTACACTGCGCGTGGCCCGACACGCACTTGGCCAATTATTTTTTCGGTCAATCACTTCGTTAATTTATGACGTTGATTAGCTTACATAAGTAGTTTACGTTTATACGCAACCGTGCGTGCACTTAATTTATATGCATGTAGGGGTAAAAAGCACATACACTGCTCATATTTCATTTGCCATAACATTTATAAAACATAAATGTTATCATTCATGCATATTGGTACGAGATCATCAGGAAAACCGTGGAATTTACTTACTGCATGGACAATCAGTTTGCCAATGTTAATTTGAGGATTTTTTGAGTTACGTGCGATCATTAATAAAATTGTCACAAATTAGTTGTTGTTTGATTTTTTTTTTAAATAAAAACACAAGCAATTATATTCCATTTTTTTATTTAGGAAAGTGAAAAGTCAAAATTCACAAAAATACAGCGCTATGAAGTTTCGACGTGACGTCATACGAAAGTAAAATGCGCTATATCTTTGTTATTAATGGCTAATCAGAGAAAAGTGTAAGGCGTATACAATACTTTTCAATTAACTACCTATTGAGCCAAAAAATAGAACATCCGTAGGTATTATGTGTTTAGAGCATGTTTACAGTTACTTTACTTTTTATAAGTACATTGTAAGTTATAATTGCATTCAATGCAATTATTACTTACAATGTTAAATGAATGAATACATTATTTTATAATCAAAGATATGTAGAATTATCGCCTCAAGTTTGCAGCTCTATAAAACGTACCTAACCTACACCATTTCGTTCGAATATTAATCTAGTTTTCCAAGACTATCATCAAAGTACATCCCAGTCTTAATGAACCAGACATATAAAAAGTACCTACATTCAATAATGATACGTTGTATCGTAAAATATCAGTAGTTGCTTATCTTAACTTGTGAGTCTTAAATCGCTACTTAATGTAGTACCTAAGAACTTTGTGATGGTAATTAAAAAGTAGAGTAAGTAACTTTATTTCCACTGGTCTCTTTTATGAAACCCTGCTTCCATCAAAGAGCTATTTTGTACTAAAGTACTAAAGAAGAGATCACGTATCACGTTTTACTATTGCTATAAACCTCACTTAGTTGCTTGCTAGCTTCTAAGACTTTTGACAGGTTATATTCGAAAATTGCACGAAAACATGCTAAACATATGTAATATAAAAATGCATTTGCTTGTGTTAAAAATCTGATAGAATAATTCAAGGAACACGTATTTTTCTATCGATATATGTAAATGGTCCCAAAAAAAACATACGTACTGTACGTGAAAATTAAAGTACGTATTTTTTTTTTTTTTGGACAATTTACACTGATTGATCTAGTCCCAAAGTAAGTTCGAGACTTGTGTTATGGGATACAAACTCAACGATACCATATGTTATAACAAAATGTATGTATGACTATTACGCCGCCATATATTAAAAAATAGAACAGGGGCCAATGTTTGACATAGCTTGTCTGTACTATGCCAATGGTTTCCATACCTAACAGTTCCTAAAACGCATACAGTGAATTCTACTACAGCATATTTTTTTATGAACCTTGCAAGCACCGGGAAAAGTATTTGCACCTCCTTTCGGTGAAATAAAATTAAAGCTACTTTAAATCACACTGTAATAACATATAACACTTGCTTATACAATACAATACAATATCCTTTAGTGCACAAAATAAATAAATACAGGACATAATTATCCGAAAAACTAAGAAATGCGCAAAAGGCGGCCTTATCGCTAAGCAATTTCTTCCAGGCAACATCGCTATATAGAAAATAGTAATGGAAAATTAGGCTTATACTTATATAGGGTCCACAAAAATACTGAAACTATTTGAGGAGTGAATTTACTCCATGATAAATAAATATACAGGGACAAATCACACTGTTGAGCTAGCTCTGATCAACCTGACCAATCAGTAGATTCGAGTTTGTACGAAAAGCAGTTTATTTTTTGACATTTCGACATATGTTTCTTTCATAAAAATGTTAAGTATCACGAAATGAAGTTATTCTTAAAACAGTTTTAGTGTAGAAAGACGTGGTATATTTATTTAGGTACGTTAGTTTTATGGGGTTAGCAAAGTTCTTTTGTGTCAAAAATCCCTCGTATTGATAAATAATAATTAAAGCTTGCGCAGATGAGGGATTCTTGTCCGAGGACTTTTTTGTCCGCTAAAATACATCGCTTACAACTGTATCGAGTAACGCAAACGAGGGATGACAAGTACCGCGTACAAAAAGTCCTCCGAATAACCGAGAACATGCAGAGAGCGGACCGGACAAAAGTACGGGGGAGACCCCGAAAAAAGTAGAACTCTTGTGACTAGGCGAAGTAACGCACATGGCGAACTTTAGTCCGCGTTTGTTCTCTACATTTCCGGGCAACAAATGATCGTACTCTGTGTACGTTGAGTTCGCGGTAAATCCGCGGCGGACTTATTATTCGTACTACGTATTACGGCGTACTTTTTTCTCCGCCGCGGAGAAAACTCCGTCGTCTGCACAGGCCTTTAAAGTTAACAAACGTTTGCTAAACCTATGTATTTACACGACATAAAAATGTAATATACAGCGTTTGGTGATCAAGAGATTTCGTTGGCTGAGTTGATCCTTATTACTTAAATATGGATTTAAGAAGGGTAGCTATCTTGTATTTTTGTACAGTAGGGAGTTATGATGTCATCAATTTTTCATATGGAATTTAGTAGTTTTTTACATACAGCAGCCCTTGGTATGTTTGAAAATGTTTTTAGTGTTTTTAGAAAACAGGTTACTGAAACGTAATGATGTAGTGTATTTTTCAGCCCATAAAGCCCTTTCATTTGATACCTCACGCGACAAGTAAAAATTTTAATTCCATACCAAAATGATAATATCATAACACCACGCTGTAAACCAATTCAAGAGCCATCTTGAAATTCTTAAAATTGCCAGGATTCAGAAGGGTCACCCTTCGAATCTCTTAAACACCAATTGCCGTATTTTTAAAGCATAGACCACCGACTAGTGTAGCACACGTTTATTTGTTTTAAAACGAGGTTTAGAGTTCTAACTGTGATCTCATTCCGTAATGAACCTAAAAACCTTTTTGTTCGATAGAAGAAAAAAAAATCTAACGCATACAACTTGTCTCTGTTTTATTTCTAGCCAGTGTCACGCATCAAATGACATGGCATTTACCCTACATACATTAAGTGACTTCCTAACCCCTTTGCCGTAATTGGTTAAGCTGGTATGTAGTGTTCTGCCAAGTGTGAAAGCCAGCCTACCTATTTACGTAGGTCTTTTTCCGTGCTGTTAGCTTTGTAGATTATCTGACAAACTGTTGCTCATATTAAGTACTTAAGCATTAATTTCATTATAGTACAAGCGAGCGAAGTTCTCAGGTTTATTTTTGAATAATTTTTATGTGTATGTAGGATTGACAATAAAGATCGATCATCCTTTTTTAATAAAGAGTAACTAGATTAGACCATACTATTTTACAAAAAAAAAAAACAAGTGACTTAATATCTCCAAAGTTCTTGATTAATCATCACGTAATTAATAAAGGATAATGAATTAGAAGGCTATCAAATAAACAACAAGTTTATTTGATAGTAAGAGTTCCGTAACATTATTAAAAAACCACGTTTGTGCTATGGGACCTCACTTAAATATTTATTTTATTCTATGTTTAGTATTTGTTAATATAGCGGCAACCGAAATACATCATCTGTGAAAATTTCAACTGTCCAGCTATCACGGTTCATGAGATACAGCCTGGTGACAGACAGACGAACAGACGGACAGCGGAGTCTTAGTAATAAGGTTACGGATATATATAGGTATTTGGTTATGGAACCATAAGAAAAGAATCATGAAAATTACGATTGGTGAAGATATATACAAAAAATAAACATACAACAAACATAAATAAAAAAGATGTTTCACTCGGTCAAGAGATTTCCGAGAGATGATCTTTAAGTTTACGAAAAGATTAAGAATAATGCTACACTTGAGCATAATATAATAATAACCTACTCTTAACATACTATCCAAATAACTGTTACCCTTATTTTTTGTGTTTTCTCCTTTTTAATATTGTTAAAATACCGAAATTACTGGCACTGTTTAGGTCTATTATGTAAACGTTTTTTTATTTATATTGTTATAATCTGTATATGACTGTTTATTGCCATTAATAAAAATAAATAAAAAATAAAAATAAATAATTAATATAATAAATCCTATATTAATTACCAGTTAAACCCTGCTTTGCTCGCAATAACTCGATAAACGTACTGTCTAATAAGAATTTCGAAGAAAGAGTTGTGGTTTTTTGAACTTAAATCTTCTTATCTATGAGTCAAACGGTTGAGTTGAGTCACACCGTTCCATTTCCAAAAAAAGGCGAATCAGTTCGTCTGCCCGTGGTCTGATTCGAGGCGTCTCTTCGTGCGTGACAACACCAATTTTTTGCGCTTCCTCTCGATTATTCGATTCTCGGTATTCGATATAATCGAACATCGTTTCTCTGACGTGCTGTGATCGGCTCTATTTACTATTTACCTATTCTGTCAGAATGAATTTATAACACTTCGTGTTTGAAACTAGTGTTTTTTTATCTTTTAGAAATCATTTTCAGAGCAAATGATTGCAGTTCGATGTAACATTATTCTTCATATTAGAGCGTTTCCTATTGCATGTTTAGTTGTGCTGCTTTGGAACTAGGGTTGCCTGATACGGGTTTAACTTTTCAGGGAGATTTCTGAAAAAAAAAACGGACGGACCGAGTGATTGGGTGAAGTTGGAGTTTTAGAGTCGAAATCCACCTAAAAATGTTGGCTGCTGGACGGTTGAAAGGGCAATAGATAAAATATTACAAAATTACTAGTTATGTATTTTAAAAGAAAAAATGGAAATGATTTTAATATATTACTAGTTAGGTAGTTTAAAAGAAAAAATGCAAATGATTTTGAAACATACTTTTATTTTTTGTGAAATATTTTACCTAACTTTATAATCTACCTAACCGAATATTTTTTATCTATGATTATATATTAGTTAGTATAGTTAGTCTCCAAGCTAATAAAAGAAATCCGCACCTCTTTTAAATAAAAATAAACTTCTAAACTTTAAATACAAACTAAAACTTTCACGCTCACCTCCCCTCGCACCTCACGCACTCACTCTCAGACTCTCTCACACAAGTTGTGTGACATCACACGACCGACGACACATACGTATCTATTGACCGCGGCAATATTTCATTGTTGCGTCGCCGTAAATTAATAAAAAAAAAACTAATAATATATTCATGACTTTCCGGGACATTAAGGTGTAATTATTGGACACGGGACCACAGGCGAAATTCTGGTACAATCCTGGAATTCCCAGCCATCTGGCAACCCTGTTCGGAACCCAGGGGTGCGCTTTCCTGCTTTTTCTTATCCAAATATATTATGTATGGACACCAAATATTTCAAATTTACATATGATTTCAGCCGCATAAAGTCCACTGCTGGCCATCAAGGATTTCGAAAATAACCGATCTAGAGCGGCCTGCATCCAGTGCCTTCCAGCGACCTTGGTAAGGTTGTCTATTCGTTATTTTGCTTTATATCTACATGTATGTATAACAAAATGATAGAAGCCCGTTTTTGTACATTTAAACAATTAAGACGAAGTGGTAGCTAAAGTGGCGCCCTCATTTGAAATAAATTGTTTAAAACTAAATATGGTGATAATTAAAAATTTGATTTGTATCAATAAACGGGTTTTCGCCAACCCGTTTTAAAACTAGACGGACTACCAATATTACCTTCAAAGGTTATTCATAAAATAGTTTAAAGGTCTTTCTAGACAGTGACACAAATCAAATTTTTAATTATCACCATATTTCGTTTTGAACAATTTATTTCAAATGAGGGCGCCACTTTAGCTACCACTTCGTCTTAAGCAAAAAGATTAGTGTGGACGATTAGAAAAGAGTAAAAAAAGAACAAAAAGATTAAAAATAAAGATAAATATAATTTATTTGCCAAACATGTGTTACAAGATATTACATTCAGTTTCGTCCAATCATGTTTACCATCAACGGTGTGCAAATTTTGTCAGAAAAGCTATCATCTATCATAATACTATAAAAATATACTTAATCTATAAACCTTTTAGAATTTAATATGAAACAAAGTCAATTTACAATTTATCAGATAAGAAATCCTTAACACTATAATAACATTTATATATCAAAAATAACTAAATTTTCTTAAACAAAGTCAAAGATTGTTTATTTTTTTTGTCTATCTGTATGTATATGTACCAGTTATTCTATAAAACTACTTAATAGATTTTTTCGTGGTTTGAATAAATAGATCAAGCTCAGCTTGGAGCAACATTTAGGCTTTGTTTCATTGAAATCTGATATTGGTGAAAAAAAAAAATTGACATATTTCACGCAAACGACGTTGGCACCAGCTAGTCGTTGTATAATAACGACGGATATATCCCATTTATCCCCAGTGGGTACGTCCTCACTGGAGACAAATGGGTAAATTTTTAGTTATGTGTATTCCTATTGTCATCACCGCGTCTCGTCCCGACGTGGGACGATGTCAGTGGGAACGAATGGGATAGACTTGATGATCATCTTTGTAAGGCTTAAGAGTTATACCTATATAACAATATAAAATATTTGACATTCGTGTAACTTTTATTTTTAATATTATAAATAAAGACCTCGTTCTATTTAACATAGCTGGGGATAAATGGGAAACAAAAATATAAATAAGTGAAATAACTAAACTAAACATTGTCCCATTCCTCCCCAGTTGAGACGTCCCCACTGGGCATGAATGGGATATACCCTTATATAAAAACAGAATGGAATGATTTTTTTAGAAGTAGAATTTCTGTATGTACCCTGTATGATAAATAATAAATCATAAATAAATAAATATATAGGGACAAATAACACTAATTGAGCTAGCCCCAAAGTAAGTTCGAGACTTGTGTTATGGGATACTAACTCAACGATACTATATTTTATAACATATACATATATAGATAAACATCCAAGACCCAGGACAATTTGAAAAAGACCATTTTTCAACTTGCCCTGATCGGAGATCGAACCCGGGATCTCTGGGTGGCGAACAAGCATGGTGACCCTTACGCCACGGAGGTCGTCAGTATAAATAACAAACTATTTACTATAGAGTCATTTAATTTCTAACTAACGCTCTATAATTTGCGTGTTTATCAAAGTGCATACTATCGTGTTCTCTCATTATTAATTGCGAAGGTAGATAACACTGACTTATAATTAATAGGTAATTAATTTAATTATTATTCAGTCGTAAGGTTTACGCGCCTGCTACGACGTTTATCAGTTATCTCAGATTACGTCGCGGTTGATAGACGGGGTAGCGCTTGTGGCATGCTTAAGGCGAGGTTATTCCAATCTCGAGGGGGGTAAGGTGTGGCACGATCCGCGAGATGCCCCGCAGGTTATAACCTAATGATTGTGACAGGGGAACGGCAGCGCGGATTGAACGCAGAATGACACGGAACGTAGATTTTATCGTTTTTTTGTATCTTAAATAATTAATTACTTATATTCATTCTCTCTGGTACTTCACAAGTAAAATCATTATATAAAATATGTGCAAAATCAGAAAGTTTACTACTAAATAAATTCGTTTTATTTAGCTTATTTTCGGCATTTAATTTGATTAACTAAAAAGAACCCATTGCGTAACACAATAGCACATTCCTTAGAAAATATCTTTGGGTATATCGTGTATTTTTTAAACTGTTCATTAAGACGAAGTGGTAGCTAAAGTGGCGCCCTCATTTGAAATAAATTGTTTAAAACTAAATATGGTGATATTTAAAAATTTGACTTGTACTAATGTCTAAAAAAACACTAGTACTAATGTTTAAAACAATTTATTTCAAATGAGGGCGCCACTTTAGCTACCACTTCGTCTTAATTGTAAATATTTATAAAAAAATATCTAGAAAAACCGTTTTTCAACTTATCAGTTGGTTAGCTTATTTACATGAATTGCTACATAGTCACAGAAATGTACTTGTATACAGGGAATAATTAAATATAGGTACTGAAACAATTTAAAGGGAAAATTTAGTTCATGATATTGACCAATTTTATTCGAGGAACATTTATCTATTTAAAAAAAAATTTTTTTGCCCTTCCATACAATTTGACCGAGCAGCGATCCAAATTTTTACAAAGCAATTTTTTTTTCATGTTTCTATATATATAGAAAGTTGTGCAGTTTCATGGACTGAATTCACACTTAAATTAGATTCAGTTTTTTTAAAGACGTTAAACTTATAATTTTATTTGTCTCTCCTTTGGATTCACGGGTCTTTTCACCCCGGTCCGTTGAGGATTGTCGTAAATGTTAAGTAGTGTTGTGCACGATTTTTAATAAATAAACATAAGAAGAAATGTTTATTTATTAAAAATCGTGCGGCTGCACGGACCCTTTAATTTTTAATATTATAAATAACTTTTATTATATATATAAAATAATTTAATATATAAAAGTTCTGTTGAACAGGGGCCAATGTTTGTGATTGCTTATTTGTTCTATATATTACAATCTATGTCAGTCAGGACTGCCGCCGTGGTCTAGTGGTCAAGGCGTTTGCCTTCTGATCCGGAGGTCGTGGGTTCGAATCCCACTGAGAAGCATACTTTGTGAAAAGTGGTTTTCAGTCTCGTTAGAATATTTCAGGCTTGAATCACCTAATTATCCGAAAAGAAAGATGATTCCGTGTTTCGAAAGGCACGTATACACTGTGGGTCCCAAACGCCATCAGCGTTTGCTCATCAAACCTATCCAAAGACTGGTTCTGGTTTACCCTTTGGGTTGCGGAGGTCAGACGGCAGTCGCTCTGTGTAAAAGCTAGTAACCTCGTCAAATCACCTAGGTTAGGTAGCAGACCCCGGGCTCTGAAGCGTTACCGCTGAGGATGCAACCGGGAAAAATACGCTCGGATGATGATAAATCTATGCCAGTCAATAGCAGTTCACCATCAAACAATACACATCGCAATAAAAACATAATCGCAGCTTCACTACCATCCATATTTATGTCTGTATAATTAAAGAGATTCCATGCAAAATGGCGTAACGCATCGGGAATTAGTAATCACTTCATAAGGCAGGTAATAGCGATCGAAAAGGTCCATGAGGTAGCTTTTTTTACACTTAATTAATTTATTCTTATAAAAAAATTACACTAATACATTGAACTATATATAACATATTCCTCCAACGCTTCACATGGAGGCAACGTGCCCAGAATACAGTGGCAGTGTTCCCTCGCTGAACTGCGAGACTTATCCGCTGAGCAAAATAACTGCCAGTTCTGGGGTCTCTTGTTGCCTCAACAAGACGCGTCATGACGTCTTTCAAAAACACTTTAGCCTCCGGGGCCCCAAGGACCCATTGTTTCCATCGCGAAAGGTAGGAAAATATGATTGGCTGCCAGATCCGTGTATTTGCGTATTTTCCCCAACTCTACAGCATGCGCAGCCGCGTCACCGTGCGCGGATGTGGAGGGCAATTGGGACAGCGCTAATGTGTTCACACATGTGGCATCCCACACAAGACACATGCCCATTTTTGACAAGACATGTTTCGACCTCATCCGGAGGTCTTCATCAGGGCCATGTCGGCCACTCTTTACGTGAGTAACCCGTGCTTTATCAATAATGTCTGATTTTCACGTTAGTTTTAATCAAAAAATTGACGATCAATTGAAATTGACCCTGACATGTTGAGAGTAGCGCACTACCTCAACGCTCCGCTTATGAGGCGTGCAATAAGTAAATATCCACAGGTAAAGATGGAGTGGTTATCTAATCCGGAAACCGTACGGCACCTCATTGGACGCCTGTACGTTCATATTTATACCTACAGTGGATTGGACGCTTTAGAGAATTGGTTACCGTACGTGAGCATAGCTTCTAACTTAATACGACTTTATGCGGCTTTATGATCAAGAAAGTGAACGTAAGGCGGCGCTTAGGCGCGTGGGGACGCGGTGGGAGGGCTCGGTAATTAGACAGACAACGCGAAAAACGGATGAAAAAGTCGGCAAATGCTCAAATGTTGAGGTAACAGAAATGGCACTTCGGTGTAATTTAACTGATACGACTTAAAACATATACAATAAGTTATTTGTGTCAATATACATTGAGAGTTGCTCCTACAGGGATCGGACAGGGTTTTTGTTACACATTGTGATGAATTCATCAATCATATTCCTGGTCATTTTCAGCTATGGCAAAGAATTAAATAAGTATTACCTTATGAACATGATTAATTATTTTCCTTGTTACTAGATGGCACTATAAGGAATTATCAATACATTAAAATCTTTATTACTATTATTTAAATAAGGTAGTACTTTAATTAATTGAACGTGAAAAATATTTATAAAGCATATTTAAACACTTTCTTTGTCACTTTTTTGCTAGTCGTGTGTGCTGCCATCTCTGTGTGGTAGGCACGCAACTCCAGTTGTGCATACTTACGGGTCCTCTAATAGTTTCTATGGCGTTGAATATCTGTTACGTTATCTTTGGCCATGGTGACTGTATTTGTTTGATATAAACAATGACCTTTCATTGGATATAAAGAAAGTTTTGGGCAAATTTTGTTGCACAAAGAACCGAGAGGAGACGCTTCGTACATAATGTAGATGTTTTTGAAGTGAATTTGGGCGAATAAGACTTAAAGCAAGACTATACTATATTATTATTACTTCATTTACAGTTCAAGCTTGTTAATATAATAAATACCTAAAAACCTTTTTGTCCATTATATAGAACAATAATCATTTATTTACTTTTTATTGTTCAGTTATCAAAAAGGCTTAAGTAGGTAACACCTTGTCCTCTTTAATGGTGTTTTTTAATATTATTCAGATAAAATGCATAAGCTTCATGATGACTATCTCATTAAGGTTTAAAAATTCATTTAAATTTATGTAAACTGCCCACTGGTATGAAACTAATAGGTACAATAAAGTACTTTGTTCACTTATGGATATGTTTACAGTTTTTCTCTTAAACAAATGTATTTCGTATTTCACATTAACATGCCAAGGGGAACGATTACTAGTAATGTAAAAAGGTAGATTACGAGATATACCTCAATAGATGCAGCCATCTCACTTTTCAGATAAAACGGTACTAAAAGGCCTCTTCATGTTGGCTTTGACCTCATGCACGCTTCAGAGGACTGGGTCTCCATGGACCCGTGGCAGAAAAGCGTACCAACATAAACATAACAACTTTTATTTTGAGAAATAAATGGTGAGCCATAACCACGACAAATAACAAGTCTTAAAACTAATTGACATAATATATCCAAAATAAACATGTGATATAAAATTTCGCCACGAGTGGAATTCGAACCCGCGTCCCTCACGTTAACGTGAGCTCACTACCAATCATTGTGCTGCCGTGATTTCAAATCATCCTGACGAATTTTTGTCATCTCATAATACACACGCATTTGAAAGATGCGTTATTCTTCACTATTACCCACTATTTCGAAGTGTGGTATTTATTCAACTTAATTCAATTTTCGAAATTTAGATGAATTGAAAGTTGATTAAAGTAAAGAAGGCTATTGATTAAATTGTTGATTTTCAACAGCAATTATAATGCTCGAATTATTATTCCATATATCAAAACATGCACTTTTTCATCACATGTTTTAATTTGAATAATAATCAGAGCATTGTGTTGCTCTTAAAAACCAATAATTTGAAACAATATATACCCAGGTTTCAAATGTTTGTATACTAATTGATTGAATTGATATTTTTATTTTATTTTATAAAACTTAATTGATCTACAATATACATTGTTTACAATTTGCGGCCTTAAGGCGGCCCTTCCCGGCCGCTCTGTTTTCAACGCGAGCATAGTTTGAAAAGCTTGGTGTTTCATCCAGGGCAATGCTAGCAAAAGAGGCAAACCAAAAAGAGAGATATGGCGCCTAAGGGCATGGTTTGCATTCTATTAAATGAAATTAGTATTATTATTAACTATCCATTGAACGAATATTAACAATTCATAGGGTGCGGAAATTTCATAAAACTTGTTCCAGGAGATACGTGTTTATCAGTAAGTCTTACAAGTATGTGAAATAAATGTTTTGTTTTCAAAATTTTTATTACATTTGCGAGGTTTGTATCGAAATATTTTCTTTACTTTTACAATTTATGAGTACTTTATGAACGGTCGAAGTTCAGCTAAAATTTGTGCAAAAAAATCAGATTTTTGGAGGCTTATACTGACTTTGTTTTTCTAAATTTCTTTTTTTTTATTTCGATAGAAACCTAGAAATAGCGCCCAAGATACCTGTGACTTCAAAGGTTTCTAAGAAAGATCAGATACAACGCCATAATCACGTAAGAGCGTTTGTATGAAAAGAAAGACGGGAAGGCCGCTCTTAACGCTAAAAGCGTTCTCTCCCAGTCAACCATAAGGATAAACAGAGATTTAGTTGCGGCGCAAAATAATTACTAAATAAATCCTAATAAATATACCTACATATACCTCCATTTATTAAATGTATTACATTACATACATACAATATATAAATAATGAATGATGATGAAATATACATTATTTTAGAAGATGAGAGTGTAATTTTCTTTTAAAAGAAAATTTAGTTGAAATGTCATTGATGTCAACGGGTAAAGCATATCCCTCATAACGGGTAAGCGGGTCATCATATCAAACGCAGGAAGTCCACGGAATGAAAAAAGAAAAATATATTAATTATGTTCTGATTTACCCACATACACAAAAACGCTTTATATTATTTTTATAATTAAATATGATTGTGCCTATATTATTATTTCGTCGAGAACGGCCTCGACCAGTTTCGGGACTGTTCATTAGTGAGTTACTTAATCTTAATCTCATAAATAAACAGATACAAGGCTTCACTTTTCTTTGGAGTTCCGTAGGTATTCAAAGATTCAAAGAATCAAATGTTTATTCTGTAATAAGACATTTACAGGCTCATTTACACGTCAAGTATAATTTACGGCATATGTCATATAATTATTAAAAAACACCAGGATCGATTTAATTTTTTTTTAATGGACTACTTGTCATTTGATTCCATAAATTTTTTATCAATATCGATTGTGTAGTTTGGGGGTGAAGTCGGTTTTGAGCTTTGA
Organism: Acrobasis suavella; assembly: GCA_943193695.1. NCBI lineage: Eukaryota > Metazoa > Arthropoda > Insecta > Lepidoptera > Pyralidae > Acrobasis > Acrobasis suavella. The sequence goes on from OW971939.1 coordinate 3,881,330, forward strand.
AAATTATTTTCTATGTATGTGTTTGACGAGGACGTCAAAAGTTCAAACAAATGTAGAAAGAAAATATGTGAAAAACTTCTTTGAGGTAGGCATTCGAAAACGTTAGAGATTTTACAGGGTGCGGCGCAGGAACTTTCTCGTTTAAAAAATGTGAGAAAGTATTATTATATAATTTTATTTTTAAGGTTTTTTAATTTCTTTTTGAAAATAATATCTTTAAGGTTGACATCACTCTGCTCAATATAATGAGAGAAATATAATAGCATTAAGCTTCTGATTTAAGGAGCATTTGTTCTGTCAATTGCAAAAAAAGTCTGCAATCATTTATTTTATTATTTTTCTTTAAGGTGAAGATAGCTCCCTCATTTGAAATAAATTCTTTAAAAAGTAGATGCGGTGAAAATTACCATTATCAAAAATTGACGCACTATGTAAACCTTTAATTTATTTTATGCACATAGTTGATTGTAATTAAACTAGTCCACCTCGTTTTAAAACCTGATTTTGCCAAAAGTGGCCACTTTTAGCAGAAACAAGTTTTAAAGCTTAACGGACTAGCAACGATACTCTCAAAGGTTATTCATAAAATAATTAAAAGATCTATATTAATATATAAGATAAACTTTCACCGCATTTGCGAATGTTCATATTAAATTACGAGCATACTTAATAATAACTTATTTATGAAGGCAAATTTATTTTTTTCACTAAAAAAAAATTCGTCGTTTATAAACTTATACTGTAGGGAACCCAAACGGTGATTTCATTGAAATAAAAAAAAAACAAATGGCTTGAATGAACAGGCGTTGACCCCAAACCGGTTGCAGGTTTGAAATCTTTGCATTTTTAAATTAGCACGTGTACTGGTTGTTATGTCATACTAGTTGTTGTGGATCACCTTTAGCATTCATTTAGACGATCTCCGTGGCGTAGTGGTCACCATGCTAGTCCGCCACCCAGAGGTTCCGGGTTCGGTCCCTGGTCAGAGCAAGTCGGAAATTGGCCTTTTTCAAATTGTCCTGGGTCTTGGATGGTCATCTATATATGTATTTGTTATAAAATATAGTATCTTTGAGTTAGTATCCCATAACACAAGCCTCGAACTTACTTTGGGGCTAGCTCAATCAGTGTAATTTGTTGATACTAGCTGTGCCCGTGGACTTCGCTGTCCGTAGGAATTTAGCAATAAAAACATCTTATAAGGACATAGGATAGTTTTTATTTCCTAATTCCTACGGAGACTTCTGGTTTTCAAACTATATCTATACTAAATTTCATCTAAATAGGTTAAGTAAGTGATTGAAGAGTAACAAACAAACAAATATAGAAACTCACTTTTGCAATTATATATTTAGGTATAGAAAGTATACCTACATTATCACTATACGCGCGGCGATCACTCCGAAGGGAAAAATTCTGATGAATCGTTTGTCCGGAGTAAATTAACGACGAATCAACGACGCGAGCTAAATTAAACCATAACGTTAACCACATTAAGTAGATAATCTTTTGAATTTGTTTTCTGAGTAATACTTCTATACGTAAGTACTAGTACTTATTCTGTGATATTAGTTAGGATAGAAAGGATTAGAATTGTTGTTTAAATATATGCGGACAACGCCGCAGGAAATAGCTAGTAAAGTATAAGACAGATGCCATGTAGTGTTATTTTCCTTATTTTAGGATTCCGTACCCAAAGGGCAAAAACGGGACCCTATTATAAGACTCCGCTGTCCATCTGTCCATCCGTCTGTTTATCTGTCACTAAGCTGAACAGTTGAAATTTTCACAGATAATGTATTTCTGTTGCCGCTATAACAACAAATACTAAAAACAGAGTAAAATTAATATTTTAGTTAGACCATACAGCAAACGTGATTGCTTAAATAGATAATGTTTAACGACCTCCGCGGAGTAGTGGTCACCATGCTAGTCCGCCACCCAGAGGTCCCGGGTTCGACCCCGGTCAGGGCAAATTGTAAAATGGCCTTTTTCAAATTGTCCTGGATCTTAGATGTTTATCTATAATATGTATTTTGTTATAAATATAGTATCGCTGTGTATATCCCATAACACAAGTCTCGAACTTACTTTGGGGCTGACTCAAACAGTGTTATTTGTTCCTATTTATTTATTTATTTATAATAGAAAAGAATGCTTCGTGCGCGAGTCTAACTCGCACTTGGCCAGTAATTTCTTTATCATAGCATACGTATGAATATTGCCACATTGTCATTATAGGTCACAATGATATGCACAAGTGGCTTAAAATTGTAGCAATTAAGTGATTTATCTTTGCCACGATGATTGAAGATGTGACGTTGATAAAATAGTTTATGAATAACTAAACATAATTTAGTAAATATTTTGTTATTATTTAAGAGGAAAAATAGACTTAAGTTAGTCAAAAGATACTGGTATTTATCAAAATAAATGTGAAAAATGTGTAAAATAACCAATTATTTTTGTTGTTGTATAAAATGGAATTAAAACTGAAAATATTCGAGGCCTTTCACATTGGTTTGGAAGTCTTGCTCGCATTTATTTATCAATATTTCACACTAAGATCTTGTAAACAAAGATGTACTTAAGAGGCATTTGACATTTGGTTGGCGGTCTCGCTCGCAAAATCAAACATTTTAAAGATTATTAAAAAAGTGTCTTAATTTCAGAAAAGTGTTACATTAACTTAACTTGGTTCTCGTCAAAAGTTTTGTAGTTTTCATGAGCTGATTCTCGATGTCTTCTTCTTCTTTTCGTGTCGTTGGCTCAAACATTCAATTTTCTCTCCAGAATGATGCCACTCTTACAGCGTTGTCTGAAGCCTCATAAAGGTCACGTTTAATAAAACGATGGCTCAAAATCAATTCTCGATGTTGAAAATGTCTACATAATATAAAAAACATGTCTAACATATCCAAGAAATAATTATATTGAATGTTAATGTAACACTTTTCTAAAAATGAGACACATTTCTTTAAAATGTTTGATTGTGCGAGCGAGACAGCCAACCAAATGTGAAATGCCTCTTAAGTACATCTATGTTAACAAGATCTTAGTGTGTACTATTGATAAATAAATTCGGCCGGCCCATGGAGAATTAGAGGAGCACGTGATCCGTTTGTTGTGCCGTTGTCTATCAAAATCTAGAATATTTATAAAGTCGACTTTTAAAACTATTTGTCCTAAAATCAGTTCACCAATAAAATTTACCTAGAAAGTTATGCATCTATAATCCATTTCTTTAGATACTTAAATAAAGGTAAACAATCTTGTCTTTTTATTAAAATATACACTTTATAAATAATACACGTGCAAATTACAAATTATAAATTATATACTTAATTTGTAATGTGTAAAGATATTAATTTATAAAGTGTATATTTCTATTAAAAGACATGTCAAGATTGTTTCCTTTTATTTAAGTACCTAAACAAATGGATTATAGAGAATATAATGTTGTACCTTCGTCCAAAATTTTGCTATTTGCACGAAGAACTTATATCAACTACCTGTCGGTGAGCTGTTAGAAAAGGCCTTTGGCCTTAAGTCCACCTGTTACATTTTAGTAATAAAGTTTATTAAATAAAAAATAAAATTCAAAATAGTCTATTAAACTCAGTGCCCACCAATTCCGTTGCACCTATTAAAGCACAAGTCATTCAAGAATCCGACCAATCACAGTTGATTTTACCTTTTTTAGTGTTCGCGTGAGTTCGTAGCTTTACACAACATACGTAAAGTACAGAAGCAAATCTGATATAAACCAGAATAGTTGTAGATGATGAATGTTTATCTGTTCCCTCGTTCGTCCCTGTTAATTATATAAAATGACGGTGCCTTGACAAATGAGGTAGGTATCGATGGAAGCGATTTGGCTGTCCGCTGGTTACAGAATATTTAAGTGATGTCGAACAAAATTCGATATGATGCCTCCTGTAAGCCATACAGTTATAAATTAAGAAAAAAAAGAAATGTGGTGTCGTGGGACACCAGGTAGGAACGAAGTTCCTTCGGCTAATGTAGAATCGACACAATTTGCAAAAGAAAAATCGTGCTTAAAGGTATTATACACTACTCGCTTGTGTATACGACTGTCGCGCCTGCGCACGTCTCATTTAACAGTTTTATTTAACGAGGTCATCCTTACGGTTTTACTATCACATTTTTTTCAGTTCGGTCGCGCAGCAAAATCCCTATCTCCTCCAAGCCTGCCGTAAGGAACTTCGTTCCAATAAAATTAATTTTATCAATTAATTCTTTTTGGTACGTTAACATATAAGTACGTGTGTCAATCAATTTTGACGTTGAGTGCGTCAGTTAAGTAGTCCGCCCCGAATCGTACCTGATCCAAAAATAAAATAAATGAAATCAGTCTTTGTATACAAAAATATAATCATTATTAGCTGTTACTCCCTACTGAGCTTGCATTAACTGAGTTAACACGCTTATTAGTAAGAATTTTCCCGTAGTGTGGTCGAGTTTTTGAAACTATGTTGGTTGACATTACTAGGCAATTTTTTTTCTTTAATTGATGACATGTTTAGGTAAAATTGATTTTCTTTACGAATTATTATCTATTAATTTTATTCAATCGCACGTGATCCGAGGGCTGGCCTTTATTTGGCTCATAAGATAAGTATTGCTATACAACGTGGCAATGCTGCCAGCCTTCTGGGCCCGTTACATTTATTAGTTAATGATAAAAATAAAACTCATACGAAAGATCAATTTGATTCACATGAGGCGTCATTACTGTCCTGCCAGTATTTTGTGCTCGTAGCTATAAAAAGTCCTCATTACATTTTAAATTAGATACAAATTAACTGGCCGTGTTTATAAAATAGCGGTTAGTCGAGGAGCTTCAAGCTGGATTTTTATTACCAGTTTTAGCTTTTATAATAGAATATTATCTATGATAGTCGGGGAAAAAGAAAAAAAAACATAGAATATACCACCTGCTACTTTCTTCAGATTGTAAAAGCCGGTCAAGGGGATGGACGAGAAAAGGGATGTTGACAAAATTTCTTTTTGGGTCTTTAATAGATAAGATAGTCTTACTAAAAAGTACAGAATACGTTTTTCTTCCCTTCTGCAATTAGCAATTTATGGCAAAGATAGAGTCCTTTTAGAAATTGCGTGGCGGCATGATGAGCTATGATTTTTAACCAAAGGTGACGTAATAATGACCCCCACTCTGAAATTTCTGAGCGCTGTATCTTTGTGAATTTTTACAACTGTGCTAAACATAAAATATGGGTCCTTTATTTTTGGATAATCTAGTTGACATATATAAAATATTATATATTTAATCCATATCTCTATTGAATCATATCAATGCCGATGATCATGTATTACGGGATTGCGATTCTTTCTAATTTAGTTATAAATTCATATACTAGTAGTTCGCTCCGAACTATGAACTGGTGAACCCTATATCTCGGCAACCCCTTCATTAATTTGGCTCATGTTCGAACTGAAAAATTGTATGGGCTATATCTACACGTCTACAATTTCACAAGGCTCTGATCAAATATACTCAAGATATCATTGAACAAACATACATATATAAAAACGCCGGATTGTTCAAGATGACTCAAATAAGTTCGCTCGCTTCGCTCGCTCGTTCAATAACGTCTAAAAACGATACTAAATCTAATTTATGGGTAAATTTAGTCCATGATACTGAATAACTTTCCCCTAAGGAACATTTAGCGAATACCAACTAATATTTTTAGCCTCCCGTTCAAGTTCAATGCGACACAAATAAGTTTAACAAAAATTGCGGACTTCAAAGCATTTTTGTACAAATTCCCGACACGTAGGTTGAATCAAAATGGCGGTTATCGGCGCAGGTACAAATAACGCGCCGACGACCGCCATTTTGGTTCAATTTACGTGTCGGGAATTTTACAAAAATGCTTTGAAGTCCGCCATTTTTGTTCAACTTATTTGTGTCGCATTGTATACAATATTTAACAAAAACCCTGTCCCATCCTTGTAGGAGCAACTCAGCAATTTGTATGAAAATGAAGATTTTTTCTTCGAGTATCAAACATTGGTCCTATATGAAAAGTTGTTCATATTGACGGTCTGAGTTGCTCCTACAAGGATCGGACAGGGTTTTTGATACATATTGTATGTTTTAAGTTGTAAACCGATTAGCCTTTTGTACTAAGTTGGTCTCATATTAATTTGGTGAAGATATTATGAAGAACTCTGGAGATATTGAAGAAAATCCTGAAAGAAAATGAAGTAATATACTTATATTGAAGTAATATATAAGTATTAAAGTACAAAATATTTTTTTTATAACTAAAACCGATTTCAACCCCAAACTTCACAATCGATTTTAATAAAATTCCTACGGGACCACCAGATAAGAATACTATTTCAAACAAAAATATTTTTTTTTCAATTCGGTCCAGGAGTCTTCGAATAAATTGGTAAACAAACACAAAAGAAAAGAACGTTAGAATTGAAAATTTTGGAAGTCAGTTAATAAAGTAATATTCTATAATGAAGTAATATATAAGTATTAGAGTAATATAAATACTTACTAAAAAGGGTTCGCATATCGACGTAATAATTAAAGGTCCAATACGATATGACATTATGATATGATTATCGGTATTTATATTCCGTACATATTTATTAACAGGTGTATGTGCATATGTGCAAAATATAAAGTAAATATATTGAAAGGTAAAGTGGCAATATTTTGTATATAAAGGGTATAACTATATATAATCTCCTTTATTTAATTAAGATTATATAAAGTCAACACACACATATGAAGGAATGCTTGGATCTCAGATTAATGATAAAGGTTTTTTTCGTGAAATCGTATCGAATTGGTACGATAGCAATAGTTGTTATTTGATGTTTTGAGCAACTGTGGGATGAATTAGTCTTTAAGATTTTGAGCAATCATTTTGGCTTTCTCCTTCTATCTTCTAGTCATATTATTAAATAAGGTTTTCGAAAAAAGGAAGCTTTTATTATTGCGTCGTTTTATTACTGAGTTTTATTACCATCGACCACTTTCCGACTCCGTGATCAGACCCTAGACATCGTCTTCCATAAAGTGCTTGTCAAGGCAGATCAAACGAATCCTACTCAATGAGGTTATGTGGTTTTATATCTCAGTTCTGTCGAATATCTCTCGGATGCACCATCAAAACAGCTCATTGACTCTCCATTTTTCCATTTTCAGCCCACATCAACCCACTGCTGGGCATAGGCGTCCCTTTTTTGCGCCATTTCCCACGGTCCTGTGCCATTCTCATCCACTGCTTACCCGTCAATCTTACAATATCGCCTGACCAACGTGCCGGTGGTTTCCCTACTGGTCTGTTCCCCTGTCTCGGCCACCACTCGGTTACTGCTTTGGTCCATCGGCTGGCTTTTCTCCTAGCCAAGTGTCCTGCCCATTCCCATTTCAACCGCGTGATCTGTCTACCTACGTCTTCGACCTTAGTTCTGCGGCGAATCTCTACATTTGGTACACGGTCCATCAGCGTGATTCCGAGCATGGCGCGCTCCATCGCTCTTTTATACAACCTTTATTATGTGCATGTTGTGTTTTATAAGTGAGCGTTTCAGCACCGTAAGTGAGTATGGGCAGAACACATTGGTTGAATACCTTGGTTTTCAGGCATTGTGGGAGTGAGGACTTAAAGATATCTTCAAGTTTTTCAAAAGCAGCACATCCCAGCCGAACCCGTCTCTCAATCTCTTTCTTTTGCCCGTTTGCATCAAAAGATAGACGATATCCAAGATAGACATAATCTTTAACCACTTCCACTTCTAAATTACCTACGATTAAGTTAGGTACATTAACTTTTTGATTTGTCATGATCTTTGTCTTGGACATGTTCATCTTCAGGCCGACCATCAAGTACCTTTCCTACTACTACCTATTACATTACATTGACTCTATCATATTGTATTTTCATTAGACATACACAAGTACGCAAAATTTCAGCTCAATCGGTTAAGGATACCTGGTAGAAAATTGAGTTGCAAATTAGCATTTTTCCTCGCAAATGTTTTGAAAAACGTCGTACGATATTCGTTTCGTCCGTATATATTGGTTAAATACACTCGGCTCTGTTACGCCCTCGCCTGCGGCTCGGGCTGAAATTCCTCCTCGTGTATTATAATCACCATAACGCACTTATATCGTAATGTACTATTAATATTTTACATTACTTTAAGACTCACGTCAAACATTTGCTCAGTAAAAAATGTATGCGGTCAAAGCCGTGGACAACAGCTAGGGTAAATAAATATGTTACTTAAAATATTACCCTTTCTTATTAATGCTACATTGTTTCAGCACAATAAATCAACTTTGTCATAATATACGCTTAATAACGCTTTAATTTAATAATTCAGCAATATATTCCAACCCAAGCACTAATAAACCACCCATTGGTTCCTAGATCATCCATAAAAACGAGCGCCAATTAGTGTTGCCGAACTATCGATAGTTTCACTATCGATAGATCGATAGTTTTAATTTGAAAATATATCGATATTGAACCTTGATGAGGAGTAAACTATCGATAGTATCGATAGTTATTACTTAAGTAAGTACTGCTTTTCATAATTATATTTATAATAAATATAGTATCGTTGACTTAACATAAGTTTAGTTTACTTTGAGGCTATCTTAGTCAGTGTGCTTTGTCCTTATATATATATATTTTATTATAATGTATAGGTAGTATCGATATCGATAGTTTATGTTTATTCGTCGTCAAGTGGTAACCGATACTATCGATAAACTTTCGGTACTATCAGTATGTAGTAACTACCGGTAGTGTATCGATACGCTATCGATAGGCTATCGATAGTGGATAATCAAGCTGCAACACTAGCGCCAATACATTCGTTCCACATTTCATCCATTACCACCGCCACGCAATTCATCACCGCTCCACTATCTGAAATCACGTCGTATATATTCGCAAAACGCGCAATGGATGTATAATGCATTTCACAGATCGTAAAGTTCATTACAGCGATATATGGGCCAGTTTATATTTTAGTTGGGTAAATTATTGAGAATTCAGTAAGGTAGAACTTTGTTATTCGTAGTAGTCATTTAGATGGAAATTATTACAGTTAGCACATTTATATAGTCTATTTAGTATAGACTAGGAATAAGAGTATAGACTCTATACTCGTCTGAGTCTTGGATGTTTATCTATATATGTATTTGTGATAAAAATTAAATTGTATCGTTGAGTTAGTATCCCATAATATAAGTCTCGATCTGATTTTGGGGCTAGCTTAATCTGTGTGGTTTGTCCATATTTATTTATTTAGAATAACCGCCCCTTTTCTACACATACATATAACGTCTAACAAAAACAGGTGACGTTGACAGATGACCGTTGTCATTGTTGTGATTTTTGTGCAAGCGTAGGAAAAATGTAGACTTCGATCGCTGTGTGTCGTCACTTCCGGTGTAAAGTTTAAAATTATATAAAAAATCCAGATAGTACATAGAATTGTTTTATTAAAATTACCTTTCTAAAATTTTCTATATTTTCGATTAAAACCATCTACAAAACTTTATATTATTTAGTTGACAAGCCTTGTTTTCTTAACATTTATTTAAACACTACTTTGTTATAATAATTATTTATTTATTCAGACTACATGGTCCACTTTATGTTAGTAATTATTATTTTTAAAATTATGCTAATAATGTTTTAAGTACATTTATTTAAGAGTCTCCATACCCTGGACAGAATCAGACTTTCCCATACAAACGTAGTCTACGTTTTATTTGGAAATGACATGTCGGATATGGGTAAAATTACGTAATTTTAAAGAAATTGCAATTATCTAGGGTTATAATTGATTTCCGACGGTAAAATTATGAATTAAAAAAAGAGGATATAGTGTATTATATCATATTGCCCACCAGAATGGAAAACTTCTACACCCTTATAATTTCTTTCCAGTTCATATAATTTTAGTGTTGGAAACCAATTATAACTCTAGATAATTGCAATTTTTTTAAAATTACAATTTTGTTCCGCAATCTGACATGTCGTTTAAAAATAAAACGTATACTACGTTTGTATGGAAAAGTCTAGGGTAAGGGGATTCTTAACAGCTCCTGTTACAGTTTGCTCCAGAATGATAAAAATTTACTGTCAAATTTGGAGCACAAAATTTGCAGGATTATACAGGGTGCAGGATTTTGCAGAGTTATACAAGGTGACTTTTTACCTAGCAGCCAAATTTTTGAACCAGTTTCAGTTCATGATACCGAACTACTTTCTATAAAAACCGTTATTTAAGATCTATAAAAAAAATTCGTCCTCCCATACTCAATCCGTATGGCCGAGCGCAAATTTATTTTTTAATTAGATTAGTTTTTACTTTAATTAGATGATGGATGAGTGTTTATGAATTATTATGTGTCAATTATATAGATCTTAAAACCTGTTGTATGTAAGCGCATCGCGTTATGGCAAAAATCTCACTCCTTTAGTACATACGTTCGGGGGATGCATTTTTGAAATCACTTGTCACATTACGAATGGTTTTCGCGAGCGTTTCCAAACAGCCATATTTTTAGTCGGTCGTATGCGAAGGATTTGCAACGAGTAGTTTTAACCACTCGTAAATTTGACATGTGTAGCATAGATATATGTTAAAGAAAACCTTTTATGGAGAATACGTTCCAATTCACGCTATTCATGAAGAAATTTTTAGGAAACCATAGACAAATTTTCAAAGTTTGTTCCGTAAAATAATTTTGCTTTTCGCTAACACAATGGTTTCAAAAATACGACCAAATGGTATTTTACGCGAGTAGTGAGTTGGAAAACTACACGTTTTGTGTTTCGGTGTCTCCCTCAATGAAAAATAGCACTCCATTTTCACTTACTACACCGTTCTTGTCTTGTACTAGACGGGTATGTGAGAATACTTATTCAATAGTTAGCACATACCTCATGCTCAGTTTTTGTGGTAGTCATTAGTATGAAAGGGAGATTTATTGCTTTATTATTTATCTTGGTGAGGACTATTTGGGTCCCGTTTTTCTTTTTTCCTCTCTACCTGATCATCTTTGATCCATCAGGGAAAAACTAGGAAACTAAACATCGTAGCTCTCGAACGGATAGACCGATTTCAATGCAATATTTTTTAAGTGAAAGCAAGTTTTCTTGCGGTGGTTTTTAGCTATGTTTGATGCACATAGGTTCAGCCGTTAAAAAGTTGTTGGGGGTTAACGCTTGAAAGTCAGGGTTTTCCCTAGCAAATCAAAGATGGCGATACGGATATCAATAGGCATGACGAATGGAAAAATATTTTCAGGCCACCTGTAAGATTTAAAAAAAAATTGTACACGTATTTTTTCATTGCTCTGAGAAACTAAAAATGACAAAGATACATCGCATTTAAATTTCACATGACGTCATGTCTACGTACGGTTGTAACATAGAGATGACGTCGCAAGCCCCCACTTCTGAACTTTGATGCTTTTTACTTTTCTGGCAAAGTGAAAGATATGGGTCCATTATTTTTGGATAATCTGATAGACAGACTAATTACAATTATACTTTTCTAACCCTGTCGTCACCCCTATTGTAATACGTAGTTCCGCTACTCATTACAAAATGGTGTTCTTAAAAGTCGGGGGCCTTTTAATTTGTCTAGCAAAAAAAATTGTAGTTTGATGGCCCGGGAAATTTGTATGGAATGTTAAATATTTTGTTTTTGTATCATTATTAATTATTCTGTTAATTTTATAATACTATAGTGATCTAATATAGCTCGTAGTTCGATTTATAAGTCATAGGTATGTCCCTTAAACGTTGTATTTATCTGTTGCTGAAAACTTAATAATGGAATCTATGTGAAGAGACAAGGAGAACAAATCATAAGTGTAGAAAATTTTCCGACTTTTGCAATGTCGGCTTGTTACTCAAAGGTTACAATTAAAATTGTTACCGCTCAACTATTCTTTAACAAGTTGTCATAGCCGCTTCGTTGATTGATTTGCTTCTCGACAAAAGCCTTTTAAGGTTATAGGGTTGCGCAAATAAATTGAAAAACTAAACTTTTTTAAATTAATTTACCTTATACTTATATAGTGTTACATTAAAATATTTTTATTTATATTATGTATAGTTTATGTAATTAAATACATTTTAATTCATTCTTTTCGATATACTTATCTAATTAAATTTGCACCCCATCTACCATTTCTTCTGCTACGTCCCAAAGGTGAACTGGTAGACAATGCTTAGCATTAAGTTGTACCTTTTGTACTGTAACCTTCAGGTTTTAAGTGCAATAAATTAAATAAATAAATAAAAATAAAACCTTTCAAATGATAAAATGCAATTCACACTTTATTTAATAAATACCTAGTATAAAAATTCAATAGGTACATAAATATAATAAATAACGTATCTTTGTTTTGTGAGTTATTTTTCTGATGTTTATTTATTTAAAAATTTTTTATTTGATTAAATAGGAAAAAATTACACAAAGTGATCTAGTCTAGCCTCAAAGTAAGGTTTAAACTTCTGATACTTAACTTACTCACTTAACGTCAGTTTATTCTATGGTAAATACGTATATAGATAAATATCTAATCCCAGGACAATTTAAAAAAGGCCATTTTCTAACTTGCCTTGGCCGGGGATCGAACTCAGACCTACCGCCACGTAGGCAATCAAGTTTTGGAAAAATGAGCTATAATTGGCATGATTGTGCAATTTCATTAGATAGACAAAATTAAAAAAAAATACAATCAATAAAAAATAAATGGGAATCCATTTGCCCAATATAAGGAAATTGACAGAGATAGTCTATGACACTGTTCCCAAATTAGAGTTCCTACCACAAAAATAACATTTTATTGATAAAATTATTAAGGCAGAACCATCAATAAACATGACCCAAAAGGTTCTTGACCAGTTTAAATGTGTTAAAATACAATATTCGCTTTTGAAGTAAACAACGGTTATATTTAATAACGTTTCCAGAACTATTAAAAAATAATGAAGACAACATAATGACGAATGATGTGACCAAATTAGACCGATAAAGCTGCTCGCACATTGTTTAGTTTTATTAGTTTTTATTTTATTTTATTATTTCCCCTAGTTTGACACGAACTTGCGTCTGTTTCGCAATCCTGTTTCTCAGCAATTTCTTTACTGAAATAGCGAATGGTCAAATTTAAAAATTAATATGTACAAATTTAAAAATTTTTTTTTAAACGAATAATTTTTTGCGTTTTTTGATAAAAATGTAAGTAGGTATGTAAGTACTTAAGTACAAACGCCATTGTCCAACTTTCAATATTTGCTTACTTCGCCGCTCAATAATGATTAATAATATTATCGATGTACGCAAAAGTTTTACTCTATTTTCGTGATGCAAATCGGAGTCAGGCCGATATAAATCATTGAGGACTGAGAGGCCGACAGGGGACAATTCAATTACTATGAAGTCCGCTCCGATCTGACGGCGAAATGAGCGTGCGCGCGCACCCTTCTATTATACTTAAGCATCTTGCATATTGCAAATTTTAGGATTAGATATTTACATGTCTTTGTTTTTCAGTGTGCTTTTTCACAAGATAAATACATTTGTTTTATGTTATTTTCAAATCCAAATAGTCCTCTTTTGGATAAATAAATTATAGTTTTAAAAAACTAAAAGACACGTTTTAATTGAAAATAATAATATTGTCATCGGCATTTGACTACGTGTGCAAAATTACAATAACCTGACGTTTTGAAGTAAGTAAAAATCGCGTTCAAAGTTTCAGTTATACACATAAATTCACCAATTACGGAGTAAATTCACCACTTGTCAAAAAATAATTATTACCTATTTTTTGCTTGAAACTTGTTCAAAAAATAGGTATCGACTCTTCATATTTTTTAGCGCCTAGCGTTTTCTAGTGAACTTGTACTCGTAAATGGATGTCCTACGCTATTGTCAGTTCATGGTCCCCATTCCCAAACTTCTCAGCCCCATCGGTTATCATTTCGGAGGTAAATACAGATCTCAAGCATTTTGGCTGATACGTAGGTATGTTGGACCAAGTCTTCCAACTAAAAATAGTAATATAATAAACGATAAATCTCCCTCCATCCCTTGCCATTATGCGGTCCCCTAACAATCGTTCCTGCTACCTAATAATTGGTAACTATAAATCAGGTTGAGGGACGGCTGGTAATGAACACATCACTGCATAGATCTACAATGATATATGACAATTATACCTTGAAATGCATAGGAGCTGTCAGTGCGAACAACTGTTTAAAGGCCTTTCTAGATCTTTGGTTCAAAGGATTTAATGTTATTATTTGAGTTGGGCTGTCTATACAGGTCTATGCCCAACTGTGGACTTTCTGCAGTATGATAATGATGATTTAATAATAGGTATTACATACTTACGTGAAAGTGCCTGCGAAGGCTTGGTTTCAACATAAATATTAAGATTTTTGGATTCACATTGTAGTAACAAGATATACGTTTAAAAACCTAATAACTACCCCAAGGTGACTTTTCATTTAATATGGAAAAAAAAAGTTTCCATATTAAATGAAAGAATGAGAACATATTTTTTTTGACTCTAACCTTTTTTGTACGTAACATTCATTTTATACCTACATTTTTTGCATACATATTGTGCCTGTGTCTCCCGGATAACAATGATGAATCGATTGACATATCATTTGTAAAAAAATTATACATATCCATATATATATATATATATATATAGACAGCTAAAAACATAACTCTTCTTGTTTGCTTGCCGTAGTCTGGTAAAAGCAATGCTCATTTTAAAAAAAAAAACTTTTTATGAACTATAAGATAAGCTTATCTCCATGCTCTTCTGGGAGAAAAAAATAATTCTTAGAATGTACCAGTTGCATCTCTTCCCGCGCAGGTCGTAAAAGCCGATCCAGGGAATGAGCAAATTGTGAATCATGTTAGTAGACCACGCAGCTAGCAATCCATCATTATTTGATTTTTATATTCATCTCGCCCATTTGTCACGTTATAATTTTTCAATACTAAGAACCGGCTTTTCCCCCTAAACTACACAACAGATTTGTATTTAAAAGTGTATGTTTAGTTGATGGAATAGTAAAAATAACAAATTAATGTCGATTTTTATCTGCTGACCACTGTAATTATCGTAATTTTCGTGGAGCCGCTGGGAATAATTGTATGGAATTTAAATAATTGGCATGGACCCGCTGATACCGATATTTTGGAGTGCTAGGAATCTGCAATAGTATTGTAAGATTCATTGTCTACCTATCTTTGTTTTTCATCTGGTAACCCTTTTGTACGTCAATTCGCTTGAGATGTAACTCCTACGCACAGACGGTGGTCTAGCGGTGTCAGTTAATTATTGTTAGTCCATTCGTTCTGTGTGGGCACGACCTAATGCTGGTTTATTACGTTGTTTATTTCGGACATAATAATAAGAACGTCAATGGAATGGGTGAGTTGCAAAATTATTCAGTATACATTATAGGTTTCAAAAGTTTAAGAGTTACCAAA
The DNA here is from genome assembly GCA_943193695.1 of Acrobasis suavella. Taxonomy (NCBI): domain Eukaryota; kingdom Metazoa; phylum Arthropoda; class Insecta; order Lepidoptera; family Pyralidae; genus Acrobasis; species Acrobasis suavella. The sequence goes on from OW971939.1 coordinate 3,896,900, forward strand.
GACAGAATCAGACTTTCCCATACAAACGTAGTCTAGCTTTTATTTTGTCACGGCATGTCAAATATTGGTGGAATTATATAATTTCAAAGATATTGTATATATTAAGGAATATAACTAGTTTTCACAGCCAAAATGTGAACTTAAAGAGAATATAGTGCATCATATCATATTTGACCATCAATACGGAAAACTTCTACACTTTCATATTTTCTTTCAAGTTCATATTTGACTGTCGAAAACTAGTTATACGCCTTGATATACGCAATTTCTTTAAAATTACAAAATACTGCTGAAATCTCTCATGTCATTTCAAAATAAACGTTTTATTTCGAGATACTACTTACATATTTTTATTTTCAATAGAAACCGGACCAGTAAATAGAAATATGGACTAAAAAGTTTTTTGGCTCTTTAGATAGATTATTAAAAAGTATGGTATACGTATTTTTTCTCTTTTCTGTAGCAAATAATGACGAAGAATAGAGCGCATTTAAAAGAATAATGACGAAGAATAGAGCGCATTTATGAAAGTGTAGGAGTTTTCCATACTGATGGTCAAATATGATACACTATATTCTCTTTTAAGTTCATATTTTGACTGTGAAAACTAGTTACAGTATAATCTCAATAATCCGGTACTTCCATAGATCGGCACGTCCAATAATCCGGCACCCTCGGCCCACGCCTTCCTTGCCACTCTACACCTGTGCTGATCTTAAGAAAAAAGCACAAAAGATAGTAGACCACGTCAAGGCAATGGAATCAGGGCCAGGAAAGCGTAAAACACTAAAAGTTGGCGATTGTCCAAAGATGGAAAACGCTCTTTACATGTGGTTCATACAGCGGCGTTCTAAATACACTCCTATGTCTGGACAAATTCTGAAAGCCAAAGCAATCGAATTTTATAAAAAAATTACCATGTTAATTTAATACATTACATACATTTATTCCCTGTATGAAATGCTTTATTTTATTCATTACCTATGACTTTTTCAGTATAATCCAACAATCCGAACATTCCAATAATTTGGCACCCTCCGGTTTTTAATAGTGCCGGATTAGTGAGATTACACTGTATATGTCTTAATTTATGCAATTTCTTTGAAATTACATAATTTCACCAATACCTGATGCCGTTTCAAAATAAAAGCGTTTATACGTACATATGTCTAGGGTAAGGGGACTCTTAAACAGTTTGCTTGTAGTTTTACGACAGTTTTAAGCACGAGATGTATATGTTGAGTGCTGTAGTCGCCTCATACGACATCCACAGAAAGAGATGGAGTGGTATTATTCTAGGCCGGAATACAAACGGCCAATATTATAGGATCTAACAAAGTCAAACCTCTGGTCTAACGAACGATATTATCAATTTAGCGTCATGTATTTATTTCTCGACAAGCATTTATCGAAGGCGGCGGTGTCGAAACATCTGTAGACAGGGCTACATAACATTACTTAAGATGTGGCCGAAGATATTGCTAGATTAGTAGGGTGGCCATGATTATGGAGATTTGAGCCGGCATATCAATATCAATACTTATAATAAAACACGACAAAATAAAATAACGACCTCCGTGGCGTAGTTGTCAATATGCTAGTCCGCCACCCAGAGGTTTCGGGTTCGATCCCCGGTCAGGGCAAGTGGAAAATGCCCTTTTTCTAATTGTCCTGGGTCTTGTGTTTTATCTATATCTATACAATATGTAATAAAAACCCTGTCCGATGCTTGTAGGAGCAACTCAGACCGTCAATATGAACAACTTTTCCTATGGGACCAATGCTTGAAACTCGAAGAAAAAATCGACATTTTCATACAAATTGCCGGGCCGGCCAAACATTTTTATTTGAAAATGACGATTTTTTTTCAAGTTTCAAGCATTGGTCCCATAGGAAAAGTTGTTCATATTGACAGACCGTCAATATGTTGGAGTTGTCCCTACAAGGATCGGACAGGATTTTTGTTATATATTGTATATATATCTGTTTTAAAATATAGTATCGTTGAGTTATAATATCACATAACACAAGTATCGAACTTATTTTAGAACTAGCTCAATCAGTGTAACTGGTCTTTTTATATTTTTATTTATTGAAACAGTAAAAATCGCGGGTCTGTACATTTATGAAAAAAAGAGTGTGGCTGGGTAACTGAACATTAAAAAAAAGAGGAAAAAATGTATATCTGTATGTATGTTCACGCTTATTTTAGAAACTGCTGGACAGATATATTAAGCTAACCTCAGAGCAACATAAAGACTTTGTTTTATTGAAATCTGATATCAGGAAAAAAAGTTCATACGAGCGAAGTTGCGGGCAGCGGCTGGTGTAAAATAAGTCTAAATACTTTAAAAGGTTCAAAAAATAGCATTTTTGTAATTATGTACTAGTACATAATTATAAAAATGTTATTTTTGCTCCTAACTAGTTCTCACTTGTCACTGTTTCACTTGTCAGTTGACTGGCAGAGAAGTCTAAAGCTTTAAAGTCTGCCGTTTACAATTATTGTATTAACGTCGAATAAATGACAAAATAGGTAGAACATTTGCAACATTCAAAGACGTTAGAAAAGTTCGTCTTATGTGAATTAAAATTAAAATGTATAAAAAATCGACTTTTCCATTTCTATAAACCAGTAATTATTTAAAAAAATGTTTTAAAAACAAGCTTTTATCTTCAGTACTCCTTAAGACAAATCAGACGAGCCCAAACTCGATGGGGTTGTGTCATTTCATTACAGAGTTCCTATGGCCACCCTCAAAGTCCATCGTCAGATCAGCTTCAAATCATCATAATATTGCATTGTCACGCGATATACGTGTGGGTGCAAATTTTCAGCTCAATCGGAAACCGGGAAATGGGTCAAATTTAACTTGCAAGATTTGATTACAGACAGACAGACAAACCGATAGACAACGGGGCAGGTGAAACTAAATAAAAGTTTCTAATAACGCTAAGGTATGCTTTAAAAAAATTAACAATATCCAACCACAAATTGTTGTATTTTATGTAGCAGTAATTTCACACCATTTAATAATAAGCTAAGTACACATTTCCATATTTTGGAAAAAATCCTGGCACTTCATAATGTCATCGCTTGTATCACAAATTAAAAAATAATTTTTCCTGCCCAGCGTAGTCACCCTAAACTAAAAGTAGTCTACACTTCTACACTAGAATTAACGGTGCGCGGTTTATCTTCTACCTTGATCTCATTGTTCCGTGGCTATTTAATTGCTGTTTGAAATATTTGATTTACTGCTCATGTTTATTATTCCTACATTTGTGTATATAATCTCACTTTATTATTAGTGTTTTCGGCAAAAAAAAGAACTTAGTGATTCACAGTAAAAATATATTAGTTAAATCATAGATCTAAAGATTCTCGTACAAGATAGCCATAGAGTATTGTAAAATAAGCCAGTAACGATGTTTTTTTTGGGTAACCTTAAAAGGTTTGTATTTGTACCAAAGAGTTGTAATTGTATACACGAACTATCGGTAAATCAGTATGATACCATTTTCAGAGGTAAGATAACTTACAAATTAACACAGTTTACGATTAGAAAAATCCAATTTTTGTGTGTCGATGTTCGAGTCAGGCCATTCACTCGTCAGTAATGGGATGGATTAATACATTTTGTATGAAAACTTATCTCATTGTCAAATTTATCTCTATTTATTTATCTGTCGCATTCGGCTTGTGTGGTCTTTTTACGAAGTAAACAAATATCTAGGTCTTTGATTTAAATAATGGAATAAAAAGTTCAAACAATGTCACTTTCCATGGATTATATACAATTTCAGATTGTTATGTTCAAAAAGACTCTTGTATCTATTTTAGAAAAGTATCACTACTTAAGCTTACGTGACAGTGTTTAACTGTTTAGATTTTGGAACTTACCGGCAACTGGGACCGCAATTAACTCGGACCGCGGTCCCAGTTGCTGTTTTATTTTTTTTATTTATTTTTTCTTCCGGCGATTGGGATCAGTCACAAATTTAAAAAATCTAGTATTCAAGCCAAAAGAGTATAGTCCAACATAATTTTTTTGCAGGTTATGAAATATGATGATATGAGAAATTATTCTGAAGCATTAAAAATCCTGACGGCATTAAAATATCAAAAAGGAAACATTAAGCGATTGGAAAAATAAAAAATGCTTAGCATGATTTATGTGTATTTCAAATAAGTAACAAGAACGGTAATCGAAGTGTTAAATCATTTTTTTTATATATTATATTTTTTTATTCAAAAACTTTTCTTATTGAATTAATTTTCTTTTTACATTATTTGGTTTGACTGTACGTATTTCGCTTTAATTTATGAGTAGTCCCAGTCGCCGGAAGAAAATTATAATTTTTTTGGGTCCGGCAGCTGGGACCGCAGTCCGAGTTGATTGCGATCTCAGTTGCCCGTTACCTTAGATCAAACATGCACATTCATCATAGTACATATGTAATTTTACTGAGCAATAAAAAGTATTCTCTTTGGCAGATTACTTGTAATGAATCGTTCATTAATCACAATTGAATTAGAAATTAAAAAAAAAAATTAAAAATACCAGCAACTGGGACCGCAGTCCGAGTTGATTGCGATCTCAGTTGCCGGTAACCTTAGATCAAACAGTTTTCGTTTTTTAATTATTACTTTAAACATTTTTGGATTGACGGTGCTGATTTTATTTTTAATTATGAGCTGATAGTTTTCCTTTACATTTCGTTATAATATGTGCTATAGCTGTTATTTTTTAACGTGTCCATATACCACCGTTTAGCAGATGGGGGGGGGAGGGTGGACACTGGACTCTAACAATTTTTTTTACTTTAAAACCAAATATTTCAGAAATCCTAAATCGAAAAACGGTGTTTGCAAACTCATAATATTTTTCACTTTATCAAGTATTTTACACTTCATCATTTACATTTTTAATCAATATTAACTTTTCACTTTACTTACCTAAAAATGTTTTTTTCAATATTTTATTTTACCACTTTTTCCGCATAATTTATATACATACTCATGCCAAATCACAGCTTTCTAATTTTATAGTCACTGAGTCAAACCACGGTCAGACAGACAGACATACAGACATGGCGAAACTATAAGGGTTCCTTGTTTACTACGGAACCCTTAAAAATCGTTTTTCCGTAATTTTTTCAGTAAAACCTACCTACTATACGCTCGGTAGTTTCTCATTAGTACTAACATACATTGTAACCGTAGTACATATGTGATTTCACTGAGCTATAAAAAGTATTCTCTTTGGCAGATTACTTGTTGTGAATCGTTCATTAATCAGAATCACAAAGTATAATATGACGCAGAGCAGTGAATTCGGGAGATGTGTGTGTACTTGCATTACAATGTTGACTTCCGCCTCTCTTGAATAATACAGAAAAAAATTAACTTAAATTTTATTAATATATGACTTCAGAGATTTGCAGTCACAATGAGTGTAAGAGTCTGCTAGCGACCATGACGTCAGAAGGGTCGTCGAAATATCTGGCTAAAAATGAATTATATATACAGTTAGTTATAACAGTTAGATTATATTCATGTTGCATTAAAAATAAGTACCAATACTTATTAATAAAAATATTGGCAAACCGCTAGTTTTCAACAAGTCAAATAAGATACTGTTTTCTTAACGTCAAAACAAATATTTCCTATGGTATTTGTATGAAATACCAAACCGTGTTATAATAGTTTCTTTAGAGCCAAATAGCGCTGATATCTTTGTGATTGTAACAATTTTTTTTCTACATTTATAAATCTAAAATCATGTTTATTATGGATATGACAAGTCTATTGTATAGTGTTTAATATATATAATTTGTTTAAAATGTATTTTCGAAGAATCCATCCAAAAACAAAAAAAAAGTTTGACGTCTTTATAACCTTTTCGTTTCCGCCCTGAATGAAGATCTAAAGCCATCACATTGCAATATCTCCTTTCAGTCACAGAACGTCTACTGAACAAAGGCCTTTCTAAGGCTTTCCAAAGCGACCGACAGCTTCCTGAATCCACTCTCCTCCTTACTGTGATCTAGATAGCCCTAATCGCCTTAAATTAATAATATCTGAACCTGTTACATCGCAATCAGTAAAGTACAAAAAGCGATTTATCAGCCTCTTGCCAAACAGACCACGTTTATCTTAAGTGCGTATTATCACAACGAGTGATTATTTGTAAATTAATGGTTTTCTTTGAAGATCGGCGAAAAAACGCAGATGCGCGTGCGCAGTGGGAAGCGGAGGCGGACGCGGGTGCGAATTTCTTTGACGAGATTTTAGACGATTTTCGCAGTCAATATTTTTACGATTTTTATGCATATACATTATCTCTCTATGTTAAACTACATAGACTGCTGACGAACACACCACACTTATGTGTTTTCATTTTGGCATAACTCATACGGTGTGTGTTTTCAGCAGTCGAAGTGCAAGTTTTTGAAGCAAAATAGTGATAGCCAAGGTGTTTAGGCATCTGTGAGGCACGAGGTCGATGCTCACTAGAATTGTAGATCCAAGTTTGTACTCAGGAATGGTAATTTTCAACTTTCACTACTTGCGTTCGGTGAAGGAAAATATTTGAGGAATCCTGTAAACTAATTCACTAGTGCCTAATAATTAATGTTTATTATTATTTTTTATTAGCCTATACTGTCCTACTGCTGGGCAAAGGCCTCCCCTCTAGTACGCCACTGATCTCTATCTTGCACGATGGATGTCCAAGACTTAAATAAATAAATAAATATATAGGGACAAATTACACTGATTGAGCTAGCCCCAAAGTAAGTTCGAGACTTGTTGTTATGGGATACCAACTCAACGATACTATATTTTATAACAAATTCATATATAGATAAACATCCAAGACCCAGGACAATTTCCTACTTGCCCTGACCGGGGATCGAACCCGGGACCTCTGGTGGTGGACTAGCATGGTGACCACTACACCACGGACGTCTTCAAAAAGCGTCAGGTCATCACACCACGTTGACCTTGGACGACCTCTCTTGCGACGCCAGCTTACCGGTACCCTGCACCTTTCTGTAGCAATCTTGGCCCACTTATCTGGGTGCATCCTACAGACATGCCCCGCCCAGTCCCATTTGAGTTTGACTGCTTTTTTCCCAACGTCTACTATCTTAGTTTTGTTGTTACTAGATGAAAATTATCCCATCAGCTACTCAGCGACCAGAAGTGGAGCTTGGCCTCCGAGACGAAAGAGAGCCATAATTTTCTGAAGTGCCATTTTTCAAACGCAGAGTCACCTAAACGAATGGTTTTTCCATACAAAAAACCGTACGTCTAGTGACTCCGCGTTTGAAAAATCGCACCACTGTTCAGAGCGATATCTTGCCAGCAGACATCTTCCATCTCCCGCAGATCAGCCTGCACCGTATCGCTCCAGCGATAACTGTGTTGACCTGCTGATCTTCAGCCTGTTACCTTTTCCATAATATATTGCCTTGACGCCACGATCCTCCTTCATTCTTTCCAGAGACTCAAGCCATTGTAAGCGGAGCGCTTTAGTAACATCAATTTATTTGGCTGTTTTACCAGCTCCTGTATAATACAATACAATACCTTTATTGTAAAAAATAAACAAATACAAGACACAATTGTGTTAAAAAAAGGAAATGCGCAAAAGGGTGTCCTAACCGCTAAGCAATTTCTACAAGGCAACCTCGCTTATATAGAAAGACTAGCTTTAACCCGCGACTTCGTCCGCGTAGAAGTCGAAAATGTTTCTAACAGGATTTTTCATTAGTTTTTTACGTTATAAATTATGTTAAAAATTTAAAATGTTTGCATACTTATTCAATATAATAATCTTTATAATAGTGTAGGGGTTTAAAGGCCTAGCGAACCAGACGATGTTTGTTCTTCTTGTTCCCGTTCCCGTTCCCGTCATTTGCTAGAGCCAAAGAGATCAACGGATCTATTTCTTGCAATTTTTTTGACTCTCATTAAAAAAATTACAAATTTTTATAATATTATAAATTTTCACCCCCTAATGCATCCCCGGGGATGCAATTTTTTAAAATCCAATTACAGGATTATTATTTTTTATTAACCACTAATTCAAAAATATCATGTGTCTCACTTTAAAAATTACGAAGTTTCATACAAACTGGCAATCACTATTTCACCCCCTTAGGGAGAGACTTTCCAAAAATCCTTTCATAGCAGGCGTCTCCTAGTCACAATTTACCTTTCTGCCAAATTTCATCTTAATTGGTTAAGTAATTTTTGAGATTTCGTGATGAGTGAGTGAGTGATTTTCGCTTTTATAATATATATAGATAAGTAAATAATAAATATAAAAAATAAATAAAAAATTATACCGGCAACTAATGTCGGCGCGTTTGAGGGGCCAAGCCACCACTTGCCAAGTAATAATTCTGGCAGTGACATTTCTATTGCAATATCCCAGTACCAGTCCATCCTAATCTTATGTCATACCTCCTAGACCTTTCTCTTTTTTTGCAATAGATCTTTCGAATCCTTTTCAAGAGTACACTTTTCAGAGGTATATCCAGGAATTAGGTGGGAGCGCCACGTAACATCAACTTCTCCAAAGGGTCTCTACGTGTTTGATCTCTATCCATACGCAAACCTCTCAAAGAAACGGGGTGAAAAGACCCTGTGATTCTAAAAGGCGAATCAAAATAAAAAGTATCAAATTAAAAAGATAGGAAATTAAGTAGATATCTAAGTATAACCAGGCCTGTGTCACTCCCCGTTTAGGTATCGAAAATATAACTACATTATTACTATGCGCGCGGCGATCAATTCGAATGGGAAATTCAGTTACATGAATCGTTAGTTCAGAGTAATAAGAATGAAATTGGCTTGCAATGGATGTCGAGGTATCTAAACAAAGAGGCTGAAGAGTTCTGACGCGAGCTAAATTAAACCATAGCGCTAACCACATTAAGTAGATATTTCTGTGAATTTCTTTTCTGAGTACGACTTATGTACGTGAGTACTAGTACTTATTCTGTGATATAACTCTGTTGTCACAGTGACCGCAACCTAAAGGTCTCATTTCCAATAAGCGATCAATTGCAGCAATTATTAGCCGTAACATCACACATGAAGATGATGTGGACGTGTGCGACCCTTAAGAAAAACAAGCTATAATGACGTTGGAGTTTCGCACGATGCGTGTAATCTGGTGGCGCCTGCGCCTTAAACGAGGATGATAACCTTTTAGAGCATTCAAACTGAGAAATGATATTAGAATAACCGGCCAAGTGCGAGTCGGACTCTCGTACGAAGTGTTCCATACCATTGTCTATAAAAAATTACGTTACTTGTAAGGGAGCCCCCCATAAATATTTTATTTTTTAATTTAATAATTAATTTTTAAAGTAAATATACAAAAAAATTTTCTGTGAATATTTCAAGCGTCTACCTGTTGTTAATATCTAGCGTTATTAATATCTAGCAAAAAACGGCAAAAAAATCAAGTACATCCTCGAATATTTATTTTATTCTGTTTTTAGTATTAAAGCAGCATCAAAAATACATCATATCATATGTAAAAATTTCAACTATCTAACTATTACGGTTCATGAGATACAGCTTGGTGACAGACCGGACAAACAGCGGAGTCTTAGTAATAGGGTCCCGTTTTTACCCTATGGGTACTGAACACAAAAAAAATACGTTTTGATTTGACACATTTTAAATTTTTTTGCTAACACGCCTGTTAAAACTAGTATTAATCAAATAGGCATGACTAATCAAAAAATATTTTAGCCCATCGGTTAGAGTATTAAAATATATTGTACACGTATTTTTTCTTTTCTCTGAGAAACAAAACATCACAAAGATACAGCGCATTGAAATTTCGCATGTCATCACGGCTACGTACGATTTTTACATAGAGGTGACGTCGTAAGCCCCCACTTCGGAACTTTGATGCTTCGTATCTTTGTGAATTTTTACTTTTTTGGCAAACTGAAAAATATGGGTCTATTAATTTTGGATAATCTAAAAGACGGACTAATTACAATTTTACTTTTCTAACCCTGTCGTCATCCCTATTCGTTACGATTATTTTATGCGTCGACTAGTTTCAATCGATTGAGATGACTTTCAATACAAATTATCTTAAAATTTGTATACATAAGAGTTGTAGATTTAGTAGTACAAACGTAAAACCATTGTCGAGTGTTTGGTAACGTTTTAATTCTGGAATCATCACTTTAAAGGGCGAACACCCCTTAACATCCAAAGTTGCAAAAGTCGCGAGACGACCGCAAATGTAAAAAAAAAGCTAGTAATGTTTGTACCAATGTTGAATTCCACCGTCGAAAGCCATTAAAAAACTAATTGTCATGTAGAACGTATAAATGTCTGTTTCAATTAATGAGTATTCTATGCATACGAGAAATTCCTTGTGTAAAAAAATGTTGACGTCTGTTTTTGTTATAACGTTTCTGCGTTTGATACGGTACCTTTAATGGTTGTGAGTTGTTACAAATATCCAGAAAAAAGCGGAGGCAATGGACAAAGTATCATTCATATGTCAGACTGTGTCGTGAGTTGAATACTATTTTCCCGTCAGTCAGTACAAGAGGGCTTTTATCTATTGCCTACCTAACCTACCTACAAACTTTTCGGACTAGTTTATTTGCCAGGTAAATTAAAAAGCCCTCGTCTTTCAAGAACGCCATCTAGTGATGAGTATTGGAACTAAATATTTCGTGGAATTGATATCCGTAGCGCCATCTGTTGTTTGCTAGGAAAATTAAAAAAAACAGACATTCAAGTGTCCTATTTTCATCACATATAGAAAATAACCAGCGCAAGAGAATTTGCTTTTACGTAAAAAAATCAGTCCATCCGTTCGAGAACTACGATGAAATACATACAGACAGTCATTAGCGTCAAACTTATGACACCTTTATTTTTGTCGGGGGTTAAAAAAGATAAAGAATGTAGCAGATAGTGATATGCTCGACCGCCACAAAGGGATCTTCACGCCAGGCATGTTGTTGCGCCTGGGGAACCGCGGCTCCATCGGTATATCGTCGGAAGTTGTATATATGCAGCGAATCGGGCGAACTCTAAGATCGAGATGTAGGATACTGCTGGTGCCATCTTATATGCTTCTTGTGAACTATATTGTCGGTTGTCTCTTGATTGTAGTTCCTCGTAGTGGCCATAGGGTCGCCACAAAGAATAAAAAACGACTTGAACTTACTTTTTATTTCTCAGATATTAAGTACCTCTAGAACTATAATTAAAAATATTTGCTTATGGATAATATAAAAGTTCTCGATTGCACATGCCCGGTAATACACATAAATACCTTCAAGGAGCTAGAAGAAAAATGTTAATATATTGGAAAAAATACACGTAAATTTAGTGGTACCTACTCACTTAAGTTTTAAATGATTTATTTTATTCCTTCTTGTAAATCTTTTACTTAGGTTCTAACTAATTGTCTTAAGCAGTAGTTATTTATTTTACTTATTAAACACATTATAATTAAAATATAATTTACACAAACAAAAACATGACATAAACAAATGTATGCAAAAGGAGGTTGTCGAACAAATAAAGTATGTTAAATTACACATTAGGTTTAATGTTTTATCATACCTACTTAACAAAGATACATAATTATAGTAACTTGACTCTACACATTTTTTTTATTAGCCCCTACTGTCCCACTGCTGGGTAAAGGCCTCCCCTCTAGTACGCCACTGATCTCTATCTTGGGCGATGGATTTCTAAGTCTCGTAAAAAAGCGCCAGATCATCACACCGCCTTGTCCTTAGGTGACCTCTAGACACATTTTTAGTTTCACAAAATATCTATTATATTCAACAGTTATGAATATAAAGCATAAATAATAATAAATAAATAAATATATAGGGACGAATAACACTGATTGAGCTAGCCCCAAATTAAGATCGAGACTTGTGTTATGGGATACTAACTCAACGATAACATATTTTATAACATATACATATATAGATAAACATCCAAGACCCAGGAAAATTTGTAAAATAATATTAATGTTTTTTATAAACATGACAGAAACAAATGTGTCATATAGAGGGTTGTTATTCGAACAAATAAAGTGGGTATGCTAAATTACACATTAGGTTCAATGTTTTATCATAAATATATAAATATAAATATATACGGACAAATCACACAGATTGAGCTATCCCCAAAGTAAGTTCGAGACTTATGTTATGGGATACTAACTCAACGATATTATATTTTGTAACAAATACATATATAGATAAACATCCAAGACCCAGGACAATTTGAAAAGGCCATTTCCCAACTTGCCCTGACCGGGGATCGAACCCGGGACCTCTGGGTGGCGGACTAGCATGGTGACCACTACGCCACGGAGTTCGTCAAATATATGTACCTATACCTACTTAATATAGCTACATATATTTACTTGCCTCTATAAATTTTAAGTTTCACAAACTATCTATTATATTCAACAGTTATGAATATAAAGATACAGCGTACAGATAAACGTACTTTGTTATTTGCCTATTATACTTCGACCTATCCCATTAGAAAAGCGTCGGCAAGCTCAAAAGCTTACTCGACAAATACGTCAATAATGATCGATTAATTCGGATTCCTGTTCAAACAATCCGTATCTTTATTACCATCTAAGAATGCTCGGTAGTCCTCAACAAGGCAACATCACCATGTTGGCGATGTCTTTTAGAGATTGGCGTAGCAGTGAGAAGGAGCGTGCAGCATATTTGAGCGGGACGCGACAGGGCGGGCCGGGTTATATATCGCAATCGAAAATGCACTTTAGAAAATCCGTGCACGGACACTTAGATTGGTGTCTTAAAGAGTGACGTAAAATATATCTCGCTGTTCCTTGCTTCGGAATGCCGAGTCGAATAAAAGATCCGCATTCTCGCATTAATCTTTAACCACCAACCCAATTTTTGGAGTATGTTCAGTCTATATATCAACCTAACTGCTTTTTATAAAAACGACGAAAAACGTAAAAAAAATCGTCTTCCCGTACAAATCAGCATTCAGCAAAACCGTTTTTATAAGGGATGGCGAAACATTTTTTTTAATAAATTCATGGACCAAGTTCAGTTTTATAAAAATTACTCCAATAATTTGGCTGGTGGTTACAAAGTTACGTTAGAAAGTCACACTTATTATTTTATAGGTAAACAACTAAGTTATTGGACCTGAAATGATAGAGCCACGGAACTTTTTCTAATCTGTGGGAACGCGGCCTTATGGGCGAGACCATGTTAAATTTAGTTTGTTTGTTTATTTGTAAAAGCTTTATTGTATTTTTGTATTTATGTGTGTGTACACACATAAATACAAAAATACAATTTAAGAGAACAAGCACAGTAAAAAGGCGGACTTATCCCAGATAGGGATCTTTTCCAGTCAACCTTGGATGGAAAGGAATAGGTTTTACAAAACAGGGTAGAGAGTGGACACGAAGAGTAAATTTAGTTCCCATTTTTCCACAATGTGGCGCGTTCCACTAACGTATTTTTTTACCTTCACAGGTTGACCGTGGCAGATTTTTTCCTTGTGGGTCCGACTGTCACGGCCCGCCCGAATTCGCTCGTGTCTCATTCGTGATGTATCTTGATAAGTGCCAACCTCCCGGTCATTTGACATTTGTAAGAAATGTCAAACGTCTCCTGTTTACAATATAATTGGTAGTTTGGGTACTGTAGAATGACAAAATAAGCGATTATTGCTTTTTAAGGCTTTTTTCAGAAGCTATTGCGGCAGTTGACGCTTTAGGCGTTTATATGCATCATTTTGAATTTTAAAGGTGACAATACATGTAAGGAAACATAGTGTTTTATTCTTTATAATTTTTTTGATTCTAACTAGAGAGTAAACCTTACGGCTGTTAATCCTTTACCTTTATCCAAAACATTTTCTATTTAGGTTTTTTTTTTTATAAATCTCTATATTATACGTTTCATCAATTGAAGGAAAATCAGTCAAATCGGCAAAGTTATGGAATTAAAAATAAAGTTACCAAGATATCTAGTTAGGAAAAGAAATTCATAAATGAATATTAACTCAATTCAAGATTTGAAATTAACCATCGTTATTTAAACCTTTTTGGCTTGGCAAAAATACCTTTTATTTCTTTTAATTAGCTTTATTTCAGATTTTTGTTAGATTTTATTTATCTATAACAAATGAAATAAGCGTGTTTAACTCGTAACTGCATGAACATTTATTTAAGATAAGATAAGATATCTTCGATCTAGGGATCAGTTTTTAAACAATTTAAGAGCACAGTGCGTCATTGTGTTCAAACAACACTTAACTCTTAAGTATATAAACAATAAATAAATAAATATATAGGGACAAATTACAGAGATTGAGTTAGCCCCAAATTCAGTTCGAGACTTTTGTTATGCGATACTATAATTTATTTAGATAAACATCCAAGACCCCGGCATATCAGAATAAAACATAATTTTTCATCTTGACCTGCCCGGGATTCGAACCCAAGACCTCCTGAGTAGCGGAAATACATGTTAACCATTACGCCACGGTAGTCGTCAAGCGTGAACTACTGGAGTATTTTAGTGTACCAAATTTTTTTCTTACTGTGAATGAATGATGCAAAAAATATTTATAACTACATGAGTCTATTTGCACAACCATAAAGTTATTTTAATGTGTCTTTCATACCATATAACTCATATTAATGACTCTATTGAAAGCTTGACTAGCTATTTCAGGACATCTTTCTTGCTTATCACTATTCAATAACATTATTATGACAAATTGCCGACAATTTATCCGTTTAATAGCTGATTATAATTTTAAGTAGCATAAAAATACATTGTCATAGTATTTAACGTGACTTATTTGGGTTGTAACTCGTGGTGATAGGAAAAAAAGACCTACTTCACAGTCTAGAAAAAAGAGTGACGAAGTAAAAATGTTAATTATTTACATATAATTACAGTTATAGGAGCTTGTAATATTTAAATTGCAAATATAATGAACGCTGGTCTGGGAGAACAGAAAAAAACGCACGCGCACTTCGTGATAGCCGATCAAGGAAATGGGCGAAAACCCGAATCATAGGGAAATGGTCAGCAAACAATCACTATTTAGATTCCTTTTTCCATGTTTCACCCACCATCATATTAGAATAGAAGTGGCCTTCAAATTCTTCTAGACTCCAAATCTGGGGGGAGCAGTATGCTCCACCCCTTGATTATATCCAACCTTCAGAGAAGCTACCACCAGGTCATAAACTGCCATGGGCCACATGGAGGAGCTTGAATCGCCTCCGAACTAAGATAGGTCGATGTAGACACAATCGCGCTGGCGCTACATTGACCAAGCAGAAGCACAGTGCCAGCGTGGTCACGATGACCAGACTATGCAGCACCTCCGCTCATGCCCTTTGTGCCCTACCAGCTGTACCTTGCTTGACCTATACTCTGCGTCGGAGGAAGGCGTAAAAGTGGCAACGTATTGGAAGAACAAAATTTGAATTTTGAGCCAGCAATACGATACGAAGAAGAAGTGGCCTTTAGGACTTTCGGTGTTTTTTTTACGTTATAGGGCGCCAAACGAACAAGCTGGTCACCTGATGATTAGTGATCACCGCTGCCCATGGACAACTGCAGCACCAGGGGTGTAACAGAAGCGTTACCGGCCTTTTAGGAAGATATAGGATCTCGGTGCTAGGCTCCGTCTGCTTTTTTATTTAATTTTATACTTACTTTTTAATTTTATGAATGGTGTCCGCGGAAGACCAGCGTCGTAGCTCACGCTACGTCGTACGCTGAGCGGAGACCATTTTGATAAAAATATTACGTTACCATCTCGTAGTGTCTGTTATGTGTTATTTTTATATCTGCCAAATAAATATATTTTCTTACTTTTCTTTTTTTCTTTACTTAATGCACAAGACGACCGACCATGGACAGACAAACGGACGACCTCCGTGGCATAGTGATCAACATGCTAATCCGCCACCCAGAGGTCCCGGGTTCGATCCCCGGTCAGGGCAAGTTGGAAAATGGCCTTTTTCAAATTGTCCTGGGACTTGGGTGTTTATCTATATATGTTTTTGTTATAAAATATAGTATCGTTGGGTTAGTATCCCATAACACAAGTCTCGAACTTACTTTGGGGCTAGCTCGATCAGTGTAATTTGTCCCTATATAATTATTTATAAGACTCTCGTCTTCTAAAATGATGTATCCCCTTTCATTGTCATCATCATCATTTATTGTCTATATATTATAATTTGTATGTAAGTTAATGTATGTTTATAATAAATGTTAGTATATTTAGGTATATTTATAAGGTATGTATTGGATTTATTTAAGTAATTATTTTGCATCGCAACTACATCACTATTAATATGGTTGGCTGGGAGAGAACGCTTTTGAGCGTTAAGTCTGCCAATTGTAAACAATTGTGTAAAATATAACGCCCAAAAACGGCGTGTGTACGTACGCCATTATATGCTTACAATGTAGGTAAACGTTATATGCGACGCTAAATTATATGAAAAAACCATACTAATCATACACTGAAAGTAGACTTCTTTGACTAATTATCATTTTTGGTGGGAGGTGTGCATAGACGTAATTTTACGTAAAAATAAGTAAACAGACATCAAATACGATGTCAATACTTAAGCATGCTCTATTTACTCTATTTATTAAATCTAGTGAGTAAATACTCAAATGAGTAGATTGAGTACTATCCACTGCCTATCTCTAGCTGTTACGCGACGCAACTTGCGCCCCGTCTATTGCGGCACTTAGTTAACTCGCGTCTTACTAAGACGATTTTAAATGTAATATTAACTTAGAAACTGTGGCATTGTACGGAACCCTCTCTACGCAAGTTAAACTCGCAGCTGGCCGGTATTTTTAATGTATGTTCAACGATTATTCGAAAACTTAGACCGATTGGGAATAATTATTTTTTTTTTGATAACGCCCAAAAACTGCTTTGTCTGTCCCATTAGGTTAAAAACAGATTGTCCCATTGTAAATGCGACAATGTGCCTTTTGTTCATCAACAACGCCGTGAACGCGCGTCAAAATACGCCGCGCCGCGCGACAACGCGCAATGTACTAATACAAATTCCTTGTTATAATTATCTTATCACACGCTATATTAAAGCCATTTATTTAAAAAATAACAAATATATTATACACCAAATATATATGGGTCCAAAATTTTCAAGTATTTTATTACATAAGTTGTTTTACAGGACATTTATTTGGGGATGAAAATGGTAATTTATTTAGATATTTTTTGTTTTCTTACAGGTATTTAACGAGTCTTCGGTGGTTGATGACTATAGGTAAGTTTGATCAATTTGATCTGCTAGTGTTCCAAAAAGCCAAATCAGTACTTTTTTCTAAACATCAAAACAAACTTATGGGATTTGTATGTAAGCACGTCGTGTCATCATAGTTTCTTGGAGTCAAATAAAACTCTTATTATTATAAGATTTATCACGTTGAATATGGTATTTATCGATGGAAATGATGAGTGACAAGTGACATTATTTTGTGATGTTATCAGTAAAAAATAATCTTTTTTGATCCTACAAAATAATCTATACTACCCCAATATTTACCATATTGACCGAGCGAGCGAAGTAGTTTCGAGATTGGTAAAAATGCTTTTGTCCAGTTGTCAGTAGGTTGTTTGACCGGCAGATCGCATTTCCAAACCGATTCTTGTGAAATTTCGTGAGAAGGTTCGAAAATGATAAAGAATATTTGTGTCAATTTAGTTTTTTAAAAGTTTTCAGAATGGCGGAAATATGGGGGTTTTGAATTTAAAAAATAAAATAATTCAGCAACTTCTAAATTTTTTCAAAAATGTCGAACCTTTTTTAACTTTTTTATCCGATCAAATTAACGGGTCGGGGTTACAACGCGAACTCTACAGCTCACAGAGCCAGAGTTACAAAGTTGATTCATTATTATATCAAAGAGGTAATAATTTACCTCGGTAATAGTACACACTGCTAAAACATGTGTTTATAATTGATATTTGACCTTAGAGACGTTTTTTAACACATCTTAAATTACACGATGTAAATGGCTAAGAATATAACGGGGTATGAGATAGAGATAACAATTCAATTATATTCTGAATTACAAGCATCTTTTCTGATACAAGATCGATTAACTTCCTTTTTGTAAGACTGCACCAGAAGGAGTGTTACTTTTTGAATATATGTAAGCACATTTCTTTAGCACGCTCGACAGCCTAAACTGCTTGAAGAATTTTAACAGAGATGGACACTGAGGTACATAGATTTCTTATTTTATTTAATTTTTATTTTTTATCAAATACAAATTGTACAAAACAATATAGCCGAACTTAACGCTAAAAGCGTTGTCCACCAGTCAATCTATTTTAAATCCTAAAGATTAAAATAAATGTCATGGTTTAAGCCATTATTCACTCCAAATTAGTTGACGGTAAGGAACACGAAGGTGATAATTAATCGCGGGAAATTTTCTTATTTTGTGCGGATAATGGTCTTCTTATCGAGTTGAAATGGCTTAAATTAAATATTGTTAGACCAAAACCTAGCCACGGCGACCGCCCTGTCATTCGCCGTATTCAGATCTGCTTTAGTACAAAGAGTCGAGCAGTTGGGACATGCCAAAAGGTGGTTCATGGATTGAGTGACCCCAATCCATAGTCAGACAAACTGTCAAAGTAACCATATTTCTCTGCATTCTCAGCATCCCCCTGTACCAGATCGGAGTCTGTTTAAAGATTTCCAAACAGCCCAGGGGAAATCTTTACCCAGGGTTAGCTTCTCGTCCGGTGGAATGTCAGATGGTGAGGATGGATAATGGTTTAAAACAGTACTAAAGTAAGTTCGTTTACTCTTAATAAGACGGTCAAACATCTACAACTACTTTGACACTATCAAATGACAAAGTAAAAAATTTGGTTGAAACTAACGTAAAATACTGACATTAATAATTTTAAACATCTGCATAGGTATTTAAATAATTCAATTTAATAAATTACTTTCTTTTTAACCAGGCAACAAACAATTAAATGTTAGATTCTTAACTAAAACATATTTCTGACGTTTAATTAAAATGTCATTGCGTACTTAAAAAATTAATAAATAATTAACGTCATAAGTTTTTGGCAAATTCATCAAACGTTGCCGCTTAGTCACCTAAAAAAACTTGTAAATGTCACACATTGTTTGAAAAATTAATTTGCAGAATTATAAATTCACTTTGTAATTAAAAATGGCTTGTATTCTTTTACAATCACATAATGATCTACCGACCGATTAGTTATTTATACAACTCTGCCATTTGCGGTTAAAAAGGCGGCAAAGTGAAAGAAATACGTTTTTGTGAATTAAAAACCGCAAACAATAACATTTCAAATAAGGATGTAGATCATTGTAGATAAGGTATCGGCACCATTGGTATTCATTGTATAAGGGATAATAAGGGGCAACATAAGAATATCAATACTAATCTTGGAATTCAATATGGCGTATATTGAAGCGTATTATTCATTTGTGCAAATATTGTAAGGGTATACTTATTTTACATTATTATAATTGACACGCATTCTTGCAACATTGGAGAAAAAAACAACACAAATAAAAAATAAAATGTAATTAAAATTAAAAGAATACAACAATAATATATGTAGGTACTTAATATTTTTAAAATGTAGCTATACTAGAGTGAAAAGATACAAGTGCTATTGTTAAAATATATATATTACGAGAGGCCTTCCCGTCTTACTTTTCATACAAACGCTCGAACGTGATTATGACTTTGTAACTGACCTTTCTTGATTTTTTAAAATTAACAGGTATCTTATGCGCTATTGCTAGGTTTCTATTGAAATAAAAAATAAAAATTTGCAGAAACAAATTCAGTATAAACTTCCCAAAATCTGCTTTTTGCATAAATTTTACTTGAACTTCGACCGTTTATTTAAATTGTAAAGGTAAAAAAAAATATTTCGATAGAAACCTTGCAAATGTAATGAAAAATTTAAATAAAAAATATTTATTTCCCACAAATGTAGTAAGGCTTACTGAAAAACACGTATCACCTGGAACAAGTTTTAATGAAATTTCCGCACCTAATGAAAAGTGAATATTCGTTCAATGAATAGTGCTTTTTTCTAGCATTGCCCTGGATGAAATAACAAGCTTTTCAAACTATGCTCGCGTTGACGACAGAGCGGCCGGGAAGGGCCGTTTTAAGGACATTTTAAAAAATGTCACTTGAAGATCTTTAAAATATATAATTAACCATAAGTTTATTACTTCGTGGCAAAACATCTTTAAAAATAAGCACAAGACAAAATTCCAATGTTGCCTTTAATTAAGAGTAAGTAAGTACTAAGTAACCTTAGTACTTTTAATTAATGTTTACACGTTCTCTTCATGAGAACCATGCATATTTACTATTTAGCACTCGACAATCTTTTTATAATGTCTTAATGATGCCCAAAGGTAATCAATAGCTGTTAACTAGTTCCTTAACTAGCATTTCCACTATTTCTAGGAATTTAACAAAAGCATTTTAGCAGTTTAAAATTTCCCAGAATTTCAGCAATTAATTTCAAGCGTCAGAAGTCATTTACACTTGGCGTTTAAAAAAGTATTAATTAGCAGTTTACATCTCGTACATTGGTCATGGTCGTAGATATGGCAATCATTGGGAAGGGTCCGTCAAGAATTTTTTTGAAGACAGTTATTAAACATGCTCACGTAACAATTCAGAAATAACAATACAAAACCCTTTGTTGCACAAAATAAATACGGGACATAATTATCTTAAAACTAGGAAATGCACAAAAGGCGGCCTTATCGCTAAGTGATTTCTTCCAGGCAACCTCGCTATAGAAAATAGTAATGGGAAATTAAGTAGTGCGGGGCGGTCAATATAAACATACTTATATACAATAATTACAATAAACATACATATAATTATACATCTTACATAAATACATACAACTTACACTGAAAAAAATGATTTTAACAGTACGAGATGAAGACTATATGATTATATACTTACTTATATAAAAATATAATGACTACATCATTACTACCTTATCTTCTTCTTCTACCTTATATGCAACCTTTTCCCACTATTATAGTGGTTCGGCTTTATAATGTTATTTATATAGATGGATTATTATCTATCACATTTCAACCATTTCGAAAAAAAATTCAAGAATCTCAGTCATCTTTTTTTCACCCTTATTAAGATGCAAATTTTTTGTTTGAACAACTTTTCGATTAACTTCAATGGGTTAGAGTGATTCGCGAGGTCTAAAACTCACAGAGCCACTAGTGAGTATTAAGTTAACTAGTGTGTGAAATGAAGAAGGCAATGGCAAAATACGAGCTCTGATGAAACCCAAACTGTAGAGAAAAAAGGTACATCAAATAAAATACATGAAATACCGTAAATACACATATTACATCGTGTAATATAAGAATCGTTGAAAATGTCTTTATGGTAAAAAAAAAATATTGCAAACATATGTTAAGCAGTGTGTGCTATTACCGAAGTAAATTATTCCCTCTTTTATATAACAATAAACCAAATTTGTAACCAGCTATGGAGGATGTTATAATTTTCCAAAACTAAAAACCGAATTCACCCTCAAACAACTCACAACCGATCTTAATAAAATTTCTGTTGGAGCACCTGATAAGTATGCCGTTTCAAACAAAAAAAAAAGAGTTTTTCAAATCGCTCCAGGCGTCTTCGAATAATCATACTTATAAAAATAAATTCCGACCAATTGGTAACCTCCTTCTTTTTAAAGTCGATAAAAAATTTAAATAAATACATACACTCAAAAATCATAACCCTTCATCTCACGCACGCAGTCATTATAAAGAAAAGAAATCATTATAAAGACCGCTATAAATTTGAATCTTCAAGCCCCCCCCAAAATATTTACTCTCAAGTTAGTAGAAAAAATTTCACAATGATAATAATTTCGTGTTTAAATACCACTAGTCTTAAACGTGCGTGATAAGTGAAGAGTGACTAATGTTTTTTTTTTCTATTTTCCCTACAATTTTGTTGAGGAAACGTCAAACAATGAAAAATCTAGCGTGAGGGTTGCATGTTGCATAGTAAGACTTTTTGAATGTCACACTCACACGATTGTGAGTAAATAAATTGTAGGTACATACTTATTCTGTTAGCTCTATAAGGTTAGTGGGAATAGCTTGCCTGTTCGAAGAGCTCGGTGACCCGCTTTCGCAAGTTAAGCAACCCGGGCGCGATCCGTACTTGGATGGGTGACCACAAGTGTCTTATAATTTTCTGGGTCTCCTACCTGCTTCGGAAGGCACTGAATGTCGTTGATCCCGGCAGTCATCATTGTATGACAGTCGTCAAGTTATGTCAGATGCCTTTCAGCGGTTTGAAAGATTTGACACCGGTGTTGCCCATACAAAAAACAAACAAACGACTCTTCTTACCACGTAAAGGGTAAATATATGGCAGTATATGAAATAGCCACGTATTTCACAGTAATACGAGCATAGATTGACAATCAAAGGACCACCGATGAACTTTAAACCTGACGACCTCCGTGGTCACCATGCTAGACGCCACCCAAGGGTTCCGGGTTCGATCCCCGGTCAGAGCAAGTTGGAAAATGGTCTTTTCAAATTTTCCTGGGTCTTGGATGTTTATCTATATGTGTATTTGTTATATAATATAGTATCGTTGAGTTAGTATCCTATAACATAAGTCTCGAACTTACTTTGGGGCTAGCTCAATCTGTGTAATTTGTCCTTTTATATTTATTAATTAAATATTCATAAAACAGTTTATAAATCATATTCAGTCAGCCCCACTAATCGATGTTATTTATTTTATTACAAACGATAAATTTAATTAACCATAACATACACAACGGTAACTCCTAGGGTCCCCCGCAATATTCGTCCTCGTTCCCCGTCCCCACACCTCTCCCCCGTTCTCGCCTTTTAGCGTGTATTGGGGAGCGAACACACACAGTGTCGTGTGCACGGATGTACAGTTTCATTTGTAGTGTAGTAGGCATAAATGATACTCCGCTTTTATAAAGTACCCTTACCTGTGCCATGACGATGCTATTGGATATCCTACCAATCTTGTTTAAATAACCATTAACAATCACATATACTACATGTACATACTATGACGTCTTTGTCCCTAACGGCGTAGAGACAGCCTGCAAGACTCAAAGGCCACGTTTAGTTCGCATTGCAATAACAAATGATGTGTGGTCACGCTGTGGCTTGATGTCGGTGTCCATTAGGTAGCGTAGTGGTTGGGAGTGGTGATAGAAACACGAGATCCGTTGATTGTATTTATTCCATCTTCTTAAACCAGTTTTTAACAGTTTGTTTTGTGACAGATTGACATATATTACTCGACCTTTTGCGACAGTCGGTGACCGTCACCGATAGTCGGCGACGTTCGGTGGCAGGTATCGCGAGCATACAGCCCATACGAGCGTCAGTAAGACGACCAAGGAAAATCTAGCTCATAAATTTATAGATTTTAATTTGTGCAATATAATTAATTGAAATTAGAAATAATTTTTTATTGCGATAGCTCGTAAATATAAGAGGAAATGAACTCCCATCGATATACACGGTCCTTTTAATTAACAAGTAGTTCAAGCTTCATTCTGAACAACTTCTCATAATAAACATAAGTACTAAAACATAAACTGGTTGTATCCCATAAAAATAGCACAAGCCACGTGATCTGGTTTTGCGGTTGCATCCTAAGCTTTGCTGCTAAGGAGCTCAGGGTGCGCTTACTCGCTTTACCTTCTCCAAATATAATAGCATGTCAGGTTACCCAAGAATGCCAAACACCTTGCTAAGTGGAGAAGAAATAGCCGAAATAGTATAATAGCCTGACGTCAACCTTCTTTGGGAATGCATTTGTTCGAATTTTTTTTAACTAGATGCCCTCTGACGTTACCCCGTTCCAAAGGTAAACTGGTAGACAAGGCTTAGCATTAAATTGTACCTTTTTTACTATATAACTATTATAAATATTCTTGATCAGGATTGAGTTATATATGTATTATGTATTTATATATATATTTAGGTGTATTTATTTGTAAGTTTGGTTGTATTTTTGCCTGTAAGTGTTGTACAATGTTCCACCCTACTAAATGTCATTCTTTCCTCTGGTTTTGGGTTGACTGGAAGAGATCCCTTAAGGGGCTACATGAATTTTTCGGGGTCCAGTGCTGCCCCCATTTAAATAAATCATTTGAATGAAAACGGAGATATCATTTAAAATTTTGTCTTGATCAGACCCTAGATAACCGTTCAAACTATTTTATGAACTATTGTTTACAGTTAAAAGCGAGAACATGAAGCTTTTCTACGCTTAATTGCAAAAAACGGCCACTTTTGGCGTATGTGCATAGAAAAACTTCACATTCTTACTTTAAAATGTAAACAGTAGTTTATAAAATAGTTTGAAGGGTTATCCAGGGTCTGATTAAGACCAAATTTTAAATTATATCTCCGTTTTCTTGCAAATGATTTATTTAAAATGGGGGCAGCACTGGACCCCGGAAAATTCAAGTAGCCCCTTAAGGGGATAAGTCCGCCTTTGTATTGTTTTCTTTTGTATTTGTGTTGTGTCCTTTTTGTATAATAAAGAATTTACATAACGTAACATATCGTACACCCTAAAGATTTTAAGTGCAATAAAAAAAACTCCCCTTGGTAATACAGTTGCAGCATGTGCTTATTCCTTTAGTCGCCTTTTACGACATCCACAGAAAGAGATGGAGTGGTTCTGTTCTCGGCCGGTAGCCAGACGGTCATGGTGACCTAGTTTGGTTAGATACTACTAACATTTTATGAACCTAGAATTGAAAGATAAATAACATGAAGTTATGAAGAAAAATATCTTCAAGCGAGAAGAATTCATCTTTTCGCCACCTCTTCCTTTCCCACGGGTGTCGTAAGTGGCAATTAGTCGCATCTTACGACACCCTTGAAAAAGAAAAGAGATAGAGCGGTCTTATTCTAGGCCGGAAGCCAGACGGTTGTGGTGACCTAGTTTAAGATTAGATACTATATTTATGAACCGAGAGTTGAAAGAAAAATTGTTTGAAGTTATGGAGAAAAATAAGTTCAAGTTGAGGCAGCTAGATGAATACAATTTTTCGCCACCTCTTTTTTGCCCAAGGGTGTCGTAAGTGGCGTTTAGTCGCCTCTTACGACACCTATGGGAGAGGCAGGTATATGCAGGTAAGAAATATTATACATTGTAAAATAAGGAAACTAAGTTCTTAAAATCTCTCTTTGAAGAGTTTACCATGTAAAATGTCTAGACAAAGCTATGGACACACGCAAGTGGACAATAAATATCAAAAATGTAGAACAAAGCGGAACACCAACGCCATCTATTAGCGCAACTATAAATATTCTGCATCTCCATAATTCTCTACTAAGGATATGTATGACTCTATCCGACGACCCGAGATCGCACGCGTACACTGCATACGAGCTCTAAGTTTAAAAAATGTACAGCTTTGACTGAGAAATACTAATCTAAAAGTCACTGTGAATAAAAAAAGGAAGTAACGAAATTCGAATATAAAAAATTTACGTAAAAAAATGCGACTATCAAATCCGCTACAGCTAAATAATGCATTAGCGAAATTCATCTAACAAATCATATATTGTGACCGAAAAGAAAAGAATCTAGACGAGAGGTCAGAAGTATTCGTGATCGATGAAGCGAGAGAGGTCTCTCAAGATAGTAGCAATGGAAGTCCTGCGAATAGTCTCTGCGTCTTTATTACCTCCGTGGAAAACTGGCGTGATACTATTTTAGGTACATATTTTCGTATATGTGGCTGAAAAGTCCGTATAATTACAATTAAAAAAAAAATTGGGATAAAATTTTCATATGAATTGCTATGTTTCAATCCATGTATGAATAGATATATCTACACGCCTAATTTTATCTCAATCCGCGATGGTATGAAAGGGTAACAAATGTCCATTAAAACTTTGTCATTTATAATAGTAGGATTTGGCGACTTCTCTGGCGTAGTGGTCATCATGCTAGGCTGTCACACCGGTGTTCCGGGTTCGATTCCCGGTCAGTTCAAGATGATAGAAAATGATCTTTTTCTGATTGACCTGGTTCTTGGATGTCATTTACATGTGTATTTGTTCTTAATTTTATTCATTGAAATTTTTTTTTAACCTTAGGTCCCATGATTGGGCAAAAGCCTCCCCTCTAAAATAAAATATATTAAACTAGCTTTTGCCCGCGGCTTCGCTCACGTAGGGGTGGAATTTATCAAAATCCTTTCTTAGGGGATGCCTACGTCATAGTAGCTTTATGCATGCAAAGTCTCAGCCCGATCGGTTTAAAATTGACAAAACTTCATACAAATTTTTATCCCCTTGGGGGTAGAATTGATCAAAATCCTTTCTTAGTGGATGCCTACGTCATAACATCTACCTGCGTGCCAAATTTCAGCCCGATCCGTCCAGTGGTTTGGGCTGTGCGTTGATAGATCACTATGTCAGTCAGTCAGTCACCTTTGAGTTATATATATTTAGATTAAAACTACTTAAGAAATTTAAATAATAAAAACTAAAAAACAAATTATAAAGTATGTAATTTTTATAAAACATAATATTGGTTATAACCATAACACAAGTCTTGAATTTACTTTTGGGCTACCTCAAGCTGTGTCATTTCTCCGTATATATCTGTAATAATAAACATCCCATCCCAGTTAACCCAAACCAAGTAAATCCCTCCCTGGTAATAGTTCAGCAGCTACGGAGGATTGTCCTTTGTGCATTTAAATGGTACAGTCGGGGGCAGGTAATCGTAAACCTAACCCCTCCCCCTGCTTTTAAAGGCCGTACAGCAGGGTCTTACATTAAGGGATAGATCTCCAAGCAGCCATCTCACTTTTTAAACAAAAAGGTACTGAAAGGCTTTGGCCCCATGAACGCACAAATGGATCGGGCCCCCATTGACCCGTGGTTGAAAAGCGTAACAACATAATAATAATAAAAACGTTTATTATTTATTTATTATTAAAAACTTTAAAAGCCACACCCGTGTACGGCAACCAGCGTTTTTTCTCAGCGTCGAACTGGTAACAAGCCGGGATGTAAATCAAAGCAGATCTGCATACCCCCAACGCAGTTAGACCAGATACCCACTATACCATATTAATACCAATATTGGAGGGAATTTTACTTGCAATGTTTATTATGAGTTCGTTTATGACGCTAAACCGCATCACTTGTAAGTGGTTATTGGGTTGCTCTCGTCGGTGGAGTTAAGTGGAAATCCACTGAATTTTCAACTCCATTTTTAAATTGAACAGTTTCCCCATTTGTCTTACCTAATTACCTTTAAGAAAATGCTTCATTGCATCAACTTTTTATTAAAACTGGTAGACCTTCTACATCTATCAGGCATTTCTGTACGCACTGTGAATGGAACAGCCACCGAAGAGGTTGCATATGTCTACAATTATCAACCAATTAAGTCAATAGCCCACTGTTATATGTGTGTATCAATTTATTCCGTAGCTATTAACATTAAGAAAAGCATTAAACATACTTTATCACTGTTAAAACAGCTAAATTGCCCGGGCCTATAACATTTAATTTTAGTGCGATAATTTTGCGAATTGTAATTAACTCAAAGCATTTAGCACATTGGCTAGATTAAGTCATTTATATTGGCTGAATTGAAAAAAATAAAGGGTATATTTGTGACACTATATAGTAATGGGTTCTTTGGATAGAATAGTTAACCTTTAGTCTACCTGGAACCTTAAGTTAGGGCGGAGCGATGCCAGGAAATATGAAGCCGTTATATTAAACTTGCAGGTTAATGCTATCTAGCTTTTTTTTTCTTAAAAAGTCTTCTAAGTAGCTTACGAAGAAAATGGCGGACAGTTTCTCAAATAACAAAGTTATTACCAAGTAAACTAAATTATGAGAAAACAGATGTACCGATCAGAATTGCATGTTACTTGAAAATTGACGTGTTGTTCCATGAAGCTGATAAGCGATTAGATGGTAGTGAAAAATCTTACTTTTATTTATCATGGTTAAAAATGGCATTTTAAGTAAAGAGGCAACCCCCATATCATATTCATTGAATGATAATATACTATTCCGAAAACTACATATAAGTAATTTTGTAAAGTAAATAATACTTATAATCAATTAACAAGTAATTATGCACTCACATAAATTAAAAATAAACACTTTTTCTGAAAAAAACTAACTCAGCTCAAAATGTCACAACAAACAATACTTACAACATTAAAGTAACTATAAGAAAATAACAACCCGAACCCGGAAAACTACTTGGAAAATTTCTATTTTAATACTACCCAGTTTCACTCTCAGAATAAAAATAAGACACTTCTTAAGTTTAAATCTATTAAGCTGATAGGCCGCAGAGTGTCCCATAGAAATATATAACATAAACTCGATACTAATACATAAACTCGAAAAACATAACCATCCTTCTGACGCAGTCGGGTAAAAAGTAAAAAAGGCTGCATATTTGAACTTTGAGCTATTTAAAACAGA
This sequence comes from Acrobasis suavella, assembly GCA_943193695.1. Lineage (NCBI taxonomy): Eukaryota > Metazoa > Arthropoda > Insecta > Lepidoptera > Pyralidae > Acrobasis > Acrobasis suavella. The sequence goes on from OW971939.1 coordinate 3,925,561, forward strand.
TGCGTACAAACCATTATATTCCCGACAAAGAAGTTATTGTAACTAATACCACGAAATAAGGGGCCCCAACGCTTCTTCTGATACCCAGAATTCAAAACACACTTTTCATTTCAAATAGCGCCTTTTTTTCTGTCCCGTGGTTATAAAAAGAGACAAAAAATAATAAACTTTGTCTTTAGACGTGTTTGCAGCGGACAATGACAGGCAGGTGAACTTGTGTAAAAGTACTATTTGTTTTTATTTTTTACGTGAGACTGTGTGTGTTGATAATATATAATTTCGAATAATTGAAGTGTGTTGTGTGTGACGCCTTTTGACCATTATTTCAATAGTTTCAGCTAGTATGTGTCAACTAATTACTTCTGTACGTGAGTACTATTTTTTATGTTATAGGGCGGCAAACGAAAAAGCGAGTCACCTGATGGTAAGTGATCACCGCTGCCCATGTACAACTGCAACACTAGGGGTGCAACAGAAGCGTTACCGGCCTTTCAGAAAAATATAGACTCGTTTTTTGAAGGTTTCAATGTCGTATCGGTCCGGGAACACTGCTGCAGGGAGTTGATTCCACAGTTCGGTCGTACGTGGTAAAAAAAATCCTTTTAAAACGTACGGAGGTTGATGCCAACTATCCAAGTGGTGTAGATGAAATTTTGATTTCAGGCGGGTTGTGCGGTGGTGAAATTTTGCAGCAAGTATTAAGTCGAACAATTCTTCAGAGCATTCCCCGTGATAAATGCGATAAAAAATGCACAAGGATGCAACATCCCTACGTAGAGCCAGAGGATCGAGACGGCCGACGAGAGTCACATCGTCAATTATACGAGTTGCGCGATTTTGAATACGCTCAAAAGGAAGAAGTTGGTATTTAGTTGCCCCGGCCCAGAGATGGGAGCAATATTCCATATGAGGCCTAATTTGTGCCTTATACAGCTGAAAGCGATGTGACGATGTGAAATATTGCCTACCTGTACTTATCCTGTGGTCGCGTGTGTGTAAGTGGCCAACACTAATGTCAGATTTTTCAAGCTAGCTAAAGGCATCTGACATAGCTTGACGACTGCCATAAAATGATGACAGCCAGGACCAACGGCTTATACGTGCCTTCCGAAGCACGGAGGAGCTCGAGAAATTTTCATGTGGTCACCAATCCAAGCGCGGACCACGCCCGGTGTCGCTTTACTTGCGAAAGCGCTAGTAACGTGCTCTTCCGCTGGACTACGAGCTCCTCATTCTTCCTGTGGAAACAGTAAATCTATATCAAGGCATTCCAAGTTGATGCTATCTTACAGACGGATGTCCGCCACATTCTGAACCACATACAAATGCCACCAAAGCCATAAATCATACAAAAACCTATGGTTTTGTTCAATAAATGCTCAATAAAAACGTAGTGAATCGACTTGCGATTCAATGCATTGCCGACATAACTTAGTGGCGTATCGATGTAATAGCTATCCTGAGTCCTGACTGAGATATGTCCCTTGGTTGCCCTGTATGACAATTGACAGGGTTGGCACTGAAAGTTAATAAGAACTATAAAAAAAAGTTGTACTTTTAGAGAAATTTCAATTCAGTGCGTTGCGGTCATAATTTTATTACTAGCATAGTGTATAAGCATTTTACTAACAAATTTATGAGTTTTAATTACTTGAATAAAGAATTTTTATTATTATTTATTATTATAACTTACTGGCGTATCGATGTCATAGCTATCCCGCAGGGTATTTACTAAAAGTCTTTTACTAAAAATATATAGAACGTTGATAGAATTTGCTATTGAGTACATTGCCGATATAACTTAGTGGCGTATCGATGAAATAGCTATCCTAAGATATGTCCCATGCTTTCCCTGCATGACAATTAACAGGGTTGTCACTAAAAGTCTTTAAAAAAATGTGGAACCTTGATAAAAATTGCTATTAACAGGGTTGGCACTGAAAGTTCATATGATTAGCTATCTTTAAAAAAAGGTTGTACTTTTAAAGAAATTTCAATTCAGGGCATTGCCATTACGTGAGGATTAGTACTTATTTTGTGGCATTGCTGACATTGCTTATCGATGTAATAACTAGCCCGTAGGGTTATCACTAAAACTCTTCAAAAATAGGTGGAACGTTGATAAAAATTGCTATTGTACATTGCCGACATAACTTCGTATCGAAGGATTAGCTATCCTAAGATATGTCCCTTGCTTGCCTTGCATGACAATAAGGAGGGCTGTCACTAAAAGTTTTTAAAGAAATATATGAAACTTTGATAGAAATTGCTATTGAGTACACTGCCGGTATAATTTTGTGGCGTATCGATGTAACAGCTATCCTGAGCTATTTCCCATGTTTACCCTTTATGAAAGTTAACAGGGTTGGCAATGACAGTTCTTAAGGTTAGATATCTTTAAAAACGTTGTACTTTTAAAGAAATTTAAATTCAGTGCATTGCCGATACAACTTACTGACGTATCGATGCTATCCCGCAGGGTTATCACTAAAAGTCTTAAAAATATATGGAACGTTGATAGAAATTGCTATTGAGTACATTGTCGACATAACTTCGTGGTGAATCGAAGGAATAGCCATCGTCAGACATGTCCCTGTATTCTTGCTTTTTTAGTTGCTGCAGTTTTAAAAAAATATATTGAACGTTGATAGAAATTGCTATTGAGTACATTGCCGACGTAATTTCCTTATGAAATTGCTATTGAATACATTGCCGATATAAATTCGTGCCGTATCGATGTAATAGCTATCCTGAGATATGTCGCATGCTTGCTCTAATAATAATATTTATATTTAAAATTATATTTATAAATTTTGAATACCCAAGTAACTGTATCTAGTTAAACTTACTTAGTATCTAAAAAACTCACATTTGGCAAATTAATGAAGATATCGTAATTTTTTTTTCCAAGATACATTTTCTTGATAAATTTGCTAAATCATTTAACGGATTGTAAATACCACTATTTAATGCAGTATGTGGACAAAAAAAGACAACTTTTTATGCATAAAATGTATGCATGCTCAATGTATGCATTACCTTCTTGTAAAAACAGACACGCACCCTAATGAGAAAAATAATAAAAAACAGAACCCTCCTTTTGCAGCCGGGTAAAACGCTTATCTGTTGGCATAATTTAGCAATGACTAGCACATGTCACCCGTAATGCCTATCTGCGTTTCAAATGAGTTCTTAAAATAAGGGATAATAGAAAAAAGTCAAGAGCGAGTAGGGCTCAAACATTAGAGGTTTCGTACCATCATTCTAAACCTAAAATTTCCTAATAACGTGAGATATTTCTACGAATATTATCATTTTGTTTCAAGCCAAACAAATTATTCACTAATTTATTTATTTCTTTCTAAGGTTAGGATTTTATAAATAATCTATTTAAATAAAATTTAAAAATAGTACTATAAACAAACATTATAAAAACCTATGAATCCTTTTACAAATTTTATATTTTAAAATTAATAAAAGTCTGAGCATTTTCTGCCAACTAAAGCTTAACATTCGAACTTTATTATGAAAATACACTTAATGATGGTACCTGTACTGTAAATTTCAAGTCCTGTGTACGGGCGCGTTCAGACGACGCACGCCAAGCCCACGCCTAGCGCACGACAAGCGCGATTTGAATTTGTTGCATACAATTTGAGTTATATCGCACATTAATACAACTCAAATTGCATTTACTGACGTCTAGTCGCAGCGAGCCCCGAGCGAGCGCAAAGCGGAGGCAAGGCGAACGCGTGGCGTAGGCCAGGCATGCGCGTATTGACATCTGTTAATGCAATTTGAGTTGTACTGATGTGTGATAGGACTCAAATTATATGCAACAAATTTCAAAGCGCGCTTGGCGTGCGCTAGGCATGCGCGTGTGAACTTCGGTTAATGCAATTTGAGTTGTACTGATGTGTGATAGGACTCAAATTATATGCAACAAATTTCTAAAATTTCAAAGCGCGCTTGGCGTGCACTTGGCATGCGCGTGTGAACTTCAGTAAATGCAATTTGAGTTGTACTGATATGTGATAGGACTCAAATTATATGCAACAAATTTCAAAAAATTCAAAGCGTGCTTGGCGTGCCCTCGGCATGCGCGTGTATACTTCAGTAAATGAAATTTGAGTTGTACTGATGTGTGATAGGACTCAAATTATAGGCAACAAATTTCAAAAATTTCAATGCGCGCTTGGCGTGCTCTAGGCGTGCGCGTGTGAATTTCGGTTAATGCAATTTGAGTTGTATTGATGTGTGATATGACTCAAATTATATGCAACAGGTTTCAAAAATTTTAAATCGCGCTTGGCGTGCGCTGCGCATGTGCGTGTTGACTTCGTTTAATGCAATTTGAGTTGTATTGATGTGTGATAGGACTCAAATTATATGCAACAGGTTTCAAAAATTTCAAAACGCGCTTGGCGTACTCTAGGCATACGCTAGAAGTGGGCTTAGCGTGTACGTGTCGTCCGAACACGTCCTTAGCTCATGGCGTCGCCTCTGCAAACTACAATAACATCGAATGTCGATGTAATGTATAATCACAAAGTATCATTGGTAGTTCGTCTAGCTTAAAAACGCGTTTCTGATAAAATTGCTCACTTTTAACAGAAAGGAGTTTTAAAGCGTAATTTGAAAAGCAAAAAGGGGCCTCTTCTGCGTGGTATTCGCCGTAAGAGTTATTAAAGAATTAAGTTTCACAGCAATAGTATTGCCACATCACCAGAATGAACCTGCTTGTGAAGACGATGTCTAATGCAGACCAAATACATAAAGCCATGTAATAGAAGAATATGGAACCCTAAAACAGACGTATGTTCATTAGTTAATACCTATGCAAAGGAACCATTACTCTTTATTTGATTAGTCCATCGTTTTTAGGCCCTTATTATTAGTACAAAGGCATGTCGATTTAACTTTTTTAATGGTTGCTTTTCTCCCTGCGAATATTTTTCTTTTTGGTTTGTATGTAACTTATACATATGTCACCGCAAATATGTACATATATGCGCTATTAAGTTATTTCAAGATGTGTAAAGTCGTTGTTCTCGGTTGTCATTGATAATTTCAGCCGCATAACGTCCACTGCTGGACATAGGCCTTTCCCAAGGATTTCCAAAATGACCTGACCTTGGTCAGATCGTCTGACCACCTTGTGGGTGGGTGTCCTACTCTTTGCTTGCCAGTACGCAGTCGCCATTCGAGAACCTTTTTGCCCCATCGGCCATCGGTTCTTCGCGCTATGTGTCCCGCCCACTGCCACTTCAAAGAGCTTATCCGCTGGCCTATGTCAGTGTCTTTTGTTCTTTTACGAATTTCCTCATTTATGATTCGATCACGTAGAGAAACACCGAGCATTGCCCTCTTCATAGCGCGCTGAGCGACTTTGAGCCTCTTATGAGACCCATAGTTAGGGACCACGGTTCAGAGCCATAAGTCATTACTGGTAACACACATTGATTAAGCACTTTCGTCTTAAGGCACTGAGTGTTTTGGACGAGAAGACACTGTGTAGCTTCCCGAACGCTGCCCAGGCGAGGCGGATTCGTCGAATGACCTCTTTCTCGAAGCTGGAAGTTCCTGGATCAATTGACCCAGGTAGATGTACTGATCTACAACTTCGAGGGTGGAGCTCTCAACACAAACAGGTAGTGGCGCGACATGGGCATTCAACATTATTTTCGTTTTGTCCATGTTCATTTTAAGGCCCACTTGTTGGGAAACTTGATTTAGGTCTCCGAGCATAGTACTTAAGTCTTCCATCGATTCTGCCATGACAACGATAACGTCGGCAAATCGAAGGTGAGTTATATACTCGTCATTGATGTTAATGCCAGATCCTTCCCAGTCCAGAAGCTTGAAGGCATCTTCCAGTGCAACGGTAAACAGTTTCGGAGAAATAACGACTCCCTATTTTACACCTCTTTGCAGTGAACTATATGGTGAAAAAAGATATAATTTTAAATTTTTTGGCATATGTTAAAAAATATTCAAAATGGTTCAAAAAGGTGTCTTTGGCTGCGAAAGCATTACATCTAACGAATAAAATTAAAAATTCTAAAGATAAAGTTAAGACAACATGGTCAATTATTAATAATGAGACAGGAAAAACCAATACTAGGGACTCAACATTCACATTAAGAATTGGAGATAAAACCGCTGACTCGGATATCGAAGTAGCTAATGAATTCAATACTTTTTTTGCTAACATTTCCAAAGATATCACCCAGTCATTGCTTTCATGTCCGAACGCCGCCGATGAACTATTGAAAAGTAATTCATCTACGCCCAAAACAACTTTTACCTTTACTAGCATAACTCCATATGACATTATCTCAGCTTACAAGGCTCTTAATACTAAAAAAACTGAGGATCTATGGGGTATTTCGGTTTCCGTTTTGAGCAGTATCATCGACCTGATTGCTCCTCACTTAACTTTAATATTTAATAAATGTATTTCAGAAGGTTTTTTCCCTGACTTAATGAAAGCAAGTAAAGTTATACCACTGTTTAAACAGGGATCCAAAGATGATCCGAACAATTATAGACCAATTTCAATATTACCGGCTTTAAGTAAAATATTTGAAAAAATTATATTAGACCAGCTAGTATCGTATTTTTATATTAATAAATTACTTCACTGTCACCAATATGGATTTACAAAAGGGCGCTCTACCACTGATGCAGCAGCGACCTTAGTTAAAATTATTTACAAAGCCTGGGAGAATCGACAAGACGTGATAGGTATCTTTTGCGATCTGTCGAAGGCATTCGATTGTGTCGATCACATAATATTAAAAAATAAACTAAAATTTTATGGCGTTACTGATACTGCACTCTCTGTTATTTCATCTTATCTTGATAATAGAACTCAAAGAGTTGAAATCAACAGAGTATCCTCAAATAGTGCACCTGTGAGCATGGGTGTGCCTCAGGGTTCAATAATTGGTCCATTTTTGTTTTTGATTTATATTAATGACCTCCCCTGTCTTGCAGAAAAGTTGTGTGAAGTAGTACTGTTTGCTGATGATACATCTTTACTTTTTAAGGTTGACAGAAAATGCACTAACTATGACGATGTAAGCAATACTATGTCACAAGTACTTAGTTGGTTTACGACTAATAATCTTGCCTTAAACACACAAACGACTAAGTGCGTTAATTTTTCACTATTGAATAAACCTAATACTCACATACCTTTGAGTCTTAATGGTCAAGTTCTAGAATGGGTACCCAGCACCAAATTTTTAGGCATAACTGTAGACTGGAACTTAAAATGGGATAAACATATTGAGGCCACTGCCAAGAAACTTAGTTCGGCAGCATATGCTGTGAGGAGGGTCAGACGGTGTACTAACGTTGAAACTGCTAGGCTAGTATACTTTAGTTATTTTCACAGCATAATGTCATATGGCTTGCTCTTATGGGGTAAAGCGGCTAACATACATGCTATCTCTGTGCTACAAAAGAGAGCAATTCGGTCGATCTACGGACTAAAATCACGCGATTCCTTAAGAGAGTTATTTAAATCTATAAATATTCTTACTGTGACATCTCAATTTATTTACGACAATCTTCTATTTGTTAAATCTAGGTTAAATAATTTCAAGAAAAATAGTGATGTTCACAGTTATAATACTCGCAACAAAAATCAGCTTCATACGCCTAAATTTCGACTTGCTAAAACTAGAAAGTCACTCTTAGATCTAGGTATAACATTATTTAATAAACTTCCCGAAGCGATCGTTAATCTACCAACGGCAAAATTTAAAATACATTTTAAAAAAGTTGTATTGAACAATGCGTACTATACTATCAATGATTATTTAAGAGATAAAAACGCGTGGATACTTCCTTAACATATTCCATTACACTCCACACATGAAACATAAATAGCTGCATTTTCTGTTACCTTAATAAGCTTACTGTAAAAACATGTAAATGCTCTGCGATCAATAAGTGACCAACATATAATTAATATTTTCTCTTGACAAGGTCTGCGAGTTCGGGTTTTTCGTGCTCACTAAAATGTCCAATCCGGTGGTGGCGTCGCTGGTCGGGTCGTTGGATCCCTCTAATATGGTTGAGTTTAACGATGGCCGATCCGTGCGTCAACTCGTAAACGGGTGCTGCCGGGAGGGACTGGTCAGCTCGGCTTCGCTTTTTTTGACTACTTAATATTTTTTATTACGCAATTTATGTTTGTTTACTTGTTCGCAAGCATTACATGTTATAATGTGTCAACATTGTATTGACGATCTCCGTGGCGTAGTGGTCACCATGCCAGTCCGCCACCCAGAGGTCCCGGGTTCGATCCCCGGTCAGGGCAAGTTGGAAAATGGCCTTTTTCAAATTGTCCTGGGTCTTGGATGTTTATCTATATATGTATTTGTTATAAATAAATAATAGTATCGTTGAGTTAGTATCCCATAACACAAGTCTCGAACTTACTTTGGGGCTAGCTCAATCAGTGTTATTTGTCCCCATATATTTATTTATTTATTTACTTGTAGACGAAAAACCCGACACCATGCTGGGACTTCTTTTTGTCACCTTCCCAGTGATAGAGTAGGTTACCAGACACTATGTGTGTTAACAGTGATGACTAATGGCTCTGAAACGTGGTCCCTTACTATGGGTCTCATAAGAAGGCTCAAGGTCGCTCAACGGGCTATGGAGAGGACTATGCTCGGTGTTTCTCTACGCAATCGAATCAGAAATTAGAAGATTCGTAGGAGAACGAAGGTCACCGACATAGCCAAGCGGATTAGCTCATTGAAGTGGCAGTGGGCGGGGCACATAGCACGAAGAACCGATGGCCGATGGGGCAGAAAGGTTCTCGAATAGCGGCCACGTACCGGCAAGCGCAGCGTAGGACACCTACCTGCTAGATGGTCAGATGACCTGAGCAAGGTTGCAGGGAGGCGCTGGATGCAGGCCGCTTCCAATCGGTCGTTTTGGAAATCCTTGGGGGAGGCCTATGTCCAGCAGTGGACTTCCTGTGTCTGATATGATGATGATGACGACGAGTCTCACATTTTATGTACGGTAGTAGCTTTAGTCCCTAAAAATAGATGACAGAACGGAATATGATGTCTCGTTCAAGAGAATACCTGCTTAGTTGAAGTCTATATCGGCAGTCTGAATACAAAAGGCAAATCTAGTGCACAGATTAATTTATTATGTAGCAAGCCAGTCTAGTGCAAAAAGTCGTTTTTGTCCTGGTCTGTCAGACGGTTTCCCTAAACTTTTCCATACAAATTCAGTCTACGTTTTATTTTGAAATGACATGTCAGATATCGGTAAATAATTGTAATTTTAAAGCAATTGCAATTATCATCATCATCCGAGCGTATTCCCGGTTGCATCCTCAGCAGCAACGCTTCAGAGCCCGGGGTCTGCTACCTAACCAAGGAGATTTGACGAGGTTGCTGGTTTTTACACAGAGCGACTGCCGTCTGACCCCCACAACCCAAAGGGTAAAAAAGGAACCAATCCTTGGATAGTTTGATGATCAAACGCTAGGTGGCGTTCGGGACCCACAGTTTTACGTGCCTTCCGAAACACGGAATCATCTTTCTTTTCGGATAATCAGGTGATTCAAGCCTGCAATATCCTATCCAGACTGGAAACAACTTTTCACAAAGTATGCTTCCCAGTGGGAATCGAACCCATGACCTCCGTGTCACAAGGATAACTCCTTGACCACTGGACTACGGAGGCAGTCGATTGCAATTATCTAGGGTTATAATTGATTTCCTACGATAAAGTTATAAACTGGAAAGAAAATATGAGGGTGTAGAAGTTTTCTATACTGATGGTCAAATATGATATAACAGTATATTCTCTTTTAAGTTCACATTTTAACTGTGAAAGTTATATGCCTTAATATATGCAAATTCTTTGAAATTACATATGTCGCCCATATCTGATATGTCATCTCAAAATAAAACGTAGAATACGTTATGGGAAAGTCTGATTCTGTCTAGCTAGGGTAACGGACTCTTAAGCTCTAAGGTCTGATGAGGCTGAACGACCCAACAGGCATCCCTGATTCCTACTTTCATAATTCTAAACTCTATCATTATAATATTTCCTCATAAATCTCAAAAGCTGCGTGAAGCCTGACGCACCTAATTTTTCTTTAATGACGTAATGGCTACAAGCAAGATGTTTCAATTAAACGGAGATGGTCTACTGTTATTTCCCTTGTTTCGCTATTACAGGATAGATCGCTCGGTGTAATAACACGGATGCGTTCGAAGCGCAACACCAATCAGGAGTTCCACAAAATACCAAGAGCCGAGAAGTAGCTCAGTTAATCTTCCTCAGTCTATCTCAAAGTTAAACGTTTTTTGGAACGAAGTTCCTTACGGCAGGCTTGGAGGAGATAGGGATTTTGCTGCGCGACCGAACTGAAAAAAATGTGATAGTAAAACCGTAAGGATGACCTCGTTAAATAAAACCGTTAAATGAGACGTGCGCAGGCGCGACAGTCGTATACACAAGAACTTTTGAACTTCGTTCCTACCTGGTGTCCCACGACACCACATTTCTTTTTTCCAGTTGCTTCGTTTGCTGGAATGTTTTGTTAACAACGTTCGATTTTTAGCTGTGGGTTACACAAACGAAGCAACTGGACAAAAACGCTTAACATCGCACGGTTAGGAAAAAAAGCTGGAGATATGCCTGAATTTGAAATCACTTTTCTTAAATCGTTAGGCGTAATACAACTGTGCAGCCACAGGGTAAAGTTGCTGTAAGCAAGATGTTTCAATTCAGCTGCAATGGCCTACTGTTATTTCCCTTGTTTCGCTATTACAGGCTAGATCTCTCGGTGTAATAACACAGATGCGTTCGAAGCGCAACACCAATCAGGACAAACGCCCACTACCGAAAGCCGAGAAGTATAGCTCATATTACCATGTTCCCAGTTGTATAAACGTATTCTCAGTTATTATAACCAGCCTTACTCACTCTTTCTCTTCGCTTACACGAGTAATTCAATCTTTAAAACATAGTACTTCAAGAAAGTTTCTTCTGGCAAAGTCGGTTATATTCATAAAAAAAAAATATTACACTGATTGAGCTAGCCCCAAAGAAAGTTCGAGACTTGTGTTATGGAAAAGATTTTATAACAAATACATGTATAGATAAACATCCAAGACCCAGGACAATTTGAAAAAGGGCATTTTCCAACTTGCCCTGACCGGGGATCGAACCCGGGACCTCTGGGTGGCGGACTAGCATGGTGACTACGCCACGGAGGTAGTGTAGTGGATACAAGTGAGATGTTCGAATTAAATCAGCGATGGTCTACTGTTATTTCCCTTGTTTCGCTGTTATTTACTCGCCGTAATAATACACTGCCTTAGAAACGTTACACCAATCAGGATTGATGCTCAAAATACTGAAAATACAAAAGACCGGTCCTCATATTTTGGTAGGAAAAAATATATATAAAATATTAATATATAAAATAATTTTTGCCCTCCATATAAGTTGACCAATCAGCTGATCCGAGTTTGTATGGCAAACAATTTTTTTTTTCATATTTCTATACTTTTTCTTGGAGAAAGTTTTTCACTATAGTGGTCTAAATACCCTTAAAATAATTTAAGTATACTTCTTTAAACGTTATATCTAAGTCTCATCCCGTCCTACAAAAGCCGGCAAGTTACGTGGGAAACAAACGTATAGCCATGCCGCCTCCGACGGGCCCCGGCAGGCGGGGAAGAGCCAAGAAGTGCTGGCTTGACGTCGTCAAGGATGATATGCGTGCTAGTCGTCTTACAACCACGGAAGCTCAAGACCGTGCAAAGTGGAGAAGAAAAAGTCGGAAAGCGGACCCCGGGCTTCTCAGCATTGCAGCTGAGGACGCAACTGGGAAAACGCTGAGATGAGAGAGAGAGAAAACTCAGTCCCATCTCGACTAATATTGTAAATGCAGAAGTGAGTTTGTATATTTGTTTGTTTCCTCTTCACGATTCAACCACTGAACCTATTTAGATGAAATTTGGTATGGATATATACTCGTATAGTTCGAGAACCACGGAAAGAGCGAAGCCCGCGGGCTCAGCTAGAAACACATAAAACACAATCTCGCCCTTACCACAGAATAAGTACTAGTATTCACGAACAGAAGTCTTACTCAGAAAAGAAATTCAAAGAAATATTTACTCAATGTGTTTTAATTTAGCTCGCCTCATAACTCCTCACCTCTTCGTTTAGATACCTAGACATCCATTGCAAGCCAATTTCATTCTTATTACTCTAGACAAGTAATCCATGTAACTGAATTTTCCCCGCGCATAATAATAATATAGGTATATTTTCGATACCTAAACGGAGAGTGACACAGGCCTGCCTTTACTCAGCTTCGTACTCTTTTTATTTTGTACTAAAGTCCAATCAGGATAAAAGCCATTGAACAATAATTGAGGATGTATACATATGGATGGGCCCCGTATTAATATCATGAGTTTTTCACAGAAAATAGTTGCCTCGAAGGAAGTGTCGTGTTGCCATAGAACCAGTTCGAACAATGTAAGCTAAATCATAAGTGCAAAATGTCATATTTCATTTCTCGACACCGGATCGTAAAAAACATGTCTACGGCAGTTTCAAGTATAAATGATTCAATTATGTGCTTTTCGCACTGGTTTGTTTTTGCGTTTGGATATGATTTACATTGAAATGTTGTGTGATGTTTATTCTGCTGGAGGGATCGATGACTGTCGAACTTTCAGGGTTGAGATCATTGGGATCAATAACTCCCACCATTTTTCGTTTTTTATGCAATGGGAAGAAATGAAAATTTTAAAAATGCCTGCATCTTTTTTTAGTCTTAGGAATAACATTTCTATTTATCGTTAATAAATATCAGATTTTTAGGTCCAGTCCAATAATTAAAAAAAAAAATATTTTGTTCACCAATGAGCTTAATGCCGCTATCTATTTTGCCCGTCTCGTCTGACGTGTAAAAAAGATGATCTCATATGACAGTTGACAACTTAACTGCCATTGCAGTCAAAGATTTAAAATATACAAGTAGTGATTGCGGTAGAATCGCGACGCTATTTTGACAACAGTGACAGTTAAGCTGTCAACTGTCATATGACAGTGGCAGTTAGGTTGTCAACTGTCATGATTTTATTTTTATACGTCATATGAGAAAAGGTAAAAGAAATGGTGGCGTTAAGATGAATGGTGTACGAAATTGTGATTAAAAATATTTTTATTTATATAATTAATTGACTGGACCGAAAAATCTGATTCCTATTTACGATAAATGGGAATGTTATTCCTAACCCTAGAAAACAGTTCAGGCATTTTTAAAATTTTCATCCCTAATTTTAATTCTAATGTTCTTTCTCGAAATGTTTTATGTCATTTGTGGCCACCGATCTACGCCAGAACATAAACATAAGCACTAATTATGCGTTCGCCTGCTGGGCCATCGAACTTGAATAAGAATCAACAAATCTAGTGTAGAGAAATATATATATTTTTTATTTATATACACTAGATTTATTTTCACTTAAACGCAATCACTGTCTGTTTGACATAATGACCCAGATTGGCCAATCGCTAAGTTGCTTATACACATATATATAGTTAAAATGTAGGTAAAAATATTGTTACCTATGTAGATATTAATTGCTTGCTAAAATGTATGAGATGATAGCTCATAACAGTTACTAAGATGAAAGGGTATTTATTGAACAAGAAGTACCATCTTTTAAACTATTATAATACAAATGTTGCTGCAATACAGCTGTTAAAAAATGTTTGGGAACATTTTCTAACACTAAATTTGCTATCAAAAATTAGGAATTTTTACATTCTGCTAGGAATTGTTAGATTTTTTCAATGTTTCTACTTTTTAGAAATACTTTCTGGCATTACTTAAGATAGAACATTTTCATGAGATTGTAATCATTTTGTTTTTACGTTTATTTCATAAACATATAAATAACTTAAATAACATTTACAAAATATTTGATGGTAAAATAAGTAAGTAAATACAACTATTGATAAAACTAGTTACTAAACTACTGGTGACAAGAGAGCTGGCTGCTTTTTCGCCCAACGCATCAGTATTGCGAAAATGATTTAAGTAATATAAAATGATGATGTAAAGATGCCAACCCTGATGTAAGAATCAATCGATAGATGTACTGTAAGACTTGGTATCTGACTTTTTGTGCCATAATAGAAGGCGTTATGATATTGCAAGACGCCGAGTGAGTAATGCGCATTTAACTGCTTGTACGCTATGTAAAAAGAAATGTTACATGGACCACTATATGTCTCTTCGTCAAATATGGTGGTGATGTGTGTGATTTTCTTCCAATGTAGTTCACATGCTTCAAAGAATTTCATGAAACAGTTACATACATTTCATTATAAATTTTGTGTTTTTTCTCGTGTATGTTTTTGTGGTAATGTACACGAGAAAAATCACAAAATTTGCAGATTTCATTCTGTATGTAATACTTAAATTAATACTGGGACACTAGTGAAACAAGTGTGCAGTTTTTCTTATAAAGTTTTCCTTCATTGGACGCAAGTAGTATTTAATGTACAAGACCGTCTATGAGCAACATTATTCTGCAAACTCAGTTACAAGTCGGGCCGGGCGGGGATCGAACTTGGGTCCTTTCGATTATAGTTTGCACTTTATAACTACTACACCACTAACGCTTCAATACTTACGCTAATATTATTCGCTAGGAAACATACATTACACTAGCAAACATATCTATATTTCATATAAAAGAAAGAAATAAGATAAAGTTATTGAAAAATAAGAAAAAAAAATTACCGAGAAGAGCTCGGTGGAACGCCGGGAGTGCGCATAACTAGCGCTTTCGCAAGTAAAGCGACACCGGTCGAAGTCTGCACTTAGATGGGTGACCATAAGAAGCATAAAAATTTCTAGAGGTCCTCCGAGCTTCTGAAGGCATGTATAAGCCGCTGGTCCTATATGTCATAAATTGTATGGCAGTCGTCAAGCTAAGTCAGATGCCTTTAGGCAGCCTAACAAATCTGACACCAGTGTGGCCACTTATAAACACGAAAAACAAACAAACAAACACAAACGCATATCGTATACTATTCGCCAGTAATGCCATTCGCTAGGAAAAATAAGGAATCAGGTTTATTTTATAAAGAAGAAATGAGTAAGGTAAAGCTATCGATGAATAAGAAAAAGAAATATGTTACCAACAAAAAAAAATATGTTACCAACCTTTAAATAACTGTATCACTAATAATGATAACACTAGAAAATAAGTGCGATGTTGGTTAAAAGTAAATATAACAAGTTAGCGTCCGTCGATAGTGCGATAGCATCTCCATTGTGTGGCGGCAGTGTAACTCATGCCAGATATTTATGAGACATGAAACACTATTCTCAGTTATAATAATACATTGTTAAACTAACAAAATCATACCACAAACAATGGATGTTGTCTTTGGCTTAACCAGAGCTCGTTTTACAAACTACTTATCAATTTTTTTTTAAATTATCGTAGCAAGTATCGTACTTTTTGTCTAAAAATAAAGATTTTTCAGTGGGATGTAGAAAGCGGGTGCCCTTCGATTCGTTTAAAATTTTTGTTCCTAATTTCACTTCGCCTAACCTTATTGGCCTAGTAATGCAAAATTATTGTCTAGCTTAATTGATGTTTTTTCAATATAATAGTTTAGCCTAACAATTTTTAGCTCCAATTTTAGAATCTCTATTAGTAGATGTCCTAAAATCGTTTGACTTTTATTTCTTTAGACGTAACGATAATCTGGTATAACTATGTTTGGGACAATTAGTACTTATATATATTATAATAATTATTTAAAATAATTACAGTTTGTTGTTTACAACTAATGCACTACTAATAATTATTCCTAATATCTTCATAAATCACAGATCCAACTTAGAGCACCCCGACTCCTCGTGGCTCAAGTTTGCCCTATACTAGAGTATTATTCCTTAGCGCAGAACCAGAAGCTCGCGAAGGAGGGCCGAAGAAGCGAGTCTTCTGGTGGAGCCACCCTGAAATACTTGCATGTTTGCTAACATGCTGCATGCTTGCTTGCATGCTTCATTCTTGCTTGCATGCTGCATGCTTGCTTGCATGCTTCATTCTTGCTTGCATGCTGCATGCTTGCTTGCATGCTTCATTCTTGCTTGCATGCTTCATTCTTGCTTGCATGCTTCATTCTTGCTTGCATGCTGCATGATTGCAAGCTTTTTGGGCGAAAGAATAATTAGTAATTGTGAATATTAGAAGTTATCGATTATTGCGCCTAATGACTAATTTGCGAAATAAATATTCGGCGATAAAATCTTAGGGAAGTAAAAAAAATTGGGTTTATAAAAATGTACGAAAAAATGTTGTATAAGTTTGTGCACCAACCTAAAATAGGAAAACAAAAAATTAGGGGAAATAATATAGACCAGTAGAAAGCACGTGTACTTTATTACTCATTTCTACATATTTATTTCAGAGCCCGAATGGAGTAAATTATATTTCCGATTTATCCAAAATTAATAGGACAACGTAAATCCCACTTAAATTTGGCACTCTTAAAATCAAAACGTACATAACTGTCCTTACAACTATTTAAAAAAAACACGTTCTAAGTGTAAAGTAGAAATTACTACCTGAAAGCATCTCCATTGTATAGCGGCAGTATAAGTCATATCACATAATATTTATGAGACATAATACGCGACTCTGAGGTTATAATACATTGTTAGACTAACAAAATTATACTAAAAGACAATGGGTATCTCTGGCTAGAGCCTATTTATGTAAAATAAGTATTATGTTAACATAGCGTATATTTCATACGTAACCCATATGAAATATACGATACTAAACAGTACAGTTCACATTTTAACAAAGCAAAGGAAAAACAAACAACAAGGGAAAAAGAAATAAATGAAAAACTGGTGAAAAAAAGTTTAAAAAATGGTGTTTTAAATTATTTGCTAACCAGTACAAGATGAATAACATGCCAAGTGCGAGTCAGGCTCGCGTACGAAGTGTTCCGTACCATTATCTATAACACAAGTTTGTTGAATGGGGGCCCACTTAAAAATTTATTTTATTTATTTTCAAAGCAAATATACAACTAAATATTTTGTGAATATTTCATACGTCTATCTGTTGCCGTTATTAATATCTAGCAAAAAAAGGCAAAAAAATCCACGGCACAAAAAATCTCGTTTGTTGTATGGGAGCACCCCTTAAATACTTATTTTATTCTATTTTTAGTATTTGTTGTTGTAGCGGCAACAGAAATAGATCATCTGTGGAAATTTCAACTATTTACCCGACTGCGCCAGAAGGAGGGTTATGTTTTTTGTTGTGTGTATGTATGTATGTTTGTATGTATAATTGTTTGGCACGCTCTACAGCCTCAACGGCTCAATGGGTTTTAGCTTCACAGGTGTCGTTAGATTAGTATTTACTGTGAGAGTGACACAGGGTATATCAAAATAAAAAATAAATAAAAAAGCAGTCGGGTTTTTCTTTTTTTGTAATAATAAGCGGTTCATGAGATACAGCCTGGTAACAGACAGACGGAAGCGGACGCACGTACTGACGGACAGCGGAGTCTTAGAAATAAGGTTCCGTTTTTACCCTTTGAGTACGGGACCCTAAAAATTGTATTTGCATATGCTGCTTGGTTTAAAATGCTTTTATCAAGATATTATGATAAATTATAAGGATTGTATCAGTTATATCGGGCTATTTAAAGTTTTAAAAGGTTGGTAATTAATTATCAAGAAAGATAAGAATTAATAATGTGTCTTGACATTAAAAAGTGTAAAATGCTGTAATGTTTGAGGAATTCAATATTTTAAACGATAGTACAGATTTACTACCGTTAATTATCATTCTCCAGTGTTTCATACTCGAATTTGGTACCCTGAGGAACTGACGATTTCTTTTCTGTTTTTTGACTGTTATTTTAATTTTATTGTGCTATGGTGATCTGAAGTAGTCCGTGGTTCGATTTGTCACGGGTATGTCCCTTCCACATTGTATTCTAATATATTGACACGCATATGTATAAATTTGACGTTCCAATCAGAGAAAAAAGAAAAAAAGAACACTAAATGTCGCATCGCATGCTTTAATCTAACTTATTGTTTTTGGAAAAATAGTTGTAGAACTTGTAACTGGTAGTAGAATAAATGGCTATTTTATTTTATTTATTTACAGATTGACTAACGTTACGTACAGTTATCAACCCCCAGTGTGGTCACAGAATAAGTACTAGTATTCACGTACAGAAGTCTTTCTTAAAAAAGAAATAAAATAAAACAATGTGGTTGGGGCTATGGTGTAATTTAGCTCGCGTCAGAACTCCTCACCTCTTCGTTTAGATACCTAGACATCCATTGCAAGCCAATTTTATTCTTATTACTCTAGATAAACGATTCATGTAACTGAATTTTCGCCTTCGAAGTGGTCGCCGCGCGCATAGTAATAATGTAGGTATATTTATGATACCTTAACGGGGAGTGACACAGCCCTGGTGTGGTTCATAGTAGAATTAGGTACCCAGTGACCACAGGCATTCAATATCAGAGAATATATGTAGAGGTTGGTAGAAGGCACGGAGGTATTTGTTTTATTATGAATTATTTTAATTGTTACGAGTTCTTTGGATCAGTCGCGGGGCCTCCTTAAAAGTCGATTCCCACCGGTTTCTCTTAGTTTTGTAATGTATACGCATTTATTAATAACAACAATTATAACCTACTCATACGTATATCCGCGCACCGCACTTTTAAACGTTCATTTATTATTTTCATAAGCCGTAAACTAGCAGACACAAACCTCACTCACCCACATACGAAAATGTTTGCTGGTTATTCAAATACACTTACAATGATAAAATGTGTATAATAGACCCGCTCAGAGACGTATTACTCACACTAAAAAAATATGCGAACTATAAGCCGGAAACTGAACGGCTTACTAACCTACCTGTATACCTGCTCGTAATTAGGTAATAAATAAATAAATATATAGGGACAAATAACACTAATTGAGCTAGCCCCAAAGTAAGTTCGAGACTCGTGTTATGGGATACTAACTCAACGGTACTATATTTCATGACAAATACATATATAAAAAACAGCCAAGACCCAGGACAATTTGAAAAAGGCTATTTTCCAACTTGCCCTGACCGGGGATCAAACCCGGGACCTCTGGGTGGCGGACTAGCATGGTGACCACTACGCCACGTCGTCTAAGTAGGTATTAAATTCGTTTCATAGTTTGGCTCCAGCTCTCTCACTCACCGAACGAAGCATAGAAGCGGTGACGCTACTACTCAGAAGTCGATTTTCTGTGGGAGTGTTGTACTTCCCCGGACGAGCCGGCCCATTCATGCTACTAGCAAAACAGAGTTTTGCCGGTAGCGTGGCTCTACCACAACTATCTATTATGTCAGATGCCACTAGGCTGCTCCAAACATCTGACCTGGTAGGGTTAACAACTCAAGTACATACAGGGCGACTTTTTACCCGCCAGCCAAATTTTTAGAGCAATTCAGTCCATGATACTGAACCAGATTCTATTAAAAATCGATTAAAAAAAATCATCCTCCCTTACAAAAATTGTTTGCCTAAGCGCTGATATGTATGGGAAGCCGAAATATGTTTTCGTTGTTTGTTTAATTATAAATTTTATGGAAAGTAGTTTAATATCATGGACAGGATTTACACCAAAAAATTATCTAGTGGTTTAGAAGTTATTTGTTTATTTACACTTTATTGAACATTTAAAAAAATGTACAAGAGGCGGATCTAATGCCATATGGCATTCTCTCCCGGTCAACCATTAGACCAAGCGGAAAATATAAAATAAATAAATAAGTTACCTTGTAGAAAACAAATATCTTTGTGACCAAAAGGTCCTAAGCTACCAATCGTTTATTTGACAACAAATTCGTGCGACCCGAACCCCGATACCAGGCTCCATTGTGTGGCGCCGCCACAACTCATCTCGGGGGATTTATCGTCGTATTATCACGTCAGGATTTAACCCCGAGATACACGTGGTATATTGATAGCTTCCGAACGTCGATAATAACTTACAACCTTTTTTTTTTAGCCATTTGTAACACCTATAATGTAATGTAGCATTGTTTGCTCACCCAAAATAATTAGCCAAGTGCTTGTAGGGCCACGCGCAGTGTAGGGTTTCGTAGTTACGAATGCCAACTAAGAGTTTATGCCACTGAAAACGTCTCATACTCGTAACAATTAAAATAATTCATAATAAAACAAATACCTCCGTGCCATCTACCAACCTCTGCATATATTCTCTGATATTGAATGCCTGTGGTCACTGAGTACCAAATTCTACTATGAACCACACAGGGGGTTGATAACTGTTCGTAACGTTAGTAAATCTGTAAATAAATAAAATAAAATATCCATTTATTCTACTACCAGTTACAAATTCTGTCCAATATTTTTCCAAAAACAAAAAGTTAGATCAAAGCATGCGATGCGACATATAGTGATTTTTTTCTCTGGTTGGAACGTCAAAATACATAAGCGTGTCAATATATACAATATGTAACAAAAACCCTATCCGATCCTTGTAGGACCAACTCGGACTGTCAATATTAACAACTTTTCCTACAGGACCAATGCTTGAAACTCGGAAAAAAATACTATTCACTTTACTTGTACTATTTTTTTTACCACTTTTTCCGCATAATTAATTTACATACTCATGCCAAATCACAGCTTTCTAGTACTTATAGTCGCTGAGTTAAGCCGCGGATGGACAGACAGACATGACGAAACTATAAGGGTTCCTTGTATACTACGGAACCTTAAAAATGGGGAAAAAAGAGCCATACATGAATGAACTCCAATGTTGTAGTAAACGCGCGTCATAGGCGGAAATATAGATTTCAATAATTTCCATTTTATTCCATTAATTATAAAATGTCTAATTCTTATCTTATCTTACAAACTAACCGATTGTCCGATTGGACGCGTGACCAATCGGAAAATCAGTTTATCAGTTTTTTTTTTATTACTAGCCTGTCGTGCATATGGACTTTTACGAATGGCGAATTGATTCATTCATTAATCAAAAATTCGTCTTGAATCTATGTACACAAAACAGTTTTTATTAATGAGCAATTGGGAAAGTTTAGTCAAAAACAGCCTTTCAGCATTTACACTATAATACGTAGGGTACTCTTCCAGTCACTGGACGCTAATAGTCATTGGACAGAACCTTATTAAGGCTTTATTGTGATCTGCCCTTTGCAGCTGATATTTTTTTATACTCTGTAGCTGTAGTGTTCCCATTTTGAAAGCCACTTTAATAAATAACATTTGATAGTGTTTTTTTTTTATAATGACTTTTAGCGTCTAATCACTGAAAGTTTGTCCTATATGTACCCTTTATGACAACCTCCGTGGCGAAGTGGTCACCTTGCTAGTCCGCCAACCAGAAATTCCGGATTCGTTCCCCGGTCAGGGCCAGTTGGACAATTGCCTTTTTCAATTGTCCTGGGTCTTGGATGATAATCTTTATATGTATATGTTATAAAATATAGTATCTTTGAGTTACTATCCCACAAGTCTCGAACTTACTTTAAGACTAGCTCAATCAGTGTAATTTGTCCCTATATATTTATTATTTATTCATTATTTATATATAACTTCATAAAATAAACAGCATGTGAGGTTTTACCCTAACAATCATATAATGTTATGTAGGAACAACAACAGAACCTATTGAATAAATTGCCATAATAATGGTGGCTGAGAGGCTTTGTTTTAACACTTTCGCTGCTTGTTATTCGTGGTTTATTTGCTCCAGGGAGCGAAGTGTAAATTACGCGTCATAAATAATATTTACACAATGTGTTTTAACGGGTTAAGACTTTAACCCTTGACATGTATATTTATATTAACATTGTAGAGACGTTATTTCTGTGCGTAAAGTTGCGGCCATTTGGGTTTTACGGTCCTGGGGGGTAACTTCATAAAATAATACGTTAGTCGTACTATAATGATAAATATACAGACTAATTAAACTGTATCATCAGTGCCACATTAGGGCTCAATGTTGCTTGACACTTGACAGTAACGTCCATCTTGCGTACCGCTTTTGGGGTAACCCCTCTGGGCTCCTCATTACAGACGAAGACTTGGTAGTGTATTTGTACGGGAAGAGATGGGGGAAATCTTTGAAAAGGAAAGTGGTTCTTTCCCGCTAATGTGCGTTGAAAAGCTTCACGTTCTCACTTTAAATTGTAATAGTTCATTTAAATAGTTTAAAGGGTGATCTAGGGCTTGATCAAGACATCATTTTAAATCATATCTCCGTCTTCGTTTAAATAATTTATTTCAAAAAGGGGCAGCACTGGACCTTTCAAAAATCTTGTAGCTATTCCCTAAAACAAACTTTAATTTTGCACACGTTTTCAATGCACTGCATGAAAAAAAAAAATTTTTTCACACCTTTCCGATATGAAATGTATTGATACTTATATTTGTAAACATCCTATGTATTCACCAATATCTACGCAAGAAAATAATTTGATTTGAAAAAAGTGTGTTTCTGCATCGAATGTTTGGAATGTATTTAACTTTCACCTACTCTGGCAATGACAAGATAATTTAGCGTTCGTATAGCACACAGGTATTTTAGCCTAGTTGTTTGTTGAGCAGTAGGCGTTACAGAGAATCTGATAATACCACGCGTTCAGTGTTACACACGTAATTGATAGCCTCTACCGAAAGCGGCTATGACTGAGACTCGAAATATGTAAAGAACAGAAGTGGCGACGTTAATTTGCGCTTGACGCCTTGCTAAAACTTCTTGGAGTGTCTGAAAAGTTCTGTCGGTTAGATTTATAAGGCGTCGTCATACTTCTATACTTCTGGTCTACCCTTTAGGCTGCGGAGGTCAGACGGCAGTGGCTCTGTGTAAAAACCAGGAACCTCGTCAAATCACCTAGCGGGCTCTGAAGCATTACCAGGTTACCACTGAATGATAGATGTAACCGGGAATACGTGAGGACGATGATGTCCTTCTTGAACGCATTCACGCGACCATTGCAAATTTACATGCTCTTTGCTTTGGATTACTTTGTGTGATTCCGCCACCAGTTAGTTCGTGCAAATTATTGCCGGCCGGCGCCCACTCACTACTGTTAGTCCCAGCATACCGGTCATCAACAGCCCGAGTGCACCCGCCACCGACAGCTGATGCATGCCTTTGCCTGTGCTGCACACTGGCAAATACCTAGGTGTTCTAATCGACACTATCAGTTAGAACACATATTTGACACTAATACTTACGCAGTAGCTTATTAGTGTAATCTGCGCTAATACATTTAACCGTCAGTAAGCAAAATCTGATAGACGCGTGATCACGTTCTATTAGGAAGAGTTCTATTGGGCGCCTCAAGGCGCCACCTATGTTTAGAGATTGTATAAATATTCCATTGCTTTTTTTTTTGGTGTAACTAAAAAGAGTTCGATATCCAAATACAATATATAAAAGGCGGTCCTATGAAAAAAGCTGTTTTCGATAGGGTAACAGGTCCCGTCTTGTTATCTCTAAAATTAAAAATTGTCTGTTACTACATTTTACGTTGATATATTTTCATACTATCAAGCTGTAAAAACTAGCTGCTTCTCTATATTCTATTTAATTTATGTCAACAATGACATAAACAAAGACATAAATGCTCCTTGCGTTGATAAATGTTTCTGAACGAATTCTCAAAATTCATCTCCTTATAGTGCTGCGTATCATAGCCGAGCACCGATATCGAGCTTCGAACTATCGACTATTGTCCGCCGTCACCATAACTCATCTGAGATAATTTATCGACTATTATCGTCCGGCTTAGACGAAACGGTAGCTTCGGGCTTTCCAACGGGTTTCTGACGTGAAAATTACCAGGAAAAATAGGAGACCTTACAATTTGTGTCACCTGTATCTCTTTAAATTAGTATGGTTGGCATTTGCGTTGGTGCAGACAGTTTCCTTCTTGCAATCTCGAACCGTTGGCAGTTGGAGACGAACTGACAAGTAAATTTCTAGTATGATAGATGCTTTAATAATTACGTACTTGTCAGCACTTATGCACGAACCTTGCTATTAGTCATGTCTTGTCAGTATTGAATTCTCTTAGTATTTATTACACGATCATTATTTATCACGTATGAGATCGTATCTCAGGATAAAAATACAATTTTAAACATCTGTACGTGGTTGAAGTTGCAAAACGAAACACAAATTCTGGCACATGAATTATACGACTCGTTGTAAAAAATATTAGTATATTTTAATTGAAATTAAAAAGTAATTATTCATTCTGCTAAATTTATATTTCACTGAGACATAACTTGCTGGCGGTCGAGATAACTAGTACAACAATCAATTTTATTGCAATAAATTAATAAACTTCAAATCGGCATTGGTCAAAGCGGTCGTAAACATACAAAGAGATGTCAATATTAGTCCATTAAAGTCATCCGACATGCATTAATGATTACACTAGGGCTGTAACTGTCGGTGGGTACAATATCGATGAGTTATAGCCTCGTAAACAGCCTGCCACGCGTCATTGCGGCTAGTGATGGGACGCCGTGATGGATGGGATGTCGATGAAATGGATAGGTGCTCCTCCGGTGATGTAGTGATGTAACCGAGTATGGTTACATGCGTGCCACTGCCATGCGTCAAGGGAACCCATGATCGATGGTTCTTTCGTAGAATAAATGGGAGTCTGTTTGTAGTCAACGGCCATGTATTGCCACTATTAAGGTAGTGATGACAAAGTCAAATGTGTGCAAATTACCACATGAAAAAATAATACCTATTCACGTAGTAAGTAATGATGAATTGAAGTGGAAAATTATTCAATGTAGAAAACTATTCAGCGAGGCAACGCAGCGAGTGTTTTGGATACTTTGCCTCAATCAGATGCATTTGAGGAGGTATTTCATATTTAGTTTCTTTTATTTCATATTTCTTTAGGTTCTAATTTAGATTAAATTAATTTAAGTATTCTAAGTCCTTTTTTGTTAAAATATTTATTTATAATTATGTTTTGTGTATACTCAATTGTAGCTATTTAAATAAAAAGGAAATATGATAAAGAAATAGTCTTATTTCAATGCAGAAATAATAAAATGTTAATCTAAATATAAACTAAAAGAAAGTCTTATATAATTTGAATATAATTAAACTAAAAACTACATATAACAATACCGTTAAAATAGTAATTTCTTACTTTTTCTGATTTCCATATTCCATATTAAGCCAGCCACCTTGACAAAATAATTGAAAATTTTTGAAGAATTAAAAAAAAACATGTTTACAATTGTAAATAAAAAAAAATATTTAATTGAAACATTTACCTGGTTAAATATTTCTGAATGCTTTTGGAGTCCGTTAAACGCAGCTTTCCAGCAGAGTATCATATTTCAGCATATTCATCAAAGTCGTAAATGCACATAAAAATATAATTTCTTGAATATCAAACGTTATCAAACAAATTGTAAAACCTTAAAAATACAGAGGTGGTTATAGCCAATGCCAAGTACCGGGCGATAGATTTTAGGCGG
This sequence comes from Acrobasis suavella, assembly GCA_943193695.1. Taxonomy (NCBI): domain Eukaryota; kingdom Metazoa; phylum Arthropoda; class Insecta; order Lepidoptera; family Pyralidae; genus Acrobasis; species Acrobasis suavella. The sequence continues at coordinate 3,951,209 of OW971939.1, forward strand.
CTCTATGGTTGCGTACGCGGTAGTTGTTGTACTGTTGATCTTTGATTGGTTGATAATTTTTTAGACATTTGATTAAAAAGTAAAAAAGAAATTTAAAATTGCTGAATAAATTGAATGGCGAGTTTTCAGAAATTAAGTTACGCGTGTGACATGCAAGATAAGTATCATCTTGTTTTATTACCTTTCAGAGTATTCCTCTTTGATGCAAATCGTATTCGTAGTATTTTACAAATATTGCGATGAAAATAATAATTGCTTAAAATCTAGCGCGCACTTGTCCACACAAAAAGAGAAAACGTTTTAAATTCCTATTTTTTTTCTGATCTTAAAGATTTTTAGTTTGTTATTTACACAATAAAAGAGAAGGGTAAAGTATAAGAATCGGTCTTCCTTTTTTCAAAAATTTTTAAAAGAGTAAAAAATACCGCAAATCCGAAATAGTATACTTCCCTCTTGAGTGTTCAGATAGCGTCCGATTTTGCAGTAAGGAACTTTGCTCTCATCGGGTGCACCACTACACCAATCCCTTGGTTTTTCTCCACTTCGCTCGTCCTTCAGCTTCTTTTGACTGCAAGATTTAGGGTACTTATTACAAAAATCCTTAAAGTCAAAAATCATTTATTTATCTTTGGATATTTGTAGCACTTGATAAAATTGAAAATATATTCTTTCGATTTCATAATAGGTAGTTTTTGACGTCAGATCATTTACTAACACTAAGTTTACTGCCGCCTCCTAAGCGCAAGAACAGAAGTAGCGGCAACAAACTGTGCTGCAGCATTTTCTCCAAAAACGTCAACTTACAATTATTCTGATATTAAATATAATGTCATAATTATTAATTAAGAATGATGTCTTTGAAATTAATGTCAATTTGTACACGTAAATACATACATAATATCAAGCCTATAAATCCTACTAGGATAAGGCAGAGATTATGGTTCTTTACTTGCTATGATCCTTACAAACATCTTTGGAGTCATCTACAATCATCAATCTCTTCATACATAAATAAATATATAGGGAGAAATAACACTGATTGAGCTAGCCCCAAAGTAAGTTCGAGACTTGTGTTATGGGATACTAACTCACTATATTTTATAACAAATACATGTATAGATAAACATCCAAGACCCAGGACAATTTGAAAAAGGCCATTTTCCAACTTGCCCTGACCGGGGATCGAACCCGGGACCTTTGGGTGGCGAACTAGCATGGTGACCACTACGCCACGGAGGTCGTCAAATACATGCCTTTCGGTTACGGGTACGTTTTACCTCTCCTTTTTAAAATTTATTTGTAAATTGAGTACTTAACCACCGATTATACTTAAATTGACATAACGATGACGTCAAGCTAACGTTTAATGTATTCCCCTTACTTCCAGAATCTGGTGGAAGCAGCATGGCCAGACTATTATATCCTTTGTAACTTTTGCTATACATACTTAAAGGAAGTTCTATACCTACTTACCTATTTGTTTACATCTATATCTATATATGGTTGTATGTATATTTAATGGCGGAATTGCACAAAGTAATTCTAATCATATAGTGTGTTATTTGTCTACGCCTCACTCTGACACTTTTCAAGAAATCTCGTCCATTGCAGATCTGCGTGTGTCAGATAGCCAATGAATAATCGAAGCCCTTACAAGCGTAATATCGGCTAAAACTTCTATCTTGATCTGTGGCGTTATAATAGAATGTAGGTTTCTTGTCAATTAATGGAACGATTTATTGCTGGTGTTATTTTAAAACGATACCAATATATTGCTGTTTAGTTTTGAGGTCGATAACGCAAATCGGTAACTGTATCTGTTATTTTTTAGGGTTCCGTACCTCGAAAGAAAAATAAAAAAAAAACCGTATAGGATCACTTTGTTGTCCGTCCGGCCATCCGTCTTTCTTTCTGTCAAGACCCTTTTTCTCAGGGTCTGGAGGTATCAAGCTGGGATTTATATCAAATACTCAGGTCTACTGTCCTTTGGAGCTGTGAAAAAATCAAACTTCTAAGCCAACGCTATCAAAAGATACAGCCGTTTATGCCGCAAATTTCCTCAAATTTTCGACACTCGCAAGGGGCTCAAAACTTACAGGATACTTCACGTGAACTCAGAATCTTAAAATTTGATACAAAACGTCTTGTAGTACAGAAAAATTGCGAAAACCGTAAATTTTTTGTTACATCATATAATAAAAATATTTTTAAACTTACTATACCTACAGGCTTGTACGGAACCCTCGGCTCGCGAGTCCGAGTCGCATTTGGCCGGTTTTTTTTATCATTGATTGTTTTCCGTAATTTAGTTTTAATATCACAGAATCTACATATATTCTGTACTATTCTCAATTTGCATAGTAATATGGCATCTTAAGATATAGAATATACGAATGGCGTCAACCCATCACATTGCTATTTCTGGACAGTGACTTTAAAAGTCACTATATAATGATCAGTAGATTTTAAAAACATAATCAGAAATCCAGGTAAAACAAGTAAAACTAATACAAAATACATGCCTATTGGACAAACAAATAATACGGGACGTAATATTAAAAAGTGGAAAATGCGCAAAAGGCGACCTTATTGTTAAACAAATTCTTTCAGCGACCTTGCTTATATAGAAAAAAATATAAATATCGTGAGATAAATTCAGTCAAACTATTTTTAACATTATAACATTCACCCTGATAATAATTGTCTAAGTCGATTAAAACTATATTTGGCCTTTTTTTACTCTTACGCGAGTAAAACCGTGTTTAAATAGTTATACCTAATTCAAGTGTACTTCTCAATGTACATATTACCTTAACATCGATAAACATCGCATCACTATAGCACTACCACAAACGGTACCAATGTCTCTGCATATTATCACTTCATTTGGCATACAAGGGTAATTTATTAGGACAATACGCAGATTTAAGGGTGCCAACAAAGGAGTACTGTTTGAGCATAGATTTATAGGGAATCTCGGAGATAGTGGGCCAGTTCTGTGAGTGCGTTTGTGCGGTGACGGATGTAGCAATGGCTAGTGTAACAGGGGCTCTTAATTTTTATATTTGTAAATTATATCGATAAATGACAATTCAAAAAATACTCTTATAATCTCAAATGAACTGTCAGCCCCATTAGAAATAAAGACGTTATATGTATGTCGATCAATCCTCTTATCCTATCTTACAGCTATTTTGAAATAACTCGGTATCATAATCAATAAGTATTCAAGTATTTTAAATTTCAAAACATGAGATTTTTGAATTAATACAAATGTATTTTGGTGAAATAAAGTGTTTTTGCTTACTTTACTTACATGATCGTATTACGCCGACATACCCTCTTGCGTACATTGTGAATACAGATGTAGAAGCATAAAATATATATATAACGTCTCTGTTGTATTCTTCAAATCCACCAAGTTTTTTTCTTCTGAAAACTCATTTCTGACACTTGGTTAGCTGGAAGAGATCCCTTCTTGGGATAAGCCTGCCCTTGTTCTAATTATATATAATAATCATTGTTTGCTCCTAAATATTATTTTATGTACAATAAGGAGTTAACAAATTAATTATAATTATATAATTCAATTCAACGCATGTTAGCCAGTTGTAAATTTATTTTTTGTTAGGGCGTGGTGCCCCACGCGTAAGCCTCGGAGCATTTGCTGTCTTTGCTATGTCCAGCACTGCATTTGTGATAAATTGTTGTAGCGATCCACTTTCGAGGCAGGCGTCGTATCGATGTGGTGCGTCATTTGCAAGTCACAGCACTATTTATTGATGCCTAGAGCACATGGCCTTTTTAATTTGTGACTGGAGTAACACTGAATCTGTGAAAATCTGGTCAAGAACGAGAAAAAAATCTATGCTTGGGTTCCGTACTTATTCAGAAATCATTTATTTTTTATTAATTTCTGTTTGGAACATCTTTTTTGACATAGTTTTATACATATTTAATTATTCTTAACATAAAGTCTGCCGTTTGTTAAACGTATATTTTTATTTTGCAACATTAAAGTTTGATAAAATATATAACTATTTCTTTTACTTACTTAACTAACATGATCGTGCTACGCATATTCCCTTGTGTATAGTGTGAATACAGATGTAAAGGCGCAAAAATTGTAAGTTTAATTTTTGTTACGGCGTGGTGCCCCTAACGCGCAGGCTTCATAGCATTTGCTGTCTTTGCTATGTCCAGCACTGCATTTGTGATAAATTGTTGTAGCGATCCACTTTCGAGGCAGGCGTCGTATCGATATGGTGCGTCATTTGCGAATCACAGCACTATTTATTGGTGCCTAGAGCACGTGGTCTTTTTAATTTGTGATTGGAGTACCACTGAATCTGTTAAAAACCGGCCAAGAATGAGTATATGTAATCTATGCTTGAGTTTCGTACTAAATTCGGACATTCTTTACTTTTTTATTAATTTCCGTTTAGAAAATATAAATTTTGTCATAGATACCAGATAAACTTATACATATTTCAATGCTCTTAGCATTAAGTCCTCCTTTTGTTAAAAATATATACAGGGTGGCCAAAAAGTCGTGGATCAAACGAAACAGGGAGATAAAGGAGGTAATTTCCAACAAAAAATCTTTCCCCAGCATGGCCATAACTTCATTGCACGAAAAGATATGAATTATTTTAGTTTTTTCAATGAAACTACCGAGTTTTTTTACAATTTAATCAGTAAAAAATTAAATTGATTAAAAACAATAAAACAAAAGGTGTTGTATTATGAGTCGATAATGTATCAATACTACAAAAATTGTATTGCAGCTCTTGGTATCAAACTTAACGAGCAATGATTTTTTTTCCGTAAATTTTAAAGCGTTACAAAAAATTACTTCTCACTTTAAGAGCACTTATTTGAAAAAAAATGTATTACGGAAAAGTGACCTTGTATTAAAATTTTTTGTTGGAAATTACCTCCTTTATCTCCCTGTTTCGTTTGATCCACGACTTTTTGGCCACCCTGTATTTGTACTATGAAACAATGAAGATCGATAAAATAAAAAATATATATTTCTTTCGCTATGTACAGTATGAGTATAATAAAGAAACATTTTATTTCAAGGTTCCGCTACCGTTTAGCAGGAAATCATAATGTACCTAAATGGGCGGCAGTAACTAAAAGTTATATTAAATTCAACCCTTTTACCGATAACAATTAAATTGTAATTTAGGTTCCCATAAACAGGTAAATCGGTTTGCTTTGACAAGCATTAGTAACAACAAATAAATAATTTTAAAATACAGCCGTCCCACTCTAACGCGATTAATTGAAAACAGTTACAGGCTATTAAATAATCTAATTTTATAACAAGTTGTAAAATAGCATAGGATTGCGGATATTCTGTTAAAGTTGTGTATTCCCATTGGTTCTAATACCGAGTCATTGTGAATTGAGGTGCACCCATTGCCGTGATCGGCTTTTACGATCTGTGAAGGAAGAGAAGAAGCTGGTACATTCTTAGTTTTTTTCTTTCTCCCAGACTAACACGGATAGGATATGTAGCAGTTATGTATATCATATAGATAAATATCATAGTAGTCATATAATATAAATTATTTATTATATTTTCATTCATATGACATATGTCATGTCTTCTTAGGTAACTTTTAAGATATATAAGTTACTTAGGTATGTATAAGTATTCAATTTTTTTGTAACTTTTGACTGCCCATGCCAGAAGTATGGGTCCTTTTAATATTTTGATTGACTGGAAGGAATCCCTTCCTGGGATAAAACCGCGTTTGCACAAGTTTTTTTTTCTTTTAATAATTTTTATTTTTCATTTCATATGTACTTGTAAGTGTTTTAGTGCAATAATGATACTAAGCAAACGAACAAACAAAAATATACACACACACAATAGTATATTTATACATGCTATTCAAGTACAAAGAGAGGAAACCAACCTCTGAGCAAATAGGTAGTCCAGTAAGCAGGCTAAATCTAATTTCATTGCTAACAAATGGTGCTATAACTAAGAGGCGAATAGCATCGGAAATTACATCTACCGCATAAATGGCGTCGCTTAAGAATACTCTTGTTCGCATTATTAATGTTTGGTGCGAGATACGAGTTAAAGGCGATTTTCAATAACTAGGACAATTTAAGCCTGCATTAAAAGCCATTTCTCAGTTAGATGACGTAAATTTTCGCCTTGCGTCTCGCCTACATGCGTTAGTACTTCTTCTATTGAGTCTATTGTTTTCGGATAACCGAACAGGTTACCACGCGGTACGTTGATCTTCAGGCAGTTACTGAATTGCACCATACTCCAAAATCAAGCGCGCACGCATCCCCCCTATTATATCGATTCGCGACACCTCCCACCCATTAGGTAGAAGGTATCCAATCCCCCTCTTGGCAGGGAGGCGGTAGACGACGCAATCACGTGTGTATACTGTATTTTATGGCATTAATGCGGTGTGATTACGGATTACTATGAAAGTTTGCTTCATTGGTAGCTCTAGCTTAAATGAGGCTGCGCATTATAGGTATTCATATTACTAGTGGTTCTGTGAGATATAGAACTCGCGAGTAAACTTAGCAAGGATTTCAATTTAATTTTGAAATATCATATATTTACATGATTTTTCAAAGTTTTTAACCCTAATGTTAACGAGGTTCAGAAAAAAATTTAAAAATTGAATCGACATATAAATTGAGTACTATCGACTCTGCTTACAACATTTTACAAGAATCGATTAAATAATGTCTCATATAGATAAGAAAAGCCGGACATCCAAATATCCAGAATTCGATCACACAAGAATATTTGGAGAGGTTATACACCTCACTATTTCAGCCCCTCAACGATTACATTTATAAAGGGTGTTCAATGAAAGACTAAAAATGCAAGGGCGGATCCCCTCCCCTAGGCTGGGTCCAAAACTTAGGAGGACCACTAATTAAAATTGTTGAACATGTTTTTTTTAATATTGTTTGTCACAATATAGATTTTATATAAGTACCTTCAATATTTCATTAATTTAATATAATATTTTGTATAATGGCAAACGCATTATTAGGGGACGTACGCATCGAAAATTTGAATTTTACCGCGTAATCGCCACCACATTTGTCATTTAAATATATCTATTTTTAAGTACAGTAAGTACTTACATACATTAATAAAATATCTACTTTTACCTTGTGTCTATGATAATAAAAATTAAATTCTAACTTCTTGTGACTTGATCACGACTCTATGACCCCCCCTGGCACCAAAGCTGGATCCACCCTTGTTCAAAAATGTTCAACTTAAAATAACAATTACTCGCAAGTCGCAACCTAGCAAGACATGGTAAGAGTGAGAGGTGCCATTCGAGATTTGTAAGTCACCATGAGTCATTGGCTGGGGTCGCACTGCGCGTACGCAGTCGAAAAATACATCGAGTGCGGCAAATCGCTCGCTGGTTTGTGCGCGTCGCGCTTTTCATGGGCTAACGAATCCGCAAAACTTTTACCCCGTCCCGCTAGGTTGCGAGTAATTTTAGGTTGAAAATTTTTCACCGGACACTCTTTTCAAAAGTTTACCGACAGTTGCCCGACGCCAAGCACGCTTCTTAAAACATCCAAAGCAAAAGATAGACTGGTCCTTCGAGGCCGGAAGTCATTTCCTACATAAGTCTCATGGTACATATCCGTAATTAGAACCAAAAGCAAAAATTATAGTGCAGAATCTTGAACAAGTACTTTATGCCTAGATTTAATTTGGTTGATTTTATAGAGGGCTAACTTCCGCATATAAAATTAATATATCAGCACCTGTATAAAATAATAAGAGTTCAGAATGTTTGCAGAAACAGCTAAGAAAGCAATAGAGAACGGGCTAAGTTTTACAGAAATTTAATTCTTACATATAAGTCCTGGCCTTGTAAGTATTAACTTGAGTTTTACTCTGGGCTCTGTCCTTTATCCCTAATGTCTTAACATTAGAGATAAAGGCGTGAATGATTTGCGTTGCTTGATTCGAAGATTCAAAGATTCAAATGTTTATTCAGTAATTAGACCTTTACAAGCACTTTTACACGTCAATAAGTATAATTTATGTTACGTGTAAAGTATATTAAAATTTAATTTTGTTTGAAAGAAAAGGTTCCGATACCAGCGCTTCGTAACGACCACTGCTAAGAAGAAACGCCGAAAGAAACTCATTTTCACAGTATTGGTCGCCTCGCCAGAAGGGCTTTGTCATATTATTATTATTGTGAAAAAGACGAAAGACAAGAAGATAATGAAAAATAGGGGGAGATCAGATAAAAAGAAATAAGAATTCGTGTGAGACAATTTGACCTAAATATTGTTAATGATTTTAAATTGTATACTTAATATTATTTTTTTTTATAGATTTCTTTTTAAAAATACGACCGTCCGTATATTTTTCCAAAAAATGTTGACGTTATTTAATTTATATAATTAAGGTCACAGTGGTACCTACCTTGTATATTCTTGTAACTGCTCCATAATAAAGATGTTTGACTTGATTTGATTTGTTGATGAACAGAGACAGTTGACATAAATATTGGATTTATGGAAAGAGCGAAAAAGAAATTTATTTGGTCTATTCGCTATTCTGTAACCAGACTGCTTCCTTTTATCAGTGGTCAAGGCGTTCATTTTGTGATCTGGAGGTCGTGGGTTCGTATCCCACTAAGAATCATACTTTATGAAAAATTGTTCCCAGTCTGTTCGGGATATGGTCTAGAATCACCTGATTAACTATCTAAAAAAAGATGATTCTGCGTTTCGGAAGGCAAGTATAAGCTGTGGGTTCTGCGAAGGAACTATAAACTTTGGATCCCGCCGATCGCCATCAAGCCTATCCAAAGATTAGTTTTGGTCTGCCATTTGGGTTGCGGAGGTCAGACGGCAGTCGCTCTGTGCATAAAAGAAACTGAAGCGTTACCGCTAAGGATGCAACCGAGAATACGCTTGGATGATGATTGTCTATTCTGTTACTTCTTTGTTTTATGCCCTACCTTTATTATATCAGCACCATGAAATAATTTCGCCGGCACGCCGTAATTTCATTTAATTAACTGGAACACGTCTTGATACCGGCCAATTTTGTTGGTCTATTATTATTGCTGATTTTCTAGGAAGCCAACTTAATATTGAGTGGAAGGTACAGTGTAATATATGGGTCTAAGTTGAAGCGTGGATGTTTGTGAGATGTCTTGATTTCTGTTCGGTAACGCTACGAGAAATGGAAAAGTGTTTGCGGATGTTTGAAGTCTTTTCTGCAATTTAGGTCACCATTAGAGTTTGGGAAGTCTTGACAGTTTTAAAGTCCCGAGACACGAGACAACTAAATTTACAAAATGTCCCGGGACTTCGAGACATGGAAATAGGTATGCATCACGTCTTGCGGTGGGCAATTATGCAGTCATTTAAAATTGTTTATTTACTTTTATTGCAATTCTATAAATGGTGTCCGCAGACGACAGGCGTCGTAGCTCACGCTACGACATATTATTATGCTGAGCGGAGACCATTTTGGTGGAATATGATGTAACCATCTCGTAGTGTCTGATATGTGTTGTTATTTTAATTTCACAAATATAAACATATTTTCTTTCTTTTTTGTTTTCTCGTCAAACTTTTGACGGCTTTAATTCATGATCGTCAAAATTCTATTGGCAATATACCAAATCTCATGTAACGCTGATCGAGGATACTCGAGATATCGTCCAACAAACATACCCACATACAAACAAACGACGGATTTTTCAAGTAAATTCTTAAAAAGTTTGCTCGCTTCGCTCGCTCGTTCAATTACCTATATACAGAGAATGTATCTCAGAAAATAGATTTCAAAAGGCGTTCTGATCGCAACTGTAATCTCTTCCAAGCAACTGATGTCCTTGGATATTTTTTGATGACTACGTATAATTTGTTTTCTATTAAAATTGCAATGTAATCAAGAATCGTCAATAATAAAAGGAAAAATAGAAGAAAAAAGAGGATTTAGTAAACCATGAAAAAATTTTTTCGATCATATAAAAGAAAAATTAAACATGAAAACATACATGGAGGTTGAGAACACGTACGAGTGGACATGTAAAGAAACATGGACTTCCTAGAAAAAGCCCAGCTCTTAAAATATATAAAAAAAGAATATCAGGCAACTAAGTATTCCTCAATTTTCTCTCGATATCCTCAAACGCTAAAAAGTGGTTGAAGACCAAAAATGTCGGTGCATAATCCAAAGAGCTATAAAAGACACTGAACCCTTATAAAATAAGAAAAAAAAAAATCCTCAATTGCAATTAGAACCTGAATGTAAATACAGTTTTTTAATGCAATTTCACTAAGATTACTCCCAGCGGGACGGCGTTTAGTTGGATGGTTAAAATTAAAATCGTAATTAAAATTTATGGACACCCTGTAATTATCGAGTGACCACATAGTCGCACTTGGGAATCTCATGAATAACCAATGTGACCGGTTCGCACGCGGTTTCCGACGATCCGATGATTATCAAGATAAAGATATCATCAGGCCATAAATTTTGACTAAATTAGATTAATTTATGGACATTTGAAATTATGGTTATATGTAAAAATTGTACTTTTGCAAAAACGGCCAGTTTTGGCAAAAATGGTAAGAATTGCGTTCTTATTTTAAACTGAAAACTGTGGTTCATAATCTAGTTCTTATAAAGAACATTGATAATTTATGACTTCAGGAAAGTCTATACCTAGTCTATTCCCCTTAACAGCACATGTGTCGTAATTTCTCCAAAAAATATGCATAGCCATAAACCTAGCACTTTTTGTATTTAGATGTACAATACTGCCAACATAAGTTTTTTTTAACATAGCCACAAAGAAGAAGTCAATTAAAGAAAAATAAGTTTGCCATATACCTACCTATTATTTTTGTATTTTGTTTAATAAATATAGTCGTAGAAAAAGTATTGTATGCAACTTTGTATAAGTACGCTACAAAAAATGCTCTATAGCGTCTTCTTACGATGCTCGCTAAAGCTCGCATCGTAACATTTTTTGAACATTCTTATTGTTACTGTTGCATAAAATATTGTTGTCATTATTATATACACACATGCGTGATAGCCAGAGATCGGAATAACGGGTGCCATTGCTATCAAAAATATAACTTTCACTAACGTTGTATCATAAAAAAATAGAAATTAAAAATTTTGTCTAAAAAATAAAAATAAAAAATTAGGGGTGGACTACACCTAACATTTAGGGGGATGAAAAATAGACGTTTCGTAACCGATTCTCATAGATACCGGATAAGCACAAAAAATTTCATCAAAATCGATCAAGCCGTTTCGGAGGAGTATGGCAACGAAAACTGTGACACGACAATTTTATATATTAGATGGATAATGGATATAACTATATAATCTATAAATAAAACGATCATATTTATGTGATTTCAGGATATATTATAATCGAAAACAATATACTTACCTTGAAATCACATAATTACGATTGTTTTATTTACTTAGTACGCAATTAGATTCTCGAGAAATTCCGGAACTTTTAGTCATATCCATACTTTTGATAGCCATAGCACCCGTAATTCCGATCTCTGGTGATAACGTAGTAGTCTAGTTTATTTCTAGCGCAACTTTTGAATCTTAACTGAAATAAATATCAGTACGAAGACTTTCGATTTTAGCTCAAGAACATACATCTTTTGCATACTACTTTCGATGCAAATATTGACTTCAACCGCATCACTTTTTTGAAGAATCGCAGTACTAATTGTAAGTATATTAACACGATATCCTCTTACATCAGTCTTTCCCAAATTGGGCGATAACGCCCCCTTGTGGGCGCTAGAGGCTTTAAGGGGGGCGGTAACGGGCCCAGAATAAAGTTGGGGGGCGCTGATGTGATTTAAGCAATGAGTGATTTATAACTTCTGCTATTTCATATTTTAAATTTCACTGAAATTAAAATCCTCTTACTACACAACATCCATTTATTAGTTCATATTTATATCTTATTTTATTGTACAAATATAAACTAAAAGTGTAATTAATATTTATTATTTTAATGCGTTCACAACGCTATTTATATCGTTAAAGGAATCAAACACTGGAAATATTTCGTGTTTTAAACTTTCGCAGGTGAGGTCCCCACTTCCAATACTCTTTATTATTGTAAAATTGTATTATTAATGCTATTTTTTTATTTAAAATTAACAATGTTGATTATTGTTATTTTTTATAAAAGATACTCTAATGTACTGGTGTATGTATTATTATTGCTCTCTCGTTTAGAATATAGGTTGAATTAAACCACAGGCATGTGATTCAGTTTTTATGGTGAAAAAAATGGGGGGCGCTACAAAATAACTGATTTTTTAAAGTGGGCGTCTGACAAAATAAGTTTGGGAACCTCTGTCTTACATGAATATCCCTAGCATCGTGTAAGAAGATAAAAAATAATATCAGATGTTTGTTGTTTTATCTAAAAATATCGGAATATATAAATGTCTGTGAGCGAAGTAAATAATATTGGATTATATAAACTTGTGTAATTAATTATTCAATAACACCAATCAATGTAATTAAATAGATACTTTTATGTGACTACAAAAATATTTGCATGCCTTAATTTAAGTTGAATACATGACACAATTATGCATACATTTATACAAATAAATATTTTCTTATTCAAAAAATTTAAGTTACAGTTTTCAAAAATACATAATAAAGTTAATTAACTGAAGTACGTAATTAAGTTACGTAGTTAAGTTTTAATAAAGTTACAGTTTAAAGTATTTGATTGATATACGAGTATCCAAAGCAGTTTTAAAATTCCACAATGAAAATAGTACAAAGTATCTCGCCATATTGGAAAGCGCTATTAACCAATCCACTAGCTCTGTTAATTGCAGGAATATCGCGAGCTAATTGTCTGCTTTTATCCAATCGGTGGGTTTCTCGATTGCGTCTCAATCGGTATAAATACTGGGGAATTAAGACGTCACGGTAATGTTGGCGTATTGCTTCTTATACATTAGCAAAATGTTTAAGTATTTTTCGCTCCTTACATGTCCTACCAATTCTAACAAGGTAGTCGGAAGACCTTGGTCAGGATTGTGGGTGGGTGTGCTAGGCTTCGCATACCAGTACGCGGTCGCCATTCGAAAACCTTTTTTGCTCCATCGACCATCGGTTCATCGCGCTATATGTCCCGCCCACTGCCACTTCAACGAGCTAATCTGCTCGGCTACGTCAGTGACTTTTGTTCTCAACAAATTTCCTCATTTCTGATTCGATTACGTAGAGAAACACCGAGCATAGCCCTCTTCATAGCGCGCTGACCGACCTTGAGCCTTCTTATGAGACCCATAGGTAAGGGACCACGTTTCAGAGCCATAAGTCATCACTGGTAACACACATTGTTTAAAAACTTTTGTCTCGAGGCACTGAAGTATTTTGGATGAGAAAACACTGCGTAGCTTCCCGAACGCTGCTCAGCCGGGTTGGATTTATCGAAAGACCTTCTCGTCTCTTCTTCTCTTCCTCGAAACTGAAAATTCCTGCCTGGATCATTTGACCCCGGTAGGTATATAGTGGTCTACAACTTCGAGGATGGAGCTCCCAACACAAACAGGCAATGGCGTGGCATTCGACATTACTTTAGTTTTGTCCATGTTCTTTTTAAGGCTCACTTGTTCGATTTAAGTCTCCGAGCATAGTACTTAAGTCTTCCATCGATTCTGCCATGACAACGATATCGTCAGCAAATCGAAGGTGAGTGATATTCTCACCATTGATGTTGATGCCAAATCCTTTGCAGTCCAGAAGCTTGAAGGCTTCTTCCAGTGCACCGGTAAACTGTTTCGGAGATATAAATGTATTTATGTAACTAGTGCTTTTGGATAATAATTATGGAAATAGTCTGCTTTTATCCAATCGTTGCGTTTTTGCGATTGCGTCTCAATCGGCATAAGTACTATGGAATTAAGACGTCTTGGTAATTCAGGCAGTTTGTAATTGCTGGAATGGTATTTTCTAGAGTCTATCTAACCGTTTTACGATGGTATGTTAATAAGCAATGTAGACGCATCGCAAGCAACCTTTACTATTTTTCCAGTTTTCCATCTTCACTCAGTTCGCGCGATAAAGAAGTTTTTCTCAACTTCTCCGTGAACCAAATAAATTACGTACAATCTAAAATGCTTACAAAGTAGCAAAGCCGTTCCCGAAAATGATGCCTAAAGTTATCTCTGTCCCTTTCTCCATTATAACACTGGCAGTTTGTGGAAAAGAGATACAGGTAACTTTAAGAATATTTTTTGGGAATGTTATGTGATTAAAAACGCATTATGGAAACATAAACTTTAAATACGAGGCATCAGGTTTAATTTCCAAGCTTATTTTTTCGAGATTATTATTCTTAGTATTCTAGATTGTATGTAACTTCTTTGTGAAGAACTAAGCTAGCAAGAAGAATTTAGCAAGTTGTCAGTTTTAGTTAATGGGGTGTAAATAAAACTTCACTATTTGAACTTTCACTATGATGAAATATTGTATCCGTATATTTAGTTTACAACTCCACAAGGAACAAACAGCACGTAAAATTTCCTAACACCACGAAGGTGAGCGGGATCTAGCTGAACCAAACAATAGTCCTATTCCAGAGATAATGATTTCATGAAAACAGCTCTGAGAAATAAGAACAAAGAACCCTTATTCAATTAATTTTTGTACACTAGCTAGCAAGCGCGTTCTTAGAAAATGTACCAACCCAAAAGACAGCAAATTAAAAAAAAAAGTGTGACACTCTGAGACTGCTGCGGTAAAGCTATTGCATAGCATTTTTATCAACTTATGCAATTATAATTATTAATTTACTTTTTATTTATGCAGTATTTTTTCTTCTTTGATATTAATTCAAGTTACACTTTTTGAGCGTGGTTGAAAACATTTTTTTTTCTTTTATTGAATAAATGAGAAGTTTATATCGTTCAAAATATTTTTATTATCTTACAATACATGTAGGTTATACAGGAATTTTTATTATGAGTAGTTAGCAGCTAGTCTACACGCATACGTCTAGTCGCACGCACACAAACACCGTGCCGAAGTCTGCCGAACTGAAACGACGTTCGACGATGCACGGCTTTCAACGCCGCGCCGCTGTGCCGCGTGCCGGTCGCCGGTTGCCGAGAAACGCTAAGGGGGGTGTTAGGTTTTATTTTCGTTACGGCATTTCTTGATTCGGTCGCCGCGCTCAAAGCCCGCGATGAAAGCTAGGCAATAGCTTAAAAAGCATCAGATTTCTACTTCCGTAATAAATCTACTATTTCTAACACTAAATACACACGGCACAAGC
Source organism: Acrobasis suavella (assembly GCA_943193695.1). NCBI lineage: Eukaryota > Metazoa > Arthropoda > Insecta > Lepidoptera > Pyralidae > Acrobasis > Acrobasis suavella. The sequence goes on from OW971939.1 coordinate 3,966,559, forward strand.
CACTCAGCAAGCTATGAAAACTATGTTCGGAGTTTCCCTCATTTCGTCTGAACTTTATGTCACGGCACGTTAGAGAGATCAGTGTAAATCCGTCAGGCCGCATCCGTTCATTCCCCGTAAAGCACAGGAATCAAGTCGTCAGTGAGCCGAGTTGTAATTGCTTAATTAATGAATATAGAGTAGAGCCTTTGCTTTGTACGTACACTTAATGGCAAAAGCACTCATTGTATATAGTACCCTAGTTAACCATATACTAGCTAGGCGACAACTATTTTTATGAAAATCATTTTTCTAGCCTCGTCACTCCCTAAATACCGACTTTCATCAAAATCGTTATCGCCGTTTCCGAGTTTTTCATTATATATAAACATATACTATAATTGCTTGTTTAAAGTATAAGATGAATTTTTTGGGGTCCAGTGCTGCCGCCATTTGAAATGTCATGCTCTAAATAACCCTTCAAACTGTTTTATGAAGTATCGTTTACAGTTTAAGGTAAGAACGTGAAGCTTTTCTTCGTACATTTGCCAAAAGAGGTCGTTTTTCGGCCCCACTAATTATTTTTTTCTGTTTTTAGTACAGAAATATATTAATGACATACAGCTTGGTGACGGACAGATGGACAGTGGAGTCTTAGTAATAGGGTTTCATTTTTACTTTTTGGATATGGAACCCTAAAAAGCGGGAAGCGCACACCACGCTCTACTCCGAAGCAGCACAAATGAGGATCTAACCATAAGCGGTAAAATGAAAAAGTATAGTTACTGTAAAAATGTGTGTCGATATACGAAAGTGTAAATTTTCATTAGCGTTCGCAAATACCACGAATTATTTTATACCGGTAGAGAATACTTAATAAAAATATCTTCGTTAATTCCGTACCCGTTAATTCCAAGCAATATCGTCCGTTGTTGATTGAGCAATTACTGAGTGAACTACCTGTTGATTGCATACCTACATGCCAATACGTTGTTATTACAGTCTTTCAATTTCGCATGAAGCGTTTAAAAGCAAAAAATCTGGTTCAACAGACTTTAAAATCCAAACGGTATGTTGGAGAATTCGAATCATCCCAATTGTAACATAAAAGCCGTTTATGTCTCAAATATTTTTAAATCTAATAATTGAATTGATAAAACAAGAACATAAAATGAAAATGATAAAAACTATGTACTTTAATCTAAATAATTAATTAAAAGCTAAAACTATTACTAAAAATAAAGAAAAACATCAATTTATTAATTTTGACGAAAAGGAAATCAGTTGAAATAACTGGCCAAGTGCAAGTTGGACTCACGGACTTATAAAAAATCACGTTTGTTGTATGGGAGTCCCACTTAAATGTTTATTTTATTTTGTTTCTTGTTATAGCAGCAACAGAAATACATCATCTTTGAAAATTTGAATAATCTACCTATCACGCTTCACGAGATACACCCTGGCGACTGACGTCTCAGTATTATGGTCCCGTTTATTCCCTTTACATCCTATAGGTACGGAACATTAAAAACTATTTTTAAATTAAGTTCTAAGGTTTGTTATGCATTGCTTGACAAAATATACATACCATAAATATTAATCGTCATATTGAAATGAATACTCAGAACTTTACATGCTTACGAATATTTTAATCAAAAATTGCATTTCGGTTTTAAAACAGTCCATGAATGGCAATGACTTTGTTATGTGCCAGCCACCGATTGGACAAAATCACTTTATTAATTGTATGTGGACTCAAATGGTGTTACTTTTTTGATTTTAAAGGGTTTTTGAGGCTAACAATCTTATTAAAAGTTTGACGACTCCTTTATGTATGTATTTCCGTTGCGTATTGGTTACAACGCTCGTCCGTCACTTGGAGTCCTGGGTTCGATTCTTATTGCAAGCAATTTGAGACTACTTGCAACTTAGACAAGTTGCTATTTAAAAGAGTTCCGAGATGCATTTTAACCGAGTTTCTACATCGACTATTTGAGTTTAAGACCATTCGATACTAACCCAAATGCTTGAACTCATTTCCCCAGTTCTGTGGCTTTATGGATCCTGAATCCACGAAATAAAATTGAGTATAGTCGAATTCTTCATTATTTATTTAAAAGAAAAATGTCAATGTAATTCAAATGAAATCGTTTTATTTCAGGCAGCAAGGCCCATAAAATAAATACCTTACTGACTAGCATGACTATAATTATATTAATATTTATCTTAACTTATAATATACATTAACTATTTATTGTTTTTGTGACTATCAAATATTGTAAAATAATAATTTTATTCTTAAACATATAAATAACTTAAATAACATTTACAAAAAAAAATCTATAAATAAACTTAATAATAAAACTAGTTACTATACTAAATATAAAAACCGAATTAAAAATAAAATAATATAAAGAAGGACCCCAAATCGCTGCGCTCGTAGGGTAGGGTACCCAAGAGGCTGGCGGCATTCCCTCGTTGAATCGCCAGGCTCCGCAGCCCTTGGATCTCCTGAGGCGTCGATGAGGCGTATGGAAATCTCAATGAACAACTAACGGGCTCCAAATAAAAATTAAATAGTATAGTAAAAAAAAAAATATGCATATCAAAACGCTTTTGCTCTGTGTGTTTTTTGACCACCTCTTTTGTCTCCCATGGGCATCGTAAGAGGCGACCATGGGAGAAGTAGAGCATCCTCTGTGCAACGACTTTGTACCATATTCTGCGACCACCAACCCACCTACCCAGAGTGGTGATTATTTAACGACCTGCGTGGCCTTGTGATTACTAGGCTAGGCTGTCACACCGGAGGCCCCCGGTTCGATCCCTGGTCAGGTTAAGATGGAAAACGATCTTTTTCAGAATGAACTTGAATGTTTATCTATATGTATATGTGTTTATTACAAAATATACTATAGTATCGTTGAGTTATTATCCCATAACACAAATCTCGAAATTACTTTGGGGCTCGCTCAATCTGTATGCTTTGTCCGTATATATTTATTTATTTATTGTTATAGGCAAATCCTCCCATTATTGGGAGAGGCATTTTGTGCAGCGAGACTGATGTAGGCTGGTAATAGTAGTATGTATATAAGTTCTAGTCTACCCTTTGGGTTGTGGAGTTCAGACGGCAATCGTCCTGTGTAAAATCACCTAGGTTAGGTAGCGGACCTCGGGCTCTGAAGCATTAACGCTGAGGATGCAACCAGGAATGCGATAGAATGATAATCATGGAGTAGTATGTATGTAGCAAAGACAAAAACCAGAGGAATCAGGGTCAGCAAACACTGCTGTGGTCTATACTAGATCTGGATGTCTGCAAGTTTGAGTACTTTAATTATAAGATGTAATGCGGCGCGTATCAAACATCTCGAGCGAACAAAAACGGATGACCACCCGAACACAAGTGCTGTGGAGACGCCTTTCTTCTTTTATATATAAGTTTTAAAAAGTATAGTTTTTTTTATCTATATTTTTCTAAATATTCCAAAACTATACCAATAAAAATCCATATAATTATCGAACACGTTCACAATATTTCACAAGAGTCGGTTAAGAAATTCAACCAGTAGAACAGTCAGACAGACAGACATACGAAAGCATTTTATCTAAGCTGAAACTCGATCAACTAGAACTATTTTTATTTTATTTTTATCTGTGGATAGCGGCTCGCTAGGCTTCTTGCAGAATCACCATCATCATCACCCCAGCCCTTCTTCCTCCACTGCTGAGCATAGGCCTCTCTTCGTCGATGCCGCCCATCTCAGTCCTGTATTGTTCTGAAATGATATTGAAGTATGCATTATAAAATTTATTAATATTAACTTTCCTGATAAAATGCTTAAGTACTAACTCCCAGCTTTTTGTACGTAATTTTCGAATACGTCTAACAATTGATGTCCATTCTAGTTTGTTGTTAATGCATAGACTTTGTAAGGCTTCAAATTAATTTATGTTAGTAATAAGATTGTGTTCCAATAAACCAATTTTGGCACAATGAATAAAACATATAATTGTTGTTTGTAAAACTCAATATAATACTTTTAACTAATTCATGATTCGAAATTAAAAGTCAATATTGCTATTCAATCCCATCTTTGTTCTGCGCAACAAAAAGCGTGATTTTATAACGTTTTTCATGTCTTGTACAAAAAGGCTATCGATTTGAACCGACTGTTCATCGTGTGATTGAAATTTGTCGGTTAACAACTTTTCATAGAATCGGGGGTCGTTGACTTTGAACTAGATTCTTTAAGTTTTTACTCGTACTACTTTATTTATTCTTCCATGCTGATCTGCTTCCGTAGCCAGTGGTCAAGGCATTAGTCTTGTGATCTGGAGGTTGTGGGTTCGAATCCCACTGAGAGATATCATACATGTTGATAAATTGTTTCCAGTCTGGTTAGGATATTTGCAGGGTTGAATCACCAGATTATCTTAAAAGAAAATGATTCCGTGTTTCGGAATGCCCTTATAAACTGTGAATTCCGAACGCCATCTATCCAAGGACTGGTTCTGGCCTACCCTTTGGGTTACGGAGGTCAGTCGGCAGTCACTCTGTGTAAAAACCTTGTCAAATTACTTAGGTTAGGTAGCGGACGCCCGGCTCTGTGTTACCGCTAAAGATGCAACCGGGAATACGCTCGGATGATGATCTGATCGAAAAGAAAAAAAACGTAGAATGTACCAATTGCTTCCCTTATCGCGCAGATCGTAAAGTCAATCAAACGAATAGGCGAGAACCTGAATCATACCTATATCCGATACAGCTAAAAAGGATGGAGATGGAAATGGCAAACCACTTTATTATCTCTGACAAAAATTGACATTAAATGAGTCTCTTTCCGCACAATGACACCGACAAGAACTTGGCTCTTATTTTCTAAGTAACTGTTTCAGTCGTAGACATTTCGCTTGCAGTTAGTTTTTGGCGTGTCGTCACCGTCACTGCAATAATACTAGCGGAAAATAATCTAGCTTCATGTAAACAAAACTAGCATTTTCCAAGCCAAGGCAGTTCAGTAGAGATCTAACTTGCTATCCAAGTTTCAAAAACTGGACCCGTGTAACCCGGGCATTAAATATAACAGAAAGAATAACTAATAAGCTAATCCTAATAAAATAAAAAGCCCTATCTCTATTTTAATTTCCTTTTTCACGTTAACACCCACCATCACGCAAAAAGTGGCATTTAGGCCATATGGCCCCGGCCCTGTTATCCCCGTTAGGAATTAAGACATAATAAGTCAGAATACTTAACATTTTCTCTGCTCTCTTCGACTAACCTCCCACGTCTGTTACAGTTATTCTAATCGGATAGCGATTATAAATTGTATTAACATACGTAACTAGCCGTCGTATGCGGTACAGTGAACGACAGAAGTGGATGATCCTCATGAATATACTAGCAGCGCCCGCGGTGTTACCCGCGGTATCTATACAAAGTAGCCTATGTGTTAATCCTAAATAATTATAAGGAGCTTCCACACACACTTAAAAACTTTCGCCTTTATAATATTAGTGTGATATAGCTATGTTGAAAACAATAAATATTATATATTTTTATTTAAAGGAAAATAAAAATAATATAAATTTAATTGTTGAAATAACAACAGAAAATATATTAAAACTCTTTTGATTATGGTCTTATGGGCTGGTCTCCGTGTACCCCTTTAGGGATAAGGACATTATTGTACTGTAACTTTTGATTATCAACTTTTGTTAATGATTGTACTTACCTACTTAGTTATTTGTTGTATCTCGTTATCGCGGGACATTTTTTTTCTTTATACTTCGTATGATGTATTTCTTATATTGACCGACCTCAATCAAACACTTTACTTCTAGATTATTTCTAGTGCTTCGACGTTTGCAAATAATTTTAATGTATCTATCAGAACCTAAGTATTTTTGCAAAGCCTATCCGACATAGTAGGGATCTATGCTAAATTGAGTTTCTGCATGTGTATCTTCACAAAGAGGACGATTTTTTTTTATTTCTCGTAACTATAGAATGCAGATCAGTATAACAATGGTGATCCGTACGTCAACTCGTGAACGGGTGCTGCCGGGAGGTACTGGTCAGCTCGGCTTCGCTTTTTCACTACTTAATATTTTTTATTACGCAATTTATGTTTGTTTACTTGTTCGCAAACATTACATGTTATAATGTGTCAACATTGTATTATATTATAAGTATTTATTGATTAAAAGGCAATAATAATAATATGACAAAGCCCTTTTGGCGAGTAAGCGACCAATACTGTGAAAATGAGTTTCTTTCGGAGTTTCTTCTAAGCAATGGTCGTTACGAAGCGCTGGTATAGGTATTAGCTTTTCTTTAAAAATAAATTAAATTTTGATATACTTTACACGTAACGTAAATTATACTTATTGACGTGTAAAAGTGCCTGTAAAGGTCTATTTACTGAATAAAAATTTGAATCTTTAAACTTTAAATCTTTAAAATTATCATTGACTAGCTTTTGCCCGCGGCTTCGCTCGCGTAGGGTGTAATTTATAAAAATCCTTTCAAAGGGGATGCCTACGTCATAGTAGCTTTATGCATGCAAAGTCTCAGCCCGATCGGATTTAAAATTGACAAAGTTTCATACAAACTTTCATCCCCTATTTTATCCCCTTGGGGGTAGAATTGATCAAAATCCTTTCTTAGCGGATGCCCACGTCATAACATCTACTTGCATGCCAAATTTCAGCCCGATCCGTCCAGTGGTTTGGGCTGTGCGTTGATGAATCACTATGTCAGTCAGTCAGTCACCTTTGAGTTATATATATTTAGATTGAACTTGCTCCAAAAATATGGCTAGTGGTTAAAAGACATCTTGTATGGCAGACTGTCTGTGTCTTCTTTTATATGAATATACAACGTGGAAATAAATCGAACCATGGGCTTTACTTTGTGTGTATATATATATATATATATACACAAATTTCTATATTAAAGTGAGCTGGGGCAATTTGTATGGGGATACCAATTTTTTCTTTTGTTTTTGACTGTTATTTTAATTCATTATACTATAGTGATCTAATATAGCCCGAGGTTACATTTATTACGGGTGTATCCCTTCCATGTTGTATAAGATTTTCAACTTTGAAAAGAATATACTCCAAGTGAAATGTAGTGACGTTCCAATAATTGCAATCAGGTCATTTAAAAACTTATACAGTTATAATTATCTTATTATTGTTACATTCCTATCTTGATCGACATTAGCACCTGAACAAAACAGTGAAGTAATATTATGTCTAACAATGCAGACTCGCCTATTGTTTTAAGTACTTACAATAACCGACATAATACATCGAGATAAGAAACTAGTTCCTTTTTTTAAATACTTTATTTAGGAACAGGTTTAAAAAGTCATTTTTATTTAAATTCAAGGGCGGAGTGGGTTCTTCGTATGTTCGTTTGCTGTTCAAGCGGCAAAGCTTTGGAACGCCCTACCAATCAATTATCCAAAAGGCTCGTACTCGTGTATCGTTTAAAAGTGCAGTTCGTGCACATTATCTTGTACGGGAACAGTCAGATAGAATACAAATAATATATCTGTAGTATACGTATTGGTTATTATATCTATGTATACTTTAAATGTAATTTTATTCATATATATTATTATATGTTTATAGCTAATATTATTATTGACAATCTTTCAAAATTGCATATTTTGCACCTCCTTCAAAATATTTCTTATGCTCGGCATCACCAGTGGGTTGACTGGTAGACAAAGCCTGTGGCTTCAACTCTGCCCATTACATTTGGTAAATAAATATAACAAAGAAAACATAAAATACAAGTGGTTTTGGAATGCAGATTGAAGGATACTTGATCCTGATGAAGGCAGGGCCTGTATCATAGTACTCCAGTACTCCCTGCGCAACTAAACAGTCACATTTCGTTAAGATTTTTTCCCATTTGCGAAATGCATGATTAAAAATATTAAAGTAATCATAATTTACTAGACTATAATAAATAATATAAATTTCAACAATTTAATCTTATTGTGGAATCCAAGTATGGTCGTTGGGAGATGCAGTGTCAAAATGCGAACGCCTGCCCGACTATCGAGGTTCTTAAAGAATAATATTTATAAAAAATCTGTAATCCTTAAATTGAATAAATGGTATGATGCTACCGATTAGAGGAGCGTAGTTTTTTCTGTTAATTGCATAAGTAGTAGTTCGCCCCGAACTGTGAATTCGCGAACCCCATATCTCGGCAGCCCCTTAACAGATTTGGCTCGTGTTCGAACCTTAATATTCTACTGACTGCTGCTACATGCATAACGAATTTCATGAAGTTCTGATCAAAACTACTCTTTTCTTTATTTCTTTTCTTTATTTTTGCTTATTTTTGCTTACATGCACTCATAGATAACATGTTTAGTAAGTAAATAAGTACATTAACCTTGGCAGAGTGTGATCCCACACCCATTCAAGGACTCTTTTGGGCGCTGCAAAGCAGACAGAGAGGAGGAATCCCCGTCACAGTTATAATTACAATTCTTAATTATTTATAATTACCATTTTATTAATTAGATTTGTGTTATTATTATTTTAATTTTTATGGTCATTGTCATTCTTATTCGAGTTATAGTCGAGCAAACATATATTACGTACTTACGTACATACAAAAGGTAGACTCAGAGAGCTTGATCGTTACGCTCGCTCGTTTAAAATGTCTGATCTCCTTAAATTGGTAGAACACACACTATATGACTGATTTAGGAGGGCAGATATTTTATAATTTTAAGTGTAACTGTAGGTATACAATTTGATAACATTTCGAACCTGTTTTAGATCCTACTATAGATCAAAGACGTCGCGATGTTGGGACAATGCGAGGCGAATCGTCAGATTTGCATGAACATTATCATAATTACGATTATGCTATTGCCGTGGAGAATGACACGACAAATTGCTTTTCTAATAACTTTATTTATTGCTAGAAGTCCGAGTAGTGACGACAGAGAATAAATTTTGTCACCATACCTTTTTCTCACATGGTCATCGTAATAGGCTCGTAATTGACTACCTTCGTGGTTTAGTAGTCAAGGCGTTCGCCCTGTGATTTGGAGGTCATGGGTTCGAATCCCACTGGGAAGCATGCTTTGCGAATAGTTGTTTTCAGTCTGGTTAGGATATTGCAAGCTTGAAACACCTGATTATCTGAAAGAAAGATGATTCTGTATTCCGGAAGGCACCTATAAACTTATGGGTCCGAACGCCATCTAGCATTTGCTCTCAAACCTATCCAAGGATTGGTTCTGGTCTACCCTTTGGGTTGCGAAAGTCAGACGGCAGTCGCTTTGTGTAAAAACCAGTTATCTCGTCAAATCATTTAGGTTAGGTAACGGACCCCGGGTTCTGATGTCGGAAGCATTACCTCTGAGGCTGCAACCGGGAATACGTGAGGATGATGATAATGGGTATCGTAATAGGTATCGTAATAGGTATCTTTTGGTAGCAGAGAACGCGCAGCAGCTTCCTTTGTACTAAACCCTTTACTTATACCGTTGACTGCAAGCCTCAACTCACCTGCCCAGAGCGAGGTACGATTACGGGAAAATCTTCTCTTAATTGGAAGAGGCCTTAAGATCATTTAGACTTTAATTCTACAGTGGACCAATTAAGGATGTAAAAGAAGATAACTAGGAGGGTCGAAAAGGTTTGGGGTTCTCGACTTGCTTTCTTTGTTGTTTTTTCCGACATTTACGGCATTGATGGAAAAGAAATAGTGGCCCGTTCTAGGCCGAAAACAGACATAAAAGTCAGACACGAGTCTTTTTTTTTATTTTTGTAAATATTTACCTTGTGAATAATTGGTTGATTGTTAGAATTTTTTTATTTATAATTTCATACCTATTGCATGTTTTGTTTTTTTATGAAATAATTTACCGTCTATTAAATTTATTGTCATTTTCGATAGATGGCGCCTCAATGTAAACAACTGTTTCTAAAATGCGCTATGGTTATTTTTTCGTATAAACATGATTACTTTGTGTGAAACAAATTAACTTATCTTCTGGCTGGCATTGTTTTAATCAAAGGTCTAGACGTAGACTGAATCTACACCTGGGATACTTGTTTTGGGAACTTAAACACCGTCACCTAATGGGGCAGCAGGCTATCTAGTCTAGCCCGGGGCGCCAAAGCGGCCAAATCATTAATAACGACTTTGAATACGATTATTAGATTAAGATAGCGACTAGACCAAAATATGCTACTTTATATCTAGTGTAGGTCCCGTTAGTGAAAATAAAACGTCCATATTTGGTGCCTGTTGGAATTTCGCGGACTACCGCCCGGCGTGACAGTCCCCGCCCCTCTGACGGTCGGACGCCACAACGCGCCACTCCTGCCAATATGATGCCCGCTACCTCGCCATTTTATCTTAATAGCTTCCTATACTTTATTTATTTTGTAGAAAATAACAAACGGTATTTTGATTGTTTTTCACTGATGATCCGCCCAGCTTTGTTCGTTCGCAGCACAGGTTGGCAGCGTTTCTACCACAGATGATTATAAGGATTAGCGTTGCATAAAAATCGATAGTTTGACTATCGATAGTTGACCCCGAAAAACACAATATCGATAGGACTATCGATAGTATCGATACTATCGATAGTATCGATTGTCAATAGTTTGCAATACTATTGATGAAAGGTAAAACTATCGATAGTATCGATACTATTGAATTTAGATACTATCGATAGCTAAACTACTATCGATAGTATTATAATATCGAAATTCGTCACAATACTATCGAGTTTTTAATTCAAATGGTACCTTTACTATCGATACTATAGATACTATCGATTGTATAAATTAAAAACTATCGATACTATCGATACTATCGATACTATCGATACTATTGATACTATCGATTGATCGATAGTCCTATCGATATTGTTACTGTTTTTCGAGGTCACGATAGTATCGATAGACTATCGATATTTTATACTATTGGTTGCAACGCTAATAAGGATAACACTACTTATATCAGCTGCGCCGCTTTTTGACAATACTAATTTGGCGTTATTTGACAATACTACGGTTTTCACGGGATACAAATTTATAAACTATCTGTATACCTTTGTGTGATTTAGTAAGTCATCATTTTCATCATTTCAGCCGTATAACGTCCACTGCTGGACATAGGCCTCTCCCAAGGATTTCCAAAATGATCGATCAAGAGCGGCCTGCATCCAGCGCTTTCCAGCGATCTTGGTCAGGTCGTCTGACTACCTTGTGGGTGGGTGTCCTACGCTTCGCTTGCCAGTACGTGGTCGCCATTCGAGAACCTCTTTGCCCCATCGGCCATCGGTTCTTCACGCTATATGTCCCGTCCACTGCCACTTCAACGAACTAATCCGCTGGGTTATGTCAGTGACTTTTGTTCTCTTACGAAGTTCCTCATTTCTGATTCGATCACGTAGGGAAACACCGAGTATAGCCCTCTTCATAGCGCGCTGAGCGACCTTGAGCCTTCTTATGAGACCCACAGTAAGGGACCACGTTTCAGAGCCATAAGTCATCACTGGTAACACACATTGATTAGTGAGTACAACATACAAACATCCAAAGTCACAAACTTTTCCATTGTAGTAGGAATATCTTTATGTTGCTATTCTTACCTAGTCCCAAACCACATGTCTCGTTAACTGTTTGGCAAATGCAAAGACAAATTTGCACCGCAAAATCCTTTCTTAGATGCCGATGACTTATTTGATTTCTGAGACAAGAGTACCATCTCTCCAGTTGATACCTCTTAAACATTTTAATCCGTGAATGATTCAGAATGCTGAAACCAAAATACTAAACAATAGTTCTGTTTTAAAAGATTCGCACTGATAGAGAAATAAATAGATGAAAATATCTATCATTCTCATTTCCGAAGACCTCAGTATCTCTAAAACCAATACAATCTGGTTTAAAAATCTCAATTTACAAACAACGTATAGTCGGATCGTGCAGTGCAGTTAGCGGTGGGCCAAATGGAATTATTTTGCCTCTATCCGCCATCTTCATTCCACAATATCACGCCAGGGCTGCTAACTTAAACATATTCTTTGTTTTGCTGGTTCCTGATTTTACCACCTTGAGTCTTATAAGCCTTAACTATCGCAAAAAGAAAAAAAACACACACAAACAAGAAAATTAAGGGTGTGCAAGACTTTTTAAAATTAATCATGAGAGAAAAAAATGGATGAAGGAATAGCGTCTTACGTTCCTTGGTTGGGCTCGATTTATTTGCGTTAGCGCGATCCAATGGATTGGCCGCAGATTCCAGTGACCGCGGCCGCGCCGCTATTTGATTTATTATGAATATGAAGACACCTCATTTATCATAGTGTCATGGATATATAGTGAAAAATAAATTATTTTTAATTGAAAAATCTTTTATTTCTATTAGTACTGACTACTTGCTAACCCATTTATCCGTGGATGAAGGTTAGATATCTCAAAAGTATCGATGTTATTTTTCATATACCCTCTCTCGGGGTTCGCAATCAGTGCAGGCTTTCATTTTTGACTTTTAATTAGTCTCATTCTTAGAACAGTAAATTCCCATAACAGGGAAAGAGACACAAGAGGGTTTTATGTCAGATGATCTCTTAAGAGCCTAATTATTATTTTATTGCTTTTTGTTTTTGTTCTATTGATTCGTCAAATCATTGTCCATCAACCTTTTTCGTTAATTAAGTATACTAAGTGAATAATATTGAAACAGCAGCAGCCCTGCTCACAACAATTTGCAGGCGATCGCATTGAGATCTCTCAATATCGCGCTAAATTGAACTAACAGTATACCAAGCCTGATGGACGGCAACTCTTGTTCTATTGATTAGACGCAGTGTTGCCCAATTGGCTATTTTGGAAATAGCCTATTGGGCAACATAATATAATGCTAAGGAAATAAAACGTAACAAAATAATGTCACTTGTCATTGAACATATCTATTTTAACGTGATTTAAATTTTTTAAAGCAGAAAAATAATAAAATACTAATAATAAGGACGCTATTTGACTCGAAGAAACTATGACGTCATCTGCCTGTATTTTAAACAAACCCCATAGAAAATGTTTGTTTTGACGTTTAGAAAAAAGTATCTGATTTGACTTGTTGGACAACAGCGGATTATTTGATATTCGTATATATATTCGTATATTAACTTCCGCGCACAACATGAAAACGCATGTTATAATAAAGCAATAAATCTGGGTATAAAGAAAACTTTTGGAAAACTGTTGTTAAACTGTTGCATCCGCAGCTGTGTCCGAAGCCGAGCTAAGATTCCACTTTCCGGATTTCTGATTTTTTGCTTTCCGGAACCAATAAAACAACTTGGTTGCAGTTTTACGACTGATCGCCGCTCGACATCAACCCTCTTTGAAAATCAGTTGTTTTACAACATGTTTGAACTTCCTTCAGCAGCTTTCTACATTATCGAAAGAAAACGATACCTACATTGGATATACGATCTGGAAGTAACATACCTGTAATAAATCGAACCACGGGCTTTGTTATGACACTATAGTATAATGAAATTAAAATAACAGTCAACAATCCACGAATGAATACCACGCTGGTATCGGTAGCTTTTCTTAAAAAATAAACTAAATTTTAATATACTTTACACGTAACATAAATTATACTTATTGACGTGTAAAAGTGCCTGTAAAGGTCTAATTACTGAATAAACATTTGAATCTTGACGACCTCTGTAGCCTAGTGGTCATCATCATTCCACGAAGTCACACCGGAGGTCCCAGGTTCGATCCCTGGTCAGGTCAAGATGGAAAATAATCTTTTTCAGATTGACCTGGGTCTTGGATGTTTATTTATATATGTATCTGTAATAAAATATAGTATCGTTGAGTTAGTATCCTACAACACAAGTCTCGAACTTTCTTTGGGGCTAGCTCAATCTGTGTGATTTGTCCGTATATATTTATTATATGTATATTTATATATGCAATCTTTGAATCTTGGAAGAAAATTGACATTCCTGTACAAATTGCCCGGGCAGCTGCACACTTTTGCATGGAAATGCTGAAATTTTTTTTGTTGCACTATATGTTATTTTAATTTTGTTGCACTATAGTAATCTATCTAGTATAGACCGTGGTTCGATTTATTACGGGTGTGCCCCTTGCACGTTATTATAATCTTCCTAACTTGTACGGATCGTCAGGCTTGATTGATATTATAAAAGTGAGTAGATGGCTTTCCTCGTCAAAACGAACCAACGTCGAGAACTTTGCATGCAAAAATTTTGTGCCACCAAATAGTACATAGTCTCAATTGTATCCTGGGATGTGTTCCTGAGGGATACGCGCAAATGAAGATACAAGTTTGTTATTATTTTTCATGTGTGTAAGTGGCCAACGCTAGTGTCAGAATTTTCAGGCAGACTGAAGGCATCTGAAATAGCTTTACGTCTGCTATACAATGATGGCAGCCGGGACCAACGGCTTATACGTGCCTTCCGTGCATAGAGGAGCTCGAGAAATGTTAATACCACTTGTGGTCACCTATCCAAGTGCCGACCACGCCCGAACACTAGTAACAGCAAGGATAAACATTGAAAATTGCTACGGATATAATATGAAAATTAGTAGCTTCATCCTTCGACCTAATTGTAACCCTCAAGCCCTCATTCCGAGCTAAAGGCTAGAAAGTCAGGCAATTTACAACACCCTGACATTCCGGGCTACCTCAGGGCGCCTTCGCGGCTCTAAATCGTTGCAATTTGCATTATTAATAGCTTATTTTGTGCATCAAATGTATGCAATCGGTTAACATTTGCCTCGATCTGGGAGAGTTATGGTGTTTTGAGTTAGGAAATGCCATAAACTGAGTTGTAGAGGCACAGAATAAGTACTAGTACTCACGTACAGGAGTCTTACTCAGAAAATAAATTCAAATAAATATCTACTTAATGTGGTTAGCGCTATGGTTAAATTGAGCTTGCGTCAGAACTCCTCACCTCTTCGTTTAAATACCTAGACATTTATTACAAGCTAATTTCATTCTTATTACTGTGGACAAACGATTTATGTAACTAAATTTTTCCCTTCAAAGTGATCGCCGCGCGCATAGTAATAATGTAGGTATATTTTCAAACTGGGAGTGACACAGGCCTGGTAGAGGTGCATGTCTAGGGGGAATACAAATCTAAATATTATTTAGACGATTTTTAATCTGAGAAAATTAGCTTCTAGTTGTTTTATATGAGCAAACTTTATATTTTGGTTAAAATTCCGCTCCAAATTAAACAAGTCTCTGCTTTTATTCTCTTATTATTCATTTTATGTGACGCAGGTGTACAATTTTCAACAAAATAAATGAAAACAACAATAGAGAATTTCTTTTTTAACAACTGGTTGCGAAAAATAGTTGCCAAAGCGGCCGACGAGGATTAAACTGGGAGTAAAAATATACAATAAGTAATTACGTACTTTAAAATCTACATTTAGACAGTTCTTTTCTTTCCAGTGATTATTGAGTAGGTTAAAATAAGTTTCTCCTAGACACAAAAATCATTGCATTTTTTGTTAGGAAAACTGATGAACATATCTGGTATGTAATTTTAGTTATTTAGCAAATGTCACATACTATTTTACATTGTAAATAGGTAAACTACCATTACAATGTCATAAAATATTGTCGCAACACAGAGTAAATTGGTACGTAAGATACAACGTCATACCAGACCAGAAATTAAGACGACAACAGAACTTCGTGCCCCAAAGCAGTAAGGCAAAGCAATTATCTACAAAAGGAATAGAGGATATAATAATACTTCGACGATTAAAAGCTAGTTATGCTTTTGGCGATAATATGAAGACATTATCCTTAAATTACTACTGTGGTACGCTTGTAGGCGTTCCTCCTAATAATATCATCGGGGATTGGTGGTTAAGTAAGTTAGGAATAATTTAAAAAAATGTTGATGTGCCATAATATTTTCAATGATGATAGGAGTCTAACAACTATCTGCTATTTATTTTCAAGTATATATTGAATACGTGTGTGTAATTCTTCATACAATAAAAACAACTTGCTTCACGAAAAGAGAAAACTTTGAATGTATCAGCTGCTACTCTTCCCACATAGATCGCAAAAGCCGATCATGGTAATGTGCGAAAATGTCAATCATAACAATGGACGTGTGCGGCGACCAACAGTATATTGGCACAGAATATAAGTGTTACATACACAATGGAATCTCCTAAGATACCGTGCAATATGCGTCCCCGTCCCCCGTCCTCACACCTCTCCTCCGTTCGCGTCGTGTGGAGGGTTTTGAGCGAGCGGCTGCAGGCGCCTACAGCAGTCTCGGCGAAAACGGAGGAGAGGTGTGAGGACGGGGATCGGGGACACATATTGCGCGGTATCTTAGGAGATTCCGTTCTCTACGTAATAAAACATTAATTCTGTGATGTTGGTTATTTTTCCACATTCTTGCCCACCAATCACGCTGAAAGTGACTTTTGATTTTTGCGGCCCTGCGCTCTGTTTGTTAAGAGCCGTAAGATTCCATCAAAATAGTGTTGCCGGAAAATCCATAGTTTTACAATATCGATAGCAGACTGTCGACTGTCGAGCGGCAACACTAGTCCAAAGTACTCTGACTGCAGCATTAGAGATACAGACATGAATTAAGTGTAACTACTTATATTAGATTCCATAGCACTTTAATATAGGTCGACAAGTGTTAATCAATAAGGTTTACTTACTACGGTATACAAAATACATTGAATCTATTTTAAGGTTTAAGTCGAATCCGTAATACTGTCCAGATTAATTAAATATGTTTTTAATTTTCCACATATATCTACTCGGATCAGCAAATAGAGCAAATCCTTTGAGGGCCAAAGAAATTATAGCGAAAGCTATTCAATATTATTGACTGAATATTAGTTGCAGTATATTCTGTTACACGTTATATATATGACGTGTAAAATGTTCGAAAGCCTCGCATGATAGTGAACAGGCGTGTAACTCTAACTTTCAATCTAGAACTTGTCGTATCAGCCGCCGATCCCTGCACCTGTGTTCGTTAGCCCAATGGGAGTTTGTCACGAAGATGCGGCCAAATTTATGGGAACATACGAAACAAGATACAAGATATGTTTGTAGGGCGACGAGAATTGTCTTGAGTAGTGTCGGTTATAAGTTAGCCGATTAATTAGCAATGACCGTTGAGGATAGTCCTTGTAGCATAAGGTTACTTATTTTTAATCTGTTTAACATTGGAAATGTCTTTTTGTTCGCTCCAGTGTAGGCTCCGATTTCACGAAAAAGTTCGATTCCCATATATCTCGGAGAGTTATGAAAATATGATATTTAAAAAAGGCTCAAAAGGCGCATATTACATATTCACGAGAGCTGTAAGGTGCAAAAAGAATTAATCGAGAAATTTAAAAACGAAAAATTTAATTTATTCCTAATTTTTGATTTTGGCGCTCGATATTTTGAAAACGAAAAATGATATCGTAAATTTGAGAAAAAATTCTCTGGAGAATTTAGTCAGCTACAATTTGAGCCTAAAAGAAAGACGATTGGCTTAAGAGTTTGTCCTGTAGCTTTATCTTTTGAAAAAAGTCACAAAGTCAGAACGACATTTTTCGTAGTCAATTCAGTAGATTCATTCCCAATGTGCTCGATACTCGTGTGAGGTACGAAATCTGTGATTTTTTACAGACTTTTAGATGGCTTGAAAAATCAGACAAATCCCAAATTTAAGTTTGTCTAGTAATTGTTTTAAGCCAACATCTTCGCATAATACGCCCATACAAACTTGAACGAAATGGGTCTACATAATGAAAATAGAAAAGAATCTTTTGTAACTGTAAGACTCCAAGAATGACACTCTACTGCCAAAAAGTTATTACATTTCATTTCACATGACAATTTGATCACTTATCCCAGCAGACAACCAACTGCAGAAAAATAAATAATATAAATCAATAAAATAATAGATAACAATAGATAGAGAAAAATCTGTAAAATAATAGATAAACAAAATATCAAGCTTGCGTTCCGTACCTTAACTACATAATTTAATACTAACAAACCTGGGGTGGTCGCAATAATCCTTGCCCACTGTACACTAACTTCTCATTTTTTAAACGATTTCCATGCGCTTGTGCCACATAATGGTGACTATTACCATTCGCAACAATATCGCAAATAATCGCAAACTGCAGAACATAGACGATTTAGTTTTATAGACTACACAACTTTGTTGTCGTGCGGTCAAGTCTTTGACATTAGACGAAGGATTCAAATCGTTCAAAAAGTTCATTAAATCGTTCATAACTTTGAGTCTGTCATGTAATCCGTTTTATCTATGACAGTTTTATTCGATAACATTTTAGTTTTAATGTTTGAAAAGTTGGGCAAGGTGGTGATCAAGAAGAGAATTTAAAATATAGGCCAAAAATTACCACGGGGCAGCGAGTTGCCATTGTTTTTTTTATTTATAAGTAAGTAATTTAAGTTATTAGTTTAGTTTTAGTTAGTTTTTTATTTTATTTTTTATAGTCATTAATAATTATAAAAATCTTAATAGGCAATGAAAAACATATAATACCCGTATTACTTCGAGATTTTAAACACATTAAAATGTAACGTCTTATATCAGTGATCGGAATCACGGGCGCTATTGCTATCAAAAGTATAGATAAGACTATAATATTAGAATTATTCAAAACTAAAAACCGACTTCACCCCCTAACTTCACGACCGATTTTGATAAAAAATTTATGGAACCACTTGACAAGTATACCCTTACAAATAAATAAAGAAGTTTTTAAATCGGTTAAAGCGCCTTCGAATAATAGGTGAACATACATTAAAAAAAAAACATAAAAGTTCGCGTTGAATTGATAACTTCCTTCTTTTTGGAAGTCCGTTAAAAAGTCCCAGGATATCTCGACATAAATACATCACTTAAATTTCGAATGAATCCCAATTTCCTATTATTCATTTAAAGGGTAAGATTGTGTATACTACAAGCAGTAAAATAATCTTCATTCGAAATCTTAGTGATGTATTTACATCCGTTATTAAGGTACCGATTCTCAAGAAATACCGGGACCTTTAGTCATATCCATACTTATGATAGCAATAGCACCCGTGATTCCGATCTCTGCTTTTTATGTAATAGAGTAAATAGTTATCTACTTTATTCATCTATATTTAACCCCAAACACAATTTACTCACCTTTTTTCTTATCTTTATCCCACTATTTAAGTGAGATTGACAAACCATGTGAGTTTTTTTTCCAGTTTACTATTATGACGTAATGTAACTGGCTGTTTTGACTAATTCGATATTGACTTTTTATTGTGAATGTATCAGACTGCAGTGTATAAAGTAATTAAAGTTTATAAATAATTAACCCTGTCATGTTGAGTGTAGAGCACTACCCCAACGCTCCGCTTATGAGGCGTGCAGTAAAATCTATGTACTTAAATGATTTGGCAGTTAAGAATTATAATTACGGATGACAATAAACAAAATGTTTATTGTTTGCTAATAAATTTAAGGAATATATTTTATATCCATTCCTACTTGTGTCTATGTCACATCTTATAATTTAACCAGCTATTTGCAGAAGCTATGTATTCTACAAAGTTGCTTTCTTCCCCACACCTCGTAATTTTATGACACCATTAAAATAATTTAAAGCGGCTTTAACACATTATAAATAAGACTCGACCGTTATAAAAACTCGATTAACATCACCACATTCTAGGCAAATGGGTTTATGATGTAAAAGAGTATATTATATTACAGTCAATTAGCGTTTTATAAGCTTGTTTAGTAACATTGTGATCAATTACTTCCGAGCTTTCTTTGATTTTGTAATAAATAAGTGCAGTCGTAATTTTTATTTTTAACCAACTTCAAAAAGGTTGAGGTTATTAATTCGTCGCGATTTTCTTTTTAATGTCTGTTTACCGATTATTCGAATACGCCTGGAATGATTTTGAAAATTATTGTTTCGTTTAATAGGGTATACTTTCCAAGTGGTCCTATATACATTTTATCAAAATTGGTTGTATAATTTGGAGTCAAATTGGTTTTTAGTTTCAAGCTTTTATTTAGTTTCACCCTGGTTGTCTGTCTGTTTGTCTGTAATCAAATCTTGTAAGTTAAATTTGACCCACTTCCCTGTTGCCAATTGAGCTGAAATTTTGTGCGCATACGCATATTGCATGGCAATTTATTATTATGATGACAATGATATGATAATACATGTTACTTATACATGCACAAATATCTGAATTTTTTACTTTCCAACAACTGAAATCAGATAATTTTTTCTAAGCGTTTTCAATTAAATTTGTATGAAAGTATGTAGTTTCTTTGAGATAAATAGCGCTCACAATAACAGTTTTTTTTCTATAATGAATCTAAAATCACGTTTAAAATGGATGTGATCATGCCAAGTGACATTATTTAGTGACGTTTTATTTTCTTTACAGTACCATATAATTTATTTTTAACCCAAGTACCTAATTGCAACTAGCAACCCATCACAAATTTTACTTCCATTTTCCCTACCATGACCCCAGGGCCCCACTACGTGGTGTGGCGACTCCCTATCCCCAACACTAATACAGAAAGATAAGCGATTGCTCCAACAAATTGAATTTAAAAAGATTTGTATCGTTCCGTGGCGTTCCTAAAATCTAGTATTAAAATCGGCGTCCACTAACGAGGTTCGTTTGTTCCAGATTCCCGATGTGCCGCGGCAGATACTGTAAGTACTGTAATGCTTCATGCAAATCTGTGGATCTTAATAACAACTGCGAATGTGGAATATGCCTGGAGCCTGGACTTGGAGTTCTCGAGTATTTAGTAGATAAGATATTTCAGGAACTTGGTGGCCTGGCGCGAGTGCGTATTAGCGCTTTCGCAAGTAAAGCCACAATGCGCGTGGTCTTTAATGGGTGACAAGTGGTATAAAATTTTCTCGAGCTTCTCCGTGCATCAGAACGCACGTTAAACCAGTAGGTTGTCATCATTGTATGGCAGTGGTCAAACTTTGTCAGATGCTTTAAGGTAGCTTGAAAAATCTGACACCAGTGTTGGCCACTTACACTTACGAAAAACAAAATAAAGGAGCCAATGAAAATGTTTTATTCGAAGTACTTCATTATAATATAATGCGATTTCTTACAGCCACTTTAAGGTACCGTGGTTTCTCCCATGCTAGTTTGGGAGAAAAGGAAATAAACGGCCAAGCGCGAATCGGACCGTTCCATTTTCTATAAAAAAAATCACCTTTTTTGTATGAGAGCCCCGCTTAAATATTCATTTTATTCTGGCTACAGAAATACATCATCTGTGTAAAAGAGAAATCAGAGAGACGGACGGAGAGCGGAGTCTTAGCAATAGGGTCCCGTTTTTGCCCTTAAGGTACAGAACCCTAAAAACTTTGGATGCACCAGCTGCTTCTCTTCCCGCGCAGATCGTAAAATCCGACCGAGGAAATGCAACAACCGCAAGAAAACTTGCTTTCACGTAAACGAAATTGTATCGAAATCAGCCCATCCATTCAAAGGCTACGATGCCACAGACAGACAAGGGCGTCAAACTGTAACACACCCCTCTTATTGCTTCGGAGGTTAAAAATAATATGCTTCGAGCTCCATTAAGTTAAATGTTCAATGGTACTCAGTCACTTGTCTTTTTCTTTTAAATTCTGTGTAGTTATACTCTTCTCAATTCAATTCAAATTCAATTAAATTCAAATACATCTTTATTATCATAGGATATTTATAATATCTCATAATAATCGTCACTTTGTTTTGTTGCACAATAATTGTTGACGTCAGAAAGTTACTTAGAGCTATTCGCTTCTATTTTGATATGTGTTTTAGTTTAATGTAAATTAAGAAAGAGCAGGTCTGTCTGGCACAAGCATTATTTGCTTAATAGGCAGTCCTCATAATTATGTTTTTAAACACAATTCTGTTAACGAAATAAACATATTATTTATTTAAATAAGGTGCTTTCGTTGGCGCATAACGTTGGTTGCTGTTGCAATATCTACAGATTTCTTTACCAAAACTTAGCACCAAAATAACGTAGCTTAATAAAAGGCTCTTTCGGTAGCTTTACGCAGATTACAATACAATTACTTTCAAATAAATGCTCGCTGGTTAAAGGGCGAGATATCTGGGTATCGCTACAATTAAAATGGTAAGAGAAGAATAACTTTTAAACATGTACACGTGAGTATTAAGTTCCATCACGATAATATTTTAATGGGGTCTTAGCGAGGTTACATTTCGGGACATACAGATTTTTTTTAACAAACAATCGGTATCTAATCAGGCAACCTACCATCAAAATCGGAATGAACCGTTATATAGGGTGATATGACTTCATGAAAAAAATCACTGAAAATAAATTAACAATAGAATATGGATAAAATAAGGTCACTTTATTTTAGAGGCAAGCGTACAAAACAGTAAAAAGAAAAAATATGTGTGTCGCAGACGGCCGAGAAAAGGGAGGCTGAGCAGGATCGGCATCTGACATCCCGGGTAACGTGAAAAAACAACTTGATCACTTGTAGTATGAAAATAGACTAATGTCAGGATGAAAACTTACTTACAGTAACGTCACCTTACTGATGTCATGTCGCCTTAGCGAGGCCTTATAAAAAAATGTGACGATAAGACAGCGCCCCACCTCGCGTTGTACCATGAATTCCATCCACATGAGTTAAATCCTCTGGCCAACACAGAATTTAAATATTGTGCCCCAACAGGGCTTATCGTTCAGGAGAAGTAGTCTGTCATTGTTATAATTCGTTTTTCCAATCCACATGTATTACAATAATCGCAATTAAATGAGTCATGGCCAAGTTCCAGCAAACTACGCAAACGAATTGTGTATCTTGAACGAGACTGCCTCGCTAAGGCGACCGGTTTTATTACTTCAACCTTTGAAAATCTTTTTACTACTATTTGAAAACCCAACCGTTGCACTTTGTAGTCAAAATAATAAAAAAGGGAATTTTACATTGAACTCTTCGACATACATGTTACTAGCCAAGATACATAATCATTCTATGAACTGAGTAAGGTAATTCCCAAACTAATAAACAAACAAACTCAATACTCCTCAGTTTACATGCTGTTTTCTTGCTGATGCTAGCTATAATAATCTATTCATATACCTTAGTACGTCTATAATGTAAATACGCTACAGGGTGACTTTTTAAATCACCAGCCAAATTTTTGTATTAAGTCCTGTCTTAGATACTGAACTACTTTCCATAAAAATAGGTGACGAAAATAAAAAAAATCGGCTTTCCATACAAATCACTCGGCACTCGGATTTGTATGGGAGATTTCTCCATTAGATTTTTTTATAGAATGTAGTTCAGGATCATGGACTGAACCTTCCCCAAAAATTTTGCTTATGGGTAAAAAGTCACCCTGTATGTGCATAATAAGGCACACATTTTCTGAAATGTCGAGTCTGTAGGTATACGTTTTCTGCAGTGTCGCTTCTATCTCTTATTTATTTATACCACTGCTGGGCAACCTGATATTTCAGAGTTTATGTAAGATCTGAGCAACACCTCAGCTGGCATTTAAAGTTTAAAGGAAACTAATGTTGTAGCTCTATAGTGATGGAGAGGTGCGTCGATACAATACAATACAACATCGATAAAAGTAGCTTATATCTTGATAGGTAAATGTTAATTGAATGATCGAGCAAAGTTCACCAATTAAATATTGATTGAAAATGTTGCTTACTCAAGACATATATTACATCCATAATTGTATTTATCTATACGTTGATTGAGGTATTTATTTGATTCAGTGAAATAATTTATTTTCAATTATTTTTATAACAACATCATAATATAACTAGTAGTTTGCCCCGAACTGTGAACTTGCGAACCCATATCTTGGAAACCCCTTGACTGATTTGGCTCATGTTCGACCTTACAAATTCTTTTGGCTACTCTACACACCTACTAAATTCTATCAAGCTCCACTCAAAACTACTCGAGTTTTTATCTAACAAACATACAACGCCAGATTACGCTTGATCACGCTTGGCTAAGTTACGGGATAATATTATGGGAAAATAGTACGGATGCTGAACAACTGTTCAAAAAAAAAATGTGTGAGCATACTAATGAATATAAATAAAAGGCATAGCTGTAAACCGCACTTTACCAAAAAAAAAAATATTAACCCTTACGTCAATATACATCCTGGAAATTTGCAAATTTGTCCGAAAAAATAACAGTTTTTTACACGTACTAGTGACCATCATAGTCGATCATATAACTTAAGGAATAGAAATGGACTGGCCTTGCCTACATCTAGATTAAAATTACACTCATCAGGACCATATGTACATGCAATAAAAATATATAATAAGTTACCAAGACACATACAAAACAAAGATAATATTAAAACAGTTAAAAGAATATCTCATAGAGAACAGCTACTACAATCTGCAAGAATTTTTGACTAAGTAGGATAATCACACATAATTGATATGATCACATTCTGTTTAATTTTAAAACAATTAATCCTGCCAATCAGAGACATGCATGAAAATAAATTTAGTTTACTTTATCAAACTTGACATTGAATTTTCGTATTATTTTAGATTATTTAATTTTGCTGTGCCCTAACAGGGTTCATGTTGGAACTTAATGTGCTCCTTACACCATTTGTACAAACTATGTAAACACATGAGATGCAATAAATGATTGAGTATTGAGATTATAATAAAGAATTGCTCGTTCTATAAAACCAACCTTTGCCCTCGACTTCTAACGTAACGGAAAGTCAAACAAACAATTTTAGATTTATAGTATGCACAGTGTATAATAGTTGTGCGTTTCTGTTTCTACGTAAGTAGGTACCTGAAGTATTCTTATCTGCGTTCAACACGTAACATAAAAAAATATATCGATATTTTTATCGATAAAACTTAGGGACATGCCTAGACCCAATGAATCGTATAGGCATTTTAATACTGACATAAATGAACGATTTTGCATACTTAGTGTCCTTTTGTCAAGATTACACACTCCGTAATTGGAAAAAAGATATTTCTCCGGACAACCTTATACGCAGTAATCCTCTAATTGAATGTGATGTTTATAATGCAATGCTGGTTAATAACCATTTGATAAAGAGTTTATTCTTATAAGTATTTCTGCTTCTTATAAAATTGAACTGAACTTTTATCTTTTTTTTAGTGGTACTAATAAGTGGTACCAAGGTCTCGTTGATGTCATTTTTAACCGTCTTCCAAATAGGAGGAGGTCATCAATTTTTTTTTATTGATGTTCCCCGATTATGTAAAGAGGCCTGGACCAGAGAGTACTCCGATTTGGAAAACTCTTTTTTGTTTGAAAGAATATACATAAGAGATGGCCCCATAGAAATTTTATCAAAATGGGTCGTGTAGTTTGGAGGTGAAGTCGTTTTTAATTTTTTAAAATTTTAAAAAAGGAGACGCTCTCAATGACGCTTTAAACTTAGTCATCAGTGCATAGGTTTTCTCGCGATGTTTTCTTTTACCGGCAACATGTTGTTGTATTTTAAAACGACCATATACATATAAATTAAGACATAACTGTATGTATATGAAGCTAAAATCTTATAAGTGAAATCAGTGCGAATCTAGGATGGGTCACTAACATAAATTACTTTTATTACTCAGTTGTAATTTAAATCGCACTAAATGCATCAAACAGGAGAAACCTAAACCATTCACGCAATCAAATCCCGACATCTGGGATTTAGCATCTGATATTTAGCCTGTTTAAGCACATCGAGGCTTTAGCGTCGCATATTTAGCTTATTTTAGCACATAAATAACTCCGAAATCTGATAAGCAGACATTAAGAGGACAATCTAGGATCGCTTAATTAGTGGTCGTTAAATCTGTCATTTACGCCTGTAGTGCACTACAGTCTAGGGGCAAAGCTACTGCTATATTAGCCGTATGAATAGGGGGCCCCCAGGCTGCAGGGGCCAAAGGTATCTAAACAAAATTCAAAATTTTAAGGAGTGTGGACCTACTCCCGGTGGGAACAAAGTTCTTTACTACATTAAACTTTATTATATGATGTTTTATAAATAATAGATTTCCAGACGCCATTTTGGATTCCAAAATAGGTCAAGATTCGGGTTCCGCAACCAAAAAAATTTGTTTCAAAAATCGTCTTGACTCTTAAAAATATTTAGTGTCTATTCGGGTTTAAGGTAAAAGCGAGTGGAGAGGTCGCCAGATGATTACGGAATGTCACAATGAAGCATTCTTATTTATTTATGGTAAAACATATTAGTAAAAAAATCGATGGTTTTACAATCCATAGATTCAATCGAAAAATGAAAAGCAATCGATAGGCCTATAGATAGCTATTTAGGAACAATACAATCGATAGTATCCATAGTATAGAAAGTATCGACGAATAGATACTGTCGATACTATTGCTTCTCATAATGCATTGACTATCGATAAGCTATCAATAGTGTTCTACTATAGATACTATCGATACTATTGCTTCTCATAATGCATTGACTATCGATAAGGTATCAATAGTGTTCTACTATAGATACTATCGATAATATTGCTTCTCATAATTCATTAACTTTAGATAAGCTATCGATTGTGCAACACAACAGATGATAGTATATACTATCGATATACTATAGATTGTAGACTATCGAGCGGCGACATTAAAACATATGAAACATTCTTTAAATTACATTAGTGAACATGAGAGTGTTGTATTTAGGCAAATTCTGTTTTAGGAGTAATTATCCTGCTTTAACATTCCTTTTATAAGGTCGTGCTTGGTCGTTGTAAAGAAAAAGCCTCCCCCTTGATAGAGGGCCCTTCTACGGAAACATTTGCACTTCACTTTGCTATGGTCTAAACTTATATTGGAGCCATTATATCAAGTGGCTAGTTTATGCTTCCCTGTGTCTTGCTTTACGCCCGTTTATGCTGATGGAATTGCGTCAAAATTGCTCGCGTTTAGAATAATTTAGACATGCGTAGGAATAGAATTACGGAAATCTACATTAGAAATTATCAAGTTTAGTTAAAACTAACGTGAGATGAAGATGTTACAAATGAGGGATGGAGGCGGTCAAATCAAAGTGGAGCTCCAGGACAATCCTTTATTGTAGACCACAATAATTAGGTATTCAAAAATCTAACAAGCAGTAAGCGTGCGTCGTGTGTCGGCTCTCGTGCGCGAAGAGAGAGATGACTAACTCAAAATCATTTACTCCTTCCTTTTTTCCTTCACTCACGCTTCTATTCATTCAGTTTTATATTGTGGTTCGATGAAATTTTTATAAATAAATAAATAATAGAAATAGTCAATAGGAAAATTTTGCAAAACTATAAATGTTTTAAAAATATGTGTACATCAACTTTGTTAGTTTATACTGACTCTACACATTGCCAATTTCTTCTTTCTTCTCCACATACACGTACATCCATTTCTTTTATTCTCATATAATTATTCTATTAACATATATAAGTCTATTCATCATGTATATGATGTTATAAAGTCTAATAGGTAATAGTGACGCATTATTTCTTATCGATATAACCTGCACTTTTAACATAGCATTAAGTGGGTAATTATCCATTACCCCAATGTTCAAGTAAGGTTTATTACCTCGTTGCGTCTACGCACTGTATAATTTCAATACTCAATCATTTTCTCAGACGACACTACAATAATTGCTTAATTCCATTATTTTTTTTCTCGGGAACTGTACCAAATTATAGCACAGCGTTACTATAAACTGTCTATAAAGGTGTGTTTTGTGTAACTCGATTATTTTTTAATTTTGCACTATTATATCTTAATATGTCGCCAAATAGACCAAAAAACTGGTCAAGTGTAAGTTTGCTTAACTAACCGAGGGTTTCGTTGCACTACACTTTTGATATTTTAAGTATTTGTTGATGCAGAATTTCACCACGCAATCCACATTCACCCTGAAAATTATTCCGTAATTTAATTATGTACTAAATTAACTATTATTACTTTCCAACATGAGTGGTTAGCGAAGGCAAGGGATAGTGAATAATAGAATTATGAAAAACTACACAATACAAAAAAAAGTTCTATTCTATTCTTATGCGTATATATTATGGACGAAGTGATTATATAAGACAGTGTTATAAATGTACGCGCAGTGTGAAAAATGCGCAAAATGAGGGGGCAATGTGGTAAAAACTTTTTAAATTATCAAATTGTTTGGGCAATATCATTATGCTTATCACCTATGGCTCAAAATAAATTAACACAGAATTACTTTTTACGTCTGAATTTCAATGAAAATTCCAAAGTAGTTGGGCAATTTTCAATTCAAACTATCGACTGTTTTAATCGTAATTAAATGACCATTGGCGTTCGTCTTTTTATTTCAGTTTTGAAGGGTTCTGGATACAGTTTCTTTGAGTATATTTTTCTGTCAGTCACGCGTCATGTCACGTGTTTGTTCTGTGCATTATCAGTTTGCCCTTAAGCCCCATGACAATTATCATAATGTTTAGACAATGTGATTAATAAAGAAAATGTAATAATAATTTATTACTTTGCCCAAATTAGCTTAGCATTATTTATAATGCCTGGGCATTATAAAATTTGTCAATTCTTCTATAACATATATACATCATATACATAGATACACAGAGCTACAATGGGATAGAGACACGTGGAAGAAAATGGGAAAGACCATTTCCCAGCAGTGGGATGATATAGTTTAGGTAAAATTACTTATATTGCAAGCTGTTCGAAGCAATTATTAACTCATTTATTCCAGAATAAATTATACACAGCACAATACATAAAATAAATAATTAAACTAAAAACAAAATAACCTACCTATAAATTAAAATATATCTAATTAAAAATAAAACATCATATTATATAAAAAATTGACCCCAGGTCGCTACGGTCGCAAGGCAGGGTGCCTAAGAGACTGGCAGCATTGCCTCGTTGTATGGCCAGACTTAATCTCTGGCCAAAATGCGCACCAGCTCTTAGGTCCCCAGAAACGTCAATCAGGCGTGTGGAGATTTCTTTAAAAATTTTACGCGCCTCCTCCTCCTCCTCCTTCGAAGCAATTATGTTATCCAATATCAATCAACATTTACTTTCGCAAATCACATAATAACTCGAAACAAGTGGTTGGTCTTTTTTTAAATGTCTTATATATAATTCAAACATAAAGCATTTTTTTTTTGTTGCAATAAAAATAAATTTTAAGAAAAAGGGGATTGATTTTCGATTTTATTTTAAACTACCATTTTACTGTCTAGTACTATACTTACGGTCTTTTTCTTAACTTTTTAATCACACTAACATTATAAAGTCGAAAATTTGTGAGTGTGTGTGTATGTTTGTTACTTCTTCAAGCGCAAACGGCTGGACTAATTTTGATAAAATTTGGTATGTAGAAAGCTGACACCCTCGATTAACACATAGGCTACTTTTTCCGCGGGTAACACCACGGGGCGCAGCTAGTTTGTCTATAAGGCATTCCATATTCAGGGTTCCTTTTGAACATTTTAAAACAGTACCCTAGAATGACCGACATTTTGTTTTGAGTCACATGTTTCCTGCAATTACAACGAAATGCAGGGCTAGAGGGCACACATATCATTTTCTATTTTACGACAACATGGTGACATTTTTCAATGTATAGTTATGTGGCCATCTTTAATTAATAATTGCATTAACACTGACACTATATAACACTGTGATGTTAAACGTTACCTACACTTCAACTGCATAATCTACGTGAGATGTCAATTTATCTAACACATAGATATTCAGAGCATTATATAAAAGTCCAGTATTAGTCCCATAAGGGAAGTAAATAAATAATAAATAAATATATAGGTACAAATTACACTAATTGAGCTAGCTCCAAAGTGAGTTCGAGACTTGTGTTATGGGATACTAACTCAACGATACAATATTTGATAACAAATATATAAAGATAAACATCCAAGACCCAGGACAATTTGAAAACGCCAGTTCCAACTTGCCCAGACCGGGGATCGAACCCGGTACGCTCGTCTACCACCTACCTCTGGATCTACCTCTAGTCTAGTTTACCTCTGGATGGTGGCATGCTAGTCCGCCACCCAGAGGTCCCAGTGGGTGGCGGAAGAGGGGTTTGACGAGTCTGCTATGAAGTCGTAACACCTAAAGGAATGGGCTAATTTTGATGTTTTTTTTTTCAAAAGCTGACTTTATTGATATGATTCTTAGTTATGTTTGACGGAAATCAGTTAGCGGTTTAAAAGTTAAGGGCCTTCTTATTCGGGAT
This sequence comes from Acrobasis suavella, assembly GCA_943193695.1. Classification (NCBI taxonomy): domain Eukaryota; kingdom Metazoa; phylum Arthropoda; class Insecta; order Lepidoptera; family Pyralidae; genus Acrobasis; species Acrobasis suavella. Next base: position 3,996,944 of record OW971939.1, read on the forward strand.
TCTTTTTAAATTACCTGGTAAATAAACTTTAATTTGTTAAACCTGATCACCTTTTCACTGTAAAGCCAATCTAGTGTTTGTTTGTCATGGACTAACTCAAAAACTTTTGATCCGATTTTAATTTTGTTTTTTACCCATAGAAAACTACATTATCAGCAATAAACATAAACTATATTTTGTCCTTCAGAACGCGGACAACTCCGCGGAGAGCAGTTTGTATTAAATACAGATACAAAATTAGGTGTAGATAAACTATGAAAGCATTTATAGAAAATTTAAGTCGTACGAAGAATCAATGAATCTTCAACCAAAAAAGTTAAGAACAATTTATTTTTTTGTTTTATTTATAGCTTTTAATTTGATTAATAGGTTGGGGAAAAAGTCTTTTCTCATTTTATATGAAAATTCAAAACATTTTTAATATAGTTTATTTACATTTAACTAAAGTATGTAGGTACCATTTTGTTCGATAACTTTTTGCCATCTTATAGGTAGGGACATGATCACATTGCTATAGAAATTTTGGGGCTTCTGATCAAAAAACTGCGTCAAGTAGTTTTGGCAGTCCTCTCGTGATGTTAACCTGACACTGCCTAAATAATTCTGAAGAGACCGAAACAGGTGGAAATCTGAAGGTGCCAGGTCAGGACTATACGGCGGATGCATTAACACCTCCCAGCCAAACTCTCTTAATTTTTGCTGAGTGGTTAAAGATGTGTGAAGTCTACCGTGTATAACCGTATCATGATGAAAAACCACACCCCTTCTGTTGATTAATTCCGGCCGCTTTCTCTCAACTTCTTGCTTTAATCTTTTCAGTTGTTCGCAGTAGAGTTCTGAATCGATGGTCCTGCCTGGTGGTAACAGCTCATAATGAATAATGCCCTTCCAATCCCACCACACACACAGCATCACCTTGTTGCGAGTTAACCCGGGTTTCGCCACAGTCTGTGAAGCCTGACCGGCCTTTGACCATGACCTTTTTCGCACGTTCTTGTCGTACTTTTCATCACCAGTTATCAATTTCATCAAAAATGGTTCGGTCTCATTACGTCTTAATAAAGAATCACAAATGAGTACACGGTTCATTAGGTTTCTTTCAGAAAGCTCGTGAGGTACCTAAATATCGAGCTTTTTTGTGTACCCATTTTTTTTCAAATGCGCCAAAACTGTTTTGTGGTCAATTCCCAGTTCTTCAGCTACGTCGTAACTACAGATATGCCGATCTTGCTCCACTTTTTCAAAAATAGCATCCATTTTATCCGTAACAGGGCGACCAGAGCGACGTGCATCTTTGACATCAAAATTTTCGGATTGAAAACGCTTAAACCAAATTTGTGCTACTCTCACAGACACTGCACTAGGTCCATAAACATCGCAAATTTTTTTCGCGTAGTAAAATTTTAAAATGTATCTAATTTCTTCATTAGATTCTCTCTTCTTGACGGTAAAAAAAAAACATTTATTTGTTTTTCTTAAGTCACTTCAATCACGCATTTTCCTTATTTGAATTTGGAATTATCTTCTTTAAAATTTAAACTTTCAAATGATACCAAAACCAGCCAGGTACAAATAGTATAGCCAAAGTGGTTTTATTACAAGTTCATACATACTATATGCGAAAAGACTTTCCCCAACCTAATATTATTCAAATTGTTTGTTTCATATTCGTTAATATTTTTTTTTCGCTTGTATGCTAAAAAGAACAGCTAATCCCAGTCCTACCAAGTTTTTTCTATCAGTAGGATTACTGGGAACTTTCCTCCTAATAGACCTACTAGGAGACTACTGGGAGTGTCAATTTGCAACAAATAAAGTATTTTTTTTTCTTTTCTTAGCAGACTTATCAGCAACACCTTTTCTGTCCCCAAACCTTATTTACAATCTTCGAGCGAGAAGAACATGACTTTAACTTTATCATATTCTAAGCTGTTATCCTTTAAAAGTTTTAAACTTGCCCTTTATGTTTTAATCGTAAATTAGTACTAACAAGGTTTTTGAATAAAAAAAGAAAGGATTATTACGTTAGTGGTTCTTTGAAGTGATAGTTACAATTTCAAGCTTACAGCAATTAAAAACTACATTCCGCTCAATTATAATGATTAATTGCTCTTATTAAAGTAACGTTAAGCCTAATACGAACATAAACAAACATCTGCTGTTCGGATACTAGCACTTCTAACGTAAACTTACCAGTAATTAAAGAATTACGATAAATTATCGCATAAAAGTCACATTGCCCAAAAAGGACCACCATACCAAATAAGATGGCTTCAATGCGTTGCCGCCATCTTGTAAAGAAATATTGCCGAATGACATAAAATAGTCTAAAATAAGGTTAATTGATCGGAGTGAAAAAGACAATTGAGTTACACAGAATCTTAAGGGTATATTTAATTAGATAGAAGCCTTATATAGCCGAAATTAGTGTAGCAAATTGCTTGATAGTTTTTACTAAAGTTTGCCGCGCTTTTTATAGATAAGCGCTTGAATGATCTTATGATGCGCCTAATAGAAAGCTATATCTAATGTTTATTATTTCTCCATTTCGCACAGCAAGCAAACCCCCAATAATTTCTAGTAACCCCTACTAGAAATTAATATCAAATTATATCCAAAGCCTGTTTTATTCTTATTATCGGATGTACTTTTGGAACGAATTTCTTTATCGCGCGTTGCGAAAGGGAGCTAGACGGAAAAAATTAAGACCGAAAGTTGTAACGATACTTTTTGTTCATTTAAATTTATGAAGATAATAAAATCTTCATTTTAGAACGCAGAAAAGAGTTTGAATGTAATTAAGACCTATTTATATTTATATTTTACTTCGTTCCATCCGGATGTCCCTTGACACCTCTCTTGTTTTTTTTTATTATTTAGTGTTGTGGTATTTTTTGGCAATAAAGGAAATTCTATCTTTTCTGTTCTATTTCCAATAATCTTTTTTGACGATATTATAATCAAGGTTGCCTGGACAAAACTAAATAACCATTGCTTTCTAGGTTTAAACTTGTATTTTTTTTCTAGTAGTATAAAGGTTATTGTATCCCCATTTCGATAATTTTCAACCATATTCACTTGTATTGTCCCCCGCCGTGTATATTTGTTTGTCCGTCTGTCTGTAATATACTGGTATTTATGGAGATTTCTAGTAAAATATATCATTGTTATTTTTAACCCCCGACATAAAAGAGGGGTGTTATAAGTTTGACGCTAATGTCTGTCTGCCTTTCTGTGGCATCGTAACGCTCGAACGGATGGACCAATGTCGATGCGGTGTTTTTCATAAACGAGTTCCTTCACATAAAAGCGAGTTCCTCAGCGTTGGTCCTTAGCCATGTTTAATGAATATCGGTGCAGCCGTTTAAAAGTTATTGGAGGTTAACGCTTGAAAGTCAGGGCTTTCTCTAGCAAATAAAAAATGGCGCTTCCGATATAAGTTATAATTTTTAGTCCCGTTACTCATCACCAGATGGCGTTCTAGGCAGTTAAAGGTTTTTTATTTGCCTAGAAAATAAACTTGTTCCACATCGTTTATGAACGTTACCTACTCGAAACATTGTCATTCCGCGTAGCATTCACCATAATGCGCACCAGATCATAATGCCGTACTAACTCACCTGTAAGCATGGCCTTAAACGGACTAACCACAGCTTGAGGCATATCACGTCCACAACTCTACAGTAAGGAATTCTTTTAGTTCAGAAGCCCACTGCATGTATGCTACGATCATCAGAATTTTGATATCTTATGTAGCATTGTAGATCAATAATATGTAGATTTTTTGAGATTATATTTTTTTTTTTGGAATGAGTTCAAATAGGCAAAAGGTGCGAAAGATGGCATCATCAAAACTATGATGTCTTATGTGGCATTGTAGATCAATAATATTCCGATTTTATGAGATAATGGCTTTTTTGGAATTAGTTTAAATAAAAAGCGAGAAAAATAATGATATATTACACTAACGAGTTATTATCATGTAGTTATATTTTGTTATAGCTCACTTACAAGGCTTGCAGTGCGAGTTGACAGACTTTTATGAAATTTTGTTCCTTTTGGCTAAGTCCAATGTTTTAAATATCCAAATTACTTATCCGAACCTAAGAACCTATATTTCATTACAGATTTTAGATTTTTTGAAATAGCTGAGCAATCGGGGTTTTAGGGTGCACAGTGTTTTTTTTTAGCCAATAATTGGGTATTTGTTAACTTTGTACATTCAAAATAATGATTTATTATAAATGAAAAAATACTTAGGCTTTGTTTGTAATGTCGAATTCTAAACATATGAATGTATAAATCATGCAGTAAGACCCTTGACTACATACATGTTTAGTATTGATATGCTCAAAAACGATAGCTCGCAATGGATATGGATTTAGCAATCCGATTGGTTGTTTAACCGACTGAATAGGCAATCACTCTATGTAAGTATCCGTTTGTTTTCTACTTAAATGCTTCCAAAAACGGGAGAATTTCACTTATTTTCATGTCCAATGTTATTATTTTACTCTTCCAGTTAATAGTGATAAAATAAATCAACTATTTAAACACAGAACAAAGTAGTCGGAAAAGGCTGACTAGTTTCAATTTATTTAGACGATCATCCATAAATACTTATCAAGTTATCTCATATTCGTTTTAATAATATTATGAAAAAGATCATTGCATAAATCATGCAGTGAGAGCCTAGACTACACACATGTAAACATGTTTAGTATTTATCGGCTCCAAAACGATAGCTTGCAATGGATATGGATTTAGCAAAATGATTGGTTGGTTAACCAATTGGATGGCAATCACTCACAAAACACTTTTCTATTAATAATCTCCCCAAAAGTAATACAACCAACCAACTTAAATATTTTATATCTGTTTAAAAAACGATTCTTTTTAATCGTTTTTAGAGTGTTCCCAAATTGGCACGGTGGTCAAGAATGGGTTAAGATTCAAAGCAGATAATGTTGTACAAATCAGTGAAAACCACATAAATATACACAAAGTTTAGTACACACATAAATAGATCTACTCGCCGGGGAACATTCGTAGTATGTGTGTAAATGTGTGTGTAACTTTACCTTCTGTGAGAGTAAGTTTATGTCTTAATGCGATTAACTTGCATAACATTAACTTTATTCTCTAACGGAATAGACAGTGTCTATTTTTTTTCCAGATCGTTTTTCGTGTGTGTAAGTGACGAACAATGGTGTGCAATTTTTCACGCTGCCTAAGACTTCTGACATAGTTTGACGACTGCCATGCATTGATGACAGCCGGGACTAACGGCTTATACATGACTTCTGAAGCACTTCCAAAATTCAATTATCATTAATTCTTAGATAAAATGTTTTGTTGTTATTGTACTATTAAATTATAACACTAGGGAATATGCACTTTTTTTTATTTGCTTAATATAATCCTTATTATCCACAGTAAACAAATATGAAAGAATTTATAAAATATCTTAAATAGCGACGAACATGTGATACTTTAAAGTTTCAGTTAGCAGGATCCGATATCGACTGGTCAAAGTCCATGTCATCTATACATTTGCCAAGAAAATAGCGTTTTTGCGAGTGAGATAAACGTGTTTTCGTAAAATCATTATATCTCGTTCGTTTTTCAACCAATTTTTATTCTGTTTTCACTGTTAGTACTTTACTTTTGAATATTTATGTATAAACTAGTTAGATAACACATATTTCTTTTATGCATATTCTCTATTAACTAATTAAAACTTTGGAAATCCTTGGGAGAGGCCTATGTCCAGCAGTGGACGTTATGCGGCTGAAATGATGATGAATGATGATGATATTATAATTAGTCAAAAGTTTTAATGACCAACGGAGATCTAGATATCCCAGTATGTACAAATGATCTAGATTTTTATGATACCTGGAAACGGTTGATGACTATAAAATACATGGGAACCGGAAATTTCAAGCATTTACTATCTTTATAGAGCAATTTAAAGGTGATTTCACACCTTAACCGTATTTATGTCAGACATTAGCGTCAGGCTGAATAATAGTGTCTGACATTGAATGTCATTAAACCGTAGTATTTAGAGAAACTGTCTGATGATTAAAAATGAGCTATCATTTGGTATAATATAAATTGTTAACTTTCAGTTTGGCTCTCAAAACTTAATTCAATTGAATATTATTAAAAGTAACGTGAGATGACATAACTAAATCTATAAAAGTGGTTTTACTCACGTAGTGTATACGGAAAAGGCCGCCTAGTTGAGGACAGCAAAACCGTCGGGTCGCCGTCCCACTTAGCACTCGCCCTGATGATAATCGTCTAAACCATCAAAACTAGTCGGCCTTTTCCAGTACTGGAAAAGGCCGACTAGTTTCGACCCGGCGGTGAAATTAGAATGATAAGAACCCATTTTTGAAATTAAAATGATATGGTGCTAACAAACCTCATAAAAAACACAAAGATTTTATACAATCAGTCAGTTCCATAAAAATGCATTTGTTTACATTTGAAAATTTCGCGCATACATTGCTGAAAACGTTGGAACAGTGGACGCCATATAATTGATCTATGGTCATAACGTCAGATATATTTAAACAAATGCGACAGTGTTTGCATTTTGACAGTTGACAGTTTTAGTTTACACAGACCTATGACGTAATAACATGGCGGATACTAGTTTTTGTTACAAACAGATAACAAAAAATCTTTGAATTTCATTTTAATTTTTTTTTGTTCCTTTTTCGATTGTTTTTAGCCTAAGCTATCTCAAGAATATAATTATTATTATTTTTTCTCACGCAGTCTAAAATAATATATAACTTACTAACTAAACTAATAAATCTAATGTAGTACAAGATTGGTCAAATATGGAAATGATGAAACATACATCTGACACTGACTGACCTTTTTATACGACGTGCAACATAAGTGACATATAGGTAAATATATAATAAATCAAACCACGGGATATTCTAGTCACTTTATTGTTATAAAGATAACAATCAAAACGACTAAAAAACATTAGACAGTCCCATACAAATTTCCAGGATGGCTGTACACTTTTGTATCGAAATGTATTGTATTGGTTGTTTTTTGACAGTTATTTTAAATTTTACAACTATAGCGCGTGGGCGCGGCGCGTGGTTGAATTTATTTCGCATATGTTCAAAACACGTTGTATTATATGAACTTTATATGGAAATATGTATACTCGTACTTATTATACGTTAATTAGATTAAAAAATAAAATTTAACCAAAATACCACACGCCTAAATGTCATTTCAGTTTCATAGGTCAATCATTAGAAGATTGAATCTACTAGATAAACCTAAATAGATAATTAATGTTCTAGATTTATTGTTCAATGCTAAACAGTGACTAATTGCACTAATATCTTGCAACTTCTGGTTGCATTCATTTGTACTAAATATCGCACAGCTTGATGTGCCTGTACAAAATATAGAGATACTAGAAGACGATTCTCCACTTTCCAACAACTCTAATCAGATTCTTTTTTCTAAACTTCAAAATTGACAATTTCTATGAGATTTGCTTGAAATAAAGACTAAATAATAATGGACAAATTACACTGATTGAGCTAGCCCCAAAGTAAGTTTGAAACTTGTGTTATGAAATACTAACTTAACGATACTATGTTTTATTACAAATACATATATAAATAAACACCCAAGACCCACAACAATTTGAAAAAGGCCATTTTCCAACTTGCCCTAACCGGGAATCGAACCTGGAACCTCTGGGTGGCGGACTAGTATGGTGACCACTACACCGCAGAGGTCGGCATAGTGTCTTGGAGTCAAATAGCGCTTTTAGTATCAGTTTTTGTGTAATAATAAATAATTATGACAAGTGACATTATGTTTTCGTTGTTTTATTAAATAATTTATTTTTGACCCAGAATAATACCCAATTTATTGCACAATTTTCTGAACAACATTAAAAGGGTGGCAATAGAAGAGAGGAAAGGAGTCATCTCCATTTAACTCTACTAACAAGAGCAAGATTTAGACTTGCTGACAACTCGGACACGATATTATTTGGACACTGTCCGAATTGACACTTTTTAATTTTAATATTTTTTTACTTACAATTCGGACACCATCAAATTTAGTACAGTCAGATAGAATAAGTTTTAATTATGTGAAAAAAAGCGTTACCGGATGAAATCATATTTTAAAGTGGCTTTAATAAATTGCTTTGTGGACACACAACAGCTTTAATAAAATCTTATAGTCGGAATCACTCATAGAACACCAAAAAATATTAGGCCATACTAAGATTAGTATGTCCTAGTATAGTCTGATATTATTTTGTGTGTGGAGTGGAGTGGTCCTCCTACTCTTCTCTAATTCTCTCTATTCTATGACTCATCTTGCGGATATCGTAAAAGGCGGCATGGACTAAGCACATAGGCTCATTAAATAACTACATTCGCAACGACGTTAATCTGTAAATATTTTTAATCAATTGGAGTAGAAGGACGGGTTGAGAAGTGAGTAAGATGTGAAAAAAAAAATCGTTGTAATGTACCCAAAAATCATTGGTTTTACCCTTATCTTACAAGTGTCACATTGGTGATTCTTTACTTTGTGTTGTGAGTCAGTCGGAATTCTTGTTTGACTGTTATATTGCTGATATTGTAATGTAATTATTGAGGTATGAGGGATTTAACCAATACCGTATAACTCTATTATTTTAGAATAATTCAATCTGTATATATTATGGACATAAAATAAATATCAATTGTTTATTCGATTTAATATTACGCTGGTATGGACATGTAAAGAGAAGAGAGGAGAGCCATATTACCAGGCAAGTTTTGAAATTGCTTGTCAAAGGACAACGAAAAAGATGGAGAACAAAGAAACATTGGTTGGAATGTGTAAAGGTCTAAAGGAGGATATGAGTAAGATAAGAAGGGAGTGACAGACACGTTGACAGGAGATGGAACAAAATGGAAAAAACTCACTTGCTGGCCGACCTCACATAAACAGTGAGATAGGATAAGGCAGAACAAAAAGGTTTATTCATATGGCCATGCGTAATGGGTAGCCAAAGATATAGATATACATAGATGACGCAAGTATCACAATTTGTATGGAAACCAAGCTTGCCGACGTTTTTAACACCTACTGTGACGTCACAGCGAAATTTAATGACGGAAAATCCAAACCGATTTAAAGACACCACTCGCTACGAATCAAACACAGATAAAGGGCAGCATTTTTAAATACTTAGAGTTCAATAGTGCACCGCATGTCTTGAAAATCTTAGCTCATCCTTTCATTTAATTTTGTATTTAAACTCAATTACCGGTGAACGGTAAAACCTCAGGTAAAACTGAACAAAGCGCAATGCAGTTTCCACCAGCGCTGCACAATTTAATTATTCACACTAATTACCACTCGGACGAAGTCACGAGTCTCTGGGACCTAACATGCACTGCAAACATTTTGTTGAGAAGCTTTTCGAAAGGGCCGTTTTTTTTTAATTTTCGTAAAAATCGATGGAGGGAATGGACAGGAATCTAAGTTATATTACTAGAGGAGCTCGGTGGCCCGGCCGGAGTGCGCATTACTAGCACTTTCACAAGTTAAGTGACACCGGGCGTGATCCGCACTAAGATGTGTGACCATAAATGGTATAAAAAAATTTCTCGAGTTCCTCCGTACTTCGGAAGGCACGTTCGACAAACCGTTGGTCCCGGCTGTCATCATTGTATGACAGTCGTCAAGCTATGTCAGGTGCCTTTAGGTAGCTTGAAAAATCTGACACTACTGTAGGCCACTTACACACAAAAAGCAAGCAAGTACTAAAAGATGCGGCTATAGACCCAACACTATTTTATTAGTACCTTTTCGTTAATCACGCATGCCCACCAAAACGCTAAGTGTGGATTTTGGGTCTCGCGGCCTTAGGCTCTTTTTACCCCGTTAGCGATAAAGATGTGAATCCTGTAGGTAGTACGACGAAAGTTTGAATTTTAACCTAACAGCACCCATTTAAGAGGAAACATAAATTTTTCGTGCTGACCCCATTTGAAATAATTTATATCATATAATAGATCACTTCGCAAACAAGTCTGAAGCTTATCGATTTTTTTGGCGGGAAGTCATAGGGTTCAGTTGGAGTTTGCTTTAAATTATTTTGCAAATTGATTTTAGTGGACTTTATCATATGAAATCGGTGTAGTTTAGTGTTATAAATGCTCATACTCATGGACAATATGTAAAATGGTTAAAGTGGACACTCATAGTGCGGCTGTAGTGATATTTATTTGCGGACTGTGGTGGGCGTCTTTAGGCGCCGTCCGCCACTCATTCGGCTATGAAAACCAGTGGACTCGTATAGATTTGTTGCCAGAAGCTCCCTTGAAGCAATCAAAGGACCTACACCAACCTTTGATTGTATAGTTAGGGTTAGGGTTAGCAATAAAGAAGTGATAAAATAAAGATGGGCTCTAAAGGACTAGTATCCAGAGCCGTAAAATAATTATTTAAAAAAAATTCTGTAGCTTATCTTCGCACATTTGCCAAAATTCGCAAATGTGCGGAACAAAGCTTCACGTTCTCGCTTTAAACTGTAAACATTAGTTCAAAAAATAGTTTTTTTAAACTATTGTTTACAGTTATTGTTTTTCTAATTCTAGGGCTTACTCAAGACAAATTTTTAAATAATATCTCCGTTTCCTTTCAAATAATTAATTTCAAATGGGGGCAGCATTGGACCTCGAAAAAAGCATGCATCTCCTTAACTTAGAGCGGTACTATTTACATAGATCTCATTATGTATATTTAGCACGTCGTGAAGTGGCAGTGCGCACTCTTGCCCTCTGCCTCCCGCTGGCATGGACACAGACGGTGACCATCTTGTAGCCTGTTGCCGGAAAATGTGCAATTTTCTTTCCTACCGAAAGTGATTGCTGGCATGGACACAGACGGAGACCATATTGTAGCCTGTTGCCGGAAAATTTACAATTTTCTTTCCTACTAAAAGTGATTGCTGGCATGGACACAGACGGAGTCCATATTGTAGCCTGTTGCCGAAAAATGTACAATTTCTTTCCCAAAAGTGACTTTATCTTTTTTCGAGCTATGTGCGTATACGGCATACATACAATAATACTATTTACTATAGGTCTCATTATGTATCTTTAGCACTTTTAGCGACTGTTGCGAAAAAAATTGTCTTGACGTTAACTTGTAAAAAAAGATACTGTCCAATAGAACGCCAATCGTGATCAACTTTAGAAAATCAAACTATTTTTATTAATTATTTTTTCTGTATAGATGATTCGTGGTGATCATAAAATGGCATATTCTAAGGTTAACCCTTATAGGTACTTTTGGTTGTCTTCTGCAATCTGCACAAGAGGTTAAGCAGCAATATTATCTCGCCCCAAACCAAAATTGACAAATTAACTTGCCTTGACTCATGCTTTTTGCAAAAACATTTTTAGAAGTTAATTCGGTCTATAATGGTCACCCTACTCGCGTGCAACTTTAAAAAGAGCATCCCATTTTGATTGGAATTAATTCTCTTTTAATGTGCTGAATGGCGTACCGAGGGCTTTTTCAACAAGTATACGATAATTAGTCTCACTTACTACACTTGCTTTGTTTTGGTATGTCTTTTAAGCAAGTAAAGGTGAAATCTTTAGCACTTTATTTTTGTATGTGCTTTCTTTTTTAAGAGTTTCATTCCATTTCTTTTCATCCATTCCGTCTTGATGCAAATTAATTTACCTTTTAAAAGGAGGAGATTCTGAATTCAAATATTTGTATGTTTTTTTGATGTATATCTTTTTAACAGATTTAGATTTTTTTATATTTTTTATTTTAAGGGTATATATGCAAGTTGGTCCCATTGTCACCAGGTGAGGAGCTGATGATTAAATCCTCAAGAAATCGAGGGAACTCCTTAAGTATTCTATGCACACGTATAGTGATTTTGATGTTTTGCCAATAAACCAAGCATTTGCATTCAGAAAGTGTGTTTTGGTTAAGTTAAGCTGATGAAGAAGACCAGATTGAAACGCTTTTTTAATTTCAAATTAAGGGCTTTCACAGACGTGCGACAGCATGCCCGCGACACCTGTCGGTAATGGCCACTTGTAATAGTTTTTAAACTATGCTATATAGTTTAAATAAATAAATGTTCAGTGATGATCGCTGACTGACGCAAACGGTAGCGCTGACACATGTCAATCAGTCACAAACTGTCGTACGACCGTCGCCGATAATCGACGAAAATAGGAGACAGTTACCGATAATCGCTGATGGTCGCTGACGGTCACGCGACAGTTTTTTACAGATTGTCATTTGTCACATTACCATTTAAGACATTCGGCGATCGTCGTGCGATACAGATCGGTGACATTTGCCGATCGTCGAAGACAGGTGTAGCCGGGCATAGTGTCTCTCTTCTGTAAGAGCGCTTATTTACACTGGTCTTTCTTGAAGAGTAGCGTTTACATTACAATACAATACAATACAAAAACTCTATTACACCAAAACACATTTACATATTTGGAATACTTATAAAATAAGGATCATCATCATTAACAGCTTTCAGGTTAACCCACTGCTGGGCATAAGCCTCCATTTGTCTGCGCCATCCTGCTCGTGGTAGGCCATCGCAATCCAGTTATTTCCAGCAACTTGCCTGATGTCATCAACCCACCTAGCCGTCGGACGTCCCACACTACGTTTCCCATTTCTGTGATACCATTCGGTGACGGCCTCACTCCACCTGCCAATGTTCCTTCGAGCCAAGTGTCCTGCCCAACCACACAAACAAATAAGGATAACATATAAGTTTATTCATGAAACAGTTTATACACAAATTGGAAATGCAACCAACGTTATTCGCATTGAATGCTTTCAATTAGATGTCAACACGAGCGTGGGCAGCGCATTCAAACATTCGATTACAGTAATCTATTATCATCTACAACTGACGTAAATTGAAACTACCTACTGTACACCGTGTACACCAGATATTATAGATTTTCTTTATTAATCGATTTATTGTAAAACTAGCTGTGCCCGCGGGCTTCGCTCCCCGTAAAAATTTCGGGATAAAATCCTATGTCCTTTCCTGGGTCTCAGATATTCATACCAAATTTCATCCAAATAGGTTCAGTGGTTGAAGCGTGAAGAGGTAACAAACAAAAAAATATCCAAACTCAATTTCACATTTATAATAAGTTGGAAGTTTGATACAGATTTTATTGAAGACTAAAAAGGAATTAGAACACATTTTTTGAACACGAGAGTCAGTGAAACACGAAACATATACTTTCTTGACACTGCTCGCATTCCAAGTCACGAAGTTAATAATTTTTCAAAATTAAAAACCGACTTAACCTCCAAACTACACAACCGATTTTGATAAAATTCATAAGAGACCACCTGACAAGTTTACCCTTTCAAACAAAAAAGAATTTTCCAAATCGGTCCCGCCGTGTTCGAATAATCGATGTACATAAAAATAAATCAAAGGTCGCGACGAATTGATAACCTCCTTTTTTCGGTTAAACTCGGTTAAAAACGGGAGCTCAGTGGCTCACCCGGAGTATGCAATACTAGCACTTTTGCAAGTGACACGGTACGTTGTCCGCAATGGGATGGGTGACCACAAGTAGCATAAAAATTTCTCGAGCTCCTCCGTGCTTTGGAAGGCCCGTTGGTCCTGGCTGTCATCATTGTATGGCAGTCATCAAGCTATGCCAGATGTCTTGCAGATTGAAAATTCTGACACAGTGTTAGCCACTTATACACAAACTAAAGTACTCTCTGCTAAATCGTAGGTACTTATCTACTCATGACAATCATATTGAGCACTTAATCTCAAACGTTTCTCTTCAATATCTACGGAACACTCGCAAATCTATCAATACTAACCTCTACGACCTTCGGATAAAGTTAACTCTCGCGTGTGTTATCTTTTCTCCGAGATATTTATCTAGCCTGATGGCACAAACTAAGGAGGCTTATAGAAGGAAAACTTATCAACGTCATCTCAAATACGTCAAAGAGGTGTACGATATTTTTAATCTAGGACGCTGACGCTATATTGACCAAGCAGAAGCACAGGGCCAGTGTGGTCACGTCGACCAGACCATGCAGCATCTTCTCTCATGCACTACATACCTGACCTATCCTCTGCCTCAGAGAGAGGCCGTCAATATGGCATCGTACTGGAAGAACAAAATTAAAAATATAAGCCAACGATACTACGAGAAAAGGAAGAACATTAAGTTGCAAATTTGACCTTAAAAAAACATACAAGATAAATACAGGATACATTGCAAGTTAAATATAAGCTTTTAAAATGGAAGTACACTATTATACGACGTCTCACATCTGTTCCTCTCTAGTTTGTGCTGATGGAATCCGTTCACATTGGAATGACAGCATAATAAACTATAACATGGCATGACGGAGTGTGCCAGATTATCGGTACTTATATCGATGATATGCAACGCTGATAAGAACTGACTGAATATTTTCATTGTGAAATGGTTGAGTCAGGTGGATGATTACTACTTGTACTTTTCTCGGTCCAAAAAGTAAAGTTTAACGCCTACTCTACGTGTAAAAAAAGCACTTCTGACTAGGGAAAGACATTGGTACATGTACAATTGAATAAATAAATATATAGGCACAAATAACATTGATTGAGCTAGCCCCAAAGTAAGTTCGAGACTTGTGTTATGGGATACTAACTCAACAATACTATATTTTATAACAAATACATTTATAGATAAACTCCCAAGACCCAGGACAATTTGAAAAAGGCCATTTTCCAACTTGCCCTGTCCAGGGATCGAACCCACAACCTATGGGTGGCAGACTACTACGCCACGGAGGTCAGCAATTGAATAAGGTGGGCGGACATTTATTCATAATTAACCGTAGATGGAAAAAAATATTAATAAATTAAACTGAACTACAGATAATAAATTAGAGTAATCTATGAAACTAAAAAAGTGGAGAGAAAGTCTCTGGCAAACTAGAATACTACAATAGTATCAAGCGCCAAAAAATGTCTATCAGAAGAAAATCAAAACAAACGCATAACTAACTACAAAACTTATCGTATAAGTATTGTAAAACGTTCAGCCCTTCTTTTATCATTATCTCCTCTGATAGTAGGGTTGATTTGAAGAGATTCCTGACAGGGATAAATCCGCATTTGTACTAATGTGTTTTTTTTTTTGTATTTTAATTGTGGCTGTTTATTAAAAAACTATTTAAAGAATTTACTACTACAACTAACCTAACTTAAAAACTACAATTCGTTCCCGTCGATTCTGTTACTGTCGTAGACATTTCTCAACGGACCCTCGTGAAATTTTGTAAGAAGATTCGAGAATTACATAGAATTTTTTGTCGATACAGCTTTTGATTTTTTTCAAAATGGAGGAAATATGGGGTAGCATACTTCAGCCATTTCGATTTTTTTTAAATAAATAAATATATTGGGACCAATTACACTGATTGAGCTAGCCCCAAAGTAAGTTCGAGACTTGTGTTATTGGATACTTACTCAACGATACAATATTTTATAACATATGGAAATATAGATAAACATCCAAGACCCAGCAAAATTTGAAAAAAGCCATTTTCCAACTTGCCCTGACCGGGAATCGAACCCGGAACCTCTGGGTGGCAGGCTAGCATGGTGACCACTACGCCACCGAGGTCGTCAAATGTCATGAAACTTTATTGTTACCCTTATAAAAACTTTTTTTGTCGAGAAAACTTTTTTATCGGATAAACTTCTACCGGTCGGGGTGACTCGCGAGGTTTGCAGCCCAGAGCCACTAGTAAGTATTCATAGTTCTCTCTTTCATAATATTTGTAGTTCGCTGGTCTCCGATCCATTTTTCTCACTTGACATTGGCTGGATTGATCATAAAAATATTGCGTCCTTCTTTTCATTTTTAAGAAAAAGAATATTTTTAATGATATCGATCCATCAGAAACGATACTAACCAGATACAGGTACTCGTCATTAAAAAAAATAACTTCAGAAATAATATTTAACCATACAATAGCACTCAGCCTTGGAGTACTATTGTTAATAGCCTGTTCATAACGTAATATTATTAGGTAAAGCGATCATCATCCGCTATGTAATTACAATAAATTTTGTTATTTCTGTTCCCGTCTGTCTGTTCATTTCAATATGAAAGGGAACTCTAGTGCAGTAGAAACATTAGCAACTAAGTTGCAAGCAAGATTAAATTAAGATGAGGACGTCGTACACAGACATCAAATGAAATAGAAGACGAAAGAAAATTTTCCAGAAAACATACGCATAAATTCTTGCTTCAATCAGACTTGTTTGAATGAAACTTTATTGTACATAGGTAAATAAGAAAGAACACAGATACAAATCAGAAAAGTAAACATATACAACGGTGGACTTATCCCATATAGAGATCTCTTCCTGTCGAATCAACCGGCACTTAATTGGGATTACTTATTTAATTATGTGTTTTAGGGAGAAAAAAAGAACTGGTCTGGAAGAAAATTAAAATTATTTCTCTACTTGACGGCAGATAACGCCATATCGCGTTACGTCCAACATTTATACATTTTTGTGTTATGTAAAGTTTAAATGAATGAAAGAAAAAAAAATAGAATGTTTGTACTGCTACTTTTCTCGCGCACATGGTTAATCGGAGATGCGGCTAGCAATCCATGTTATATATTAAGTATATTCTTAATGTTGGTAAACATCAAATTATTACTTATACTTACCTTAGCTTATGTTTCTGCTATTTTTAAAATTAAGAAGTTATTCTTCGATTATTGATTGTCTACTTTTGACAGTTGGTCTATGACTCGGACCATATAAGATGGTAGACTTTACATTCCACAAGTGAAAAGTCTGATAAGGGTACTAGGAGATAAAAGAGGCGTTGTAATATTAGTACCGTTTAGTACTAAAGATTATATTTTATTGAAACTTAATATATGAGAACAGAATAATATTGTAATTTTACAAAAAGTTCGTGATTTTAAGCCGACTGTAAAAAAATATGTTTCAAAGTTTTTTTTTTTACTTAGATGCGATGTACATTGGGCGATCGAGCTTTGTTAGATAAATCACTCCAAGAAAACAAGGTTACTTTAAAATTAAAACTAGCTAGATAGATTTTTCGCCCCCAAACTACTTATCTGTACAATTCAATTGAAATTCTTAGAGCCTTTTCCTCGATTATATACTTACATAAATATATACGAGTAGTTTTGTACCGTTGGTACAACCAAAACGAAAAAGAAAGATTACGGTACTATTCTTCCGAATTAACATAAGGAACTTGGATTGGATAAACATAAAGTACTGAAACCGAATCTAATCTATCGCCAAACGGTGCAAATTTAGTTCGTTTAATTATGTCTATATTTTGGGCCGTTGGCGTACAGACTTTCGGACATAGGGGCCCTGGTGCTAGGGGTCTCCTTAAAGAGATCTCTCCAAGACTGATCTCCGCCGCTGGTAACAAGAGGCGTGGCTGGTTTTTCGCCCAACGCATCAGAATTGCGATCCAACGGGGAAATGCAGTCAGCACTCTTGACTCTATATATGCCATATGGCCACGTTTTTTTAAATTAAATTTGTAGCAGATATTTCACTTTTTCTTTCATTTGTAAATTATTCTATCTAATTTATTTAAATAAACTTGTTCTATAAGTGGGGCTCCCATCTAATCTTTGGAGATACATGACGACCTCCGTGGCGGAATGGTCAACACGCTATCCCGCTAATCCGGAGGTTCTGGGTTCGATCCCCAGCCAGCGCAAGTTGGAAAAGTGGCCTTGTTCAAATTGTCCTGGGTCGTGATTGTTTATCTATATATGCATTTATCATAAAATATAGTATCGTTGGGTTAGTATCCCATAACACAAACTTAAGCTTACTTTGGGGCTAGCTCGATCTGTGTGATTTGTCCATATTTATTTATTTATTTAAAATAAATACTTATTATTATTTTTACCAAATTAAACTGCAGACGTATAGAAAATATTAAATAGCAAATTTCTCCTGCTGTTATATTGTCTATGCTTTACTAACAAACAGTTAAACTATCGATGCACCGTATAGATAACAATCGGCAATTAAGGGCTGCTGTACACGATACAGCGTTAAAGCTAGTACAGACACGATAGTTATAATAGCTATCGTATCGCTTTACTGCTACCAAACATGCTATTCAATGAGCTACTCTATGTTTCCGATTTCTTAGTTTAGTGGAAAGATTTTTGAATAGCGGAGTAACTAAACGAACGGTTTTTGTTATGGAAAAACCATTTGTTTAGTGACTCAGCGCTTCAAAATCCGGAAAAATGGGTCCACTGAACCAAAAAGCCGAACACATACAGTAGCTCATTCCTGGGGCTTTACAAACGGCAATACTGTCTTATGTAATAAATAATTTTTCCCAAA
This sequence comes from Acrobasis suavella, assembly GCA_943193695.1. Taxonomy (NCBI): domain Eukaryota; kingdom Metazoa; phylum Arthropoda; class Insecta; order Lepidoptera; family Pyralidae; genus Acrobasis; species Acrobasis suavella. Next base: position 4,015,419 of record OW971939.1, read on the forward strand.
AACCAAGACGTAGATCAAAGTAAATGTAATTCCCATTTAAATTATTTTCTAAACTACTAATGAATAATAATAAATAAATAATAAATATAAAGGCACAAATAACCCTGTTTTAGCTAGCCTCAAAGCAAGTACAAGTACTTGTATTATAGGATACTAACTCAAAGATACTTACTATACTTTATAACATATACATATATAGATAAACATCCAAAACCCAGGACAATTTGAAAAAGACCATTTTCCAACTTGCTCTGACCGGGGATCGAACCTGGGACCTCTGGGTGGCGGACTACCATGGTGACCACTTCGCCACGGAGGTCTAAAGTTAAAAACTGACTTTAACACCAAACACACAACCGATTTCGATAAAATCTCTATGGGACCTGACAAGATATGCCTTTACAGACACAATCATAAAAACTTCTGACCTTCAAGCGTTTGCCGCCCTTAATTTTTGAACTACTGAACCGATTTCCATCAAACATAGCTGAGAACCGCAAGGAAACTTGCTTTCATATAAAAACGGCTTAAAAAATGGTCCATCCGTTTGAGAGCTACGACGCCACAAACAGACAGACATTGACGTCAAACTTATCATTCTCTCCTCCCTCTTTTTGTTGGGAGTTAAATAAGAATTTTCCAAATTGGTCCAGGCGTCTTTAGTAATTGTGAGTAATTGGGAACACACCTAATAAACATCATCAACATCAATATGACCAACATCATGATGATTATGATGATATAAAAAACATATACATAGACGACCTCCGTGGCGTAGTGGTCACCATGCTAGTCCACCACCCAGAGGTCCCTGGTTCGATCCCCGGTTAGGGCAAGTTGAAAAATTGCCTTTTTCAAATTGTTCTGGGTCTTGGATGTTGAAAAATATAGTATCGTTGACTTAGTATCTCATAACACAAGTCTCGAACTTACTTTGGGGCTAGCTCAATCAGTGTAATTTGTCCCTATATATGTATTTATTTATACATTCGAATTGACGTCTTCCTTTCCGGAAGTCGTTTAAAAATGAGTGATGATGATTGATTTTTAACATTCGTGCAATGTCCATACCTTGCGTTTTTATAAGCAGTAAGTTAGTATTTCCATCATCAAGTAAACATAAAATGATTTGTTGGGATATCGTTGAATGGCACAAACATAATTTCTTACTTGGCTCCACGTAGTTATGCTAAGACAGGAATCCAATACCTTTATATCAAATCGTCAATATCGCCAATAATAATATGGCAAAATGTCTTATTGGCAAAATGGCGGATGCGCAAAATGTCGTGACCTGGATAATAAGTGCTTTAAACACATTTTTTTTTTATCAATGTGTGCTGATATCGGCTTCTATTCTGCGAAACCTTTAACTCAGAATCTGTGTCATTTGCTAACATACCTCCTATTCTTTTCAATTTTAAACGAACATCAAATATTGTTTGTTTATTTTGAAAATGGAACGAAAATAACATTCTGTGAATCTAACTGCCTTTGTAAAAAAAAATTGTGGCGGAAATTTCACCTTAACCATTCAGAGGTTTGGTCGTGAAAATTTAAAATCTTCGCATTTTTAATATTAATGCGTAAGTATGACATGTCTCTTAACATTAAAACAATGCAAAAAATCTATAGTTAGATAGATAGATAAATTATTTATATGCATCTATAACACACTACAATACATAAAAAAGAATAACTTAACCTAATCAAATCTTACTTATTCACATTTTATTATACACACAAACAATTGTATTATTAAGTTGATTATGGGTGTAGGTGAATCGAAACGAAAACATAAACGAAACATATTTATTAGATAATATATTCTATTTTCTAGTTGAATACACACTCTAACAAACGAAGTATTCCCATCAGACATTTGTCTAATCAGCCTTTCTGCGTCCACACTCGTAAATATTCAGTAACAAAGTTTACCTTACTACTGAGTAAAATTCCAGAGAAACATTTAACATACACTATAATCTGAATCTGAATTGTATGTTTTCTCAAATTATTTTGATCACGCGAATCCCCTGATTGAATGGCAATTGCATCGTGTTTACGAGTAGCAATTTAGATCTTGTTGAGTGGGTTATAGAAAACCCTTTATAATGAATAGGCATAGAACAAACTGTTTTCTTATTTAAATAGGTAAATGATTTAAGAGTTTAGCGTCCACAATTACTGTTATTTGTATTATCGCGATTAATATAATTTTCAGCCAAATATTTCAACGAACCTTTTGCCTTCATCGTCAAGAGTAACCATATCGGTCTACCCTTTCCACATCGTTTGCTGCTCCAAGTTATATGGGACGTGGAATCCAGTAATTATTGAGTTTTGTAAAAGTGCGTGTCAACAAACACTGTCAGTGTTATAAGTAAGGACTTATGCAACAAACGATGAGAAAAGAGGGTATATCAATGCCGATATGGTATGGTTAACCTTGACAGCCGAACATCTATAGCAGTTCCTCAGGCTGCCAGCGACCATGACGGCAAAAGGGCCGTCGAAATATTTTCAGTCCAAGTCACTCAACGACTTTCCTGAAGTAAATAGCTTAATTCGAAAAACAATTTTAGGGTTTCCATAACTATCTATCAGCTAATCTGAATGGGAGTAATATTTTTTTCATATTTCGATATAAAGTTCCTGGAGGAAAGTTGTTTAGTATAGATATGAATGTTACTATAAAATAGTTTCAGTAATTTCAGTATATTTTTTTAAACCGTATTTTGCCAAAACGCCTCGTCTATTGACATAATACAAATTCTCACCCATTTCCTAGATTGGCTTCTACGATTTGCTTGATACGATTGAAAGAGAGCAATTAATACAATAGTTACACGTGTTTTCTTTTCTTCAAGATTATGTATGAACACGCCTGTATGCCTCTCTTACATAAACAACTCTTCTCACAGGCCTACTGGAAGAGATCTCTTTTGCGATAAGTAGTGCCTTTGTATAACTTTAATTTGATGTATTCTCTGCGTATACATTTTCTGTGTACATAAATTGGTAAATAATGAATAAATAATAAATTAAAAAATATAAGTTCCAAAAAATACTGTGAAATTGTTTTTTAAAGCTTTTTAGCTTATCTGTGTGATACATTTATTTATTTATCTTCAGTATCCACTTCCTACTGCCAGTCTGTGTTGTCTATCTAATGATCGCAGAGCTAGATCAGATCTCCCACAAGACCATTACTCATAGATTGAGATAAAATGAGATTATTAGTAAACTTCGAAGGCATGACTACATTATTAATAATCATCGAGAGCGACAGAGTGGCATTTTACTGTTAGTTTAACTCAATAAGTTGAAAAGAAGTTTCAGATTGTAGCATATACTTGTAGGTAATGTTATTTAATAAAACTAGTAAATTTTGTAACTTAAACATTTAAAAACAGTTTTCATTTTACCTTTGTTTTCGAAAAAAATATTTATTTTTATGGAACGTGGAAGGGGCATACCTGTATTAAATCGTACCACGGTCTATACTAGATCACTATAGCATAATGAAATTTGAAATAACAGGCAAAAAAAACATTCCCATACAAATTGCCCGGGCAATTCACACAAACATACTGAAAATGCCAATTTTGTTTTTGGTTTTTGACTGTTATATTTATTAATTTAATTATACTCAAGTGATCTAGTACAGCCCGTGGTTCGATTTATAACCTTCCACGTTGTATTAACTTTCTGTACAAAACACAACTTGGGTAGCACAATAGGCGGACTAAATGCCTAAAGCATTACCATTTAATTACAAATACATTACTAAGTTTAAATTGTATTTTCTAAGTCGCCTTCTACTACATCCACGGGAAGAATTGAAGTGGTCCTATTCTACTCTGCTAGAAACCACACGGCAAATAGGAAATACAATCTAAACAAAGCTTATAAACATCAATGAGACCTCTCCACCCCGTCTGGCCAGCGTGGAGAGTGTAGGCCAAATCCTCTGGCTGCTCTGGCAGTACAGAGAGGATCGTGCTCCTGCAGTGGAGACTATAAAGACCTGATGATGATGATGACATTGCTAAGTGGGATTAGGTTGGCCATGTTTGGTCAAAAATAATTACGAAATGAGTCCCTGCAAGCTGGCGGAGACAAAAATAAAAAGAGGTTGTCCGAAAACACGATGGGCAGATGATTTATCTGCATTTGAAAAGAACTGGCGAAATGTTGACTGACACTGAGAGAGATAATCGGAAGAATATAGAAGAGCCCTTGGCCCAACATTGGGACACAATAAGCCAGTAAAAAAAACGGCCAAGTGCGAATGGAACTCGCGCACAAAGGGTTCCGTACCATGATCTATAAAAAGTCCCGTTTCTTGTATAGGGGCACTAAATATACAATATGTAACAAAAACCCTGTCCGATCCCTGTAGGGGCAGCTCAGACCGTCAATATGAACAACTTTTCCTATGGGGACAATGCTTAAAACTCGAAGAAAAAATCGACATTTTCATACGAATTGCCGGGCCGAACACTTTTGTATGAAAATGTCGGTTTTTTTCGAGTGTTAAGCATTCGTCCCATAGGAAAAGTTGTTCATATTGACGGTGTAGTTATTATAGCGGCCATAGAAATCATCTGTGAAAACAACATGACAGAAAGACGGACGGACGGACGGACAGCGGAATATTAGTAATGGGGTCCCGTTTTTACCCTTTGGGTACGGAACCCCGTAAACTAGTAACTTATTTTTGCGTTAAGAAGCAAGTACTTGCGAAATTAACTTAAACTTATTCAAACAAGCCTAACTGCTAATCGTTTCACGCTATCGCAAGAGATCAAATCTATCTACTTGCTCATTACCGCGCTAGCCTCGGTAACGATAACATATTGGAAAACGCAAATAACCTTAAATCATCTCAGTAGAAATCTTATTGATATTACTATTTGAAATATTGTGATTACAAGGTGTAACGAAATTAATTGGAAGCTACTTCATACACGAAACTGAAACCTTGAGATTTCTAATACTTGGGCCGCACCTGCGCCTATCGTCACGAAGCTTCGTGCTATTACACGATACGCCCAAATCAACTGGCCAATGACCGGCCGTTATCGGGTATCGTCCCGAATATTCGGACTTCGTCTTCTTTATCGCGCGGGTGCAAAGGGTTTTTAGTGCGCTAACAATTCGCTCTGCGTGGTCAGACTAGCTTTGTTCAATTTGGCTTTGGCGTTTGTTTTCAACCTGATCAGACGCGTGCTGTGCGACGGTGCCACAGTTGTAAATGCGTAAAAATGGAGTGGAATGATAAAATGGTGTTAGTATTTTTAGGTTTCAATATATGCATTATGTAATTGACGACCTCCGTGGCGTAGTGGTCACCATGCTAGTCCGCCACCCAGAGGTCCCGGGTTCGATCCCCGGCCAGGGCAAGTTGGAAAATGGCCTTTTTCAAATTGTCCTGGGTCTTGGATGTTTATCTATATATGTATTTATTATAAATTATAGTATCGTTAAGTTAGTATCCCATAACACAAGTCTCGAACTTACTTTGGGGCTAGCTCAATCAGTGTAATTTGTCCCTATATATTTATTATTATTTATTAATTGTTAGCACACATGTAAAAGTAAAGAGTCGTCGTCCATATTTAAATCACATAGATGACGCCAACTTGGATTATTGCCCCATAGTTCGTGAAAAATAACGAAGCCGCTAGTATGACCACAGCTTTATCGTTTTATATTTTTAGTGTACAAAACGTACGAAGCTTCGCCGCGCATTGCTTTGGGGCGATAGACACAGGTGTGACCGAAGCATAAGGAAATGTTATGGCAAAGCTCTGATACTCCGTAGGGCGAAATAGTAATATACTAGTCCTTTAGAGCCTATCTTTATTCACTTCTTTATTACTAACCCTAACCTTAACTATACAATCAAAGGTTGGTGTAAGTTCTTTCGTCAAGCATTATCAGATTCTTAAAAAAAAAGCTTATTTCATGTCACTATATTATTCTGAAGTTGGGGCAGGGCACTGAGGAACGTGCCTTTGCGGAGAGCGTCATGCTCCGCAAAGAGGCGGCGGAAAGAGACCGGGAGGCAACAACCGACCTAGCCATCCGCCGCCGGCGCACAGGGCGCAGGAGGCGGGCCTATAACCTGCAACTGCTGCCCCCATAACGAGGGCCAGTCGGGCGATGGAAACGGGATTCTATCGCTCGACAAATATGGTCCTCCGGGTTGAAAGGCGCGTCTGTGTCAACACGCGCCTTTACCCTAGCGGGTAGAGCTGAAGGCCGACGGGCCACCCCGCAGATCACTCCGACCCCTCTCGCTTATGAGAGGGTACCGTGAGTGGTGAGCCCAGCCGAGGTCGCTGAAAAGCGGCCGCCGCGCCAGGTCTGTGGAGCGAGAGTAGCACACGGGCCTGGCAATAGCGGTACCGGCGTTGACACCGCGGAGTTTTTAGTGGTAACACCACATAACCTTACCGGTCTCCCGTGACTGGTAAGGTATCCGAAGGGATTTTCTCCGCGTGAAAAAAAAAAAAAAAAAAAAAAAAGGGCACTGAGGAACGTAATGTCACAAATAAATTTCTAGGTCTATGATCACAGAAGGGCTTGACCTCCCGCTCTGAACGTTAGCACGCAAATACCCAAACGATTCATTCGAAGCTCATTTCAGAACGGAATGGCAATATATGGCCGCCGCGTCCGTTCGTTCTTTCGAGCCGCGGTTGACATCAACTGCGTGCCTCGTACCAAGCAAACGGCGAAAGTGGAAGACAAGCGACGGCTGCCGTCATTGCGATAATTAAGAAAAGACAGTCGCTAGTCAAAGACGAATTGTAATAAAATATTATTATCAACTCTCGGCAAACAGACTTTAACAGCGTGGAAGGGACATTCCCGTAATAAATCAAACCACGGGCTATACTAGATGAATGTAGTATAATGAAATTAAAATAAAAACCAAATTGCCATAAAAAATTCAACATTTCCATACCGAATTGCCCAGGCGGCTGCACACGTTTGTATGGAAATGACAATTTTTTTTGAGTTTTGGCTGTTATTTTAATTTCATTATGCTATAGTGATCTGGTATAACCTGTGGTTCGATTTATTACGGGTATGTCACTGCCACGTTGTATATTAGATTAAATCTTAATAAACGCAAGTAACGTATATCAAGTTTACCTTATCTTAAAATTGTGTACTCATTGATAATTATGAAAGTGCAGAAACTATACCATAAATTAATTTAGCCATAATGATACCAGCAAGGATCACATATCTTAGGTTCTAACTAAACCAAAGTCCTCTGAACATACAATCAAACAATAAAATATAATTATGCCAGTAATTTGCATAATTGTAGTCCACGCGAATTCGTATAATTATCATTAGAAATTATTATTATTACCGTTCCGATTATCTAGTTACTCGTGGATACCCGACGCAGAGCACTGTTCAATTATGGTAACAAACATAACTTAGACTAGATAAGTAGAACCCAGATATACAATTACTGAGTTTAATTGTTCATATTCGTTTATTGATTAAAATTCATATATCTAGGTTGCGGCGTATTTTTGGGTTTTGCGCCCCATAGCTGTGTCATTTTGAGAAAGTTTTAGATAAAGTAAGAACATATGAGTCTGCATGAGAATTTAATTTACAAATGGCCAAATTTTCATGATTTTCAGATTTTAAACAACCTCCGTGGCGTAATGGTTAACATGCCTGTCAGCTCAGGAGGTCAAAAGCTCAGGTCAAGACGGAAAAGAATCTTTTTCTGATTGGCCTGGGTCTTGGATGTTTATTATAATATCTTTGAGTTAGTATCATATAAAACAAGTTTGGAACTTACTTTGAGGCTCACTCAATCTGTGTGATTTATCCCTACATACATTTATTTATTTATTAATTTATTTATGAGTTATTGATATCACGCCATTATCCCTAAGAAAGTCGCAGAATTTCGAGGTCAAAATGAGGCTACGAATATTTGTAATTTGGCTTTTTTCCATTTTTAAACTCTTTTGCGGAGCTTTCTTTGTCAAGCTTGAGACTTTGAGAGCTTTGAGACTTATAGCCCAAGGCTCTAACTACCCGTTAGAGCCTTGGGCTATAAGTCTCAAAGGCCACGATTAGCGCCATAGAGGCATGTAAATAGGAAAGGGTTTCAAAATAGTGACGGATTGCTGTCCGCATCGCCCATTGACTTACAATATAATACAGTACAAATTAACTTAATTGCACCATAATAAACACACAAAAATTACAAAACAAGAAACAATAGAGGCACAAAGACCGATTGGATTTGGAATGGATTTTGTTTGTACGAAAAATAGCGATTTTTCATTTCTAAAAATATTATATATTATTAAAGATTTTAATATTATAGCTGCCCGATCTCCTGCAGCAACCAATTATACACTGCCGGACCCATGACGTGCGTTAATTTACCTGATTTATCAATTCGGTACATGACTTGATTTTTTTTATTCATATCAAAAAGTTACATGATAAGAAACCGAAAACATAATAATTTTACTCTGTTCAAAAATAAGCAAATTATAAGCCTTTCAAATCTGGTGGAAGGGGAAACTGACAAATAACAGAAAAAGGATGCACATCCACCCGCGTGACGTCACTGTCATTAGGTGTCACGCTTACGAAAGATGGCGAGATGTCCCCACCACGCTCCCACTCTTATATTTTAAATGATAAATTGCTGCCTCATTTAATAACCAATTTACTTTCTATTTTCGGAAAACAGCTTCTTGTCAGTGTTATTTGTTATTCGTATAAAATATTGTCTAAGAACAAACTAAGTCAAATAGCCTATTGTACATGGAAATGCAAGTTTGTCTCTGTTTCAAATTATCATAGCTCTTTTTGGGAACGTCTGAATATTATGTTTAGGAGCCAAAACAAACGTCCCACATCATTGCCTTTGCGGTGACACTGTCGACCAGTTCGGCCACCACGGACTCTCGTGCTCTAAGAGCGCCGGCAGAATGGCACGTCATGCCAATTTAAATAATATTATACACCGCGCTCTTGTCACGATCGGTTTGCCAGCCATTTTAGAACCAAATGGTTTGGCTCGCGATGATGGCAAGAGACCGGATGGTATGACGCTTGTGCCGTGGAAGTTGGGAAAGCCGTTGGTGTGGGACGCTACGTGTGTCGACACTCTGGCGGCCTCCCATCTTCACGGTACCAGCTCCAAGGCTGGCGCAGCTGCAACCACTGCGGAAACCCTAAAACGGCGCAAGTATGAATGCCTAGGGAACGGATTCATATTTGAGCCGTTTGGGGTTGAGACCTTAGGTCCGTGGGGGCCATCAACCCATAAACTGTATAAATTTTTTAATCAAAAGTTGGTCGAGGTGTCAGGTGACCAAAGGGCTGGCAATTACTTCGCCCAACGAATAAGCATTGCCATCCAGCGTGGCAATGCTGCCAGCCTTTTGGGCACTTTACCGCAGGGTAATGATCTGCACGACATTTTTTATTTGTAAGTTTTTTATTTTTATTTATTTCGTTTTTAATTTAGTTTTTAGTTTAGTTTGTACTTTAGTTTTAATTTAGATTTAATTTCGTTTTTAGTTTTAATTTTTCCTGTATTTTTTAGTTAAAGGTGATGTGATGATTTAGATGTTGAAATAAAATAAAAAATACTTACCAGTTACTGCTACTTGAAATATAACTATTGCGGGGAATGTCATTATACCAAGAGATATAAGTTAGCGATAAATAAATAAGTAAATGAGTACAATGCGATACAAGTAAGTTGAACAAAAATGAAGACCGCCATTTTTTTTTAACTTATTTGTGTCACATTGTACTTTCTTTACAATAATAAGTCACAGTTAGCCCCTTACAAGGCCCACTAACAGGGCACTGTACTCTTTATTCGTCATATGTATAACCGACAGCCCCTTATGTAGAGGCTGTATGGAAACAGAAGAAACAGCGAAGCACGTGATACTGAAATGCCCGTGCGTCGCATCAACAAGAACGGAACACTTGGGGGATCTCCACGATGGTAGAAGCCTGCAGCGCACCCTTTGCACTGCTCCGCTTCCTCGACGAGCTGGGCTGGCTCGAATGAAAACAACATCTACAGTCCAAAAAAGGGGAGACACAGAAGAATGTCGCTGCCTTCCTCACGTGCAAGGGGCTCAAAAGAAAAAGGCGCGGAAAAATGCTCACAGAACCAGGTGAACTAGGTGAAGCCCCTAACAAGCATACCACCCAAAGCCATTTCCCATCGAATCACACGCTAAATACGCCACCGTATCTAAGCAACATCGGGTTATTAACCACCGACTTTACGAGTATTGCTCCGAACTCAATTGGTATCAAATTACAATATACAGTGGATGCTAAAACTTACCATGATTTATTTTTATCTATTTGCCACGAGGGAGTTTATCGATTTATTATGATGATTTTCTCCATATTTCCCCTTATTGTCAATGGAAAAGCAAGCTTCTATTAATAGTAAAGTCAATGTCAAAAAATTTAATTCAATGTAGGATAAATTTATCTCTTATTAAATATTACTTTGGTGCAAAAGCTAAAAACTACTAGCGTTTCGGAACAACCACTGCTGGGAAGATTACCGAAAGAAACCCAGTTCAGTATTGGTCCCTACCCAGCCTGATGGGTTATGTAACATTTAAAATACAGATTTACACTTTAGCTAGGAATACATTATATTATACAAACATACATCTAAATAAAACAATTAAAATTTGCAGTCAACTATTTCCAAGAATTTTGATCAGATAAATGGTGTTCTACTGACTAACAAAGATATAATTCTTCTAAACTAAAAACCGACTTCGCTCTACACAACTGATTTTGATAAAATGTCTATGGGACCACCTGAAAGTATGCCTTTTCAAACAAAAAAGAATATTCTAAATCGGTCCAGGCGTCTTCGAATAATCTTTGAACAAATAAAAAAAAATTCTTAATAAATAAATAATATTAATAAATATATAGGGACAAATAACACTGATTGAGCTAGCCCCAAGGTATGTTCGAGACTTGTGTTATGGGATACTAACTCAACACAATTTGAAAAAGGCCATTTTCCAACTTGCCCTGACTGGGGATCGAACCCGGTACCTCTGGGTGGCGGACTAGCAAGGTTACCACTACGCCCCGGAGGTCGTCAATTCTATAATTAATAACCTCCTCCTTTTTTGAAGTCGGTTAAAAACTGTTTACAACGTTGCCATACGATTGAGTAGACACGTAGGATGGTACATAAAAATAGACCATAAATATATACGGACAAATCACACAGACTGAACTAGCCCCAAGTTCGAGATTTGTGTTATATGTAGAATGTTGTGTTATAGAATATTAACTCAACAATACTATATTTTAAAACAAATACATATATAGACAAACATTTAAGTCCCAGGTCAATCTGAAAACGATAATTTTTCATCTCGACCTAACCGGGGATCGAACACGGTTCCTTCGGTGTGGCAGCGTGGACTATTGACCACAGAGGTCGTTAAATAAATATTCAATAATTTAGTTTTGGTTGAGCAGCAAACTACAAGATACTCAAGCATATTCAAGCGCAAAAATGGACCTATCAAAATTACATTCAAGTGTTTTCTTTGACAACTATGCTACTCGTATCTTATGGTGAATAAACAGGCAACAAGTTTTTTTACTGGGCAAATTAAAAAACTCCTGACGTCACCGTCTAGTGAAGAGTGGCGGCAAAGATAATATAAATACTAACGTAACAGATACCCAATGCTATAGAAACGATTGGAAAGTAGGCAAAACTGGAGTTGCCGGTAGGCACACAGAGATGGCACCACACAGGAATAGCAAAGAAGTGACAAAGCAAGTGTCGAATATGATTTAAAAATATTTATTGCATTTTCATTTATGTCATATTTATTTTATTATAGTACTACTTTATTAAATACCAGTAATAAAGATTGTAATGTTTTAAGAAATAGCTATAGCGCCCTCTAGTGACAAAGAAGATAAATAATTATGTTTATAAGGGGATGGGTAGGCATGGTGGCGGGGACAACATATTGCAATTGATATCCGTAGTGTCATCTAATTATTTGCGATGTAAATTGAAAAACCCCGACTTTCAAGCGTTAATTCCCAATAACTTTTAAACGGCAGAACCGATTTTCAACAAACATAGCTAAGAACTACCGCAACCAAACTGGCTCTCATGTAAAAAATAGCATCGAAATCGGTCCATCGGTTCGAAAGCTACGATGCCACAGACATATAGACAGACATTAGCGTCAAACTTATAATACCCCTCTTTTTAGTCGAGGATTAATAAACAAATATGTGCATTGTGTCTCTTAATATAAATTCTAATCTATTTTCTTTATTTTTCCTAAATTAGTGCAAAGTATTAAAATCAGTTACCTGAATTTTCCGAGGTACTGGACCTCGGAAACTCGGCTGCCCCCATTTGAAATAAATCATTTAATAGGAAACGGAGACATCATTTAAAATTTTGTCTTGACCAGACACTAGATAACCCTTCAAACTATTTTATGAACTACTGTTTGAAGTTTAAAGTGAGAATGTGAACCTTTGTATGCAGATACGCCAAAAGTGGCCGTTTTTCGCAATTGTGCGTAGAAAAGCTTTACGTTCAAGCACTGGACCCTGGACTATTCAGGTGGCCCCTTAAATAAGTGCTTCAGTCAGTCCACCACGTTTGGTGCAACCCGGACGAAACGTCAACAAATAAAAAGTCACGTATTCATTCATTTAGTAATGAATGATGCAACGCGATAGTTAAAAAGTATTTAAGTATTAAAATAATAATTAAACTAAACCTGAACAGAACCTTAACATTTACAATTTTCATAAATTACCAGAACACTGTTAAGCAATACAGTGATAACCATCGCGCACTTGCAGCTAATTTTAATAGTAATTTATGTTATCTCAAATAATATCTTTTCGGCGGCTTCAAACGTTGAAAGATTATAACTTAATGGATCAGTATGGTAATGAGATTGCTTGAATATGGACGGGCAACGAAGAATGATTAAACTTGTGACAAGTTACTGGTCTACTAAGCATCATAACGCTAAAGTGGCCTTTGAGTCTTAATTAGGATCTGTGTTCTTAAGAGCGGCAAAACTGAAAATGCGGTGTCTGCTCTATTAATAAGTACGTGAAAGTGCTTTTCCTTTAGATCATTTTGATCCAAGATTTCCCCCAAGGGCTTATACGAGATTCTTAAATTGTGCAATAAAGTTAATTTGTATTGTATTGTATTCTTAAAAATGGCGTAAAAGGATTTCGTCAGGATTAGCTACGCGCATGTGGCACCCCTGGATCAAGAGATCTGTTTTTGAACGCGGGAGTCATACAACGAATGATAAGCGCGAGCGATTCCAAAGCGCGAAGGCTCAAACAAAGAGTGGTCTGGACCACTCATTTGCGCTACAAATGTCAAAAATACTTTCGCTTTGATTGTCATGGAGATTCCGTGCCGTTTCATGGCGCTATTTTATTTTAAAATCATTGACAAAGATAAAGTTTTAAAATTGAAAAATTAAGTTTTCTGCGTAAAAGATTACTATTATTTTTCCCTGAAGCGACGATTTTAAAAATATGATGTCATGTTTTATTTCATGACTTGGAAAATTACACGTTTTGTGTTTCGCTTACTCCCGCGTATAAAAATAGGTCTCCAGTATGGTAATTACTTGCTACCGATATTGGTTTGAGTAATGAAGACTGATTGGGTTTGGTTCAAAATTGTGACAAGCAGCTACCGTGTAACACAAATTCTTGACTAGATGACTATTAAATGTTGACGAGTGATTGATAGTCTTAATGTAGTCAAGCCGTGTAGGTACCTATATCAAATGTGAATTAAATATAACTATGTATATGAAGAAAGTAGTGGCTTCACACCTATGTATACTTACATGCAAACATTCCTCTTAAATCACTATTCAATTTTATTGCCAGAAAAATTTAAAAATACCTTCCGACTTTCAAACGTTCACCCCTAATAATCCGCTAGATGACAACAACTCACATCAGCGAGGCAAGCATCCTTACGGCGACAAATTTTATCCTTCTAATTTGTCGCACTTCGCGTAATTTACCGCAACAAACATAGACAAAATTGAGCGAATAAATAACTTTGATTCATAAAACGTATTTTATCTCATGGCTATCTCCCGTGCGAGCATGGTTTTGACAGGTCAAAGTAGACATATCGATGGTTGGCAACGTGAAATCGTGTAAATTTGTCGCCGATTTGCTAGACACACATAAAACTCAATCAAACCACTTTCAATCGTTTCTAAACAGTCATTCCATTGAACTAGTATTGAATGTATATTTACATATTTAAATATAGGCAGACGTCTTTAAACAATGTATTATTAAAGTTTACAAACTTAAGAAATATATTTAATTACGAACATAAAGCGCCAACTTTTGATGAATCCAACTACTACTCCGGCGGCGATGAATGCATACGTACTTACTCGGCGGCGGATCGGCGGTATTTTCCTTTATGTTGGTAGTACGATATGAGTTGAAACGTTCCGTTGCACATTCTTTTTTATAATATTTCATTTTAATAATTTTAAATACTCTTTGGTTGCAATATTTTTCTAGGAATTATTACATACTTATATAATTATTTTATCTATGTTGATTGTTTTACAAAACCACGTGTTTCAATTTAAAATTATTATATTTTCTTAGCAGACATTAGAAACACTGTTTAAAACCTGCCTGCGTGTGACGACTCATTTTACTACGTGTTCATTCATGAATTTTATCTTGTCGTGTACATTTTTACAGAGGGAAGATACGTAGACCTCTCAGATAAAACATCATGCTAAGGCCACAGATATCTACTTTTATCTAAACGTCAAAGTCAAAACAAACATTTTCTATGGGCTTTGTATGAAATACAAAAGTTTGTCGTCATGCCTTTTTGGAATTACACAGCGCTCTTAATATCACTTTTCCTGCATTCATAAATCAAAAATCAGGTTGAAAATGGATATGATCGATGAAAAGTGACACAATTTCTGAATTGCTGAACCGATTTCCAATTCGATATAAGTGGTCGAAGTTCATTAAATTTTAGTTTCATATGTTAACATTGAGACATCTAGAGATAAGTAGCGGGACTTCATATTCTGTGAAATTGATATCGGTAGCGCCATCTTTTATTTGCCAGACAAATTAAAAAACCCCGACTTTCCATTGTTTAACCCCCAATAACTTTTAAACGGTTAACCGACTTTCATCAAATATAGCTAAGAACCACTGCAATGAAACTTGCTTTCATGTAAAAAAACCGCATCGAAACCCGAAGTAACTTTAAACTTTTAGGTATTATAATAATAATAATTGTTTATTTCGAACGAAGAAATTCATAAATTGTTATAGTCCATTAGTTTAGGTATTTAAAAGAATTTAAACAATCTTGATATGTCTTTTCATTGAAAAATACACTATAAATCAGAAATTTTGCAAATTATAAAAAAAAAATGTGATTTATGATTTATGAAGAATTAATTTGTAATTGGCAAAGGTATTCATTTATAAAGTGTATATAATTCAATAAAAAGACATGGCAAGATTTTTTCCATTCTTTTAAATACCTAACAAAATGGACTAATTGTTACATTGATCTTACTTACTATGTTAGTATGTATACACGCGGTTTAAACTCGCATGCAGTTAAGTCCAGTGTTTAAAAAAAATGGTCGCATCTACCCTGCCATCAATGATATATGTTATAGTTATTTTGTCTCTTAATACTGTTATAACATTTGAGCCCAGAAACCGAAGAAGAGAAAGAGTAAGAGTTCCTTTAACAGTACTAACAAATAGATTATCGTCTATGACTATAGTCTATTTGGTTAGGTATTTAAATAAATAAATAATAAATATAAATATATATGGACAAATTACACTGATTGAGCTAGCCCCAAAGTAAGTTCGAAACTTGTGTTATGGGATACTAACTCAACAATACTATATTTTATAACAAATACATATATAGATAAACACCCAAGACCCAGGACAATTTGAAAAAGGTTATTTTCTAACTTGCCCTGACCGGGGATCGAACCCGGGACCTCTGGGTGGCGGACTAGCATGGTGAGCACTACGCCACGAAGGTTGTCATATCAACAAATCAAAAAATAATTAAAGTTAACAATCTCGACGTGTCTTTTTATTGAATTATACATAAAAATTGATATCTTTAGACATAACAAATTAAAACAAATTAAGGGGCTACCTGAAGTTTTCGGGGTCCAGTGCTGCCCCCATTTGAAATAAATCATTTAAAATTTTGTTTTGATCAGACCCTAGATAACCGTTCAAACTATTTTATGAACTATTGTTTACAGTTTAAAGTGAGAACATGAAGCTTTTCTACGCACAATTGCGAAAAACGGCCACTTTTGGCGTATAAGCGTACAAAAGCTTCATATTCTCACTTTAAACTGTATTCAGTAGTTCATAAAATAGTTTGAGGGGTTATCTAGGGTCTGATCAAGACAAAATTTTAAATGATGTCTCTGTTTTCTTTCAAATGATTTATTTTAAATGGGGGCAGCACTGGACCCCTAAAAATTCATGTAGCCCCTTAACAGTGTAATTCATAATGTCTTTATTCATTGATTTTTAATTTGCAAAAGTATTGATTTATATAGTGCATATTTTAATAAAGACATGTCAAGATTGTTTCCCTTTATTTAAGTACCTAAACAAATTGACTATAGAATACGTCAATCCATATGTTGTAAGATATTCCATTTGGGTCCACTTGCAAATAAATAAAAGCAAGGTGGCCAAGCGGACATACATGAGATGTTAGTGAGAAATGAAGAAGCATTTTGCCGCTTGACAACAGCATAAAACGTTCTTGATATCAGCACAAAACATAATGTGCTTCAGCAATAACTCTTCGGTTTTTTCCTTGTGGAATGTTATTGGCTCATTGATCGCAGCGATCGCTTGTACCATTGACTTGTATTCTTTGAAACAAACACCTACTTCCGCTGGTAGGGACTCCATTTCCACTGTTAACTCTGAGACACATTTATATTCATAAAAGTACTTACTTTGAATAAGTTGGCCAGCTTTTAAGAATCCCCTTACCCTAGACTTTTCCATAAAAACGTAGTCTACGTTTAATTTTGAAACGACATGTCAGATTTCGGTATAAAAATGTAATTTTAAGGAAATTATATTTATCGTAACCGTAAAATTATGAACTGGAAAGAAAATATACGAGTGTAGAAGTTTTCTATACTGATGGTGAAATATGATAAATTACACTATTTCTTTTTTAAGTTTATAATTTTACTATCAGAAACCAATTATAACCCTAGATAATTGCAATTTCTTTAAAATAACATAATTATTCTCATATCAGACATGTCGTTTCAAAACAAAACTTAGACTACGTTTGTATGGGAAAGTCTGATTATGTCTAGGGTAAGGGGACTCTTAGTGCCGCAACAGACGGGGCGCAAGTTGCGCCGCGTAACAGCTAGAGATGGGCAGTGGATAGTACTCAATCTACCCATTTGAGTATTTACTCACTAGATTTAATAAATAGAGTAAATAGAGCGTACTCATATATTGACATCGCATTTGATGTCTGTTTACTTATTTTAACGTAAAATTACGTCTATGCACACCTCCCACCAAAAAATTATAATTAGCAAAGAAGCCTATTTTCAGTGTATGATAAGTATGGTATTTTCATATAATTTAGCGTCGCATATAACGCTTACCTACATTTTAAGCATATTATGGCGTATGCACACACTTTCTGACAAGAATTGCAAGTGTATACTTTCGATTTAATTTTCAAAGTTGTCATGAAAACATGAAATAATGAATATGAACATAAATATGAGTCGCAACTCATTTATAGCAACTAACTCACCAAATGGATAAATAAGGATATTTATC
Organism: Acrobasis suavella; assembly: GCA_943193695.1. NCBI lineage: Eukaryota > Metazoa > Arthropoda > Insecta > Lepidoptera > Pyralidae > Acrobasis > Acrobasis suavella. Next base: position 4,033,398 of record OW971939.1, read on the forward strand.
GGGTATTTACTCAATCTACTGAGTAAATACTCAAATGAGTTGATTGAGTATCTATGCATCGCCCATCACTAGCTGTTACGCGGCGCATCTTGCGCCGCGTCTGTTACGGCCCTTAAGCCGACAAACCAGCTACACAGGGTGACTTTTTAACCATCAACCGAAATGTCTTGAAGCAAGTTCTGTCCATGATTCTTAACTACTTTCCATAAAAACAATTAACGAAAAACGATAAAAAAATTGGGCTTCCGTGCAAATCAGCGCTTGGCCAAACGAATTTTGGGATTTCAAAAAAAAATTATCGATTTTTAGTAACTTTTTTATAGAAGTAGTTCATTATCAAGGGCCGAACCAAACTTGTATATAGGGTTACTACCAAAAATTTTGCTGGTAGGTAAAACCCACCGCCAAAATTTTTGGTGGTAACCCTACATTGTGTCAGCGATAACTCGCGACCCTATATCGATGACAGTCACAGATGGCACAGAATGAATATAAGGCTGCGTTTCCACTCAAGCGGAGCGGAGCGAAAAGGGGCTTGAATGCTTTGCTACGCACAATTGCGAAAAACGGCCACTTTTGGCGTATGTGCGTAGAAAAGCTTCATGTTCTCACTTCAAACAGTAAACAGTAGTTCATAAAATAGTTTGAAGGGTTATCTAGGGTCTAATCAAGAAAAAAATTATATGATATCTCCGTTTTCTTTCAAATGATTTATTTTAAATGGGGGCAGCACTGGATCCCGGAAAATTCAGGTAGCCCCTTAAAGCAATACCATGGACACCCTACCCTTACTCGGAACCGTTTATTCAGTGTATATTTGATTAAGATGTACAATGGATACCATAACCTGTCTGCATCAATATTTATAAACCTCCCTTGTTTTTGCCCCCTTCCCTTGTCCGGGGTGTGTTCGACATGGTCGTAAATAAGACGGATCATGTATCGACAGCCTATTTTTATGAAATTGATGAAGAAACCCTAATGAGTCGTTTGTAAGCCGCAGGCAAGCTTTCGAAGAAGTCTTTAAAAACTGCCTCAACATTGTTACAACGTAGGTACTTACTTAAATATGGCACATTAAGTTTTTCTACGATCTAGGTAAGCATAAGAGTAGGTATTATTTTGTTGTGTTATACTTGATAAGACTTTTTGGTCTAATAATCTATTTTAACCCCGAACAAAAAAGAGGGTTTTATAATTTTGATGCTAATGTCTCTCTGTGACATCGTAGCGCTCAAACGGATGCGTTATTTTTTACGTGAAAGCACGTTTCCTTGCTGTGCTTTTGTATAATGTATAGTGAAAATCAGTTCTGCCGTTTAAAAGTTATTTTGGGGGTTAGCGCTTGAAACCCAAAATTTTCCCTAGCAAATAATTGCTACGGATAATAATTAAAATATGTATTTCCGCACTGCTCACTAGTTCTTGACAATCAGGGTGGTTTGTAGGGTTCCGTAGCCAAATGGCAAAAAACGGAACCCTTAAAGATATCTCATGTCTGTCTATCCGTCCGTATGTCACAGCCTCTTTTTTCGAAACTATAAGAACTATACTGCTGAAACTTGGTAAGTAGATATATTCTGTGAACCGCACTAAGATGTTCACACAAAAATATAAAAATTCTAAACTGAATAGTTTGCGCGAGAGACACTTCCAAAGTGGTAAAATGTGTCCCCCCCCCCCCCTCCTGTAACTTCTAAAACGAAAAAAAAAATATGATGTACATTATCATGCAAACTGTAAAAAAAAACAAGTAGTTTTTTTTTAAAGTTCATTGAAACATCGATCAAATTTACAACGAACTACAAGAATATGAAGAATATTAATGTTACTTGCTGCTACGGAACCCTTCATGGGCGAGTCCGACTCTCACCTGGCCGCTTTTTTTTAAATTAGCCTAGCAAATAAGGTTGATAATTCTATTAGTTTCAAAATGATAAAAACAGCGCGAAATTTTGATTATGTTTATTCATTACCTCTAATTGAATAAACATAATCAAAATTTCTTGCATTGAAAGAAACATACGTGTATAACAGGGGAGAATGTTGGCGACGTCCCATTCTGTGCCTACGCCATACCAAATAAGCAAACTAAAATGAAGTAATTAGCACATGAATTACAGTATCTACTTAGACTAAGATTTATCAAGCTATTTACAAACTTTTTGCACATTGTGCGCATATAATGATTGCTTAATTAGTGCTCTACGATTAGTATGCGGTTTTCCTTACATAGATGTAAAGGATATACTCGTTTTGCCTTATTTTAAGGCGCCATATGGAATCCTGACACTAGGTACTGCATAGCTTCTACAGCGGTGTTAGCATGCCTTTGCAAAAAATATTTTGCATAGGTATCTGATTAGTTAAACTCAGATAAGATAAATAGATAAAAAGGTATGTAAATGAATTTTAAATTCTATTTTAATGATACTATGGATTAAAATTAGGAATTTTTCGATTTTTCTATATAGATAGTCGTGTGTTTACAATTTAGGTCTAGCTAATATTGCTTTTATACCTTTCTCCTCTAAAAAGTTTATTTTACTAACTGAAAACTGTGAATAAAAAGCACTTTTACTCACTATTTTGATTGTTTATTTTATTCACCGAAAACAGTAAATAAAATGCACTTTTACTCACTATTTTGGTAATTTATTTTAATCACTTAAAACAGTGAATAAAATGCACTTTTTTGATGTTTGAATTTAGAGCAATTTACTCTTAATTTTAGTAATTGTTCCAATTTTAATGTCCATTTTAATTAATTTAACTTTCTTTTTTTTCATTTAATGTTCATTTTCGCTTAAATTTTTCTTTTTAACCGACTTCAAAAACAGGAGGTTATCAATTTGTCGGAATCTTATGTTTTATATATGTCGATCGATTTATTCGAAGACGTTTGTACCGATTTAGAATATTCCTTTTTTTTTAAGGAAATACCTGTCAGGTGGTCCCATAATTTTTTTATTAAAACCGGTTGTGTAGTTTGGTGGTGAAGTCGGTTTTTAGTTTTGAAAAATTATTCTCGTAGTCATGGTATAAAGTATAGTATGCAATTCTTGAATAAAGTGGATTTACATCGAGGGCCATGAATCACTCACATTGCTCAGGATTCTAATACGTGAATCACTCGCTACGCTCATGATTCAATCATCATGAATCACTCCCTACGGTCGTGATTCAGTCGTTAGAATCCTTCACCTGCTCGTGTTTCATCTATGGCCCTCGAACTAAATCCGTCCTTTATTCACTAATTGTATAATATACTATTATTTGTAACAAAGTAATTGAATGAGCCAGCAAAGTTCTTTAAATTTTCGTGAATTTGAGTATTTTTCTTTTTAACCGACTACATAAAAGGTGGAGGTTATCATTCGTCGCGATCTTTTATTTATTATTTTCACCGATTATTCGAAGACGCTTGGACCGATCTGGAAAATTCACTTTGTTCCAATTTGTCAGGTGGTCCCATATAAATTTTATCAAAATAAGTTGTGTAATATGGGGGTGGAGTCGGTATTTAGTTTTCAAAAGTTCGAGCGGGAATAATTGTTCATTTATTGAGAACCGCGTAAAAAATCCGTTCGGTAGATACGAGTTGCTACGGAGGTTAGCACAATGCGCATACAGACTACACAAAAATTAAAAAATCTTTTTTGTGTTCTTCTATTTTTTTCTTATTGCCCACCCTCATCTTATTACCCGACTTCAAAAAGGAGGAGTATATCGATTCGTCTTGATCATTTTTTTATGTATGTTCACCGTTTATTCAAAGACGCCTGGATCGATTCTTAAAATTTTTTTTCGTTAAAAATAGTATATAGGTATTTAATATATGTATGATAAAAGCAATACATTCGTTTAACTCCATAAAACGACCACTAACACAAAACTAAGTAATAATTGACATATATAGCATTATGAAGAGTATTTATACAAAAACATTGTACGGTGTTATATTGAATGTACACGTCCAGTTAGTACGTGATGTGCTAAATTAACAAAATAAATTAGTTGCTTATTAATTAAATATATATATCCTAATTCACATCACGTACAACTATAAACAGGACATTATAACAGACAGTAAACAAACATCAGAAATAAATAATCAGAGATATACCCGGACAATAGCACTATGTCATTAGAACTAATAATCTATGGTCCTTACAGTGTGCGTGACACGCTTCATATTTGCATACGCAAACCACGTGCCAGGTTAATTGATATGCAGATTGGCTTTTTGAATCTTCATTAATTATAATTGGAAGCCATATCCTTGTAATCGCTTCACCGTTCGAGGATTTGCAACAGTTTATGTTTTTACATTAAATATTATGCCTTTTAGCTGTCAAAGTGTCCATTTTTTCTTTACTTGTTAGTTGTATAACCGTTTAGGGGATTCATTAATTTGTCAGGATTCAATGATTCCACCTTTGAAATAAATTATTTGGATGGAAATAGTACATAAACCTTCAAACTATTTTTAAACCACTTAAAAAGAAGAGGAGGTTTCCATTCGTCGCGACATTTTTTATTTTTTTTTTTCTGTAAGTTCACCGATTATTCGAGAACGCCTGGACCCATATTTTTTTTATATGAAAGGGTATATTTGTTCGGTGTTTTCATATAAATTTTATTGTGTAGTTTGGGGGTGAAGTCGGTTTTCAGTTTTGAAAAACAATATGAACTACTGTTTACAGTTTAAAGTGAGAACGTGAAGCTTTTTTTCGCACATTTGCGAAAACGGTAACTTTTGGCAAATATGTAAAGAAAAGCTAGTAAAAAAAGTAGTTTATAAAATAGTTTGGAGGGTTATCCAGAGCCCAATGAGACCAAATTTTAAATGATATCTCCGTTTCTTTTCAAATGGTGGCAGCACTGGACCCCGAAAAATTCATGTATCTCCTTAATACTAATATGATTTCCTTTTCCAACATATCTCCCTCCTCATAACTTAGATCTTGCGGCCCTGGGAAGTTTTACCAATAAATTAAAAAAGAATTTGGAGTTGAGCCCTACCAAGACATTAAAAGGATGGCAGGGAGAAGAGAGGATTTGGAGGCATCTCCACTTAACTCCACCGACAAGCACAAGCTCTTGAATTACAAGAACCCTTGGGTTCTATCTGCTAAGAACCACTAGACACAAAATTCTATGTCTGCCCTGACCTGCCTGTATATACTTTCCGACTTTTTACCCAGCAGCCAAATATTTGGAGCAAGTTTAGTCCATGATACAAATCTAAACTACTGTCTATAAAAAGGGTATTAACATCGATAAAAAAAATTGTCTTCCCATAAAAAATTCGTTCGGCCGTTTGTGTTTTTTAAAAGTAGTTTATCATGGTCAGGTCTTGCTCCAAAAATTTGGCTGATGGTTAAAAAGTACCCTGTATTTGGTTTACCTTATAGTGCGTGTGTTTAGGTATGTAAAAGAATGTAAACAATCTTGACGTGTCTTTTTATTGAAATATATACACTTTATAAATCAATACCTTCGCAAATTACAATTTATTCCTTTTATAAATTATAAATTACATAATTCATTTGTAATTTGCAAAGGTAATTGATAAAAACGGATATTAAATTATATAAAAAATGGAGGCCAAATCGCTGCCTTCACAGGGCAAAGTACCCAAGAGACTGGCGGAATTTCCGCGTTGAATAGCAATACTTAGGCGCTGTCCTAAATGCGCGCCGGCCCTTGGGTCCCCCGAAACGTCGATCAGGCGTGCGGAAATTTCCTTAAAATTTGACGAGCTTCCGCACCCCACGGCCCTAAGGTCTCCACTGCAAAAAGCACAAATATATACGGCTCAAAAAGCTCGTGCGGAAATTTCCTTAAAAATTTGACGAGCTTCCGCACCCCAAGGCCCTAAGGTCTCCACTGCAAAAGGCACAAATATATACTGCTCAAAAAGCTCGTGCGGAAGCTCGTCAAATTTTTAAGGAAATTTCCGCACGCCTGATCGACGTTTCGGGGGACCCAAGGGCCGGCGCGCATTTCGGACAGCGCCTAAGTATTGCTATTCAACGCGGAAATGCCGCCAGTCTCTTGGGTACTTTGCCCTGTGACGGCAGCGATTTGGCCTCCATTTTTTATATAAATTAATATAAGTTTTTATAATTTGATTATTTTTAATTTATTTAGTTTTAATTGAAGTAGGTAGTATTTTAGTTTGTTTAGTTTAATTTAATATAACTATAACTATAATTATTATTAAAAAATTGTGCGGGCAATAAGAAGGGAGTAAGGTAATTGATTAATAAAGTGTGTTTTTCAATAAAAAGACATGTCAAGATTGTTTACATTCTTTTATACCTAAACAAACGCACTATAGTAGTCAACGTCACTCCCCGTTAAGAGTCCCCTTACCCTAGACAGAATTTTTATCAGAGCTTTTATTTTGAAACGGCATGTCAGATATCGGGGAAATTATGTAATTTCAAAGAAATTGCATATATTCAAAATATGAACTTAGAATATAGTGTATCATATAATATTTGACCAACAGTATGGAAAACTTCTACACCCTTATATTTTCTTAACAAGTCATAATTTTATGGTAGGAAACCAATTATAACCCTAGATAATTGCAATTTCTTTAAAATTACAAATTTTTACCGAAGTCTGACGTGTCACATCAAATTAAAACGTAGACTACGTTTGTATGGAATAGTCTAGGGTAAGGGGATTCTTATGGTATCGAAAATATACCTACACTTTTACTATGAGCGCGGCGACCACTTCGAAGGTGAAAATTCAGTTACATGAATCGTTTATCCGAAGTAAGAATGAAATTGGCTTGCAATGGATGTCTAGGTATCTAAACGAAGAGGTGAGAAGTTCTGCCGCGAGGCAAATTAAACCATAGCGCTAACCAAATTAAGTAGATATTTCTTTAAATTTCTTTCCTGAGTAAGTCTTCTGTACGTGAGAACTAGTACTTATTCTGTGTCAACGTGCCTTAGCATCCATATCAAGGCGTCGTTATAAGCGAGAAATTTCATATTTTTTGCCGTGCTTTAGAAGGCTATGCTTATAACAAGCCTCGCGCCTTAGGTGTTTCATAGCTGTAATTGATTTTTAATCAAGTAATTAACATTGCAGTTGAAGACAATGTTGCAGAAGTTTATCCCATTTCAGGATTTATTAACCATATTTCTAATAAGGCAGCAACAACCTTACACAGACGGGAGATACATGAATTTTTCGGGGCCCAATGCTGCCCCTACTTAAATAAATAACTCTTGATGACCCTTCAAACTAATTTATGAATTACTGTTGGGTGAGAAAGTGAATCTTTTTTTGGCATTTTTTTCTGGCCAGAAGGGGGTTTTTTTTTAGACTTTTACGAGGGGAAAAATATGAATGTGCCGCCCAATGACCAGTTATTAAGCCGACGAAGGGGGGGCGTAATCAATTAAAATAATTTCGTAAATCGGTAAAGCATCGAAAGGACGCCTGCAAACTTGTAACGAATTTCCTTCCATTTCAGACGATTTTCTCCCTTATTAACTTCCAAAACGACGCATAACACAAACTTGACATATTTCATTTTTCGATGTTATAATTTTTCCACTAATCACGATCCATCGACATTAGCCATTTCATTATCCCCCGGTTTATACGTATCAATTACATTCTTAAAATTCGGTGATAAGATTCAAATTTTAAAACCTTTTACTTTATAACGTAGGCCGAGACTACTATTTTATCTTTGTCTTTATTCTCTGTGCTTATTATATTAGATTTGAATTTAGATTACCAATCCCTATCTTCTCTCTCTTTCTCGTCAAGATTGTTATTATCTTGCATATGAACATTTTTTAGGTGTGAGCTTTAGTGCTGTGAAGAAAATAAACCTGTATTGCCATTTCTGTAAGTGTGCGTTTATTATATATTCTAATTATTTTTGTGAATGTGTGATTATTTTAGATGTGGTAGTATACCCTACCCCGCACCAAAACTGGCAAAAAATTTAGTAAGAAGATTTGTCTACGTAACTTATCTTGTAATATGATCTAAGAGTATAACCCGTGGTTCGATTTATTACGGGTATGTCGCTTCCATGTTGTATATGTATTTATCATAAAAAATAGGATCGTTGGTTTAGTATCGTTTAGTATAGTATAGTTTAGTGCTAGCTCAGTGTGTGTGATTGGTCTCTATATATTTATCTATTATTAGCAGTTAGACAGTGTTAAGCATTAATCAATTAATATTTTAATCATCGTAGTAATTGATTGAAAAATTAATTGCAATTAATTTAATTGCAATTAGTCTGTTAGTTGCATATTGCAATTAATTTATTTAAATTAACTCATGTTATTTGCAATATACAATTAAAATATTTCAACTAATATTTTTAATTATTGTTAAAAGCAATCAAAACTAACAATTAATAATCATGTTTTTCTGCAGTCTCTACACCTACTCATATAAATGGTATTTCTTATTGCTACTTATTTCGCCGCGAAACTTTCCGTCCGTTTGTTTTGCGTTTGACAAAGTTGTTGCTCTTATTTCTATTTACATTATTTACATTTTATTAAAGTTTAATTGCAGGAATAATTAACAATTATTTAATTGTTAATTGATATTTAACAATTAACAATTAATCAATTGTTAATTGATATTTAACAATTAACAAATAATCAATGGTTATTTTTAATTGTACCTTGCAATTAAATTTTGCCAAACACTGGCTGTTACCCGCGGAAAAAGTAGGCAACACTCAGAAACTTTCTCCATTTAGGGTTCCATAGTAAACAAGGAACCCTTATAGTTTCGCCATGTCTGTCTGTCCTCGGTTTTACTCAGGGACTATTAATACTAGAAAACTGTGACTTGGCATGGATATGTATGTTAATTAGGCGAAAAAAGTGGTAAAATAAAATATTGTAAAATAATTTTTTTAGGGTAGCTCTCATACAAGTAAAGTGAAAAGGCAATTTTTTTTCTCGTCTAGCCAGTCATATTGGGTATCGTTGAATAGGTCTTTCAAAAATATTGTGAGATTGTGAACACCGTTTTTCGATTTAGGGATCCGTTTCTGAAATATTTGGTTTTAAAGTAAAAATGTTAGTTTGAGTCAAGTGTCGTAGTTATCTGCTAAACGGTTATTTATAAACACGTGAAAAAATTCACAGCTATAGTATATATAACAAAGTTTAAAGAAAAACTATCAGAGTTAAGTAGGGATTACATTTTAAAAAGTTATAGACGATCAACTTATAAAATGTACTCGCAATATGAAAATTTCACACAAATCAATAGAAAATTAGTTTTTAGACGTTTTTAGTGGCATGAACTCAAAGTGGGCATTAGTAACTACGGAACCCTACACTGCGCGTGGCCCAACACGCACTTGGCCAATTATTAATATTAAATATATATATGACGGCTGAATATATATATATATATATATATATAGTGTGATATTTGAAGGTTACTAAGTCGTCAGCCTTTAGGGCCGTAACAGACGGGGCGCAAGTTGCGCCGCGTAACAGCTGGTGATGGGAGTTGCATAAATACTCAATCAACCCATTTGAATATTTACTTAGTAGATTGAGTAAATACCTGATAAATAAAAATAAATTGATTTATATGAGTTGCGACTTATATTTATATTCATATTCATCATTTCATGTTTTCATGACAATTTTGAAACTTAAATCTAGTATACACTTGCAATTCTTATCGGAAAGTGTGTGCATACGCCATAATATGCTTAAAATGTCGGTAAACGTTAAATGCGACGCTAAAATATATGAAAATACCATACTAATCATACACTGAAAGTAGGCTTCTTTGACTAATTATCATTTTTTGCTGGGAGGTGTGCAAAGACGTAATTTGATGTTAAAATAAGTAAACAGACATCAAATGCGATGTCAATATATGATGAGCACGCTCTATTTAGTCTATTTATTAAATCTAGTAAGTTAATACTTAAATGGGTTGATTGAGTACTATCCACTGCCCATCTCTAGCTGTTACGCGACGCAACTTGCGTCCCGTCTGTTGCGGCACTTAAGCAGACGATAATTAATTAAAGATGCTGAAGTCAATATTTAATTTAATGGTTCCCGATGGTCAAGTTGATGGTTTTATAATGATTTAATCGCTCGATGATGACAGTTTAATCACAGAGGGAATATGATTAATGAGTGTACTGTAGGGAGATGAAAGAAAACATTAAAAGCGTTCTGGCATGACAAAACACAATCAAAATATCAATGAGCTGGTTGATATCAAGCATTAATTAAACTAGCAACTGCGGGGCAAAAGGTCAAGAAGCTAAATGCCAAAACCGATTTTACTATGGGAAGTGGGGCCTTTTTTTCGCGTGGCCACCCACCAAACCAAGTTTTCTAGTAGAGAATAAAGAAATAAATAAAGAGTTTTATATATGTATCTTGACGCAGTTCGTTCCGAGTTATAAGGTACCTCTTATGACTCGGTTCGGACTGCGTACCAAATTCTACTGAATTTGTATTTACTCTGTTTATAAGACAATTTCGCCTCTTAGGCGCAAGTTTAGTTTCAATAAAATAAATGAAACCTTGCACCAAATACCAAATTCTACCCCTTATAACTAATATTATAAAGGCGAAAGTTTGTGAGTGTGTATGTGTGCATGTTTGTTTGCTAAAGGCTGGAACAATTTTGATGAAATTTGGTATGCAGGAAGCTGACACCCTAAATTTACACATAGACCAATTTTAGCGCGGGTAACACCGCGGGGTTATCAGATAAAGCAGACTCTTATTATATACGGCGAGCACATTAAAGAAGATGGTACATACGAAATAAAAGTCTGTACAGATAGGGACTTATAAGATCTTAAAGAGTACCATATTATAGCTACAAGTCCATGGTTTTTGTGAGGACAAATACAATCTAGACATAGACAGCCTCGTGTATATTTTACTACAAGGCGGGATGGAAGGCAGTGAAGCAATATACGCCCATTACTATGCAGTAGTATTTCCGGCAAGCGCACTCTTGGCTGCTTGTTCTTACATCATATCAATATTTTGGTATTTAGGATAGGGGAAGTATCTAGATAACATTATAATACGGCATGACGTGGAAAATGAAGCAGTGGAGTCTAGCAACGATGAGATATACATAATAGGGATTACGCGCGTATTTTTGTTATTTGCTTCATAAAATCCTTATTAGCCACAGAAAACAAATATGAAGAATTTATAAAATATTTGAATCAGCGACGTACATGTGATACTTTAAAGTTTCAATTAGAAAAAGAAGTCCCGGACTGGTGACGTCAAAGTCCATATCATCTATATAATTGCTTAAGAAAATAGCATTTTTGCAAGTGAGATAGACATATTTTCGCAAATTCGTTATATCTCGTTCGTTTTTCAATCAATTTTTATTTTGTTTTCACTGATAGTACTTTACTTTATAATATTTGTGGATAAACTGGTTAGATAACTCATATTTGTGATGCATATTCCCTAATATTGGAATAAAACCAGCTTTTCTCTACTTTCATCCTATGAATCCGTACTATTTATCTAGTAAACATATTATTGTTAACATTTCTGATGGTTACGTACCTAATACAAAAATGAATAATTGTAAAATCATCATTGGTTATTAATTTCGGAATGAGACACTATTATTTTTTGCAATTACATAAAAGTACGGATTTTATGCAAATACATAAAAATATTTAAGTAGAACTCAGTAGTTTGATTTTATATTCTATCACATTATGTAATTCTCAGAATTAGGCAAAACTCACTCAGGGCAGAAAAAACGAAGGTATCAATTTTGGCATGCCTACAAACCAACTTCTAACGTTTATAACTCCATTCGGACTACATTAGCGGTATATTTATGATAATAAGTTTTATTTATAATGCTATTCCTATTAAAAAAATCAAAATAAAATAAATAAAAAAGGCGCGAATTTCCTGCAATGTACTTTTATAATTTCACCGGCACATTTTGTCAAAAAACGTGAAAAATAACTTCGTCCTAACTCAACATTTACGACAAGTTTATTAACCCGTGAAATACCTACCATTTGTACCACTTGTTTAAATTTCTGCTTAATAACTTTGTTATTTAATTACAAAAAAAGTTTAAATAAGTAAATAAAAAAAACTTTTTTAAAGACTGACCACGATTTTGCCTTTCTGTGACATTACTTAGGTACTCTATCTATCTTTTATGTGTGTAAGTGGCCAAAGCTGGTATGAGATTTTTCAAACTGCTTAAAATGACATAGCTCGACGTCTGCCATACAATATGACAGCTGGGACATTGTGCTCAAAGATATAGGCGGTATAAAAAAATTTTTTTTTCTCTTTATTTGTGCCTCATGATTCATGCTGAAATTGCGAAATAAAAAATGTGACAGTTCGTTTGAAAATTCACAATTCTTCCGAGGTAATATTTTTTTCTGATGAATACAATCATACATAAAATTTATAACTCATCAATCATATCTTTATTTTTAAAAATTAAATTTAAATTAAATTAAAAGTAATTATTTATTAGTAGACGGCCCCTAAAGATGCAGGTAGATTCGTAGGTAGTAATTATTGGAATGGTTCCAACCAGCCCGGGGCCCCAAAGGTTATTTACTCAGAGCACCGTGGTTATCATTAATTTTCAAATGTTCATGCTAATTTATTGCTGGTATATATTGCGTAGTACGAGGCGTGGTGGGATATGACTCAGGTATCTAATGGAAGTGTGGCACTCCTGATGTAGGGTACGGTACAACGGATAACCTTCAGTGGATTTACTGGTAACATACTAGTTCACATTCTGGTAACATACTAGTTCACTGGTAACATCCACCATTGAAATTGACCTGCATCATTGATGTTTTCTTTATCGGTAACCTATAAACAAATAACTATATACTGAAAAGCTTTTTATTTCTGAATCTGATTTAAATTTCAAATATTTACGTGCGTACACGATGTTGCCTTGAGACACACTAACGCACACACATGTGTGCGCGCGTCTTCTAGTCACATTCGCCTTGATGAAGACCTGAGAATGAAGTCAATAAAACATGTCAGCCAGACATATTTATGTAATAACTAGCTGATCCGGCGAACTTTGTTCCACCCGTTCCCGTTCCAGTTCCCGTTCCTGTTTTTTCTCTTCATAAGAACCTTTCTCGGACTGCATAAACACATCAAAAAAGAAATCTGTTAAGCCGTTCTCGAGTTTCGTGCTAAGCAACATTCATTTTTATTTATATAGAAGATTAAATTCAGTAAGCATAGTTAGATCACCTACCTACCTACATCATCATCATCATTTTCAGCCCACATCAACCCCTTTTTTTGCGCCATTTCTACGGTCCTGTGCCATTCTCATCCACTGCTAATCCGTCAACCTTTCAATATCGTCTGAACAACTGGCTGGTGATGTTCCTACCTCCTTTATGTTACTTAACCTGTTCCATATATGAAACATACTAGTAAGCTAGATAAATGCTCGCAGCACAAAATAAATCATGAATGTGATAATGTGCATATAAATTTGAGCAGGTGATTAGACCACGCTAATAATAAGTAGTGACGCTAGTGACGTGGTAGAATCCGGCTGCACACGCCAGTTTTAGAATTCAGAAACCGATTCAGACCATCAATATATAATTCAGAACACACCATCCTTCATGTGTTTAAATAGTTATCGAGAGAAAAATTTTGTTAGAACAAATGGTTTTAAATTATGATAGCTTACTTGCATGATGTAACATGTTTTTATAGATCATGCAAGTCAGTCACTCACTTTGTTGTGTTTCTCAAAGTTTGGGACGTATTTACTGTAGGAAAAGTACTGTGTGTATACACATACATGCATATAAACATACATAGATACATACTTGTCTACACGACTGTAATCTATACAAATGTTACAGAAAGTCAAAATGATGTTTGAGAATTCACTGCAAACATTTTAATTAAAGCGGCCCTTCCCGACCGCTCTGTCGTCAACGCGAGCTTAATTTGAAAAGCTTGTTGTTTCATTTAGGGCAATGCTAGAAAAAAACACAAACCAAAAAAGAGAGAACGGCACGGTTTGCATTCTATTGAATGAAATTAGTATTATTATTAACTATTTATTAAACGAATATTAACTATTCATAGGGTGCGGAAATATCATAAAACTTGTTCCAGGTGATACGTGTTTATCAGTAAGTCTTACAAGTGTGTGAAATAAATGTTTTGTATTCAAAATTTTGATTACATTTGAAAGGTTTGTGTCGAAATATTTTCTTTACGAGTATCTTTACAATTTGTGAGTACTTTATGAACAGTCAAAGTTCAACTAAAATTTGTGCAAACTTCGTTGAACTTTGACTGTTCAAACTAGAGTTTGTTTTTCTAAATTTAATTTTTTTATTTCTTTAGAAACCTAGAAATATCGCACAAAATACCTGTTAGTTTAAAAGTTTTTAAGAAAGATCAGATACAACGCCATAATCACGTACGAGCGTTTGTATGAAAAGTAAGACGGGAAGGCCGCTCTTAAACTATAAACCTATTCACGTTAATCAGTACTGATAGAGTTTCCACGAGTATTGTAAGATAAATTTTGACATACCTTGTATTTTTGTTTTTGGTGGTTATACAATCACATGGACTAATCATACAATTCGGCTTATGGATTATCACTTTTCTGTGTAACCCAATATTCAAAAGGTTTATTTTCACAAAAGGCAAAAAGAGTAAAGAAATTCTTACGAATCTCATTATTAACCTGGTGTTCTGAAATATTACTTTGTTTGACTATCACGTGAAGAGTTTTGTTTCACACAGTCACTTTTTAAAGTAGTAGGTACAACATGAACCCTGATAGGGCATTGCAACATAAAACAACGATGGAACGGCATGCGGATTTTTTCTTAGATTATATTAATGTTAAAATTATTATATTCAAAATGTTATTTCTTTTTATTGATGTCTTAAAACTATTTTTTATGTTTTAATTTTTTATTTTGTTTAATAAGTCCATATTTCGGTTATTAACGTAATGTTATATCTATTTCAATTACTTATTGTTATTTTTATTGAATTAAACGTCAATTATTTGAATGTCAATGTAGATTATGTTATACTTAATTTCTTAACTACTTAAATTCTTGATACGATTTCTGAATCAGAAAAACGAATGTGTGCGCCTGTCCTCCTACGCTAGAGGTGAGATCAATTACTTACGTTATATACACTCAGGCTGATAATTTATTCGCAATTAGTTTGAGGCCTGCGGATGTGAGCTTAGTTTACTGCTATTCGGAAGCTATATGCCTGTTTTACAATTCAGAAAACAAGCAAAGCTAGTATTGTTTTACAGCTATAGTTTGTTGGTCACTTATAAATTAGATAGAGCAGTAATTGTAGAGGGAGCGAGGTGATATGCTCGACCGCCACAAAGGGAAGATCTTCCCGCCAGGCCCGCTGTTGTGCCTGGGGAACCCCGGCTCCGACGGTGTATCGTCGGAAGTTGTATATATGCAGCGTATCGGGCGAACACTAATATCAAGATGTAGGATACTGCTGACGCCATCTTGTATACTTCTTGTGAAGTTCTATGTTGTAAGTTTGTCCCTTGATTTACTTGTGGTTTGTAGTTTCTCGTAGTGGCGTAGAGGTCGCCACAGTATATTTTAACATTTTCACGTTACATAATTTACTAATAAGTAATTACATATTACCTGCATATCGATCTGTATAATTAAAAATTAATGTTTGTAACTGACTGCTTCTGTGGTCAAGGCGTTCGCCTTGTGATCCGGAGGTCGTGGGTTCGAATCTGACTGGTAAAAGCGTACTTTGTGAAATGTTGTTTCCAGTGTGGTTAAGATATTGCAGACTTGACTGTGGGTCCCGAACGCCATCTAGCGTTTGCTCAAACCTATTTAAGGATTGGTTCTGGTTTACCCTTTGGGTTGAGGAGATCAGACGGTAGTCGCTCTGTGTAAAAACCAGTAACCTCGTCAAATCACCTAGGTTACGTAGCGTACCCCGAGATCTGAAGCGTTACCACTGAAGATGCAACCAAGAATACGTGGGGACGATGATGATAAATAATATATATTTTTTTTTAATGTTTATCCTTATACATGCGGTTCTTTTATGTTATTGATTGTGATGAATCTTTAGTCTTCTGAAGACACATGAAGATATAGGCACCTTCCTGGTATGCAAAACATGTCGGGTTGAGCTAGTGACTTATTCAATTCATTAGATATTGTAAAAGTAGCAATAGATCTTTTAAGCTAAAACGCGTGAAATTTGAATAATTACAGTAAACTTTAGACGAAGCTTTCAAAAAGCTTTTTGTCGATGATTTTTTTGTTACCTTTTGTTTAGGATAAATATTTTTTATGTTAAAGTATTTATTTTCAAAGATTCTGTAAATATACTCATAATAGATTTTTTTATTAAAACCTTTTACTTATCTACAGGAAATTTAGATTTTGGAGAAGATAATTTATTTTACTTAGATATAAGAGCAGCTACAGGGAGCAGCTCTCGTTCTTTATCGATAAACTAGTTTTTGCCCGCGGCTTCGCTCGCGTAGGGGTGTAATTTATCAAAATCCTTTCTTAGGGGATGCCTACATCATAGTAGCTTTATGCATGCAAAGTCTCAGCCCGATCGGTTTAAAATTGACAAAGTTTCATACAAATATTCATCCCCTATTTTATCCCCTTGGGGGGTAGAATTGATCAAAACCCTTTCTTAGCGGATGCCTACGTCATAACATCTACCTGCATGCCAAATTTCAGCCCGATCCGTCCAGTGGTTTGGGCTGTGCGTTGATAGATCACTATGTCAGTCAGTCAGTCACCTTTGAGGTATATATATTTAGATTTAGATTCCCACAGGCACCATTTAACATCATTATCGTAATCATTTCGCAAAATGTCTACTGCTGGACATAGGCTTCAACCAAGGATTTTCAACATGACTGATCGAGAACAGCCTACGCCCAACACTTATCAGCGACCTTGGTCAGACGTCTGACCACCTTGCGTGTGCAGGATCCTACGCACAAAGCATCAATAAGGTTTTCTTCAATTTATCAATACCGCATAAAAATAACCGCATAAAGATTAAAAATACCAAGAAAATAAAAGATAATTCCGAGGTGTCGGCCACTCCCTCTAATTACGTATTGTGTTAATAGCTTCCATCCACGATAAGGCATGGTGCTTGGGAGCCGGGGGTGTGTCCGTCCGTCCGTCTGTGATGTACGTTTGACAATGGAACTCCCCTTTCTGCAGCTAGTAATTATGCCCCCGAGACACACAGTAGTCTGTGGGTAGCGAACGAAGATGCATGCAAAGATGTAGTCTCACCTAGAAGAGTCATGCTCAATTTGAGCTCAACGGAGCTGTGTTGGTTATTACTACAAATACAATTAATGACCGAGTGAGCGAAGCGTCTCCGCTTCAGTTACGGCAAAAATTCTTTCGTGGATGTCCAGACTCCAGATTTTCGGCTGTTCTCACCTACAGATCGCATTTCTCAACGGATTTTTGTTTAATTTTGTGAGCAGGTTCGATAATTATATAGAACTAACTGTTCAAAGGAAACATATTTTTAGTAAGTATAATTTCATCGCCTTCGTTTTTCTTTCTTTGGTGGCTATATCGTGCATAATCATTTTCACTTATTGGCAATCCGGCCAAATCAATAAAGCCATTGAAAAAGACATAGATACAAAAGAAATATTTTCATTAAGTCATGATTTTTTGAACAACCAAATCTATCCCTGGATTGGTTTTTGTTTACCCTTTGGCTTGGGGAAGGCAGACGGCAGTCGCTTTGTGTGCCATCATCATCATCAGGTCTTCTTGTCTCCACTGCAGGAGCACGACCCTCTCTGTACTACCAGAGCCATACCTGGCCAGAGCAGCCAGAGGACTTGGCCTACACTATCTTCGCTGACCAGACGGGTTGGAGAGGTCTCATTGATATTTATAAGCTTTGTTTAGCTTGTATTGTTGCTTTGTGTGTAAAAACTAGTAAACTTGTCAAATCACTTAGGTAAGGTAGCGTACTCCGAGCTCTGAAGCGTTACCGCTGAGGATGCAACTGGGAATACATACGCTCGGATGATAATGAATTATTTTATGAATGAGCAAAAGAAATCTCAAAAGTTTACTAAATCTCTAAGAAGTTCCCAGGTCCCAGCACTTCGTTTCTGTGACGTATATCGAGCGACGCTTCGATGTTACTTCCAGTCTAGGGTAACCCAATGTCTTTGGTAGCGAACTAGCGAATATAGAAAAAAGTTATGGATAGAGCTGGCATTTAGGAATAATTTGTGCTTGATAATAATATCTGTGGGCGTTGAATTGAAACAAGTCTTTTTGGTTTATGATACATTTATCTATTTATCTGACTATGTCATGAGTTATGTTATAGTACGAGTAAGCACCGAGTATATTAAACTTTTTAATTCGTTTTCTTGATACTAGTTTTTCTTTTTTTTAACTGTTTTCAACAGCCCTTACTGTAATATTCAGGGTATCCCATCCGAAAACATGCCGTAAAACCAATTTTAGTAAGGGGAGCACTTGGGCTAGTTTTTTGCTACAATTGATGCTTAACAATATAGGTACACGAATCCATTTATTTTTATTATTAGACAAATGTAAGGTAGATACCTAAGTGAAAATATTGATATTAAAGACTTGACAGCTAAAGTATATTGAGAAAAAAAAAAGAAATTTACCCAAATGAAAAAAAAATCTAAAATAATATTGGCGATTCTGTCAGAAATAATAAGGCTCCTAGATTCGAAGTCCCACGGTAGCGCGGGCGGAATCATATTTTTCCGAACTTATAAGGTATCTCAGATGAGATGAGGTGAGGACGTGACGCTACTGCCAAGGCGAACATTGTGAGAAAACAGTCCTGCTGTGGGAATCCAATTGAAATGGACGTTGGGGCTCTGAGCAGGGAGGAGGTATACACAGATTCCAAGCTTTATATTTTTAATGAGGTTCTAATGAGATGAGATGATGCCGTGACGCTACTATAAAGGTGAACAGCATAAGAAAACACAGCACTGCTTTGAGAATCAAATTGAAAAGACTTTTACATTTTGAACAAGAGAAGTTATATAAACCAGATTTCAAGCTGTGTATTTTTTACTAGTTTCCATTGCATTCGATGAGATCGGTTGTGACCAAGTGTGGTTAAGGAGCTGGCTATGTGTTTATGAAGCACAAGGTTGATCCTCACTAGACATAATTTCTGCGCCTCAGTTTGTTTTTATGTACGACCATTCAAATTATGTACCAACCAAGAAGACATAGTGAAGAAATCTTATAAATTAGTTCACAATGATGTAAAAATTATTATTGTTAGTGGATGACGTCATTGAGCTACGTCAAATGTCTTTAGGTAGCTCTAAAAATGTTTCATCAGTAGTACCTAAGTTATTATCACACTAGAAACTAAAATTCTATTATTTTTGTTTCTTTATTTTTCAATTTCGAAATATAAAGATTGTACATATTTAAATATATAAATAGTGTACATATATTACAATTATACAAAATCAACCTAGTATATACAGACAAAAGAATATACGCGGGGAATTATAAGTTTTGCTGTACTTTGCAATAAAAGCTTAGACTCTATATTTATCTAATCTGTGTATACTGATGTTGGATTGATATCTTAATCTTGTCCCAGCGACAGTTTCTTCTATTATTCATTAACCAATCTATCAATAATATTGACAACATCTTTTAGCACTTTTATAGACATGGTGTAAATATGTATTATTATTATCGGCAATAGTATTATACATCACATGGTTTCGACTTGATCTTTAGACTTTAGACCCCCCTAGACGATATTTTTGAATGCTGTGGAGATTCTATCACAGTACATACTTAAAAGCATATCTTCGCGACAGGATGACAGAAAAGCGCTTGAATGGACTGGCTGTAATGCATATCCATCAAGACGTTGCGGAAAAAATGGACCCTAATGAAATGCTAGACATCTTTAGCAGGAAACATAAAGGAAAACTGTCTTTAATAAACATTTAATTTTTCTAAAGATACTCTCATAAACCTTCCTACACATAAGTACCTACTAGAACTTGTTAAAAATAAACTTGAACAGTTAGTGTAGTTTTTTTTGCCCGTCCGCCCCTTGTGCCCCCTCCAGAAAAAATCCTGCATCCGCCCTTGAACACACTTAATTCTTTAAACAGGATTGTAAACCCGAAAAAATGAATTGTCTACCGCTGTAAAAGATCGTTTTGTCTAGCGTTTTTAGTTCAATATAAGATGTGGCTATCAAACCATCACTATTCCGATTGATTCCTTTATTAATTTTGACGCCCATCACGCTTAATGTGGCCTTCTGGTCGTACTGCCCTAGGTTCTGCCAATTCCGAACATTCCGAGAGTTACCATATTATTTAAATAAATACATGGTACTCTATCTATCTATTTATCTATAACACAACCATGCATAATCATAAATAGATACTAGTAACTCATACACTCATACACATGCTATAAGCAATAACACTACACTAAATCATATCAATATCGTATTTCAGGTGGTCATAACATTATTATCAAAATAACTTAGTCCACTGCTGGCCATAGGACATCTAACACGACCGGTTGTAAAAAGCCTCCAGCACTATTGGTGGAACTTATCTGTTTAACTGATTAAAGGCCCATTTAGATGGTGCAAGTTCCTTCTCTGTTCATACCATTTATTGAAGCAATAGATGACTTGCATGGTCTAAATGAAATGTCAGTCATAATACTTCAATAAAGTGGTATACAACTTCAAGAAACTTGCGCCGTTTAAATAGGCCTTAAGTATGTGGGTGGAATTGGAATCACATAAAAATATACAGGTTGGAAATGTAGGGTCAATACACACTCTAAGGATAAACAAACTGGCTTTTTTATTTTACCAAGTCTCTTCTTTCTTGTGCTATCGCTGCACCACACATACTACCTTACAAATGTTGTGTTCTTTGCTTGATATTATTTTAACTGACTTCCAAAAAAGGAGGTTGTCAATTCGTCGCGATCTTTTTTTTAATGTATGTCCACCGATTATTCGAAAACGCCTGAACCGATTCGTTTTAGGGTTCACTTCTCAGTTGATCCCATAGAAATTTGGGGTAGAACTCGGTTTCTAGTTTTTTTTTTATTATGTACTTATATAATGTGTGTGTAATTATGTGTCTTTTTTATATCAATAAAATAACTATCTATCTACCTTATAAGTTTCTCCCATTTTCTTCTAATTGCTTTTTCCGTGTCTCGCAAGTCTTGACCATCCTATTTGGAATACGTCGAGGTCGTCTCGCCAGCGCTCCTCCGTGGCAATTTCGGCCCATCTTTCGCCATGCATGCATCCTACCGACATGCGCTGCCTAGGCATGACGAAAGGAAAAATACTTTAAGCCTATCGGTTAGATTATTACTTAATATTCTACACGTATTTTTTATCTTTTTCTGACAAACAAAAAATATGACAAAGATACAGCGCATTAAAATTTCTCATGACGTCATGACTAGGTACAATTTTTACTAAGCAATGACGTCGCAAGCCGACCGTATCTTTGTAAATATTTACTTTTTTGGCAAACTGAAAAATATGGAGCCATTATTTTCCAATAATCTAAAAGGCGGACAATCATATTTTTCTAACCTTGTTATCATCCCTACTCAAGTTCAGTATGGCGGTTTCTGGTCCCAAAACAAGGAACCGTTGATGTAGGACATAATGTAGAGCTAATTGTGGCATTAGGGATCCTATCGACCGTTTCTCATTCTACATAACATATAGTAAGTTATATTATAAAAAACATAAGTTTTCACTACTTATCCGCGGAATGATACCCGCATGGTCAAAACAGAAGTTATTTGACAATCCCACGTTCACTCAGCCTCACATTCTCCGGGATAAAGTAATGCCTTCATTTGCATGACTACCTCCACAGTCCAATGGTCAAGATGTTCGCCTTGTGATCCGGAGGTCGTGAGTTCGAATCCCATTGGGAAGCATATTTTGTGAAAATTTGTTTCCAGTCTGGTAAGAATACTGGAGTTGAATCACCTGATTATTAAAAAAAATAGCTCAATGCGCGGCGGGAGTGCGCATATCTAGCGCATTCGCAAGTAAAGCAACACCGGGCGCGGTCCGCACTTGGATTTCTCGAGCTCCTCCGTGCTTCGGAAGGCACTTATAAGCCATTGGTTTCGGCTATCATTATAGTACGGCAGTCGTCAAGCTATGTCAGATGTCTTTAGGCATCCTGAAAATTCTAACACCAGTTTGGCCACTTACACGAAAAACAAAATATCCGTGTTTCGGAAGGCACGTATGAACTGTGGGTCCCGATCGCTATCTACCGTATGCTCAAACCTATCCAAAGATTGGTTCTGGTGTACCCTTTGTTTTGCGGAGATCAGACGGCAGTCGCTCTGTGTAAAAACCAGTAACCTCGCCTAGGTTAAGTAGTGGACCCCGGGCTCTGAAGCGTTACCGCGGAGGATTCAACCGGGAATAGGCTCGGATGATGATGAAAATAATTCCTTTATTTGAGTAAAGTCAATAAAACTAAAATAAATTTGTTTTGATCTAGCGGAAAGGTACAGCCTACACTGCTGCTGTGACAGATCGCATCAGTCGAGCGTCTGAAGTGTGGAGAGGCCGTTATTCATTCTATGTAAATTCGCCGCCCACGCCGCTACGCGTCCTTGCATGTACAGGATGCATTCGTTTTAAAACATAAAATATATCAACACTAGAAGAGTTTAAAAAAGTAAACCTTCGAGCAAAGGAAACTTCATAGGAGAAAATGGAAAAACAATATTGTAAAATGTAAGAAAAACTGTAAATACATGAAAATAATATTTGTTGCTCAAATAGTATCAATAAGTAAGTCCTGTTTTAGGATATCGTACCCAAAGGGTAAAAACAGGACCCAATTACTAAGACTCCACTGTCCGTCTGTCTGTCTGTCTGTCTGTCTGCCACAAGGCTGTCTCATGAAAAGTGATAGCTAGACCAGTCAAATTTTTACAGATGATGTATTTCGGTTGCCTGATGATTTTTATAGTTAACTAGCTGCGCCCCGCGGCGTAACTCGCGGAAAAAGTAGTCTGCCTATGTGTTAATCCAGGGTGTCAGCTACCTGCATACCAAATTTTATCAAAATTGGTACAGCTGTTTACGCGTGAAGAGCTAACAAACATACACACACACACACACGCCCACTCAATAAAGTAATAACCAGTTTATTACACTTAACTCTACTTATATTTTTGTGCCTGTGGCCTTTGAAACTACGGGTGTTTGGGGAATCGAGGCTAAAGGCATAAATGAGCTTGGATATAGAATATCTGAACGGGCAAATGATAGACGATCCTTATCTTATCTGGCTCAAAGAATTTTCATCGCCATACAGCGCGGCAATACTGTCAGTATCATGGGAACATTTGGGCCGGGTACGATAAGGGGTGGTCTTTTATTTTATAAATTTGACGAAGCTTGTTGCGGATTACTAACTGTAAAAATGTTGAAGAAGCGTGTTGCGGATTACTAACTGTGAAAATGTTGACGAATCGTGTTGCGGATTACTAACTGTGAAAATGTTGACGAAGCGTGTTGCGGATTACTAACTGTGAAAATGTTGACAAATCATGTTGCGGATTACCAACTGTGAATATTTTAACGAAGCGTGTTGCGGTTACACTCTTGGAGGTTAAATCCGTGCAAACAGCAAATAATAACTTAATATCGTAACCCAAACTCCCAACACGGAAATCCTTTTCTGGGCATTACCACTATAAAGTTCATACAGATTTCTATTTCATAAGTATAGTAACTACGACAGTGTGATATTTATTACTTATTCCAATGGAAGCAAACATATAAATTTAACATTTATGTGAAATAAATAACTTAGGAGCCACCGGAGTGCCCTGCGGTCCGCCTGTTGTTTATTATGGTCCAGGAACATAAAGTTTATCGTACATATACAAGAGCAGTGGTTAGGGGGGGCAGAGTGTTGCAGCTGTCACCCTATCCCTTTACCATATAAGCTACAGGAAGGCCAATACTCGATATAGGTCTGCCCCAAGGATATTCCAAACGACCGATCGGAAGCGGCCTGCACCCAGCGTTTCAAGCGTAATAGATACAAAAAAAATCAAGTTAGAACTGTCAATGTCCTTGTGTGAGTTTAACATAGGGCTACCGTAGATTGACGCACTATACGTGATTGCCTTATGTCATGTATCTTGTGTATTTTGTATAACAGGGGATTTTTGGCAAGCTATGTCAGATTTAATAGCGATAAATCCTATTTTGTCTTTCCATATTATACCGATTTGCGGGAGATACTGAGAAACACACTATCGTGGAAAGGAGTTGAGCTTCTTTCGTTCTTTACGTCAATACTTATATTTATAATGTGTATAACGTTTTTATTAAAATTACAGGATCGACACTTCATTACCTTTAACTTTATCTCTCTATTCTGACGTTTTTTTGTTACTACCATAACAAACGAAAAGTCCTAGGTAAGAAAGGGGCCTCTGGACAGAATTGCTACAAGCTCCGCACAGGCTTAATGCAGCACTGATAAAAACTTATAAAAACTATGCCCCCCCCCCCCCTCCCAAGCCATCGGCTACCGACGTTTTTGACCATATTAGAATTATTTCTGCGCCAATAAGTGAGTTCGTAGCATTGTCGCCATATTTAACTAGTATACTATATGGGATGTCGGATTAAGAGTTGGATCTCTCTGGCTTTTCACAGATCGTAAAAGACGAATAAGGAATAAGCAGAAGCAGAAAATATGTTGTATGATCTTTCCCGTAGGTGGCGGTTTCCATCAAAGCATTCCGAGTAGGAGGTAACTACCCAGAAGGGTATAGGTACTAACTTTATTATCAGTATAATTATAAGGTTGACGTTTTTGGAAAAAATGCTGCAGTACAATTTGTTACCGCTTCTTCTGTACTTGCACTTAGCAGGCGGCAGTAATTTTAGTTGTAAGTAAATGAACTACCTATTAAAAAAATCGAAAGATAAAACAAATAATTCTCAAGTGATACAAATATCTAATGATACATAAATGAACTTTGACATTTTGTTCCCATTCTTGTTTGTTTTTCGTGTCCAACACTGGTGTCAGAATTTTTGACTTTACCTAAAGGCATCTGACATAGCTTGACTGTCATACAATTATGACAACCGGGACCAACGGCTTATACGTGCCTTCCGTAGCACGCAGGAGCTCAACAAAATTTTATGCCAGTTGTGGTCACCCATCCAAGTGTGGACCACGCCCGGTGTCGCTTTACTTACGAAAGCGATAGTAATGCGCACTTCCGCTAAGCCACCGAGCAACAAGTAATTTATGATGAAATCAATTTATAAAAACATCTACTTATTGATACTGTACACCACGACCTTCGTGGCGTAGTGGTTACTACGCTACTCCGCCATTCGGAGGTTCCGGGTTTGAAACCCGGCTAGGGCAAGTTGACCTTTTTCAAATTGTCTTGGGTCTTGGGTATTTATCTATATAAGATATTTAAAATATAATATCACTGAGTTAGTATCCCACAACACAAGTTTAATCTTACTTTGGGGCTAGCTTAAGATTTGTGCCTATATTTACCAATTTAATTGATGATTTTATTAGACGCCAAATACGTCTATTTAAAAAAAAAAAAACAAGAATCAACTTCAAATACAGAAATTCGATCAATACAGTACTAGGGGCAAAAGATTTTATTAGAGAATTGGGCCGACGTCTGGGTATGTCTGATCGTAAAAATCACTTTCGTTCCGTATGTTATCTGGCTCAAAGACTTTCCATAGCCATTCAACGTGGAAATGCAGCAAGTTTTATGGGAACCTTGAGGCGAGGAAATATATAAAATATAAATATACGGGTTAGACTACTGGAAAAAAAATATCCGAAGTTCACCTGGGTGGACTGTCAGGTGGACCACAGGAACTAAAGGAAAAAATTGACGAAGCATGTTGCAGATGTGTCATATAGTACTAACCAATATGATCATAATTAGGCACACGCTGTATTTCGAACGGACGTCCTACGCCCAGGTCATTACATATCAGCATCGATAATGGTCCGTGTCTGCTGGAGTCCCGTTTAGATATCCTCACCTATTGCTATACTTTTAGGGTTCCGTACCCAAAGAGTAAAACCGAGACCCTATTACTAAGAGTCCGCTATCCGTCCGTCCGTCCGTCCGTCCGTCCGTCTGTATCTCATGAACCGTGATAGCTAGTCAGTTGAAATTTCAACAGATGAAGTATTTCTGTTGCCGCTATAACAACAAATACTAGAAACAGAATAAAGTAACCATTTAAATGGGGCTCACATACAACAAACGTAATTTTTTATAGATTATGGCACGGAAACCTTCCTGCGCGAGTCCGACTCGCACTTGGCTGGTTATTTTTCTGTATCATTCTGCATTCGACATCTAAATATATATATAACTCAAAGGTGACTGACTGACTGACATAGTGATCTATCAACGCACAGCCCAAAACACTGGAAATTTGGCATGCAGATAGATGTTATGACGTAGGCATCCGCTAAGAAAAGATTATGATCAATTCTACCCCCAAGGGGATAAAATAGGGGATGAAAGTTTGTATGAAACTTTGTCAATTTTAAACCGATCGGGCTGAGACTTTGCATGCATAAAGCTACTATGACGTAGACATCCCCTAAGAAAGGATTTTAATAAATTACACCCCTACGCGAGCGAAGCCGCGGGCAAAAGCTAGTAGCTCTATAAAAAACAAGCAAAAGCTAAATACGCAACTTTTATCCGCTGGTTTTGAAAAATTACGGGACCAATCTAAAGTAATCTTTTAACCAAAAAAAGTTTTTTTTCTAATCCTTTTATACAGTGTGTTCGGTCATAGAACTAGCAATAATTTAAGGACATACTGTCGTCATCTATACGAACAACTTTTACTAAGGGAAAAATCAGAATACCGCTGCTCCGTAATAATTACATACCTGTCGCATAAAAATGTATGGAGCAACAATTTCTTTTTTTTTTGCGATTTCGTAATTTTTCCCTTAGTATAAGTTGTTCGTTTTGATGACGACAGCATGTCCTTAAATTATCGCTAGTTCATGTCTGAACATACTGTATATTCGCGTAAATAACAAAGTTCCGAGTTTTCCTTTTTAAGTTTCAAAATATAGACCCCAAATTTTCAAATTTCATTGAAATCCCAAAATTAATTTATGTAAAAAAAATCTTTTTGCTGCATAAACAATTACACGCCTACCAAATTCTGTGTATGTATCTTCCGTCAAAGATACTTGAGTTATCGCCGACCAAAGTAGACCGTTTACTTTTCGTGTTTGTAAGTGGCCAACACTGCTGTCAGATTTTTCAGGCTGCCTCAAGGCATCTGACATAGCTCGACGACTGCCATGCAATGATGACATCCGGGACCAACGACTTAAAAACGTGCCTTCCGAGGCACTAAGAAGCTCGAGAAATCTTTATAACACTTGTGATCACCCATCCAAGTGCGGACCATGTCCGGATTCGCTTAACTTGCGGAAGCGTTAGTTATGCGCACTTCCGCTGGACCATTGAGCTCTTCAAAAAGTAGACTGAAAACTGAAAACTAAATAACGGCGCTAGATCTGAATAGCGATTTTTTTTTATATTCAGAATTTTCTTCCATTTCATAATACGTATATTATAACATCACTATAATTTCTTTACAATCTTTTTTAAAGTAGCTTTAGAATTCTACCCAAGGCTTTGTCTGCCTCGCCTGATTTTATTCACCAACACCACCGGCCTGCAAAACCTGCGATAAGCTATAAGTTAGGACATCGAGTTGACGCGCGTGAAGTCGAGCCGAGCAGTGATTTACACGCTGTTTGACAGCTGTACCGACAACAAAACAAGATTTTTCTTTATAAGTATGCATTTTCTAAAGGTAATCAAGAAAGATACTAAGAAAAATCGCAAAATATGTAAGTCAATGCTCAAATTGTCCAAAAATTTCAAAAGAGTTTTATAATCCGACACCAAAAGGATCTGTCTACCTCGCCAGTAAGATACTCTACTAGTTTTACTCACCAACACCAACCAACGGTATACAAAAGCTATAAGTTAGGACGTCGAGTTGACGCGCGTGAAGTCGAGCCGAGCAGTGATTTACACACTGTTTGACAGCTGTACCGACAGAAAAACAAGATCTTTCTTAAAAAGTATGCATTTTCTAAAGGTAATCAAGAAAGATAGTAAGAAAAATCGCAAAATATGTAAGTTTATGCTCAAATTGTCCAAAAATTTCAAAAGAGTTTTATAATCCGACACCAAAAGGATCTGTCTACCTCGCCAGTAAGATACTCTACTGATTTTACTCACCAACACCAACCAACGGTATGCAAAAGCTTCGATAAGCTATAAGTTAGGACGTCGAGTTGACGCACGTGAAGTTGCTATTTGACAGCCGTACCGATAGCAATACAAAATATTTCTTTATGATTATGCGTTTTCGAAGGCAAAGCAAAATAATAAAAAATCAATTCCGAAATATGCACACATTTTTTATGACATGTTCAAAATGTGATGTATTAAAATTGTCAAACACTTGAAAGAGTTTGATAATCCGGCACCCAAAGGCTCTTTCTACCTCGCCAGTAAGGTACTTTACTGATTTTATTCACCAACACCAACGACCTCACTTGTAGGTTTTGTAAACCTGCGATAAGCTATAAGTTAGGTCGTCGAGTTGACGCGCGTGAAATTGAGCCGAGCCGTGATCACACACTCTTTGACAGCCATACCGATAGCACAAGGTAAATGAGAAAGATTTTTTTTTATTGGAGTATTATGAAAAGTCATTATAAAAAATCAGCTTCCCAGTACGTTAAGAAATCCTAGTTCGGGTTTAACTTACTAGTTACGAGTACAATACAATGGGTGCCTCTCAACAGTCAGTTTAAACTAAAAGCTTTGAATCATAAGTTTTGAGGTCCCGTTTGTATATGACCTTCGTTAAAAAGATTTTACAAATAAAAATAACTGGCCAAGTGCGAGTCGCGCACGAAGGGTTCCGTACCATTATATATATAAAAACACGGTTGTTGTATGGGAGCCCCACTTAAATATTCACTTTATTTTGTTTTTAGTATTTGTTGTTATATAAGAAAAACATCTGCGAAAAATTCAACTGTCTAGCTATCACGGTTCAAGAGATTCAGCCTGATGACAGACAGACGAACCGACTGTCGGACGAACAGCGAAGTTTTAGTAATAGGTTCCCATTTTTACCCTTTGGGTACGGAACCCTGAAAATGGCGACAAGAACTTGATACATGTGAAGATAATTTATAAGCGACGAGCAAAATAAATAAGCTCCAGCCGAGGTTTCCCCCTTGGGAGCCCTTTGCGCTGCTGCTAGTAGTATAAAAATATAGGAAGCCGGGCCTCTGGCCCGCTCCTCAAACCTTGTCCGGGTGAAATAGGAAATGCCGTCCGAGGCAACCTATGTCTGTCACGTCAAAAAAAAAAAAAAAAAAAAAATAAGCTCCATACCTCTCCATGACTTCCATTGCTGACCGTACATTCCTACACTACAAAGCATCGCAGCTTGTAATACATTTCAATTTGATCGGGTTCTGTTATCTAGAGATACAACCGTAGCATCTCCTACATTAACAGGGGATATAGGAGACCGGCTTTCCTACTCCAAGCGGAAATTCATTTATAATCAAGCAGTAGCGTACATTTCATCAAAGATAGATAGAATTTGTCTACCCTGTGCCAGGCATGTGTCACTCCCCGTTTAGGTATCAAAAATATACTTCCATTATTACTATGCGCGCGGCGACCCCTTCGAAGGGGAAACTTCCGTTACATGAATCGTTTGTCCAGAGTAATAAGAATGAAATTGGCTTGCAATGGATGTCTAGGTATCTTAACGAAGAGGTGAGGAGTTCTGACGCGAGCTAAATTAAACCATAGCGCTAACCCCATTAAGAAGATATTTCTTTAAATTTATTTCCTGAGTAAGACGTCTGCACGTGAGTACTAGTACTTATGCTGTGCCTGTGCCACCCTAATAATGACGGAAATGTGAGAAATGCCCTTTTTTTCGATATGGAGTCGTTTTTGTAATTTAGGTATAATCAGTGCCTACGCTATAAAAATTGAGGTGCACGTCACTGCTATCAAGTCTTTTTTTATCTCTTATAGGGCATACATAGCATCTTACGTCTTGCGGTTCTAAACAGACAGAGCCCAGGGCCGCAAGACTCAAAGGCCACTTTTGGCGTGATGATAGGCTAAAAGCTGGAAAATCAAAAGTGAATTACTAGCCGCATCGCCAATTTTTGTACTCCTCGATGGACTCCTACGATCGGAAGAGAAGCAGCTGGTATAAATTCTAAGTTAATCTCTCAGACTAGCATAAAGCAGTAAATAGAAAAGAAAAATCCAGAGTCTATACTAAGAAGTCTTTGACATTTTAAACTTTTTTATCAATAAAAATGTATTCCGATGCGATACGACACACATCTGTCTTTCTTTACGACTGCAAAATCACAAAAGCCATGAAAGGAAAATAGTAACTGCGACCATTAAGATCCCTCGACGTTTCCATTATACATACCAAGAGTACACCGATAAAGGTTTTAATGACGTCATTCTTTATGACACTACATAGAAACAGTAGTCAATTGATTGCGTTTCGAAAGAAACTTAGATTTATGCGCTCTTGTTACAAGCGCTTTTATCTAAATTGGTATTTCTTTAGTACCCTGGTATATAGAGGAGTTGCAAAAAGCACATCTGAAAGCGGGTAGAACTAGCGTTATTGTGGCACATACATACTTATTTTCTTATACATTTTAGAATAAAGGTCTTGTCGATGTCATCATATGAAAAGAAGCGAACACATTGTCGATTTTTGGTAGAAATAATACAGTGGTTGATCATTGCCTTCTCTATGTCCCTCCAAGACTTATTAGACTAATTGTCCTATATCTCCTTGGTGTGATAGAGGGCCGCTACAGCACTTCTTCATCTCGTTCTGTCTTCAGCAACGCACTTGACTTCAAGCCAAGATAACCCGATTGTCTTTATTTCCACTGTCACTGACCGTTGCCATGTCTGCTTTGATCGACCACGCTTCCTCTTTCCATACGAAATTATTAGTCAGAATGTGGATGTACCATCATAGTAACGTTTCAATAAATAATGCCCAGACTGCTTGACCGCACCACCGCTTAAAAATGTTGTCAATTTCATAATTTGTAAATCAATTTTTACCTCTTTTTTTATTATTACTGGTATACTATTGAGCACAATACGTATGAATGTAAGTTCAGTGACAATGAAACTTGAAACACTTTAACGATCCTTCGGGTCAATTTATTGCCACAGCCGATCACGGGTTGTAAGAGAACGGAATAAACAATATAATTTGTGTTATCACAATGATATCTTGAATGAAAATTTAATTTAAATAAAATCCTATTAATAAAGAGAAAAACGAGTCTTCGACGTCTGCAATATGCAATAATAGATCATGGAATAAAAATCAGTCCAATAAAGCGAGCGTTAATAGTATTTTATGCAACAGTTGTATATGAAGAGTCAAAAAATGTGAGTGGCGGTTACAATGCGAGACATGGCGAGCAAAGAAACGCCATCGAGCATTTTTTACGTACTTATACACCGTTGCATACAATACTTTTTCCACGACTATATTACTATACTACTACTACTTAAAATACAAAAATGAACAAAGAAAAATTATAAACATATTTGACATATGTTTGGCAGACATTATAAGTAAGTATAATATAACTTTTTTTTAATTTTTTTTCCCGGTGACTATGATAAAAAAAGTTTTTCTTATGTTGGAAGTAAAGTATTTATCTCGGAAAGAATATGCAGCCAGGCGCATAAATCTAAAAAAAAACTAGATCAATGACTACGCGTATCTTTTTGGCGAAATTACGACACATGGGGACACATTATGGGGAATAGAGTATAGACTTTTCTAAAATCATATTAAGAATGTTCTTATATTAGTGTTTGTTACCACAGACGTTGTTGTAGACAGAGAGCAGTACAAGAATACAAAAATTAATATAACATGCATATCATCGTTAGAGAAGAGAAAACCGGAAAGTGCGTGCCGGTTCCGAAGCATCACAAGAAAGACAAGGATTGTTTTTATTTTACGAAAGGAAAATCGGAAAAACCTGGTGATAACCCTATGTGATATATCACTAACTTTGTTATTCTCTGGGATACACAGGCAAGGCACGTCGCAATTATAGGATTCCTGACTCTATCATCTCAGAAAAACGTGTCGGGACCAACATGGTTCTCGTAATTATTCACACATAACCATGCGAGAATTTGCTACTTTTTCTCCGATCGGCACTTTAACTATTTCCTTAGATGAGTATTGTTTAGTTGGATTTAATCGTAGGTTGAGTGTCCACTGGCTGTGGACGTCTATTGAATTGCATTGCGACCTATACGGACATTCTGTGAAGATAATTTTATGCTCACTTGTTTTTTTATTAGTTATAAGCACATTAAACATGAGTTTCAGTAAGAGTTCTTGTCTTTATATTACACTACAATCGAAAATTACAAATGGTTAAAAGCTTTTAGAACTTATAAATCGCTTTAAAGCGGCTAGTTTTTAGTGATAGCTTACGGCGAAATTTTATTTCTATAGGTATACAACATTTTAGGGTAACATAATATTTGTTTGTTTGTTGTCAAAATTTTTATTGTACATAAACACAGGACAAAAATACAGGTGAGAATTATAGAACAGTACAAAGGCGGACTTATCCCAGATAGGGATCTCTTCCAGTCAACCTTGAAATATGAGGACA
The DNA here is from genome assembly GCA_943193695.1 of Acrobasis suavella. NCBI lineage: Eukaryota > Metazoa > Arthropoda > Insecta > Lepidoptera > Pyralidae > Acrobasis > Acrobasis suavella. The sequence continues at coordinate 4,066,371 of OW971939.1, forward strand.
ATTTTACAACACAGGGTACAGAGTGGGTACAGTATACAAAAGACACACAACAGAAAACAGAATTCAATTATACTTAACTACTTACTACACTAAAGCTATTTAAATTAAAACATGTTAATAAATACTAAACTTTAACACAGTAAATATAATACACACATGAATACACACACAAAATATACATACATATGTAATAAATATATAACTAATCAATATGTATAATATACATATATAACTCAACTCAAGTGTTCAGACGTTTCTACAAGATTCTTCAATCTAAACTTAAAAGAATGCAAAGATGACGACATTTTGATCTCTAAAGGCAGTTTGTTCCAAAGCTTCGCTGCACAAATATTTAACAGGATAAGTAGCCTTCTATGGTTTGATATTTTTAAGAAAGCTAAAATGAGCATACAAAAAGTATGATTACCTTTATCAAAATTATAAACTCAGACAGATAGTTTATACATACACTATCACGTCTTTATCCCTAGGGGACAAATAGAGCATTTTGGGGTCTTGCGGCTTTAAGAAGATAGCGCCAGGGTCGCAAAACTTTATTGTGATGGTGGACGAGTAGGTTACAAATGGCTTAACATGAAAAAAATATCAAAGTGATGATATCATTACACAAGTAAAAAATAGTCAAATCAATCAATAAAATTCATCAAGTAAATCTATATATAACGAATAAAGAAAGAAACGCTGGGATTCAGCCACTCGGAGAATTGAAGCCGATGGAAACACACCATTATTTCGTCAGGCATCTGCTTAACATTGCAGATGCAGATGCCGCGTAGGTGGACTTTAATTACTTACTTATCTCGGATTCTGGACGAAGACGCACAGGCGGAATGCTACCGCACTTTGCTATATGCTGCTTTTATATGATCTGAGTTGGGGTATAGCAAAAACGAATCATATTTGGCTTGACTCTTTCTAAGCCATATATTGTTTGTAGTTACCTCGACACAACCCCAAGCAGTTGGCAGAATTCCTGTATTAGTTGCTTTGATGCGTGACTGTGAATTTTCCTGCCAAAAAATGGACCAACTGTTAAACTGTTTTCAATACCCTGCCAATAAAAAATGCCCTTCCCTAGGCATAAAAAGATTTAAAATTTCGATAAAGGTCTCCAGTTTGATTTGAAAACTTAGACCAATTTTCCTATTGAACAATTTGTATTTCATGATCGTATTTGATTGAAATTAATTAATTTTATATATCATCTAGGCTAAGTTTTAATCATTGATACGATGAGAAAAAGTGAACGCAAAGCAAATTTTTCGGGACATCAAAAAAACCGAATGTAAGACCAATTCAGAATACTAGGCCTGAAACTGTTTAAAAAGTAACAGTGCAGAAATGGTCAGGCTGTAAACATTTAAAATAATTAAATTTTGAGCCGAAAAAATCCTTGTTCACAAACTTACGACATACAGCTATAATCTGATAAATCCAGAATATCTGGATCTCGTCGCAATGCATCAGTCCTTCTCTCTCACCGCGCGCCGGTCGATTACTTTTTAATAGGATTAAAACATCATGCATCGGATGCGGATTACACTTTGACATTGTTTCGTGAAGTTAACAGGAATTATTTTAGTCGGGGCTGTGAACTTTCAGTTGCATGGAATTTTCACAATAACACCTACAGTAGAGATTTTATAAAAAATTCTTAGAATGTGCTATTTCCCCTGTAAATTACAGATTTTCTCCCAAAAATTATTAAAGATTTTTTAATGCCATTCTTATACTCATATTGTTACTCGTACATCTTTCAAAAAATATAGCAGGAGATATTCCATCACATGTTTACTCATAATAATAAAAGCTTGATTTAAGAAATCTCTCCTAAATAAGAAATTTTTCGTATTCCTAAATTTTCACCATTTGTATGATTTTGTAAGTACTTTTTTAAGGGACGCAATTTTTTTTTTCAATTGCTGGGAACTCTTATTAAAACTGGAGAACTGTTATTTTCAGGATAGTGGTGTCTTATTACGAGTAATTGATAGTGTACATTAAGCTCTACGGTAGGTTTTTTTTTTCGTACGAGCAAGGCCGTTTGGTATTTTTCCCCCACTATTTCATAATACTCCCGGAGGAATGAGATAAAAATTATACAGGGCTGTCTAAAAACATCACAATAACATTTAGGATACGAGAGTGTAGGAACTTGTCGATATTTTTTGTGTCATGACTGAAGTATTTGGGTTTGATGAATATATTTTGGACCTTCAAAGGGATGAGTCCTTTTGAAGTTCCAAAAAATATTCATATATACAACAAACATTTCGAATAAAGGCAACAATTTAAGAATTTGTAGATACTATTGCTCGTCTATCACTCACTAATCTGACTCCTGATTTATTCATCGAATCTATCTGATGTTTTCTAGCGTCAGTCTAGATGAGTGTGGAGTATCTAGCTATCGGGATTCAGAAGGTAAAGTCAACAACACTTGATAGTTGTCTATATTCTCAATACACAGTTCACACATGCAGTTTACACGAACAATCACAGGTTTTGGCTATACGGATGAACAGACAAACTAACTTCGGGGAGCTATCTAGGGACAAGCGCGTATTTACGAAATAAAGAGCAGCGAGCGACTGCCTACTCATTACATCGCATTGTGGTACGGAATTAAAGCTGCTTACATGGCATGTATGTCCCTACAAATTATTATTTCACTAAATTGTTAATTTTACACTACTTATCACATCTTTACCCCTTTATGGATAGACAGAGCATTTGACGCTTGCACTGATGGAAGCCCAGGAGAGTTACTCCATAAAATAACACGTTAGTCGTACGATAGTGACGTCCTATTTTTACGTCAAACCACATTAGACTTTATTATCATGCATTAAGAGGCTACCTGAACTTTCCGGGGTGCTGCCCTCATTTGACATAAATCATTTGAAAGGAAACGGAGATATCATTTAAAATTTGGCCTTGATTAGACCCTAGATAACCCTTTAAACTGTTTAATGAACTACTGTTTACAGTTTAAAGTAAGAACATGAAGCTTTTCTACGCACATACGGCAAAAGTGGCCGTTTTTCGCAATTGTGCGTAGAAAAGCTTCACGTTCTCACTTTAAACTGTAAATAGTAGTTCATAAAATAGTTTGAAGGGTTATCTGGAGCCTGGTCAAGACAAAATTTTAAATGATGTCTCCGTTTCCTATCAAATGATTTATTTCAAATGCGGGCAGCACTGACCCCGGAAAAATTTAGGTATCCTTTTAATGCTTAATGTTGCTTGACACTGAAACGCGGATACGCAGTAACTTCCGTCTTGCGAACCGCTTTCGGAGTAATCCCCCAGGGCCGCATGACCCAAAGAACACTTTTAGCGTGATTGTGGGTGAGAACGTGGTTATTTTTGCGTCCTCTATGATTTCTTTTCTAGTTCCCATGTTTCATATCACAGACTGATCATGTCTTTCAAGGATATTACCCGCTGTTTATTATCCAGCTTGTTCAATTCGTTCCATTCGTACACTTCGCTGTTCGCACAATACGTTGTTAGCCTCGTCACTGCCCCATAATACCACATTACTTGCACATCTAGCTTACAGCTAATCAGCTACACTAGAAACTGATTGAAGCTACAGCATTAAGTTTGGATTCTTGCAACGTTGCATGCTTAGCAAATAACTTATACTCATTGTATTCTCAAGCAGATATACAAGTTACGTTTCTACTTGTTTTAAGATTAATTTAGATACGATAGTAGTATTTGAATCTTCTACAATTTCTTACTACATTCTATTTACTCTTGAACGATTTTTTGATACTCATACAAGTACATTAATGTCTCTTCTCAAGAGGTCCTGCGTAAAGAGGTAACTTAAAAATGTTCACTGTTAACAATTCACAAACAGATTTTAACAGACCACAGACGCAATTAAAAAGATAAAGCCACAACATTTCGCTCAAAAATTCAGCGTTTTTAGTTAAAAACGCTGAATTATTGCTATTTACTGCTAAGATTAACTAATCTAAGCTGTAAATACTAACAATACTGTTTATTATCCAGCTTGTTTAGTTTGTTCCACTCTTACATTCCGTTCGCACAATACGTTCTTAGCCTCGTCACTGCCCCATAATGCCACATGACTTGCCATTAGCTAGCAACATCTAGCTTACAGCTATACTACAATCTGACTATGGCGATAGTATTAAGTTTGGATTTTTGCAACGTCACATGCTTGGCAAATATTCCAATAAAGGCTCTATATTGGCGAGGTGGTGGCAAAGTGGTTTAGATACCGGTCTGTACATCTGTGGGGTACTAGTTCGATCCTCACTAGTTGCGACTTTTACCTCTCAGTTTGTACTCATACGCATTCGTACGTTGATTTTCAACTACCAACACCTGGATATTCAAGCTTAACTTGCGGAAGGATAATAGTTGCGAGAAGAGCGCGATGGCCCAGAAGAAGACTAGACTTTAATACGGAGGCTAAAAACTAGTAGAAACTTATTAAATTCCGTTCCGTATCACCATCCCACAAACCCTCAAGCGACGCACCTTAATAATTTGCAAAGAATTAATTGAAATGTCTAGGACAGTTCGAATGAACCTGCTTCAGATGATTACATTTTCTGTCGAAAAAAATATACTGAACATTTACAAGGCTTCTGGCCACGATGCTGAACCATTCTTCTAAAGAAACATAACTTCGAAACATGTAAAAAACCTCGCTTTCGATAGAAACTCGGATCAGCTAATTGGTCAACTTACTAAATTTAAAAGCAAGTTTTTTCAAATTCACTATATTTTCCTTGAGTTCACTCTTAAAATAGTCTCAGTACATTTTTTTATCCAATATATGACATAGACCCACTACCACGTCTTTAACCCTAACGGGGTAGACAGAGTTAGATGCCCACTGCATTTGGATAGGAACGGCTTGGTAGAGACCGAAGTTTTTATTATAATAATAAATAGTAATATAAAAAATATTATTCGATTTCTTAAATGATATTTTTTACATTATAGTCACACATATTATATAAAGGAATACAAAAATGAAATGGAGCCTGAGCTAGGATGAAAATACCCTGTGTTTCAGGTGTTTAGCAGCTACACCAGGCCTGTGTCATTTCCCGTTTAGGTATCTAAAATATACCTACATTATTACTATGCCCGCGGCGACCACTTCGAAGGGGAAAATTCAGTTACATGAATCGTTTGTCCAGAGTAATAAGAATGAAATTGGCTTGCAATTAATGTCTAGGTGTCTAAACAAAGAGCTGCAGAGTTTTTACGCTAGCTAAATTAATCCATAGCGCTAATAACATTAAGTAGACATTGCTTTGATGTTCTTTTCTGAGTAAAACTTCTGTACCTCACTACTAGTACTGATTCTGTGACGCTACTGGAAGTGAAAATAATTGGTTGGTTTAAATAAGTGCAATATAATTTTTCAAAACTAAAATCCGACTTCACTCCCAAACTACACTTTTGATAATTTTTCCATGGGACTATCAAGCAGAAATACAAGTTCCTTTTCTACTTAGTTTAAGATCAATTCAGATAGCTACCGCAGTGTTTGAATCTTCTACAATTTCTTATTACTTTCTACTCCTGCACGTTTTTTTTTTTTGACACTCACACACAACTCACACACTCAAGAAGTCCCGCGTACAGAGGTAACCTTAAATGTGCACTGGTGTCAATACACAAACAGATTCAAAACAGATGCATACAAAAAGATATAACTACAACATTTTGCTCAAAAATTCAGCGCTTTTTGTTAATCTATTGTCCAGAGTAATAAGAATGAAATTGACTTGCAATGGATGTCTACGTATCTAAACGAAGAGGTGCAAAGTTCTGACTCAAGCTTAATTAAACTATAGCGCTAACCACATTAGGTAGATATTTCTTTGATTTTTTTTCTGTTTAAGAATTCTGTACGTGAGTCATCATCATCCGAGCGTATTCCCGGTTGCTTCCTCAGCAGTAACGCTTCAGAGCCCGAGGTCCGCTATCTTACCAAGGAGATTTGACGAGGTTGCTGGTTTTTACACAGAGTGACTGCCGTCTGACCTCCACAACCCAAAGGGCAAACCAGGAACCAATCCTTGGATAGTTTGATGATCAAAAGCTAGGTGGCGTTCGGGACCCACAGTTTTACGTGCCTTCCGAAACACGGAATCATCTTTCTTTTCGGATAATCAGGTGATTCAAGCCTGCAATATCCTATCCAGACTGGAAACAACTTTTCACAAAGTATGCTTCCCAGTGGGAATCGAACCCATGACCTCCGGGTCACAAGGCGAACGCCTTGACCTCTGGACCACGGAGGCAGTCAAATTTGTACGTGAGTACTAGTAATAGCTACACTAACCGTACGCTACTAAACTCGAATATATCGTCATTGCCCTGTTCAATAGAGAAAGGCGTAGATTTAATTTCTACTTCATCATGTTCTAGGCACACCGTTCATCCCACAACCCCTCAAGCGACACGTGATAATGTTTGACACAGAGTTAATTGATATGGCTGATGGCTCCAATATAAGTGGTTAGCGGAAGCTGAAACAGCCGATTATTTATGAACGCTACCAGGCCTGTGTCACTCCCCGTTTTTGACGACCTCCGTGGCGTAGTGTTCACCATGCTAGTCCGCCACCCAGAGTTCCCGGGTTCGATCCTCGGTCAGGGCAAGTTGGAAAATGGTCTTTTTCAAATTGTCCTGGGTCTTGGATGTTTATCTTTATATTTATATGTTGTAAAATATAGTATCGTTGAGTTAGTATCCCATAACATAAGTCTCAAACTTACTTTGGGGCTAGCTCAATCAGTGTTATTCGTCCCTATATATTCATTTATTTTAGGTATCGAAAATATACCAACATTATTACTATGTGCGCGGCGACCACTTAGAAGGGGAAAATTCAGTTACATGAATCGTTTGTCCAGAGTAATAGGAATAAAATTGGCTTGCAATTAATGTCTAGGTATCTAAACAAAGAGGTGCAGAGTTCTGATGCGAGCTTAATTAAACTATAGCGCTAACCACATTGAGTAGATATTTCTTTGATTTTTTTTTCTGATTAAGACTTCTGTACGTGAGTACTAGTACTTATTCTGTGACGCTACTGGAAGTGAAAATAATATAATTTTTAAAAACTAAAATACGAGTTCACTCCCAAACTACACTTTTGATAATTTTGCCATGAGACTACCTGACAAGCAGAGTTGGGCAAAATATAATTAAACTACAATTACATTTTGTAGTTAGTCATCACAACTACGTAATTACAAAAAGTAATTGAAAAAGTAGTTGAACTATAAACTACAAAAAGTAGTTGTAATCACAATTACAAACTACTTTTTGAAACTACATATTTTATAAAGATTTACTTACTTATAAATTTTCATTTCTTGCTTACAACTTTTTATACTTACAATTTGGAAATACAACACCTTTAACACACGCCCGCGGTATAAATTCTTATTGTAATTTGTAGTTATAACTACTTAATTACAACTACAGTAGTTTCAATTGTTGTAGTTAAATTTAATGTAATTTCAACTACTTCTAGTTAACTACTAGTAACTGTAATTTGTAATCAAACTACACAATAGTAGTTAACTACGCCCAACTCTGCTGACAAGTATGCCCTTTTAAAAGAAAAAGAATTTTCCAAATCGGTCCGGACGTCTTTGGATAACACTAGTTTACAAAATTTAACTTTTTGTCTGTTGCCGCGAATTTGATGGTTGATAATGTTCACTTATGACTAGTTTTTGTTAAATCTACCCTTAAATTTTTTTGAGCAGCTCGAGTTACTTTGTTTTGATTTTTATTATTTAAGCGTATATATTAATCGATAACAGGCGTATTGTACTGTGTTAAAATTAGTTCTGAAGTTTTTGCGCCATGAGTAGTTCACTAAGACATTGTTTAAACAATCCAGATCATTTTTGCTATATATGCAGAGAATGTGTTTAACGATCGTAGAAGAGTTATATCAGAGTTAATGAAAAATATCTATTTTGGGTATTTTGGAATGCTCTTGGATAAAAATGAGAAGTCTTAGGCTCCCAATTGTGTTTGTTAATCGTGTGTGAAATATTTAAGATTATGGAAAAGTGGTAAAAGAAGTGCCTTCAAATTTGGAACACCTACTATTTGGCGAGAACCACGAAATCATCTCGAAGACTGTTATTTTTGTAGCGTGAACGTAAACGGTTTAAACACTAAAATACGAGCTAAATGGCAGTAGCCAAGTACTAGTTGTGTTCAACGTCCAGTGCAGCGTTCAGCAGACTCTTCAGAGCCTAAAAATATATCTGAAGTCTTAGAACAAAACATTGAAGGACCAAGCTTATCACAGAATGATGCTGATTTTGAAAGTATGTCAAATGAGCCAAAGTGATTTAAATCTTTCAAAACAAGCTTCAGAATTGTTAGCATCAAGACTGAAAGAAAAAAAAATGCTTTCCTCAGATACTAAAATAAGTTTTTATCGTGAAAGACATAAATAATTACGGCATTTTTTTTTTTTTTCGAAGAAAACGATATTAGCTTTTGTTCCGATATTACAAACTGGTTGATAAAAATGGGCTTAAACCAATACTAGCGAATTTTTAGAACTCAATGATTAATTATTTTTTTAGTACAGCTTTTCTTAGTTTTTTTCCTTTTTTATACCTATATAGCTTAAAACTCAGAAACTAAAGCTGATAAAAATCTTTTAATTATATCTTTGAAAACAGCATATTGTATGTAGTCAGCAACAGCTGAAATTTTTTCGGCAACAGATGTCCTGTAAACTAGTGTAATCAGTGAACATACTTAAAAAAGAAGATCGCGACGAATATAGAACTTTCTCATGTTTGAAAGTCGGTTAATACGTGACATTTTACGAGTAATATAAAGACAAATGACACAGATTAAATTATTTCGTAACGTGGAGACACTGAACAAACGGTTTTTTGTATAAAAAAAAACATTCGTTTAAGTGACTCCATGTTTCAAAAGTGGCACTTTTGGTCACTAGGAAGACGTCAATATAAAAAAATTAAGTCTTCCATAGATACCTAGTATCTAGCAAACATATGGTAGTATTTCACACTTTTCTTTGTTTATTTTTGGATTTATTTTAGTAAATGTAGTCGTAGAAAAAGTATTGTATGCAACGTTGTATAAGTATGTCAAAAAATGCTTGATGGCGTCTCCTTACGATGCTCGCCAAGGCTCGCATCATAACCTGCGCCACTCGCATTTTATGAACCTTCTTATACAACTGTTGCATAAAATACTATTAAACATTAGGTAATAATAAAGTTCCATTTTGATTAAAACACAGCTCCCTATATTTCAAATAAAACCGGTCAAGTGCGAGTTGAACGCGTGAAGGGATCCGTATATCCAAACAATTTTTTTTTTTAAATATTGCGTTGTATTGTAAAGAAGAAAATATAGATTGTTTAACTTTCAATAGGCACTTATGTATTAATACTTAGGCATACATTTTATTTCTACTAGGTATTGATACTACAGGTTTTGCTTTAATCGATTTGTGTTTTGATTTCACCGATATCGGTTAAATAATTGTAAAAGCTAGGGAAACCTATTATTCTTTGTTACTGTTAAATAAGATTGAAATTTAGTGTTAATAAAAATAGTTTAGTAAAACGTGTAAAAACACGATTCTTGTATGACGACCCCCTTTCATTTTTATAATCGATTTTGCTTTAGAATAGTAATACATAATCGACGAAAGTTTCAAGTGTCTAAGCTATTATGGTTCAAGAGGTAGAGCCCTGTGACAGACGGACAGACAATGGAGTCTCAGTCCCGTTGGCACCCTTTAGATACGGACCCCTAAAAAGTAACAATCCAAAGCAAAACGCCTTCTTTGTTTTTATTTTTTGTAACCGGAAACTTGTATCTATAAAACAATAGACTGTCCCATTCATTCAATTAATCAATTTGAAAATATAATGCATTGTTTATCTCACTGACAGCTGTCAATCTGACAGTAATAGTTATAAAGTAGACAATGCAAAGTGATATTTCACCCTGGGGCATCACACTTTTACCATATGCATGCATTGAAATCTTGCTCAGGAGGCCAGTCAAAGAAATGTAAATAGTGTCCATATTTCAACTTAAGGTTGAACTAGTCGATACTGTTTCTATACAAATTTCGGAGGGGATATCCGTTTCCACTGTTTAACATTGTTCATTCAAAATTGATAAGCTAGCCCCAAAGTAAGCTTAAGTTTGTATTTTGGTAACGATACTATATTCTATGAAAAATACAGATAAAGATAAACACCCAAGACCCAGGACAATTGAAAAAGGCCTTTTTCCAACTTGCATGGCTGGGGATCGAACCCAGAACCTCGGATTGGCGGACTAGCGTGTTGGCCATTACGCCACAGAGGACACATAATAAACCGTTATAATAAAGCTTTTAAGTACACATACTTAGGACAAATGGTTTCATTCTAATGTCGCCAGGAACTAGAAGTCGCACGTAGGATCGTCAATGCGTGGAAAAGTTACTGGTCGATGAAGGAGCTATTCAAAGGCAGCCTTGTGTGTATCTTGCCCATCCTAACCTACGGTGCTCAAACTTGGTCCTTGACTAACAAACAAAAGCTCAAACTGCAAGTTTGCCAAAGGGCAATGGAGCGCAGTATGTTGAGTGTAAAACGTACAGACCGAGTCAGGAACACTATGCTGCGTTCCATCACCCAAGTGGTCCACGTAGGAAGGAAGAGTGCCAGATTGAAGTGGGACTGGGCGGGTCACGTTTGCCGAATGGCGCCGGACAGATGGGCTCACATAACGACCACGTGGATTCCAGTAGACGGGAAATGATCAAGGGTAAGGCCTAAAATGAGATGGAGTAACGACCTGTCTGCTTTCGACAAGGATTGGAAAGAAGTAGCTAAAGATCGAAACAGCTGGAAACAACAAGGGGAGGCCTTTGCCCAACAATGAGACCTGATAGGATAGAAAAAAAAACTTTTCCCGCGTATTTCATGGCGCACATTCCTCGAACCCAATTCCAGAATAAAATGTAACCTTTAAAAAATTAAAGCGTTATAATAGAAAAATGTAATCCAAAATTACTTTAAGTAACATAAGCATTAGCAGCACTTAAAAGTGATGTAGCTAACGCCACAGGCATCTGGATCTTAGCAAACGATTTCCACTGGTCTACCAGTTGCCTGTAAGTTAATACGTTATAATGATGGGCTGGAGTGTGCTTGCTATTAGTTAATGCCATCCTTGGGTCGTGGTTATCTAACTTGCTTTAAACAAACATGTGGCAGTAACCATTCCTAGGGCTTATTAAAAGACTATGAGCGAATACGCAAACTAGGGTTCCGTAGCGTAGTTATTCAATATTTTTTACAAGATATACCTTTAAAAAAACTACCACTACGACAGTCATATACGACTAACAATGTACAGTCAGGTGCAAAAGTCCATTCATAGTAAAAAAATGTTTATCGCTATTTATTGGCTTCCAGATAATTAACTCACAATTTCAAAACTTCCAGATTTGTGCGTGTGAATTATGTGAAAGCCACATAATTAACCCACATACTTTAATGTTTGGTTGGGGTGAATTCTGTGGAAGTCGAGAAATAGTGATATAAATTTTTCAACTATGAATGGACTTTTGCGCCTGACTGTACATATTTTTGAAATGTGCTAATCTAAACCTTTCATTTGATACCCCACTCGACATAGAAACAAATAAGACATTTTGGACTCTCACTTTTTGTACAATGTTCATTTTTGCATAACAATTATGAACATATGTAATAATGACAAATCGATTGACATATCATTTGTCGAAATTGGACAAGCGATTCGGATGCAACGGTGGAACAGACATGATTCAAAGATTCAAATGTTTATTCAGTAATTTGACCTTTACAGGCACTTTTACACGTCAATAAGTAATGTTACATGTAAAGTATATTTAAATTTAATTTATTTTTAAAAAAGAGCTACCGATACCAGCGCTTCGTAACGACCACTGCTGAGAAGAAACGCCGAAAGAAACTCATTTTCACAGTATTGGTCGCCTACTCGCCAGAAGGGCTTTGTCATGTATACCTACATACATACAAAGACTACTAAAATAATTATCCCTTCCTCTTAGCTTTGCCGTAGTCTGTAAAAAGAATGGACATGTGTAGATAAGTATCTAACTTATGCATTAAAGATTATTATTTTAAATGAGGTTTTGTTGGTTACATTAAATTTTCCCTAAAAATTTCACTCCTCTCGTTTTATTATGAACAACAATCTACAAAGTCGTATTTTGGTTATAAATGACAGTTTATTTTTCCGATATTTAACGTTCCTGTCTAGTTATTTTTGGATGTATCTTATAGCAACAAAAGGTGGTTAAATAAAATTAAAAAAAAAACTTGGATGAGCCAATAATGTAATTATTACATAGATATCAAGGTCGATCCTTTTCCTTATTTCTGAAACACGTAAATAAGTACATTGTAAAGTATTGAAAAATACGATAGTTGTTCGAAAACTAAAGAATATTATAAAAGTTCTATTCCACGTATCCCTTGAGCAAAAGGCTATTAATTATCTAACACAAAGAATCAGCATTGCCATACAACGAGGCAATGCTGCCAGCTTTTTGGTCGTGCTGCTTACGTATTTCATACCTAATTCATCAACATCATCACAAAATCGTGACCGAATACATTGCAAACTTACTTCTACAAGCATCAATTACCCAAACAAATTTTCACACAAATAAGTATCCTAAACAAACTATCAAACAATTTTATCTAACATTCGAATCCCTGCTTCAAGCTGGAATTCCAAGCAAAAAGCCATGCCTCCGGGACACTCCTAATACATAATTTGCCTCTCTGCTTAAGCTGAATTTTATAGGTTCTTGTAACTTGTCATTTGACTGATTATCGTCATTGAAGGCCTTGCAACAACCGGGACTGACCACAATCTTTAAATTACAGCCAATAAGCGAAACCTGTGCAAATTTGAACCTTATACGGTAGTATCAAGTTATACATGTTTTAGAATGGATAAATAGTTAAATGGCGGGATTAAGGAATGATTTTGTTGTTTAGAATGGCGTTTATGGGGTGGGTTGCTATTACAAGACCACACAGGTCGGTGTGATGTAGGTTCTGAAATGGCCCGTGTTTTGATCTTGCTTCTGGCGTGAAATCTTACGCCTAGACGTGTACTTTTAAGTTTTATGCTTAGGTTGAAGAACAAGATTCATACTAAACTAACTCACACAAAACTAACTCCTTCATAACTGGCCTTCCTCGTTTTGTTTTGTTTTTATTTTATTTTACTTTTAACTTTTATTTTCGTACATGTTTTTTATTATTTACTTTAAAATCCTATAATTTTCTATAAAACATCCTATAATTCTATAATTCGTTTTATAAAATTTATGTGTGTACGCATGCGTTTTTTCAAATTAATTTAATTAACTAATTAGTTCGCTTATATGTTGTTAATAGTCCTGATTACCATTTGTTATTATGTGAATAACGTTGTGGGCTACGTTATTAATAAGTCTCTTTATGTAAAATGTTTAATGTATTTGTACTTATAATGTAGCTGTTTGTTATTCCTATTAAATAAAATAAAAAAATAAAAAGATTTATAATGGCCTGGGCTTATACCTATGGGAACAACATACATATTTTAGCTAATGGGGTCGATGACCTCTGTGGCCTAGTGGTCATCATGCCAATCTGTCACACCAGAGGTCCCGAGTTAGATCCGCTGTCAGATCAAGATGGAAAATGATCATCAGATTAATAAATAAATAAATAAGGACAATTCACAGTAATTAAGCTAGCCCCAAAGTGAGTTTAAACTTGTGTTATGGGATACTAACTCAACGATACTATATTTTATAATAAATACACAGATAGAAAAACACCCTCTTGGGTGTTTTTCCCACAAAAACCCAGAACAATTTGAAAAAGGCCATTTTCCAGCTTGCCCTGGCTGGAGATCGAGCAAAGAACCACCGGATTGGCAGACTAGCGCGTTGACCATTGCGCCACGGAGACCGTCGTATTATCTATTAGGTCTTAAATGTTTCTCTATATATTTATTTTTCAAAAAATATAGTATCGTTGAGTTAGTATCCCATAACACAATTCGAACTTACTTTGGGGCTAGCTCAATCTATGTGGTTTGTCCGTATATATTTATTTATTTATACACGTACTCTATTACCTATTTATCACAATAGGGAACACAGAGCATTTTGCTATTTGCGAAAGGCGAAAAGGTGTGGAAAAATTCTAAATACTGATGGGTTGCTGGCGGCACTGTCTGTTAACATGATTCACTTACGGTCCCACCAGGTACAATAATTTTTTAATTAGCTGAATTTACATATATAATAGTCAATTTACAGTGCTTACTTCTAATTCTCAATAAATACACGTTTTCATAACAGGTAGTCCTTTAAAATAAAACAAAGTGTATTGGTTTCTCTGTCCTGTGTCATTTATCATTCTGCTCCTGTCTTTTTTTCTGCACTACTCTATATGACAACACAGTTCACAATTTCAGTTGAATAACTTAACTAAAATGCCATTCACACTTATATCTAAAACAATGACATAAGCATATCCGTAAGTAACGGTAAATCTATAATCCTGATCCGATCAAGAAGACAAAGGAAATACAACTCTTTTCTTAACGACCTACATTTCAAAATGCCAAAGCACAGTGTAGTTTATTTTTATTTGATCAAGCAAAGACAACTTAAGTATTCGATCACGAACTGTCAACCGAAGACACGTGCCGAGAAAAAGGAAAGGAAAAAAATATATGTACGTCGAAAGTATACTGGGTTCAGTACAATTTTAAAAACCTGTCAATATATATGTATTGATTATTTGTGCCGCATAATTTTCTCTGTTTATCCCTATGGTTGACTGGGAGAAAATGCTCTTAGCATTGAGTCCGCCGTTTGTTGAAAGTATATTTGTACTTTGGAACAATAAACTTTGATAAATATAAATATAAATAAATATTTTGTCAGAGTTACTTGATCACTTGACCGCTTCCTGTCACCTATCCTATTCTGTTCAATGTATTTACAAATTAAGATGTAATAGTAGTTTATGATACAAGTGTGGTAAGTTGTTCATTACAGTCGAGGCGGGTTGACGCGTGAGTCTATGGAGCCGAGACTAATGCTTAACAATACACACGTGTGCCATACTACGTTTTTCAACACATTAGTAAGGGAAAAAAATCTTCAAACATAAAAACACTTCACCTAAACTTACAATAAATCTTGTATGGAAAATTAGAATTATGGCGCGCTTAGATTTTCTTTTCCAGGCGCACTTCGCGCATGCGCGAGTCTATAGTGATACGAGAGACACAGAAATCAATCAAACAGAAAAGGATAGCAGCATAAAAAAGGTTGGCTGGAAGAGATTGCATTTATAGCGATAAGCCTGCCTTTGTGCCTATATTGTTTCTTGTTGTTTTGTAATTTTTATGTGTCTATTATGTTGCAATAAATTTAATTTGTATTGTATTGTTCAGTGCTGAATGATATAGCCCAAGCCTTAGCTACGTAACTCCTTAGAGCTAGGAGAAAAAATGAAAACTTAATACCATATTAAATTAATTTCCCGTCTAACTTTCTTAAGGAAGATAGCAGACTAAATACTCGTACAAATAATGAAAAAGTTTTCACGCATTGATAGTTATGAACCTAAATTGGTCTCGAATATTATTGGTTAAAACCTATTTGAATACGGAACTCTCCTGGCTTTTGTTTAACAATTGAAGATACTCTGATAAGAATGGAAGCTCGTCTCCGTCGGAATGCGGCGCGTGACCCTGAATTATGCTACTTTATAGTAGGGTTGCCTATTGCAATGTCTGTTTAGTTTGGCCACCTAAAGTGGCATTTAGGATGTCTAAAATGTTTGTTTTAGGAAGCTTAATTGATCATCATGAAAACAAGAAAGAATGTAAGAAACTCTTAAGTCTCAATCTATCGCAGGTTGACTGGAAGAGATCCCTACATGGGATAATATATTTTTTTTTGTACAATAAAGTTATTACAAACAAACCAACTCCACGAACAAGAGCACCCCTCTTAAATTATGATGGTGCGATGATAACTAAACATAATTTTTTATTGTTTCAGATTTAGTGGCTTATCTCACCCTGAAGGAACAACATAGGCTAGGTACGTAAGTATATTTTATACATTATATTAAAGAAAAATAAAAGATCGCGACCGATTTCTTTAATCCTCCTTTTTGAAAGTCGGTTAAAAATAAGAGATAATTTAATCAGTTATGATAAATTTTAAAGTGCATAGAAAATTTGTGAAACTATACGCGGCTATATAATAAGTAACTACTTTGTAGAGAGCAGTGCGTGCACATTATCTCCAAAAACTGTCAGCAGCTATATAAATAGTATTTATTTAGTTTATTTATGGTTTCATTATTTTTGAACAATTGTTTTTGTATATTTTGTGTAGGTTTATCTTCGATACATATGAGCATATGTATGTACTTAATAATAACAAGTTCACTTCTTTTGAAAGAAAGCAAGAAAGAAAAAATCTTTTTTGGTACAAAAAAAAATACAAATTATGTACTAAACAAAACAAAACATTATACTAAATGCACCAAAATGGTGTCCGCTCAGCAAATGTTGTAGTGTCAACCACAACGCTGGTCTTCCGCGGATGCAAGGTACCACGTTCAAATTTAATGAAAAAAGGAAAAAAAAAAATCATAAGTAAAATTGAAATTTGGGGCTCTAGGTCACATCATTTATTAACAATATCTTTTTATTTCTTTTTTTTTTTGGTTAGTACTGTTGTACTTACTCCAAAAAAATTACTTTCTCAGCATCACCTGTTGATTGACTGGTAGAAAAGGTCCCTGGCCTTAAGTCCGCCAATTACATGTATTGTAATGAACTTAAATAAATAAATAAATACTAAACTCCTTTTTCACCACTAACACAGCTACGAATATAATCTACAGATTTATAGGACACATCCTTTAACTCTGAAGTCTTATATTACCATGAAACACCTTCATTACCCATAATGGACCACCTTACATGCTTTCAAACCTAATTATCATAGAGCCACACCTACACTTGCGACTAAACCAGCGTTTTTCAAACTTTCATACAGAACTCTATTAAAAGCGGAATATTTGAAGGAGCAAAATAATTACTCGTAGTAGATGAATGATTTATTGTCTGTCTCATTGTCTTGTTCGTTTCCGGTAGTTTTCTGGATTTTGCTGCTTGGAATCTCCAGGAGGATACCGACAACTGGAACCTCAATTAACTCGGACGCTAGTAGCCGGATTCAAAAATTTTATTATGTTTCGCCCGGCGACTGGGACCATTCATAAAATTTTAAAAAATCATTACTGAGAATAGAAATGTCTGAAGCGCTTTCCAGTTTTTCTTTTACATAAATGTTGTAAATTGTGACCAAATGACATCGAAAACCTTGTAGATGTTAAATAAAATAGCAGAACCGTATGTTAACCACTGCGGTATTACGACCCGCTGCCTGCTGAATTCCTAAAGACTTCGTTGGACATTCATTGTACGAGAGATTTGTATTAGTCATATACCCCCTTATTCATAAAAAATGACTAATGTTTGCTAAACCTTTTTTTAGTTAAAATATGTTTTGTTTCGTTTTTTCAACGTCAAATATTTAAAAGAGGGAAAGGGACAAAACATGTTTTAACTATAATAGGTTTAGCAAACGCTTGTTATTTTTTATGAATTTGAGGGTAAACCTCTTACGACATCTACAGAGAAAGAATGGTTCCACTATAGGTTTACCAAGGTAAAACCAAGCGGCATCTAAATCTACGTATGACTTTTATCATCGCGGGGCATGCACAGTGACTTTGCTCCCTAGGGATCCGCAGAGCACACTTTGAGTACAACTGGACTAGACAATCGCAGTAGCGACTTTCCATCATGGCGATCAGATACGCCGATTTGGTTGCCATGACAACGGAAGGGCAACCGCGGTGCTTTTGATTTAACACATGCCGTTTTTGTCCCGTAAAATAATGGTGTGGGGACGAAGCCTAGCGGGAATTGGCAGGGCCTTGTAAGGCCTAACTATGCCACCCGCAGACTTGCGACAGACGACAAGTAGTCGTTAGTTTTTGCCATTTTTTATAAACTGTAGTTATCGCTGCTTGAAACTGCTGTTGGTTTTTTTGGATAGGACGTTATAGGATATGTAGGTCGTTAGTTTTGTTCTGTTTTCTTTTAAATTTTTCTTCTATTTTTTGAGTGTGTAATTGGCCAAAACTGGTGTCAGATTTTTCAAGCCGCCTAAAGGCATATGATTGAGATAATCGGATAAACGACTGCCATACGGAGAAGCTCGAGATTTTTTTATGCCATTTGAGGTCACTCATCCAAATGCCGGCTGCACTTCCAATGACATTTAGGTACTAACTAGCGAAAGCGCTAGTTATGCGTTTTCCACCGGACCACCAAGCTTCTCTTATCTCCTTTTAAATTTTATGGGTGATGGCATCGATGAAAAATCACTAGTACCTTACGTTAGTATACAGTGTGGAAGGAACATACCCGTAATAAATCAAACCACGGGCTGTACTAGATCACTATACTATAACGAAATTAAAATAAATTGGCCAAGTGCGTGTCGGGCCACACGCAGTGTAGGGTTCCGTAGTTACGAATGCCCAGTTTGAGTTCCTGCCACTAAAAACATTCATAAACTACGATGCGAGTACATTTTATAAGTTGATTGCCTATAACTTTTTAATTTGTAAACCCTACTTAGCTTTTATAGTTTTCCTTTAAATTTCGTTATATATACTACAGCTGTGAATTTTTGCACGTGTTCATATATAACCGTTTAGCAGATAAAGGGGGGGACACTTGACTCTGACGAAAATTTTCACTTTAAAAACAAATATTTCAGAAACGGGTCCCTAAATCTAAAAACAGTGTTCACAAGCTCATAATTTTTTTGAAAGACCTATTCAACGACATCCCACATAATCGGTTAGTCTAGAATTGACTTTTAACTTTATTTGTATGGGATCTACCCGAAAAATATTTTATTTCAATATTTTATTGTACCATTTTTTCCGCATACTTAATATACACACCTATACCAAATTATAGCTTTCTAGTACTTATAGTCGCTGAGTAAAACCGCGGGCGGACAGACACAGACAGACATGGCGAAACTATAAGGGTTCCTTGTTTACTACGGAACCCTAATAACAGTCAAAAAGCAAAAAAAAATTGACATTCCCATGCCATACCATTCGCCCCAGCGGCTGCACACTTTTGTATGGAAATTCTATTTTTTTTTTTTTGCTTTTTGACTGTTATTTTAATTTAATTATAATATAGTGATCTAGTATAGCCCGTGGTTCGATTTATTACGGGTAAGTCCCTTCCACGATGTGTAAATATTTACATAAATATTATGTTTGGTGTTACTAAGTTCCAATAACAAATACTAGTTTTTTAACGGTATATGTTACAAATTTTCTTTTTTGAAATGAACCATTTTTGCTATTTTGTAATGGAAAATATCTTGCCACTTTAGTTTGTGCAGCCAGTGTTCTTAAAACCACATCACATGGACCACTTTTACCTAGATTTTAAATATTGTTTAATTTTGTTTAAAATTTAGATTTTAATTTACTTTTTAGTTTAATTGTAATGATTACTGTTTTTAATACAAAATAAAATTTTACGATGTTGTCGAAAAAAAACAAAACGAAACTTTACTTTTAAAGAAATAAGTATTAAGGATGTTCTTTTCAAAACGCTGTAGGTATTACTAATACGCTTATTTAGGTAGCATATCATCAATATGTTTTTGTAACAATTTTGCTTAGATATGTACTTATAAATTACAATTTTATTTTGAGTTTCTAAGTACTTCAACTCGTTAAAATCAGACAAAGTACAACTTTTGCATCTAAGATCGTCAAGGTTCGATCGCCCTAACAGCGCGCTAAAGACAAATGCCCAAGATAGTAAAATGATATAGCCCGCAGCCGATTTAAGGCACGGGCTCTGACACCTTGCAAATTTACCGAGCAGAGCGGGCGGCCCGAAGAAGCGGACTTTAACTGTAAAATGTCGCCTTAAGAAGCGGTTAGACGCTAGAATGCAGTGTAAGATGATGAATGCAAAAATCTTATTTACTTATTTAAACTTTATTGCACATTAAAAAAATGTACAAGTGACGCACCTAATGTCATATGGCATTCTCTCCTGGTGTAACTATTAGACCAAGCAGCAAATATGTGTTGCAGGAGTGATAAAATCCATGAATAAGTAAACTAAATTTAAAATCAGCCCTATAGTACATATACAAGAATAAACTATTAAACATATTATAAAGTATATAACAAAAAGAAAATAGTAATTTAATACTTAACAAATGTTAATAATTGTTGGTGATCTTCTTTTTTTAATTTCATAAGAAAGAAAAAAGCGGTAACTATGATTTTATGTTGAGAAAAAATGTGTGAAAAATAAATAATGCAGAAATAAAATCAAACACCGAGCTATGTAGCTTTTCAGACAGGGATGCAGCCACATGCTTAGAAGAGAAATAAATAAATATATACGGACATATCACATAAATTGAACTAGGTACGTGTGAGACTTGTGTTATGGACAGAACTTGTATTATATTCTCACCCCCTTATTGAAAAAATGTTCGCTAAACCTATTTTAGCTAAAATATGTTCCGTCTCGTTCTTTCTATGTCAAGTAATAAAAAGAGGGAAAGGGTTGTTATTTTTTATGAATAAGAGGGTAAATCTTTGGGATAGAAAGACATATATGGTTAGAAATTAGAAAATAAAGTCGCACTCCAGGAGTGCCGATAGAAGTGAAAGCTTGGTGACTGTTACGGTTACGGTGTCGCGAGTTCAATGGCTTTTTGTCATCTCAAAAAATGCCCCATGCACCAAAAGAAACATACTTATACCATACTTTTTCATGTCCACTGCTGGACTTAGGCATCCCCAAGATTTCCAAAACGACCGATCGGAAGCGGCCTGCATCTAGCGGTTTCCTGCAACCTTGCTCAGGTAAACGTATGGTTATTGTATGGGAAAACCATTCGTTTAGGTGACTCCGCGTTTCAGAAATCGCACTTCTGACCATCTAAAAGGTGTCCTACAAGTTAAAGTGCAAAATCGTAAGAAGTTTAGTATAACTACGAAAAATTCTGCAACTTCGAATTGGGGCGAAAACATTGTTTGTATGTATGTATACAACGCGATTACTTGAGAACTGAAGCTCCAATGTAGATAATAGCAGCAGACATTTTAATAAATAAATAAAAGTTATGGGGTGAACGCTTGAAAGTCGGGGTATTTTTAATTTGCCCGCAAATATACTTGTGGAATAGTAATCGCGAGGTCTAAGTTCGCGGCAAACCACTAGTCAACTTAATTACGATATAAAAAGTATGTCAATTAAATGTAAAAGTCCATTCATCTCCTATCGAATTCCCCAATCTAGACCAAAGACAGACTTAAATCCTTCTTTGATATTACAGCATCTTGGCTTCTTCCTGGGAGCTGGAGTCCTCAGACCTTGTACGAACAGAAATAATCTCGGACCAAACAAAAAAGCCACCTGGATTCGTTCTAACCACCATTTGGCCGATCTAACCACCATCTGCGTAAGTGGAATTCCAGAATATCTTCAGAGTGTGACTGTGGAGTTGTTGACCAAACATTACAATATATCGCCGAAGAATGTCCGCTATACCAATTCTCTGGAGACTTAGTAAACTCCATACTTTAACTCCGCCAGCTGTAGACTGGCTAAAAAACCTACCACTAAATGATTAGGGTTCGTGCAGTGACATGCCATACGACATGATGGTGACTTATGGTGAACGCAAATTTATCCGAGCCGAACGCGTCGAATCGATCGAAGTTTTTAGGCCTCGCATCGCATATCTATCCGCACCAATAAAACCGACCGTGCCGAAAGAATCGAACGCGCCGAAAGAATTGTTTCCACTTCCTTTACACCTGTCGCACTGTAATTACTGTCGCAGTGAATTCTGATGAATCTTAACGAGATTATTTAAAATAAATCGAAGTAGTTACTCGATCGCATAACTCTCGTTGCTCTTACGCACACACTTGTCATTGTCGAAATGCAAGTGATTCGATCGATTCGATCGCATCACCCGCGCCGAATCTGATGACGTCATCTGAATTCGTTCAGAATTTCTGTGTTTCTTCCAGATTCGGAAGATTCGACGCGGTCAGATGTGCGAGGTTTCATAGAGTTTCATATACTTAAAGAATTCCAAAATTTGTTTCGTGCGGCCCGTTCGACGCGTTCGGCTCGGATAAGTGTGCGTTCACCTTTAATCAAGATTAACATAAGGTCTTAATTTGCGTCAATATATATTGTCAGGATTGAGTGTAGTTATGCTCAACTATGACATGCGGGCCACGTCCTTCTGGCACTTCCACTCGGACGATTAAACAGTCTTTCTTTACCTCTTCTTCCTTCAATTTTTCCCTCCAATATTACTTTTAAAAATTCATCATGTCTTATTAGGTGTCCTAACATTTTCCCACTCCTAGAATTAATAGTTTGAAGTAGTTTTCGTTTCTCTCCAACTAGTGCCAGCACCTCTTCATTCCTTTTCTTTTACCTCCAGCTAATGCCCTCCATTCGCCGCCAGCACCTCATCTCAAATGCTTCTAATCTAGCTCTATCCTTCTTTCTCGTTGTCCATGATTCTCAACTATACAGGGCTTACTCCAAATATATACGTTTATGAGTTGTTTTCTTAGTTTTTTAGATCAATTCATATTTCAACCTACAGGGATGTTAAGGAGTTGACTTTAGACGGAGAGTGATTGAAGGCATTGGTTGCTCCACAGATAAGAGCTTAGCTTTTTAAAAATAAGACGAAGAGGTTTCCTACTCATCATTCCAGTACAAGGTGGTTTAAAATGCGGCTCAGAAAAGTAATTCTGGATAAAACGGCAGTTTTCAATCGGCGGCGCTCCGGGGGGTAAATAGGTGTTGCCAGCAAAAACCAGCGCATTGCCGCGTTTAATTGAATGTTACCTCCGTTCAGCGGTGATATTGTTGCTTTAATTGCTCCATTGATTTGCGAGCTGCTATAATGATTTGATTTGGACGATTAGGTTTTAAATTGATCACATTTCTTCGGCCATAAAAATATAGAAACTTTTTTATATTTTGGACAGTTTTGTTTTGTTAAATTATTCTTGAACTAGAAGAACTAGGAGATAAGAAACCTATTATGTTACCTATTTATCCACTGAAGTATTAAATTATCTTAATAAGTTTTCCAAAGTTGTCCAAATATAATTTTGTCATTTGTTTATGAGAAGGATCATAAACAAATGACAAAATTATATTTGGACAACTTTGGAATCAATTAAAAATAACAATTTCTTACAAGCCACTTTGATAAAACTTTACATTTTATGTGCATTTTTTATTTTTATTTCGAAGGAAGTTATTTCGAATAGTCACAGGAAACAGCTTGTAAATAACAATTTCAAAGAGAATATCTTGTCAAATGCTATATCAATCATTATCACTAATAACGACTTCAATTCAAAAGGCAAGTACTTGTTAAACGTTCTCCCTATAGAGCAGAATACGTGCCAATAAATTTCCATGAATTAGTAATAAACGTTGCTTTCCATGCATAATATTGAGGGAAACATAACTTATAACTGCGCTTTGGGTGCTAAGCTTAGTAATCCTAAGGTGCATTTCCACCGAAGGCACGATGAGGCGAGCGAGACCAGAGTTAACATCGCGTTGACACTTTACCAACGGCGCGGCGGGGATGTTGATTTTCTGACAGTAATAAATATTTGAAGGATATCTAGAATACGAAAAATTTAAAAATCCAACGCTTAACCCGTCAGCTTCCAGACGGTCGGATCCGACCGAGAGAACAATAGATAACAATGGGTTTGCAAAATTGCGGTTGTTGACGGGTTAATGTGGTTGTGTGATGATCAGAGGTCGGAATTTGGTAGAGTTACACTGATTTCACACAGCGAAGTAATAAAGTGGATATGACTCAAATCCCGAGATTAATTTTAAAGAGCATAAAAATCCCATGATACATTAAATAAAAAAGTTATTTACTTTTACATAATTTAGACCACTGCACGTGCTACGTTGCCAATATGTAAATACTAATGAAAATATTAATGTAAATACTAATAAAAATTGTATGCTAAATTATCTTTGTTTTTTTTGTCTTATATATATCTCTGAGGTTTTTATTATTATATATTTGTAACATTGTTGACCACACGTGATTGTCCATTAGGAATCCCGGGAGATCCATATTAATATCAACTTTTCGATGCAAGTACATAAATAACTCTACCCAATTCCGACCTCTGGTGATGATGATGTTTTTGAAATAATACTAAATTCCTGGTTTATGTAAATACATTCTAGTCTAATTTAGAGATATTTAGTAAAATTGAATTACGTAAATGTATGAACAGCGTAAACGGCTGAATGAGTATCTGTTGGCTTATAATTTATTGATTTGCAGGTCAAGAGCTTGAGCGAATATGGTGAAATTGTCTCTTTAGTATAGCCATCTCGCCTCGCCTCGCCTCCCATATGCATCTCCAATGAAAAAGCACCTTATCTTATATCATTGTGGAACTGCTATTGTAATATCTTCTATGACCAGGGTTGTTGAATGTGGGATGAAAGTTTAATGCTTGTTAAAGTCAATGCGTGGTCAAGAAAATTATCAGCAATAAATATATAGTTTGATTCAATGTATTGAATAGACCTACGATCTATGACCGCTTATAATATTGATAATAAGTGTTATATTAGTGTTTATAAGATATGCGAAGAATCTAGTTAAATATATAGCTCTATTATGTTTTGATGAAATTTTCAGTAAAAAAATATATTTTAATATTAATTTTTAGTTTTAGATTAATATTAGTTTAGTTTTAGTTTCTTTTTTTCCTGTCATTTATATATTATTCTTTGTCATTAATTATGATAAAGTGTTTAGTCAAAAAATATATCTTAGTTGTGATTGTGATAAAAAAAAAACATATTATACACGGTGATTTTTCATTGGTTTTGGAGCCGAAGGCCATTTCCTAAGGATCGTTAGTAAGACCTAATTAGCTACTTAAGATAAAAATTCAGAAACAAAATATGTTGACTAATAAAACTCGAAAGTAAAGTCGTGAGATCAATTAGTAGTACCGCTGGCCGGCTAGATTTCGAGTTCATCGTGGTCACGCGTCTGTTATGTACGGGCATAACTACGTGGTCTCGATCGACAATCATTTTTACAACTTTTGGAACGAAGTTCCTTATCGCGCGTTGCGAAAGGGAGCTAGACGGAAAAAATTAAGACCAAAGTTGTAACGACACTTTTTGTTCATTCAAACTTATGAAGATAATAAAAACTTGATTTTAGAACGCAGAAAAGAGTTTGAATGTAATTTAGACCAATTTATATTTTACTTCGTTCCATCCGTGTGTCCCTTGATACCTCTCAAGTTTTTTTTTATCTTATACACAAATTTAGATTACGTATATGGATGGAGGAATTTATATACTAAATGACATTATTTTTTCCAAAACCAATGAAAAGTCAGCGTGTTTATCAAATTATACTTATGTCTTTAACGATTCAGTTTATTGCACACAATACTTAAAACATTATGACTACAAAAACGATGGAACAAGTTAATTTACAGGCTGTTTCAGAACTTTGAAACTGCGAAATAATGGGCTCACCTCTATGGGCTAACTTATGCAGGAAAGGAGTATTGAAATGTGAAAGCAAAAGTTTCACTATATCATAGAAACTAAATCAGGTGAATTTGGGATAAGAACAGAAAGTGTGTTTAGGATTTTTTTTTAGATGAGTCACGAAGTGAGAACACGTGGTATGGAAATATGTAGGATGAGTTGGTACCAAACAACACGATTGCGGGTATTGGTCAGGGCTCTTGCAGACGAGCGACCGACGGCTGACAGGTGTCGCGGATTTCTGTCGCTAGTCTGTAACACCGCGTCGCCGTTCTGTAACACATATGGATCATACCCTCCAAGGTTTATTTCGCTATTCTGATTAATACAGTAAACTACATAAACATATCCCTAATATATCACGTCTTTATCCCTAATATAATATAAATACATATATAGGGTACAAATCACACAGATTGAGCTAGCCCCAAAGTAAGTTCGAGACTTGTGTTATGGGATACTAACTCAACGATACTATATTATATTACAAATACATGTATAGATAAACACCCACGACCCAGAACAATTTGAAAAAAGGCCATTTTCCAACTAACCCTGACCGCGGGGATCGAACCCGGAACCTCTGGGTGGCGGACTAGCATGGTGACCACTACGCCACAGAGGTCGTCAGGAAGAACCCAGAGCTGTAAAGTCCAAAGCCTTCTTTAGAATGTTAGTGGTTGTTAAGATGCAAAAAAGAGATCAAATCAAAATAGTGATGGATTACTAGCCACATCGCCTATTAACATGATTCAGGTTCTCGCCCATTCCCTCGATCGGGTTTTACGTCTCGGCGGGAAGAGAACAAGCTGGCATATTCTTAGTTTTTTTCTTCTAGGCTAGCATAAAAGGATTGATAAACTATTTAGAGATATCACTAAAAAAAGGATATGATGAAATTCTCTTGTTGGATGTTTATTCATATTATGGACATATTTTAAGAGCAACCCTACCACACTCAGCAACAAGCGTTTAATTTACGACAATAACTCGTAAACTGTCCCTAAATGGCTCAATTGCAGCCAAGTTCTTATTCAAATAGAGAGCGGAAATACCGAAATAATTCAAGATATACGTCGAATGTGGCGAGGCCTAAAACACAAAATACAACGGGTAGAAAAATAGAACTTCACTTAAAAGATTGTAAAAGTAGGTTTTGACCATCACAACCCTTATTTGACGTTTGTAATAGTAGAAATACTAGTTTTGCTATTTCTAATAATTGTTCTGTTTTAATTATAAGACTATGTAACAAACCTATAGGATAAAGCTATAATATTTTCTTTGAACATTGCCTGTCGCCTAGATATTTCTTACAGAAAACCATGACCACCCCTCATACCAAATTATATAATAATTGTAAATAAGTGCAATAAGAGGTCAAATTATTTATAGGTTGTACCTACAGGTTGCAAAGGTAGACGTTATATACCTACCTTTATAGCTCGGTTACGCTATTCATTTCTCAATAATATAAAACATGTTGCTTTCCAAGCAAATTACATTTACTCTCACGTCAAATATCTAAGCATAACACACAAATCGCGTGTCGATGATGAGGTCTGGTACACTTCGGCACTACAGATTTCTTTAAAATCGATGGTTCTAGATACCATATTAATTAAAATATGGAAATGAGCTTGACTATATTTTCTTTAAATGTCACATTACATGCAAAGTCTTGAGCGTGGTGGCACGAATTCCATCGAAAACGGCACGAAATGTGACATTGACGCAAAGCGAGCGATTTACAGAGTGGATAATACCACTTACTTGCGGATCTAAAAGAGCTCGTATATTTCGCAAAAATTGTTATCGTATCCGATTCATTGTTGTAGTTGAAACATAAGTGTTGTTGAAAAGCCTTTTAATTCTCTTAGGTAGTATTTTTGCGACAGAAATCATGTCCAAAAACTAGTTCTCGAAAATACTTTGGCTTTCGCACCAAATATATGTACTTTCACAGTTCAACACTAATGTTGTTAGTAATTAGGCAATTTGTGTGGGACAACATTTTTATGAATAAATAGCTAAAAATCTGTTACGTTGACAGAGTAGCTCATATTGATGGGTTTAAGTAATGTGCGGTAAAGCGTGGCTAAAGCGCATGTTTATTAAGATGAAATGGTAGCAGAAGTGGCGCCCTCATTTGAAATAAATTGTTTAAAACTAAATATGGTGATATTTAAAAATTTGATTTGTACTAATGTCTAGAGAGACCTTAAAACTATTTTATGAATAACCTTTGAAAGTAATATTGGTAGTCCGTCTAGTTTTTAAACGGATTTTCGCTAAAAGTGGCCACTTTTGGCGAAAACTCGTTTTAAAACTAGACGGACTATTAGTAATAATTTCAAAGGTTATTCATAAAATAGTTTAAAGGTTTTTCTAGACATTGATACAAATCAAATTTTAAATTATCACCATATTTAGTTTTAAACAATTTATTTCAAATGAGGGCGCCACTTCTGCTACCATTTCATCTTAATAAACATGCGCTTTAGCCACGCTTTACCACTTTAGCTACCACTTCGTCTTAAAACATTATTTTCTGTTTTCTTAATATTTTGGGGCCCCGTACTCTGGCTATACCTCGCGCCACGCGCCTCCTGCTGTTTATTTATCCAATCTTTATTTATTTCGTAGCCAATGTTGCTAGATTTTGATGAATTAACCTAGATTAATGTTTGTTATGGCTAACAGCAGCGTAAGTTACCCTTCTACACGCAACTTCATGCAATTGTTAACATATGTTTCTGTGAAGTTCCGTGTTGCTCTATGATATATATGTACAGTCAAGTATCGAGAGACCTGACCAGGCCCTTTACTTATATCTTCAATTTTCTCTTAAACTAAAAATAATATTAACATGAAAATTTATATTCATAAATTCTGTCTGAATAAAAATTTTCATGTTTATATCATTTTTAGTTTAAGAGAAAATTCAAGATATAAGTAGAGGGCCTGGTCAGGTATCTTGGTACCTGACTGTTCATACGTACATAGTCAGCAGCAAAGATATGTCACAAAATAGAAGCGTTTAAGTACATAAAAATACTGACTGTAATAGACGAGACAGACATAGAAATGCATCAGTATCTTATTAAGCTCAGATAGCGTCGCCCGCCTTTACTGCTAATCGTCATCTTTTCTGT
Organism: Acrobasis suavella; assembly: GCA_943193695.1. Taxonomy (NCBI): domain Eukaryota; kingdom Metazoa; phylum Arthropoda; class Insecta; order Lepidoptera; family Pyralidae; genus Acrobasis; species Acrobasis suavella. The sequence goes on from OW971939.1 coordinate 4,095,416, forward strand.
CTCAAGAAGTTCGCTTAAACTCATCACACTTTCTTCGGATACTTCAATCACATAAATATTGTTATATTTGTAATTTTTTTTCGCAATCGTTGTTGATTTCAGATCAAAGAATTACTATTTTACTTTTCTAAATATATTGTTCTAATTAAAAACGTATTAATTATATAATATAAAAATGACACTTCATAACAACTTCATCCAATCCCTATTAACCCGTCGCTACCAAATGCGGTCCTATCAACCGACGTAATCACAATAATTACACGTTAAATAGTTATAATCGGCGAATGAAGATGTTATCTGCCGGCGTATCGAGAAATCGGCAATAATATTAGCATATTCTGTGTAACGGGCTGATTTTACGATTGAATAAATTAAAATAACGCACTTACTAAGCGATTAGGACATACAGGGAGTGACAGAAGGATATACAAGGCTCTATTTAATTAAGTGTAAATATTTATCAAAGGTGAAGTCAGCCAATTGAACCTTTGAAAAACTTTATCCAATGAGGTTATAATGAAACACTTTTTTTTTACTCTTTAACCGACTACCATAAAGAATGAGGTTATTAATTCGTCGGGATATTTTTATCAAACATCGGATTATTCAAAAACCAATCGATTGATCGACCGATCTAAAAATTTTCTTTTTTTTTGGACATACTTGTCCGACCGATTTTGATAAAAATTCTATGGGACCACCTCTCCCATAGATTTTTTATCAAAATCGGTTGTGAAGTTCGGGCGTGAAGTCAGTTTTTAGTTACGAAAAATTATTATAAGTAGTAACCAGATTACGTGACTGCTGCAATTATGTAGTATAAGTTTTATTTTAGTAACATTTTAGTGCAATTTTATTGGAATAACTTTTTATCTCTAAAAAGCGAGGTATCAACAAGAGCATGACGACGTTTACATGCAAACAGAAGAAAATTATTAGTATATTCTGTGTAAAGAGCTGAACGATTTAATATACTCGTAATAAAATATACGCATTTGTAAACCGATTAAGAAGAATTTCAATCCTTCAATCACTTTGCATTTGGTACAATATTATACACAACAGTTAATTATTGAAGTTAATCACATTGTGACTAATGTCATCAGAAGGGTTAAAAAAATCGATCACATCCAGTAATTAAGTACAACCATAGAATTACCACCCATGGTACAACTTCAATTTTAGAAATGTTATGTCATTTTGGTAATAACAAGTATGAAGCAAATGATTGATTTTTTATTACCTATTAATTACTACTACTAATTACTAGTTAATAGATTTAGGTGTTACTTTGCGGAAGTCAATTTACGTACTATATGATTTGAATTACTTTGTGCAATTCCGCCACGAGTTAGTTCATGCAAACTTTTGCCGGCCGGCGCCCACCCACTAATGTTAGTCCTAGCATACATGCCACCAACAGCCTGTGTGCACCCGCCACCAACAGCTGATCCGATACTGCTGCGACATCGGACACCGCATACGCGACACGTGTTTCGCCTCTCCACGAGGCATCCTCAGGCACCAAACAAGTTGTTGATCGTTCGGCATTTCATTCGACGCTGGACCGTTAGTTTTTATTATATTATTAAAACTAACGTGAAAAGACATTATAACTATTTAATACGGTTTCGTATCAGGGCAAGTGATATATTATGATCGTCTGATCCGATCGAAACTAATCGACCTTTTCCGACTACACTACGTAAGTAAAATTGTGTTAAATAGTTATTAGATTCTATTACTTTGTTTCTTCTTCTTATTTAGGAGCTTAGTGGCTCTTGCCGGAGGAATCTGTTACTTTGTTATATAGTTCAATTGATGCTATCATGATCGATGCCTACGTCCATTTGCCAGACTCGTTTACCTAGGCTGTGTGGCCACGACCATGGCAATTATAAAATGGAGTACGAAAATAGCGTAGTTTTTATCAGATTTTTCGAGCTACCTATCAGATTTTCAAGCTACTTAAATGAAAGGCATTATCATTAAGTGACAACAGTAATTATTACACATAGTGAACTAGTGTGCAGGATTCCTTACAAGGGGTTTTCTCACTAGAATCAAATGGTGGTAGTTGAAAAAATTTGCAGCGGTACAATTACAGCCTATTGAGGATCGAACTCGTGACTCACAGGCGCACAGCCAGTGCCTAAACCGCGTGACCACCACGGCTTCTTAATAATCCAAATTCTCTCTTTCCTCAGCCCCTTTGCCAACTTGAAACGTCAACCTCTCTGTCTGGGCTTGCAGGTGACGTCAGAAGGGGCGTTTGGACACGACAGAAGGGTCTATCGGCCGAATGGCACCAGAAGTCAAAGTCAAAAATCATTTATTTATTTTTGGATATTTATATCACTTGATAATTGACTTTTTTTTTCTTCCTTCGATTTCTTGATAATTGGTTGTTGACGTCAGATTATTTACTTACAACTAAGTTTATTGCCGCCTCCAAAGCGCAAGTACCTACAGAAGAAGCGATAACAAACTGTACTGCAGCATATTCTCCAAAAACGTCAATTTACAATTAAACTGATATTAAAATTAGAAATGTGGACAGAGAATACATTGTTACTCGTATGTCATAATAATTAATTTAGAATGAGTCAAAGTTGAAAATAATGTCAATTTGTAAATAAAATACATGCACCGCAGTCGCAAAGGTCGTTATCAGCGTGACGCAAACTAAGTCGGTTTTTTCGGTGTTGTGACGAAGCTGTCCGACGTCATATACCAGTATCATAGAGGACCTTGGATCGCCCTGGCCGCAAACTGGCCAAAGATGATTTGAAATCAAAACTACACTGAAACCATTTCGACTCGATAAGAAGAAGGTGCCCGCAATCTTCGTGGCCCTTGATAAGCTCGCAGATATGCAGCAACCTGCTCAGCGGAGTTGCTCAAAGCCTGATTAATGCCGCGTCCCCAGATCTTAACAGCCGGAACTGACCGCCGCAGCTTCCTTTTTTTTAATGATTAATCTGAGGATAATTAATCCTCCATGTATATATCTAAATAGGATATACATGGAGGATTACGTTACCAAAAAAATTAGCCTAAATTTTGACTTTGACAATCGCAACTTTACTCACAATTATTATTCAATTAAACGACAACCGTTTTATTAATAACCGGTTAAGTGCGAGCCGAACTCGCGCACAAAGGGTTCCGTACCATTATCTATATAAAAAAAGGGTTTGTTGTATTTAATTTAAATTATAAATAAAAATTCCTTTCTTTCTGCACCATGTTATCACATTAACTTATTTGTGATCGGTGGTCTCCATTTATGGCGATTTTAATTTTTAAGAAATATACTGATAGTTAATCTGTAGGTATTAAAAATACCATACTATACGAAGGAAAGAAAGAAAAAAGTGGATTGAGAGATTCGTCATGACGGTGCTTCTTGTAAGTACAGTTGAATTTCTACTACGGTTGTTTTCATTATCTCTATAAGGGACGAATAATTAATACTGCTAATTGCTAATCACTGTAGAATACTTAAATCTTATCTATACCCCGCGACAAATTAGTTTCCCTAATCACATCCCACCGCAAAAAGAATCTTAGTCATCATCTTTTGAGAGAACATTCCAGTCCCATCTCGTAGATCAGACAAAATGAATACCAATTAAATTTTTTGAAGCGTTTATGATTTAAGGGCGGATCCAGGGTTTCAAACTTTGGGGCATCAGCGTCCTGGGGTAGACTTATATAGTTAGAAGCATAAGCATAGTAATAACGACCTGACCGCTCATAATCGGTGATTTTGGAAATCCTTGGGAGAGGCATATGTCCAGCAGTGGACGTTATGCGGCTGAAATGATGATGATGATAAGCGCAGTCCCAATATTTGTATACTTAGAAACCTACGTACAAAAATTTTTTAATGTGCTTATTGCTTTTTTGTATGCTTATTCAGCTTCAAAATTCAAAGCAAACTTCCGGGCTTTGCGGGTTGGCTCCTCACAACAAAGTATGACGCACCTGCTCTCTTGGCTCCTACATCTTGATTTCTTTTTTCTCAATATACTATTTACTAAGAAGGGGGGGGGGGCAGGCTCCCTATGTCCCTGTATCCGCCCAAACTATGATCCAATCTGAATCAGACAGACCTAGAATGTTTTTACCGCGTTATATCTATGGAATCAGTAGTCTGCGCACAGAAATTCATTAAAACTCATATCGGCCAATTAAGCAGGGGGAATGGTTTTTGCAGCTGCTTATCCCGATCTTGATGAGTCGAGTTATTATTGACATGTCCGCGGCTTATAAGGAGTAAATGCGCTCCCAGGCTGATAAAGCCTCTATCAAACTACCGCGGGACAAATGCTTCCTTTCTTTTGTAACATATAAGGTTTACTCTACGAATGGATAAAAAAAAAACTGAAATTAAATAAACTTAGAAAAGATATTTAAAAAAAACAGTTACGTCGTAAGACACAAAGACGGGAGATCACGTTTAGCGTGATATTTTAAAATTTGATTACTATACTAAATTATGTAACATAAAAAATCATTTGAGACTGATAGCGACTACCTGTTTCCATTGGTTATACTAATACTGAGAAAAAATAATAAATAAAATAAATATATTAATATATAGGGGACAAATTACACTGATTGAGCTAGCCCCAAAGTAAGTTCGAGACTTGTGTTATGGGACACTAACTCAACGATACTATATTATATAACAAATACACATATAGATAAACATCCAAGATAATGGTTGCTAGTAGCAAAATTTTTGCTACACGTTACCAAAATTGAGTGACAGCTGAACTCAGGGTTACTAGTACATAGTTAAAATGTGTTTTAATTAATATTTGTAGTTTGGGACATGCAACAACATGGTTCGGCTAATTAGAACAAAAGTTTAGTTACCAAAAATCTACTTAACAAATCGCAAGAAGCAAAACTGGTTCAGCTATTTCTATATGTATATATAAGGAGTCTAAGTGTATCCTGGTCCTGGTGTGGACCAGGATACCCGAAACTCCTTTGTAATTATGATTGGTAACCCCACGTCACCAATCGCAATTAGAAAAGAATCCGGTAACCAGTGATTTTGTCAAATATCAATGAAAAGGCTGTGGCAAACACGCGGTATCGACTTAGCGAGGCAAACTATCGATCTAAACTAACATCACTGCAATGTGATGAAGCCTTTACATTATACTTCCATAAATTAAGATTGTGTTTAACGCTAGTCAGCGAGAATAGCCGCAACCAAGATTGCCCACTAGTGGACGGCCGATTGACATTTGACTGACTTTTGATTGACTGCCCTTCAGCTTTTTTAATCTGTCGACCACAAATGTATTTGCGGAAGGAACGCTTGCTCCAATTAATGGTAATGTATTAATTTATTCTGAAAAATATAGTTTTTAGCTTTACTTGCGTGAGAACTTAGGCACGGCTTTACATTAGTAATCATATTCCGTCTTATTATAAAACCCAGACTAACTTTGTTACTTGGTTTAAACCATTATCCGCCCAAAATGAAGTTGACATTGACAGGTGAGTGTGTGGTATTACTAGATGTCAACTTGATTTGGTCGGATAATGGTTTAAACCTAGGAACAAAGTTAGTCTAGGTTTTATAATAAGACTGATTATCTTTAAGACGGCTAAGGTTGCCATAATATGATATCTTATAATCTTATAAGTAGCTTTGTCCGCGGCGTTGTCCACTTAGATATACAGACTGACTGGTAAGTCACGTTACATATTGAAAGGGGACACTCAGTGCTCGATTCTTGTTCCAAATATAAAAAATAGGTGCTTAAAAGTTGACCAAATTATCCAATAAAAACAAGAAGTGTGGACACTCGGTCTTAGGTCTAGGTCTTGGTATTGGTACCGAGCGCGTAGCGAGCGCTCTGTTTCCAAACATTCCGAGACGTTGCACACTAATTTGATAATTTTTTTATGACAATTTAAAAGCATCTTGTTGGTTTTATATTTTTTACGTTTTTGTGATCATGATGTATTATGTCATTAAATATGACACGTGCTTTACCAGTCAGCCTGTATAGGCTATTATTAACAATCCGATGGAATTTCTTACATTTTACAGTAACAAAAAGTATTATTTTTATCATTTCAAATCTAAATTTAAGGCCCATTTCGATTCGACGGTGCAAATTTCTTGCCTGTTACATGCCATTTTATTAAAGTAATAAATGATCTGTATTACTGACGTCTTGTTAAGACCATGCAAGTTATCTATTGCTTCAGTTTAAAAAGCTACCTGAATTTTCCGGGTTCCAGTGCCGCCCCATTTGAAATAAATTATTTGAAAGGAAACGGAGACATCATTTGTATTTTATGAACTATGTTTACAGTTTAAAGTGAGAACGTGAAGCTTTTCTATGCACATAAGCCAAAAGTGGCCGTTTTTTTTTTTTGCATTGTATTCAACAGGCCGGAAAATGGTACCGTGTAAATTGGGCTTTATTTTAAAATAATCTATTCTACTTAACCATTTTTGCGTGTTCGAATACCCAAACTGCAACTATTTGTTTAGATTTCGTTAGCAAAAGAATAAGTAGGAGAAGCTCGGTGGCCCGGCAGGAGTGCGCATTACTAGCACTTTCGCAAGTTAAGCGACACCGGACGTCGTCCGCACTTGGATGGTTGACCACAAGTGGCACAAAAATTTCTCGAGCTCCTCCGTGCTTCGGAAGGCACGTATAAGCCGTTGGTCCCGGCTGTCATCATTGTATGGCATTCGTCAAGCTGTCTCAGATGCCTTTAGGCAGTCTGAAAAATCTGACACCTGTGTTGGCCACTTACATACACGAAAAAAAACAATTGACGAAAAAGACAAATAAACGGTTTCGGATGAAGCTTGCTGCATATTGAGAAAATGTCCCAACTTACATTATGGGATACTTTTCATCCCGAAATCAGGTTCACACAAGAATCACACAATAAAATATAAATATTGCGAAAAGGTACACTACACGGAATATACAAACTTAAAATAGGAAGACTAATTTGATGGTGATAATTTAAATGACAAAGTATTGGTGGCAGGGTGGGGACCAGAAGAACTGACAACACCATAGCCAAACTAGGTCCAGCCTGTATTATGGTGGGCTGCCCATCCACCAGGCCAAACACCATCCCACCACTATTCATACATTTGTAGGTGGGTAGGTACCTTAATTCTTAAAGCTACAAACTTGAAACACTTATTTCCCAAACTTAAAACTGTTACTTCTACTGTTTTTGGGAATAAATATTCCTACCTACTTACGGAACAGTGGCAAAAAGATGGTTAATATAAAAGCTAAAGTATTCCTTATCTTAAATCCATCTTTCCATTCATATAAGTCACTCATAATAGATACAAAATTTATCTCCTTTGATACCTTAAAAGCGTATTACCTACGTTTTTACAGCGAGCAATATATCAATATTAAATAAAGTCGGGCTTTCTTCGAGCATTATCGGAGATATAAATAACAATTTATGGAATAATTATGGTAATATCTGCACTATTCAGATTTATAGGGCAATGCGCTGGTAAAAACAAAAACTTTGAGGTTATAATAAGGGCTATTCGTTTGATAAAGTGGAATTTATTAGGCTCATTAGGAATACTGACAAGAAACAAGGAACTTGAAGCCTCATTCGATGGATTCTACATACAAATCACGTCTTAATCATTTACGGGATAGACAAATAGGGGTGACGATAGGGTTAAAAATGTATAATTGTAATTAGTCCGTCTTTTAATTGTTACTAACCCTTTGTATGGATCTTTTTGTCCGAAATAAACGATTTATTATTTTTATTATATTCTCTCAAGGTTTATCCTTCACGGAACAAATCCCGGACCTTTGAGGCTTGCATGAGGACACAGGTCCAACCAGTAGAGGTCTTATGAGAGTTTTTGCTATAATTGTGTTGGAGAGAATTGGATTGAATGACCTGGTGGGTACCAGGTCATGAGAGTAAGGGCATCATGATAATGTTCTCACTGCTAATTCCTAGTAAGTGCAGGACTATGGAAGGACTATTATTATTATTTTAATTTCCGAAAATAATGACTCTTATTTTTCAGAATGCTCAAAAACTAAAAATTCACAAAAATACGAAGCATCAAAGATCCGGAGTGGGGGCTTGCAACGTCACCTCTATGTAAAATCGTATGTAGCCGTGACGACATGCAAAATTTCAATGCGCTGTATCTTTGTATTTTTTTTTTGTTTCTCAGAGAAAAGAAAAAATATGTGTACAGTATTTTTTAATAATCTAACCGACGGGCTAAACATATTTTTCCATTCGTCATGTCTATTCTAGGGACGGAAGATCCTTAGGTCTTTTATCGTGGCCGTGTAGGCGGAATAGGAACCGGTACATTGATGGGTTGCTATGCTAGCCGCATTGCCATTGAGGTGATTAAGTTCCTCATTCATTACCTCGATCGGCTTTTACGATTTGCTCCCTAAGAGAAGCAGCTAGCACACCAGCAAAGAAACTAATTATCATAAAAAAAAAGTTTTTATGTCGAAATTAAAATAATGAGTACGTCCATGAGTAACAGTAGATATTTTTTTATTTATTACATAATTAATTATTTATTAAACAATAACAAATGGTAAAAAGTTCTCTACTCAGTCAAGTTTTAGATAAGGTTTGTTAAACACTTTAATGACCAGAAATATAAGCTTGCTTGCGAGTGGAAGCTATATCAACGCTATTTTATTCACAAGTGGCATGAAAAAATGTATGAGTATAGCGTTTAATTATACAAAAACTATTTGTAAACAATCTGTTGCACCTGTGAGTATAAAAACGATTTAATTTATAGATAAGTAGCATTGATCTTTTATATTTACCGTTGGGATAAACATTTATGTGTGACATAAACTACGGTGTTATGTGTGTGTGCTTGAATCGACTCGAAGACGAACCTATTAAAATTTCTTTTTAGACTCATCGGAGTTACATCTTCTTCTTCTTCTGCCTTATCCTTATCCCTTTATCTATGTGGGGTCGGCACTCTCATGTGATTATGTTGTGGCGACCTCTACGAGGAACTAAAATCAAGACAACTGACAATATAGTTCACAAGAAGCATATGAGATGGCGCCAGCATTATCCTACATCTCGATCTCAGAGTTCGCCCGATTCGCTGCATATATACAACTTCCGATGATACACCGTCGGAGCCGCGGTTTCCCAGTCGCAACAAAATGCCTAGCGGGAAGATTTTCCCTTTGTGGCGGTCGAGCATATCACCTCGCTCTCGCTACAATGTAAGTTCTTTCCATTTTATACTATCTCAAATCAACCCGTCCATCAATCCCTTCCTATTCCTACTCATATCTCATATCTCATATCTTCTTTATCTTTTTTCGAAATAAAATGTGTCGTAGTACAATTTGTCGAAGTTCAGTTTGGGACTCGTCCTGAATGTATAATTTTAACCCTCGACGCAAAAAATAGAGATGTTATAAGTTTGACGCCAATTTCTGTCTGTCTTTGTGTGTGTCTGTCTGTAGCATCGTAGCTCTCGAACGAAGGGACCGCTTTCGTTGCGTTATTACGTGAAAACGCTTAAAAGTTTTAAGTTTTATAATTTTTCAGGCAATTAAAATTGTTAGATATATAAATAATTTTTTTAATGCATTTACTACATTTTGGGTCTAAGTAGATAGTCCAAAGTCGCAAATTCACATACAAAGTTTTGTCTAATAGGATTTAAATAAAATTTCTCTATTTTAAACATATAAATATTAACCTTTTTGGAAGTCAGTTAAAAAAACCGATAACACATCAACTTTTTGTTATATAAAACATAATGTAATAATATAATACCTATACTTTAGGCTGACTCATTTCATTTTGGTTGACTTAAAGATTTACTCGATACATTCTCGCGACGATTCCTCAAGTCCTCGATAAGCCGCGCTCTGCAACATTAATCACGCAGATAAATCCGCCGCAACATCCGCACAGGTGCCATATCACTGTGGTAAATCATAAGCCATTAGGCTATTACATATTAATGTGCGATTTTGTCTCATACTTTTACGTATTTATTCCTTACGGGTAAACAGAGCCTAAGGCAACAGTTAGAACTCTTATAAATATTATCTTCTCGTTGTGATGATTGCTCTAGTCCGCGACAAGTCACGCTCTGCAACATTTATCACATTTAATTTTCACTGATGTGAAAAGTACGCCTTCCCTCGATTCCTTCAAGGTCAGACTTAGAAGATATTATGACGATTTCTTAAACATGTAGAGCTTATATTGTTATAGTTTATGCTTATACAGGTAGTTATAGTATTTAAAGATGAAGTATGTTTTCGATATGTTCTATTAGTTTATGTATTATACGTTATGTAGTAAAAATAAGATTTCTTTTGATCTGTACACTTTGACCTCTACCCGTTATGCCCATTTATTGTATCCTTTCGCCAATACTTGGTTGACTCATATAAATCCGCCGTTGCAACATCCACATAGGTGCTATATCTACTGCGATAAATCAGATGTCATTATGTGTAGGTTTTATACCATTATGTATTTATTATATAACCCCTTAGTTATAGAATAAATACATAATGGTAAAAGACCTCTACAACATTAATCACTCATATACATCCACCGTTGCAACTTCCGCACAGGTGCAATATCTGCAGCGGTAAATCAGTAATTATTACATATTAATGTGTGTATGTGTCGCCTCGTGCCTGACTGAATGTTTTAATGTTTAGCACCTGTTACTATCTATAATTACCACAGATCTGTATTGGTGTTTTTTTACGCTTGTGTAAGTGGCCAACATTGGTGTCAGATTGTTCAGGCTGCCTAGACATTTGACACAGCTTGACGACTGCCATACAATGATGACAGCCGGGACCAACGGCTTTTACGTGCCTTCTGAAGTACGGAGGACCTCGAGAAATTTTTATGCGACTTGTGGTTACCCATCCAAGTGCGGACCACACCGGGTGTCGCTTTACTTGCGCACTCCCGCCATCGAGCTTCTCTTTATCCATTTATAAAACAAATTCGATCACGTATGCAATACAATGTTAGTTGACAAAGGTATACAGGTGGTTCTTTTTAAATCAAATTTAAAAGAAAACACTAAATTAATTTAGTCGCTAACATAGTTTTTTTACACACTTCAATTACGTACAATCCGTACATATGGTCGGTCGATTTATATAACAGGATACTTTTCCCTGATATACATATACAGAGTGTAACAAAATGATCTGTAACTATTTTAAGGCTGAATCCAGTGCATGATACTGAACAACTTTCCCCAAGGAACATATATCGAAATATTCGACTAAGTGGTTTATTATCATGGACTAAATCTACCCATAAAATAATTTCAGGATATTTTGTTAGATGTTATAAATCGTGGAATGGACATACCCGTAATAAAGCCTACCACGGGCTATATTAAATCACTATATAGTATAATGAAATTAAAATAACAGACAAAAATTTAAAAAAATCGGGATTTCCATACAAAAGTTCAGCCGCCCGGGGAATTCGAATGGGAATGTAGAAATATGTTTTTGTTTTTAGGGTTCCGTACGTCTGAATACAAAAACGGAACCCTTATAGGATCACTCGTGTGTCTGTCCGTCCGTCGCTTACAGTCAATTATCTCCGAATCTATTAGACCGATTAAGTTGAAATTTGGTACACATATCAATTCCTGTGACCCAAACACAGAGGTGTGACGTGAGCAGATGAAATCTGTATATGGGGGGTCATTTTTGGGGGGGAAGGGGAAAATTAAAAAAAAAAATTTCTGAAAACTGCATCGTGTGGCATATCAAATGAAAGGTCTTGTCGAGAAGATCTTAAGTGTATTTTTTTGTAATTTTAAAATAAATAGTTTCCGAGTTATTCAAGAAAATAGACGAAAATTGACCATTCCCCCCCCCTTATCTCCGAAACTACTGAACCTAAAATTTTGAAAAAAATACAGAAATTAGTTTTCTCCTTATAGATTATAGGAAAACCTATAAGAAGTCCATGATATTAAAATAACATGGTAAATCACTCAATATTGTGCGTACCAACTTACATTTGCAGGTGGAATGTGTGGGAGAACATATTTTTTAACTCCAATGTTAAGTTTTGAAAATAAAGTGGAACACTCAATATAATACGTTCACTTACGAAAAATCTTTGATATTGTACGGAACCCTCTCCACGCGAGTTTAACTCGCACTTGGCCAGTTTTTTTTTTTTACTGTTATTTTATTATCATTATACTATAATGATCTAGTGTAGCCTGAGGTTCGATTTATTACGGGCGGCTCTAAGCAGACAGAGTACAGGGCCACAAGATTTAAAGGCCATTTTTAGCGGGATAGTAGGCGAGAAGATGGTAAAAGGAATCAAAACAATGATGGGTTGCTAGCCGCTTGCCTATTAACATGGTTCGCATTTTCGCCCATTCCCTCGATCGGCTTTTACGATCTGCGCGGGAAGGGAATATGCTGATACATTCTAAGTTTTTTCTTTTCTTTTCTTCAGACCAACATAGAAGATTATTTTGTTAATAAGGTATACACAATGTGGAAGGGACATACCCGTAATACGAGTAAATCGAACCACGGACTATACTAGATCACTATAGTATAATCAAATAAACATAAGTACCAAATAACCAAAAAAAATTCGACATTCCCGTACAAATTGTCCGAGTGGCTGCACACTTTTGTATGGAAATGCAAAAAAATTCTCTGTGTTATCGCTGTTATTTTAATTTTATTTTATGTCATAAGCCGGCAAACGAACAAGCGGGTCACCTGATGGTAAGTGATCACCGCTGCCCATGGAGAACTGCAATACCAGGGGTGTTACAGAAGCGTTGCCGGCCTTTCAGGAAGGGAAGATGTAAGGGGAGGGGGGAGGTGAGGGAGGGGGGCCTCCGGCTCTCTCACTCACCGAACGAAGCATAGAAGCGGTAACGCTACTACTCAGACGTCGATTTTCTGTGAGAGTGTGGTACTTCCCCGGACGAGGCGGCCCATTCATGCTACTAGCAAAACAGAGTTTTACCGGTAGCGTGGCTCTACCACAATATATAGTATAGCCTGTGGTTCGATTTTTACGGGTATGTCTTTCCACGTTGTATTTGCTCTGCTATAGGTGAGAAGTTGTACGCTTGTACATTGTAACTGTAGGAGAACACGGGGAATGTAAACGCAAATGTACATTAGTTCATATCTCGGTGTTATCACGACAATCTGAGATGCTATCGCTGCATACATCAGCTGTGTACTGAGGCTGTGTGTGTGCTGAGCGCGATGACCACGGACCTCATCTTAAAAAATATAAAATGCTTTTTCTACAAGTCAGATCAGATATTTTTTCTTAAAGTCGAAACAAACATTCTCTATGGACTTTGTATAAATATAATATCTATAAATAAAATAGACTAGTTGTAGGTCTACATCCAATAAAATCAATTAATAAAATAACCAGACTGTGACGTCATAGTTTCTTGGAGAGAAATAGCGCTCTTAATATCAGTATCACGTTCAATATGGATGTAATTAAGTGACATTATTTTGTAACTTTTTATTTATTTATCAAAATAAAACAGTCCACATCCCTATTCAATTCGATAGGAAAAAGGAGAAATTTATTAGAATTTTACTTAAGCACTGTTGCTATTTGCAAGAAAAAACCTACTTGTAAAAACTTTCTCCGGATAAGATAATGCAAAACCTTCAATAGTGATCTGTAAATGCACTTGAATGGAAAGTTAAACGACAAACAAGTGCATGATTTAATACAGATTAATAATAGTTCCTAAAGATGTCGCATTGAAACAGTTCAATGCGACATCTTTAGGAACTATTATATCATCCGTCTCTGCTCTTAAGGCGCTAGACACACGGAAAAGACGTAAAACGTGGACGGACGGGGTCCGTTTTTTACAAAATATATAAAATCGTGCGAAGCAGAACACAAAAAAAGACCTCCGAACCGACACGGCGCAGACACGACGCTTACGCGTCTGTGTGCTATGGTAGAACATACAGAACGGACGGGGCACGGGCGAGATCGGGCGAAACGGGGTTGTTAGTGGTTGTGGGGGGACTCACGCGATTGGTTTGTATCTGTTACGTCCGTTCCTCGTCTTTTCTATGTGTTTTTTCAAGTGGCAACGGCGCCCTGTCCGTGCCTCCTCCGCGTCCTAAGTATTGGAACGATGTTCCTTATCGCGCGTTGCGAAAGGGAGCTAGACGGAAAAAATTAAGACCAAAAGTTGTAACGACACTTTTTTTGATTTTAGAACACAGACAAGAGTTTGAATGTAATTTAGACCTATTTATATTTATATTTTACTTCATTCCATCCGGGTGTCCCTTGACACCTCTCAAGTTTTTTTTCTAAGTACCTAGTGAAGTTAACTATAACGCAGTGTATTGTATCATAAGAATGCGTGTTCGAGTTATTTAATGAGTCTTACTCCATGGAAATGTTACGATGTTGTAACGGTACAATATACACACCATTTAAAGGAGAACCTATATACGATTTCAAAAGGACATAATTTCCTCATTTAGTCCAAGGTATGAGCAATAAATTAATCACAGATCACAGAATTCAGTGAAGTTGAAACCTCAATTCATTTTAAATAATTTATAGACTTCATAATCTTGGTTATTTATTGACAAATAGCTACAAATAACCTGAGAGCTGGTGTTTAAATTAATAGCTGGAATTAACCAATGACATGAATTCGTGCTAGATAATAATTTTAGTCAGACATATTTAAAAAACTGGGACAAGTGTTACTGGCTATAAATAAAATACTCATAACCAGAGGTCGGAATTAGGTAGAGTTATTTATGTACTCACACTGATTTCGTACAGCGAAAGAATAAGGTGGATATGCCTCAAATCCCGGGATTAATTTTAAAGAGCAAAAAAATCCCGTGATTTCTTAAATAAAAAGTTATTTACTTCTACACAGTTTAAACCACTTCACGCGCGACGTTGCCAATGTGTTAAAACGAATAAAAATACTAACGTAAATACTAATAAAAATTGTATGTTTATTTTTTATCTTTGTTTTATTTCTCTTGTCTGTCTTTAAGGATTTTATTATTATTTATTTGTAATATTGTTGGCAACACGCGATTGTCCATTAGAAATCCCGGTAAGATCCACATTAATATCAACATTTCGATGCAAGTACATAAATAACTCTACCTGATTCCGACCTCTGCTTATAAAAAAAAAACCGGTCAACTGCAAATCACGTTTATTGTATTAGAGCCTTTTTTCAGTCTTATTTGTTTTTATAGCGACATCAGGAATACATCATCTGTGAACACTTTAACTGTCTAGCTATCACAGTTCATGAGATACAGCCTGATGATAACAAACAGACGGACGGACAGTGAAGTCTTAGTAATAGGTCCCGTTTTTACCCTTTGGGTACAGAATCTTAAAAGGAAGGAATACTCTATCTTAGTTCAAAGTTTTCGTTGTAGAAGGGCCGTATGGTCCATGTTGGTAGTGCCATGAATATATTGTGTGTTAATGTACCTATACGCAGCAATGTATGCATATTTGTTGGCGCGTCTCTCCTGAATAATTGGTCCATCGGTGAACCAGATTCAATAGGACATTATTACCCAAAACTTTGAAGCATGAATATTTTTCAACGAATCAAGTGTTTCTTTTTTATTTATTTTTATTTCTTAAGCAAGAACAAGAGAGCGATATTCTCTATTTCTCTGTACGTGGACAATCTGGTTTTTTACGTATACAGGTCCGACGATATACTTACGTAGGTACATGTAATGGAAATAGGGGACGAGGAAGACCAAAAAAGAGGTGGATGGAATGCGTAAGGCAAGATATGGGGTCAGTAGGAGTAGATGTTAGTATGACGGGAAATAGAGAAATGTCGAAGGAGAAGACATACTGCGCCGACCCCAGATGATGGGATAAGGTGAGGCAGATGATAATGACAGATCCAACGATAACTCGAGTATCAGTGATCAAAACTGCATTATGGTACGCGAGTAAGTAGATAGAATGTTAAAATTCAAACATAAACTAGCTCAATCAAGGGTCTATCTAGTTATGGGTTCACAGTTTGAGCACAGAATTATTTTATAGGTATTACATAGAGAACGGAAACTTCTAGAGTCCCACGCAAAATGTGTCCCCGGACCTCTCCCCCGTCAGGCCTGTGTCAGTCCCCGTTTAGGTATCGAAAATATACCTACATTATTACAATGCGCGCGGCGACCACTTTGAAGGGGAAAATTCTGTTACATGAATCGTTTGCCCAGAGTGAAATTATACGAACATACGAATAGATTGGCTTGCAATGGATGTATAGGTATCAAAACGAAGATTTGAGGACTTCTGATGCGAGCTTAATTAAACCTTAGAGCTAACCACATTGAGTAGATATTTCGTTGATTTTCTTTTCTGTGTAAGACTTCTGTACGTGAGTACTAGTACTTATTCTGTGCCCCCGTCCTCACCATGTCGAGCGCGTTGGAGGGCGAACCACACACACACATTGACGTGTGCACGGATGTATAGTTTCGATTGTAGTGGTAGTAGGTATAAATGATACTCCGCTTCTATGAAGTGCCATACTTATTGAGGTTTAAGACAAAGTATAATTAAGTAAGGCGCTTGTTAGAAATGACATACCAGGATGAGGGAGGAAAAACAATTTATTTCAAATAATAATATATTTCCCTCAAAACAACTATTTTCTTAAAATAATTCTTAAAACTTTTTAAAGCAAAGCTACAACTATTTCAATTCATCATATTTCACTATTGTTATAATTTGTAGGTACATTGATTTACTTGAAAAACATTTAACATCTGTACTTATCAAATAGTATATTGGTTATTCTATCACAGTTCACAAAAGTATAATCTTTACAATATTATTACAAACACATTATCAATCACAGATATTTGTAACGGTTACAATAATATCACATCACATCATTACAATTTATTAATAAGTTACTCAGATAACCGTTAATAAAACAATTCACGAGAAAACAGTTATTGTTACTTCAAGAGATACAATATATGAGAAATGAAACTTATCTTTACTACGCCGCTGCCGATTCAAAAGTGAGGACCATTTGATTATAACAAAATACGTAAGCTTCGTATCCGCCATTTTGGCGTTACACTTCTTTTCAAAATATCACGGCCAATCACCGCCAATCTTGTCTCAAGAAATGTTGCCACATGAGATATATTGTTTTAACATTTGAAAATAATAGGTTGCGGAAAAAGTCTTTTCGCATTTTATATGAAAATTCAAAACATTTTTTAATATAGTTTATTTTTTATAGGCCAAAACTGTTTTGTGGTCAATTCCCAGTTCTTCAGCTACGTCGTAACTACTGATATGCCGATCTTGCTCCACTTTTTCAAAAATAGCATCCATTTTATCCGTAACAGGGCGACCAGAGCGACGTGCATCTTAGACATCAAAATTTCCGGATTGAAAACGCTTAAACCAAATTTGTGCTACTCTCACAGTCTAATTCTTCATAAATTCATCATTCTTCATCTAATTTCTTCATAAGATTCACTCATCTTGACGATAAGAAAAACAAATGAAAATCACGCATTTTCCTAATTTGAATTTGGAATTATCTTCTTTAAAATTTAAACTTTTAAATGATACCAAAACCAGCCAGGTACAAATAGTATAGCCAAAGTGGTTGTATTACAAGTTCATACATACTATATGCGAAAAGACTTTTTCCCCAATCTAATATAAAGTAACTTATGTAAAAGCAATATTCAGTATTATTCAAAGAAATACCGTTTTTATTTATTTTATTATAATATCTAACACGCTCTCATTCGGAGGTCTGATTCTGAGGGGACGAGAGCGCCAAAATTTTCTAAATAAGGTGGTGCAAAGGTCGTAGTTTCTGATGCGGTAATACGAGTAAATTCTTGTTATTTTTGTTCCAATACTTTAAGATTTTTTTTTCTTTATATAAGAAAGTTCCGTACAAGTTATACGTTTTACCCTGCCAACCTGCTACCGGCTCTCACGGCTGTTATGACGAGATGCTAATCGTTTATACGCGTGACTTTGACGGAGCTCGATAGTGATGGTACGACGACCTGATTTACCTAATCATGCGCAGCGGTGGCAGCTTTTCAACCGTTTTAAAAATAATGAGGTTTTGTAAGTATATTCATCGATTACTCATTGACGCCTGGACCGATTTGGAAAATTCTTTTTTTTTAAATGGCATACTTTAAAAATCGGTTATGTAGTCTGGGGGTGGAGTCGGTTTTTAGTTTTGAAAATTTATTTAATACAACTTGTCATAACGTTACAGTGACAATAGTCGTCAAATGGAAATCACAACCTTTCAAACAAAAAACAAATAATTTTCCAAATCGTTCCAGGCGTCTTAGAATAATCGGTGAACATACACAAACAAAAAAAATCGCGACGTATTGATAGCCTCCTCCTTTTTGAAAGTCGGTTACAAACATAGCTGCCTTAGAAATAGCTTGACCAAACTAGATTTCCACAGCTGTAAAGATATCGAGCATTCAAGAGCACACGCTGGCGACTTTATGTCCAATAAATGTTATGCCAACTAATTAGCCTCAGGCCTTGGAGACCCTTGGTATTCTGACTTGCATCCTTGCATCATTGAAATCTTGAAATTCAAGGTTAACATTTTTATAACAAACGTTTAGCGTATTTAAACACCAACGTTGAGAGAATTGAAAGTAGGTATTTTTAGAATCGACTGCCGTCGCGCTATGCCCGAATGGGCTGTCACGATGTGCGGAGACTGCGGCACGGACCGAAAATACCTAAAAAAGTACACAAAACCAACGTATCGTCACAGAATAAGTACTAGTACTCAGGTACAGAAGTCTTACTCAGAAAAGAAATTCAAAGCAATGTCTACTTAATGTTATTAGCGCTATGGTTTAATTTAGCTAGCGTCAGAACTCCGCACCTCTTTGTTAAGATACCTAGACATTACTTGCAAGCCAATTTCATTCTTATTACTCTGGACAAACGATTCATGTAACTAAATTTTCCCCTTTGAAGTGGTCGCCGCGCACATAGTAATAATGTAGGTATATTTTCGATACCTAAACGGGGAGTGACACAGGCCTGGTATCGTAATTCCTTGATTTCTCCTTCAAATCTAAAGCGATTTAATTTATTAATTTACCAAAAACACTTCTTATCTCAAAACTATTTGTCATAAAAATTTAATAAAAGCTAAGTATAGCTGCGTTCCTATGTTTTCTTTTTGTAATATAAATAATTTTGTAATATAAACAAATTTGACGAGATAATCTCATCAAATTTGTTTGCTAGATGTTGGAACGCAATCAACAATCTTAACAATTCTTCAGGTTTATGGAGGTTCGTATCTATTATTTCTATACGTAACGTCAGTATTTAAATAATAAAAAATATCATCAATGACCGAACTTACCTAATTTGAACTGTTGCATTGAACTGTCGTGACAATTTTAAGCAGGTGTTTTACCTGTTGAGAGTTGACCTGTTTAAATAGTTATTAACGACTTTTATAGCTAACAATGTTTGCAACGAGAACACAGTAAACGTGTTGCTCAATAAATAACCACAATGTTCCCTGGAAGCCTTCAATTCAGTGAATAGACGCTTAATAATCCTGCAAATATATTGAGTTTCATTCGAAGCCTCACGTCCAATAAACGAACAGCCAACCTAATTGGAACGTCGTCCGTTCTATACGATGCAGGGTACAGTCCACGCCACTAATGGCTATAATAGGCGCCATGAAAGATGGGACCAGAATATGTACTTATTGGTTATTATAATTTAATAACTATAGATCGGATAATTGGGTGTTTATTTATTTATTTAAACTTTATTGCACAATTTAAAAAATGTACTAGATTCGGACCTAATGCCATATGGCATTCTCTCCCGGTCAACCAATAGACCAAGCGGAAAATATGTGTGGCTGGCGTGACGAAATTCATGAAGAAGAAACAAAATATAAATATCTACATAAGTGTATATACAAGAATAAACATATAAACTATATCAACATATACATTGATACATATACATACATATTAATAATTATATGTATGTATATGTATGCAGGAAAGGAAAATTTCATACTAATTCAATAGAAAATTAGTTTTTAGACATTTTTAGTGGCATGAACACAAACTTAGGGTTCGTAACTACGGAACCCTACTGCGCATGGCCAGACACGCACTTGGCCAATTATTTTGATTTGCGTGGCAAATAAACTTATATCTTTCTCTTATAATGTTATTAAACATATACTAAGCTTTAGCAGCATCCGTGAATGTTCTCGCCTCGTATATTATGCAGATGGGCGTCAATTTATCAAAACATTAATGATTTACGCCGCTCACGAGAGTAATCGGAGTGATAACGCCCGATGGGACTGTGACACGCAAGCCTCATATCTATCGGTTTATGTATCTGTAGAACAGTGATATCCTTGCTTAGTAATTAAATCTCTTCAGCTAAGGCGATTGGCACACTGCTCCGCATCCCGCTGCGTAGCGCGGGGCCGCCATACAAAAACTAAGCGCGTAGGCGAGGTATTAGTGTAATGTCCTATGCGTGTTTTCTATACAAATTGAGATAATTGCATACAGTCTGGCCCCGCACTACGCAGAGGGCTGCGGAGCAGTGTGCAAATCGCCTAACGTGGCCTCATAGTATCCATATATGTCTGGTCGTTTTGAAACGCTAGTAGTTTGTAGCTTTTACACTTAAAATAAATAAAAAAGATGACCTTAAATAAGAGATAAATTTATCATTAATTTAAAAAATCTTTTGACTTTGAGTAGAATACGATTTGTCACAACTCTTTTCCTGTCCCACGGGTATCGTAAAAGGCGATTAACCCTTAAATGCATAGAGTAGCATATCGGTAACATACTGAAATAATTATTATTTTTATTACTTATAATATTTTTAAAATGTTTTATTCTCAATTGTAATCTTTTGTATATAATAATAAAAATTAACTGATTATTTATAGTCTTTTTTTTTTATTGTCTATGCTAAGTGAACTTTCTCGCAACAATGAACTATAGAGCCAAACTCCATATTTATTTAAAAATAATATTTTGACCCAAAATAAAATGCATAAAACAAAAACGTAAACATATTTACATAACATAACATATAAACATAACATTCAGAAATAAAAATAACGAAATTGAAAAATTATTTTATTTTATAAGCTCATCATGTCAAGCGTTAAGTCCTTCAAATGTAAACAATTGTTTACTGTGATTCAATAAAGTTTTTATTAATAAATAAAATAATTACTTATTTTTTCAAACTTTATTGTTCCAAAGTACACATATATTTTCAACAAATGGCGGACTTAATGCTAAGAGCATTTTCTCCCAGTCAACCTTAGGGAATGATAGTCTCAAAGAAGACATAGATATACGTGGCCGGGTCCCAATCGTATAATTAATTCACTAGTTATAACTAGTTCACAAACAAATGGATTTCTACAAATTATCTACAAAGCATAATTTCTACAAACTAAAAATTCATTTATACATTTGTAATACTTTACCCAACTAATTTCAAATTACCAATTACAAATAAGTTTCGTTCAATAACTTCTGTAAACGTTGCCATAAACAAAATGGCGACGAGACACAACCAATAAATTGTATGTCATCAATAAAAAACATCGTTACTATGTCAATTATATTACGATTCATTTGTACATATTATCCCATAAAAGTGTAGTAGAGTTTACGAATTACTGTTCTTCCGTTTATGGGTTGTTACTCCTGGGATTCAATTTATAACTGTGGGGAACAAGGTCGTTTAGATAATTGAATTTTTGCTGGCTTAAGGCTCTATCACACACAACACTTTTACTAGTAGCGATAGGCCACTCTTTAGCAATTCTATAATTTTTACGATTTTATTTTAACTGCATGAATATTGTGATCTGCGCTAGTGTGCTTTTTCTATGTGATTATAGTCATTTCAGCCACATGGGGTCCATCACCTGTTAGACATATGCCATGGATTTTCAAATTGAGCCTTACTAAAGCGACCTGCATCTAGCGTTTTCCAAAGACCCTGATGGTCGCCTGACGACCTTGTAGGTAGTTGTCCTTCGCTTCCCTTGTCATTATGTGGTCGCTATTCGAGAACATCTATTCATTCCATCGGCCATCACTTCCAATTTGGATCAAGTGACCTGAAGAGACACAGGAAGAGGCGTGATGTGGACATTCACCTTTAAGTTAAATTTATTTAATTTAATCATTGTAAATTATTACAAATTTAAATAAAATAAAAATAACAAATAATAAAGCAAATAAAGCAGCATTTCCACTCTGCACTGCAATAGAAATTCTTTGTGCAAAGAAACTGCCCGCCCTTAGGTCGCCCGTAACATCGCGGAGACGCGTTGAAATCTTAGTCACAAAAGCTTTTGCTTCTGGGCCCCATGGACCCATCGTCTCTACGGCGAAGGGCACAAAAATGAAATTATCAAGAAACATTCACCTTTATTAAAACCATGTTTATTTTAAGACCCATCTGTTGGGAAACTCAACTGTGACTTTAATCGGAAAATTTCAAGCGTTGTCTGTTAGAAGCCTTAGATTAAAATCTTTCTTAGAATAAAAAAATTAAAATTTTAGCTCGTAATTGATTGATTTCGAGATGTAAGTGATTGATTCCAAGATTTATGCGAGTGGAAGCAGGAATGCTGTACAGATTGTAACCATTTTCTTTTAATAGGTAGATCTTCAATGATAGCGCATCAATAATTTATGTTTTATGCGACGATTTCTTAGCAATCATGAGTTACTCGCGCTAAGTTACATGATTTAGTAGGCTTTTTAATTAAACGAGCGAGCGTAGTGAGGTAACTTTGAGTGTAGTATCTAGATGAGACCTAAATCATTATGAATTTAAGTTTAAACAGGGTAAGTAAGTTCCGTAATACGTGTAAGTAGTAATTATTTTTTGTAGGAAAGCCAAAACGTTTTTTCTTTTTTTGGTTTTAATTTGGGTGACATTTTAATTTATTTTCTTCTTTTTTAATTTAGTTTATTCGTAGTTCTTCGCCAGGAGGTTGATGATAATGTCTTTTTTTTATTATTAGATGATTCTTAGTTTTATGGTTTTTAATTATTGATGTACACATAGGTAAAGTTGTACATATGATAATAATAATGGCGTAATGATGACGGGAGAAACCCCCGTGATGGTGAAACCGGAGCCACACCTCTCGACACCCTCAGCTGCTCACATTCCGTTGCGCCCTGGCCGCATTTTCGTGGCTAGTAAGGGTGTAGTTTGCACACCGGCAGTGTAGCCAAAGAGCAGTGAGTCACATCTACCAGGCTAAAATTGTTGTATGATATTTTTGATAGATGTTCGTATCTCACTTCAAAACCCAGTTATCCCGTCCACTAACATCCCATCCACATAGCCCAAACCAAGTGAATGGCCTGGCAATAGTTCGGCAGCTATGTGGCATAAAATTGTCCATTAGTGCATCTCAATGGAACATAAAGGGATAGACCTTTATAGATGCAGCCATCTCAATTTTGAGATAAAAAGGTACTTAAAGGTCTCTTCATGTTGACTTTGGCCCCGTGAACGCCTCAAAGGTCCGGGACTCATGGACCCGTAACTGAAAAGCGTACCAGCATAATAATAATAATAAATATACGTACATACATATATATGAGAAAATAAACTATCACTTAAATTTTCAAATAAATTTAAAATTACATTATGCAACAGAAAAATAGAACGGATGCAAGAATAATTGACGAAACATAGCGGTAGGTCTTCGGTCGGTAATAAAAAGAGTTGACAAGGGCTTGTGGCTCCCCGGCACCTTTTTAAGTAATGCCATGCATGACATGTCACGTTTCTCTGCATATCTCCCATATTACGACAATTCCATGCATAAACCAGCATAATATCGCAATTGGCCAGTTTACTTTCATTTACGCTAACTGCCTTAATTAACAACTAAGAACCCCTTTTCTTAAAACAGAAAGCAATAAACTAAACACCATGTACAATCGTTATTCCCGTATTTTATCGATTCAGCTTTTAATTGATCGTTAATGAATCGATTAATCGGCGTCACATGTCTAATAATTCAGGAACTAGCGCTTTTTAGGAGGCAATTACATTTTTTCTTGCGATTTTGTTGCGTTTCTGGCTTTTTGTTTACTCACTGAATTATCGATTGTAGAGCTAGCTGCTCCTGGGCTGTCAAGCCGTGATTTATCGATTCAGAAACGTCTTTAATTAATCGGATAAATCGATAGTGAATCGATTCATTAATCGGCTTTTCCGAGTCGTAAATTAACACTGTAGGTTGAGGTTGTTGGGCGTAATTCAATTAATTGCTTTAGATAACTATTTTCTACGTTAAGCATTTTATTTTTATTTACCTATTATTTAAAATACAGAATTACAATACAATAAATAAATAGTTTTCCCTAGGGAACTATCAAAACTAGAAAAAACTCTAGAAAGTAAAACCCCTACCACTACCCTAAGGTAAGTGGTATTTTTTCCACGTTAGTCTCGTTTTGTCGTTTCCCTATTAAACCTGATTTTGAAAAACTAATTAAGTCTTATTTATCATGCATTCTACGATCAGCACGGCACTGTCTCAAAACGGTGAATTCAAATATGCTATGGTCATTGATAAAGGTATGGCAACATGACAATGTAGCTTGAAACTATACAAACTTGAAATAAGATTACTGCGATGTTCTGAATTTTGACGTTCACATCCGAGATGTTTACAATCTGCCCACATCTTTCGTGCCCAAAACATACAAACATACTTAACAGTTACTACCCACTTTAAGATGTTGCAATAAGGTTGAAATTGTAATGATTGTGTGTAGAACAAAGTAGTGGGACAGCAAAAAGGAACAACAATGATGGAAGACTGTGTCAGAGGCGGGAACTTACACGAGCGGCGTCGCGTCTCATAAACTATCGCGGGACACATTGAATTGCGCTAAGCGTTTGATTTGCGATCAACGGCGCTATATCAAAACGGGGAATTTAAATGTGGTAGGTACAGTGGGCCGCATAGAAAAATATACAACCAATATATTTTTTTTTTTACGGACATATCACACAGATTGAGCTAGCCCCAAAGTAAGCTTAAGCTTGTGTTATGAGATACTAACCCAACGATACTATATTTTATGATAAATACATATAGAGATAAACACCCAAGACCCAGAACAATTTAGAAAAGGCCATTTTCCAACTTGCCCTGGCTGGGGATCGAACCCAGAACCTCCAGATTGGCGGTCTAGCGTGTTGACCATTACGCCACGGAGGTCGTCAAAACCTAAATATACCTAATAGTACAGTCAGCCAACGAGATATCTGATCGCGCCCTCTACCTATATCTTGAATTTTCTCTAAAACTGAAGATAATATTAACATGGGAATGTATATTTAGAATACTTCACTAATTTAGAAAAAATCAAGATGTGGTCAGGTATCTGGTTGGCTGACTATACCAATAGTATTATCTAAGTTACCTACAGTACTACTGTAATACTATAGAAGAGTAAGTTCAAAACGACTCCTCGAAAATTATACTCGTATTTAATGACTGTCGCATGACGCGACATCAACTGTCGATCGATGTCCGCTATGACGCATCGTCATACAGCAGTGATTGATTCCGTGAGGTAAAATTTTGTGACTGTATTGCTGGAAAAAGAGATTTTGTAAGGGTGGCGGTACTTAAATGTTCTTTGCGGATGATTCTGTAGTATTATAAGTTTGTTGTGGTTTTTGATGTTTATAATTCTTCACATCACCCGTTAGGTTAACTGGTAGATAAAGCCATTACAGTATATACACATGTATTTGGGAATGAAGTTAAATAAATTAATAAATAAATTCGAATATAATAAATCGGTGGCTTGAATTATCACAAATTTAATCCTATTTGGAAGAGAGATATTAGAACACCATACGTTATAGAACAAGGTTAGGATAAGTTGGCGTTGGGACTAACCGCTCTGCTAATTCAACAATATTTACATTGATTCGGAAAGCTCATCTAGTAAGTAGTAAATTGGAATCCCTAGAAGGCTTTTTTTTCAAATGCTTCTACAGAAAAAGTAATAATAATATTAAATTCTAAAACAAAGATCCTTTATTAAAATTACCCTTTTAGACTACCACTTCTCCATTCCGTGCGATGCACTTGTCTTATTAGCATTGTTCTTCACAAAGTAAACGCGACGCTCATAGCGTGATACGGAACGCCTTTTATGTACGATCCTGGTCTCGGCACCAATTTAAAATATTGCTTCAAAATATTGCGCATTAAATTCTGTACCCTAACAGTTTGACACTAAAGCAGCCCGGAGTACCACAAGGCAGTGTTGTAGCCCTGCTGTTATTTTGTCCTGAAGTCCATTGTCACGTTATGTTACTTTGGACAAACGGTTTGATTGTCTCGCTACCCTCTTTGCTAGCTTAATTACTAATGTATTCCCTTTGTCAAGAATACCGACTGGACCAATAAGGAAGTCCCGTTGAGACACTGAGGCGTGTGGGCAGGCCGTTTATATTCATGTTATCATAACCCGCAAATTAATTCAACTGTTTACGGTAGCAATTTCAATTTGTTTTTCTATGTTACATAAATATTGTTTGTCTATACATGGGCGATAAATGGGATGAAATATATATCCGGTTTGATGTGTACTTGGTTTTATTTGTGTAAAGTAATTTGAAATGGACACATTTAGAGAGTTGTTGTGTTATAAGTGGTCGTAAAAAGATGAGGATAAAACAGTAGCTGTAAATTAATGGTCACTGGACAGCTCGCCACCAAGGAAGTTAAGCGGCTAAACGGTTACAATCGCAGCACGTAATATATTCAGAATATTTCAGTATACGACTAGGGTTGCCAGCACATAAACAATTGCATGACTTGAAAAGTAAATTTTGATTTTATCTTTTTATCTAGGATTTGGGTAAATGTAGTATCTTTTTCTTAACTAAGTAATAAGGAACTCAATAAAAAGTCATTTAAATATTTACGTACATAAATCATGATCCCTAATTTTAATTCATGACAGGATATGGGCAAAACCTCCCTTTATTCGTAGAGGTTGTCCAGTGTACTGATATATTAAAAGCTACTGATATAAAAATAAGACCATATGTAATAAAAATACAAAGAATTTATTTCTACAATTTAACTTAAAACTATCTAACATAAGAACTAAAAAAAGCATAAAAAATAATACAATCATACATGAAACGAATATAATCATTTAACATAGTCCCACAGCTGGGAAAAGATCTTACAAGAACTGTTCTATATGTGTTGCTAACATATTTTTATTGAGACAATTTCTAACAGGTATTTAAGAAAAGATAATAGAACCCATAGAATAATAACCCAAAGAACCCATGGTCAAAATAATAATCCTTCCCTGGTATTCTCTTTCCGTGACAGCTGGTCACGTGATTGGCCCAAGAATACGTCATCAGTTAGGAGTGTTGCCACTGTACGTGATTGAATTTCCCGAACAAAATGCATTTTTTAAACTAACAAAACAATAATTCAATAAAATATATAAATGTATTAAAAATAAAAACTAAATATATGCATCACACGAAATACTAAGTTAGTATTTTATTCTATGTATATTCAATAACTGATTGAGATAGTCCTTACAGTTACTAAAAAGAACAATCAGTGGTAACATTTAACGTAAAAAGTTTAGCCTAGTTTTTAATACCGCGGAAAAATCAACTGCCTATAATCATACTAGAAAAGCACAGAGTGCTTTTAGCGTCCCTAGCACAAGCCCAGTGTGTAGAGCGCGTTGCAAAGTTGCCATAACGAATGTTATCCCCTGCATATCAAGCGAAGATTTGACTGATGTAGTCACGAGCAGGACACGCGCTTGCAACCTTTTTCTGGTCCTTCTTGCGCCGGATCGCGTATTTAACATCGGCTTATGGCCAACCCAGGCCGACCGACCCTTAATTAAGGCCATAACAGGATGGGGACTCGTTCCAGTGATTTTGAATGACAAAATTGCTCCAGAGATTGAAGGGACGGATGGCGTAATTGATGTTTGAAATATGAGTTTTGAAATGCTCATTACGTCTGTTAGGTAGATGTTCGTATCAACAACGACGACGACATATCAACAGATACAGATGCATTATATGGTATTTATCTTGAATGGGAAAAACAGAGCCCAGGACTGTGAGACCCAAAGGCCAAGTTTAGCGTGATAGTCGACGAGAAGGTGGGAAAAGGAATCTAAATAGAGGTGGGTTGCTAGTCGCATCGCATTCGCATATTCATCCATTTCCTTGACCAGCATATACGATATGCGCAAGAAGAGAAAGAAGCAGGTGGTAGTTCTAGTTTCTTTTTTCTTTTTTCTTTTTTCTTCCAAACCAGCATATTATGGCGTTCATAAATCTTTTATTATGATAGTTCTGTATCAGCCATCTTACAGCCATGCAGGTAATAAATCATAATACATATAGCTCAAAAAAAACAATCCTTATCCATAAACAAAGCAAAAAAAGAATGATGGCGTCTAATTTCGCGCGCAAACCGCAACGTTCAATGGCAATAGTGCGTGAAGTTCTTATTTCGAATAGATTACTGCGGTGTGATTGGCTGATGGGCCGGGGCGATGCAAAGATGCGCGCATACGCGATTAAAGAGGTGACTAAAACGCGATAAAGGTTTTTGCTTGTTAATATGATAGCTCGTCCAATAATTACTGTTTTATTGCTAATACCGTTTCATTCTGATAAGGTGAGTGTTCACATGTGGGAAAAGCCTAATTTTAGGCTGAGACTCCATTAACATACATAAAAAAGTTGGTTTTGAGGTACAAGTTTTTAAAGTTTGTTTCATTGACGAAAACATATCATAGGTTATATTGTTTTCTATTTCTACGTCAATTAAAATTAATGGGGGGGGGGGGGGTTAGGAGAACGAATCCATTAAATTTATTTTATATTCGCTGGCGTAAATTTTCACTGAATGCAAACCGCTTGCTTGAACCAGGAGAATTAATTGCGCTGCATATAAAACAGAGTAAAAGTGATACACAGCAATTATAAATACTCTATGTGGGCTGATAAGACCATTCTGGCTAATTAGAATATTAGAAACGATGTCATTGGAAAAGAACATTGGCTGTGTGATTGATTATATAGCTAATAACTGAAACTGGTAGAAGTGGTTTTATAGCTTTTTAAATTAATATGGTTGGCAATAGTAACTACAGATAATCTCAGTAAATTCGATATATGTATTATGTACTCGAAGGCACTGACTAGCAAATATTTTAACTAGGTACTTACGTGAATAATAGGGATGTGGATTGGGTCAGAAAAGTATTGTTCTATTTTTATTTCTTTATATCTATCTGAGGTTATCATGCCAAATGAACCCATATTTTTTGGTTTATCAAATTAGTAAAAAATCACATCACAAAGATTAGAGAAGAGATTGTGACGTCACCGCCCTGTAATTAGCATTAACTTGTATTGTACCTTTTGTACTGTAATCTTCAGATTTTAATTGCAATAAATTAAATAAAAGTCGTACGAAACCGTGACGTCACGTAAAATTGAAAAGCGCTGTAACTTCGTCATTATTTGATTATCAGAGAAAAGAAAAATGATATGTAAGTACACAGTAATTCATAGTATACATCATTTAAGAATGCGTAAAGATAAAGATAATTTATTTGCCAAACATGTGTTACAAGATATTACATTCAGTTTCGTCCAATCATGTTTACCATCAACGGTGTGCAAATTTTGTCAGAAAAGCTATCATCTATCATCATAATTCTATGAAAAATATACCTACTTAATCTATAAAGATTTTACAATTTACTATGAAACAAAGTCGATTTACAATTTATCTAATAAGAAACTCTTAACACTATAATATCATTTATCTATCAAAAATAACTTAATTTTCTTCTTATACAAAGTCAAATATTTATTAATAGCGTAAGATTTATTATTATTAACAGGAAAGATCATAAAATATCGCACTAAGTAGGTAACTAACGCGTTTCCACCTCTGAACAAACATTGGAAATCTAACAATGAGATGCTAGTACGCGAATACAATGCCTGTAATCCGCTCGCAATTCCATACAAATTCAAATTATATCAAAATAAATCGGCGTCGACGCTCGTTCCGCGTTTTTGCCATTGTGTCAGCATTCCCGGGCATTCCCGCACAATGACATAGCGTAAATGGTGAGCGGGAAAATGGTGCAAGTTAAGAAATACAAGAACATATATACTATAAAATATCACGGATGTTTCCCACAGGAGTAAGAAGACAGTATGGACCTCCACCATGACTGGGTTACTCATACCTATTTCGAAAGATGTCCATTGCGTATTTTTGTACCTACTTATACAAGTAATAATATAAAATACGAAACAGAAGAGAGGATACAAACGTACGTAGGTTACATATTATAATAACTAAACCTATCTCAACTATTTTCAAGATAACTACGGTGGATTCACAAATGTTCAACTCAATTACTGGTCGACTCACCTATTAATCGTTTAACTTACCAATGAACAAAATCCTTAAAGAATAATTCAATGGGTTATTCCACTACAATTAATTAACCTAAAAGTTGATTGAAGTAATCAAGTTGATCCAAGGGCTGGTGCGCATTTTGGCCAAAGGCTAAGCTTGGCCATTCAGCACGGAAGCATATAAACTTTTAGGGTTCGTTCTTCGACGAAGTTCGGAATTTAAAAAAGTGAATTCATTGCTTTTGTTACATCTAATTTGGAATACGCATCTACAGCATGGAATCCTATGTTTTTGAAAAAAACTAAATAAATTTCTTAAACGCCTTCAATATGAAATATATTTTTTTATCAGAAACAAATCTTATCATTGGAAATAAGAAGGGAACATAGGGATCAAATCTTCTAATTATGTACATAATCTATTTCTTGTGAGAACTTGTGACAATTATGACAGGGCATATAATCACGTCGATATATTTTATGAAAAATTGGGTACATTTCGAAGATTGTTAAAATTTTAAATGAAATTTTATTTTCCTCTTTGTAAAAATAATTTGGATGTTAACTTCAGTATTATTATCAGTACGTTTTAGGTAACCTTAGTATTGTTAAAAAGTAGGTGACAGTCTCAACCAGCTTTTTATTATATTTTGTTAGATTTATTAATGAAACTTTTAACGTCAATATATGGTATAAGCTAGTAGTAGAACCTTTTGGCGATGTGAAATTTATAAATCATAAGGCTGTGTGAAATATTTAAGCCTGTTTGTTTCTCTAAATAAATAAATAAAATACTAAAAAAGATACAAGTGGGGCTACCATACAATAAACTTGATATTTTAAAACTAATGCTACGGAACCCTTCGTGCGCGAGTACGGCTCGCACATGGGCGGTTTTTTTTCAAAAGAGGCAATAGAATCTATCTGTGCAGCCATGTATATTGGGTAATGCACTTCAAGTCATGTCCCCCGTAGCATTTAGTTTTTTTTTTCAATAGTGGCGAAGGAATCTATCTGTGCGGCCAGGTATTTTGGGTAATGCACTTCAAGTCATGTCAACCGTCCCATTTAGTTTTTTTTTTTCAATAAAGGCGAAGGAATCTATCTGTGCGGCCAGGTATTTTGGGTAATGCACTTCAAGTCACGTCCCCCGTTGCATTTAGTTTTTTTTTTTTTTCAATAGAGGCGAAGGAATCTATCTGTGCGGCCAGGTATTTTGGGTAATGCACTTCAAGTCGTGTCCCCGTTGCATTGTGGTGGTTTATGCCGACGGAGCACAATGAGTTCAAGTCAATTCACCACTCTTTATGGTCACGACGCCGATGTCGCTCTGACTAACGACTATTATTTATCTGAGTTTCGAATTTCCATGCTTTATTGAAGGATATTGGGATGAGTTGTTTTTTTTTTTTGTTTTGAAATGTAGATACAGACAGACGATTAAATCAATATGAATACTAGAGTTTACTTTCGTTTGTGATATTTTTAACCCCCGACGCTAAAAGAAGGGTGTTTTAAGTTCGACTCCAATGTCTGTTTATCCGTCTATGTGTCTTCCGTCTGTGGCATCGTAGCTTTCGAATGGATGGACCGATTTCAATGCGATTTTTTTACGTAAAAGCAAGTTGCTTTACGGTGGCTTTTAGCTATTTTGATAAAAATCGGTTCAGCCGTTCAAAAGTTATTGGTGGCCCCAAGACCAAGATATTAGTTGTAACGTAATGGTGGGCGAGAAGGTGGAAAAAGACCAGCATAAAAGAAGACTTAAGGCGGCCATTCCCGGCCGCTCTGTCGTCAACGCGAGTATAGTTTAAAAAGAGAGAGATAGTGCCTAAAGGCACGGTTAGCATTCTGTTGAATGAAATTAGTATTATTATTAACTGTAAATTGAACGAATGTGAACTATTCATAGGGTGCGGAGATTTCATAAAACCTATTCCAGGAAATACGTGTTTTTCAGTCAGCCTTACAAGTATGTCAATTAAGTGTTATTTATTTTAAATTATCATTACATGAGCAAGGTTTCTATCGAAATATTTTTTTTACTTTCACAATTTATAAGTACTTTATGAACGGTCGAAGTTCAGGTAAAATTTGTGCAAAGAAGCAAATTTTCGGAGGCGTATGATGAACTTGATTTTTCAAATTTTAATTTTTTATTTCGATAGAAACCTAGCGTTTGTATGAAAAGTAAGACCCAGGCTGCTCTTAAGCATAATTATAAATTAACTTACTGAAAAAAGAGATTGGTTGCTAGTAGCTGAACTCAGGGCTACTAGTAGTTTAACTATGTTTGAAATAAAAGGTGTAGTTTGGGACATGTTACTACATGGTTCTGCTAATTAGAACAGAAGTTGCTAAGTGGCAAAACTGGTTCAGCTGTTTCTTTTTCTCAGTGTATATTTTGTAGATTTTATCATCATAATTTCAACCTTAAAAAGACAGGTTTCCCTACAGAACAAAGACGTCTATATATTGCACCACACTGCCAAGCGATAGTTCACTATTAGGCGCGTCGACCGTCTTCGCCAAATTCTTTCATTATCGTCCCATTGTACACTAGGCTTTTAGTTACTGAATTTGTTCATTCCTTTCTTTAAGACGAAGTGGTAGCTAAAGTGGCGCCCTCATTTGAAATAAATTGTTTAAAACCAAATATGGTAATAATTAAAAAAATTATTTGTACAAATGTCTAGAAAGACCTTTAAACTATTTTATGAATAACCTTTAAAAGTAATATTGGTAGTCCGTCTAGTTTTAATAATTTCAAAGGTTATTCATAAAATAGTTTAAAAGTCTTTCTAGACATTATTGATCAAATCTTTTTAATTATCACCATATTGAGTTTTAAACAATTTATTTCAAATGCGAGGGCGCCACTTTAGCTACCACTTCGTCTTAAAAACGTTCTTGCATGATGTCTGGCAGAATATGAAAACTTTTGATTTACCAGCTGATTCTCTTCTCGCGCAGATCGTAAAAGCCGATCGAGAGAATGGGCGAGTCTGAATAATGTTAAAAGGCGATGCGCACTGAAGCTAATAGTATCTGATTATAAATAATAATAGTTACCTTATTAATAAGGTAACTATTATTAATAATTATTTTATACAGTAGGCAGTAGCGTGTATTTCATACATAGAATTTGTCTACACTGTCAATCCTAATAATAATGTCAGATACTAGCGAGAAATGTATTTTGTTTGATATGAAGATGTTCTCGTAATTTACATACATACATATATTATTGCACCTGTTTCCCAAGGGGTTAGGCAGAGACTGTTCTCGTAATTTCGGTAAGATTAAACCTACCCTGTAAACAAGTAATTTAAACAAATATTTTTTAAAACAAGCTTTTATGTAAAAAATGAACTAAAAAATTTGAAGTGTTCCTCAAGACGAATCAAACGAGCCCATACTCGATAGGGATGCGTCGTTCCATTGCAGAGTTCCTATGGCCATCTTCCGGCTCCATCATCAGATAAGCTCTATGTACCATAATATTGCATTGTCACGCGATATACGATACGATATACGCGTGCAAAATTTCAGGTCAATCGGAAATCGGAAAGTGGTTCAAATTTAAGTTGCAAGATTTAATTACAGACAGACAGACAGACAGACCGACAGACAGCGGGACAGGTGAAACGAAATAAAAGTTTGTAAAAATAGTTGTGCAGGTCACTAAAAGTGGGCCTTTAGTGGTATGATTTACAATTTTTTTATCGGCATGTCACCCTTAATAATTAAAAAAATTCTCCCTTACAATAAAATAACCGGGCAAGTGCGAGTTGAACTCGCGTGGAGAGGGTTCCGTACAATATCAAAGATTTTCCGTAAGTGAACGTTTTATATTGGGTTTACCACTTTATTTTCAATTGATAGAATTCTTATATTATTTTTCCTGTAATCTAGCAATCTAAATATATATAACTCAAAGGTGACTGACTGACTGACATAGTGATCTATCAACGCACAGCCCAAACCACTGGACGGATCGGGCTGGAATTTGGCATGCAGGTAGATGTTATGACGTAGGCATCCGCTAAGAAAGGATTTTGATCAATTCTACCCCCAAGGGGATAAAATAGGGGATGAAAGTTTGTATGAAACTTTGTCAATTTTAAACCGATCGGGCTGAGACTTTGCATGCATAATGCTACTATGACGTAGGCATCACGTAAGAAAGGATTTTGATAAATTACACCACTACGCGAGCGAAGCCGCGGGCAAAAGCTAGTGAACTATATTTTGCATACTTTTTTAAATTTTCGCCACAATAGTTTCGTAGATAAGGGTGGGGGAATGGTTAATTTTTGTCTTCTTTCGTGAATAAAATCAAAACTATTTATTTTATATTAATAACAAAATTATATTTAAGATCCTCATAATGAGCCCTTTTATTTGATGTACATACAGCATAGTTTGCAAAAGTTTTCTTTTTCAATTTCCCAATTTATCCCTTAAAAATGACCCTTATTTAAAAAAAAATATTTATTTACTTTGCACATCTGTATTTGGGTCATAGGATTACACCATTCAACCATATTTTACCTAATTTGGTCCAGTAATTTCGGAGCAAATTGGCTGTGACAGACGGACGGACAGACAGACGCACGAGTGATCCTATAAGGGTTCCGATTTCATTTTTTGTACGGAACCCTAAAAAGAAGGCCATCTTGGTTTGACTGCCTAAGGCAGTCAAAGGATCTTCAAAGTACCTACTAATAAGTACAAAATGCAATAAGTAATGCATTTAAGTAAATAACAGTACATTTTATTCGATGTTTATATCTATAGTGATCCACACGAGAAACTGCTCTAGCTGCATAAATACATAAACATTTTATTTTATTAAAGTACTAAGTAATACAGAAAGTAATGGATTAAATGAACAACACAAAGTTTAATTCCATTTTCATATCTAAGTTCCCATAAGAGACCACGGCTCTTGGCTGCCGTAAATGCTATAAAAGTATGAACCATTTAAAAATATGAATAAAGTAGCCTTTGGACCTCTACCACACAGTAGAGACTTTGGCGTCATTATATATCGGTTCTTAATATTTTTTTGTTACGGTAAATATTATTTATGTTATTTTTTTTCAGATGCTCGCTTGGCTGGATGCAATCCCTCACTGGGATAAGACCGCCACTATCAATATTTAATGTGCAATCAAAAATTACAACAAACAATAACGAGTGAAATTAGGATGGAAAAGCATAATCGCGCTAGTTTTTATAGACAGGCGTATCTCCGCTGTATGAGAAAGCCTTATGTTATAATATTTATAAACCGATGGTGTACACGGCATGAAGACATTTACATAATAATGTGATAGGCTAATAACAAGCAGATAGGTACCGATTGAATAACTAAAAGCAATTACGATCAGGGTATCGGAGTGGTACATATTCAAGCGGACGATATGTTAATGTATGTATCGCAAAAGTACAAGACGCTGGGATTTCGCTGTGTCGCGTGCTAGGAATTTATTTATATATGCATGCCTTTCTTTTTTTCTAAAGGCTATATTTTCCAATAAAATAGGTACTCATTACCGTGCGGCGACTAAATGACTCAACACCATAATCTCGGGCTCTAAATACTCTGAAACTTCGATGTATCTTTGCGAATTTTTACTACTTCGATTAACAAAAAAATATGAGTTTTTTATTTTTGGACAATCTAGGTGACGGACTAAATAAAAATATATTTTATACCCAGTCCACTATTTAATTCAATATCTTTTCATGGTAAATTTGGTTTCCATATAAACATTATCAAAGAAAGACACTATGGAAATGCTAAGTAATATCAATCTAGAAAAATAAAGTTACAGGCTCACAATTGGATATGTTCCTGGGTCAAAATTAAATTATTTTGTACTGAGAAGAAAATAAAACATTGCAAAATAATTTCACTCGTCTTTGAACATATCCATTTTAACGTGATTTTAGATTTATTATTGCAGAAAAATTGATAATAAGAGCGCTATTTGACTCCAAGAAACTATGACGTCATTAGCCTGTATTTCATACAAATCCCATAGGAAATGTTTCTTTCGACGTTTAGAAAAAAGTATCTTAAGTGCCATTTTTCAAACGTCAAGTCACCCAATCGTTTTTCCATACAAAAACCGTTCGTTTAGTGACTGCGCGTTTGAAAATCGCACCACTGATTTGACTTGTTGGAAAATAGCGGATTATTAAGTAGAATTTAGTTTTTGTGTACATAGAATAGAATAGAATCAATTAAATACATGTTAATCAATTTTGAAGTTGAGTACGTCAGTCAAACAGTCCACCCCGAATCGTACCTGATGCAAATGTGCCCGAATCGTACCTGATGCTTGCTATATGCGTTGGTGGTCATTGCCGTTATTCTTTACCGCCTTCTTAGCTCCTGCACAAACCCCTTGGCCTCCGCCAGCCAGTAATATCAATTGAAACAAAATAAATCTCAATATTAATTCATTTGTCGACACCTCGAGACAGTGACGGCTTCCTCAATGAATAAATTTGCGCGCCGCCATTCGCAGGTGTAATTGAACAAATTTCGAATTCACTCGAGTGATACTTCGCTGAGTGATTTATGCAAGTCCAGCACGAAGTTGTTGATAATACACATATCGTGTTAAAAAAAAACATCTGCAGCTTCATACGGCACGTTATGTAATTTAAGCAACTTTGTATGGAGCTAGGGATTTACTTTTTGCGATTTCAGAGATGGTCCCATAGTAAACGTTGTTTACATTAATTAGTACATTTACTCCCTTTTATGTTGATACTCCCTTTTCGTAACACGTTGTATATAAACATGACTTTATCCCTTAGGTGTGATAGGTTGCTTGCTCAATGAGCCTTTCGCC
Organism: Acrobasis suavella; assembly: GCA_943193695.1. Lineage (NCBI taxonomy): Eukaryota > Metazoa > Arthropoda > Insecta > Lepidoptera > Pyralidae > Acrobasis > Acrobasis suavella. Next base: position 4,132,954 of record OW971939.1, read on the forward strand.
AAATCCCTTGATCGACTTCTACAATGTGCGGGAAGAAACGAAGCAGATGAAAAAATCGAAGAGAGAAACAATAACTCCCGGCTTTTTTTATGTGCGCCGCCATTTTCAAGATTTTGACCAATTTCGAATTCCCTCTAAGTGATACTTCACTAACTAACTCAGAGGGACTGAGTGACTAATGCAGGTAGCTGTCTCGCACGAAGGTGTTGTCTTAAGTAGGCGTGTCAGGCGTCTGTGCTCTGACAAGTTGAAAGTCTCCGAAGCTTCGTATTAATTTAAAAATGTCACGGTGGTTGGATAGTTACACGAAAACACTGGATTTACATCGCTTCCAATCGACCATTTTGAAAATTCTTTGAAAATATATGATTTTAGAGTTTCGCGGTCATAATGACTGCTGCCAGCAAGTCTGCCAGCGACCATGACGGTAGAAGGTTCGTCGAAATATCTGGCTAAACATGATATTAATCGCGGTAAGTCCCGTAACACTATAACATTCTTTGAAAATATAATTTTCAATTGTTCAATTTTGTTTGGTAAGAATCTGAATCATATTAATAAGCGATGGCAGCCAGCTCTTTGCCACTCCACGTTAAGGTATCAAAATAAACCTACATTATTACTATGCGCGCGGTGACAACTTCGAAGGGGAAGATTCATTTACATGAATCGTTTTCCCAGAGTAAAAACAATTAAATTGCTCTGCAATGGGTGTCTAGGTATCTAAACGAAGAGGTGAGGACTTCTGACGCGAGCTAAATTAAACCATAGCGCTAACAACATTGAATAGATGAATTTCTTTTCTAGGTAAGACTTCTGCACGTGAATACTAGTACTTATTCTGTGATGCAGCTAGCAATCCATCACTATTTGATTACCTTTTTCCACCTTCACATTTAATTAGTTCTAACGGCCCCAGATCCTGTTTACGCTAAGGAAATGATAATGTGGCTATATCTATATCTGTTCAGAGGATTTGGAGAAAATGTACCTAAGAAATACATGAATTTTTCGGGGTGCAGTGTTGCCCCCGTTTGAAATAATTTATGTGAAAGGAAACGGAGATATCATTTAAAATTTTGTCTCGATAAAGCCCTCGATAAACCTTCAAACTATTTTATGAACTACTGTTTACAGTTTAAAGTGAGAACGTGATGCTTTTCTTATCACATTTGCGAAAAACGGATACTTTTGGCAAATGTGCAAAGAAAAGCTTCAGGTGCTCACTTTAAACTGTAAACAGTAGTTCATAAAATAGTTTGAATGATAATCTAGGGCTTAAACAGACACGTGACTGACCCTGTGGGCCTCATATCAATAGCGCTACACATTTTTAAACAAGAAGCTATACGTAAGTTATGACGCTAGACGGTACTATTACTAACATACATAAAATAGGAATTTGCCAAGAATTACCGTCGATTTGTGAGTCTTTAAGAGTCTGGACTAGATTTATTCCTCAATATGCAAAGCAATCATCTGAACCCTGAACCATATCTCCTCGCCGATACCACAGACCGTGCTCCCATTCACCATCTTATCTCACCTCGGCACCTCGTGCTATTGGGACATTTACAATAGTAACTACGAGTATGTATTACAATACGTTGGGACATTACGCGATAGTGGCGGGGCGTACAGTTTTGAGAATAGACCCAGAGTCTGGCTATAGAGCTGAGGTGGCATTTACCAACCGGGCCCCAGTCTGCACGGTACCAGTGTCGTTTTGGTAATAGACACAGAATAAGTAAACAAATTACATAAAGAACTAAAACTCCGTCCCCGTTCCCCATCCCCGCACCTCTCCCCGTTCTCGCCGTGTCGAGTGTGTTGAGGGGCAAACACACACACATTGACGTGTGTACGGATGTATAGTTTCGTTTGTAGTAGTAGTTGGCATAAAAGATACTCCGTAGAGAAGTGGGGCTAATGATGGAATTGGTGATATTGATCAATAAATCTTTAATCTAAATAAGCCGTTAATTGTGTTTATCACGAAACAATCTAAAAATAGGCGTTCGCATTTGCCTTGTACAAATTTAAAGTCAAATTAAAAAAAATCACTGAAGGATATTTTTTTTTGTTTTTGATAAATAAAAAATCTCTGAAGGTCTTCTATTGAAGGTCATTTTTTATATTAATTTGGTGCAAAAGTTACAAACTTCTACAATAAGTTCTAATGTAAAACTGAATAACCTTGTTCTTCTGCACATTCTCGCTACGAAGGTGCTTTGCAACGTTGTAGTGCTGAAATATCGAGGCCATCACCGCAGAGATACAGGTATTTCCTTGGCTCTCTGGTGCAGGGCTGCGATAACGCCTCGAAGATGGTAAATTGATAGTCAACACAGGAATTTAGGATACAGAATAGTTCAAGTAGATAGATAGATGTCTATTCTGGGCTTCGTGAATGTTAATGGTCAACATTGGTGTTAGATATTTCAAGCTTACATAGCTTTTTAACCGACTTACAAAAAGGAAACCTCCTTTTTGTTCTATTCGTCGCGATCTTTTTTTTATGTTGGTTTGCCGATTATTTGTAAACGCGTGAACCGATTTTAAGAAGGATATGCTTGTCAGGTGGTCCCATAAAAATTTTATCAAAATCAGTGGTGTAGTTTGGGGGTGAAGTGGGTTTTTAGCTTCGAAAATTTTTTTGATTATGACTTTATCCGAAACACAAGATATTTAATGCCACTTATGGTCACCAATCCAAGTGCAGACTACGCCCCGCGTTGCTTAACATAGCAACTTTGTAGTGATAAAATATTCAGGGCATCGCCTCGGATACACGTATTATTTCCTTAGCTGTGCAAGGCTCCGATAAGGTCTTGAAGATTTGAAATTGATAGTCTGCAGAGGAATTTAGGGTATTGTATGAATAGGATAAAGACGTGATGGTCATATACCCATACATATTTTCCGCTTGGTCTAATGGTTGACCGGGAGAGAATGCTATAAGGCATTAGGTCCGCCTCTTATACATTTTTTTAACTGTGCAATAAAGTTTAAATAAATAAATAAATAAATGGTTTGTATGGGATATCTAAATATTATAAATTTCATAACTTGCTTTTTGTAGTTTTTATTTCTAGTTTGAAGTTTTTAATCATCAATAAATTTAAGCGGGCGTCCATAAATCCGCTAGATGACAACAAGTCAAAACAGACACTTTTTTCTAACGCCAAAACAAATATTTTGTATGAGATTTACATGAAATATAACGTGACGTCATGCCTTTTTGGAGGCAAATAGCGCTATTAATATCAGTTTTTCTGCAATAACAAATATAAAATTTTGTTGAAAATGGAAATGATCAATGAAAAGTGACATTATTTTGTGACTTTTTATGAACTGTACCGAGTAATTTATTGTTGACCCAATCAAGCGTGAGACGTTCAAAGGGGAGGGGTGGTCGAGTCGAATCTTATTTAATCTTGCTATGGGGAGGGAGAGGTTTCGGCAAATATCACTTAATTTAGTTTTTAGTCGTAGTAGAATTGCGAGAAAATAATAGTAAATTGAGTAAAACATGTTTCTTCATAAAAATACGACCAAATCAAACACAATAGTTTAACGAGATTTTGCAAACATAGAGTACTGTAATATAACTAAGATAGAGAGCTCTCTGCATCATAACGAGTTAAGTATTTTACTGTTTTTTTTTTGTGAGTCTGGTTTACTATCTCAGCAATCTTGAATAATATTACATTAATTTTCAAATACCTTTTTTCTTAATAAAATTTCAACACATTTACACAAGAAACACACATTTTGAAAAAGGATAATTTAATTTTGTTTTTTATTATTTTTGTTAAATTTTTTCTTTTTATTTGCTTATGTTTAAGTTTATTTACCTATTTATTTTGTTAAAAAAATGAATAATAAAATATATATTTTGTTGATTTTGTATATATTTTTATTATAATTAAATAGATACAGTCAAAGAAACATTTTAAGACCATATAACAATATCCCATTATGGGATAAGTCCGCCATTGTAAACATACAATGGCGGACTTATCCCATAATGGGATCTCTTTCAATCAACCAAGTATCAGCGAAAAAATATATTATAATTATTATAAACGATAACGGAAAGTCAAAGCGTGTAAAATAAATAAAAAATGTATATTTCCTTTTTAAATATAAAATGTTTGTAGCTTTTATATAATTTATAGGAAACTGATTTAAATTGCATAATGTTTGGTTTATAAAATGTTTAGCTTCGCCTTCGTCCATGGTTGCCGCCATTAAAAGTTCAGCAAGTCTGATGAGCTAAATTGAACTCGAATGTAGCAGAATTAACAAATTAATAAGAATGTAGAACTATCACTCTTACTTAGTAACCAGCACTTAGATATGTAGTCGCAAAAAAAAATCAGTCAATACGTTTTATAAAATCGCATCTATATCAATATTCAAGTAATATTTGAACCGTTTTGATGATTAGAGAAGTTTAGTCAGTGTTAGTATTTCTCTTCGTTCGCTGACTACTTCTGACCCACGGGACGAACATTGATGCAGTTTTAAACATGAGAATGCGTCGAAAATTTAACAGGTATGATTGTTATTCATCTATATAGTGTATAGTGAAATATATCAGGCCAGTGTCGAGCATAGTTAATTTTCCGAACAGCAACGTTTGGATTTTTTCATGACTTTTCCCGCCTAGACTCTTTTACGCCACGATCTATAAAATCGCAATTTACGCCACGTGTGCCTCTTGTTAACTAACTGCTAGAAACTGGCTATCCTTCTGTCCCTTGGCTTATTGGGTTCTGAGTGCAACATGCAGACAAGAAGACAAGTGATGTTTTTAGATGAGGCCACACGTCTAATCTCAGGCATTACGTCCCGTTACGCGCATTACAATATTTGCATAATATCGCATGTGATCCACGTTATGGCTACTTGGAAGTCGTTCAGTCTTGTAAAAGACCGGCGGAATAGAATTAGTTTTAAATCAATCTTAGGAACAGCTGTTTACTATAAGTATTATTAATACAGATGTAGACAAAACGAATACATTTGCCTCATCATTATTTAAAAAAAATTAAGTATACGTATTCTTTTTTTCTTTACGACACGCGACCACAACAGGAACAAGTGTAATAAAAAAGATCACCTGGAATCGTTTACGGTCCAACTTAGCACTAAAAACATGCTTTTGTTACTTTTAGTGTGCCAATTTTTGACATAAACATTGCAGACAGCACTATTTTAGTTCTAAAAAGCGTTTCGCGGCGCTTTTACATTTTAACCACAGCGCTGATTTATCACCGTGTGAGCCTTTATGTACTGTTTATAGAATAAATCAGTGATAAAACAAGGGCCTAACTGGGTTCTGCAAACGTTCACAACACCATTATCATGGACACTAATTAGTACGTTTTAAATCGTTTTCAGGACTTTTATAGTGCCAAATTTTGCTTCTTGGGATATGCAAAGGAATGGAATATCTAAATATAATATTTTTATAATTCTGTTAGATATTATATAATTTGTTACTTTGTTAGGCCCTCAATTGCCAAAGAAATGAGATGACAAGTCAATTTGCAGCCAATAGAACGCTAATTGTGATATAGAGCTGTAACCAGCAGAAGGTCAAGTATTCAGTAATTTATAGATTGTTATTTTTATTTATTGCCTCTGCTAAGTACGAACGTCATCCTTAGCTTTACCGCTTAATTAAAAAGAGTGTTGAAGAGACAGGCAGACACTTAATTCAGTATACTCGTATTTATTATCTTTTAAAAGTTTAATTCGGAGACATAAGCTCGAGCCGAGCGAATCCCCCAAGTCAGGTACAAAGCAAACATTGTAAGTTTTTCTTTGATTTGTTATTTTGTACGAAACTTAATGTATTCAATCGTTACAAAAACTATTATATCTAATTTCTTTGTGGAAAGAATTAATCATATCTCTAAACGAAATCTTCATGTATAATACAGTCACAAATATTTGACAAAATAATAAAGTGAGTAACTTGATATTCTGTAGACTGTATTAACGAAACAATAAAAACTTCAAAACCCTTTAGCTCTTGGCCGAACGATGTACAGAAATTTTTATTCCGAAAGACTTAATTAAAATCTGTCCGAATATAAATTTTAATGTTAATATCATTTTTAGTTTAAGAAAAAATTCAAGATATAAGTAGAGGGCCTGGTCAATCTTGGTACTTGACTGTATATACACCTCTAAACAAAACTGCGCTATCCATCTATATACTACCTTTATTTTAAACTTTGAGTCTTCTGTAAAATTAAAAACTACATTGTATACACTTGTCTTCCTGTTGTTTATTATTATGATTACAAATACCGCGTCCAGATTAACCGTTAGCTATATCAATTCACCAGACGTTTCTTGTATGAAGATGTAAATCATTCACTTCATTTTACATTGAATCGGCGCGCCATACGACTCAATTGAAATTGCGCATGTTCATACATTTTCATACTCAATTCATACATGAATAAAATTCATGGGAATCGCCTATTCATAGGTGTGACTTGGCTGCCTACTTCATGTTTCTCCGGAGTAACGTCTGGTCTGCTTACATTTGATGTCCTTGCCTTGATTTACCACCGTGCAACTGATACGACACCCTATTTTATTAAACCCCGGCAAAAAAGAGGGGTGTTATTAGTTGGAGCTAATGTCTGTATGTCTGTCTATCTGTGTGTCTGTCTGTGGTATCTTAGCTCTCGAACGGATTTTGATGCGTTTTTTTTACGTGAAAAAAGTTCCCTTGATTCTTAGCTATGTTTGATGAAAATCGTTTCAGCCATTTAAAATTTATTGTTTTTTTTTATATTCCTGGCAAATAAACTTATTAATCATAGGTAGGAGAAAAGAGGGGTATGTAACGTATGAATATCACATAAATATTTTATTTATACATAGATAGAATGTATTATTAAATATTTAAATCTTCTAGTCTGGGTGAATATGGTAAAATTGACGAGCGATATGAAACGTCAACGCACCCAGTAAAATCTACCTAATTATTTACGAAGGATTTACTGGTTCTACAAAAAGTAAATTAGAGAGTAAACATTTGATATTGTATACCGGAAGCAAAAATATACAACTCTCTCTAAAGTATCTATTAAAAATAAAAATAAATATTTAGTTTGCTTAACAAAATGAGTATTTAAAAGATTATACAAGGAAATTCAGTGAATAAAAAATTTAACGTGTCAGCATTAATTCTAGTCCTCTATTACATGGTTTAGTCGGTAATATCCTAGAGCATCGTAGTACCAACGTCGAACACTAGAAATGTTGAACAAACATAATAAAATCGATAAACAAATGAACGGAATCGATACAACGTGTGTGCCATTGAAATACAATGAGCCCTCTGAGACATACAGTTACATACATCCTATTACTAGTAAAATTGGCCGAGCATACATACCAGAGGAATAGAATCCTGAGAAAACAAATAAATAAATAACTTAAATCGTAAATCCATATTTAGTGTCAGCGTATGAATCTGTATTGTCAAAGACGGTCTTTGCTAAATGGTGCCTATTATATCTTCAGATTATACCATCGACAAAGTTAAAAGTGTAATCGTAGATCCCTCGATATGCCTATTTTACGAGTATGTACAATATGATACACAAAAGTAAACAACACTGTGCCATCTTGAGTAAAGATGTAACGCTCCTAATTTCGCTTCTACAGGACAACGTTTTTGAATGGAAATATAATCAGAAAGAGGACTTTTAAATCTAGCAGAGTAACATTGATTACAGCTTAAAACATCTATAGTCCATTTGGTTAGGTTATGAGGGTTAGGTTATTTAAAAGAATGTAAACAATCTTGACTTTATGTCTTTTTATTGAAATATACACTTTATAAATCAATACCTTTGCAAATTACAAATTATTTATTTAAAAATATTATGTATTACATTTTTTTTTTTAATTGCAAGAGTATTGGTTTAAAAAGTGTAAATTTCAATTAAAAAAACATGTCAAGATTGATTACATTCTTTTAAATACCTAAACAAATGGACTATAGTGCGGTTTTACAACCTTAAGAGCCGTGTGTCCGGCATGTTTTAATGACCGCAGTGTAATTTCAATATTTTACTAACGGCCCGCAATAAACAAATGATCTGCGGAATTGCGGATGCAAATCGAATTGTCTGTATTAGGCGACACGGCCAGGCTGAGCTGCCAGTGCCTTTAAATATTAAAGAAACTCGTTTTAACTATGGAATTGAAATTGCAATCGGAAATAAATCCCTTGAGACAAAGTAAAGAGTATGCAGAAATGACAATTAAAATTGTATGCTTAGAATATGCCTCCCATAATAGACTGATCTTCTTATTCTTCTTCAGCCTTTATTCACTCATTGATGGGTATAGGCCTCTTCATAAAGTTTCCATTCGACTCGGTCGATTTTATAGATTTCATCGGCCCAGCATATAGGTGGCCTCCCAACATTTCTCCGGATAGACTGATATTGCCATGTAATAACAAGAGACAAGAATGAGACTCATGTAACTAAAAGGGGATGAATATCCTTCAGTCACGGAAAGTCCACAGTATCAAAATGTCCACAGAATCGAATGTACATGACTAATTCCGAAAATATGGAAGAAATTTAATAAAAATTATATTATTCCTAGTCCATACAAATGGAAAACGGTAAGAAAGACCACATAGTACGATTCAGCAAAACATTACTAACAGATTCATTCAGATGCATTTCGCAATTTCCTAACAGTTTATAAAAAAGTGAAAAGTGAGTAATACATGATCAAATATTTAAAAAAAATAGAATAAAAAATTGGAAATTATTATTTAAAAAAATAACAAAAGAACTCTGAACGTGGATTTTTGAAGATTAGTAACGTGCTACCATAAACTCCGACTGAGACCAAACTGTAATGTTAAAAACAGATAGTAGATTGTTCTAACAGGATCAACTTGAACTAATAAAAAAAATGTGTACGTGCCTAAATTAATTTATAAGATTCATTCCAATCAGACCGCAATGTATTAAAACTAATTGAAATGGAAGTTACAAGGACTATCGTTAACCTTTGATATTATCTGTTATCCCTTCGTTTGCTATCTTAAATAGATAAAAGGTAATTATGTTTATCTTATGGAGAAATTGTTCTAATATGAGTCTCTTGTTCCAGTTGATATTAATTGGAAGCTCAATATAAGCTTTTTATTATCATCGTTTACAGATTAGTTTGAGGAGATATCACTTTCTTTTGCAAATTGACACACCTATAGTCTTATGTAGTCGAGGATCTAACTTTGAGATGCCACATGTGTGGAAATTCTGGCACCCTCACATTTGCCTACAACGTATAACCTTGGTGGCGCGGCGGTTCGTGCTGCAGAGGCTGCCAAAAAGCGGAAATACGCAGGTCTGAGAGATAGTTACATTTTTCTTCCATTCGCAGTGGAGAATGGGTCCTTGGGGCCCTGAAGCTAAGTTGTTTTTAAGGACATCACAAAGCGTCTTATCGAGCCAACTGGTGACGAGAGGGCTGGTAGCTTTTTTGCTCAGAGAATAAAAATTGCTATTCAGCGAGGGAATGATGCGCTGGAAGAAATATTTTATTTATAAGCCGCTGTATTTTAATAATTTAATTTTTGTTTTGAATAAAGATCTTACAGTAAGACGAAACTCTATTAGGAAACTTTTTATGAGAACTTTGGTAAGTCAGCTAAATTCGAACAAGAAAGATTAAGAGCAGAGAAATGGCTTTAACATGCCGTGTTATCACCATTAACTACAAAAGTCTTGACGTCATAAAGAAACCCTGGATGTAACAGGTCGGCCAGGTCACAAGTACACAGCACATAAGATAAAGGCATAGAATACAGAGTTCACCCACTCACCGCGCGAATCGATTCATCTGTATCGATATCTACAAACCAAGATTCGATTGCCGATAACGCGCCGATCTCGACTCGATAACGTCTCTCGAACATATGTTACATCGGACGTTATAAAGTAGCCTGTATACGAGGTATGTATTGGAACTTTCGCTTGTTTATGGTCGTCTTCTCAATGTTACTGGCCGCTAAGAAATCTAATGCGATTCGAATTACGAATTCTTATCCGAATGGTATTTATCAGGTATTTATGTTTAATTTCAAGTTTGTACCTATGTAGTAAAATAAAATAAAAACATTATCAAAATGGAACCCGGATGTGTACGAGCATTTGGCGCTTTTTTATATATTTGTTTTGCAATAAAAATTAGGTAATTGATTTTTTAAATTGTAAATAAAAATTATTAATTTTGCAAGAACAGCGCTAGGCTGTCAAATGTCAATATTGTCAAGTGGAAAAAGGTTCTCCAACTTCTGTTTTACATTTAGGTAAAAACAACGACAAAAATATTCATAAATGCCGCTTTAAATAAAAGCTTTGATAACAATGGTTTGACCCTTATCTTTTTTAATCTATATTTTTCCGCCAGTGGGAATGTAAACGAACAAATTCCCATTCGTCACCACTGAAGGCGAATGGGAATCGAAACCAGAATTTATTCTATTCGCCACCACTGGGGGCAAACGACACTGTGAATGATTAGCGATTGCCATTCGCCACCAGTGGGGGCGTCGTGAGTGGTGGCATCTGGCACACGTGTACATAAAAATTGTCCCGTCTGCCTTTTGTTTTGAGCAGCGGCCAGGAATGAATTTTCATACTACTTTCCTGGCCTAATCCAGTAAAGTAATGCACGAGCCAAGAATTACAAACTTCGTGTCCTCTATTTACTACAATAATGCCTACATTTCCGAGCATGTTTGAGAAAACTTTTTTTTTCTTTATTCGACATGTTTTATGAGGACAATTGTTCAGTCTCACAAATAATTTCTTTGTATCTTGTTAGACTCTTCATAAGTTAGTACATATTGCGCACCGATTTCTACTCATTATCTAATATATACAATGTCCTTTTCATTAAGTACAAATAATATTGGTCTGATTGGGGTGATTCAGTCCATCATTTTGAACAACTTCTCCCAATAAATGTATATCGAAATAAAAAAAAAATCCATAGTAACGATATTATGTGACTACGTCGATTTGTATGAGAACCTAATTTTTATTTTTGTGTATTTCTTTTATATTTACTGGAAAGTCATTCAAAATGATGGACTGGATGGACCACCTCCTAATAAATATTTGTACTTAATAAAGAAGGACATTGTATATCAAAATCAGTCCGAAAAAAAGTCATTTTTCTCCAAATGAGCAAAGTAAGTACACCCCAGCAAATTGAGTAGGACATTTTGCTGGGGTGTACTTACTTGTAATTTGCTATTTCAGTGGCTCACGGCGAAGTGACGCCCTAGGCTGTGCACCACCGCAATGTACAAGCTAACAGCGGAAACCATTAAACAAAATTTTATTTGTTAATAAAGTTAGACTCAACCGCTCCTGGTTGTATTCGCACAACCAGGAGCGGTTGAATCTAACTTTTTTCTACACATCGTTTATTTTTATAGTAATTAACGAAAACAGTTTTGAGACTTACGACTTTTACGTCTGTGTCTATACGCATGCGGATGAAGTAAGCTATAAACGACTTTATTGCTTGTGAATAAAATCGTTGTTGTTTGCGGGGCGGCGGGGACTAGAAGACGGGGCTAGCTTTTTGACTGTTTAGTCTTAACAAATAAAATTTAAATAATTGAAGGTGACTGCTGATTGCAGGTTTATTATGCCGAGGTGTAAAGTGTGAGATATGGCATTAATATGCAAGATAAGTGTAATCATTCGGCCTGTTTGTGGAATCCTGTTCTTGACGACAAGTACAAGAGACAAGAATAAAAAATATGAAAGGATACAACTACTTTTCGTGTTTTTATTGTTTGTGGGAGGCATATTTTCACCTACCAGGACATTAAAAGGATGGCTGAGAGAAGAGAGGAATGGAAGCATTTCAATTTAACTCCACCGTCAAAAGCAAGCTCGAGTGGCTTACGTATTGATAATAGATGTGTAGCCATCACAGGGTGGTCAGACGACCTGACCCAGGTCGGTGGAAAACGCTAGATGCAGACCGCTCTAGATCGGTCATTTTGGAAATCCTTAAAATAGGCATCCAGCATGTGTGTTGACGTATTGCGGCTGAATTGATAAGGTAACAGGAAATATTTCTGTAAAGGATTGATGTTTTTAATAGATCTTATAACTACTACAATTGTTATACTTGCACCACGAACAAAACACTCCGCAGCATGTACAAGCAGTAGGGCAATCTGGTAAAAACGCTCACGGGTGTGTGTGTAACGGTTTTAAACACCACCTACTGCCACAATTACATGGAAATGTTTGCTTGTTTCGATGCTAGGACTCAATTCTGTTTCTTTCTCTTCATATAATGGTTTACTTTGTTGTGTTCGCTTTATTTATTAGTCTGTAGATATCTAATTGTACCATTAATTCTTTTTTTTTAATAAAAATCACTGAAACAGCTATGTAATGTAATGGAGCAGGAATACATAACAAAAGAAATATTCTAGCTCACCCCTTATTTGTACTAGAATAATAATTTAAGTGCCCTAGTATATCCTCACATTAGGTTTGCACACAAATCAAACAATTATCAAATCGAATTCTTGAAGTTTTTTCGTAGAGGTCACGTCCATTTACTAACAAATTATGCTGCATTATTCTTTTATTTACAAATTAAACTAAGTTCTGCTAATCTCTGCAAGAAAAGTGCGAGGACATATTGAAATGAAATAATAAATAAACAATATTTTCGATTCAAAACTAAAATAAAACTGAGGCTTTTACTAACCCTGCAGATATATGTATAAAATTTATATAAACGTAAGATAAAAGGGAAGTAGAAAGGTATGTGATAAGAAAAGACAAAACCAAATAAAGTTAATTATTTTCAGATCTGCCTTTAGTTTTTTCGATGCAAAGTCTTTGAAATTCTTATAATCTAAAAGTAAGTAGGGTAAACTTTCAGTCATTGGAAGCTAACAGGTATTGGACAGAACACAATAAAACGTTATTTATTAAGGATGATTTTAAAATGGGAACACTGCAGCTACAGAGTATAAAAAGCTATCAGCTGTGGTGGACAGAACACAATAAAACTGTCCAATGACTGGAAGTTTACCCTCTCAGGGATAAAAGAAGATTAAAAGGTACTTAAGGATAGTGTTAAAGATAGCAAAACTAAAATAAACAAAACGCAATTCCTACGCGGGCAACACCGGGGGAATTACTTGAATATATTCAAATCTACAATTTTTTTGTTCTAACAGATTGACAGCATTAACGGCTCAACGACACTTTCTTATATTCTTCCTTACAGTATATCAGTCCTATGTATTACAGTTCTTTTATTTACTTCCCAGTATAGTTAACATATAAATAGTTAGCAGATAGGGAAGTCCTTTTTTTCTATGGTCCTTCAAATCCGTCAACCGTAAGGACGAAGATTGTGAAGACTAAAAGCAAGATCCTCTGCACTTCGGCACATACATCGGCTTCAAGCTACCCAGGTGTAGCCACTCGCATCGCAATCGACGAGAGGTTCAAGCAGGGAGCCGAGCAACCAACGAGGTCTTCGTCAGCGGCCAGCAGTCAGTCGCGGGAGTACCCATACACAGCTGAAACACATCCAAGGGGGTCTACAACAACGAGCCACACACATGTCTATGCAAAGAAGCTAATGAAAGAAGCGGGTCTGGTATCTATATCGCACAAACCGTGAGACCGCCTATTTCCTTTCTTTCACCCAAATCATCTTTCAACATTCATCATACATTCATCTCATTTCATATTTTCTAATCTCAGTTCATTTCACACAAATTTAAATTTAAGTCTCTCACATACATTTTTCAAATAGTTGAGCTGACATCATCAACGTCCATTCATTGCTCATACATAAGTGTCATTACGAGTAATTATAACTAAGCGTTTTTATATCGTCACATATACATATAACAGCTGGCTACTGTTATTACATATTTCCTTCAATTTCTCACAAATCTTTATTATTTCGATAGTCACTTCATTCTCCTCCTACTCATAGCACTTTTTCACAAATTTTTAATCACTCAAATCACATAAAGGCCCATTAAATCTCTATAAAATCAATTAAATAGCATATCATAAATATCAGTCTCCATTTTACATTGCAAGTGCGTCTTAGTAAATTACTACATTTATTTTTCTATTACCTGCCCCATATAATAAATACACTCAAAACATCTCCTGTTCAAGTTGAATAGCAATTCTGTCATAAAACTTATTGCTTATAGTTTAGCATAGTCAAATATCATAATGTCTAAAGGAATTACATTATTAATTAAGAAAAGAGCATCTCTAAAAGGTAAATTAAAAATATTTAAAAATCACTTGGAACTCCAACAGTCCTGCGCTACTTTAAGCAAACTGCAGCTTGACGAGTTGCAAAATAGATACAATAAAATAGAGGGTCTTTATGAGGAATTTGATGTATTGCAGACAGAGCTAGAGAGCTTGATGGATGACTCAGCCGCCGATGAACAGCTCAACGAGCGAAGCGGGTTTGAAAATGAGTACTTTTACCTTATAACAGCTGCTCAAAATTTAATCCAGGCTCATCGTGCTCAACTTCAGCCTCGAGACAGCGCATCTGAAGTAAGTGCCAATGCACATAATAATTCTAATAATTTTGTGAGACTTCCAAAGATAGATTTACCACAATATGAAGGAGATTATAATTCTTGGCTGGGGTGGAGAGATCTCTATCTCTCTCTCATACACAACAACAACTGCATCAGCAATATTAACAAATTTCACTATCTACGCGCTGTTCTGAAGGGTAGTGCGGCACTTGTCATAGAAAGCCTTGATTTTAGTGAAAATAATTACCAAATAGCTTGGCAATTGCTGTCAGAACGATATGACAACAATAAACTGCTAATAAATAATCATTTACATGCATTATTTTCACTAGAACAAGTGCAACGCGAGTCAAGTAAAGCGTTACGTAGCATTGTAGATGTGACAAATAAAAACTTACGTGCATTGAATTCCTTAGGCCAGCCCACAGATCATTGGGACACTTTAATCATTTATATAATGTCCAAAAAACTGGATAGTGTCACTAACAGAGAGTGGGAAGAGAGTAAAAATACACAGTCAGATTTTCCAACACTGCAAACCTTTTTGAAATTCCTTGTCAATCGCGCCATCTTCCTGGAATCGATAGAAGAACAAAAATCAATGTCATTTAAACAAAATACAAAATCAGAACAAATTTATCCTAACAAATCGAAAAGTTTTGTAGTAACACAATCACAAACAAATGAAAACTCAACTTACAAGTGTTCGTTATGTAAAAAAGACCATTTCCTTTATCAATGCCCTATTTTTAGGAAACTTTCGCCAGGTTCTCGTATGCAAAAGGCCAAGGCACTCAAGGTCTGTTTGAACTGTCTTCGCCGAGGACACATAGATTCCAATTGTCGTTTATCTCACTGTAAATATTGCACAACAAAACATCACACATTACTACATACAGAGACACAAGATATATCTAACCTCAATTCAAACGAATCGCAAACAGTTGCATTAACTGCAAGCAATCAAATGCCATACACAAATCATGTTTTTCTATCCACCGCTATTGTGGATGTATTAGATAATAAGGGCGTAACTCACACCGCACGGATATTACTTGATAACGGTAGTACATCTAACTTTATAACGCAGGATTTTTGCAATAAACTTTCCATACAACCGTTATCAACGAAATCCAACATTACCGGTATTAATGGTCAAATGTCCACATCATTAAAGGTCTGCCAACTTACAATAAAATCTAAAAATAGTGACTACAAAACTGCTATCAACTGTCATATATTGCCTAATATTACATCACAGTTACCTGCCACTTACGTCAACATCGAGAATATTCAACTACCCTCCTCACTATTCTTAGCGGATCCAACGTTTAACGTACCCTCGAGTATTGACATATTGGTGGGAGCTGAAACGTTCTGGGATGTGATAGGTACAAATAAACTCAACTTAGGCAAACACCAACCTTCACTCGTAGAAACCAAATTCGGTTGGTTGGTTTCTGGCGGAGTCAAGAGGGTTCATGATGACAGTATGTGTATGTTTTCTCACAACGCAGATGACTTTAATGACACAAACTTAACACGATTTTGGGAATTGGACACAATACCGAGCAAATACGAATTATCGTCGGATGAACGTGCTTGCGAGAAATCGTTCATAGACACAACGATGCGTAACTCTGACGGGCGATTCGTTGTCACTTTGCCTTTAAAGGAATCACCTGAAGTATTAGGTGATTCGTACCTCATTGCGAAAAGGCGATTTTTATCTTTGGAGCGGCGGTTAGAACATGAACCAGAACTCAAAGAATTGTACACGCAATTCATGAACGAATATGTCAGTCTGGGACATATGAATGAAAGTAGTGTGTCAAATACAGTCTCGTGTTTTTTGCCTCATCATGGAGTTCTTAAAGGTTCTCGAACTACCACTAAGTTAAGGGTCGTCTTTGACGCATCGGCGCGTACATCTTCAGGAAAATCACTTAATTCCATTCAAAGAGTAGGTGCCACTATACAAGACGATTTATTTACTATATTATTCAGGTTTCGTCAACATTCATATGCGGTTTCTGCTGACATACAAATGATGTACAGAATGATTGAACTCACGGAATCACAACGTTCACTGCAACAAATTCTTTGGCGTTCAGAACCCACACACCCACTTAAAATTTACACATTGAACACAGTCACATACGGTACGTCTTCAGCGCCATTTTTAGCTACTAGATGTTTAACAGAGTTAGGTAGAAACTGTACAGACGAAAGTGTACAAAATGCTATCTGTCACGATTTTTATGTCGACGACCGTATGTCCGGTACGGACAGCGTTGAGGACACAATAAGATTATGCAAGGGTGTAAGAGACACCTTAGCGTCAGCTAAATTCAATTTAAGAAAATGGCATTCTAATAGCACTGATGTTGTAAAAAACGTGTTAGTGGATAAAGCCACCACGTCTGACGCGGTGGATTTATCTTCAGATGAATTGACAAAAACTTTAGGTTTAAATTGGAAATGTTCTGACGATATTCTCACATATACGATTAATCTCACACATTCAACTAAAATTACAAAAAGATTTATTCTTTCATCAATTGCACAAGTGTTCGATCCTTTGGGATTGGTCGCTCCATGCATTTTGGAAGCTAAGTTCATAATGCAACAACTTTGGATTATCAAGTGCTCTTGGGATGACGAAGTTCCTCCTTACATTCAAACTGCCTGGAAAAATTTCGTAACATCACTTCCTAAATTGAATAATGTAGTAATTCCACGATGTATAAAGGCCATAGATCCCACTGAAGTTACTATACATGTATTTACAGACGCTTCAGAAAAAGCATATGGCGCGTGTGTTTATGTGCGTTCGGTTAGTAATGACGGTTCTGTAATGGTTCGTTTACTCGCAGCTAAGAGCAGAGTAGCCCCGAAAAAACCAGTGACAACTCTTCCTCGTCTGGAATTAACCGCTGGACTGCTAGGTTGTAGACTTTGTATCAAAGTTGTATCTGCACTTACCTTGAAATTTAGTAGCTGTACATTCTGGACAGATTCAACGATTGCTCTTTATTGGATAGCCACGCCACCTGCTCAATTAAAATCATTTGTCCGTCATCGCGTTTCTGAAATACAAGATAGCACTTCCAATCAAAGTTGGCGTCATGTTCCAACAAAGGAAAACCCAGCTGATTTAGTATCTCGAGGTCTCAATGCAGAAAGGTTAAGTTCTTCGACTATTTGGTGGAATGGCCCCAAGTTTCTCCAACTAAGTGAAGAAAAATGGCCACAGAACTTGGTACACGACAATAAAACAGACTTACCAGAATTACTAAACACATTTCACACAAATACAAATACAAAGACAAACACAAATACAACATGTAACACAAACGTTCTTTCACACCTCATACAAAAAATATCAAATTTCACTAAATTACAGCGAGTAGTAGCATACATTTTTAGATTTATAAGAAATACAAAATATCCTAATAAAAAAATACTAAATGCGTTATCAACAAATGAATTACAGGAATCTAAAAATAGTTTATTGCAATTAGCACAGGAAGAATCTTTTCCGGTAGAAAGGCGAATGTTACTCGCAGGCCAGAATCTCCCTGTCAAAAACAGGATACTTTCCTTGTCTCCATTTGTAGGTGACGACAAATTATTACGCGTTGGAGGTAGGCTAGGTAATTCAAATTATGATTATGATCTATGACACCCTATACTTCTTTGTTCCAAGCATAAATTGACACAGCTTATATTTAATATGTTACACAAAACATACATGCACCCAGGACCTCAGTTATTGTTAGCAATAAGCAGGCATCAATATTGGGCTTTAAGAGGTAGAGACTTGGCAAAGCGTACCGTTCATTCTTGTGTAAAATGCTGTAGGATCAAGGGTGCCACAGTTCAGCCTATCATGGGCAACTTGCCGGAACAGCGCGTAGAGCTTGAGTATCCATTTTTGGACACCGGTTGCGATTATGCCGGACCAATAATGGTATTAGATAAAAAGGGTAGAGGTGGTAGACTCACAAAATCATACATATGTGCCTTTGTATGCTTAGCAACAAAGGCTGTGCACTTGGAGCTTGTCTCAGATGTTTCGACTGATGCATATTTAGCTGCGCTTAATCGCTTTGTTAGCCGTCGCGGTAAGCCTAGAAGCATTATTTCAGATAATGGGAAAAATTTTCAAGGAGCATTTGGTCGACTGCTGAGTCATTCATTGTCAACACAAATTGCTGAGCTTGGGATTCAATTCTCATTCATTCCCCCTTACTCCCCCCACTTCGGAGGGATCTGGGAATCAACAATTAAGTCCATAAAACACCACTTAAGAAGAACCTTGCATACTACTCACTTAACTTTCGAGGAAATGACGACGTTGTTATGTCAGATAGAGGCTATTTTAAATTCAAGACCTTTAGTTCCCTTATCTGATGATCCTTCTGATCTGTATCCTATCACTCCAGCTCATTTCCTTATAGGCCGGTCTCTGGTTAGTGTGCCCAATCCAACTACACCAGATGTTCCACTAACTTCGTTGCGGCGGTTCCAGAGAGTAGAAGCGCTCAAAAACCATTTCTGGAATAGGTTTAGTAACGAATATGTCTCATGGCTTCAGGGAAAGACAAAATGGAAGACATCCAACGGGCAGCTGAAGCAGGGGACACTTGTGGTCATCAAGGACAAGACGCTACCTCCTCTCATGTGGCTGCTGGGCCGCGTAGTTCGCACCATCCCAGGCAACGACGGCGTGTCCAGAGTCGCTGACATCCGCACCAGGAAGGGAATCCTGAGGCGCGCCTACAACAATATATGTCCTCTACCTATAACCAGCGTTGAAGATCAAGGCTCTTCAAGGGGGGCAGAATGTTAAAGATAGCAAAACTAAAATAAACAAAACGCAATTCCTACGCGGGCAACACCGGGGGAATTACTTGAATATATTCAAATCTACAATTTTTTTGTTCTAACAGATTGACAGCATTAACGGCTCAACGACACTTTCTTATATTCTTCCTTACAGTATATCAGTCCTATGTATTACAGTTCTTTTATTTACTTCCCAGTATAGTTAACATATAAATAGTTAGCAGATAGGGAAGTCCTTTTTTTCTAGATAGAGTTAAATTATTTATGTAGGTATATTATGTTGTATGCTTCTGATTCCCTATTAAGATCCCTACCATAGCCTCTCTGACCCCCACTCGCGCAGATATCTAAATTAATTAAAATACAAATGCGCATGTTTAACATCGGCTATAACTCCTAACGAGGTCTCATTCCTCAAGCCCGTCACAAAACAGCGAGGGTACAGAGATATAGCGAACGGTAGCTGTAACACGATTTGTTAAAGGTAGATAACGTTTAACAAATCGACTTGACTCGAATTTACTCAATTTGTTGTATGTAACATTCGTTATATATATTTTTTGCATACAATTGCAGTCTATGTCATACCGACAATAATGAGAATCGATTGACATATCATTTGTAAAAATTGGACAAGCGATTCGGATGCTACGGTGGAAGAAACATACCCAATTAGTTACCCTCATACATACATAAGACTGCTAAAATCATTACCCTTCCTCTTAGCTTTGCCGTAGTTATGTAAAAATAGACATCTCACATCAATCAGTGGATAAAAATCAGAGATACGTATGTAGAAGGTATTAAATGAGCATAGGTCATTTTTTGAGTTGTTAATCGGCTAAAAATCGTTGATGAGTTGCACAATTTTATGTTGCATTTGGTTTCATACAAATCGTTCATTTAAAAGTGAGTTACGAGGTTTATACACAAACAAACACAGTACTTATACATAAAATTACTCTTTGATTGGGCCATATTTGGTAATTAAGTCTGAATATTATGCTCCTACTACTCCTACACTTATAGAGAACACTGTTCAGACTTCAATACTTATATATTATTACTTATTATTCATAACTGATTTCAGACCAATTAATACTATGTTCATATGAACATATAATATATTCATATTAAGTATATAGTTAGTATGCTTCCCATTTAAGAAGTGCAGGAGTGAAGTGCACTTATGGAATTTGACAGAAATATCAGCGTGCCTGAAATCTGCTCTATTGTACTATTTATTAGATTTAAATAAATACAGAAATAAAAAATGGATATTTGTGCTTTCTTCTCGACCGTTTGTGTTTTGTGGCCTCAGGTAATGTGGGATGCCCTGTAAATTTGTTCGTATGTTCGACATCTACCGATAGAGATATTCCAGCGCCCACCATGTAGGGCTTGCTGTTAATACTTTGAATGTCGGAAAACATGTCGGTAAATATGTTAAACCTGCACGGTAGTTAATTCATTAGATAATAGACTGCCTTCTTGCTTTTGCTGTATTCTTTTCAAACTATTTGTCAATTATGTACTCTTTAACAGGGTATTAATAACATAATGCTCCATGTATCTTGTAGGGCAGAGGCAAAAACCTATGTATTTTGATGAAGAATGAAAATGAACAATTACCTATCAATATGGCCCTAGTTTTTCATTGTTCATCTAAAGAATATGGAGCATAATAATAGCTCTTGCATACGGATAACCCCGGCATACCCGGGCTAAAAAGTTACTTTTCGGTTGCATGGCAAAATTTTACATCGGTGACTTACGAACCTACGCAAATAACAGTCAAATAAGAAAACACACTATCACATTCAAAGTATGACTCAATGGCTGGCAATCCATATACGGAAATTCAAAGGCTAATTTTAGACCTATACATTGCTGGTTTTTTAAAGACGCAATTTTAACCGATCTTTGCAAAACAGGCAATGTTTATAGAATCAACATCTTAAATTCAGCATATTTGATTCCCAGCCAATAACGAAGTAAAAAAAATCCAGGTCTATGACTCAATCTAGAAGATACTGATTATGTGTGCCATTGCCACCATTTTGCTATCATAGCCTGAGTCTAAGATAACATATATTCTGCAAGCGGACGTTTCACAGCCTCTACAATCCTAATCAAATTACCATAACGTACTTTTACACCATAAAATTAATTCAAATGTGTTCTATATAAAGCCTATAGGTTCCAAATCATAATTAAGTGTCATCGGCCAGTCGTTACCACCATTTGCTCAGTGGTTTTCAAAGTTAATCTTCGTTAACGGTCGGCTTTACATAGATTATCGTGGTTTGCTCCTGGCCCATTAAGAAGCGGATAACTGCTGCACGGCAAAGAAACTGTTGTCAATAAGGCATTAGTTTCCACTTAGCGGATTAGATAAAGTGCCCGATTTTGTTAGTGAAGTAGTTTATGAAAACTGCCGTTTTATTGGGAAAACGCGGGTAAATTGGCAATTGAGATATTGTAAACACATATAAGGTTGCTGGGAATTGCATAGAATTAAGTTACCATGAGAATTAAATAAAATACATAATTAATGAAGATAATTGATGGGGAATGGCATAGAATTAAGTTACCATAAGGTCAAAGAACGTTAATGAAGATCATTGATGAATAGGAAAATGTTTGGACACCTTACCTATACGGCAAGAAAATTTAATCAAAATCATCGAAGAAGGAAAAATCGAGGCAAGAAGAGAAAAAGGCAAGCCACGAAGGATGTTCATACTTAATAACTATACCATACATACATATAAGATAGAGTGTATCTAAATATCTACAATATTATCAAGTTCTGGCCAGACAGACGGCCGCGTGGGTTAACAAATCTGGAACCCCTGACTGGTGCTCTGCCATCTGTCAGCTGATTACAATATGCGACCCCGTAATATCAAAGTAGTAATGTCGCCAACATTTTGGAACTGTTTTTTTGGTCAATAACTAATTTTTTTCAAGACCGTGTTTTTAAGTTGAACTTGTGAATTCAGTCTACGATACTTTTATACTTAAAAAAAAAACTGCTGAATACAAAAATAAGCGCGGTAAATGTAAGTAATTATAAGAAGTCTCTTTGCAACACTGTTTTTTTTTTGTAAGCTATTTATCTCTGTTTCTGTGTGATTACTTCGAAAGATGGAAGCAATATTGTAAAGAAAAGACAGTGACAAAGCCTCTGGTGAATTACTCAGTGCCTTGATTGAAGGGATTCTACGAACGAAAAAACTCACATTGGTATTTACGTGCAGTATTTATTCACGGGGGGCAGGCAGAGATTGAACCGCGGCTATTTGTTAATTTGTTCCAGCATTTATCAGGAACGCAGCTGGAATTAGTTCGCTATTACCTTACTGATATTTCTGATAGCTTTATTATGCACAGGTACCTTTGTGAAATACTAATCAGCTTGTGTTGCCATTTGTTTGAGGCTGGGCACGAACCTCGGTGCTATATTCTCATATGAAATAAATTATTTGTTCAAATCAATCCTTGATTGAGCCCTAGGATGCTGGTGTAGAAAAAAAAGAAATTGAATGTACAGTCAGGTACCGAGATACCTGACCACCATGCCCTCTGCTTATATTTTGAATTTACTCTTAAACTCTTAACAAATTCACTTAAAAATAATATTGTGGCGATCTAGAGATCGCCACAATATTATTTTTAAGTGAATTTGTAGTTTGTAGTTGTAGTTCCTCGTAGTGGCCGTAGACGGCCACTACGAGGAACTACAACTACAAACCAATCAAGAGACAACCGACAACATAGTTCACAAGAAGCATATGAGATGGCGCCAGCAGTATTCTACATCTCGATCTCAGAGTTCGCCCGATTCGCTGCATATATACAACTATACGGCCGTAGACGGCCACTACGAGGAACTACAACTACAAACCAATCAAGAGACAACCGACAACAAAGTTCACAGGAAGCATATGAGATGGCGCCAGCAGTATTCTACATCTCGATCTCAGAGTTCGCTGCATATATACAACTTCCGACGAGGTATATACCGTGGGAGCCGCGGTGCCCCAGGCGCAACAACATGCCTGGCGGGAAGATCTTCCCTTTGTGGCGGTCGAGCATACCACCTCGCTCCCGCTATAATATTAACATGAAAATGATGAAAGATTTTATTTAATTCTTTAAAAACCAGTAACCTCGTCAAATCACCTTGGTAAGATAGCGGACCCCGAGCTCTGAAACGTTACTGCTGAGGATGCAACCGGGAAAATACGCTCGGATGATGATGATTTAATTAAATCTTTCTGAATATACATTTTCATTATTTTTAGTTTAAGAGAAAATTCAAGATATATGTAGAGGACCTGGTCAGGTACCTCGGTACCTGACCGTAGCTGCTTTTTTCCCCGCAGATTGCAAAAGCTGTTCAAGGGAAAGAGGTCTGTCTGATCGTAGCAAGTGGAGGTCCATAATCTCTGCCTACAGGCGTAATAATATTATCACGAGAGTGGGTTGAGGATAGAAAAGGAAACAACAATCCTATGGATTAGTGCCTTTATTTATAACTCAGGCGGTACTAACAACTGACAGCGTTAGTTCTCTTTCCACGCCAACTGTCTTCTCACACGTATCACCGCACTAGTACGTACGCGGAATGTCACTTCACTGTCACGCGCGCGGAAACGTCACTGCACTGTCTTGCGCGCGGAAACGACACTGCAATCATGTTACTCACTGTACTCGGAACTGTCACTACTCCGACACTCGCACGGAATTCACTGCACTGAACACTTCACTTTACGCACTACTTCACTTTACTCACTACTTCACTTTACTCACTGCTAGGTACTTTTTTTTCTTCTTTTCTCTCTTCTTCCTTTTTCGAATTTCACTTTCCAACTAAACTGCCTTAAGTGGTGCCTTGTACTGTTTATATACCCCCGAATTCGAACAAAATCGCATCAATGTTCCAAACTCAAATTACTAATTTCCTATCGCCTTCTATCTCGCTCATTTTTTTGTACCGTATTTTCTTTTCCATTTAGTCTAGTAGCATCTAGAAACTTCTTTTAAAACTTCAAAAACACTAAGGTGACTGTGATTTGAACCAGCGGTCTCTGGAATAACAGACCATCGCTTAGACCACTAGGCCAATCGTGTTCTGACGAAATTGATGGAATTTTCCTTTAGGTGCATTCCTTTTTTTCGAATTCGTGACATCGACGTTGTCATTCATCTCCCTACGTGACAATATATTTGTATACAAGGGAATGGGTGAAAAACTTGCGGCTAGCAACCCATCACTATTTTGATTCCCTTTTTCCATTTTCACATCCACCATCACATTAAATAGGTATTTCCTTTCGGTCTTACGGCCCTGAGCTTTGTCAGCCCCGACAGAGATAAAGATGTGATAGTTCTTTTTTTATTTATTTAAACTTTATTGCACAATAAAAAAAATACAAGAGGCGGACCTAATGCCATACGGCATTCTCTCCCGGTCAACCATTAGACCAAACGGATAATATGTTTGGCTGGCGTGATGAAATTCATGATCTAGTAAACAAAATATAAATATCTACATTTTTCCCAAAAACGAAGTTAAAAATCAAAATATTCAAAAGTAAATAGTATCGTTGCGTTGGTATCCCATAACACAAGTTTAACCTTACTCTGGGGCTAGCTATTTATTCTAAGATCTGCTCTAAACTCTCAAGTCTGAACACTGTCCAAAAAAATTGAGATTCAGATTAGCTGGTCCCAAAAGGTTTTTTTATAATATCAAGCTCAGCTGCCTCTTCTGTATACTTTTTATCTATCTAATTGACCGAGCGAGCGAAGCGTCTCAGTTGAGAGATTGGCAAAAAAAACTTTTGTCCTGCAGTTCGTCTGTTCTCGCCTACAGGTCGCATTGCTCAACCGATTCTCGTGGAATTTTGTGAGAAGGTTTGAAGTTACATAGATTTTTTTTTTCGAAATAGTTTTTCAAAATGTTTCGAAATGGGTGAAGAAAACTTAAAAAAAATCCTATTTCAGCCATTTTGAAAAATTTGCAAAAATGTCACAAAGCTTTTTTGTTACCCTTATTAAGACGCAACTTTTTGGTCTAAACAACTTTTTTATCCGATGAACTTCAACGGGTCGGGAGCCAGTTGTTATAATTCTATGCACTAAATCACTCACACAGGACTTACATAGTCATTTCAATCGAGCAAGTTTTACAGAAAAAAGGGGTTGCCCTAACATGGGCACCATTAACAGCCCGTCCTCACAGTGTAACGCAACATCATCATCAAACGCAGTCAGAGCACTGCTTCTTATGACAAAAAGCCATAATTCCTTACTCTGTGAGAGAAGTCGCTTTTTCCCATATTTCTTATGATTTTAATCATTTCAGTATTTCTTTTTCAGATTCAGAGACCACAGAAAACCTTCACAGCATTTTTTAACAGAAGATATTTTAACTTTTTGACATGGTTTTTTAGCTTCACTTGTATGTTTGTAACGGAATCTTTGAATGCGCTTTTTATAACGTCAGATAATTATTAAAAAATTCACATCTTTTGAGGGCCAGTGACAATACAATTAGTAATTTTTGATCAAGGTTACTAATACAACTTAAATTGAAAAATTGGGACCTATTGACAAAGTCACAATAAAAAGTAAAAAAAATTGCAATGTGGGATGGCCTAAAATATTTCATTTTAGCGCGTTCCGTTTGCATGCCTGTATTGCTTCAGAGTCCGGAATACAATTTTCAACTTCTTTTTCCATTTCGCACAGCCTTCTGCATCATTCATTGGGAAAACACTGCCCAAACATCTCTAGCACCTTGTATATTTTAAATCTTTGACCTCTAGGGACATCATTTCAAAGATCAAAGCTGTGCTTCTAAATTCAAAATTTTATTGATTGTCTATTGACTGTCTAAAAAATAATTCTTAAAAAAAGAAACTAAAATCCTGACTGCTTAAATAATTATTTACAAAAACCCTTTTATGATATAGTGTCACTGCAATGACATTTCTAACGATAGATCCCTCAGAAGCTTCAGAGCGTGCAATAGAAATATACTCGAGAAAGATAACCCTCCTGGCACAGTCGGTTAAAAAATCCAAGTCTATGTGCTTTGCGCATATGGCATTTGTCTCCATATTTTTGTTAGTTCGTATCGAAGCCCATAAAGCAAACGACCTACCGCGAATATGCCAGACAGTCTGGCAGCTTACAAACCTTTGGAATTACGAAACAAAACAATTGAATATGCAGCAAATTTCCTGGAAGCCGGCCGCTATAAATCAAACGTACAGTCAGCTACAATTATGTTATGTCGTACTGCACGTACAAAGCATTTAAGTATTGGTCGACAAGTGAGTTAGATACCTCGGCTATATTATTGCGGAAAATTCTGGAACTAAATTAACGACGGCATAGCTGGTGACGATATTGCTACATATTTTCAGTTATTTACTAGGTTTTGAATGTCCCCATTTTACTTATCACATATTTACGATAAAAATATTTGATAAAAAAGTTCAAAGCTTAATCTTACTTCTTCGATAGTCAACTGCAAATAGATAATTCTTAATTGCTAAATATAAACTCAGGGGAGCCTTGAGTTTACCGCCCCCAATCTGTACCATTAACGGGATAGCGAGGGCGTGCGAGAGGGGTGGAAAATATTCGATTTTGTAGGGAAAGAGGTAGAGAGATAACTAAATATTATAACACGGTTTTACTCGCCCTGATGATGATCATTTAAACTGATCGAAACCAGTCGGCCTTTTTCAATTACACTACGTCAGTAAAACCATGTTAAAACAATATTTAGTTGAGTAATCTCAGTTTTAATAACTTTATATATGGTAGAGAGATGTCTGCTTTGTAGTTCCATGCGGCTATTTTATACTGTTATTCGGAAATATTAGAAGTATTCAAATAAAAGATTGATTGAAATTAATACCCACAGCATTCCACCACAACCGTCAGCAAAACAATAAAATATACAAGACGTTTCCATGAATCGGGAGCACAATAAATCAATACAATATAGTACGGTCAGCAGCGGCGGCGTTAATTGAGCGTGTGTTAATTAGCGACGTGTCGCGTGGGCCGGCTCGCCCCCGCAGATGTCTTTTGTCCGGCGAGTATGGTTTGCATGACAATTGTTTGTTTATTTAAATTACTATCCACTTTATTGATCCCTACGCTACCGTGCCCATTTTACAAGCATGACGATCTCCGCGGCGTAATGGTCACCATGCTAGTACGCCACCCAGAGGGCCCGGGTTTGATCCCCGGTCAGGGCGAGTTGGAAAATGGCCTTTTTCAAATTGTCCAAGGTCTTGGATGTTTATCCATATATGTATTTGTTATAAAATATAGTATCGTTGAGTTAGTATTCCTTATTTATTTATATATTTATTTATTTTATTTAACTTGTAATGTATCTTGTATGTATACCAATATGTTTGTTTAAGTCAAATGTTAAAACTCAATTTTCAACCAATAAACTCAACCGATTGAGCTGAAATTTTTTCATATTTGTGATAGTCGTATAACAATATAATATTATAGAGTCAATGAGCTGTTCTGATGGTGGAGTCGGGAGATATTCGACGGAATTGTTTGATTTGTCTTGACGAGCACTTTATGGTAGATGCGTAGGGTCTGATCACGGAGACGGAAGGTCATGGAGTTTGGTCGTAAAGCGCACTACATACCAAAACCGTCGGCCCGCCGACACAGCCCGCTGACACAACCCGGCGACTCATGTCGAAATAAGCACATGCTTATATATAGGGCGCAGGTTGCCGACATCGGCAACCTGCGCCCGCGCGTGTTACTCGCCGACACGTCGGCGGCTTGCGAACGCAAGCGCTCAGTTGCCCGGCGACATTTGAGCTGTAGTACAAGCTCTTTCGACGCACGGCAATCACTAACTGCCAGCCAAATAAGTTCCTGACGTCGAGCCGCCGACATGCCGCCGACATAGTTTTCCGACTTGTAATGAGTGAAGCCGCCAACCTAGCCCGCCGACAAAAAGTTGCCGACATATGTAGGCGGGTCAGCGGCTTTGGTGTGTAGTGTGCTTTAGCCCAAACTTCATCAAGTTTGGGCTTATTTCATTTGTGTTTTATAAGTAAAATTGCCTTAATTACAATAAAAGCTTGTACAAAAAATTACATTTTCTCAAGTTGGATGAATCCGCCATTGTAAGTACTTTCAATAAAAATATTTATTCCATACACGTTTACTTTGGCCCAGGCCTATTTTATATCTTCTCATCTTTAGCGCGTTTCCCGTTTACATAGTTGTTTAGATGTCACTTTGTAACAATCTATATGTTGTACTAGAATTTAAGTGGCACAAAAAAAGGTTTTTTTATTTATTATTTATGTATAACTATGCAATTTTAGAGCCCGGGCTGCGCGTTTCGACTTTTTCTTCTCCATAGATATTGTTATCTTGGACTCAAGATAAGCTAGAGCTAAATTCCATGTTTTAGGTTAACATAAAATAGATTTCGAGTTGTGAAGGGATCAAGCATTTCGAAATGGTTCATGTAAAATATACACAGGTCTGCTGCGTCGCCAGTTCCTTTTTTAACCGACTTCCAAAAAAGGAGGAGGTTATCAATTCGTCGCGATTTTTTATGTATGTTCACCGATTATTCGAAGACGCCTGGACCGATTTGGAAAGTTTTTTTTTGTTTGAACGGGTAAACTTGTCAGGTGGTCCCATAGTAAATTTATCAAAATCGGTTGTGTAGTTTGGGGGTGGTGTCGGTTTTTAGTTTTGAAAAATTATTTTAAACTTGGCTTTGACACGCTGCCGCGTGTCTAGATATGCATAGACAAGGATGCAGAATATAGTTGTTTTATCGTGTGTGTAAGTGGCCAACACTGGTGTCAAATTTTTCAGGCTGCCTAACGGCATCTCACATTGTTTGACGACTGCCGTACAATAATGAAAGCCGGGACCAATGGCTTATACGTGCGTTCCGAAGCACGGAGGAGCTCGAGAAATGTTAATGCCACCATTGTGGTCACCCATTGCTGTGCGGACCACGCCCGGTGTCGCTTTATTAGCGAAAGTGCTAGAAATGCTGTGATTTTTTTAAAAATTAAAGTGATTTTTAAAAAAAAAGAGTTACTATCAATGCAATTTGGCTGTATTTCACGTAATCAGCCTCCTGCCTGACTGCAATTCATCTTGGTGATGCTATTGTGCAAAAAGTTTTTCACTAGCCGCCGCCCAAAGTTGTTGCAATAGATATTACCAGTATTTAGTCCTTAGCCTTACGACATCCACGGTTAAAGATTATTATAACAAGCCATCTCTATCCCAATGATGGGCAAAGGCCTCTTTTTCTGTTTTACATGTCTATCGGTCTAAAGGTTTTATCTTCCAGTGGGTAAAGTATTTGTTTATTTCATTGCACCATTTAGTCCTAGGACAGCCGGGGTCCCGTCTGCCATTAGGCGTCAAATTTTTGCCGAGTAACATGGCCGGCCCAGTCCTATTTCAAGTTATGGGATGAATTGGGTTGTCTTATTCTGCACCAGTAACCTCGGGCGTGTAATAGCAGTATTGAAAGAATAAAAAACTATTTTGCTTAGAGCTGTTTTTGCTGTCAGTACATTCTCTTGAAATTAAGCTAAACTTCAGCGCGATGTCGGCGCGTGCCTCGCCCGCGTTTTGAAATATATTCCCTTTCTCGGCCCTGTCAGTATTGTACATTGTGTTCCCAATTGTACTAACTTGTTCACATTCTTACAAAAGTAATTTTTTGTTAATATAAAAGTATAAGGAAGACTTTTTACCTAAATTATGTTTTACCACGCACTACCACGAATGCTAATCAAATTAAGTTATAATCAGCATCATCTCAGTCGCATAACGTCCACTGTTGGGCATAGGCCTAGCCTAAGGATTTCCAAAATGAGCGACCTAGAGCGGCCTGCATCCATGAAGTTATAATGTTTTGACACTCTACATGGCAACTACATTAAAAACATCATGGAAGGAAGCCACTACCGGAAAACTAAAACCAAGAAGGTAGTTCATGGATGAAGTAAAAGAAGAGCCAGGTGTCGTGTCGTACTACAGTCGTACAGGGAAGTCAAGCATTTATAACCGAAAATAGGGTAACACGGAAAATACTCCGCTAGCAATGACATGGCCCTTAAATTTATTGATGATAAATATTTCCTATATTTTTAAAACAATAAAATATTTTGAGTTTTGTCTATTTATTTTATTCTATGACAAATAGAACACCAGTGTTAACCACTTACAGACATGAAAAACAAACAAACCAAATTCCGTTCATGTCAGAACAAAACAGCCTATAAATTATTCTGACGAATGCGGTATCTGACGAAAATGGTGGACTTAAATCAACAAACCAAACTAAACGTATCCTGTCATTGACTCGACATTTGATCTTGGAAGATCTGATTATAATGGCTCCCCTGCATTAAATGTAGCCATAACACGATAAAAACATTAATGCCATCCAACCGGACATCTCAACGCAGACTGGTAACACATCAATGAAGCTACACTCAATTAAATTAAAGAAGCTATTGTATTATTGATAGATTTTTCTCTAAATACCAGAGCACGGCTACATCCTGCAGATTAGGTCCCGTTGCATCGGATATAAATAATGCATCGGTTATACCTGTGCCTTAATGATAAGTTCGGCACGAGTTCTGATTGGGCGTGTGTACGGTGGCAAGAGGCAGCGAGAGCGAATCAGTTGTAATTTGAATCAAAGGGGTTAGCCCCTTTATCAAAATAAAATCGAATTTTTGCTAAACATATTCAACATACTTTACTTATTTTAGTAGATCTTGCATTATCAAATATTGAAAAAGACATAAAACATATTTCAACTAAAATAAATTTAGCAAATGTTTGTAAAATTTTATGATAAGAGGTAACCCCCTGCAATGTCAAATATTGAAAAGAGACAAAACACGTTTAACTTAAATAGATTTAGAAAACGTTTGTAAAATGTTATAAATAACGGGTAACCCCCTGCAATGTCAAATATTGAAAAGAGACAAAACCTGTGAGACAAAACACATTTCAACTAAAATAGGTTTAGCAAATGTTTGTTAAATTTTATGAATAAGAGGTAACCCGCTGCAATGTCAAATATTGAAAAGAGACAAAACACATATTAAGTTAAATAGATTTAGCACACGTTTGTAAAATTTTATAAATAAGGGGTAACCCCCTGCAATGTCAAATATTGAAAAGAGACAAAACACATTTTCACTAAAATATATTTAGCAAATGTTTGTAAAATTTTTAGAATAAGGAAATAATGAAAAATTATAACAAATTATATGAAATATGGGTAGTTTTCATTTTAAAAATTAATTAAGTAATCTTAGTTTAAAACCGCTAATGAGAAATCAGCCACCATGTCCGCTCCCTTGGACATACGACCAGGCTCATATTGTTTAACATTCAGCCTACCATTGTTGCGCTTAATAATGGGGTATTCTTCGGGTCTTCCTCGATTTTAATAGCCTTAAATACGTTATCACATCTAGGCTAAGCTGGGAATAAGGAACGATGCAGATTGCGCTTTATACAGTTTCCCGCATACATTATGCATATTTGTTCTTCATATTTTGGTTAGTTTTCTTTCCCGCGTCGTTTTATAACATTTTCAGGGAATATTTTCGAGATCATTTAATAGGCAATGCCCATGTTGTTTCTGGGACCCGTCTGTCCTTCGACCTGTCAATGATTTATGACATTCCTTTCCTCTTAGATCCCAGGCCTTTTTAAATTCAAAACACACAGACTTATTTAACCACAACCACCTGAAAAAGTTGCTAACCTATTCTAAAACCACTTTCGAATCTATCATTCTCTTACTAAACGTTTCCAGTTACAGGAACAATTAACTAAAACTCAAAATTACACACAAACCCTTTCTTCCTTATTTTCCTTAGCAGATAATAAACTAGACATAAGTACTATGTAAAGTCGACCATATCTTCAACTACCGATAAATACTACGAGCAACACTTGACAGATACAATGTGGATTACATATAATTAATAGCCCACCGCCCGAAGACAAACGTAAAACAAACTTTCATTACAAGCCAATAATCGGAATTAATGAAATCCCGATATTCTCGACTCGATCCCGCCAAGTTTATTTACACTGCCCGCTGGCGTCGCATTACTTACATTCGAATAATCGATTCAGCACTCAATTCCCGTCACCACTCGATATAATAACAAACCCATCGATTGTGAATCATGGCCGCCGATTTCTATTATTCCGATTTGATTCACCGCTAGCGACGGACCTGTCGGTTGTCTTTGTAAATAAAGACTATCACGACTCGCTCTCGAGTTATGATGCAGTTAATAGAATAAGAACAAGCGGATTTGTTTTTACACTGACCGTACAAGGCTTGGTTTTCGCGATAGTCGTGTGGATGGAAAATATTTTAGAGATTTGAGATTTATCTCTCAGCATGGAACGGAACTTTCGCATTCTGCTATCTGAAAACTGTCGCTCAGAACCGTCATTGGTAGAGCGAGAGAGCGACGGAACGCATCAGCATGACTGATTCCGTGGCGTTCCGTCTCTTGCTCCAGCAAATTACGGTTCCGAGCGACAGAAAAGGATAGCAGCACGACAGATGAGTCCCAACCCTTACGCTTACAATGATACTCGTATATATTGAAGAAATGATGACGGTGAATGAGCAGGTTCTATAAAAGGGAGTGTAAATATTTTATATTTTTATGAGCTACGTCAGATCTTTAAGACAGCTCAGAAAAATATCTAGTGTTAGATATTAATAGTCGGAAAAAAGAACACGCTTGTTGCAGGCGTAGAATTTTTTACCTGGGTAAGGTTTTCGGAAAATATTGGCTTCCAATGGCACTTTGAAACCCCTGGAGGGAGGCCTATGTTCAGCAATGATGTTCAGAAAACTTCGATGATGAGTAAATTGACAAATAAAGTAACAAACGTACAAGGAACGAGATTGATACTAGGACTGACAGAATGCTGAGTAATTTACCATCGAAACAACTGGAAAAGACCTGGCAGTTTTTTTGCCCAACGGATTAGCTTAGCTATCCAGTGGGGGAATGCTGCCGGCTTTTTGGGCACTTTGACTCGATGAAATTTTCTTTTTGTAAGTTGTTTTAATTTTAAGAATAGTTTTAGATATATGTAGTTTAGTTTTAGTTTGCTTTTTTCTTGTTATTTATAATGTTCAATTCTGTAATTATGTACGATAATTCAAATCCTAAGAAGAATTCTTCATAACCCTCAGGTCATGAATAAATCTGAATGGAAAATGAGGCAAGTAATGAAGCTTGATTAATGTTGAAAAATTAATCCACCGTGCTGTACAAATCGTTCGCAAACAAAGTCGTCCAATCGCTCGGCCGTCGGGAGTTTTCCTCGATGATAAATAATAACGTTGGTTTGCCAATTTGTATCCGCCAACGCTAATACAGTCGCCTATAGCTTGAATACCTAATAGGATCATTTTTCATATCTAAAAACCGACTTCACTCCCAAATTACACTACCGATTTTGATAAATTTTCTATTAAACCACCTGACAAGTATAGATAGTGGTCCTATAGAACAACTTCAAACAAAAAAAATTCAAGCATTCATAAAAAAATCTATAAATCCAATTATTTAAGGTACCTTTGACGACCTCCGTGGCGTAGTGGTCACCATGCTAGTCCGCCACCCAGAGGTCCCGGGTTCGATCCCCGGTTAGGACAAGTTGGAAAATAGTCTTTTTCAAATTGTCCTGGGTCTTGGATATTTATCTATATATGTATATGTTATAAAATATAGTATCGTTGAGTTAGTATCCTATAACACAGGTCTCAAACTTACTTTGGGGCTAGCTCAATCAGTGTTATTTGTCCCTATACATATATTTATTTATTTACCTTTAAAACGATTAAGATGTGTTCCTTTGGAGTTTCCGGGATCAAAAACAATTTTACATAATTGTGGGGCGGCATTCTTTGAAATTAGATTCCGAAGATATTTGTATAAATTCAGTATGACGCTCATAGTCAACATCGATTGTTACAGCCTATGTTTACAGCTGAACAAAAAAACTCAGAAAGTATAAAATATAAGAATAATTTTTCGTTACGTCTTTCTCGCCAAAATATTATTATCATTATAATTTAATTAAAAAAAAGAAGCAAAAAAACCCCACTGTTTTTTTATATACACAGTATACGAATCTAACGACACCACTTAAACTAAAATCCATCAAGCCGTTCAGGCTGCAGAGCGTGCCAAATATACATACTCTCGAAAAACATAACCCTCCTTCTGGCGCAGTCGGGTAAAACATTGTTACCGTCGTTTTTCCGTGTGTATAAGTGGCCAGCTGCTGCAGCACTGATGTCAGATTTTTCAGGCTGCCTAAAGGCATCTGACATAGCTTGACGACTGCTATACAATGATAACAGCCGGGACCAACGTCTTATACGTGCCTTCCGAAGCAAGAAGGAGTTTTTTTTATTATTTTTATTTAGGCTTGGCTCATGAAAATGTATATAAAATAAACTGTAAAGTGTATCATAAACATTGGAATTTGTTTTCATTGTCTAGCTTGAAAATCAACAGAGATATATCACTTAGAAATTTCGTCTCCGGACACTTTTATTCAAATAGCTCCTCAATTAACTAAGATATAGAGCTAATATCTACTCGATGAACTACTATTAGTACCCTCTACAATAAAACATAGGTTACGATAAGGGTTCCTATCAGGGGCAGTTTGGCTATGGAAGGTCGGCTAAACCCTTTATCTATCTATCTTCTTCCTCTTATCGTGTCCCTGGCTCAAACTTCAAATTTTGTTCTTCCAATACGTTGCTACTTTTACGCCTTCCTCCGAGGCAGAGTATAGGTCAAGCATGGTACATCTGGTAGGGCACAAAGGGCATGAGCGGAGGTGCTGCATAGTCTGGTCGTCGTGACCACACTGGCACTGTGCTTCTGCTTGGTCAATGTAGCGCCAGCGCGCCAGATTGTGCCTACATCGACCTACCTCAGTTCGGAGGCGATTCAAGCTCCTCCATGTGGCCCATGGCAGTTTATGACCTGGTGATTGCTCTTCTGAAGGTTGGATATAATCGGGGGGTGCAGACCACTTCACTTGCGAAAGCGCTAGTAATTCACATCCCCGGCAGGCCAGCGAGCTCCGTATTAAAAACATTAACCATTGTATTCATAAAAACACATTTTCTTTTTATTAAGTTGCAAGACTTGCAAGAAATAATTTCTTTCAAATGAGGGCAACACTATCGTTCACGCACAGGTTTAATCACTTTGCGTATCGAGCCGTGGTATCAACGCAGTGCGTTTCCTCCAACCATTAACGTTTGGCTACAGGCAGTACAGCCTCTTTGATCTCCAATCTAATGGCATGCTCCATAGCATCGTAACAGACGTTTCCGGCGCCTGACCCCGGCCGGGTCATGGAAAAAGGTATTGTTGGCCTACGCACCATCACTGAACCGCTTGGGGCTTGGATTCATATTTAGAAAGGTAACTAACATTTGCACCCTTACACTCAAGAGCATAACAATAAAAAAATATTTAAAAAAACGAACCATGTGCGAGTCGATCTCACGCACTGAGGGTTTCGTACAAACTTGTATGTATACTAAGTTTAAAATTATTTTATAAATTATTAATATAAAAATCAAATTTCAATTCTGAGTTCACGGTAAAAAATTGAAAATTTGCAGCATAAACGGCTGTATCTTTTGATTGCGTTGGCTTAGAAATTTTTTCACACCTCCAAGGGACAGTAGACTCGAGTACTTAATATAAATTCCAGCTTGATACCTCCACGCGTTTCTGAGAAAAACGGTCTTGACAGACAGACAGACTGACAGACGAAAGGACAACAAAATGATCGTATAAGGGTTCCGTTTTTTCCTTTCGAGATACGGAAACATCTAAATTAGTATCCCCTATTTCACATGGGGCTTTCAATCTACTGATCTTGAATTGAGATAAACTCGTATACGATAGATATTCATATAATATTTCAAGCTGTCTCAAATTTTTCAAGCTGTCTTATCGTTATTGCTAATCGCATCTCCAATTCACAAGATTCACATTTTCGCCCATTCTCGCGACCGGCTTCTACGATCTGCGCGGGAAGAGAAGCAGCTGGTACATCAAAAGTTTTTTCTTTTCTATATGATGAAGTCAATGATTGAAGACCTCCGTGGCGTAGTGGTCACCATGCTAGTCCGCCACCCAGAGATTCCGGTTGTGAACCCCGGTCAGGACAAGTTAGAAAATGGCCTTTTCAAATTGTCCTGGGTCTTGGATATTTGTCTATAATATGTATCTGTTATAAAATATAGTATCGTTGAGTTAGTATCCGACAACACAGATCTCAAACTTACTTTGGGACTAATTTAATCAATGTAATTTATATAAAATCTAACGTAGTCCTGTCCGGGAATATCACTCAGTGGGTTCTGCTTTTTTAAATCTGAAACAAAATAAATATTTTATCAATGTAATTTGTCCCTATATACTTAAAAATTAATTTTAAAAAAAGATAAATCAATAATGAGTCAACAGTTCAACACCATCAGAAATGTGGTCGTGGTGGCCGCGGGCTTCGTATTGCATCGTGAGGATGCTATCTGGTAGCTGATATGAGCTATTGAGCTATTGTGAACGTGCTGAAGTCTGGTTAATGTACCTCACTATTGTTACAATGTTGTTTAACATACTTAATACAATATTTTGATTTAAAAAATTCTGAATCTTTTTACAAGCTTTTATTAATTATTAAGTTTCTCCTGTTCCGTTGTCTGTCTGTCTGTCTGTAATGAAATCTTACAAACTTGTGACCCACTTCCCGGTTCCCGATTGAGATGAAAATTTTCACGCATACATATATCGCGTGACAATGCAATATTATGATGACATGGTGCCGATTTGTTGACGGAGCCAAAGGGGGC
Source organism: Acrobasis suavella (assembly GCA_943193695.1). Lineage (NCBI taxonomy): Eukaryota > Metazoa > Arthropoda > Insecta > Lepidoptera > Pyralidae > Acrobasis > Acrobasis suavella. The sequence continues at coordinate 4,170,456 of OW971939.1, forward strand.
TATATGAATCCTGTAATAAAACGACGCAACCCCAGCGATTTTGGGCTTATTGAATTTGTCTTTGTAAACATATTTTTCTTTCTAAAAACTCATTTATAGTTTTGACGCCACCGCTAGCTCGGCCTTCGGCACAGAATTGGTGTAGGAATTAGATATTTCGATTAGATATTTACAACTCGAATCGAACAAAAGATCACCTGACTCAGCTGAAAACAGGGAACAGGTATGTCACTTCATAGAAGCAGTATTATTTATGCCTACACTGTTACTATCGAAACTTTTTTTAAATATACATCATCTTATGTATATTTTTAAAAAAGTATATATATATATATATATATATATATATATATATATATATATATATATATATATATATATATATATATATATATATATAAAGAAAACAAAAAACAACAAAAAAATTGGCTATTTGTATGGGAATGCCATTTTTTTTTCAATTGGCAGTTTGTATGGGAATGCCAATTTTTTATAGCCAGTGGTTCTATTTATAACGGGTATGTCCCTTCTACGTATATATATATATATACACTTATCATGATAAGATGTACAGTTTCGATAGTAACAGTGTAGGCATGAATAACACTGCTTCTATGAAATGACATACCTTTTACTCTTTAAGACTCTTTTCAGCTGAGTCAGGTGATCTTTTGTTCGAGGGGAGTTATACATATTGCGTATAGTATTAACACATTCCAGGACACTCAGCCATTACAATAGAAATAACAAATTCATATTAATAATCCATATCCACATATATATTATAATCCGAAACCAAAAACAAAATTATTTTTTATAATCTGCCTAGAAATAAGTAAGTTATAAGCTTTTACAATATGATGGAAGGGGAAATTCAATTCAAGTCAAATATCTTTATTATCATAGGATATTTATAATATCTCTTAACAATCGTCACTTTGATTTGTTGTTCGTTTGTTTCTTAATTGTTACTTAGAGCTAAGTTTACTGCCGCCTCAAAGCGCTAGTGCGAAAGAAGCGGAAACTATTAAGTAACAGAAAAAGGATGTACGTACAGCGCTCTTGACGTCACTGTTATTAGGTCTCGCGTATACGAAAGAGATGATGTCCCACGCTCGCACTCTTATATTTAAAATGCTAATTGCTTTTTCATTAGATAACCAATTTTCTTGCTGTTTTAAATAAAAAAAAGAAGCATTCTTTTCTGTATTATATTTTGTGTAATATAAAATATTAACCAAAAACATACACAGTAAAATAGCCTATTACGTCCACAGCCGTCAGTGTCCCGGAAATAACATATTCCGAAACACTTACGGAATACCATAATACTACCGAGCTCGATGGGCTTGGTCCGAACTTGGGTTGATAACCTCAAGTTACATAACATATCTCGCGATCCATCTTTCTTTTGAATCGTGTTAATCTGTTGGTCCCCAGCCAAAGAATAAGTACTAGTACTCACGTACAGAAGTCTTACTCAGAAAAGAAATTCAAAGAAATATCTACTTAATGTGGTTAGCGCTGTGGTTTAATTTAGCTCGCGTCAGAACTCCTCACCTCTTCGTTTAGATACCTAGACATCCATTGCAAGCCAATTTCAATCTTATTACTATGAACAAACGATTAATGTAACTGAATTTTCCCCTTTGAAGTGGTCGCCGCGCGCATATTCTACTTTCATTTTTTAAAGACTTGTTTTTTTTTTGTTTCAGATAGTAACAATGACATCAGCAGTTCTCATTTGCTATCGTATATCCTATAAATTAAGATGGAAGCTCTTAATGATAAGTATTTGCAATTTACGGTGCTATTTTGCATACACGGAGTCACTAAACGAACGGTTTTTTGTATGGAAAAACCATTCGTTTAAAGACTCCGCGTTACATAAATGGGTCACGTTGATGTATTTTGTATGAAGTTGCATGTATATTGCACATTATGTTTATTATATATGCCGTAAGACGCCGAGAGTGTCTTGTGGCCAGTTATAAAAAATGAAATACGGGCAGATGACGTCATAGTTTCTTGGAGGCAAATAGCGCTAATAATAAATCTAAAATCACGTTAAATGCATATGTTCAAAGACACGTGACATTATTTTGCAACGTTTTGTTTTCTTATCAGTACAAAATAATTTACTTTCGTCCCAGGAAAATACCCAATTTGGGTATTTTCACTTGTCTTTGAACATTATCCATTTAACGTGATTTTAGATTTATTATTAGCGCTATTTGCCTCCAAGAAACTATGACGTCATCTGCCCGTATTTCATTTTTTATAACTGGTAATAAAATAAAAAAAAACTGATAATAAAAGCGCTATTTGACTCCAAGAAACTACGACGTCATCTGCCTGTATTTCATACAAATCCTCATAGAAAAATTTAAAAAAAAGAATCTGATTGTTGGAAAATAGCGGGTTCCTGCTAAATTGTTATCCGGGCGCGTTGATGTCTTTTGTATATCGTTACACAAAACATCAACGCGCCTGAAAGGGTTAAGCCGTCCTTCCATAGGCAAACTGCCCCCGATAGGAACCTATATCGTAACCTATGTTATATTGTAGAGGGTACTAATAGTAGTTCATCGAGTAGATATTAGCTCTATATCTTAGTTAATTTGTTTTTTTTTTTAAGTTTGAAGCTAGAGAAATAAAACAAATTTTAATGTTTATGATACACTTTACAGTTTATTTTATATGAATTGTAATGAGCCAAGCCTAAATAAAAATATTAAAAAATACGCAAAAAAATATGTCCTTATTGATTTCTATCAAATCGAATTGAATTATCAAAAAAAAATATAATAATTGTCTATATCTTGCCTAACAGCGTGCCAAGTTTTATTAAAATATGTAAGGTGCAAGAAAATAATGAATGTAAGTGGACCACCTTATGACCACTTAGTTGACGGTTTCAAATTGTATTAGATTTTAATAATCTTTAACAAAGTAGCGTTTTGACAGTACATTAACGGTTGGTGGTGTCACTAGCCTATCACAATATTTTGTCGATCTACTTTTATAGTGACTAGATTGAAAAAAAAGTCGTCTTCGGAAACTTCTTTTCAAATAGCTTCTCAATTAACTCTTTTCAAATAGCTTCTCAATTAACTAAGATATAGAGCTAATATCTACTCGATGAACTACTATTAGTACCCACTACAATATAACATAGGTTACAATGTAGGTTCCTATCGGGGGCAGTTTGCCTATGGAAGGACGGCTTAACCCTTCCATTGTAAAATTTTTCATTTTTTTAATATTTGTTACTAGCATGGATGTAGATATAGCATTATGGAGTTGGCTGGTTAAGAAAAAACTCGCCCAAAGTATTTCAATTACTGAAATTATAGTTTAATAATTTCAGTAATGGAAATACTTTGGGCGCGTTCATATCTTTTGTTTGAAAATAAGACAAAGAGCAACGCGCTCAATAGCGCGCGCTTCTAAGATTTTTCAAAAGTAGCATACTTTTGAAACGCGGAGTCCCCTAAACTAATGGTTTTTCTATACAAAAAACCGTTCATTAAGTGACTTTGCGTTTGAAAAATTTCACCCCAGGGCGTCACGCGTTAAGTCCAGTTCCATTTTTTTTTCTTTTTAGTTTTTTTTTATGTGTAAATGGCCAACACTACTGTCAGATTTTTCAATCTACCTAAAGACATCTGACATAGCTTGCAGACTCCCATACAATAATGACAGCCGGAACCAACGGCTTTACGCACCTTCCGAAGCACGGAGGAGCTCGAGAAATTGTTACGCCAGTTGTGGTCACCCATCCAAGCGCGGACCACGGCCAGTGTCGCTTTACTTACGAAAGCGCTAATAATGCGCACTCCCGCCGGGCCACCGAGCACCTTCAGGTTATCGATGAAACCTGCGTATTATTAGCACGTCGTCGACTCCGGAGAAAAATCTTTTTCCGCCTTCTTTCAGGGACTTCACGACCGACTCCCGGCGAGGGTCTTGGCGGTCCAGTTGGTGTTCATTTCCTTACTGGCCTGCTAAGTCCCAAGCCGTGCTCGGAACTTCTGCGGAAGAGAAAAGTTTTACACCATCCTGAAAAAGGTTTACATTACTTGATAGGAAGTTATCATTCAGTTTAATTGTAGTAGTTAGATTTTGTATGCATACACATCAGGTAACAATCACTTTAAATTTAATCTAAGACATAAATAAATTGACAGCTTATTAAAAAGTTACATTATATACGTTACAGAGAGTATTTAACAATTGGTGTTACTTAAATTGTTTATAATTATGATAACATAAATTGATCCATATTTATGTACAATTTACCATGAAAAAAGTATTGCTTACATTGTCTCGTTGTTCCTTCCAAATCTAACTGTTGTTGTTTTGTTAATTTATTATACGAGTTGGAAGGGAATGTCAAGGATACATGAATTATTTGGGGTCCAGTGCTACCCTATTTGAAATAAATTATTTGAAACTAAACAGAGATATCATTTAAAATTGCGTCTGATAAAGCCCTGTTCACAGTTTAAAGTAAGAACGTGAAGCTTTTCTACGCACATTTGCGAAAAACGGCCACTTTTGGCAAATGTGCGAAGGAAAGCTTCACGTACACACTTGAAACTGTAAACAGTAGTTAATATATTGGTTTGAAGTGTTATCTAGGGCATATTGAAGACAAAATTTTAAATGATGTCTCCGTTTTCTATCAAATAATAATTTTTAATCTATAAATTATGAATAAGCACAGGACCCGAGAAATTCAAGTACCCCTTAAGTTTAATATTATTAGTTAGTTTTTTTTTTTGTATTTTCTGGTATTGCTTACTGTCTCGTTTTTTCCTGCCAAATCAAACTATTATTGTTTTATCAATTTATTATACGAGTAGAAAGATAATTTTAAAGACTCATCTCCATTTTCTTTCAAGAAAGTTGAGAACTTGAGGTAATATGTCGATGTTTTTATTTGTGCGTATTTTTTAAACTTTTGAATGCCATTGACTACTAAAGTGGTCGAAAAGTACTATTTTTACTCGGCTTGGCGTCGGGGGTAAAGTAACGTTAACAAGCGCTGGCGTGCAAAAGGTTGATAAATTGCTAATTTTAATGGTATAATTTTGAAATTAGAGAAGTGTTTTTTACATGTAATATCTAAAACATATTTACTTTTTTATATTATCTAAATTCATAAAATCGCTGCAAGTGTGTTGGTTGCAAATCCTTGTTTAATTCGTTTATCGTGTGTGTCAGATTTTTTAGCTGAGACATAGATTGACGACTGCCAAGACTAAAGGCTTAATAAGCTTTCCGAAGCATGGAGTAGCACGAGAAATTTTCTTGCTAATTGTGGTCGACTATCCGATTGCGGACCACGCCCGTTGTCGCTTAACTTGCGAAAGCGCTAGTAATGCGCGCCACGGGGCCACCGAGCTCCTCCTCCCGCCTTTTGGGTTCTTATCGAGCTCTTGTTTAAAAATATTATTTTAAACATTTAATAACTGTTCTATATCTTTTTTACACTGTAGGCACCCGATGCAAACTTTTTGCAAAGCACTTTTTAATTTTCACTATCGATTAAAATTGATTTTCTGTATATAGGCCTAGAAATTTGTGTTCTTTTTGCCCAAATTCAACTGATCGTGTATTTATTTTTTTTTGTATTTATTTAAATAGTCTACAAATCATTTGAAATTCTACTAAAGCAACACACACTCTTGTCGTGTATCTGCAAGCCCCTTTTACGCATTGCATACTCTTCGCTCGAAAGCCATCGACATAATTCGCGAATCGATAAAATCGGCAAGGCGATAACAAGATCGACTAGTGTCGTAACGATGTATCGATCGCATCGCGCATCGATCGGGTTCGTTATCAAATAGTGATGTAAATCTGTTGGGTTTATTTGAAGAGATCTGTTTGGTTTTTGCATAGAGGCTTAGATGGAAATGTGCTTATTGAAGGGCCAAGCCAAAATAATGACTTGCGCAGCAGGCACGATCGATGTTTGAAAAAATATATTTGACCCATATTACATAGATTTATCAAAAAATATTTTTCGTTCTTTCTTCTTTTCTCTTACAAAAATTACCAAAATATGGCTAAATAAAAATGGTGATGTGACAAGATCCAACTCCGAAACTTGGATAATCTTTTTTCTGGTATCTTTGTCAATTTTTACTAATTTGATGAAATGAGATATATATAGAGATAGGGGTACATTATTTTTGGATATAATTTAACGAAGGACAAAATATTTTTTTCTGATTAAGAAGTCATCTCAAAAGGTCTGTATATTGTAACCCCCAAATTCATAAAAAAATTAAAAACGTTTGCTAAACTTATTTTAATATGTTATGTCTCGTTCTTTCAATGTCAAATATTGAGAAGAGGAAAAGGAACAAAACATGTTTTAACTAAAATAGGTTTAGCTAACGGTTGTATTTTTTTATGAATATGAGGGTAAATCTTTGCAAATTACCGTAAAGGTTTTTAAAAAAATCGTCAGTTTCAGATAAAACATCAGAACTGTAAAATACTACTTTCTATTTACACAAATGTTTCAATCAATCTCCTAACTGTTGAACCAGAAACCAGAACAATGAAATAGAAGAGTGTCTTACAAAATAGTACATAATGCAGATCTAATTGTGCATACAAAATCATCCGGACTTAATTAAAGGAGATTGACGCGCTTTGATGTCGCCGAGACGCGCGTGCGCAACGCTGCCATTGTTTGGAGATCATGGGACAGACCTACAGTATTGTGTCGCGGAGACTTTTGATTTGTGAGTTGCTAACTTGATCAAGTCGAGTGGGCGAAGGTAGTAAACCAAGATGTTATAGATCCAGATACACTTCTGTATTCCTTACTGGGTAGACAGAGCCAAGAGCCTCAAGTTTCTATACCATTAATGAATTCATTGACTTTAAATTTTGACATGCGGCGCCCCATACAGATATCATTAGACATAATTATTATTAGTAACAAAAAATATCCTTTATTATTGTTAATCATTTGACATGCGTGATAGATTTAAACAGTGACTATTAAGGTGAACGCACACTTATCCGAGCCGAATGAAACGAATTTTCGAATTCTTTATATAAAATGCCTCGCACACCTGACCGCGGCGAATTGTTCGAATCTGGAAGAAACATAGATATCCTAGACGAATTCGGATGACGTCATCGAATTCGGCGCAGGTGATGCGATCGAATCGATCGAATCGCCTGCATTTCGACAATGACAAGTGAGTGCGAAGAGCAACGAGAGTTATGCGATCGAGTAACTACTTCGATTTATTTTAAATGTTACATAAATGAGTGATTCTTACATAATTGATTAATAAAGAAGTGACAATAAAAATCTCGTCAAGATTCATCACAATTTACATGTAAATACAGTGCGACAGATGTAACGGAAATCGAAAAAATTCTTTCGGCGCGGTCGTTTCTTTCGGTGCGGATAGATATGCGAGGCCTTAAAAACTAACGATTTGACGCGTTCGCCTTGGATAAATGTAGAAGCATGTAAGTTAAAAGTTGCATGCCGATTGTTGATGCAACACGCCTGTAAAATAGAATTAGGTATGAATGGCATGTAAATGCATATTTCTTACCGTATTTGCTCGCACATACATTTATTTCATGCCATTTTACGACTCGAAGGTCACTCCACCATCCACACACTACCCTCACGCTAAGCATGAAGGTGGAAGAAAGGAATGTAGTCTTTTCCTTATCATGTCGCTGGCTCAAATTTCAAATTTTGTTCTTCCAATACGTTGCTACTTTATTTCTGCGTAGTCAATGTAGCGCCAGTGCGCCAGATTGTGCCTACATCGACCTACCTCAGTTCGTAGGCGATTCAAGCTCCTTCATGTGGCCCATGGCAGTTTATGACCTGGTGCTAGGAATGTAGTGATGTTGGTTAACCGCCTATTAAAATGTTTCAGTCAACGCCCATTCCCGCAATCGACTTTTGTGCGTAACGCTGCCATTGTTTAGTTATGACAGGCCTATAGTTTCAATTATGTTGTTAGACCCTATAGGGTAAGCTTCCAGTCATTGGTCGCTAACAGTCATTGGACAAAACACAATAAAACCTTATTCATTAATCATCACGGTTGCTTTAAAAACGGGAACGCTGAGTATAAAAAGCTATCAACTGCAGTGGACATAACATAATAACACCTTCAACGACTATTAGCGCCAATGACTGGAAGTTTACCCTATATTGTTTAATGCAGTATATCGCAATGGTTTCAATACTTAATAACGACTAATAATATTTTATTTATTTTTCTTATTGCAACTAGATTTTTTTTAAATTGTATTAATTAAGTGATTTAGTGTACGAATAAGTATGATCGTGTGTCGCCGTAGAGCTGGGGTTTCAAAGCGGCATCTGCCTCCCGATATGCAATGCCCTTGGAAATCCCAAAAATGCTGGCGACCACCCTCGACGTGTGCCTGCAAGACCCGTCTGAATAGAATAAAACTGGATGAAACCTTCTGAATTAAGAAAATATCTCCATTTACAACTTCCAGAAAGTTAAATGTATCTTTATTATTTTTGTTGCTGTTTTGATTTTTGTTTTCAGATGATCCATCTAGACATATTACAACGAAAACATCACCTACTACTTTAAAGGAGCAATTGTTGTAAGTATATTAGATATATAAGCAACTGTTGTATAATAAGGGGTATTAAAACACGAGTGTGTCCTAATAGTATCACATAAGTTGTTTTAATACCTTATCATATCCAGTTGCATACAAGACTTTTACACCAATGATATAACACCTTTATAAAAGGTCCATAGGGTGTTGTACAGTGTTATCAGAACTCTATTTATGGTAAGTTTAATTGCCGAGTATGTAATACAAACAATGGACAGGCCATAATAGGATTATTGTAATAATTATTTACATTTTATTGAAACGCAAATTATATTAATATCGAACAAAAATGGCGGGATATGACGTGAGTTCGAATAACCTATATTTTTAAACAAGGAACCCTTTTTAATTTCGCCATGTCTGTCTGTCTGTCCGTCTGTCCGCGGTTTCACTCACAGACTTTAAGTGGTAGAAAGCTGTAATTTGGTATAGGTATTTATATTAATCATGGCAAAAAAGTTATAAAATAAAATATAGAAAAAAAATTTGAGTAGCAATCTAGATAAAAATACTCCAAAGTAGGAGTATTTTTTTATTGACTAGCACGTAATGTGGGGTATCGCTAAATAGGTCTTTCAAAAATATTGTAAGCTTGTGAACATCAGTTTGTGATTTAGGGATCCGTTTCTGAAATGTTTGGTTTCATATTGCAAATTTTTGTTAGAGTCAAGTGCATAGGTGTAGATAAACCTATAGTTACCCGAGTATACAATATGTAACAAAATCCCTGTCCGACTCTTGTAGGGGCAAGTCAGACCGACAATATGAACAACTTTTCCTATGGGACCAATGCTTGAAACTCGAAAAAAATCGACATTTTCATACAAATTGCCGGGCCGGCCGAACAATTTTGTATGAAAATGTCGATTTTTTTTCGAGTTTTAAGCATTGGTCCCATAGGAAAAGTTGTTCATACTGACGGTCTGAGTTCCTCCTACAAGGATCGGACAGGGTTTTTGTTACATATTGTATAATGATAATTTCAGAAACCGCTCCAACAGGCTCCAAGTGGTTTTGGGAATGAAAAACACATTTGACTAGGTTTCATTATTCGTGATCCCTTTTGTTGGCGTTTTTTATCGAGCAACACAAAACTTTGAATGCAGTGGCGGATTTAGCTGGAGCCTAGTGCGGCACAATGGAGATGATGCATGATGAGTAGATTTTGATAAATGTCTCTGATTCTGTAAGCATTTACGTAAAAATGCCTTTAAGCTCAATTATATTTTTTTATCGATTCATAAACTTTGTTTTTAGTTGATTGAAAAAGTTAATTTTAGAAGTACTATAAAGTTAAAAAAAAATATTACCATAAGATTTTCTTAAAAATTTATAGCTACTTTTGTTATGAGGCCAATCCTGTGAACGCAATATTTGACATAGCACCCGAACTAATTTCTTACATCACGCCTACAACTGCGACATAAGTGACGTCACTCCTGTCCGGTCTTTCTAAGACGCTCTGAGATGCCGTCCAAAGGCGGACGTGACTTTGTAACCTTTATATCTTAAAGAGATTTTGGGCTAGCAAGGCAGTTTTTTCTTGGACGTGCCTATTTTTAGGAACTCTTTCCACAGCATAACGAATATTAATTGATGCATCTTTCCTATTTAAGGAGCGGCAAAATCGAATATTTTCTACCCCTCCTTTACCACACATCCCTGCTAACGTACAGTATAAGGCCCTTTAAGACAGTGCAAGCACCATTTAATTGAAGCAATAGAACATTACAAATCAATTATTGTTTAAAACATGTTATGGAACAGGCAAGATAACTTAAAAGCGACTAAATCAAGGCTTCCCTACATTTATATTCAGTAATTGTGGTCATCATGCCACGCTGTCAAACCGGAGGTCCCGGGTTCGATTCCGGTCAGGTCAAGATGGAAAATGATCTTTTTCAGATTGACCTAGTTCTTGGATGTTTATCTATGTATGTATTTGTTATAAAATATGGTATCGTTGAGTTAGTATCCCATAACAAAAGTCTCGAACTTACTTTGAGTCTAGCTCAATATATGTGATTTGTCCCTACATTAAAAAAAATAAGGAGAATTGATACTTTTATTGGCATATACTACTTTAGATACTTTCTATACCGGGAAAATGTTAGGTTGCTGTGGGGTTGTTAAAAACTTGATCACGTGGGCTACGCCGCGGTCAAAAGCTAGTATATAGTATAGTAGGGACCATAGTTGGACAACTTTAAGTATTAATTTGTGAGTTGATAGTTCTGTAGTTGACACCCTTGAAGAAAATGCTGAACAGTTGCCGCTTCTTCTGCACTAGCGCTTAGGAAGCGGCAGTAAACTCAGCTGTAAGCTCCATTTGACGTCAAAAATTCAGCAACAAAACAAATTGACGGAAAGGAGATATAAATATCCTATGACAGTAAATATATATTTGAATTTGAACGCCGCGGTCATTAGCTAGTATGTAGAGATGCAAAATGTGTAAATTAAAACGCAGGGTACTGATCGTCAACATTTATTTCTTAAGCCCAGCTATCACTCTCCTTGAACACGGATACGGTGCTATGTACTCCCGCGAACACTTCCTCGGCGGCCTGCGGCTTCTGCAAGAATAAAAAAATATATATTTTACAGTACATATACTAATACTAAAAACTTTTTTCCAGAAACATGTGAAAACAGTTGACATACAGAGGTGACCCCAAATAGGGAAGTGGCGAGGAAAATGATGATTATACTTATACTAAAATCAGAAGCATACTTAAAAATAAAACTAAAAACAGTATACAAAATAAAAAATATATTTCTGTAGCCATTCAAAGGGGTAATGCCGCGAGCATTATGGGGATCTTTGGGCCGGGGCCGGGTACGTACTCGGGCGGTCTTTATGACTAATTTGAAACACCTACCTACTTATTTGACGAAGCAGGTTGGTAATAATTTTTTGATTTTATATTGGAACATTGATTAAATTATGAGAAGTAAATATACGAAATTAACATTAAAAAAAAGGAGAACAGTACAGAGGTTAATATATAAAGATAAAGAAAACTTATCGAACACCCGCCTTGGAGCTAAAATAAATAAATAAAAAAATTCCATTTTTTTCCTTTCTTTCAGACCAGAATGGAAGGATTTGGGGAACGTAAAATAGTATAAACATTACCTTATTGTCTTGCGATATGTCTTCAATCTTCCATTTGTCCTTCTTCTCTTTGGAAGCGGAGTTTGTTCTTAGTCGACTCTTCTTTGACACCGGTTGTGTTGCTCCTATCTATTAAATCAATGAATAAAACATTACTTCTGACTTTATAATAAAAATTAATAAACAAATTACATTGGGCGTACTGTGTGCATGGCGGCTGCGGCTGCTTTGCAGATAAACTCAAAAGTCAAACAAAAAAAAACGTCAAAAATCATTTATATATCTTTGGATATTTGTATCACTTGATACTTATCTTTTTTTTACTTTCTTAATAGCTAGTTGTTGACGTCAGATTATTTACTTACAATTAAGTTTACTGCCGCCTGCTATAACTCAAAGGTGACTGACTGACTGACATAGTGATCTATCAACGCACTACACGCAGTCCAAACCACTGGACGGATCGGGCTGAAATTTGGCATGCAGGTAGATGTTATGACGTAGGCATCCGCTAAGAAAGGATTTTGATCAATTCTACCCCCAAGGGGATAAAATATGGGATGAAAGTTTGTATGAAACTTTGTCAATTTTAAACCGATCGGGCTGAGACTTTGCATGCATAAAGCTACTATGACGTAGGCATCCCTAAGAAAGGATTTTGATAAATTACACCCCTACGCGAGCGAAGCCGCGGGCAAAAGCTAGTAATAAATAAATATTGATTCTAAATAAATAAGATATACGTTTAAAAACTTATTCCCAACTGCGGGAGTCATACAGATAACAATTTTTGAAATATGCATCAAGACTTTTCATTTGATACCCCACTTGATATCGAAACAAAAATATATGACTCACTTTTTTACACATAAGTAACATTCGTTATATACATTTTTTGCGTACAAATTAGTCACCTAGTAGCCGTAGCCTATGTCACCCGGACAATAATGGCGAATCGATTGACATATCATTTGTGAATATTGAACAAGAGATTCGGATGTTATGGTGAAATAGACATACATATCCACAAACATACATAGACTGCTAAAATCATTACCCTTCCTCTTGGCTTTGCCGTAATCGGGTAATTAAAAATACAGGCTTAGTTCTTAGGTTCTTTGAGTGACTCGCGTCGTCACTCGCTTGGTCACACAATGCCACAGAAATTGAGATAAAAAGTATTCTATGGTGTATTCTATGGAATCTAGGTGCCAAATTTCATTCCAATCCGTTAAGCCATTTTCGCGTGATTCTAAACATGATGATAAATATCCAGGATAGCAAGTGGAGGTCCTTAGTCTCTGCCTACCCCTGTGGGAAACAGGCGTCATAATATGTAAGTATAAACATCTAAATTCACAGACATCCAAATACTAAAGTTTTACCACAGAGGTAGGTAGGTTACCCACCCATATATGTTTTACATTTATAATATTAGGGTTACGCTATATGTGGCAGCAAAGAAAAGCAGTTTCCTATGCGGCTATTCTTTTCTGTCGCTCAGAATCTGCTTAAGCTTATCTCCATACTCTTCTGGGAGAAAAATTTTTTTTTCTTCCCGCGCAGTTCGTAAAAGCCGATCCAGGGAATGAGCAAATTTTGAATCATGTTAGTAGACCACGCAGCTAGCAATCCATCATTTTATTTGATTTTTATATTCATCTCAAAGATTCAAATATTCCAATGTTTATTCAGTAATTAGACCTTTACAGGCACTTTTACACGTCAATAGTTATTATTTACGTTACGTGTAAAGTATATTAATTTTTTTAAGAAAAGCTACCTATGCCATCTCTTTGCAACGACCACTGCTGAGAAGAAACGCCGAAAAAAAACTCATTTTCACAGTATTAGCCGCCTACTCGCCTCTCTTTTAATTAATAAATACTTATAATATAATACAATGTTGATTATACAATACCTAGAAAAGGATAGCATACAAAAGTTCTGTTCTGTACTGACAGAACGGAACGGAAGATGTGTCCCAACCCTTATTAGAAATTCGGATTTGATATACAGGGTCAAAAAAAATATATTGAAACAATTTATAGAGTGAAGCTATTTGAAATAGTTCATTCAATACATAGCAAAATAAAAAGTTGGCCTCCCATTCAAGTTGACTGATCAGCTGATCCGAGTTAGTATACTTTTTTTACTGTAAATATTTTTCATATTTCGATGTATGTTCCTAGGAGAAAGTTATTCAGTATCATGGAATGACTCTACCCTTCAAATAGTAACAGTATATTTTGTTACACATTATACAATATGCAACAAAACCCTGTCCGATCCTTGTAACTCAGACCGTCAATATGAACAACTTTTCCTATGGTACCAATGCTTGAAACTCGACATAGAGAAAATCGAAATTTTCATACAAAAATGTTCGGCCGGCCCGGCAATTTGTATGAAAATGTCGTGTTGTTTTTTCGAGTTTCAAACATTAGTCCCATAGGAAAAGTTGTTTACTCGTACTAGGATCGGACAGGGTTTTTGTTACATATTATACAATACAATATTGTTTTGACGTTGGCCGTTAAATAATGCTTTTAACGTAAAGTCCGCCTATTGTGCTATACAAATTATATTTTGTACAATAAAGGTTAACAAAAAAAAAATACCTCTTGGGGTCCCTCTACAATCTTGTGCTTCTCCTTATCCTTGGACGTGGACGTGCTGCGAGTGCGACTCTTCTTCGGCGAGGGTGTCTCAATAGGTTCTTCCAACTAGAGAACAAGAACCAACATATGTAGTTGAGGAGCCCTAGAGGGGAATTTTTGGATTAACTCGAGCGCGAGACAAACATACATTTAAATCGTCAGATTACGAATACCTCTCCAAATAATCGTCAGATTTTTGGCAAGCATGACTAGAACATCACATCCAGCTGAACCATCTTTATAGAATGTACTCACATCTGCGCTTGAGTATTTCCATGTAATTGTTATTTTGAACACTGTAGACGCTTCTTCCACCGGTCAAAATGAACACATTATATAACTCTTTTTATCACTCGGAGGAGCTAGATAAATTTTTATGCCAGTTGTAGTCACCCATCTAAATGAGGACCACACTCGGTGTCGCTTTACTTGAGAAAGTGCTAGTAATGCGCACTCCCGCCAGTGTACCGAGATCCTCAATAAAACTTTGTGAATTTTAACATGTGTTACGTTTCATTTACCTCAATTGTAATCTTTCCGGCAGATCGAGGCACCGGAGTTGGTATGACAGGCGACGCTTGCGCAGAGCTCTTCTTGCTTCCGTCATTCTCTCCCGACTCTGTGGAATTGATGCATTTCTCCATTTTTTAATTTTTCAGTAAGTGCAAGTGACCAGGGCCGCATTTGGAAGAGGGCAGGTGAAGTGTAAGTGACCAGGGCCGGATTTGGGTGAGGGCAAGCGGAGCGTAAGTGCCCAGGGCCGGATTTGGAAGAGGGCAGGCGGAGAGTAAGTAACCAGGGCCGAATTTGAGAAAGGGTTTTTATTTTTATTTGTCTGGTGGTTTATTTGCTACACTTGAGCAAAGACCTTCCTATTATTTCTCATCTCTATTCACTGGAAGCTCTTTCCATCCAGACAAAAGCTTTTCCAGATCTATTAAAACGACAACTCACAAGAAAAAATAAAAACTTACCTTGTCTGACTGTTGAACTAGGTGTATGCCTGGAACAAAGAAAAACTCGAAATTATTTCTTTTTTATTCTAAATTTTAATATTTACATAACTATGAATATTTCACCGTATGATTGTTTATACCGATAGCTCATAAACTATCATATACACTATCGAGAGATTGTGAACTGACGATAAAATTGTGAACTATACTACTGTACTGTTTACGTATGGCGTATCGATTTTGGATAGTTTGTAATCTATCCATGACATACCGTTAAATTGTGAACGACCGTTCACATACAGATAGGGTGACAAGTTGATTTACATTTCATATTAATATAGAAAAAATTAACTTTAAATAAACGGCTAACCCTTTGTTCCCATAGTTGCATCCTCAGCGGTAACGCTTCGGAGCTTGGGGTCCGCTACCTATAGTCCATTTGGTTAGGTATTTAAATAAATGTAAACAAACTTGAGGTGTCTTATTATTGAAATATACACTAAGCAAATTGATATCTCTACACATTACATACTAAAAATGGTATATATAGGTGATATATAAACTAGGTGATCTGACAAGGTTACACTGGTTTTTCACAGAGCGACTGCCGTCAGTGCCGTCTGACCTCCGCAACCCAAAGGGTAGACCAGAACCAATCCTTGAATAGGTTTAAGCAAACGCTAGATAGCGTTTGGGACCCACAACTTTTCGTACCTTCCGAAGCACGTAATCATCTTTCTTTTCGGATAATCAGGTGATTCAAGCTTACAATATCCTAACCAGACAGGAACTTTTTTTTTAAGTACAAAGTATACTACCCAGAGGGATTTGGAACCCACGGCCTCCGGATCACAAGGCGAACGCCTTGATCACTGGACCACGGAGTTAAACGGCCAATAGTTAAAAGTCAAAAGTAATTTATCATTGTATCACTTGATAACTGTAATTTCTTCTTTCAATTTCTTAATAGTTCGTCAGAAGGTCAGATCATTTACTTAAAGATAAGTTTATAGTGTAGAAGAAGCGGCCACAAACTGCACTGCAGCATTTTCTCCAAATCGTCAACTTACAATAAAATTATACTAATATTAAAATTAGATATGTGGCCTGAGAATACTTGTTATGTCATAATTATGAATTAGGAAATTTTAAATTTTAAATTAATGTCAATGTACTCACAGAATGTAAACGACAGACAATTTTTTTAGTCCATTAAAAATTTGATGACATCGTAACCCCCAATTGTACAAAAAATCATGATACCTTTTTGATTAAAATTGACGTGAGATATAGACATTATTAATAAGCACGGGTTACTCGCGTAGCTGAATCTCTACGTGAGGAACTCGTGCTTGTTAATAATGGCTCCCCTTCTTAAATCCATATTTGAATCGTATATCAACATAGGATCAACTCGGCCAAAGGAAATCTTGATCACCAATCGCCGTATTTTTTAGCGTAGGCCAGACTATATCTACAATAAAAATAAATTCCCAATACCCTCACTTAGCATTGGAATTCGCATTTACTTTTATTCCCAGCAGCCGACGGCCGCATCGTGACCGTGTCCGGCAATTTGGCACCGAGCTGCCGGACAGGTGAATGTGGCGCTAGACCACTCCGCGCCCAATTAAACGTATTTCAGTTCAAACGGTGCGCGATTTACAATTTGTCCCAATTAGATGTGTCGATGTGCCGAGGACAGTGTAAATGGTTCTTGAGCCGAGTTTTGTTCTATTTATTTCGTAACTTCACATTCCATGGAAATAAGCGTCCTTTTAACCAACTTCCAACAAGGAGGAGGATATCAATTCGTCGCGACCTTTTTAGGGTTCCGTAGCCCAATGGCAAAAATCTGAACCCTTATAGATTCGTCATGTCTGTCTGTCTGTCCGTCCGTATGTCACAGCCAATTTTTTCCGAAACTATAAGAACTATAATGTTGAAACCTAGTAAGTAGATTTATGCTGTGAACCGCATTAAGATTTTCACACAAAAATAGAAAAAAAAATTTTGGGTGTGCCCCATACTTATTTTTACATGAACTGTAAAAATAAGTATGGGGCACGTATGGGGCAAAAATAAGTGTGGGTTATCTATGGATAGGTCTTCAAAAAGGATATTGAGGTTTCTAATATTTTTTTTTCTAAACTGAATAGTTTGCGCGAGAGACACTTCCAAAGTGGTAAAATGTGTGCCCCCCCCCCCCCCCCCCTTGTTACTTCTAAAATAAGAGAATGATAAAAATAAAAAAGATATAGGATGTAAAAGTACATTATTATCATGCAAACTTTCACCGAAAATTGGTTTGAATGAGATCTAGTAAGTAGTTTTCTTTTAATACATACGTTTATTAAAACATCGATCAAAGTTACAACGAATTACAAGAACTTTTATATTATGTTACTTCCTGCTACGGAACCCTTCATGGGCGAGTCCGACTCGCACTTGGCCGCTTTTTTTTTAATGTATGTTTACCGATTATTGGACACTATTTATTACAGACGAAAATTATTTTTTTGTTTCAAAGGGTTATACTTTCCAGGTGGTCCCACAGAAATTTCAACAAAAAAGTCGGTTTTTAGTTTTGAAAAATTATGTTATGCTGTTTTACGTTTTTACAATGTATGGTTTAAGTGTTTTACGTTTTTACACATAAGTATAAATGTATGTTTTAAGTGTTTAACGTTTTTACACATAAGTGTAAATGTATGTTTTAAGTGTTTTACGTTTTTACACATAATTTACCACTATATGGAAAGTTATACGATTTAAAAGTGAACTCTTATTTTTAAGGTTCCGTACCCAAAGGGGAAAAACGGGACCCTATTACTGAGACTCTGCTGTCCGTCTGTCTGTCTGACTATCACCAGCCTGTGTATCTCAAGAACCGTGATAGCTAGACAGTTGAAATTTTCACAATTGATGTATTGTAACAAATACTTAAAACAGTAAAATTTATATTAAGTGGAGCTCCCATACAAAAAACGTGATTTTTATAGATAATGATACTGAGCCCCTTCGTGCGCGAGTCCGACTCGCACTTGGCAGGTTATTTTATATAATATTTTATATACAGCCAATCTCTTGTTTTATTTTTTCCTGGCTAATTAAATTCGTAGTTTTCCCGTATGTCTATCTACCTGTGCCTGAATACTAGTGTGATTTTTAGTGGTTGAGAAACTTCTAACTGGGATAGAGAAGAATTGGTATAGCGGACATTCTTTGACAGAATGGTTTTAGTATAAAGCCTGGCGAGTAGCTAGATGTTATTGAATGAAGTGAAAATTTCTTTATAAAATTTAAGTATATATTTGATAGATACTCGTATATGGCATGTAACTCACAGATGACATATGTAAGTTAAACGAAAAGTGGTGGTAGACGTTTTCAGTTCGCGGACTGCACAAAAGCCGCTTTGCACAAAGAGATGCTGCAAACAGTCAGATCGAATCAATTGATTTATCTAACTAGATTATCCATTATCCTATTTCATTTCGGCTCCTTATAAAGAAGGAGTCGTGCGTGTATCCGCAATGCCCCCTTAGACAAACGGCCGTTAATGTCCCGCTAATGTCTTAAGTTCTTTTCACCACGGTGGCACCTCGTTGGTAGTCTTAAATTGGCCCCAGCCAGATGTGTAAATGATGAACACGTCATGATTGTTTGTGACAACATTACCTAATTGTAAAAAAATACATTTAACTGCTTCAATTAAATTTAAAGAGCTGTTTTTTCTTTGTCCAAAAATAGCGATGTACTGTCAAAATATGGCATAAATACAAGTGATAACGAATGACTGGATAAGTTAATATCTGTAGAAAAAATCGATTAACTCCGCCTTTTACTGATCAGCTAAGATCAATACAATGTTTTAGCGTTTCTATGAGCGTTTGAACGTTGGCCGGTTAAGCACGGGGGCAGGCTCTTGTGGCGGGAACACAGCTTATTAGCGGACTGAGCAAAAACCGCGAGTTACAAGTCAATCAGCTGCTTGAGAAGTGTCTTCCGGGAGACGCGCCCCGCCTTGTTATGCCGAACTTTGTTAATACAATGTTTTAGCGTTTCCATGAGCATTTGAACGTCGGCCGGTTGTGCACGGGGGCAGGCTCTTGTGGCGGGAATACAGCTTATTAGTGGACTGAGCAAAAACCGCGAGTTACAAGTCAATCAGCTGCTTGAGGAGTGTCGTCGGGGAGGCGCGCCCCGCCTTGTATGGCCGAGCTTTGATAATACACGCACATACAATACAAATGACGTGATAATTGCTTGCTACTTATAGAAAAAATATGAATACATTGTATTATGCAACATGCTAAAGAAAATAGAATACATTTCTACTATGCAACAAAAAATCATTAGCATTAAATGCGCGTGTAAATTTTCTCAAAATTATATCAGGACAGTACTGTCCGTACTATTTATAAGAAAAATTTATTAATTAACTAATTTATTAATAAAGATAACGTTACACTCGGCAGTGAAAAAACCATGAAAATGAAAAATTTTGGCATTATTTATTTTGTAAATCGTCATTTCAGCCAACAGTTTAAATTCTCTGTTAGACACTTTTAAAATAAAATTTATTTTTACATACATTAGGTCGGATTCAAAATGTCTGAAACATACAGATTTTTGTACACATCAGAAAGTATTATTAATTTTATGGGACAGACCTACATACAAATGTCTGAATGGTGGTGGGTTGGTGTCGGGCCCGGTGGATAGGCAGCCCTCCAAAATACAGGCTAGACCTAGTTTGGCTCTGGTGCTGTCAGTTCGCCTGGCACCCTACTACCAACACTGTCATTTAAATTACCACCATCAAATTAGTATCTACTTATTTCAGTTTGTATACTCAGTATATGTAGTGTACCTTTACGCAATAAAAATTTTTTTTTTAGTTAATAAGATTATATTCTCTTTACACAATCTTAGGAAACAGGGTTAGGTAATATGAGAATTTCATTTATTTAGAGACATAGAAAAACTTCTCCAATAAATAAGATTTTCCTGTACAAGCTTTTATTGTGGAACCATAATACCTACTCGTTGTGATTTGGTTGTCGTCGGTTCAGAATCTGAACTAAATGCTGCCATGCTGATAAGAATGCCCAATCAATCAAAATTTGGGAAACTTTGTTCGCTACGCTCGCGTGTTTCAATACGATTCATAAAACTACATTGCACCAAAAAACATTTACATATTCGGAATACTTACAAAATAAGAGTAACATAATATAATGAGATACAAAAGGCGGCCTTACCGCCGACGCAATCTCTTACAGGCAACCAAAATGAAAAGGAATGGGAACTATACAGGGTGACTTTTTACCCACCAGCCAAATTTTTGGAGCAAGTGCCATCCATAATATTGAACTACTTTCCATAATAATAGTTATGGAACAAAAATTCGGCTTCCCATACAAATCAGCGCTCGGGCAAACGAATTTTGTATGGGAGGACGAATTTTTTTTATCGATTTTTAATAACTTTTATTAAGGAAATTAGTTCAGTATCTTGGATTGAACTTGCTCCAAAAATTTGGCTGGTGGGTAAAAAGTCACCTTGTATAATAACAGGTGGCGCAGTTAGAATGTTTTTATTTATTTAAACTTTATTGCACAGAAAGTGTACAAATGGCGGACTAAAGCCAAATGGCGTTCTCTGTCAGTCAACCATTGGACCAAGTGGAAAATAATTTGGGTGGTGCGACAGAATGTGTAAACTAAATACAAAAGCATAAATTAAATATCTAAAAGAATACAATAACATTATTACTATAGTTAAAATAAACATATAATAAATATCAAATAATACATAAATACCTAAAATAATATATATGCATAAATAATTATCATATGGATGACTACTAATTACTGCACAGGGACATCATGAGAAGAGACTTCTCGGAGAAACCGATTATGAACCGCCCGTTTGAAGGCTAAACGACTAGGTGCACGCCTAATGGATTCCGGAAGAGCATTCCAGAGAAGAATGGCTTTAATTTGGAAGGATTTATTCATGAAATCAGAATGATAAGCAGGTACAGATAAAGTTAAAAGATTAGAAGAGCTATATGTTCAATAAAGAAACTAACTTCTTCTTGCAGTGATAAATATTATCGGCGCAATTTGATAATATCGGAACTAATTACGCATATACACATAAGTTTTAGCACAGGAGTTAAAAATTACGCTCGCTTGAACAGCTTTACGTAATAATTTTTCAAAAGTAAGAACCGACTTCACCCCTAAATTAAACAACAACATTTTGATGACTACCTGACAAGTATTCCCTTTCAAACAAAAAAGAATTTTCCAAATCGGTCTAGGTCTTCGCATTATAGGTGAACATAAATACATAAAAAAGGTCCGACAAATTGATAACATCCGCCAATTTGGAAGTCGTTTAAAAATGATTAAATTTGTTTAACTCATAAATTCCTGCACTTGTTAAGTGAGATGTGTAATGTTCACGTATGTCCCTAAGAAAAGGGCGCTTGCACAGATAATAAAGCACATTTGTCTACGTCATCTCTAATTAGACGCTGTCAAGCACACGACGCGCTGAGAGCGAAGACCATTAGAAAAAGGGACATATGAGATGGCATCTCTAGAAGAAATAATATTTCTAAAATTAGTCGTGAGCTAACTCGTACTAGGAGCCCTTTAAGTGGTGACTACATTTTAGTTCTAACCTGACATGTAGTCCGTTTTTAAGGGGAAAAAGTACGCCAATTTTTAGTTTAGCAATGCCACATGGTAGGACTTGCGTGCGTTATATTTTGCTACCGAACCCTTAAAAAAAACTGGTATGGGGAATGAATTGAACATCATCTAGTTACCTGATAACGACACCAAAATTCACTCAAAGGGCCAAAAAAAATCTGCCAAAATTTTCTTTCTGAGCACCGGGAGTTCTGAACTTTAACAATCTGTAATTTCGAAAAACTGAATCGACAAAAAGAAATCTATATAATTTAGCGTTAGCTTTACTCTCGGATAGCTATCAGGTATGTCGTCCGTCAAGATATACAACAAACTTCCATAATATAAAAAAAATGAATTAATGAAAAAACATTTATTACACAAATTAAGCAACTTCTACTTTCTAAATGTTATTGCAGTACCTCGACCATTAATTAAATAAGTAAAAATATATGTAAGTACTTACATTAAATAGGAATGTAAGCAATGACAATATGTAATTTAAAAAACCGGCAAGTGCGTTTTGAATTCACGTGGAGACGGTTCCGTACAATGCCAAAGTTTTTAAATTAATATAACATATCACATTTGAAATTGTCATAGTAAGACGCGAGTTAACTAATAATAGCGCTTTCTAGTGATGTTTTAGTGAACTATTTTCCGTAAGTGAACGTATTTTTGGAGTTTGTTGGGTTTTCCTGTAATCTACAAGCAATGAACTATATTTTGTATTTTCTTTTTCAAAAGTTAGGCTCACTAGTTTCGGAGATCGGGAAATGGTCAATTTCCGTCTTCTTTCATTAATAAAATCAAAATTATTTATTTTACAATAATAACAAAAATATATCTGAGATCCTCATAACGAGCCCTTTCATTTGATATATGACACAGTAAGGTTTGCAAAACATTTTTTTAACTTGTCCCCCATAAAAGACCCTTACTTTAAAATAAATAATTATATATACCATAAATAATTATATAGGATTTCACAATTCTACCAAATTTCACCTGATTTGGTTCAGTAGATTTGGAGAAAAATGGCTTTGACAGACGAACGGGCAGACACTATAGACCTAAAAAACGCAATATTGGGTCAGGGGAGTTTTACTCGTAGTTTACATGATTTGTTCTATCTAATAAGCGCATTAAAATAATGTCTGTTTTTTAGGGTCAAAAAACATACTGTAAGACGCACGAATGGTGCTATAAGGGTTTTCGATATTTGTACGGAACCTTAAAATTAAAAAAAAAAACTTTTTAATAATCTCCTCTCTGCTTTTTAGCGCCCGATAAGGTCCTTGAAGAGTGTGGGATCACACCCTGCCAGGGTTCATGAACTTATTTACCTACTAACCATGTTATGTATGAGTAACAATAAAAAAATTAAAAAGTGAAGAAATAAAGAACAGACGGATAGACAGACAAACCGCCGCGCCGGTCTAAAGCATTTTAGGCCAATCTCGAACCTGAGACGCTTCGCTCGCTCGATAAAGCTAAGTAGAACAGCTTGACTATAAAGTTTATAAATGAAAGTTGGCGCGCCACTATCTACGCCAAAACTGAGCAATCTCCTCTATTGCGATGTCTACCTTGCGTCTACGAGTAAAATCCGCCTAATAAAATGATTTTCCTCCTTTTCCTAATGGTCGACAATTTTTTTTTCTTCTTCAGGTGAAATATGAATTTAACCTAGGGATGCCAAAAGCAGGTGTGAAACTCCCTGACCGGACCACCATTCAGTACTTAAGTGTAATAACACAACAACAATCCACCTACTTCCTTGGGCACATTATAAAAAGTACGAAATGCGAAGGATAAAATCTTCTTAATTAAGATAAAAGCATCTTAAAAAGTTAATCTGCCTTTAATCAAAGTTAATCTACAAATGTTTAGAAGACACTCAAGAACAGCCTAACAACTTTGGTCCCATTAATTTACAAGTCGAACAAGCGCGTTCCAGGAAAGGCGAGTGTAAAGACAAAATGTTGCGCTTGCGCTGTAACCCGATGCCAGTGATCTGGCAGCGTTTACGATGAGCCTGTAAATCGCTACCCGTATTTATGTCCGACCACGGGAGAAGACAGGGGTAAATCACGGCAAGCGGACAGACTGGGTTTACATGGCGACGACTATGCTTTGCAGAGTTAAGAACAGAAAAGAAGAAGAAAATAGAGTAAAGAAGCAGTGGTCGATTAAAAAGTCTTAGGCTCGGCGCAAAAGGGATTCCGCCACCGCCACAGGCACTGGTGGGCAGCGAAAGCGACTTAACAATTTTTTTCATATATTTTGTATAGACGAACCGCACACGTTTCTCCGGTGGCGGCCACTCGTTACAAAAGTACGCGACTCGCCACTTGTGGCGGCTAAGGGCCACACGAGACGCAGAAACCCGCCACTGTCGCACTACTCTATCCCGCGCAGTTAACGTTAGGTTCGCCGCACCACAAAACGCGGCCACCAACTAGATTCATGTGGCGGCTTCCGAAAACCGGTGGCTGCCGCAAGCTTCTGACTCTTATACGTGTGGCGCGACATCCACCGGTAGCAGTGATCGGTGGCCCGTTTGCGCCGAGCTTTAATTCGTTCAAATGTAAAAGGGACCCACTGGGTCTACGGACATGTGGCCAAGCGGTTAGGCACTGACTCTGCGTCTGTGAGGCAAATGCGACTTGCACCTGAGTTTGTACTCATGTACTTTGATTTGTTTTGTAAAAGATTACTTGATCGAGACTGTTCTTATGAAACAGCTATGATTTCAAAGATTCAAGTCGATTTTTTTTACATGTTTATTTTGCCTTGTTAGGTACTGAAATACCTCCATGTAACTCTCCTAGCCCGGTCCGCTAATCGGCCGTGTCCGTTGCTCGCGTCGCGTGCACCTCACTATTTAATTTACATTGTCACGCCTCACGCTTGTTTATCTCACTCATGGTGTCTGACACGCTGTAATATTTTAATAATACCTCTGCTGTTAATCAAAATGTTTTCGTTCGAAGGCAAACATGACATGGCATAGATAAAGTATTTTTCAGTGCGAAAATGATTACAACAATATTTACAGATACTAAGTATCCGAAGCGACGGGTTCCAAGCGGTTTAGACACAGAAGTGCCATTTTTTGAAATGCGAAGTCACCAAAACGAATTGTTTTTTCATACAAAAAACCGTTCGTTTAGTGACTCTGTGTTTGAAAAATGGCACCGCTGGCTGTGCAACAGTGAGACACCTGTTACATTCTCACTAGGCGCGACTTGTGCTTCAGAATTTGTACTCATGTACGGTAATTTTTAATTCCCACCACCTGAATCCGGTGAACGAAAACCTGCACACTAGTTCACTAGATTGTAATAATGACTGTTGTGACTAGATGAGTCACTGAGCTACGTCAGATCCCTTTACGCAGTTCGAAAAATCTGACACCAGTGTTAGCTATGAAGGCACTCGGTAAGAAAAGCTACGTCAGATCCCTTCACGCAGCTCGAAAAATCTGACACCAGTGTTAGCTATTAAGGCACTCGGTAAGAAGAGACTAAGCAATTAAATATCTATGATACTTAAGCTTTGTCTGTAGCTTTATCTACAATTTTAAGCTGCGTTGCCATGTCACTGGGGCACTATACTTGTATGACCCGTGGCAAGAACAGCATCATTCCAAAAGGCTACGTTCATTCGAACGACTATTGGCAGGGTACTTAACATATATAAATATAAATATATATGGACAAATCACACAGATTGTGCTAGCCCCAAAGTAAGTTCGAGACTTGTGTTATGGGATAATAACTCAACGGCACTAGGTATATTTTATAGCAAATACGTATGTATATAGATACGACTGCCTCCGTGGTCCAGTGGTCAAGGCGTTCGCCTTGTGACGCGGAGGTCATGGGTTCGATTCCCACTGAGAAGCATACTTTGTGAAAAGTTGTTTCCAGTCTGGATAGGATATTGCAGGCTTGAATCACCTGATTATCCGAAAAGAAAGATGATTCCGTGTTTCGGAAGGCACGTAAAACTGTGGGTCCCGAACGCCACCTAGCGTTTGATCATCAAACTATCCAAGGATTGGTTCCTGGTTTGCCCTTTGGGTTGTGGAGGTCAGACGGCAGTCGCTCTGTGTAAAAACCAGCAACCTCGTCAAATCTCCTTGGTAAGATAGCGGACCCCGGGCTCTGAAGCGTTACTGCTGAGGAAGCAACCGGGAATACGCTCGGATGATGATGACGTATGTATATAGATAAACATCCAAGATCCAGGTCAATCTGAAAAAGATCATTTTACATCTTGACCTGACCGGGGATCAAACCCGGGACCTCCAGTGTGACGGTCGTCAATTATATTTCGTCTCTAGCCATGATACACTCCAGCAATTAACCAGCATACCTGACAGTTTAGTGTCGACAAGTCACGTCCGTACCAGACGGGCGGATTCTGAATCTCACTCGATTCGTACATTACGTATCGTCCGATCGACGTAGTATCGCTCAGTCGCCTGCCGGCTGTC
This sequence comes from Acrobasis suavella, assembly GCA_943193695.1. Lineage (NCBI taxonomy): Eukaryota > Metazoa > Arthropoda > Insecta > Lepidoptera > Pyralidae > Acrobasis > Acrobasis suavella. The sequence goes on from OW971939.1 coordinate 4,197,065, forward strand.
ATCAGCCAGCACCTAACGGGGTGTGTGACGGTCGACATCGCTTTGCGGCGCCGCCGATGCTATCGAGCTCTCATTAAGCAATGGTAACGGCGGGCGACGCGTCCGGGGCAAATTGTGTACGTTTCAAGCCCGTGTAGGGTTTGCGTGTTGCCCGTCACTCACTGTCACTTAGACGCTAATACTTTCTATCCTAGATGTTTTAAAAGGATTTCGGATTTACGTTGGTTTTAACTTTAATCTTACAAGAAATAAATAAGAACCAACAATTTTTTCCACGGCCTTATAACTTGCTCGTTTGTATTCTAGTTAATTCTCCTCTTCCTACTTCTGCCAAGGATTAAAACGGGCACACCCTAAGAACAAAGAGTAAAAGTATAATACATAATGACTGCCTCCGTGATTCAGTGGTCAAGGCGTTTTCTTTGTGATCCAGAGGTCGTGGGTTCGAATCCCACTAAGAAGCATACTTTGTGTATAGTTATTTCCAGTCTGGTTAGGATATTAAAGGATTGAACCACTTGATTATCTGAAAAGAAATATGATTCCGTGTTTCGGAAGGCACGTATACACTGTGGGTCACGAACGTCATCTAGCGTTTGCTCACATCTATCCAAGGATTGGTTCTGGTCTACCCTTTGGGTTGCGGAAGTCAAACGGCAGTCGCTTTGTGTAAAAACTAGTTACCTTGTCAAATCGGACTCTGAAATGTTACCGCTTAGAATGCAATCGGGAATACGCTCAGATGATAATAATCATTGATGCATTAAATTTGATCGTGCTACAAGATATTTTTCCATTCTCAAACTGAAGACCTTATATGGGTATTGCCTGTACATAGTACAGGTATGTACATGGTATGTCCAACTAATGTTGTCATGTTTGAACAATAAAGACTTCATGTATACTGCTCAGAAGGTATTGATATTGTAAGTACAGTAATAGTAAGTTAATAGTTCTCAGTAGGTAATTTATGGTTATCCTACATTTCCAAATGAAAAGTCGCAATGTGCACAAGCGCAGGATTGAAAGCCTAATAGTTAAACCAATTCTTAATTAAAATAATTACAATTTTAATTACATTTTGTTTCTCGTGTGCTAGATTTTTCAGGCTGCCTAAAGGCATCTGACTTAGTTTGTCACTGCCACACAATTATGACAGCCGGGATGAACAGCTTATAGTGCTTTCCGAAGCACGGTTAGCTTGAGAAATTTTTATGCAACTTCTGGTCACCCATCCAAGTGCGGACCACGCCTGGTGTCGCTTTACTTGCGAAAGCGCAAGTAATGCGCAGTCCCACCGGGCCACCGAGCTCCTCGATAATTACATTAAATAATCACGACGTGGAAGTTGGGGCCGTATCGTTTATCAGGACCCTCCCAGGTCTTGTTAGGTTACCAATGTCCAACCGCACGTGCATTACGATTACGATACAACACATTCTTACACTCCAAAGTTATATACTCTCGTTACCCGGTAGCATGGTGACGATAAATCGCGAGAGTCGCCGGGCACCGCCATTAGTAACACGTCAGCGTATAAACGACTTCTGCCTTTTGTCCGATTTGCGCAGTATGTAGCAAGTTGGAGGACAAATGTTAGTTTTTAGTTTGGTGTGGAGTGAATTGCATATATGCATACACCCTCGAAAGTTATATACTCTTGGTTCTCAGTAGAATAACGCCGATAAATCGCAATGCTCCACTTTTAGTAGTTAAGTAGGTACGTCAGGATATTAAGGCTATCAGCTTTTATCTAGGTGTCCGATTCGCACGTGTGTAGTTCGACCAAAGTTGGTGACAAATGTCAGGGCGAATCAGCTTAAGTGTCCCTTTACCCTAGACAGAATCAGACTTTCCCATACAAACTTAGTCTAGCTTTTATATTGAAACGGCACGTCAGATATTGGCAAAAACTAAACTAATTATCACTGTGATAATAAGTTATATGCCTTAATCCTTCAAGCACATAAATCGCAGACACAATTGAATTCAATTGTTCTTTTGACCCGATCAAGCCAATCGGTGCTTGAACGGTTAAAATCATATTTCGACTGTGACAGTCAAAATATGAACTTAAAAGAGAATAGAGTGCATCATATCATATTTAACGTTCAGTATAGAAAACTTCTACAATCTCATATTTTCTTTCAAGTTCAAATTTAACTGTCGAATACTAATTATATGTCTGGATATATGCCATTTCTTTAAAATTACAAAATACTTCCGAATTCTCACACGTCATTTCTAAATATAAGCTAGACTACGTTTCTATGGAAAAGTCTGGGGTAAGAGGATTCTTAAATGAAACCGAAAGTGTTAGAAGTAGGTTAACTTATTACCAAAGAGCAACACGCTACTCCAGGGTCGGTTTAATACTTATCTACTAATACAGGAGAAGTCGTGTGTCACAGAAGTGAAGCGAAAACGTTATCTACGGCTAAAACTGATGTGAGCATAAAGATCTCTAGACAGATTTGGTTTAACGCAAAACAGGTCAGATGACATGATACTGATTACATTGCTCAAGCAAAATAATACGAAATATATAATTTAAAAATTACCAAAAAGGACCTGCTTTATTTTCGTTTTTTTTTTTCATTTTAGGCTTTGCTTCCATACCCCCGAAGGATTTTATCATATCTCTACCAAATAATATGGGACCAACTAGATCGTAAAGGCTTTCAAATAAAAATAAGGATCACTATCAAAATCCGGTCACAGTTGGCGAAAGATATCGAGTAACATACATACAAAAACAGTAGCATTGATAACCTCCTTTTTTTAAGTTAAAAATAATTTCAACTTTCCATACAAGCTCGCGATCGACTATCACATTTAGCAAGCATGGGGTAATTTATTATATTATAACTTATAGGTTTCAAAATCCAAAAGTGCACGGCTCATACATAACGCTCATTCAAAAAAACATTATAATTAAACGACACTGAAGAAGATAGTAATTTTCATTAGGAAACAATACCGTGACGTAATGAACCTATTAAATAAAACCGGCCAAGTGCGAGTCGGACTCGCGCACCGAAGGTTCCGTACAATTTGATTTTGTTACAGCTTAAAAATTTGATATGAATTTCAATTTAATACCTCTACGCGTTCATGAGGAAAGGGGTAGTAAGTTTAAAATTATTAAAAATATTTTTATTATATGATGTAACAAAAAATTTACGGTTTTCGCAATTTTTCTGTGCTATAAGACGTTATTTCGTACCAAATTTCAAGATTCTTAGTTCACGGGAAGTACCCTGTAGGTTTTAATTCCCTTACACGTGTCGAAAATTTGCGGAAAATTGCGGCACAAACGGCTGTATCTTTTGATTGCGTTGGCTTAAAAGTTTGATTTTTCATAGCTCCAGAGGACAGTAGACCTGAGTATTTGATTTAAATTCTAGCTCGATACCTCCACGCGTTCCTGAGAAAAAGGATCTTGACAGACAGACGGACGGACGAACGGACAACAAAGTGATCTTATAAGGGTTCCGTTTTTTCCTTTCGAGGTACGGAACCTTAAAATTGGTACAAATACAAGTATCTCGAACGTAATCGTGACACATACGTCCATACAGACATTCGGACATCTACGAACCATTATTCTAAATATATATATTTTTATATTTTAAGCTTGACCAGTATTTTCTACTAATATTATATGTGTTTATAATAGTTATTAATGCAACTGTTGTATAATAAAGGGTATTAAAACACAAATGTGAATTTATCACACGAAGCGAAGCAGAGTGTGATAATAGTATCACATGAGTGTTTGAATACCTAATTATGACAGTTGCATACAAAACTTTATCTACACCCATAATATGAATCCTCAAAAAAAGGTTCTGAAACCATAGGCTGTTTTACAGTGTTGTAAGAACTCTATGTAAATTCATAGTAAGTATTGCTGAGTATTAATACAAACAATGTATAGTTAAAAATAGAATTATCTATTATAAAAATTATTTACATTTTGGATCGTATTTTATTTTCCTGTCACAGACCCTCCGAAACCATAGTTTCAACAACTATGACAGACAAAATCGAAGTTTTTCAATTTTTTTTATCAGTATATATGGATGATACCCTGTTTGAAAAAATCATTTCACGAGCAATTTTTATAATATCACGTCTCTGTCCATTGCAGAGCAGACAGGGCCCAGGCTAATGAGCCTAAAGCCACACCCAACACCGAAAACTATCGCCCAGCGATAGACAGGGGTTTAAATTTAGGGATTAAATTTGCGTTGCAAAATGAAATTTAGTACAACATTATAACACTCGTTTGCGTTGCATAATGAAATTTAGTACAACATTATAACACTCTTTCAGGCGATATTATGGTTACAATAACATTGCTTGTTTTAATGTTGGCAATAAGCGAACTGATTTCAGAAACTTTAATAGAGGATTTATAGAATGGGTGTAGATAAAAGGGTTATTCTTCAATCTCTGTACTTATATTATTGTATTAGTGCAATAAAAATATAATTTAAGTCCAGAAAAATGCTTGAACCTGACATGTTGAACTTGAGAGTAGATCACTACCACAACGCTCCGCTTATGAGGCGTGCAATATGGTTGTTTATGACTGAAGCGAACTGACTCTACGCATTACGCGGCGTAACTTGCGAAAGGATTGTCTGTGTGTAATATACCTCCCCACTGCTTCAATCCGCTATTTTCCAACAAGTCAAATCAAATACTTTTTACAAACAAACGTTTTCTACGGGATTTGTATGAAAGACAGGTAGATGACGTCATAGTTTTTGTGCGTCAAATAGTGCTTTTATTATCAGTTTTTCTAAATAAATATATAGGGACGAATAACACTGATTGAGCTAGCCCCAAAGTAAGTTCGAGACTTGTGTTATGGGATACTAACACAACGATACTATATTTTATAACAAATACATATATAGATAAACATTCAAGGCACAGGACAATTTGAAAATGGCCATTTTCCAACTTGCCCTGACCGGGGATCGAACCCGGGACCTCTGGGTGGCGGACTAGAATGGTGACCACTACGCCACGGAGGTCGACAAATAATCAATCTGAAATGACGTTAGTCTTTATATTTAAAGACAAGTGACATTATTTTGAGACGATTTATTTTCGTATCAGTAAACAATAATTTATTTTTGACCCAGGAAAATACCCAATTACCGAAATCTTTTTTTTATTCTACTAAAAGAAAAATTCTACGAAAAATCATGATCATTTCTTCTTTTCGTTCCGTATTTTTCGGTTCTCAGAGAAAAGAAAAAATACTCGGAAACCTTTTCTTTTTAATTGCATACGACGATTTGAAAATGGCAATACCCCTATTGCTCCCCAGACGACAGTATGAAAAGTATAATTTTAATTAGACCGTCTTTTAGATTATCCAAAAATAATGGACCCATATTATTCAGTTTGCCAAAAAAGTAAAAATTCGCAAATATACGAAGCATCAAAGTTCCGGAGTGGAACGACGTCACCTCTATGTAAAAATCCTACATAGCCGTGACGTCATGCGAAATTTCAATGCGCTGTATCTTTGTCATTTTTTGATTCTCAGAGAAAATAAAAAATATGTGTACAAACTTCTTTAATAATTTGACCAATGGGCTAAAAATATTTTTCCATTCGCCATGCCTATTGTGGGAAACAAAAATATAAAAATTAAAGTATTTTAAATTAAAAGAAAAAACTTGAGAGGTGTCAAGGGACACCCGGATGGAACGAAGTAAAACATAAATATAAATAGGTCTAAATTACATTCAAACTCTTTTCTGCGTTCTAAAATTAAATTTTTATTATCTTCATAAATTTGAATGAACAAAAAGTGTCGTTACAACTTTTGGTCTTAATTTTTTCCGTCCAGCTCCCTTTGACAACGCCCGGTAAGGAACTTCGTTCCAAAAAAAAGAAATTGTGAATTAGTAAGTTTTATCGTCTTCCTTTTATTAAGTGAATTGGTTTCTTGTTAATTAGACACCGCTGCCAGCTACACCTTGTACCAGCGTCCCACAGAATGTCCCGCCTCGTGTTAATCTGACGCGACACAAAACTCTCGGAACGGCGCTCGTTTGTCATGCCGCCCGCCTCTAGTTCTGCTAACTGGATATATTTTCATTCCTTTTAGAAGCACTGAGATATGTTACGGGCCTCCCCGCCGCTTTTTGTACTAATGAACAAGAGTAACACTGGTGCGGCAGTGTTATAAAACTTCCAGGAATCTCGGTAACGTTTATGCGCGCTCATATTGTAGCCAGATAGACGTTTAGGCGGTTTAATGTTGGCTCTCGTGGTGCAAATAAATCGACGATATCTTTGGTGGGTGAAGCCGGAGCGTATTTATACTTACTAACTTTGGTTTTAAAGTCGTGGAGAAAAAAAGAGGGGTTTTATAAGTTTGACGCTAAATAATGTTTGTCTGTGTTTGTCTGTGGCATCTTAGCTCTCCGACCGATTTCGATTTGGCTTTTTTTTAACGTAAAAGCAAGTTCATTTGCGGTGGTTCTTAGTTATGTTTCATGAAAATAGATTCAAAGTTTGTTTTGACAATTAGAAAAAGTATTTGATTCGAGCAGTGGGAAATTAGCGAACTCATAGTCACGACCACTCTGTCAAGGGTGTAACTCTAAAGAATACATGATTAGGCGATATTTTTTGACCTTGCTCTCCCGAAAGCTGAAGAAAAGTGATAAGTACTGACTCTTCGCTAAAGCTGTGCTAGAATTACGTACGGTAAATATAAATAAATATATATATATATGTCGTAGCCATATCGTAAATTTAATCTCTTCATTAAATGATCGAGAATTTCATGAAATGGTCGCATTTCATGTAATGTTGCACTGGCTACTGACCACATCGTGATGTAGATTGGGCGGATCAATGATACGAAATTGTTTCTCGATATGATCAAATAATTTCGACCATTTCATGAATTTACCGTGTCACTTCATGAAATGGTTGATTATATCGTAAAATTGTTATATTTTTAGTTTACACTATACATTCATGTTGTTGCTTAACCTACCTATAGCGCTCTGTCACAAGTTTTTGTTTTTGTTTGCTTTTTTCAGCCTGTTTGTACGATCCGGCCAAACGTGGATGACAAAATCGTGAAACGTTGACCATTTCATGATCTGGTCAAATTAAGTTGGCCGTTTCATGAAATGCGACCATTTCATGAAATGTTCGATCATTTCATAAAGTGATCAATTCTACGATATGGCCACGACATATATATATATACCGACAATTCACACAGATTGAGCTAGCCCCAAAGTAAGTTCGAGACTTGTGTTATGGGATATAACTCAACGATACTATATTTAAAAACAAATACATAAACAACATGGAAGGGAACCCAAATAAAGGAACCCATAATAAATCAAACCACGGGCTATACTATATCACTTTAGTACAATGAAAGTAAAATAACAACCAAATTTTTAAAAAAATCATCGGATCCATACAAAAGTGTGCGGCCGCCCGGGCAATTTGTATGGGAATGTCGAAATTATTTTTTTGTTTGTGACTCGCATCATCATCCGAGCGTATTCCCAGTTGCATCCTCAGCAGTAAGTAACGTTTCAGAGCCCGGGGTCCGCTACCTAACCAAGGAGATTTGACGAGGTTACTGGTTTTTACACAGAGCGACTGCTGTCTAACTTCCACAACCCAAAGGGCAAGCCAGGAACCAATCCCTGGATAGTTTGATGATCGAACGCTAGGTGGCGTTCGGGACCCACAGTTTTACGTGCCTTCTTTTCGGATCAACTTTCGTACCATCTTTCTTTTCGGATAATCAGGTGATTCAAGCCTGCAATATCCTATCCAGACTGGAAACAACTTTTCACAAAGTATGCTTCCCAGTGGGAATCGAACCCATGACCTTGACCACTGGACCACGGAGGCAGTCAAAGGCATTTTTTTGTTTGTGACTGTTATTTTATTATCATTTTACTATAGTGATCTATTAATAGCCCGTGGTTCGTTTTATTATGGGTATGTTCAGGATCCACGTTGTATAGATAAACATCCAAGACCCAGGTAATCTGAAAAAGATCATTTTCCATCTTGACCTGACCGGGGTTCGAACCCGGAACATCCGGTGACAGCGTGGCATGATAACTACTAGACCACGTCAAAGTAGAAAACAAGCACAGTACTAAAGACGCAACTACTTGACCTAAACAATACTATTCACATATACTGCACGGTAAAGAGGTCAACACGAAGTAAGGCTCATCAGCCTAACATTCTGCATTAACACCGTTGGTCACGAGCCTCTAAATCTCAAACACCAGCCACTATCGAGCTGCCCTGGATTGCGGCGCGTGCGCGAACAGGTCAAAGAGTATGCGACTGCAGACGATTTATTCGACTTTGAGACCACGCGTTTTTCGAATTCATTCAAGAGACCGGCCGCATTCATCAATGAGTTCACTCCCATAGATTCTGACTCACTTCTCATAGACTTTGACTCACTTGGATCGCAATGAGCCTAAGCACAATCTAACAGAATTAACCAATGAATGTGTGTGGCGATAGCGACCCAAATAAAAATCTATCGAGGACACATTTGAATCAGAAACTCGTTATTCTCATTCGGAATTCTGGATACACAGATCAACCAGCCATTAGAATTTTCTATAGAACCACAAAGGATTTCCAGTGGTAAACTACCATGTATGTTAACAGAATAAGTACTAGTGCTCACGTACAGAAGTCTTACTCAGCAAAGAAATTCAAAGAAATATCTACTCAACGTGGTTAGCGATATGGTTTAATTTAGCTCGCGTCTGAACTCAGCACCTATTCGATTAGATACTTAGACACCACCACCAACAGATTGCCAGCCAATTTTATTTTTATAACTCTGGACAAACGGTTCATATAGATTGGACCTACACAAAACCGATTCAATTAGCGGCAAATTTAGTACAGAATTTCCCACTCCAGAGCGGTCGCCGCCCGTAGGTATATTTTCAAAACGCTGGCCGGGTATGTATGGTGCGGTTACGGTAGGCTTCGCTCCCCATGGGAATTTCAGGATAAAAACAATCCTATGTACTTTCTTGGGTCTCAAACTATATCCATCCCAAAATTCATCTAAATAGGTTCATTGGGTGAAGCGTGAAAAGGTAAGAAATAAACAAATATACAAACTCACTTTCACATTGAAATATTAGTTAGGATAGGATTAGGATTCTGCCTATCTTTCATTATAGTCAAAAGAAGATCTCTTCTACACGACGCTAGTGTAGACAGTGCAGTAACTCAGCATCAGATAGCATCGGCACGAGCGACGAAACGCGACGCGGATCGACCACAATTGTCTTAGATGCCGCTTACAGCCTTCGCACATTACGACACTCGCCGAGTCTATTAGTAGCATCTGCCGATTGGCTTTTCTACTGTGGTCCTCAGTGAGCCGCGACTTGTCCGCCTAGCGTACGGATGTAATGTAACCACTGTTCCATATAATTTTTCAAATCAAAAACCGGTTGTGAAATTTGGTGAGGAAGTCTCACCAAACTTTTGATAACATTTCAGTTGCAGTGTCAAAGAACAAAATACAAATTAATGTACTGTTTTCGGCCAAATGCTTGACCTCTCTGTACGAAACGACTATTACCTTTTCTTTAACTTTATCCATGAACGATCTTCTTGCCTTTTCCTCTCTTGGCTTCCACTTATCCTTCCATGATGTTCTCTTATGAAGTTGTCATGCCGCATAAGGTGGCTAAACATCTTTCCTAATCTTAAATCTATTGTATGCATTAACGTTCTTGTCTTATTGACAAATTCCAGCAAAGAGTCCTTGTTGGTTTTTCTCTCTTATACATTCCATGCGCCTCCAACACCACATTTCAAAAGCTTCCAAACGTTACTATCAGTAACAGTAATTTTATTTTCCAGAGTAAATAAAAGCCCTAGCCTTTAACTGTCGGAAATTCATAATTTCCGACGGTTAAAGCGCGTCATAAAACACGTGTCAATCAGGGCTAAGTGCCAATGTGCGCATGCCTTTAGCCTCTCAAACGTTGTTTATACTCGCGTTACCGACGTACGCGAGTCGTGACCACGTGTCCAATATTGGGTTGCGACTTACGACAACCATTCCATTGGATTTCCCTTCGATATGCTTTGACGAGGATATTTCGAGATATTGATTGTATTGGAAACTGATATAAACCAGTCGAGCGCCCGTGAGGTATATTGTGGTACATAACTGCAGAAAATTTTAATTTTAAGTTTGTTTTATGAATTAGTTGCTTTCCACAGAACATGTCACTGTTTAGAACACACACTACCTATAACATGCACGTTAATCAAAAAATTCTTCCGTCGGATACAACCAAAAATATTATAAGTAGTGACTGCCTCGTTATAATGACATTTTGTATTATTAACTTTGTGACGTCATCGTCATTATCATCATCGAAAGCCTTAAACATAGCACTTCTGACTTATATTATTCTCACGACGTATACTACAAACAAAATGCAATTGATTTTGCTACAAGTATCCGTACTTAAGTTTGGATCGACTTCCAATTTGTACGTGAAACCCAATTGCTTCTATTCTAGAGAATGAAATTATTATTGTTGACCATTCTTCCTAGTTTTCTTGTATTTTGTGTGATTGTGTCCTCCGGGTGTATCGAGATAAGGCCATGCCCAGAGTATTGTGCGGTTGTGCCTACTGATTTATTGCCACAGAAATGGGTTTAACTTTCATCACAATAAAATAATCTGAAATCGCCGTGGGGCAAGATATGGGAGTCACGAATTTCAAGTGGAAATGAACGGAAACTTGTTTGGAAAGAAGGTATTGACAGAATTATGGCTGAGATAGTTCTGCTATTAGAAATATGTATGTTTAACCTGATATAGGTTTTAAAATAAGTATACGGTTGGAAATCCGCCGTTTTTATTTATAAAAAATCACTAAAATATTGTATGTCTATTTTTATTGTCACTGGCATAGCAGATAATATCAGTACTATGTTCGGACAGTACTATAGAGGTGGCGCAATACTGAGCAAAAGCTAAGCCAATATGCTGAACCATCGCTTATGAATCATGGCAAATTAGGACTATAATGAAAACCAACATGGGCCAACACTTCGATCCAGTGTTCACAACGTGTAATGTGTTCCGCAATTTACTAACCTGAGTGAAAATGACAAATGAGATCCCTTTGAAAAACTTTCAATTTCTGTTTAGGGACTGTTCATTAATCACGTGAGGCTCGGGGGGTCCATAAAAAATCACGAAATATCACAAGGGGAGGGGGTGTAGTAATATATCACGGGTATTTATTTTGTCTTCAAACGCGCGATTCTCAACCGAAATCGGCGCACATAGATCAATTTTTAGTATGAAGGCGGCCAAAATTGAATTTTAAAAACGTACGATAAACACTGGCACATGCAGTGCTAGAAAACCGTTCCGAGAATCCTAACTGAACCCCACCACCTTCTTGAAATACATCACGACCGCATACAGGTAGTTGGTACTATAATTGCATAACTATCGAAACTATAGTCTTAAACCTCACCATGTATCACCAAGGGGGAGGGGCGGTTAAACATGCCAAAAAAAAACATCACGAGATTATTAAACGGCCCCCTACACTTGTATATTGCTTATTTTCTTTGATGCTCAGCCTTGCACTTCAAATGCTTTACGTGCTCAGCCATTATGAAAACCAACATGGGCCAACAATTCGATTATCGTCGGTACAATGTTCACAAAATTTACGCCCTTACGCAGGCCCGTGAGTGTAAAGTGCTCCGCAATTTACACACCTGAGTGAGAATGACAAATGCGATCTCTTCAAAAAACTTAATTTCTGTTTACACTTGTATATTGCTTAATTTCTTTGATGCTCAGCCTTGCACTTCAAATGCTTTACATGCTCAGCCATTATGAAAACCAACATGGGCCAACACTTCGATTATCGTCGGTCCAATTTTCACAAAATTTACGCACTTACGCAGGCCCGTGAGTGTAATGTGCTCCGCAATTTACACACCTGAGTAAGAATGAAAAATGCGATCTCCTTAAAAAAAAACTTAATTTCTGTTTACACGTGTATATTGCTTATTTTCTTTGATGCTCAGCCGCCTTTCACTTCAAATGCTTTACGTGCTTAGCCATTATGAAAACTAACATGGGCCAACACTTCAATTATCGTCAGTACAATGTTCATAAAATTTACGCAGTGAGTGTAATGAGCTCCGCAATTTACACACCTGAGTGAGAATGACAAATGCAATCTCTTCTTACTTATTTTCTTTGATGCTCAGCCTTGCGCTTAAAATGCTTTACATGGTCAGCCATTATAAAAACCAATTGCTTATTTTCTTTGATGCTCAGCCTTGCGCTTAAAATGCTTTACATGGTCAGCCATTATGGAAACCCAATACGAGCTAACACTATCGTCGGTACAATTTTCACAAAATTTACGCACTTACTCAGGCCCGTGAGTGTAATGTGCTCCGCAATTTACACATCTGAGTGAGAAAGACAAATGCGATCTCTTCAAAAAACTTAATTTCTGTTTACACTTGTATATTGATTATTTTCTTTGATGCTCAGCCTAGCACTTCAAATGCTTTACGTGCTAAGCCATTATGAAAACCAACATGGGCCAACACTTCGATTATCGTCGGAACAATGTTCACAAAATTTACGCAGGCCCGTGGGTGTAATGTGGCCCGCAATTTACATACCCTCCGCGGAGCACCGATGGCAGCGATTCCTCCCACGCGGCCACTATCGCGACTATAATCGTTTATTCGCACTGTTGCGATGCCTTAACCTTTTTGTTCGATTGAATTGTTTGATGTTAATGTCTTGGTGATTGTAGGTGCTTTGTTTTCAATGTGAATATTACAGAATTCCTGCAGTGTATTTTTTTTTTCGGAAGTATTCTCCAATTTTGGAGTTCCATCCACATATCAAATGAATCTATGATTCTCTTCACAGAATTGCAGATAGAAGTAAGGCTCGTGATGTACAGAAATAGCAAGTTCAAATCAATTGACTATGTCAATATCAGAATCAGAATACATTATGCGATTCTCTGACGACGAATATCTTGAGTTATCTTGACTAACTGTCTGAACTACTATCTGAACTAGATATTTGTCTTTATCACTTCTACCTACAAAATAGATTTTAAATACCTTATTAAATTTCTCCAATGGGAGGAAGTGAAATGTATAATTCATATTTTTACTCATCGCATTTGGTCTTACACCACCTTAGTGCTGGCGTGGAATGGCTTTTGGATTATATGGACTCTATCTGCCCCATAAAGGATATAGACGTAATTAGGCATTTATCCATAAAGCAGTAAAACAATAGCAAAAACCAAAACTACGAATGTTTCTAACTCGCAATATGCGGATTCCACACAAAACCCGAGCCAGTTAATTTAAAACCAAATGAGAATAAAATATCATCTCACTTGTCGACGGAATGCAAATGCGCGCTGCGCGGGCGCATTAAAATGCAAGATGGCGGAAGCGCGCACGCGAGGTCGGGGGGTCGCCCGTATCGCCACGCGCCATTGTCCGAGCTACCATGTACTATAGCCATGCAAATGGTTTTGTTGAGGACAGGGAATTTATATTTTAGATAGCAAATGTAACTAAAGACCGTCAGGTATGAAGTAATTTTGAACAGCGACAGCGGCACATACATAGCTGTCACCATCCTGACGTACATAATATATGTGAAAATGCAATATGGCGTAAACGCACACGCGATATTGAAGGATCCGGTACCATGTACTCGTAGTGCAATGGAAATTGTTTTATTGTTTCAGTCAGTTAGTTAAAATCTTAATTGCGCGCCAAAACATAACGTTTCCTAAAAATGGATAACATAAAACAGATGTCAAAAGACCGCCTTATCGCAACTGCAATCTCTTCCAGGCAACCAGTTATATGACCGACAATTTTCATATTATGCGTATGTAACTACACCGTTTGTTACTGAAACACCGTCACACTCTAGTTTTTTCTGTTCCATGGTTAGGTTTTACGTGTCTTTAAGTTCTACAGTTACGCAGGCAAGGAGCAATTGGCTTGAATAGCTGTCACCATCGTGGCACACAGAATATATGTGAAAATGCTCAACCAACAAAACAATTTGCATTGCATATGCTTTACCCTTATTTAAAAATATTTACTATGCACATTTATGTTTCATCATCATCATCATTACAGCCGCATAACGTCCACTGCTGGACATAGGCCTCTCCCAAGGATTTCCAAAACGACCGATCAAGAGCGGCCTGCATCCAGCGCTTTCCAGCGACATTGGTCTAATCGTCTGACCACCTTGTGGGTGGATGTCCTTATCTTCGCTTGCCAGTACGCGGTCGCCATTCGTAAACCTTTTTGCCCCATCGGCCATCGGTTCTTCGCGCTATGTGTCCATAGTCCACATTTATGTTTGGGTCATAGGATTACACCATCCCACCAAATTTCACCTGATTTGGTCCAGTAGATTTGGAGCAAATTGGCTGTGACAGACGGACGGACAGACAGACGCACGAGTGATCCTATAAGGGATCCGTTTTTCATTTTTTGTACGAAACCCTAAAAATGGATAACATAAAACAGATGTCAATAGCGGCCTTATCGCAACTGCGATCTCTTTCAGGCAACCAGTTATATGACCGACAATTTACATATTATGCGTATGTAACTACACCGTTTGTTACTGAAACACCGTCATACTCTAGATTTTTTCTGTTCCATGGTTAGGTTATACGTGTCTTAAGGTTCTATAGTTACGCAGAGAAGGAGCAATTGGCTTGAGATTTCAATCGTTTTTTACGCCACTAAGTATGCAAAAAGGTATACGACTCGAAATCTCTCCCTAGAGTGAACGGAGCGTTTGTTATCTTGGGATCATCAGAGTGATAAACTATAGACTGTGATTTGTCACTGTGAAACATTAAGCTAACAAATAGCAAAATAATCCCAATAACACCCAAACCCGTGTCCGCCCTACAGATATCTTCTCACGATCGCAGCATCACAATGGCGTCCGCAGAAACTAAGCCGCGCTGTAACATGCAACCGCGGATATTTAGGTAATCAATTGTTTTGCACAGCAGAGTAAGGGAGTGGCCGAGTAGACAGTGAATGTTGCATTTTATACCAAGTTAAACTCGTAACTATTAGGTGCCCAATGGTATCGATACCATATGATATTAAAAATAAATTGGAAAAGTTGTTTAAAATGATGGACTGAATCGTCCGTTAAAATATATGTTTTTATTCAAAAAGCACTTTATATACTTTTTCTGGGGCCGCGTGGATTCTGTAATCTAATTGCCACTTCGATGCACGATCCTATCCAAATTTACAAAAGTTAGAATAAAGTTGGTTCATTGGATTTTGTAGGCTTATTTGAGTAACTTTCAAACTATGTTACGCTTTCGGGGATTCAATTTATATATGTGATATTACAATTTAAGAAACTTGTCATGGACTATACAAGATGATATCCAAGCCTTGTGGGCTCTGACATAGAATAGGACCACTCCATCTCTTCCTGTGGATGTCGTAAAAGGCAAATAAAAGACATAAGCACAAATATCTCGAGCTACAACTACATTTTCAAATAGGGGTGACGTCAGGCAGGTGGTCTGTCGTAAACACTGTAGCCAAATCGTTAAAACTATTCCGGTTATTTCTTCTCGATATTGCGTGATCTTCGGCATGCGTGACGTAGTGGTCACTATGCTAGTCTGCCATCCAGAGGTCCCGGATTCGATCCCCGGTCAGGGTAAGATGGAAAATGGCCTTTCTCAAATTGTCCTGGGTCTTGGATGTTTATCTATATATGTATTAGTTATAAAATATAGTATCGTTGAGTTAGTTTCCCATAACAAAAGTCTCAAACTTACTTTGGGGCTAGCTCAATCAGTGTAATTTGTCCCTATATATTTAAATATTTACATATTTAATTTTACCATTGACTTGCATATTTATTTGAAGAAGAAAAAGAGGGAAAGCGCACCCCCGGCTTCAAAGCACAGCTGAGGTTACAACCTCCGGAACGCGTTAAGATGAAGACAAGAATATAAATGTGTTGTCGAGAGTAGAATAAAAATGTATATAGACACAAGCGCCATCTATATGGCTTGCATTGCAATATGTAGCATCCCTTTCATTAAGTGATTCGATTAGCCGCCACTAGATGTCATATTGTATGTACACTATATGAATAATTTCGTCCTCTGTTTTAAAGCGCTTTAGCTAGAAGCAGTTACCTCTTAATCGATAGATACCAATTTCTCTCTTTCTCCTAGGTTATTTTACAGTAAGATAAAGAAAACGGGCGTCCGAAATACTAACTGTCTAGGTTTGTGCGCATTCACTTAGTCGACCTCTGCGATATGTGCGGAAGAAGCATAACTACTGATAAAATAAATTACTTTAAAAGCAATACGTTCAGCAAGTGCAAATATGGTAAATAAAACAAAGGACTATGATGTACAAAAAGCGATATTTATTAAAAATCACAAAAACTTACTTATCCTCATAAAATTCTACTTAAAACTGTAGTCATTTAAAGTTACATTGTCTTTTATAAAGAACACATTAACCCCCTTATTCATAAAAAATAAAAACCTATTTTAGTTAAAATGTGTTTTGTCTCCTTCTTTCAATGTCAAATATTGAAAAGAGGGAAAGGGACAAAACATGTTTTAACTAAAACAGGTTTAGGTAACGCTTTTTAGTTTTTATGAATATGATGGTAAGTATCTACTTTACCGATAATGGCGCCCTCATGAGTAATTTATTTACGTCAAAAAATTAAAATCTAACATTTACTGTTAATTATGAAGTACTCGTAGTACGAAAACGCAAATAAAATAATTTTAAGGATAAAGATCATTTTTATCTTCCTCAAAATAAATCATCCCAAATGAGGGCGCCACTGCCGTTAGTGAAATAAAATTCTAATATTATGCTCTAAATGGGGAATTTTATCCGAGATCTTAAAACGAGAAGTGAATTTTTTAATTAACAAATGTTTCAAGTAAAAAGCACAGATACACTTAGGGTCTCTCACCAAACTGGTGTCAACGGAACGCGGTACCACACCGTAAGTCCGTCTATCACAATTTCGAAAAAAAAAACCGTTTCCCGCGGCTTGTCTTCAACATTTGTAAATCAGAATATCTGAAATAATTAGAATAAATCACGACTTTTAAATAAGCACGTACGAATAAACTTTTCAATCCAAATTTGAATCAGCGAATAACGGTTTTCAAAAATATGGAAGACCAGATCGCAGCACAATGACGTCAGGTCCAATAAGCTGCTGTCACAGAATAAGTAATAGCACTTACGTACAGAAGTCTTACTCAGAAAAAAAATATCTATTTAATATGGTTAGAGCTATGATTTAATCTAACTGCGCCAGAACTCCTCACCTCCTTCTTCAGATACCTAGACATCAATTGCCAGAACATTTCATCCTTATTACTCAGGACAAACGATTCATGTATCTGAATTTTCACCTTCGTAGTGGTCGCCGCGCGCATAGTAATAATGTAGTAATAATTTTCGATACCTAAACGGAGAGTTATTGGAAACATTTGCCGGAGCAAAAGAACTTGTCAACTGCTGGACCAATCACAACAGTTGACGTCATGTGCTGCCATCTAGTGACCCATATTTTAAAACCCTCATTGGGCATCGTTCAAGTATTTAGAGTATGGGTTGGATCTCATTTGTCAGCACGGAGCAGCACTTTTCTATGTTGCTTTCCTTTTCTGTCGCTCAGAACCGTCATTTGCTTCAGAGTGAGGGCGACGACACGCGACGCGTTTCGTCGCGCTTTCTCTCGTTCTAGCAAATGACGGTTCTGAGCGACAAAAAAAGATAGCAGCATAGAAAAGTGCTGTTTCGTGCTGCCAAATGAATCCCAACCCTATTTCGTCGTTCTATAACATCTGGGTTATCGAGCGATTTTATTATCTTCTTCAGTCTTTCGCCAAAAATGCTGAACATATTACTTTTAAAGTATTACATTATTGGTATTTTTTGATATTGTGCACCTATAAAAGAAATAAGCGGGAAAGTTTGAGTTTGCCGGTCTTTGATTACTATGCAAAAATCTAAATAGTCTGATAAATCAGAATGCTTTTAATACTAACCGCAGATCTGCGCGAGAATGCATAGTTTAACTATGTGTCTGATATTATACCATACAAGGAGTAAATTTACTTAATATTTTTAATAATAAGAATAAACTTAGATTAGGTAGTTTTAGGCAGTATTGTAGCAACGGTATAATAAACTTAGATTAGTTAGAAATGGGCAGTGGTGTAGCAACGGTATAAATGACCCTAGGGCAAATATCAAGCTGACGCCCCATGATTACAAATTTAGTTCGGTAACAGGTACGGAATAAACTAAACCGTAATAAAAAAAAACGACGGGTTGCACTCCGGGAGTGCCGGCAGAAGTGAAAACTTGAATATTAACGTTGTGCATTTCCATAGATGCGCGTGGCAAGCTGTAACATAAACACACACGAACATTCGCGCAAGCGCCCTGCGCCGCCTAAACGAAACAGCAGGCACACATTTTCGTCGCGCCGTAAAAAGAGAGGGGGATACTTCCTCTCCTACGCCGCGCCGCTTCGGCTATCAACTCTCCATCCGTATCACGAATTTTCGATCAGGTCATGTGTCCTGACGCCCTGACGCCCTGGCGCGAGTTTAACATTTTTTACCCATTACAATAAAAGTGTACAACGCCGCTAAAGAAGTTTTCACTTCAAAAATCTTATCTGTCGAACTTTCATCCGTTTCTTCCATTTTGCACATTTACAATTTCACCAATGAGGAACGCTCTTTAAGTTACTTCTAAATTATAGAGGAAGAACTGTCAAAATGTTACCCAAAACCATGACATTATTGTGCTGCCAAGTTTTATAGTTATTTATGCAACTGTTGTAATAAGGGGTATTAGAACCGGGAAAGTGACCAATCAGACAGAGCCCAAGCACATTGCCAAAGGACTACGCTGAATGTTACTGTTTGATAAGTAAGGAATCGAGTTTACATTGCATATTGAAATTTAGTACAACATTATAACACTCGTTTGAATGATGTTATGGTTACTATGACACTGGTTGTTTTAATGTTGGCAATAAGCTGTTCTAGAAACTTTGATAGAGGATTTATAGCATGGTGGTAGATAAAGTATTTCAACAAATATAAATACGTGCAGCAGCAAACAACTTCACCCCAGATACGCCACTGATAAAATCCACAAGGGACGTCCACATATTACGTCACGTAGATTAAAATTTTTCGAACGCCTCCCCCTCTTGTCATGCTTTTATCTAGTGCTTTCAACACGTACTGACACATTTGGCATGACCCCCCCCCCCCGCACCCCCAAAACTATGACGTAATATCTGGATTGTGGTTGGACCCTAATAAATCAACTCAAGACATTCGAGAAAGTACCCAATAAGTTCTAAAATTGACCTGCAAAACATAGAACACGGCCGTAAACACCGCCAAGTACGTGTAAACCGAGTAAAACTCGTAGTACGACGACAAGTGCGGCGCGGCCGTGAAAAGTAGAAGGAATAATGTGAATACGCACATTATGACTGTCTTCTTCGCCGTCAGCTGTCCGCGGATCTGGTCTTCCGTCTGTGGACAAACATATTCATTAACTACTATTTCATCATTCAAGCTCTGAAAGGATTGTTTACTAGATGTTGGACGCAGTGGAAAATCTTACCACTTTTTCAGGTTTATGGAGGTTCGTTTGTATGTCTTTTAAAATGCATATATATCCAAAGAACTTTTTGTAAAAATCATTGCTCTACTGGCACGATCTGACGAGGAATTTGGAGCCTACATTTGTATGGCAATACGGCCAAACAATTTCCTCTTGAGAAAGATCGTTTTGCTCCCCTTATTTATTATTTATTTAACTTTATTACAAATGTAATAGGCGAACTTAAAGCCATAGTCTTTATCTACCAGTCAACCTACTGGTGATGCAGAGATTTAGAAGTCTTTTGAAGGAGGCGCAAAATATGTAATTTTGAAAGATATATTACTAATAATAATATAAGATATAAGAATATATTAATTAAAATAACAATATATATCAAACTTACATTCAAAATATGCATAGATATAAGATAAAATAACCAATACGTATACTACATATATATTATTTGTATTCTATTTGACAGTTCTCTTATATCTTTTTCTTTACTATCCTTTTGTTGTTATGTCCCACTGCTGGGAAAAGGCCTCCCTCTTGGACCTCCACTTATCTCTGTCTGCTGCAAGCTCTTCCCAAACAGGTAAACACATATCCAGATCATCTCGCCACCTGGTTCTGGGTCTACCTCTACCCCGACGGCCAAAATGTTGCTAATTTTGACCTTCCGGTTGCATTCGTCTGACATGTCCCGTCCAGTTCCATTTTAGTTTGGCAGTTTTTACCTTATATCTATTTTCAAATAAAAATGCGACATTCTATGTCGCTTTATGTATTTGTCCGCGGTAAATTTGCTCTCTGCATCTGTACTAACCTTGCCCTGCAGACTCTTGTACACCGAGAAGGGCACTAGAGTAATCTTGCTGTGTCCCGACATCGCTTTGATCAGTTCCCTGGAGCGCTTCCTGTTCGCGAGCGCCACGTACGCGCTCGTGTCATCCAAGAATTGTACTATTATTTGACCTGCAAATTTATAATTTGTAAATAAATGAGTAATGAAGTATAAAATGTTCCTTTTTATTAAGTACAAATATTTTATGGGGTTATTCAGTCCATCAATTTGAACAAGTTTCCCCAATAAATGAATACCAAGATACGGAAAAAAAATTGTAGCTTCTCATACTAATCGAAGTAGTCACGTGATATCCTTACTATGGAAAAATATTTTTTTTTTCATATTTCCATATACATTTATTGGGAAAAGTTTTTCAAAATGATGAACTGAACCACCCCTTAAAATATTTGTACTTAAATTCATTACCTTTGTCCCTTGTAGCACAATCAACTATTTTAATTTTAATTAATAATCTTACCATATGGACTGAATAGTTGGTTGATGTCATTCCTCTGCCACTCTTTGGGGAACGTCATGTGGAACACGTGCTCTCTTGAAGGCACAGCTACAACAAAGATAAAATACGTTTCAAAATTACTAAAATACAGTTTCGTTTTATACCGAGTTCCAAAAATTTTATATGTATCTTCATTGATTATTCAAAGACGCCTGGACCGATTTGGAAAATTCTTTTTTTGTTTGAAAGGGCATACTTATGGTCCCATATAAATTTTATTAAAATCGGTTGTGTAGTTTGGGATGAAGGTTTTTAATTTGAAAAATTATGTATTTATTTAGTATCTTTGTTTGCCGCCCCCTTGTTGCGTTAACCCGGGGCAAATGACCAAGCTGGCAGTCTTAGGTACGTCATACATAAATTACAAACATAGATCTTCAAATATACCGAGTCCAACAAAATATACTAAAACTATGATAAAGGTGATCTCAGTCCATAAACCTACGGAACAACATTCTACAAGGAACATTTAGGGTTGGGCTTAGCACGGAACAGCACTTTCCTATGCTGCTATCCTTTTCTGTCGCTTAAAAACGTCATTTGCTAGAGCGAGAAAGGGAGACGGAACGCCACAACCGGGTATGCTGATGCGTCCGTCGCTCTCTTTCGCTCGCAAACGACGATTCTGAGCGACAGAAAAGGAAAGCAGCATTCGAAAGTTGCATTCCGTGCTGACGGATGTGTCCCGACTCGTATCGAAATAAGAAATACATTTTCTGATCAGCTGATCGGGATCAACTTTGTCCAAAAATCGTTTACAATAGAACCCTTTCAAATACCAAGCTTTTAACCGACTTCCAAAAAAGAAGGAGGGTACTGCCGGGCCGTTTTGGCCAGGAACAGCTGGTTGACGAATGTCGGCCAATGCGGGCCCATGGCGGTGTTTGTAGTTTTGAAACCTATGTAAGACGTTATGTGCGACTTACGATCTTCTCCTTCGAGATTCATGTGCGGCGAGTCCTGCCTGGCGGTCTTGGCCAGGAACAGCTGGTTGACGAATGTCGGCCGATGCGGACCCGTGGCGGTGTTTGTAGTTTTGAAACCTATGTAAGACGTTATGTGCGACTTACGATCTTCTCCTTCGAGATTCATGTGCGGCGAGTCCTGCCTGGCGGTCTTGGCCAGGAACAGCTGGTTGACGAATGTCGGCCGATGCGGACCCGTGGCGGTGTTTGTAGTTTTGAAACCTATGTAAGACGTTATGTGCGACTTACGATCTTCTCCTTCGAGATTCATGTGCGGCGAGTCCTGCCTGGCGGTCTTGGCCAGGAACAGCTGGTTGACGAACGTCGGCCGATGCGGACCCGTGGCGGTGATTTTAGTTTTGAAACCTATGTAAGACGGTATGTGCGACTTACGATCTTCTCCTTCGAGATTCATGTGCGGCGAGTCCTGCCTGGCGGTCTTGGCCAGGAACAGCTGGTTGACGAACGTCGGCCGATGCGGACCCGTGGCGGTGATTTTAGTTTTGAAACCTATGTAAGACGGTATGTGCGACTTACGATCTTCTCCTTCGAGATTCATGTGCGGCGAGTCCTGCCTGGCGGTCTTGGCCAGGAACAGCTGGTTGACGAACGTCGGCCGATGCGGACCCGTGGCGGTGATTTTAGTTTTGAAACCTATGTAAGACGGTATGTGCGACTTACGATCTTCTCCTTCGAGATTCATGTGCGGCGAGTCCTGCCTGGCGGTCTTGGCCAGGAACAGCTGGTTGACGAACGTCGGCCGATGCGGACCCGTGGCGGTGATTTTAGTTTTGAAAACCTATGTAAGACGGTATGTGCGACTTACGATCTTCTCCTTCGAGATTCATGTGCGGCGAGTCCTGCCTGGCGGTCTTGGCCAGGAACAGCTGGTTGACGAACGTCGGCCGATGCGGACCCGTGGCGGTGATTTTAGTTTTGAAAACCTATGTAAGACGGTATGTGCGACTTACGATCTTCTCCTTCGAGATTCATGTACGGCGAGTCCTGCCTGGCGGTCTTGGCCAGGAACAGCTTATTAACGAAGGGCCGCAAGTGTGGCAAGTCGGCCGCCACGGGCCCGCAGCGGCCGCACACGTACGCCTGCATGGCCAGGAAGCACGCGCCCGTCACGAACGCGTCATATCCGGCCTCGTGGTGTTTGTCGTCCGCGCCCTCGTACCCTCGCCCTGGCTCCGACCCTGATAAATAAATAAATATATAGGGACAAATCACACTGATTGAGCTAGCCCCGAAGTAAGTTCGAGACTTGTGTTATCGGATACTAACTCAACGAAACTATATTATATAACAAATACATTCAATATGTAAAAAACCCTGTCCGATCCTTGTAGGAGCAATTAAGACCGTCAATATGAACTACTTTTACTCTGGGACCAATGCTTGGAACTTGAAGAAAAAATTGACATTTTCATAAAAAAAATCCGGCCGAACACTTTTGTATGAAAATGTTGATTTTTTTTTTCAAGTTTAAGCTTTGGTTCCATAGGAAAAGTTGTTCATATTGACGGTCTTAGTTGCTCCTACAAGGATCGGACAGGGTTTTTGTTACATATTGTATATAGATAAACATCCAAGATAATTCATATGATAATGAGATTCATACTCGTAAGGGCTTCCGGTAAGTGACGCGGGCTCATGCGGCGGGTTTCAATCTATCACTGTCACAAACTCTTAGTGCGAAAGAAATAGCAGAATCTGTCGCGGGTCACCTGTCTCTGTCGCACGTGCAGTTTGTGGCAGAGATAGACTTAACTCGCCGCGTGCCCCCGCGTCACTTAGCGGATGCCCTAAGAGAATGCCATATAGCATTAGATCCTCTTGTACTTTTTTATAACTGTGCAATAAAGTTTAAATAAATAATTTCAAAATGTTTTAATCACGAAAAAGAAAGAATGTTATTGTGTTTTTTTTTCTAACCTATTTTTTACTTTGTGTATTATATAGTATGTAACTAAAACAATGTATAGTGTATGGGGAAAAATAACATGGGGCTAACAATGTCATTTTAGTAGGATTATACTTTGAAACAATCATTAAGAAAATTGTAATATATTGGAAAAATAAAAAATTTGTCATTTTTAGAAATTTGTTTAGTCTGTAGATTTCTTTGTGACCATCTATATCATATTTCTCGCCTCCACGTAGGAGCGCGAGAAATTTTTATGCTACTTATGATCACCCATCCAAGTGCGGATCACGCCCGTTGTCGCTTAACTTGCGAAAGCGCTAGTTATGCGCACTCCCGCCGGGCCACCGAGCCCCTCCTAGGCTAAAGGTAATAATTTGATGCAAACTATGAAACGGCCCTTCCGGCAAAACATGGATGTTGTAGCACACCAAAATTTGCCATAGTCCCTAGCGCGCCCAAAGCCGAGGTTTGTCCCTTGTGAGCACTTTGCGCTGCTACTAGTAGCATATAAATATAGGAAGCCGGGCCCCTGGCTCGCTTCTCGAACCTTGTCCGGTGAAGTAGGAAATGCCGTCTGACGCAACCTACGTATGCCATTTAAAAAAAAAACTATGAAACTTACCGATTTTAGGTAATGAGAATGGTTCCTCGGAAAGTGATAAGTAAAGATGCTGAAGAACATTCGAATTCACTTTATCCTTGAACGGCGGCATACTTGACATGTACTTTGTGTCCAATATTCTGAAAATAAAATAGGATTTAAATAATACCACTAACTGACAAATTGAGCTCTCGCAAAAGTGTACAAATAATATTTCTTTTTTACATTTTGCACGGCAGCGCTTCTTAAGAGCGAACTAGTCGATTCTTTTTCTATACAAATTTCGGAGGGGATTTCCTCCACTGTTTGACATTGTAGATTTAAAGTTTAACATGTTATCGTTTTGTCTCATTACAAATTATCAGTATGGATACAGAATTTTAAAATAAAAAGCCATTAAAAAGTTATGAGCCATCTTATTTTTACGCAATTTTCGGCGTAAATAAGTAATACTAGAAGTGTAAAATCTCCAAAACTAAGTCCACACCGACACGGCTTATTTAACGAAGATTTTAACAAACTTTGTTTCAGTCCTTTTTATCATAAAACTTTTTTTGCCAAAGGACTTTACGTATTTTTTACGCGCTCGGTTTACTTCGAATTTATCGTGCATTTTACCTCACTGCTTCGCCCGAACACAACGTTAGGCGAGACAGCATATTTTTAGGCCGCGCCCACCTGTGATTTCGGGCCCGTGACTAGTTCAACTTTAAAGTTACTCTAGCGCCGACGTCAAGCCTAGTAAAAACAGTACATTTCAACCACCAGTTTTGCAACTAAAGTGGTCAATGGCACTCAAAAGGTTAATAGTACCGCCTTTCGAACGATTTGAGGCAACTCCACCAACAAGAGCAAGCTCTTAAATTACAAGAAGTACCGCCTAATATGGTATTTCTATGATATTAAGGGGAGACATGAATTTTTCGGGGTCTAGTGTTGCTTCCATTTTAAATAAATTATTTGAACGGAAACGGAGACATCATTTAAAAAAACATCTTGAGCAAATCTTAGATAACCCTTCAAACTATTTAATGTACTTCCGTTTACAGTTGAAGGTAAGAACGAGAAGCTCTTCCACGCTCATTTGCGAAAAACGGCCACTTTTGGCTATGTGCGTGGAAAAGCTTCACGTTCTCAGGGTGAAGGGTTATCTAGGGCTTGATCAAGACAGAGCGAGACACACAGACGAGCAACACACACTTGTATGCAAACCTTAAGATCGGCTATTGACCTTAACTTAACCTTGATTTGGCTTGAGATTGGAAATCCTTGGGGGAGGCCTATGTCTAGCACTTGAAGTCTTGCTGCTGAAATCAATTAGGAGTTTTCAAAAATATGTGACACAGATGTCAGCACAGTGACGGCATTGACTGTTGTCATTGGACCATCAGTTGATAGGTTATTTTCCTCCGTCAAATTTATCCAATAACAGAAGCTAATTGGACCTGACGTCACTGTGCTACCATCTGGTGTCTCATATTTTTGCCTCATTGAAGACTAACCTGGGAAACATGCAATGTGCGAACTCTTTGAACGTGTTGTATTCTGCAGGCAGCTCTTGGAAGAAGTGGCTCAATGTGTGGAGTATGTCTAGTAGCATGTTGTGCCCGACAACTAGCTTGCCCTGGAAAAGAAACAGGCATTAAGGTGGATTCACTATGTTAGTCTGCTGGAATGGTCTGTTCAGTTCTGGGGTGCTTGATGTTGTTCACTTGTTTGCAAGCAATCACATTTTCTAATCTTACAAGGCAAATCTCTGGCAGAACGGAACAGCACTTTTCAATGCTGCTATCCTTTTCTGTTGCTCAGAACCGTCTTTAGCTAGAGCGAGAGAGAGCGACGGGACACTTCAGCATGGCCGGTGCTGAAGCGTGCCGTCGCTTTGTCACTCAGAACCGTTATTAGCTAGAGCTCAAGAGAGCGACGGAACGCTTCAGCATGGCCGGTGCTGAAGCTTTCCGTCACGTTGTCGCTCAGGACCGTTATTAGCTAGAGCGAAAGAGAGCGACGGGACACTTCAGCATGGCCGGTGCTGAAGCGTGCCGTCGCTTTGTCACTCAGAACCGTTATTAGCTAGAGCTCAAGAGAGCGACGGAACGCTTCAGCATGGCCGGTGCTGAAGCTTTCCGTCACGTTGTCGCTCAGGACCGTTATTAGCTAGAGCGAAAGAGAGCGATGGAACGCTTCAGCATGGCCGATGCTGAAGCGTGCCGTCACTTTGTCACTCAGAACCGTTATTAGCTAGAGCTCAAGAGAGCGACGGAACGCTTCAGCATGGCCGGTGCTGAAGCTTTCCGTCACGTTGTCGCTCAGGACCGTTATTAGCTAGAGTGAAAGAGAGCGAAGAAACGCTTCAGCATGGCCGGTGCTGCAGCGTGCCGTCGCTTTCTTTCGCTAGCGACAGAAAACAATAGCAGCATGTGAAAGTGCTGTTCCGTGCTGACAAATGTAGCCCAACCCTTATTAAACTCTTCAACATTTATGAAACTCTTCTTGGGAATGCAGTTCTTACAAAAGTTGTTTGTCCTTAATACTTTACTCGCCTCATACTTCTTAGACAGGAAGAGTCAGATTAGTACTATTCTAGGACAAAATACACAGATCATGGAAGTCACAGCTTCTCTTTCGTCGTTTTAAAACCTGGCCTGACGTATGTTAAGAATTGGGTTAATACCTTGCCTTATGAATCATCATCATCATCTTCTCTTAACTACCCACAGCTGGGCTTAAGCCTCCTTTTGTCTGCACCATTGAATCCTATCCCTAACCTTACCCATCGAGTTCTGTGAAAATTTCAGCTGTCTAGCTACCACGGTTCATGAGATACAGCCAGGTGACAGAAAGACAGACAGACAGCGGAGTCTTAGTAATAGGGTCCCTTTTTGCCCTTTGGGTACGGAACCCTAAAAAGAAAAAATAAACATGAACAAAACTCACGGACTGGCTAATCATCCGGGCCACTTTGGAGAAGCCGATTGCTTCCTCGAAGTCATCCCATTCCTTCTTCTCCTTCATCATGCGCTTGTTGTTGGTGTCGTCAGCTGATTTTATTCTAGAGACTACTAAAACCCTGAAAGAGTAAAATAAATAAAGGTAAAAATATAAACTGTGGAAGAGTTTTTTTTTTTCATATGTTAACGTATTTATATTGTAAATAATTACGCTAATAATTATTAGATCTAGCCTAAACTAAGACTAATGAGTAGTTTTATGTTGACCTAGTTTTATAAAATACTTATTTTATAAGAATGTGTCCATTGGCACTTTTCTTACTGTCTCTATTAAGGGGCTACCTGAATTTTTCAATGTCCAGTGCTGCCCCCATTTGAAATAAATCACTTGAAAATAAACGGAGATATCATTTAAAATTTGATCTTGATCAGACCCTGGATAACCCTTTAAACTATTTTATGAAGTACTGTTTACATTTTAAAGTGAGAACGTAAAGGTTTTCTACGGACAACGGCCACTTTTGGCGTATGTGCGTAGAAAAGCTTCACATTCTTGCTTTAAAATGTATTGTTCATAAAATAGTTTTAAGGCTAATGTCTACTATTATGGAGTATCATGCAGCAGCAATTAGTAGCATGTTAGTAGTTTTTTTTTAATTGCCTATACTCCTACCGGCTTTTTATAAAACACAGACTAACTAGGTTTTATATGCACCTAAGAAGAATCAAAAAACGCTCTGATGATGACATCAGAGCGTTTTTTCCTAGTTGCATCTTCAGCAGTAATGCTTCAGAGCCCGGGGTTGGCTACCGAACCAAGGAGATTTGATGAGGTTACTGGTTTTTACACAGAGCGACTGCCATTTGAACTCCACAACCCAAGGGGAAACCACAACCAGTCCTTGCATAGTTTGATGATAAAATGCTAGATGGCGTTTGGGACCCACAGTTGCCTGCCACAGAGCCTACAATATCCTAACCTAACTGGGAACAATTTTTCACAAAGTATGCTTCTTGGTGGGATTCAAACGACCTCTGGGTCACAAGGCGAACGCCTTGACCACTGGACCACGGAGGCAGTTGCTTATGCACTAACTACCATATCAATGATATCTACCAGAATATGTGACCTTCTCTTAAGTCACTATCAACTTCATTTGGGTGAATAATGATTGAAACCAGTCGTAAGGTTTGTCTGCATTTTATAATAAAAGGCTTTTTTTGTTTTAACTATTATGTTAAAAATGTGTCAGTTCAAGGATCAAATACCTTTCCTTATTCTCCAAGACTTTGGTATCAACCAGTACTTCGTCTTTGAAGCGAGAGCCTAGCTCCTGGAACAGCAGCCTCCTGATGAACGGGTTGCATCGGTCTATTGTCATCTCTTCCTGGTCTTTGTCTTTGATGAACTCTTCCACTCTTTTGCTGGTGAAATAGGATTTGAAAAGCATTATAGTGATTTTTTGATAGGCTAAATTAAGAAATTGAATTGTAGCCATTTTCGACTTGATAGAAGACAAATATATTTACCATATGTCCTCAATCTGTTGCCTGTTTTCGTCAGGCACAGGAATGTATTGCCGTTCAGTTTCATTAGTTTGCTTTTCAAGAATTTTCACTCGCATGTATTGTTCTACAGGCTCTGTGGCATATGATATACCTGAAGAAAGAGTTTTCTTAGTTTAAATATGTATAAAGCAGTTAACACAATACAGGGTCAACGTAATTCAATAGTTTTTTTTTTATTCATGTTGAGTGTCCTTAAATGTGCTAATATCAGTCGTATCATAACATGTGCGTCTTTAGGTCATAAACATCATTAGAGAATAAAAATGTAAACCTGTGCAAAATCTAGCCTGTTGAAATCTGATTTCTGTTATTCATCTGTAAAACCACTAACTCGTGAAGCATAGTCTTTTGGTTGACTCTGTGCTTTGTGTCCTGGTAATAAACAAAAAAGGTTTAAAAGTGTATCTGTATTATTTTAGTTGCCTTTTAAGTTTATCTTAAGACTTACTTACCATCTTTTATCCATTTATTGAAGTCAAAACCCTGCGCAGCTAGGAAATCTAAGCTGGAGCTCTGGCAAAGGAAGATTTTCTCAAGAGCATAGTTCCCACGGGGAAATAAATAGAAATTATACGCTTCATTCGTATACTGCTTCTTGTCAGCGTCCCAGTAGAAGGCACACAACCCGTATTGTGTGAGCAAAAACTCCGAGCAGCCGTTTAAAACAGTTGTATAGTACTCCGTTGGAGAGTCAAACAGAGACACGTCCCGGCCTTTTATGAGACCCGTAAATTCTGCATCTATTACTAGAAAGTCAGCTCTTTCTATAGACGACTGTATCACTGGCAACGATTCCTTGAAATCTAAAAAAATATGCAATTTGTAATACACTCGAATGGAACACCCTAAATGCAGTATTTCACGCGAACTTTACTCACTTTGCCGGGTCACCTCCATTTTTGTTCTAAACTAGATACGTAATTCTACTTATTAACGATATTTTTGAGATATTAAAAACAATATTTCATTGTATATTTAAACTTGTAAATAAAAATATTGCTTCGGCACAACAACAGTATGCGCGGTACGTACAGTATTGCCAGATGCAATTTAAATTTATTACTATTGAGCTGTCACATTTTAATAATATATGGTAGGTTAGGTAGAAATTGTAGAAGTATATTCAGAAAGTTGGTTTGAATTTTAAAAATTCCTTTATTGTAAAAGGATCTGATTTTCTCTTTATTGAGAGAGACCTCTTGGCGAACAGATACAGCCTGTTTAAGAAGGAGTTCTGTTCGGGACTTCAGGCTAATAAAATATATGGATATACAAAAGTAACAGATACCCAGCCAGCGCCATACACAATATGGATGGCCCGTAAGTAGGCATAAATAACTGGAGTTGTTGGTTGGAGGCAAAAAGAAATGGCAGCACACACGACTAGCAAAAAAGTGACAAAAAAAAGTGTTGAATATGCTTTTGAAGTTTTATTGCATTTCTTAGAAGTCATATTTAACTAATTAATTAAATATGACTTCTAAGTCTCTCTCTATTTCAATCTCTCTTCTCTTTATTTCAATAATAGTGATAAAAGATTTTAATATTTCAATAAATACCTATTGCCTTTTAGTGACAAGGAAGAGAAAAAAATATGTTTATAAGGCAATGGGTAGGCTGGCTATACTAGGTACTTAACAATTTTTTAGTAATGAGCACTTTTAGTCCATACAGAATTAAAATTCATACAAAAATTGTACAATAAACGACAAAATAGGGTTGGCACCACTTTTCTTCTTATTCATATTAGCCAAACAGCAGACTGTGGTGGGTGTGAGGGTGACATGGAACAGAAAAAACTAGTTTTTCTATTCCGTGGAGGTACTTAGTAGGTACTTACATCGAAGAAGAAGTGTTTTGCTTCTACGAAATTAATCTTTGATCTGCTTTGCATTTGCGTCAAGCTCAAACTTATTTGAACAAGTTTATTTGAAAAATCAAATGAAAAAATCCTCCAAAACCACGCCATTCTTATGAAAAGCGGAACTACCGAATAGTTCCGCTACTATTATAGCGCCACCTATATTTTTTAGGGAAATCCTTAACTTTCAAGCTGTAACCTCCAATAACTTTTTAGCGGCTGAACAGCTGAACGGATTTTCCTTAAACAGCTAAGAACCACCGCAAGGGAATTTGCTTTTACGTAAAAATAAACCGCCTTGAAATCGGTCTACAAACAGACACACAGACATTAGCGTCAAACTTATAACACTCATCTTTTTTTTCGGGGATTAAAAATTATACTTATATGGAAACAGATTAAGCTTACCTGGCAACACAACAATGTCTGTAGAAGGGGGTTAAACCATAAATCCAAGAGAATTTAACGAAGTGATTACATATATAAGTATTTTCTAAATTTTAGATTATATAGATAGATACTTATTGGAAGGAGGTAACCCATTATAAAATTTACCAAATTTTTGTAAACGGCTTCTGCTCCATGTAATTGACCACCTAGGTTAAGAAAATAAAACTTATTTGCTCTTTGAAGTATTCAATCAATGCCAGAAACCCTCATGGGCTTCCTCAGAAGACCCTACCAAAGTTTCTCAGAGTCGCGGATGTACTGTAGGCATTATAGATAGTCATAGATTTACGATAAGTACCTACCTATGCCTAAGGGTCTGAAATAAAACAATAACACTGAACACAACTCATTTTATTTCATAAATTCATAACATAATCCTAGGTCACCTACCTAGTTATAATACATTTAAAACTAAATAAAACTAATACATATCTTTGGTATGTTAAGTAAGGTATTTAAATAATCTTCTCGAGATGTCTGGACAATCTCTCGTAAGCGGCCTTGTTTCTGTAGAGGTGGATGTTGGCTTTCACCTTCGCCATGAGGGTCTTCGGGTCAATTTCACTCAGCATTATCAAAGCATCTGTAGAAACAAACAAATAACAGTGTAACCATAGATAGAGGAGGTATATTAACATTTTTTTTTGCTCTTTGAGTGTAACTTGACGTCTCGTACGAGGTCGGTTCACGAACCACTGACATTGTAATATACACCCTCGGTCGTCCATATAAAGTACATTTTAGCTCACCCAACATCTCAGCTTGAAACCTCTCCTCGGAGTCGTCGAGGTGAATCAACATGGCGCTGTAGAGCGCGTTTATATATATGTGCGCCGAACACGACCGTATCTTACGAGGTAAATTCATGAACAACTGACATTGTAATTTATACTCTCGGTCTTCCACATAAAGTACATTTTAGCTTACTATCTCAGTTCGGAAATTCTCTGAATCATCAAGGTGAATCAACATGGCGCTGGCAGAGTGCGTCTATATGTGCGTCGGTGTACGGGAGAGGTCAGTTCAAGAGCAAACTGATATTGTAATATACACTCTCGGTCTTTCACATAAAGTTCATTTTAGCTCACCCAATATTTCAGCTCGGAACTTCTCCTCGGTGTCGTCGAGGTGGATCAACATTGCGCTGTAGAGCGCGTCTATGTGTGCGCCGAACACGATCGTGTCGTACGGGACAGGTCTGTTCGCGAACAACCTGCGCGTGGTCTGCACCGCGTAGGAGCGGACCGTGTCGTTGCTGTCGTCC
Source organism: Acrobasis suavella (assembly GCA_943193695.1). Classification (NCBI taxonomy): domain Eukaryota; kingdom Metazoa; phylum Arthropoda; class Insecta; order Lepidoptera; family Pyralidae; genus Acrobasis; species Acrobasis suavella. Next base: position 4,229,815 of record OW971939.1, read on the forward strand.
AGCCGTTTGAGAACCACTGAAAAAATATCGAAGAAACGTTTTTAATTCAATCCACCTGCATGGGCGATTTACGGCGATAGAAAAAGGTATACTTTTCGACTTCGCTGAATTGAAATTGACAAAAGCGGAATGCGGCGTTCCGTGTTATCCAGAAATCCACTTGTATACAGACACGAGATTCTTTGTTTGTGAACACCCTTTCTCTTAAACGTCTTGATCCATCAAGTGATGAGGGGGGGAACTATTGATACGACTTGATATCTGTAGCGTAGCGCCATCTTTTATTTGCTAGAGAAAGCCCTGACTTTCAAGCGTTAACCCCCAAATAACTTTTAAAAGGTTGAATCGATTTCCATCTAATATAGCTAAGAACCACCGCAAGGGAACTTGCTTTTACGTAAAAAAAAAAACGATCTCGAAGTTGATCCATCCGTTTGAGCGCTACGATGCTAGACAGACAGACATTGGAGTCAAACTTATAATATCCCTCTTTTTTGTCAGGAGTTAAACATAATTTGCTACTAAACACTTAGCGAAATAAAGTTTGTCTAGAACTTCGGCAGTGTAACAGTCCCGCTGCCTCGCCAGAGACGCGAGGCAGCTGATGGCTCACTATATGTGCTGCCTCGTCAAGGCGGAGTTATCGTCGCCGAGGTCGGCCAGCAATGACACCATCTCTTCCAGCAAAGGTTCTAGGGGCTCCCTCATAGGAAAAAGATCAACTTTCTACTATTAACTTACCAAATTATAGCTTGTGCAGAATTCCGGCAGTGAAACATTCCCGCTACCTCGCCAGCGACGCGTGGCAGCTGATGGCGTGCAGCGTGTGCTGCCTCGTCAAGGCGGAGTTGTCGTCCGCTAGGCCGGCCAGCACCACCACCACCATCTCTTCAAGCAAAGGTTTATACGACTTTTTGGTAGGTAATAGCTTGATTTTTACTATTAACTCACCGAAATACAGCTTGAGCAAAACTTCGGCAGTGAAACAGTCCTGCTGCCTCGCCAGCGGCCCGAGGCAGCTGATGGCTCGCTAAGTGTGCTGCTGCGTCAGGGCGGAATGGCATCATCTCTTCCAGCAAAGGCTCTGGGGGCTCCTTCGTAGGGTATAGATCGACTTTCTACTATTAGCTTACCAAAATATAGCTTGTCCAGAACTTCAGCAGTGAATAAGTCCCACTACCTCGCCAGCGACGCGTGGCAGCTGACTAGGCTCGACAGGAACACCACCACCATCTCTTCAAAGGCTCAATCGACTTTTTGGTAAGTAATAGGTTGATTTTTTCTATTAACTCACCGAAATACAGCTTGTGCAGAACTTCGGCAGTGAAACAGTCCTGCTGCCTCGCCAGCGGCCCGAGGCAGCTGATGGCTCGCTAAGTGTGCTGCTGCGTCAGGGCGGAATGGCATCATCTCTTCCAGCAAAGGCTCTGGGGGCTCCTTCGTAGGGTATAGATCGACTTTCTACTATTAGCTTACCAAAATATAGCTTGTCCAGAACTTCAGCAGTGAATAAGTCCCACTACCTCGCCAGCGACGCGTGGCAGCTGACTAGGCTGGACAGGAACACCACCACCATCTCTTCAAAGGCTCAATCGACTTTTTGGTAAGTAATAGGTTGATTTTTTCTATTAACTCACCGAAATACAGCTTGTGCAGAACTTCGGAAGGGAAACAGTCCCGCTGCCTCGCCAGCGGCGCGAGGCAGCTGATGGCTCGCAGCGTGTGCTGCCTCGTCAAGGCAGAGTTATCGTCCACGAGCCCGGCCAGCAATGGCACCATCTCTTCCAGCAAAGGTTCGAGGGACTCCTTGGTAGGGAATAGGTCCACTTTCTGGAAGAGCAGAATTGAAACGTGATATACAGACCAAAAGGTATAAATACCAATCTTTATTGAGATAAATAATTAAATTAATTAAAGAAGATAATTAATTATAGCAATGAGATAAAGTGCTAAATGAAGAAAAGAAGACAATGAATGAAGGTGAAGCGATGAGGCGCGTTTCCGGTTTGCACTTTCCCGGTTTTCCTTCTCCAAATATAATACGCATATTTAAATTATAGGCCTAGCGCCGTCTATTTTATCCTTACTTTGTGCTCTTTTTTTTTCAATTTATTTGGGTAAGCAAACAATGGTACATTGTATGATACTATAAAATCTTACAAAATAAACAAATGAACGTGCCATCAAAATCGCAAACCACTGATTACTGCTACAGAATAGGTAAACAATAATTCGATAGGAAGTTGTGATGGGTTGGGCTGCATTTACATTATTAGATATTTACAAGACTTAAGTTAATTAGGTAACTAGTTATCTCTCATTCTTACAAGTTACATAGCTTGAATTTTATTTAATATAGCCGATTTAAATGCGCTAGCGCGTGTGGCCAGAATGTCAACATCATTAAATAAATTATTATACGTATCAACCAATCGGTGTAATGGTGATCTTTGGTGCTCATGCATTTAAGAAAAATAAAGTTGTCTTTTGCTAACCGCAAACCAATGTATCTGTCCCGTTGTCTGTCTGTTTGTCTGTCTGTCTGTCTGAATATCTGTCTGTATACAAAACTTATTAGTCAAATCCCATCAATATGAAAATGGGAACCAAGTTCAATATCCGACAAAAGAATTGAGATATAAAAGGCCGCCAATTCTGTAGACAATCCTGAAATTCATTTATATGAATCTCAACATTTGACTTGGCTGATTCGTCTTGAGGAGCACTTTAAGGTTTTAAGTTAATAAAATCAGGTTGAATATGGAAATGATCACTGACAAATGACATTATTTTGTGACGTTTTATTTTCATAACAGTTCCTTTGAAATAAGAAAGAACCCAATTACACATTTCTTTTTAGGGTTCAAAGGGTAAAAAAGGCTTATATATAACCCTATTACAGACTTCGGTGTCAGTCTGTCCGTCTGTCTGTCACCAGGCTGTATCTCAAGAACCGTGATAGCTAGACAGTTGAACAGATCATGTATTTTTGTTGCTGCTATAATAAAAAATACTAAAAATAAAATAAATATTTAATTGGGGCTCCCATAGAACAACGGGTGACTGTAATTTTTTTTTGCCATTTTTTACTCGAAGTTAATAAAGGCAATCGGTAGACGCTTGAAATATTTACAGAATAGTCAGTTGTATATTCACTTTAAAAATAAATAATTAAATATTAATAAAATAAAAATCTTACATACAACGAACGCGATATTTTATAGATAATGGTACGAAACCCCTCGTGCGCGAGCCCGACTCGCACTTGGCTAGTTATTTTTAAGTAATAATATTTTTTTTGTACTTTATGTTGTTCTTTGGTACAACACAATACAATAAACTTTATTGCACCAAAAAACATTTAACATATTCGGAATACTTACAAAATAAGGGTAACATAATATAATAAGGTACAAAAGGCGGCCTTATCGCCAAAGCAATCTCTTACAGGCAACCAAAAAAAGGAGAGCGAAATATATAATAAGATAGAAGGTGGCGCAGTTAGAATTTCATACACAAAATTAATATAATAAATAAATACAATAAACAGAATAACACTCTAAATATGCATACTATATAGCATCATAAAAATTTAATAGGTATAAATATATAAATTTACATAGCGTGACAATTAAAATTTTAAACAAACAAAATGACTACTTTACCTTGTTGTCTTGGTTACTATTACTAGCGTTGTTATCTCCATCTCCCTTGTCGGCCGGCATGTCCTCCTGCGGCCGCTCCTGCAGAGCCGAGCACAGGCACGCCACGGCCGCCGTCCGGATGGCCTCGGCCGTACGCCCCGGAGACCACACCAAGTTCGGCATTATCACATCTACAAGGAAAACACGACGGTTAAAGCACGACTTGTTCTTCTTCTTCTGCCTTATCCTTAATTTTACGGGGTCCAGGGCTGCACCCATTCAAAAAAAACATTTGAAAGTAAACTGATTTGCAGGACAATTCGTCCTGCAAAAGCCGCAATCAGTGGTGGTCTTGAGTTTCAGCGGACTGTAGATTCTCGTCTTCCCCCCGGAAGTTTCCCTATGGATCCCTGAGTAAAACCCGCGATTCGAAAACTTGTACTTTATTCACTTATTATACTACTTGACACTAGCACGGCACGACACAGTATGAGCGTATGCGCTTCTATTTATACCTTTTTGAGGCGTCTAAATTCTAAGTCTACCTCCGAAAATAGCGGATAACTGAGGTGCGGGGAAGACCAAACCGCTTCCCCCACTTCCGGGTTTCATCCCCACCCGGTCCACATTTTAAGTGTACCCTCTATCCGCGCATAGCCCCTCATACCATTTCTTACAAAACCAATACTACAATCTAGGTCTCGTATTTACATCCTTAACACTAACCAGGACCTAGATGTCCTAATAACCTTATATACCTTAGACCTAGGCTGATCGAGATGGCCTACAAAGTATGAACCCGATTTACCTTGTATAAACCACAACCTTTTACCTCAGCCGTCTCGCTTGCCCATACCAATAAAACAACAAACAGTGTGTATGTTTATTTGCACATCCATACCCTAAGAACATTAACTAAACTATAATACTTATCTATCTACGTACTTATTATCAAAACGTTTACAATATCTCTAACTAATGGGCTTTGCGCCTTTATTTACATAGTAATGAATCAATGCCTACTCTAACCATTTCTGCTATTAGCGTGTGTGTTCGTCTGAGCGCGCTTCTGTCCGTAACATAAAGGGAGATCTTATTTAAAATTTAGTCTTGATCAGACCCTAGATAACCGTTCAAATTATGTTTTGAAGTTCACAACACAGTTTGAAGGGTTATCTAGTGAGTAAACAGTAGTTACTATTCCCAATGTAAACAACTGTTTACAGTGAGAACGTAAAGCTTTTCTACGCACATACTTTTGGCTAATGTGCGTAGAAAAGCTTCACGTTCTCACTTTGACCGGTTATCTAGGGTCTGATCAAGACTAAATTTTAAATTATATCTCCGTTTCCTTTCAAATGATTTATTTCGAAGGGGGCAGCACTGGACCCAGAAAAACTGAGGTAGCCCCTTAATTTGAGGTCGGCACAGCATGTGCTTTTTCCATTTAGTTCCATCTCCAATCAACCCGTCCGTCGCTCTCTTCCTACTCATATCCTCCTTTACGCGTTCCATCCAACGTTTCTTTGGTCCTCTTTCGTTGTCCTTTGACATGCATTTTCAGAACCTGCCTGGTTATAAGGTTTTCCTCTCTTCTCTCATGTCCATATCAGCCTAACCTATTGCTCCTTGTTTTTTCTGTTATAGGTGCCACAAAAGCACGAGCTAGTATAATCTTATAATAAATAAGGAGCTTGGTGGCCCGGCGGGAGTGCGCGGATTAACTTTTAATATAAAGTAACTTATGTAACTTATACTTATTGACTTGTAAAAGTGCCTGTAAAGGTCTAATTACTGAATTATTTTTGAATTCAATAACCATACCTTTTATGACGGTCTTCAAAAAGCATTCCAACATGTAAGGGTCGCTCTTTCTAAAGTTGTCCTCCCGGCGCAGCAGCGCCGTGGACAGGCTGGTGAACACCTTCAGCTTCACCTCGGGGTCCACCTTGGGGGTCGGCAGGCACGCGGTCAGCAGCGGCCCGATCAGGTCCAGGTGCGTGCCGATAGCTGAGCCTGTTGAGTTCATTTAAAGGTTAACAACTATGTTACCCTAAAATATATTGCTGAAAAAATGGAAATAAATAAATTATAAAGGCTTTTTTAAACATTTTTTCGTACAAGCTCTTAATGTAAGGTTTTATTTGAAGGTTAACAACTAAGACACCGCCATGTTGCGGAAAAAATGGAACTAAGAAAATTGAAAAGGTTTTTTTTTAATTCGTACATGCTCTTATTGTAAGGTTTCATTTTAAGGTTAACAACTAAGATTCCGCCATATTGCGGAAAAAAAGGAACGAAGTAAATTGTTTTTTTTTAGACGTTTGTGCAAGCTTCTATTGTAAGGTTTCATTTTACGGTTAACAACTAAGACCCCCCCATATTATAAGTTAAAAAGGCTTGTTTTAAACATTTTTTCGTACAAACTCTTATTATAAGGTTTCATTTTGAAGTTAACAACTAAGACCCCGCCATATTGCGGAAAAAAATGGAACTAAGTAAATTGAAAACGTTTTTTTTAATCATTTTTTCATACAAGCGTTTATTGTAAGGTTTCATTTTGAGGTTAACAACTAAGACCCCGCCATATTGCGGAAAAAATGGAACTAAGTAAAATAAAAACGTTTTTTTAATAATTATTTCGTGCAGGCTTTTATTGTAAGATAACCTTTAAACACCAGCAACATTTCTGGCGCAACTTCAGCCCATGATACGTTAGTAAAAACCTATAAAAAAATTCGACTACCGATACATAATCAGTTTGGCCGAGCGCTGATTTGTATGGAAAGCCGGTTAATTTTTCGTTTATCCATAATTGCGTTTATGGAAAGTAGTTCAGTATCATGGACTGAACTTGCTCCAAAAATGTTGCTGGTGTTTAAAAAGTAACCCTGTAAAAGTACTTATCAAGTCAAGTGCAATAAGCCCAAACCCGATGGGGTTGTGTCGTATTCTTACAGGGTTCTTATCCCTTTACCGGTCCCAATAAATAAAACAATAGATAAACAATTGATCTGTGACCAAATTCCTCCCAGTAACAGGTAAGGGGTTATGGAAAAGCCTAAACCGACTCCGAACTGAGGAAGGCCGGTGCAAGCATAATGTAACCCGGTGGAGATATATTGATCCAACTGCAACACAGTGTCAATGTGGGCATAATGGCCAGTCTATGACACACCTCTTCTCCTGCCCATCGTGCCCCACTAGCTGCACTAAGCGTGACCTATATGAGGCCTCTGAAAACGCTGTAAAAGTGGCAACCTATTGGAGGAAAATAATTTGATTTTATTTTGAGCTTTCGACACGAGAAGGGTTCTTATTGCCACCTTCCGGCAGTTCCAGCTCCATCGTCAGATCAGCTTCTTGTTAGAAGTATATTGCATTGTCATCCGATTTACACAAGTATGCAAAATTTCAGCTAAATCGGTTGAGGATAACTGATTTAAAATTGAGTTGCAAGATTTGACCCTAACATACTGAAAGTTTTTGTTTAAAAAATTACGCTGTACCTATTTGTATTTCCTAAAGACTATTAAAAAAATATATTTATTTAATTTTGACCGAGGCGAATGACCGCCTTCCTCCTTTCACCCCTTTATTCAGCCGAATTCTCATTTTAGAGGTCGTACAAGTCAAGCTTACCACAACGAAGAAGGATGCACTCCAGCAGACAGCGGTCTGGGGTCAACAGGGACCAGGTGAGCGGGTCGCTTTTGATGGCCTCGAGGATGCGGCTGATGTGCTTCTCGTACAGAGACGTCATCGAGCGACCGCCTTTCTCGATGAAACGCAGTTTGTCTAGGTTGGCTGAAATTAAAAATAATACATCATTCTATTTTGGTTGGTTCATTATATCTTTATATTATCTTCTTCTTCGTCTTAACGCGTTCCCGGATGCATTTTCATGTGTGCTGCTTAGGAGCCCGGGGTACTATCCCGCGTTTTTAGGAACCCTTATAGATGTGCCATGTCTGTCTGTCTGTCTGCGGTTTTACTCAGCGACTATAGGTACTAGAAAGCTGTAATTTGGCATGGGTATTTATATTAATTTTCCGAAAAAAGTGGTAAAATAAAATTTTTTTTAGGGTAGCTCCCATACAAGTAAAGTGTAAAGTCATTTTTTTTCTCGAGTAACCAATCATGTGGGTCTTTCAAAAATATTATACCCCTATTAAATTAGTATCTAGGTATTTTGTATCAATAGGAAAAAACTAAAGATAGGCCCCCATATTCATAATAGTCTGCTAACTTAAAGCATTGCTAATTCTCACTCTGTCTTCTATTGACCTAATTCAGAATGAAAAATAACACTCTGTAGCAGCTATTTTAAGTTAGCAGACCATTATGAATAAGGGGGTTGATCTTTAAAGTAGGTGATTTGGCCAGGGGGGTCTGAGGTAACAGTTCATTTTGGAAAAGGGGTCACTTGTCCAAAATAGTTCGGGGATCCCTGTGCTAAACGGTTATATATGGACACAAGGAAAAATTCACAGCTATAGTATTTTACAAATTAAGAAGTTATAGGCGATCAATTTATAAAATGTACTCAGAAAGGAAAATTTCGTACAAATTCAATAGAAAATTAGTTTTAGACGTTTTTCGTGGCATGAACTCAAAGTTGGCATCCGTAACTACGGAACCCTACACTGCACGTGGCCCGACACGCACTTAGCCAATTATTCTTGTCACAGATGATTTACATACAAAGATAATGTATTTCTGTTGCCGCTATAACAAGAAAGACTATAAACAAAATAAAATAAATATTTAAGTGGGGGCAGAATATAATTTTTATATTTCGCTTAGAGTACTTTCCTTGAATAAAGCTAGGAGATTTCAAAATCACCCTGTATATTGATTAATACTCACACAAGGCCATAAACTGGACGTTGTCGTCCACCGGCATCGCGTACACGGTGAAGACGATGGTGAATATTTGGTCGGCGACCGGCGCGCAGCCTTCCCCGCACAGGTCGAGCAGGGATTCCACCACGAGCATCAAGTTCTTTTGGTACTTCTCCTGCAAAGGCCGTGAAAGAACTTATATAGGTTTTTGTATGTTATGCATGCTGTGTTCACATCGAGAAGACTTTGCACTTTCACATGTTTCTTAATGTCTTAGATACCTATATAATGTTACTGTGTAATGTCAGTTTTGTATTCTGTAGATTTTGTTTTATTTATTTAACTTTATTACAAATGTAATAGAAATGGTAGTATTCTACTCAACAAGTAAAAAAATTGAGATAAAGAAATGATGTCTACAAAAATGTATCGAGAGCGTTTATTGGCACATAAAACTTTTCGAAAGGGTATAATATATAAAGATATTTAGTAATAAAGCAAGAAGGTATTTAGTTTTTCGCTAATAGATATATCTTAATAATTAACAATTTAAAGACAATATTCTTCAAAAAATATGATATTTCCAATAAAAATGTTCTACTCTCGTAAGAAGGTTTCCGCGCGTCAAAATCCGCGCGTATATTTAGGCATCCGAGCGCGGCGTCAAAAAACGAAGGCAGACGATCGCTGAAGACGGGTTAGACAGGGTCATGTGGAAGGACAAGGGGACTACCTCCGTGGTCCGGTGATCCGGGCGTTCACCTTATGATCCGGAGGTATTGGGTTCAAATCCCACTGGTACTTTGTAAACAGTTGTTTCCAGTCTGGTTAGGTTATCACAGGCTCAAATCAACTGATTATCGGAAAAGAAAGATAATTCCGTGTTTCGGGAGGCACATAGATATAAACTGTGGTTCCCGAACACCATCTAGCGATTGCTCAAACCATTCCAAGGATTGGTTCTGGTCTACCCTTTGGGTAGCGAAGGTCAGACGGCAGTCGCTCTATGTAAAACAGTAACCTCGTCAAATCTAGTAGCAAACCCCGGGCTCGGAAGCGTTACCGCTGAGGATGAGGATGTGACTAGGAACACGCTCGGATAATTATGATGTGGAAGGATAAGGAGGAGGCTTTTGCCCAGCAGTGGGAAACAACATCAAGTCTAGTTTAAAAAATCACCTTTCTCATTCGACATCTCTCAGGGTCCGACAACTCCTTGCACAGTTCCTCCATCACCTTCCCTTTTATTTGCTCAGCTTGAGAGCCCTTTAGAATGTTGGCGATGACCAGCAGGGCTCCCCAGGAGTCCATGTCGGCTTCAAGCAAAGGCCACCAGGTCTCTGGGCTGATGAAGTAGCCGAACAACTCGGCTGCGCGCTTTATCTGCAAGTTAAACCTCTTTAAATATAATCCCTCTTATTCATAAAAATTAACAACCGTTTGCTAAACCTATTTTAGTTAAAATATCTTTTGTCCCTTTCCCTCTTTTCAATATTTGACATAGTAAGAAGGAGACAAAACACATTTTAACTAAAAGAGGTTTAGCAAAGGTTTGATAACTTTTATGAATATGGGGAATATATTTAAATATATGTATTGATATATAATAATACCCAACTAATGACGATCTGATCTTTACTTATAACCCTACCTACTCGTTTTTGACATCTTCTTTACAACCACACAAGTTGCTGAAAGCAGTATAGATTTAATAATGAAGAAAAACTGATAATAGGAGCGTTATTTGACTCCAAGAAACTATGACGTCACGGCGGCATATTTCTTTCAAATCCCATAGACAATGTTTACGCGTTTAGAAACAAGAATCTAGTTTGATTTATTGGAAACTAGCCGGTTTGACGATAGACCATAGTTACGCCCCCTCCCCCCAGAAACGAAGGCAGGATCCGCCCTTCTCTAGCAGCGGACTTTCTGCGGCTGAAATAATGACAATGCGAAAGTGTTTTACATTGAAAAAGAATTATTCGATCATCAAACCTCAACAACAATCCTAGGATCGTCGTCGCACGCGCCGCGGAGCATGGTCCTCACGACGGTGTTCGCGTGCTGGGTCGAACCTTCTTCTGCGCACAGCAGCAACCAGCACAACAGCTGCGCCGAACGGAGACGAGCATCTGCCTGCCAGCCGTCCATCTCTAGAAACGATGTCAACTCGTGAACGGGTGTTGCCGGAAGGGACTGGTCAGCTCGGCTTCGCTTTTTGATAACTTAGTATTTAGAAGTATTAAGAAGGAGTAATGGAGAAGGAGTAAATGCATAGCTTGCAAGTAAGTAAAGAAGTAAGAAGGAGCAATGGAAAGTGTGTGCAAAAAGAATTGAAATAGTTACTTTGTATAAGAAATGTGTTGTCAAATATATCTCTACTGGTCTGAATGTGTGGTCTTGTTATGTCTGTTCCAATAAATGAGAAGCTAAAACAAGATATTAAATGTTAAAACGTATTTCGATAAAAAATCAGAAGTAAATACTTTAAGATTTGTTCCATGGTTTCTCTCAGACCTCTTTAAAACTTGTACAGCTAAAAAAAAGAGTAGCTAGGCTCGCGTTGTGGTGTTCTGGCATCAGCATAGAAATACTGATATATTTTCACGTCTTCATCCTTGACGGGGTAGGCAGAGTCCAAGGATTTAAGACCCCAAACGCCACGTTTAACGCGTTAAGATGTAAAATATTGAACTACTGGACCAAATAATATTGTTTGGTGTAAAATAAAATTAATTTACATATTTTTTGTAAGCCCATTAAAAGATAACTACAGAAATTTTCTAAATATTTACCTCTCCCAATAGCTGGTACAATCTTCCCTATGTTGCTCTGCACTAGTATTCTACACCCAAGGTTAGGCCTCTTAACATCAGGATAATGAGTTGGTACATCTTTGAGAAAGTCTGTCTTCTTTTTGAGGTCTTCTTCATTCTCTTCCATATATTGGAGGCCTATGTCAGTCCAAAGCTTCATAGCAGTCTCCCTTATGTCAGCCATTACATCACTCATACTGGAAATAAAATTGAAGCAAAGTCTTAACTATAAGACTTTTGTAGATCAGCCTTTTAAAGTAAAACTTAAAAAAAAATTGTTCATTTCATGTTTCTTTTCTGTCAATGTAAGTATCGAACACCGGTGTCAGATGTTTTAAGCTAAAAGACTAAAGGTCATAGTTTGCTTGCTTTTCAAAACCCAAATAAGCAGACAAACCATTTGGAGTCTTACGGCTCTAAGCAGATAGAGCCCAGGGCCGTAAAACTTAAAATACACTTTTAGCATTATGGTGGGCAAAAAGGTAGAAAAAAGAAGGGCTGCTTACTGCATAGCCAGATAACATGATTCGCATTTTCGCTTATTCCCTTGATCAGCTTTTACGATCTGCGGGAAGAGAAGCAGCTGATACGTTCTAAGTTTTTTCGTTTCTTCCAGACAAGCATTGAAAAAAATAAATATAATTAAATTATTGAGCAAGGAAATTGAATTTACCTTGTCAATATGTGTGGTATCATCCGATGCCAGAAGGAGTATCTATCTCTGTAGCTGAGCATCCAGTTGCCCACTTCCAGAGTGACCTGCAGCCGTACTAGAGTGTTTTCGTCAAACAGCTTCTCAGCCATTGGTGTGATGGAAAGCTCAAAACATTTAGCATTTCCAGCCATCACAATAGCACCTGGCATAAAAACATAGGCTTTGAATTACAAAATGCCTTAATTGTAATATCTCAATATTACTAATAAAAATTGAAAATATAAATAACTTTTTTACTTAAATTCCAGTAAATCTTATTATTTTCTACACACTGTATTTGTATTCTAACTAAATGTTTTCTACAACTGTACAAACTTAAGACATCATCCCATATATTTTTGGCTAATGTCCTTTAAGATACTTTTCCCAGATTCATGTAAACATCCCATATATTTTTGGCTAATGTCCTTTAAGATACTTTTCCCAGATTCATGTAAAATATTTTTGATATCTTACCAATCGCCTTAACAGCTGCCACCCTTACTCTAAAATGTTGGTGGGCAAAGTTAGACAAAACAGGCTTCACATAGCTCTCCGATAGAAAGTGGAAGTCCCTCTGCAAAACCTTCGACATTAAAATTATACATTCGCAGGCTTCCAGCTTCACTTTAGGAAACGGGTCTGTGGCCGTTTTAGTCAGAATGCTCGTGAAATCGTTTATAAATGGAGTAAGAAGATGAGTCACTTTATACTTCTCTAATATTTTATGAAGAAGCTGTACCAAAACTAAGCGGATTTCTTCAGACTCTTCGACTATCTCTGGGCAACCGATACGACGCACAAGCACAGGCAATATGTATGTCAAATAATAATCATTCAGAGGCAATTTTTCTATGAAGTTTCCTATGATGAGCGCAGCGTTTTCACGACACGCTTCTGATGGGTCGGAAAAACTTTTGAGAACATAAGCATACACTTCGGGAAACACTACAGTCAGGTCGCAGTCACTGTTTGCAGAATTCTCGAATATCTCTGTATTCATGCTCAAAAGCGCCTCTTTTCGAGCCATTTTAGATTCACTCTGTAAAGCTGTAATATACTGCTCCAGAGCAGCACGAGGATTGTCTTGTAATTTTGGTTTAATTTCGGTCATCTTCGACACTTTATCTAAGTAATATTGCAGAGTATTTAATCCTGTTTTATTGATAAAACAAGAGTTCTAGAATTGAGACCAAACAAACACGCTTGTTTCCATAACAACAACAATCGAATTTGACTGACAGTGACAACTGGCTGACACTTGACACAGAACAGCTGACTTCCGGTCTTTGTAGACGGGCGGTTAAAGAACGTGCTCGATAACGTGGCAGCGATGCACCGTGCAGGAAAGGAAAAATAATATAAAAATATATAAAATGGCAACACTGTCTATTTGACAGTGGAAAACGTGCACCAATCGTAGCTGGCCAAGTAAATCTGTCAACGTTTTCATTTTGCTGATGATCAGAGACATTCCGAGATTCTTCCAGCATTTGTAAATTGAGTTCAAATAGTGTCTATCGTCTAATAAAAGTTACACGTCTACGTATAATTACGTTGCATTGAGGCTTATTATCTATAGTTAATTTGACAAAATGTACAAATCAAGTGTAATTCATTTACTATTTGCGGCGGCAGCGTTGCAAGTAGCCCTAGCATTGAGAGAAGGAGAATGCGAAGTCTGTGTTAAAACAATTGATAAATTCGCTGCTACAATATCAGACGACGTTAAAAAGGATCCCAAATTAATCGAGGCCGAGTTCAAGAAGTTCTGTAAAGGCAGTAAGAACAAAGAGAATAGGTTCTGTTACTATTTGGGGGGACTGGAGGAGTCTGCCACCGGTATTCTTGGCGAGCTTTCAAAACCCCTGAGTTGGTCGATGCCTTCTGACAAAATCTGCGAGAAATTGAGGAAAAAAGACGCTCAAATCTGTGACCTGAGGTTCGACAAGCAGATCGACCTTAACAACGTCGATTTGAAGAAGCTGAAGGTTCGTGACCTGAAGAAGATTCTCAACGACTGGGACGAAGTGTGCGACGGCTGCATCGAGAAGACAGATTTCATCAAGAGAATAGAAGAGCTAAAACCTAAATACATGAGATCTGAACTCTAAAATAGTCTAATACAATAGGTGAGCTCCATGTTTGAGGTTATTTTTTTAACAGTAATCATTATTAAGGTTACTAATTGTTATAGTTGCTTTCATGACAGAAAGTCATTAAATATCTATTTTATAAATAAATTATTGATATCCATTATGCTGTATGTAACTGGCTGTACCATATTGGCTCATTGCCAATATGATATATCTGCTAAATTTAAATTAGATTTTGTGATCTTTACCTGCAGCAGCTTTCAGTTTTGTACACTGGATAAAATGTTGTCCTATTTGTCAATACTCAAGTTGGAAGTGAAATTATTAGTCCATCTATTCACTACGATGATGGTGGGATTTGATTTATTATTTTCTTGTTTCAGTAAATTTCTCATAGGATAATGTGATATGAGCCCCAAAATGCAGCCCAGTGCTCTGCCCAGCTCATAGGCCGGCTACACACTGATCTGAATATCACATGCTGATTTCATATAGATTGGTAGTTTTGTCCCCTTTTACTGCGAATGTCAGATTTATCCGACAAACATTGTCGTGTCCATTCCGCGAGCTTTGCATATGTCCAACACAAAATAACTGCTCGTATTGCAAATAGCTTAAGTATCCATGTCAATTTTTGGTTGTAGGTTTTTTTTTTTAGATTTACTAGCCCTCGTACTGGAGGCAGGCAACTGGTATAAAGTCTTGCAGTGAATGGTTTAGCATTAAGTGGTAAATAGCCCTCAATGTATGTGAAATCAGTATCAGAAAGCATGTGTGTCCAGCCATTGTGATCAATCTGCATTTGAACAGCATAGTGTACTTGTGGAGAATGTATGAAAATGATTAAATTATTATTGTAAGTAAATATTTTTTAAACACTTGGGTTTTTTTTTTTCTTTCTTATATTTGCAGTTCCTCTACTAAGCTATTTTGGAAACTACATTTATACTATTACGTCTATATCCCTGATGGGGCAGACAGCATTTTGGGTATTGCAGCTCTCAGTGATCCACTAGACCCAAAAGCCACATTTATAAGTAACCATAGGGGCTTGGCAAATATAAAAATAATAAATGTAACAAGCGCATCGAAGAGCGTTAATTCGAAACTCGGCCTGTGTCACTCCCCATTTGGTATCGAAAATATACCTAACATTATTACTATGCATGCGGTGACCGCTTGGAAGGGGAAAATTCAGTTACGAATCGTTTGTCCAGCGTCATAAGAATGAAATTGGCTTGCAGTGGATGTATAAGCATCTCAACAAAGAGGTGAGGACTTCAGAAGCGAACTAAATTAAACAATAGCACTAACCTAACCACATTGAGTAGATAATTCTTTTCTAAGTAAAATGTTCTGTATGTGAGTACTAGTGCTTATTCTGTGCTCATAGCGAATTCAACCTTACCTCCACAACATAAAGCATGTTTCTTCTGAGATTAAAAAAAAAGACTAAATATGTGTAAAGTAAGGGTGGTGATTATATAATGTTTTTAAAATTGACACTTCCAATTCTGCGCTAGTATAAATTAAACCTTATAAAAATTAACAAATTAGAATAAAAGGATTTTTTTTCGAACTATTGATTATATTGCAGAGAATTACAGATTGTACTAGACCAACAAAATTTCACATGGAGTTTCATACATAAATACATGATTTTGATTGGGTAGATAACAGCCAGCTGCCCTTTAGTGGTACTTGTAGTTCCTGTGGTGCTCTGAAAAGAAATAAATAAATGATCAGATAAGAAATAGACAGATGGCTGGTGAACTTTTCATAGTTTTCATGTAATACATGTGTATTCAGAATTCTTAACCTGTGAATATTTTTTTACTAGACTTACTAGATTTCTAGATTTTTTTACTTTCCTTTTTTTGCTTTATTCAAATAAATATAATAATGTTCCACATTTATAGCTGTAAACATCAGTGTGTACACAGAAAAGGGAGGCATAAATCACTAGCCAATTAATAAAAATAAAATATTTTTGTTTGAAAATGTGGTTGAGGACAGGCGTTTTTTTCCAAGGGCTAGTAAGTAAAATATAGGTAGTTAAAGTAGTAAGAACAATGTTCAAAAACGAATTCAAGTGGAACAAGTGCTACATATTAACCTCTCGAATCACAGACTGCACTTGTGGTAGCTACAAGAAAGCTCACGTCTAAGGAAAATACTTACTCATTTTGCCGTAGTTGATGGCATAGAAGAAGGTCATGGAGCCAACCAATAGCTGGAAGAAAGGAGCCATTCCAACCCTCTTTGGCTGCACATACTTGTGCTGCCACCTCCACCAGGCTGCGGAAAAATAATAATCTAAGTTTCAAAGCTATATAAATCATTATATTTCTATATACAATATAACTTTCTATTCTAATATTACAATGATTATAAACAAATTTTGTGATAAGTATGTTCAAATTTTAATGAAACTTTTACACTATGTAATATAACAAAACATGACTGAAAACTGTAATAATTAAACTAGTAACTAAACTAAATATAATTTAGAAAAATAGAGTCAAATAATATTAAATGTATAATATAACATATGAACTTCCAAATTGCTGCGCTCACAGGATAGGGTGCTCAAGAGTCTGGCGGTATTCCCGCGTTGAATGACCAGGCTCAACCTTTGGCCGAAATATAAATTAAATCATTACTTTAAAGAAGTTATAATAGATGAGGATATATTCTATGATAAATAAATTTTCTTCTAAAAATGTTTTGTCTAGCCAACATTGATCACTTCAAGACTATACCATCTGAACTCCTTGTAGATGTATGATAATTTTAAGGCAAGTGATGGAAGATTCCTGCTGGTTTAATATATTACTATCCTACCCACTTCAAGATAACCTCAAATATGTTAGTAAAAAAATAATTATAACTACCTCGGCTGCATGCGCCCATGATGGCTGGAGGAGTCTTATTTCTACGGCCCAACCATGCTCCTAATTCGTTAATTTTCACCTGGCCGAAGGGAGTATCAGCTGCAAATACAAAAATTACATAACATAATCGACCATGAAAACTTGACTCGAATGTCATGGAAAATGCATTAAGCGATACTTACGCTTGCCATAATAACGGGCTGGGTCATAAGGCCCGTGAACAGCTGGGTTGTACTCTTTCGGATAGTCTCCAAAAGCCATATTTACAAAGATTTGGAAACTTGCAATAATCCAAGAATATCCAAAGACTGCTGTCAGTCAATTTGATTGATACCAAATCAAAGACAATTTGGTAATTTTTTTTCTTATCCGCATCATAAAGTAAAGCCACACACTGAGTAATAATAGTGAGTGAATGGGGTGTAATGGCACGCGGTGCATGCCACACCACACGCAGAATTTCGGTGGAAATGAGGAATTTAAAAAACAAAATTAAAAACAAAACCTGTCATTCAGTTTAGTCTATGATTATACAGCAAATTTCATTTGTCATTTTCTGTGGAGAAAAGAAATTGAAGGAAGTGTCGATTTGCTTTGTAATTCTTCTTATTTCAATATAAATAGGTATATCAATAGCTTGATAAAATGGTCTTAGAAAGTACTATGATTTGTGTTGACAACAGTGACTTCATGCGGAATGGAGACTTTCTTCCAACGAGACTACAAGCACAGCAAGACGCTGTGAATTTGGTGTGCCACTCCAAAACACGGTCTAATCCTGAGAATAATGTGGGTTTGCTGACTCTAGCTAACGTGGAAGTGTTAGCTACCCTGACCAGCGATGTTGGGCGCATATTATCCAAGTTACATCGCGTTCAGCCGAATGGGAACATCAATCTGCTGACCGGAATCCGAATCGCTCATCTGGCACTCAAGCATCGCCAGGGGAAGAATCATAAAATGCGTATTGTAGTATTCGTCGGCTCCCCTGTCGACACAGATGAGAAAGAGCTCGTCAAACTTGCCAAGAGACTTAAAAAGGAGAAGGTAAACTGCGACATAGTGTCATTCGGGGAAGATGCTGAGAACAATCCTTTGTTGACATCTTTTGTGAATACTTTGAATGGCAAAGACAATACATCTGGTGGCAGCCATCTGGTATCAGTTCCTGCTGGGGGCTGTGTGGTTCTATCCGAGGCTCTGATTTCTAGCCCTCTTATTGGTGGAGATGGTGCTGGGCCATCTGGCTCTGGATTGTCACCATTTGAATTTGGAGTTGATCCTAATGAAGACCCAGAGCTGGCACTTGCGTTGCGTGTTTCGATGGAAGAGCAGAGACAGCGTCAAGAAGAGGAGTCCCGTCGTCAACAGGCCAGTACAGAGGGTGAGACTGGGAAGGCAGGAGAGACTCAAAATAGCGGAATGGAGCGGGCTCTAGCCATGTCTCTTGGCAGAGAAGCCATGGAGCTGTCTGAAGAGGAGCAAATTGCTCTGGCAATGCAGATGAGCATGCAGCAGGATGGCCCACAATCAGGTGTTGAAGTCATGGATGTGTCTGATCCCACAGAAGAGTATGCAGAAGTCATTAATGATCCAGCCTTCCTTCAAAGCGTCTTAGAGAACCTCCCTGGAGTGGACCCTCAGAGCGAAGCCATCCGAAACGCCATGTCCACTATCAAGAAGGACAAAGACGAAAAGGATGATAAGGACCAAAAGGACAAAGATGGAAAAGGAGGTTCAAGTTCAAAGGAAAATTGAAGATGTTATTCAATTTTTTTAATACATTATGCTCGTAAACTTTTACATAATACACAACAGTGTTACTGTCACTATTTAATTTAATACAGATGTTTATTTCAACATTATTTCCATGATATCCAGTTGAGGCCCTCAATTTTGTCATATTCTGTAAAGAAACATATTGTGTTATAAATAGATACTAAATATAAAATAAAAATGGAAATTTAATGTGTACTTTTACTGTAATATATCATAACATAATTGACTAACAGCGCTATAAAAAGGACAAAATACACACTGGAATCTAAGAGAAATCCTCTGCTTTGAAATTTCTTCTTGACTTGCATGAGCTGCTTTCTTCGTTCATTTTCGTTAAAGTGTGGGGATTTATGTGATGGTTCTGCTGGGCTAGGAGTGTGTTTGTCTGGAAAGAAAACAAGCTTTTTTAAAGGTCAATATCTAAGCTAGTCAACCTGAAATGATGAAGCCACCGATTTGTTTTGTAATCTGCATTATGGATAGTGCCAAATTTAGTTATGATTTTTTCCGCAATATGGCCAGGCCTACTGACTAACATTTTAATGAAATTATATTTAAACCAGACGGTATGGAAAAATTAAGGCAAGCCCTTGCCCAACAGTCCCACTGTTGGGCAAAGACCTGCCTCCATCGATGAAATGATGAAGCCACCGGTTGTTTTGTAATTTGCGTTATGGACAGTGCCAAATTTAGTTCTGATCTTTTCAGCGACATGGCCAAGCCTACTGAGTAACTCTTAAATGAAATTATATTTAAACCAGACGGTATGGAAAAATAGAGGTACGCCTTTGCCCAACAGTGGGGCGTGGGATGGATGTAAAATCAAAAGAAATATAAACTAATACCTTTTGTGAAAACGGGACTGGAAGCGGCACATCACATATTTTCGAGTAATCTGTCTGCCTTGAAAAAGAATAGGAGTGTAGCTCCAGTCCTTTTTTCACTAAAATGATAGAGAAATATTACGTAAGTATTGATTTGGGATTACATTAAAATCGTTGTGCCCCGTGCTAAATAATTTTCATATTCATAAAATCGTTCAGACTTACACACATGACGAATGTTAACTCTAAATTATACAAAGACTTGAATTTGCGACACAAGAAGTACATCACAATTTAAAAGGGAATTTTATAGCTTTTATGTCATGTATTCTCTGTATAAATTTTCAGTGTACATAAATTGGTAAATAAATAAATAAAGCGCCTTAGTATAGTTATAATGACATCCTGCCGTGGGTATCCCTTTTTCTTGCTCGAAAGCATAGTCAGAGAGGTATCCGTGGGTACCACTTTTTCGTGCGCTACGTACTCCCACTTTCCTTCCTCGAAAGCATAGTCAGAGAGGTATCCGTGGGTACCACTTTTTCGTGCGCTACGTACTCCCACTTTCCTTCCTCGAAAGCATAGTCAGAGAGGTATCCGTGGGTACCATTTTTCGTGCGCTACCTACTCCCCCTTTCCTTCCTCGAAAGCATAGTCAGAGAGGTATCCGTGGGTACCATTTTTCGTGCGCTACCTACTCCCCCTTTCCTTCCTCGAAAGCATAGTCAGAGAGGTATCCGTGGGTACCATTTTTCGTGCGCTACCTACTCCCCCTTTCCTTCCTCGAAAGCATAGTCAGAGAGGTATCCGTGGGTACCACTTTTTCGTGCGCTACGTACTCCCACTTTCCTTCCTCGAAAGCATAGTCAGAGAGGTATCCGTGGGTACCATTTTTCGTGCGTTACCTACTCCCCCTTTCTTTCCTCGAAAGCATAGTCAGAGAGGTATCCGTGGGTACCATTTTTCGTGCGCTACCTACTCCCCCTTTCCTTCCTCGAAAGCATAGTCAGAGAGGTATCCGTGGGTACCACTTTTTCGTGCGTTACCTACTCCCCCTTTCCTTCCTCGAAAGCATAGTCAGAGAGGTATCCGTGGGTACCACTTTTTCGTGCGCTACCTACTCCCCCTTTCCTTCCTCGAAAGCATAGTCAGAGAGGTATCCGTGGGTACCACTTTTTCGTGCGCTACCTACTCCCCCTTTCCTTCCTCGAAAGCATAGTCAGAGAGGTATCCGTGGGTACCACTTTTAGTGCGCTACGTACTCCCCCTTTCCTTCCTCGAAAGCATAGTCAGAGAGGTATCGCGCTGTGCGCTATGCTGTGCGCTTCTTGGCCGAAATCAACAGGCATTTGTCATCTCGCATCTCAATTATCCATTAAACCTAGATAGCATATTTACCATTTTCAATCTCGACGATTTTCTTGTTGCTTTGATCTCGTGCTTGTTTGTTTAAAAGTAGGAATGAACTTTTGATGTCCTCTAACTGAGGCTTATAAGTTTTACTGTGGTACGCACCTGAAACAACCAAATAACGGTGTTTAAAAAAATGCGTGAGTGTCGTGGAAAAACCTTATTTTTCGCTTAGCCTCATCCGCCAATTCCGTACCGTCCGAAAAGGAACTTCGTCACAAAAACTTTCGTTCCCGTTCCTGTCATTTGCTAGACCGAAAGAGAGCGACGGAACGCTCCAAAATGGTCAAACTAATCTTGTTTGTCTGTACAAACTTTGGACCGTTTCACGCCCTTAGGAGATGAATTTTGAAAAATCCTGAAACACGCTTTACTTATTTACAGCCGGGAGTACTCTTGCAAAGTTTTAAATAAAATGGTCGAACTAATCCTATTTGTCTATACAAACTTTGGACCCCCGTTTCAACCCCTTAGGGTGTGAATTTTGAAAAATCCTTAGTGCACCCCTAGACCTCATAAGGAACCTTTAGACCCAGCGGTTTGGGCTGTGCGTTGATATGTCAGTTAGTCAGTCAGTCAGTCAGTCAGTCATTCAGTCTCTTCTTTTATATATTATATAGATTATTTAATATGCGCGCGGCGACCACTTCGGACAGGAAAATTCAGTTCTTTATATGAATCGTTTGTCTAGAGTAATAAGCAAATTGGCTTGCAATGGATGTTTTAGTATCTAAACGAATACTTTTAATTTAACAAATAGTGGACTTACTTAATGCAAATTTTCTATTCTTTCTACTTACTCTAATGTTATCTCACCTTATTGTAGAAAGACTTAGCACATACTTGATATAAGTATTACAAGAACATAATCTCATATGGTCCCGCGCAATATGCGTCGTCGGTGAGGGGCGAGGGCAGGGAACAGGGACACAAAGGTATTGTTGTTAGACTTTAGGAGATTCTGTTCTATACCTACTCAGATTCTGTATTTAATACTTATATTAAATAACTATGTGAACTTGGTCGAAGTTTACTTACTGTGAGGTCTGCCTATCTGCTGAACGACCTTCCCTTTGCACAGCGGCTGCTTCAGCCTCTCCGTGACGATGTCCCTAAGAGGCTCGAACGGCTTCTTCGGAGTCTCTCTGGTGATTTGCCGAGTGATCACCCGGCAATCTGGAGACAGCGGTTTTGCCGACACCGGGCGCACGGGCATTTTGGCATCGCTTAACGTTACTGTAAATAAATTAAAAATACAATATACCTCAAACATACATTTATTTTTGGGTCTATGCCTAATACTTACTTACACACTTCTCAGAACAGATGCGGGTTGCATCTTGGCAAACACTTATCGTAAGTAAATGATCTGACGACAACAACTTATTATTATGAAATCGAAAAAAACATTGGCTTCAAAATATCCGAAAACAAATAAATGATTTTTGACTTTGCAGTTTTGGAGCCCAATGCGCGGGGTTTTCTGTTCCAAACATGATAATCTCATCAATGATCAGGTGACAGGTCAGCCAAGGATACCGTAAATCTTGCGAAGTGGAAAAAGCCAAGGACTATATTAAACTGATTTGGCTGGGGAACTTTAGCCTCTCTGATGGTTACTGAATAGAATAGATACAGGCGTCTACCAATGATGGACCTTGGTTAAAAAAGGAAATTAGAACGATGAGGTGGAAAAGTAGAAGGTGCAGGCATGTGCTTACCAGGGGGTTCAATAGCACCTGACTACTCACAGTTTAAAGTGAGAACGTGAAGCTTTTCTACGCACAATTAATGTGCTTATTAAATAATTTATTTCAAATGGGGGCAGGAACCCCGGAAAATTCAGGTATCCCCTTAAGTTGGCACTAGAACCAGAGAAATCATTTGATTGGTTATTTGTTACTTCTTCGCTTTAACCAGAAAAAACTTGGTAAGGATATAGTTTGGAACGACATAGGATAGTTTTTATCCCGGAATTTCCACGGGGAGCGAAGGCCCCGGGCGCAGCTAGTATATTATAAATTGAATTCTTACCATTACCATTACGCTCCAGTGTTTGCTTTTTCGGGCTGCCTGCCCTTGAAATGGCCGAGGATCTTTCTGCTATAATACAAAAAAATGTGAGTAAGTATGTACCTGATATAAATGATTGCGCGCCAGTCTAAATTCATAATATTATTAAAAGTAACGTGAGACATAATTAAATATATAAAAACGATTTTACTCACTTAGTGTAGTCGGTAATTGCCGACTAGTTTCAATCGGTTTAGACGATCATCCTATCAGGGTGAGTGTTAAGAGCAGCCTTCCCGTCTTTCTTTTCATACAAACGCTCGTACGTGATTAAGGTGTTGTAATTGATTTTTCTTGAATATTTTTGATCTAACAGGTATCTAGTGCGCTATTTCTAAGTTTCTAGTAAAAAATTAAAATTTGGAAAATCAAATTTAGTATACGCCTCCAAAAATCTGCATTTTTGCACAAATTTTACCTGAACTTCGACCGTTCATAAAGTACTCATAAATTATAAAAGCAAAAAAAAAAATTTGGTAGAACCCTTGCAAATTTGATGAAAATTTTATATAAAAATCATTTATTTCATACACTTCTGAGGCTTTATGAAATTTCCGCACCCTATTAATAGTTAATATTCTTTCAATAGATAGTTAATGATAATGCTTATTTCATTCAATAGAACGCAAACCATGCCCCTTGGCGCTACCTCTCTCTTTTTGGTTTGCCTCTTTTTCTAGCATTGCCTTGGATGAAACAACAAGCTTTTCAAACTATGCTCGCGTTGACGACAGATCCGCCGGGAAGGGCCGCCTTAAGTGCATTTTCCGACTACACGACTTGAGTAAAACCGTTATTATACATTTGGATTGATTTTAGTTAAAAATCTATTAGAAATAAATAAATATTTAAAGACAAATCACACCGATTGAGCTAACCTCAAAGTAAGCTTAAACTTGTGTTTGTATGGGATACTACTCCATCAACGATATCAAGTCGTATCAGTAGCTCCACAACTCATCAATAGATGGCGTTCGTAGTCAGGAGTTTTTTAATTTGCGTAACAAATGAACTTGTTTATTTACGAAAACGTATGCCTGGATATCAAACATGTAAGTAATAAACTCACACCACCAAAAATATTTTACAACGTGAAAGGGACATACCCCTAATAAATCGAACCACGGGCTATAATAGATATTTATAGTAAATTTAAATTAAAAAAAAAATAACAGTATAAAAGCAAAAAAAAACGACATTCCCATTCATATTTTTTTGCCTTTCCTTACACACTTGTGTAAAGAAAAAAAAATCTTTTTGCTTTTTGCTGCTATTTTAATTTAATAAACTGTAATGATCTATTATAGCCCGTGGTTTGATTTATAATGGGTATGTCCCTTCCACTTTGAATACAGATCACCAAGGATATACAGATATGTAAGTACATATATTATTTTTATTATATCCTTGATGATGAATGATACCTAAAATTAAGTATATTACTTTTGCTTACACTGCAGTAAGCAAAACTAACGTAACTTTAACATCATAGCTGTGTAATTCATCAGTTCAAATAACACTCACATCTGGCAGATTCTGGTCTGCCAACGACGCACTTTTTCTCCGGTTTTATGCTCGGATTGGTTACTGACGCACGCAACTTGTTGCCGGATATGGTCGCCTTAGTGGCTGTCAAAAAAATAGTCAAGTTGTTACACAATCAAAAGTTTCTACCTAAAGCGCAGGAGACACTGAAAAGACGTAAGACGTGAACGGGGCACAGACATATGTCTCCTCCACGTCTTTATCATACAAAATTTATAGAAGCGTCGCGTTGCAGAACACACAGGAAAAACGGGGTGCGGACAGGGCACAGACACGACGCTTGCTCGTCCGCGTCCTATGGTAGAACACACAGAACGGACGGGGCAAGGGCGCGAGCAGACGAAACAGAGTTGGGGCGGGCTGTTGGATTTACTCGAGCGTGTCAGATTAACATATAGAGAGGTTGCACTCTGTTGAGTACCTCCACCAAATATAGGCTATTGATCTAGGGTGTTGCGTCGAGGGAAGTCCATCAAAATAGTAAAAATAACCGATGGTCAGACATACTCGAGCGCAACAGATTAAGATAAGGTGGGTTAATTACATGCTGAAAAGCATGCATTTCAATAATCTGACAATTTGAACGTGACGTAAGGGTTAAGGAGGGTCACAAACTTGCAACGTCACCCAGACATACTCGAGCGCGGTCGGTTTCTTTTTTATTTTGAAGGATATAATATAAGAACGAAAAAATATAATCTGATGATTTTCACAAGCCGAAGCATCAAAAATCGTAACAGTAAAGAGCGAGCAGTTGGTATAAAGCATGTATTTCCTAGTCCATGCCCCTCTTTCTCTTTCACTTTTTTATATCCTTCTCTCTCGCACCGTCCCCACACTTGATTATCAGATCTTGATATCTCGTGTGGAAGGGGTACGGCCTGCAGAAACGGGTAGGGTTATGTAGGAAATAGTAAGCAATTCGACGGCAGACATACAAGGTAAATTTAAAACCGTCAGATTAACAAAATCCCTCCAAATAATCGTCAGATTTTGGGCTAGCACGATCAGGACACCAAACTGAAGCTTTTCGTGTGTATGTAGATGCTAGATGGGTAGATAAATACCAGTATACTCACTTAGTTGACTTTTACTGTCTGGCTTCTTACACTGAATTGTCGATAAATTATCTTTAAAATTAGCTGAAAAAAAATTATCTTAATTAATAGATGACCAATATGCTTATTTATCATCATAATAGTCGTTAATTATCAACAGACAGATATGAAGAAACAGCGACTGCTTTAAAAAAAATTAACCTTTTATAGAAAGTACATAGTTCGGCGGACTTCGGCGTCATGGACTGAATTTGCTCCAAAAATTTGGCTGGTGGGTAAAAAGACACCATTTGTTGCCTGCGACAATCCCATAATCCCGCGGGATCGACACTTTTCCGAGATAAGGGTCGGCGCAAATATGGCGAAACGCAGTGCAGAGCATTTTTCACTGTCAAACTATTATCCACATAGTCCTCTTGGAAATAATATCCAAAATCAATTAACACAATACTTACGCACACATGACGAATTTCTACTAGGCTATAAGTATTGTGTTAATTGATTTTGGATATTATTTCAAAGAGGACAATGTCGATAATTGTTTGGCAGTGAAAATGCTCTGCGCTGCGCTTCGGCATATGTGTGCCGGCCCTAAGAAGTATCATTACTATGTGTCCTAACTTATAAACTTCTTATCTATATAATATAGCTATAGGTACTATGCCAGATCTCACTCTTATCCTTTCAGCCTGACTACCGTGGCTAGAGCGGAAGAATAGGTACATCTTACAAACAATTGCATTTAATTTTAAGTACGATATTTTGATGTCGTAGCAGAAGCAGGAGTGCCATTTTTTTAATTCTGAGTTACCAAACAAATGGTTTTATTCCATACAAAAAACGTTCGTTTATTGGCTCCGCGTTTCAAAAATGGGTCCATTGGACCTGTACTTTATGAAATAACACGACAGCTGTCGCATACGTACGAAACAGCGCAGATACGAAGCCTATACGTACGTATGTCATGCCGCGTTTGTAGTAAGAGACCAGAACCCGTGCTTTGCAACTACCAGTTCTTTTTTTTTAATTTTACCCCGACAAAAAAGGGGGGAGTTATAAGTTTGACGCTAATATATCTTGATCTGTGTGTCTGTCTGTGCATCGTAGCTCTCGAAAGGATGGATCAATTTCGATGCGGGTTTTTT
This sequence comes from Acrobasis suavella, assembly GCA_943193695.1. NCBI lineage: Eukaryota > Metazoa > Arthropoda > Insecta > Lepidoptera > Pyralidae > Acrobasis > Acrobasis suavella. Next base: position 4,256,641 of record OW971939.1, read on the forward strand.
TACGTAAAAGCAAGTTCCCTTACGATGTTTCTTAGCTTTGATTGATGAAAATCGGTTCAGCCGTGTAAAAGTTATTGTCGGTTAACGCTCGAAATTCGGGGTTTTTAGTTTACCTCGCCAACAATATATGGCGCTACGGATTTTATTTCCACTCAACATCGGTTAAAATATATAGTTCCACCACTCACCACTAGATGGCGTAGTTAGGATTTTTTTTATTTTGCCTGGCATATAAAGTTTAAACTTGTTTCACAAGCACTCACACTCACAATGAATTTCCATTACTTAGCGGTTTACTTACATTTGTATGATTTGCCGGGTTGTTTCGTGGTACTCTGATTTATTTTAGCACTATCCTTGTCGTTAAATACAGTAGCTGAAAATAAATAACTAATTATTGCATTCTTACATTTATACATATCTAATCTACTGTAATCTACCTGTACAAAGTATAAAACATCATCATCATAATTTAAGAGCGGTGCTCTTGTCGGCATACACTTGATACGGCATGACAATTTTATACGCATTATAATAGAAGGCAAAATAGAAAGAAGACGGGGAAGAGGAAAGCCCAGGCACAGCTATACGAAGCAAGTTATGGAAAAGATGACAGCAGTATCTTATCAAGATGTCAAGAGATTGGCGGAAAACAGAATATAATGAAAGTATAAAACAATACTTCAAAAAATCTAAGGTACTTTTTATTAGCATACAATAGCTAATAATAATATAATAGATTGCTATGCGATAAGTCCGCCTTTGTATCATAATTCTGTCTTCTTTTTTTTCCTGTTAATTGTTTTTCCTTTTGTTTATGGTGCAATAAAGAGTATTTGTATTGTATTGTATAGCAATATGTTCAGGTTCAATTCATACTCATTAAATATAAAGGAAAAAAAACATCGACACGCAAACAAGAAGAATTGGGTAGTCAACTAAACAATATGACAATGTTGCAGATGCCTTTAATCTATACTATAATAAAAGAGTAAAAAAAATGTGTCTGTACATAGAAAATTTTTCAAAAAAAAATATTTGGGGCGATGGAGATATAGTAATAGAGTAAGAAAATAAAAAAAAATGTCTGTCTGTTTGTCTGTTTGTCTGTTTATACACGCTAATCTCCGGAAATACTGGACGGTTTCGAATGAAACTTTTTTTGTTATATAGCTGTGAAGCCTGGGCAACATATAGGCTATAATTGATTTTGAAAAATGGAACACATGATGCAGAACTATAATGGTCCAGCTAAACTATAAGAAATATTAAAATGCCGCCTTAGCAAAAGTTGTTAAGTCTGATGAGAACTTTTTGTTGAGTTATAATACAACTGGCCAAGCGCGAGTCGGACGCGCGCGAAGGGTTCCGTACCATAATCTATGAAAAATCACGTTTGTAGTATGGGAGCCCCCGATAAATACTTATTTTATTCGATTTTCAGGGTTCCTTACCCAAATGGGTAGAAACGGGACCCTATTACATAGACCGTCCGACTGTTTGTCTGTCTGTCACCAGGCTGTATCTCATGAACCATTATAGCTAGACAGTTGAAATTTTTATATATGATGTTTTTTTGTTGCCGCTGAACAAAAACATACTAAATCTATACTATAATAAAAGGGTAAAAAAAAATGTGTCTGTACATTGAAAATTTTTCCAAAAAAAAGTTGTCCGAAGAAGAACTTATAAGTTCAGTATTTGCGGACCTTCAGAGCATAACACACCAGAAAAATTCTTGGTTATGTGAACGCGCCATATTGACTAATTTCTTGGATAGTGTTGTTGACGACGCCACCAATTATCCAGTTTAGTTTCTTAATTCACTTGCAGCAAATGGACTCTCGGCTCACAAGATAAGTCTTAATGTTGGAGGGCCAATAATGCTGATACGAAATTTGACTCCGCCGAAACTGTGTAACGGAACCCAACTTAATGTCTCAGCACTGTATGCTGAAGTTCAGCGGCTGAATTTCAGCCAGTGCATGCCTGCAATGTTATTTGCATTACTAGCAACACATAATGCCGAACATCCGATGTTTTTGCCGTACCCGTACCCGTACCCGTACCCGTTCCTCTCCCGCTCCCGCCGCCGCCGCCGCCGCTGCCGCCGTCGCCGCCGCTGCCGCCGTCACCGCCGCCGCCGCTTTCGCCGACACCGCCGCCGCCGCTTCCGCCGCCGCCACCGCCGCCGCTGCCACCGCCGCCGCCGATGCCTCCGCCGCCACCGCCGACGCCGCCGCTGCTCCCGCCGCCGCTGCCGCCGCCGCCGCCACTGCTGCCGCGGCCGCCGCTGCCGCCGCCGCCGTCGCCACCGCTGCCACCGCCGCCGCCGCCGCCGCCGCTGCTCCCGCCACCGCCGCCGCCGCTCCCGCCGCCGCCGCCGCCGCCGCTGCCGCTCCCGCCATCGCCGCCGCCGCCGCCGCCGCTTTCGCCGCCGCCGCCACCACCGCTGCCACCGCCGCCGCCGCCGCCGCCGATGCCTCCGCCGCCACCGCTGCAGCCGACGCGTCCGCCGCCGCCGCCGCCGCCGCCGCTCCCGCCGCCGCTGCCGCTGCCGCCGTCGATGCCTCCGCCGCCGCTGCCGCCGCCGCTTCCGCCAACGCCGCCGCCGCCACTTCCGCCGCCGCCACCGCCGCCGCTGCCACCGCCGCCGCCGATGCCGCCGCTCCCGCTGCTGCTTCCGCTCCCGCTCTCGCTTACGCTCCCGCTTCCGCTTCTACTCCCGTTCCCACTTCCACTTCCGTTCCCTCTTCCGCTCCCGTTTCCGTTCGCCGCAGACGCGCCAAAGACGAAAGATTGAATTCTCATATCGGCACATCACTACTGTCCGGCGTTTCCACCGAACTTCAGCGGCTGAACTTCAGCTTATTTAGTGTGTCATCCCCACCGAACTTTAGACACTGAACTTTACCCGCTAAACTTCGGCATAGTCTGCTGAGTCACTTAAAGTTTACTATGAGTGGTGCCAGTGAAACTGTATTTATTCTGAGTATGCTACTCATCCCCAACAATTTTCCTTTTGAAAATACACAGTTCCATGTGTTTACTTGCTTTGTTATGAAAATAAGTCACAGTTTTAGAAGCTTAAAGCTGCTTATGTCGATCTAAGGACTGGTTTTTCGCATGGCCAACTTAATGTGGCTTTCTCCAGGGTTAGTAACACTTCAGCACTTTTCATATTGGCTCCCGAAGGAAAGAATTAAAATAATATTGACTTTTAACTCCTAACACTTACAAGTACTTTCTTATCTCTCTCTCTTTCTCTCATTAGTTTTTATTTATATTAATACGCCGGAGTCATAAAGTCCACGCGAACGAAGTCGCGTGCATCAGCTAGTCTAAAATATAGACCATTTTAAAAAGGCTTTTTGAATAAAAAAATTGCATGTTATCAGGATTATTTAATATAATTTTAAACCTTTCACCGGAAGTGACGACACACAGCAATTGATGTGAACATTATTTCTTTGCCTACACTAAAAAAAAACAAATACGTCTGTCAACTGTCAACGTCATGAGTGAAAATAAGTAAGATATCAATGTAGGAAACCTATTTTTGAACACGGGATTGAGCCAACGAAACAGTCATCATTTAATGTAAATCAAAAACTGAGAGATTATTTAAGTTTTCTGCGTGAAAGAATATTATTTTTTGCTAATGCGGTGGTTTCAAATATACTTAATAATTACAAATAGAAGGTATAATGTTATTTCATGACTTACTGCTCTGCCACGAAGGCGGTCTTAGTGCGGGTCTTAAGTGTCGCTAAAGGAACGTTTGTGTTTTGCTGACTCCCGCATTCAAAAATAGGTATCCGGTAAACTAAAGATGACAGTGACAGAACATTAGTGACAGACTGACAGTACCGCCAACCAAAGAATAGCCAACATTACTCAAAAAGATCATCGTGACGTCACAATCTCAAATAAGCTTGACCTTGCTTAAAAATAAAGGTCATTGGGATTTTCGCATATATCTAAATAACTACGACCTTATTTCAAAATCTGATTATAGAAAGCTACTCCTTAAGGCTATTTCTCGCCATGGTATGCAATATGCAAATCAGATTTTTTTTAAATTAGTTGACAAGCGAGTTCATACTGAAGTTCTAAATCGAGCCCTAACCTAACAACAGCTCTAGGTATGTCTACTTACATGTGGGCGTGTACCGCATGATCTTCAGCCTCTTATTGAAATTGGTCACCAACGGTTTTCCGTAGCCTGAATCGGAGCCCGTTACATTTTTAGGGCAAGGTGCTGATTTCACTGAAACGAACATTACTGTCACGTCTTTATTTCTAAGAGGGTCGACAGAAACGAAAGTCTGTTCGCCGAGAGTTGATAAATGTATAATTCGTATCCGACTAGACTGTCGTTTTACTATCGCAAACTGTATGGCGGCCGTCGCTTGTCTCTCGCTTATGCCGTTTGCGTGGTACGAAGCACGCAGTTGATGACAACCGCGGCCCGGACGGGCGTGCGGAAACGGCGGCCATCTTTGCCATTCCGTTCTGTAATGCGCTTCGAATGAGTGGTTTGGGTGTTATTTTCTGTATTATACATTTTGTTTAAAATTGTAAAAAAAAAATTATATTTCTTTTAAAATAATTAGCGGGCCGCAATTTGTTATGAGTTAAAAAGACCTGAATTTATCAACTCTCCGTGAACAGACTTTTAACTCTCCGGAAAGACAAATAAAGAAACTTGGGATCCTTTTAACTATAGCAAACTGTAGTACAAACCTATAGTTGTTAACCCCGACGAAACAGAGGGGTGCTAAGTTTGACGTGTCTGTTTGTACAATCTGTGGCATCGTAGCGCCTAAAGGGCCGATTTTAATGAAGAATAAAGCTGACTTGATGGAGATGGTTTTCAGCTATGTTTAATGAAAATCGATTAAGCAGTTTAAAAATTATGAAAGGTGAAAGTTGAAAGTCGGTTTTTATTTTTATTTTCCTAGCAAATAGACTTGTCGATCGAGCTGTTTATATATGTAAGAGTATACAAAACAGCAAACTTAATGCCTATTAGGCATGACGAATGGAAATGTATTTTTAGCCCATCTGTAAGATTATAAAAAATATTGTATTAGTCTTATTTTTTTTCTATTCTCCGTGAAATAAAAATGATAAAGAAAGCAATAAAGCTAATACAACCTAAAATTTCGTATGACGTCACGGCTAGGTACGATTTTTACTTAGCGGTGAAGTCGCAAGCCCTCAAGATCTCGTGTTGACTTGTTGATATACAGTTTGTAAACTTACATGCAGCCACGGGTGCATATCGCGGAGCCTTCAATTGCTTATGTAGCGAAGCGACCTGCGTCCTTTCTTGACAATTCTTATATTGCACTGTAAACAAAAACAAAATTTAAATTAAACATTTTTTTGGCGAAAGGTAGATTATTCAAAAGCACGGACAACTTAACCACGGTGGTTAGGTTAGATTCGTTAGGTTTCCTGTGGCCAAAACACGAGCAAGCGAGCGTATCGAGTGAGCGATCGACTCACGCTTAGGGTGTAACAAAGTAACACACACAAAAACAATTTTGCCGTGGAGCGTAGGTAAGGTTTCCTGTAACCAAAACACGAGCGAGCGAGCGAAGCAAGCGAGCGATTCAAACTTAGGGCGAAAGTTACACAGACACAAAACCAACTTTGCCGTGTAGTGTAAGTTAGGTTTGTTATATTTCATCTAGTGGTAATAGCTGCGGCTAAACGTCAGGTTAGAATTAAAAACATATAGCATTCGAAAAAATAAAAATCAAAAATCGGAATTTTAGCAATATGTCAATTGAAGTTTCGGTCAAATGAAAATATAGAAAATGTATGAGGTATCAAACGAAAGGGTTACATTTAAAATAAGGAATTCTTTCGGTCTTTTAATGAAAATCGGTTCAATTGTTGAAAATTTATTGGTGCGTAACGTTACAAAGTATTCACATATATTTATAAACTTTTTACGTGTGAGATAAATAACAAAGCGACGCCGGGCGTGGTCCTTACCTGGATGGGTGACCACAAATGTCAAAAAAAAAATCTCGAGCTCCTCCGTGCTTCGGAAGGCACTCATAAGCCGTTAGTTCCGGCTGTCATCACTGTATGGCAGTCGTCAAGCTATGTCGGATGCCTTTATGCCGCTTGAAATCTGACAGCAGTGTTGGCCACTTACATACACGAAAAACAAACAAACAAACCTGTGAGATCTTTTGCCTGCAATCCAACTGTACACGAATCCGTTGTTGACGCACTGGACTCTTCGTCTGTGCTTTTCTTCCGCACGAGAGCTGATTTATTGGCAAACACTGCGAAATATTAAAACTTATAATGTAAGACAATATAAAATCAAGTTTGGAAAAAACAAAAGTGAAAGCCTGACAACGCTCATTAAAAAAAATGCTAGTTATAATTAAACGACACTGAAATAGGTAGTAATTCAATATGAAACAATCCAGTGACGTGATAAAGCTATTTAAAAAAATGGTATAAATGCACGTCTCAAAACCGACGACAGAATAATATGCTGTCGTCGCGTTTGCACCACTGAGACCCTATAACTTAAGTCATAAGCTCATAAGTCATTTCATTCGCAACATGTAAGCAAAAAGTTAACAATATATTGTGCAGATCAACATGTACCCAGTTTGGGTAAAGCAAAAACAAATAGGAAACAATATTATTATTTGGATATATACACGTTATTCAATTAATTTATTTTATACCTACTTAATTTATTTTTTCCGTGGACGTGAGATTGAGGTAACACACGCTACAAACTAATTTATTTACTAAACTTGTCGTTTAAGAATTTATCTGCAGATTAATAGGCCTTAGAGATCAGTAATAATTTTAAGCGTGTTCTGAATATTGTGTCTTTTTGTTCTACATTTATGCTTTCAGGAATTGTATTATATATCTTAATTGACAAAACGTACTATTTTGAAACATTTGCATATTTGATTTCGGTAAATTTAATTTATTTTTATGGCGCGTATTTCTGTCATGTGTATTTTTAATTTGGATAAATAGATTTTTATGTTTTCTTACAAACAAGGCTGTTTCCAATATGTACAATGATGGGAGTGTCAGTATATTTTTTACAATAAAGAATGGCTTGCAGCTATATGGGACCCGAATATTCGTAAGTATGCGCACGCACTTTTTCTGCATCACAAACAAATCGTGGGCATATACACTATTTCCGTACAAAATAATCCCGTAACGTAACCACGAATGAGCGTACGCGTAATATGCCGATAATGCAGTGTAATAATTAGTGTTTACTTTTAATATACCGAGTGCATAAACGAATCTGGTTACATGATATACTGTCGTCCGTCCGTCTGGTGAATATAATCCTTATTTCTTAAGTATTTCGAGCGTCATAGTGGCACATACGTCAATCTTGTTTTTTTTATAAGTCATGCTTGAAGCTTGACAAATATTTTCTACATAAATGTGTTATAAAAGGATTGTTCTTCATATGTATCTCTGTACTTATACTATTGTATAAATGCAATATGAATATAATAAAGACAAATTCAAGTCCAGAAAAATGCTTGAGGGTAGAACACTACCTCAACGCTCCGCTTATGAGGCGTGCAATTGAATATAAAATAGGGAGACTCGGCTTTTTTTCATCTAAGCGCGTTCCTGGTTACAACCTAGTACCCTATGCTGCTTTGAAGCCCGAGTTGCGATTTTCCGCTTTAGGAGTAAGTATGCGGCAACTCTGTTATCATCGGGACTAAATTAAATACCATTTTTAACACCCGGAAGAGTTGCGATTTTTATTTACGTGAAAGCAAGTTTCCTTGCGGTGGTTCTTAGCTATGGTTGATGGAAATCGGTTTAGCAGCTCAAAAGTTATGGGGCGTGTTAAAAGGTTCCCGAGAGAAAGAGGGAAATTGGTATCTATCGATTTATTTCGAGGTTACTGCATAGCTAACGCGCGCTAAAACAAAGGACAAAAATTCGAAAAAAAAAATTGTGTACATCATGACTATATTTGTATTGAGATAGAGGAGCTGGTAAAAGAGCCAAATATAACTGGTGTTACAAAAGCGCTCCGCTTACAATGGCTTGAGCATTTGGAAAGAATGAAGGAGGATCGTGTCGTCAAAGCAGCATATAAGGGAAAGGTATCAGGCCAAAGACGCAGATATCGCTGGAGCGATACGGTGCAAGCTGCCGTATCGCTCTGCGGAAGATGGAAGTTATCAGTTGGCAAGGTATTGCTCAGAACAGAAACTTCGGGTCGCTGAGCCGGTGGAGTAAGTAAGTACATTATGACACCTAGTGGCGGCTAATCGAATTACTTAATGAATAGGGATGCTTTATAGCATCAAGTATGTAGTAAGAAAGAAAAATATTTTATTCACTGCAAATTAGGTAATATAAAAGTACTATTGCAATTAATAATTATTAATTGAAATAGTACTAGGTACGTTATGCAGTGCAAGCCATATATAGATGGCGCTTGTGTCTAACAGTGGGTGAACGCTTGAATGTCGGGGATTTTTTAACTTGCCTGGGCAATAAACTTGTTAATAGTGTAAAAGGTTTCTGACTTACGATCCGCGTTGCTTTTCATACTGGAGTTGGATTTAGAGGGGTTTCGTTTTTTTGCAGGGTTTGACGTATTACTCATGGTGCGAGCTGAAGCTGAAACAGTAGTGTTGGGTCGTTTAGCCTCCTTTCAGTTAGACATTCGACCTCTTTCCTCTAGGCATAAGGTTGGTTTTACAGTGATGCTTTTGCGCGTGCGATTGGTCAGCGTCGCGGACGACGAGCTTTGAGCGTCTTGGATCCTTACGTAGTCAAACGCAGAATTATTATTTTTATTGCTTTCGGACCGCCTTACCACCCGCGTGGGTCGCGTCTCTGTAAAACCAGTCCCTAGAGGTCGAATGTGGCCTATTTAGTCAAAGTTGCGTTATCACCTTAGTCCTTTTTCTATAATGTGCTGCACCGACTCCATAAAATGTTACGACAGACGTCCAACAGTGCCGAGAGGCATTTCACATTTGGTTGACAGTATTGCCCGCACAATCAAACATTTTTAAAAATTATTAAGAGTCCCCTTTCCCTAGACTTTTCCATACCAACGTAGTCTTACTTTTATTTTGAAATGACATTTGATATTATGACAATATTTAATAATTTTAAAGATATTGCATATAGGTATCTAGGCATATGAACTTAAAAAAATATATAAGAGAGAAGAAATTTTCCATACTGATGGTCAAATATGATGTGATACACTATATTCTCTTTTAAGTTCATATTTTGACTGTGAAAACTAGTTATATGCCTTAATATATGCAATTTCTTTGAAATCACATAATTTCGCCAATATCTGACATGCCGTTTCAAAATAAAAGCTAGACTACGTTTGTATGGGAAAGTTTGATTCTGTCTAGGGTAAGGGAACTCTTAAGTCTCCGAGATCAGACCCTAAACATCGCTACTATAAAGTGCTTGTCAAGAAAAATCAAACGAGTTTTATTAAATTAGATTTCATTGTTTCATTACGTACTGACTACTGAGTTCTGCCAAATATCTCACGACTCGCATTATCAGAACAGCTCATTGACTTGAATTTGTCATCCGACTTACACAGTATGCAAAATTTCAGCTCAATCGGTTGAGGAGTTTGAAAATTGAGTTGCAAGATTTGACCTTAACCAACATACATACAAGATAGGTACATTGCAAGTTAGATACAATCTTTGAAAAACGTAAACGGATGCGGGCGCCAGTTTGAAAAAATGCAAAAGAAAGTAAACTTACGTACCTATGAAGTCGAAATCTTCAGACTTGAGAGAAACGGAATCGTACGGCTGATCGGGCTGGGAGCCGTTGTCACTGCCACTGTGTAACGAACCTGGGCAAAAGAGTATCACTACGACTTAGGTCATTTGTAAACAACAAAAACTGTATGCATGTGCGACAAGTTTTACCAAATGGATTAGAAAAATAGCTATAGCTAGTAGATGTTCCACAATAAAAAAAATTGAATCTGACCAATTTCGGTAGTCGATTAGGCATAATTTTTCAATCCTTAAAACCGAATTCGATTTTGATTCGAAATTTCTATGAGACCACCTGACAACTAAACCATTTCAAACCAAAACACAATTTTCGAATAATCGATGAAAAAACATAAAAATATAAATAAAGATCGCGACGAATTGATAACTTCTTCCTTTTTGTAAGTCAGTTAAAAGCTGACAAATAGAATATTCACCCAATCATTGATGTGTGGTTAAGAAATAAGTTAGTGGACCACGCCATATTATGGAAAAAATAGGAACCAAAAATAATAGTTAGGGAGCCAAGAGGAGATTTTTGGATTTACTGGAGCGCGTCAGATTAACAAATAGAGGGGTACCTAGCACCCTGTTCAGTACCTCTACCAAATATAGGCTATTGATCTAGGGGGTTGCGTCTAGGGAAGCCCCATCAGAATAGTAAAAAAATATCGATGGTCAGAAATACTCGAGCGCAACAGAAAAGTTGGGTTAATTAAAGCTTCAAAGTATGCATTTTAATAATCTGACGATTTGAGCGTGGCTTAAGGGAGGCGGTGGATCACAAACTTGCAAAAAAACGTCACCTGGACATATATATATAAAATATCAAAAATATAATCTGACGACTTTCATAAGCCAAAGTAGCAAAAATCGTAAATGCAGTATAGTGCAAGCAGTTGGTATAAAGGAGTCCGTAATCTGTTCGCGAAAGAACAGATTATGAGAACACTTTTTCTTTATCATGTTCAACCGTCAGATTAAGAAAATCCATTCAAACAATCGTCAGATTTTAGGCTAACACGATCAGGACACCAAACTGAACCTTCTGGTATAATAATCTAACGCGCGGCGCCGTATTTGAATATAACCTTTTTATTTTTTTGCATTAAAGCCGCTAAATGCTTTCATCACTTCCGAATCGTCAGTCATTTGAATGGAAGCTTCTTTAAGGCTCGATTAATATCCCCTCTGAAAATCTGACGCGCTCGAATATATTTTTATTTCCTATTTTCAACCCTTCCCTATGGCCACCTCTACCATGCAAGTCGGCAGATCAATATGCCTTCGTTTTCAGAGACACATGGGAGCTTTAAGTTATCAATATCTGACACGCTCGAGTATATCCATTTAACATTTTTTTTTACAATTTTGAAAGCCTGTAGACTCTTCTCCCACCAGTGAACAGGTACACATTATTTAACCTTTTTTTCTTATTTCTATCTAATCTTCAAAATCTAATTGGTCCCCACTGCGCTCGAATAAATCCAAATTTAGCCTCGTCCGTCGGCTCCCCAGCTATAAACACGAGACCGCCCGTAACAAAAATTAAAAAAAGCGTTACCTTTAACCGACTTCAAAATGGAGGAGGTTTCTCAATATATATATATATATATATTTATATATATATATATCGGTTGTTTAGTTTGGGGGTGAAGTCGGCTTTTAGTTTGGAAAAATTATTAAATAATTCATTGTAATTTTCTTTAAATTTATACAAAAGGAGGACATACTTGCTCCGGAGAAAGCTTTGGCGTTGGCGAGTGTGGCACTGGCACTTCTCGGGTTCCGCAATACACCGGTCACTGTCATTCCTTTCATCTCTTGCCTCAGCCCTGGAAACGGGTCATTTCATAAAGGTTAATTAAACTTAACATTACTTACTTATTGATGTATTATACAGGATGACTAGCCAAAATTTTTGGAGCAAGTTCAGATCGTGAACTACTTTCTATAAAAAAAATCTATAGAAAAAAAATCCCATGCAAAATCCGGTTGCTCGAGCGCTGATTAGTATGGGAAGCCGAATATTTTTTTACCTTTTTCTATATTACATTTGTAGTTCAGTGTCATGGTCAGAACTTGCTCCAGAAAGGCTAGAGGTTAACAATTCACCCTGTATGTCTTCTGTCTTTTTTCTACATACATATAAACACAACAAATAGAAAAGTATACGTATGAGATGGTCAACCCATTGCGTGTATATTCTATCTCTTCCACCCGTATGATTCGTGACTTAGACAGACTGATTCGCGTGACGATGTCGCAGTGCACTCGGGGTTCGCTCACCCTCCGGGAAATCCTTAAGGGCTCTCCATGCCCAGAGCAGCCGCGTGATAGTAGGTAAAAATAATGAAATTGGCTTGCAATGGTTGTCTAGGCATCTAAACGAAGAGATGAGGAGTTCTGACGCGAACTAAATTAAACCATAGCGCTAACCACATTTACTAGATATTTCTTTGAATTTCTTTTCTGAGTTAAACTTCTATACGTGAGTTCTAGTACTTAATTTGTGGTAAAGTTCCGTTTATAGTAGTAGTAAGCATATACATACTCTTAAATGTTACAACGCTTGTATGAAGCGCCATACTTGTGGTTTAACCTCGACATCTTGTTTGAAACCAAATTAAACATGGCACCGGCCATAAAAGTCGGCGACGCTATCACCACGGTATGGCACTTCATAGAAGGGAGTATCATTTATGCCTACACTACTACAAACGTAAATATACATCGGTCCGTGCACACGACAATGTGTGTGTTCGCCCGCAGCCGCCCGCTCAACTCTCTTGACAAGGCGAGAACGTGGGAGAGATGGAAAGACGGGGAACGGGGACGCATATTGCACGGGACCTTAGGAGATTCTGTTTTGTATATAATACTTATATTAGTACTGTGCTATCACTTCGGGTGCACTAACTTGACATATAATAAAGTAATAGGGACAACTAACGCGAAGCATTGCTTTCCCAGTATTGAGCACATGGTTTGGGCGCCGACTCCACGGCTCGAAAATTCAAACGCCTCCGGCTCCTGTTACTTTGCTTTTCTTTTTTGTGAGCTAAATGAAAAAGTTAAAAAATTGTGAAAAAAATAAAATTAAAACTACTTAATATCTGTTCGCGGAGAATTCATAAAGTCAGTAGGGAACATGCATGAAAAAAAAATGTGTTATCTAACCAGTTTATCCATAAAAATTCAAAAGTAAAGTACGAACAGTGAAAACAGAATAAAAATTGGTTAAAAAACGAAGGAGATAGAACGATTTTACAAAAATATGTCTATCTCACTCGCAAAACCGCTATTTTCTATGGCTAATGTATAGATGATATGGACTTTGACGTCACCAGTCCATATTGGAATTCTCTTTCTAATTAAAACTTTAAAGTATCACATGTTCGTCGCTGATTAGGATATTTTGAAAATTCTTTCATATTTGTTTACTGTGGTCAATAAGGATTTTATTAAGCAAATAAAAAAAAACATGCATATTCCCTATTTGCGGTCGTGTAATATTTAACCGAATTAAATTATACAATTTTAAACAATTATTAACTGGATAAAACCAAAAACAACACGTAAACATTCAAACTATTCAATCGAAGCGCATTTCAGAACAGAACGACAGTTATGGCCGATGCGATCGCGTCCGCTCGGTCATTTGGGCTTGGGCCGCGTTTGACAACAACTGAGTGCCTCGTACGTACCACGAAATCAAGCGAGGGCCGCTATACAATTTGCGATAATTAAGCGACAGTGGCTAGTCGGAGACAAATTATAATATTTATCAACTATCGGCGAACAGACTTTATAGGAAAGGAAATATCTAAATCTAACTCAAGAAAGATATTTCTTCTGGGTCTGTTAAGCACTTGTGGCACCCCTGGTTTTGTGAAAGCATATTCACAAAAGAAAAATATTTCTTGTGGGTCTGTAATGCGCGTTTAGTACTCCTAGACTTGCAGGTGTCAAAATGCTTTCTACCTCTACTACTTACCATCAGGTGGGCCTGTTCGTTTGGCTATAGTATACAAATGAAAGAAAAAATGAGGATCAAGTTCTTCAAGGAAATACACATTCTTTCTTAGGAGTGGCCCGGCGGGAGTTTACTTTGTTTCAGAAGTTAAGCGATACCGGTCTGCACTTGGACCACAAGTGGTCAAAATTTCTCGAACTCCTCCGTGCTTCGGAAGGCTTTCATCATTGTATGGCATGGTATAGCCGGTCGTTAAGCTATCTCAGAGCATTTAGTCAGCTTGAATCTCATAGACAGCTTCTTTCGCTCCCTCAATGTATTCAATAACAGCAGATCCCATATTTTTGAAAAAAACATTACCTATATTATCTTTGACCTACGCCACACGGCATCGATACTAAGACCTTAAGAATAGGTACATTTGACCTATATGTATTTGATGATGATTTAAAATTCTCAATATTGAAACATGTTCCTACAAAAAATACTATAAAAACGAACCACATTAAATAAAGTGACCCTACTAGGATTCTACATCTACAAATGAAATGAAACAATAATGCAACATTACATACTTTATTATGTAACCACGCTAACAACATACTCGGCTTACAGTACGAAAATAAATACTATATGTACAGGCTGTCAATAATAATCACAATTGTTTAAACTACAACTGATATTTGAGACTCAAAATTGAAACAGCGGGGCGTGGGGCGGAGTCCTATATCCTGTCCAAAGAACCATTCGCATCTAACAAGATATACGTTTAAAAAACTAAAACCCGACTACTTGAGCATACAGCTAACAATGTATATATATTTTTAAAATGTGCTAATCACGACCTTTAATTTGAAACCCCCACACGATATCTAAGCAAAATAAATTGACTCTCAGCAGAAGCACAAAAATACGCATATATAAGACGTGTGAAAATTAGTTTCTTTCGGCGTTCCTTCTCAGCAGTGGTCGTTACGAAGCGCTGGTATCGGTAGCTTTTCTTTAAAAATAAATTATACTTATTGACGTGTAAAAGTGCCTGTAAAGGTCTTATTACTGATTAAACATTTGAATCTTTGATCATCTAACTTATACTAATGTATGGGTGTAAGGCGTGGACGCTAACTTTAAAAGATGAAAGAAGGCTTCTTGTGGCCAGTAAGTCCAGTAAGATCCTGGGGCCAGTAAAATCCTGGGGCCAGTAAGAGGAGAGGATGGTGTATAGAGGTTAAGAACCAATGCCGAAATAGAAGACCTAGTGGGCGGGTCTAATATTATGAAATTAAAGCGCACCTACTTCGTTGGCTCGGACACGTCGAAAGAATGGAAGAGGATAGGGGTTGAAGAGAGCATACCAGGGCCGGCTGATGGGTTGCAGGCCGGTGGGCCGTCCCAGGTATCACTGGATCGACGTAGTGATGGCGGTACTGCGCCAGCTTCAAGTTGGCGACAGCTGGCGAGAGCTAGCATGGGCCCGAGAGCGCTCCCCCCCAATGGGTTCCCGGTTTGTCGTACCGGGGGGGCTCAGTACCCGTGGTAGCCTTAAGCCACGGGGAAGCTAAGAGGAACCTGCGAGGGGGCGCTCCTGCTGTCGTCCACCAGCAGAGAGCGCCCACATTGGGGCGGCGGGGGAGTGGGAAGTTCTCCCCCCACCCGGGGTGGGGCCGCCGGGAGGGGAATGTTTCATTGCCCTCCCGGCGCTTCAGGCGGGGCCACACCGCCGTGGCTGTGGTTGGAGATCGGTCGCGGAGGAGGAGGAGGAGTGTTGGTGTTACGTTGCCGCTCTCCCTATCCCCCGAGGGGCCG
Source organism: Acrobasis suavella (assembly GCA_943193695.1). Lineage (NCBI taxonomy): Eukaryota > Metazoa > Arthropoda > Insecta > Lepidoptera > Pyralidae > Acrobasis > Acrobasis suavella. Next base: position 4,272,238 of record OW971939.1, read on the forward strand.
CTTTGGCGGCCAGCCGTGCCGGGGTTCGCGGATGTATTTCCGTTCCCGTGTCCCCGGCAAAAGCGGTTGAGATGGAACTCCGGAGTTTTTTAGTGGGTAGGCACGTCGCTCTGGCGTGGAGTCCCACATAACCCGACAGCCTCCCCCGCAGGCTGACGGGTATCCGTAACAGGGATCTTTCCTTCGTAAAAAAAAAGGCCCGGCGTGCTCTTGTGCTGGAGGCCAAGACTCACTTTGACTCGCTGAGCATAGTAAGGAGATTCATACACTGCTCCGTACCCCGCTACGTAGCACGGGGCCGGACTGTATGCAAGTAACTCAATTTGTATAGAAAACACGCATAGTACCACAACCTGACACCGTGTCTACGCACGTAATTTTTGTATGGCGACCCCGCGCTATGCGCGTGAATAGGTGTGCCAATCACCTAAGTATTTGTCTCTGTACGTTTTAGTATGTAGCATTCGTAATATACATTTTTGCATACAAACTGTCGCATACGTCACCCGGACAATAATGAGGAATCAATTGACACATAATTTGTAAAAAATTGGATAAGCGGTTCGGATGCTATGGTGGAACACACATACATATTCACAAACATACATAGGCTACTAAAATCATTATCCTTCCTCTTGGCTTTGCCGTAGTAGGGTAAAAACGAGCTGTACCGCTCGCTCTGCATCAGTGTCAATAAATGTGACATTGCGTTCCGTTATCAACGGTGTGTTGTCACCACGCTATGTCCGATTTCTTTTATTATTACCTATATTAAGTTTTGTGAATAACCTCTTTTTGCTGCAAGGGTTTTCTTCTTATACTCAAACAAAAATATAAATATTAGATCAAAATCATTAATCATTCGTCCATGAACGCTCAATCACCCGCCGCACGCCCCGCCGTTCAAAACTGGTCTGGCCTGTGAAAATACAGCAGTACTCGTACATGGATCTATGTACATTTAAATGAGAAACGTCTTCAAGGCACATAACACAATTCCTAATACCAACTAAACATAGCTTCATTATTTCAGTCAACATAAAATTGTCACCATAGAGATATTTAACAAAAGTATGTGTACTTAAAGACTAAAGCTTGGTAAAGCAATGGGTTTTAACTGTGTCAAAACATAACATCAAATTAAAATCACAGTTCCTAAGTAATGAAACAAGACATCCTATCTCTATGGCAAAACATTACTTATTCATGCAGGAATATTTCTTCCTAGTACGCATTTTATTACAAAAATAAATTTTGCTTGTGTTTTTTTACTAACAATACTAGTTTAGTAACTGTGTCTGTGACTTTGTCCTGGCGTGGACTTAAATCCACACGGGCGGCCATATCCAAATGTAAGTATTAACTTATACCATTATCTATCGGTCAGTAAAAGTACCGGTCCCGTCCAAATGGGTCCAGCCGTGTTCGAGATTAGCCCAAACAGACAGACAGACAAAAATTTTATAAATTATGTACTTGTTATCAGTTCTAGACTTTTATATGTATATAGAAAAAAAATGTTTATTTGATATTACAAACCGACACTTAAATTTCAATTATTCATATTGATTATTTAGACCTTGCAACATTTGCGCATAGGAAAAAAATATTCCCTACATATTTGAAAACGATTATACATTTTTGAGTCATCTCGTACATTCGATATACATTATTTACCTCTCTCGCAACTACGACATACGCCTCTGTAGCATGGCACCGGCGATAGCGTTTATCAAGTGCTATCGTCTATCACTATCTCGCTCTACGTAATAATAACGAGTGGGATGGCACATCGTTCGTCGCGCGATACAAACTTTCTTCTTTATTATCTGAGCTCGTTCCCGGTTGCATCCGCAGATGTGCTGCTTCGGACCCCGAGGAGCGCTTTTCCGCTTTTTTAGGTTCCTTATTTTAAGGTTCCGCTATCCGTCTCTTAGTCTGTCACTAGGCTGTATTTTAAATTACTCCTGAAGGATACATCCTATTCTAGGCCGGAAGCCTCATCGATGCAAACTTTATCTAACTATAAATTTTAAGTATACTTATAAGTTGTTGCTATAGTTCGTGCAACAAAGTATAAGGGCGTCCGCTTAGTGACGCGGGCGCACGTGGCGGATTCAGCCATCTGTCACAAACTCTACGTGCGACAGAGATAGGTGACCCGCGAAGAATTCTGCTATTTCTTTCGCACTTAGAGTTTGTGTCAGAGACAGACTGAATCCGCCGCGTACGCTCGCGTCACCCAGCGGACGCCCAACGCGAAGTTAGCGGCCCTTAACTTATCTGAGTTAATTTATATTTTATTTTAGCAAACTTTATTGTTCCAAAGAACAAATATACTTTGAACAAATGGCGGACTTAATGCTAAGAGCATTTTCTCCCAGTCAACCATAGGGCTAAACAGAGAAAATTACTATCGACGGTGCCATGCTACGACACCTGGTCCTACATTTTGAAAGATATACAGGGTTACTTTAACACACCAGCATCGTTTTTGGAACAAGTTCAGTCCATTACAATGAACTACTTTCCATAAAACAATTATTGAAAAACGAAACAAACGAAAGTTCGAGTTTTCATACATAATCCATTTGGCTGAGCGCTAATTTGTATGAAAAGTCGAAATTTTTGTTTCGTTTTTCGATGATTGTTTTTATGGAAAGTAGTTTAGTATCATAGACTGAACTTGTTCCAAAAAGGTAAGTAAGTATAAACACTTTATTGCACCAAAACACATGAAAAAAACATTTGAATACATGGGTAAATCAGATGTAAAATAGGCGGCCTTATCGCCAAGGCAATCTCTTACTACGTTTGGGTGACAGGATTGGCAAGTAAAAATAATAATAAATAAGTGCAACGATAATATAAGGTTGCTAGTGTTTTAAAAGCAACCCTGTATAAAATGAGAAAGTACGTGCTACAGCGTCGTCTATCGCTAGCTACTGTCGCGAGCGCTGTCTACGGGTACGGTACCGGCGGCGAGGTTGGCCTCGGAGCCGCGGTCGCGCTGGCGGGCGCGGTTGGCCGCCTTCTGCTCCATCTCCACGCAGTGCTCCGCGAACATCAGCTGCAGGGGGGCGTACATCTGCGGCAGCAGCTTCAGGTCGCTCATCGCGATCTGAAAATTACACTTCGCATTAGGAATAGTCGCAAAAGAACATGAAAGGTGAAATAAGTGGGTGGATCTCACCATATTGTAGATAAAATGGGAAAACATGGTACCACATCTTTCATAAGAACGATTAAAAAACTTTTGGTGGCGCCATGATTTCAGGTCCACTCACTTAGTTTTAACCTATTGGACTTCCTACACTAAATCGATCAGCTGATTCGCAATTTTGTATGGAGGAACCCATTTGTTTTTCATATTTAGACCTCTGCTCTTTGGGGAAAGTTTTTCATCGTAATCAGTATAAGTACGTCTGAAAATATGGCAACGTTACAGATTTACACCCTGTATTATATGTCTACCACTAAGTTCAATTGAAAATAATTGAATAGCATTAAGCTTCAGTTTCATGGAATAAAACTATTTGGAGAAAATAAAAGAAGATGGCCGACTGGCCGCCAAGTGGGATGGACGATTGATTCGAGAGCGAGGACACTTGACAGGCCGTAAAGCGGCATGGACGTTTGGTCCCCGAGTGAGGACACTTACTGGTAGCGAAGCAGGATGGACTTCTATCCGCGAACGAGATACTTGATTGGCCGCGAAGCGGGATGGACTTCTATCCGCAAGTGAGACACGCGGCTGGCCGCGAAGCGGGATGGACTTCTATCCGCGAGCGAGACACTGGACTGGCCGCGAACCAGAATGGACTTTTATCCGCGAGCGAGACACTTGATCGGCCGCGAAGCGGGATGGACATTTTTTCGAGGGCGAGGCCTCTGTGAGAAATACTGGCACGTAACCGACCTGCATGTTATCGAAGGCAATGCCGATGCTCTGATTGTGGTTGAGGATGTGCGCGTTGAGGCGCGGCAGGCGCGCGTACCGCTGGCTGAAGTGCGTCAGCACGGTGTACCGCGCGCGCATGAGGCGGCCCTGCTCGATGGCCTGCGACGTGGTGGAGTGCATCTTGACGCGCGCCTCCTCGGCCAATTCGTCCTCCATAGTGGCCTCGTGGATCAGCAGCGTCGATTTTTCACCTGGAAAAGATATTTTTCGATTAAACTTTGTTTTTTTTTTTTTAATTTAGTTTATTGCACTTATTTTAAGATTACAATATAAAAAGGTAAAACTTAATGCTTAGCATTGTCTACCAGTTCACCTTTGGGACGTAGCGGAAAAAATGGTAGATGGATGCAAATTTAATTAGATAAGATATCGAAAAGAATAAATAAGGGTGTATTTAAATAAATAAACTTTACAAAAAAATATCTATATAAATAAATACGTAAAATAAACATACTTAAACTATTATTGAACTTGTTATATTTATAGAATTTATACCGCATTCTTTAGAAACTTTTTCTAATGCACAGTAAATTCTTCAGCTTGAAATTAAACCTTCCTAATTACAGCCCGTAGCGAGACCTGCGCGCTGTAATAAAAAATAAGTTGTTACCAATCTTGACGAGCTCTTCGCAAGGGATCGTGTCTCCGGAGTACGTGATCTTGTGCTCCTGGTTCACGTCGATGGCGACCCCGAACGCGTTGGGGCAGTGCGACACGAGGCACGTCTTGATTTGCTCCACGCCGATGCTGGCGAGCACCGCGGCCGACATCTCGCTTTGGGTGTGCTCCGTATGTAGCTGCGAATACATAGACTTATCAAAAATTTGGGTCTCTAATTTTTTTCATTAAAAAAAACTATAATAGGCATGACGAATGGAAAAATATTTCAAGCCCATCGGTTAGATTATCAAAAAATATTGTGCACGTATTTTTTATTTTCTCTGAGAAATAAAAATTAGACAAAGATACAGCGCATTGAGATTTCGCATGACGTCACGGCTACGTACGATTTTTACATAGAGGTGACGTCGCAAGCCCCCACTCCGGAACTTTGATGCTTCGTACTCGTAGCTTTGTGAATATTTACTTTTTTTGCCAACTGAAAAATATAGGTCCATTATTTTTGGATAATCAAAACGGACCAATTACAATCATACTTTTGTAACCCTGTCATCACCCCTATTAACCGACTTCCAAAAAGGAGCAGGTTATCAATTCGTCGCGATCTCTTTTTTTTATGTATTAAACATACATTATTCGAAAACACCAGGACCGATTTGGAAATTCTCGTTTAAAAGTACATACTTGTCACGTATATTCATTTCTCATAATTTATATTATCATATTTTAAAAATATCATTTTAGTTGTAATTATTATAAATGGTCAGAAAAATAGTATAATCATAATATTTCTTATTTATAGTAATATATACTAATCATTTGTATTCACATAATATTATTCAATGATTATGCATACGGGAACATTATGATAGAAAAACATTATATGAAACTATGATTATGACAAAAAAGTTACGGCAACGTTATGAAACCATATTATGGAGAATAAAGGGGATCCCAAAAATGTTATCTCCCGATGCATAAATGGGTCTGTCTGTACTCGATATACTATGAAACTACTGGACCTTTAATACGGTTATCAAAATCGGCCCGGTACATACCTATGCGAAGCAGGGGCAGACCGGTAGTACAAAATAAAGAAAGAATAGTATAAAAGGATGTGATAAATCACCACTTTGATTACTACAGAAATGCTAAGCACCTCTTTGTCCGCCAAAATGTGATTAAGGCCCTCTCGACGTGTTTAGTCTATCTCTGTCACTAGCTCTACGTGCGACACAGACGCCATGTATGCGACGTATTATGCACGCAGTTTACGCCGTTAGGAAAGTAACATACCCCCCCCCCCCACTAACTTTGCACTGGGGGTTAAGCGTTACTTACTAGCTCCTGGTTAGGTATGAGCTTGAAATCCTGGCTTATCTTCTCAAACTGCTGGTCGTACATGCTCAGCCACGCCATGATCTGCCCCGGCGCGAGCAGGTACAGAGGCTCATACGGCGCGTGGCACTCCTGGGACGGGTGGTTTTTGAAGGCTTGGCGGCGCGCTTGGATAACACCTATTAATCCTGTGGAATGAAATTTGAAGCAAAGATAAAATAATTACTCACGTAACAGATACCCAACGCCAAAGAAACTATTGGAAGGCCCGTAAATAGGCAAAACTGAAGTTGCGGGTAGGCACACACAGATGGCAGCACACACGACTAGGAAAAAAGTAATAAAGAAAGTTTTGAATATGCTTTAAAAATATTTATTGCATTTCATATATGTCATATGTAATTAATTAGAGTACTCCTTTCTTAATAATAGTAATAAAAGATTTTAATGTTCTAATCAATATCTATAGCGCCATCTAGTGAGAAGGAAGAAAAAAGATTATGTTTATTAGGCGATGGGTAGGAATGGTCAAGGTCTCTAGCCAGATCCCACAATGGATCCCCGTGGACTCATATTATTTTCATCAAAATCGCCTTTTAAAATTAAGACCGGTCAGGTACGGGTCGATCACATACATAAAGAGTTCCGTATCTCTGTACAGAACACTTTCGAATATCTAGTTAATGCTATTATGAAGACCTCCTCTTTTAAAGTCGAACAAAAAACTCACCAATGTGATGATCCGCGTGTAAATGCGATATGTAGATAGCTCGAAGGGTACGAAGGAAGGAGTTTACGCGCTTGGGTCCGAAGAACCGTACCAGCTGACCGAACGTGCCCTCCCCGCAGTCCAGTAGCATCGACTTGTGCTCACTGGAAATCAAAAGTAGTTCCCCTTCACCGCGAACGTCGGAATTACCCGACAAACATTTTCGTGATCATTTCGCGAGCATCGGATCCGACAAAAGACCGCTGCTCGTATTGTACATTACTTAAGTTTCCACATCCCTTTTTTTGGTTGTAGGTATTTATTTTCGATTCAATATGCCTCGCGCTGGGAGCACGACAACTAATATAGTCTCGCGGTGAAAGGGTTAACATTCAAAGTCAAAGAGAGGTATGGTCCCCACAGATGCCAACGATCAAGCGACGTGGAGAAGACATAACAGAAACATTTTAAAAGATTTGCTTATAGTTTTACGGCTGCCTCACTTCATTCGCGCTTGTTTGTTATCAGTCAGTCAGTGGTCATTGAGCAATTTGAAAAATTATCGCGTTTGTAAAAATTAAATATATTTTTGTTTGTACATATAATTTGATTGTAGGTTTGATTAATCTCAGTCTGTATTTTTTAAATAGAGGAAGTATAATCATGTTTTTCTACGTCCCGATTTTATCATCCCAGTTCCTCTTTTTTACGTTCAAGGACCGATTTTAAGAAAAAAAAAATTGCTGTCTTTAAAGTCTGTTTATGGACAATAATTTTACGTGATAACGTCATGATAGATGCGTAACAAGCCAAACACTTAGGCCGATCGTGCCTCTCTATCGCTCGTTCCGTGATTTCACTTGCACGCTTGACTCAGGCGGAACATGACAATTTTTCGTGCGTGCAACCGGCGTTCATCGATTTATTAGACGTTATCACGTCAAAACGGATCTGGCAACGTTATTCTGGCCTGAAATTGTTCTGACATTTACTAAGTGACTCACTCTATTTGCAGCACCATCCCGCTAGTGTTCCTCGTCTTGCTCGGGATACAGGAGCCGGTGCCCAGGAACACCAGCTTGGGGAACTCCGTGGACTCGCTCTGAAGGTAGCGGATGCTGTCCACCTGCCTCCGGAACGCCTCCAGGCTGCCGACGAAGCCATCGATGTCCATGGTCTCTTGGATGTATTCTTGGATGTGCAGCTTTGGTTCTGCGGATCTGGGGAAGAAGCACTGTCGGATAAGAAATATTTGTCGAACAACGAGCGCCCGGCTTCATTGTGACATTGACAGTTGCGCCGATGAGGTAGTTCCTACGGGTCTGATAGACACAATTCGATTTTCAATACATACAAGAAATCTGCGTTGTCAAAAGCCGATCGGCATAATTCGGCAGTTGCCAAGCAGAGTGATTATGTGCGGCAGCCTGTGTGTTTCCCGTACATTCATAAACATTCTCGATCTCATATTAGATTTTACCGACTGTCCGACTGTCCGTCCGAATGCCGGTCCGAATAAGTGTGTGGCAAGCCTTAGATATTTCGAGAGTATAGTTACACTCACCTGTCGATATCCTTCTTCGGTCTCAAATATAGTGTCGTAAGCGTCCTCCCTTCATAAATCTCCAATGGCTCCGGTTCCTCCTCATCCGCCACGGCCGCGTCACCCTTACAAGAGCCCTCCATCGTGATGATGTTCTGGAACTGCGCGAGCGCAATCTATAAAAGTGTAATGAAAGCCCGTCACCGACTATAAAGCTATGTAGCGTATAAAAAAGAAAGTTGAAGCTTACTGGGCCCATAACCTGACGGAATAAGTGAAAACAGACCATAACAACATTTTATTTATATAAAAAGCACAAAGTAAGACGTTTTCACATATATGATACTGTTTGATTGGTTAATATCATACATCTAGTAAATCAATCAAACTTGATTATTTTTAACCTGTAAATAAATTGTAGATAAACGTGCATTTATAAAACCTATATATGGGTTAGTCGAGAAAAAAAAGACTTTTACTTTACTTGTATGGGTAAAAATTTTTTTTTGTGTATCACCACAAAAAAAATTTTTTCTTTATTTTATTTTGCCACTTTTTTAGCATGATATATACAAATACCAAATTACATACAGCTTTCTAGTACTTATAGTCTCTGAGTAAAACCGCGGACGGACAGATAGACAGACAGACATGACGAAACTATAAGGGTTCCTTGTTTACTAAGGAACCCTAAAAAGCAAGTAAAGCCGAGCAACTAATCAAAAAAATAACCAAACCATAACACCAATATCATACACATTCCAACAACAAAAAGTAATCGAACATAAACACCAACCTTATTCTTAAGTTCTTCTAACCCTTTTATCTTCGTCGGGCTCTCAGTGAGCAACGGCGACGAGTTCCAAACAGCCGGGATGCTTGCGTCCCTCAGGAGGGGGAATATGTCCGCGTCGAGGAGGTGCAGTTTGTGCTGCGTCCGGTGCACCGCTTCCGAGCCGAGGCAAACGTTCTGAGAGTTCAGAACCAAGTGTTTGCACTTCCTTCCGAACATAGCCATAAAACGACGGTACCTGGAAGATGGAAAACTCATGAGGCAAGCCAAGAAAGCATTCAAATTTGAGCTTTATATCATGTTGACATCGCGTAGTCTACGCATCGTACAATCTTTCGTCGATTTTTGGAAATTCCTCTTATAAAGCTGACATTCCAATGTTACAGAGCGTGCTTTACAAAAAAAGCCTTTACCTCATTCTTTGGTTAATTGATTCATAAAGAACTTCAGGCGTTTAAGATACGATATTTGCAAACAAGCAATGTATATAGAATCAGCATCTCGAATTCAGCATAGTGGACTTCCAGATTGAGTCTTTCGACCCTGGGGTCTGTCAGCTTAGAGCCGCAAGGCACAATATGCTCTGTCTGCCCCGTTACCAATAATTAAAACATAGCATTTGCAATTCAGCATAGTGGATTCCCAGCCTTTGAGTCTTGCGACCCTGTGGCCTGTCTGCTTAGAGCCGAAAAGCCCAACATGCCCTGTCTGCCCCTTAGGCGATTGTACACTGCTCCGCAAACACGCGCGTAGCGCGGGGCCGCCATACAAAAATCACGCGCGTAGACGCAGTGTTGTACATATGCGTGTTTTCTATACAAATTGAGGTATTTGCATACAGTTCGGCCCCGCGCTATGCAGCGGGGTGCGGAGCAGTGTGCGCATCGCCTTAGGGATAAATAAACACGTGCTAGACTAGTTTATGTATAATGTACTGTATATTTCCGAACAACTTACCTGGGTTCCTTGAATACGTGGGGTGGTGTGTAATGCACTACCAACGACGGTATCCTCTCCGGCGAGTTGGTTTCTGTGTCGAAGTGCGCCGAGAACTCCGTCTCTTTCAGATACGACAGCTCGGGCACCTCCAGTACTGGAACAAATGGTACAATGGTGAACGATATTCATAATCCGCTATTTTCCAACAATTAAAATACTTTTTACCCGACTGAGCCAGAAGTAAGGTATGTATGTATATATGTATGTATAATTGTTGCTGTAACCCGCGACTTCGTCCGCGTAGAAGTCGAAAATGGTTCTCATAGGATCTTTAATTGGTTTTATACGTTATAAATCGTGTTATAATATCCCGTTACCGTCATCTGCTAGAGCAAAAGAGAACAAATGATCTATTGTCTTAATTTTTTTGTCTCTTACTCAAAATATGTCGAAGTTTCATAATAATTATAAATTCGCAACCCCTAATGCACCCCAGGGGATGCAATTTTAAAAATCTAATTTCTGTATTATTATTTTTTATTAACCATTTATTCAAAAACTAGCTGTGCCCGCGACTTCGTCCGCGTGAAAATCCATTCAGCAGTTTCGGACATTCGGGTGTACAGTGTGCATACAGACACTGACATACAAACAAAATATCTTAAAAATCTTTTTAGTGTTCTGTAACTCCTTACATATCTAGCTCACGAATACATACTTTAATATCTGTATTTGGTGCCCGCGACTTCGTCCGTGTGAAATTCAGTTTTCTTACACTCCCTTGTTGATGACATGACAAATTTAAAAATTTTGTCAGATTACTATGTATATTTACAGTTCGATTTTTTCTTGTGATCCGGTATACTTTTAATATTGCAAATGTGAAAGTTTATAAGGACCTATAGATGTATGGATATCAGTTACTAATTTATACAACTTATGAATGGATTATAATGAACCCTTACTATAATAATCATAACCTTTGTGTATAAATATATAGGTACGCAGACGAAGTCAGCAGTCAAACGTAACTCCCTATCTGTAAAAGTCTCCGAGGCGCGAGATAGAGTGTGACGTTCTCGATCAGCAGTCAAACTTAACTCCCTATCTGTAAAAGTCTCCGAAGGGCGAGATAGCGAATGACGTTCACGATCAGCACTTAGTCGAGACTCCCTTTGAGTGGAACTCTCCGAGGCGCGAGTCAATGAATTTCGATTAACACTTAGTCATGCCTGTCTTTTGTCACTGGATTCTTGGGATATACTCAATCGCTTTCTTTTCACTTGTCTAATATTTTGAGACAGATTTGACTTTCTTCGTAGCATTTTTGAAAGCAAAGCACAAAATACAATAATATATATATTTAATTCAATAAATCTATTTAGCCAAGAATTTTTTAAAGATAATATCCGAAATACCTAACCAATCCACAAAGCAAGATCACAAAATCCGTATTACTATATCCAAATGTCAAACTTAGTTCAATAAATCTATAAAGCCAAGAAGCTGCTGAAGATATCCGTAATATCTAACCAATCCACAAAGCAAGATCAGAAAGTCCGTATTTTCATAGCCAAGTGTCAAATTATAAATCAACAATATTATCCGAAATATTAACTAACCAATCCATAAAGCAACATCAGAAGTCCGTATTTTCATAGCCAAGTGTCAAATTAGAAATAAATCAACAATATTATCCGAAATATTAACTAACCAACCCAAAAAGCATCAAATCAAGATCAGAAGTCCGTATTTTCATAGCCAAGTATAGCCAAATAAAAGTATAAAATCAACAAATTCAACAACAGTAACTAACCAAATCACAAAAGAAAAAGGTCTTACGTACAGAGCAATTTTTTTTTTAGATGACAAACATAGGTTGCCTCGGACGGCATTTCCTACTTCACCGGACAAGGTTTGAGGAGCGAGCCAGGGACTATGGCAAATTTTGGGGTGCTGCAACACCCATGTTTAGCCGGAAGGGCCGAAGCTACGGTGCCAGAAAAGCCTATTTAGGACGTACAGGGCTAGACAATCAGCTTGTATTTTTTTTTCACAAAACTTCCATAGCTAGTTTTAAAGTTTCTTGAGACGCCATCTGTTGTTATTTACTGTAACTATAAAGTCGCCAATAGAAAAGTTATCTTCAAACTTTAAATGACGATAACTTTTTTATCTGACAACAGATTTCGATGAAACAAAGCCTATATGTTGCTCAGGGATGGGCTTAATCTTTTAGTGAAAACCGCGTAAAAATCTGTCCAGTAGTTTTAAAGATTAGCGAGTACATACAGACAGACAGACAGACAAAAAAATCAAAAAAAATCTTTTTTGTGTTCTGGTACTCTTTTTTTATCGCCCACACCCATTTTTTGTAAATTTTATCAAATGTACAGACACGCGGTTCCTACTGTTTTATTATATGTATTGATGTAATGTGTCTCGCTTCATAAATGACGAAGATTCATACAAACTTGCAACCCCTATTTCACCCCTATAGGGATGTAATTTTCAAAATCTAGACAATATTAGCGGACGTCGCCTAGTCACAGTCTACCTACCTGCCAAATTTCATCTTCATTGGCTAAGTAGTTTTCGTGATGAGTGAGTGAGTGAGTGATTTTCGCTTTTATATATGTAGAAGATAGAAGATTTATAAAGGACCAGAATTTTTTTTATAAAAAAATACCAAGTACCAATAAACACAGGTCCTGGGTCGTCTGGCGTCTTCACATCTTTAGAGAGCACCAGTTTGCCATCGGAGAGCAACACATCGAAGCCAGCCTTCAGCTGCCCCAGCATTGGACCCGGCGGGACCCCCATCTCTACACACTTCGCCAGGTCTAAGGTGCCTAACCGCTTCTGCAATATAAAATAATTTTTCAAAACTTAACTCTAGCGATTTTGATAAAAACTTTATGGGACCACCTGACCCTGTAAGTATACCCTTTCAGATAAAATGAAGATATTTAAATAAAGAATTTTCTAAACCGGTCCATTCGTCTTCGAATAATCGGTGAAAATACAATATGACATAAAAAAAGCATAAAAGATCGCGACGTATTAATAACCTTCTCCTTTTTGAAAATCGGTTAGTAACAAGTTTTAATGTTTATTTGTTCAAAGAGCAAATAAATGTATGTATGTATATTATACTACCTTATTTCTATAATTTTTAGAGTATTTACCAGACAAATAAAAAAAAAACAACTTTCAAGCTTCCCCCTCCCCATAACTTTTGAACCGCTGAACCGATTTCCATCAAACATAGCTAAGAACCACATCGATCAAGTCAGCTTTCAAATAAAAAACGCATCAAAATCAGCCAATTCGTTTAGACGCTACGATGCCACAGACAGACACACAGATACGTCAAACTTTTAACAACTCTCTTTTTCGTCGGGGGTTCATAAAAAGCGATCATTTTATACTCTGCAGCTTTTTAGGGTTACGTACAAAAAATTAAAAACCGGAATCCCTTATAGGATCACTCGTGCGTCTGTCTGTCCGTCAGTCTATCACAGCCAATTTGCTCCGAATCTACTGGACCAAATCAGGTGAAAGGTAGGTTAGGTGGTGTGATCCTATGACCCAAACACAGATGAGCAAAGTAAATAAATATATTTTTTTTAAATGGTTATCTTCGGGCTCAAATTAGGAAATTAAAAAAAGCTTTTCATACCTTACTGTGTCTTATATCAAATGAAAGGGCTCGTTATGAGGATCTAAAATATATATTTGTAATTATTGAAACCCTTCCCCCCCTCTTATATCCGAAACGACTAAGCCTAAATTTAAAAAAAATATATATAGATCATTGCTTGTAGATACAGGAAAACCTATAAGAATTCCATTAATTGAAAATAAAGTGGTAAACTCAATATAATACGTTCACTTACGGAAAATAGTTCACTAAAACACCGCTAGATAGCGCTAGTAGTAGTTAACTCGCGTCTGTGAGGATTTCAAATGTTATATTTTAGTATTCATTTAAAAGCTTTGGCATTGTACAGAACCCTCTTCACGCGAGTTCAATACGCTCGTGGCCGGTTTTTTTTTTTTTTTTGCTAGTTGCTTCTTGCGGCATTGATTGCGTGGTCGAAGGATATTTAAATTTTATATTATGAAGTCGATGTGTCTCGCCTACATTACTTCACTAAGATCGAGTAGTTGGTGAGTGAAGAAGAATCGCGTCACACCGTGAATTTTAATTCACACATAAGACGGATGGACAGCGGAGTCTTAGTAATAGGGTCCCATTTTTACCCGACTGCGCCAGTAAGAGGGTTATGTTTTTCGAGAGTATGTATAATTGTTTGGCACGCTCTGCGGCCTGAACCGCTCGATGGATTTAAGCTTGAGAGGTGGCATAAGATTCGTTTTAATTCTGAGGGTGTCACTGGGTATATAAAAAGGCAGTCGGGTTTTTTGTTTTTTAATAATGGCTTGTTACCCTCTGGGTACGGAACTCTAAAAACTGTTGGCTGAATCATATCTGCTTAGGACACTTTACAGCTTAAAAGTATATAAATAATAAAATTTTGAGAATTTGATTCTGACAAAGTTATTTTAATACAAAGCACTTCAAAAATAAAATGCTTACCTTTAAAGTGCAAATATATGCAACGGTAACGTTTCTCCGCTTAGGAAAGTCGTATGATGCTTTCTCTGACTTCAATTTACCAATATCTGCAACATGAATATATTGTAAAAACAATTTGTACTTTGTAACATACAATATGTAACAAAAACTCAGACCGTCAATATGAACAACTTTTCCTATCGGACCAATGCTAGAAACTCGAAAAAAAATCGACATTTTCATACAAGTGTTCTACGTTCTCCGGCCTGGCAATTTATATGAAAATGTCGATTTTTTTCTCCTACAAGGATCGGACAGGGTTTTTGTTACATATTGTATAAATAATATTTATGTATATATAGGTAATTATTATTCAATAAAAAAGGATAGTAAAATATAGAGACAGATAATCAAATATAAAGAGAAGTGGTGTATAATGAGGGTCATTTCGAGGTCAACAAACCAATACAAAACCAACATTATAATGTTTTACTAAGCTTTCTCATTAATATAATTCTAAAATCTTCGAAATAGGTCCTTCCGTTGCGATTTAAAACACATTTTTATTTAGAGCCGATATTTTTTGACGGGCGGGATGTTAGGCCGCGCCAAGTGACGTCATACCGAGTACACGGCTTGCTTGAAGCCCGGGCGTACGAACAAAAAAATTGATTTTTTTTTTTAAACTTTAAACAGGAGTTAATAAAATAGTTTGGACTTTTGAAGGGTTATTTAGGGGATACTCAAGACAAAAATTTAAATGATATCTCCATTTCCTTTCAAATAATTTGTTTCAAATTCACGTTTCCCCTTAAGAAAACTATCTTAAGCTAACACACGACACAATTTTTCATACAACGGCAGTTACAATCTGGTGCTGTACTGTAAATGGTAATGTATGTAGACGAGTTGTGGGCGTGTCTTAGCAAAATGCATGTCGGCTGTATAGGACCGCGACATTGCGTGACATTAATGGTTTAGTAGTGATAAAATTTCGACCTATCAGCATCTTAATACAATTAAGGAACTCTGGGCGTGGTCACAACTTGTTTTTTTTTTCTTAATAGTAGCCACTTTTTCATTTTAGACATTGTAGCTGACATAAGGCAAATCGCGAGCCCCGTTTTTTGCACTTTGAAAGCGTAACACTCGAGACGACCGGGAGGCGTCTCCAACATGCCGCCATGCAGAATACATGGCAAGTTGTGTCGTGTGCTTTAAAAATTACCTTTTTCAGGAGGAATCCTTCGTGGGTTTTCCTTGTACTTTTTTAACTGTGGTTTCGGTTCTTGTCTATAGTAATCAGTGTCATCGTGAAGGAATCTTTCCATTTCTTTAGAAAGTGATTTATCTTCTATTCTTGGTTTCTTTGCCACTGGTTTGCCATCTAGTAGTCTCTCATGGGCATCCCTTTTCAATGAGGAAAATATTTTTTTATTAATAAAATCACTACAAGACAATAGGCTATTTGACTTAGTTTGTTTATGGACAATATTTAATACGAATAACAATAACACTAACAAGAAGCCGTTTTCCGAAAATAAAAAGTAAATTGATTATTACATGAGTCAGCAATTATCATTTGCTGACTCATGGGGAGCGTGGTGGGGACATCTCGCTATCTCTTTCGTAAGCGTGACACCTAATGACGGTGACGTCACGCGGGTGTATGTGCATCCTTTTTCTGTTATTTGACAGTTCCCCCTTCCACCGGATTTAAAAGGCTTATTGTTGAGCGGAGTAAAATTATTATTTATGTTTCGGTTTCGTATCATGTTACTTTTTGATATGAATTAGAAAAAGAAATCGAGTCAAATACCGAATCCTAGGCTCAACTCACACTGGCGCAGCGTCGAAGCGACGAGACGCGTCACGCGTCATGTTTTTCACTAATAGCATATTCATCCCTATTTTTTCATTATTAAGGTACAAGTTTGTATTATGGAAATATGGTAGCGCGACGTCGCGCGTCGACGCGCATTTGCGCGCACATCCGCGCTTGTCCACAACGGACAGACCGCACGGCAAATGCGCGTCGACGCGCGTCTTAGTTGAAAACATCGCGCGACGCGTCGCTTCGACTCTACGCCAAAGTGAGTTGAGAACTTGAGACATAAGAGAGAACGTGATGAAAAAAAAAACAAAAGATGCGCTGATTTGCTTATTCCTGCTTTCCACCTTCATTATAAAGCAACCTTCCCTTCATAATAATAAAGCAAACTAATTTTAACGAATTAAATTTGTAACTAATTAAATTAAGAAAACACTTACAACAGGACATATTTGACACTCATAACATTATCTTCAAAGTCTTTCAAAGCGTTGCAAGATGCCATCGTCACTTGCATGTCCTTCATGATGACAAACCTCTTTGTGGCCTGGTACAGGTCATCCTGAAACAAGATTTTTTAATAAGTAGTTAATATATCTATAATAATAAAAGAAAAAAGTGGCTGGCTGACTGACTGATTGATTGATCAACGCACAGCTGAAACCACTGGTTCTTGTCTAGAAGCATGACATTTTGCACAAAAGTTCCTTAAGTGTGCACTAAGAAGGGATTTTTGGAAATTCATCCTCCAAAGAATTGAAATGAGGTTTGAACGTTTTTATGAAACTTGGTCAAGAAACTTGAAGATTTGTAGTTAGAAATGTAAGAAATAACATTTGATCTCATGGTTCAAAAGTTTACTGTATCATTCGTTTCAAATCTCTAAGAGGGTAAAATAGGGGCTAAAAAGTTTTTACGAAACTCAGCTAAAATCGGCTAAATAGTGGGAAAATGTGAGGGTTTCAGCTTCAGCTGTAAATATGTCATAATAATTTGACTGGCACAGAATTGTTTTATTACATACCAGACCCTCTGGACCATGGAGCGTCAACTTTGGCACTCCGACATCCTGGAGCGTCAAGGACAGCCCCGGTAGACCACCAATGTTCGTCCATGTTTTTGATGTGATGAAGATATGTTCTAAACGGGACAACTTGACTTTGTGCTCGTGAGCAAGTCGCTGTGTGCTTTCTCCACAGTTGAACAGGTATCTACAATCGTATTAATAAAGTTAAAGTCTCGAACCTACTTTGGACACAGAATAAGTACTAGTACTCACGTGCAGAAGTCTTACTCTAAAAAGAATTTCGAAGAAATATCTACTCAATGTTGTTATAGATAAGGTTTAATTTAGCTCGCATCAAAAATCTACACCTCCTCGTTTAGATACCTAGAATTTCAGTTGCAAGCAAATTTCTTCTTTATTACTCTAAACAAACGGTTCATAATAGGTAGGTACCTACAAAAAACCGATTGAGTGAGCAGTGTGCCAGGGTTGACTGTTATAAGTTTATACTACTATCGCCATCTAGCGCACCGCACCCGTGTCGCAAAACGCAGCGACGCGACGCAAGACACCGCGCCGTCTCGTCAGAGTTACGAATTTTATAATACTTATAATTAATCGTAAGAGCTAGCAGCACTTGGTCTAAGGAAAGTTACTTTAAACTTCAACTTTATAAATGTTTAGATTCAATACAGTGTAATGTATTTTTTGATTTCGTAAATTTTATAACGACCCAAAATCAAAGAAATTGATAAAAACTTAAAGAAACCTACATTTTACTGTAATGTCGCCTCTACACATAGACCAGCGCATTCGCCAACGCGCTGGCGCGGCGGTGAGCTTGCCAACGCGCTTGTGAGTAATCCACACATTGGGAGGTCATTCAGTATGGTTTGGTTCGGGCCAATGTGCGGACGGATTCAAAATGGATGTTGAGTCGCTAACAGCTGCCGCTGTATATTTATTCACTGCTTATAATAACTTTGTAAATGTGCGCAAGAAGAAAACGTGCACTCTTGATCGCTGCTCCGGGCAAACTGATCGCGGCGCGATCATCGCGCGGCCAATGTGTGGATGGTGCGCCAAGCTTGCGACAAGTTTCCTTGGATGTTGCCGACACCGCACGGCAAGCGCGCAAGCGCGCCGGCCAACGTTTAAATACCTACCGCCAATGCGCCAACGCCCGTTCTACACATTGGGCCAGTGGCTGGGCCAGCGCGCTTGCCAACGCGTTGGCCTATGTGTAGTGCCGGCATAATAAGTTATGCACAAAGGGTACAAACATACATTAATCGAAAAACACAAGCCTTCTTCTGTCGCAGTTAGGTAAAAAAATACGGTTCCTTGTCTAGCATACGTCCGTCTGTTTCTACCCAAATACGGCAAAGCCGAGGAAGGGTATTAATTTTAGCCGTCTATGCATGTATGTATGTGGTTATTTATGTCTGTTCTACCATAGCTATTTATTCCTACAGGATGAAGTACATTATTTCTCTAACCATATTAAGCTAGTAACAAAAATAAAATAATTGATCGTCAATCTCAAACAAGAAATCCCTTTAATTTTCGTCCGCAAAACTCGTATATTCACCTACCTAGTCAATGTTTATGTGATTTTTTCAATATAAATAAGTATTAAACGTACCTACATAGGTTATATACGAGTATATATCGTGTAAAAATCATTTTTCGTAATGATAACCACATATTCTTTAGTATACCTTCATACGATAATTCATAATATACTAATATGTACGGTAAGCCTCAAAAGTGGAGTCTCAATTTTTCATACAATTAGTATGAGAAATTGGGACTGCACTTCTGAGGCCTACTGTACTTACGAAGCTTAAAAGTTAAATTTGGATCGCAATCCAAACAATGCAGCTTTTTTTTTTGCTTTATCTTTCCATGACGACTAACTCGGTGAATACAGGTAAGTGAACCGCGCGTGTGTCCTGCTCGCTGCTTGTTAGCGAGTCCTCCTTGCTGAATTTCCCCCTTCGTAGCGGTCGCATTGCGTAGTTATATTTTCGATACCTACACGCGGAGTGAGACAGGCCTGCTTTGGTACTAGCTCAATCTGTGTGATTTGTCCGTGTATGTTTATTTAATTTATTATACAGCCATTTTCACATGTTACTCTTCTATGGCAAGTAACTATTTAAACCGTATATATAGAGTCCTGGCTACAGACACCTTCTTTGAGATTTCCTTGCTATAGGTGTAGCCCATTGACGGGTTACACTTATGATACTGATAAATATAATTTGCTCAACAGATAAAAAGTTAAAATATAAAATTCTTTATTGATTTGAACTCACCGCGTAACCTGGCTTTTTAAAGGAATGTAAATCTTCCCAAAGAAATGCTCTAAACATTACTAAAAACTGCAAGAAAGTCTATACATGCCAGAGATTTAATGATATTTATCTATTATGCATGTATAGTTATGGACCAAGTGATGAATTATTCTCGCAGTTTGAAAAATGCCAAAAATGTGAGGGCAGTGTGATAATAAAAATAAATATACATATATAGGGACAAATTACACTGATTGAGCTAGCCCCAAAGGAAGTTCGAGACTTGTGTTATGGGATACTAACTACTATAGATAAACATCCAAGACTCAGGACAATTATAAAAAGGCCAACTTGCCCTGACCGGGGATCGAACCCGAAACCTCTGGGTGGCGGACTAGCATGGTGATCACTGTGTAATGTGATAAAAACTATTAAAATAATCAACCATTATTATACTCTTAGATTTAAAATTATAATGCTTATCATCTATGGGGCAGAATGGCCACAAACAAGTGTTTTTCAAGAGCCATGCATACCAACCAGATCATGACAATATTGACTAAAAACCGCATGACATTAATATAAGCATAATGTCTAGGCGATGTGATAGATAAGGAAGTTCAAATTATAATTTATTTTAAGTACCTTGTTATTAATAATATCCAGCCATTATGAAAAATATCCAATTTAACACTTGGTCCATAACAAATACAAATTATACAAAAAATAAATTTATGAATATTCACAGTGCACAAAGAAAAGTTAAAACAAAACATGGATATAACATATGGAGTTTTATCTCTGCCATGCTATATACTAGTTATTGTTTTACCATGTTAGGCCAGACTGGCTAGCCTGGTTATGTTAAATGAATGTCACTTTAAATTCTTCTGATATGGTGCAATACAGTGAAACTATTCAAAATTCCTATTGCTTCTTTCTAAAGATACCTATTCAAATTCTTTTTAGTCATTTATTTCCTATTCTTTGGGAAAACTCTTAGTTTTATATATTTCTTAAAGTTATACTTGTTTGTTTGTTAAAAAAGCTTTATTGTACACAGAAACACAGATACAAATCAGAAAAGTAAATATACAATGTTGGAGTTATCCCATACAGGGATCTCTTCGTGTGCATCAGAATGACTGGCCAAAATAACCAAACTACAAAAAAAAAATAATAAAAGATGTTTTATTATTCTTTTTTTGTATCAATAAACAAAATTTTTACCTAATTAAAAAGGATTTAATTTCTTATTGCTATAATTTTTTGCCCTTATACCTACGACTTCAAGCAAAATTGGAAATTTTTATCTACCCTCAACATGAAAATCCTCCTACAAAGTAAACGTTTGAACCGATTTTTAAGGTTATCAATTCGCCGCGATCTTTTATTTATGTTTTTTTTTTGATGAGACAAATCTATGAACCACTGCGACAAAACCTTCTTTAGTATAAATAAAAAGAAGCCGCATCCAAATTGGATCATCTGTTTAAGAGCTACAACATCACAGACAGACACACACACAGTTACGTCAAACTTATAATACCATCTTTTTTTCATCTGAGGTAAATAAGGTTTAAATTAAAAATGTATGAGTAATACTAGACTTGACTTTCTGTTATTAGTTTACCATAGTAAACAAAAAAAACACATAAAATGTTTATTCTTTGCCCTAAAAATCTTAAATAAAAATATATTTAGGCATGAAATAGGTACTAAAGTTTTGTAAAGGCGAATTGAAATATCTTAACGTCAGAATGACAGCCCATTTTTTAAATTTATTTTCTCAATTACTAATTAGGTACCAAATATTAGAACAAAGGTAAAAATAGTAGCAAATAGATATTACATTTGAGTAATATTTTTAAAGTGATCGGTTATTTTGGCCAGTCATTCTGATGCACACCATCTCTTCAAGTCAAATCAACTGGCCATTGAGTTATCATAGTTATATTGAGTTGTATAATTTGGTTCTTTTTTATATTTTAAATGAAAATATACTAAGAACTTAAAAAAGATGATCACCAAGCCTATCACATGCTTTTATAAAAGTTCTGGCTGCAATGACTATAACCTTTACCAAATGTTGGTGCAACAAATGGAGAAATAAATAATAAAACAGCTTTACCGTTTCTGATCTGTGAAGACATATAGTGTGTTAGGCGCTCCTCTAGCCCCTGAACCCAGTACTTGTAAGTACACGGTACTGGGAGCATATTTTTCTGACTTCTTTGATATGTTCTGCCGCTGGCGTTGAGCCTCGAAAATCCGTGAAGAATTTGCCTTAGGCATTTCGGCTAAAACATCCAACAGCTTCTTAGTGCTACGGCCAGTACTCTTGTATCTTATCGATACACTAACTACTCTGCTACTAGACAATACACTTTTACCGTACATGTGATTTGAGGTTACGTTTGTTTCAAATAAATGTTTACGAGCATTCGGGGCGTATTTTTTATGTTTATCAGTTGGTTTTGTCACAATACATTATTTATTTAGGAAAATGTGACACTAGACACATTTTTAGATTTAGAACAAGTTTTTAGAGCTTGAGTTTTCTTTTGAATTTTTTCTTCTATCAGGAAAATAAATACTACTTGTCACTGTCAGGTAGGGATGTGAAAAAATTATCAATTGTGAAAAATATCGATATCAAATTGATTATTTTATTAATTGACTTTTTTTTATTACTACTATTCTCCCCCTCATCTTTGTTGTAGAGTTGAATTTTACTAGCTAGGTATTTTAATTTAAGGTTAATAAAAGGAAAAAGAAAACTGTTTAAAATTTTAAATCAATGTAGGGTTTTTGATTTGTCGTTCTTGACTTATTAAGAAAATGGCTTTCGAATTGAAAATTTAAATAAAATGTTTGTCTTCTAATAATATTAGGATAGTGTTCAAAAACTAGACATGTATTTTGAGACAGTTTTTATTGTTATGTGATGATGTGAGTGCAGTGAGAATGTGTTAAAATGACCCATTTAAAAAAAATCCTAAAAATATTCAACAGTAAGTAAAAAATATTAAAAAATTCAATAGTAATGGCAAGCTTTATCGACACAATGTACTTTTAATATTACTAATATTAAAATAAATTAAAAGTAGTCAATTATCTGTCAGATGGCGCTTTCAACAATTTTTTTTTAAAACGCTCCGGACTTCGAACTGAAAGGGTGTTAAAGATGTGGGGAAGGACTTTATATATTCTTTATTAAAACATCGAACCCATCTATAATTCCATATATTTCAACACATTCTCACTGCACACACAACAACACATAATAATAAAAACTTTTATAAAAAACTTTTTAAGTCTTGTAACAATATCCAGATATTAATATAATAATAAGTCAAGAACGACAAATCAAAAACGCTACATCGATTTAAAATTTTAAACAGTTATCTTTTTCCTTTTATAAACCATAAACTAAAATACCAGCCGGTAAAATACAACCCTACAACACCCCCTCTGAATTTTGTATCTTCTCAATTAATACAAACTCCCATCACTCATTCAAGTAATAAATAACCCTCATACTATACCCCCTACCTAACACTTAAATATAAATACATATTAAATTGAAAACCCGCTCCAATATAAAATTTCAAATTCTAATTCCAAACATATCGATAATTCTTCCTCCAAAAATATCTTCAATATTCTCGTCATTTAATAAATCTCCCCCACGAATCTCTTCATACAACGATACGTCTCTTACCTTAAAAATTCTTTTCATTTGGAAAAAATCACCCCCAAGAATCTCTTCTTCATGCAATGATTCTTTTCTACAACTATCTTTAGAAAAATCTCTTCATCTTCTTCATGAATCTCTTCTACTAATTTCGCTTTATATCTTCCCTTCTCAAACCAGTAACAATTTTTTAATTTATATTCCAAATTATCATTATTCTTCGCCTATGTAGTCTATATATACATATTATGTATTTATGCACATCATCACCACACTCCTTCCACTCTTGATATGCATTAAACAAAGGATGAGTACTTTCTTTTCGACAGCAGAAGGTCAGCTCATGACCTGTTATCCCCACATCTGTGTGGAAGGACTTTGTATAATTTCTTCGTACTTTTCACACAAATGCTCGTACGTGATAATGGCGTTGTAATTGATCTTTCTTGAAAACTTTTAACCAACAGATATCTTGTGCGCTATTTCTGGGTTTCTATCGAAATAAAAAATTTGAATTTGGAAAAACAAATTCAGTATACGCCTATAAAAATCTGCCCTTTTGCAAAAATTTTTACCTGAACTTCGACCGTTCATAAATATTTCATAAATTGTAAAGGTAAAAAAATATTTCTATATAAACCTCATAAATGTAATGAAAATTTTAAATAAAAACCTTTAATTTCACCCGTGCCCTTAAGCGCTATGTCTCTCTTTTTGGTTTGCCTTGTTTTCTAGCATTGCCCTGGATGAAACAAGAAGCTTTTCAAACTATGCTCGCGTTGACGACAGAGTGGCCGGGAAGGGCCGCCTTAAAACATCGGACCCATCTATAATTTAATAATAAATAAATATATACGGACAAATCACACTGATTGAGCTAGCCCCAAAGTAAGTTCGAGACTTGTGTTATAGGATACTAACTCAACGTTACTATATTTTATATCAAATACAACCATGACCCAAGACAATCGATTTTTTGTGTCCAATGTCACATCCCTATTGTCAAGCAAGCAGTGTTGGAAACACGGAACAGAGAAATAGGGTTTTTATTGGCTCACTCAAGGTCACGCCTAGATTGACGATAGCAGGTACATGTCACCGGTAACTCCATAATGATGGTGACTTTGTCTTGATATCGATAAACACCGTTGACTTTACGATAAAATGGAAAAATAAAAATAAATGTTTATTTCTGTTATAAAGTAACATCATCAGCAAAAAATTAAGGTCGATGCACAAACACTAATTTTTGTTATAATATAATTAAAAAACACGTGTAATAAAGTAATCGCAATCGTCTAAACACGGTTTTATTTTACATTATATAATGTTATATATTTGTTGTTGTTTTGAAACCTATGTCCAGCAATATCATGATGATGATATATATATATATATATATATATATATATATATATATATAACAAACATACATGACATACATAAACCGTGTATTCATTACACTTCTTTAATAGGGAGCAGCAAGGTTGCAGAAAAATAATGGATGCAGGCCGCTTCCAATTGATCGTCTTGAAAATCCTTTGGAACTAATGTCCAGCAGTGGACTTCCTATGGCTGATGTGATGATGATGATATATACTATGCATAAAAATATACAAAATTACATACATAAACCCAGTAATCATTACACTTATTTAATAGGGGCAGTTATGTACAAACCAGATATAAATATCAAGCAGTCTGAAATACATATATACTTTTTGTTTATCTATATAATAAAATAAATTTTAAAATAAAGTAGTTAAAATGTTGTCGATAATTAATTCCTTATATTTACGTTGTGTCTCGTCACTATCAAATAGACAGAGCGAGACAACCTTATGCTAATCACATGAAGAGAGAAAGAGACTTTTTAAAAAGACATCAACGGGTACCCTTTTAAAAATAAGGGAACATTATTTTCTGGAAATTATATTTCCAAAATTTTATCACAGTTTTTCTATGTTATTATTACTTCCCGGTGAAATGTAATGCCGTCTTTCATGAGACTGGAACTTGCACTTGACATTCGACACAGACTCATAGTACAATAGGGCATTATAATACTGAATTTAATTTTTCTTTAAGAACACACAGGTTGTTCACGCATCGAATGTTAGTCGCAGAATAAAGAGCAAAAAGGGGGCGGGGCCGCTCATAGGTTATGATATAACCTAGGCATGGCGAGAGCCGGGCCTCGGCAAAGCGTGGTGTTGTAGGTTGAGTAGTCTATGTGTCGTACAGCGAAGTAAAACGGCTGGCGGACGAGAGAGACAAGTGAAAGAAAATTAATACTACACTGACAAGAGCTTATCTCTTAAGACGAAGTGGTAGCTAAAGTGGCGCCCTCATTTGAAATAAATTGTTTAAAACTAAATATGGTGATAATTAAAAATTTTATTTGTATCACTGACTAGAAAGACCTTTAAACTATTTTATGAATAACCTTTGAAATTATTACTAATAGTCCGTCTAGTTTTAAAACGGGTTTTCGCCAAAAGTGGCCACTTTTGGCGAAAACCCCTTTTAAAACTAGACGGACTATCAATATTACTTTCAAAGGTTATTCATAAAATAGTTTAAAGGTCTTTCTAGACAGTGATACAAATCAAATTTTTAATTATCACCATATTTAGTTTTAAACAATTTATTTCAAATGAGGACGACACTTTAGCTACCACTTCGTCTTAAATATAGTTGTGAAAAATTTGGATTAGTTTATCGGTCAATTTCAAATTAACAGTAAAAAAAAAAAAAACAAATAAAAGAAAGAAAAATGGAACAGCGAACTAGGGGAAATTTTAAATATTCTCTAACAAAACGACTAATTCGTTTTAGCCGTGGTTTTCGCCATTCGCGCTGGGAACCCCAATAAAAACTAATTTAGCATCGTTCTCTTTATATTGCCTCTTCAACCTGGCGGCTTTTTTGCTGACTTTTTGCGATATTCCGGTCTCATTTAGGTGGGAGATTTGCATCCACAGATATAGATGTATAATCATTTTTCTTTTATTCTTATTTATGGAGGTTTTCGTTTATTAGATGTGTTATTATGGTTATTAATCTCATTTGTTTTTTTTTTATATAATTTGTACTATATCTACTCTTAGTTATTAGTCAGTGAGTTCATAATTTATGGATAGTCAAGTGATCTAAAGGCACAAGTGGCTCCCTCTAGCTTGCCTTATTTACGTCACATCACAATAGTGGTAAGCGCCGTTTAATTTTGAATCAGTCTTATACAGGCCGCTACTCGGGCAACATTGCATTAGCTTTTATTTAGTATTTTTGGGGATTTTAATGATTGTGAATTGATAATTATTCCCATTTGTGTAGGATTTCAGAAGTCGTGCTTTTTTATTGGAATTCTTTATAAAACCCGATAGCATTAGTTTTTGGCTTAATTCTAACCCCTAGCAGATGACTGACTTACAATGACTATACTTTTGGAAAATTATGGTGTTGCCAAGCTAGACAGTATTGTAGAATGATTGTAAAGTTGTACCTACTATGAACGTCTGTTAATACAAAAAGAAAATTAGGTACAGTACGCGTCAAATAACTTGGCGGCTCTGAACTTCGCGCGGATCGCTGCGCAGTAGACGAATACAGGAATGGGGGGGACGGTGCGCCGGGCGCCAGCTACCCCGCTGTCACTTGCAGCTAACTTCCGAGCCGCCAAGTTATTTTGCGCGATCTGTACATAGTTAAAAATAAATATTTTTTTATTCACACATCTGCCTGGTGGAGGGAGTCAAAAAAATAGGAGTCTGACATTTGAAATTCAGCATTTTTACTTTTTGGAGTGTTTATCTGCACTGATGTGATTAGTAAAAATGCCTGTTTTGAATCTTGGAATGAAAAGTGCAAAGAGTTCAAATTGCACAAATCATCAAAAATGAAGATGATAAAGCAAAGACTGGTTTTCGTGACGTAAAAATATAGAGGAGAAGACGACTCTTCATTCACTTGACTGTGTTGTAGTAGCCTAGTAGGTTGTAGTATGTAACTGTTTACTGTACCAATTGTACCATATAGTAAGTACCATTGTAAATAACTGGTAGAAAACGATTTGGTAGAGTTGGTGCTTTGAAGCTGGTAACATTGATATCGAAAAATCAAAAATGGCGTTCTATACAGCTGTGGGTTGCGCAATTTTGAAGTAATTGTGCATTAAATTCAACTAATAAATTAAATTTTAAGTCATACAAATAATCTAGACTGTTGGTAGATGTATAATACGTAATTTTTAGTGTAAATATTGTGTCGTGTCTTGGTATTTTTCACAAAGTGCAATCCTTTCGTGGACCGTGTATTTTTTGTGTTGTGGTGATGTATGAAAATGATAAATAATGAAACCGAAATTGAAGCAACTGTGCAAATAATGTTATAATGATGGGTGTGTTATGGGTGGTGTTATTCGTGGCCCTGACCGGCTCAAATTTTGGAAGTGGATTGCCAGTAGGGTCGACACCGCAGTCCTACCCTCACGGTGAGTCATTTTATTGAAAGTTTTACATGTTTTTCGCTAAACAACCCTTATTTTTGTAAATATTATCTTAAATTAAAGTTAAATTGAAAAAAATTTATTGTAAACCATGTTTTTACATCGATCTAACATCATGGAAGTGACGCCAAACGTAATAACAAAATAAAACTATTCTTACCCTCTTGGCTCAAAGTTGAGCGGTAGGTGAGGTAGCTGAAACATTTGTTTCATTATTTCTTATTATTATTATTGTTAGTAGGTACCTACTTTGTTGCAGGTATGATGCAGACATAGTACTCTGTCTGTATCACAAACAACAAAGCATAGTTATTGACAGATATTATATATAGCACAAAATGATAACGTTAACTTACTAGGACTCTCATTGGAACAATAGGGAATATGTATGAAAAAATATTGTCTTATCCAACCAGTTTATCCATAAATATTCAAAAGTAAAGTACTAATAGTGAAAACAGAATAAAAATTGGTTGAAAAACGAGTGATATAACGATTTTAAGAAAATATGTCTATTTCACTCACAAAAACGCTATTTTCTATGGCAAATGGAAAGATGATATGGACTTTGACGTCACCAGTCCATTTCGGACTTCTCTTTCTAATTGAAACTTTAAAGTATCATATGTCCGTCGCTGATTAAGATATTTTATTAATTCTTTCATATTTGTTTTCTGCGGTTAATAAGGATTTTGTTAAGCAAATAAAAAAAATATGTGCATATTCCCTATTTGGAAACGTAAGGCAATAATTATCAATGTTGCTGGGAAACATTGTGTAAAGAAATATCAGGAGGGTAAACCACACAGTCTTTTAGTGGAAAAGTTTTTGTATAAATTAACAAAAATCACAAATAAGTTTGTAAATATAATGAAAAGCATGTTTTAACTTAATTATGCCTTTTTCACTAGTGCTTAGCTGCTTAAGTCTAAAACTAGGCCAAAGTACAACCAGTAGTCAGTAGGGTTCGTACAGGTTAGGTAAACGTAACCGAAATAATCTGTTACTAACCCTATTGAAAATGGGTTAGCAAATATTTTGGTTACCCAAAATAGCCTGTTAACCTTTAATTGCGGTTAACTTTAACTAAATCGACCAATAGGTTTCTGCATGATAATTTTTTCCCTCGCTATCCTTTATTTATTTTTTTATGTATGTTCACCGATTATTCAAAGAGGCCTGGACTGATCTAAAAAAACATTTTTTGTTTGAAAGGGTATACTTCCAGGTGATACCATGGAAATTTTATTAAAATCGGTTGTGTAGTTTAGGGGTGAAGTTGGTTTTTAGTTTTGAAAAATTATAGCTTAGAAACTTCCAACTTTACAATGGTACCAATATCACTCAAAAATAAAAAAGGGATCAAAACTAGTTGTCGGCCAGAGGCAGTGTACTAGATAATGCTTAAAAAATTAACCCTGTAGTCAGCCTCCTTATTATTTAATGAGTCTTAAGAACAAGTGCTCTTTTATTAATTGGTTTCAGTACAGAAAATCTTGAGGATTAATAAAACATTTTCGAAAATTAACCTTCAATCGTAGTAAATCACTGTTTTTAAAAACGCTCGACACTAACAAATTTTCGGCGCGTATGCCGCTTGTCGACTCGCAACATCATGACGCTGAAACAGACTTTTTTTTCTTTCTCTTGTAACCACTTAGCTTACATAAAATGTTTCCAATCAATCAATAACAAATCAGAGAATCAATTAAACAATTTGATTGGCAAATTTGTATTAGAGTGCTATTCCTGAAGGTTTTTATCCTGAAAAGGCTGAGTACTGGTGCGGGGCTGACTACTAGTGCCGTTACCCTTTGTTTTGTTTAAAAATGTCTATTACTTGAGAATATTATTTTTATTTTATATATTATAGTTATGCTAAAACATACTGTAGCCTGCAGCCTTGCTTGTACAGGAAACTTACTAGGTAAAAGAGAACTATAAATCAGTCAAGATAAGGATTGGTATTCTATTTCCGACCAATTCTCATCAAACATAGCTAAGAACCATGGCAAGGAAACACACTTTCACATTAAAAAACCGCATCGAAATGGGTACATTCTTTCGAGAGTCATACCACAGATAGATAGACAGACAGACATTAGAGTCAAACTCATACACTCCTCTTTTTGTATGGGGGTTAAAATAATGGCTTTAACATGTCAGGGAAAGAGCTTTGAGGCGGTGGAGGCCGGCCTTACACAGCACTTGAACCTGCTCACAAGCTATTATAACAATAACTCATTGCGTCCTAATCCATCTAAGACGGAGGCATGCTGTTTTCACCTGTGCAACAAGCGGGCCAGGAAGAAGATTAATATCACTTGGGATGGCGTAGATATTAAACACAACTACATTCCAAAGTATCTCGAGGTCACTCTGGACCGATCCTTGAAATTTTAAGAACATTGTCTAAGTGTAAAGTCCAAAGTGAACTCACGCAACAGCATTCTACGTCGTCTCGCCACCACTTCTTGGGGAGCATCTCGGCCGGCGAGTACGCATGCCCAGTCTGGGCAAGCTCTTCACACGCCAAGGAAGTGGACGTGGCGCTTAATGTGTCCTGCCGCACAGTGTCCGGAACCTTGGAGCCAACACCTCTGCCCCACCTATACACCCTGGCGGGTATAGCCCCTCCTAGCGTGCGCCGAAACATAGCTTGCGCTGTGGAGAGGTACAAGCAAACACACGACACCAGACATCCAATCTATGGACAAGTTCCACGTTCCAAACGACTGAAGAGCCGCAATAGCTTCCTCAGGCAGCCTGCCGTCGACACTAAGGAAGCCGAAAAAACCAGACTGGAGCAATGGAGTCTTAAATTTCCCACCTCTCCCTCTCAACTCCCGCCATCAGAGAAACTCCCACCAGGTGCCAATCTCCCCTGGGCAGTTTGGAAATCTTTGAATAGACTCTGGACTGGTGTCGGAAGATATCAGGAAAACCGGGTTAGGTGGCGTTACTCAAAAAATGACAAGTGCGACTGCGGTGCTGTCCAGCCAATGACACATCTACTGTCCTGTCCCATATGCCTTACATCCTGCACAATGCAGGACCTCAACTAGGCAAATGATCGGGCAGTTGCCATAGCCAAGCACTGGTAAAATTCGTTATAAAAATATTTTGATTTTGTATAGCCATTCGACTCGAAAGAAGAAGAAGTACTAGTACTCACTTACAGTAGTCTTACTCATAAAAGAAATTCAAAGAAATATCCATTTATGTGGTAAGCACTATGGTTTAATTTAGGTAGCGTCGGAATTCCTCACCTCTCCGTTTAGATACCTAGACATCCTCTGCAAGCCAATTTCATTCTTATTACTCATGACAAACGATTCATGTAACTGAATTTTCCCCTTCGAAGTGGTCGCCACGCGCACAGTAATAATGTAGGTATATTTTCGATACCTAAACGGGGAGTGATACAGGCCTGACGTTACCGCCAAGCCTAGTAAAAGTAATACAATTTAGACAACTTTAGTTGTCAGTGGTGTCGCAGTTTTGCAACTTAATTGGTCAGTGGTGCTCAAAAGGTAAAAAAACAACAGGTGGTGCCAGCACTTCAGATCCACTAACTTACTTGATGGATGACCTTTAACATGATACTATAAAATGTCCATATTCAATATTCATAATGAATTTGTAGCACACTAGTTTTATTAATCTAATGGTATTATTTATTTGCAGATGTGGAGGGACCATCAGTGTTGGAAGGCTGGTACTCAGGGCTATATGCAGTGCCAGCGCTGGTGCTGACGCTCACTGCCGTTGGGCTTCTCTTCGGGTGCACCTGGTGTTACAGACATAAAGACTGCAAGGTGAGTTTCAAAAGTTTTTAGAAGTAAGATTGTTTATGATAAGCTTGAAAGATTGAATTAAGATGCAGCAACAAAACAGTTATGATTTAAAATTTAAGAATATGTATTGAAGTTTTATAAATAGCCTAATTGATTTGAAGTACATAAAGAGACTGTGAAAAACATTTCACATAATTTTCAAGCATGTAAAATTTACTTAAAGGTTTATATTACCATTAAAATAAAAAATAAAGTTCAGAATACCTAATGGGTTTTTACATTATAAAATTAGCTTGATACATATAAATGCATTATTAAATATGAGAATGTATACTGTGTAAACAACACTAATTTTATAAATAAACTATTAGCCTTTTGAGAACTGAGAACTCTCGTACACAGAGGCGTTGCTAGGCGTGGGCGACGTGGCCCCCACGGCCCCGCGGTCTATAGGAAGGCCTCGCGCGTGACGCCGTTAAATAGCGTTAATTTGCTATTTACCCCCTCCCTCCCGGGTCGCTAAAAAGTCTAAGACTTCTTACGAAAGAAAAGGGGCGTCGCTAATGCGTCTTCGCTCACCATTGTTAAGTCTGTTAAAACCAGCGTTATTGGAAAATAAATAAATATATAAATGTTTGTAGTTATTTTCATAGGACTAATGTATGCAAATACCATGCATTAAATGTGAGTGGATTAAGACACAAAATAAAGAGGATACAGAAGTATAACTTCATATTGTATCATATTGACTTTAGGATTACTGGAGCATACAATAAAGGGAATGAAAAATAATTGCTTGGAATCATTTTTTTATTTTTATAAATACCATAATTCACAACACCCACACCATAGCATTAATTCTATAGTACTTTTCTTTGTCTTTTTAATCTCGTTATATTATTTTGTTGCTATGCTTTTCTAGCCTCTGTTTATATGACAACCATAGTTGACATGATTACCTATAGCAGATATCATTGTTTTGCAATAAACGACATTGGTATCACATACTATTGCGTAATTCTCTGCTAAATATTGTAACTAGATGCTGCCGCATCAGCGACAATCGCGATAGCGCGCTATATTAGCATTGTGATACTTAAAAATTGAAAAAATTAAATAAGAAGTAGGGCCTACCTCATAGTTTCCTCCGTGTCATATCTCTCGCAAGACTTCTGTTGCAAACCGCTTGAATTAAATAGATTGTGAATAACTAGAGCAGCCAAGATGGATTTAAAAAAAATAGACAGATTTTATTTTATTCTAAATAAGATATAAATACGAAATGATGTAAAACATATTTTTAAAAGTAATTATTTAATTAATAACATGGGACTAAAATCACAACTTAATTCCATAAAGAAAAAAAAGGACCTTAATTTGTTTTTTCTCTCATCCTTTGCCTCTCTTTGCCACAAATGTATTTGGGTCAATGAAGGTTAATTGCACTTGTTGATTGATTCACTTAATGTACAATTTTTAAATGTTTCCAAACATTAAATTATAATTCGTTACTGTTCAGCAACTCAAATCAGATACTTTTTTCTAAAACTACTCTCTGTTTCTGCGATGAATAGCCAACAGAATGTGGATGTATAGCAATGGCAGTGCTCTCGTTTGTGAAGTAACCACTTACTGCTCACTTTAGACAGCATATCTGCTGACGTGGCTGCCACGTCCCGACACTTTTCTTGAGAACTTGTGCTAGTCTTTAGATAACACTTTTATACGCCTAGTTAGAAAGAAAGAAGAAAGAACAATAGTTTATTTGGTACACAAATACAATTTCAATTACAAATTAACGAACAGTACCAAATTGGTCTCCGCTCAGCAATTTGTCATGGGGTTGCCATTGCCATGACGCTGATATTCCGCGGATGCCATGCTTAAATAAAATTAAAAAAATACACAGTTACTGCACGTTTTTTCATTTGCGACTTTATGGACATGGATGTGGATGGAAAGCGGTGCTCTTCCCGATGACGAATCCACTCACTGTCCACTCATTTAAAATTTATAAACATGAACTGTTAAAACAAGTTTATTTGCAAGGCAAATTGAAAAATCCCCGACTGTCAAGAACGCCATCTAGTGATGAGTAGCAGAACTACCGATACGACTCGATATTCGTAGCGCCATCAATTATTTTGTAAGGAAAGCCCTGACTTTCAAGTGTTCACCCCCAATAACTTTAAAACGGCTGAATTGATTTTCATGAAACATAAGCTAACAACCACCGCAAGGGAACTTGCTTTCACATAAAATAAAACCGCATCGAAATCTGTGAGTGTCATTCTGAATTTCGACAGTTAATTATTTCGATAGAGTCCCAATTACGGAAAACAAAAATTCGACGCCCATTGTTTCGACAGAGCATATATTCGACTAGCATTAGTCCGACAGAACATTCTTCGACGACACACACCTTAGAAGAACACTACTTCGACAGAACCCTTCTTCGATATCACTATGTCGACGGAACATACCTTCGACATAAACTGACTTATTATAAAACACGGACTAAATATAGTACTGATTTTAAACCATTATCCGCCGAAAACAAGATGAACTCTTGCAATATGTCACCTTGTCTTATGTCACTGTCAACTTCATTTGGGTGAATAATGGTTTAAACCAAGCCTTAAAGTTAGTCTTCGTTTTATAATAAAACGGAAACGGTCTATCCGTTCGAGCGCTACGATGCCAAGACCGATAGACGTTAGCGTCAAACAACACCCCTCTTTTTGACGGGGGTTAAAAAGACGTACCAACAAACAAAACATTTCACTCGGCAACAAAAGCTTTCATTTCAGCATATGAGCATTACATACACTCTTGGAATACAGTATGATTACATCACACACGGCTTTTACTGTTCATTGAGCAAGTCACGCTTTGTTCAGTTCCAGTGCTATGTAAAGTTATTCAGCTGTTTTCAGTAGGCTACCAAATGAAACGGGCAAAAAAAAAACGGCTTGTTGAAATGAAACCTCGCCGCCATTGAAACTGTTTTTGTCTTACGTCTTTTGTATGAAAATAACACTTTCTAGCTTTCTGTTTCGAATTGGAATAATCTGAAATTGAATTTTACATTATTCTATTATTTACTGATAGCATAGCTTTCTGTTTCGAATTGGAATAATCTGAAATTGAATTTTATAATATTCTATTATTAACTGATAGCATAGCTTTCTGTTTCGAATTGGAATAAACTAAAATTAAATTTTATAAATTTAGATGTCTTTTGTTAGTTACTAACTTAAGCGCCGGGGACACACTGAAAGGACGTAAGACGTGGACGGGGCGCAGACATAATAATATGTCTCCTCTGCGTCTTTTGTATACAAAATGTATAGAAGCGTCGCGATGCAGAACACACAGGAAAGACGGGGCGCGGACAGGGCACAGACACGGCACTTACTCGTCCGCGTCCACGTCTTATGGTAGTAGAACACACAGAACGGAGGGGGCAAGGGCGCGAGCCGAGTTAACGGGATTAAGGGCGGGTTGCGGGACTCGCGCTTCGCTAGTGTTGCCATAGATACGGATTTGTTTGTATCTGTAACGTCCGTGCCTCGACTTTTCTATATGTTTTCAAAAGACGTGACTGCGCCCCGTCTCTGCCCTCTCTCCGTCTGTCTCTGCCCCATCCGTACTCCGTCTACGTCTTACGTCTTTTCTATGTGTCCTGGGCTTTATAAATGCGGTGGCGCTGATCTGATATTTTGTACCAAACTGGCCCTTTTTACTCTTATCAATGATTTCTGAACATTCAAGAGATCTGAATTCTAAAGCGTTCTATGTTGTCTTACTACAACTATCTAACGCTAGACATTGCAACACTATTAGCTTACAGGAAGATACAATGCAACACAAATAAGTTGAACAAAAATGGCGGACTTCAGAGCATTTTTGTAAAAATTCCCGTCAAGTAAATTGAACCTAAATGGCAGTCGTCTACGCATTATTTATTTGTACCAATTGTACCTGCGCCGATAGCCACTATTTTGGTTCAATCTACGTGCCGGGAATTAGTACAAAATGCTTTTTTCTACATTTGATACACACATAAACTCGACACATCCGGAGTTGCAGACCAAATACAAAAATAATCACCTGCCTTATTAAACCTATATTTGATTACACCGATATCGAATAGGGAACCAGAATTTTTGAATCAATAAACCACGCTCGGTACCTAACCTACTTTACCGACCGCAGAACCAAGGTTCTCAAAATGTTATAATGTTTTGTTTTGGCTAACGCAGCGATGATTTGTGGTTTATTATTATCATTTGTGGCTTTCCGTCAGTTTCCGTCCTCGTGTAGGGCGTTTGTTTTTATCAATGAGTTGGAATGAATGGCGGCGGTCAGGCTGTAGTATAAAGTAATTATAAATTTGTCTGCTTGAGTCGACATTACTCATTCTATTTTTACATCGGAAACTAAAGCCCATTGCATTAAGAATCGTCAAAGGTAACACTAGCTTTAGTATAATTTACTTTATGTAAGTATTTAATAATTTAAAGCACTGAGAAATCAATGTCGGCTACATAAATTGGATATCTTAGAGTGATAAAAATGCTTTACATTGGGTTTAGAAAGAACATACAATCTTTTCAAACGACTTCAAAAAAGAATGTGGTTATCAATTCGTCTTGATCTTTTTTTTTTATGAAAAAAAAATGTCCACTGTTTATTCGAAAATGCCTGGACCATTTAATTTTTTTTTGTTTGAATGGTTATACTTTTCAAGTTGTCCCATAGACATTTTATCAAAATCAGTTGTGTAGTTTGGGGATTCGGTTTTAGTTTTGTAAAATTATTATCCATAAAATTGTGTGTGTTCATGTCCATTGTCCAATGCATTGAGAAACCCTCGCCTCAGCATTATCATATGTGTAGGACGTGACATGGGCATGTGATGCGGACCTAACAAGTTTGATTGGTCGTGCATAATGCATAAGCATTATTTAACAGCGCTGGGTGTACAACTCACTTAGAATATTTCACTTCTAGACGGGAGCTGTTATAACTCCAGGATTAAATAATCTCTTTCACCGATCTTTCTTCTCATCTCCTTTTAGCGCGTTACCAGTTGCATTCTTTGCTCTTCTGCTCGGATATGCGCGGTTCGTTTTCGGGCTTTATGCTTCTTCAAGAATAATGTAAAATGTGCGTGTGGTGTGGTGGTCAAAATGCGAGGTAAGGAACCAATACTGGAACTATTCAATTTAAAGCTATGTATTTGTGAACGGTCCTTGGGAATGCAGTTGTATCGCGTGGTATGTTTAGTCTTTTAGTCGTTATTTTCGACAACCACAGAATGACATGGAGTGGTCCTATCTACGCCTTGAAATACAAGTGACAATATTTTATGGGTTGATTTATTGCTATTGAAACCTAAAGCGGTGCCCCGTGTTTCCTGCTTTGCGACGCTTCTACATATATATACATTTTGTATGAAACGGAAATATGTCTGCGTCCCGTCCACGTCTTACGTCTTTTCTGTGTCCAGCGCTAAAGAAGTTAAAAGCCCATCCACTCAATAAACCATTTGCATACGCAAAACATGTTTTCATTGAATCAAATTGATAATTGATTTTGCATAATAAGCACTAAGCTTAGAAAACATACATAATGCACGCTGTCCTATCATTCGTCAGTGTACTCTGCGAATGACCTTTAGAGTAAGTACGTCATTGATCCTCATGCAGTCTCGTCTTGTCATAAAATAAAAAGAGCAACAGAATGAAAATTCATGGACATAAAGCTAGAGTTTTGAATTTTAATTAGGCTGTCATTTTATATCTTCCGATACGACTGATCTATCAGTCATCATCATCATCATCATCATCATATCAGCCACAGGAAGTCCACTGTTGGAAATAGGCTTATCAGTAAATATGTGTTATTATCTGAAGAGTTTCACCTCATATACGATGTTTTTGTCAATTGCTGCATGTCATGCAATGTACTCTTACTCGCTTTGCGTTCGATTGAAGTTATCTGTCCTTAATACCTATTCAGTCTAAGCGATGGCTATTCTTATTGGACATAATGGTTGTATTTGTATCTTTAGATGTAGATCATTTTGCTGATTGGATGCACGAACGATGTTTATCGATAGAACGCAGTGAAGTCGCATCTGTCAGTCTATTTAATGTTATCTTTGTTTTGTCTGCTTTTGCATTTCCATAGCCAGTTTGAGAATTCTAGTCTTGTTTGTGAGTTATTCATCTTGGAGAATTTTCTATTTATGTAGTATATACCTATGTTTTGATCTGCTTTACATTGTCTTTGTTTACAATGTAGCCCTGGTGGGTCTTGCATATTTTTTCTTTTTAGGATTCCGTACCCTTACCATTTGGAAACGGGACCCCATTACTAAGACTCCGTTGTCCGTCTGTGTGTCCGTCCGTCTTATCTGTCACCAGGCTGTATCTCATGAACCGTAATAGTTAGACAGTTGAAATTTTCACAGATGATGTATTTCTGTTGCCACTATAATAACAAATAATAAAAACAGAATAAAATAAACATTTAAGTGGGGCTTCCATACAGCAAACGTGATTTTTTAATAGGTAATGGTACGGAACCCTTCGTGCGCAAGTCCGACTTCCACTCGGCCGGTCATTTTAATATATATTTAGCGTTTCAAGTTTAAAATCTATCCAATATAAACTCGTTTTGGTACAAATTTTTAATTACCATATTTCTATTGTCTTTATTTGAAAACAGTATGACGTGTACTAATAAATCTTATTTCGCCAAAACAAAAGAGATACAAACAAATAAATGACTGAAAAGCATTCGCTAATTCAACTGACCTTTACAACGTCGACGTAAGCACAAACGAACAATTAAAATGGTCGGCTTCTAGGGTTGTGCTCCCACTCGCCTCCCACTCCGCTAATTACCGCATGATCTCTGAGTCACGGCAGCTGGGACAGCCCGGTAATTACTCAGCACTTGGCACAAACCTGCTGCTCCTCGGCACGATGCGCCAGATCGATAAAATTACCACTTTATGCTTTATGCCAGTCATCGGGCGTTTATTTCTAGTTTTTACGACCATATGATGTCTGCGCCGTATTTGGACTGTTTATAGTTACGGTCACTAAAACAGATGGTTCAGTGTAGGTACATCGTGCTTGGTGGATTCATTTTACGCACTTAGATTTGTTTTTTTTTTCTAATTTTGCAATAGAAAACATGTCTAAATAAAAAATATTAAGAAGGCTATTTTCTGTTGTTTTACTTATGCTATCAATGCACCTTCTTTATAATGAAGTGTCCTGTTCAGTCATATCGTGGGAAACATATCGTTATTCAAGACATACATACCAGACGACCCCGTGGCGTAGTGGTCACCATGCTAGTCCGCCACCCAGAGGTCCCGGGTTCGATACCCGGTTAGGGCAAGTTGGAAAATGACCTTTTTCAAATTGTCCTCTGGGTGTTGGATGTTTATCTATATATGTGTTTGTTACAAAATATAGTATCGTTGAGTTAGTATCCCATAACACAAGTCTCGAACTTTCTTTGGGGCTCGCTCAATGTGTGATTCGTGCGTAAAAAAATGTCTGTAATTATTATTATTCATACTTATATCATTTGATTAATAGATAATGTTCTCTGTACTTCCTTCCCATGATTTCACAAAGAAAGAGTCATGTTCATTTTACACTTTTATTTATTTATTTGTATTTGTATATAAAGTATCAAAACTCATGTCAGTTATAACGTCATCTGACACAGCTTGACAACTGCAACGTGGCTCTTAAGCTTATATTAATTCCGTGTCTAATTCTACTATTAGTTAATACATCCCTAATGGTAATATCGACGAAATACCAAGCGACGCTAATAACACACAACAAGGAGACGCCACTTGCATATAACTTTGTGTACATAACCATCGAGTGACATAATTATTCACGGAAGGATAGTCGCGAACAGCACTCGATATTTCGATCCGTTTCATTTCTCGATCACATACTACATGATGTAATCGTAAATCGATATGAGCCAGCGACTGCGGGAATGGGTTTTGGTTCAGTGGAAGCTGGGAGACGATTAGGTTCCGTTCCATTTCAGCCTTTGGACTTCGTTTTATTTTAACGGCCTCAAATTATTCAATCACTATTTTATAACCTTATGAGATGTAAGAAGATTTAGAGTATAGAATTGTGTATTCCATAATGTGTATAACTAGTGGCTCTGTGAGCTATAGACCTCGCGAGTCACCCCGACCCGTTGAAGTTTATCGAATAAAAGAGTTGTTCGGACAAAAAAGTTGCGTCTTAATAAGGGTAACAAAAAAGTTTTGTGAAATTTTTGGAAAATTTTCGGAATTGCTGAAATATATTTTCAACTCCCTTTTTTAAAATTCGCCATTAGCTTTAAGTAGCTTAGCCATTTTGATTAATTTCGAAAAATTTAATCTACAAAAAAAAAAAGATATACTATTCGAAATTTCTTCGACTTTTCACGAGAATTGTTTGAGTAATGCGACCTGTAGGCGAGAACAGCCAGACAGGCAGACAGCCGGACAAAAGCATTTTTGGCTTATTTCCAAACTGAGACGCTTTGCTTGCTTCGCTCGCTCGGTCAATAAAATAATTGGGTATAATAATAATAAGACTGACGGCCATCCACTCTACTCCCAAAATATACTTATTAATTTTATAGTATTTTTTCTTATAATATTCAGAGTCAAGGCAAGCTCTCTAAGAAAACTGTTCTGTAAACAAAAAAAAAAGTTTTAGTTCAATTGTTCACTTTGAGCATTAGTAATGATACCTAAAAAATTATAGGTCTATAAATGATACAAACTATCAAAATTGTACACATGGTTAAAGGGGTCTTTATTCTTTATTCAGGGCGATTTTCAAGGACAATTAATACATTGTATTGCAGTGACGTAGCCTTAGTCATATCAGTTGCTAAAATGTACATAAAACTCATATCACTTAGTGAATGGGCCCAGCCGGGCAGTCCTAGCTCATTAATATCGTTTACAATGCAAGCCTTGTGACAAAAAAACAGTAGTACAGAAATGTTTAACGCGTACTTATAAAGTACCTATTAATTCATTTTCGTTACTTGTGAGTAGCGCGTAGCGTTATCATAATTTCAGCAGCTTGAAGTCCGCTGTTACTGCAAAAAACAGGCATCTCTTAAAGATTTTTGTAGTGAATTGGAAGCTACCTGCAACCATTTGCTGCGGTCCATCTCCATGCTTGAATCTTTAAGATGCTTTATATGTAGATAAGCATGATTAAGATTAAAATAATTTTATTTCTCTCCATAAAATCTTAAATTCTAGATAGCCGGCAATAATATTTATTACTCTCCCTAAAATCTCAAATTCTAGATAGCCGGCAATAATTATAAGGCTGTCCTAGTTCTTATTATGAACATGGGACGTCGCACAAGGCGCCAGTTCTATATACATTTTATTTTAAGCTTGACTAGTGACACAGCCGACCACAAGGGTAATGGCTCTGCAGCTTCTGTAATTTGTTTCGTAATTAATGCCGAACTATACAAATTGGATAACATTCATAATTATGTTCCGTTCTAATGTAATGGACTTGAAATCAAACTTTTAAGATCAGGGACGTGGATTTGAATATAAATTTTAAATCATGTGACAGCAATAGGGCAATTTGTTGTTTGTAACATATAAAATTTGTAAGCTAAAATTTAAAATACACCTTTTAATACTTTCAATATGGTTCTACTCATTTTTTATCTGTATTGACTATAAAATAGAACGTGTTCAGATAGAAACTGCAACTATGTTTTTATAGTGTTTTGTAATGGTGCTCTAGTGTCACACCAAGGCCACACAGATTAGCAGTAAATTGCAATGGTCCAGTTCTTTCAATTGGATGCAAACATTGTTATTTATATTCGTTTTCATTGGACAAGCAGACATTGTGTTTCACCGGCAAACAAACAAACAGCAGGAATTATACCTACAAATGTCACATTTCGTAGCCAGTCGTCTACAATAAAGTAAGCGAAATTAATCCCAAACGTTCACCAATAAATTCAAACTAAGGAAACGCGTTTCGCACAATAGAAGAAAAATTTTCTCGCGAATTCTTTACACAGTGTGGACTTTGAGATGCTTCACTTTAAAACCCTAGAGTACGCGCGAGACATTCACATGACATAACAACATACTTTTACGTGCACGCAGAAAAAAATAAACTGAGTCTTGTATCCTTGTGATTAGGTATAGCATGCGTTTTATCAGCTGCAGAGGTATGTTAGTCATCTGACGGTGCAGTGGCGCTTGTATCTTGGCATAAAGCCCGGGGCTGGCACACCCCACTGTCGTGCCCCGCCCACACAGACGCCGCTTCACACCTCCCCTATTGCTACTCTTATTCATCAACTAAAATTGCATGCAGCTATTAACCTGGCGATGTACGCTAACTGCGGTCATACTGCCGGAATGTCATGATGAGTCGAGTAATGCAAGTATTTAAAGAATACTCGATATGTGCGAGTGCTTTCGTGTTGTTGAATATCTACCTACACATTGCGATCTGTTAGCTCACGTTTTACTAGAGTTATGATGAGAAAAATCTGTAGTACGTATTATAAATGTTTTGTGGTTTAGCTTGACATGATAACATCTATTCATGTTTTCATCTCCCGTTACAAAATCCTGTGATGTTCGTATTAATTGTGTAACCACCCATTTACACAATTTATACGAGCATCACAGAATAAGTACAGGTACTTGGACTTACGTACTTTTGTACGTCTTTACTCAGAAAACAAATTCAAATAAATATCTACTTAATGTGGTTAGCATTACGGTTTAATTTAGTTCGCGTTAGAACTCCACACCTTTTCGTTTAGATACCTAGACATCCATTGCAAGTCAATTTTATTCATATTACTCTGGAATCTGGACAAACGATTCATGCAACTGAATTTTCCCGTCCGGAGTGGTCGCCGCGCGCATAGTAATAATGTAGATGTATTTTCGATACTTAAACGGGGAGTGACACAGGCCTTACTCGTGTTGCAACTGCTGAAACAATCAAGTAGTTATATGACTTACAAAGATTTAATAGAGTTTAATAAATCATGTGACCTAACATCAATGGTAAAATGAGACCCTATTACTAAGACTCCGCTGTCCGTCCGTTTGTCTGTCACCAAGCTGAGTCTCATGAACCGTGATAGCTAGACAGTTGACATTTTTCACATATGATGTTATTTCTGTCGCTATAACAACCAATACTAAAAACAGAATAAAATAAATATTTAAG
Organism: Acrobasis suavella; assembly: GCA_943193695.1. Classification (NCBI taxonomy): domain Eukaryota; kingdom Metazoa; phylum Arthropoda; class Insecta; order Lepidoptera; family Pyralidae; genus Acrobasis; species Acrobasis suavella. The sequence continues at coordinate 4,315,159 of OW971939.1, forward strand.
TGGGGCTCCCATACAACAATTGTGTTTTTTTATAGATAATGGTACGGAACCCTTCGTTCGCGACTCCGACTCGCACTTGGCAGGTTTTTAATTACATGGTTGATGATGATATGTACATCATTTAGGAATGTAAGCAATATTCATTTATGTAACAAAGCGTAACAGTAAAAAATGTGTTTTAAATGAGGCAGGAGAAAGTGCTATACGTAATTAAATATTTCGGTATTATTTATTTGATAACATAAGATCAGACAACGTGAAGGAACGAGGGGTTTGTGCACATATCGTGAACGATAGGAAACGATGAGGGAGTCGATATACCTACAGAACCGATCACTAAATAGGGCAAATGTGAAGATGATGATCGTAATAAGATCAGATAAGATGCGCCTATAGTCGTCTTTGATCGCAGCGATGTGGCACAGGCGTATGCGTTATGCAGCCGCGTTACCGGTGACTCACGGCTTATTACATGTGCTACCAGTGCACGTGCTCGCCTTGGCTTTACTTTATCGATGTCCCAGTCAATGGGCGCCCCTAGTTTCGGTCAAAATCGCTCTTGTTGGCCACACTTGGAGGTGAGGATGAGTGTGAGACTATCCTAATTTGGAATGTTTAGGGTTTACTTACATGGATTGGATATACTCCGTCGAACCAAGATTGGTGTTTGCGTAATAAACCTCTTATTGTGAGAGTTCTAATCTTTTTTCATATTCTTTTTCAACTATCGTCTGAAATAATGTCAAAGTAGGAGTAAAATGTGGAAAGAGAGGTGCTTGCCACCGACCGAAGCAATATACCACGTTCGCGGAGTAAGGAGAGAATTTGTAATGAGTTTAAGAAACCCTGAATTTATCAATTCTCAGCGAACGACTTTAGTGTATTTACTACTGATGACTGTATTGAGTCTACTACATACGAGTTATGTATATTCACTTTAAAAATGCATAATTTATGAATAAATGCATAATAATCACAGTTTGCTTCATTGTCACTTTTAATTTCTTAAACTTGATTTTCATCAAAAGAATGTCAATGTCCACACAGCTATTCCAATTATTTTGGCAACCCGCTAACATTTATTTTGGATCTATTTTTGGTTGGAATTCACAATGCTCATCGGAAAATGCATGTGGTTTACCGCCCACGTAATTGTAATCGCTGGAATTTTACCTTGGGTGTTAAAAAAAATGGGACTCATCTATGTCCGTGTCGGTTTGCTTCTGTGATTTCAAAAATAAAAATAAAAAATAGATCGGAATTACTAAATATATTTTACAAATTATCACGTCACTGTCGCCAACCACGTTAACACAGCCAAGAGTTTCAAGGCCCAAAGATTAGCCCATCCAAAGCGATTGTCACGTCACTATCCCCAACCAGGTTGACACAGCCAAGGATCGCAAGGCCCTAAAGACTAGCCCATCCACAGCGATTATCACGTCACTGTCCCCATCCCCATCCACAGCTATTTAGAATAGATCCCCAGGTATTTATTCCCATTCCCTTCGTCTACTTCCAGCTGGACAAGTAGCAGATAGCAATTTTACGTTACCATCATAGCATTCTACATTTTTAATTACTTGCTTAAAATTTTTAAACGATTACAATAAACAAAACGCAGATATCTAGTCATCTGATTGGACACTGGAGGAAGATATTGCAATAGCAAAGTGGGCATCTACATGACTGATGGTGATGACCAAACTCTGGATAATTTTGTAAAATATTTCTCCAGAAAATACTAATGATCAGAAAAGAGCACTATAGTCGTCTTAAGACTCACAAAAGCATTATGAGATCTCTTACTAAAATGTCGAAAAGCTTTGGTCATGGCCAGGCAGAAGACCTTAATTATAATATTTGCCATAGCAATATCTTCCTTCAATGACCAACTAGATTTTAAAATTTTGAATTTACACTTTACAGTGAACTATAAAATACCGTAATGGAAGACCCCGCAAAATATAGCTCGGTTAGTATTTGCGTAGGCAATACTGTTAAATAGAAATACGTAAAATGAATTAAAACGAGTGGCTTTCAAGGCTTTCGTTTTTAATAATAATGTTGAAATGTCAAACAATCACAAGCTTCAAATAAAGTGACGTAGATTTATTGATGACATTATAAAGTCTGAGAGTCACTTTCCACATGACTGCATAATATCAAATCAAAGTTCTCCCATTATAAAATAACTCATCAACATTTTAAAACAGCTATAAAATAAAATTTCCAGCAAGAAATATGTTTAAAGATCACTGTTTACTCTTTATACCATCAGTTTCTAGGAAGTTGGATCACGTAAGAGCTTGAGAAGTGTCGCAAAGTGCAACATTATGAATCATATTAAGCAGAAAACTACGCAATTCATATTTCCTGTACAGTATTATATTATAAGTAACCACTAACTAGATTTTATTAAAGTAAAAAATGTTCGCCGACGTCATACTTCTCAAGAAATTGAATCTTTTATTTGAAATATGGTCATCATTAGCAATATTTTGAAATTATTCTTTTTTATCTTCGTTATTAGTTTTATAGCTTGATTGCCATGATTTTTACCCGGAATTTTAAGAGATCGTTATTTAAAGTATTTACTTGTAGCAAACACTGAATAGGTATTTGCAAAGCAAGAACAAATAGACATGCCACGTATTCAAGCAAGATGTATTAAAACCCATGACTTGATTGTTTTTTTTTTTCATGTGAATATTTTGGACGTACAATAGAAATTAATGTTTTTACTGTTTCAGGTTTTAACTTTAATATACTATTGCGTTTAACATCTTTGTTCACTGGAATACATAGTTTAAAGTGTTCCTGAATGAGTACTTAAAACTATCGCGTTGCATATTTTCCTAATTGGATTTAGGGGTAGACTACACATAGCTGGATACGTAAGATTAAAAGAAAAGCTTAGCAAAAGGCTGGTCTGGTAGATGGAAAACGAAAATCAAAAATATCATTGCCAGTGCCAGCCCTTCTTTTTATGTCTTTTTGGGCTTGTTCCTGACGAAACTTTCATCAGTTTCATCACATCACTGAATGTTCTGCTTGGTCATTATGTAAAGTTTTCTTTTATCCAAAACTAGTAGAATATACAGACAGTTAACCAAATATTTACTTAGTTTTAGGGCCCAGGAAAACGAACATATTTTTTTGAGTTGTGAGTCATCTTGTATGATTGATTATCTAAAGTTGAATCAACCATTCTACTGCCACATCATTAACGCTTGTTATGTTAGCTGTTCTCTAAAGGTTACCGAGCACTTACTAACGAGTAATCTGCACAGTGTTCAATAAAGCGTAGTTTACGGATAACAATCGCAAACCCGTTCGCTGGCGCCGTAATTCACACCTCGTCATCAATTCTCACGTACGCTATTTGCATTAGTTTGCGTGTAACGTTGTACCATCGGCATCGCGGTGTAAACAAATGCATTGTTTTATTTAGCATTGTTTGTCAGTGAGCTGTGAGCACATATGATAAAGCCGATTTTAAAAAGAAAGAAAGTCGCTGGTTATAGCTACATTTGAGCCTGAATTTTAGTACAATATCAAAAATTACTCTATATATTTTTTACAAACTTTAACGTTGATGTGAATATCTCAATTACCAATGTGATTATATAAAAATTACCACAGCGAGTTCAGCGTTTTTTGGACTTGAGCCTACTCGGTCAACTTTCTTTAGGCAGCTTAAAAAAATCTGACACTAGTTTTGATCACACAAAAACAAACCATCCTTGCTGATATCTTGCGATGCAACCCTTTCCATTAGAATAGAAACCAAAACTCCGATATTTAAACTTCTGCAATTTACATCTTAACATGGTCTATAAATAAATAAAATATTAATGGATCCTCTTGCGTGGTGGACTGTACCGGTACGCGATCATGATTCACTTGTTTATCTCGCTTGCAGCTCACGTACGTTGATATAAGACAAAAACACTGGTTGAATGAGCTCAGCCGTTGTCATTAGGCCAAAACATTTTTAATTGGTGTATTCTTGATTTGGTAGCATACTCTGTTGTAAATCAATAATATCGACCTAATAAGGAGCGTGTCTCTTATTAGGACGTTTATTGATCGTCATTGATTTATTAGGTATCGATTTCGATTCCCAGATCCATTGGAATGAAATATTTGTGTACAAGTTAAGAGTGTCGTTGATGTTCTTAAAATGATTTTAGTTCGTTTTTGACATAGAACATTACCTAGGCCTATATTTGTCAAGCCTAGTTGTGTAAATTGCTTGACTTGTCATGGATAGTCGCAATACTAAGAGTGCTGACTGCAACATTATCTTCATCTTGTTTTTCAATACTTGTATTAATAATAGAACTTGTATTTTCAATACCAAATTACCATGAATTCCAAATGCCTGTTTTATATGCTTCATCTCACAATTGGCGTATTGGTACCCCACCAAACAGCACCTCGTCAACATAATTTATTGTTATGGCGTTGTTTACGTCGCCATAGAGATTTTCTGAAATCGATGGTTGCATCGAAAAGCGAAAATCCGGTTGCAGCTTGATAGCTTGTGTAGTTTAATTTACTCTGTGTTATCCGTGACTTGAATTACTACAATATTTTTATAACTTGTGACATTCTAAACTTATTATTACATAAAGACTTATTTTAGTAGGTACTTGATTTGAATACCATTCAAAACAAGTTGACAATTTCCGATCATTCAGCGTAAAATAAAATCGATTGCATATTTATGAAATTATTATTATGCTCAACGAATGTATCGTCGGTATTATGTATTAGAATAAAAAAAAAGTAAAACCCGCTATACTATCAGCACCAGCCACACTATTGCTATTGTGCAAATGTAAATTCAGAGAGTTGTCGCGTGTTTTACAACTTCATTGTTCGCGACACTATGCCTCCGCCGCGGCTTTTCTTGCGAATCCCAGCCGATTATAATAAATCCCCTCTACTGTCAACCATTGTTGTACGCAGTAGTTATGTTTTGCTCTTGTGCAATCGATTCCGCGAATGGGAGGTCATAATGTAATACGTTAGGTTAGGTTATGTTATACGAGTACATATAGGCCGTGTAGGCCCTTTTCTCTTCCAAGGTTGTTTGTAAGAGTAAGGGATGTCATTCTAAGGAAGGTTCAGGTTACAGAGAAATGACAGCAGTGTCCTCTGTGCAAATACATCTACTGTAAATCTACCTAGAATGATGATTAAAGGCAAATCCGTCCTTCATTAGGAGAGTCCTTTTGTCCAGCGGTGGACTGATATAGGGTGTAAAGAGAATGCATGCCTATGTAATATACATATATCTGTAAAGTATACCTTCGCGATTTGTTCTATTTATAGCACCAACGCGACAGCGGGTCGGGTCCCGCATTAGAAATTTATTAGTTGTAGCTGATAAACCATAGGGCACTGACTCCAGCTTGAAGTAATGTCGAGGAAATATTTACTGGTTGTAATACTTGTCATGTTACGTTTTAACCTTTAGACCGTCATTAGACACAGCTATGTCAATTGTAAATATAATTACTATAATCGATCGACAAAAAAATATAGGTAAAGAAATTAAATTGGACAGACAATGTCGGATCATTAATTAAAACTAATCTAATTAGGATCAAAGCAGCCATAGGTATTGTAAATTTAAGTACAGTTACACGTATGTCGTATGTCGGAGCATGGGTGCACTCAACCAACCGGCACCGGTTGAAGGTTTCACCGCTGTCAGGTTTGAACCAATACATACATATATAGATAAACAATTTTAGGTTTCTGCAATAAGAAATCTCAAACCTGTAATATGAACAGTCATTGTTGTCTCAGCCTTTGTTCTAGCGTCTGTTAGGCCTCTCTTAGTTGATGCTACCAATTTCGATCCTGCGCTGAGTTTTACCCGACTACGGCGTAACCAAAAGCAGGGTTATGTGTTTCACCGCTATGTATCTTCTATGATATTTACGGTAAGTGCCTTAACAAGTGCGGTATCGTTGGAAGCATCTTGGCTGTGCCCTGGTTATAGGCTATGTGACGTCACAATAAATTAAATATGGCGCCCTCTATAGCGGAAAAGTGAGTAACAAAAAAAAATATAAATCGAATCTTACCGTGTTTTAAACGAAAGGGCCCAAAGTGCACATTTCATAAATAATACATTACTAGCTGTTTCTCCCTGCTGTGCTAGCATTCACTGGATAAACTTACTTTCAGTAAAAATCTTCCCGTAGTCGGGTTTTAGTTTTAAAAACTATATCTTGTATCCAAAGCCAAGTGGAACTCGCGAAGACTATGTCGTCAATCGTCTCGAGTCTAGCCAAATCGGGATTAGTTTTGACTGGTATTGATTGCTGACTGATGAATGTTGAACCTAGATCCATTTTTAAGTAGATTGAATAACAGACCATGATTACCTTCAACACACGACTATAAATCAAAATCACCGATGTTCACAGACCGAAGCGGTCAAATTATCTATTCATCCCATCCCTAGAATCTCATAAATAGTCAGCTTAACATCAAAAGGCTGTACAATGCAATGTCATCGGTCGATCACGCTCACGCCCAGCCCTGCCAGTTCGCACGTTACGTCACACAGGCAGGGTTGTCGACAGATTCACTGATAAACTTCGATCCACATTGTTGATCGAACTTGATGGATGAATCATGTTATGGATTTATTTTTACGTGAGCCAAGCAAAGGTTAAATTTTAATTATATACTTGTGTACTTAATAGCTTCAATTGCATTTCGTGTATATTTTGACATTGTTGATATTTTGAAATTGGGATAGAGCACTTTAGTGACTACTCGTATCTGGAAACCACCTAAAAACATATGGTATGACTCATGCTTCATTCGCATGTTTTATTATCAAAGATCTAGGAAAGCCAATAAATATATTTATCTTTTAATGACGATTCCACTCAAATAAAAATAATGTCACGATATCAAAGGGAAATTTGATGGATATTTTTAAGTCAAGACTTCAAAAACATCCATTTAATTTCCCTCCTGGGTTTGCTAGAAGAGACATCTTATGAAATAAGCAGTACCTACCTATGTACTCAATATTCTTACTTTGGTTGTTTCTGTGTTTATATTTTGTGTACATTAATTTTGACGACCTCCGTGGCGTAGTGGTTAGGGCAAGTTGGAAAATGGCCTTTTTCAGATTGTCCTGGATCTTGGGTGTTTATGTATTTGTTATAAAATATAGTATCGTTAAGTTAGTATCCCACAGCACAAGTCTCGAACTTACTTTGGGGCTAGCTCAATCAGTGTTATTTGGCCCTGTATATTTATTTATTTAAATAAATGTCCGAATACAACCGTACGGCATCCAAAGTCAGCACTGTTTGTGCGCAGCATATAAGCTTTAATTCTGTACTTTTCTAATTGTATGCATCAACATCAACACAGGGATAGCCGAGTTAGGGTTGGATCTCACTTTTCAAAGCGACTGAACGCTGTAGCGTTCCGTCGCTCCCTCTCGCTCTGGCATATGACGGTTCTGAGCGATAGAAAAGGATAGCAGTATATAAAGTGCTGTTTCGTGCTAACAAGTGAGATCCAACCCTTAACTAACCGCCGCCGTGCTCGGCCCCGTTCGCACGACGTTGCGTGTTGTGGCGACAGAGCGGGGAATGCGGGGTCGGTTACATGTCGCACCTACATTACTCGTGAAAGGTTATCAGTTTTCACTGGCTAATGAATGGGCTCGACTGCAGCCCTCATGTAAACTGTCCATAGCTGATCTTATTAATAAGTCACTTATGTAATTCTAAAGACAATACTTTAACTTTTTAACAAACTACTTGTATACCTTTTACGATACGGCCGTTGAATTTACGGGGAAAAATTGATTATTCTTTGAATGTGTAGATGCAAAGTTATACGTTTACTTCTTCTATTGGGGGGTAGGTAGGTGCATATCCCTTGATTTGCGCATATTCCCTTGTTGACTTTTCCGACCAATTTGAATCCGAAATCAAAAAATATTTTCTAACACAGAAACAGATCATAAAATTAATTTATTTTGAATAATTAATAGGCTAATCCGCACTGATCAGGTTCTTCAAAGCGGATTCTTAGTTACATCCTAAGTAATGCTCCTCTTTGTAGCAAAATTTTATATCATCTATCTAGACACTTATTTTGTAAATGGTAATATTTGGTTTCAACTTATACGTTGAAATAACCTTTGTTATCTTTTGTACCCGTGAGCGAAGTAAAAACATTTCACTGATTATAATAGCCTTGTACGGGTAGGTTCTCCCCTTAGGCACCACTGAAGGTCGGGCTAGAGATGAGGCAAGGTCGTCGTCCGCCTCCGCACGCGCCCTCTAACAAGACAATATCGCCGAATATTAAATTAGTGCTGTACATGTTGTAGGGAACTAAGTGAATATTTACTATTCTCTATTACTATTCGTATTGAATTTCTGTTAAGCACGTGTTAAGAAAAAACAGGTTGCGGGAGGAAAACAATTTATTTCAAATAATATATAGATACCCTTAAACCCTATTTTCTGGCATATTTCTTACTAGCTGATACCCGCAACTTCGTTCGCGTGGACTTTTATGACTACCTACCTGCATCGGGTGTATCAGATCTTATCTTTTTATACCTCAACAATAAATGCTCGTCAGCCTGAACAACTTTTGTTAAGGTGTCTTTTTTATTTCTCTTATATTTTAGCTGTGGACCGATATGTTCCATTTTCCAAAATCAATTATCCCCTATATGTTGCCTAGGCTTAACAGCTATATAACAAAAAAGATTCATTGGAGTCCGTCCAATATTTCCGGAGATTAGCGTGTACAAACAGATAAATGGAAAGACATTTTTTTTTTAATTTTTATCTCTATTACTGTGTCCATCACCATATTTTTTTTAAATATATTCAATGTACAGATATAAATAGATATAGACAACTTTTCAAAGCAAAGATTATCAGGGCTTTTTAATCCGCTTTATTTATCATTATGCGTAGGCAAAACAGGATACAAAAGAAATACCCACCAATGCCACAATAGCCATCAAGACTACAATGCTAAATAAAGAAAAACATATTATAAAACATGATAGGTATGTGAATTTGTGTAGTTTGTATAATGTGTATCTGATGAGATTGTTTTCTGTTGTCTGCAGCCAAACCAGGGAGCGGACAATCAGGTAGTTTGTCATACGGCGATTGCTGTTTGTTTGTAGTTGTGAACGTACTTTTATGTCTGTAGTGTGTGTGGGGCGGGGCTAATACTGTTTAATTTATGATTCGTAGTCACGTATCTCTAATTTACTACTAATCTCATATTTTTGATTAATTTTCTTGTTTATACCATAGATTAGATGGTTTTTTTATTAAATAAATACATGTTTTATCTTGGTTTATATTTCTGCGTAGCAACTTGTTATACTTACTTAATAGTTTAAACTAAAATAAACCGTGAGTATGACCGAACATAACAATAACTTAATTTATTACCAGCACGTATGTATTTCATTGCATGTAACAATAGTTGCGAGTATTATGTCACCCATACTCACACGCTCCATTTGGTCCGCAGTTATTCGCAGCGAGCGCGACGCACCTCCACGATGTCCGGATATCGCACCCGCCCGACTCGGGCTTCTCCGAGCCGGTCAACAACAACATCAACGAGGACAACAACAACGGGCCCATCTCGTTACGGGAGATGCAGAACATCGCCAACAACAACGCGGCCGCGTACATAGTCAGCGAGAACGAAGAGCGGAACAGAGTGAGCCGCGAGTCGGTGGTGGAGTTCGAGCCGCTGCCGGCGGCGCTGCGGGTTGCTGATCCGCTGGAGCATTGCGCTGACTGGTTCGGTAAGTAGGACCGTCACTTCCAGCATGGCTAGTTTGTCTGCTGTGCGATTGCCAGGGAGAAAATTGAGACGTAAGTCGCCAACATTGGTGTCAGATTTTTCAAGCTGTTAAAAGCATTTGAAAAAGCTAGACGACTGACATACATTGATGAGAAGACCAACGGAGCGAGGAGCTCGGGAAAATTTTATGCCGCTTTTGATCACCCATCCAAGTACGGACCATACCCGGGTACTAACGACTGCGCCATAAGTATGCAAAGTTTTTTAACCTAACCTTTTCTTTGCAGGCGACGATGATTTCCCTCGAAGCAATTTGCAGTATCTACGAGAAATCGGCCGTGGGTGGTATGGCAGGGTAAGTTTCAATTCAAAGACTATCTATTTAATATTTCTTAACTTCAAAATATACCAAAATCGCCTGAAACGATGCGACATAAGGAATAAGTTCCAAGTACTAAGAAGGCTGCTGTAGTAACATAAAACTGATCCTCTCAAAAGACTAATCGCAGATTTAATTAAAAAATGACCGTAAATAATAATTATTCGTTTTATTTTCTCTAGGTGGTCGAAGGAGAAATCGAGCGGAGTGGCAGCACTTCGACGGTAGCAGTTAAGATTCTCAACCAGAACGCGACGCTAGAGCAAAAAGCGCGGTTTTTGGACGAGGGGCGGCTATACCGCGACATTAGCCACGAGAACCTGCTGGCATTTCTGGCCAAGTGCGTCAACGAAGAGCCGTGGATACTGATCTATGAGCTGTGCTCTATGGTGGGTATATTATATCTTGTCTGGCAGCGCAAAGTTAGCAGTTAAGATTTTCAACCAGAACGCGACGCTGGAGAAGAAGGCGCGGTTTCTGCCCAAGAGCATCAACGAAGAGTCGTGGATACTGATCTTTGAGTTGTACTCTATGGTATATTGTATTTTGTCTGGCAGTACAACTTTAGCAGTTTAGATTCTCAACCAGAACGCGACGCTGAAGCAAAAGGCGCGGTTTCTGGACGAGGGGCGGCTATACCGCGACGTTAACCATGAGAACCTGCTGGCATTTCTCGCCAAGGACTCGTGGCTACTGATCTATGAGCTGTGCTCTAAAGTGGGTATATTATTACATCTTGTCTGGCAACACAACGGCAGCAGTTAAGATTCTCAACCAGAACGCGACGCTGGAGCTAAAGAAGCTGTTTCTGACCAAGTGCGTCAACGAAGAGCCGTGGATACTGATGAATAAGCGGTGCTAAATAAATACTATTAAATTATAATATAAATTTAATTTCATACATAATCTTTATTTAGTATAAAAACTTTAACAATACATTTATATTTTTTCCTCGCCTGCATGTAATTACGATTATTCACACATCATAACAACTGCAATATTCATGCACTAACAATGCATAAATACTCACAAGACTATTCTAATTTGCAACGAAATTCATGATGTAAAAGAGCGGGACTCCCCAGATTCAGGTTTATTATAACTTAATTGGTGGGGCTCTGCTACCTGTTGTAAAGTGTAAAAAAAATTTTAACGAATATAAAAAATACAGGTTTCTATTGCCAGCAGACTCCTCTGTTACTTGTAACTATATCTCACTTAGTCGCCCCTTACGAATTACAATTCTCGTGGAAGAAGAAAGGTGTAGTGACAAATTGTATTTTTACTCCGTAGTCAATACGGTGACGGCGACATTATCTTCTGAATCATATAACATGTAAATAAATACGATGTGTTGACATTTCTCGGCAGGATCTACAACAATACTTGGTGGCGAACCGTCCCAAGATGGCGATTTTGAACGAGAGCGGCGTACCTTTGCGGCTCATGTGTGACGTCACGGCCGCGCTGACACACTTACACTCCCTTGGCTACCTCTACGGGTAAGTTTAGCCATTAACCAGGCACGCTGTACCTTTCCTTCGATAATTGTTCATAAAGTTTGCTTGTTGTTTGCTAACCAGAAACTGCGTTCAAAGAAGGCATAAAACATACATCATCACATCACATCACACTAATACATAGCTTAAAATCGGTGCATCCGTTCGAGCTTTACGATGCCACCGACCAGATAGACGGACAGTCATTAGCGTGAAACTTATAACACCCTTCTTTTTTGTCTTGTGTCAATCAAAATACTTTTTATATTTTGATTTGTTCTATGCAGTGAACTGTGGAGCGGCAGCGTGCTAGTCCGCGGCGCCGCCGAGAACGCGCGTGGAGTGCTGGGCCGGTACAGCGGCGCCGAGCCCGAGTACGACTGCCTGCCGCCCGAGACCAGGCGGGAGCCCCCGCTCTACACCGTGAGTATGACGTGTAGTGGTGTGCGGTCAAGGGCCTGACACGCTTTAATAGAGCGAGATAGTCTTATTGAGATTTCTAAAAGAATAATAATAATAATAATAAATGATTTATTCCTCAAAACATGAATACAAACATGAATACAAAATCACTGTAGGTTTTAACAATTTTTAAAACTAGATTCAGTTGAAAATCTTTTTCCTATTTACTTCATTTACTACACTTACATAGAGGGTAGGCATTGCTGTGTGGTATTGCGTAATTATGCAAAGTCACTAAGATAAAGATAACAGTCTAGCAATGACTAAGTATACAAAAAGAGAGTAAATACGTACTTGCTCCTACGTAAAAAAGTAATTATAAAAGTTTTTACTTACGCATTTACATTATTTCTTGTCAGAGTGTCATCCATGAGTAAAATCGGAACACTGATCTACTCAATTAACAAATGATTAAACTCATGTTTTTTTAGCAAAAGAGATAGTCCAATTTGCCTACTTGGAATTAAAACGATTATATAAAATAAAATAAAACTCTTCACTGTTAGTACTCATATCCACGAGTTAGAATTGGTCAAAACAATTGTTTCTACCCTCCGTACTAGTTTATACTGTATGCCGGTAAAACGGAAAAGAAGAAAAAGAAAAGAGTGCCATGTTTTGTCTCTATCACCGACCGAACATTTTTTCATGGTCGGGTTATAGGCACACTTCAAATTGCATATATTTAAAGTGTGCCTATAACCCGACCATGAAAAAAATATACGTAGAATCATTAATATGTCTTTCTCTTACCCCTGGACGCACGGTGGCAAATTTACACTACTTGTATATTTTAAATCTTTGTGTACGGTGCGCTTTTATGGATTTGACAATAGATATAGTTTAATTCGTAATGTTAACCTTTTTGGCCAATAGGGAATATGCATGAAAAAATATATATGTGTTGTCTAACCAGTTTATCCATAAATATTAAAAAGTAAAGTACTAACAGTGAATACAGAATAAAAATTGGTTGAAAAACGAACAAGATATAACGATTTTACAAAAATATGTCTATCTCACTCGCAAAAACGCTATTTTCTATGGCAAATGTATAGATGATATGGACTTTGACGTCACTAGTCCATATCAGAATTCTCTTTCTAATTGAAAGTTTATCACATGTTCGTCGCTGATTAAGATATTTAATAAATTCTTTAATAAGGACTTAATTTAGCAAATAAAGAAAAATAGGTGCATATTCTCTATTTGTGTAGTATTTTTTAATGAGTTTATAAGCACTATGGAATCTTATTTAAGACACTTTTCAATAATGGATGTAATACCCTAAATGCATACCAAATCCGCTACCGTGGCGGTGTAGTGTCCAAACGGTCTACCATTATATGTGCGTGAAAATTGCTGCATTTTTGGCTTAGGGACACAACGGCCGGTAATAAAGAAAACCTTTGATCGCATATTTGAAACAAATTTTTTTGATCTGACATTCTTTATTTCACTGCCCCAAAAACCAATTCTTAAAGCATAATAAATCCATTAGCAGCAGCCCCATCGCCTTTTCAATCGTACCTTAAAAAACTGTTTACTATGCTCTACAGGCCAGTAGTGAAGTGTGGTCTCTGGGCTCATTAGTGTGGGTGATCTGCGCATGGGGAGGCTCTCCACCGCACGGCGCTACGCCTCCGCTTCCAGAGCTGCCGTGTCCATACAGAAACCATCTGTGAGTACTTTCGTTACATATCAGTTATGTTTTGTGTTATAATTAGACGAGAGAGATGTAGGTAAATGATGGAACATAAACTGTATGCTATTAGGTACATTAGGTTTATTAGGTTAAGCCTGTAATAATAGTGTTAACACATGTATAGAACAATAAACATGATAGTGTGCAGAGATAGGCAAAATTGTATATGGCACATTCTACTGAAAAATCAACCAATGCAAATATTCGTCTTTCAAAATTTTGAGGCGTATCAAACTTCCATATCACTAAGAGATTGGAGCCAAATTGTGACGGGTACTAACAATAATGTCTACTCGGGTCGACGCGACAGTGACGCGGGTCTGTCCCTACTCATGAAAGTACAAAGTTCACATGTCCTTTGTGGTCAAATACCCAGGCGTTTTCTAATGATTCCGTTCACATTGCATCACATAATAAATTTCGTGGAATATATTATGGTGTTATATTTTTAACTATTATATGTTCGTAAGATCTAAAGGATATATATATTCTTAATAGAATAGTTGTTATTTGTTGCGCAGTTGAAAGTTCCAAAGTAGAAAGAGATAGCAGAATCCGTCGCGGTTCACCTGTCCGTGTCGAACGTATAGTTTGTGACAGAGATAGACTGAACCCGCCGCGTGCGCCCGCGTCACTTAGCGGATGCCCTTTTAACCGTGAGTGTAAATGAGAGGGAGATTTTTGTTAGTACTTATTGTTACGTATTTTTGGTCGTTGTCAGGTACCAAGTGATGCAGCTATGCTGGAACCTTGAGCCGGCGCAGCGGCCGAGCAGTGCGCAGGTGCAGGCGCTGCTGCAGCACCTGGCGCACAGCCGCCGCGCCGCTGACCACGACTTCGAGGAACGCTGGCAGCGACTCAAGCCCAACTCCATCCCCGTGCTCGACGAGCACGTCGCCATCGTGCACGCACCCTCGACCTCCTCCCAGTCCACCCCCCACTTCACTGAACACGACCCCTCGCAGTCCACTTCCCACTTCACTGATCGCTTGCAAGACACCCTATCTGTAGACATGGACACCGCGGTGTCCCGATCCAGCAGCATCATGTCCGACAGAGACCCGCTCTCCCAGATCAAATCCGAAAGCCTCACCAACCTCCACGGCTCTCTAGAAGATGTACGTAATATTTATCTAACGCATAACGAAATGGCCGTCCTCGAGTGCCACCAGGGCAATATTGGACTCGAAGACAGAGAAAAGGAACTCGACAGATCGGATTCGTCCGTCGATCCGTGGCTCAAAGAGATCATAGCCGGCAGTCAAGACGACGTCAGCTACTACAAGGACGTCAGTGACGTGATCAAGAATCTCGACAACATTCTCAACTCGGAGAAAACCTCCAGTTCAGAGTCCAGCCACCAAGCCAGTCCTTCCAGGGATAATCTAAGCTTAGATTGCAAAAAGGACTATCCAATGCAATCGAACATGGTCAAGTCGCCCGGCATCACTAACTTTCAGAATATCTTAGCGGCCGGCTTCGACTCCAAGGACGAGACGGACGAGGACGATGATCTCGATCGGGACACCATAGGAACGCTGAGCCACTCGTTCGAACGCCACAGTGATACAACCAGTCAACAGACATTAGAAAATATTACGCCCATCACCCCCATAAAGGATTTAGATATCTTTGGTAAGATCGAAATTCGAGTAGAAGCTGTAAACCCTGAAGTTGTGCATGAAAATAATGTACAAGAAACTAATGAATTGCCAAAAGAAGAAATAGTGATAAGTGATAGTAAAATACCCAAGCTAAAGGAATTATGTGTAGCCTCAATACCTAGTTTAAGTGATAATGAACAATTGCATGCGAAAGAAGACTGTGAAACACCGTGTGATAATGTACAAGAAAGGACTGATAAGGAAATTGAAACTAAGTCAGTAGATGATATAGAACAAACTAATGCATGTTTTTCGCCTGTTGAAGTTATTGAACCTGTTTTGAAACAAAGTGAAGAAAAAATAGATTTAGAGAGGGTACAAGATTGTGTCTTGCCAGAACTAAGCAAGCCATATCTCCAAGAAGAAGACGTAAAATGTATACCTAGTGTTTCAGTAGAATCTAGTGTAACACCAGAAATAATTTCTACTGAAGCTGAAGAAAAAACACATGCAAAGACGTCTGAACAAGTTCAAAATACTACTGAAAACGAAAAAGTTATTAAAGATATTAAAACTGTAACCAATGATCTCATTGTCGCCGAAGTTACTGCAAGTGAACAACAAACAAAATGTCAGTCAGTACGAGATAGCGACAAACCTGAAATATGTGAAATAGATCTGATACCAACACCAACACCGACACCTGAGCCAGTACAAAGTATATATAGCGATGAGTTAGTTGAGGATTATCTAGAACAAATAGAAAATAAAGATGCTGAAGTGAAATTGAAGGATAAAGAAACTGAACACGAAAATTCTCAAGAAATAAAAGTAGTTACAAATGTGGAACCAGCTGCTCTTAAGGATTCAACGTTTGAACAGGTTATAATGAAAAAAGAAGAAATGGAAGTTACACCAGATGCAGAAAAAAGCGATATCGAACAAACAGTTGCAAAAAATACAGGTCTAGAACAATCTATGCCTGAAGATATAAGTGCTATGTTGGAAGATATACCGCAACAAACTGTATTGAAACAACTAGTAGTCGCGCAAGCTGTTCTGAAGGAAGCCGAAGATGAACATTGTGTAGTAAAAGATAATGAAATTCAGCCAACTTCAAAAGATACAGCCACTGAGCAAGCTGTAGAACAACATACATTCGAACAAACTGTACCAAAAGAAATTGTAGACAAACATTATGTTCCAAAGAACACCATAGTCAAATCAGGTCTAGTAAACGATACAGAAGCTCAGCAAACAGTGACTAAAGATGACATTGAACAAAGTGTACTAATAGGACAGAAAGGTCAACAAGCTGTAGTAAGTGAGCAATTTGAGCAAGATATAGTCAATTATAAAGAAGATTTACAAGTAAAAAATGCAGAACCTGAAATAGTTGTAGCGAATGATATAGCGGTTGGGGAAGATAAAATAAAGGATACAGCTGTCGAACAAACTTTAGTAAAATATACAGCAGTTGGACAAGCCGAAATGCAAACAGAGCAAGCTGCAGGAATAAAATCAGAAAATACACAAGCTGATAGTAGGGTAGATGAAAATAATGAAACATCAGAATTATGTTTACTCAGATATGAAGATACTGAAACACGAACTTTGCCACCTGAAACAGTACAAAATAATGATAATGAAAAAGAGAAAACTAAGAACATTACTTTAGAATCTCATCAAGAAATACATGGACATAGATCTGATTTAAATGAATGCATGGCAGAACAATCAAGTGATAGTACAGTGTATATGGATCTCATTAATGATACAAATAAGGAAGAGTTAAGAAACAGCATAGATAGTAACATAAAGGAGGCTTTGCAATGCCCACCAGTTTCTACAGAAGATTGCACATTGGTCAAAAATGATTCTACTATCTACTTAGATCTTCCTAGCATGATTAAAGAGACCGACAATTTTTTGCAATCAGAAAGATTGATTAGTGGCGAACAAGATGAATTCAAAGATGTCGTTGTCTCTAGTACACCAAAAGGCAGTGACAGGTCTGAAGACACTCTTGAAGGTTCAGCCATAGTTAACGAAACCGAAAATGATGTTCATTCTGAGACGAAAGTACCAGATTGCCTGCCAGGAGTATCAACAGCAAAATTGGAACAAAGATATGTTCCCGAAACGTTAAGTCCGTTTGAATCGCCCACCAAAAGCCACCACACTGACACTTACGAAGAAAACAGCTCAGTAGTACTCGGCCCTTTTGAGAACTGCACGACAGAACTTTTCAAGGGCATCAAATCTGACTTAATGGATTTGCCTAGAGAAGAACTGTTAGCGTTTTCGTCCAACTTTAGCGAGATGAATCTGGAAACGCCTTCGCCGTTACGCGATGGAAATTTCTTGAATGAAGTGCCGGATATAATTCACGATGACATTCAATTCGATGATCTAGATTCTATCAGCGAGCCGAAGAGAGATGTACCTACGGATAATACTGATTCCGCTCAATCGGCTACTGAAAGACGCGTATCACCGTCCACGCCGCCGAATTCCCCGGGGATCTTTCTAGCGTCGACATCTCAGCAGAAATATCTCGTTGATATAGATCTCAACGCTCCGCCGCCTGAAGAAGATATGCAAAAGGAAATAGAACTGAATCAGATCGAATTACAAATCACTACGAAGTTGGCGATGGCGGAGAATGAGAATAATTTGAATATCGAATACTCTGGGCCTTTGACGGTTGTAGGGGTAGTGTCGGAGGATTCGGCGTTGATTCACGATAGTGACGCGGTGCCGGAGTCTTTCTTGGCGGGGAACGGAGGCTCCCTGGAGGACTTGCGAGAGAACCTCACGCTGGATGAAGAGTGTGTGAAGGCGCTGAGAAACGAGTTGGAGTTGAAGCTGCCGCTGGCACAGGTAATCCCCTCAACATATATTTATCCCTTAATAGGGCACTGTAGCCATCTATAATTATTTCTTGGAACTAAGGAACTTTATGTCAAACGCATAAGGTTCAAATATAAGTGGTAACTATTTTACCATTGCCTTATTAAGGGTTATTATGAGTAGTGAGTTAAGAAGATTTCTGCTTGTGTTTATATTAATAAACCATAAAAATAATAATATATTCTAATCATACTTAATCTTGATCGGTTTCCAAGAACATCTTACAAAGGTAAGCATTATACAAATCCAGGTTATGGGCTCTAGAATCCTGGAGGTTAGAGATGTTTCACATGATTATTCAAAGAGATACATTTCTTTGTATATTTATAATTAAATAAACAAATTTATTTATACTGTGGTTTTGATGAACGCCAAATTTTTGTGCTTAGGGAACTTCCATGAAAAGTTCTCTATACATTTCTTTCCAAAAACCTCTGGGGAGTATTTTTTACTTTACCAAACATATTTTCGTATAGGTGGCAGCTATCGAGCCGCAGCTAGACAGCGAATCTGATGAAGGAGACGCATGCTCCTCGTCCTCCACGTCTTGGTGCACCCCCCTCCCCCCACCGGAACTGATTCTTGGCTACCCCGGGGCGCTCAGCCCTATTGCTGAAGAGACGAGACAGCAGCTGTCGGCGTATGAGAATGACGCTCAGTGTAAGTATATAAACGAACTGAAGCAGACATATCTCCCCCTCCTGCACTCCCTCCCCCTGCCGTAATTGATTCTGGGCTACCCCGGGCCGTCAACCCTACCGCTAAAGAGACGAGCCAGCAACTATCTGCGTATGAGAACAACACCCAGTATGAGTAGAGATAAGCCTGCTAACTGCTTATTTATACTCATACTGACATATCACTCCCCCTTCCCTCGTGACATCTCTCTATTTATCTAACCACTAAGTGGCTACTTAGATACCCTGGGGGTGGGGGGTTACTTCAACAGCGGTACGCAAGACGGACGTTACTGCGTATCCGCGTTTCAGTGTCAAGCAACATTGAGCATTAACGAATGATGATAAAGTCTAATTCGGTTTGACATAGAAATAGGACGTCACTATCGTACGACTAACGTATTATTTAATGGAGTAACCCCCCTGTAATGACCCAGCCCGGGCCAACCTTGTTGGTAAAAACAACTTATTAATGTATTGTTGATTACTGATTCTTCTTACATTAGTTAACGAAATTAATCCTAAGGTGGTTCTAAACAGAATATAGTCCATTTGTTTACGTATTTAAAAAAATGTAAACAATCTTGACATGTCTTTTTATTGAAATATACACTTTATAAATCAATGCCTTAGCAAATAACGAAAAAAAAAAGATGTAATTTATAATTGATAAAATAAATAATTAGTAATTTGAGTCAAGATTGTTTACATTCTTTTAAATACCTAACCAAATGGACGAACAAGCTGTCATTATTTGTAATCCCCCATTGCCACTCAATGTTGCTAAACGTGGTCTTGGAATAAGCATTCCTGTATCAAGATCATTATTATTTATTTCCTCAGGGAACACATCCAACCGTACAGATTCGTCAGAGAGCTACCCAGAACCATGTAACAACAGTACAGACGAGGTGACGTCACTGCCCTGGGCCGCGCCAGGCATCGAAACTGCCACCTACACGGTGCACAGCTCGCCCAACCACACGTACACGCTGCATGCTGAGACTACCAGCAAAGAGTAAGTAATAATCAAGCATACTGCGTATAGTGAGTGTGTAATACAAGCCCCTGGATGTGATGTGTATACACACATCACATCCAGGGGTGTAGCTACCGCCGTATCTGCACGGGCGACCCCAACGTGCGTAAGCAAAAATTAATAAAAACTTCCCAATTTTCATTTTATTTCAGATAAAAAGACAACCGTCAAAAAAAAGCAATTTATTCTTTTCCCGCGTAAAGCGTGCGTTCAAAAGTTGGCAACCCCTTACATCGGTTATCGCGGTCTGCGGGATTTCCCCGTTTAAGTAATTAATTTCGGGAATATTCAAAATTTTTGCAAAAGTGAAAGTGACGAATAAATATTTCTTTTCATTTTATGCAAACATTTTTATTTTCTTTTGTGAGAAATCTTTACACTTCCTAAGGGCCCCTAAACAATTTTTTATACGGGGCCCCGCCAAGGCACGCTACGTCACTGATCACATCGTTAAAAACCTGTATTCAACACACATAAAAGTTATTCGCGTATTTCCTTGTGTGTGAGTGTGTGTGCAGTTTTCACAAATAAACGATTTGTCTATCTATCTGTCATGTACATATATAACATACAAACACTTTAGAGCAAAATGAAACTTTTTCAATTTTGTATTACCATCTATCTATACAAGGTGACGTTTTACCCACCAGCTATTTTTTTGGAGCAAGTTCTGTCAATGATCTTCTACTTCTTTCCATATAAAAGTAACAAAAAAACGAAAAAAAAAATTTTTCATTCCATACTAAATCCGTTCGGCCGAGCGCTGATTTGTATCGGAAGCTGAATATTTCGTTTCGTTTTTCGGCAATCGTTTTTTATGGAAAGTAGTTTAGCATCATAGACAAGACTCGCTCCAAAAATTTTCTAGTAGTTAAAATGTCATTCTGTATATACTAGATAGACCATCTTGCTATTCAAATATTCTGTTTAGGAACTTATTGAGACTCTTGCCATATTGCCATCTAAAGAAGTTTTTCTAGCAAAACTTTTTTCCAAACAACCAGTACCTCAGAGTACATGCAAACGGGTATTATTTTCTTGTTTAGCTACAATAGGTGAACACGTTTCGATTGCAGAATAACAATGAGCGCAGACAGCCTCAACGCCAGCCCCAAGAAGCCGGACGACTCGCCCGTCGACGACCGCACTTACACCAAGCACGACGACGACAAGTCCAAGTGCGAGCGGCTCTCGCAAGTATCCCCCTTCCTACTCAGCCCCACCACCGACACCTCCGCGCCCGAGGACACCGGCACAGCTGTCTCCACTCTGTCCAGAACCACCGTCCCCACAGACGCCAAGTCCTCCAAACCCTCCGAAACACAGTGCCTTTCTAAAGCGACCAGCATCGATTCCTGGTGCTCGAACGACACCCTTTACAATGTAGAAGAAAACTTCGACGACCTCGCTATGGACCCTGAGGGCCCTTTAGACTTCGAGCCCGAGAAGGAAGACAGCGAAAGTAGCGATACGTTGACGCACAATGAGGATAGAGAACTAAGCCATTGTTCGACCTATATCGTCCATGACAGTAAATCCGAAGCCGAAACGTTCTCTCCGGACTCCATTACTGCGAACGATAACAATACGTATACGAAAGCGAAGACTGACGGGGCCACGCCCCCTATGGTCACAAAATCCGAAGTCGACTCCACCAAAAGTCAGACAAAGGATTTAGCGTACGAAACCTTGCTGTCCGGACTGCCGTCCTATTCTAATTGTACTACGGAAATGCTATCCGCAGCCGATGATATTTGGAAGTTTCAACAACCCGAATTGGTAAGGAGATCTCCCATGGCGGACATTCAACTAACTCCACCTAAAGCCATGGAAAATACGACTTGTATAGAAGACAGTCCTCAACTAGCATCTGAGCCTAGTGTTAAGAAAATGGATAGCGTCGAGATAACGTGTTTGCATGAGAATTTAATTGATAGTCAGAACAAATCCGAGGGCCCGGAAAGTCGAGAGTTGATGAATGAAGTGAATGACAGTCCGAATTCTAACTACAAAAGTATGGCGCCCTCTGTCACCAGCACACCTATAACAGAGCCTGCTGCGAGTGAGGACGTCGAAGCGATTCCCATGCCACTGCCGAAAGATGTCACGACCCCGGAAATGTCTGAAAACGTCCCCAATTTCCAAGTGTTTTTTCAATCTGCCGAAATACGACCGCAGGATATATCCTCAAACGCGAGCAGAGAGTTCCCCAGTAACCAAAACACTGAAGTGTTATTGGAAGGAGACAGCAAGACTCTAAGTCGGAACAGCAACAGGGACAGGGTGGCGCAGGAGCGTACACCAACGTACTCGGACTTTGAAAACTCCGCGGCCCTGAAACCTCAAGATGTGCAGTCGAAGTCTAGTCTAAACATAGAAAGCTCTAGTGTAAGCTCGGAGGATTTTCACCATTTCGAGAATTCTGTTAGAAATCGACCGCAGGACCTGTCTTCAATAATATACGCTAGTTGCCTGTTGCTAAACAGTGAGAGGCGGTCCAGTGTTCACTGGACCGCCTCTCACTGTTCTGAGCTGGCACTGGCAGCGGAGAGTTCAACCAATGTGGAGCTCGACCACGGTGGCCGGGACGGCAGTCGGACGGTAGAAAATGAGGCGCTAGTACGAGCGTGTCCTCCTAATGATACGAATTTAACGAATACCCACGAAGTACCCATTAGCAATTTTTTGATAGACCTTGACGAGGATGAAAACGAACAGCCTCACTCGATTATTTTTACCGAAAGTCCGAAAGAAGTAGCCAAGGAAAGTGCGAAGGAAGAAGCGAAAGATAGTCCAAATAGAACCTTCGATTCACATACTGGGGTTTTGCTAATGGAAATTAACAACACTTTCGATTCCCATGAAAGTAGGACTCCTGTAGTAACTCCTAAAGTAGTTCGTGATGATAAAGAGCAAAGTCCCGTGAATTGTAATGGAGTAGTCGAAAATAATTCATCCAAAACAGACAGTTCCAAAATTACGAACCACGAAGATGTAACTCAAAATCATTTAAAAGATACTCAACCGACTGAACAAAAGTCTCCAAAGACGGATGTTTCGAACGAATTACTAGATCTTCTACAACCTGTACCGAACAGGGCTCTCTCAGATAGTCATAAGATGCCTAATGGGTCTCTAAAAATGGAAGCAACCGAAGAAGACATCAAATGTAATGGTAGCAGCGAAAACTTCGCAACAGTGCAATTCCTCAGTGAAAACTTCGAGGAACTTGTTGAGAGCAATGTCGATGACGACAAAGAAAATATTGCGAACGACAACCAACGAACAAATGAAGCTGAAGATGTGAAAAGTCCTATGAAAGATAAGTCTATAGCAGAAGTTGAAGGTGTAAGAGAGGAAGTGAAGACGAATGGAGTGGGAGAGGAGAAGGTGGCGGCGGTGACGGAGGACTTTCTGCAGAACGAGAAGAAGTTCTGCCAGCTCGACTCGTACCTGCCGCTGCTGAGCGACATCAGGTTCACTGGTGAGTTCATTCATGTTTTGGATTATTACAACAATTTGATAAGGAAAAGAAATTTAACTAACATTTTTTCTCATCCGATATGGGTTCTTAGAATTTTTCATTAATATTATCGTCTAGAATTTTGCGAAATGTTTAATCACTATATTGTATTGTTTAGAAAAGGTTTATAATTCGTGATTTTTATTAGTTTTTTACGTAACACCCAGACTTATTTAAGATTATTCAGGTTATAAAAATAGTGTGGAAATGTCACTTGCTCGTATTCATCCTGGAAAAGGTTAGGAACCTTCGGTAGATTCCCTTTCCACCTTGTCGCCCATCATCATACTAAAAGTGGCCTTTGAGTCTTGCGGCCCTAGGTTTTGTCTGCTTAAAGCCGCATAATCCAAAATGCTCTGCCACGTTAGGGACAAAGAGGTGATATTTGTAATTTACATATATTAGTGAAATTAGGTACATAATGTAATTGTAAATTTATTAATTTAACCTTATTACAAAAAATGTAACAGCGTCCGCTGTTACATTTAAGGCTTAGGGCTTTTTCTACTAGTGAACCTATATAGGTGAAGCCGATACAAGCTAATTTTGGACGACATGGATAAAAGCTTATTTTGGACAATATATTATATAGAAACATTTTATAATGTAAGTATATTGTTTTGCTTTTTGTGTCGCATAATTTTTTTCTGTTTATCCCTGTCGGCGGTTGACGGTTGGTTGGTTAGGATGCTCTTAGCTAAGGCGGCCAACCGTCCCGCATTCTGCGGGACCGTCCCGCAATGCTAGACGAAATCCCGCTTTGAAATTATTCGTAAAATAGTCCCGCAAAACGTTGTATGCGTCCCGCATGTCCCGCATCCCTATTTTTCTACCACACTTCTACACAACACCCGCACGCGCGCACGGTCAACAGTGCAGGAACACAGATTACCAATAATAGCGACAAGCGTATCGCACACGCGCTAATCTCGTTCTCTTTCTCTCTACTGAACTCATGAGGCGTAAGAGCGCGGGAAAGGCGCGCATGAGTCGGCCGGCACGAGTAATGGAATTGTTTTGATTTTGAAAATAAGACATTAGGTAGTGCACGCCGTGACACGATATTGATAGGTTAAATTATTGCTTTTTGCTTAAGGTTTTTATTTTATCAGTTCCGTCCGATAAAACTTTTCAATGCCGCCGACAGTGAAAAAGCGAACTTGTAAATTCACTGAAGATTTACAAAAAGAATTTCCGTTCTTGCAAAAGTGTTGAACTCCTTCGGAAGTGCGGTGTAACAAATGCAATGGAACCTTTTCTGTTGCTCACGGCGGCAAAAATGATATACAAAGGCATTTGACTTCGGAAAAGCATAATAAATCCCTTACTGCTGCAAGTTCGTCGTCATCACTTACAACTTACTTCCGTCATGAAAAATATGGTGACAAAGAAGCAGAGCTGGCAAAAGCTGAAGGTTTGTGGGCTTTCCATACTGTATGTCACAATCACAGTTTTCGATCGATGGATTGCACTTCCAAATTAATTCAGAAAGTTTTTGATAAGAAGTTTAGCTGTGGGAAAACCAAGTGCGAAGCTATTGCAACGAATGTGATCGAGCCGTATTCTGCGGATATTCTTAAGAAAGAACTGAATGATGTCCCATTTATCTGCATATATACTGATGCTTCAAACCATAAAGATATCAAAATATTTCCAACGTTAGTGAGATATTTTCATCCCACAACCGGAATTAACGTCAAAATATTAGATCTCGTGAATTTACCTGGTGGAACCGCAGAAATGATTTACGTTTCTTTAATGGACACTCTTGAAAAGCACAACCTTAAAGATAAAGTGATTGGATTTTGTGCTGATAATGATAACACTAATTTTGGCGGGGTTGAACGTTCAGGTCAATGTAACGTTTTTAGAAAACTTCAAGAAGGTTTAGGCAGACAAATAGTTGGAGTGGGCTGCGCAGCGCATATCGCTCACAACGCTATTCAAACAGCAGCAGATTTATTGCCAGTGGACGTAGAACATATAGTTACGAAGATTTATTCGTATTTTTATATATATACTGTGCGAGTAGAAAACCTTAAGGAATTTTGCGAAGAAGCAGAGATGCAATATAAAAAAATGTTGGGATACAGTAAAACTAGATGGCTAGCACTATCTTCTTCAGTTGAGAGAATTTTACAGATGTATTCGCCATTAAAATCTTACTTTTTATCTCAAGAAAAATGCCCTTGCACTGCATAATTTTTTCTCAAACGAATGCTCAGAACTGTGGTTGAAATTTGTCCATGTGCAAGCATCAATATTTACCGATTCTGTGAAAATGATGGAAGGAGACAAGACTAGCATTACGGAAGTTTCCCACTTCTTAGTTGATTTAAAGAACAAATATTCAAACCGATTAGAAAATGAGTATATTCCACTGACAATAAGAAATGAGTTGACAAATCTTGTAGAGAGTGGCAATATCAACAGAGATTATTTTATGGGACATATTCGGAACTTTTATAACAATTGTATCCAGTATTTGGAAAAGTATATGCATCAATATGACGAGTTCAAAACGTCTACCTGGATTCAACTAAAACAAAGTCTGAAATGGAATGACGTACAGCTGACGTATCAGCAGTTATTAGTGCAGATACCTAGTTTGGCTACGACTTTAAACGAAGATAACTTGTTTGACGAAGTAAATTATGTGTCTAATTACGTAAACAGTGATATCCTTAAGGGCTGGGAGGAGAACAAGTACAGCACTGAAAAACGATGGTTGGAGGTATTTGAAAATTTTCAAAAAACTGGAATACCGATAAAGAACTGCTTGCTCATTGTCCAGTATCTGCTTTGCTTACCAGGGACGAACGCGCCTACCGAAAGAGTATTTTCTTTAATGAATGCTCTGTGGACGTCCGAAAAGTCGTCACTAAAAGTGGAAACACTACGAGCTCTGCTTGTACTTAAATTTAATATGGGCAGTTGCGAAGATTTTTACGAAATCTATACTATAATAAAAGAGTAAAAAAAATGTGCCTGTACATTGAAAATTTTTCAAAAAAAAATATTTGTGGCGATGGAGATATAGTAATAGAGTAAGAAAATAAAAAAAAATGTCTGTCTGTTTGTCTGTTTGTACACGCTAATCTCCGGAAATACTGGACGGATTCGAATGAAACTTTTTTTGTTATATAGCTGTGAAGCCTGGGCAACATATAGGCTATAATTGATTTTGGAAAATGGAACACATGATGCAGAACTATAATGGTCCAGCTAAACTATAAAAAATATTAAAATGCCGCCTTAGCAATTTTGTTGAGTTATAATACAACTGGCCAAGCGCGAGTCGGACGCGCGCGAAGGGTTCCGTACCATAATCTATGAAAAATCACGTTTGTAGTATGGGAGCCCCCCATAAATACTTATTTAATTCGATTTTTAGGGTTCCTTACCCAAATGGGTAGAAACGGGACCCTATTACTTAGACCGTCCGACTGTTAGTCTGTCTGTCTGTCTGTCACCAGGCTGTATCTCATGAACCATTATAGCTAGACAGTTGAACAAAAACGTTGTTGTCGTTGAACAAAAACATACTAAATCTATACTACAAATAAAAGAGTAAAAAAATGTGACTGTACATTGAAAATTTTTCCAAAAAAAAGTTGTTTCGTCCGAAGAAGAACTTATAAGTTCAGAATTTGCGGACCTTCAGAGCGAATTATTATAGAACTTATGACGCAAATTATTGTTAATTTCTTGGATAGAGTTGTTGACGACACCACCAATTATCCAGTTGAGTTTCTTAATTCACTTGCAGCAAATGGACTCTCGGCTCACAAAATAAGTCTTAATGTCGGAGGGCCAATAATGCGAATGCGCAATTTGACTCCGCCGAAACTGTGTAACGGAACCCAACTTAGTGTCTCAGCACTGTATGCCGAAGTTCAGCGGCTGAATTTCAGCCAATGCATGCATGCAATGTTATTTGCATTACTAGCAACACATAATGCCGAACTTCCGATGCTTTTGCCTGAATCGGACCCGTACCCGTACCCGTACCCGTACCCGTACCCGTACCCGTACCCGTACCCGTACCTGTATCCGTACCCGTACCTGTACCCGTACTCCCTCTTCCGCTCCCGCCGCCGCTCCCGCCGCTGCCGCCGCCGCAGCCGCTCCCGCCGCCGCCGCAGCCGCTCCCGCCGCCGCCGCCGCCGCCGCCGCCGCTCCCACCGCCGCCACCGCCTCCGCTCCCGCCGCCGCCGCCGCCACCGCCACTGCCGCCGCTGCTCCCGCTCTCGCCGCCGCCGCTACCACCGCTGCCACCGCCGCCGATACTGCCGCCGCCGCTTCCGCCGCCACCGCCGCTGCCACCGCCGCTGCCGTTTCTGCTCCTGTTCCCGCTTCCGCTCCCGTTCCCTCTTCCACGTACCCGTTCCCGTACCCGTTCCGCTCTCGCTCCCACTCCTGCTCCCGCTCCCGCTCCCGCTCCCGCTCCCGCCGCCGCTCCCGCCGCTGCCGCCGCCGACGCCGCCGCTGCTGCTGCCGCCGCTCCCGCCGCCGCCGCTGCCGCCGCTCCCGCCGCCGCCTTCACCGCCGCTACCGCCGCCGCCACTGCCGCCGCCGCTCCCGCTCTCGCCGCTGCCGCCGCCGCCACTGCCGCCGCCGCTTCCGCCGCCGCCGACGCCTCCGCCGCCGCCGCCGCCTCCGACGCCTCCGCCGCCGCCGCCGCCGCCGCCGCCGCCGCTGACGCCTCCGCCGCCGCTGCCACTTCCGCTCCCGCTCCCGCTCCCGCTTCCGCTTCCGTTCCCTTTTCCACTTCCGTTCCCTCTTCCGCTCCCGTGTCCGTTCGCCGCAGACTCGCCAAAGACGGAAGATTAAATTCTCATATCGGCACATCACTACAGTCCGGCGTTTCCACCGAACTTCAGCGGCTGAACTTCAGCTTATTTAGTGTGTCATCCCCACCGAACTTTAGACACTGAACTTTTGCCGCTAAACTTCGGCATAGTCTGCTGAGACACTTAAAGTTTACTGTGAGTGGTGCCAGTGAAACTGTATTTATTCCGCGTATAACAATTTTCCTTTTGAAAATACACAGTTTTACAAATACACAGTGTTTACTTGCTTTCCTATGAAAATAAGTCACAGTTTTAGAGGCTTAAAGCTGCTGATGTCGATCTAAGGACTGCTTTTTCGCATGGCCAACTTAATGTGGCTTTCTCCAGGGTTAGTAACACTTCAGCTCTTTTCATATTGGCTCCTGAAGGAAAGAATTAAAATAATATTGACTTTTAACTCCTAACACTGTTACAAGTACTTTCTTATCTCTCTCTATCTTTCTCTCTCATTAGTTGTTATTTATATTAATACGCCGGAGTCATAAAGTCCACGCGAACGAAGTCGCGGGCATCAGCTAGTTCTAAATAAAAATCCTGAGCTTGTGAAAAAGTGTCACTCCCGTGACAAATATAATTTTAAAAATAAATAACTTGTAAGTACCTAAGTTTTGTGTTTTTATTATATCGACTAATCTCTAACACCCCCCCCCTCCCTCACGAAAGGTTAAGTCCCGCATTCAGTTTTCGGAAAGTTGGCCGCCTTACTCTTAGCATTCAGCCCGCCATTAGTTAAAAGTATATATGTATTTTGGAACATTAAAGTGTGTTGGAATTAAAAGTAAAATATTTACGCTCATATTCATAAAAAATTACAAACGTTGGCCAAACCTATTTTAGTTAAAATATGTGTTGTCTCGTTCTTTCCATATCAAATATTCAAAAAAGGGAAAGGGACAAAACATGTTTTAACGAAAATAGGTTTAGTAACCGGTTGTTATGTTTGATGAATACGAGGGTTAGTATGTATGTACGTTGACTTTAGGTCCCGCGGCAGAGATAATGAGTACGTCGTTCCAAGAGTCTCCGACGGAGGCCGAGCGCGGGCCGCCGCACGTGGCCGACCTCCTGAAGGAGTGGGACAGCGACACCGACTCGCACTCCAGCAACTCCTCCAGCGGGGAGTTCATATGGAAGGTTAGTGCTATTTTTGGAACGAAGTTCCTTATCGCGCGTTGCGAAAGGGAGCTAGACGGAAAAATTTAGACCAAAAGTTGTAACGACACTTTTTGTTCATTCAAATTTATGAAAATAATAAAAACTTGATTTTAGAACGCAGGAAAGAGTTTGAATGTAATTTAGATGTTATTCATATTTTACTTCGTTCCATCCGGGTGTCCCTTGACACCTCTCAAGTTTTTTTATTGTAGTTTTTGGACACAAGGGTATACAGGGTGTGACAAGACATACTCAAACTATTTTAAGACTGAATTCAGTGTATATATAAGGTCCAAGACCCAGGTCAATCTGAAAAAGATCATTTTCCATCTTACCTGAACCGTGGATTGAACTCGGGACCTCCGGTGTGGCAGCGTAGGTGACCACTAAGCCACAGAGGTCATCAAAATACTGAACAACTTCCCCCTAAAACATATATGAAAAATAGTTTTTCGCCTACGAGACAAGTTGATCTGAGATGTGTTTCTTGGGAGAAGTTGTTTAGTATTGAATATACCTTAAAATAGTTTAAGTATATTTTGTTAGACGTTACATGAATAGGAGTAAGGCTCGCGCGTAATCAGAGCGAGGATGGGCTGTGTTTTTAAAAATAAAAGGGTTTTTTGTTAATGTTGTGATACAGTCTCTCTCTATCTTTTTCAAATAACGAAATATTATTGGGCACAGCTTCGGTTATGGACCTTAAGAGTAAAATACAAGAAAAGGCTCAATGTTGAGCTGTCAAGTCTAAGAGAATTTGTAACCCATTTTATAATGAGACAAAATAAAATTAAGAAATAAATATGGTCGTCCCAATCTGGTGGAATTATTTTTCGTTTCCACTGATACAAACTCAAACGTTTTTAATCGGGCGATAGTTTGATTATTCTGGGATTCATTATGAAGTTTGTAAAAATGCAAGCACTGCCATATATCTTCATACAGAATCCCAGAAGGATCTAAAAGGGAATGGGAGAGAAAATACGGGTCTGTGTAACTCAAACTGTATACATTCCATATACAGTTTGAGTTGTTAGTTTTTACTGTAAAATAATCATTTTGTATTGATACGTTGAAATTTGATTGAAATATCTCAATCCTGTGTGGTTTTGGGTCTTCTGAATCCCATCGTTTGTAGATAATAATAGGTCGGGGAAAAAGTCTTTTCGCATTTTATATGAAAATTCAAAACATTTTTTAATATAGTTTATTTACATTTAACTAAAGTATGTAGGTACCATCTTGTTCGATAACTTTTTGCCATCTTATAGGTAGGGACATGATCTCATTGCTATAGACATTTTGGGGCTTCTGTCTTTTGGCAGTCCTCTCGTGATGTTAACCTGACACTGCCTTAAGAATTCTGAAGAGACCGAAACAGGTGGAAATCTGAAGGTGCCACGTCAGGACTATACGGCGGATGCATTAACACCTTCCAGCCAAACTCTTTTAATTTTTGCTGAGTGGTTAAAGATGTGTGAGGTTTAGCGTTATCATGATGAAAAACCACACCCCTTCTGTTGATTAATTCCGGCCGCTTTCTCTCAACTTATCAGTTGTTCGCAGTAGAGTTCTGAATCGATGGTTCTGCCTGGTGGTAACAGCTCATAATGAATAATGCCCTTCCAATCCCACCACACACACAGCATCACCTTGTTGCGAGTTAACCCGGGTTTCGCCACAGTCTGTGAAGCCTGACCGGCCTTTGACCATGACCTTTTTCGTACGTTATTGTCGTACGTGATCCACTTTTCATCTCCAGTTATCAATTTCTTCAAAAATGGTTCGGTCTCATTACGTCGTAATAAAGAATCACAAATGAGTACACTGTTCATTAGGTTTTTTTCAGAGAGCTCGTGAGATACCCAAATATCGAGCTTTTTTGTGTACCCATTTTTTTTCAAATGCGCCAAAACTGTTTTGTGATCAATTCCCAGTTCTTCAGCTACGTCGTAACTACTGATATGACGATCTTGCTCCACTTTTTCAAAAATAGCATCCATTTTATTCGTAACAGGGCGACCAGAGCGACGTGCATCTTTGACATCAAAATTTCCGGATTGAAAACGCTTAAACCAAATTTGTGCTACTCTCACAGACACTGCACTAGGTCCATAAACATCGCAATTTTTTTTCGCGGCTTGAGTTGCATTTTTACCTTTTTGGTAGTAAAATTGTAAAATGTATCTGATTTCTTCATTAGATTCACTCATCTTGACGGTAAGAAAAACAAATGAAAATCACGCATTTTCCTAGTTTGAATTTGGAATTATCTTCTTTAAAATTTAAACTTTTAAATGATACCAAAACCAGCCAGGTACAAATAGTATAGCCAAAGTGGTTTTATTACAAGTTCATACATACTATATGCGAAAAGACTTTTTCCCCAACCTAATACAATAATACTTGTTTGGTGTGGAATTTCTTAGACGACCTACCTTTCTTGCTTTGTTGTCGGATTTACAAGTACATAACCCCTTGTTAAATGAAAAGCTATTTGATTTGATACATGTGAATTTGTTCATTGTCTATACTAAAACTAAAACATTGGCGTGTTTGTCAAGTTACATAGCTTTTTGTGACATTAGTGAATATTTCTTAAATACCCTTGCTTTTTACAACTTTCTATAAAATTACATGTTTCCCCGTAATATATGAACACTTGTATGCGGTCGCAGCTCGCGTTTGATATTATCTCTGTTTGGTTTGTCTTTTCGTAGGATGTTAAAGACAAAGTGAATAAACTTGATATGTCTTTAGTAACTTATAACTTAGTTTCAACTATTATCCACCCTAAACTAGTTGATATCTAGTTAAATGACATAATCTCATCTGTCGATGTCTTTTTGGTTTGGGCGGATAGCAGTTTAAACTTAGTAATAAAGTTAGTCCATGTTTTTTAATAAGACCGGTAATATAGAGTCTGTCATCCCTCCTTATCGCCTTCCTTGTATAATCAGTCGTTTTACATATCTTTCTTATTTTATGCAATTGCCAAGGAAAAGTTATGTTTTTCGCGCGTTTCGTCATGTATATTTCTTAATTTCTTTATTACCTTGTACTTTTAAAAAATTACTTTAAACCATTCCAATAAGTTTATTTGCCAGACAAATTAAAAAACCCCCGACGTTCAAGCGTTCAACCCTAATAAATTTTGAACCAATGAACCCATTTCCATCAAACAAAGCTAAGAATGCCAGAAACAGACAAACATATATGAAACTTATAACACCCCTCTTCTTCGTCGGGGGTTAAAAATACTACTTGCAATTGGGTATTTTCCTGGGTCTAAAATAAATTATGTTGTACTGTTAAAAAAATAAAACGTCGCAAAATAATGTCGCTCGTCATTGAACATATCCATTTTAACGTGATTTTAGATTTATTATTGCAGAAAAACTGATAATAAGAGCGCTATTTGACTCCAAGAACGTCATCTGCCTGTATTTCGGACAAATCCCGTAGAAAAAAGTTTGTTTTGACGTTTAGAAAAAAGTATCTGATTTGACTTGTGGGAAAATAGCGGATTATAGTAAAAAACATAGTACAATGCCCAATTAGTAAACTCATGGAATAAAGCTATATTATAAATAATAGAATATTATGCAATTAGTGAATAAAGTACGGATTTACTTCGAGGGTCATAGATGAATCACGAGCAGGTGAAGGATTCTAACGACTGAATCACAACCGTAGGGAGTGTGTCATGATGATTGAATCACGAGCGTAGCGAGTGATTCAAGTGTTAGAATCCTGAGCAATGCGAGTGATTCATGGCCCGCGATGTAAATCCGCTTTATTCAAGAATTGCATACTATACTTTATACCATGACTACGAGAATAATTTTTCAAAACAAAAAACCGACTTCACCACCAAACTTTTAATAAAAAAATTATGGGACCACCTGACAGATATTCTCTTTAAAAAAAAAGAATATTCTAAATCGGTACAAACGTCTTCGAATAAATCGATCAACATATATAAAACATAAGATTCCGACGATTTGATAACCTCCTCTTCTAGAAGTCGGTTAAAAAGAAAAATTTAAGCAAAAATAGACATTAAACGAATAAAAAAGAAGGTTTAATTAATTAAAATGGACATTAAAATTTGAATAATTACTAAAATTAAGAGTAAATTGTTCTAAATTCAAACATCAAAATATTGAGTAAAAGTGCATTTTATTCACTGTTTTCAGTAAATAAAATAAACTTTTGAGAGGGGGAATGGTAATAAAATATATTTATACTGACAAATCACACAGATTGCGCTAGCCCCAACGTAAGTTAAAGACTTGTGTTATTGGCTACTAACTCAACGATATTTTTATAACAGATGCATATGTATATAGATAAACAACCAAGACCCAGGTCAATCTAAAAATGTTATTTTCCATCTGACCGGGGATCGAACCCGGGGCCTTATTTTGCGTGGCATGATGACCACTAACTAGGCCAAAGAGGTCGTCGAAGCTGTGAACGCATGCAAGTGTCGGTGTGTGGGTATGCTCGCATGCCGTGTGCCGTGTGTAACGTTTTGTGGCGCGGCGTAGGACGGCGACGGCCACGAGACCCCGGTGGTGCCCACCACGCATTTCGACCACGTGAGTGCTTACCCTTATCTAATTATTGTATCATCTCATCATTATTATTGTACATTTTTGGTTTTGGATTGCTTGTTGGAAGACTGAATCTACTTATTATCGTCTGTTTGATTGTTTTTAATATATTTATTGCTTATAAACTTTCAGTCCTATTTAGACGGTGCAAGTTTCTTGCCTGTTGCACACCATTTTATTGATGCAATAGATAACTTGCTGGCTGACGTCCATCTAAACGAAACGTCTTTATTATTCGATCAATCATTTATTGCTTCATTAATATGGTATGAAACAGGCAAGAAATTTGCACCGTCTGAATGGGCCTTAAGGGTGTCCGCTAAGTGACGCGAGCGCACGCGACGGGTTCAGTCTATCTCTGTCACAAACTGTACGTGCGACAGGGTGACCCGCAACGGATTCTGCTATCTTTTTCGTAAGTTTGTGACAGAGATAGACTGAAACCCGCCGCGTGCGCCCGCGTCACTTAGCGGAGGCCCTTATACTTGTAATGTAGATTTTTAAAATGCCTAACACCAAGTGATAGCACCAAGAAATCTGATACTGATAGCAATATAAAAGCTGATTCCGTGCCGAAGCGTTGTAATCAGGCAAAGTGTCACGAATGGTCTAATACTCATTATTTTTTAGACAATAATTGTAAGAGTTGTTAAAATGTTGACCATTGAGAAGGCATAATTTTTTCATTGGTTTTGAACGTGATATCAAAAGCTTAAGGTTCAATTTAATGTGGGAAGTATTTACGATTGACATTAAGGATATTGACCTGACGTTTCGGATAGGTACTATTAAGTATTATGTGGTTTCGGTGGCGATATCTGTTGATATGTTTTTCGAAGAATATTTATTGCGGATAATCATACGAAATTAAAAAGAATTAAATGTATATTATATTTTTTTTCTGTTATAATTTATAACAGAAGAGTAGAAAAAAAATATAATTTAGTAAGATTCAGTCTTTCAACAACGTAATTTCATTTCATTAATCGGTTGCTTCCTTTGCATTGCATCGCTTGGCATCGCATCCATCTCCTCACTTGAATGCTGGTGTGCTGTTGGTATACCGTCGCTATCGTATGGAGTAGTAAACCTTCAGAATCATATTATACTTTTACTTCGTCTAACTCTAGTAAAGTTTAAGAAAGACCTTATATTTTTTTAGCTTTATGTTTGTAGTAATATTTTACTCTGTGGCTTTACGCAGTAAGATTACGGGTTTCCCTTGGTCAGACCTTTTTTTAAGAACCGTGATAGCTAAACAGTTGAATTTTTTTACAGATCATGTATTTCTGTTGTCGGTATAATAACAAATACTAAAAATAGAATAAAATTAATATTAAAGTGGGGTTCCCATACAAAAAACTTTTTATAGATAATGGTACGGAACCCTTCATGCGCGAGTCCGACTCGCACTTGGCCCGTTATAATTGTTTTGTGCAAAATTTTGATTTAAATAATACTCGTACATTTGAAAGTAAGCGTGGCACCAGGTCTAGCTCTAAAAGTCCAGTTGAAATATAAATAAACCTTTAAATTTTTCGTTGTATGGCTTTTCTACGACATGCGAAAGCATCGATATACAAACAGTCAAACAATAACCCCCTTATTCATTAAAATAATATGAACGTTTGCTTAACCTGTTTTAGTTAAAATATGTTTTGTCTTGTTCTTGCAATGTCAAATATTGAAGGGACTGAAAGGGACAAAACATTTTATACTATAATTTTTCAAAACTAAAAACTTCACCACCAAACTACATAACCGATTTTGATAAAATTTATATGGGACCACCTAGAAAGTTCCAAACAAAAAAAGAATTTTTCAAATCGGTCTAGGCGTCTTCGTATAAAAAATATCGCGACGAATGGATAACCTCCTCCTTTATGGAAGTCGGTTGAAAATAGGTTTAGCAAAGGTTTGTATTTTTTTTTATGAATGAGGGGGCAAGTGAATAACATGTGTGATGCTACAGCAGCGCAGCAGCAACGGGTCTGCGCCGGCGGGCGGGTCGCAGGACGGGTCCGGCGGGTCGGGCGGGTCGTCGGGCTCGGGCTCGGAGGGCGACGAGGTGGAGTTCGTGCCGTCCTCGTGGGACTGCCGCGCCGCGCCCGCCAAGTCCTCGCTGCGCAGCCTCGAACAGGCCACAACCGTACGTAGCGCATTTCTTTAAATTGGATTCTTCTTGTCCGTGTGTCTGAGCAGTTAGTTACACGCCCAATGGGCAGCTAAGCGTCCGCAGTGTAAACAAGAATATCGAAATTATAGTTGATAATGGGGTAGTATCCTGGGTCGAAAATAAATTACATATTTGGTTCTTTTTAAAGAATTTAAGATATAAGTTTAAAAAATTAAATCCCGACTACACGAAAATTCTTACTGAACAAGTTTATTTGCAGGCAAATTAAAAGAACCCCGACGATACCATCTAGTATTAAGTGGCGGAACTACATAATATTCTAATCTGTAGCGCCATCTATTGATTTTCCAAGTAAATTACAAACCCAAGCTTTCAAGCGTTTACACCTTTTAAACGACTGAACCGATTGCCATCAAACATGGCTAAGAACCACCGCAAGGTAAGTTGCTTTGTAATCGGTCCTTTCGTTCTAGCGCTACGATGCCACAGACAAACACACAGACAGACAGAAGTTAGAGTCAAACTTATAACAGGCCTCTTTTTTATCGGGGGTTAAAAACATGTTTATTCTGTTATTGAGAGCAAAGCAGGGAGTAAAAACAATTATATACTTTTAAAATGTGATAATTCAGTCTTTTCATTCAATACTCTACAAAGTATGATTTGATTTATTTTATTTTTTAGTTAGGTACCAATTTACGGATTGCATAAGACAATTGACAGAAAAACAGTGCTTCTTAAATCTATAGCATTAAGTTTACCGTATAACTAATTTAAGGAGTGCAGATTTTTTTACAATGGGCACAGCAAATCCTTTTATCGTTATAATTGGTTTCCGACGGTAAAATTATGAACTTGAAAGAAAATATAAGGGTGTAGAAGTTTTCCATACTAATGGTCAAATATGATATAATACACTATATTCTCTTTTAAGCTCATAATTTTATGTCGGAAACCAATTATAACATATCTGACATACCATTTCAAAATAAAATGTTGACTACGTTTGTATGGGAAGGTCCGATTCTGTCCAGGGGACTCTTAAGTTATGTGCAATACGAGCAGCAGTGTTTTGTCGGAAATATCCGACTCTCGCGAAATGCGCACGAAAATGTTTGTTGGATAAATCCGACGTTCGCAGTGAAAGGGTTAATATTTAGGAGTTCATAATGGAGTTAGTGATTGTTGGTGCAGGACAACAAGAAGCGCGTGGTGTTCAAGCGGCAGAAGTACCACTGCGTGTACGAGTACCCGCGCGAGGCGGCCGACCTTGACGCCGGCTCGCCCGCCAACTACCTGCCCGACCTCTCCACCTACAGCGGTGAGTCCATGAGCATATAATATAGCGTCACTAAACACAGGTATGGCGACGCTTCATACAAGCGGACTAACAGCCTACTACTACAAACGAAACTATACATCTGTGCACGCGTCAATGTGTGAGTTTCAATGTTCAAAGCCGTCAAATGCCCTAGAGAACGAGGGAGAGGTGCGGGGAAGCCATATTTCGGGACGCTGGGTGCTCCGTTCTGTACGTAGTATGTACTTATATTATTTCTGTCACTGACTGAAGTCACAACGAAATGATCACCATTTCCTCCGGAAACGATTTTCTCCTATATCTTTAACAAAAGTTTAAGCTTACTTTGGGGCTAGTTCAATCAGTGTGATATCTATTTTTTTTTATGAATGTAATATCTATTCATGTTCATTTAAAAAAAAATTGGAAAATAATCACTTAGGGCTAATATGGTTGTCCCAGATCGCAAGCCGATAAATACTATTTTACCTTACTTTTTCCGCCGCAAACTTAAACAAGATTTCACGTTTTCCGCGCATGATGTGCGTGTCACTCGATCCAGAATGTAATATGGCAGTATGTATTAAAGTATTTACTTATTCGGTGTTCATAAATAAAATTCATTAGTTAAAGAATAATCGTGAATCATATACATACATGGGGCATAACCTGTTAAAATATAGTTAGTATCGTGTATTTCATGTCACTAAACGAATTGTTTTTTTTTTTATACAAAACACCGTGATATCTTGCATTGCAGAGTGGGACCCAACGAGCGCCGAGGAGGCGGAGTTGGGCTACGGGCAGCTGTTCGGCGCGCACAACCCGCTCGACATGTATCCGCTGCGGGCAGGAATAGCCTTCAGCACAGGTACCTCACACCGACTAAACCAAAAAATACTCGCTATTGTAACCAAAAGATACCCACTATAGTAACCAATTACTACCCACTATAGTAACCAAATGATACCCATTATAGTAACCAAATGATACCCACTAAAGTAACCAAATGATACCCACTATAGTAACCAAATTATACCCACTTTAGTAACCAAAAGATACCCACTATAGTAACCAAAAGATACCCATTATAGTAACCAAATGATACCCACTATAGTAAACAAAAGATACCCATTATAGTAACCAAATGTTGCCCACAATAGTAACCAAAAGATACCCACTATAGTAACCAAATGATACCCACTATAGTAACCAAAAATCTACCCACTATAGTAACCAAAAGCTACCCACTATAGTAACCAAAAGACACCCATTATAGTAACCAAACGATACCCACTATAGTAACCAAATGATACCCACTCTAGTAACCAAATGATACCCACTAAGTAACTAAAAGAATCCACTATAATAACCAAAAGATACCCACTATACTAACCAAATGATACAGCTAAGCGTTCCACTAAGAAAAATAATTAAATATTTATTCAGAAAATATTACGCTGGTCTTTGTACCTACGATGATCGACTTTTATTGTGTCAAAGCCTTCGGATTCATTTGCTATTATTCTGTTTTTATTGGCCAATTTCTAGTCTCCATCTCTCTATTCGTCTGTCAAAAACATCGTCGTTTTATGCTTTGAATGAGAAAGCATCAAAATTGTTTACTTTCAGATTACGACGAAGACTTCTTCATCTCGTCGTCGGCGCGGCCGTTCGAGAGCCTGGGCATTATGTCGACGAGCAGCCAGTTCTTCCCTGGCATGCACGTCAAGCCCGCCCTGCTCGAGCGGGACCTCCCGGACGACGAGTTCCCACCCCCGCCTTCCCCGCTCCCCACCGCCACCGCCACGTTAGTACAAACTCGTACGCCCTCTTTAGACTTCACCACCCCAGACTCGGGCGTCGAGGACATCACCCCGGTGTCTACGTCCACCGATGTAGACTTCAAAACGAAGAAACTACCGGAAGCAGACCTGCAGTGTTGGAGACCGGTTGACAGCGGCAGCTCCAGCGAGTCCGTCAGCCCGAGCTCCCCCGGCGGGGAGGCGCTGGGGGGACTGCGACACACCAGAGACAAACTCAAACTAGACCTCCCCCCCTCACCACACTTGCCATCCCCTAGACACAACCGAGTCTTCAACTTTGTGCTCGATAAACCTAAGAGGCATAGAGTAGAGGAGAGACCGACTGAAGGCACTACACCTCTAGTGATGACCGACGAAACACCCGTAGTGACGTCGTCACTGCCTCTGCAGAAAGAAGAGGAACTTCCACTGCCCGAACCGACGTTCTCGACGTTCGGCAAATGCGCGCAGAAGGCAGAATCCGAACAAAAAATCATACTCACAGATGAGGTGGAAGAGAATGAAACTGAAGAAGCTAAAGTGGAAAGTCCTAAAGTGGTGGAGGCCGTCAAAGGCGAGGGAACGGTTTTGGACAGCGGGGACGAGGACTCAGGGATTGAGAGCACCAAAGCCACGCTCGAGCGGAAGACCACGCCCAACGTGTCATAAGCAGGAAGGTGTTAGCGTAGCTTTGTTATCACATAGTCCCTGTCACACTTCACCACCGAATCGTCTTCGATTCTACTCACTCAGGCGGTTCGCCAAACGATGACATTTTTGTGCCTAGATCTGATATTATTTGTCTCTTTCGCCCATACAAAAATCGTCGGAGACGACTAATGACAAGTCAATGAACTTTATTCACGTTTAGCGACTGCGCTTTAATCGGAATTCGGCCTCGATATCTGATTCTTGCACATAGACTTTATTCTATAAAGTCGCAATGGTGGAAGTGTTGTTGTCCGGCCTAACTCCGGGTGGTGCGAGTGCGCGGCCGTAGTCGTGTAGCGATCCGCGCCGTATCTTTAATGCCATTACAATAGCCGATAGTATTACCGAGCCTCGACATAAGCGTTTAGTTCGGAACAATTACATATCGGTATTAATATTACTCCAAAAACCGCGTTTTTATCTCTTCGAGTCGGGCGATGGATACCATTTTATTGTCATGTCAGTTATGCCGCCTGAAATTCGAACAATTATTAGCTTATGTATTTTTTCATTAATAATAAAAAACCTCATCAATACCATGGTATTAAACTAACAGTAAATAATGTCGTGATACGTTCATCTGAAGGTACAAATAACCGTTCTACATACTGTTCATAGAGTATAGCTTAACGCGAACGTATGGATTAAGTGCTTTGATACAATTTACATTTATTAAGTGGATTTTAGCCTAATTTTAACGTTATACTGCAGTGCTACTGTAAAAACCGTCGGTAACTATAATCTCAGTACGTAAATAAGTAATAGGAAAGCACCTATGTGCTAATTTTGTAACTGACAGACTACATATGGCAACTAAAGTATGTATAGAATAGTGTTGTTTTGGTGGTAGCACTACAGTAAGGGAGTCCCCACGTTTGTCGAAGCGGAATTTGCTTGAGCCGGTCGGAAAAGCATTTTAACGACATTAAACTATCGTCTGTAGGCGGAAGACGCTATAACATTGTCATCTCTTTTTCTGACCGGCTCTAGCCGAATCCGCGTCGACAAATGTGGGCACTCCCTTAGGCCTATCCGGTTTTGTAACACAGTGACCGCCCAACCTTATAAATGCTAGGATTTTCTATGTAAACTTTCTACTCTTATTTCGAAACGTCGTAGTCAACTAGTTAACGTAAGGTTGCGTATGCATATTTACACTGAAAACAGCTGTCTTCATAGTTCATTCGAAAGAGATACCATAATATTTATGAAAATAGTCTGAAAACCTAGACAAAACTGCAGTTATTAGTAATATTTCAGCGGTAAATATCCGAACGCAATTAAATGTCTAAATTATATAATTTGTAACTAGATCTACGCACAAGTGAGTACGCATCTTCCATCTAAACCTCGAATTATAAATCTAAAATGAACCGTTCGGTCTAAAAGTTTGAGGTTAAAAAGCCAATTGTTAGATAAGTAAAAGTTATATTAGGTAAGTGTAGATTAGATGTCGAGTTGGTGATAGAACATCGCGTTAGTGCATTCAGCAACAGGAGTGTTTTAGTTACTGTTTATACATGACATTCATCTCATTCAACAATTTTCATATATTACACCAAAAGTTTTGGAAACAAATCTAAAATGCAGTCATTCCTTGTAGAGTTAGTTTTAGGCACACATTATTTAAGCTAATATCTAAGCCTATAGTACGTGTAACGATCCCCGACTCAAGTTGTCTATGGTCTTAGCGAAATATTCGTCTCGGCGATGTAGTGAATAAGTGAATAAATAGACGCAACATTTCGTATAAAATCTATATTTAGTGATCCAAAACTATTTCTGCGGGAGATACCTATCTACCAAACAAAATGTATCATGAAGTCTTTATTCATTTCCGCTTATCTGTAGTAAGTACGAACATAAAGTGAGCAAGGAATGACTGCACTACAATAGAAATGAACTTGAAACCAACCAATGAACCCGGTCGCTGTTGCTGTCTGTGACAGAGTGTGCCACTGAAGTTACGTCACCACTATAGTATGCAATACGTCCAAGTGTGAACCTGATGTGCAATTCTTCTCATTTCCATATCATTGCGTTTTAGTTGTTTAGTTACTGCTGTAAATATAATTTAATGTTGCGATAGAGGATTTTTTGAAGATTAAAATTTATTGATTGTATTAATTGCTACATGTTTATTGTTCTGAACATTATTTTTACAGTTTTAGAAAGTTTTCGTTAATGTACAGATGTAAATACGTGATAGATGTCCTTTTGTTGTAATGTAGGCTCCTCGGTGAGAGGGCCCGCGTGCCGCCGCTAGCGGGGCTTAGTGTACCAGTCTATATACTGATTATGTAATGAACTAAATTATAATATAATAAACATTTCGGTTTTAGAAATCTCCAAATTATCGGTGTCATTATATACAAAACAAGGAATTATTTGAATGAATTGTCCGATATTATGATATTTATTGTTTGTAAGTTGTTATTGGTTTGAATGAGCTGGCAGGAAGTATTTAGTGAATGTGAACGCAAAAGAAGTCTTTTCATATTGTGACTTTGTCGAGTCTTTTAAAAGTATTTCTATGAAAAAATAAAATAATGAATAAAACTTGTGACTCAATATATGTATTTTATTTACTACACATGAACAAGTAATTATTAACTCAACATAATAATAAGTGTATATTTAGTAACTAAATTATACCGATAAATAATACTAGATAAAACAGATAAATAGATCTCTTGAATATCACAAAATTATAACTCGATATTTTTATTAGTAGGTACATCGGATATTTTTCAAGTTCCTGTTGTAAGTACCTTGTGACTTGAAGTTCCACTGTAGTTTCAACATACAAACTATTTGATCAAATGAATATTTTACGGCGTATCGCTTAGGTCTCTACATAAACCTTTGTGGCCAAATACTACTATCATACGTCATGCAAGTACACGCGTAAGCATATTTTATACAACGTAGAACGGACATACCCGTAATAAATCGAACCACGGGCTATACTAGATCTCTTTAATTAAATGAAATTAAAATAACAGCGAAAAACACAAACAGTCTTATTATAAAACTCAGACTAACTTTGTTACTAGGTTTAAACCATTATCCGCCCAAATTAAGTTGACATCTAGTATCACACACTATCTCACCTGTCAATGTCAACTTGGTTTGGGTGGATAATGGTTTAAACCTAGTAACAAAGTTAGTCCTGTTTTTATAATAAGAAAGAAAAAATCGGCACTTCCATACAAAAGTGCGCAGTCGCCCGGGCAATTTGTACGGGAATGTCGTTTTTTTGAAGTGAAAACTTCTTTAGCGGCGTTGTACACTGTTTTTGGTATAGGTAAAAAATGCTAAACTCGCGTCAGGGCGTCAGCCTGATCGAAAATTCGTAAGACGCGCGGCGCGGCGCAGGAGAGGAAGTATCCACCTCTCTTTCTACGGCGCGGCGAAAATGTATGCAGGCGCCTGCTGTTTCGTTTAGGCGGCGCAGGGCGCTTGCGCTTCGTGTGTTTATGTTACAGCGTGCCACGCGCATCCATGGAAATGCACAACGTTAATATTCTTGTTTTCACTTCTGCCGGCACTCCCGGAGTGCAAACCGTCGTTTTTTTTTTGTTTTTTGGTTATAGTGATTTTGTTTAGCCCTTGGTTCGATTTATTACGGGTATTTCCCTTCCACGTTGTATATTTGACGGAAAGATTGATTTACATTGATACAGAAGTTGGTGCTAGCATAAGCGCTGGATACACTATCAATGTAAAC
The DNA here is from genome assembly GCA_943193695.1 of Acrobasis suavella. Lineage (NCBI taxonomy): Eukaryota > Metazoa > Arthropoda > Insecta > Lepidoptera > Pyralidae > Acrobasis > Acrobasis suavella. The sequence continues at coordinate 4,359,116 of OW971939.1, forward strand.
ATCTTCAATCCAGTCAGTACCAGTACCAGTGTAGCCCTGGCGCCAGCTATCAATGTAAATCAGCCTCAAAACTATAATATAAATAAATAAATATATAGGGACAAATTACACAGATTGAGCTAGCCCCAAAGTAAGTTCGAGACTTGTGTTATGAGATATTACCTCAACGATACTATATTTTATAACAAATACATGTATAGATAAACATCCAAGACCCAGGACAAATTGAAAAGGCCATTTTCCAACTTGCCCTGACCGGGGATCGAACCCGGGACCTCTGGGTGGCGGACTAGCATGGTGACCACTACGCCACGGAGGTCGTCAATTTATATAATCGCGACCAATATTTTGAATCATAATCGAACTAGACCTAGATTTTTTTCCATTCGAAATGTGTTTCTTATGCGGCAAGGAATGCAAAATTTGTTCGCAAGCATTACATGTTATAATGTGTCAACATTGTATTAGAAGTATTTATTAATTAAAAGACAATAATAATAATATGACAAAGCCCTTCTGGCGAGTAGGCGACCAATACTGTGAAAATGAGTTTCTTTCGGCGTTTCTTCTCAGCAGTGGTCGTTACAAAGCGCTGGTATCGGTAGCTTTTCTTTAAAAATACATTAAATTTTAATATACTTTACACGTAACATAAATTATACTTATTGACGTGTAAAAGTGCCTGAGGTCTAATTACTGAATAAACATTTGAATCTTTGAATCAGACAAACTTTTCTAGCCATTTTCTAAGCATCTAGAACTGGAGCTATTTGATCCCGTGGTATCGCTGGTGCGAGCTGGTGTCAGCTGCGGCGCCAGATGATGACCAGCCCCGTGACGTCACTGGTTGCCAGCAGGCTCTCGTCGTAACTGAAGCTTACGCCCAGCACCGGGGCCGCGTGACCTGGAACAAACTTCGTTTTTAAAAAGTTGCTTTTACACAGTTACAGTCATGGAGAATCCGTTCCGTTTCACGCTGTTTATTTTATTTTCGTTGATTTTTTTTAAAACACCGACTTTCAACGTTTTTTGCGTTAAAGAATATTATTTTTGGCTGACGCGAGTATTTCTACCGCGCTTCGGAAGACACGTATAAACCGCTGATCCCAGGCAGTCGTCAAGCTATGACCGATGCGTTTAGGCAGCCTGAAAAATCTAACACCAGTGTTGGCCACTTACACACGAAAAACAAAAACAAATGGTATTTCGTGATTTGGAACGCGAGGGGTGACCTCGAAGCGTTTGCCGTTGTGCAGTACTGGCCATTTCAAATGAAAATAATTTTTGTTTGGCTAAGAAATCTAATTTCAAATTAATTTTATTTTAAAAACATGGTATTCTTTTTCCAAAAGTAGTCATTTGTTTATTGATTAGTGTTACATTTTCATCGCACTTTAATCTTTTTCGTCATCATGGATACGTTAAAAATTATGGAATATGAGTACCGTCGTGGCAGCAACGCGGCACAAGCGGCACGCAACATCAACGACGTTTACGGAGCTAACACTACAAACCAACGCACCACGTGTTATTGATTTGCTCGCTTCCGTTCTGGAAATTTCGACCTGAAAAATGAACCACGCGGTCGTCCGAAGACTTTGGTCGACGATGACGAATTAAAGGCGATTGTGGAAGCTGATGATACACAATCTACGGCTGAATTTGCAGCAGCTTTCGACGTTAGCGTCAAAATAATATTGGTCCATTTGCGTCAAATTGGCAAGGTAAAAAAGCTTGACAAATGGGTGCCCCACGAACTCAATGATCGCCAGCCCGAAGTACGCGTTGAGACGTGCCTTGCACTGCTCAACAGACACACAAATGAAGGAATTTTGAACCGCATTGTTACCTGCGATGAAAAATGGATTCTGTTTGATAACCGCAAGCGCTCAGCGAGTTGGTTGGATCCTGGTTCAACACCTAAACAATGCCCTAAACGAAAACTTACCCCTAGAAAAGTGATGGTCACTGTTTGGTGGTCTAGCGCCGGTGTGATTCATCACAGCTTCTTACCAAACGAGGTGAGTATTACTGCAGATGTGTACTGTGAAGAACTGAACACAATGATGGAGAAGCTGGCACATCTCCAACCAGCATTGGTCAATCGCTCCTCTCCGCTGCTCCTGCACGACAACGCGCGACATACTGCACAGCAGACGGTCTCCAAGTTGCAAGAACTGGGGTTGGAAGCTCTCCGTCATCTGTCCTACTCACCAGACCTTGCGCCTACAGACTACTACTTTTTCCATAATTTGGATAACTTCTTGGCGGGAAAAAAAATTCAATACCCGAGAGGCAGTACAAAATGCCTTTGAAGAATTTGTTGCCAGTCCAGCTGATTTCTTTAAGAAGGGCATCAATAAACTGCCACTGCGTTGGCAAAGATGCGTTGATTGCATGGGTGAATACTTCGATTAATACAAATAAAAAATACATGAAAAAAATTCGTTTAAATTTTTTCATACAAAACGGCATTTTTATAGGTAAAGACCTAATAGAAGTAAACTATAAACCGACTACTTTAATGAGTTCCCCGCGCCCCTGTACCCTGCAGGCTCAGACTTCGGTCAGTATATAAACAAATGACGTCAGCTGAAGGTAAGAGGTGGTGTGGTGGGCAAACCTTGCAGCTTGTTGACGACGGGGTGGTCTGCGCGGCCCTCGATGTCCAGGAAGTAGACGCACGAGTCCTCGCTGCCGGTGACGACGCACACGCCGCGCCGGAACGACATGATGGGGCAGAACGTGGAGCGCACCGAGCACTGCCGGTGCCACGTGGCGAAACGCTTCTTCAGCACCAGGCTGCCTTCGCGGTCAGCGATCCTGGAACAAGTTAAGGTATTAAGACTTTACGATGGAAGGTGAGCGCTTTCTTACGGTAATCTAGGTATCTGCATTTAGGGAAATCATGATCGGGCAAGTATTGAGACAAGGAGGTACTTTAAAAGCTACATTACTTTTATACTTTTTAACCCTTTCACCGCGAACGTCGGATTTATCCGGCAAACATTGCCGTGCCCATTTCGCGAGCGTCGGATATTTAACTTAAGTATCCTCATCCCTTTTTGGTTGTAGGTATTTATTTTAGATTCACTATGCTTCGCGCTGAGGGCACGACTACTTATATAAAGTCTCACGGTGAAAGGGTTAACTGTATTCAGTAAAGAACAAAAAAGAGGCTTTTAAGTATATTATAGTCCGTAATTATTTTTTAAAACGAAGTCAAAGTAAAATATATATATATATATACAATGAACGATATTTTTATCTCTTGCTAGTCTCCATAGCCGAAAACGGCCAGAAATAAGATTTTCGAATAAATGATTGGCTGAAAGGGCTATATTTCGTTCGCTGATATGGTGTGCATACTGCCGGAGTGTTACAAAGGCCGCGCCTTTGAAAGAGCCGATGCCGTCTTTGTCGGCACTATACCTACCATTGGAACGAACTGTATTGAGGCTGACCATTAGAATTGGGTACCTTTCTGGGTCAAAAATAAATTATTTGGTACTGTTAAGGAAATAAAACGTCACAAAATAATGTCACTTGGTATGATCATATCCATTTTCAATGTAATTTTAGATTTATTATTTACTACTTGATTTGAATTACTTTGAGCAATTCCGCCACCAGTTAGTTCATGCAAACTATGGCCTAAACTGGTGGCGGAATTGCACAAAGTAATTTCAATCAAGTAGTATGTATCTTTGACTTCCGCAAAGTAACACCTGAATCTATTAACTAGATATATTATTGCAGAAAAACGGATATTAAGAGCTCTATTTGACTCTAAGAAATGATGACGTCATTAATTTATATTTCGTACAAATCCGATAGTGTTTTGTTTTAACGTTTAGAAATCGTATCGGATTTGACTTGTTGGGAAGCTTTTTATAGGGAAATCCTGGAATCCGCGCGATTTGGAAGTTATTCACGGCACACCATTCGATGGACCATGAAAGACAATGTTCTTTCTACTCAATTCCCAGAGTAGAGAGCGGACTGTAGTGTAGGATTTTTTATAGGGCTGATCAAACAAAAATGCACTTCACACGTCTACTCGGTAGCTTTGTAGGGTTGTAAGAGGGAACACAATGAAAAAGTTGCCATATACATAAATATAGTACCATAGATTAAATGACAAAATGATTTAGCTACATGTTGGTTTACTAAAGCGGATTCCCACCTGAAGAGGTAGAGCGAGTTGTCCTGCGCGCTGACGAGCAGCGCGGGGTGCCGTGCGAGCCAGGGGCTCCAGCCGAGGCAGGTCACGGCGCCGCCCACGCAGCAGCGCCGCAGCTTGCTCAGCGACCCGCCGCCCCCCTCCATGCGGTAGCTTATTATCACCCCCTGACGTCACAACGTGTTATTTTGTTACAGCATTGCTATGTTCGAAACAATATCTAATATAAACATGGCATTAAAATATTTACTAAGACAAAAAAATTAAAAAACCTAGGCAGGTACTTTTTAAGAGACGTTTAGATATATACTTTTTTTTACTTAATTATATAGATAAAACTTGACATTAAAATCTAAACTTAACATTAGACTTAAAATTAAAATCTTGACAGTAAAATTAAAAATATCACTTGAAATAATTAGATAAGTATAAAAACGAATAAATAAATAAAATTAGTATTTATATAAAACAGTTCATGGTAAATAAATAAAAATTGCATGAAATAAAATAATTAATGAATATGTTAATATGAAAAACATCCTCGATTTATAATGCTTATAAAATTTAATTTCAATAAACTTGGAAAAGAACACCCGCCTGCCATTCCATCTCAGTTTTGCAATATCCAGCAGGTCATATTGTACCTAATTATAAACAATAGTTATATTAGTAAGTGATGTGTAATATGAGTGCAATTAATGAATTGAATTGAATATCTAAAGATTTTGACATGGCGATTCGAATTAATTCGTGGTGTGTACACCACGGATTCGAATACCACATGTGGCGAATTTGTTCACATACTTATCCTAAGCCTAAATATCTTAATCCTATCCTAACTAATATTATAAATGCGGAATTGAGTTTGTATATTTGTTTGTTACTCGTACCTCTTCACGCGTCAACCACTGAACCTATTTAGTTAAAATGTAGTATGGATAAATAGTTTGAGACACAGGGAAGGACATAGGATAGTTTTTACCCCGAAAATTATAAATGCGAAATGAAAATGAATTTGTATATTTGTTTGTTATCTCTTCACGCTTCAACCACTGAACCTACTCGTATTTAATTGAAACCAGACAACCAGTAAAGGACAAAGGAGAGTTTTATTCCGAAATTTCCACGGGTACAGCTGTATTTATTTTTTATTATTCGTTTTATAAATATATTTTTATTTTCATTTATATTTATATATTCTATTTTTATTTCTCGTGTACCCCTACAGACTAAAAAAAAGATTGATATGGACGTTGATAAAGACTCCCCTTTCCCAGTAAAATGTTGTGTCACCAAAACTAAAGGGACTTTTGAATTGTGACCTATTGTAACTTGTTGTTGCGATAACAAGTTCTATAAATTCATGCCAAACAATGCCGGAATTCACAGAAAAGATATGATAACATTCCGTTCCCGCTTATTGTCCAAGGATTAAATCTGACACATGTCTCATATTCAGAAAGATAACAACAGGAAAGCTCGGATGTATATACGCAATATTGGCGCTTACGCATGTCAAGTAATCTCGAAATCGAAAGTATGAAGGTATCGGGAATTACTTCAGATTTGAGCCGTTTGGGATCGAAACTTTGGGACCGTGGGGGACTGCCATCAGCTCACAAATTATTCGACGCTATCTCAAGGAAACTTATTGAAGTTTCCCGTGACCAGAAGGCTAACCTATATCTTGGTCAGAAAATAAGCATTGCCATACAACGTGGCAATGCTGCCAGCCTTCTGGGCACGTTGCCGCAGGGTAAAGAATTACCGGGCCTTTTTTATTTGTAAATATTAGTGTGTAAAAAACATATATTTAAATTAGGGGTCTTTTTTTATTTGATGCATTTTTCTTTTATCTTTTTAGTCTTAATTACTATAGGTAGTTTATAAATTAATATTGTAATTTTTCTGTTTAAATATATTGAATCAGAATACAAATATACTTAACTTAATCTTAAGGTAAGAAATCATAAGATGATGATAAGTGAAAGCTATTGGTCTCTTGTTGTCATCATTCATTAGATGATGTCGAAGTCCTAAGAACGCCCTTACTAGGCTATTCCATACAAACTTACTCAATTTTATATTATGAAACCACATAAATGGCAATATATGTAAATAATAATTGTCAAATAAATGCCAAACTATATTTTCTTAATTGTTTTAATGTGGAAAATAAGTTAAACACTATATTGGCAATTAAAATTACAAAAAAATCCCGAAATCTGACATGTCATTTTAAAATAAAGCTGGACAACATTTGTATGGAAAAATCTACGATAACGGCGTTCTAAAGTCTTGAAAATTCCTTTAGCCATTTACAGAACCGGAGTTTCGGTACAAGGCTTTTGATTTACTTGTATGGAACTGATGCCGATCGAGGCTTTTAATTTAAATTGCAGTTTGTGAACATACGAGAAAAAAAACGAACATAAAGGCGAGCGCACCTTGTCATTGGCGGCCCAGAACATGCGGCCGCTGGACTCGCACGCGATGGCCAGCACGCGCCCGCCCAGTATGCTGCTGCCGCCTGCCAACATCACACAAAACTACAGAAGTGCCACTTTTGAAACGCGGAGTTACCTAAAGGAGTGGCTTTTTCTTACACAAAACTACAAAAGTGCCAGTTTTGAAACGCAGAGTTACCTAAACGAGTGCCTTTTTCATAGAAAAAACCGTTTGTTCCGAGACTTCGCGTTTGAAAAATGGCATCACAGAATCTAGATCATATTATTTACTTGACCGCCATATTCATAAAAACATCTGCCCTCATAAATCACAAGTAGTTCAAAATGGACTGACTGAATCAGCCCTTAAAATATTGAACTTGATAAAAATGGACATTGTATAGCGAGAAATCTACCAATTTAAGGTGTACTTTTAAAGAGATTTGACAGATAAAATAGCATTTTTTAATAACTGTTGCAAACAGATTTTATGAACATGGAGGATATTTGTTTGTGTGTTAGGATGGTTGCTACTCACTATGTTAAAGCGGCTGATATAAACGACAAAGGTGATTGAGTTAGGTTACCTCGTGGATATATCCCGGTGGAGACGTTGAGCACCGCCACCATTCCCCTGGCGTTACCCGCCTGTGAGAGTTTGAGTTAAGAAAAACAATCAGCCTCAAAAATTCGCTTTCTTGTAAATCCAAATATATTTTCTTCAACAAAAAAATCATTGCTTTGTAAAATTTTACATAATTATAAAATTATGTAAACATTTACAATAGAAAAGGACGGATCTGTTTTGTGGTATATTTAGCAGGTGGCCCGGTCCCTAGGGCCCTGGGTGTCAGAGCTTATAATTCGAGCTAAAAAGCGTTAATATGACATGTTTATACAAATACAAATACAAAATCTCTTTATCGTAGAACACAGGTAAATACGGTGTTACAAGTAATAAAGTCCTCCATGCTCGGCCCATACTGGACATAAATAATAGTTAATAAACAAACTAAATACACACAATTAAAATGAGGCAATTAAAAATCATAAGTGACTTACGTCATCAAATATTATCATTTATAAAATCGTCAATTGAGTAATAACATGTTTTTATCAAAAATAATTTTAATTAGAGATGTGCTGAGTAGTCGGCGACTAGTCGGTAAAGCCGACTATCCGGCCACTATCGTAGTCGGCGACTAGTCGGCGAATATTCGAAGAAGACAGGTACAACACAAAACAAAACAGGTACAGCGCACAAATCAGCTGTAAACGAAGCGTTTCGGAAATCCCCGAAACCGTGATCGGCTTGGCCGAACAGTTGGTCGACTCTTCGCAACCGTCTAATCGGCTATTCGGCCAAAGTCATAATCAGCACATCTCTTATTTTAATTGATATTTAAATGATTTTGTGTTCAACTCCTTAAATGTATCTGGTAATTTATTGTAAATCACAGGTGCCATGCCTAAACAGCTTTTTTTACATAATACAAGTCATAGTTACATAAAAATCACAGACCGCATAACCCAAAAACCACGCTTTCATGGACTTTACTACTAAAACCAAATCGCCAAAAGTTGGCGGGGTGCGGGGCAAGGTCCGATAGTTTTTATTGGCTAGCTCAAGGTCACGCCTAAATTGACGATAGCAGGTACATGTCACCGGTAACTCCATAGTGATGATGACTTTGTCTCGATATCGATAAAAATCGTTGAGTTTACGATAAAATGGAAAAATAAAAATAAATGTTTATTTCTGTTATATAGTAACATCATCAGCAAAAAATAAGGTCGATGCACAAAAACTAATTCTTGTTATAATATAATTAGCTCACGTGAAATAAAGTCATCGCAATCGTCTAAACACGGTTTTATTTTACGTTATATAGTGTTATATATTTGTTGTTTTGTTGAAACCTATGTCCGGCAGTGGACTTCTGTGGCTGATGTAATGATGATGATATATATGCATACAAACATACATGACATACATAAACCGTGTATTCATTACACTTTTTTAATAGGGAACAGCAAGGTTGCAAGAAAATAATGAATGCAGGCCGCTTCCAATCGATCGTCTTGAAAATTCTTTGGGGAGACTTATGTCCAGCAGTGGACTTCCTATGGCTGATGTGATGATGATGATTTATACTATGCATAAAAAATTACTAAACTACATACATAAACCATGTAATCATTACACTTATTTAATAGGGGCAGTCTTGTACAAACCAGATTTAAATATCAAACAGTCTGAAATACAAATATACTTTTTTTTATCTATATAATAAAATAAATTTTTAAATAAAATAGTTAAAATGTTGTCGATAATTAATTCCTTATATTTACGTTGTGTCTCGTCACTATCAAATAGACAGAGCGAGACAACCTTATGCTAATCACATGAAGAGTGAAAGAGACTTTTTAAAAAGACATCAACGGGTACCCTTTTAAAAATAAGGGAACATGTTTTTCTGGAAATTATATTTTCAAAATTTTATCACAGTTTTTCTATGTTACTATTACTTCCCGGTGAAATGTAATGCCGTCGTTCATGAGACTGGAAGTTGCACTTGACGTTTGACACAGTTTTACAGTACAATACGGCATTTTAAATACTGAATTTAATTTTTCTTTAAGAGCACACACATTATTCACGCATCCAATGCAGAATAAAGAGCAAAAAGGGGGCGGGGCCGCTCATAGGTTATGATATAACCTAGGCATGGCGAACGCCGGGCCTCGGCAAAGCGTGGTCTTGTAGGTTGAGTAGTTGATAAAAATGTACCCAACAAGTCAAATCAGATACTTTTTTTAAACGTCAAAACAAAAATTTTCTATATGATTTGTATAAAATATAGACTAATGACGTCATAGTTTTTTGGAGTCAAATAGCGCTCTTAATATCAGTTTTTCTGCAATAATAACCCAAAATCACAGTGAAAATGTATATGATCATGGCAAGTGACATTATCACGTGACGTTTTATTTTATGAACAATAGCAAATATGTAATTTATTTTTGAAAGTACACAATAGGAAAGTCGCATAATTTTTATTTCGTTGTGCTTTGGAAAAAGTTTCTAAAAATAGGCACGTACAAGAAAAAACTACCTTGCTAACCCAAAATCTCTTTAAGATATAAAGGTTACAAAGTCACGTCTCGGAGCGCCTAAAAAACAGGCACTTTAACTTTATTTACCAAATGTTACATCAGCTCTGAGGGCAATCCGGCACTGCAAAGGATACAATGACCATGTTGTTGTTGGCGGGTTGGAAGACGCAGCACAGCAGCGGCGCGGCGAGCTGGTCGCGCACGCAGCGCAGGCGCGCGCGCCGGGTCACGTCCCACAGACACAGCATGCCGTCCAGCCCGCACGTCACCAGCAGCTCGTTCGACGCCGACCAGTCGCACCCTGGTGCAATTCACATATAGCTATGTTCTTCATATCATTATCATATCATATCAGCCACAAGACCACTGCAGTTGGACATCAGAGGTTGTATGGAAAGCCAAAAAATATTTTTCATATTTCGACATAATATGTTCCTGGGGGAAAGTTGTTCACTATCACTATTGACGACCTCCGTGGCGTAGTGGTCACCATGCTAGTCCGCCACCCAGAGGTCCCGGGTTCGATCCCCGGTCAGGGCAAGTTGGAAAATGGCCTTTTTCAAATTGTCCTGGGTCTTGGATGTTTATCTATATATGTATTTGTTATAAAATATAGTATCGTTGAGTTAGTATCCCATAACACAAGTCTCGAACTTACTTTGGGGCTAGCTCAATCAGTGTAATCTGTCCCTATATATTTATTATTATTTATCACAGACTGAATTCACCCATAAAATAGTTTCAGTATATTCTGTTGTTCATCACAATGTTCCTTACAGGAAGCAACCGCTAAATTGTAGCTGTCATCTATTTCGAGGTGACATGAATAAGCTCAATAAATAAAATTGATATTACTAAAGATACTTAATAACATATTATGAAGATGGTCAGATGACCAGAACAAGGTTTCAGGAAAGCGCTGGATGATCGCCACTTCCGATCGAACGTGTTAGGAATCCTTGGGAAAAAGAGATACAAAATAACCGGCCAAGTGCGACTCGGACTCGCGCACGAAGGGTTCCGTACCATTATTTATAAAAAATCACATTTATTGTATGCCCCACTTAAATATTTATTTTATTCTTTTAGAGTATTTCTTGTAATAGCGGCAACCTAAATACATCATCTGTGAAAATTTCAATTGACTAGCTATCACGGTTCATGAGATACAGCCTGGTGACAAATAGATGGACGGACGGACGGACAGCGTAGTCTTAGTAATAGGGTCCTGTTTTTACCCTTTAGGTACGGAACCCTGAAAAACGATGGTTGTTCCTGCGAGATATATTTTCACAACCAGATGAAAACTTCTGCAAGCCACGAGGTATTTACCGGTAACAGGCTTGCTGTGGGCCTCCAGTATGAAGCTGACGCGCGGCGGGCTGGCCGTGACGTCACAGATGGACACGCTGCCGTCGTGCGAAGCGCAGCACAGCTTCGAGCGATCGTTGTTGGCAAACTTTACTACACTCACTTCTTCTGTGTGCTGCAAATACGTTTATAATAATAAACTAGCTTTTCGGGCGTTGCGCAGGCTGCAAGCAGCCCGCGGTTTTTCGTGCAGCTGTTGAGGTAGACTAAAAACGTTTCCAGTAAAGAAAATGGGTAAAAACTGCAGTCAGTTGAGGAAACATGAAAAAATGTGTGGGCGGCCATCTTGGATCCAAAATCTGGTTGCAGTTTCTTGTCCCGCGGGGTGCTTTACTCAGGCATACATAAATATGTAAATATGTAGATATCCATTTTCAGCCAAATCTGAAGCAGTTGACTTACGGCGCCATCTTGGATTTCCAAAAATTAAAAAAAAAACACGCAGCGCTTGGTGGGAGTGGCTCGGCCTACGGCCTCGCCACGCAGCTCGCCCTGCGGCCTCGTGTAAATTACTTAGGGGAGGGGGTAAATTACGTCCGAGTTAGCTGCAGGCTGCGATGTTAGTGATAAAACTGTTTTAATTCACTTGAAGATTAAAAAGCTTGAAAGGTGGGTTCCTCACAAATTGAGTAAAGAATTTACATTACTTGACCGGCACAATAATGAAGGGTTTTTAATCGAATCATTAATTATGATGAAAAGTGGATTCTCTACGATAATCGGTAGCGCTCTTCGCAATGGCCTGGTAAGCCAGCCAAAGCCTGCCCCAAGCAAAAATTTACCAAAAAAAGTTACTTGTAAGCGTTTGGTGGACTAGTGCCGGTGTCATTCATTAGTTTTCTCAAATCTGGCCAGACGATTACGACAGACGTCTATTGTCAGCAATTGCAAACCATGATGGATAAGCTAGCTGCTAAACAACCGAGGCTGGTCAATCGCTCTATGCCACCTCTGCTTCACAACAACGGTTGACTACACAGTGCACAACAGACAGCTACTAAATTAGAAGAGCTTCAATTGGAATGTCTAAGACACCCACCTTGCTTCTTACTACCCGGACCTTGCTCCATTTTAACAGATTACAATTTTTTTCGAAATTTGCATAACTTTTTTCAAGGGAAAAAATTAACTCCAATGGGGCAGTCCAACTGCCTTCAAAGATTTTATTGATTTTCGTCCGAATGGTTTATTTAGTAAAGTGATTAATGAACTACCCATGAAATGGCAACAGTACATAGATAATAATGGTTTATACTTTGATTAAATAAATATTAAATTAAAAAATATTCCACATTTTGTTCCTCCCATACAAAACACCAATTTTATATGTAAGGAATAAACTGATGCATTTGTCAAACTTTAGTTTTTGTTTCAATAAATTGCCTTTTCTTTTGGTTGAGGAGCAAAGAAAACATTTTGTGTGTACCTGCACACTCTGCTCAGGTAGAGAAAAAGCTATTCTCTACCTGAGCAGAGTGTGCAGGTCATAGAGTTTGATAAAAGCAAAGGGCTAGCGACGTCCTGTCACTATTCTGATTTCTATAGCACTGATTGTCTTATGTGACCTTTGAATTCTGTCTCCCTGTTTAGGATAGAGACAAGAAAATGTTCTTGTTCAAATTACTAAATTAAAATTAACATACTTGATCAAAAATATGATGAACACCTGAGAATGCATAGTTCTCAGATATAGTCATATCATTCTTCTTCTTGCCTGTACTTGTAGGATACTCATCTGGCACCAGGCTTGCCTGAAAATATTACATTACTATTACATCAAATAAAAACAATGTTACTATTTCTTTGTTGCTATTAAACCCATTATTTTTTATCAGCGTTTGTAATTTGTATTTTTAATTTTGTTTAAGGTATATTTCAGCATATACTTACAACTTAACATCTTAAAAACACAAAAAAATGAATCAATATGTAGATAAGGATACTGCATCAGCAGGACCATGCGCCTTTTCAGTCTGTCACAAACTCTACATGCAGAATATGTCGCATGATGCCGTGTCTCTGTCGCTCATAAAGTTTGTGGATAGTCTGGACAGAAACACATTGTGTGGTACCACTTGATGGACTTTGTGCCCAGATAAAGTGTTGCTGATAGAAAACTTTACTGTAAAAGACTTTTTGGACTCGAATACTAAGTCAAACAGACATAGTGGCAAGCTGTTCTAAAAGGAACATCTTCAATAAATTTAAGAACTGGGTTTTTGTCAGTGGAGTATTTTCTATGTCTCCTAATTTTAGGCTAAATGCTTGACCTCCCTGTATGACACGACTTTTGCTTTTTCTTTTACTTCATCCATTAATGACCCTCTTGGTCTTCCTTTTCTTCTCTTGGCTTCATCTTTTCTATCTATGATGTTTTTTATGAAGATGTCAAGACGCATAAGATGAAATGAGCAAATAATAATAATATTATAAAAAAAATTGATAAATTGGTTTATTAATAAAAGTGCTTGAAGGTATATATAATGACATCAGATGTTACCTTACTGCTGGACCTAGCTCTCGAGGAAGCAGAGCTGATGGAAATGTTGTCCTGCACGCAATAGCGACGCTGCAGTAGCTGGCTTCTCACGTGTAAGTACTTTTTTATTGTCTCTATATCCTAAAATGTAGGTCAGATAGTTTTGATATTATGTACAGTCAGGCTTCAAAAATGGAGTCACAATTTCTCATACTAGTTTTATCATAAATTATGACTCCATTTTTGAAGCCTGAAAGTACATGTATTTGTATCAAAAAAAAAATTTTTATAGTAAATAATGAATCCCACCTTGAACTTTGCGTTTTCTCGTAGTAGTTGACTGCGACGGCGTATATAAAGTGTTTCTAAAACAAAACGATTGCAAAATAAAGATTGTTTTCAGTGATATTAAACACTATAAAAATATGTAAGTATACCGCCGTTACGTCCAAATTATTTTGGATTTCATAAGCCAGTCTTTATTGCACACCAAATACAAGAAAACTTACTGAAGTTGGGGTTGTTCGGTGCTCTGTATGTATTAAAACGCGCGTCGAGAGCAAATATCTGTTGTTGGAATGCAGCCGCCATTTCGTAGGAATCTTTTTATATTATTTTCGAAATCTCACATGACAAAATTAATTTATGATACCTACAAATAAATCTAGCAATATTTCATGTTTTTCTTTTTGTTTATAAAATGAATGAAGTATGAACAACTTGTTCACAAGACGGTAACTTGTCTGACTTTGACATTGACAGTTAAAAAATTACCGAATTGACACATTCATTTTTTTTGTACAGGTCAAAGTCATCGTGATTAAACATTCAAAAAGTTTTTTCTGACTGCGGTATTCGAGAGGTGATTTGACTCTTTACTTTAGGAATCAAGACCAACGGATCAGAAATAAGCACTTTTCTACAGTTTATCGAGTTTCAAATCATAAAATGGCCAGCTTGTTGTCAAGGTAACACTGGTAGAGGGTGCAGGTGCATGCATCACAACCAGCACAGCACAGTAATTATCTACCCTCTATACAATACATAACAAGCAGAGCAGAACCATCAAACCATTTGTGATGAAGGTATGTTAGTAAGTCTTATTCTTTTATTTCTACTAAAGAGTAATACCTTAAGATAGAGCTTTAGGGTTAAAGACTCAAAGGCCACAGATGTACCTACAAATGTGGACTAAAATGGAAATTGAGTTGAAGTAGGAGATATGTAAGTTATTAAAGCAGAAAAACCCAGTGCCTGATACACTTGGGAGCTCAAGTCCATTTAAACCAATATATATTTATTGGAGCTAGGTACCTACTCTTTATTGATGACCACAGTGACATGAAAATATCTCGAACTCCTATGTGCATCAGAAGGCATCTGAGGATGGCAGTTTGTCGGCTAAGCTATCACAGATAACCCACTTATGGGACCTTAGCTCTAATTTCAGATGCCTTTAGCTGAAAACTGACATCACTGTCTACCACTTAAATAAACTACACACATCAAAAAGAAAGGTTTAATGGCAAGGCAAGGCTACTGACAATCAAATAAATAATAATTACAAAACTTCACTTGAAATTAATAATCTAATTTAACGGTAAGTTTTTAAGTTGATACGTGGGGATAAGTTTCCGGAATGAATATGAAAAAATACTATTAAAGGTACAAAATTAATTTATTGTTTTTCAAAATAATCTCCCTTGGCGTCTATGCACTTTTTCATTCGATGAAACCAGTTTTGAAAACTTTTGTGCCACTCCTCTGTGGTGACCTCTGAAACGTGTTTTTCATACTCCTCGACAGCCTCTTCTGGTGATGAAAATCGTTGACCGCGTAATTGGTTCTTAATTTTTGGGAACAGAAAAAAGTCACAAGGTGCCAGGTCGGGACTGTATGCAGGATGACTCATGAGTTCTACATTTTTCGCCTTCAAAAAGTCGTTTGTCTGTCTGGCCGTGTGAGAACTAGCATTGTCGTGGTGCAGGATGATACGGCGTTTACGGTTATTTTTACGGAGTTCGTCAATAACTTCCGGCAAACAAATGGTCGTGTACCAGTCACTATTCACTGTACGACGATTCTCTAAAGCAAGAGTAGCCACGTGTCCAGTTTTATTAAAAAAAGAAGCAATCATCCGCTTAGATGCACTTTTCACGCGCGCCACTTTGGTTGGTTTCGGCTCATCTTGAAAGACCCATACGCTCGATTGCTGCTTTGTTTTGGGATCGTAGTAATAAATCCACGTTTCGTCACCTGTTACTATGTCCCACACATAATTTGACGCACCTTCGTTGAATCTGGTAAGCGTGGCACTGCACCAAGTGACGCGGTCCGTTTTTGAGCCTCGGTCAAGTTGTGTGGGATCCACCGCGAGCACAGCTTTCTCACACCCAAATGTTTGTGTAGGATTAATTGTATTTGACTCATGCCTATTTCTAAGGATGCGCAAATTTCTTGGTAGGTCACATGCCTGTCTGTTTCAATCATACGGCGCACAGCATCGATGTTTTTGTTGGTCACAGCGGTGGACGGCCGACCATCGCGAGATTCGTCACTGAGATTGATACGACCACGCTTGAATTCTGCAAACCAGCTATAAACAGTTGTCTTGCATGGTGCTTCATTGCCAAAAGCTGTTTCAAGCCGAGCGATGCTCTGTTGAGCTGTCAAATTACACTTAAAATCGTAGAAAATCATACTACGAAAATTTTCCCGAGTTAAATCCATGTTGATGCAGACACACAATTTTTTAAATGGCGCCACAAGGTAAAAACAAAGGACAGTCAGATGAAACAAACTGCATTCTACAGCCAAAGAGTTCTATTTTCAAATGTTGCAATAAATTTTTAAATATTGTTTATGTAAGTGGCCAGTTCCGGAAACTTATAGTGCGCCCTATGTATTTCATAAGCTCGGACACCGGAGGTCCCTTGATCCCTGGTCAGGTCAAGATGGAAAATGATCTTTTTCAGATTGATCTGGGTCTTAGATGTTTATTTATACAAAGGGACATACCTGTAATAAATCGAAACACAGACTATACCAGATCACTGTAGTATAATGAAATTAAAAATATTACCAAAAAATCGAAAAACAATTCGACATTCCATTTTTATATGGAACTGTCGATTTTTTTTTGTGTGTTTGTCTATTATTTTAATTTTATTATACTATAGTGATCTAGTACAGCCCGTGGTTCGATTTATTACGGGAATGTCCCTTCCACGTTGTAGGTATATGTATTTGTTATAAAATATGGTATCGTTGAGTTAGTATCCCACAACACAAGTCTCGAACTTACTTTGGGGCTAGCTCAATCTGTGTGATTTGTCCGTTTATATTAAGGATTTATTTATTTTCAACCGTAACCATATGGTCTTCCATGCTGGTCTGGGAGAAAAGAATCGCTTCTCGCGTGAATCGTAAATGCCCATTGGAATGGACAAGAATTTAAATCATGTCAATAGGCAATGTGGATAGCAACATGTCACTATTAATTAATTCCTTTTTCCACCTTCACGAACACCATTACTTATAGTTGCTTTTCGGATCTTACAGCCCTAAACTCTATTTTCTATCATGATTTTCTACTATCTACTAATGTATGTATACTTCGTTGAATTTGTGTGTGTGTGTCGTTAGTGAAAAATAAACAATTTAATCTATCAATCTTCTAAGTACTTACTAGTTACTTCTTATCGATTCTCTCATTCAATAACATCGATTTCATGTTATCTCCTCGTAATCTAACTAAAGCCTGCGCACTCCGATAAACAAACAAATAAACAAAACTGTAAACAGAACGAGGCCCTTGATTGAATAATATGTATTTATAGTACAATTTATTGATAAGATATCGCAACAAGTTTCATTTCCGAGAATAGAAACCTACGCGTCAGTAGTAAATTCGTCGTCGTGCAATCAGCGACACGGCGACAGCGCTCGTGGAGCTCATGTATAATACATCGGAGGCTATTTATCAGGCACCTTAAGTGAAACAGTAAGAGACGCCACGCCGCGAACTGGTACAGCCAGGAAAGCTAAGAAAATTCAAGAGGACTGAGGATAGAAATAAAAACTTTTGTAACTAAATATCCTGTTGTCACTGTTAGTGCCACCAGCTCTTCCTGTGGTCTTGAGGTACACCACGGGAACAAAAAGTGCCCTTATTTCGCTAACAGTGAACTACATTTATGTTGGCGGGCGGAAGTGGAATTTCTTTTATATATTGCTGCCTTAGTTGCAATGCTTGGGCGATCTTTGATTATCTATCCTTCTTCTTCGTCTTCATCATCAGACCCTGGATAAAATCCGCAACAAAACTATTGCCAAGCCAAACAAAGAAAACAGGACAGCTCAAGCTCGATGGGCTTGCGTCGCGGTAAATACTTCCTATAGTTTTCTTTCGATGACTCTGATTATATAAGTACGGAACGAATGATGTCACCTTGTCCACTCAAAACTGGAAAATTAGTAATATCTGTCCATCTATACATTAATATAGATTAGATGGTCTGATCAGTAAATTCGGCGCGAGACGTCTCAGCTTAGTTGCTTATACTAAGTCCGAGTAAAGGCACCCACACAAGCGAAGCGGCCGCGGACCGCACCTCGCTGAGGCCGGCCATTTCCCGGAATCCTTGTTTCCGATTCCGAAATACTCGACGGCTGAGTACCGAGAAATCTCAACGGGTGTTATTCTGGGGCAATGCCGTGTAAAACTCGAAACACGTACCTTTCTAGCGAGGTGGCTCTGCCGTTATAAATATCAGAATGCGTAAAGAGAAGTCGGTGACCCCCAATTTACGGACATTATTTATTTACCGGGAAACACTTCCCTCGGCGATTATATCCCGAGGTGCAAGTAAGGGTTTGTAAGTAAAACTCGAGAGTTAGTTATTAAATCTTCGTTATATTTAATGACATATAATAGCTCGTAACATTTAAAATCATTCATACAATAAACGTTCCATAAAAACGTCTGCTTCGACGCGTGCGGTTTCAGTAGATATCCATGGAACTAACATACATATTTACACGCTAAAACTATCAGACGGATTAGTGAACATAAGCTAATTGAGATTTCATTGTAAATATAACAACGGCTGACTAGCAAATAACTGCACAAGTAACCTCAATCTATGCTAACTACTGAAAAGAGTAGGATTGTTTCATTAGCTCAGTT
The DNA here is from genome assembly GCA_943193695.1 of Acrobasis suavella. Taxonomy (NCBI): domain Eukaryota; kingdom Metazoa; phylum Arthropoda; class Insecta; order Lepidoptera; family Pyralidae; genus Acrobasis; species Acrobasis suavella. The sequence continues at coordinate 4,377,901 of OW971939.1, forward strand.
GGTGAAGCTGATGAATTCTCATGATACTGACGCGAGGGGTCGTGTGTTCAAACTTTGTCAGTAGTAATTTTCAAAGTCAAGTGATTTAGCAGTCAGCCTGTACTAGTAATCGACGTGTCAATAAATAAAAAAAGCCACTTTGTTATTGCAAAGCAGACCGCACTAATCCATCCTTACAAAAGTTGACTACCATTTGTTGTACCTAAAGTAATGATTAAACATTTCTAAACGAAATGTTTTCATAAAAAATGCATGTGTAAAAAATCTATAACATATTTAATTATTATTTTAATCAGTCGCAACATAATGAAGGCAAGTATTACTATATAAAAGTAACATACAGACTAACATTTCACATGCAAAATATTTCATTTGCTACTGTACATAGGTATAATCCTTTTAACAAAGTTAATAATTTTAATATGTAAGCCGATTTAATAATATTATAAAACTTAAGCTTATGACAAAATACTAAAGCTATGGTTCAAATTACGCTACTATACATACACAATTACACATATGCAAGTAAACTTAAAACAATGGCATTTTATATGTATAAAAATAGAGACGGTCTTCAACTTCAGAAAAAAATAAAATTGTTTTTGAACATATGTATAAAGAATGCTATTGAAATATGAGGTTCGTATTAAAATATCGAATTGCATTTCCACGAATAGTATCTACAACAAAATTGTAGTGTAAATACTATCAAATTGTTATGAGTAAGTATATAATAATAATTTAACTAAAATAACGAATAGGCCGCTTTTAATAGGAACTCGACAGTCATTGTTAACAGAAACTCTAGAAAATTATAGTGAAAATTTATAATGACTATTAATTACACTGAGGCATATCTACGGGGAATCGCTGATGTCTGCGTATGGGCAAGAGCCGGCTTCAACATAATACGAGTGTTGTTAGAGATGATTTGACAACTCTATTGAAAACCTAGAAAATTAAACGCCTAATGAAATTAGGAATATCTCATGAAATGACGAATGAATGAAATAGTGTACAAAAGTCCTTTAAATCAGAATAATACATTTTCATTATTATATTCAATTTTGACTGATTAAAAAGATTGTTAACTAACTAAAAATATAAACCTAATACTAAATAAGAAATTAGGTACTAATTTGCCGTATGGTCTATAATTTTGCGGCCGCATTATGGCGCTCGTCGTCATATTACGTAAACGTTGACGTATTTGCGATGCAAGAGAAGCAGGGATTTATAAATATCGACACACGCCAAGGTTTACTGCGAAAAACCAACTGGAATTTAAAACGCATATTCATTCGAATATTTACATTTCATGTCAATTTTACGTATTTCTTCTACTCTGTTGGATTGGGGCGTGACTGGGACTCGACTCTTACTTTAGCCAAGTTTTATTTAAAATTTAATATTTACATTTATGTCAGGTAATAACTACATTTTACATACTATTTATAACAGTTCTGGACTATATTACAACAAATACATTCAAGACATTTTAAATTCAGTAAACTGTAATTCTTAATACCGATTAATATAGGCTGTTTGTTTTTTTTACATTGTATATTCATTGTAAGTGTCACAGAACGTTGGTCGCATTATCCAGCCTAATCCAAGGAACTTAACTGTCACTCCACCGCCTGCATACAAATGCGATGGCAGAAAGGCACCGAAACAATTTACCTAAAATGTCCATACAAAATCCTTGTCACGCGGGACGCTACATGTCGCCGCTTCATCTAAGCGCTATTTAGCATCTTAATGTCATCTTAACATCCTGTACATACTTGTTCCCTCGTTATATCAGACTACCGATCACTCTTATTGTTAGTTAATTAACGTAAGTAGAGAGTCTAGCTTAGCTACTGAACCCGTCAATACATTGGACTGAAAAATTTTGTTGTTTAAAACTAAACAGTTTGATCATAGATTCGATAGACGGGATAAATTCCCGGCAAACCATTTTACTTTTTTATATACAAAACCAAAATGTACATTGAGGGGTTCAGTATCATAACTGCTAAGCTAGAGGCTGAATAGCGAAAATGTCTCTGTTATAGCTATTAAGTGCTTAACCACAGTGACAAAATAATTAGCAAAATCAAAGATACGAGTACAATTCATTAAAAACAATTTAATATTTTTTTTAATATATGACTGTAGATAAGGTTTTTAAGACATATTTGAGAAATTAAGTAAAAGATCAATTCCCACTGTTGTTTGTCATAAAAACTGAGTCAAAATCTATTTCACTTGCTAAATCCACTGCCGTCAAATTGTCACTTTGGAGAAGTACTAAAAACGTACGACTACGAGCATATTGCCTATGTAGCCTTTCAGTTCAGTTCACTGCTCCGCGTGGCAGATGTTTAAGCACAACTTGCCCTGAAATGTCACCGATCTAAACAATTTTCATCTGGTCTAGACTTCCAAACAATAAGCGTAGCATAAAATAAGTCTATTCCAACAATTTTATCAATAAACAGAAGAACTAATATTTGGAGTAAAGTATATCTGTCTATTTTTAATTCCTTTAAAGAATATGCATAAAACAAAGTATTTTACGAGATTCTTACGACGTCCCATCAGCACTTTGCTGAAACTATGATGATCGTAAAATTGCTTCCAAGATAAAAACAACATAAATTATACTGCGGCCGGCGTTGAGACCATTCGTCTCCGTCGTCGCTACTTTGATTTCTCGGAACAGAATCACTCGGGACGTAAAGCGCGCGACAAAAACTCGAAAGGTCAACGACGGTGATATAACATATTTATCTATTTACAAAGTAATGTAAATGGGTTCCAATTTATCAACTCCACTTCAGTCTTTTCTCGTAGGTACGTATACTTCTAAGGATATATAATGAAATATATAATGGTAAACTTTGCTTAAAACGTTAAGAATGATTAGACTTTGCAAGTTACTAAAATATCATAGATTTTTAAAAACTTACAATAAGCACAAATTTTATTTTGTTATAATGTTTTTCGTAATAATTCATGATAATAAATATAAGTTAATATTCTTGCGCTGACATATTAATAAATTTCGTTCTGTACACACGATACACCTCTAATGCCTTTTATCACAGCAAACGCATGCTTTTACTCTCAACATACAAATAAAGTCCTTACAGTTCATTACGTGATAAATTGATAACGCCGATAAATATCAAGCCTGAACTATATAATATTATGAATTCGTCATACGATTTCAACATTTTTAAACAGTGGACAACATTCAGACTCGATTTCAAACAACAAGTAACTTTTCAAATAACGATTTCTGATTTATGTTTAATTTATTATAAAGGTACTATTTTAGTCATCGCAGTAAATAAAACACTTAGTGTCAATTACGTAAATTATCAAATATAATAAGGGGCAAATTATACACATTTTTGTAATAATAGTAACTATTCTACGGAAATGTCGGTCGTTATCTATAAACGCCCACTTAAGAAGATCGCCCCGAACTCGCACAGACCACGTTACCTCCACGAACCTATCACAAATGAGATGTTATTAGTTATTACTCGAATAACATAACAACAGATCATTTGTTATGGGGATTTAATTAGTGTAATGAACTAATAAATCGAACGAAAATGTCATGCAATCGACTTCCGCTAAGTGCTTGTAGTCACTATTATCCGTCTATCTGTGGGTCAATTCTGGAAATCGGACGATTAGTCGACCGGTTAATAGTTTGCGGGGAAGACTTAATGCGCCCGTGCACCTTCCAAGAAACGAAAGCGAGATAGCCGCTAGTGAGAAACGCGATTATAGTAATAACCTCCCGGAACGAGAGGGCCCTTTTCCGATCTCTGTTTGTAATGAGTTGTAAAAAAGGCCCCTCCATGTCACTCTCAGAGTCGTTATTCTAAACATGTGCGACCAGTCGCCAAGTCGTAAACGGCCTATAAACAGCGCACACTCACGCATTTTGACAAGGTCCCGCTCGCAACTCTCGCAGTCTAGTACACGAATGGAGCCTATAAATTCTCTTATTTCTGAGAATATGCAATGTTTCAATGTACAATATGTGCAAAATAGGATACATTTTACGCTAAAATTTTTGTATTAACTTTATGACAGGTCAGCAAAAGGAATAAATATTTATGTGTTTAATTTTCCCGTAACTGGTGTAACCGAAGTACAGCATCGCGATGCAAAATCCATTCGACTACGTTTTACGAGTAACTGGAACGAATAAATCATAAACGTACATTTTATAATAACGAATTCTGATGTTTTTTTATTTGCCTTCGATTCCATTCGATGATTCACGTATATTTAAATATGCTGCATTCCTAACTTTTCCAATAACGATGATTATGTACAGATAAACAACTTGATTTTCAAAGTTAATAATTGCGCAATATTGAAACAGCATTTGTAAAATATTTCACAGAATATTTCATAAAACCTTATAGCTCGCAAAATATTGCAACGTATGATACATGGACAGTGTGCAAGTTACAAATAGACTTAATGTAACATCGATATTTTTTTCTAGGTCCTACGCCGTTAACGAAGCTATTTTAATGAGGTCCTAGCGAATACTTTACAGTTAAAACAACGTATGTAATTAAAATTGCTTCATTAAGAAGTGCATTGTATGTTAAGCGTTACAAAAACTAGCCGCGTTCGCAGGACGTTCTCGTGCGAATGAAAAACAAACAATAACAGTTGTTACTCTATAATTAATAGTCCAGAGTGTATCAAAATTAAAGAGTACCTATTGTAACATTTTGAGTGTACTTAACTCTATTTTCTGTATTACAAAGCACAAATAGGTGTATCAGCAATTTAAGTTTTTCATTGTAATTATAACGATTCGTTGATTCGGTCTCTGATTCACATGGTAGAAGAACTTTGTGAAAAATTGTTAAACCAAATACAGCTGAATCGTTTTTACGATATCGCAAAAGTAGCCAATACAAAGCAGTTTAGGTCCTTTATGGCTTGCTTCTTAAAAAGGTTCTAAGTTCTAAAAAAAGAGTACCAGCCTAAAACGCTAGAAGATTGCATGTTGTCAATTTTGATGTTTAGACGTACTTTCTTACTCCCAGTCTTCGTCCGTCGAGGAGTTCTGCTGCGAAGACTGGTCCGGTTCAGGGATGATGCTGGCCAGGGTGTGAAGCACAGAGCCTCCCCTCTCGGCGCCAGAGATGCCACGGCGGCGCATGGATAGTTTGGCGTGCAGGTCCGCCATCAGGTCACCTCCCCCTGGTTTGGATTCCTGCTGGCAAAAGAATTTTTTTAAGTTAAACTTTAATTTGTCTTATACTTTAAACTAGCAATATACAACGTGGAAGGGACATACCCGTAATAAATCCAACCACGGGCTATACTAGATCAGTATAGTATAATGAAATTAAAATAACAGCGAAAACACAAAAAAAATCGGCATTTCTATACAAAAGTATGCAGCCGCCGCCCGGGCGATTTGTATGGGAATGCCGAATTTTTTTGTCTGTTTGGTTCGAAAAAAATTTAAGGGAAAGTTAAAAAGGACATTGAATATTCTTTAAAGGATAAACTGTCAAATTCGGAGCTCTAACTAAACTTAAAAAACTTTGCTAAATTCAAGTAAGATCCCTTATCAAGGTACTAGTTTCATTTAAATTAGTTTATTAGATGAGGATTTTTAATTACAATAGTTTCACCATGGTCGCGTTGACTTTATGAACACGACCTTTGTGTTTAACGAGAGACGAAACATCCTAAATTAGTGCGAACTAAACAACATCAACTTTGTGGCAATACGCAGAAAAATTCGGAGAGACGAAATGTATTCTATGAAACGCTTCGCCAAGTGTTCTTATCTGGCTACTGATAACACAGCCCAAACCAACTCGTATGACGTTGTGTTATGGTCCATCGCGCGACAAGGACTCGGCGTTTGACGTATTTCGTCATTTAATCGTCACTTCTCATAATCTCTTTTCTTAATACGTTACTTTCTAGAAAAAATACTAGTCAACTATGACACAAACTTGGGTAAAAAAGATTTTATTGAAGTAGTAGTTTCGGAAAACAACTTCGATTGAGGGCAAGTACATATTACGAAAAAACTGTATTGCACGAACAGGCGTTTCGAGAAAATGATATTTCGCATATAATACACTTTGAGAAATTGTAATTTAGCGAAAAACATACTTTAAAATGGTACGTTTCAATCGAATCATTCTTGAGATGGTGTTTTGAAGCTGGAGCAAAGATCTTTGAAGAACAAAGCTGGAGTCACTTTTAGTAGAGAGACCAGCCTCAAATTACGTTTAGTTTTTGAACGGCCGTTTGCTGGAATCGGTCGAGCGCGTAGAAAAAATCTGTAAAGCGAACACCAGAACTGATGCGTTATTTTATTATTTAATAAATATGTACTTTATATTAGGAAATAAACTAAGAGTTTTAAGGCGTCACATAATAAAAGCAAGTGATTTTCCTGTATTACATACTTAGGTAGGTATTTATTTAGTTAAAATGTGTGCGTAAACAAGCGCTTATGGATTATGATTACTTACTAGCCAATTAACTTTACATTATAATAAGGATGTTTACAAATTTACAATTCATAAAAAACATGGAGTAGAAAATGCACGTAATGTTTTTGTGGTTTTTAATACACAAAGATATGATGTATGTGTACATTTAAACTAGTTCTCGTCCGGGGAGTAATACGAGTAGTGAATAAGTAACTACGAGGGGGGGTCAAAAGGTTCGCGGAATGGAGGGGATAGCGGGGGGTGGGGGACCTGCCGCAGGTAGTAACTAATGAGCAACTCTTTGTGAGTATATATGCCAAGTTTGAACCTGATTGTGTCAATAACCTTTGACCTGTCGTCGATCAAACAAGTGAATCCGGAAGAAAAACTTGAACATGGAAAAAATCGAGTTTCGTGCCGTCATAAAGTTCCTCACTAAGCAAGGAAAACCACCTCAGAAAATTTTGGAAGAAATGTTATCAGTATACGGGGACTCTTGCCCTGGGAAAACCATGGTGTACAAGTGGAATAGCCTTTTCAAGCAAGGCAGAGAGTCTCTTGAAGACGACCCTCGCTCAGGACGGCCGATTGAGGCCACCACCTCAAACATCGTTGAAAAAGTGGAGAATCTTATACTGGAGGATACTCGTTTGAAGAAGAAACAACTTGCAGAAATGGTTGGAGTATCACCTACAACCATTTTAAATATTCTACACGACAATCTTGGGATGTCAAAAGTCAGCGCAAGATGGGTGCCAAGAATGCTCACACCACCACAGAAACAGCTGCGCGTCGAGTATTCAAAGGAGTTTTTAGACCTCTGTAGCGCCGACAAGGAAGGAATTTTTGCAAGACTTGTTACTGCAGATGAAACTTGGGTTCATCATTATGAGCCTGAGTCGAAGCAAGAGTCTATGCAGTGGCATAAAAAGGGTCAGCCCCCCCCTAAGAAATACAGGGTGTCACAATCGGCTGGAAAAATCATGGCAACTGTTTTTTGGGATACAGAGGGTATTTTATTAATAGATTATAAAGATAAGGGTGTTTCTATAACGGGAGAATACTACGCTAATCTACCAAGACAATTAAAAGAAGCAATCAAGGAGAAAAGGCGGGGAAAGTTGACAAAGGGTGTGCTGCTTTTGCATGACAACGCACCGGTACACAAGAGCCGCGTTGCGATGGCTGCCCTTCATCACTGTGGCTTCGAAATGTTAAACCATCCTCCCTATAGTCCAGACTTAGCCCCCTGTGATTATTTTTTATTTCCCAAATTAAAAAAAGAGCTTCGGGGGAAGAAATTTTCCGATGATGAAGAAGTCAAGTCGGCGATTTCGGCCTATTTTGAGGACAAAGACAAATCATTTTTTTTCGACGGTATTAATAAGTTAATAGAGAGATCTGAAAAATGTATTCGACTTAAGGGGGAATATATTGAAAAAGAAAAATAGTACAGTATTTTATTTCACCCCCCTTCCCCTCCGTTCCGCGAACTTTTTGACCCCCCCTCGTACTTATCCATATTATGGATTAACGTGAACCTTTTCTTCGCAAATTTGCCAAACAAAAGTGGCAGTTTTTCGCAAATGTGCGAAGAAAAGCTTCACGTTCTCACTTCAAACTGTAAACAGTATTTCATCAAATAGTTTGAAGAGTTATCTAGTGCTTACTCAAGACAAATAATTCAAGTAGGGGGATACCTGACTTTTAAATATTTTTTTAGTAACACGAACTAAAATTCCTTAATGGTGATTATTCACTTTTGAACGTTAGTCATGCACTGTACCTAAGAAAACATTTTTTTTTACTGCCATCTGCTGCCATCAATACAAATAAGACTTCAATAAACTGGTCACCTTTTAAAAGTGACCATGCCCAGATTTTCCTCGAAGCGAATCACAAGTATGAATGCCGTCAGTTTTTTTTTTGTGGACACCGGCGACTAACTGCACTGCACCAGGCGTAACAACAAGAGAACTTCTTTGAATTAGAATGCGTGAACTTTCACGCTTTTTAAAATTAATATGACTTACAAAGGACGCGTTCCGTAGTAATATATATTCCTTTAAATTTGTATTCTGTCTGTATTTTCCAAAGAAAATAATTGAACACTGCGTTTTGTTTGACTATGATCGCGCGAAAGCTTTGTAATTTGACACGTAGCGGTGATTTCTATTAAAAACATTTACCAAAAATAATCTATATTCGGCCGCAACTGTTTGGGAAACGTATCCAGTTCTGTGTTGTATACATAGGTCGTAAACGCTCTTGTTTTCTAAACACTCGCAAAAATTTTGGGTTTCACCTTTCATTTGTTATGAAAACAAACCGTAGGAACTGCGTCATTTCGCAAGGCCGCGTGGGCTTTTTAGGCTAGCCGCTCGTGGACTACTAAGTAATGTAGATACACTAACGGGTCTTTATTCCTAAGAGGGTTGACAAAGCCCAGGGTCGTTAGATATAAAGGACACGTTTAGCGTAATGGTCTTATATTAACAATAGTATGATAACGCGTTTTTTGTACTAGCTCATCAAACTCTTTCAACATAAAATAAATAATCCTTTAATCAAATGACAGAAAACATCCATACGATTTTAGATTTCTAACTACTAAATAATATTAGCTCTGGTTTGAGTAGGTGATGCTCAAATGCTAAGATGACTGATCCCAAATAAGGTAAAAGAGGCTGCGTTCTCTACGGCCTCCGTTTATCATTCCGAAAATTTTTAGGCGACTTACTTTAGCTAAGTTTATATGTAACATTTAACTGCCTTGCTGTTCTCTGCAAATTCTATAACAGAGGTTATACAAACTCACAAAACAGGGATTCAATATTGTAAATAACTGTCATCAAGGACATATTTTAACCCTGAACACCGTCAAAACTAAATTTATTCAATTCAACATGCGTCATTCACAATCAGATCACACAAACAACAATATTATTGCACACATTTGCAGTAATACTATCACCACCTGCAACTGTTCAAAAATTTCTAACAGAAACTTCATAAAATACCTCGGTATACTTATTGATAAAACATTATCTTTTAAACAACACATTGAAGTTTTAAATGGCAGAATACGTCAGTTAATATATATCTTCAAAAAAATAAGATATTATATAGAGAATAAAACAAGTTTATTTTGCCTTATGTCAGTCTATATTAACTTACTGTATTACGTCATGGGGTGGCATTGCTAAAACGTCTTTATTAATTTATTGAACGAGCACAGCGCGAGCAGTACTAAAAGTCTACTTTTCGCCCTTTCCTCTTCCCTACCGACCTTCTGTACAAATCCTGTAAAGTATTAATTGTGAGACAACTATTTGTACTCAACACTGTGCTTAAAGTACACACTGCACTTCCATTTATTAACAATAGTAACAGAAGACGGAGAGATAATGTTTGCTCTCTTTCAGGTACGAAATTTGCTTTCTCATCTAGGTTCTTATTATTTCTTGGCCCACTCATTTATATAAACTAAATAGAAAACTAGATTTTTACCACCTAAAAAGTAAAAAGTTAAAGTGTAAGGGAATACTCTACAAGAAGCCCTTCTAAATATGTCCTATGAGGATACAGAGGACTTACTCACAGTTTTTAAATAAATTGTATATTTATTTATAATTTCTAATTTTCCTCATTTTTAAGAATGTTTTTAATGTATATAAAGTAGATATGTTTAATGTTAAATTTAATTTAGATATGATTGTTTTATAGTAGTACCTACTTTTTTAGCTTAGCATTATGCCGCCTGAACCACAAGATTGTCAAAATCTTAGCTCAGGTTCCACAATAAATTTATACTTACCTCTTGATTTTAATTTACAATATGTTAAGTTTCTCCTAAGTTTATTTTGACGACCTCCGTGGCGTAGTGGTCAACATGTCCGCCACCCAGAGGTCCCGGCTTCGATCCCCGGTCAGGGCAAATTGGAAAATGGCCTTTTTCAAATTGTCCTGGGTCTTGGATGTTTATCTATATATGTATTTGTTATAAAATATAGTATCGTTGAGTTAGTATCCCATAACACAAGTCTCAAACTTACTTTGGGGCTAGCTCAATCAGTGTAATTTGTCCCTATATATTTATTTATTTGAATAAAGATTTTAAGAAGAATATAGTTCTTTCTACAAATGAATCACGATTCATCGCGACGCGATTGAGCATTTATTTCCCTCCGTAGAAATGGCAAGCACCGCTATCAGTCATCATTATATTATGACAGACGTTTTATTTATCGGATTTCGTCCTCTAGCTGTTGTCGCACAATTGGCCTGCCAGCGAGAGGCAGGCGGATGGCAATCAAAGTCACGTGCCCGAGCAAAAAACAGGGCATTGTGTTGTGGAACTTTTACCGAATGATAAACATGATCCGTTGTAACAGGGCGTTTAGCGATTAAAACCAGATACAACTCATTATATTGATTAACGACAAATAAGAACTAAATTAAACATAATTCGCCAAATAAGAGACTGTTAAGAGAAAGTTAAGTGTATCTCTTTTTGGTAATCTCCATGCAAATTAAGATGTGTTTGGGAATAATGATAATCTTGTAAATCTTGTGTTGCTATCAAAACTTCTAAAATAAAAGCTCATAATATCAGAGTAACAAGATTTTTTCCCAATTACCAGACATGAATATTAAAGTCTACAATACAACGTATGACACAACAGATCGCAGGCTTGGTTAAGGGGCTACATAAATTTGTAGGGGTCCAGTGCTGCCCCCATTTAAAATAAATCATTTGAAAGAAAACGGAGATATCATTTAAAATTTTGTCTTGATTAGACCCTAGATAACCCTTCAAACTATTTTATGAACTACTGTTTACAGTTTAAAGTGATAACGTGAAGCTTTTCTACGCACAATTGCGAAAAACGGCCACTTTTGGCGTATGTACGTAGAAAAGCTTCATATTCTCACTTTAAACTGTAAACAGTAGTTCATAAAATAGTTTGAAGGGTTATCTAGGGTCTGATCAAGACAAAATTTTAAATTATATCTTCGTTTTGTTTTAAATGATTTATGCCAAATGGGGGCAGCACTGGACCCCGGAAAATTCAGGTAGCCGCTTAACCATGTCGGACCCCTGGGAAATTCATGGTTCGATATCTGTCCACCAGTCCCGGCAGTAATACATTGAAAAAAATCCTCACTCGTGACCCTATTCAACGTGAAGCCACTATGCATGCAGAAGTTGCCTAGAATAATCTGATACTGCTGTGACGGTAGAGACTTGGCCAGTGACAGTGAGACAACCGCCCCAGGTCGGTCAACGACAGCCAAGTTCCGAGTACAGCAACAAAAGCACGCTAATGAGAAGCGCCAGGTTAATCAGAAAATATCGATTCCGCTTAGCGGTGAAGCCGATTGAAAGATTAATTTAATTTCTCAAAATGCCTTCTTCTCGCGATAAATTTTATTCGTGAAATTTCCATTGTAGGGAAAGAAATTGAGGTCGACATTACTTAATTAGTTTCTTTTTACCTTTAAATTTCCGTTTGTAAAGCAAATAAGTCACAATTTTAGCTTGGTAACCTCGGTACTATGGTTGAGATTGTTATTTTAACTTTGAATCCGCTTAATTAAGTAACCTACATAATCAACAATTTTGTTTTTGTATAAGGGCTCTTTACAGTTTCTAGGCAGACCTTGTCATCACAACACCTCGACGCAACATTTCTCGAAAATTTCGTTGGAGATTAGACGTGGGCGCTAATTGATAATTAATTAGACATAAATTACATACTTTACTGTAAAATGGCCTCTCCCGTAGAATAAGGCTAGGGTGCGTGCGTGCGTGCAATTCAATAACGTATATCTATACGTGAATGACGTATCCGTGCAAAACCTACCTACTAGTAATTTAATTTGCTAGTATAGTTTTGTTTCCTACAAAAGATGGTTTATAGGCCGTTGGAAATATTTAATTTATAATTGTAGAAAACGTCGTGCGCAAAAAATGCATAGTTTTGGCCCTGGAGAGCAAATAATGAATAAAGTCGCAAAATTTCGAAGTTTTTCTCAATTTTCTCAGTTTCCACAAGTTTTTCGGAGTTGCAAATTTGAATTCACACTACCTCTTTTTTGTCTATTTCCAATACAACCACTTCGAGTAAAGGGTTATCAGATCACATGTCATAGGTCTTTACCACATTTCATAGGAAAATACGTTTAGTATTCATCATGAATTCGCTATACTATTACTAAAGCGTAGTCTGACGCTTTTCTAGCATTGATTTTTATGGCTTTGCTGTTGTAATAATGTAGGGACCCGTAACCTCACCGGGCACAGGTAATGAGTGAATAAACGGAGATGTTACTGGGTAAGCATAGAATGTTATGGTTTCCAAAGAAACCTAGCAAAAGCCGTCACATGCTTGGATTCCACAGAGCGTCTGCAATGCAAACCGTTTTAACGCTTACTTAAATGATTACCAAGACTACTAGAATGCTACACACAGAAATATGCAAATTAAAATAATATTTCAAATCTAAAATTAAGATTAGGATTCACAAAAAAGAACATTAGTCAACTGTTACAATAACTTACGTAACTTGTATTGCTGTGGAATGTATTAGAATGCTATACACAGAAATAGGTGCATTCAATTAAAATTTTAGATTCCTTAAAGTAAGATTAGGATTCACAAAAAAAGAAAGAAAATTAGCCAATTGTTACAATAACTTACGTAACTTGTATTGCTTTAAGTGTCACGTATACAACATACCTCTAAAAGTACTTGTTTAAGTTATATTAGTATGTTAATGTTAATTTACACGAAGCAGTTCAGTGAATTCTTAAAAATACAAAATACCGAGACCAGTCGATCGATAAAAATCAACAAGGCATAATTTCAAGTAAACGCGTAACGTAAATATTAATCAAAAGCAGGAGCTTGCTCAATTGTTAAACATTTAAATAATGCAAACATACGCGTATTATAATTTTTGTTTTTCAACATGTTACATTACATAAAAATTTTTTATTGCACTTACAAGCATCGTCTCGTTACAATATTGTTTTATAATACAATTTTAAGGTTGTTTTTTACTTAAAAAAAGAAAATAGGTAAAAATTTAACAACACTAAAATGTAATTTTTTTTTCTTCAGAAACGCACTTTGTAAGGGTATATTCGTAAATGAGCCTTGTTAAAGCTTTGGCTCTAGTGCTAGGTATATTCCCATATCTGTAAAGTTCTGTTTCAAAATATGCGCGATTTCAATGGGACAGGGATGACATATTAAATAACGCCTGAATCTTTATCTAATGTTAGGAATGACATTTTTATTTATCGAAATTAAATATCATATCTTTCGGTCTAGTCAATTAATTATAAAAATTACAAAAAGTAATAATCGTACACCGCTCATTTTAACGCCGCTATTAAAGAATCGCCAACTTTGTTTTTATTTCGGTCGACTTCTATACTGTACTATTGTTCGTTTTTTCTTTGATGCCTGGGCCTGCATAAAATGTTAATCTTATTCTTATATGTATAAAAAATAAATAACAAACGGTTGCTAAATCTATTTTAGTAAAAATATAAGTATTAAGATGTCCTTATCTTTCTTAATATCCATTATCTCTCATCCGGAAAAATAAGTTTCCCTTGGAGTTAAACAAAACTCACCGTTATTTTCTCTTCGACCACGCGGGCAACACAACGACTAGTAATGCTATTATCCAAATTAAATGCAAATATGAAAATAATTAAAAAAAAAAGGAATACAATTTAAAAAATATGAGCTTTTTAATGCTTTATTAATATAAAGAAAGCATAGGCCTGAGTTATTTAAGGCATGCACGATTGCACGTGGATCAAAGAAAAATGCGTCATGTCATGCGTCAGCGTATAGGTCAGCCGAGTCGTCGTAGATAGATGCACAATGGAAGCCACTGATAGCAATATCACGGCGCTATCCGATGCTATTGTGGGCGCTTTCTCAGAAGCGAAATTAGCCAGTGCACAATTATAGTGCAGATACTTCCTTGAACTGGTTGTAGGTACAATTATTGAGCGATCAGTTGTTGTTTCATGAAAACATTTCTATTTGAATGAATGTGGAGATAACGGTAGTTTTATCGTTATCAAATAAATCCTATATTAATAGCTGAGATTAACAGAAATGAAAATGTAAATGAGTGTTTGCTTGGTTATCCGTTATGTCAACTACGAGTACCTACCATCGGAAAACGAGAAATCTCTCACGAAACAATTTCCACAGAAGGCACTAATTCGCTGCTTAGGAAAAACGTTCCCCCAGGAGCACGACTTCGCTGCTTTAGAAAAAAGTTCCACAGATGGCACGATTACCCTGTTTAAGAAAAACGTTCCCACAGATGGCACGAAAACCCTGTCTAAGAAAAAAGTTCCCACAAATGGCACGAACTCCCAATTTAAGAAAAAAGTTCCCACAGATGGCACGAATTCCCTGTTTAAAAAAAAGTTTCCACAGAGGGCACGAAAATCCAGTTTAAGAAAAAAATTCCATAGATGGGACGAATTTCCATTTTAAGAAAAAAGTTTCCATAGATGGCACAAATTTTCCAGTTTAAGAAAAAAGTTTCCACAGATATCACGAATCACACAAAACGGTGTTCTCAAACTCACAATATTTTTAAAAGACCTATTCAACGATACCCAACATGATTGGTTAGTTGACAAAAAAGAATGTACTTTTCACTTTACTTGTATGGGAGCTACCCTAAAATTAAAAAAATATATATTTTATTTTACCGTTTTTTCCGCCTAATTGTTATACATATTCTTGCCAAATCACAGCTTTCTAGTACTTATAGTCGCTGAGTAAAACCGCGGACGGACAGACAGACATGGCGAAACTATAACCTGTTTACTTCGGAACCCTAAAAAGTTTCGACAGATGGCACGAATTCGCTGTTAAAAAGAAAATAGTTTCCACAAATGGCACAAATTCGCGGCTTTAGTAAAAAGTTTCCAAAGATGGCATGAATTTCTAGTTAAAGAAAAAAGTATCCACATATGCCTACCAGTGTTAATTTTCCGATTATCGAATGCAGTTTAATTACTCTAATTAATGAATCTGTCGCCGCAATCAATAAAGTAACCAGCGTTTAACGGAGAGATTTCTTCGAAAGTTTACAATGTTGCTTCCATTCGTGGAACTACAGCGTTCACTCCTTCAGGGCCCCGTGGGCGAGACAGCTCGCGGAAACGCTGCAATATCGGGTTTGTAGCTGCGAGGTTATTAAACAAAAATGTTCTGAGGGCCTTTTCTATGGATCTGGAGACCAATAGCAAAGACTGGAACGTTGTAGTCGTGGTCTGTTTGTCTGTTTTTCATTCTTAATAATCTATAGTTACTCATTAAAAACCTATAGAATCAAAACAGTATAAAACAAAGTGGTTTGAGTCCGTCTATCCTTTTGAATGTAGGTATGTAAGTATATTTCTTTCTTTTAGTTTGTTAAGACCCGATACTTCTTCATCTTAGTTCGCGGTTGCATCTTTAGCTTTTCGAAGCCTAAGGTGCGCTGCGCTAAGAGATAATACTTATTGTCTTCAAATACATACTTCATCATTTTAGTCTCTTTACGACTCATCTATCTTCTCTTAGGTCTTTTCAGTTGCTGCCTGCTGGCTCCATACACTTTTATATCCAAGAGTCCCAGACACTTGTATCATGATTTCTATTTTGTCATTTCATTCAATTTTAATGTACTCATGATACAAAAAAGCAGTGACTACTAATCTAACTAATCTAACTACAGCTTTAGTCTGACAAGAACAATGAAAACTTAGACATAAATTTTCGTAATTTTAACATTTTAGTAAGTTCATTCGCATCACCCCAAAGCTTTCCGATTTGCCGCGCCTCATAACACTATACGCTAAACAAGAAAGTTTATTAACAAATCCGGTATAGGTTGAATAACATATTATGCAAACGGCTCTAGGAACACATTACGGCTTATTTTAATTGCTTCAATTCGGCGTAGTCGAGTAATTAAACGCTTAACTATGCAATACAATTATCGAGCGTTTTTAACGGGGAGCATTAACGCTTTACATTTAATATTCACATACACTATAATCTTCCATGCTAGTCTGGAAGAAAATAAACGTAGAATGTACCTGCTGCTTCTGTTCCCACGCAGGTCATAAAAGCCAATCGCGGGAATGAGCGAGCATCTATATCATATTAATAGCCGATGCGACAACCCATCACTATTTTCATTTCCTCTTTCCGCTTTCACGCTCAACAATCATACTAAACGTGGCCTTTGGGACTTAAGGCTTTGTCTAATCTGTTAGGGGTAAGGACGTGATAATGTATTTTAATTGTTTATTGTTTATTAAGGCATACACAACAGGTCACAATCACTTTTGTATAAATCTAAAAATGTACAGACACTTTGCTCTAGACTGAGATCCAGTTTAATATTGGTGCAGTGGTGTTTATTGAATGTCGTAAAATCTTAAATTGGACAACGATTTCTAAGAAGCCAAGGTTAAGGTGTTTGGATATGGAAGGCGCCGCCGAAATTCTGCACACCGATCTGAATCAACAATAAGTTTTACTAAGGTTTCGGTTTTAACCGAATACGACTCCGCGAATAGTACGACTATGTACCTATATCTGTCCGGCTGATCTCTCATCAGGTTTTTTTTTTTAATGGCTGAACAAAGGGGTTTTAAGGTGCACGTGCGCGGAGATCGTTCTGATAATTTTTCAGTTTCAAGCTATGCAAAGATAGACTCGCAAGGTCTTCAGCTCACAGAGATACACTCGTTTTTTTTTTTCAATCAATCATTCAATCATTTATTTGTCAAACATAGTTACAAATTATTTATTCTTCGTTATTTCTTTTTCGTTCGTGTAATCGTTATTTATTTACATAAGACAATGAATAATAAACTCGATGATATCAATCGATCGATACCACAACGAGTTGTTCATATTGAGAGGTGCTATTTATAAGAACAGACAGTCGCAGTAGCGGTTAGCTAATGCCAGTCCGTTGAGAGATATGTCGAACATCGGAAATAATCAACATGATTCAACTTCTTGGTAATATATCATAAACAAATTAATTTAATCGATAAATTAAAGTTTTTATTTCCTTACGGAAGATTTAGATACAGTATACATTGCGTATCAAAAATATGTAAGTACATACATATATACAAAATATATTGTTAAGACTATTGTGAGATACAGAACTTTGTTCAAAATGTAGGAGGGCTCGGCTCATGATGATTAAGACTGCAAAGAGTAATTTTATGTGATGATTACGATTAAGTACCTACACAAACATTTCAATATCAATAACTTCTACGACATATCTAAATCACAAGCGCCAAGGTATCAAGATTTATCTTGATTGGTGACACTTAAACGAAGGTACGAAAGGAATCGAGTTAATTCAACAAATATCCGAATTTTAATAAACCTGTTATCTTTGGAGCGACGTTATCGGCCGCTGGGAAATAAATCGAATAGGTAATCAATTTAGTTGGATTAGGCGGGATCCGATGCTTTCCGGAATTCCATAATCGATCGAGATAACCCCTGCCCACGCACTGAGTCTTATCGAATCTACAGATTAACGATATTTTTTTACTTTAACGGGAAAATGTTTTATCTTTTTTACTTTCTAATTTTAGACAGCATTGACTGGGAAGAACATACAATATGAATCTTTTTGATGCCAGATAAACATTATTTTCTGTAAGGAAAGAAAGACATTACAGGAAATTAATGTATCTTTAAGAGACAACTTTCAAGTTTGATTGAAGTACGACAAGTCTCTTAACGTAAAGGTTTACTAATGAAGTTAGTACCTACACTTAGTCATAGGCTCATAGGTAACTGAATACATACTATAGCGCCGTCCACAACAAATATTTAATAATATTCGGTGTCGTCATAATTTTACGAAGTAAATAAGTTATCAACCTTTAATTTTGAAAAGCAACCATCAATCGTTCGTGTCAGCTGACATCATTTTAAAAAAATATTTACGAAATAAAAAGCAAAGAAACATTCAAGATTGGAACGTGTTCCAAGAAATGCAAACTGGCAAACAATGCGTGGTATGATTCAGTAGTGGTCCTTACCTTTGCGGGCGCGGAGTCCGCGGGCCGCAGCTTGGCCCGGCCCGCGCCCCCGGCCTGCCGGATGGCAGCCATCAGGTTGGCGTGGGCGTCGCCGGCCGGCGCGGGCGAAGGTTGCGCAGGCTGCTCCCTGCGACAAAAAGTTTACATATTAAATAACAAAATTACTGTAGTACCGCTTCTTGAATGCCTATGTAAAAACCCATAGAAAAAGTTAACATTAGTTATCGCTGGAAAACCAAACAGAAATAGTGAAAACCCCAAATACAGTACTAAACAAATAAAATCTAAATACAAACACAAAAATGGTGAAAACCCAAATACAGTACTATACAAATAATAATCCAAACATATGGCAATATTGCGTGTATCACAATGATAACGTTGTACATAATGTATTTAGGTTATTTCTAAACTTTTATGCACTAAGGTATGACGAAGTAATAAGGTAAGATATACGTAGGTATAACTTATGTCACTCATTAGGTACCTAGGTGTTATATACCTTTATAAAATCCTGATAACCAAACGGCATTGTAGAGGTGTTAGTAATATTACGATTAAAAACATTAAAAAATGACCTACATGTAGGTAGATACATTACATAATAACTATAAAGTCTATAAATAGAAAATTTCTGTGTACCAAACACGCGAAACGTTTAGTAAAAATAAACACTACGTACTCAGTTGGCTGCAAACATAACCTTGTTTCATTGATAAAAGCAGGATACGAATTCTGGCGCTACTTACTAGAAATACCTACTAGAAGGTCGAATAAAATACAACTTGATATTCAATTCATAAATTATTAGTAATATGTACTTAATTAAGATTGGAAAACTTGCTTCAATTTATTTTATTAACTAAAAACAGGAAAAAACTAACAAAAATAAGCTTGTGTGTACTAATTAGGCTGACGAAAAGGGATACAGAAGATTAAATATCTATAGTCAGTCACATATAAATATGTATAATGAAACAATAAATCATTGGATCTAGGAAGTAACCTAGTTAATCCATGTCTGAAATTCCACTAGGTAAGTGACGGGATAACGGATCAACCAATATAGGATCCAACCATGATATCACCAATATAGGATCTACCTATATTGGTGATATCATGTAAGTACATATATTATAATGAACTATATTAACCTAATAATTAATCAAAAGTAACGTGTAGTAAGTAAATAGGATAACATAGCACTTAGCAATGGCCCATTCATAAACGTTTCTTATGAATAAACTCGAATACATGTCGATAAGAGTACTTACCTACCACTTGCGTAATATTTATTAATGTCCTACTCGTACAACATAACTATATCAATTCCTGAAATTACTTATGTGGTCTACGCGTAAATAATACCAGCTATAAAACAGTAATCTAGAGAATTCCCTGAGAGTAACTTAAGTGCCGCAACAGACGGGGCGCAAGTTGCGTCGCGTAACCGCTAGAGATGGGCAGTGGATAGTACTTAATCTACCCATTTGAGTATTTACTCACTAGAGTAAATAGAGCGTGCTCAAGTATTGACATCGCATTTGATGTCTGTTTACTTATTTTTACATAAAATTATGTCTATGCACACCTCCCACCAAAAAATGATAATTAGTCAAAGAAGTCTACTTTTAGTGTATGATTAGTATGGTATTTTCATATAATTTAGCGTCGCATATAACGTTTACCTACATTTTAAGCATATTATGGCATACGCACACACTTTCCGACAAGCATTGCAAGTGTATACTAGATTTAAGTTTCAAAATTGTCATAAAAACATGAAATAATGAATATGAATATAAATATGAGTCGCAACTCATATAAATCAATCTACTCACCAAATGGATAAATAAGGATATTTATCGGATATTTTACTCAATCTACTGAGTAAATACTCAATCAATCCATTTGATTATTAACTCAGTAGATTGATTAAATACCCGATAAATATCCGAATTTATCCATTTGGTGAGTACATTGATATAAATGAGTTGCGACTTATGTTTATGTTCATATTCATTATTTCATGTTTTCATGACAATTTTGAAACTTAAATCTAGTATACACTTGCAATGCTTGTCGGAAAGTGTGTGCGTATGCCATAATATGCTTAAAATGTAGGTAAACGTTATATGCGACGCTAAATTATCGGCTTATAAAGTCAAATTGAAACGGCCACCTGCTCCGTGGATTACGCCTGGGGTAAGAATGTTTATGAGAAGGAGGGATCGTGCCTTTTGGAAGTTTAAAAGACATAGGTGTGATGAGAACTGGGCTCTGTTTAAGGTTGCAAGGAATCGGTGTAATAGGATGATACGTGATGCTAAACGCCGTTTAATTCATAATACACTTTCCTCCTCCTCTTCTGCTGATGTCTGGAAGTTCCTTGGAACTCTAGGCATTGGTAAATCTCGTGATCTTGAGATTCCTTCTTCAATGACGTTAGATGACATAAATAATCATTTTGTAACGTCTTCTCAGTTTGGTCAATCATTTAAAGCAGCTACGATTTCACATATCACTTCACTCCCTTCTCCTGATGTTACTGAATTTAAATTTTCGCCAGTAAGTGAAGACGATGTGAAAAAGATAATTACATCTATTAAATCAAGAGCTGTGGGTTGTGACAATATTAGCCGCCGTATGATCGAAATCCTCCTAGACATTGTGCTTCCCGTCATCACCCACATTATTAACTCATCTTTCTCTACAGCACAATTTCCTGAACTCTGGCGGAAAGCTTTCGTTCGTCCCCTTCCCAAAGTCCCTAACCCCCAACTGTTAGGCGATCTACGTCCAATCTCCATTCTTCCGTTTCTCTCAAAAGTACTTGAGGCATGTGCCCATTACCAACTATCTCGACATATTTTTGATAATGACTTGTTAAGTTCATTCCAATCAGGTTTTCGTCGTGGACACAGCACGGTATCTACCCTTCTCAAAGTGACTGATGACATTCGATTGGGGATGGAGAATAAGAAAGTCACAGTCCTAGCGTTGGTAGATTTCTCCAATGCTTTTAACACCGTGGACCATGACATCCTTTTAGCCATACTAGCACATCTCAAGGTATCTTCAGCAGTTGTTAACTGGTTCTCATCTTATCTTCGAGGACGACAGCAGTCGGTTCGCTCCGAGGAATCCTTCTCAGATTGGCGTAAGCTTGAGACAGGCGTCCCCCAAGGAGGTATTCTTTCGCCATTACTCTTCTCTATTTTTATAGATAGTATTACAAAAGATCTTCAGTGTTCGTACCACCTTTATGCCGATGACTTGCAACTTTATGCACAAGCTGACATAGATAATCTGGACGCTGCTATTGATCAAGTCAATACTGCTCTGAGTGCTGTAGCTGAGTGGTCGCGAAAATTCGGGGTCAAGGTCAATCCAAAAAAATGTCAGGCCTTATTAGTTGGCAGTTCACACTTTATTAGGCGGATTGACATTGATTCCCAACTATCTGTTTGTTTTGAGGGCATCGTAATACCATTTGGCACAACTGTCAAAGACTTGGGTCTTCACATAGATTCATATCTATCGTGGAATACACAGGTCACGGAAATTTCTAAAAAGGTTACGGGTGTCCTACGAACTCTATATAAGTTAAAAAATTTCCTCCCCAGTGATACCAAAACAATGCTGGTGAATACATTGATCCTGCCAATCATAGATTATGCTGATGTGTGCTACTCTGACTTGACTGGCGATATGCTAAACAAACTTGACCGTCTTCTCAATAACTGTATTCGCTATATCTTTGGTCTTCGTAAGTATGATCATGTGTCGTCTTACCGCTCCCAACTTCATTGGTTACCAATTCGTCAACGGCGTAACTTGCACATACTTACAACTCTCTTTTCGATTCTTTTTGAACCCGCTATTCCTGCTTACCTCAAGTGTAATTTTCAATTTCAGGGTGATACCCATCTCAAAGATCTTCGCTCCTCTAACAATTTCAACCTATTTTTGCCAGTTCACCGGAGTGGGTTCTTTACAAATTCTTTCATCGTCCAGGCTATCAAACTATGGAACGATTTACCAGTTGATGTCCGGAAGGCTAAAACCCGCTTTTCATTTAAGAAACAGGTGAAGGCACACTTTCTTCAAAAACTGTCAGATAGATCATAGTGTATTTATGTAGTATATGTAGTTATTGTTTATCATAGTATATACTTAATAGTGTGTATTTTTTTGTACGTAGTTTATTGTTTTGACATATAGTCTTCTTTTTTCGCCATGTACATATTCAAGTTTTGCACTACCCCTGTCATTCTCTACATCACCCGTTTGGTTGACTGGTAGATAAGGCCTTAGGCTTTAAGTCCGCCATTACACTTGTATTTGTGTATGAAGTTAAATAAATAAAAAAAAAAAAATACACTTGCAATTCTTGTCAGAAAGTGTGTGCATACGCCATAATATGCTTAAAATGTAGGTAAACGTTATATGCGACGCTAAAGTATATAAAAATACCATACTAATCATACACTGAAAGTAGGCTTCTTTGACTAATTATCATTTTTTGGTGGGAGGTGTGCATAGACGTAATTATACGTTAAAATAAGTAAACAGACATCAAATTCGACGTCAATATATGAGTACGCTCTATTTACTTTATTTATTAAATCTAGTGAGTAAATACTCAAATGGGTAGATTGAATACTATCCACTGCCCATCTCTAGCTGTTACGCGACGCAACTTGCGCCCCGTCTGTTGCGACACTTAGTCTTGATAACGTAAAGTTTTATTTGACCTGTTCCCTTAATTTGAAAATGTTGAAATTTTACAAAAAAATGCATTTTTCACTTACAGTAACCGTTAAGGAGTAACAGTCCCTAATTTCGGCTCCATCATCAGATCAGCTCGATTGTATCTACTCGTAAATATTTTGTTATAGGGCTTACTGTTAGGACAGCTCAATCGATTCGGCCAGTGGGCGAAACATGGTTTGCAATTGCATTGAAATTGATAACTTAATTAGAGACAAACGAACATTACCAGTTGAATAATTAATCGTATATTCGTGAATAATGTAGCGTAATCAAAACTAAAAAGAAAAAAAATATATTTTCCCTGGCCAATCTAAATCATATATAAATCTGCCTTTAAAGTTTAAAGTGTTACTTAACAGTGGCAGCAAAATGGGTCTCGGTTAAATAATAAATCGGGCAGGTGCATAGCTACGAAGACCCAGCCTAGCATGATGGCTGGTTTAAAATTAGCTCGCCTTTAAGACTGGATCGATATCCAGCCACGGACAATTAAATATGGAAAACATATATTACAAGTAGAATTATAAGCATACATATCATATCATATACATCTTTGCGTAGGGTTATCTTTGAATTCTAACTTATCTCTTGACGACCAGTTCAATGGAATATAAGCGAAATACGACACACACATTTTATTTGAGAACCATGGACTTTTCCTTAGGAGGTTATATAAAAGAAACCTGGTAAAATCATTTCTACGTTTTTATTTTATTTTATAGGGCGGCAAAGGAACAAGCGGGTCACCTGATGGTAACTGATTACCGCTGCCCATGGACAACTGCAACACCAGGGGTGAAACAGAAGCGTTGCCGGCCTTTCAGAAAGATAAGACTCGTTTTATAGTTAGGTTAAAGGAACATTTAAAAAAATATGCAATTCAACGCTCGCACTTAAAGTCAGTCTTTTGTAAAACCTAGGGTCCCCCGTTCCCCCCGAGTTCTGTACTATCGATGTATTGTGATTTGTGATACTAACAACTAATATTTAACCGGTCTGTGAACGAAGCCCGAGAAATGTAGGAGCTAGTCTAGCTGTGAGCTGTATCGATCGCCGCCGGCCAATTACTGCGGCGGCGGGCTGCCGGCTGCCGGCATCCTTCCCTGGCCTCAAATAGTTCTTCTTTTTATAGTTAAGAGCTGACTCCTGACAGTGGAGTGCTTTCCATGACCCTCTTTCTTCCGCAACCTTCATATCATAATGACATAATTAATATCGTCGACATAGGTACATGGTTAGCAATAGACTGTGAGAGAATGGTATCTGAAGTAAGCCAAGCTTTTACCTCAGTTCATCAGACCCCCACAGTTGAAGAAAACAGTTGACCCGTCAGTATTTTAACCTTCTATACAACATTAAGCAGTAATAATAAGGACGATTTGCTCCCTAGTTTTTCTAACCTGTGGTCATATTGCTCCCATTTTCATAAAGTCAGAAGTTTTATATTTCGTTAAGGATTTCTTTTTCTAAAATGCTTTGAGGTACTCAACCCGCTCTGATTAATAAGTTTATTTGCTAGGCAAATTAAAAAAAAACCCGTATGTCAAGAACGCCACATAGTGATGAGTAGCGGAACTACCGATACGACTGGATATCCGTAGCGCCATCTATTATTTGTTAAAGAAAACCCTGACTGTCAAGCGTTAACACCTCCATAAATTTTAAACGGCTGAACCGATTTTCATCAAACATAGGTAGCTAAGAACCACCGCAAGGAAACTTGCTTTAACGTACACAAAACCATGTTTCGATCACATAATATTAAAAAATAAACTAAAATTTTATGGCGTTACTGATACTGCACTCTCTGTTTTTTCATCTTATCTTGATAATAGAACTCAAAGAGTTGAAATCAACAGAGTATCCTCAGATAGTGCACCTGTGAGCATGGGTGTGCCTCAGGGTTCAATAATTGGTCCATTTTTGTTTTTGATTTATATTAATGACCTCCCCTGTCTTGCAGAAAAGTTGTGTGAAGTAGTATTGTTTGCTGATGATACATCTTTACTTTTTAAGGTTGACAGAAAATGCAAAAACTATGACGATGTAAGCAATACTATGTCTCAAGTACTTAGTTGGTTTACGACTAATAATCTGGCCTTAAACACACAAAAGACTAAGTGCGTTAATTTTTCACTATTGAATAAACCTAATACTCACATACCTTTGAGTCTTAATGGTCAAGTTCTAGAATGGGTACCCAACACCAAATTTTTAGGCATAACTGTAGACTGGAACTTAAAATGGGATAAACATATTGAGGCCACTGCCAAGAAACTTAGTTCGGCAGCATATGCTGTGAGGAGGGTCAGACGGTGTACTAACGTTGAAACTGCTAGGCTAGTATACTTTAGTTATTTTCACAGCATAATGTCATATGGCTTGCTCTTATGGGGTAAAGCGGCTAACATACATGCTATCTCTGTGCTACAAAAGAGAGCAATTCGGTCGATCTACGGACTAAAATCACGCGATTCCTTAAGAGAGTTATTTAAATCTATAAATATTCTTACTGTGACATCTCAATTTATTTACGAAAATCTTCTTTTTGTTAAATCTAGGTTAAATAATTTCAAGAAAAATAGTGATGTTCACAGTTATAATACTCGCAACAAAAATCAGCTTCATACGCCTAAATTTCGACTTGCTAAAACTAGAAAGTCACTCTTAGGTCTAGGTATAACATTATTTAATAAACTTCCCGAAGCGATCGTTAACCTACTAATGGCAAAATTTAAAACACATGTTAAAAAAGTTTTATTGAACAATGCATACTATACTATCAATGATTATTTAAGAGATAAAAACGCGTGGATACTTCCTAAACATTTTCCATTACACTCCACACATGAAACATAAATAGCTGCATTTTCTGTTACCATAATAAGCTTACTGTAAAAACATGTAAATGCTCTGCGATCAATAAGTGACCAACATATAATTAATATTTTCTCTTGACAAGGTCTGCGAGTTCGGGTTTTTCATGCTCACTAAAATGTCCAATCCGGTGGTGGCGTCGCTGGTCGGGTCGTTGGATTCCCTCTAATATGGTTGAGTTTAACGATGGCTGATCCGTGCGTCAACTCGTGAACGGGTGCTGCCGGGAGGGACTGGTCAGCTCGGCTTCGCTTTTTTTGACTACTTAATATTTTTTATTACGCAATTTATGTTAGTTTACTTGTTCGCAAGCATAACATGTTATAATGTGTCAACATTGTATTATATTATAAGTATTTATTAATTAAAAGACAATTATAATAATATGACAAAGCCCTTCTGGCGAGTAGGCGACCAATACTGTGAAAATGAGTTTCTTTCGGCGTTTCTTCTCAGCAGTGGTCGTTACGAAGCGCTGGTATCGGTAGCTTTTCATTAAAAAATAAATTAAATTTTAATATACTTTACACGTAACATAAATTATACTTATTGACGTGTAAAAGTGCCTGTAAAGGTCTAATTACTGAATAAACATTTGAATCTTTTGAATCTTTTGAATCTTGAAAACCGCATCAAAATCGGTCCGTCCGTTCAAGCGCAACAATGCCACAGAATGTCAATTGATTTGTGTGGTTACTTACAGTTATACAGCGCTAAATTAGTATTTTGTTGACTAATCGGTTATAAATAAACAAAAAATCTATATGGCTCCCTCTAACGGCCAAAAAGTAACTGACAAAAAATTTAAATCATGCCGTTTAATATCAAATGAAAGGGCTCAGTAATGTATACATTTTTGTACAATGTGTACATTTAAAAAATATATACATTACTAGCTGTTTCTCCCTGATGTGCTTGCATTCAGGGATAAACGTAATTGTGGTTTTTAAACCCATATCTTGTTAAATCTTTTTATTTGCTTACAATCACACACACCGGTGAAGTTAAGTCAATAATAATATTTCCGTTTGCTTTCATATTATCAAACAATGCGATATGCGACATTCCTAAACATCACACGCCCAACCCAAATTATTTGAATACAACGGTATTTCAAGAACACGAGTCGAATTACAATCAACTTCCCAATTACATGGTATTTAGTATTTACATAACAGGTTATAAAATTTCGCGTTCCTTGAACACTAGCTAATAATTACGTTCACTAGTTTAGTATAATGTAGTACTGTATTGTATCCATATGACATCATATCAAAAAGAGACCAAAAGCTCGCGACTAAATGTGACCACGAATCCCAATTAACAGGTTTTCAAAAAGTTGCCATTTATTTTATTTTCAAATTGAGTCTATGTGAAGGTCAATGCAAAAGCAAAACACCTAGCATGCAATGGGAATTTTCTGATTTTATGGCTGTTTCAAATCGGCAAAGATTATTGTTGCGAACTTAACCCGGCGTGAGTGAGGTCGGGTATGTCATACCCGAGAAAATTTTAAACGCAGATTTTCTGTTTCCATGGAAGTCCTATCCTTGCAGTAGCTGGAGGTGGGGCTGTGAGGTTAAGGGTACAGTTACAACTTTGATGTTGCAACGGCGGCTACGGTTAATAAACGTGTACAAACGTGGCAGGGGTATGTCACACCCGACCTCGTAGCCGTAGTAATTTTTTTTTCAGTGTATTAAACATCTGACCTCATAATACTTCACAACCTATTTTCATCATTCTAGTCAGAAAATACTATTTTCGCGTCGATTAATCAAAGTAAGTGGAATTTTGTGAGATTTTTATGTGAACAGATGTCGAACTACATACCTAAACTATATATTTTTAAAGGAAAGTCAAGTTCATTTTATTTCAGTAAAAAAAAATCCGCTTTTTGCATTTAGTGCTGGTACTTTGTTTTTGCTGATCTTGTTGAATGGGTACTATAAATGTAACTCAAGATAAAAAAATCTAATATGTAACCATAATATCAAAAAATGAATTTTAAAGTTTCGGGTATCTCCTACCCACCTCATAACTAGTGTAGCAATTATTCACCTCATTTACGCCGGGTTAACACTAAATGTCGTTATTTCGTCAGCCATAACATAACACAGTTATCAAGTACCTTTACCTCAACAAACATTCTGGTTTTTTAATTAAATTCAAACTATGTAAATGAAGTTTTAGTACCTATATATTAATCACTTTTTGTCGCTTTCGGGGTAGACATACCCACAGTGAGTGTGAAGATGAAAAAGAAAAAAGAATTAAAATAGTAGCGGGTATCTTTTCGTATCGCCTATGCACTCGAATCTGCTCTTATTATCAGCGCGGGAAAAGAAACCGCACGTGCTTTTAACGTTTTTTTCTTTTCTTCCAGACCATGAAAGATCCAAGACACATCAAGTGCTCTTAATAGCGTAATGAATTGTTTAATTCGTGTTAATGAGCTGTCGATCTCAATAGCATGCAATCAATGGTATGATATAACACGAGTAAAGGCGAGCAGACCGCGGTTCGTGTAATTAATACTAATTGAAGGGAAGGCACGCAATTGTTTATGTAAGCTTGGAGCCTGCACGCGATACCAAGAGAATCACAACGCAACGAAAAAAAAATTACTTGTGTAAAAAATAATATTTTGCCGCTGCGCCGAAATCGCACAACTTCGATGGGCTGGTTAAATGTTGTTTGTTTTCGTGAGTAAGTGGCCAACACTGGTGTCAGATTTTTCAGGTCAGATTTTTCAGGCTGCTTAAAGGCATCTGACATAGCTTGACGACTGCTTACAATGACGACAGCCGGGACCAACGGCTTATACGTGTCTTTCGAAGCACGGATAAGAAAAATTTTATGCCACTTGTGTCATCCATCCAAGTGCGGACCACACCCGGCGTCGCTTTGCTTGCGAAAGCGCTAGTAATGCGCACTCCCGCCGGGCCACCGAGTTCCTCAAATCGGGCTAGTAAAATAACTTGAATGGACATCCAAGACGCCTGCAGAAACTGACGCAGGTATTATTTATACTTGCATCCAGTCCTCTGTAATCCATACACTGTACAAAGTTCTGTACTGCAGCTAGGCCCGCCGAAATGATTCCAAAATTACATATAAGATTGGGCATGTCATTCGTCAAAAATGACAAAATAGATTGGGAGTGAGTGAAGTGACCTACGCCATTCTTCAATACAATTTAATATGCAAATAGCGCCTGCATGACAAAGGCCAATCAAAAAGCAATAAAGCCCAATCAGAGACATGTTTATAACCTGAATATGTGTCTGAAATTAGCTAATAGGAAATCCCAGTAAGGCCGGTACAAAGAGGAATGCTTAATATTTAACGACATCATTATGAGGCTGTATTGAGCCGTAAACTAACGCTGCTGCGCCTTGGCTCGCTTTCGGAGAACAATAACGTCATTTTCAAGTGAACGATAATTTAATTCGCAGTCGAGCGCGGCAATTTGCAAACCATATCGAATCCGATTGTGAAACCTTAAATATGCGCATTATACATATTAAAATTAAATATTAAAATGCTATAATTAAAAACTGCGCTCCGCGCTTTGCAGTTTAACTTATAGCTTTTTAGTATTTCTAACTTAAGATACAAAAATCAATGTATGACAGTACGAGTACTTATAGCGTCTAATAAATTTTATTTTATCCAGAATATTTTTAATAAGTAATAACAGCAAATATAAACAGTTAGTACCTAACTTATAAATCCACAAGCCGATATTGAAAAAGGTTCCGTCCAAACAATGAAAAAATACGGAACCCTTATAGGATCACTCGTGCCTCTGCCTGTCTGTCCATCCGTCTGCCACCACGGGACAGAGTGGTCTGCCACAGCCGATTTGCTCCCCATCTACTGGACCAAATCAGGCGAAATTTGGTAGGATGGTGTAATCCTATGATCCAAACACAGATGTACAAAGTAAATATTTTTTTAAATAATTGTCATTTTCGGTGGTCAAACTGGGAAATTAAAAAGTTTAGTCAACCTTACTGTGTCATATGTAAAATGAAAGGGTTCGTGTATGAGGATCTCAAATATATTTTTGTTATTCATGAAACAAGACATAAATTGACCGTTCGCGAAGGGTTATCTTGGGCTTGGTCAAGAAAAAATTTTAAATGATATCTCTGTTTCCTTTCAAATTATTTATTTCAATAGAGGCAGAGCACTGGACCCCGAAAAATTCATGTATCCCCTTAACACGAATACGTATGACATCACTGTTGAATTCCTCACTATATTATATAAAGTATTTTACAGTTAACTGTCTCTTTCTCCTGGTGCGTCAGACAGAAGCCATCCTAATACTCTTTTTATTTTCTGCTTTCAATATGTGTGTGTAATTAACAGAGATCGGAATCACGGGTGCTTTTGCTATCAAAAGTATGGATAGGACTAAAAGTTCCGGGATTTCTTGAGAATCTTATTGGGTACTAAGTAAATAAAACAATCATAATCATGCGATTTTTTAGGATAAGTATATTTAAATTTTTTGATTAAAATATGTATATCCTAAAATCACATAATTATGATGTTTTTATTTATAGATTATATAGTTATATCCATACTTTTGATAGCAATAGCACCTGTGGTTCCGATTTCTGGTAACTAAAGATTTAATGTTTGAAGGATAACCCTAGCCAAGTACCAAAGTGCATCGATCTCAGTTCAACGGAATATGGCGTCGACAGCTGTTACTTCTAATTTTAACGTGGTGTGTACCGAGTACGAATGCGTACGAGTGGCCACGGCTATAAATAGAGCAACCATTTACAGCGTGGACAACATTAAGTTATTAACCGAATCGAAATAAAACGAGTTGAACACCGTTTTATGGAACAGAACTTTTTGTTTCATTGTATGCCATTTCAATAGCGGGCAAAAAGGTTCGATGAAGAAGAAGTCTTGTTACAAATACAAGGTAAATGCAATTCATAAGACGAATTACCGAGATCGTACAAAGTCAATAAGAAATAGTACTTCTACTAAGACTACATGAATAATTTATTGGACAGATACACGTTACTTCGTGAAATGTCACAAATTGATCAATCATGTCAGCATAGTGACGATTTGTACCATTATTATGACGCCCGCGGAGCAATACAGATATTTAACGATGTTGGTGTTTCGTGTACCGCTTAACAAATACAGAAAGACTTCAGTTATTATACAAGCCTATACCAATTTTTCCTTGACATAATTCCAACGAATTCTTGGGCTACCGTTTGAAACGACAACTATGAAACTTTATTCCTATGAGGAAACCGCCGAGTAACGGCTAATGCCATAAATAAATTCCAAAACCAGTGACATTAGAGAGCAGAGATCTACTTACGAGACTAGGTGTGCGCCAACCGGAATAGGCCGGTTTCGCTACCAAAAGGCATAAGTGGACAATATCTACGGAAGTTTTAACATTTTATAAGTAGAGAGTTAGTGACCAACTGACCATGGTCAAGCTAAAGTAAGACAAAATATATATTTTATACATATAAATTACCGAAAAAGCTTTAATAATTGGCCAAGTGCGTGTCGGGCCACGCGCAGTAGGGTTCCGTAGTTAAGAACGCCAACTTTGAGTTCATGCCACTAAAAACGTCTAAAAACTATTTTTCTATTGAATTTGTATGTTGTAAATTTTCCTTTTCCGAGTACATTTTATAGGTTAATCGCCTATAACTTTTTAATTTGTAAACCCTACTTAGCTCTGAAAGTTTTCCTTTAAATTTCGTTATATATCCTATAGCTGTGAATTTTTTCACGTGTCCATATATAACCGTTTAGGAGATAGATGGGGGGGACACTTGACTCTAACAATTTTTTTCACTTTAAATGCAAATATTTCAGAAACAGATTCCAAAATCGAAAAACGGTGTTGACAAACTCACAATATTTTTGACCTATTCAACAATACCCAACATAATTGGTAAATCGTTAAAAAAAATTGACTTTTTACTTTACTTGCATGGGAGCTACCCTAGAAAAAAGATTTTTTTCAATATTTTATTTTACCGTTTTTTCCGCCTAATTAATATACATATTTATGCCAAATTACAGCTTTCTAGTACTTATAATCGCTGAGTAAAACCGCGGACGGACAGACAGACAGACAGACATGGCGAAACTATAAGGGTTCCTTGTTTACTACGGAACCCTAAAAATCGGTACAAAATTCAGTTTTTACAACAAAAAACAGCTCATATTTCCCACAAAATATTAGTCTACCTACTCGTAATTTGTCCCTTAAATAAGGAATTTAGACTGACTTTTAATTAAATAGTATGACCCTACTTAACACCCATTGTACCTGTGATTGACAAAATAAATGATTATGATTATGTTGAAGTTAATTTACTGCCCTGCGCTCCCGGTCTACGCACCAATGCCCTGTCGCATTAGAAATCAAGATCAAAGTGTACCTACCATAACTGGTATGGCGGGACGGCACGGGCGACACTAAAAATAATCGACCCTATCGTAACTACAGTCGACAGTAACTGGATTCGTGGTCAGGGTTGCCGGGTTTTGCCGGGGCATCCTAAATTTTATACAAGTAATAATGATGCACCGAAAAGGATAAAGAAGAAAAACTTATTTTTCTTTTACCTACAAACTTGTATACAATATGTAACAAAAAACCCTGTCCGATCCTTGTAAGAGCAACTCATATCGTCAATACAAACAACTTTTCCTATGGGACCAATGCTTGAAACTCGAAAAAAAATCGTCATTTTCATACAAATGCGTTCGGCCGGTCCGGCAATTTGTATGTAAATGTCGATTTTTAGGGTTCCGTAGCCAAATGGCAAAAATCGGAACCCTTATAGATTCGTCATATCTGACTGTCTGTCTGTCCGTCCGTATGTCACAGCCACTTTTTTCCGAAATTATAAGAATTATACTGTTGAAACTTGGTAAGTAGATGTATTCTTTGAACCGCATTAAGATTTTCACACAAAATTAGAAAAATAAAACGATAAATTTTGGGGTTCCTCATACTTAGAACAAAAAACACAATTTTTTTTTTTTTTATCAAACCCGTGTTCGTGTGGCGTATCTATGGATAGTAGGTCTTCTGATTTACCATGCAAACTTCCACCGAAAATAGGTTTGAACGAGATCTAGTAAGTGGTTTTTTTCTTAATACGTTTATTAAAACATAGATCAAAGTTGCAACGAACTACAAGAACATTTATATTATGTTACTTGCTGCTACGGAACCCTTCATGGGCGAGTCCGATTAGCACTTGGCCGCTTTTTTTCGCCGAGTTTCAAGCATTGGTCCCATAGGAAAAGTTGTTCATATTGACGGTCTAAGTTGCTCCTACAAGGGTTAGACAGGGTTTTTGTAACATATTGTATACTAGCTGAAGCCCGCGGCGTTGCCCGCGAACAACATTTTTGACGATCCCCCGGGAACCTCACATTTTCCCAGGATAAAAAGTATCCTATGTGTTAATCCAGGTAATAAGCTATCTACATGCAAGTTTCATTCCAATCCGTACAGCCGTTTTTGCGTGAAAGAGTAACAAACATCCATCCATACATATTAACTTTCTAGTTTATAATATTAGTAAGAAGTGAGATAGGTTTGGAAGAAAATAATGTTTTCAACGTAATCATTAAAAGTATGTACATATATTAAAACTTTTATTGTATTATGTTGCATGTAGATGATTAATGGGTACAACACGTAAATCTTATGTCACAGTGAAGTCAGATGCAATAAGCTGCTATTATCAGAAATAATTTAACGAAGCAAAACAACCTGTCAACTGATGGAATGACAACAGTCGGTTGGACCTTGCGTCACTGTGTTGCCACCTGGTGTCACATATTTGATGATATAATTGAGACCTGGCAACCCTATTCTCGTATACGTATTTGTAACATAATGTTGCGGCACTACCTTTTAGGGAATACGGAGTCTGCAAGCGCAACAATACATTCAGCTCTAGCTAATTGGCATGCAATAATGATCCTGCGTTCAGAATATGCATTCCATTCTAATGCGATTTCGACTCGAGAGCTTCAGTCCAAAACGATCTTAAGTGCTGCAACAGACGGGACGCAAGTTGCGTCGCGTAACAGCTAGCGATGGGCAGTGGATAGTACTCAATCTATCCATTTGAGTATTTACTCACTAGATTTAATAAATAGAGTAAATAGAACGTGCTCATATATTGACATTGCATTTGATGTCTTTTTACTTATTTTAACATCAAATTACATCTTTGCACACCAGCCAGCAAAAAATGATAATTAGTCAAAGAAGCCTACTTTCAGTGTATGATTAGTATGGTATTTTCATATATTTTAGCGTCGCATTTAACGTTTACTGACATTTTAAGCATATCATGGCGTATGCACACACTTTCCGACAAGAATTGCAAGTGTATACTAGATTTAAGTTTCAAAATTGTCTTGAAAACATGAAATAATTAATATGAATATAAATATGAGTCGCAACTCATATGAATCAATCTACTCGCCAGATGGATAAATTAAGATATTTATAGGGTATTTACTCAATCTTCTAAGTAAATCAAATGGGTTGATTGAGTATTTATGCAACTCCCATCGCTAGCTGTTACGCGGCGCAACTTGCGCCCCGTCTGTTACGGCCCTAAAGTTATAGTATGTGTCACATGCATTAAGCCCATCACAGACGGTGAAGATCCTATAATATTTTACATTAAAGATCTTAATATGATATATTCTAGTATCTTAAGGTATCACACACGGCTAAGATACGTTAATATATAAAATCTGTTCACTCTCTTAAGTTCTGCGTAGGTGCCGCACGTATAATTTTGCTTGAATTCTGTATACAGGTTGATCAAGTATGAACAATACGGATTTACTATAAGATTTATTAGACAGCTCATCTGACGATGATTCGGATGTTGAATTTGATATGCAAATTGCAAAAGCTCATTCAAAAAGCAGATTAATTTGGACAGAAAATCACATCAAATATAAAAAAGAACGCGGTGAATTTAATCTTTATGAAGATCTTTCAACAAAAAAAATTGAAAATTATTTTAAATGCCTAAGGAAATATTTCTCACAATTCATAATTTGATTAAGAAAAATATTACGAAACAAAATACAAATATGCGACAAAAAAACTGCCGCACCTTGCGCCGCGCGTACCGCCGAAAACACGATACTACTACCCCGTATAAACACCTTAATACATAGGGCGCACTATAAGTTTCCGGAACTGGCCACTTACATAAACAATATTTAAAAATTTATTGCAACATTTGAAAATAGAACTCTTTGGCTGTAGAATGCAGTTTGTTTCATCTGACTGTCTTTTGTTTTTACCTTGTGGCGCCATTTAAAAATTGTGTGTCTGCATCAACATGGATTTAACTCGGGAAAATTTTCGTAGTATGATTTTCTACGATTTTAAGTGTAATTTGACAGCTCAACAGAGCATCGCTCGGCTTGAAACAGCTTTTGGCAATGAAGCACCATGCAAGACAACTGTTTATAGCTGGTTTGCAGAATTCAAGCGTGGTCGTATCAATCTCAGTGACGAATCTCGCGATGGTCGGCCGTCCACCGCTGTGACCAACAAAAACATCGATGCTGTGCGCCGTATGATTGAAACAGACAGGCATGTGACCTACCATGAAATTCGCGCATCCTTAGAAATAGGCATGAGTCAAATACAATTAATCCTACACAAACATTTGGGTGTGAGAAAGCTGTGCTCGCGGTGGATCCCACACAACTTGACCGAGGCTCAAAAAACGGACCGCGTCACTTGGTGCAGTGCCATGCTTACCAGATTCAACGAAGGAGCGTCAAATTTGGTGTGGGACATAGTAACAGGTGACGAAACATGGATTTATTGCTACGATCCCAAAACAAAGCAGCAATCGAGCGTATGGGTCTTTCAAGATGAGCCGAAACCAACCAAAGTGGCGCGCGTGAAAAGTGCATCTAAGCGGATGATTGCTTCTTTTTTTAATAAAACTGGACACGTGGCTACTTTTGCTTTAGAGGATCGTCGTACAGTGAATAGTGACTGGTACACGACCATTTGTTTGCCGGAAGTTATTGACGAACTCCGTAAAAATAACCGTAAACGCCGTATCATCCTGCACCACGACAATGCTAGTTCTCACACGGCCAGACAGACAAACGACTTTTTGAAGGCGAAAAATGTAGAACTCATGAGTCATCCTGCATACAGTCCCGATCTGGCACCTTGGGACTTTTTTCTGTTCCCAAAAATTAAGAACCAATTACGCGGTCAACGATTTTCATCACCAGAAGAGGCTGTCGAGAAGTATGAAAAACCCGTTTCCGAGGTCACCACAGAGGAGTGGCACGAAAGTTTTCAAAACTGGTTTCATCGAATGAAAAAGTGCATAGACGCCAAGGGAGATTATTTTGAAAAACAATAAATTAATTTTGTACCTTTAATAGTATTTTTTCATATTCATTCCGGAAACTTATAGTGCGCCCCACGTATATATTTAGTATCTTAAGCCGACATCTTACGATATATTTTCAACGCTTGGTATATTTTGCATATCGTTTAATATATTAAGATGTATAAGGTAAAAATATATATTATCTTCGCCGTTTGTGATGGTCCATTGGATTGTATGGCGAGCGAAATTTTATGTAACATAAAATATTATAGTATCTTCACCGTGTGTGATGGGCTTTACAAAACCGCTAGCAGTTTTACCGAGGGACGCTAGAACATAGCAAGCACGGTAGGTAGGTTTGATGTTTGCGGAAATTAATTTGCATTTTCGTTACACTAAGATAGATAATAGAGATATAATCTCGACCTCCTCCTGGCGTAGTGGTCACCATGCTAGTCCCCCACCTAGAGGGCCTGGGTTCGATCCCCGGTCAGGGCAAGTTGGAAAAAGGCTTTTTCAAATGGTCCTGGGTTTTGGATGTTTATCTATTTATATATTTATTATAAAATATAGTGTCGTTGAGTTAGTATCGCATAACACAAGTCTCGAACTTACTTTGGGGCTAGCTCAATCAGTGTTATTTCTTCCTATATATTTATTTATTTAGAGATAATAATTCGGCTTGATAGGTAGCTTAAATTAACACAAGTTTTCTAAACTTGTCTAAGTTATAATATATTTCATCCCTATTTCTCTTTTTAATATTTGACCAGAAAGAATTAACGATATTTTTTATGAAGAAGGAAAAATGTGATACCAAGTATTTTACTAGACTATTGGAAAAAAGTTATATCAATATTACATTATCAGCAGGTATACTATTGTTCTTGGCTTTTTAAATATAATTAAGTTATCGGTAGCTCGGTAAAAAAATAATGATTAAGTTTTCTTAGAAATTTAAAACATTAAAAAAATATGTACCATAACTTATAGATAACCTTTGTTGATAATTTTGATAGAGCGCGTCAAGTTGAACATTGTATACTTATCACAGTAATTCATTGCAAGCCGATACTATACTCCTAAGCCTAAGGTCAAAGGTCTCAAAGATAAATTATATTTTCCACCAGATGGGTTTCCCCAAGTTATCGTAATCATTTTAAAAAGGCATATCATGCACACTGCACATTACTCGTTGCTTATGCTGTTTTATTAGCAGCTGTGTATTGACTTTTTCTTTCACGCCCACCAATGCATGTGTACGTATATCAATCACGCCGACAAAGTGGTAAAATAAAATCATGATTTTTTTTGCATAGATCTCATAGCTAAAGTGGAAATCATTTTTTCGCAAATTACCCATGGTGTGACTTGTCGTTATTCAATATGTAACAAAAACCCCGTCCGATCCTTGTAGGAGCAACTCAGACCGTAAATATGAATAACTTTTCCTATAGAAACTATTCCATTTATTTGTATCCGTAGCAATAGAAAATATACCGCAACTTTATACAAATTGATAGTGCCGTAATAATAAGATTGCGTCAATTTTAATATTAATTGCTTTTTACATTGCACATTAATTCTGATGTTATAACGAGTAAAACTCGATTATTTGCGAACAGATTCCAGATGAAAGCTGGCAAAAGGCTATTTTCAGGCGGGAAGCGTAGGAATAACAGGAAAACTTAGTAGGTACCAAATGAACAGGAAAAATTGTATCCGCCGCGTAAGATATACGATCTATTGTAATGATGTGTACTAAAGTCATGTTTCACTGCGCCATTAATTAAAGAGGCCTTGAGAGGTCACCGTAAATAGTGGGAAAATCGAATGCTTATTATACGAGTATCTAGTACCTACGTATATGTATCAGTCGACGTTGATTTATGTGTATGACAAAGCACACAATGTGGCCGTATAAGTGTCAGTAGGAAACCTCGCCTCGTTAGCATCTCGAATTTAGGCGATGCAAATTTTCGCCAAGGACGAATCACGGGCGACGGACGGACGTGCGAAACGATTTTGATTTTCACGGCGCAAAATACATGTGAATTATAAACAGCTTTTATAGGGTTACTTAGTAAACAAGGAACCCTAAGGCCGGCGCATATATGGCGATGCGCAGCTCAGAGCATTTTTCATTGTTAAAGTATTATCGACATTGTCTCCTTTTAAATAATATTCAAAATCAATTAACACAATGCATATAGCAGTGAAATTGCTCTGCTCTTCGCTTTTCCATATGTGCGCCGGCCCTTATAGTTTTGCCATGACTGTCTGTCTGACAAAACTATCAAAGCTAAGTAGGGTATACAATTTAGAGTTATAAGCGACAAACTTATAAAATTTACTCGGAAAAGTAATAGTTCACAAACATAATAGAAAACTCGTTATTTAGACGTTTTTAGTGCCGTGAACTCAAAGTTGGCATTGGCTACGGAACCCTAAACTGCGCGTGGCCCGACACACACTTGGCCGGTTATTTATTTATAACACACGAAGCTCGACGTACGGATATCACGTTTTCAGGAGAAGCAATATTAAAATGACGACAACAAGAAGGTCAGAGCATGACATACGAGTAGTAAGGAGTCATTATGTATAAATGTAATGTAACTAGTAGCGTGGACGAAAAAAATCATCTAGAATTGAATCTTATTTGTACGCCCCGACTTTACTCCTGCTAAGACCACTGTCAATTAAAATTAAAAACACAAATTTACTATTTTCCCTACAACTTTTCTCTTGACTAGAGATATTGATATTCGGAGAAAAGTTTTTGAATAAAGTATTCCTATATCTTTTGTTGCAGGAATACGGTCGACTTTAACCTCCCCTGACTTTCCCATCCCCCAGACTCCCCTACTGACGTATATATATATTAGGGTTGCATCGATACGCCTTTTCGCCGATACGATACCGATACCGATACTCTTATACAAATATCGGCGATACCGATACTGATACGTTAATTGAATCAAACATGAAGATAAAATAAATAAATCACCAGTCGGATTATTTTTTATTAATATGAAAAGTAGTTACATAGGTCGATATTAGATAATTATTATAAATTATAGTAATTAACATTAATAACAGTTTTATTTAAAAAACAAAGTAATCTTAAGTTTTGCGGAGAAAGGCGATTTAAAAAAAAAGTATCGTTGAATCGGTCATAAAAATATCGTCGATACCGATATATCGGCTAACCCGAAGTATCGCCGATATATCGGTATCGGTATCGGTATCGGATGCATCGCTAATATATATACTACAGCACGTATATATATGTAGGGTATAATGGAGTGTCCATTATACCCTACATATATATACGTGCTCTCCTGGTTTCTCGGACCTAGTACTGGTTCAAAGAGGTCCGATGTGGCAGCGGAGCCGATAAGTACCTACCCGTATCGGCCCGTAGCTCCCGTAGCGTGTCAGTGCAGTCATGTTCATTCATTCCAAAGTAGACCTAACTCCAACGCTCTTGCTGCGAAATGCTGGCTGGGTCAGCTCAAAATTGAACTGAACTGAGGGAAAGTAGAGTATTTTGGCTTGGCTAATACATTGAAAATGAAAAAAAAAAAAAGATATTATGTTTAATGACTTAGAGTACGCAAAATATCACTATCGGCTGTCCGGTCGAGTCGACGCTACGCGAGTGCATGAAAACTAGAATTTATTGGGAGAAGCTAGATTTATTGTGATTTAACGTGACTGTGATTATTTTATAATTTGTTCATTATTGGGCGTTGGCGCCGGTTGGGAAAATACCCCACAAAAGGACAACAAAAGAACAATTACCACACACCTAAAAATATACCGCTACATAAAAACACAAAGTCCTTGACAAGACTTCGTCGTACTTGGCACCAAACTAGACACCCGAGCGATAAGACTGCCTTAAATAAAGCTATAAAGTAGCTAAAAGATATTATGAGAGACACACAAAACGAAACTGTCCAAAATAAGCTAGAAAATCGGTTTTGATCTCATCACTAAAGAAGTACTGGAACAGGTTCCAAAAAAGGCTATAGCTTTTCTTACTACTCTCTTCAACGGCATTCTTAGAACACAATACTTCTCGGCACTATGGAAAGTATCGATTATGAAAATGATTCCTAAACCAGGCAAACCAACTCATGAAGTTAGTTCATACAGACCTATTAGCCTTTTACCGATCTTGTCCAAGGTATTCGAAAAAATTCTCCTTTCTAGAATTTTATTAATATTGACCGAAAATAAAGTCATCCCAAAACACCAATTTAGCTTCAGGCAATATCACTCAACGATTGAACAGTTCCATCGAGTCTGTGAGATAATCAGAAAATCCCTTGAAAATAAAGAATATTGCTCATCAGCATTCTTAAACATTCAGCAGGCATTTGATAAGGTTTGGTACAAAGGTCTCTTATGCAAAATAAAAACTGCGCTTCCCCACAGCTAATTCATGCTATGCCTTACCTATCCGACCGAATATTTCAAGTAAGAGTGGACGGAGAATCGTCAGAATTCCACGAAATAAAAGCAGGTGTCCCCCAGGGATCTGTACTGGCTTCAGTGCTGTATTTTTTGTACACTGCTGACCTTCCTGAATCTGATAAAGTTACCACCGGAACATTTGCCGATGACACAGCCATCTATCGAGCAA
The DNA here is from genome assembly GCA_943193695.1 of Acrobasis suavella. Classification (NCBI taxonomy): domain Eukaryota; kingdom Metazoa; phylum Arthropoda; class Insecta; order Lepidoptera; family Pyralidae; genus Acrobasis; species Acrobasis suavella. The sequence continues at coordinate 4,419,247 of OW971939.1, forward strand.
CAAAGACCCCAACTTAGCTTCTACTGAACTACAGAAAAGCCTTGACAAAATAGAGTACTGGCTCCATAATTGGCGAATCAAAGCAAGTTCCTCTAAATCTGTCTATATTACCTTTGCTCTAAGAAAAGGGGATTGCCCTGGCATAAACACATCAAAACCAAAAAAGAAGAATTGAACCTGATATACAAGGACATGTACTGGTTGATGGCGCGCAACTCAGTGTTGTGCTTTAGACAACAAGCTCTTCATTTATAAGACAATCCTAAAACCAATATGGACTTATGGACTTCAACTATCGGGAAGTGCATGTAATTCCAACATCACCATCATGCAAAGATTGCAAAATGGCCTACTTAGGAATATCGCCAACACACCATGGCTCAGTTATCACTAACAATGAAGTCCATAAGGAATTAAAATTACCACCGTAAAGGAGAAGATAAGACTCCTATCTGAGCGATATGAGAAGCGACTCGCTAACCACCCTAATCAGCTAGCGTCCAGTTTGGTCAACATTAGATACAAAAAGCGTCTAAAAAGACACGATATTCAAGGACTAAGTTCCAGATATTAGGAAAGGATTGCTGCCGCTGGGGAGCAACTTCTGTAAAACCAAAATTTACACACCACTAATCTGCTTATAGTCAAGGACTAATCGCAGATATAAACACAAAAAAAAATTACTAGGCGTAAACTGTTTATGCCCATTGATGTCCAATTTGTTTTTGCCCTCAACCCATCTCTAAGTAGTGACAAATAAACAATTTATCTATCTATCTTATCTATCTAAATGCCAAAATAACAGAGAAAAAATGTCCCATGTGTTTTTAGGGATTGGTAGAACAACGGTAGTGTTTATTCAGTAGAGCGCGACGAGCGACAGTGGACCGGCGTGTTTTGAAAACGCGCGGTTCTGGTAATGAACTCAATACTGGGAGGCGTATGTGGATTGTAAACAATCTGTATTAAATGTACCCAGCTCTCATTGGCAGATATCGATTTTGGGATATTTGTGGACTACCTATATCACGGCTCGCGAGATATTAATCGTGCATACTCATAAATTACAGACAAATCACAAAAAATAAATGTGACTTGTACGACCTAGGTGGATTCTGGTGTAGTACGCTTGCAATTGGTGTTTTGGAAAACCTTGGGGATGCCTATGTCCTTGTCTAGCAGTGGACTTTCTGTGATATGATGACGACCTAGTTAAGACGATCACCGTGTTATTATAAAACGCAGAATAATTGTATTATGGAACATACGGTGCAGGGGAAGAGAGCGGGTTTCGAAGTACTACGCTTGGTCACAGAGGGGGAGGGCGGGTTTAGGTCTTCGTCACGATGTCAATATTATTAACCCCAAAGTAAAAAGACGGGTGTTATAAGTTTGACGCCAATGTCTGTCTGTTCGTGTGGCATGGTAGCTCTCGAAGGGGTGGACCGATTCACCGATTCACATGAAAACAAGTTTTCTTTCGGTGGTTCTTCTTAGCTTTGTTTGTTGATGAAAATCGGTTTAGCCGTTTAAAAGTTATAGAGGGTGAAAGCTGTCGGTGAAAGTCGGGGATTTTTTATATTTGCCTGGTAAATAATAGTATTTTATGCAACAGTTGTATAAAAAGGGTTAAATGCGAGTGGCGCAGGTTACGATGCGAGCCTTGGCGAGCATCGTAAATTGACGCCATCGAGCATTTTTTGACTACATACTTATACAACGTTGCATACAAAACTTTTTCTACGACTACATTAACTAAAATAAATACAAAAATAAACAAAGAAAAGTACGAAATACTATCATGTGTTTGGTAGATACTAGGTATCTATGGAAGATTTATTTTTATTGACGTCTTCCTAGTGACTAAAAGTGCCATTTTTGAAACATGGAGTCACTTAAACGAAGGTTTTTCATACAAAAAAACCGTTTGTTCAGTGACTCCACGTTTGAAAAATGGCATCATATGTTAAAATAACGATTTTATTATGTTGGCAGTATGGTAGATCTAAAAAAAAAAGTTATAGGTCTATGGCTAGGAGTATCGTTTTGGCGAAATAACGACACATGTGATATTATTTTAGGAATAGAAATATATAATAGAAATAGTCTACTATAGACTTTTCTGAAATCATATAATCTATGTTCTTATATTCGTGTTCGGGACCATTTAAAAGACAGATAACAGTACAGGAGTAGAAAAACATGTTTTCTTCGGGTCGGTCATTTACTTTCAGAATTTAAGTACATAAATAATTATCTGCTATTGTAACTTTAATTTATTCAAAACATTCATGCCTTCATCATAATTCCAACGAACAGAGATCATTTAAATTTACGGGTCCCGAAATAAGTAAATAAAATACAGTCGGCTCTTTGATCAACCTCGTTAAAGGCTCGACGTGAAGGCGCATTCATAGGACTTTCACATTTCGCCTCAAAACGCAGGCGTTCATTTGAAGTTCCATTTGATATTCCGAGCAGCGAGCAACTAAAGAGCAGGAGCTATAACTCTGCTCCCGGCCGCGTATGGAAAACAGCACTTATGTCTTCCAAGAAACCCTGTCTTACGTTTCTTATGTGGCTCATTATGCGCTTATTTACGATTCATGCGAGTAATTTGTATTCTTCAACATTCCTCCCACTTCAACTAAGTTTCAGGAAATCTCATGAAAAATAATTTTGAAGACTGATTTACCTACGTGGTTATGGTAAGAGCATTGAGCTATATGTATTATGTATAGCTCTATAGGTTGGAGTAAAATCTTTTGAAATGCATAGGCATTTCAAAAGATTTTACTCCAACCTATAGACCATTTGTTTAGGTATTTAAAAGAATGTAAAATGTCTTTTTATTGAAATATACACTTTATAAATCATTAGCTTTGCAAATTACAAATTATTTATTTTATAAATAATAAATTACATTTATTTTTTGTAATTTGCAAAAGTTTTTTTTTTGTAATTTATAAAGTGTATATTTCAATAAAAAGACATGTCAAGATTGTTAACATTCTTTTAAATACCTAAACAAATGTTTTTATACATTATGAAGTTGTTTGCTTTGAAGCTTTTATAAACCTTTAGTTAGTGATTATTTTCGTTCGGATATTATTACTTTTTTTTTCTACGTTGGTTGTCCTCTACCTAATGTCAGTTACGACGGTTCCTTTCATCGTGTGCCTTGTTAATTAATAAATAATTAAGGCTTATCAAGCCCTTCCTCTTTTTGCAAATGAATGTCACAATTTTCAAAGTTCACAGTAATTAGTGGGACAATAGCGGGGCGCGTAATTTCAACGTAAATATAGGGTGAGTGTTCTCTCGTCGTGTGCAAATAATTGTGTTGCATAGCCACGGCATTGCTGGTGGCTGACACAGTTTTGAACTAAATAAAACAGAAAGTCTTGCACACTTTTCAGTTTTCGAGTATACAACCTTTAAGCTTAAGAGCGGCCTTTCGGTCTTACTTTTCTTACAAACGCTCGTATTTGATAATGGCGTTGTAAGTGATCTTTCTTGAAAACTTTTGAACTAACAGGTATCTTGTGCGTAATTTCTAGGTTTCTGTCGAAATAAAAAATTAAAATTAAAAAAAAAAACAAATACCGTAAAAGCCACCAAAAATCTGCTTTTCTGCTCAAATTTTAACTGAATTACGGCCGTTCACAAAGTACTCATAAATTGTAAAGGTAAAGAAAATATTTCGATACAAACCTCGCAAATGTAATAAATCTTTTAAATAAAAATAATTTATTTCACACACTAATTGTAAGGCTTACTTATAAACACGTACCACCAATGGAACAAGTTTTATGAAATTTCCCACCCTGTGAATAGTTAATATTCGTTCAATTTATAGTTAATAATAATACTAATTTCGCTCAATAGAATGCAAACCGAGCCCTCAGTCGCTATCTCTCTCTTTTGGTTTGCCTCTTTTTCTAGCATTGCCCTGGATGAAACAACAAGCTTTTCAAACTTTGCTCGTCTTAACGACAGAACGGCCGGGAAGGGCCGCCTTAAGTGGCTACCTGAATTTTCCGGGGTCCAGTGCTGCCCCCATTTGAAATAAATCATTTGAAAAGAAACGGAGATATCATTTAAAATTTGGTCTAGATCAGACCCAGGATAACCCTTAAAACTATTTTATAAGCTACTGTTTACAGTTTAAAGTGAGAACGTGAAGCTTTTCTACGCACAATTGCGAAAAACTGAAAAAACTTTTGGCGTATGTGCGTAGAAAAGCTTCATTTTCTTATTATAAACAGTAATCAGTACTTCATAAAATAGTTTGAAAGGTTATCTAGGGTTTGATCAAGACAAAACTTTTAAATAAAATCTCCGTTTTCTTTCAAATGATTTATTTTAAATGGGGGCAGCACTGGACCCCGGAAAATTCAGGTAGCCCCTTAAAGGCAAGTCGTATCACGAGCTAATGAAATGTGGCAAGTACTGAGAACTTTGAAAACAATTTAAAATCAGCAAAACCGCTTCGAAGAATTTCGGAAAATGTTCATTCATTTCAAAGCTCAACAAACATTTGTTCGACCATCTACCTACGCTATTATTGGTATTATGGCATTCTTTCGTTCTTGCGACTTGCACTACAAAATAGACGCACACACATGGCAAGGGGTTGGTCGGCAAAAAGTTTGAAACAAGACTCCATGACCCGACTGGGCAAAAACTAAAACATGTGCCATTTAGGGGCAAGTAGCATTATTTTTTGTGCCGCAGCATATTGTGTACAAGAACGCTAAGGCATCTCCAATATCATTGTATTCAAAGGAGCTCGTTTTTGCGCTACAAAAGTTGGCGACGTCGTTAGCAGATACTGCAATATGTATGAGAATCAGATTAATTAGAACGGCCGAGATGAATAAATAGCCGCTAATTTACTAATCTGGACTTGTTAATCATAAACAGTAAACCTACTACCAGTAACTAATGCCATATCGATCGCTCAATTAATTAACTCGTCGATAAGATGTGTGTAACTGCTTTTCTTAATTAAGTTTCCTTCTCATTCAAAAAGTAAGTGATTCATAATTTTCTTAATAAAGTCTAAGTTGCATTATAATTGTTTTTTTAGGGTTCCGTACAAAAAATGACAAAACGGAACCCTTATAGGATCACTCGTGTGTCTGTCTGTCCGTCCGTCTGTCACAGCCAATTTGCTCAGAATCTACTGGACCAAATCAGGTGAAATTTGGTAGGATGGTGTAATTTTATGACCAAAACACAGATGTGCAAAGTAAATATATTTTTTTTTACACATACGTAATTTTCGGAGGACAAATTAGGAAATTTTAAAAAAAAGCTATGCGAACCACGGGCTATACTAGATCACTATAATATAATTAAATAAAAAAAAAACTAAACATAAAAACAAAAAAAAAACAACGTTCCCATATTCATATTCCCTCTCCACGCGAGTTCAACTCGCACTTGGCCGGTATTTTTTAGTAAATATTGCCTATTATTTATCTAACAAGTTAATTTACTTTTCATCCTGATTTGCAATGAAAAACTTCGTTTCTGTATTCTATACAAAATTACATGGACCCCGCTTTTTAAACTATTGTCCCGGATTTAAAATCTGAATTTTACACAAATTCGTATTTTGAAGTTGGCAAACAAAATGTTCTCACTACACCTGCACTACTTGAAGCCACGCAGAAGATTGATAGTTCGACGGGAACCGAAAAGACAGAAAGCGGGCAAAAAGTATTAAATGACGAGAACTGGACGACATAATTTTCTACCTGTTGTATTACCCTGATTATCTTCAGATCGGCAGATGCCATGATGATGCCTATTAGGGGAAGACGATATTAAAAAACTATTTCTGATAGGGCCTTACCTTGTTGGTGCGACGATTTCCATCGGCGGCGGTGGTGGTGGCGGCGGCGGCGGCGGTGGAGGCAGAGCTTCGCTAGGCACTGGCGGGGCCGGCACGGCCACCGGCGCCGGCGGAGCATCCGGCACGTCCGGCAACGGCGCCGGTACGTCCAGCTCTTGGATATCCGGGAGTTCCGTCAGCTCCGCTTCAGGGAGCGCCGCCACGGGTGACAGCGGTGACGTCACCACGGATGGGGCGATGGAGCCGTCCGTGGTGATGGAGAATTGAACGTCGCCAGCTATGCCCGGGAGGTGCGGCAGGTCCAGCGGCATCTCCAATTCAGGCACCTGGTAACGGACATCTGGCTGTAGTGTTTACTCAAAAGACGCAAATTACTGGTGATAGAACTAGTGTTCCCGAGGACTATAGGCTTTTAGCCCTAATTGAGGCCTGTCCGTCCTTCTTTAGGGCTATGTCATTTTTGAAAGCCTAAAAGTGGCCGTTTTTGCAAAAATGCTACTCGTATAAAAAGCTACACGTTCTCACTTTAAAATATAAACAGTAGTTCATAAAATAGTTTGAAGGGTTATCTAGGATTATATCAAAGCCAAATTTTAAATAATATCTCCGTTTCTTTTCAAATGATTTATTTCAAATAGGGGCAGCACTGGACCTCAGGTAGACCTTAAATATCGCCATAACAAAATCGAATCAAAAGCCTATAAAGACTTATAGTCCTTCAGACTTGGCCTATTCAATAAGGCCTAATAATAATATAACAGACTGAAGAGCCAGTCAAGCCCCTCAATTAAGAGTCTAGGCTTCAAAAAAAGGCTAAAAGCCTGTAGAAAAGCCTATAGTCCTCAAGATCATTAGATAGAACCGTAAGATTAAGGGAATGGTTCGCGATCCAAGGTTGATCGATTTCTTTATTTCAGGATAGTGTATTATACATTAGTTATTATATTAGATTAGTTCTCTTCCATGCTGGTCTGAGAGAAAAGAAAAAACTAAGAATGTACCAGCTGCTTCTCTTCCCGCGCTGATCGTAGAAGCCGATCAAAGAACTGGGCGAAAATGCGAATCATACTGATAGGCGATGCGGCTAGCAATCCATCCCTATTTGACTCCTTTTCCCACCTTCTCGCCCACCATCAAGTTAAAAGTGGCCTTTGAGTCTTGCGAACCTGGGCCCTGTCTGCTCAGAGCCGCAAGACCCCAAATGCTCTGTCTGCCCCTTTAAGGATAAGGTCATGCTAGATTAGTCTCATAGTCTCTGCCTTCCGCTATGAGAAACGTGTTAGAAATAACAATAGGTACCTTTTGAGTTTTTCGTTTTGAAACTGCTCTACGTACGCTATCTAAGATGTGAGTCCGAATTATTTTAGTATTATACGAAAATAATTTTACTCTTTAGACATACTTTCACTTAAATGTTTCAAATACCTAATAATTTTCACGTTTCCATAAGGTATATAGGCTCAAACAAAATGCATAGTCGGCTATCGCGGTTGACTGTAGGCACTTGAAGAGCAGTTCCAGGTATGATCGCGTATTATCTGTCAGGTCAAAAGGCAGTAGATATTCTCTTTGGTATAAAAATATAATCAATTTAATTAAGGTGAATGATAAGCATTAGCAGGGACATATTGTTAATTCTAACGAATCGTAAATCAAGACACGCGGCAGCGTGTCAGAGCCAAGTTCAAAAAAAAAAGGAACTGGCGACGCAGCAACTTATCATCTTTACGTTATACGTTATTGTTATTGCATTGTAAGGTCCTATTCTTCTAATCATCAGAATTGCTGGTAAAAAAACTAGCCAGATCAAATTTTAAGATTCTTATAAATAAAATTCAATATTCTCTTAAGAACTTGGCGCCCATTTAAATCTCAATTATTTTGTCGGATTTTGAACTCGGCTCCCATTTTCATTTTTATATTTTTGGTGGAAATAATCACTTACAGATAACAGGCAAAAACGTGACTAAAAGAAGGCTTAGGGTGAAGCCTACGAACGTGATTTCTGCCACAAGAAATAAATAAATGTACAGATAAATAGGTATATAGGGACAAATAACTCTGATTGAGCTAGCCCCAAAATAAGTTCCGAGACTTGTGTTATGGGATACTAACTCAACTATACTATATTTTATAACAAATACATGTATAGATAAACATCCAAGACCCAGGACAATTTGAAAAAGCCATTTTCCAACTTGCCCTGACCGGGGATCGAACCCGGGACCTCTAAGTCTTGTCTAGCTTCACCCGCAAGAAACCATTACTGTGAAACATCCAAGAGTGGCCAAGTGGGGTGGAATAAGGGGAAAGCAGACAGAATGAACTCTACCAAGCTGATCGCCAAAATTAATTCGTTGAAGAGGTGCGTAAAGAATAAATAAATTAATAAAAGATTTTTATTTGTAAAATATCGTGTAACTACCTATTTGGTGTCGGTTAAAAAATGTTTCGTAGTTGGTTAAACTACCAGTAACCTATTGTCTTGCTAATATTAAACAAACTTCATTAATAAATATTTGATGTCGTCTTAAATTAGGCTATGTGACCGTAACCAAATTATATTGACATAATATCCATTCATACACTCGATATATCATCTCGACTTCTATTAGCAAACTATCAATATTACAAAGTAATTTAACAGTAAGAGGAAAATCCTCGTTACGCGGAAAGCTATCAATCACGGCCGCCTATATATAAAAACCTCTTCAGTACGCGTAGAAATTGCACGTCTTCCAAGAATGAAGGAGATGTACAATTGTTCTCTGTCTAATATTAATTGAAGAAGAATATATTTTCCACACCAAAAGTATATTAGTTTACGAGTAAATTATCCAATTAAAAACTTCTAATAAGTTTTTTGTGTAGGTAGTTTTCGTAGAAAACGTCTTACGTCTCCAAGAATGAACCAAAAACTGGTTTTCCTTTCCAAAGATGTTATGGATGTGAAATTACGTAGGTAACTGGATACGGATACGGAGAAGATTATTATTCCGGATTATTTATTTTAATGGTTCATGTACACTTAAAAATCTGATTATCTGTAACTTGCGGAATACATATTTCGGTTACGGATATTTTTGAAGTGAAAACTTCTTTAGCGGCATTTAAAACACTTTTTTTTGTAATGGGTAAAAAATGTTAAACTCGCGTCAAGGCGTCAGGACACGTGACCCTGATCGAAAATTCGTAAGACGGATGGAGAGTAGACAGCCGGCGCGGCGTAGGAGAGGAAGTATCCCCACTCTTTCTACGGCGCGGCGAAAATGTACGCCTGCGCCTGCTGTTTCGTTTAGGCGGCGCAGGACGCTTGCGCGAATGTTCGTGTGTTTATGCAGCGTGCCACGCGCATCCATAGATGGTGACAGTGACAGCTGATGGCTCGACCGTCTGTGAAGTGGCCACACTGCTGTGTATTCGTAAAATTCGTGTATATAAAGTGTTTAATTAATGTAATATAAATTGTCATGTTTGTGTACGATAGCGCAATAAATAAATATTGTATTCTACCACATAAATGATAGTACTTTTATACTGATAATTAAAGCAATTCGTGCAAAATTATTCCCTAACCATTCCAAAATATCAAAAAATGCACAACGTTAATATTCAAGTTTTCACTTCTGCCGGCACTCCTGGAGTGCAACCCGTCGTTTTTTTATTTATTTCGGATATCCGATAGTTTTTATACCACGACGGTAACGCGTGGAGGCACGGGTACGAGTAGCTTCTACGATATACCTAGAAAAATATGATAATATTGGATCGGCCAAGGTTATTTGGTATATTGTTGTGAGCTCGGGACAATCGCTTTTGAAGACTGCGCCTTGAGGACACGTTATCACACACATCAATTGCAATAAAATACATATATTAGAATAAACAACGGGACTCACCATGCCAATGCCAGGCGCGTACATGTACTCATCCGTCTCTCTCTTCATGAACTCCCTTCTCATGATGGAAGACGGAGCGTCTTCCAACAAGCTCTTCTCCACGTTAGGACTGATCTGCGGCACGTATACGGGCCTGCTCGGGGCGCCCAGGTACGGACTCTCGTCGGAGTTGAAGATCAACAGCCCTCCAACTGTCGTCAGGTCGTCCATTATGGCGTGCAAGTCGAAATCCTTTTTAGGCGCGTTCCTTGGTTCGGCTACCTTTACATGGTAGAAATGGAGTTTTTCCTACGAAGGAAACGTTATCATGAATCCAAGGGTCAGTTCAGACCGAAACGAGACGCGTCGACGCGACGCGGCCCGGTCAAAACTGTCCCTAAAGCCTTGATTCTTGATTGAAACGTGTCTGATTGCTATACAATATGTATCAAAAACCCTGTCCGATCCTTGTAGGAGCAACTCAGACCGTCAATATGAACCACTTTTCCTATGGCACCAATGCTTGAAACTCGAAAAAAAAAAACGTCATTTTCATACATTTCATACGTGTTCGGCCGGTCCGGTAATTTGTATAAAAAGGACGATTTTTCTTAAGTTTCAAGTATCATCACGTTTAATGTATGGGAGCCCTCCTAAAATATTTATTTAAAAGTGAATATAAACTAAATATTGTGTGAATATTTCAAGCGTCTACCAGTTGCCGTTATTATATTGAGAAAAAAATGCCAAAGAAATCACGTTAGTTGTATGGGAAACCCCCTTGAATATTAATTTTATACTATTTTTAGTATTTGTTGTTATAGCAGCAACAGAAATCCTCCGTCTGTGAAAATTTCAATTGTCTAGCTATCACGGTTCATGAGATACAGCCTGGTGACAGACAGACAGAGGAATGGACGGGTTTACCCTTAGGGAACGGAACCTTAAAAAAGAAGTAAATCCAACATACCTGTATATCTTTACCGCCAGCTTGGCCCTGGGCTTTTCCACTCAGGGTTACTTTCCTAGGCTGGTGCTGATAGCCGTCCAAACCGAACACTGACTGGTAATGTTCATGAGTAATAGCTGCCGGGTACTTCGCACTAGAGAATACTTTTATAGCCTTCTGCATCCCTACTAGCTGTTCAGCTTTGGTGCGAGAAACTTCAATGCGTTTCTTCAGTTTATTTGTCTTGTCCATGTTTTGGTTGATGCGGGCAGCGAGACGGGAGAACACGTCGTCAATAATACCATTGAGGTTGTCAAGAGTGTCCGCAATTTGAAGAATGGTTTCCTCAGTGCTGAGATCGCTGGGTACCAGTTTAACTTTATAGATACCCTCCATTGTATTAGCGTTGTAGTATGCAAAACTGAAACAAAATTTTAATGTGAATGTGGTATATGGATGATCCATAGATTTTATTGCACGCCTCCTAAGCGGAGCGTTGGGGTAGTGCTCTACTTTCAAAAAGTCAGGAGATGATGATGATACCAAAGGTTTGCCATTATTTTATCAGTATAGGCCTAAAGTAGGTACCTACTGTTTTAATTAATTGATTTTAGTTCTAATCACAAAGGTGTCACAGTCTTAAAAGATCGTAAAGACGAATCACGAGTTCTGTATTAATTAAGTTGATCAGTTAGATCTGTGTGATATTTGATAGGGCCAAGTAGGGGAGTCCTTGGCCCACTAAATAGGTTATCCAACCGTGGGTAAAAATTTGTCTTAAATCATGATTAACAGCTGGGCATGAATCTTACCTAATGAGCTTCTTTATAATCACCTAAAATAAATTAATAAGGCACAAGAATTATCACTAGACAACACATCCACATTTTGTATAATACAGTCATTTTTATCACTTCCTAATTGTTCACTATTTACAGTCAAGTATTTATCGTCTATTATATTACAGTGCGTCAAATTGTGTCGTTAGTTGTTGTGGCAGTCGATTCAATTCTTAAAGGAGTTGACCGTAGTAGGCGAGTACATCGATTGCAGGTTATCATTGGCGGGGTCAGTGCTCCACGAGAACCGACAGTATGCGTCGGGCGACATCTTGGGGTCCAGGATCGCTGGCTCGTCCGCCATCTGGCCGGCGGACATCAGATTGTTAAAGTGCTTATTTATAACGGCGTCGCCCGGACTGATGTTGGGCGCAGTCGGCTTAAGCGTAGGGACAATGTTACGCTCGGTAGGTTTGAGACTAGACAACGAGTCCAGGGACTGCAGCTGGATATAGCTGCTGTCGCCGCCGTGTTTGGCGGGCTGGGGCAAGCTGGGCGTAGTCGGCAAGCTGTTCGGCCCGAACGGTAAGCTCTGTGACGGCCGTATACTAGGCAAATTGGCCTGAACGTCGTCACGCAAGACGTATCCCGAAGAGGTAGGAGGGTTGTTTCTCACCGGCGGCGGGACCACGCCGGTCGTGAATATAGAATGCGGTAGCCCGGCCTTCACGTAACTCGAGCTCGCGGTCTCTGCAGGCGGCTTCGGCGCAGACTTGAAGGACACTGGCGGAACCGACTGGACGTAACCCGATCTCAGGTTTGGAACCGGAGGAAGATTCACTTTGAATGGTTTGTCGTTAAATGGATCACGGTAGCTGTCGTTGTCAGAATTGTTAAGGGAATATTCCTCATCTTGCGCATTATTGCTGCAATCGACCTTTCCAGTGTCCACTTCTAAGTTGTAAGTCGAATCATCATCTGATGTGGATGGGTGGCGGTCGATGTGACCTCGAGAAGTGTCAGAGAGGGCAGTGCTATCTGTATGGTCACTGGAGTTACAGTTACTGGCGTCTTTTTGCTGTTTAATCTCTGACGGGACCATTGCCGCTGGTTTGGTCGTCAAAGGCAATGTTTCGTCATTTGATGATTTATTATTATCTTTCATATTAGGGTTCCATGCAAATGCAATTTTCTCTGATTCAAGTTTAACACCTTCTGGCATAATAGGTTTAATATCCATATCTTTGTACATGTGATAAAGTCTCTTACAGCCATATGCTATGACAGCAATAGCTACTAGCCCCATTATAACCAGGAAGATCGTCATACTGTTGCTAGGTCTGCAGTTGTAATGGCTGGGCTCGCTCCACTTACCCTCATACACATTCTGATTACCGTCTATGTTAACAGCACGTACTTGGTATGTCTCTACAAAACGCACATTTTCGCACGGACTCACTTTAAAGGTCATATTTTGGGCTCTGTATTCTTTGCTGCCTTCTTTATCATTATCTTTGACCACTCTAACATCGTAATATGTGACATTGCCACCTGGAGGATCAGGTTTCTGCCAAATCAGTACATCACTATCTGTGAATTTTGGTGCTTTCAACTGAGCAGGGGGACCTATTTTAGTAGTGAATACAATAGGTTCACGTGGGCTCACTTCTGAGCAGACCTTTATTCCAGAGTTGCAGGCCTTAACAGTCAAACTGTAGGTGGAGAATCCTCGGAGACCGGTCACTGTCACATGCCTTCTAACTGTGTCGGTGCTGTCATTTACTACATCTACAACTTTTAGCAAGTCAGAATAATTATAAATCTTATAATTACCAATAATTCCATTTCTGGGATTAGGCGGATCAAAGGATAATACAACTGAGTCACTGGTAATGTTGGAGACTGTGACATTTCTAGGACTTGTTGGAGTGTCTTCAGTTGTTGTAATGGCGGTTGATGCATTCTCTAAGTTTTTCCAACCAAATATTGTTTCTAAAGACAATGTAAACAAATATGTTTTGAAGGGCAGTAAGTTGGTAATGTTTGTCTTTTCTTGGAGGGGATTTGGTATATTGACATACATTTTGTCATAGGCTGGATCGCATTCATTTGAGGTTTTCAAGACAATGCAGTATGTTATTTTATAACCTTTGATAGTTGTTTGGTTGGGTTCTCGGTGTATGCTACAAATAAGTGACCAGGTTATATTTACATGTGTTTTTCCTGGTTGCTCATGACTTACTTCCACTGGGAAATTATACATTAGCAGAGTATCATTAGAGATGTCACAACTGGCCCACACAATGCCACTAGTGTCCAATCCTCTGTTGGCAGATATAGCAAACTGGTACCTATCTCTTCTAGGCAGAGCTATCTTATGACTGGTTTTGTAAGGTTCTAATACTGTGAAATTAAGACGTCCAGAGCAAATGTTTGTAATGTTGTGTTGACACCAGAACAAGGTGTAGTTGTCAATCTTATCACCAATCCCTCCCCAGGACAGTTTGTAAATGTTACCTTCAAATGCTATTTGGCTGAATTTAGTCACTTTTAGGTTGCTGTCTGCTTTAGGGGGAATAAAGAAGTGACTGCTGTTTGGGGACAGCCCCTTCTCATTGATAGATGCTACGGACACCTGCATCGGCTGCCATGGCAGATCGGTCAGCCTTACGTAGCTAAGGCTGATATTTTTGTCAGGATAGAAAGTGTTTGTTTTGTTGCTGTAAGTGACATTGACCATGTACGTGAAGTTAGCACCAGCTTCTTCATATTCTTCTAGTTGTCGCCAATAGATCATAACCGTCCTCTTGGACTCAATTTCAGTCTCACTAAAGGCACCAGCAATCACGTCAGGGGGCCTGGACGGCCTCTCACTGACTGTTGTAAACACAATGTAGCTGTAGTTTGACCAGAATTCTTCCTTCACAGCTTTTCTAGATCGGATGTATATCTTCACTTCATACTGCATATGAGCATAAGGAAGGTTTTTCAACCAGAAACTATAGGTCTTATTATTTGTTTTAGGCAACATTGAAGCGTTCACAGTACGGAAATGTTTAGTTTGATCAACTTTAGCAATCTGGTACTCGATTCTATGTTCAATCCCACAACCCAAGAGTTCTACCATAGTGGTGGGGATTTCCCAATGCAATTTTACCTGATGACTTTTGTTTATCAAAACTTGCAAGTTACTTGGAGGGTCTGGCTTGACAATAGCAAAGTGGTCAATATTGAAGTGCTGGATATTTGTTCCAAACTGGGTTGTAGCAGTCAGTGTGATATTGAATGTCTCCTCTTGTTGCCGGTACGCTGTGTCCCAGATCCAATAGCTTTCGTTTCCATTTTTCTTTGCCTTATTGGGTCCCAATCGATTGCCATTAAACTCTATAGTTAAAGAGTAATCTATTACCGCTAAATCAGGGGTAATGGTCCAGTTACACTTCAGCTTGATAAGATTATATGAAATACAGCCAAAGTCTGTCACATCTTTAGGGGGGTCGCCCACCAACACTCTTATAACGCACATATCCGTCTTGGTCCGACAATGATAGCTTTTTAATGACTTCTCAGGTTTTTGAATGAAGAGCCTTCTCGTTGTGGCGTTGACAAGCTCAGTGTCGTTGAGAACCTGATTGTTGACTCTGAATTCGAGATCCTCGGGGCCGTCGTCTGGGCTATCCGCTATGCAAAATAGTTCTACTGGATTACCGTAAAGCACATGTGCACGTCCTACTGGATAGCATCGAGATAAGATGCCCGGCAGTTGAATTATACACATCAATATAATGCACCGAAACCACAGAGCCATGGGCAATTTTGAAACACTGCATTTTAATGTCCGTTTACTTATATGGTGGTCTGCCATAACTGCTTATATTCTCGACTATTTAAACCATCACGAATCAAAGCACTAAGACCAACGAAGCTGTCAACACATTCCTCGTATTTTTTTATCGTCGCGAGTATAATGGCGATCGCGCACTGCAGTCACAAGACGATGACACAGACCGACTGACTGAACCACATCTTTGAACAATGCATATATTTATCTAATTTATGCTTAACAACTTCTTCTGCTTACGATCGAAAGTTCTAAAATGATAAAACTACAGTCTTTAAACTCGTAGCAAAGAGTTAACGATGAAAATGTAATGTATTACGCACAGACTAGGCAGGTACTTACAGTTCTGATTATCTCCAACTTCACACTAGTAAATAATGACAGTTAGTCGATTATTATACCTTTACCGATTATACAATCGAATCTATTAAAAATATTTAGTATTTCGATAATATATATCGTGTAAGATATAAGTAGCCCCAACGTGAGTTCGAGACTTTTGGGTATATTAACTCAACGATATTTTTATAACAGATGCATATAAAGATAAACATCCAAGACCCAGGTCAATGTGAATAAAATCATTATCCATCTTGACCTGAATGGGAATCGAACCTGGGACCTCCGGTGTGACAGTGTAGCATGATGACCACTAGGCCACGGAGGTCATCACAATAATATGCGTAATAAATCAAACCACGGGCTAGTAGCAGCCAGCTATACTATATCAATATAGAAAATGTCAGACTTTTATTTAATAAGGCAAATTAAAAACTTTCAAGCATTCACCCTTTATCATTTTTAAAACGCTAAACCGATTTCTATCAAACATAATTAAGAACCATCCGTAGACTTAAAAAAGGGAATTTCCCTTTGTATGTCCGTAGAAACACCTCGATAAAATCAGCTTTAAAAAAAAAATAATACGTCATACGACTTGATAGGTCTAAATATATATTTTTGATGGCAAATGTTTATAGACCAAATTACATGTAAGCAAAAAGACATCGAATGCGATGTCAATATATGAGCATTCATACATACCTATATATAGAGAGTAGGCATCTTTGTCTGCTCATCCAAGAGCATTCAAAGATTTTGACTGCTCGTAGTTGAGCTTGAGTTGACGTTTTAGGAGAAAATGCTGCAGTACAGTTTATTACTTCTTCTTCTGTACTTGCGCTTAGGAAGCTTCAGTAACTATTACTTCAGTAACTGTTAGTAAATGATCTGACGTCAACAATTACCTATTATGAAATCGAGAGAAAAAACGGACAATTATCAAGTGATACAAATATCCAAAGATAATTAAATGAGTTTTGGCTTTTGACTTTGAGCAAAAACAACTGATTTCGGGGTTGGTCTCGGAACAAAAGATATTTGTGTTGACGAGCTCTTTGATCTCCCATCAACAAGTTATGTTTACCAGAAAATAGTATGCTGTGTATTTATCCGAATCTACGCTTTGTAGTATGGGAACATACGACAGGCCTAAATTTAAATTCTTTGCTGGCAAATGTTTTAGGACCTCATTAATACGTTAAAATTAGCAAACAGGCATCAAATGCGATGTTAATATATGAACACCCTCATACATTTCTGGAGTAGGCATCTTTGACTACTCATCCAAGAGCCAAAACTACTGATTTCACGGTCGGTCTCGGAATAAATGATATTCTTATTAACGAGTTCTTCGATCCCCCATCAACATGCCCACAGACTTTGCCCACAAAATAATATGCCGGGTATTTATCCTGTAGCTACACTACAGTATAAATCGCGTAGCTATAATACATCTCCATTTTTCGACATCAACACTAGCACTCGCCCGCGCCGTCAGTCATAACCAAATTAGGGAATTAACAGGACCCCGAGAGCAGTCGCGCACCGCGCCAACCAATCACAACACAGGAACGGGAACACAACCATATTAGGCCATTGTTTCGTCTCATAACGATTGTATATAAACCCAAATATTGTAAATAAATCATGCATTCAACTTTCTACTAAGGAGCTAAGAACACGCGATTTTATTTATCTTCCGTAGGTACACGTAACCTACCTACACACACCATATGATAGCTACCTAAGCTACAATCCGAATCTACCGGTTGTATTGTATGTGAACATACCATGACAGGTCCATCGCATTTGATGTCTGTTTGCTTATTTTAACATATAATTTGGTTTACAAATATATACCAGCAAAAAATTAAAATTGAGTAGTGTCAATTCGTATGTTCTCATACAACGGGTAGATTCAAATAAATATCCGGTGTTCTTTTATGTGGGAAATGTTATAACAAGTTGATGGTGGATCGAAGGACTCGTCGATATGAATATCATTTGTTCCGGAAATAACCCCAAATCAGTAGTTTTTACTCTTGGATAAGCAATTTAAAAAAATCTGTTCTCCCTATATGTATACTCTCATACATATAGGGAGAGTAGATTTTTTTTCTTTTTTTGGATTCGGCGATAAATGTCAGATTCTAAAAATGTCAGACGAGTTTAAAATGCCGGTTTCTATGAATGCCAGATTCTATAAATGCCAGATTCTACAAATGTCAGATTCTATAAATGCCAGATTCGAATAATGCTAGATTCCATAAATGTCAGATTTTTGGTATATTGATTATATTTACCTTACAAGTACCTATGTATATAAAATTTGTAAATTTCTAAAGATTATTAAAAAAATTGTAAGCTATTCTACTAACAACTTCAGCAAATTTTAGAAAAGACATCATGTAGGTATTCTTTTATTCTATGGATATATGATTTTGATTATTATTTAGATATATTACTTTATTCTAATACTCGAAAAAGTTTTCTTTTTGAATGATTACTAAAAATATGACTATATATTTGTAAGTGTGTGTCTTTCTTTCTTATTTATTTCATAATAATTTTGACAAAATCCTTAAACCTTATCGAATAAAAGAATACCTAAATGAGGTATTTTCAAAATTTAGCTTTAGTTCTTAGTATGGTAGCTAACAATTTTTTTTAGTAATCTTTAGAAATTGACGAATTTTACATACATAGGTACTCGTAAGGTATTTTATAGTCGATATAACAAAAATCTGACATTTATGGAATCTAGCATTATTCGAATCTGGCATTTAAAGAATCTGGCCTGTATAGAATCGGGCATTCATAGAATCTGGCATTTAAAACTCGTCTGACATTTTTAGAATCTGACATTTATCGAAGAATCCGTTTATTGAAATTGCCCATATAATGACATCGCATTTGATGTCTGTTTGCTCATTTTAACATATATTTAGGTCTACAAACATTTGCCAGCAAAATGTTAACTTAGACTTGTCAATTCGTATGTTTCCACACAACGGGGAGATTCGAATAAATACCCGGCATATTAATTCGTGGAGAAATAATTCGTTATGACAAGTTGATAGGGGATCGAAGACCAGCTTTAAAATCAGTACTTTTGGCTCTTGAATGAGCAGTTAAAAATACTTCTTCATATTATGTATGAAGGTAATTATCTGAGTATGATGACATCGCGTTTTATGTCTTTTTACTTATTTTTACATATAAATATGTGGTTGCTCACCTCCCAACAAAAAAAAATGATAATAAGTCAAAAAAGCCTACTTTTGATGTGTAATTAGTATAGTGGTTTTATAATAGGTTGGGGAAAAAGTCTTTTCGCATTTTATATGACAATTAAAACATTGTTTAATATATTTTATTTACATTTAACTAAAGTATGTAGGTACCATTTTGTTCGATAACTTTTTGGCATCTTATAGGTAGGGACATGATCCCATTGCTATAGAAATTTTGGAGCTTCTGATCAAAAAACTGCGTCAAGTAGTTTTGGCAGTCCTCTCGTGATGTTAACCTGACACTGCCTAAAGAATTCTGAAGAGACCGAAACAGGTGAAAATCTGAAGGTGCCAGGTCAGGACTATACGGCAGATGCATTTACACCTCCCAGCCAAACTCTCTTAATTTTTGCTGAGTGGCTAAAGATGTGTGAGGTCTAACGTTATCATGATGAAAAACCACACCCCTTCTGTTGATTAATTCAACTTCTTGCTTTAATCTTATCAGTTGTTCGCAGTAGAGTTCTGAATCGATGGTCCTGCCTGGTGGTAACAGCTCATAATGAATAATGCCCTTCCAATCCCACCACACACACAGCATCACCTTGTTGCGAGTTAACCCGGGTTTCGCCACA
Source organism: Acrobasis suavella (assembly GCA_943193695.1). Taxonomy (NCBI): domain Eukaryota; kingdom Metazoa; phylum Arthropoda; class Insecta; order Lepidoptera; family Pyralidae; genus Acrobasis; species Acrobasis suavella. Next base: position 4,438,767 of record OW971939.1, read on the forward strand.
GTCCCCGGGAGGGGAATGTTTCATTGCTCTCCCGGCGCTTCAGGCGGGGCCACACCGCCGTGGCTGTGGTTGGAGATCGGTCGCGGAGGAGGAGGAGTGTTGGTGTTACGTTGCCGCTCTCCCTATCCTCCGCGACCGAGCGGTGCCGCACCGCGTTTGCGGCGAGAGGCAAGCGGTGGAGCCTATCATCTTCTCTGCCGCTGGGAGCCGGTTCATCTGGCTCCCATGGGTCCACAGGCGATGGACTGCGTGGGAGTCTTCCGCCTTTCAATTGGCCCGAGGAGGAACGGCGCGTCCATGAGTTCCGGACGCGCCGACTTGGTGAGTGGGGGGGCGCTTAGACGTCCCCGAGGAGAGACCGCTTTGGCGGCCAGCCGCGCCGGGGTTCGCGGTTGTATTTCCGTTCCCGTGTCCCCGGCAAAAGCGGTTGTGATGGAACTCCGGAGGTTTTTTAGTGGGTAGGCACGTCACTCTGGCGTGGAGTCCCACATAACCCGACAGCCTCCCCCACAGGCTGACGGGTATCCGTAACAGGGACCTTTCCTATGTAAAAAAAAACACACAGCCACAGTCTGTGAAGCCTGACCGGCCTTTGACCTTTTTCGCACGTTCTTGTCGTACGTGATCCACTTTTCATCACCAGTTATCAATTTCTTCAAAAATGGTTCGGTCTCATTACGTCGTAATAAAGAATCACAAATGAGTACACGGTTCATTAGATTTCTTTCAGAGAGCTCGTGAGGTACCCAAATATCGAGCTTTTTTTGTGTACCCATTTTTTTTCAAATGCGCCAAATCTGTTTTGTGGTCAATTCCCAGTTCTTCAGCTACATCGTAACTACTGATATGCCGATCTTGCTCCACTTTTTCAAAAATAGCATCCATTTTATCCGTAACAGGGCGACCAGAGCGACGTGCATCTTTGACATTAAAATTTCCGGATTGAAAACGCTTAAACCAAATTTGTGCCACTCTCACAGACACTGCACTAGGTCCATAAACATCGCAAATTTTTTTCGCGGCTTGCGTTGCATTTTTACCTTTTTGGTAGTAAAATTTTAAAATATATCTAATTTCTTCATTAGATTCACTCATCTTAACGGTAAGAAAAACAAATGAAAATCACGCATTTTCCTGATTAGAATTTGGTATTATCTTCTTTAAAATTTAAACTTTTAAATGATACCAAAACCAGCCAGGTACAAATAGTATAGCCAAAGTGGTTCTATTACAAGTTCATACATACTATATGCGAAAAGACTTTTTTCCCAACCTAATATATTTTAATATCACATTTGACGTCTACTTGCATTTTTAGCACATTATAGAGTTTGCACACTCTTTCCGATACGAGTTGCAAAGTAATAACTCTTATAATTAAAGCTACCCATCAACCAGGTGATACGGGTATTTATCGGGTATTTACCCAATCTACCGGATATAATGGATAGATTGGGTATTTACCAACCGCCCATCTCTACGTGCCATTTTTCAAACGCGGAGTAACTAAACGAACGGTTTTTTATATGGAAAAACCATTCGTATAGGTGGCTCCGGGTTTCAAAATGGCACTTTAGATGTCAATCACCATTTATGTAAGCTTTTTTATAATTGATATCTTTTCAAAATGATTCAGTCTATCTCTGTCACAAACTCTACGTGCGGCAGAGACACAAGATACTGCTTTCTCTTTTGCACTTAGAACCTGACGCGTGCGCCCTCCATTTAGAATGAATCGAAATATTACATAAAAACAAAAAATCGATTAGAGATCTTGATCATAATCGGTTAGTTGCTAACTAACTTCAGTTTGCAGCTGTTGACTTTGACACTGTCAGCCGGCCGTCAGTAACAACTAACAGCAACTGTCAGTGTCAGTGTCGGTCACTGTCGGTGTTAATGTCGTGAGTCTTTTATTAGGGTTAAATTTTGCTAAAAATAAATATTTATTAATTGTTTTCTTGTAAAGAATAATATGAAGACTAACGAAAATGGATGAAACTCAACATAATATTCTAGGTTACACTACAAAAGACGCTTTAGTAAAATTACGCAATGACATTATTTCTGTCATCGAAGAACATAAACAGAAAATTCCGTCTGGGTATTTATCGCTCTTTTATATCAACTGATAAGATTTACATTTAAATTGATTTACAGATTTATTTGATTTGTATTGATATCTATAAGTACCTTTAAAAGTTATCAAAATTTGGATTGTTATTAAGACTCACCAAGATATTGACTTAGAAACTTAATTTCCAGGTTTGGTCTTGTTCGAAGCATTATATCGTTTTCTTCGGAAAAGGTGCTGCTTTCTGGAGTAGCCTATACAATAACTTTAATATATTCAGTGTCCTTGGTACTCACTTACCTTCTTGGACATACCCATGCATATCTGCTCTGGGAAGCATTGTTCCTATTAGTTATTCTGGTCATAAACTTTGTGGTGGCATACAATGAGGAGTATTTACACAGAAATGAAATACCACACAGAGTCAGGAAAGTTTTAGGTAAATTAAATCACTACTCTACTCATTAATATTTAAAATGTTGGTTTTGAAGTGCTCACTTTGTTCAGCATACTTTTAGCAATAAAGATGCAAACCATGTAATACATTGTGTAATATAGTATGAAAAACATTACTCTGTCTTGAATACAAGTAGATTTTTTACCATTTGCTAACACTGCGAGAGTGCCTAATGAGAGTATCATAGATCAAGTTGTATTAATTGTGTGTGGAAGGCCTATTCCTAGCAGTGGGAGGTTGAAGGCTGTGAATTATCATGATGGGGATGACAAATCCACCACAGATGAGAGCAATAGCTGATTATATTACTACTTTGCTTAATCTAATTTTTCATATATTTTCCAGAAACCTTGGAAATTGCCGTAAAAAGATCAAAATGGAATGAAGAACACTACCCACATCTGTGTGCACCTTATTCTCCTTGTGTTATATTGCAATGGACATACAGAGATGGTTAGTTTTATGTAATTACTTTGAATTCAAACAATTTAAAATAAAACAGGACAAGTGTGAGTTGAACTGGCATGGATAGGGTTCTGTTAGGTTGTTTTTTGTTAAAATTTTAATGAATTTTATTTTGTTTTTATTTTTTTAATTTTTGGCTTAGTAGTTTTGGAGGTTGGGATGGTCAATTTTCGTCTTCTTTCATGAATAGAATCAAAACTATTTATTTTACAATAATAACAAAAATATATTTGAGATCCTCATAAAGAGCACTTTCATTTGATATACGACACAGTAAGGTTTGCAAAATATTTTTTTATTTCCCATTTTGTCCCCTGAAAATGACCTTTATTTAAAAGAAATATTTATTTCCTTTGTTTGGGTCATAGGATTACACCGTCCTACCAAATTTCACCTAATTTGGTCCAGTAGATTTGGAGCAAATTGGCTGTGACAGATGGACGGACAGACAGACACACAATGATGCTATAAGCATTCCATTTTTTTTATTTTTTGTACAGAGCCTTAAAAGAATTAAAATTGTATATCAGTTTATATTAATAGAAATAATGACAAATAAAACCAAAGATAGAAACTTATTCCATCTTATTATAAAACCCAGACTAACTTTGTTACTAGGTTTAAACCGTTATCTGCCCAAAATGAAGTTGACATTGACAAGTAAAATAGTGTGGTATTACTAGGTGTCAGTCTTGATTTGGTCGGATAATTTTTTATACTTAGTAACAACATAAGCCTGGATTTTATAACAAGACGGATTAAGTCCCTTAATCACATCAGGCTATAATTATTATGTATATTTGTATAAGTGATTGTTATTTAAAGGCAGTCACTGGCCAAATTCTGGTATAACTAAACAAATTTAATTTCAGGCAGTTTTAACGTTATCAGAAGAAGATAAGAAAAGGGCAAGAAATTGTGTTCAAGTCAAACAAATTTTATATTTATTTCACAGATTGAATCCATTTCAAAGTTGTAATGTTTGTCACAGCAACAATAGTCAACCTGCCATGGGCTCTCCTGGTGGAAGGAGACGTCATAGTGTTAAGGCCAGGCCAAGAGGTTCCCGGCCACTGTCGGGGCCTGCAGCCTGAAGATCCTGAACTGTTTTTTGGACAGATCTTTCAACCTAGTACTCAGGTGTGTTTCTATAAAAATAAGTTGCATGTTTCTAAACAGGCACTAGGGCAACGATAGTATAATTATAATTACTAACGTAAGAGATACCCAATGCCATAGAAACTATTAGAGGGCCCGTAAGTAGGCAAAACTAGTAGGCGAAATTAGTACCAGTTGCTCTCACAGAGATAAGAGCACACAACTAGCAAAAGAGTGACAAAGAAAGTGTTAAATATACTTTAAGAATATTTATTGCATATCATAAATGTCATATTTTATTAATTAGCATACTACTTTATTTGAATTAAATGTATTAAATGATAATAACTGTTATGTATTAGACGTGTTAAGGTGACTACTTTACACAAAAACTATATTTGTTCATCACATTTATTTAGCACTGTTTTACATAAGGATAGCACTTTAAATATTTTAAACAATTAAATTAAACACGGACACATGTAGGCGTCATGATTCGCACGGACGGAAGGAAGCGAAAGCGAGAAAAAGTAATATTTTTTAAATTTAGTCGAATAGCATAGTCAATAAGCAATAACATTACGATAATGTTGCATTGCCCAGAAAAAAGAAAATGTAAGTGCTCCACGGATCCGCACGCCCCACCAGAACAAAGCGTACCGGATGTGCGAGACTCCCTACCTCAAGAATCTGAAGATGGCTCTGGAGCAAGCCACCACCAGACCGGTCACAGTATTTGAGAAGCAACGCTATTTGGTAAGTTATGAAGACAATTATTCTGATTGACTGACTTTTCAAAAGCAAACCTATAGTGAATGAAATTTAAGATTTTTTATACTGTGTCTGCTTTACTGCTTGGCCAGGTGCAAAATTTCGGTCGGCACATACTTGAAGGGGTGATTCAGTCCGTTAATATGGACAACTTTTCCTAAGGGACACAGGATGGGATTTTGAAAAAAAAAATGTATTTGTACATATGTGTTCAGCCGACGGTTTGTTTGGGAAAGAGTTGGGTACTGCTTGGAGTAAAAAAAAAATATATATATATATTTGGTACTGTTAGGAAAAAATTACACTTTTCACTGATCATATCCATTTTCAACGTGATTTTACGTTTATTATTACAGAAAAATTGATATTAAGAGCAGTATTTGACTCTAAGAAAGTATGACGTCATTAGTCTGTATTTTACACAAATCCCATTGAAAATGTTTGTTTTGACGTTTAGAAAAAGTATCTGTGGGAAAGTAGCAAATTAGGCAGATAAAAACGGCATCGGCCGCGCGTATAGTAAGGTCAGCAGGTGAGCCATATATAAAGTGAAACAAAATATACTGAAACTATTTTGGGTTCTTGGGCGTTTCGGACCGCGGTCCGAATCGCCCAAGTACTGTTTCTGAAAGGGGTCATTCGGACCGCAGGGGTTGAAGCGGTCCGAATGGCCCAAGGTATCTTTTGGAATGGGTCAATTCGGACCAGGTGGAAAATAATACAGTTCCCTTATAGATTGAATTAGCTCAGAGAACATTATGGAGGTTAATTCCACATACTTTATAGTACAACCAGGCACAAAATAAACATTTGAAAAATAAACGTACTTATAAGTTACATGTCTTACGCCCACTACCTATGTAAATTTATCGTCAATCATTATAAATAATATTGAATTTTTAGTAAGTGATATTGATTAGGTAAGTAAAAAATTGTGCATAATAAATAGGTGCACGGAATAAGGTTATTTTGAATATGATTATTACCTAGTTATCTCGGGCGAATCGGACAGCGGTCCAAATGTCCCCCTTCAGAAACAGTACTTGGGCGATTCGCACTGCGGTCCGAAACACTCGCGGTCCGATACGCCCACTATTTTAATGGTGAATTCAATTCGTGATAGTAAACAACTTTCCCCAAGGAACATACCTGATATAATTAGATATCCTGATATTAGAAAATTAGGTGAAAAATAAATAAGACTAAGGTTTTTTATTAGTACCTTATTGTAAAATATGTATATTAGCTGGGGGATGCAAAATCAACCTGTAAGTTCGGGTACCACTACCCAGTATCCCGTACTTTCATTGCCTTCTCTTTGCTTCACTTTCCAGTGCACAGTGAAAATAATGGAGGGCGTAGTGTTACCGCTGGTCATCGCTCTGGTGGTGGTGGCCAGCTTCGTGCGGCACATGTACCAGCTGCCGGGCGGCACGCACTGGGCAGAAATCTACCTGCTGCAGACCATCGCCGCGTCCCTGCCGCTCTTGCAGATCATCTTCCCAATAGCGTGGGTGTCGCTCACTTGCTACGGCTTGGCAAGGTGAGTGTTAGTGGAGGGGTTACCATGTCATCTAGTAGTGGTAGTCATGTCGCACTGGCAGAGATCTACCTGCTGCAGACCATCGCCGCGTCTTTGCCGCTCTTGCAGATCATCTTCCCGATAGCGTGGGTGTCGCTCACTTGCTACGGCTTGGCAAGGTGAGTGCTAGTGGAGGGGTTGCCATGTTGATCTTATAGTGGTTGTCATGTCCCATGGGCAAAGATATACCTGCTGTGGATCCTGTAAGAAAAAATAGAAAAACGTAATTTCGACACTGTTATTTATATTTGGTTAAAGGTTTAAAATCCTGTCCGAGACTCGGCAGAAGTACGTCCGTCCCAAGTCCTGCTCGATATCGGAAGACGCCAGCGACCCGCTGATCCAGGCGCTCAGCGAGTCCAACCTCCGGCCCGAGAGCCTGAAGTCACTTGGCAAGACTTTCTTCAACATCCTCACTGGAAGGGAGGACATGGTGGCGAGGACTGCGAATATAGTTCATGTGCTGGGATCCCTTTCGGTAAGAAACTATTTCACAAATAAAAAAAAAAAAACTATTTCTGAATCGAAATCATGTTTTAATCATTGATCATTATATCACCCACAGGTCACAAGCTGTGACTTTCCGGGTTTCCTAATAATGACTTTAGACATAAACCGTTACTTTTATTGTATTTGGCAATGTCTCGCAACGTCACTGGCGGATTTACACATTTTAACGCCAGGAAGCTAATTCATTATACAATATACATATTTCACTGCCGCTATCCACAATTTTGGATCCCTCATGTCGGATTTTTTATGTGGGGGGGGGGGTCTGATAAAAACTGCTAACTTTGGATAAATCACTGCTATAGGCTTTATGCTGCGTGGACAAAAAAGGGATACTGTCCTGGCCGAACCCCACCGCAGAAAAAGTCTTCTTCCTGAGGAACTCCAGCCCTGGCTCTAACAACTCCAGCAAGACCAGCCTGGTGGGGTCCATGGGACACCAGAGTCAGACCTCTGAACCCCTAGATGGCAAGCAGACATCTGATCCTTCTACGATAGTCGAGGTATGGCAAGTATTTAGAGCAACTTCTAGTTAATTCGTTCAAATGATTTGCAGTACACCTACAAGCTATTTCAAGTTATACGAGTAAGTCTTGCAAATGTGGTCAAAAGGTTTACTGTCGCGTAATAGAACGTGAATGCTCATACAACCGTGTTACGTCACTGCCATTAGGTTACACGCGTACGAATGAGACAGCGATAAGTCTCCAGTCCCCACCACGCTCCCAGTTATCTTTATACCAATATTTGAAATGATGATTGCTGCTTTATTCAATAACCAATTTTCTTGCTGTTTCTGAAAATATACTTTTTTAGTATTATTTGATGTTTCGGAAAAAAACATCTCTAATCGCAAAACTATTTCGACTGATAGTATGTAAAACTTGTATTATCTTATTTAAGTAAGTACTCAAATTAGCGATTTTTTGGCATTTCCGTAAACTCCTAATGTGTGTTTCTTATTGCGGCTTTTTGCTTGCTAGTAACCTATAATGTAGTCATCCGAATGTATAGAATAAATAAATAAATGCTTTCCAAAAACAAACCTACAGTGCCGACAGTGCCGTACATACTACAGTACTGGGGCGATGCCAGCGGCGCATGCAGATCTTGCAGGAGCGCAGGAATGACCACTTTTTGTTTTAAATTCAAATATGCCGCTAGCGACGGGGGCGTAAGGGGGGTGTTCGAGTGGAATTCTAACCTTTTTTATACGGCACGCCATATATAGTTATTTTTGGCGACCAGGGGAGGCTGTAGTAACGGCACTGTGCCCTGTTGTGATAGGTCCTCGACCTGACCCACGACCAGAACGCGCCGTTCTGCGTGGAGTGGGACGACGCGCGCTGGCGGCAGCACCTGTCGCGGCTGAAGCCGCTGGGGCTGGCCGCGCTGCTCAACACGTGCGCGCCCGCGCCGAGACACACCTACGCGCACTTCTGCGCGCACCTCACGTGTGAGGCGCAGTACAGGTGATTTGTTTGCGGTGTTTTTTGAAATTATTCGTCCTCAGCTGCGATGCTTCGCAGCACCTACGCGCACCTCACGTGCGAGGCGCAGTGCAGGTGATTTGTTTGCGGTGTTTTTTGAAATTATTCGTCCTCAGCTGCGATGCTTCGTAGCACCTACGCGCACCTCACGTGCGAGGCGCAGTGCAGGTGATTTGTTTGCGGTGTTTTTTGAAATTATTCATCCTCAGCTGCGATGCTTCGCAGCACCTACGCGCACTTCGGCGCGCACCTCAATTGCGAGGTGCAGTACACGTAATTGTGTGAAAATATAAATACACAAGTCTACATATGAACTCTGTGGTGGTTTCTTCTTAATTGGTCTATAATAATGCAGCAGAAAACTTAGCTGTGAGTTAACATTTGACGTCAACAATTGTGCAACAAATCAAAGTGACGATTATTAGGAGGTACGAGGGTGCGTTTTTAAGTTCGCGGAATGAGAGGGTTGGTGATTAGGCTCATTAGGACCGTAACGCGGTCAGTGACTCATAATTAGTATAAATACGAGGTTTCATTGTTATCAGACAATTAGTCTTTGAGCTATCGTCAACCAAGCAACATAATCGGGAGTGAAAAGTGAAATATGGAAAAAATCGAATGCCGTGCCATTATAAAGTTCCTTACCAAACAAGGAAGTCAGTTGCGACCATAATGGATGAGATGTCATCGGTTTACGGTGACTCTTGTCCAGGAAAAACCATGGTATACAAGTGGCACAGTTTGTTTAAACAAGGAAGGGAATGCCTTGAAGACGACCCGAGGCCGGGCAGGAGCATCGAGGTGACCACGCCAGAACTTATTCAAAAAGTCGAAAAAATTGTACTCGAAGATGCTCGACTAAAGAAGAAACAACTCGCAGAAATGGTTGGAGTATCCGATACAACCATTTTTAAAATCCTGCACGATCATCTTGGCATGACTAAGGTCAGCGCAAGATGGGTACCGAGAATGCTCACGCCGCCGCAAAAACAACAACGCGTAGAGTGTTCACGTGCATTTTTGGACCTCTGCAGTGACGACAAGGATGGTGTATTGAGTCGAATTGTTACTGGAGACGAAACTTGGGTTCATCATTATGAACCTGAGTTGAAACAAGACTCCATGCAGTGGCATAAAAAGGGCACAGCACCCCCCAAGAAGTTTAAGGTGTCACAGTCAGCTGGGAAACTCATGGCAACGGTCTTTTGGGACTCAGAAGGAATATTGTTGATCGATTATAAAGATAAAGGTGTTTCTATAACCGGAGAATACTACGCTTCAATATTAGAGCGACTAAAAGAAGCCATTAAAGAGAAAAGACGGGGAAAATTGACGAAGGGTGTGCTGCTTTTGCACGACAATGCGCCCGTCCACAAGAGTCGCGTTGCGTTGGCTGCCCTGCATAAGGTGGGCTTCGATATTTTAAACCACCCACCCTACAGCCCAGACCTAGCCCCGAGTGATTATTACCTCTTCCCAAAAATGAAAAAAGAGCTTCGGGGTAAAAAAATTACCCCCGATGATGAAGTTAAGGAGGCAGTTTCAGCGTATTTTGAAGACAAAGATAAAACATTTTTTTATGAGGGTATAAATAAATTAATAAGGTCTGAAAAATGTATCCGTCTTGCAGGTGAATATATTGAAAAGGAAAAATAATTTGGTTTTTTTATTTCCACCCCTTACCCTCCATTCCGCGAACATAAAAACGCTCCCTCGTATTATAAATATCCTATGATAATAAAGAATAATTTGAATTTGTTATGCGCATCACAAATTCAGGTTTCCTTTCAACTGGGACAATAACCTGTATTTGGGACTGCTTTAAAAGTACCTAGTACCGTTGACCGCTATTTATTTCTTCCAGTACACTTTTTCTTTTGTTTCCACTACTTTACTGTCGGAAGAGAACTGAACGCCGTCATAGAAACCGTGCTCATTTTCATTGAAAACTTGGGTCAATCAGAGCCCTCAAATTTTTGCACACGGCACTATCATACCATTTCTTTCTTACTTATAAGTGCATCTCTGTCTAGTGCAATTTTTTGATTGTTCACGGTTATTCATATGACGTCGTTTAATTCCTTACAATATCATATTTTTCTATAAAGTTTATTTTTTCCACATTTTCATGTTTAAATCATCACAATGACTTTACTATTTCCCGAGTTATGATCAAAAAACCCTCTGTTGTTCTCATGAAGGTATTGCCTTTTTGTTTGCAAACTTTATCTCTGTCCCTTTCTAACATGCGGGTCTCGTTATGGTATTACTTTTCAGTTTGCAGACAATATTTGCAATATCTCCACGAGTTACCTTCTTATTTACAGGAAAATTAAACACCCTAACTAATACAATCTTTTTCCTATAGCTATGTTAAACGTTTATTTCATAATTATTTCTATGTTAACTTAGTTTTATTTTTATAGGTAAAATGAAACGCCTAAATGGTTAGGTAAATCTAATACAATTATGACTTACCTAACCATTTGAATAAACTTTTATTTATTTACATGAAAATACATATTATTTATCGCTGTCCGCATCAACCTGGTTAGTCAGTGTCGTTGTGAAGCGCTGGTATCGGTAGCTTTTAATTGAAATAAACGTTACACGTAATGTAAACTAGACTTATTGAGGTGTAAAAGTGCCTGAAAGGTCTATATTAGGTCTCTATTAGAATTTACATTAAAATTTTGAATTTGATGTTTGGCTATAAATTTTTCAATTTAGCGCGTTCCCGGTTACATCCTCGACCTCCGTGGCTTAGTAGTCACCATGCTAGTCTGCCACCCAGAGGTTCCGTGTTTGATCCCAAGCCTTGAAAAAATTTCAAAATAGTAAATTTCAAAGTTTGAAAATAGCCTTTTTCAAATTGTTATGGGTCTTGGAGGTTTATCTATATATGTATTTGTTATAAAATATAGTATTGTTGAGTTAGTATCCCATACCACAAGTCTCGAACTTACGCTGGGGCTAGCTCAATCAGTGTAATTTGTCTATATATATATTTTTATTTATTTATCTGAAGCAGCATATAATGCTTCGGGGCAAAGGGTTGCGCTTTCCCGCATTAACTCCAAAAATATGCATGTCAATGGTCACCCAAGGATGAAGGAAGAAAAACCTAAATCTATGTACTTATGTGACATTTTCATGGCAGCGAAGATCTGGTGCCAGTGACGAACCGGCGCTGCCTCTGTGAGCTGGCGAAACAAATTGGCTTCTCTGACGCTGTGGCCGACGCTTACACGATACACGAGTGCCTTCCTATCTTCAGGCATTTGGTAAGGCGCGTTGACGACCTCTGTGAGATATTGAGGAAGTTTCGAACAACTCAAAACAGATACTTTTTTCTAACCGTCAAAACAAACATTTACTGTATGAAATAATGACTATAAGCATGGTCTATAAGCATGCTGTCTCACCTATTATTGGGTTCAAGCGAAGCAGTGAGTTGAAATGCACGATAAATTCATAGTAAACCGAGCGCGTACCAAATACATGAAGTAATTTGGTAAAAGGGGTTTTATGCAAAAACCGATTACAATTTTTTTTATTAAAATCTTTACTGCATTAACTGATTACAATTTTTTTTATTAAAATCTTTGATAACTAAGCTGTGTCGGTGTGGACTTAGTTTTGGAGATTGTACACTTCATTTCTCACTTATTTACGCCGAAATAGCGAAAAATAAGCAAAAAAAATCTTTTATACCATTCCCCCTCTAAAAAGTTTATTTTATTAACTGAAAACAGTAAATAAAATGAACTTTTACTCACTATTTTGGTAATTTATTTTATACACTAAAAACAGTGAATAAAAAGCACTATTTTGGTGTTTGAGTTTACAAAAATTACTCTTGATTTGAGTAACTGTTCCAATTTCAACTTGCATTTTAATTGATTTAACCTTCCTTTTTTTTCTTTTAATGTCTATTTTTGTTTAAATCTTAATCGAGGGCCATGAATTACACGCGTCGCTCAGGATTCTAACACTTGTTCATCATCATGAATCACTCCCTACGGTCGTGATTCAATCGTTAGAATCCTTTACTTGCTCGTGATTCATCTTATTCACTAATTGCATAATATACTATGATTGCTCATAACTTTTTAATGGCTTTTTATTTTACTATCACTCCCTAAGGTCGTGATTCATTTACGCCCCTCGAAGTAAATCCGTCCTTTATTCACCATTTGCATAATATACAATTTTTAGCAAGCAGACACGATCCGACGGGAGACCCGGTTCGTGAAGTCGTTGCAGCTGAGCACGCGCGTGAAAGTGCCGCTGCCGCACATGCTGTGCGTGCTCGTGCGCGACCACGCCGGCCAGCTGCAAATGCTGTCGCAAGTAAGCATAGCTGGTGGTATTTTAGAGCCATCATAAAATTATGTCACATTTTTTTAAATTTTCGCCTCCCCACTCCTTCACAGTTAGTCAAAATTTTGAAACCCCATCCCTCGTACCCCTTTTTACACAATTTACATAATGTCATAATAAATTGACCCCCCTTCCTCTTAACGTGTGTCATAATTTATGGATGGATCCAGTCCACAGAAAGCTCGATGCCTGAAAGTAAATAAACTATTTTTCAAATACCAAAAAAAAATCCCCGTCATGAAAAATTGGGGCAAAAATATACACCTGTACGTGTTTAGGGAAAATCCTTTTGCCCAATTTTTTAATTGTTTGTTTTTAGGGTTCCGTACAAAATATAAAAAAACGGAACACTTAAAGGATCACTCGTGCGTCTGTCTGTCCGTCCGTTTGTTACAGCCAATTTGCTCCGAATCTACTGGACCAAATATAGTGTGATAGGATGGTGTAATCCTATGACCCAAACAGATATGTAAAGTACATTTGCACATCTGTTTGGGTCATAGATTAAGATAATCACTATAAGAATTCTATCAATTGAAAATAAAGTGGTAAACACAATATAATACGTTCACTTACGGAAAATAGATCACTAAAACACCACTAGATAGCGTTAGTAGTAGTTACTGTGAAGATTTCAGATGTGATATGTTGTATTAATTTAAAAACTTTGACATTGTACGGAACCCTCCCCACGCGAGTTCAACTCGCATACGGCCGATTTTTAAATTGCACGTTAGCTATGTAGAAGTGATCTTGGTACGGGAATAGATTAAAAACAAATTCTTTCACAGGGGACAGCGGACATAGTCCTGGACTCGTGTGTGGACTACTGGAACGGACGCGACCTGACTCAGTTCTCCCCGTCCGACCGCAAGAAGATCATCGATTTTTACCAAAGGAACTCACTCACTGCCTACTGCACTGCCTTCTCTTATAAGTACGTAAGGTCTTCTTTCATACAAACCCTTTTATTTTATTTGTGGGGGGTGTGGGAATTAATGGAACGGACGCGGCCAGACAAATCTTGTCCGACCACAGAATCTTCGACTTACTTTTATTATTTTGTAAAAAGAACTTACTCACTACCTTCTCTTATATGATAGATAGATAATTATTTTATTGATATCAAAAAGACACACATAATTACACTCACATTAAATAAGTGCAGAATAAAAGTAATAACAAATTCAACACAGTAAGGTACTAAGTATGTGTGCCGCAGCGATAGCAAAGGGTTGTGGCTCAGCGATACGTTTGCTCGGAGAACAAACCACTGGTTTTCAGCCACCACCTTGAGATCCACGAGGACGCGTGCAACAATACCATAGGTGTTAATACTATTATTCAATTATCAACATATATGCAAGAGAATCATACTGTCATATTCATTAAAAATTCATATAAATATTAAATTAGTTTTTCATAAAATTATAAAGAAATCAGCATCATTATTCGGGATAAATCACTGATATTGGACTGACAATGGTTCTAAATTAGTGCACTTTATTATAAAATAAATAAAAAAAAAATAATATAAAATTAAGTAAGCATAGCCATCAGAGCAACTAAGTCTGAAACCCTAGTTTTTGATTTTTTAGTAGCATTGATTTCATATGTTTTTTGAACGTAAATTTAGATTTAGATGACCGTATATAGATGACCGTTCCGCGTCCTCACACCTCTCCCCCCGTTCTCGCCTTGTGGAGGTAGCTGCAGGCGCCTGCAGCCGTCCGCTCAACACAACCCCTAAGTACACACTACACACCCCTAACACAAAAACAACTAAGAACTACACAAATATCTTTCTCTGGCCTACTGGAAGAGATCTCTTTTGAGATCATTTTGTATAAATTATCCATGTACATTAGTTAGTAAATAAATATATAAAAAAGAATTGTAAAACTTAGTTATTCTGGTGGCAGGCCCCTGACCCGAAGCATCTCCCCTGCGCTGGCGCACCTGTACCTGGAGCTGCCCCCGGACAGCCGCCAGCTGTACGCGCCGCACTCCCAGCACTGGGCAGACATGCCCGCGCTACATTTCCACTCCACTGGTAACGTTGTATTCCATACAATCCCCGGCACATAAGTTCACCTATGCGCAGAACGACGTTTTCAGGTATTAACGGGGTGCGGTATGAGGTGGCGACGAGTAATATAGACCGTAACCGAAGCAACGTAGTGACGCCATCCTTCCGCACACACGCGCAGTAGCTGCCTCTCCCTTCGCGCGCACTCACGCCTCCCGTTGACTTAGAGTACAAACGCGCGCAGTCTTCATTTAAAATTAGAGTTTTGTTTTGTGAGTTGTGCTGTTTGTTGGAACAAAACATGCCTCATTCACAACCAACTTTGAAATAAGTGATTTCCGACTTTTGGCTCTGAAACGTGGTCCCTTACTATGGGTCTCATAAGAAGGCTCAAGGTCACTCAACGCGCTATGGAGAGGGCTATGCTCGGTGTTTCCCTACGTGATCGAATCAGAAATGAGGAAATTCGAAGGAGAACAAAAGTCACTGACATTGCCCATTCGATTAGTTCATTGAAGTGGCAGTGGGCAGAACACATAGCGCGACGAACCGATGGCCGGTGGGGCAAAAAGGTTCTCGAATGGCGACCACGTACTGGCAAGCGAAGCGTAGGACACCCACCCACAAGGTGGTCTGACGACCTGACTAAGGTCGCTGGAAAGCGCTGGATGCAGGTCGCTCTAGATCGGTCATTTTGGAAATCCTTGGGAGAGGCCTATGTCCTACAGTGGACGTTATGCAGCTGCAATGATGATGATGAGTTATTTTTCTGCTGATAGAAATATCATTCCTCTTTACCATAAAAAAATATCAGTTTTTTCCGTTCACACAAATCAGTATCTTTTTTTTAAATAAAAATAACGTAAAATTAACTCGATTTCGGCTGTCGTCGCCATTTCTTTTGCCATGACCATCTGAAAAAAAAGAAAATGTCATATGACAGATAACAAATTTCCAAAGAAATTTCATACAATCTAGAATGACTACGAGTAATAATCTAAAAAAAAATGAAAATTAAACCTTATACCACGTTCTTTAAGTTTTAAGCTATTGCATAGCTTTTAAGCTATTGCATAGCTTTTATCGCAGGCGTCTGGCGCGGCAACCGAATTAAAGAATTTCGTAACGAAAATTATACCTAACACTCGTCTAACGTCGTTTCAGTTCGGAAGACTTCGGCAAGGTGTTTGTGTGCGTGCGACTAGACGTATGCATGTAGAGTGTTGGACATTATTCGAATAAAAAATTATCTAGATAATTATTCGAATAAAAATTTATTCGTGGAAAATTATTCATCAATAATTCATTCGCGAATAATTTTGTCACGAATTAAATATAATGATTTTATTCGTTATTCTAAAAAACGATTTATTTTTTTAAACTTACCCTTCTCTTTTTAACCGATTGCGTCGGGAAGAGTTACATTTTGGAGTGTACGAGTGTTCTCTTTTTAACCGATTGCATCGAAAAAATAGGTCGCCATTTGAATTTTTTTTTCACTGGAGCGATTGCCTTCAAAATCGATATCTGGACGGCCCTGTGGTCCCTCATATTGAATCTATGCTCAAAATGTAAAAAAACTGGCCGCCATTTTAACTTTTTTGTTACTTACTGGATCGATTGCCTTCAAAATTGATATCTGGACGTCTCCGTGGTCCCTCATATTGAATCTATGCTCAAAATGTAAAAAAACTGGCCGCCATTTTTAACTCTTTTGTTACTGCGCCGATATCCTTCAAAATCAATATCTGGGGTCTTTTATAATGAATCTGTGCTCGAATTTTAAAAAGGTAGCCGCCAATTCGAACTTTTTTGTTTCTGGACCGATTGCCTTCAAAATCGATATCTGGAGGTCCTTGTGGTCTCTTATAATGAATCTATGCTCGAATTTTAAAAAGGTAGCCGCCATTTTGGACTCTTGGTTTCTGGATCGATTGCCTTCAAAATTGATATCTGGACGTCTCCGTGGTCCCTCATATTGAATCTATGCTCAAAATGTAAAAAAACTGGCCGCCATTTTTAACTCTTTTGTTACTGCGCCGATATCCTTCAAAATCAATATCTGTGGTCTTTTATAATGAATTTATGCTCGAATTTGAAAAAGGTAGCCGCCATTTTGAACTTTTTTGTTTCTGGACCGATTGCCTTTAAAATCGATATCTGGGGGTCCTTGTGGTCTCTTATAATAAATCTGTGCTCGAAATTGAAAAAATGGCAAATTTTGCCCAACTCTGAAACTAGCTGCTAACTGCTCACAATAAAAATTCCTGAATAACCTACATGTATTGTAAGATAACAAAAATATTTTAAACGATATAAATTTCTCATTTATTCAATAAAATGAAAAAAAAAATATTTTCTTATCGGTCACCACGCTCAAAAAGTGTAACTTGAATTACTATCAAAGAAAAAACTTTAATTAATATCAAATAAAAAAAAATACTGCATAAATAATAAATAAATAAATAATTTTATTGAATAAGTTGATAAAAATTGCTATGCAATAGCTTTACCGCGGCAGTCCCCGAGTTCCACACTTTTTCTTTTTTTCATAATGCTTGTATTTAAATACTTAACGTCCCCAAAAAAATACCTAAAGTTATCTGCATACCTTTTCTGTAAACTGCCAGAGTAATAACATAGAGAGGGACAGTGATAACTTTAGGTATATTTTTTGGGAACGTTAGGTAGGTTCATAATGCTTGTATTTAATTGTTAAATACAAGCATTATGAACATATAAACTTTAAGAACGTGGTATTAGGTATAAATTTTAATGTTCTTTTTATTTAATTAGTCATTCTAGATAGTCGCTAGAGGTTCCTAAACTTATTTTGTCAAACGCCCACTTTAAAAAATCAGTTATTTTGTAGCGCCCCCCATTTTTTTCACCATAAAAACCAGAATCACATATTTGTCTTGCCTGTAGTTTAATTCAATCTATATTCTAAACTAGACTTTTTTACAAGAGAGAGCAATAATAATACATACACCAGTACATTAGAGTATCTTTTATAAAAATAACAATAATCAACATTGTTAATTTTAAATAAAAAAATAGCAATAAAAATACAATTTTACAATAATAAAGAGTATCGGAAGTGGGGACCTCACCTGCGAAACTTTAAAACACGAAATTTTTTCAGTGTTTGATTCCTTTAACGATATAAATAGCGTTGTGAACGCATTAAAATAATAAATATTAATTACATTTTTAGTTTATATTTGTACAATAAAAAAGGATATAAATATGAACTAATAAATGGATGTTATGTAGTAAGAGGATTTTAATTTCAGTGAAATTTAAAATATGAAATAGCTGAAGTTATAAATCACTCATTGCTTAAATCACATCAGCGCCCCCCCAACTTTATTCTGGGCCCGTTACCTAAAAAGCCTCCCTTAAAGCCTCCAGCGCCCACAAGGGGGCGTTATCGCCCACTTTGGGAAAAACTGTTCTAGATTGTATGTAATTTCTTTGGAAATCAGTTACGGCTAGGCTTTGCCACGTCGTAAGCTTTCTCGGTTGTATGCAATTTCTTTGCAATTGTCAAACAACCAATGTTCATTTCAGATTCGTTATTGTTCAACGAGGTGACCGACGAAGACGTCAACGATGCCGAAGGATATTTCGACATGCAGTGCAATCAGGTATAAAAAAATACAACAGTGGTACGGTACAACAGGCAACCTTTGTAACCCCCGATAAAAAAGTTACAAGTTTGACGCTAATGTCTGTTGGTCTGTTTGTATGTATGTTTGTCTGTGGCGTACGTACGTAGTGCTCGAACGGATAGACCGATTTCGATGCCGTTTTTTTTTTCGTGAAAGAAAATTCCTTTGCGGTGGGGTGTTTGTTGAAATCGGCTGAGCCATTTAAATGTTATTAGGGGTTTACGCTTGAAAGTCAGGGCTTTCTCTGTGATGATGCGATGCAATACCAAGGTCAATAAAAAGCTTTTTTCATCTCTTCTACTCAAAAAACAATGTTTTCATCCCAACATTTGGAGCTAAAGTACTGGTTATTCTCTCGGGACTAGTTATGTGCCACTACCAAATTACCGTTCCCAGTATTTTACTATTTGGGAATATTCCCAGTAAGTTTCTATTGTTATCGGTAATATTCCCAAATGCTCGTAATATTGTTTAATAGGTATCGTCTTGTTGATTTCTCTATGTAATATTGTTTAAATGCGCACGTACACTCTTTCTCTTCCCGCGAAGATCGTAAAAGCCGATCAAGGGAATGGGTGAAAATGCGAACCATGTTCATAGGTGATGCGGCTAGCAAAAACCTGCAAATAGCATACCCTTATAGTTTCGTTGTGCCTGTCTGTCTGCGGTTTTACTCAGAGACTATTAGTACTAGAAAGCTGTAATTTGGCATATTACCACTTTCATGGTGTGAAACGCGTTTCTCTAAATCGTTTTTGGGTTTCGACACAGAGAGAGAGAGAGAGAGAAAGAGAGAGTAAATTTACTATTTATATTCCTTAAAAGAAACTTTACTAAATAACTTGATAGTAACATTGAGAACAGGTAACTTACTAGGAAAGTTACTGTATGGTAAGTTACTCAGTAAGTTTATCGAAACTTACTTGGTAAGTAACTAGTAATATTGGGAAAATAATGTTTAGAGTTATAATTTTGGTTGCATTTAAACTATAAGTGGTAGAAGTCTTATCGGATCACTCATAATCACAAATGAAATTTAAGAAAAAAAAATTTTTTTTTCTTATTTTACCATATATTACTTCTTTTTGGGAATGTCACCGGTTCGCCATGTCTGTCTGTCTGTCCGTCCGCGGTCTTACTTACTTCCTTCGAGGACAACTTTTCCGCAAGTAGGTCCGATTTTGCCGGTCCCGTTTTGCGTGGGGAGCTGACTCCGGTCTCAGTTCTCGAACCAGCCCAGCTCCTGCAGAAAGCCTAGAACGCCTGCTGGCGCCCTGCACGCCTCTGCCATAGTTCCTGGATGTTCTAGGAACCTTCTTCTTATGTGTGCGACACCATCGCACTCCAAGAGGAGATGGCTCGCAGTTTCTTCAGCCTCCATGCAAGCTCTGCACAGAGGACTGTTAGTTAGACCTAGGGTGAAAAGGTGTTTGTTTAGTGCACAGTGACCAGTAATGATGTCAATCATACGGCGTAAGTTCCCTCGCGGCAGTGATAGCAGACGCCGGGATAAGCGGCTGTCCCATTTCGGTAGTGCCTCCTTGGCTTGCCTGCATGTCCGAAGGGATTGCCATGATTGAGCTTGTTCTTCGCTAATGCGATTTCTGATCCAGGAGCGAACCTGTGTGAAGGGAATCGGAGCCATCGGGAGGGGACCTTCCGTTACCATGGCCGATCCCCGACGCGCCAGTTCGTCTTCTGCATCGTTACCCAGTGAATTGCTGTGTCCTTTGATCCATTGGAGAGTGACATTGTTGTACTTACAGAGTTCATCCAGGGATCTGTGGCATTCTTGTACTAAGGCGGAATCTACATATGCCCGATTTAGGGCAAGCAGAGTCGCTGCGCTGTCTGTCAGGATACGGATGGACAAACCTGATACTTTTCTCCTGGTAATTTCTGTTGCTGCCTGGGTTATGGCTGCGCACTCGGCTTGAAAAATGGAGTTTTCCTTACCCAAGGCGGTTGCAGAGTGGATGTTGAGTTCATGGGAGAATACACCAGCTCCCACACCAGTGTGTGTCTTCGAGCCGTCTGTATATACTCTCACTTCTTCAGTACCAGAGCTGTCTGATGGTGCCTCGTGTAATTGTATTTTGTATTTTTTGTCAAAGATAAATTGTTTACATATCCTATCGTTTATGGCACCTATGAGGTGTGATGCGCCGAGAGCTATTGACAGGATTTGTGTATGTGGTGCCTTGTCATTGTTTTTCCACAGGCCCAACGTATTGAGTCTTGCGGCTGCGACTTGTGCTTCCTGTTTGATGTGTAAGTGTAGCGATCTGATGTCTAAGATTGCTTCTAGAGCCGCCGTTGGGCAAGATTTCATGCCGCCGCCAATTGCCAGGCATGCTGTTCTCTGGAATCGCTGTAGTTTGTCTTGTACTGTGGTCAGCGTAGTTCTATACCACCATACTATTGCAGCGTATGTCAGACCTGGTCTAATGACTGTGATGTACAGCCATTTCATGATTTTTGGGGATAGTCCCCAGTTTTTACCTACTAATCTACGGCAGTTCCATAGGTTTATGCATGCTTTGTTTAGTTTTTCATCAAGATGCGTGCTCCAGTTTAGCTTGGAGTCTAAAATTACGCCTAAGTATTTGACTTCTCTCGCTAGCGTTAGAGTCATTCCAAAGAGCTTTGGTGGTTCGTACTTACCTAGAGCTCTTTTGTTGGTAAACATGACTAGTTCTGTTTTATTCGCGTTGACTGATAGGTCGTGTTTATTGCACCATGCTTCCACAATGCGTAGTGCGCTTCTGGTTAAACTGCACACGACGCCTGCCGAATTCCCTTGTATGAGAATTGCCAAGTCATCCGCGTAGCCTACTGTGTGGTAATGTTTCTTGTTTAGAGATGTAATAAGATCATCAACTACTAGACTCCAAAGAAGGGGTGATAGTACTCCTCCTTGTGGGCATCCTCTGGTTGCCACCACTTTTGTGGTTTCACTTATGTCTAGTTTAATGCTTCGTAGCTTCAACATGTTGGATATCCAGCCAGTTACGGTGTTTGGTACTTCATGTCTGTCAAGGGCTTCTTGTATACAGGTATAGTTTGTCTTGTCAAAAGCCCCTTCTATGTCGATGAAGGTTCCTAGACAAAGATTTTTGCTGTGTATTGCGTTTTCCAGTGTTGTTACGACTTCATGTAACGCAGATTCTGTTGATTTGCCTGTGCAGTATGCGTGTTGCTTGGGGTGTAGGGGATGTTTGGTTAGTGCCGTATCTCTAATGTGCCTGTCACACAATCTTTTTACAACACTTTCAGGAGGAAAGAGGATAGGCTTATGGGTCTAAATGATTTAGCATTTGTATAGTCCGTTTTACCAGGTTTCGGGATGAATATTACTTTGACCTCTCGCCATTGTTGAGGAATGTATCTATAGGCGAGGCAAGCTGTTAGTAGGCTGGTGAGGTGTTCCAGAAGAACTTTTCCTCCCTATTTAAGAAGGCCAGGGAATATACCATCCGGGCCTGGTGATTTAAACAGTTGGAAGCTGTTAATTGCCCATTCCACTCTGTCTAAAGTGACTATCTCCTGGGCTAATTTCCAGTCTTGTTCAGTAGGCTCATGTATGTATTCCTTTGGTTTGTCCGGGTGATTGTATTTAAGGCATCCGGGGAAATGCGTTTCTAATAGTATTTCGCAAATTTCCTCGGTATTTGCAGAGTAACTGCCGTCCTGTTTCTTGAGGGTGCCAATGGTCTTATTACCCCCACTTGACAGTAGTTTGCAGACTCTGGAAGCTTCGGATGTAGTTTCAATACTCGTGCAGTATTTACACCAGGATTTACGTTTAAACTTTCTAATCTTGTTTTTGTAGTTAGAGCGAGCTTTGGCGTAGTTGTCCCAGTCTGTTTCGCTTCTTGTATTCATCGCTCGATTCAGGAGTCGGTGTACTTGTTTCTTACGCCTTTCTAGTTCAGGGCCCCAGAATTTTTTACCACCTTTGGGGCAGCAGCCCCTGGTGCTAAGAGGGCAAGAAGTTTCGTAACTTTGTGTAATAGCCTGTGATATGGTTTTTGCGTATTCTTCTACCTTTGGGAGGCTATTTAGAGCTATGTGGTGTTGCATAGGTCCAAGTTTCTCCTGTAGAAGTTTGTTATACGCATTTCGGTCAGTTTTCCTTGGATTTCTATGGGGAGTGGGTTTGGCAATTGTAAAGTTTACCTTGTATCGAAGCCATCTGTGATCTGAGCAGGAAGCTTCGTCAGATACGTGCCAGTCAGAGATGTATTCTAGAATGCCGTCTGTAGCTAGGGTGAGGTCAATAATGGTGCGGCATCGCCTAGTTATAAACGTTGGTTTGTTACCTTTGTTTAGTATGTTAAAATTTGTCTGTATGAGGTAGTTTACTAGCTCATCCCCTCTGGGGTTGGATTTCTCCATGCCCCAAAGAGGGTGATGTGCATTTGCATCAACGGAGATGATTAGCTCCAGTTTGTTTGTTTCACAGTAACTTACCAGTTCTATGAGTTCACGAGTTGGTATATCGGCGCCTGCGTCTCCTGGGAGGTAAACGGAGGCTATCACTGTATTCGGTAGGGTTTTGTGGTCACTCTTTGAGATCCTGATGGCTGTCAGATCTCTGGAAAATAAGTGAGTTAGTGGCAATGCCAAGAAGTTATGGGGTAGATAGATACAAGCTCTGGGAGAGTCACAGGTTTGATCATAGATTATCTTACCTCCGATGTTGTTTAGTCCACATATGCTGTGGCGTCTGATCCACGGCTCCTGGATCAGCGCAAGAGTGTTGTTCTTCTCCAGCTCGCCCCGCAGGGTAGCCGTTGCGGTCTGGCTATGCTGGAGGTTTATCTGGATGACGTCAGTCATCCGGGTCTGAGTCGGTGAGTCGGACATCGTCATCTTGCTGGTCCTTCTCCACCTCCTCATCCCTGCAGCCAATCTGTGCCAGGCGCCTCTCAGCTTCCCGGACGTCTTCGTCGTCTGAGAGCACCTCGCATGCGGCTTCACGCGTCCTCACCTCAGCCCCGTTCTCGGCCGGGGTGGCCACCTCAGGTTTGGACGTCGTGGGGAGTAGTTTGGGTCCTGAGGGTCCAGCCTCCTGCGCGCACGTCGCAGTGGCGGAAGTCTCCTCAGGGTCCGTATCGACGTCGATGCGTGTCTTGACTGCCTGGTCCTTGTCACTACCCACGGTGGGTATCTGAAGATACACCGACCCGAGGGAGAATGCCAGGCAGCGTTCATGCTCCATGATGGTGGGCAGAAGCTCGTCCGGTACACCTACCAAGACGTAGATACCCTCTTCCTGTTGTATTGGGCTGTATAAAGTCCATCTATCCACACCAGCCCATGGGTTCATGCGGTGAAGCATAGTGTGGAGTTGGTGGATCGTGCCTTTCCTTGCGGGCAGGAAGAGACCGCATCTGGTACGTTTGGGTAGGTCTTTTTGGGCCATCACCGTCAGCGGTTGTTTATTGGAGGCCGGAGGGAATCCTGACACCACCTCCCTGAGCCAGGACTTGGTCGCCTCATCTCTGCACTTGAGTTTAAGTACGCCATCAGCGATGACGGGCTTTCCCCCAAATACAGGAATGACTTCCGAGTCCGGGTCAAGGACGTGGTTCATGAGCTGGTCCTCAATCCTCTCCTGAATCTTACCCAGTTCTTCGGGTTGTAAGTCGGATCTGTCGACCATCGTGACAGCCATGTCCAGGTCTGTCGCAACCGCACCTGCGTAGGTAGTCCCACTCTTCAGCGCCGCTCCATCGAGTTTCACTTTCTTGGTCTCACCTCTAGGGGAGATTGTGTCGTCGAGGCGCGCGCGCTTGGATGTTGGAGGGGGTTGTCTTAGCTGCACCTGCTGCTGCTCCCTCGGGCTGCTGCTTCTTCGGGGGCTGCTGTTTTTGCAGCTGTCTTTTCCCTAAGGGAGAAGGTTTCGATCCCCCTCGTGGGTTCTCGTGTGTAGAACGACCTATTCCCTCCGAAGAGGTGGACGGTAGTGTGACGGGTGTAGGACGTTATGTTTGGCGACCTTTGTGTTAGCTGGTCTTTTGCCATAACGATTCGAACGCCTAGCCGTGTTCTGGACCAATGCTGGAGGCGAATGCTTCGCTTGGTTCCGGTTTCCCTTCCCCTTGCGTCGAGTCACCTCCTGCCAGGTCTCCAGTAGGGCGCTCCTTTTAGGAGCGTCCGTTTTTTTGACGTGAACAGATGCGCCGGCGGTTGCATCTGTGTTGTTTAACTCCGCACCCGAGGGTTTGGAGGTTTGAGTTGGGTGTTTTTTGTTTTGGGTGTCCGCGGTCTTACTCAGCGACTATAAGTACTAGACAGCTGTAATTTGGCATGAATACATATATCAATTAGGCGGAAAAAACGGTAAAATAAAATATTGAAAAAAAATCATCAATACTTGTAAAATGAAAAGTCAATTTTTTTTCTCGACTAACTCATTATGTTGGGTATCATTGAATAGGTCTTTTAAAAATATTGTGAGTTTGACAACACCGTTTTTCGATTTTGGAATCCGTTTCTGAAATATTCGCTTTTAAAGTGAAAAAAATTGTTAGAGTCAGTGTCCACACACAGTGTTATATATGGACACGTGAAAAAATTTACATCTATAGGATATATAACGAAATTTAAAGGAAAACTATCAGAGCTAAGTAGGGTTTACAAATAAAAAGTTATAGGCGATTAACTTATAAAATGTACTCGGAAAAGGAAAATTTCATACAAATTCAATAGAAAATTAGTTTTTAGACGTTTTTAGTGGCATGAACTCAAAGTTGGCGTTCGTAACTACGTAACCCTACTGCGCGTGGCCCGACACGCACTTGGCTAATAATTTTGAAATTTATAATATGTGGCTGTTTGATGAGTAAGGAAAGGATTGAGTTTGCGTTGCATAATGAAATTTAGTACAACATTATAACACTCGTTTGGGTGACATAATGGTTACTATGACACTGGGTGTTTTAATGTTGGCAATAAGCTAACTGCTTCAGAAACTTTTAGAGGATTTATAGCATGGGTGTAGATAAAGTAAAGTAGGTGGTAATAACTGATCCTTAGGTATATTCTGTTTTGTATTTGCTAGTTTTTCTCATAGATGGAGATGAAAAGTAGATGTGCTACTCGGGTACGGTAATATTTTTGTCTCGGGCGATATACATGAATCCCTCGCTTCACTCAAGTGGAATCCTTCGTTTTGCCCTGGATTAAAAGTAGCGCCCTCGCCTTCAAAATATTACCTTATCTCATTGTAGCACATTCTACTATTTATTGAAGTTTTGCTAGAAATTAAGATAGGTCTTAAGGACTCGTATCCAGGGCCGTAAAATAATATTTAAAAATAGTACATTACTGCAGTGGCAATGCCATTCCCGCCGAGGCATGTATAGTGCTTTTCTCAATAAATGTGAGGAAATCATTAAAGAAATAACCAGACATATGCAAATATTTCCCAAATTAAGAATATTTTCGTGTGATTTTATAACAACATTAATAAAATTGTGGTCATTAGAATATAAATAACAATAAATAATGCTCGAAAAGTGTATTTTTTTATTGTGGTAGTAATTGGCTGTATGACAAGTTGTGGAATTTAACGCTTAATATCTTTGCTAAATGTAAAAACAGAATTGCTATTTGAAACGTCAATGTCACTGTCTTGTCATTCTGAATACACTTTATTCGTCTTTTTGTTTTGAGCAGCGTATACGCAGTCGTAGTCCAGCAAAGTAATGCACCAGCCAAGAATTACAAACTTTGTGTCTTGTTTTTACTACGATAATGCCTACATTTCCGAGCATGTTTGAGAAAAACCTGTTTTATTCTACGTGGTAAGTATCCGCCCCCCAACCTGCGAGAAGGAACTTCATTCAAAATTCATGATTTGTTCCAGGTGTTTATAGGCATGGTAACGATGCAGTACCAGGCGCAAAGCGACATGGTGGAGCTCATCGAGCGGCTGGAGCGCGCGTGCATACGCTTCGTGCACTTCAGCAAGGAGAACGAACTGCGCTCCCGGGTGTTCAGCGAGAAGATGGGGCTGGAGTCGGGCTGGAACTGCCATATATCGCTCATGACCGATGAGCTGCCGAGGTAAGATGAAGCTGTAAAGATAAATAAATTGGACCTTATTGCTTTGAAATAGAGTTCAAAACTAATGAAATAATGATAATCTACATTGTATGGTTATGGGATGAAATCTAATTTCAAATTGTAATAATTCCAGTGATATTGGACGTTTATGTCTACGTCAGAGGGCTTCTTTCTATTATTGTGTGCGCATATTAAAAAGATACTAATTTAAGTTCATTCATTCATAATAAATAATATTAAATTATATGAGTAAATAGTACGAAAATGCAAGGAGTCGGGTATAGCAAATTGTTATTTTAACCCATAACATACTATCCAATCGATTCTTGAATTAATTGAATATGGATGTGGCTATAAAACGAGAGAATATATTTTTAAATGCTTCATAAGCTAGATTTGTGGATTTAACCTGGCCAAGTCTGGTGTTAAGAAAGAAATAACTTATATTAACTTTTTAGTTACGATATTTTGCTACATTTTGGTGAAAAATTATGTTTAAGGCCCGCACTCCACTCAATAACAACGAGGCTGTGATGTGTTTTAACTACCAATAAGATTTCTTTATTGACTGCAGATTGACTGACACATCGAAACAGGAAAATATCTGTCGTTTATGGGGCTACTCATCTCTTACTAATCAATAGTGTTTATTCAAACAAGTAACAAATAAAGAAAAAGTGAATACTTGCTAAAAATGTAATCAAAAAAATCGTAACAATAATAATTACGAGGAGGTTAATTGTCAGGTTTCTCTCTCTGCGGCCCTAACCGCCGGTAGCTTGGGCCCTGCTCCGTTTTTTTATATATTTTACTTTTTATAGATTATATTATAAAAACCTAACTTAAATTTTGAAATAAATAAAGAGATAATAATCTCACACGTTGGTGAGTTACCCACGATCTAGATTCGGTAACAACGGGAGTCTTATTGGTTGTTTAAAACACAGAACGAACAGCCCCCCTTAAGTGGCGCGCGTTCATAAAATAGGTACATCCCGCACTCACACGGACACAGCCTACAGTTTATGTTGATTTTCTTGTAGGATGTCTTCAATGTTGTGTAGATTCGATGTTCCGCTGTTTTATGTTTTAATTGAAACACAAAAGTCGGCGAGGTAACGAGCAATTTTGACGATATCCGTGGCGTATAGGTAACCACGCTAGTCTGCTACTCGGAGGTTCTGGGTTCGATCCCCAGCCAGGGATTTGGAAAATGGCCTTTTTCAAATTGTCCTGGGTCCTGGGTGTTTACATATATAAAGTCAATTTTTATTAAGTACAAATATTTTAAGGGATGATTCACTCCATCATTGCGAACAACTTATCCCAGTAAATGTATATCGAAACATGAAAAAAAATATATTTTCCATAGTAATGATATGACGTGATTACTTCGATTTGTATGAGAACCAATATTTTTTTGTATTTCGATACAAAAAAAAAATAGGTAATACTTTTATTGGGAAAAGTTGTTCAAAATGATGGACTGAATCACCCTTTACAATATTCGTACTTAATAAAAAGGACATTGTATATAAAAATTTTGTATCATTGAGTTAGTATCTCATAACACAAGTTTAAACTTACTTTGGGTCTAACTCATGCTGTAATATGTCCCTTGTTTATTTGTTTATTTATTTGTTTTTGAAAAGATACGGTCGTAAATTAGCTTTTTTTAATTAAAAAAAATACATTCCATGATTCCTACGTCTCGTTCGCTACGTAGAATTGACGTACAAAAACAGAGAATTTAAATAATAGAATTGACGAACAACTACAGAAGTTAAATTTTTATGTGAAGTTACATTTTTAAAAGTGTTACAGACAATATTTTTTATTAAAAATGCGTGAAGATGAATTATAAGTGAAGTGTATGCGATCGGTACCTCGACTCATACTGTGTTTCAATTACTTTAATAGATGTTTTTCTACCTTCTCCTTACCTTCAAATCACCGAGAAAGCCTTATCTATAAATGCTCAGTAAATATGCCAACAGCAAACATTGTGGACTTGTGTTATAACTAATAATGAATTGACTAAAATTAATCTATTAATTTTCATAGTAATCAGACTCGGATATAGTCAAATTTTTTTTTGTTTTGTTTTTATTTTGGTATTTTATTTTATTGATAATAAACTATATCCGAACTGAGAACTAGAGTCAACGTATCACATTGTCATGGATATAGATTTTCAGTTTTTAACTAACCGCCGCACCGCCTAGGTATAATGCTATATAAAACTTGAGAGAATTTGACCGCATGAAGCAATTTCGCTCTAATATGTAACGTCTTACAGAATATTGTAAAACAATTTTAAGGTTACATTCAATCTATCATATTGATCAATTTACCTCAAAGAACATGTCAGTGTGTCTCGAAGCGACACCGTGTATGCGCGTCCTCTGGTCACATTCGCCCTGATAACGACCTCCGGATGAGGTCGAAACATGTCGGCCAGTAGTTGACTCTCTACGTGAGTAATTCCTGCTAATTAATGCTAATAACATGTCAGTATTTAACAAAATATGAAAAATGTTTGCTTCCCATAGAAACTCTGATCAGCTGATGTGTATTAATGGTCGTTATTACCCAGACATCCTAGTGTTGGGCAAAGGCTCTTCCCTCTCCAAGGCTCGCGATCCTGTCAACTTACATGGGCAGGTAAAAAACCGGGTCTACCCGACTATGCCGAAGCCAAAAGGGAGTTATGTATTTCGTAGCTATGTATGTATGTTCATCTGTTCCCTTGTATGAGGGATTGTCATATACATGGTACCTTAATGTATATAATTAACAAATGAGGTATCGTTGGAAGTGTTTTGGCTGCGCGCTGGTAATAGGCTATCAGTAGCGTGTATTTCATATAGACACATGGAATTTGTCTAACCTGTGCCACCCTAATATAATATCGGATACTAGCGAAAAATGTGTTTTGCCTTGATATGCATTCGTTCTCGTATTTAGGTAAGATGCCTACCCTGTGAAAAATATTTGTGCACGTCACTGTAGGCTTTTATGATGTCCCAATAAATTGAATAGTGTAACTGAAAGGGATTTAAAAAACACAATTAAAAAAAATTGCTTTTGCTCAAAATTTTTTCGTAGTCGGGTTTTAATTTTTGAAACTACATCTTTTTCGTATTTCGCCAAGTATATGTTTATTGGGTAAAGTTGTTCAATATCTTGGATCAAATCGACCTTAAAATATGTTCTGTTTGTGTAACAGTTTTTTTTTTTTACAATATATTGGTTTAGGCATTTGTCCTCAATCTCACCTGATGGTAATATTTGCTATCCTAATCTATTTAAATGACAATGCGGTAGAGGGTGTTAACTTGGTGTTGTCTGCAGCAAGAGCGCGTCGCCACTGTCGTCGCAAACTCTGCCGCAGAGCAGACAGCGCGCCAACACGGGCTCGCAACCGCCGCAGCGCGCTATCTATAGGTTTGTCGAGCGAGCACGCTGCCGGGCCTGCGTCACGTCGCGATGTCTAGCTGCCAGATCCAGGGACAGGAATACCGAATTTTTTTATCGACATATCGGTATTTTATCGATATATTGCTACAAATATCAATAAAATAGCAGTATATAATACAAGATATCGATTTAATACCAGTATTTAGTATCGATATATCGATAAAAATATCGGTTAAATACTGGTATCAATATATATCGGTTAAAAACCTATATTTTGTATCGATACAAAATATCGGTTTTCCTGCCCTTGGCCAAATTTAACTAAAGTCTGTTCCCCGAGAGTTGATAAATATTATAATTCGTCTCTGAATAGCGTCTGTCGCTAATTGGATATTTTACTAGTTTAAATATAAATAATATGGTACTGATAAGAAAAAAATGTCACAAAATAATGTCATTTGTCTTTGAAAATATTAATTTTAACGTGATTTTAGATTTATTATCGCTGAATAACTGATAAAAGCGCTATTGGACTCCAAAACAACTATGACGTCATCTGCCTGTATTTAATACAAATCCCATAGGAAATGGTTGTTTTGACGTTGAGAAAAAAGTACCCGATTTGACATGTTGGAAAATGGCGGACTATCGCAAACAGTATGGCGGCCGTCGCTTATCTCCCGCTTTCGCCGTTTTTGTGGTACCGAGCTCGCAGTTGTTGTCAACCGCGGCCTTAACGGGCGAGCCGACGCGCCAGCCATATTTTGCTCGAGTGAGTCGTTTGGGTATTTACATGTTGTTTTCTGTTTTATACATTATATATTGTTTTAAATTGTGTAATTTTTTTTTAAATAATTAGCGTGCCTTCGTTTATGATGAGTTAAGAAGCCCTGACTTTATCAACTCTCCGTGAACAGACTTTATCTAGTTAGCGATTTTTCAACCAAATTAAATTCTAGGCTCTATTTTACAGTCGCAAGATCCAAAATGCTCTGTGTACCTCATTAGGGATAAAAAACGTGATTTTATGTATGTATGTAAAAAGTATATATTAAAACCTTGATTAAAATTTATCCAAAAAACCTACTAGAGGTACCTTTCTTGGGATGTTATAAGGATTCCAAATCTGTTCCGGTGTTCAGATAGGTAATATTATTGTGTAGTATATATAATGGGGCGGTCGTGTTGGAAGGCCCTTAGCAATTGAGACAAGAATCTAGATTGGTATAACCCCGTTTGTTTATATTTTGTTTCAGAAACAAAATATCCGGCAGGTGGATTCGGTATCCGGGCCTTAATTTTATATCAGAGTGGCTTTTTTGTTACTCTCTACTTGCTATTACGACAATGCAAAAATCAACGTCATCTTTTACTATAACGAATACATAGGTTTTTTTTAGTAAAATTGCTAACGCTTCATGTACTGTTAGCAATTTCCCTTATAATCCCAAATATAATACATTATTATCATCTTTCGCTGGCATCATAATAACTAACAACTTCTCCAATTTTTTCACTAACGCGCATGCTTAATGTGATATAAATTTTAACTACGAGATATCGTTTTGAGCATTGTTTGGAATAAATTGTTTTGGCCTAACTAAAATTAAACATTGTTGATGTTTGGGCATTTCTTTAATTAATGTTACCGGATGTCGTGACGTGATGTAACGCTCGGTGGTAAGCACTTATTCCTTTATCTTTCAACATTTTGATCAAAGTGCTTTGAAATGTTTACCAACAATATAAATTTAATAATAAAGCAACAATTATTGAGA
Organism: Acrobasis suavella; assembly: GCA_943193695.1. Classification (NCBI taxonomy): domain Eukaryota; kingdom Metazoa; phylum Arthropoda; class Insecta; order Lepidoptera; family Pyralidae; genus Acrobasis; species Acrobasis suavella. The sequence goes on from OW971939.1 coordinate 4,470,574, forward strand.
AATAATACCTACACTTTGATCAAAATGTTACAACTTTTAGCTTAGTTTAGTTTTAAGTTTTAGCTTGTAGCATAGCTATTTTGTTTTTGTTGTCTTCTTTTATTAAACAGAAGAACTAATGCCCACTGAGAAGTTACTTTTTGATTTATTACCTCTTTTTTAGTTTTGTTTGGATCTCTTTTTTTTAGAATAATTAATGATTCTTTATTCTATTCAAACTTTTTTTTGAGAGTCTACAACTTCAAAAAGCTTTAGCCTCTGTCTAAAAGCGTGGATTACAATTCAACGAAATAACACATTAAAATTAGTTGTACGCTCTCTGTCTATAAATCAAAACACTCACAGCAACACACTACGCTGGCCTAAGTTCTCCTACATTTTTGAAGACGGTTAAAAAGGGTACCAATGGGCTCTGGACATAGGCATGGCCCAAGGATTTACTAAACGAACGATTGGAAGCGGCCTGCATCTTGGCGGGGCGGGGGTGACTTTGTCCAGCTGTGTACTTCCTGTGGCTGATATAAACAAACCTCTGAACAGAATCTCCTATTTAAATTCAGTCAGGTTTGCTAGTTCCAGAAATGTTTGCTTTGTACATACTTAATGTCATGCGCTACTCTTTTTTTGCCGAAAGAACATAGACCAAACAATTTCCACTGTGCAAGGGTCGGGTGCCTGTTATATTCTTCTCTTGGCGTGTTCCTGGTTGCATCACTATAGTCTATTTCACATAGCTTTGTGCGTGTGACGTCTGTCATCTTAGGCGATTCGCAAACTGCTCCGCACCCCGTTGTAGTGTGTAGCGCTGGGCCGGACTGTATAGTCCGGCCCAGCGCTACACAAATACTCAATTTGTATAGAAAACACGAATAGGACAACACACTGACCCCGCGTCTACTCGCGTCCTTTTTGTATGGCGGCCCCGCGATACGCAGCGGCACGCGAAGCGATGTGCCAATAGCTTTAATACATTTTAGTCGATTTTAGATTACAAAATATACCAACATGACAGACGTCACACGCACTGAATAAAATAGACTATAGTTGTGCTGCTAACGAGAGACTGCTATCCAAAAAAGTTTTGCGTATCAATGGTAACGGTCCGTGGATGCAGAAGACCATGTATATTGTATGTGTATATAAAGACCACCCTGAAAAGGTCCGCATAACATAACTATTATGATGTTCTATCTACACCTACTTCTGACAATGTTCATTATTCCCTCAGCAACAATATGACATCATCAAAGGCGTTGTCCATGTCTGCGCCGGGTGCCATAAACCTGGATCACACGACGGTGAAGTTTGACAATGAAATCAAGAAGGCGAGGCATTCGATCACAACACATACTGGTCTGAAGGTAAACCATAAACTATAGCTGTACAACTAAGTTAGCGGACCTGAAATGATGATGATGAATGACCGACTTACAAAAAGGAGTTATCAATTCGTCGGAATCTTTGTTTAAATATTTTTCTTTTGATTAATTCGAAGACGCCTGGACAGATATGAAAAAAAATTTTTTTTTAAAGGTCAGACTTGTCGGGTTGTCCCATAGAAATTCTATGAAAATTGGTTGTGAAGCGAGTCTGGTTGGGTGAAGTCGGTTTTTAGTTTTGTTCTAATCTCTGAGACCAGCATGAAAGGATAAACATTAATCTAGATACTAAAGTATCTGGTCACAGAATTAATATAAGTATATGTAATATTACATACAGAACGGAAACTCATGGGTTCCCGCGCAATATGCGTCCCCGTTCCCCGTCCCCGTGCCTCACTCCGTTCCTCCCTTGTCGCATGTGTTTGGGGGTGAACACACACACAATGACTTGTGCACGGATGTATAGTTTCGTTCGTAGGTAGTAGTAGTAAGCATAAATGATACTCCGCTTCTATGGAGCGACGTACAATACAATACAAATCAACTTTATTGCACCATAGTAGACACAAAAAAATTACAAAACAATTTAGGCACAAAGGCGGACTTATCGCTATAAATGCAATCTCTTCCAGCCAACCTTTAGGTGGATGAAAAATTTATTTGAAACAAGGTGGGCGCAATACTAATTCCTATAGTAAATTTACTAATTCCTATAGTGTATTTACACCTATATTTGACGTAGCGGTTTAGGCACTGGTTGTACGTCTATGAGACACGAACTCAATACTTACTAAGTATCTCTAAGTTTGTATTGACATGACAGTCATGGAGCAACAAACATCAGATGCCTTGAGTTAACTCGAAAAATATCTGATGCTAGAGTTAGCTAATTAACACACTCCATACAAGTTTATTCGACAGGAAAATAAAAACTATCGACTTTTAAGTGGCCGTTTACCCCCATGACTTATGAATCGCTTAACCGATTTCCAATTCGGTATTAGTTTTTTTGGAACGCCCTACCAATCAAGAATCAGCAATAATAAGAAGTTTGACTGGTAGATAAGGCCTATGGCTTTAAGTCCGCCTATTACATTTGTTATAAAGTTAAATAAACAAAGTGCTCGAAAGTCATTAATGTTGAAAAACAACTTCATAGCGCGTTTTACTTTCATATTTAAACATTAAGACGTCATCTAGTAATGAGTAGCGGCACTACATATTCCTTGGTATTGACATTCGTAACGCCATCTATTATTTGCCAGGCAAATTATAAAAACCCCGACTTTCGAGCGTTTACCCTCAATAACTTTTAAACGCGTGAACCAATTTTCATCAAACATAGCTAAGAACCACCACCGCAAGGGAACTTACATTCATTTAAAAAACCACATCGAATTCGGTCTATCCGTTAGAGCGCTACGATGCCACAGACAGACAGATATACCGTCAAACTTATAACACCCCTCTTCTTTGTCGGGGTTACTATTTAGTATTTTTTATTACTTATTTATGTTTGTTAACTCGTTCGCAAGCATTACGTTATAATGTATTAACATTGTATTATATTGAAAGTATTTATTATTTAAAAAAGACATAATAATAATATGACAAAGTAGTTCTGGCTAGTAGGCGACCAATACTGTGAAAATGAGTTTTTTTCGGCGTTTCTTCTCAGCAGTGGTCGTTACGAAGCGCTGATATAGGTAGCTTTTTTTTAAATAAATTTATAATATACTTTACACGTTACGTACATTAAACTTATTGACGAGTAAAAGTCGAAAGTCACCTGTAAAGGTCGAATGGGGAAAGGATGAAAATTTCAAAAACGCTAGACACTTTTTTTGTTGTTAGAAATAACACTCTTCTTTATCGTAAATAAATATCAGATTTTTTGTTTCAGTCAATTAATTTTATAATAAATAAAAATATCTTTAATCGCAATTCCGTTCACTAATCAGCTTAACCCCGCCATTTCTTTTGCCCGTCCCGTCTGACGTGTAAAAAAGATGATGTCATATGACAGTAGACAACTGAACTGCCATTGCGGTAAAATAGGGACACTATTTTGACAACTGTGTCAGTTAAATGACAGTTAAGCTGTCAACTGTCATGTGACAGTGGCAGTTAAGTTGTAAAAAGTCATGAAATATATTTTTTTATAGAAAAGGCAAAAGAAATGGCGGCGTTAAGATAAATAGTGTACGAATTGTGATTAAAAATATTTTTGGAATGAAGTTCCTTACGGCAGGCTTGGAGGAGATAGGGATTTTGCTGCGCGACCGAACTGAAAAAAATGTGATAGTAAAACCGTAAGGATGACCTCGTTAAATAAAACCGTTAAATGAGACGTGCGCAGGCGCGACAGTCGTATACACAAGCGAGTAGTGTATAATACCTTTCTCTTCCTCCCTCTTTCTTTTCGTTCTTTTATCTCTTCTCTCTCTATTACCACTCCACCCCTCCAATGCATAGTATATACTCATGAATTCATGGACAAGCACGTGGCGAATACTCACATTATAGATACATTTTACTCGTGAGTAGCCACGTTTATTTCTACATTAGCCGAAGGAACTTCGTTCCTACCTGGTGTCCCACGACACCACATTTCTTTTTATTTTTTATTATTAATTGACTGGACCGAAAAATCTAAAATTTATTTACGATAAATAGGAATGTTATTACCTACCTAACACTAGAAAAAGATTCAGGCGTTTTTAAAATTTTCATCCCTTCCCCATTACTGAATAAAAGATTGAATCTTTTAATCTTTATTTAAAAAGAAGAATACTAACAAATATTTTTTTTTTTTCAAATGCAGCGCGGCAGCATCCCCGCGTCGCACCAGTCCACCGACTCGCTGCTCGAAGACGAGGGGGCGGAGTCCCCGGCCGACGCGTGCCGCTCGCTGTCCTGTCTCACGGACTCCACCGACCACTCGGCGCCTGTTAACTTCGACATGAGCAACCGGGTGAGTCACCATGGTTCCATGGAACCAACCAGCATCATTTAACGGGCTGCATGGATTTTCCGGGGTCCAGTGCTGCCATATGAAAGGAAACGGAGATGTCATTTCAAAATTTGTTTACGTTTTGGTGTATTGCATACAAAAAATTCGTCACTACGTTACACCTGTTAAGGCGGGCCTTCCCGACCGCTGAATCGTCAACGCGAGCATGGTTTGAAAAGCTTGTTGTTTCATCCAGGGCAATGCTAGAAAAAGAAACAAAGCAAAAAGAGAGAGATAGCGCCTGAGGGATCGGTTTACATTCTATTGAGCGAAATTAGTATTATTATTAACTATAAATTGAACGAATATTAACTATTCATAGGGTGCGGAAATTTCTTCAAACTTGTTCCAGGTGATAAGTGTTTATCAGCAAGCATCACACGAGTGCAAAAAAAAAAAAAACAGATTTTTGGAGGCGTATACTGAATTGGTTTTTCCAAATTTTAATTTTTTATTTGGGTAGAAACCTAGAAATAGCGCGCAAGAATATTATACCTCCTATGTACCCTATATATTTGTCCAACTTCTATATGTTTGAAAATTAATATTTCATTAATACTGCATAGGAAATTATGCATGTCAATGTTCACTGGTGTGGTCCTATTCCAGAAACCACACCACACGGCACATATTAAATGAGAAACTGCCATATTTTTTTTACGTGGTAGGTTAAACCTTTATTAGAAAAAATAAAATTTAAATTAATTTAAGACTATACTTAATAAAATTTATATTAAATCTAAATAAGGACTTAAACTAAATAAAAAAACATAAATTATGTAATCCCACTAAAATATTCGCAACAGTATAAAATGACAAACTATTGTTCTTTTTCTGTCCAGGCGAAGTTGCCCCGCGGCATCGAGAATATACGGCCGCACATCGAACAAGTAGATAACGTTCCGTTACTCGTGTCGCTGTTCACGGACTGCACCGCACGCTCTGTGCAGCTCATGATACAGATCATGCAGGTTAGTACAGCTGTCGAGTCGAGGTTGGTACAGTTGAGAGTGTCGACTCGTAGTTGCATTTGTGTGAGTACACACAGATAGTGTAAGTGAAACATCGGTTAGAGACACGGCACGACCCGCATCGGTTTAGGGTTGGATCTCACTTGTCAGCACGGAACAGCACTTTTATATGCTTCTATCCTTTTCTGTCACTCAGAACCATCATCTGTCAGAGAGAGAGACGGCGACGGTACGCTATAGTACCGGCCGTGCTATTCGTCGCTCTCTCTCGCTCTGGCAAATGACGGATCTGAGCGACAGAAAAGGATATAGGAAAGTGCTGTCCCGTGCTGACAAGTGAGATCCAACCCTTATACTGGTTTTTGAAACTCGGACTGAGACGCGGCACGACCCTCGTACGTCATCTCCATGCCGCGCACTTCCGTCTTAACTTTCACCTTTGGTACCGCTAGCAGCTTGATGTTTCAGTGTTCTTGTGTTCGAATCGTTAAAAAATTTACTTAAATTGTTAATAAATAATATAATAATAATCAAATCAATTAACAAAATATCGTTGTTTTTTTAAATAATCAAAATGGTTAATTTTTTTCGTATAAAACATTGATAATATTTTTATGCTATTTTTTGACTGACAAATGTTGGCGCTCACTCACACTAATACAAAGCTGAGCTTATGTCTCAAGGACTGTAGGTAGTTTAAGCTTTAAAAAACCTCTTTTAAAAAAAGTCTTCCTTTTGTCTATCGCTTGTAAACTTTTTCGATTTATAATTTTTTTTATGTTTTGTGTGTGTACATAGCCAACACTTGTGTCAGATTTTTCAAGTTGCCTAAAGAAATGAGATATTAGCTTTACAACTGCCATACAATGCTGACAGCCAAGCAATGACCATGCATAAGCTATAATAATAATATAATAAACCGTTTATTTCAGGCAACATAATATTAAAATATTAATGGCCCATATTATAAATACCTTACCGACTAACATACATATAAAATATAAAAACTTAAACTATGCGTGCTCATTCGATACTAGCTAAAATTTTCGAGTAAATTGTTAAAGTGTGTTTTTCGCAGGACTACGGCGAAGTGGTGTGCGTCATGGGATCCGCAGCGAACTGTCAAAACATGGAGATATTTATGCAGGCAGATGCCAGGTATTTCCAATACAATTTTCTGCCGTAGCAATGAATATTCTTGGATTTTTTTTATAGAACCTAGTTGGTAAACACACATACGGCCCATCTGATGGTATAGGTAGCGGCACGAAACTCTAGCGCTGACGTTGCTTGCGCAGAAGTCAAAATTTAGTACCGTACCCGTGCTCAGTATCCCCTCTACATGTCGCTCAGCGCTAAACTTACGTGCCGCAATTTGTAACGGCTTACCGTCGCCTATGAACACTGTGTTGCCGACACTGAAGATTTCTTTTTTTACGCCATTTTTGAAGAATGTTGTAACCTATGGGATAACCACGGTTTAGCTTGTAGAACTGAAAACCCTATGGTCCCGCGCAATATGAGTCTCCGTTTCCCATCCCCGCCTTTTCACTGTTCTCGTCTTGTCGAGTGTCTACACACACGTGGGCGATCACACACACATTGACGAGTGCACTGATGTATAGTTTCATTAGTATAGTAGAATTAGTACTATTAGGCAAAAATTATACTCCGCTTCTATGAACTGCTATTCCTGTGACTAAGCTGTGTGTGTAGGTAGGGTCGTGTACTTAAGAGGAGATAGTAAATCATTTATTTTATCGATTTATTTACGGAATTCATAATTATACAATCGTTGCATAATTGTATCGCGAGCACTCTTCTCTATCGGCAAGAACGCACACTTTCTACATAAACTCACTATGTCCAGCTCTGGACTTCCTGTGGCTGACATGGTGATGATGATGATACAATCGTTAGAAATAAGATAGCCAAATAAGGGTGTGTCCTGTTTCCTGCATTGTGATTGGCTGTTGCGACGCGCGACTATGTCCCGTTTGATTGCCACATTTGGTTGTCGACGAACTGCACATGCGAATGCTTGATGCTCAAATATGGTGATGAATTTTCAGCATGGCGATTTAACAAGCTTATTCCAAGACTTAGGAGTACGACTTTTAAATTCTTTTAACAATTCTCTTTTGAGATAAGTAGTGTCTTTTTATAACTTTTATTTTATGTACTCTGTATACATTTTCTTGTACACAAATTGTTAAATAAATAAATATGAGTCGATTGTTTAATTTTCAGCGTAGCAGTGGAGCCCCTGTACCCGGTGTTATGTCAGAAGATGCCGCCGTACCAAGTGCCCGAGAAGTGTGTAGGACCAATCGACCTGGCGCGAGCACTGAACTCCATACCCTGCTCTCTATCGGTAAGAACGCCCACTTTCTACATAATCTCACTATGTGAGTATACAAGATATACATACTATCAAAGGAGCATAATTTTTTTGTGAGAATATAGTTAGATAGAAATATTTTGAAGGACAAAACAATTATAGTTATTATCATATGAATGGACTGAATCACCCCTTAAAATATTTATGCCCAGCCAAATTTTTGGAGCAAGTTCAGTCCATAATACTGAACTACTTTCTATTAAAAGTTATTAAAAATTGTTAACAAAAAATTAACTTTTCGTCCTCCCTAAGAAAATCCGTTTGGCCGAGCGCTGATTTGTATGGGAAGTCGAATATTTTTTCAGTTTTTATGAAAATAAGTTGTATCATGGACAGAACTTGCTCCATAATTTGGCTGGTGGTTGAAGATTCACCCTGTAAAGATGGATACATTATTAAGTTTGTTTTGACATTCGCACGCTACCCCGAAGTTGCAAAACAAATGGCAAAACCAGCCGTTGACCAACTACTGCAGCAAGAAGGTAAGGCTGGCTTGCTCAATGTTGCCATGTTCTGTCTTGTTTTACCTTTTATTTTTTCCACCTGAGCGTATTTTTTTATTTACTAATTATACTCGTACATATCATTATTGATTGATCATTGGTTGCTCATTGCTGCTAAATATTCATGCAATTTACTTATAAACTTTTTCTGTTAATTGTTATCTGTGATCGAAGTTTTTTGTACTGTCGTTTTTACACTTCTGACTTTTTTTATTTTATAACAGATTATGATTCAGATTATTTTAAAGATAATATTATAGCATTATCTTAAACGGTAGGTATATTCATGTGTTCTTTCTTACTCCTTGCTGTGCTTAAGGAAATATGCAAAGACATTTTTTAGGCAATTTAATCGTTTGCCATTGCTCAAAATATCTATAATCCTTAGAATGTATCAGCCACAGTATCAGCTGCTTCTCTTCACGTGCAGATCGGAAAAGCCGATCGAAGGATTTTTTCAAAGTCAAAGTCAATTTTTTTTATTCAATGTAGGATAAATTTATCTCTTATTGAAGGTCATTTTTTTTAAATATTATTTTAGTGCAAAAGCTAAAAACTATTAGCGTTTCGGTACGACCACTGCTGGGAAGATTACGCCGAGAGAAACTCAGTTCAGTATTGGTCTACAAATTTACACTTTAGCTAGGTATACATTATACTACATATTTAAACAATTTAAATTTAGCGTTTTGATTCCTGTTTCCACTTTCTCGCTTACTATCATGCTAAACGTGGCTTTTGGGATCTTTCTGCTTAGAGACCCAAGACCCAAAATGCTCGGTCTGCCTCATTAGGGATAAACACATATAGATATGTGTGCCATCATGACTACCGGAGAAGAAATGCTCGGGCTCGTTTTTGCTTTGATGAGCACTTTATCGTATACGATGTCCAGTATCTAGCCGATAGAACTCAGTAATAAAATATCGCAACTCTATCGAATTTGGGCTTATTTCATTGGTCATTTCATATATTTTTTAATACGCAATTTATGTTTGTTTACTTGTTCGCAAGCATTACATGTTATAATGTGTCAACATTGTATTATATTATAAAATATAAAAGGCGCTCGGGCCATATAAGAGTATTTGTATAAGCATACAATACACGTGTTTCTATACCGGATCGGTTTTCTGAGTCGGAAATGCTGTCAGGGCATTTCCAATTGTATTTTTATTACGATTACATCAATTCGGACGTATATTGAAGGACTTCGGTCCGATAACGTGATCCGGAACCGTAAGAAAATCCGGACGTAATTTCCAGCCTTGCTTGTAAGAGAACTAAGTATAAGGCTGGTTTCACAGCTGTACCGGACACCGGTACGATTCAGCCGTAATCCGCCGAGGAGTCCGCTCCGGGAGTACGGCGTACGATCTTCAGAATAGCTGTGAAACCAGCCTAACATTAGGTTTAAAAAGAAATGTTCTTGCACAGATGACCCGCGACGCGGACGTGTCTCTTTTCACGCTGATCACGATGTCACGCCACTTCATGACTTGTCTGTGGAACAGTACGCAGTTCTGGATGTGCAGCGTCTGCTACATAGCATTGTTACAGGTAATCCTAGGAGATAATGTCCAAACTTGGCAAATGGGAATATATTAGTTGGGGGTGCAAATGGAAATGTATCGGGTGGGGGTGCAAATGGGAATGAATCAGTTGGGGGGTGCAAATGGGAATGTATCAGTTGGGGGGTGCAAATGGGAATGTAACAGTTCGGCACCTAAATTATTGAATATAAAACTAGGGAAGGCTTAATTCGCCACTCCCACTCTGCACCGTCAACTGGATAGCGGAAGTGCACGGAACGGGAGAGGGGTAGGAAATATTAGATTGCGCCCTTTGCTGCAGAATACTCAGCCTCCTAGTAAATCCGCTACTTACTGCCGTATAAAGAAGAAGTACCAAAATTCAAATTTAAATGTTTATTTAGTAATTTGACCTTTACAGGCACTTTTACATTACACATCAATAAGTTTTTTTTTTTCAGTTTCATTACGTGTAGAGTATATAAAAATTGAATATATTTTTAAAGAAAAGCTACCAAGTGTTTGTTGCAAAGCGCTGGTAGCGCTTTGCAACAAACACTGCTTAGAAGAAACGCCCAAATGAAACTCATTTTCACAGCGACCTGCGAAAATCGGCCAGCAGAAGAATTAAGGGCGCGCCCGTGCCAAATGTCTTAGAGCAATCTTTTGTTTTATCAATATTAAAAAATTCTCACTTTGAAAGAAATATTAGGTTGGGGAAAAAGTCTTTTCGCATATAGTATGTATGAACTTGTAATAAAACCACTTTGGCTATACTATTTGTACCTGGCTGGTTTTGGTATCATTTCAAAGTTTAAATTTTAAAGAAGATAATTCCAAATTCAAATTAGGAAAATGCGTGATTTTCATTTGTTTTTCTTTTCGTACCGTCAAGATGAGTGAATCTAATGAAGAAATTAGATACATTTTAAAATTTTACTACATAAAAAGGTAAAAATGCAACGCAAGCCGCGTGAAAAAATTGCGATGTTTATGAACCTAGTATGTGAGAGTAGCACAAATTTGGTTTAAGCGTTTTCAATCCGGAAATTTTGATGTCAAAGATGCACGTCGCTCTGGTCGCCCTGTTACGGATAAAATGGATGCTATTTTTGAAAAAGTGGAGCAAGATCGGCATATCAGTAGTTACGACGTAGTTGAAGAACTGGCAATTGACCACAAAACAGTTTTGGCGCATTTGAAAAAAAATGGGTACACAAAAAAGCTCGATATTTGGGTACCTCACGAGCTCTCTGAAAGAAACCTAATGAACCGTGTACTCATTTGTGATTCTTTATTACGACGTAATGAGACCGAACCATTTTTGTAGAAATTGATAACTGGTGATGAAAAGTGGATCACGTACGACAAGAACGTGCGAAAAAGGTCATGGTCAAGGGCCGGTCAGGCTTCACAGACTGTGGCGAAACCCGGGTTAACTCGCAACAAGGCGATGCTGTGTGAGTGGTAGGATTAGAAGGGCATTATTCATTATGAGCTGTTACCACCAGGCAGGACCATCGATTCAGAACTCTACTGCGAACAACTGATAAGATAAAAGCAAGAAGTTGAGAGAAAGCGGCCGGAATTAATCAACAGAAGGGGTGTGGTTTTTCATTATGATAACGCTAGACCTCACACATCTTTAACCACTCAGCAAAAATTAAGAGAGTTTGGCTGGGAGGTGTTAATGCATCCGCCGTATAGTCCTGACCTGGCACCTTCAGATTTCCACCTGTTTCGGTCTCTTCAGAATTCTTTAGGCAGTGTCAGGTTAACATCACGAGAGGACTGCCAAAACTACTTGACGCAGTTTTTTGATCAGAAGCCCCAAAATTTCTATAGCAATGGGATCATGTCCCTACCTTTAAGATGGCAAAAACTTATCGAACAAAATGGTACCTACATATTTTAGTTAAATGTAAATAAACTATATTAAAAAATGTTTTGAATTTTCATATAAAATGCGAAAAGCCTTTTTCCCCAACCTATTATACAGCAACGTTCAGGACGAACTCGAGTGATTATATGATTCAAAAACACGATTACTTGAAGCCCGCCTTTCTACTTACTAGATTTTAAATGTACTTTTGATTATTTTCATACTTAGTTGGTGCAATAAAGAAATTTTATCTTATCATATTACTTAAAATTTTCTCTATAGAAAAAAATTGCGTAGTTCACCTCCTCTCCGATTCATACTATAGACGGCTAGTATTCAAGAAATACAAAATTAGCCCTTTGTTCAAACGTTAGTCTATTTTATGAAACATAAAGCAGACATCATATTACTTATATTTTTAAAAAGTTTTAAAAATTCTTTATAAATTCAAAAAAGCAAAAGAAACATCCACGCGTAAACCATCTGCGTTTGAGCCGCCGCGCTGCCCGCGTCCCCGCTCTGCAAGCTGTCTCGTTTCGACTAGTGTAAATTTGGGTGCAGGGAGGCGAGAGCAAAACTTAGATTGTAGCACGCGGTGCTTCCTTAATATTCAGAGATCAACTTTTAAAACTCGCTCGTTATCGCGTGTAGGTCGGGTCACTGTGCAGCATGCTGCCGCTGGCGCTGTCGGTGGGCGGGGCGACGTGGAGCAGCGCGCTGAGCGTGCCGCTTTTGGCCGCGGCGCTGGCGTTCGCGCCGCTCGACGCCGCCGTCATGCAACGCGCCGCCACCCGCCCGCACCTCGACATGACGTTCCGGGTGAGTACACCGTCGTGTAGCAGGTACACCGCTGTGCAGCCTGCTGCCGCTCGACGCCGCCGTCATGCAACGCGCCGCCACCCGCCCGCACCTCGACATGACGTTCCGGGTGAGTACACCGTCGTGTAGCAGGTACACCGCTGTGCAGCCTGCTGCCGCTCGACGCCGCCGTCATGCAACGCGCCGCCACCCGCCCGCACCTCGACATGACGTTCCGGGTGAGTACACCGTCTTGTAGCAGGTACATCGCTGTGCAGCCTGCTGCCGCTCGACGCCGCCGTCATGCAACGCGCCGCCACCCGCCCGCACCTCGACATGACGTTCCGGGTGAGTACACCGTCGTGTAGCAGGTACATCGCTGTGCAGCCTGCTGCCGCTCGACGCCGCCGTCATGCAACGCGCCGCCACCCGCCCGCACCTCGACATGACGTTCCGGGTGAGTACACCGTCGTGTAGCAGGTACATCGCTGTGCAGCCTGCTGCCGCTCGACGCCGCCGTCATGCAACGCGCCGCCACCCGCCCGCACCTCGACATGACGTTCCGGGTGAGTACACCGTCGTGTAGCAGGTACATCGCTGTGCAGCCTGCTGCCGCTCGACGCCGCCGTCATGCAACGCGCCGCCACCCGCCCGCACCTCGACATGACGTTCCGGGTGAGTACACCGTCGTGTAGCAGGTACATCGCTGTGCAGCCTGCTGCCGCTCGACGCCGCCGTCATGCAACGCGCCGCCACCCGCCCGCACCTCGACATGACGTTCCGGGTGAGTACACCGTCGTGTAGCAGGTACATCGCTGTGCAGCCTGCTGCCGCTCGACGCCGCCGTCATGCAACGCGCCGCCACCCGCCCGCACCTCGACATGACGTTCCGGGTGAGTACACCTAGTGTAGCAGGTACATCGCTGTGTAGCCTGCTGCCGCTCGACGCCGCCGTCATGCAACGCGCCGCCACCACCCGCCCGCACCTCGAGATGACGTTTCGGGTGAGTACACCGTCGTGTAGCAGGTACATCGCTGTGCAGCCTGCTGCCGCTCGACGCCGCCGTCATGCAACGCGTCGCCACCCGCCCGCACCTCGACATGACGTTCCGGGTGAGTACACCGTCGTGTAGCAGGTACATCGCTGTGCAGCCTGCTGCCGCTCGACGCCGCCGTCATGCAACGCGCCGCCACCCGCCCGCACCTCGACATGACGTTCCGGGTGAGTACACCTCGTGTAGCAGGTACATCGCTGTGTAGCCTGCTGCCGCTCGACGCCGCCGTCATGCAACGCGCCGCCACCACCCGCCCGCACCTCGAGATGACGTTTCGGGTGAGTACACCGTCGTGTAGCAGGTACATCGCTGTGCAGCCTGCTGCCGCTCGACGCCGCCGTCATGCAACGCGCCGCCACCCGCCCGCACCTCGACATGACGTTCCGGGTGAGTACACCGTCGTGTAGCAGGTACATCGCTGTGCAGCCTGCTGCCGCTCAACGCCGCTGTCATGCAACGCGCCGCCACCCGCCCGCACCTCGACATGACGTTCCGGGTGAGTACACCTCGTGTAGCAGGTACATCGCTGTGCAGCCTGCTGCCGCTCGACGCCGCCGTCATGCAACGCGCCGCCACACGCCCGCACCTCGACATGACGTTCCGGGTGAGTACACCGTCGTGTAGCAGGTACATCGCTGTGCAGCCTGCTGCCGCTCGACGCCGCCGTCATGCAACGCGCCGCCACCCGCCCGCACCTCGACATGACGTTCCGGGTGAGTACACCTCGTGTAGCAGGTACATCGCTGTGTAGCCTGCTGCCGCTCGACGCCGCCGTCATGCAACGCGCCGCCACCACCCGCCCGCACCTCGAGATGACGTTTCGGGTGAGTACACCGTCGTGTAGCAGGTACATCGCTGTGCAGCCTGCTGCCGCTCAACGCCGCCGTCATGCAACGCGCTGCCACCCGCCCGCAACTCGACATGACGTTCCGGGTGAGTACACCGTCGTGTAGCAGGTACATCGCTGTGCAGCCTGCTGCAGCTCGACGCCGCCGTCATGCAACGTGCCGCCACCACCCGCCCGCACCTCGAGATGACGTTTCGGGTGAGTACACCGTCGTGTAGCAGGTACATCGCTGTGCAGCCTGCTGCCGCTCAACGCCGCCGTCATGCAACGCGCTGCCACCCGCCCGCACCTCGACATGACGTTCCGGGTGAGTACACCGTCGTGTAGCAGGTACATCGCTGTGCAGCCTGCTGCAGCTCGACGCCGCCGTCATGCAACGTGCCGCCACCACCCGCCCGCACCTCGAGATGACGTTTCGGGTGAGTACACCGTCGTGTAGCAGGTACATCGCTGTGCAGCCTGCTGCCGCTCGACGCCGCCGTCATGCAACGCGCCGCCACCCGCCCGCACCTCGACATGACGTTCCGGGTGAGTACACCGTCGTGTAGCAGGTACATCGCTGTGCAGCCTGCTGCCGCTCGACGCCGCCGTCATGCAACGCGCCGCCACCCGCCCGCACCTCGACATGACGTTCCGGGTGAGTACACCGTCGTGTAGCAGGTACATCGCTGTGCAGCCTGCTGCCGCTCGACGCCGCCGTCATGCAACGTGCCGCCACCACCCGCCCGCACCTCGAGATGACGTTTCGGGTGAGTACACCGTCGTGTAGCAGGTACACCGCTGTGCAGCCTGCTGCCGCTCGACGCCGCCGTCATGCAACGCGCCGCCACCCGCCCGCACCTCGACATGACGTTCCGGGTGAGTACACCGTCGTGTAGCAGGTACATCGCTGTGCAGCCTGCTGCAGCTCGACGCCGCCGTCATGCAACGTGCCGCCACCACCCGCCCGCACCTCGAGATGACGTTTCGGGTGAGTACACCGTCGTGTAGCAGGTACATCGCTGTGCAGCCTGCTGCCGCTCGACGCCGCCGTCATGCAACGTGCCGCCACCACCCGCCCGCACCTCGAGATGACGTTTCGGGTGAGTACACCGTCGTGTAGCAGGTACATCGCTGTGCAGCCTGCTGCCGCTCGACGCCGCCGTCATGCAACGTGCCGCCACCACCCGCCCGCACCTCGAGATGACGTTTCGGGTGAGTACACCGTCGTGTAGCAGGTACATCGCTGTGCAGCCTGCTGCCGCTCGACGCCGCCTTCATGCAACGCGCCGCCACCCGCCCGCACCTCGACATGACGTTCCGGGTGAGTACACCGTCGTGTAGCAGGTACATCGCTGTGCAGCCTGCTGCCGCTGTCGTTTGCAGTAGAAGATAATCTTGGAGTGAGACGCACCATACCACTGTTAGCCACCGCATTGGCGGTCGCTTGATGATAACAATGGCGTTATCTGCTCCCGTTAAACAAAACAAGCACAATTTTTTCATCTTAAATAATTTATGCCCTGATATAGATAGATAGATAGTGTGTGAGTCGTCTGAGAGCTAGATGGGTCGATGTGATAAAAAGAATAGCGGATTGAAACTGGTTTTGTAAGGCGCAGGAACGAGGAGGTTGACATACATTGAGAGAGTCCTATTTCCAACAATGGGAAATGGAAGGTTGCCTATGATGATGATAGACAGATAAATAATTTATTTGTTTTCTGTAACACGGAACACTTTCTCGTGTTGTATTGGGTGTCTTAATTGCCTGAATGAATCAACGATTTCAAATAATGTCACCGCAAAATACGTTCCTTATACAAAAAGGGAACCCCTATGGTGCCACACAGTCCATCCATCTGTTTAACATCTCAGCAACTATAAACCTCAACAAAAAATACCAAATCCAAAAAAGTGAAACTTATTTTTGAGAATCAGCACGAAATAAGTAATTTTTGAAAGGATAATTCTTACGCTATCACATAATCTCAATTAACAAAAGCTTTCTCCATCAGATGGCGTTCTTCGTGTTCTGGTGCTACGCAGGCAAGTTCCTACCGTCGGCGATCTTCATCCTCACCCTGTACGGGTTGACTCTCCGCTCGTTCTGCGAGCAACTATCGGTAGCCACCAACACCACCGGCTGCTGGCTGGTGTACCCCACGAATTTGGGAGAAGTCACTGAACAGTTCGACCTCTCGAAAATGAGTTACCATGGGTGGATAGAAGACTTCTCCGACGGGTTCTATTTGGTGCAGAACATTGTTTTGGTGCTAGTTACGTTGCATTTAAGTAAGTGTATCTACATAAAATTTTCCATGGTATTTATACTATGTACTACCTATAAAACTACAGTTATAATTAGTATAAATAGAAGGAAAGATTCTACATAAATACTACATCAATCTAGATCCAAGTTTCTTTGCAAAAAAAATCGATTGCGGTGCAGAATTCTATCAGCCTTCTGGGTACCCTGCCTCGCGGCGATGCATGGGAGTCTCCATTTTATTTTATTTAATACGATAAAAATATGATTTTAAAGCCAACGGACATTTAGACACAAATCATCATACAAAGTATAACGCAAAAGGGGTATCAACCCGAAAGGGAGTAAACATACAAATCATTGTGAACAACTTTTACTATGAGACCATCCCTGAAATCGTAAAATAAAATCTTCACCTCAATACAAAATTAAATACCTACCGTGCCAAAATGTATGGAGTTGCAGTTTTTTTTACTATACATAGTAAAAGTTGTTTACATTTTTAGTGTGATGACTCCCTTTGGATACCCCCTTTCCGTTTCACGTTGAATATGACGAGGCAGGGTTGCAACGTCTGATTAGTCAATGTCGAGCATCAACTCTGCCATCTATCTGTCATGCGATAGTGACGTTGTGATAAGATCACAGGCACGGTCATTCTTATTACTTCAGCATAAAGATTAATTTGGTTTGAAGTTATCAACTCTCTCGAAGAAGAAGAGTTACCATGGATATAGAAGACTTCCCCGACAGGTTTTATTTGGCATAGAACACGCTGCGTTTAAGGGGCTGCCTGAATTTTCCCGGGTCCAGTGCTGCCCTCATTTGAAAAGAAACTGAGATATTATTTAAAATTTCGTCTTGACCAGGCTCTAGATAACCCTTCAAACTATTTTATGAACTACTGTTTACAGTTTAAAGTGCGAACGTAAAGCTTTTCTACGCACAATTGCGAAAAATGGCCACTTTTGGCGTATGTGCGTAGAAAAGCTTCACGTTCTTACTTTAAACTGTTAAGTTTTACATAAAAGCTAAATATTTGTGCTCATTCGCTTATTGGTATACGACCTCAATGTTAAATATTGGTGCATTCATACACTTAGTATACTAGGATGGCAAAAACTATGCTAAGTCAACGATAAAGCGTAGCACACTCACTTACAAGGTGGTCACACGACCTGATCTAGATTGGTCATTTGGAAATTATTAGGAGAGGCTTAAGAATCCTTCCCTTACACTAGACTTTTCCATACAAACGTAGTCTACGTTTTATTTTGAAATGACATGTCAGATTTACGTAAAAATTTATAACAATAATATAGGGTTATAATTGATTCCTACAGAAAAATTATAAACTAGAAAGAATATATAAGGGTGTAGAAGTTTCCATACTGATGGTCAAATATTATATGATACTCTTTTCTCTAAAGTTCATTTTTTAACTGTGAAAACTAGTTATATGCCTAAATATATGCAATTTCTATGAAATGACAAAATTTCGCCCAAATCTGACATGTCGTCTTAAAATAAAATGTAGACTACGTTTGTATGGGAAAGTCTAATTCTGTCCAGGGTATGGGGGCTCTTTCAGAGTCTGAAACACCACAGCTGTAACTGGCAACGCGTTGTGATGAGAGAAAGAGACAAATTCAAAGGACACATTCATTCGAAAACAAGTTTGAAATGACAGGTGCACTGTGTCATCATCATCCGAGCGTAGTTTTCCCGGTTGCATCCTCAGCAGTAATGCTTCAGAGCCCGGGGTCCGCTACCTAACCTAGGGGGTTTGACGAGGTTACTGGTTTTTACACAGAGCGACTGCCGTCTGACCTCCGCAACCCAAAGGGTAAACCAGAACCAATCCTTGGATAGTTTGATGATCAAACGCTAGATGGCGTTCGGGACCCACTGTTTACAAGTGCCTTCCGAAACACGGAATCATCTTTATTTTCGGACAATCAGGTGATTCAATATCTTAACCAAACTGAAAACAAATTATCTTTAATTTTAAACTAAAACAAACTTTTGTTTAATTCCTCCTCAGGAATGTAACACAAAGGAGTTATTTTCTTGTTATAACGTTATATATAACCGATGTTCTCTTTTCATTTCAGTTGTGATATCTTTATCTTTTGTACATCGACAATCATCCATTTGGCAGAGAAAATTTTGGACGAACAAAGTATGGTGCGGGAGTGTAGTAGTTTTGTAAGTAAACTTTCAAGGACATTCTCTTTTCCCTTTTTATGTTTTTAAAGTTGATGTGTGCTTCTACTTTTCTTATTTAAGTCTTAAATAACTTGCCAATGTCACCCTTGGACAATCTGTCTTCCTAAGTGCTTAAGATAAACGGGAATACAGAGTGCCGTTGAGACAGTGGGAAGAATTCTTATTGATTACGAATTAAAAAAAACCCCTTAAGTGACAGTATTACTCATAAATATAATATGTTTCAATAAAGATGTTTTTAACAAGCTAAGTTTCACCTATCCCTTTGTGTATCTGTCTGTAATCAAATCTTGCTAGTTAAATTTGAGTCAAATCGGAAACCGGGAAGTGGGTCAAATTATTTGACTCACTTCACGGTTTCCGATTGAGCATAAATTTTGCACGCATACGCGTGCTGATCTGATGATTGAAGCCAGAAGGTGGCTATAGGAACTCTGTAATGAAACGACGCAACTCCATCGAGTTTGGACTCGTTTGATTCGTCTTGAGGAGCACTTTAAACTCATTGTTATTGGTACTACGGGACTTACCGCGACTATAATCATTTTTAGCCAGATCTTTCGACGACCCGTGTGCCAGCTTCTCTTTTAATTGATTTAGATAATACTGGTTTTAAAATTATAAAACTTTGTCTTTGTTCAGATTAATGTTACAAAGCGCATTTACTGCGAAGATGCTGAGCGAACCGCACGGTTCGTGCGAGAAGTGGGGCACCTGCGACGTGCGGTTCGAGGTGAGTGCGCCGCTCGCCGGCGCCTGCGCAGCCTCGCCGCTGCTTGTGCTGGTGGCCAACGAGCTGCTCAAGTGGCACGAGATCAAGTAAGAAGGAAAAGAGATATCTTTATTTGGTACAAATATTGTACTGTGTTTTATGCTTCCGATACGGAATGGGGGTGGCGTCTGAAAACTTTAAGAGTCAGGACAGAGACACGACGTGGCGCGCACTAGCCCTTACGGTCTGCATCCCCCGGTGTAGTCATACTATTCAGAAAGCAAGGGTACTGGTACTCAAAAAAAATCTTTCACTAGGCTCTGTTTGCTTAGAGCCGCAAGACAAAATGTTCAACCTTGTTCCCTAACTGGGCTTGAGCATTATGGTAAGTTTTTAATAAATTCCCTAACTTAGAAATAAAGTCTTGGTAGTATGTATATAATATGTAACAAAAAACCCTGTCCGATCCTTGTAGGAGCATCTCGGACCGTCAATATATACAACTTTTCCTATGGGACCAATGCTTGGAACTCGAAAAAAAATTGACTTTTTCGTACCAAAGTGTTCGGCCTGCTCGGCAATTTATATGAAAATGTCGTATTTTTTTTTAGTTTCAAGCTTTAGTCCTATAGGCAAAGTTGTTCATATTGACGGTATGACGGTCTTAGTTGCTCCTACAAGGATCGGACAGGGTTTTTGTTAGATATTGTATATGTAAAAATTATACTACATAATAAATTATCAAAATGGTCTCCACTTAGCGAAAGTTGTGGTGTGAACCACAGCACAGGTCTTCTACGGATGCCGCGTTCCAATAAAATTAAAACAAAAAGTAAAATTTGGGGTTAGTGAGAATTCCCCCGACGAAATATAGTGGTGTTATATAAGTTTGACGTGTCTGTGTGTATGTCGGTGGAATCACAGCGCCTAAGCGATTTTGATTTGTTGTATTGGGCTTGAAAGCGTTGTACACTTTTTTGTAATGATACGTGACCCTGATCGAAAATTCGTAAGACGGATGGAGAGTAGACAGCCGGCGCGGCGTAGGAGAGGAAGTATCCCCCTCTCTTTCTACGGCGCGGCGAAAATGTATGCCTGCGCCTGCTGTTTCGTTTAGGCGGCGCAGGGCGCTTGCGCGAATGTTTGTGTGTGTTTATGTTACAGCGTGCCACGCGCATCCATGTATGGTGACAGTGACAGCTGATGGCTCGGCCGTCTGTGTAGTGGCCACAATAAAATATCAAAAATGCACAACGTTAATATTCAAGTTTTCACTTCTGCCGGCACTCCCGGAGTGCAACCCGTCGTTTTATTTGTTTCGAAATGGTTCTTATCTGTTTGATGGAAAATCGGTTCAGCGGTTTAAAAGTTATGGGGGTGAAAGTCTGTTTTTTTTTTAGTTGCTTGGAGTTTACATCCTGATAAATAATCCTACAGTGTCCTAGAACATTCTCTACCAGTCTCGAGTCGATTGCTGTGGCATTCGATTTAAGCTTACAGCTATTTTCACTGCCGTCATATCATAAGAACCTTGCATAAAATAGAGTCAGAATCCGACGGCCTCGCTGTCTATAAGTCCTCGCATGTGACGCGGACACCTCATTTTTAACGGGCGTGCTCGCTCTAGTCTCCATTTAGTCTTAGCCTTGTCCTAATGTGGCGTTATGTAAGAGTTCTAATGACGCCACATCAGGAGAAGGGTACCTTATTCAGGCAAATGTCTATTAGGGCTGGGACACTTATGTCAGCACGGAACGGAACTTTTGTACAGTGCGTCACAAATAAGTTGAACAAAAATGGCGGACTTGAAAGCATTTTTGTACAAATTCCCGACACGTAAATTGAACCAAAATGGCGGTCATCAGCGGATTATTTGTACCTGCGCCGCAAAAATGCTTTGAAGTCCACCTTTTTTTTTTTCAACCTATTTGTGTCGCATTGTATGCTGCTATCCTTTTCTGTCTCTCTGAACTGTCATTTGCTAGAGTGAGAGAGACCGACGAAACGCATCAGCATAGCCGATTCCGTCGCACTTTCTCGCTATTAAATATAATAATTACCGTACTGCGCCAGAAGGAGGGTTATTTGATGTTTGTTTTCTTTCAGGGTGGACGGCCGCAACCAGCGGCGCGCTCGCTTGGACTTCGGAACCAAGCTGGGAATGAACTCGCCTTTCTAGGCAACACGCGCCTCTAGTCAATTTGTACGCTTTAATAGTTTTTGATAGTTTTAACGTGGACACGTGACACGGCCAATCTAAGTTAAGGACAAATGTGACATGTACTTGTGTACTCAATTATATTTTGTACTTACATTATTTATGACCTATTTTACAGTGACAGAAATAAATCGATTTTTACTTGCGAATTACTTTTCTTTTGCACAGGATAGGATCAGGAACACCTTAAGGCCCAGGCTCCACTCAAGATAAGAGAGGTCGGTGTTGTTTTAAAAACAAAGTTGGCGCTCGATAGTATTGCTTTTCATAATACATAAACTCGATACTATTGATGGTACATAAACGATCGATACCATCGATAGTTTATTGCATAGACTTATTTTTTTTTACTACGTGTTTATTCGTCGTCATCGATCGATACTATCGAAGTTGTCCGGACTCAGGTTATCAATAGTATAATATTGCTCTAAAACAGCAATACTTTCGATAGGCCTATCGATAGTTTAGCATTTTTTCGATTGAAACTATCAATTTTAAAACTATAGATTTTTCGGCAACACTAGTCACAACACAACGCAAGACACAATGTATTTATCTTTTGATGTGTCAATAACTAAATATTATTGGTTGAATCGCAGCACAGCCTCGCTCAAGTCGCTCATATTGCTTCTCTTCCCCTCCATGGACTTCACTGGGCTCCTGAGCCCAGTGAGGACTAGCATGAGATATTACGAAATAAAATAATTATTTTTAAACAATGGTTTTAATAAGACCAATTAGTTGTGATGTAATTTATATCCTGCAAAATTCAGACTTTGATGTCAGCACATTCTACATAATCATGGCTTATATAATTGACATACAAATGATTCATGATGAATGATTTACAAGTTATTAACAAAATATAACATACTGAAAACATGGCTAAACAATAACTGCCTGTCAATGTAGAATTCTCTGTACAGCTAACTTTCAGCTCTTTCTAGATATTATGTTATATCCACTAAAGTTCATCACTAGTTTACATAAATTAATATGTTAATAACAATCCTTATAGCTACTGTTAGTCACAGTTAAACAATGTTCCTATCACTAGGAGTCATCAGGTAAATCTAATATTTCTTGAACGAAGGAAGCCACATCTACTTCTTTAGTGCTATGTTCTAAACAGAAGTTATGCGAGAGTAATGCATTATAGTTTGGTCTCTGTTTGTAATCTTTCTGTAGACATTGTACTATAAAGTCTTCAAAATCAGCAGAGAACTTGCCCGCAGGCAGTCTTGGTGGGTCATCGGTCACCACTTGCTTCAACTGTTCAAATGGTGTTGGCCAGTTCTGGTAAGGAAACTTTCCTGTGGCGAGCTCTATCATAGCGATCCCAAATGACCACACATCGCTGCGTATATCGTACTGTGCAGGGTTTCCGTGAGGGTCAATCCTCTCTGGAGCCATGTATGGCTTGCACCCAGCATCTATTGTTTTCGCTATAGAGTTAACAAGGTATCCAGAAATACCAAAATCACACATTTTGACTTCACCTTGTCTATTGATCAGAATGTTTGAAGGTTTCACATCTCTGTGAATGACCCTGAGTTGTGAGTAGAGGTAGTTGAGAGCACTTACTACAAAAAAGGCTATCTTGCCAAGAATATTCTCAGGTATTGTCTTGTTATTTTTGTAGACTTTAGTATAAAATTTGTCCAGGCTTGTGTCCATGACCTCCATGCAGATCCAGACATCTCCCTCCCGGAACATGGCACCGTAGAAGTGCACGGTGTAAGGACAGGCACTGGCTCTCATAGACACGTCCAGGTCCATCAGAAGACGTTTAAGTTCCAGAGACTGGTTGTTGAATGTAATTCTCTGTAACAATGAAAGAAATCTGTTTCAGTATTGAGTTTTTACTTCATGCATGTGGCAATTTTCTGAAGGAATTTTTGTTTTAGGTAGAAACACGATAAGAACACTTCACATTTTTTAATGAGTACACACACATGTTCTCAAAACAAGATAAGATGCATATTTACATAAGTCTTGTATGGATTCACATTTGCATGTAAATCCTGATGAAAATCATTATTCTGGTCTGTAAAAAAAAGCATGAGGCAGCTACAGATTGGACTACCTAGGGAATATAATCAACCTAGTTACTAGTTTTGATTCCGCTTTTCATTTTTATGTGAACCTTTTTCTAAAAATAAAAAAATTAGGGATACCTACATGTGTAGAATTCAACTAAGTATAGATATAATTTTCCAGCATCTGTATCAACAAAATCATTGAAAAGAATATAATTGTGGCAAAGTACTGTGTCATGTCAGAAAAAGTATAGAAGGAATACCTTGACTGCCATAATAGTATCACTGGGTCTGTGGTGCATCTTCTCCACAATCCCGTAGGCCCCGCGCCCAAGGTCACAAAGCTTGACCAGATCATCTGCATGGACCGTAAAGGTGTTATCACCAATTGTTATTGTTGTTCTCTCTTCAAGGTTTCTCGGTGGTGTGACACTGGAAGTAAGGCAAAAAAAAGCTTATTATTTTAAGAAAATAATACAAAATGAAGGTAATATTTTGGTTAAGGTTGATTTTAGGCAAAGAGTATGATCGTCATAATGAACTTATGTAGTTAATATTAAAGTATAAAATAAAAGTGAATGAAAACAAAATTAGCAGTTCAATTTTGTGCCCCGAAATTGAACTGCAAGATTTGTTTTCATTATATAATTTTTAGTTTCAAAACAGAGGTTATTTCTGTATTACAACAATGAAATATAAAAAAATTATGTATTTAATTGATAAATACAGATTGTATTGGTAGCTAAAGTTTGATTTAAGGAGTACCGAATAAGATACTATCTATCAAGAGGATAACCAATTATGGTTCAGGAGCACTTACACTTCTGGCTTCTCCTTTTTCTCCTCGAAGTTGAAGGCTGGGGGCGGGGGTTTTCTCCGGCCGGACATAGCGACCAGGTTATTCTACCGCTTGGAATACCCGTAGGCCTCCTGATCACGGCTGAGAAGCAAAATTTCCGAAGATTCTCAGACGTCAAAGAACACTCCTCCGTATCATTACAAGTCACTATTTCACAAGCACATTGCTGTGGTTTTGCATGAATTATCTGATTTTCCTTATTACGAAAATATGCTCAGATAAATCTAATTTACATCTATTTCTAAAAAAAATCGTTTACCAAAGTAGGATCTTCGACAATTTCATTCTTGTCAAATGGTACCAATCTACAGAAAAAAATAAAAATCAATTTCCCCCGTGTGTGTGTCAATATTTTGCCAAACGGATTTATAAAATATTGAATCCCGAAAAAATAAATTTTAGCTTAGCTAACAAAACAAGCGTCATAAGATAAGCAAAGTACATGTACGTACCTACCTAGGTCATTAAAACCAAGATTGATTATATTACGTTTTTACCGTTTTACATAGAGATGGTAGATAGAGGTAGCGCCTTTATTTCATAACTAAATAATATTATAAAGACCTTACTATTTCTTTATTTTTTTAAATACTAATCTTATGAAATAGGCAACAAAACGCGACTTATTATCGGGTTATCGGTACATACACTATCTATCGTATTATACCATACCAGCATCCACTAGCGTTGCAACTTGCAAGCATACGGAGTGTAAAATATCGATACTATCGTAACCTCGAAATCAGTAACAATATCGATAGGACTATCGATAGTATCAATACTATCGATAGTTTTTAATTTATATAATCGATAGTAAAGGTACTATTTGTATTAAAAACTATCGATAGTATTGTGACGAATATCGATATTATAATACTATCGATAGTTTTTCGTACAAAAAGTAGTTACAGTATCGATACTATCTATAGTTTTACCT
This sequence comes from Acrobasis suavella, assembly GCA_943193695.1. Lineage (NCBI taxonomy): Eukaryota > Metazoa > Arthropoda > Insecta > Lepidoptera > Pyralidae > Acrobasis > Acrobasis suavella. The sequence goes on from OW971939.1 coordinate 4,496,200, forward strand.
TTCATCAATAGTATTGCAAACTATTGACAATCTATACTATCGATAGTCCTATCGATATTGTGACTGTTTTTCGAGGTCAACTATCGATAGTCAAACTATCGATTGTTATGCAACGCTACGCTACCACCCATAAAGGTACCATCTTATTGACGATAGGAGAGATTGAGAGTTCAAAATATTATATTTATTAAGCTGATATTTATTTGAGCTGATTATATTTAGTTAGCTGGTAAGACAAATTAAATAAATTTAAATTCAAAATATTTATTCATACACAGTAGTAAAATAATAATTTTATCTCTTATCAACTATTTAGTGGAATATTTAACAGCTCTTACAGCTAATTTAGCTTTCTTAGTAGCTTCTTCTTTAACCCTATGTAGTTTCTCCTTTTCAGCTAGTCCCACTACAACATCATGGTGCAGTGCATTCTTAACATTAGCTTTTGCAAAAAGTTTGCTTAATACATAATCATCGTCATCGCCTTGGTTCTTTTCTTTATCTCGTTTATGTTTTTTCTTTTTGACTTTTTTTACTGCCAACAAACTTTCGATATCAGTTTCTAAATCAGAAGAATAATTTCTTTTTCGAGTTTTTTTATTTTTCACTTCAATATATTCATTTACTTTGTTTTCAGGTACATCATCATGTTCCATGGGTAGCTCAGATATGCTTTCAGTAATTTTGTTTGATTCTTTATCATCGGCGGAATTAGGGTCACTTATAATCTCCTCTAAGTTTTTATATGATTCACCAACTTCTTCTAAATTGGTATTGACTTCTTCAGAAAGCTCGCCTTCTTCTAAAGTATCTTCTTTCTGATCCTGCTGTAGAACTTGCTTGATTAAATTTTCTTCATAGTCTTTCTTTGTATGTAAATTGATAATATCCAATTCAGACATAATATTTTCAAATGGAACATTGGTTACTTTATCATCTACAAGATTCATTTCAGGTTCTTCAATTTTAGGTGGATTCAACAAAAGTGCTCTCTTTTTCTTATATCTTTCTCGAGGATCTTCTTGAGGTGTTTTATTTTTTTCTGTTTCCTTTGTTATCTTTTTGCTGATCTCCTTTGCTTTTCTTCTCATTTCTTCCAATTTATTTTTAGAATTAGATACACCACCAGTAACATCAACTTTGAAACTTTTTGATTTATTATTTACATTTACTTTAGTATGCTTAAAAAGGGAGGCTGTCTCTGTGTCTCCTTCACGATTTGGATCTTCAAGATGGAACAGGCCATGCAGTGTGCTGGTGGTCAAAACATTCCTTTGATTAGGGTCGACAAGGATTTTATTACTAAGGAAATGCTTGAAAATTTGCCTTTGATATATTTTTTCTTCTATTGTGCCAGCAGAAAGTAATCTGTAAACTGTGACATTCCTTTGTTGGCCTATTCTCCAAGCTCTTTCTTTTGCCTGATTGTCTGTGGCTGGATTCCAGTCAGGATCATATATGATAACTCTATCAGCACCAGTTAAATTCACACCCAACCCACCAACTCTGGTTGTGGCAAGGAATACCAGGTAATCAGAATTTTCATTAAAAGTTTTTATAAGATTTTGCCTCTGACTAACACTAACAGTTCCATCCATCTTCAAATACATAAATTCATGATTTTGTAAATATTGCTCCAATAAACACAGCATTGCCCTAGACTGAGAGAATATTAGAGCCCTGTGACCCTGTTTCTGCCAAATTTTTAAAAGGGAATTCACAACTGTCATTTTTCCAGATCTCTTCCAATGGCCAAATTTTTGTTCATCAATATGTTCCATTTCATCTTGTGCTTCATAAAGATATAAATCTGGATGGTTACAGATCTTCCTCAATGTAGATAAAGCAACCAATATCCTGGCCCGGACAGGATTACAAAACTTGTTGTCTTTGTCTAAGATACTCCTGACAGTACTCCCTGTAAGGTATCCCATGTACAAGTCTCTTTGTTCTTGACTCAAAGCACAGAATAAGACTTGCTCATTTTTTTCAGGCAGCTTTATGTGATCCTGGACTTCAGCTTTGGAGCGCCTGAGCATGTAAGGAGTGATAAGGTTTTTCAATGCTTTTGCAATCTCAAGTGCTGTCGCTTCTTGTAATTGTGTTGCATTAGCATAGCCTCCTTGGGTGATAGGTAATGCAAAATGTTCCATAAATGCAGCATAAGTACCTAATAAGCCTGGTCTCATGAAATCAAAGAGTGACCATAGTTCCTGTAAACTATTCTGCATTGGTGATCCTGTTACCAGCAGTTTGTGTGGTGTTTGGAACTTTTTGATTAATTTGCTGACTTGAGTCTCAGGGTTCCTTATTTTATGTCCCTCATCAAGTATGATATAATGCCATTTTCTAGAAAGCAAATCTTGAGAATACCTTACAACACCAGCATAGGTCACAAGTAGAATGCCATGAGATGCATACAAGTCTCTAATTAGTTTGTTGTGGTTCCCTACATGTGAGCCAGAGTGGTGAAGGACTGCAATTCTCAAATTAGGATACCAATAGTGAAATTGAGACACCCACTGGTAAATTATTGTTGCTGGAGCTACTATTATCGAAGGACCTAGCCCGCCCCATGATCCACAGTCAGTATGAGACAGTCCAGCCAGGAATGCAATAATTTGGACAGTCTTCCCCAGTCCCATCTCATCTCCAAGCAGACCACCTGATTGCACTTGGTGAAGCTCCCATAACCATTTCACACCAATCCTTTGATATTTATAAAGCTGTTTCCAGATGAAATTTGGAACTTTAAAGCCATTTTGCAGCTCATGGTATTGGTCATAATCTTTGTTCCCTGCAGCGAGGTATTGGATGTCGGCAGAAGTTATCATACCATCGGTTTGCCCTGAGGAAAACACTGCCAAGTTCTCTTTCCAAATCGTGAGTCTTTCATCATATGAATGCTGGTCACCATCATCGATTATCTTTTTCAAATTATGTTTCCCGCGCGACGTTGAAGGCACAGCGCAAATTTTCAAATCTCCTTCATCTTCTTCGTCGGAGGGTAAGTACTCGTCGTCGTCAGAGTCCGGTTGCGCCGACGAACCAGGTTTCTGAGATGTTTCGTTGTTTATCTCGGTACAACTACCTTTAGACAAATTCTTAGAAAATTGTTTATCTTGTTTCTTTGATATTTTGTCAGCAGCTGACTTACTTTTTTGAGAAACTTCTCTTGATTCTTTCTCTTTGTTGACACTTTTTATTAGGGATCTCTGCTTTGCTATCGCTAGTTGCGTTTCTAAGTATTTGTTTATGTCAACCATTTTAGAGAACTTTATAAACCATTGATTAAATTTTCATTTGATTAGATTTAAGATGAAATCATATGATGAAATACCATTTTAATTCACGAAAAACATACAAATTACCAATTACAAATTCCATTTAGCTCTTTTCGATACATAAAATTTTATTTTACCTTTTAGACAGCTGACATAATTCTCATAATTAACATATGTCAGTGTCAAAATATTGTCATTTCAAATGTCAATGTCAGAAAGTTACATTAGCTGTCTGCCGCATGATACACATTACACGTTGTTTGTTAAAATTATTCTAATAAATTTCTATAAATAAATATATTAATATCTATATACCGAAGTTAATAGAGCTGTGCACAAGACGAAAATCTTTACGCCTCGAAGCGATTAAAAATAAAAATATTTATATAACCTCAATTTTGTGGCGATCAAACATGCAGAAGATTAAGCGAAAAAGTGTGGAAAATGATGCTTCAACGCCTGTAAAGAAAGTGAAAAAATCTGAAATTCCATCTCCAGAAGGCTTAGACAAAAAGAAGTTTGATAAAAATAAAAAAGTTCACTTCAAAAATGATGGTGTAAAGAACAAATCTCCAAACGCTACCATAGATGGTAAGCCGTTTAAAAAGTTCAATAATAACAAAGGTAAGCCGTTTTCCAAGGATGGCAAATTTTCTAAGGATAACGCCAAGCCAGGAGAAAAGCCCAAATGGTCTGAAATGAAGAAAGAGAAGAAACAACTGAGACTTGTGCGACGTAAGGCTAAAGCAACTGCAGAGGTATTTGAAATCTCACACAAAGCCAAGTTACTTGCTGCACAGATTCAGAGGTGAGTTTTGATGACTATAAATATTCCCTTGATATAGAAAAAATATATTTATACAAAACTTTATGTTAACAATAAAAAAAAATATATATTAAAATTTAGATATCAGAAATAACCTAAATTCTTATTTTAGGAAAGTAGTAAAAGCTGACTTCAAAGAAAAATCTTGCAGAGAGTTGCATGGTTTACTAAAAGGGCAGTACAAGTCCATAGCTCTGACTCATGACCTCAGTAGAGTCATCCAAGTGCTTCTCAAATATGGTCCAGAAGACGTCAAAACTGAAATAACTGAGGAACTGCTTGACCTGATGGTGCCAATGGTACAGTCTAAGTACGCTCAACATGCCGTCAAGCGTATTCTAAAATATGGAACTGATTTCATTCGACATGAAGTCTTAAAGAAGTTCTTCGGACACATTGTCACATTGTCAGCTCATAGTATAAGTGCCCCAGTGTTGGATTACGCTTACGGAGAATTTGCTACCAAAAAAGAAAAATTGCACATGCAACAGGAATTCTATGGAGATATTTATAAAAATGTAAGTACATATTTGGCTTATGTTATTTGTTAAAAAAAAACAAAACATACTTTTGGATGTTGGTAATAACTATTGTACTAAAAACAGTTATACAAGGACAATGTTTGAAAGAAGACTTATTGTTTAACTTCACTTGATTTCAGTCCTTAAAGCTATTATCACTAACAAAGAAATACTATGGTGGGCCCCGGGCGCTACATTACAGCTGGGAATGCGCTGAGTTGAAAGAGAAACAGATACTATGTATAATTATTTTTTGTAGTGTTAGTTTTAGTTATTACTTAGTTTTCATTTAAATTATATGCTCCTATCTAGTTTTAATAATTAATCATAGCAATGTAATAATCATATAATATTCATAACAATGTTCTTTTGTTGCAGTCTAAAGATGATAAAGTGAAATCCCTGAGTGACACATACAAAGGCAGCCCGGAGATGAAAGCAGCCATCCTGCAGTCATGCAAAGCCAACATTCAACGCATCCTGGACAAAAATCTGCATGACAGCGAGTATGTCTTTACACAACTGACATTTTATGCCTAAATGTATGAAAATATGAGTGGACCAAGGAAATTATATTAATCTAGAATGCCTACGAAGTGAAGTTGGTGAAGCTGAAGGGAAGTTGGTGAAGCTTTGCGAAAAAGTAACCTAAAGTTATAGGTGTCAATTTCTAATTTATTGCACTGGCAGTTTGTGGGAACGAGATGCCTCTAACATTTTCGGTACATTTTTTGGAAATGAATGCAGTTTAATTAAAAAAAAAATTTTGGTGTTATCACTCCTATTCATGGAAATGTTAAATCAAATCAAGATTGTTTTCCATACAGGTTGTTACATTCAGTTTTGTACGACTATATGCTAGAGTGCAGTGCGGAGGACCGTGGTGAGCTCGTGACCACTCTTAGCCCGTTGATAGTGCCACTCAGTAACTCCCTGCCCGGCGTCAACGCGGCCAGCGTCTGTGTGTGGCAGGGCACCAACAAGGATAAAAAGGTATACTTTTCCACACATAGTAATCACAATTCACGAGTACTATGACATTGGTGTATGGGGCTAGTGTTAGTTTCATCAACCACTGGTATTCTGGTGGCAGAACACATCTAGTGTTAAAGATATAATCAATCCATTGACGCCCCCAAAAAAGTCGTCATGTCTTATCATCATCATCATATCAGCCACATGCAGTCCACTGCTGGACATAGGCCTCCCCCAAGGATATATATGTCATATTTATGTGTTAAAGCTACTCTCTAATGAATCAATGTCTTTTCTATTCCTATCAATTTTAGTTTCTTTTTTATTCCCATTAAAAGCTGACACTATTGTTCACTGTTTCTTACGTTTCTACATTTTTTAGATATGAAAGTGTTTTTCAGACGATACTGAAGGTTGTCAAGGAGCACGCTGTGAATCTGAGCAAGCACAAGACCGGGTACCGTCTGTTACTGGCGATATTCGACTCCGTAGACGACACGGTGCTCGTGAAGAAAGCTATTGTGGCCACGCTCGCTGCCAACCTGAAGGATATTGTTAAGGACCACTGGGGAGTCATGGTGAGGATGGAGTGTCTTCCTACATGTTCACTTGGTAGAAATGGCAGTCTAAGGGTTGAGCTACTCCTCTAGAAGCTACTGTCAGCACGGAACGTCGGGGAATCGCCGGTACTGATGCGTTCCGTCGCTCTCTCTCGCTCTAGCGAATGACGGTTCTGAGCGACAGAAAAGGATAGCAGCAAAGAAAAGTGATATTCTGTGCTGCCAAATGTAGCCCAACCCTAAAGAAATACGTTATTCTACTCAGGACTACAAAAAAATAGTGTTGTACCTTAAAAAAATTTCCCGGACCTAAGCTCTGGTCTTCTTGGTACACTCTGTGCTTTATATAGGCTATATCCATAATATAAGGCAAATGTCAAAGAGAATATTAATTTTCTCTTTGACATTCAAGCCTTCATTTAATTCTATACTATATCTAAATGGCCAAATCGCACGTTATTTTACCAGAAGGTTTGCTTATTGGTCCTCATGTTTTTTCAGACACTGCACTGGCTAGTCAAGCCCAAAGATTCGGCGACGTTCCATCCCAGCCTCATCAAGTTCCTAGAAGATGGCGCCAAGAGCGGCACCTCTAAGAAGGATGCGGACATCCGCACTGCAGAGTTGAGAGAGGCGATCTTACCGGCCTTACAGAAGGACATAGCAACCGATGCGGAGTTCTGGCTTAGTGATAAGGCTACTGCTCTGTTGGCTGTCGCAGTACTGTCTATAGGTGAGCATACTCTAACACTGCTTCTAAGATAAATCTTAACATCCGGACTGCAGAGTTGAGAGGCGATCTTACTGGCCTTACAGAAGGACAAGCGACTGATGCGCAGTTCTAGCTTAGTTATAAAACTACTGCTCTGTTGGCTGTCGCAGTACTGTCTATAGGTGAGCATACTCTAACACTGCTAAGATAAATCTTAACATCCGGACTGCAAAGTTGAGAGGCGATCTTACCGGCCTTACAGAAGGACAAGCGACTGATGCACAGTTCTAGCTTAGTTATAAAACTACTGCTCTGTTGGCTGTCGCAGATGATAAGCATTCTTTAAAACTACTTCTCAACATCCGTACTGCAGTGTTGAAAGAGGCGAACTTACCGGCCTTACAGGACATAGCGACCGATGCGGAGTTCTGGCTTAGTGATAAGACTGCTCATTGGTTGTCGCATTACGTCTATCTATATAGATGAGCCACACACTGCGTAAAATCCGATCGATTTTGCATATTCAATCTTTTACGAGATACCAAATGTCTCAAAGGTCCCACAGCAGTTACTGTAATATACTGATGTTTGCTTGACACAACTCTTCATGAACTTTCATCGTCTGAACCTTAGTCTGACTTTTCTTAGCTTCAAGTTTTTTTTTTTGCCATACATGTCCCACTCCTCAGCCTCTTTCTTTCTAATACTATTTTTTGTCTTTTCTGTCCATTCTCTCCTAAAGTAAGCACAAGGAATTGTCCCGCTCTCACAGTGGCATTGCCGTTGCTCGAGCGAGACAGCAATATAATTATGTGCGTGCGATAGACAGGAAATTGCGTGTCCAATGTACGAAATTCTTTGTGCTTAACGTCCTTTAGCGGAGCTAGTAAATAGGTATGGCACTTCATAGAAGCGGAGTATTATTTATGCCTACTACTACAACAGAAAATATATATCTGTGCACACGTCAATGTGTGTGTGTTCGCCCGCCAACACACCGACAAGGCGAGGTCCGTGACAGGGAACGGGAACGCATATTGCGCAGACTAGGAGTTTCCGTCCTGTATTCTATGATAGTAAATAAAAATTAATTTCAACATTGACAGAATCTACAAAAGAAATGTTAGATGCATTAGCCCGCGTGATCTGCCGCGCTGATTGGACAGTGAGCGTGAACGACAAGCCGCTATTGGCCGTTGAAGACGCCGGCATGCACATGTGTCTCAAGAAGCTGGCGCTGGGAGACAAGGGCCGAAGCGGCTGCTCGCTGGGAGACGCTGTAGCAGAGCATTTGGAGGCTGAAGCGGTAGGCTTTTTTCACCCCCACTTTCACGTTTTTGTTTTTAACCCCTGACAAAAAAGAGGGGTGTTATAAGTTTGACACTAATGGTTTTCTGTCTGTCTTTGTCATTGTAGCGCTCGAACGGATGGACTGATTTCGGGGATTTTTTACGTGCAAGTTCCTTTGCAGTGGTTCTTAGCTATGTTTGATAAAAATCGGTTCAAAAAAAGTAATTGGGGGTCAATGCTTAAAAGTCAGGGCTTTTCCTAGCAAATAATAGATGCGCCACCGATATCAAGTAGTATCGATAGTTCTGGTACTCATCACTAGATGGCGTTCTTGACAGGGTAATTTAATTTGTCTAGCAAATAAACTTTGTATATCTATTATATAGAGAGAATTGTAAGGCTTAAAGGCCATGCCTTGCAAGTTGGTGAAATTGGTGTCAGTGTTTAAAATTTAGGACTTCTGCAATTTTATAAGATGCAAGAATTTAAAAAAGGTGCTCGAGAAATCATAAATTGGCTTTGGATCAGTCAATTTGTAACTTCTCGGACGACGATTATGTGCAGCAGTGGTTGCATAAGAACTATTTCACTCCAGTTATCAGCTTGGCTGCCAACAAACCGAGGATGCTTCTTCCTGCTGAAGTTGATCGAGAGCAACCACGAGCTGACTGCGAACAAGCTCATAGCGAAGGTCAGGCCACACGCCGGCCTTCTCAAGGCCAACTCCTCAGAAGGCGCCAAACTGCTCGCGCAGAAAGTTAAGAAATAAAACCTTGTTGTTTTGAAAGAATAGTTTTTATTTCGGTTTTATACAAATATCACACACACTACACTTTTATCCTATTCATTAATTAATTAAGTACTTATCAATCTATCTAAACAATATGTAACAAAAACCCTGTCCGATCCTTGTAGGAGCAACTCAGACCGTCAATATGAACAACTTTTCCTATCGGACCAATGCTTGAAACTCGAAAAAAGTTTCAAAGTATTTGGCCCGGCAATTTTTATGAAAATGTCGATTTTTTTCTTAGAGTTTTAAGCATTGGTCCCATATGAAAAGTTGTTCATATTGACGGTCTGAGTTGCTCCTACAAGGATCGGACAGGGTTTTTGTTACATATTGTATAAATAAAAGAAGAAATTCCCACTGACTAACATATAGACGCACGCACAACCGTAACCGCTAATGATTAAAACGTGAAATTTGCCACGTAAGTTCCTTATGTGGTCTGCACTAAGAAAAAAATCTTCAAAACTCACCCCCTTTAAGGAGTGAAACGGGGGTCCAAATTTTGTATGGAGAAATAAGATTAGTTTAACCATTTTATTCGAAAGTTTGCCTTGGACTCTATCTGCTTAGAGCCGCAAGAGACAAAGTGGTCTGTCTGTCCCGTAAGGAATAAAGTATTTATGTATGAACACAGGATATTTCTCATCCCATGAATCCCATTCCGTGATTTTTTTTGGTTTTTCAACTCGGCACCTGACGGGCGAACTATGGAGTAAAAAAGCCTGCGAAGCTACCCCGTAGTCTTATGTGTCGAATAGGCCCACGTGTTATAGCTTTCTGTTGGGCTGTGTGACAGAGACAAAAAAAAATCACAATCTTACCAGAAGAATTGATTAAAATATTTGCTTCCTCATGAGAAGTGAGTTTTATTTTTTTTTAAATAATTACATGTACATAATATGTATAATACTATGTACATGTAATTATTTAATTTTTTCGTAAACGATCGCGCCTTAATTAATGTGCTAATGGCTCTTCGGAACGTTTTAATTATTAATTTTATAAGATAAAGTACAATGCGACAAAATTTGAGCTACACGACATAAGTTGAGCTAAAATGGCGGACTTCAAAGCATTTTTGTAAAAATTCCCGAGGCATAATGCGCCGACGACCGCCATTTTGGTACAATTTTTTGGTACAATTTACATCGAAAAAAAAATCGACATTTTCATACAAATTGCCGGGCCGGGCAGGCCGTATGAAAAATGACGATTTTTTTCTAGTTTCAAGCATTGGTCCCATAGGAAAAGTTGTTCATATTGACGGTCTGAGTTGCTGCTAGTAGGATCGGACAGGGTTTTTGTTACATATTGTATAAATAAATAAAAATAGTTCGGAAGAATGCTAACTCATATCTTATTGAACTATTCAAATATTATGCTTTTTTTAGTTTAGAATTACTCAGGTCTTCATGAAAATGCACATTACAATATATTGCTTTAGGGCCAGAACAGACGGGGCGCAAGTTGCGCCTCGTAACAGCTAGTGATCCGCGGTGCATAATTACTAAATCAACCCATTTGAATATTTACTCAGTAGATTGAGTAAATACTTTCACGTTCATGTTTTCATGACAATTTTTAAACTTAAATCTAGTTTACACTTGCAATTCTTGCCGGAAAGTGTGTGCATACGCTAAAATATGCTTAAAATGTAGGTAAACGCTTAATGCGACGCTAAAATATATACCATACTAATCATACACTGAAAGAAGGCTTCTTTGACTTATTATCATTTTTTGCTGGGAGGTGTGCAAACACGTAATTATATATTAAAATAAGTAAACAGACATCTAATGCGATGTCAATATGAGCACGCTCTATTTACTCTATTTATTAAATCTAGTGAGTAAATGCTCGAATGGGTACATTGAGTACTATCCACTGCCCATCTCTAGCTGTTACGCGACGCAACTTGCGCCCCGTTTGTTCCGGCACTTACAGTCGCAAGAAAAAATCTTGCAAGTGTTCACACCTCCACTTACCTCAGTAACCTTAAACAATAAAATTCCTCAAAATTATATATTCAAACCCGTACCATGTTTCCTCGTAAATCCAGCTATCCATTCAAACTTGATACCTTTGCACAATCTGAGGTTTACTCTATTGCTTGCATTACAGCTCAAATTACATTCAGAATATAGTGCAGTATAATATCAACTGTATTGCAACTCCTATAGGGTCGGTTTTAGATTGTCGTGCCCTCTGTAGCATGGCATCAGGAACAGAGTTTATCGAGCGTTATCATCTCGTCTATCACCATCCCGCTCTACGTAATAATAACGAGCGGGATGGTCTGTCGCGGGATATGAACTTTATCTGGGTTTATCACCGGTGCCATGCTACGGAGGCTGACAGTGGTAAAATGTATGTACTGAGTAAAATGTTTAACCAATCTCAAATAGCATCTATCCACACTTTACCTATAGGCTTGTCTTCAAGATCATTGACGATGTTCAATGATCTTTTCAGTAAATCTTCTTGAATTGCTTCAATTGATCTGAAATCATAAAGAAAATATTGATTTAGTATAACAATGAGTTGACAGTAGAGCTTAATATACCTCTTCCCTATAGGTAGATATCGTAAGAGGCGACTAAAGTTCAGACACGGAGGAGCGCACCGGAGGATTTTTCTATGAGACTCGAAAATAAACTTTAAACTATTCGCATAAACTGCAAAACGCGAGCACTCGCGGTCTCGCGGTCTCGACACCCGTGAGCATTTTGTCATGTTTAAATGTTAATACACTTTAGGCTATGAAATAGAGAGCTAAATGGGGTTGGAACTCTGGCAACAGTTTGTGTGACTGTGGGGTCACACAATCCATGAACCATCTTTTGTCATGTCCCAACTGCCCGCCTCCTTGTACTAAGGCAGATCTGAATGTGGCTAATGACAGGGCGGTTGCCGTGGCTAGGTTCTGGTCTAACAATATCTTATTTGAGACATTTCGACTCGATAAGAAGAAGAAGAAGGCTATGTTAATACGGTCTTATTTTCAATTGATATAGTAAATTACTCGGGCATTTTTCCTCTTTGCCTGATGTGACCCGGGTGCAATAGGTAGCAAAGAACAGTCAGTAGCATTCTCTGTGTAGCATCTTTATACCAAGCCCACTTACCCAGGGGTACTTCATGGTTTCAATGTAGCCACGGCGATCCCGCTTTCATTAGCCTCATTAAGGTCCTCTATGGTACATGACCTAGGGCAGCTTAGCCTCGGACACGATAGAACGTGGTCGATTGATTAAATGGCACCGCAGTCGCAAAGGTCGTTATCAGCGTGACGCTTCGGTTTTCTCGACTCCTCCCAACACCAGCCCGGAGTCTATTGAGAGACTTCCAGACTGACCAAGGAAGTCCGTCTTATTACAAAGTATGGAGGTAACTTTATTACTAAAGGCTGTTCGTCGAGAATTGATATATATTATAATTCGTCTGAGACTAGCGACTATCGCTTAATTACGAGTATTGCAAACTGTATGGCGGCCGTCGCTTACAAGTCTCCCGCTTACGCCGCGCCGTAAAAGCGAAATTCTGAGCGGAAGAAAAGGATAGCAACATAGAAAAGTGCTGTTCCGTGCTGACAGATGAGTCCCAAGTCCCAACCCATAGTCCATCATCAGTATACCAATAATATATGCTTGCAAAGAAATGCATCATACAATCCTAGATTTTATAAGGGACCTGAAATATTAAAGATTACTAATACGGCATGCGGCTAGGAAACTTTTACAGGCATGGTTTACCTAGAAGCGTCCAGGACATCCCATGTGTCATCTTTGAGATTCAAGAACATGTCAGCTACTTTCTTGTGGAATTCCAGTTGTTCATAACTGAAAAAAAAATCATTAAAGTAGTAATCCTATACTTTAAACAAGCAATTCTTTGTAAACAAATAAATATATAATGAAGAACTCGGAAACTGCTCCAACGATTTTGGCGAGGCAAAAAAAAATATTTTCATAAACCAAGCAAAGTTCGGTCGCCCAGCTAGTATTACTAATGTGAGGATTTTTATATGATTATTTATATAACTTAATGAGGATTCAGGCCTTACGTAGACTGCGTCAAGCGAGACCACGGGACGTGTTCAGTCTATCTGTCACACACAAACTCTTCATGCGAAAGAGACACGGCATCACGCAACGCATTCTGCTATCTCTTTCGCACGTAGAGTTCGTGACAAAGATAGACTGAACACGTCGCGTAGTCTCGCTTGACGCAGTCTACAGCCTTAATCACAGCAGTTACACCCAGGCCTGTGTCACTCCCTGTTTAGGTATCGGAAATATTACTACGCGCGCGGCGACCACTTCGTAGAGGTAAATTCAGTTATATTAATTGTTTATCCAGTATAATAATAAAATAAGTAATAATAATAAATAATCAAACCATAGCGTTAACCACATTGAGTAGATATTTCCTTGAATTTATTTTTTGAGTGAGACTTCTGTACGTGAGTACTAATACTTATTCTGTGGTTACACATTATAATATAATCTACCCTTAGATACATAATCATATGTTTTACATTCCTTAGGGTATAATCTCTGCAGCCTGCATGTGTAAGCCATTTGTAACATCTGTAAATATAGTAATGCTAGAGATTTGTATTATACACCTAACTCACCGTTCAATCCCATATCCTTTCCTCTCCTGAACTACGTCAAGGGACATTGTCAAGAAGAAAACTTTGTCAGGTTTAGGCAGTCCAATGTCGGGAGATTTGCACCATTTTAGATTTAGACCTTAAAATAAAAAAGCAAGTAATTAAATGGTATCCATTTTAATTATTTGGTCAGCAGGATCATTAAATAAAAAAAAATTGATAAGCTATAATCCCTAAAGGTTTGCAGGCTGATGAGATACTTGGTGGTTCAGTAGATAAACCCGGCGATGGCGTCGCCAATTGGATGGGTGCCTACATTAATGTATGTCTATATTTGTTTATTTTATTATAAAATATTGTGTTTTTTATTTAGTATCCCAAAATACGAGTTAAAACTTACTAATAGGTCTAATCTCTAATCGGTGGGCCTGATTCAATCAGTGAGATTTGTCTATAAATAACTATTTTTAATAGGGTGACATAAATGGGATAACAATGCAATATTGGGATGATAATTTAATACAATATAATAATGTGCTTAATTTAGTTTTCATTACCTTTAGCTGCAGAATAGGCCACCCCAGAATAACAGTATCTGTCCACAATGAGAGTGGTCCCCTGGTCCAAGGTCTTAATGATCTCCTGCGCTCTCTCCCAGCGGTTTGCAGAGAACAGTAGGTGGATTGCCTCGTCTGACAAATTATTCTAAAACAAAAGATTAATATTTAATTAGGATTATTCAAATTCTCTAAAATGAAGGCAGAGGAAACTTGCGTCTGATAACATTAAAAAAACATCAGGTTCATTATGGTATCAAACAGCCAAAATAAGAGAGTAGAAATAGTTGGAAAAGGCTGTTGTGTCAAAAAGCGCCATCAAGAATGCCATCAACCAATAACTGATCCATTGTAAATCTCAATGAAAAGCAAATGTGCAAATAAAAGCTAAACAAAAAAATCGCTATGGTACACTCTAAAATTTTTATTTTTTGTTTCTAAGTTGGAAAGATCTTTATTTATTTATTGGATTATAGATGAGCAGCTTAAAGCTGATAAGTCTATTTCAGGCACTGTAAAACTTTTTTAAAGGGTATTGTCTGCCGCATCACACCAAGACCCGAAATGGGTCTCATACCATATGGCGATTCACACACTGCTCCGCACCCTGCTGCGTAGCGCGGGGCCGCACTGTGTGCAAGTATCTCAATTTGTATAGAAAACACGCATAGGACAACACACTGACAACGCGACCTCGCGCGTGATTTTTGTACGGCGGCCCCGCGTTACGCGCGTGGTTGCGGAGCTGTGTGCAAATCGCCTATGTGTGACAAAAATGGAGCAAATTCACAGCAGTTTGTCTGCCTCTGTAGCTCATACGTAAGCGACTGAAGCAGACTCAACCTGCTGAAGATCTAACATGGGGCATCCCCTTATTATACATGCTTCTACTTATTATACTTTCTCAGTAACAGAGTGGTTAATAACTGGTGTAGATTACCAGAAGCGGTCACTGTGTCCACAAGTAGATAAGGACAAATAAAGTGTTGTTTGTTAATAAATTAATGAACTGTGAAAAGACTTTATGGACTCTCAGCACTGTGTGAAATAGACATGTCAGCTCCAAGCAGCTGGTCTATAAATAAATAATAAAAATAACTTGCCCCGCTGCCAGTGAGCAGCCAGATTAGGTTTTTATTATAATATGTTTATATTTTGTAGTATAAAATATTTTACTTTTTATAGATATATTATAAAAATCCTAATCTTAGAAACTAGATAAGTGAATAATAATAATTTTTTTGTTGCAGTATTGCAAAGAGATTATTCTCACAAACAGAAAAAAAAAAAAATAAGAAGAACAGTATCTGAACACTTAGGTACTCAAATACTTCAATCTATCATGCAACATAATCTTAGTCTTTATCATATAACCTATTTATCATGTGACATAATCTTAGTCTTTGTGTTATCTGTGTCATTTACCTTGAAAGTTAAATAATTGTTGATAGTTTTACCAATCTCAGTCTCTCTTGCTGGAAAATTTGTATATTCTGCATGTACACCCTTATTTAGTAGACTCTTCACTGTAACAAATTATTTACTTTAAATATGCAAATAGACACAAATCTTCTTTTTATAAAAGTAAAGCCAAGTGGCTTACTACTGGGCTAGCTGGTCAAACGTAAAGTGGCAAAGAAATCCATTGACTTGCAAAGAAGGTTATAGTGATATTTCTCAATACTAAGAAGTAATGAGTCATCATCATCGTTTCAGCCACATAACATCCACTGCTGAACATAGGCCTCTCCCAAGGATTTCCAAAACGACCGATCAAGAGCGGCCTGCATCCAGCGCTTTCCAGCAACCTTGGTCAGATCGTCTGACCACCTTGTGGGTGGGTGTCCTACGCTTCGCTTGCCAGTACGCGGTCGCCATTCGAGAACCTTTTTGCCCCATCGGCCATTGGTTCTTCGCGCTATGTGTCTCGCCCACTGCCACTTCAACGAACTAATCCGCTGGGCTATGTCAGTGACTTTTGTTCTTCTACGAATTTCTTCATTTCTGATTCGATCACGTAGAGAAACACCGAGCATTGCCCTCTCCATAACACGCTGAGCGACCTTAAGCCTTCTTATGAGACCCGTAAGTAATGAGAAAATTACAGCATTTACATTTTGCACGGAACTGAACATCAAAGCGACTCAATGACTATGGGATCTCAAGGGATAACGACAAATAGTAAGTAGAGAATTTCGTGTTTGAGGTTGTATCACATATGTGCGATTGCGATAATGTTGTGCGAAATACGAGAAGAGGGCAGTGTGTTATCATGAGTGCTTGGGGTAAAATGCTACTTCATATAATAATTGCTTACCTAATTCTTTGCACTGCGTGGACTTGCCAGTTCTATCCACACCTTCGATTACTATCAATGCACCTCGTTTCATGATTATATCTTTAGTTACCTAGTATAAGTAGCCGCAATGAAGGTAATAGAAACTAATTTTTGAATAATGTATCTAAACAATTATATTAAATTACCTATTTTAGAAATAAACCATAACATCTTTAATCTTTCGGCGCGAATAATCGAATTATATTTCACTGGCTGACACTGACAGTACTGTACTGTATGACAGTAACTTATTTATTCTACAGGACCAGCAAGGAAATCAATTAGTAGTCTGAAGTGCCATTTTTGAAACCCGGAGTCACCTACCTTTTTCCATACAAACGTGCAAAAAACCGTTAGTTTAGTGACTCCGCGTTTGAAAAATGGCACCATTGGCTTGCTCATACAGCCAATTTGTAGCCAATTTGACAAGAACTTGTCTGTCAATGTCAACAAAATGTCAAAGTCACTGCTTTGTTTATTTGGAATTTGTTGAAGAGGGTGATATTAGGTACACATATCTGTAATTTTACTTCGTTTGCACAGAGTACTTTGTATATTTCGTTTGTTATTTTACAGGATTTGTGGGATGGGTATAGGAGGCAATAGGAGGATTCCAGGGTAGGAAGGTGGGTTTCACAAGGGAAAGGGAAAGTGGGTGTACGCTACCCTACCTCCTTGGAGTTGAAATTGCGGGCAAGCGGGGCGAGAGTGCGAGTGACGAACCGATTCAGTGCCAGACGCGTAGCTCGTATTGTGTTGTGTTTTTCTTTGTTTTATTTAGTGGCTACGAGTTAGAACATTATTATAACAATGAAAAAGGGCTACAAAGTTACAGATGTAAAAAGGGAGAAGAAAATTGGTATTGCCGCTGAAAATCTGAAAGAGCTTATCGAAAAATCGCGGAAAAAGTTGGGTGTAAGTGTGTTTAATCATTTTAAACAGTATTTTTCAATTGATAATGTTAATTCTATCTAATTTCGAAGATTTTGATCGCAGTTTCATTAATAATTCGCGTTTATTCTTCATATTACGTATATAGGTCAAGGCCAGGTAGCCTTGACACATATATGTAGAACCTTGACATATTTTGCTCCGCTTGTAGTTCAATGTCGGGTGTGCGGAATGCCGCCTCTTCGTGGCGGAGGACGGCACGCGGGTTGACGATGACGACTATCTGGAATCTTTGCCGTCGCAGACGCTCTTCATTCTCTTGAAGAATTCGGAGAAAATGGTAACTGGTATGTTTGTATCCACTTTTTTTTAATTTAGACCATTTATTAAAATAAAATAAAATATATTTAAAAATATAAAGGGATAAAGCACATAGATTGAGCTAGCCCCAAAGTAAGTTCGAGACCTGTGTTATGGGATACTAACTCGACGATACAATATTTTTTTACTTATACAATACTTTGAAAAGGCCATTTTCCAGCTTGCCCTGACCGTGGATCGAACCCGGACCCTCTGGATGCACGTCTTTTATTCGAGTTCATGACTTGGACAACAGCTAAATAAAATATTAATGTAATCTAGTGATGGAAATTGTTTGTTTCACCGAACATTCTGTTGCTTATAGTGTGAATTGTTTGATTACCTGTATACACTTAATCAGTATTATTTTCATTCTAGACTTTGATTACTTCTACAACATGATTCGGTCCACACGGAAGGACTATATAGACACGGGGGAGGCAGCCAAAGAGTTCCTCAGCAGCAACATCAAGGAGAAGTTCAAGTTGTTTCAGAAGTACATTTCAGCGGCTGATGATGCTCGCACTATGCTTAGTGAACGCACCCAGGATCCGCAGTGGTTTGAAGGTAAGTCACATTTAGCAAGATGCTCTTGAAAGTCAAAGTATTTTTTTTTTGTTTGGTCTATTATTTTTCCGAGGCTTCAGTTCACTTGGTATGACCATGCCAGCCTCATGGGAGACTTCAAATTAGTATTATCTAACTGCTGTAATGGTGCACACCATTACAGGTTGTAAGAAAAGGTAGATGCAGTGGCGGACTAAGCCCGTCAGAAGCCCGGGGCGGCAAAGCTGAATGAGGCCCCCCCAGCTTTTAAAAATAAATTTAGTGTTTTATGTTTATTTCGTTAAAATCTGGCAAGTGAAATTTAAATTCGAATTAAATTATTGAGGCTAAATATACATACATACCTACAATATGGAATGGATATGGGCAAGGAAAATAAAATACGAATCGATCGACAAAAAAAAAGATAAAATAAATCAAAGATACTTTTTATTTTTTGGAGCGTTTTATATGTGTTTTTGTGCCTTCAATTTACTAAACTCCTCTTTAACTTCTGTGAAATCGATTTCTTTGGAAATTTCTTTCTGTTGAAAGCATGGCTAGATTAACAAGTCGCTCTTGACTTGACCCATTGTAGATCGAAGATAATTTTTAATTAGTTTAACTTTTGAAAAACTCCTCTCTCCTCTACTAAGCACATTTTTAAAGTCTTGTTTAGGATTTGACCAGGGAAACGCGGAGGCATTTGGGGGCCCCCCAAGACCGAAAGCCCAGGGCGGGCCGCCCCTTCCCTGTTAGTCCGCCACTGGGTAGATGCCTTTTAACTTTTATTAAATGACATGGAAAAAATCATTTCAGGTTTAGAACTGAGTGAAAAAACAAAAGAGCAGTCTATGTCCAAACGCGTTAAAGACAGAATGAGGGGCTACTACTACAAAACCAAAACCGCTCTGCAATCTTCAGAGCTGTATGTCAACTCTAAGAACGGAAAAGGCAAGAAACTCATTGAACAGTTCCTCACAGACTTGCGGAAACTTCTCGAAAGTAGCAAATACAATGAGACATACTTCAATAGGAAAGCAAGCAAGAATTCCCGCCTTTGCGACGAAACAGGGCTCTTTCAGTGCGGGGGACTTTGGAACAAGGATACATGTGAGTATGAAGAGCAACACGTCATTAACCCATACAGAAGCCGGGAAGAACGAATCATCTTCCAAACATGGAACTTAGATCACAAAATCGAGTTATCTAGGTCTATTATACCAAAGATATTAGAAGCCATTGAGAGTCTGTATAGCTGTGATGTAAAATGCAATATATGCAAGCATGATTTCCAATCCGGTAGTATTGAAACTGATAGGTATTACCTGCAGATATTTACTCGGAAAAATCTGAAGTTGGTGCACATTGTATGCCACTACAAAGGAAAACATGATGCGGAGTCGAATGTCTACATAATGTGCAAAAAGTGCTACTGCACCCAGAGTATTGAATATAATCGTTGAAACTTAACCATAGACAAAGGACAACATAATAACATGATTCCTCCATTTTTGAACCTAAGAAATTCACTATTTATCAACGTTGCTATATATTTACATAGTATATTTTGCTGCAATTTTTCTGCTATTGTAGATATAAAAACCTGTGATAGGATGTAGAAATAAGTACACATATTCTTCAAATATTATTAGGTTTTACTTTATTTAAGGATATTTTAAATGTTGTGCCAAAGATATATTTTTAATATGGATATGATTGTATTTTATGTCTCTTCAATTTATTATTGTGTTGTACATCTATATTGTAAATCATAGTTCATTTAAGTAAAATAACTTGGGGTTATACTCACTTTTATACCTATATAATTTTATTTTACCTTTTATTACCTATATAGTAAATTAACTTTTAAAGCTTATACACTAAATATATACTAAATATAAGAAAGTAGTATGAATATCATGTAGCCTTTTAAGGTAGTGATTATTTACAAGTTCGAACAATGTTGACGTTTATTAGACGAACATTTTCTATTCCTTGATTATACTCCTTCCCTTCAGGTTAGGTAAAACCACGCCTCATGTGGATAGCTTAGTATGCGCATAATAGTTTTGAAACATGAGATTGAAATGTTGATTAACTATATACATACATACATATATTAAGTTGTATCACTGAAATCTGACGCTTTATCCCTTTCACCGCGAACGTCGGATTTATCCGGCAAACATTGTCGTGACCATTCCTCGAGCGTCAAATATTTCCGACAAAAAAAAAATGCCCGTTTTGCACATAACAGAAGTATCCATATCCCTTTTTGGTTGTAGGTATTTATTATAGATTTACTACCCCTTGCTGGGGGCACGACAACTGATATAAAGTCTCGCGGTGAAAGGGATAACGACTCATCTTGACTGGCGGCGCTGTATGAGAGAACTATAAACCGTGCGTACATAGAAGATACAGGGTAGCTTAGCCAGGACCCTTACTCTATACAATACAGGCTGACCAGGGTCGGATTTAGAGGTCTGGAGGCCTCGGGGCAACAAGGAGTGGAGGCCCCCTGGTTTAGGGCCAGGGCCTGGAATATTTTAATGTTTGTCTGATTGGAGTGAACAATATAGATCAATGATTGTTGTTAATAGTAAACAACAACATAATCATGTTTATAAAAAGTACTATAGGTAGAGGTAAAACAGCGAAAAAAAATCAAAGGAAAAGTTGTTTACTAGTGCTAACTAGTCGGAATCTGAAATATTTTTTCGAAGTCTATTGTCCTACTATTGTGGAGGCCCCGGGCTGTAGCCCCTCCCCTAAATCCGGCCCTGAGGCTGACTCGTAAATCACGTGTCATACATAAGGACATAATAAATAAATCATGATCACAAGTAAATAAAAAAAAACAACGAATAAAATACTTTTTTAATAACAAAAGAAAAATTTAATCAAATTACTTAGTGCACAAAGTCTCGGGATGATTAGAGACAGCACGCTCGCCACGCGCTCGGTACCAACCTAAGTAAAGAAAGGTTTACAGTTTAAAGTGAGAACGTGAAGCTTTTCTTCGCACATTTGCTAAAAGTGGCGAAGTTGCTTTAAAATGTAACAGTAGTTCATAAAAATGTTTGAAGGGTTAACTAGGGTATGATTAAGACAATTTTTTAATATCACGTCGGGGTATATAAGGTCCTAATGAAACCCATGGGATCTAGTTGACCCACCACCGTCTACATGCCAGGAGTGGCAACGGGATAGTGGAATATTTATTTCAATTATGCAGAATATTTATACTAAAACATTGTACATTGTAATACTGAATCTACACGTCCAGGTAGTACGTGGTGTGCTAAATTAACAAAACAAATTATTTGCATATTAATCTATTAATCTATATATATATAAAAGGGAAAATCAGTCACTCACTCACTTATCACGAAATCTCGAAAACTACTTAGCCAATGAAGATGAAATTTGGCAGATGGGTTAATTGTGACTAGGAGACGTCCGCTAAGAAAGGATTTTTGGAAATTCCATCCCTAGGTGAAATAAGGGTTGCCAGTTTGTATGAAACTTCGTAATTTTTAAAGAGACTATATTTTTTATTTATTTTAGTAGTTAGTAGAAAATAATAATACATTAATTAGATTTTGAAAATAACATCCCTATAGGGGTGAAATAGGGGTTGCAAGTTTGTATGAATTTTCGACATTTTTGAAGCGAGAAACATGACGTGTTTGAGCGGAGTGGGAGCGGGAGCGGGAGTGAAAGCGGGAGCTCGACAAGGTTCGACAGCATAGCGACAAGCTCGCTAGGCCTTTTAATCCCTACACTTTTATAAAGATTGTGTTATTTAAAAAGTATTCAAACATTTTAAATTTTTAACATAATAAATCATATGTCATAAGTTCATAACAAAATTAATAACGTAAATAAACAAATAAAAATCACATTTGAAACATCTTCTACACTTCTACGCGGACGAAGTCGCGGGTTACAGGTAGTTAAATATATATCCTAGTTCACATCACATACGACTATAAGGATGATGTTATAGATATCTCCGTTTCTTTTCAAATAACTTATTTTAAATGGACCAAAAAAAACCATGTTTCCCCTTAAACGGCTTATAACATTGCGCGCAGCGCGAATGTCCTCACTTCTTGTTTTTATCGGATAATTTGGTCAAGTTTTAAGTCACCTATTATTTTTTTTTTATTTATATTTGGAACGAAAATCAGGTGCTGAGTGCCCCCTTTCAATATTTATCGTGATTTACCTGCTGTCAGCCTGTATATGTACATCAGTCCTTCGATTTCATGTCAAACTAAATTAGACTTTTATCATTATTTTGTAGCTTTCAGTTTTACGTGACACTGTAAGTTCGACACGTAAGTTGGTTACTACGCATGAATTGCCGCTTTGGGAGTAAGAGCCCTGGAGTGGAACTCGAACCCACCGTACTGGGAATATCTCTAATGTATAAAATCGACTACATATGCATATGATTTCCTAGCATATGCAGGGAGGAAGTAAATTCGAAATTCGCCTTTGCCTATCGAAAATTAGCCTTCTCCCCGCGCCAAGATGAGTTGGAAAATCTGATACTGAGCTATCTATATGGGATTAATATAAACACGACAAACATATAGATTTGATTGTAATAAAATAATATAGTAGTGTCTTGGTAATTATATTTATTTTTATAACCATTGATGAAATGTTACAATATATTGAAGATGTGTGTTGATTTTGGGAAGGGAAGGAAGGGGACAGAAGATTTGATAATATATACTTTAAAATCAATAATATTATGTATACATAGTTATTTTTCCAAAAACATTATACCTACGTTATAATTATAACATTTGTATAACATAGTAGTTACGTTTTAAATTCTATAGTACGAGTAATAAATAAAAATCTTTATATGTAGATACCGTTCTCGAGGCGTAAGCTTAGCTTTGCAGTAGTGTGAGTAAGTGCCAAAAGTAGAGTGAGTCAAAATATTACAAAATTACGAAAAGTTGGGCAGGAAGATGTTGTGCGAGAGTCGTGCCGTGTCTCAGGCCGGTGTTTCACCCACACTATCTCAGAAAGTGTGGCAGGGAGATAACGCGCGAGGGTCGTGCCGGGTCTCAGGTAGAGTTTCAAAAACCAGTATAAACCGGTTTAAATAATGCCGTGCCTCAGGCCGGTGTTTCCCCCACACTATCTGAGTGCACTCACATAAATGCAAAGGTGAGCTTACGTCTCGAGAGTTTTAAGAAACTGTCCCCTTGGTAAAGCGTCGCAAGATGGTAAAACCAAATTAAAGACAGTCGCAAGAAATGTAAACCTCAATTTAAATACAGGGTTATTAGCTAGCCATATCCAATACAACGACGAAAAACAATCATGTTCACATCTTGTGCAGTTTTAGAGCAATTATTTTGTATGGAAAGATAAGCACGCAATGAGTCCCATTTTTTTTCTTGACACTTTCACATTGACTTAGTCATCGCCCGTCGGCTATTGCATGAAGTGCTTCTTCATGGTGCGGATTTAGTCAAACAGCTTGAAAATCTGCCAAGTGCGAGTCGGTAGGTTTGGCTCGTTCTAGCTTAAATGGAGAGAGACAAATGATTTTAGTAAAATAGGTTGCGGGTGTTATTTTTTATGAAAACGAGGGCTAAAAAAAATTAATATTATATTATTTTAATATACAATGTCCTTTTTAATTAAGTACAAATATTTTAAGGGGCGATTCAGTACATCATTTTGAACAATTTTTCCCAATAAATGTATAAAGAAATACGAAAAAAAAATTTTAGGTTCTCATACAAATCGAAGTAGTCACGTGATATAGTTAGTATGAAAAATGCAAAAAAAAATGCGTATTTCGATAAACACTTATTGGGGAAAGTTGTTCAAAATGATGTACTGAATCACCCCTTAAAATATTTGTACTTAATTAAAAAGGACATTGTATAAATTCTCTTTTTTTAGAAGATTTTTTTATTTCCTTAATACCTACCTCTCGCTATGTCGTGCAAAGGGGTAAAACCTCTTGGTCATCGTCCATTCATCAATCAAGGGAATATTTTGCGCAAATGTATGTGTGATTGGTGTTCGTCGTCGCAGAAACTCGCCGACTGAGGCAGCAGCCGCCGATCGAATTTCTAGAACTGTAGTAGCAGTTTCTGCGCTGTCCGCAACAAGGTTGCCTCGCTGGGGTAGATAGGAAACTAATGGTAGATGCGTACATCATTGAAAAGAGGAGATATATTTCTATATATAAAATCCAGCCCTAGATTTTTTTATTTTTATTTTTGACTCCTTACCTCAGTGATGTCCCTCTGACTTTGGGGAAGGTAAGCGCAGATTCCTATTTAATCGGAATGACCAAATAGCAAATATAATAATTTTGGTTCTATATCTTTGGGAATGACAGCGGCTGGTAGGGCACTGTTATTGTCAATGTCAAGTCATATTCACAAGCGGCCAAGTTTTCTCAAGCTATTTTATGCATTATTATAAATAAATGAAGGTGAAAATGGCTTGACAGTAAAAGTGCGCTGCCAGCAGCTGCAGTAAAGTCGGCGCTAAGAAGATTCCTATAATCTCTGTAATGGACAATGCCATTTGATTAGAAGATTCTAGACCGTTTGGCATAAAATATCTCCTTTTTTCTCAGATGTAAGGGTAGACGTTTAAATGCCTTTGTCTTTTTCATAGATGAACGACAGGGATTTATTTTTTTAAATAAAATGTACCTAATCAATCGTAATCTTTTTTCGAGTTCGTTCGTTATTTTGAGATAGACATAGGTGTATGGTGGGAATAAATCTTCTTAATGCTCTTTCTATTTCAGCCATATTTTTTATTATAGCCATTTAAGTTAAGCCTACTTTAGTAACGTCGCGTATAGATATTAACGTTGGAAAATATACTTCATTGTTATCATTCCTATTAGAGGCCTGTTTCACAGTCGTCAGATAAGTAAACTCTTCCAATATTCATTTTCTATTGAATATTGTGTCGTAGCTAATTCAATAGCCTGAATAGAGTAATCCTATTGTTGTTGTCATCATCCGAGCATATGCCGGTTGCATCCTCAGCAATAAGGCTTTAGAGCCCAGGTCCGCTACCTAACCAATGTAAATCACATTACTGGTTTTTACATAGAGCGACTGCCGTCCGACCTCCGCAACCCAAATGGTACGCAACCTAATCCTTGGATAGCTTTGAGCAAACGCTAGATGGCGTTTGGGACCCACATTTTATAAATAGGTGCCTTCCGAAACACGGTGTCATCTTTCTTTTCGGATCAAGCCTGCAATATCCTAACTAGATTGGAAACAACTTTTCTCAAAGTTCACATCCCAGTGGGATTCGAACCCACGACCTTCGGATCACAAGGCGAACGCCTTGGCCACTGAACCACAGAGGCAGTCTTATTTTTCAAAAAAGGATTGATCTCAATTTACCTGAAATATTCCATCGTAGCTATTCATCAAAATGTGAAACATATATCGTAACAATAAGGTTCAAAATCATTGTTTAATTTTGCTGCTGCTTACATAGGTATATAAAAAAGAAAAGCCATTCAATTCGTTCATATAATTATATCTCTGTTTCAAGCTTTTATACTGACGTTTAGCAATTGGCAGACAACTTTGGAACATTTTTGTTTAAATCCTTCACAAAACGCGCATTTGAAAGCAATATCATCATTAATAAATAACTAGTTACTTGTCAGTGAAGTATTTTCCATATCTCCCTTATTACAAGCTTTTATTTAGTTTCACCTGTCCCGTTAGCTGTCGGTCTGTCTGTCTGTAATCAAATATTATGATGACATGCAGCTGATCTGATGATGGAGCTGGACAGTGGCCATAGGAACCCTGTAATGAAACGACGCAACCCTATCGAGTTTGGCTCGTTTGGTACGTCTTGAGGATAATTTTAGAAAAATGCTTGTTTTTTTTTAAATAATGACTTGTTATTATTTTACTTTCACCTGTCCCGTTGTCGGTCTGTCTGTAATCAAATCTTGCAAGTTAAATTTGACCCAATCCCGACCGAGCTGAAGTTTTGCACGCATACGTATATCGCGTCACTGCCTCTGTGGTCCAGTGGTCAAGGCGGTTGCCTTGTGACCCGGTCATGGGTTCGATTCCCACTGGGAAGCATACTTTGTGAAAAGTTGTTTCCAGTCTGGATAGAATATTGCAGGCTTGAATCATCTGATTATCCGAAAAGAAAAGATGATTCCGTGTTTCGGAAGGCACTTAAAACTGTGGGTCCCGAACGCCGCCTAGCGTTTGATCATCAACCTATCCAAGGATTGGTTCTTGGTTTGCCCTTTGGGTTGTGGAGGTCAGACGGCAGTCGCTCTGTGTAAAAACCAGTAACCTCGTCAAATCTCCTTGGTTAGGTAGCGGACCCCGGGCTCTGAAGCGTTACTGCTGAGGATGCAACCGGGAATACGCTCGGATGATGATGATATCGCGTCACTATGCTATGGCATCTGTGTGATTAAACAACATAACCCACCGAGTTTGGTCTCGATTGATTCGTCTTGACTCTTGAGTAGGTAGCACTTTAACCTTTTTTAGTCATTGTTATAGATAAAGCTTGTTCAAAAAATATTTTTTTTAATAAAATTTTATTTGGCTTGTATAAAAAATGAATATATGGAAAGAGTATAACTGAATGTGTTCCGGAGTACTTGTCCGCGGTTGTGAGACGACCTGTTACTTGTAAGATAAATATCAGAAATTCTATTTTGTGAGGATTGTACCGTTCGTATATAGTCTAGATGTTGAAACGAGATAGCAATAGTAAATTTAAGTAGGGATAGTTGGTTGGCGTGGCGTAGCACGTGGAAAGCAGTTAAAAAAAAATATTGTTTTTTGATTAAAACTATCTTACATGACTGACATGTTTCGACCTCATTCGGAGGTCTTCATCAGGGCGAATGTGACAGCCAACAGTTAACTCTCTACGCGAGTAACCCGTGCTTGTTAATAATATCTTATTTGTTAAATCATGGCACCTTAAAAGCATTTTTTACAAATTCCCGGCACGTAGGTTGAACCAAAATTGCGGTTATCGGCGCAGGTACAAATAATGCGCCGACGACTACCATTTTAGTTCAATTTGCGTGCCGGGAATTCGTACAAAAATGCTTTGAAGTCCGCCATTTTTGTTCAACTTATTTGTGTCGCATTGTACATACACTATCACGTCTTTATCTGCAATGGGACAGACAGAGCATTTTAGGTCATGTGGCTCTTCGACAGAGCTCAAGGCCGCAAAACCCAATGATCACTTTTTCCGTGATGGTGGGCTAGAAGTTGGTTGGGTAATACTTAGCAAAAGAGCACTTAACTGGATGCAATTTTTCTACATTATGTAACTAAAATATTCCTAGTGGTCACAATACAGGTTAACTTTATAGCACCATAATAAACATACAAAAATTACAAAACAAGAAACGATAAAGGCACATAGTATATGTAGTATATATAACTTTTATTTTATTTAGTTTGAGTACTTTAGTACAATGCGACACAAATAAGTTGAACAAAAATGGCGGACTTCAAAGCATTTTGTACAAATTCTCGGCACGGCAGGTTGAACCAAAATGGCGGTTATCGGCGCAGATACAAATAATGCGCCGACGACCGCCATTTTGGTTCAATTTACGTGTCGGGAATTTGTACAAAAATAATTTGAAGTCCACCTTAAACGCCTGAAAACCCTATAAAATATATAGCATTTTGTCCCTTGCCTATTTTTCTTGCTACATTAAATCATCAAAATTATTCACAAAACAATTGACAGGTTGGGCGCCAAAAATTTACCTAACAATAGATAAAAGGTAGAAAATGCTCTCTTAGCTAGCATTAAGTCCGCCATTTGCTAAAAGTTATTTGTACTTTGGAAAAATAAAGTATAAATCTAAATATTCTTAAATCCTTCTAAACAGTAAATATATTCACAGACAATTTTTATATTTGAAAATAATTCAGTTCTTTATTAATTTTCGTGTGTTCGCCACGCCAAAGTTCACATAGCAATGTCAATAAGGACCGTAGTCGCTTCCAGTACAGCTTTAGTGTAGTCGTGTAGCGCTGCGAGTTAGGGTAGGTGTTCTATACAGTATTACTACCTTCTCCTTGTCTTGATGTAATCGATAAAGTTGAATGTTAACGCTGGCCGGGAAATGTGATAGTACTTACCAAAACTGATAATATCTGATTTTGCCTGAGAAGGGAAGCCGATGGCGCGACGGTGATAAGTGGCGTATCGTGACGCCAGGGTCGGATTAACCATTAGGCAGAAGAAGTAACTACCTAGGGGCCCAACAACCAAGGGAGTGCCTACTTTAAGGGGACTACTTTAACAATCCAGCTTTTAAAGAGCCTTAAATCAACCTCCCCTTCCCCGCTCTGCCCTGATCAAAGCCTACGGCCGGCGTTAGTGGCCTTACATGGTTAATTCGGTCTTGAAGGCTTCCAACTCCAACCACCGGTTGCCGGTATTTATCGCATTATGCCATACGACAGACAAAATATCGTCCAAAAAACTAAAACCGATTAGGCGCTGTGCTGTTCTTACATTACGAAGTTACTGACTGTTCGTTTTTATAAGTTTAGGGGTAGGGTTCACTAGATACTCTTTGGTCATATTGAATGAAAATATTGCTGCGGAGAATGAAGACAATCTGGCTAACCTGCCCCCTTAGCATTGCAACGTCGAAAGCGTTTATCGAGCACTATCATCTACCACTATCTCGCTCTACGTCATGATGACGAGCGGGATGGCAATCGCGCGATAAAAACTTTATCTATGTTCATCAACTGTGCTATGCTTCTGGGGCTGGTCCGAAGTAAAGCGCGTAGCCAAAGACCGATCGATGGAGAAACACTGTTGTAGCCCTCTGCCCCACCTCGGGTCTTAGGACCTTAAGTCAAGAGATGTACGGTCAGGCTTCAGAAATGGAGTCATAATTGCTCATACAAGTAGTATGAGAGATTATGAGTCCATTTTTGAAGCGTACTGTACATAAGTCAACTTGTAGTTGAATCGCAAGACAATATTTTTTTCAGACATAAATATGTCGGGACTTCAACTTGTAATATTATTTTATGACTTCTGTGAAAAAATTAACACAGTACAGCGCAGCAAATCAAAAGTCAAATACGAACACAGTAAAATGACTAGCGAACATTTTAGATAGTGTTAGTGTTACTACCAATGTTAAAGAGAAGCAATATGTAAAAACTTGCTAATATTATGTATGGAAAGTATAGGCCAGTTAATAGATCTGATATTTGAGCGAAACAACTAGTTTAATGTCAAATATATTGTTAATAAATGAAATTTGAAAAGATTTGTCAGCTTTTTATTTTATCTGTAAAAACTCCACATTGAAGACCCGCTATAAAATCCTTCTTATGAACGTTGACACAAAGACAACCTCAGTGGCTTAGTGGTCATCATGCCATGCTGTCCGGAGGTAACGGGTTCGAAAAGGTCAAGATGGAAAATTATCTTTTTCAGATTGACCTGGGTCTTGGATGTTAATACGTATATATGTATTTGCTATAAAATAAAATATCCTTGAGTTAGTTCCCATAACCTAAGTCTCGAACTTACCTTGGGCTAGCTCAATGTGAGTGATTTGTCCGTATATATTTATTTCTTTTAAAAGGTGGCTGTGCATGAATTGGTAATAAACGCATGAACCTTGGTTTCTGTTATCTGATAACATAAGAGTCTTCATCCCTAATGGGGTGGACAGAACCCAAGGCCATTAGACCCAAAAGGCCTTGTTTAGTGTTAAGGGGTGCGTGAAGATGAAAAAAATGGAATCAAAATACTGATTGCATTACCTTTTCACATGATTCAAATTCTCAGCCCTCGATCGTATATGATTTGCGCGGGAACAGAATTAGCTAATACATTCAACATTTTTTTCTTTTCAAACAGGCCAGTGTATAAGATTAAAATTTATTTTTGTTTGTTTTTTAAATCTATAATTATTTTAACAGAAGATGCTCCTCAGCGGCCTTTCTAGTATCTGGAGCTCAGTTCTTGGATATCATGACGTTTCCGGCACTTTTTGTAGTTGATATTGACTAGTTTGGACGCTAGTTCATTAGGGTGGTTAGGGAGTAGCTTATTATATCGCTAAAAGTCTTATTTCTTCCTTAACGTTGGTAATTTGTAACAAATAAAAATATAGGGACAATTCACACAGACTGGGCTATTAATTCTAACTTGGTACAATGCGTCACAAATAAGTTAAAACAAATATGGCGGACTTCAAAACATTTTTGTACAAATTCCACGCACGTAGCTTGAACCAAAATGGCGGTTATCGGCGCAGGCACCAGTAACACCCCGACGACTGCCATTTTGGTTCAATTTACGTGTCGGGAATTTGTACAAAAATGCTTTGATGTTCGCCAGTTTTGTTCAACTTATTTGTGTCGCATCGCATTTTGATTTTAAATTAGAAAATGAAACTATTTGAATAGTACTTATAACAATATATTCTCTTACATTGATACAAACATGTTCACCTCCTCTTGCGGCCAGGGTTTTTCTTGCTAGGATTTCGCTGGCCCTTGCCAGCCTTGGGTTTCTTGGCCGAGAAGTTTGTAGCGTTGCCGTGGCCTTTATGCTTGCCACCTGACCTGCCTTTTGGTGACTTCATTGTTTTCTTTTCTTCTGACCTCCTGTAATGAATTTTGATGTTTGTTAAACTGTACTGTGTGGCCTATACTCAGTGGCGTGGCGTGCTTTAGCGGGGCCCCGTATAAAAAATTGTTTGGGGACCCTTAGGAAGAATAAAGATTTCTCTTTTTACAAAATTTTAATTCTTTTTACAAAATTTTGAAAATTCCCAAAATTCCCCGTTAAAGTAAATGACTTAAACGGGGAAATCCCGCAGCCTGCGATAACCGATGTAGAGTGTGGCCAACTTTTAAACGCACGCTTTACGCAGGAAAAAAATGCATTTTTTGACTTTTGTCATTTCTGAAATAAAAAAAAACTGGGATGTATTTATTAATTTTTGCTTACGCACATTGGAGGCCCACGTGTCTCGGGGGCCCCGTATAATTGATACGGCAGATACGGCGGTAGCTACGCCCCTGCCTATACTGGAGTCAGATTTTCAAATTGTCTTAAGGCATCTGACATAGCTTAACGACTGCCATACAATAATGACAGCCGAGACCAAGGGTTTATATGTGCCTTCCTAAGCACAGAGGAGCTCAAAGATTTTTTATGCCACTTGTGATCACCCATCGAAGTGTGGACCACAAAAGCGTTAGCAATGCGCACTCTTGCCGGGCCACCGAGCTCCTCAGAATTTTGATGAACCACAGGGAATGAAAATTAAACTGAATCCTCTTACTTACTCTACTTGTACCAATATTTCATTTAAGTACATTTGCTGCAGTTTTTTGGAAGTGAGTTTGCATATCCAGCTACCATCATCGTTTCAGCCGCATTACGTCTACTGCTGGACATAGGCCTCTCAAGGATCGAATTTTTATGTCATATAGCCATCATATGCATATTCAGCTATGCAAAGTCACTTTGAACGGAAGGCAGATTGTATTGCCAGGTAGTTAGTTATACTAGATAACAGTTGTCATTGCCAGATGCCTTAAGCTGCATTAAAAATTAAAATACAAGACAAGGAAGGAAGTGAAAATTACTTACGTTATTTGCTCACTATGTATATGCTTAGCCACAGCCTTCTCCATGTCGATCTTGGGCCTCTTGTTCAGGATGCTGTCCAAGAGGTTCAGGTTCTGCTGTTTCTCGGCCTGCGGCGTCGGTATGGGCGCCTTTCGCTTGCGCTCCTTGCCGGGAATCAGCTCGTGAATGCCCTTCCCGCGAGCTTCCTTCTCCTTAGGCAGTTTGTCTTGGAACTTGCCAACTGAAGCCGTTGAAGCCTTGGCTATTATGGCTGCAGTGTTCAGCTAGAATGGAAAGAACAAAATTGTTTGGACTTATCTCTGAATTTAACTCCACATGCAATCAATAACCATAGATTTTTATTCTTCTTCTTTACTGTCTTTAGTCCACCGCTGGCGAAAATGATAGCAGCATCAGCATAGAAAAGTGCTGTTTCATGCTGACAAGTGAGCTCCAAAACCTTAAGATAAGGATAAATAATAATATATTAAGCTTTAAGTATAATATCAATCCACCATCACGCTAAAAGTGACCTTTGAGTCTTGAGGCCCTAGGGAAAAGCCATAATAGTATGTATGTATGTATGTTATGACATCAATACAATCACTTTCCTGGGCTAATAATAATTACCTGTGTAGATGATGCTTTATCTGAAGTGACAGGTAGACCGACCCTAGGAATCTTAACCTTTCTGGCTCGGGCAATGTTCTTTAACCTCTGCAGTTCATTCTTGGCCACCTTCTCAGATTTCTCAGAAGCCTTCTTCTCATACATGTCTGTCATCGGATCCACATTCTGGGGAACTTCAATAAGCCAGTTCTTTTCTTTTTCTGCTGCAGCTTTACGGAATCTGTTAATGTATTAGTTATTTCATTATTTGTTAACAACTTACAAACATATGTAAATAAACATAAATCTTAAGTTCGCCTATTGTTCTCAACAATTTGAATTTGATAAAACATATAAAAAAAAGAATAAAAATAAAATTAAATTAAAAAAAAACATACATTTGTATGCTACAAATAATTCGATAATATAATTATGATATTATCGAATTATTTGTAGTTTATTCATATTCATTTAATTTTATATCATGTTTTCATGTACATACAATTGTGAAATTTAAAACTAGTTTACAAAATGCATGTGAGACCCTGCTATAGTGCTACATTTAATAAAACAAAGCAGTAAGATCAGAAGAAATTATTGAATAGGAAGTAACATTCATTCTGATGTAAAATATAAAATTTAGAATCAGTTTTAGGTGTTACCAAATTTAAAATAAAGACTGACCCATATAGAGGCACCCATTTCTGTAATTGCTCATCCCATTCCAATTTGTCTTTCTTCTTCTTTGTGATTCCTTTAGCTTTTGCAAATTCTTGCCATTTTGTCAATGGTTTGGGCTTCGGCACTGGCTTGGCTCTGGGCAAGACTGTGGTAGGTGCTGGGAGACGGACCACTATGGCTTCCTCGATCCTTTCCGTTGGTAGTTCCCACACCTTGTTTAGTAAAAGCTGGGTGTTATCGCGAGTAAGGTTAAGCAAGTATTCATCTTTCTTTGACCTGTAATAAACAATATTTTAAACTACAGGGTAAAGGATTGTATTAAAATTTAGTATTACTAGAATAAACACGTTTCCTTAAATCATAGCAAACTTATACTCACTTTAATTGTTTTGTATCCAAATCATTTGTGTCTGAAGCGAGAAGAGTACCTATATCATATTCTAGCTCCAAATGCTTTTCAACAGTGATAGACTTGTATTTTTCAGCCTTCTTCTGTTCTCTTTCCAATATTTCATTTACTATATCCATTATTATTTTAATTTTACGCACCAAATGTGGAAAATATAACCTCAATAATTCACACCACAATAAATTATAAATTATAACTTTTTGACGTTTGTGTGGTACAGTGACATAACAGTGACAAACACGTGTGATTTCTTTTTTTTTAAGTTGGCATTGGCACTGAAGTGCGATTTCTGAAACGCGGAGTCACCTAAACGAATGGTTTTTGTATGGGAAAACCATTCGTTTAGGTGACTCCGCGTTTCAGAAATCGCACTTCTGTACAAATGGAAGTTGTAGTGGGTGAGTCTTTTTGTCCTATATTCACTATTGTCGTCCGTGACGTGAAGTAATAACTTCACGATCGGCGCGGCACGGCTGCACACATATGTCAATGTCCATCAGTCAAAATAAAAAACATTTCTTTGGTTTGTTTACGTTTTTTCCTCCGCGATTTTTCTTGAATTGGATTAATACTTCGTAAGTGAAAAAAAGCAAAAGAATTATCCCGGTCTTCATTTTCTCTTACATATAAAACATGATTGCAGACTCTGAAAATAATTATTGTTTCAAAATTGAAAACAAATTCATCGTCAAGAGTGGAAATAAAAAGCGGATGTGGAGATCGCTGAAACAAATATTGACCGCAGAGAGGACACTACCCTGGCCAAACGAAGCTGTATTATGTATGTCTTGTAAACTTAATCTACCCTTATTTCTAATTATTACGGCGCCCTTATTTCTTAGGAATTAGGGTGGCCAGTACAGCCAAACAGATCATACCTACTAGTTTTGTAGGCCTCAGTGGCTTCAAATAACTTTGGTTTGGTCTTTTTCATTGACCACCACTTTGTTCCCATATTGACTAGCTTATTGTGATTATACGGATTGACCTGCTTAAATTTTTTTTTTAGATTATTCCATTAATGCACCACCAACATTTAAACCAACCAAGAAGTATTCAGACATCTCTGGGTTGCCAGCTCCATATATAGACCGACACTCTAAGTTGTATTACAGCAATGTAGAAGAATTCACAACAGTACGCAGCCTACCAATGGACATAACAGCCGGATACCTTCAGCTTAGAGGAGCTAACATTGTTGTAGGATAAGCTGCAAAGGATAAATTATAAAGTGGCTTGAATGTTACCGCTCTAGGTTCTGTTTACCTTGCTAGGAATTAAGATCTACACATCTATAAGTATAGGATTATAATATAAACATTTAACCCAGTGCAAAAACTGGTTTCAGATTTTCAGCTATAACAATGAATTTTTGGTTTTTGTTTGTATTGTAGTACAAGTATATTCTAATAATAAGTATAGATGGAATACATTAAAATGGTTCTTACTCTAATATTTTGTGCTCTCATTCTCCTTTTTGCCTTTTTCATTGAAAGAGAAGAATTAAAAATAAAATTCTTTAGCTAGCGGTCAAAGTCATTACTTTTCAGTCAGGTACAAAATAAATGATGAAAATTTTCTCATTTGATTTGGCCTCCATTTTATGCGTAGAGTATTTCTTGTGCATTATTTTATGTAATTTTTATTGAAATATTCAAGGTCATAAACTCTAGTCTAGGCTATATTAGTTTGTTTACAAATGCTTTGAATTACTATCAAAACAGTTTTTTGCGTATTTGGGCTAAAGATGGCTGAGCTTGGCCATTCAACGTGAAAATGCCGCCAGTGTCTCGACCACTCTACCCTACGAGTGCGAGCGCAGCAATTTAGGCTCAATTTATTATATAATTTTGATGTTGTTTATAGAATATAAATCTGGTTAAGTTTGTTTTATTAATATTAATATTTAGTTAAATCATACTATGTTTTCAAATAAAAATATTATGTACATACCTATATAAATTTTTGAACGAATCCTAAAACTACCACTCGCTTGAAAATATATCTGTCAATGTCAAACAAATGTCAATCAGTTGATTATTGCACAAATTAGACAGAATATATCCTGACATTGGTCGTAGTTGGCAACGTGTGTGATGTTGATAAAATTGAAATTTGAAAAGTACAATTTCATTTATCATTGAAACTAAATAAAAACTACTTGAAAGTATCACAAGATGTCTTCGTCTTTTTTTCTAAAAGGTAAATCAAGACAAATACACAAGAGAAAAGGTGAGAAAATAAAGAAAATTAAACCTAAAAAGCAGAATGGTCCTAACCTAGAAAACGGTCAGGATGAGTCTTCCGACAGTGATTTGGAAATCAAAAAGTTTTCTGACGCTGAAGAATCTGAAAGTGATCATGAAACTGCAGAGCAAAAGAAATTGCGGCTGGCCAAGAAGTATCTAGAAGAAATTAAAAAAGAGGAAGCTAAACGGGCTGAACTCAAGGAAATAGACGACGCTGTTGAGAAGCGATTACAAAAGGATTACTTGGAACAGAAAGGTAAATTGAAGGTAGAAGTAGCTGACAGTTACGTCGCACCGTGTGCAGACGACTTGCGGTTGATTCGCGCCAAGGAGCACCGGCTGACACTTACATGTGTATGCATCAGCTCCGACGGACAGTTCGCCTTTACAGGCAGCAAATGCGGGACTATCATCAAATGGGGCATCAAAGAAAAACGGAAAATGGGCTGCTTAACCTACAAAACGCATTCTAAATTGTTAAAAGGAGGTATTACTTCACTAGCTTTGTCAACAGATAACAAATTTTTAGCATCCTCAGATCAATCATCTGAAATTCAAATCTGGGAACCAGGTACACTGAAACATATTCATAGTTTTAGAGGCCACAAAGATACAGTGAATGGTGTTGTTTTTAGAAAAAATACACATGAATTGTACTCGGCAAGCAAGGATAGATCTGTAAAAATTTGGTCTTTAGATGAAATGGCATATGTTGAGACTTTATTTGGACACCAGTCCCCAGTTATGGCCATTGATGCCTTGACTAGAGAGAGAGCAATCACAGCTGGAGGTCGGGACACCTCTGTCCGAATATGGAAAATAGTTGAAGAATCACAACTCATTTTTAATGGTCCTGTTGGAAGTCTCGATGAAGTGAAATTATTAGATGAGGAACACTTTGTGTCTGGAAGTGACAACGGTTCACTGTGTGTGTGGGGTGTTATGAAAAAGAAGCCATTCTGTGTGGTGCCTGAAGCTCACGGAACTGAAAACGAGGTACCTCGGTGGATCACTAGCCTTGCTACTTTGTTAAATTCTGATGTTTTTGCGTCAGGCTCTTATGACAACTGCATAAGACTATGGAAAGTTAGTGATATGTATAGGAAAGTTGTACCTCTTTTTAGCATAGAAATAAATGGGTTTGTAAATTCGATGCAATTTACCAGTGACGGGAAACAATTATATGCAGCCGTGGGGCAAGAACACAAGTCAGGCAGATGGTTCAAGTTAGGTAGTGCAAAGAATGGACTATTAGTTGTTAATTTTAACATTAAATCATAGCTAAGTTTTTATTATATATAATTTTATGTTAAATATTGTTTTTTATTTAAATACTACCACTGTTAGTACTTAATGTATTGAATAATATCATTTTGACAAATCCTAAGTAAAACTAGTAATATTTCATCAATGGTAAAACTTGGATCATCTGTATGTTGGATTCATGGTAAAACTATGAATCCAACATGTAGATTGCCTGTGTGCATACACTCTTTTCATTCCCTGTTGCAATTTTAGCTGTGCTTATTTGAGCCCAGGTACTGTTTCCCGTTTATTCTTGTAATATAATTAAATAAATAAATATATAGGGACAAATTACACTGAATGAGCTAGCCCCAAAGTAAGTTCGAGACATGTTATGAGATACTGACTCAACATTACTATATTTTATAACAAATACATACATAGATACACCCAAGACCCAGGACAATTTGAAAAAGGCCATTTTCCAACTTGCCCTGACCGGCGATCGAACCCGTGACCTCTAGGTGGCAGACTAGCATGGTGACCACTATGCCACGGAGGTCCATGACCAAGGAAGGTCAATGACCAAGGATGCTGAAGACCATGTGAAATCGAGAAGAAAGGCCGAGACAGTTTAATTAAACCCTTTGGTTTTTAAGCAATTTAATGACCGGCTCTGCCTAATATCATCCCTCTTTGATGATGCATTTGCGGAAAATGTTTTACAAGCGGCCGCCGTCCAATGTCAACACTCCTTGAAAAGTAGCTCATTTTCAATTAATTAACAAAGTATTTGCATTCGACATTGCCAAATGGAATGAAAATTGCAGATCTGACCATATGATTTAAAGATAATACTACCTACTTTTTATGTATCATCATTATTCAATTTTAGACTAGAAAGATGAGAAATTCATCTCCTTCCATGCTGGCCTAGAAGAAAAGAAAAAACTTAGCAGATGATTCTCTTTTCGCGTAGTTCGTAGATGCCGATCGAGGTAATGGGCGAAAATACGAATCATGTTAATAGGTGTTGCTGCTAGCACACTAGATTCCTTTTTCCACATCCTCGCCCACCATCACGCTAAGATCTTAGCTTACCTTAGTCTTGCTGCCATGCTGGGCTCTGTCTGCTTAGAGCCGCAAGATGCAAATCCCAAAATACTGTCTGGCCCATTATGTGAATATTGTATTTATGAGACATTCATTTATTGGCATCTTGCATAGAATTATGCAGCTCTTCCTGTACAGATCGTGGGAATGGGAGAGCCATCACTATTTTGGTTCAGTTTTTCCACCTTCACGCTATTCTTAGTGATTACAACGTTCCCATAGAAAATTTTTGATCTCTGTTTCTCTTCTGTATTTGCACCGCAAAAACTCTCGGAACGAATAAACCGTAGTAGTTGGTTTGGTACCTATCAGTGCTTAAATTCTTCTACTAGTCTTAAAATTTCTAGGTCTATGATTTCTTCAGAGGGTTCAGAGTTTCAGACCCCTCTGAAACATTCATAGACCTAGAAACTTACTTTAAGCACTAAAGTACGGTTTATCCGTTTCGAGAGCTACGATGCCAGACAGATATTGGCGTTAAACTTAAAACATCCCTCTTTTTATTCTATCTTCTTATAATCCTAACGGAGGACCAAATAGGTAATCCCCAGCCATGGGCGTAGCCACGGTGGGGCAGAGTGGGGCGCTTGCCCCACCTTGGCTCTAACAGAAATTAATTTATCTAGGTACTAACTACAATACGTAATATCCGTAAGAAAGTTAACACTTGATTGTCGACACAAAAAAAAATGTGATCAAAACAAAAGCGCGCGCGCGATTGACTGCACGTGCGCAGCGGTCGGTCATGCGTTACCCAAACGCAATCTTTTTGTTATTCGTTTGTGTGTGTGAGTGAGTGGTTAAGTTGAGCGGGAAAGCGCCCCAAAAGATTTCGTGGTATAGGTGTTTTGGATAATTCGAATTATACATACAGATATAGGGTGCTATAGGGTGTAACCATTTTGTATAAAAAAAAATACCGGGGTAAGACTGCGGTATAGTTTGCTAGTTACATATTATTTTAGACTGCTGCCCCACCCTGAGCCCATGGCTAGCTACGCCCATGTCCCCAGCACTTGTTTTTTAGTAGTAATCATGGGCGACCCAGGTTCTGGGCCAGGGAAGGGCAAATCAGTTTTGTTTTTATAATCAAATTGATAAACTTAAATTGAAATAGCTATTTTTAAATAAATTCTATAATAAACAATAGCTATTTAAAAATTAACTTTCAAGGGTCTTCGGCAAAACAGTTGATGACGTCTTCGACGGTTTTTTTATTGCATAAGCAAGTTTCCTTGCGGTGGTTCTTAGGATGTTTGATGAAAATCGGTCCAGCCGTTCAAAAGTTTTTGGGGGTTAACGCTTGAAAGCCAGGTTTTTTTTTTGCTTGGCAAATAAACTTGTTCAAATTTGTATATTGTATTGCTAATGGCAAAAAGTTATTTTACTTAATTTTCATCGACAAAAGTATACGTCCCGTAAACAAAATCGATACGCCCATGGTAGTAATAGTTTTTTCCTGGTCTAGATGGGCAGGCGGATCCAGGAAGGGATTTTACTACGTGTCTAACCGGACTGGCACTTCTCCACTCCACGTCCAAAAAACACGTACCCATTGAAGATGAAGTCTTTACGCGTTACGTGGGAAGACGTAAAAGAAAAATTGATTTAATTTAAATATGGGTATTTTTAATTATGTCCGTATGAATTGAGGAGCCATTTTTCGTATCTTAACGGAATTACTATATTTATATAGTAGTACACTTAAAAATATTGTATTCGCGATTCTCGATTTTGTCGTATAATAATTCATAAGTTACATGAAAATAAAGGTGGCTCCTCAGTCTAAATGTTTGAACTGAGGAGCCATGTCGTATCTGGAAACATCATGGTTGAATATTTTTCATTATTTGGTATGATATTGTAGCATTTGAGAGTAGTTTGAAAATGAAATTTGAGTTAGATGGTATTAAAATTAAAAAGAGTTACTATACATTATATGTGTGGCTCCTCAGACCATACATAAGTCTCGTCATTCTTAAAGAAGCAGTAGCTGAGTTTAAGCTCGATTTCTTCATCATTTAGTAGTAAGTACATAAGAATTGTAGGACAAGAGTCAGTTACTTAAAATGAGTGGTTTGGAAGATATGTGTCATATTGTAACTGGCTCCTCAATTAAAATATTTAGTTAAATCGATTTGCGTCTAATAAACTTATACTTGCGATGAAATTTGGAACAAAAACGTTTTCATTTAGTATAAAATTATACTATATATACGTATAAACCGACCGTAAAAAATGTATATATTTACGTAGTTATTGGCTATTCTTTTATTTCCGAAGAATCTTTCTTGAAGGGTGTCCATGAATTATGACGAAACATTTTTTTTATTTCGTAGTAGCTCTTAAAAACAGACAATAATCTATTCTTTTTTAGTTTTTATATTTGAAGGTAAATCTAATATTCCACTGCAAAAACATTTAGTAGCATCGGAAATAAAAGAATAGCCAATAACTACGTAAATATATACATTTTTTACGGACGGTTTATACGTATATATAGTACAATTTTATAATAAACAAATTTCATCGCAAGTATAAGTTAGACGCAAATCGATTTAGCTAAATATTTTAATTGAGGAGCCAGTTACAATATGACATATCTTCCATACCACTCATTTAAAGTAACTGACTCTTATCCTACAATTCTTATGTACTTACTACTAAATGATGAAGAAATCGGGCTTGAACTCAGCTACTGCTTTGACGAGACTAGTTGCCAGACGTCCCGTATTTCCCGGGACGTCCCGTATTTTAGGCTTAGTTTAAAATGTCCCGGCGGGACTGATTCTGTTCCGTATTCGAACCGTGCTCCGTTTTTTATTATTAAATCGATCGATCTACGCTAGACGAAAAAAAATAAGCACGCAACGTTCGCATACACATCAACTCGGATTAAGGAAGTTCGAGAGAATTTACGGTTTAATTATTCACTTTAATTGTTAATAATTAAAAAAAATGTTCGATAACATATTTTCAAAATTTCCACACTTTTTTTCAACGCACCACACAATTCAATTGTAGTAATGAACATTTTATCAAAATTTTATAAATATCTTACCGAATTTAACCATAAATTCGCTCGAATTTCCTTTAATCGTAGTGTTTACATTATCTTTGACCTGGCTGATCAGCTCGGCTGCGCATACTGCTGGAAAAAAGTCATCAAAGGGTTTTCCTATACCGAATTCCCTAACACCGATGTAAGAAATAAATGCACCCCTAATTTAATAAAAAGCGAGTTGATGACTATTTAATCACGATTATAATTTTATTGGCTTTTATAAATATGGTAAAACCAATAAAATATGTTAAAGCTGACTTGTCCCTCAGAAAAATGTGTAGTAAAGAATGTCACTATATAATTTTGTTTTTACTTGTTCCGGGTAAAAAACTAAATTCCCGTATTTTTTGCCTATTTAAGTATTTGTCCCTTATAGGCTGAAAAAAATCTGGCAACTCTAGACGAGACGTATGTTTGGTCTGAGGAGCCACATATATAACGTATGATAACTTTTTTTAATTTGAATACCATCTAACTCAAATTTCATTTTCAAACTACTCTCAAATGCTACAATATATTATAATAATGAAAAATATTCAACCATGATGTTTCCAGATACGACATGGCTCCTCAGTTCAAACATTTAGACTGAGGAGAGCCACCTTTATGTTCATGTAACTTTTAAATTATTATACTACAAAATCGAGGATCGCGCCTACAATATTTTTAAGTGTACTATATAAATATAGTAATTCCGTTTAGATACGAAAAATGGCTCCTGAATTCATACGGACATTTTTAATTACAGTGAATACTTACATACATATAAATAAAATACCTACTCTTTACTCGCATCTATGATTATAAAAATCGTTACTCGAGACTTGACCACGCCTGTGACGTGACGTGACCTCCCCTGGCACCAAAACTGGATCCACCCTTTTATCCTTTTAATCAGTCGTTTCGCGGAAATCTTTGGGAGTCATGTCTTCTGTGACCGATAACTGTTATGATGGGTTGATGTGTCCCATATAGCTGGCAATGAACGTCTGTCTCCTCTTCCTTCTAGATATTTATCTATACCAGCTTGTAGTCATACCATCTCGCTCCGCCTTCGTGGTCTAACTCTACGCATGCGCTTTCTGGCACCCAATCATTGAATAAAGGAATTAAAGGAAATTAAAGAAAAACCAGATATTTGTCACATATTTATTTATTAAGAATAAAACCTACACATGTAAATCCAGTGCCAGGTGTTCTCGTTAGATACTTCTTTCTTCACGTAACATTCCCAAGAAAAGGTTTACGCGAAACCTTTTCTTCGAAACATGTTACAACGTAATGATTCCGTGATAACACTACCCTGAAAGTGTACTTTATACGTAGATTCTGAGGTCGGGGAGGGTACCGCTTACGGACAAACCTAGACGTATCTGCAAAGCACAGGAATCAGCACAGGAAACTGCCACAGCAACAGGCCAGCGAGCAGCACCGGCCTGCCAAACAAATGCATGTATTAGTTCGCTCTCTGCTATGTGTCGGCTGCCACCTATTGTTTTTATATGAATGTATGTAAACTTAACGGCACCTCGCCTTATCCAATTACATTTTAAAGATAATATATTAAATAAGTGTATTTTAATGAGTTTAATAGTAAAAAAGTAAAAATCGTGACGATTATTTGTTACATGGGATTCAATTTGATGGCGATTGTACCTTTTAAACCTAATTATGCATGTCTCGGTTTGTCAATAAATATAAAAGTTTACTCATAACTTATGAACGGCAACAACAGCAATTCAGCAGTTGTCAGCATCAGCAAACCCCTCCCCCCCGCAT
Source organism: Acrobasis suavella (assembly GCA_943193695.1). Classification (NCBI taxonomy): domain Eukaryota; kingdom Metazoa; phylum Arthropoda; class Insecta; order Lepidoptera; family Pyralidae; genus Acrobasis; species Acrobasis suavella. The sequence goes on from OW971939.1 coordinate 4,539,282, forward strand.
ACCGCCTCGCTCCCCGCGCACTCCACACGCCCTGAGCATATTAATATTTAAATTAATATTATTACAATTACATAATCTTAAACATTTGTTGAAAGCAAATTTCTTAAATACAAATTACAATAGGCATTGATACGACTGAAAATGTAAATTAAGTCTTTTAGTTGTATAAAAAAGACTGATGACAAAATTATTAGATTTAAAACATTATAGCTGCTAATGAGATAACAGACATAAAAACGGAATTTAAAATGCCTTTAACAGAGAAACTTAATGAGTTTGGTTTTATAAAGGTAGTTACCACACTGAACAGAGGGTGTCCCATAATAATGCCCAATAAGCCCATTATATTCCTGTGGGGTAGAATCTTGAGAATTTATGTTTTAACCTGAAATAATATCTAACGACCATCATGGTCTTACACCTAAGTCTAAGTCACAGAAAGTACATAAAATTCATTTGAAATACGGCAAATGTTCGTTAAATCACGCCTACACAATTTGTTTGTGTACAGTAATGAAAAATCAACAGAAAACTGATTAATATTGTATAAAATAGAATGCAAAGCATGTTATCATTAGTCAGACAACCAATTTCAACTGAAGATTACCAACATTGACAATCACAACTACAAAAGTATTCTTAAAGAAATAAAAAGTGAAGTATACAATTTCTTGAACGAATTTGCCTACATTGAGTAACTTAAAAGATAATTTGATACATTGAATGCTTTGCCACTATGACGTCATAGTTAGGTCTGGGATGGCTAGTGAGTATGAGGTTAGTACCTGGGCCGAAGGCTGCTGGGACTTGTGATACAGCACTTCAGCTTGTAGCAGGTACTCTCATCCTGAAATAAAAAAGGTTCTCAATTAAAACTGAAATAAAAAAAAAAAGTTGAAGATACACAAGAAAGATGGAGAATATTTCATTTGGTGCACAATTATTAACAATTGAGCTTTATCATCTACAATCATTCTTTTTAGGGTTCCATACCCAAAAGGTAAAAACAGGACCCTATTACTAAGACTCTGCTGTTCGTTCGTCCGTCTGTCACTAGGCTGTATCTCATGAACCGTGATAGCTAGACAGTTGAAATTTGATGATGTTTTTCTGTTGCCACTATAACAACAAATACTAAAACATAATAAAATGCGTATTTAAGTGGGGCTCTTTTATCTTTTGAGTGCCGCCCACTCTAGTTGCAAAATGGTCGCGTGCCTGACACGCCATTGAAGACTAAAGTTATGTAAATTGTACTACATAGTTTTACTACTATTGGCTTGGCGTCGGGGGTAAAGTAACGTGAATAAGTGCTGGTGTGCAAAGGGTTAAGAGGTGGTAACTGCATTCCCAAGGAGATCTGATGTAAAATAAATACATAAACAGTTCTAGTTAGTTCTCAACTTAGCACTCTTGGACTTCCAGGTATTGGCCATGATATGCATATTGTCTTTGCCCCTATTTAGGACCCAGGTTGAAACTGAAGAAAAATAAAGAAGAAGCTGAACTGAAGAAACTATTCGAGTTTAGGATAAACGGCTAATAAATAGATAGATACAGGCTCAGCTATGGGCGCAACAAGAACAAGTGAGATAATTAAGTGCCCAGCGACGTCAGAAAAAAGCAGAAGTTAGAATGGTCCAAATGAGATATCAGGAATATACTTTCAAAAGATAATTGCAACCCTATACTGATGTCCATAATTTGGAGATAAGTTGGAGTTTCATTACTAGACTTATTAGCGTCTTCTCTCATTCATCCTAGCATGTTCCCAATAGCATCCTCTGCGAGCCAAATTGGCTCTACTTGTTTTTCTTCTCCAAAGATAATATGCATGTCAATGGCCACCCAAGGGTGTAAGACCATGCAAAACTGAGAACTGTAGCTATTTCCACAACAGTTACAATTTAGCTATAGTGACAGACTATAATGACCAGACACTTGCCTGACCTCATCCCTTTCTGGAAATGCATTTGTGAGATAAGGTTAACAACCGGTTGCCGACAGATGTCTTCCCTCTAAGGCCTAAGGGAATGCAGTTGTAGCACGACATATTTCTGATTAGGGTAGGGCAACACCTGACAACATGGAACTGCACCTTTCTATGCTGCTATTATTTCCTGTTGTTCAAAACTGTCATCAGCTAGAGCAACGAAAAAGATAGCAGCATGCAAAAGTGCTGTTCTGTGCTGAAAGACGTAGCCCAACTCTTAAGTCTTTTAGTCGCCTTTTGCAACATATACAGGAAGAGTCGGACTGGACTGATAAGCAAAACTGTAAGAAAAAGGTGTTACAATGAACTTACTCAGCACTTCAATGCCTGGAGCGGGAGCGTGAGCGGCTGCGGCTGCGGGAGCGGCCCCGGGAGCTCTTGGAGTCGGAGCGGCTGCGGCTGCGCGAGCGGGAGCGGCTGCGGGAGTAGGAGCGGCGGCGCGAGCGCGAGCGGGACCTGGATCGACGACGGGATTGAGACCGTGAGCGCGAGTTGCTAAAAGAGACATCATCACATACGCGTTATGAATACGTCGCCCTAACAATGTGAAGTTTAGTAGATCTCCCACACCGTTGAAGCAAACACCAAAGCTGTTTTTAAAACTGAAATATTTGTAGGTCACAGTTACAATTTTGTAAAATCATCAAATATCGCCAATTTATTAATATTTTGTTCTTTGTAAGTAGGTATTGATGTGTATGTAACTTTCTTTGAATAGATACCATGATTAATTATAGGTACTTATTCTTATTTGTGATAAAATTGTTAACACAAAATTTAGGATGTGATAATTTTCAAGATAAGCTGATAATTAGAATTAAAATTAACCTGCGACGACGGTCGTAGCGACTTCTGTGAGGAGATGAGGGCCGACCGTAGCGGGCCATCTGTACACGAAGCTCCCTGCCGTCCAACATGCGCCCATCTAGTGACTCCAGAGCTTCCTCAGCATCCCGTCGGTCATAGAACCTGTGTGATAAACCCACAATCAGGTCAAGCATGGTACGCTTGGTACAACATTATTCGACCGGTATCTGAGAAATTGAATGACGTCATAACCAAAAATTATACCTCACAAAAGCAAACCCTCGGCTTTCTCTTGTGTATCGATCTCGAGGGATGTAAATATCGCCTACGTCTCCGCATCTTTCGAACACTCGGCGTAAATCTTCTGGCGTCGTTCGGTATGTGAGATTGTCCACTTTGAGCGACACCATGCCGTCAATACGCGGCGGTGGCCTGCCGTAACTCATGATGATTTACTTTATATAAACAGTGTTTACAGAATAAAATCACTACAGTTCACTTATTTAAACTATTAATGAAATAAATGAAATGGCGTATCACGAGTTCACAAAGCTTCGCAACAAACGCCGCGATGAATCAACATGGCTGCCGGAAACAGAGAGAGAACAACGGAAATGAATGAACAGTGTTGCCACCTTATATTTTTTTAAGGCTATAGGTCAACTCAAGCAAGATTAAAAGGTCGCCAGATTTTCAGAAATTCGGATTAAAAGTAACCAACAAATTCCGCTAAAATTATATTTAAATCTCAGACTTAAGAAACCTTTATTTAAATTAAAAACAAACGAATATACACATATTCGTTTGTATACCAAGTATACCAAGAATCAAGAAATAAAAGACATATTTTTTCTATTAGCTTCCAGCCGCGACTAGTGCATCCTATTCTTTTGTAATAAAGTCTACTCTAGTATAGTAAAATAGGAGTTCTCATACAACGCTTCACTCACCTTTTCATTCACTCAGTGAATATTTTTGAGATAAAAACTATTCTATGACCTCCACGGCCCTGGGTCTCAAACTATATTCATATCAAATTTCATCTAAATCGGTTCAGTGGTTGAAGCGTGAAGAGATAACAGACAGACGGAAGACGGACAGAGTTACTTTCACATTTATTATATTGTTTGGAAGTACAGCTTGGATTGTAGAAACAATTTCTAGATTCAGATAGATAAACAAAAATGTACAAAACTAAAGTACCAGTATACAAGAGTCCTTAATTTTTCATTGGTTACATTCGAACCCAATTTTGTTACTATCCTCAAATATTTATAGGCTTTTTCTTGTTTAAAATTGTTATGTTTCTAGATTACATCAATAATACATTCAATATTTTACAGAAAATTATAAGTTTTGACAATGACCATGATACTTTTAGCCTAGTATATAAAATTTTAAGGTAAATCGTAAAATCTTAAAAGGGCTTAATTTTTTCACCTAAGTATCAATATTGATCTTCAAATTATTGAATTTTAAAATTAATACTTTTTAATCAAGTGTGTTTTGGTTCATACATAACGTTATTGTCCTTAAATTGCAATAATGTTAATATTTGACGTAAAATTACTATTTTTATAATTAATTTTGATTTATAAATAGTAACAAAATAGAACACAAATAGACACCATGTCCAGAAAAAACTGCTTTTATACATTTATAAATAACACAAGATGAATTATACCTAGACCTAATTTTCCATTAAAAGCCAGTAAAGACACGCTTTTGAAAAAAAAAACACAAACATTTTTATAGGGTACAAAAATTTTGAGAACTACTCTTGTGCGCAGGTAAAAATCTGAGAAAATCATAGATATATTTTTGATGTTTTCTGTGTTTAACAATATTGTTTTTAGCTGACACGATGATTTCAAAAATACGGCCAAATGGTTTTAAACTCGAGCGGTGAGTTGGAAAACTACACGTTTTGTGTTCCGGTGAGTCCTTAAATGAAAAATAGCACTCCTGTTATCTTGAAATTAATAGTTCAATGAAATGAATCGAAAAAATATGGGTTCATTATTTTTGGATGATCTAGTTAGACATAGACAGACTAAATAAAATAATAAATTTTTACCCTACTAGCTATTTCCTCTTTGTGCTAAAGCTTCAACTCCAAATGAAGATTGTTTTCACTATTTCTAGATTTCAGATTGTAAATGCGCAAGTAATTTACTAAAATGGTAAAAATCTGTTATAAATGGTAACACTGACGGAAACAGTTATTTTCTTTTAAAATACTGGCTTGTCTTGGATACTTACTCTTTTTGCTAACGAGTTTTACCCAAGTTCCAATAGAGGGCGTAAAAAATTCAAAGGTCCACCTATTTATAATCGACTTCAAATTTAATGAACAATTTTTTGTTTGTTTGAAAGGGCATTCTTGTCTGACAATAAGTTTTTTATCAAAATCGGTTGTGTGTTGTGTAGTTTCGTGTTGAAGTCGTGTTTTAACCCCCGAGAAAAAGAGAGATTTTATAAGTTTGACGTCAATGTTTGTCTATCTCTATGTCTGTCAGTGGCAACGTTGGATGGACCGATTTCGATGCGAGGCTTTTTAACGTGAAAGCAAATTTCATTGCGGTGGTTCCTAGCTATGTTTGATGGTAGTAATCAATTCAGCGGTTCAAAAGTTATCGGGAGTAAACGCTTGAAAGCAGTGGCGGCGTAAGGCGTGGGCGGTGTGGGCCACCACCCACGGTCCAGCGCCTCAAATTTGAAAAAGTATGAAAAGTCCAAAAGATCACGCCACAAGGTTTTTCTTACAATTAAAACATTAGAATTAATTCTCAACTTAAAGATATTCCAATCTTCGGCGCCCGAATGAATGTGAATGAAATAACCGGTATTTCTGATATTAATACATTAGGCAGAGGACGGGAAGTATGGCATTTCCGGATGAGCAGTTTTCAAAACCGAGCGTCAGTGAGGCCTAAAATAAATTATAGTTACATATTTTTTAAACGTTAACACTTGTATAATAAGTAAAAATTCGGTTTGCACCATCAGAGTTCCTCGCGAAACGTAGCTTGCCCAGATTAAGTTTAGGCCGTCACTGCTTTTAAGTTCGGGGTTATTTTTAATTTGCCTGGCAAATAAACTTGGTCCATCCTGATTTCTGGTCAGAGTTACTATTGTAAAAACTAAATTCTGGTCTACATATTCATTTGCTCTCATATGGGGAGGGAGGAGCGAACAGTATAAAATATTCTGAGAGCGGCGGGTCTCCGGTCAGTGCACAAGGTCCAGCAATTTTTTCAAACGCAGAGTCACTAAACGGACGGTTTTTTGCACGGAGAAACCATTCGTATAGGTGTCTCCGCGTTTCAAAAGTAGGTTATAATTCTATAGGGTCGCAAGTACGTTGTCATGGAAACCTTGTTGTTTATTTTCATATTTTCTCGTAACTAACAGGGGTGTTATAGAAAATTTTAGGATAATATTCCTATAAATTAATTGAAACGGGCAAAATTATTAATTAAATTTTTTATTTAATTTTTCGATAACCAAATCCAAGTATTCACAGAAAATCTTTTAAGTGTCATAATGTCTGGTGTAATACAAGTTAGGAACAAAAAGCTTTTACCAGATTTGCGGAAAGAGGGTATTCTTACCAAGGACATTGTTCTTTCGACTACAGAGAAGCATGGTGTGCCATCGGGATCCAGACTGTTTTCCCATCACACATTAGCAAGTGTTAGAAGATTAAACTTTTACCATCCCTTTCAGTAAGAAACTTTTACCATCCCTTTCAGTAAGAAATTATTTGTTTAGAAAGTTTATTTATTAGCTAACACAACTACGAATCGCCTACTTGCACAGTAAATTGCATAAACTCAGTTGAATTCTTTGTAGCGACAATAAGCAGCTCGAAAATCTGACACCAGTGTGAACATATTGTTTACACATTCGATGCGTACTGAGGTAAGAAAGAAAATAATAACTGGCCAAGTGCGAGTCTCACTCGCATACTAAGGGTTCCGTACCATTATCTATAAAAAATTACGTAGTATGGAAGCCCCACTTAAATATTTACTTTATTCTGTTTTTAGTATTTCTTGTTGTAGCGGCAACAGAAATACAGCATCTGTAAAAAAAAAACTGACAGCGGAGTCTTAGTAATAGGGTCCCGTTTTTACCCTTTGGGTATTTTTTTATCTAGCCAGATGTTGTGCCCCACTGCTGGGCAAAGGCCTCCCCCTCTCCTCTCCATCTATTTCTATCCCAAGTAATCTTCTGCCATCCACTCAAGAAACCCTCGATGTAATCCCGCCATTTCTTCCTTGGTTCCTCTGGGTACGGAACCCTAAAAATTGTTCTACTGTCAACGTATACAAGATTTCTTGGTGTAGGTACCTACCTAAAGACCGACGAAAAGAGGTTCTCTATCAAGGTAGGAGCTCGGGTATGCCTTCAATGTAATGACCCCATGCCAGCTTCGATTTACTGTTCGGTATTACATAAACCCATTACTATTTTGATTTCTTTTTTCACCTTCATGCCCACCATCACGCTAAAAGTGGCCTTTGAGTCTTGCGGCCCCCTGGGCTCTGTCTGCGTCGGATAAAGACGTGATAGTATGTATGTGTGTATATATGTAGAAATAGAAAAATCTTTATTTGGTGCATACATACAACAACAAAAAATACAGAACATACAGAACACTTACAATTAACAAAACACGCCACCAAAATGGTTACTTTCAGCTTTCGTGTCTAGGCTTTTCGGAGCCAATACGCTGGTTTTCAGCAATTACCAATTGAGCAGACACGGCCGGGTCTGCCTTACATTAAATATATTGCACTAAAAGCTTGCGCAGACGAGGGATTTTTGTACACGGACTTTTTTGTCTGCTAAAATAGATCGCTTATAACTGTATCGAGTAACGCGGGACTAAAAGTACCGCGTACAAAAAGTCCCCCTAAAACCGAGGACATGCAGAGAGCGAACCGGACAAAAGTACGGGGGAGTCCCCGAAAAAATAGAACTCGTGTGACTAGGCGAAGCAACGCACATAGAGTCCGCCATGTGCGTTGTCACACGCGTACAAAAAGTCCTTTTTGTACGCGGACTAAAGTCCGTGTTTGTTCTGTACATTTCCGGGCAACAAATGATCGCACACCGTGTGCGTTGAGTTCGCGTTAAATCCGCGGCGGACTTTTTATTCGCGGAGCGTACTTTTTTTTCCGCCGCGGAGAACAGTATGTCGTCTGCGCAGGCCTTAAGTAACAGTGTAAAGTCCGTGTTTGTTCTGTACATTTCCGGGCAACAAATGATCGCACACCGTGTGCGTTGAGTTCGCGTTAAATCCGCGGCGGACTTTTTATTCGCGGAGCGTACTTTTTTTTCCGCCGCGGAGAAAACTATGTCGTCTGCGCAGGCCTTAAGTAACAGTGACGTGCATAAAATTTTTTTACAATGTAGGCATTGATCTTACCTTTACGAGAACTGCATATCAAGCAAAACACATTTTTCGCTACTATCCGATATGATCATATGATACATATTAGAGGGTGGCACAGGGTAGACAAAGTCTATGTGTCTGTATGAAATGCACGCTGCTGCTAAGTATTAGACATATTTATTTAAAAATATAAACAGCATTGTTTAATTTTGAACGAACATTTTTACCATTTACATAAACTTACGTTCGTATACCCATTCCAGTTTGCCTGAAGACAGCCTCGATATAGTGTTGGCTGCGTGCTACAACCATTCCACAGAGAGGTTCGCGGACAAGGAGGATCTCTACATCCAGCCGGAGTCGCAGGGCTGCGACACGTGGCGGCGGCTGAGGAACACCCTCGACAAGCGTCCGCCCGCAGAAGTTCCTCTCGTAAGTACTGGGATTGACTTCAGAAACGAAGTTCCTTTTCGGACGGTACGGACTAGGCGAAAGAAGTGTGATTTTTCTGACAAGACTTAAAGTGAAAGGTAATTTCATAAGTTTGACTATCTCGTCGATAGCTCAGTTGGGTGAGCGTATGCCTGAGATGGTCGATGTTCTCGGTTCAAACCCATTACACGCCAGTATTATTTTTAATTTTATTGTTTAATTTATTTTTATTAGGTAATAACATTTTTCAGTCACTTTTTTCCTGTCACGAGTCACGAATAAATACAAAGTAACTTCGTTCCAACCGAGTGTTCCACGACACTCACGTTATTTTTTTTACCCTCGAGGCAAAAAGAGGGGTGTTATAAGTTTGACGCCAATGTCTGTCCGTATGTCACATCGTACGAACTGATGGACTGATTTCCTTATGAAAGCAAGATTCCTTGCGGTATTCCTTAGCTATGTTTTATGCAAAAACGACTGCATTAATCGATTACAAATTAAGTTTATTAAACTCTTCGATACACAGGCCGTGTCGGTGTGGACTTAGTTTTGGAGATTTTACACTTCTTTTATTACTTATTTACGCCGAAAGCTGCGTAAAAATAAGCAAAAAAAAAAACGAATCTTTGATTGCTTATAACTTTTTATTTTACTATTCTGTATGCATACAGACAAAACTTATAATGAGAAAAACGATATCATGTTAAACTTTGAATGTACAATGTCAAGCAGTGGAGAAAATCCCCTCCGAAATTTGTCTCTCTCTCTCTCTCTCTTAATAAATGTGTCAATTTCAGGGTCACCCTATGAAGCGTGGTGGAATCAAAACGCGCAACTCGCCCTTCAGCGTGAAACTCATGAACTCTGGAGTGCACTCTTCGCAGACCAACCCTGGCTACAGCAGGCAGCCGGCCGGCGGCGCCATCTTCTTCTATTAGTCATCTTAAGGGTCCCCTTACCCTGGACAGAATCAGACCTTCCCATACAAACGTAGTTTACGTTTTATTTGGAAACGACATGTCGGATATGGGCAAAATTACGTAATTTTAAAGAAATTGCAATTATCTAGGGTTATAATTGGTTTCCTACAATAAAATTATATTTAACAATCAGTATGGGAAACTTCTACACCCTTATAATTTCTTTCCAGTTCATAATTTTACGTCGGAAACCAATTATAACCCTAGATAATTGCAATTTCTTTAAAATTTCAAACTTTTTACCTAAATCTGACATGTCGTTTCAAAAGACTAGTAGACTAGGTTTGTATGGAAAAGTCTAGGGTGAGCCATTCTTAAGATTCAAATATTTAATACCAAAGCATCAGCATATCTAAAAGCCTGTTGTAATTACGCAGTTTGTATTAGCGGTTACTGATTTTCGCTGAATATTTACTCTGCAGAAGGACTGTCTGCCTCGTTTACGCCCGTTGACAGCAAGCCAACTTGCTTAGCGCGTCATCGCATCATTTCCATAGTCGAGCAAATGTTCACACCATCGTTGGTATAGTCGGGTAAACACGACACAAGTAACTATAGTTATTAGAAGCCTAAGTAGGTCAGTTAGTGTCGATTCGATAAGATATATAACTTTAGGACTAGTAATACAAACTGCTGATTTCAGAAAGTTGCATAGGCGTCAGAAGTTGGATGCGTCGCACCACACGTGGTGTTTTGTTCATTAAGTAAGTAGTGTAAGGTGATCACAGGCATTTACCGTCACATTTTTATCTACTTATTTTTATGTTGAATAATCACGCCTAACTACAAAACATAAACAAAGACTGTTTCGTTGCATTCGATATTAATACATCTAGTTAAGTGTTATTTTTTTATATTTTTCTTAAATTAAACTATTTTTATTATTTTTGTGAAGTCTACATGTCCTATGGTTCCGTTTGTCCTGGGTAGGATTGTTCTTTGTTCTCCATTTTCTCTTACGTTCTTCTACAGTGTCGTTTAATTTCTTGACAATAAAAAAAATTGTGGAATACATTGTGTTTTATAAATTGTTTTATTTTTATTACCACAGGCATTGATTTTAGAGCTTAAACACTAACTAGCCCAAATATTTTAGCGGTTCACCTCGAAATGAGAGATAATAAGCTGAAAGTCGTAGGTATTCCTACACCTTCCTTTTGGCATTCTAAAAGTTGTTTTTTTTATCTCTGGAATTAAGCAAATTCGGCAACTCTTTAACTTATCTAAAATAGAAAGTAGTATTGATCTATACAAATAACTCAGTCATGTCGGATTTTGGGGTTTTCTAAAACTCTGAGTTGTATAGGGAGAGGATATTGCGGAAACAACGAGCTATTAGGTATTACGATATTTCATGTTGACGTGCGGAAAAGACAAAGAGGATAGGTTCTATATCTTTGGGAAAAGAACTAAAGTTATAGTACTCTATGTTTACATGGCACCGTCCATAACACAGTATAAAAACATTCGGTACCGTCATAATTTCAAGTCCGGTCATTTAAATACTTTTTGGAATAGGTACATTAAAGAACAAAGAAATGACTCATTATAGACAGACAAGCAGAAATAATACATGTGTCACGAAAATAAAACACAATAGATCGGGAAACAGTGAATAAAATTATGTAAATTATTATTTAAATAGTTAGTACTGCTTTTAATTATTAGAAATAGGCTTGAATGGAGCTCTTAGATTCACTTGGTAAGTTAACAATCCAGCCGTTTGATTCTCTACTAGAGCTAGAAACTCATTTACTATCAAAAAGATTTAAAATATAGGTAGGTAACTAGTAAAATGACATAAAGGTCTGCTTATTATTCACTACGTTACAGATTTTGAAACAAACGAGAAAACAAACCGAGTCAGATCGTGGTATTTATACGAACAGTTTAAATCACTCGAGAATAGCCAGTTGGAAGCTGCAAGAAAATTGAAAAACAGGTATTATCAAGATAAGATTTTGCGCAGAGAACTGAGCGAGCGGAAAGCTAGGCGTACGCTCTACGACAAAAGCGAGAGAAGTCGCACTGAGTCGCAAATCGAATGTAGCGTAAATCGTGTCGATACAAGGACAACACTAAATGCAAGTAACGATGAGTTCTTCGAAGGCTGTTACCAACTAGAGGACGAAGAAAGTGGCAACGATAACAGTGTTAACGACAACAGCCACGACGAACAAAGCGAGCGAGCATTAGAACACGATGAAATAAGCCAGGATGGTTCCTGCATGGAACCTTTAGGTAGAGGTTTCAAAAGCATAGCAGATCTTGACGACAGCATCGCTAGTGTCGTCGAGAATTTGAAAGATAGCGAAAACATAACCGATGAAATTAAAGAAGAATTAGAATTTGTTAAGCATGGGATTGCTGAAAATATTAACTTGCAGCTGGAAGCAGCTAAAGAAAACGTCCAATGCCTAGAGGAACTAAGCGATTTTTGCTTGGATGACAAACTTTCCATAGAAGATGCAATAAGTGTGTCTAAAGATAACCAAAAGGCTAGTAATCATTTGGTTGCCGTTTGGATGAAATTCGTTTCTTTCGCTTATCAAGTAATTCAACTTAATAATGGTAAGTAATAGTTTTTATAAAGAGACAGTTTAGTAAAGGAGATCCAAGAGCAGTGACTAATTCCTGCCACGAAAATTGGCTTTTGCCACCACACCATGTCATCCTAAGTGTAATGATGGTGAAAAGACTTGATCGGACGCTGGCATACATTCGGTGAAGCTAGCTGAAAACTATAGATATTACCACCACCATGCACTACTTCGAATCAGGATGAAATAAGATTACATATTTTAGGAGGGTTGTCTAGTTAAGATAATCGTTTCATTTGTGCAGGAGGAAACTGTTACTGCGACTACAGCTCCCAATTTCTGACTGCAGTGCTCGCTTGTGACGTCATCCGTCGGGGTTTAAGTAGAATGTGTAAGTAACATTTGATGTGAACGAATAGCGTAGCACTGGTAGTAAGCTGTTGTTCCTTTTCAGTTTGTGGCATTTTTCTATGGCTTGTTTAAGCTGCCACTGATGTTCTGTGATGTTATTGTTTGCTGAGACAAAATTGTAATGTGCGCTTGTGACTGAAGTAAATTGTTAGTGGGTTAGACTGACCACTCACTCTGTGAACGCTCGAGAATCCGCGAACCGTGAATGTGGATAACATCTACCTTGATGAACTATCTTTAAAGCTCGTTCCTTATCTTTTCACATGGAAAGAAGAAAATAACATCATTCTTAGTTTAATGGTTTCAATGCTCGAGTGTCGAGCGAGCAAAGATTTCAAATTTGATTGACGATTTATCAATAAATTGACGGTGAAGATAAAATTTTAGGTGATATTTTGCAGCCCTACGTATGTCCGATAGAGTTTTATAGTGATGAGGCCCAGTCATCCACAAGCTGTTATAAAAAAGTGAAAAGAAAAACTGTCATAATGGAAAAATCATACAATGCTTTGGATTTTGAGGTGAGACATTTTCATAGATTTTTCTTTCGTAATCCTCACCAGAAACACTTAGCGCCCCAGCTAGCCCTAATCTTATCCAAAGGACACTATAGTCCGGCTACTACGTTCGACTTTCCTGCAGGGTACAGACGTTGGCGGGGAGGAGACTCAAGGCTTCAGTGGCTAGCGGATGGTGCAGTGGGGAAGGGTTGCACGCGTTTCCCCTCCCTGCTACACCATCCGTAATCCGCTGACACCTTGACGTCTGTACCCCTCAGGAAGGTCGCGCACGAAGTAGACGGACTATAAGTATCATCGAGCTGGCCGCATCATCAACATCTATACTTAAGAGCTATGCTCTCGTCGGTGGAGTATAAATTTTCTTCCCTTTGTATCTCTCGTCAGCCACATCGTCGGCACAAAGTGAATTTTTAGAGTTGGATCTCACTTGTCAGCACGGAACAGCACTTTTCGATGCTGCGGGGTGCAGACAGAAAAGGTCGGTTAAGACATTCAGTCCGGGATGCAACTGTACATTTTTGAGTGGTAAACGAATTTTTATCCTTTTTCAAAAGTAACCAGACGCCGCCCCCATTCCGTATCGGTAGCATGGGAGAGGTGGATATATTTGATTTTGCCACCCCTCTGACTTCGCCGCCCGGGCCCCAGCTTGCTCCCCCCTAGATCCGGGGCTGTTACCTTCTTATATGTCAATAATGAAGCGTTGTGCGCGAGGTGTTAAATAAACAACACGAACTTCAGCTTTAGAAAAATATAATTTATTAAAAATAACTCAGGGTGGTTTCAGGGAGCCCTACTATGCCGGTCGTTCTGTGTCGCTTGGGAAAGTAAGGAGGTACTGTCCTGGAATCCAGTGCTGGGAAGTGGAGCTGCCGGTGGCCAGTTGTTGGGGGCTGTCCAGGACTCGAGTAGGTATAGATTGTGCCTAGGTCTTTCCGCGGGAAAGTGTATTCTTACGATTCGTAAGTCCGAAACTGGAACCCTGGAAGTGATCGATATCCATGGTTAGAGGAATGCCCAAGAAATGTTGACCAGCCATTGCCACGAGAGGTGATGATGATGTGAGGTGATGGTGACGGACGTACCTACTTTTACCTAAGTGCAATGACTGTGGCTGCTGGACATCATTAAGAACAGAGTTCACAATATGAAATAACTAATTATAAAAAAAAAAGATAAAAGTCTAGTGGGAGAAATGTTCTAGAACAAAATTTACTTTTCAAACCGGGCGGTAGTTGAACACTGCCACGCCCGGGCAAAATCTATGAAACTACAATTAATATTACTTATTAAAACATTACTAGAAACACTACTACAAGTTAGCAATCCGATTTAAGATGTATCTAGATTCTAGACAGTGAGGTTACCTATACTTATATACTAAATTTAAAGAATAGTTCGCCACTTACCGAATTTCGGGTTTGAATAGCACTTCACGAGAATCTTTAAACTAGGTGTAGGTACTGTACCGCTTACGATTGGTACCTCAAATTCACTTTTTGAAAATCACAACATATAGTGAAGAACGGTCTGGGATGAGAACGTATATACGTGTGTCTCGCAACAAGGAAATGATGCCAAATGATCACCGATGGTAGCCGCTCGCCGGTGCATCGAGACAAAGGATCTCAACTGCCTACATAAAAAACGCTGCATGTCGCAGTCACTATTTCGAATTCAGACATTTTTCTTGAGTTGACCAACTTCTGCCGTAAGTACTTAAGTAGTGTTGAAAGTTAATTTGTTTTATTTGTAATATATGTTTATTACTATTTTAATTGTAAATAAGTTTAGGTAGGTTTTAAAAAATATTTTTTTTGTTAAGTTTAGGTAAAGTTTTAAGTAAAAATGTTTAAAATTGTAATTAGTTTATATTTAAATTATATTCAATTACCTAAGAATGTGTACTACGTTACAATAACTGGCCAAGTGTGTGTCGGGCCACGGTTAATTTACAGTTCCGAAGTAATAATAAATTACAACTATTATAATAAATTACTACTACGTGGCGTAGTGGTCACCATGCTAGTCCGCCACCCAGAGGTCCCGGGTTCGATCCTCGGTCAGGGCAAGTTGGAAAATGGTCTTTTTCAAATTGTCCTGGGTCTTGGATGTTTATCTATATATGTATGTATATGTTATAAAAAATATAATATCGGGGAGTTAGTATCCCATACCACAAGTCTCGAACTTACTTTGGGGCTAGCTCAATCAGTGTATTTTGTCCCTATATATTTATTTTATTTATATTTACTTTACTTTTAATTTTTTGATCCAGTCATCATCCCCTTCCGATTACGGTCTCTTGAAGAAATTACGAGAACTTAATTTTAAAAGCACATTTTTTTTACAGCCCTACTCAATCCGAAGTTTCGAACAACAAAGAAAAAACCAAATCTGTAAATGTAACACAAAACATACCACGGAAAACTATTCAAATTGTAGGTGTAAAAAAAAACGATATACTGTAGAAAATATTAGAAATCCCAAGTGCAAGTTTCAGTGTAGCAAGAATTATGATACGGAACACTTTTTGGAACATTCGGACAATCACAGCTGCAAAAGGAGAATAGCTAGTGAGTCTTTAACAAATGTTTCGAGAAAGGTCGGAAGTCACAAGACTCCTTCAACGCTGTGGCCATCGGAATTTATGAGCAGAACATCTAAGACACGACATTGCAACTGTGCTTGTCACGCAAGAGCTAAGAACCCAATGCTAAAGATAGCTAGATACATAGACGATATACTAGAGCACATGGAACACTAGTCAATGTGTTTTGATACCTACATTTGTTTTTAATTGTTTTGTATCTAATGTTTATTTTTATTATACACACACGTCATTACTTTGTTTTTGATTAACCCTCAGTGGGCTTCCCCATGTTAAGAACGTCGCCAGCCGATGGAAAGGGGGACATGGAGGTCCATTCGCCTACACAATACACTCATTACTAGATTTTTTTAACCATCTTTTGTAAGACTGTCTCGTTTATAGTCTGTGGTCCGATCTCTAAGTTCTACCAGTCAATCTATGCGCAAAGGTATTTTTGTTAGGTATCTGTGTTTTTAGGGTAGCTCTGTTCGTCGCCCTACACACTAAACGCAACGCATTTGGCGGGGCAGGAGCCAAAACAAGTTTTGTCAAATTTTGACTATGTTGGGGTTTGTTTAAATGTTGATACCTGAAAAATAATAAAGAAAACACCAAATAAACAAATATGTAACACTTTAATACAGTTGCCGCTTGTTTGCACAACAGCGAATTAATTCGTTACAGTATTCATCGTCTACACCAAGTTACATCGATAATGTTCATAAGAATTCATCCCTTCACCGTCGGTAAATTCGTGTTGATTACGATTACAATACAATATGCCACATATCTAGTTCATACAATACTACATTAAATAAATAAAGGCCAGCTCTTTACATGCGAAAATACTGCGGGCCTCTACAGGACGAATTCTGGCTTATGCTTCCGCTTTATTAGGGTTGTGTCTCACTTGTCAGCACGGAATAGCATTTTTCTATGCTGCTATCTTTTTCTATCGCTCAGAACCGTCATTTGCCAGAGCGAAAGAGAGAGAGAGAGATGGAAACGTTCCGTTTACTCTTAACTACAAATGACGGTTGACAGAACGTTAAGAGTAAACGGAACGGTCCTGTCTCTCTCTGGCAAGCGACAGAAAGAATAGCAGCATAGAAAAGTGCTGTTGATATCCATCCTTAACCTTATGCTTATGATCCCTAGGCTGCGTTTCCACTAAAGCGTTGCCTCCACTAACGATATCATCGCGGCTACGCGATTACGCCTTGGAGGCGGAGTGAACAGCCACAAAATTAATATAAGTATTACATACGGAACGAAAACTGCCCGCGCAATACCGTCACCGTTCTCCGTCTCCGCACCTCCCCCCGATTCTCCTAGTCGTGGGCGAACACACACACATAGACGTGGCACGGATGTATAGTTTCGTTTGTAGTAGGCATAAATGATACTCCGCTTCAATAAAGTGCAATACCTCTGACACAGCTTAACGTAGACGTTTAATCTCACTCGAGTTTATACGTAAGGTTAGTGGACCTCGCCATACTGCACAAAAATCTGATCTTTTAACACGGCTTTGCCAATAATAACACATGTCAAACCGGTGGCGATCTTTTTAGTTCCACTAACTTATTTGAGGCCTTTAAACAGTACATCTCCGTTTTGCTTCGTTAAAGACCTGTCAATTCATGCCAAATTGGAAACACAGCCTTAGTGAACATCAAAGATGCCTATGTTTTCTAAATCATTGCTTCATTCTACTGAAAATAGACATATTGTCTTTCATATGACGATTATTATGAATCAAAATAAGATTATTGTGCACTTAATGCCTTCCTCTGCGAAGCCTGCTACCAGAAGTCATCCTGTATAACACCAGACTAAAAAGTTGAAAATACAAAAAATAAATACAAAAGAAAAGGGCAAAATTAGGTAATCATGATAAAACTATAAATGACAAACTAGTGATCCAATATACATCACCGAAAAAAATATTGAAGAAACTAACTATTTTTTTTTTTTCGTATGAACGAAGCGGGTTGTTTAGTATTTGTGCTGAAACTTTACTTTATAAATAGGTATAGTGCGATTTCTTATTAAATTTAGCTTTACGGCACGTATTCACTACATTTTACTTCAGTCGCCATAAAATATCGAGCAAACCACGTGGTGTAATTATAGTACAGATGATAGAGCTTTTCATAATGTTGAAAAGTGCTTCACGCTTCAAAAAATTTACTTGCAAAAATTGACAACAGTTTGTCAAACCTGTTTTAGGTGAAACATCTCTCGTCCATGAAGAAGAGAGTGATTAGTGTAGATGAAGCGAAAGAGGTCTGTCAGGATCGTAACAAGTGGAGGTCCATAGTCTCTGCCTACCCCTGTGGGAAACAGGCGTGATAATATGTATGTACTAATCTTTCGTCCCTTTTCCTCTTTTCAATATTTAACATAGCCATGCGGTTCGATCGAGCCGGTCTAACAGACGAATCTCAACCCTATTGCTTTTACCAAAGAATTATATTTTCTTGATCAAAAAACGGAGTACCTTTGAAAAAAGAGGACAGTAACAATGAGGCGTACAAAAACACGTTTTAACTGAAAGAGGTTTAGCAACGTTTGTTATGAATATGGGTGCGCGTTAAAATCGGATCAAATCAAACGTGTAATGCTTCTTTTGTTACTTAGCGAAAACGTGCCCTAACATTTATCTTTTGAAGCTTTATTATTATGCTCGATCAAAATTATTATATTTTACTTTACTTACATATTTTAAATTTTTTACAAAAAATCAAGTTGGACCGACAAGAAATGACTGCCTATCTCCCGTACTCCATCAAAATGAAGAGATACATTAGAATCTCATCTTGAATGATACTGTTGAATAATAAAAACTTATCAGCTTTAGTGGATTCCACACCTTGGTATTGGGAAATCGTATTTAGAAAATTTGTTCCAAACGTAACTTCCAACACTGAATAAAGATGCTCCAACATTTACAAAATCACCTCACGCCCTCTTGGTCTGTTTATAGACATTATGTTACGAAAAATCTGTACGAATGGATACAAAAAAAGTATACAAAATATACCCGCTACACAAAACGAACTATACATACAAGCCAAATTCTTATCTGATTTCGTGTATAATATATTTATAAAATTGACGCTATTATTACATAAAATATTAATGACAAACTCAGAGTCAATTTTATTTATTTCTAGGATATACAAAACTTTTTGATCGTCTTGCAGAATACATTTTTAAAAACAAGGAATTATTTAATATTTTTTTTTAACAAGCTTTGATCTCAAAACAATGTGCTAAAAGTTTAAAGTGCTCCTTAAGACGAATCAAACGAGCCCAAACTTGATGGGGTTGCATCGTTTCATTGCAGAGTTCTTATGGCCACTTTCCGGCTCCATCCTCAGATCAACGTCATGTCATCAAAACATTGCATTGATTATCCCACGCTATACGTATGCGTGCAAAATTTTAGCTCAATCGGAAACCGGGAAGTGGGTCAAATTTAACTTGCAAGTTTTGATTACAGACAGACAGACAACGGGACAGGTGAAGTAAATAAAAGCTTGTAAAAAGTCAACTGACGGTAGTAATAATTAACCTCAAGGTGTCTCACCGGGATGGCTTAGGTACGTTCCAGACTGACCAGCTCGCAATACGCGTACGGCCGTTGCAGAATGTCAATTGCATGTAAATATGAACTGTTATTACTGTTTACACATTTCAATTTTCTTTACCGCATCGTAAAATGCCGTTCGGCCCGGCCCGATGGAGCCGGTCGTCCTGAATCATACCTTACTTTAAAATAATAGAAGATAGAGAATGTAGTGTACTATCTATAACATCGACTTTTGACTTAGATTTTCGAGAAAAGATCTTCATCCGTCTTAGTACAAAATGTGGACTAACTTTATTACTACGAGATGTTACTTATTCGCCGTCAGTGCCAACTTTATTTGGGCGGATAATGGTTTTAATATAGAACTTACTAACTTTAGTCCGTGTTTTATTAAAGGACGGCATGGGTTTTCAAATACGTAATTTGAAATTTGCCTTACCACTGAAACAAAAAGTAGGATAGAAAACTCACTAAATACATAAATAACACATAAGTCTTAGATAAGCATCTATCGTCGGTGAGACATCCGTACAATGTAGCTCTGTAGCTATTGGTTCTGTAATGTTAACTATTTTTTTGTGCATTTTATTAATTTTACATACTTACAATATTTTGAATAACGAATATTAGCAATGAGTTTGTTTGTAAGATAGTCTGAAGAAGTAGGATGCCTTGGAACAGGGCAGGAAATTAATGAAAAAAACTACGAGTATGTCCCCTCAACGCTGCTATATTCTTATTCTATATATAACTATCTTCAATAAATATCCAAGTAAACTATCCAAACATCTGAATAGTATTTTTCGATAGGCATCGTCGAAAAATATGAATTTAAACTTTTCCCCGCCATACGCACCCTACTTCAGGCACCGTTTTCATTGAAAGCGCGCACCGAAAACAAAAACAATCGTCTACGTGGCTTGACTTCCAAGCGCGAATAAAAACACATTTCACAAGCACTTTAAAACGTACTTAAACTTCAAAACGTACTTTTTCTATATATTGACGGTAACGTTCTTAATATCATACCTCCCTCCCTTTAACAGAGACTACACCCTTGCGGTTAGGCAAGCTTCTTCCATGCTGGCCATGGAGAAAAGAAAAACGTAAATGTGTCAGCTGCTTTTTTACCGTGCAGACGTGGATGGATTGAAGGAATGGACGAGTGTTCAAATCATTTTTCGATTAAATCTACCGTGAGACACAAACATATTTAGTGTTATAAGTGCGGCTCGGAACGTGTCATCGTGCGCGTCTCAAGTCATATTCGCTCTGAGGAAGACCTCCGGATGAGTCGAAACATGTCAGTCAGGAGCTGACTCGATACGTGTTGATCTGTTTTTTTTAGGCATGCATATTTAGCCCAACGGTTGGATTATTAAAAAATATTGTACACGTGTTGTTTTTTCTCAAAGAAACAAAAATGACAAAGATAAACGGCTTTTATATTCATATGACGTCACGGCTAAGTACGATTTTTACTTAGCTGCGACATCGCAAGCCCCCACTCCGGAACTTTGACGCTCCGTATCTTTGTGAGTTTTTACTTTTTTGGGAAACTAAAAAATATGGGTCCATTATTTTTGGGTAATCTAAATTACACTCATACATTTCTGACTCTGTTGTCATCCCTCGTCCACGATCACGCTAAGCGTGGGGTCTTGCGGCCCTTAGCTCTGTATTCTCCGTCAGGTATAAAGAATGGTAGTGTATCTGCTTTACTACTACACAGACAGTAGAAATCAATTATAATTTAATCTAAGAAACTATCAACTTGTAGGAGTATTTTTTACTTTCGCCGCCGCTTTCGATGTAGATACGCCATCAGACACAATGTTGAGCTATAACCATACATATTTTGTAAATATTACTAATAGTGAGTCAACTTCTTGTCGCGGCTTAATAGCTCTCGGAACCGTGACAAAGAGACTTGCTCTAAATTCCCGTATAACTATTGGATTCTTTCACTTCCTCTTCACTGCTGTTTGGTTCTAGTGAGACTGACCTTTCATACATCGTGTAAGTGACATATGCGTTTTATTAGATTACTATAGTACAATACAAGAGGCTATTTTCGGGGTATGTTTTTGGTTGATATTATACATAAAACAAAAAATAACACAAATAATTTTGCTAAACTAAAAACCGACTTCACGCCCCCCAAACAAGACTTTACAAGTACACCCTTTCAAAACCAAATTTTCCAAATCGGTTGAGATGTCTTCAAATAATCGGTGAACATAATAAAAAAAAGATCGCGATGAATTGATAACCTCCTCCTTTTTAGGAGTCGGTTAAAAATAAATATTTTTGTAAATACTGCAAGAAAATTGGTTCATTAAGGAAGCAGCAAATATTGCTATGAATAAAAGTGGGAGCGTGGCGGGGACATATCACTACTAATTTCATACGCGCGAGACCTAATAGTAGTGACGTCAAGAGCGCTGTACGTACGTGCATCCTTTTTCTGTTACTTCATGTTTCTCTTTCCATCAGATTATAACTTATTTATTTTTGAGCAGATTAAAAAGTTTTTTTTTTGTTTTGGGTTCCGGATTATGATACTTATTAATATGAATAATAAGGACAAATCACATAGATTTGTCTGCAATTAAAATAATAGTAAAAAAAGGAAAAAGTCGGCATTCCCCATTCCCATACAAATTGCACGGACACATGCACAGCTTTGTTGAAAATGCCAATTCTTTTTGATTAATGACGCCTATCTCACTTACACGTTGTATAGCAGAATCGCGGGCCCTATTAACTAAAGTGATGCGATAATCGCAGGCCGTACCCGCAGGTCCATTAAAGAACGTTTAAATAGAAATGTGCCTTTCTTCGTCTTAGAATCGAAGGGAGAGCCGATTTCGCTTTTTTTTTAAATTTGACATATCAGTTTGCTAGCATTGTCATAAAACAGCAAACAGCCGTAAGTAACACTTATTGGTTTTCTTTATTTTAATTAAATAAATTATTAATAATTGTACATGTGGAAACTGTTGTTTAACAAGAGTGACATTCTTTTAATTTGATTGAAATAACATACGTTTTTGAATTGATGAGCAATTATCTATACTGGCAACACAATGCTAGCTGTCAAAAAATGCAAAATCGCTACAGTAAAAAACGGATGTTCGGGACATTTCTTCCCGCAACCCTACCTCACAGTTCAACCGCCCGTCAAGTTGACGCACTATTAGAAATACCGTACCATGCTAGTTGTCGGGCGGGTTGTCGAAGTAGTCGATCTTGTCGGGCGCGGCTTGCTGTTGCTGCTGCTGCTGCTGTTGCTGCTGCTGCCGCGCGCTGCGCGCCGCCCACGCGTTGCTCGACGTCAGTGTCGCCCAGCCGCTGCCGCTGCCCGTGCCGCTGCTACTAGGCCTGGGAATGAAGGGGAATCAATGAGGGGTTTCAAAAAAATATGAGACACAGATGGTAGCAGTGACGTCAGGTCCAATCACAGACATACAAAGGGAACTTACCTTTATATGTCTGTGGGTTCAATCGACTGTTGTCATTGGACCATCAGTTGACAGGTTCTTTTGATCCGTCAAATGTATCCAATGACAGCATCTTATTGGAAATATTCAACGATTTTGGAGCCCTGTAACTGGCGCCCGGGGCAGGAGAAGGTGAAGGTGTGCCCTCTTTCCTCCCAGATCTTGCAGCTTTGCAGTAAGGAGTTTCATACAGAGAATACTGAACTCCGGGAGTTGACATGGTTACGATCCGTTTCCGAGTTGAATGAGCTATGAGCATAATGGCTGGGGAGCCGATGAGGCTAAATTTGGATTTACTCGAGCGCCCTATTACTGGACCTACTAGATTTTTAAGATTAGATAGTAATATGTCATGTGTATCACTGGTGGGGGGGAGCGTTTACAGGGTTTCAAAATTGTTAAAAAAAAAGAAATATTCGAGCGCGTCAGATATTGATAACCTAAATGCTCCCACGTGTCTCTGATAACGAAGGCATGTTAATTTGCCGACTTGCATGGTGGAGGTGGCCATACGGAAGGGTTATAAAGAGGAAAAAAATAATGTATGGCTGGGCCAGGTCATGGTACACCTACCTAAAATTTGTAGTTATTTATGGTAAGCAATATTTTATCGATAATTTCCAAAAAATAATTCTATTTTTAATGTAGTTTTAGTTTGAAATGACGTAATTGAGGTTATAATAACATTATCAACTTCGCGCTCGTCAAAATGACTTTGACGTTTGATTGGCATTAACATATGAATGACATTTTCACAAATGAGACAGAAATCAGAATATATCCTGTGGTGCGATTTTACAAACACGGAGTCACTAAACGCACGGTTTTTTGTATGGAAAAACCATTCGTTTGCAATGCAAGAATGATTGTCCGCCGGTCGATCGATGACGTTATGGTTTTTGTCAATCGTTGTTTGACTTTGACAGTTACTAAATGTGACATTACACATTGACGTTCAATGGTGCCATTTTTGAAACGCGGAATCACGAAAAGAACGGTTTTTTGTATGGAAAAACCATTTGTTTAAGTGTCTACGCGTTTCAAAAATGGCGCTTCAGAAAGTGCTAAGAAATGGTGCCACAAGTTTTGAATGCACCGAAAGGTAGCCGCCATGACAATGTCGCCATTATGTAATATTACACTCGATTTTGAGGTTAAAGTGACTCTAAGATTACAACGAATAAAAATAAAATGTTAGCCTCATTACATTCCTACTATTTTAAAGTATTTTTACGCTGGTGTACAATGACCTGGCCCATTATGGAACAACCCCTTTATTCGAGCGCGTCAGATTTTCAGAGGGATGTTAATTGAGGCTGAAAGATTCTCCCATTCAAAAGACTGACTTCAGAAGTGACGCAAGCACGTAGCGGCTTTTTGAAAATGCAAAAAAAAAAAACGATATATTGAAATACTCGAGCGCGTCAGATGAAGGTTAAGTTTGGTGTCCTGATTATGCTAGCCCAAAATCTGACGATTATTTGCAGGGATTTTCTTAATCTGACTGTTTAAAATTGCCCTTGTATGGCGGTCATCTTGAATTTTAAACAAAAGTTAGATATAGTTGTCTGCTGTTAAATTGCTTACAACTTCCTACATTTTGGAAAAAAATCACGTCTCTAACTCTAACCGTTTCTGCAGGCCATACCCCTTCATCATCAAGATCTAGCGCTCAAGTGTGGGGACAGTGCGAGAGAATGTGGGATACAGAAAAGTGAAAGGGATAGAGGGGCGCGGACTAGGGAATACATGCTTTATGCCAACTGCTTGCACTATATAGTATAGTCTATACTGCATTTACGATTTTCGGTGTTTCCGCCTGTGAAAATCGTCAGATTATATTTTTTCCCTCATTCTTACATTATTTCCTTCAAAATAAAAAGCGACCGCGCTCGAGATGTACGACTTTTTTTTTTGCAACTTTGTGACACCTCCCCTCCCGTATGTCACGCTCAAATGCATACTTTTCAGCATGTAATTAACCTACCTTATCTTAATCTGTAACGCTGTATGCTCCCTAACTATAAATATTATAACACGGCAATACTTACTTGGCGGGCGCGTTGGCGGGCGCGCGCAGCACGGGCCCCGGCACGCGGCGCTTGCCCGCCTCGCGGGACACCACCTCCAGGATGCTCATGGCGGGCAGCCACGACTGCGGACACAAGAAAGATAAAAAATAAGAATAAACTCGACTGCGTCATTTAGTGAATGGACTGAAAAGATTCAACAGCAGTATGCCTAGGATGCAACCGGTTTGGTATCGGTTTTTTTTTTACGTTAAAGCAGGTTTCCTTGTTGTGGTTCTTAGCTATGTTTGGTAAAAATTGATCCAGCAGTTTAGACAATATCGGCTCTTTATCACCATCTGAACCATGGTTTAAAACTAAATGGCGCTAACTAGCGCATTAAAGTGAAAGATAATTTCAAAGTTTAATGTAACTCGTCTTAAGCTCAATTGATTGAGCGTATGGCTTGTATACTCGATGTCACCGGTTCAAGTCCCAGCATACGCATGTATTTTTTTTTCTATTGTTCAATTTATATTATGTATAGTATCCTTTATTTATTAATTAAAAAGTGTAAGATTTTTTCCGTCACGAATCAATAATTTAATATGAAAGGTTTCCATAAAAATTCCGTAACAAAAAGTGTCGCTGCAGTCGTAGCTGTATTTAGAGGCAATAATCTGCACATGGAAGATAATGAGAAAAATATTGCAGGGGGATTTTATCAACGCAAAAAACACAAAAAAATGTTTTTTATTTTTTTATTTTTTGTCTGTATGTTTGTGTATTTGTGCACGCTAAAAATTAAGAAATTCGGTGGTCTTGGAGTATCCTAAAAAATTATTTTTTAGGGTTACTCCGAAACCACCGAATTTTTGATGCTGTTCAAAAGTTGAACTAATTTTTAAAGAAAAAAAAGAGAGGTTATTGTAAGATTGCCGCTAAAAATTACCGTCTGTCTGTTTCTCTGTTCGGTGATGGTGCCGTCGGGGGTTTTTTTAATTTGCCTAGCAAATAATTATTAGAAAAATTGTTGTTTGATATAGATAATAATTAAGCATGAACATGACATGACACATGTGCAATTGGGTAGTCAATCAAACAAAATGATAATGTCGCAGGTGCCTTTAATCGAAAATATAGAACATTTTAAGAAGGCTATTTTAATAAAAAAAATGTGCGTGTTATCAAGATTTTTTTATATAATTTAAAACATTTCACAGCAATCGATGTGAACATTATTTCTATGCCTACACTAAAAAAAAAAAAACAATTACGTCTGGCAACTGTCAATGTCATGAGGGAAAATAAGTGAGATGTCGATGTAGGAAACCTATTTTTGAACACGGGATTGAGCCAACGAAACAGTCATCATTTAATGTAAAAAAACTGAGATTTTTTAAGTTTTCTGCGTGAAAGAATATAATTTTTTGCTAACGCGGTGGTTTCAAATACACTTAATAATTGCGAATAGAAGGTTTTATGTTATTTCGTGACTTACTGCTCTGCCGGTCTTAGTGCGGGTCTTAAGAGTGTCGCTAAAGGAACGTTTGTGTTTCGCTGACTCCTGCATTCAAAAATAGGTATCCGGTAAACTAACGATGATAGTGACAGAACAGTAGTGACAGACTGACAGTACCGCCAACAAAAGTATAGCCAACATTACTCAAAAAGATCTTCATCGTGACGTCACAATCTCAAATAAGCTTGACCTTGGTTAAAAATAAAGGTCATTGGGATTTTCGCATATATCTAAATAACTACGACCTTATTTCAAAATCTGATTAGAGAAAGCTTCTCCTTATGACTATTTCTCACCATGGTATGCAAATCAGATTTCTTTTTAAATTAGTTTACAAGCGAAATGTGAAGCGTTAGGAACTGCACGGAGTAATTTTAATCAATAAAGAATATCATCATCATCATCATTATCCGAGCGAATTCCCGGTTGCATCCACAGCGGTAACGCTTCAGAGCCCGGGGTCTGTTTACCTAACCAAGGTGATTTGATGAGGTTACTGGTGTTTACGCAGAGCGACTGCCGTCTGACCTCCGCAACCCAAAGGTTAGACCAGAACCAATCCTTGGATAAACTTTTGATGAGCAAACGCTAATCAATAAAGAATTTATATGTATTTATAAAACAAGCTCACTCAATAAAGAATAAATATGTATCAAACCTTTTCCCTATCAGCGGTGGCGACGACGTTCCTATTGGGCTCGGCGTCGTAGGCGACGCTCTCGCAGCCGAAGTGCTCGCACATCTCGTGGATGAACTGCCGCTTCTGCCAGTTCATGGACGGGAACGAGTGCGAACGCGTTTTCTGCTTCGACTGCAAGTAAAAGTTTATAAATAAATAATGACTTATGATCATCATCATATCAGCCAAAGGAAATTCATTGCTGGACATAGGCTTCCCCAAGGATTTAAAATACGACCGATCACAGGCGGCCTGCATCCAACGCTTTCCTGCAACTTTGCTCAGGGCATTGTTTAATAAAGATTTAAACCCGACAATATTGTAAATAAGTGACAAATTTGTAAAATTGTACGACAAGTGCTGTTTAATAAACCTAACTATTATGTACGAATGTTACAAATAAAAACTTTATAAATATTGTAATTACAAATGCAGTTTAATAAATATGCAGAAAATGCCTGTAGATTTCGATGAAATATTGTATCTACAAATTTGTAGTTGTAAGTTACAACTTACATAAAATGTAAATTTTTATTTAAATCAAGAAGTTAATGAGGGATTTAAAAAAAAATTGACATACTTATTTAGAATTTGGTTTACTATTTATTTGGTCCATAACGAAAGTAATGGAGCACAATAACAAAATCACGATTTTGTCTCTAATATACGAAAATAAAGATGTTTCATTCGGTCGGTTTAGTGAAAAATTAACTCACGATATGAAAATAAAAAAGTGGAAAGACATTGCGGAACAGTTAAAATCTTTGGGCATCTACAACAAAGACTGGAAATACCTACGTGACACAACATGGCAAAACTTTAGAAAAAGGACCATCGTAAGTAGATTATTAAGTAGTTCATAATAGTTAATGTTATACTGGGTATAAGAAAATGGCCGAATTCTGCCTATTACATTTTAATACTCAAAAAGAGGGTGTTATAAGTTTGAGCTGCGTATCTGTGTATTTTACTTTATGTTTGTGTGTCTGTCTATATCGTCATCGAGACAATTAGTTGTCGCCAACGGACTTCTTTTCCAAATAATTTACTGACCACAAACCTAGACACATTTTTAACGCAGTTATGTATCAATCCTTTAGTTACACCGTGTGCATCTGCTATAACATGGTATTGCGAGCCACAGCCCATCCAGTGCAATGCACACAAACTTTGAGAATCGTGTTTATCATCATATGATCATGTCCTATTTTTGTTACCAAATATTCGACGGTAGTTTTGCTGATCCGAAATTTTTCGTTGAATGTAAAGTCTGTCAGATCAAAAGTAAAGTTAATCCTTTTACGAAAAACTCGCCGTTGCCGTTCACTTACATATTCATCACTACTACTGTCACTACTTCCACTACTAGTTGTTAGAACCATTTTATGTGTGTAACAAATAAATTTCTTTACTTATTAGGTGGAAGCACTAAATTGTAAAGTTCTGACACACGACGAGTCCACCTGTCGGAATTGTACTACAATTTACAGAATATGTAAACATGTAATTACAATTATGTGTTCAATAAAACATTATTACAGTTTTTCCTACAAATATGTAAATTGTCACCTGTAAAGAGAAAATGTTTATTAAACAGAAATATGTAAAATTGTAGGTACAATTTACAATTTTGTAGATTTTCCACCATTGTAAATTTGTAAGTCGTTATCTTTATTAAACAGAAACTTGTAGAATTGTAACTTGTAAAATACAATTACAATTTACAATTTTAATCTTTATTAAACAGGGCCCTGTCCTCTGACCATCTAGCAGGTCGGTTACAAACCAGTGAATATGTGAACCGGGTTTACTATTTGGATTATCTAATGAATTCAATGTATTGTGGCGCTTCGTTTTGGCATATTTTGCGAAAGATAATATATAGTAATAATGTAGGTATATTTTCGATACCTAAACAGGGAGTGACACAGTGCTGCTAAGGCACCAAACACACGAGCAGCACCAACTGCAAGCTGTCGTACTCATTCTGTGACAGTACCTTTTTGGCTTTCTGCACGAGCTCGGACAGGTGGTCGTGCACCTGCTGCGCGAAGGCGGGCTCGCGCTGCGCCACGGCCCGCAGCGCGTCGGAGTATCGCGGCGCCAGCTTGGCCGACACGTCGGGGTTGCGGATCTGCAGCGCCAGCGCTAACTGCCGAGCACGCGCCTCCATGCGGCACGCGTCGTCGCACTCCAACCTAACGACGCAAACGAAAATAAATAAATACTAGCTGTAACCCGCGACTTCATCCGCGTAGAAGTAAAAAATGGTTTTAATAGGTTTTTTGATTGCTGTTTTACGTAATCAATTTTGGTATAATAAAACATAAAATATGTTAAAATATTTGAATACTTCCATCTTTATTAAAGTGTAGGTACTCCCTGTTCCCGTTCGCGTTCCCATTCCCAAGCGCGGGGATGCAATTTTTAAAAATCTTATAATGGATTATTATTTTTTTGCTAATGACTAATTCAAAATGTCAAGTTTCTCGCTTCAAAAATGACGAAGATTCATACAAACTTGCAACCCCTAATTCCTAAAATTAATTAAAAACTTCATGTGTCTCAATTTAAAAATAACTAAGTTTCATACAAACTGGCAACCCCTATTTCACCCCCTTAGGGATGGAATTTCCAAAAATCCTTTCTTAGTGGACGTCTCCTAGTCACATTCTACCTTCCTGCCAAATTTCGTGATGACGGAGGTCGCCTAAACCTCTTAGGCGACCTCCGTGGCGTAGTGGTCACCATGTTAGTCCGCCACCCAGAGGTTCCAGGTTCGATCCCCGGTCAGGGAACGTCGGAGAATGGCCTTTTTAAATTGTCCTGAGTCTTGGATGTTTATCTATTAATGTATTCGTTATAAAATATTTTATTGTTGAGTTAGTATACCATAACACAAGTCTCGAACTTACTTGGGGCTAGCTCAATCAGTGTAATTTGTACCTATAAATTTATTATTTATTTATTGTCACAGAAGGCACGCATGGCACTTCATAGAAGCCTACATACTACAAACGAAACTATACATCCGTGCATACGGCAATTTGTGTGTGTTCGCCCGCAGTCGCCAATTCCACCCTCGACAAGGCGACAACAGGGGAGAGGTGCGGGACGCATATTGCGCGGGACCTAAAGAGTTTCCGTTCTGTATATAGTTAAAATTTTAGAGCTTTTTGCACCATATTTCCGAAATTTACGCATGTCAGCATCATCTGTAGGTTGACTGGTAGAAAATGCCTACGGCCTTAAGTCCTCCAATTATAATGTCATGTCATAAAGTTATATAAATAAAAAATAAAATAAAGTATAAATATATAATACTTATATTTTCGTTGCGAGAGAAAAAAACAATAATCTGCGGTATTAAATTATTATTTAAATAACGCGGAAAAGCAGTTTCATTTCTTTCAAAGCACGTAGTGATTGAATATATACTCTTTGCTGTAAACGTTTGCTTTGATATCGGTAAATATTTGCATAACTGTTTTTTTTTCAATTATTTTCTCACATTTTTTGTGAAAAGCACTATACATGCCTCGGCGGGAATGGTGTTGCCGGACTCGTAATTATTGTCAACTGTTGTTGAAAACTACTCGTCCAGCAATGCCATACTTCCCGTTCTCTGCGGTAATGTTCTGTTCTTAACACTTTACCGTGTTCCTTGAATTATTCTTTCAGTATTTTAACACACACCAAGGCGTTTTTAATTATGTTTACCATGTTATCGCATGGTTTTGGCTCATTAACTATTGTATACCAAACACATAAGAGCTAGCAAACGACTTACGCTACGTGAATGGTGATAGCTAAAGGTGAACGGGACGAAACAGTGACATGTGGAATCTACTCTATACGTAAGTACATTATGGCTCTTTGGCTAAAAAACTAAGGAGTAAACAACTGTGACAGGTTCAAAAGAATTGGTAACCAGGGTCATAAAAAATGTCTTGTATATTTTTATATCGTTATGGTAAAAAAATATGACTTGCCTATATAACACTTTTTTTGACATAAAATTTTCGAAATACCATTTTGTTTTTAAGTTTTGTTGAGACTTAATTTATAATCAGAATATACTTACGTTTTCAACATATTGATCGGACGTTGGACATCGGAGAGATCGACAGATTCCCCCTCCTGTATTTTAGTCGCAGCCAATGCGCTCATCATTCTAAAAGACAATAATTACATTATTAACAAGAAAAAACAACTGACTTCATTTTCTTTAATGAGTTTCTACCATATCTCTAAATTTCTGTATAATATGGAAATAACTAGGCACTTAAGGCTTTCAAATAAAAACAGAGTAATCATCAAAATCGTAAACAAATCTTGAAAATATCGCATAACGTACAGAAATAACCGGCCAAGTGCGAATCGGACTCGCACACGAATGGACCATTATCTTTAAAAAAACCATGTTTGTTGTATGGGAGCCCCACTTTGTGAAAAATTATATATTAGAATGTTTAAGTATTTATAGTATTATTTGATATAGCGGCAACTGAAATACATCATCTGTCAACATTTCAACTTCAACTGTCTAGCTATCACGGTTTATGATACAGCCTGGTGATAGACATACAGACGGACAGTGGAGTCTTCGTAAATAAAAAACCGCCGACTTCATTTTCTTTAAGGAGTTTCTTCCATATCTCCAAAGTTCTTTATCATATCTTCACCAAATTAATATGGAATTAATAAAGTACTAGGCTTTCAAATAAAAAAAAAATAATCGAAATCGAATATCGCGTAACATATATACTTTACAGGTAACATAAATTATATATATTTATTTATTTACTTATTGACGTGTAAAAGTGCCTGTAAAGGTCTAATTACTGAATAAACATTTGAATCTTTGAATCTTGAACCTTTGTACAAAAAAAAAAGATTTGATAACCTCCTTTTTTGAAGTCGGTAACAAAAGGTACTCACTTGGCGACGTCTCTGGCGTTGTCTGCGCAGGTGCGCTCGGCGTGCCGGCGCGCGCACGGGCACGTGGCGCGCACGAGCTTCTTGCAAGGCGCCGCGCTGGGGCACGCCGTGGGGGGGTTGCTGCCCGTGTGGCACGGCGCTGCACACGGGTGCCCGCAGCTCGGACGCTTTTCGTTGCACGGTTGGGTACATCTACAATAATACAAGTAAAACCGTTTATACAGGGGGGGGGGGGACCTCCGTGGCGTAGTGGTTACCATGCTAGTCCGCCACCCAGAGGTCCCGGGTTCGATCCCCGGTCAGGTCAAAATGAAAAATGGCCTTTTTTTAAATTTTCCTGGGTCTTGGATGTTTATCTATGTATGTATTTGTTATAAAATATAGTATTTGTTATAAAAATTAGTATTCCAAAACACAAGTCTCAAACTAACTTTGGGGCTAGCTCAATTATTGTTATTTGTCCCTATATATATTTATTTATATTAAAAAACAAAAGAAACAGGGTGACTTTACTCCCACCAGTAAATTTTTTGGAGCAAGTTCACTCCATGACACTAAACTACTTTCCATAAACACAATTAACGAAAAACGAAAATAAATTTGGATTTCCATTAAAATCAGCGCTCGGCCAAACGGATTATGTACGGAAGGTCGAATTTTTTTATCGATTTTTAATAATTCTTTTTACAGTAGTAGTTATGTAATGACTAATAAGTCCAAAAAAGTTGCTGGTGTTTAGCCATCTATATGGCTTACACTGCATTATGTACAGTACTAACTACTATCATACTTAATCCTATAAAGCATACTTGTTAATAAGTAATTCGATTAGCCGCCACTAGGTGTCATATTGTACGCACACTATGCAACATATGACACGCACACTATATAATATGTAACAAAAACCCTGTCCGATCCTTGTAGGAGCAACCCAGACCGTCAATATGAACAACTTTTTCTATGGGACCAATGCTTGAAACTCGAAAAAAAATCGTCATTTTCATACAAAAGTGGTGGGCCGGGCCGGCAAAGTCAAAAAAAGAATTTATGCAGCTGTGCTACCCACACGGCAGCCCACAATAAACTCTTCTTGCGAGCATATGATAGGTTTCATTCCTGAACTACATTTCTTTCCTGACAAGGATAAGCGCACTTACTTGCTAGTATCACAGGGTCCATGTGAAAATTCTCTAATCAGGTGTGCCTCCCACAGAACTTTTCTTGCGAGCATAGGATAGGTTCCATTCCTAAACCATTTTTTTTCCTGACAAGGAAAAGTGCACTTTCTTGTTATTATCACAGGGTCCTTCATGACAAAGGATTGCTTCTCACATGGCAACACACAGTAGAACTCTTATTATGAGTATGGGATAGCTGCCATTCCTGAACCCTGACAAGGAAAAATGTACTTACTTGCTAGTATCACAGGGTCCCTTGTGGCAAGTCTTTATGCAGGTGTGCTTCCCACAAGGCAGCGGCTTCCCACAAGGCAGTCCACAGGAGAACTCTTCTTGCGAGCACGGAATTGTTTTCCGTTCCTGAACAAATGCGAAGTATTATTTGAAATCCATACTAAAAATTGTGTGTATCTGTGTATCCTTCACGTCAAGAGGAAGCAATAGATTGAACTGATTAGACCGACCGGATTACAAATTTATATTATTTTTAAATAGCTTTTTTAGCCAATGATCGAGTAGACCAAACATGAAATTTGTACTTAATCTTAATTTAAAAACTCTAAGCAAACAAATAAAGTTTAACTGCGTCGAAGGTGTGGTTTCTTGTGTGTATGGACAACAATGGTGGACAAATGGAGTCGGTATTTTTTAAGCTACCTGGCTGATTTATGTTTACTACTGCCATCTTATGATGGTAGTCGTGATTGAGACCTTATTCTGGCTTCCGGAGCACGTCACAAATCCAAGTGCACTAAGCAAAGCGCGCGTGAGATAATATTATGCGATTTATGCCAAATGCGCTTGCTGTCCCTATATCATTATGTATAAAGTTTAACAAAATATACTGAAAATGTTTTAAGGGTACATTCAGTCCACGATACTGAACAACCTTCCCCTAGAAACATATTTTCTTTTCTATTTTTTTTTTGCATAGAGACTTGGATCTGCTGATCAACTTGTATGGAAGGCCAAAAATTGTTTTTCATATTTTGATACTTTAGAGCCTTGGGGAAAGTTGTCCAGTATCATGGACTGATCCAGCTTTAGGCGATTCACATACTGCTCCGCGTCCCGCTGCGTAGCGCGGGGCCGGACTGTATGCAAGTACCTCAATTTGTATAGAAAATACGCTTAGGACAACACACTGACGCCGCATTTACGCGCATGATTTTAGCATGGCGGCCCTGCGCTACGAGCGTGGCTGCGGTGCAGTGTGTCAATCACCTTAAAATAGTTTCAGTATATTATAGTTATTTATGCAACTGTAGTATAGTAAGGTATTAAAACACGAATGTGGGTATATAATAGTATGACATGTGTGTTTTAATACATAATTATTACAGTTGCATACAAAACTTTATCTACACCCATGATATGAATCCTCTATAAAAGGTTCTAAATCCATAGGGTGTTGTACAGTGTTGTAAGAACTCTATGTAAATTTCGGGTAAGTTTATTGCTGTGTTGCAGTTGTAGTGACAAGCGCGCACATGACATTTTTTTTTAAATTCATTATATGCGTCTGTTTGATAAGTAAGGAAGGGATTGAGTTTGTACAACAAACACAATTTAGTACAACATTATAACACTCGTTTGGGTGATATAATAGTTACTATGACACTGGGTGTTTTAATGTTGGCAATAAGGCAACTGCTTAAGGACGTGTTTACAAAAAATATTAAAATTGGTCATTTGCCGGGCCATTTTCTGATAAATTCATTAAACTTCATAAAGTTTTGCGGGTACTTAACAGTACATTACACCTTGAACAATAATTGGTATTATTTTATTTTATGTAAAAAGTCGTATTTTATGCTATAAAATAAGTTTTTCCAAGCCTCTTTTCGCAAAAACAACGAAAACAGGGTAAGGTTTGAGTAAAAAAAAAACTAGTAGTTTGAGGATTATTCTTAAAAAGAAAAATACTAGCATATAAAACAGATAATCATCATTTGATGGTGTTGAAAATTCTATAAAATTTCAACAAAAATTATACAAAATAAAAATTATCACTTTCACTCGTTCGCTTTTTTATAGTATAAAGTGACGAAAATTTCGAATGGAACCTCAGACAGCGCCTGTGCGCCATTGTGAAAGGACGTTCCCGTGTCGCTCGGCAGCAAAATTCTGCGGACGAATACATCGCTGTGCAGATAGAAAGACTTAGTTAGACCAACTAGTTTTGATACAGAAAACTAGGTACCTACGTATTTTTTTTACTTTGTTACGAAAATTAATTTTGGGAAAGTTTCGAATCTTAAAAAACTTTTTAAATAAGGTTTTCACTAGTGCTACAGTCCTAGATGAAGTCCAAAGTCCTGATGATGGAGCCGGAAAGTTACCATAGGAACTCGGCAACGAAACCATGTAACCCGGTCGAGTTTGGGCTTGTTTGGTTTGTTTTCACTAGTATTCTAGTTTTAGATGAAATCCAGAGTCCTGATGATGGAGCCGCAAGGTTGCCATAGGAACTCTGCTACGAAATCATGTAACCCGGTCGAGTTTGGGCTTGTTTGGTTTGTCTTTACTAGTATTCTAGTTCTAGATGAAATCCAGAATCCTGATGATGGAGCCGCAAGGTTGCCATAGGAACTCTGCAACGAAACCATGTAACCCGGTCGAGTTTGGGCTTGTTTGGATTGTCTTCACTAGTATTCTAGTTCTAGATGAAATCCAGAGTCCTGATGATGGAGCCGCAAGGTTGCCATAGGAACTCTACAACGAAACCATGTAACCCGGTCAAGTTTGGGCTTGTTTAGTTTGTCTTCACTAATAATCTACTTCTAGATGAAATTTAGAGTCCTGATGATGGAGCCGCAAGGTTGCCATAGGAACTCTACAACGAAACCATGTAACCCGGTCGAGTTTGGGCTTGTTTGGTTTGTCTTCACTAGTATTCTAGTTCTAGATAAAATCCAGAGTCCTGATGATGGAGCCGCAAGGTTGCCATGGGAACTCTGCAACGAAACCATATAACCCGGTCGAGTTTGGGCTTGTTTGGTTTGCCTTCACTAATAATCTAGTTCTAGATGAAATCCATAGTCTTGATGATGGAGCCGCAAGGTTGCCATAGGAACTCTACAACGAAACCATGTAACCCGGTCGAGTTTGGGCTTGTTTGGTTTGTCTTTACTAGTATTCTAGTTCTAGATGAAATCCAGAGTCCTGATGATAGAGCCGCAAGGTTGCCATAGGAACTCTGCAACGAAACCATGTAACCCGGTCGAGTTTGGGTTTGTTTGGTTTGTCTTCACTAGTATTCTAGTTCTAGATGAAATCCAGAGTCCTGATGATGGAGCCGGAAGGTTGCCATAAGAACTCTGTAAAAAAACCATGTAACCCTCTTGAGTTTGGGGTTTTTTGGTTTATCTTCACTAGCACTCTAGTGTTATATGAATTCCAGAATCCTGATGGAGCCGAAAGGTTGCCATAGGAACCCGTAATGAAACGACGTAACCCCATTGCAACTCGATGGGATTTACGTCATTATTGCAGATATGATCTAATATGTAATGATTATGGTGTATGATGCCTGTCTGTTTTATCTATACTATAATAAAAGAGTAAAAAAAATGTGTCTGTACATTGAAAATTTTTCAAAAAAAATATTTGGGGCGATGGGGATATAGTAATAGAGTAAGAAAAAAAAAAAAATTTCTGTCTGTTTGTCTGTTCGTCTGTTTGTACACGCTAATCTCCGGAAATACTGGACGGATTCGAATGAAACTTTTTTTGTTATATAGCTGTGAAGCCTGGGCAACATATAGGCTATAATTGATTTTGGAAAATGGAACACATGATGCAGAACTATAATGGTCCAGCTAAACTATAAGAAATATTAAAATGCCGCCTTAGCAAAAGTTGTTAAGTCTGATGAGAACTTTTTGTTGAGTTATAATACAACTGGCCAAGCGCGAGTCGGACGCGCGCAAAGGGTTCCGTACCATACGAAAAATCACGTTTGTAGTATGGGAGCCCCCGATAAATACTTATTTTATTCGATTTTCAGGGTTCCTTACCCAAATGGGTAGAAACGGGACCCTATTACATAGACCGTCCGACTGTTTGTCTGTCTGTCACCAGGCTGTATCTCATGAACCATTAGAGCTAGACAGTTGAAATTTTTATATATGATGTTTTTTTGTTGCCGCTGAACAAAAACATACTAAATCTATACTATAATAAAATAATAATATACTATAGTAAAAAAAAATGTGTGTGTACATTGAAAATTTTTCCAAAAAAAAGTTGTCCAAAGAAGAACTTATAAGTTCAGTATCGGCTCACAAAATAAGTCTTAATGTTGGAGGGCCAATAATGCTGATACGAAATTTGACTCCGCCGAAACTGTGTAACGGAACCCAACTTGATGTCTCAGCACTGTATGCCGAAGTTCAGCGGCTGAATTTCAGCCAGTGCATGCCTGCAATGTTATTTGCATTACTAGCAACACATAATGCCGAACTTCCGACGTTTTTGCCGTACCCGTACCCGTACCCGTACCCGTACCCGTACCCGTACCCGTTCCTCTCCCGCTTCCGCCGACGCCGCCGCCGCCGCCGCCGCCGACGCCTCCGCCGCCGCCGCCGTCGCCGCTGCTCCCGCCGCCGCTCCCGCCGCCGCCGCCGCCACCGCCGCCGCCGCTCACGCTGCTGCTTCCGCTCCCGCTCCCGCTTACGCTCCCGCTTCCGCTTCCACTCCCGTTCCCACTTCCACTTCCGTTCCCTCTTCCGCTCCCGTTTCCGTTCGCCGCAGACGCGCCAAAGACGGAAGATTGAATTCTCATATCGGCACATCACTACTGTCCGGCGTTTCCACCGAACTTCAGCGGCTGAACTTCAGCTTATTTAGTGTGTCATCCCCACCGAACTTTAGACACTGAACTTTACCCGCTAAACTTCGGCATAGTCTGCTGAGACACTTAAAGTTTACTATGAGTGGTGCCAGTGAAACTGTATTTATTCCGAGTATGCTACTCATCCCCAACAATTTTCCTTTTGAAAATACACAGTTCCATGTGTTTACTTGCTTTGCTATGAAAATAAGTCACAGTTTTAGAAGCTTAAAGCTGCTTATGTCGATCTAAGGACCGGTTTTTCGCATGGCCAACTTAATGTGGCTTTCTCCAGGGTTAGTAACACTTCAGCACTTTTCATATTGGCTCCCGAAGGAAAGAATTAAAATAATATTGACTTTTAACTCCTAACATTGTTACAAGTACTTTCTTATCTCTCTCTCTTTCTCTCATTAGTTTTTATTTATATTAATACGCCGGAGTCATAAAGTCCACGCGAACGAAGTCGCGGGCATCAGCTAGTTTATAATACACGAATAAAAATATTTATTTTTTAATACTTAAGTATTGTTTTAGATCCCACCGCATAAAGCATTCGGAAAGTTGAATGTTGTATGAAATTGCAACCAAAAATATTTTTTATTCTTTAATATTTATTAACGATAAATAGGAGGAATTCCTAACAATGAAAAAATTCCGGCATTTTTAAAGTTTTCATCCTTTCCCCATTGCGGAAGATGGCGAAGTTCCAAACCTGATTTATTTGACTAGTAGGTAACTTCCAAAATCATATCTCGGCAACCTCTTGACAGATTAGGCTCGTGTTCGAAATTAAAAATTCTTTTGGCTGCTTCTACATGCATGCCAAATTTAATGAAGCTCCAATCAAAACTACTCGAGTTATCGTCGAACAAACATATGTATATACATAAATTAGGTACAAACGCCGTTTTGTTCATACAAACGCCGGATTGTTCATGTAGACTCTTGAGAACATCGCTCGCGTCGCCCGCTCGTTCAAAAATCTCATTGTGTCATGTCTCATCTCATCTCACCCTACCTTATTTTATTTTGAGGTATATACCTATTTGAATAATCCGGCATAATGCTTTTTAGTTAACGTGAGAATTTGTAAGGAACTTTGTTAAAAAAAAGGCACTCAAAATTTTTTCTCCGTATGGGAGGCAATATGCCACGCATACCATGTAATGCAAACCGTTTTCTCGTATTTGGCCCAAAGGCTTTCTATAGCCATTCAAAGGGGTAATGCCACGAGCATTATGGGGACCTTTGGGCCGGGTACGAACCGCAGGGGTTTGTTTGACTGATTTATAATACCTACATACTTATTTGACGAAGCATGTTGCGGATTTATTGCTGTAAACTTTTGACGAAGCATGTTGCGGATATACTTTTGTAATTTTTTTTTTAAGAATTGAATTGAACAGAAATTCATAAGTGTTACTTTACACCCATCCTTTTTTTCGTTGGCGGTTAAAATGAAACAAATTGAAAGTTTTTTAAATTACGACTCATAATAATGACTATGCCAGTAAAAAAAAATATCCATGTTACTAAAATATTTACTATAAATTAATATTAGCTCTATAATTCAATCAGCTATACAGAATTAAAAAAAATATTTAAAAGAAGTATCAAGATTTGTTAGTTCTATAGATTTTCTCAGAGCGTGCGTCGCTGTGTGCGTGTGCCCTGCGCATGTAGTAGTACAATTCAATACCTAAAATTGTAGCGCGTCTTTTCGTAAATGCGTCCTTAAGAAACTTTTATAGAGGACTTATAGCGTGGGTGTAGATAAACAAAATATACCTCGTGTCCGCCGTGGCAGCGCTTGGTGGTGAGCACGACGCAGGGCGGGCAGTCGCCGGCGTGGCACGCGTGCAGCGGCTCGTGCCCGCAGGCGCGCGCGCGCGAGCACGGCGCGCTGCACGCGGGCGGCCGCGCGCCGCAGCGGACGGGCGGCAGCGTCACCTCCATGCCGCACTCGCAGCGCAGCTCGTCCCAACCTACCAGCAGCACATGAAACCCATCGTTAATCCGCTAAATAGATATATACGAACTGTACGGTTTACGCACATTGACCGCGCGCGGGGCATGGTCAGCAAATTGTCGCCGCGCCCGATTTTATTAACTTTGATTATTTTCTTAGTCAGTACGTCACCAAGTTTCCTACCATTCGCGAGTTCGTTTAAACCATTTATAAACACTCGTCGCGTGTTAGCATTACACAGATTGAGCTAGCCCCAAAGTATGATCGAGACTTGTGTTATGCGATGCTTACTTAACGATACTATATTTTATAACAAATACATATATAGATAAACATCCTAGACCCAGGACAATTTGAAGAAGGCCATTTTCCAACTGGCCCCCAAACTCCCGAATCCTCAAAAACGGACGCCTCCAAAGCAACATGGGTGTGTAGGTAGGCTGTGGCTCAAACCGGCCCTAGACATTGACATTATGAAAATAGATGCACTGTAAATATACGAGTATGATACGTGCGCTCAAAATACAGCGCTGAACTACATGCAAATACTTAGGCTAAGTATGCAAATACAAATCGCTCTCTATATAGATACGCAGTATGATAAGACTCTAAGGGTTGGGCTATATGGTAAGGCTATGTACATCTGGCAGCACGAAACATTATTTATGGTGCTATCCTTTTCTGTGCTCAAAACCGTCATACACTAAAGCGAGAAAGAGCGACGGAACGCATCAGCATCGGCGATTTCGCGGCGTTCAACAAGCTCAATCTGTGTGACTTGTCCGTATATATTTATGTATGGTTTATTTTTGAACATTTATTTATGTATATTTTTGTGTAGGTGTTAGATATTTACAAGTATGTATGTACTTACTTAATAATAATAAGTTTACTCCTTTTTTTGTAATTTTTAGTTACTTACCCAAAAAAAAACCTCTTTACTACTTATAAAAAAAAAACAAAAAAAATCTTTCTCAGCATCACCTGGTTGACTGATAGAAAAGGCCTCTGGCCTTAAGTCCGCCATTTACATGTATTTGTAATGAAGTTAAATAAATAAATAAAAGGATAGCACCATAGAAAAGTGATTCCGTGCTGCCAGATGTAGCCTTTGCATGTAGCCCAACCCTTAGGGCCTTATCATACTGCGTACTGCGTAGATATGCCTGCGCGCAGCGTATACGTTGCGGATGCGCAACGAAATCACCGCGAATAGCAACGTCGACGCTATTTTGTACAGTGTATTTTGTCTTAACCTCGTTGCGAACACGCGACGAAAACGTTGCGTATTCGCCACGCGCCAGGGACGTTTTCGCTTTGCAGCCGCGACGAGTTCGCAAAAAATCCGCTAGGCGCCCGTTCCGCCCCTAAGCCACTCGCAAACCGCTAATATGATAAGGCCTATGCTATAAGGCACGAAATATAGCAAGCGCCCCGGGCGCGCGCCCGGGACACTCAGTTTAATTGTACGGAATAATATGAAACGAAATATAGCAAGCGTCTGAGCTGCGACGTGACCGCCTCGGACGCTTGCTATGTTTTGTGCCTAATTAGTACAATATGTAACAAAATCCCTGTCCGAGCCTTGTATGAGCAACTCAGACCGTTAATATGAACAACTTTTCCTATGGGACCAATGCTTGAAACTCGAAGTAAATATAGACATTTTCATACAAATTGCCGGGCCGGCCGAACACTTTTGTATGAAAATGTCATTTTTTTTCGAGTATCGAGCATTGGTCCCATATGAAAAGTTGTACATATTGACGGAACATCATACAAGTTTATGCAATATGTAACATAATGTATAAACTTGTATGTTGTTCAGCCAGTAAGAAATAAAAAAAAAAGAAAAAAACTGACTGAGTCGCGGGCAGGGCGCGCAGTGTCCGGTGTGGCAGAAGTGGTCGCAGCGGTGCAGCTGGCACGTGAGCGAGCGGCCGCACACCAGCGTACAGCGGTGCGTGCTCGCCGCGCAGCACGTCGCGCGGCAGCGGTGCCGCCCGCACGACAGCTTCTGCAACCAAACCATCTATTGACAAATCCGGTATTTTCCAATATTATATTATCAAATTTTTTCTTAACGTCAAAACAAACAATTTCTATGGCAATACAGGCCGATGACGTCATAAATTATTATAAATAATAGTAATAACAATAAATAAATATGAACAAATAACACTAATTGAGCTAGCCCCAAAGTAAGCATTGGAGTCAAATAGCGCTCTTATTTTTCATAATCATATCTTTATTTGCTATTAACATGGTAACATAGGTCTTACAATAATTAAAGAACAAACATGTTTAGCTGGTAGGAACAGCATGCAAATATTAGTAGTCCAAGAATTGTCTAAGGCTATAAAAGTTTTGGTCAACAAGCCATTTATACATTTTTTTCTAAAAGAGCCTGACATTTAAAATCTTTAGTTCTTCTGGCAATTTGTTGAATATTAGTATACACATATACAAATTAAACTACTACTGTACTATTTCTGTATTTTTCAATTTTAGGAGCAACGTCTAAAACCAATCTATTCGGATTTCTAGTATTACGTGGATATAAAACTCTAGCTTTTTTAAACAGTGATTTATGCTTATACACAAACATGCATACTTCATAAACATAAAGTGATAGCAGAGGCAATAGACCAAGGCTTTTTTTTTTAACAAAAGTAACCCACATATTGTACGAATACACTTTTTTGTGCAATAAATACTTTTGGAATATCTGTGCTATTGCCCCATACGATAATCCCATAGCGTAACGTGGATTCTATATAGGTACGATATGTAGTAATAGCCGTCTGATTATGTTTCTAAGTTGTTTCAGAGCGTATAAAAATTTATTATCATTTTTTCTACAATCTCTCTCTCCAGGCAGGGTCGGAATACAGATATTTTTTATCGATATATCGATACCCGATATCATATTTTTTCGATATTTTTTATCGCTATATCGATACAAATATCGATAAAAGATCAGTATATTATACAAAATATCGATATAATACCAGTATTATGTATTGATATATCGATATTTTGTATTGATATAAAATACTTGTACCAGGTATCGATATATCGATACAAAATATCGGTATTCCTGTCCCTGTCTCCAGGTCTTTTT
This sequence comes from Acrobasis suavella, assembly GCA_943193695.1. NCBI lineage: Eukaryota > Metazoa > Arthropoda > Insecta > Lepidoptera > Pyralidae > Acrobasis > Acrobasis suavella. Next base: position 4,582,326 of record OW971939.1, read on the forward strand.
AGTCTCCACTGCAGGAGCACGACCCTCTCTAAACTACTAGAGCCATACTTGGCCAGAGCAGCCAGAGGATTTGGCCTACACTCTCCACACTGGCCAGACGAGTTAGAGAGGTCTCTTTGATGTTTGTGAGCTTTTTTTATCTACAATAATAAATCTGAAATTATGTTAAAATGGATATGGTTCAAGGACAAGTGACATTATTTTGCGAAGTTTTATTTCTTATTAGTACAAAATATTTTTTTTTTTACCCTTGGTCAAAATTAAATAATTTTGTGATATATGTATAAAATACCCAATTCAATGTGGCACCAAATAGTAGCACAATGACGTCAGGTCCAATTTGCTTGCCAAAAAATTAAAAAAAAAAAACTTATTTGCATACCATTTCGTTGAAATAGCCTCTAGGAGAAGTTTTCTCTAATCAGATTCTAAAATAAGGTCGTACGCGCACACATATATGACTTTTATTTCAAGCAAGGTCAAGCTCATTTGAGATTTTGCAGTCATGGTGCAGATTTTCTGAGGTATGTTGGCTATATACTTTGGCAGTACTGTCAGTCTGTCACTGCCATCTAAAGTTTGCCGTGAGTGCACTACCAATTGTGCTACCGTGACTTCGAATCAGACCGACGAATTTTGTCATCACATAGTACACCACGCATTTGAAGCATGCATTATTTTTCATCAAATAATGTATGTAATGTAATGTTTTTAAAAATCAATAATTAGAAGAGATGGCATTTGAATATACATCACTGCTTCTTTTCCCGTTTCTGTGAAAGTCGTTCGAAGGAATGGGTGAAACAAGCAATGCAGCTAGTAAGCCATTACTTTACACCTTAGGGTCTTACAGCCCTAAGCCATGTCTACTCCACAGTGAATTTAAACTGTAAAATTTTACCACGAGTTGGATTCGGACCCACGTCCTTCTCGTCTGTACTGTAAGTATAAAAAATATTATTAATGAATTACCTTGTTACACTTCTTCTGGCACAACACGTTGTTGTACATCTCTGGAAGGTCGGCACAGGGCACCTCCCGACTCGAGTGTCCGCAGCGGCACTGCAGAAGTGTCTTGTCGGGACAAGTGGGGCATGGCCCTGAAACATCAAAGTTGCAGTCTCATCTGTGATGCTTTGGAGCCCTGAGTAGTACCCTAGCGCTTTAAAGTGGCTGTGGGCGGGGCACATAGCACGAGTATCTAATGGCCGATGGGGCTAAAGGTCATCGAATGGCAGCCACGTACTAGGTGGTCGGACGACCTGTATTGTGTGTCAGACCTTAAGATGCTGGTATGATATGATGATGATGACTCACCTTCGTGGCAGTCGAGCTTGCAGAAGTGCTTGTCTCCGGCCGGCCCGCACTGTAGAGGCTTGGCGCAGATATTGCCGCAAAGCGGGATTGGGTCCGTGCACGCTTTCCGCTTGTCTTTCTCTAATCTGCCAGCAGAAAACGATTGCGTTCAAATGTGTTGATGAAAGTGGAGAAACATGCTCGACCCTGACATGTTAAGAGTAGAGTACTATGTACCTCAACGTTCCACTTATAAGGCGTGCAATATTAAATGTCTCATATTGCAAGCCAATAGTCAATAGAGGTTGCAGACATCAGATCGTTAAAATTAAACAACATACCGTTTGGCTTCCGACTTAGAATACCTATTCATCTCTTCCTATGGATGTCGTAAGAGGTGAGTAAGGTACTAAGCATATATATCTCGCGCTACAACTGCTATTCGAATGAGGGTTGACGTCAAGAGGTGGCCGGTTTGAAATTTTTTCGCACAAACACATTCCAGCAAAGGGGGTTGACGTCAGATAAGCAGGCGGCCGGTGGTAAAACCATAGCCAAAACGTTTAAACTGTTCCTGCTATTTCTTCCTGATTTAGCATGAACTTCGGCATCTTTGGGTTAACATTGACACTTGTCAAAATGTATATTTTATATTTTGACAAGTGACCATTAGGGTTCACACGTCCGTCACCGACAAGTGGATATGCAGTAAGCTCTATATTTTGCGTGACGTGCTGGCTACAGCAGAGGCGGTGGGCGAGTGTGGGGGAAGCGAGTAGCGCGGGGGGAGCTACTTGGCAAGAAATAGAACAGGTTCTATTCGCTTGTCACTTGCCACTCGCATTTGTTCACACGCACTAAACATTGTTGTATGATACAAAGAATGCCGCGTGGCATGTATACACTTAAGATACATAAGTTTTGTTGTTTTTCTTTAATATTATTGGTAATATTTGAAACAAAAATAGTAAAGTACTATACTTATAAGAATGTGAAAGAGTACTTAGTATAAAAAACACCTACAATAACTTATGAATATATTATTAAGGCAATTAAAAAATATGCTACGAGTGAAAATTTGCCACGCGTTATAATTTAATTTTATTGGTTAATGTACTCTTAAAAATTTACAAATACATAGGGCGCACTATAAGTTTCCGGAACTGGCCACTTACATAAACAATATTTAAAAATTTATTGCAACATTTGAAAATAGAACTCTTTGGCTGTAGAATGCAGTTTGTTTCATCTGACTGTCTTTTGTTTTTACCATGTGGCGCCATTTAAAAAATTGTGTGTCTGCATCAACATGGATTTACCTCGGGAAAATTTTCGTAGTATGATTTTCTACGATTTTAAGTGTAATTTGACAGCTCAACAGAGCATCGCTCGGCTTGAAACAGCTTTTGGCAATGAAGCACCATGCAAGACAACTGTTTATAGCTGGTTTGCAGAATTCAAGCGTTGTCGTATCAATCTCAGTGACGAATCTCGCGATGGTCGGCCGTCCACCGCTGTGACCAACATAAACATCGATGCTGTGCGCCGTATGATTGAAACAGACAGGCATGTGACCTACCATGAAATTCGCGCATCCTTAGAAATAGGCATGAGTCAAATACAATTAATCCTACACAAACATTTGGGTGTGAGAAAGCTGTGCTCGCGGTGGATCCCACACAACTTGACCGAGGCTCAAAAAACGGACCGCGTCACTTGGTGCAGTGCCATGCTTACCAGATTCAACGAAGGTGCGTCAAATTTGGTGTGGGATATAGTAACAGGTGACGAAACATGGATTTATTGCTACGATCCCAAAACAAAGCAGCAATCGAGCGTATGGGTCTTTCAAGATGAGCCGAAACCAACCAAAGTGGCGCGCTTGAAAAGTGCATCTAAGCGGATGATTGCTTCTTTTTTTAATAAAACTGGACACGTGGCTACTGTTGCTTTAGAGAATCGTCGTACAGTGAATAGTGACTGGTACACGACCATTTGTTTGCCGGAAGTTATTGACGAACTCCGTAAAAATAACCGTAAACGCCGTATCATCCTGCACCACGACAATGCTAGTTCTCACACGGCCAGACAGACAAACGACTTTTTGAAGGCGAAAAATGTAGAACTCATGAGTCATCCTGCATACAGTCCCGACCTGCACCTTGTGACTTTTTTCTGTTCCCAAAAATTAAGAACCAATTACGCGGTCAACGATTTTCATCACCAGAAGAGGCTGTCGAGGAGTATGAAAAACACGTTTCAGAGGTCACCACAGAGGAGTGGCACAAAAGTTTTCAAAACTGGTTTCATCGAATGAAAAAGTGCATAGACGCCAAGGGAGATTATTTTGAAAAACAATAAATTAATTTTGTACCTTTAATAGTATTTTTTCATATTCATTTCGGAAACTTATAGTGCGCCCCACGTAAAACCAAAAGTAAACATAGTACATATATGTATGTGCTACATATTTCTAAAGAAATTTCTTCCAGCAGACCCGTTAGAGGAAATGGAATGGAGAGTTATGTTTGGTCTGCTCCTCTTTGAATGTGTGTGCGTCATACGTACTTGCGTTTCCCACAGGGGCAGGTGACGACGAACTCGGGTAGCAGCTTGCAGACGCTGCAGGGCGGTGGGTGGCAGTCGGCGTCGCAGACGTGCGCGCCGCACGCCAGCACGCGCCCGCACGCTGCACCGCACGACCACGCGCCCTGCCGGCCCGTCTCCAGTGAGCACGCCACCGAGCGCGAGCGCGCGCCCGGGCAGTAGCACACTGCAACACAACCATTCCTTCATACACTACGAGTCAGTGGCGTTGGGTGAGAATTTGAGCTAGTATAGCTATAAAACCCAAAGTAGGCGAGTAAGCGACCAATACTGTGAAAATGAGTTTCTTTCGGCGTTTCTTCTTAGCAGTGGTCGTTACGAAGCGCTAGTATCGGTAGATTTTCTTTAAAAATAAATTAAATTTTAATATACTTTACACGTAACATAAATTGACAACATTTCAAAAATTTTATATTCATATTTTATATTTTTTCCTTAAAGAACTTCTAAAAAAAGGACATACGTATTTTTTCTTTTTCATTTCTTTTCATTATTTCTTCTAAAATTAAATTGTTTAAAATCTCTCCATTCTAAAAGAGCGTAAGTACAAGAGTTAGGATGTAACGAGTTTACATCTTTGCTATACATTATAATTAAAAAATAAAACTTTTACTGACGTCTATAGAGTTGTGTTTTGTAGCAGTAAGATATCGATATCGATACAAAAACTTACGTATCGTAAAATAGGGTTACTTTGATTAATTTAAAAATTCAAACGCTTCTATCTCAGCTATTTTTGGCATAAAAATATTATATTGACGACTTGGTATGTCAAAAACAAATGGCATAAAAAATTACGCTTGTAATACTCGACAAAAAAAATTTGATCTATCATCTCTATACTTGAAATGGGGTTTTTGGGTAACCCACGTTTTTTAACGGATTCTCATAGTCGCCCCTTAAAGGAATTAAGAAAAAAATGTTTCATTTTTTACTTTTTAAGTTACAGCGTTTTAAAGTTAATAGGGGTGAATTTGACTGAAAATAAAAACTAGGGCTCCGGCGTACACGCGTTGTGAAAAGATGGCGGACGTACCAGGATTGCTATTTCAAAAATATAAATAAGTATGCGTTCAGAAAGGAAGATTTAATTAAGAAACCAAAAAAAAAAAGCTATCATAAATGTCATCTTGTGTTTTGAAAGTCGGCCCATTTTAGGGTAGCATTTTTCCTTACTTCATTTTTTTATAGTTTTTAAGACCTGGAATTGCAATATTATTTTTATTTAACCTGAAATATCAATCATATAAAGGAAATATTAGCATTTCGTCACCAAACTACGTAAACATTTTAATGCATGTGTATTTTTTCCAATCCTAATTCTACTCTACTGAAAGAACTATCGATATTAGATGGTCTTCCTATCGAACTGATACTTCTATAGACAACACTACTATTATCTCTCTCTCTCTCACTCGTGATGTCAGTTGTCAGATTGACGCACGTGTCAATTGACAGCTGACAGCTTGACATAATTTTTTCACTTTTAGATGTTCAAGCAAAGGCGTAACCTGTTAAATGCCTATATCCTTGTACTTTTGAGTTTTTTTCATTTATCTCTAAAAATATAACTCAAAAAAATCTGAAAAAATATTGTACGTGTTCAGAATTGCTAAATCTCGAAATGATTCTCGAATTTTCATACCTTTTAGAAAATGAAATGTTGTCAATTATACTTATTGACGTGTAAAAGTGCCTGTAAAGGTCTAATTACTGAATAAACATTTGAATCTTTGAATCTAAAACTATGAAACGAAATACGAGTAATGAGGAAGTTTCCTGGGTCAGAAGTAAATTATTTGGTATGTTTAATAAAATAAAACGTCGCAAAATAATGTCACTTGTCTTTGAACATACCCATATTAAAAGAGATTTTAGATTTATTATTGTAGAAAAACTGATATTAAGGTTGAACTAGTCGATACTTTTTCTACACAAATTTCGGAGGGGATTTCCTCCACTGTTTGACATTGTACTATTGTATAGCTTTTATCGCGGGCCTTGAGCGCGGCGCGACCGGTGTTTGTGTGCGTGCGAATAGACGTATGCGTGTTGTACAGTTGGACATTATTCGAATAAAAAAACTTACCCTTCTCTTTCTAATCGATTGCGTCGGGAAGAGTTACATTTTAGAGTGTACGAGTGTTCTCTTTTTAACCGATTGCATCGAGAAAAATTGTTGCCGTTTTGAATTTTTTTTTTCACTAGACCGATTGTCTTCAAAATCGATATCTGGACGGCCCTGTGGTCCCTCATATTGAATCTATGCTCAAAATGTAAAAAAACTGGCCGCCATTTTTAACTTTTTTGTTACTGGATCGATTGCCTTAAAAATTGATATCTGGACGTCTCCGTGGTCCCTCATATTGAATCTATGCTCAAAATGTAAAAAAAAAACTGGCCGCCATTTTTAACTCTTTTGTTACTGCGCCGGTATCTTTCAAAATTGATATCTGGGGGTCCCTGTGGTCTTTTATAATGAATCTATGCTCGAATTTGAAAAAGGTAGCCGCCATTTTGGACTTTTTTTGTTTCTGGACCGATTGCCTACAAAATCGATATCTGGGGGTCCCTGTGGTCTTTTATAAAGAATCTATGCTCGAAATTGAAAAAGGTAGCCGCCATTTAAACTTTTTTGTTTCTGGATCGATTGCCTCCAAAATCGATATTTGGTTGTCCTTGTGGTCTCTTATATTATAATGAATCTATGCTCGAATTTTAAAAAGGTAGCCGCCATTTTGGACTCATTTGTTTCTGGACCGATTGCCTTCAAAATCGATATCTGGGGGTCCCTGTGGTCTTTTATAATGAATCTATGCTCGAAATTGAAAAAAGGTAGCCATCATTTTGAACTTTTTTGTTTCTGGACCGATTGCCTACAAAATCGATATCTGGGGATCCCTGTGGTCTCTTATAATAAATCTGTGCTCGAATTTGAAAAAGGAAGCCGCCATTATGAACTTTTTTTTTCTGGACCAATTGCCTACAAAATCGATATCTAAGTCAAAGTCAAAGTCAAAAATTTTAATTCAATGTATGATAAATTTATTTCTTTTTGAAAGTCATTTTTTTTAAATATTATTTTAGTACAAAAGCTGAAAACTACTAGCGTTTCGGAACGACCACTGCTGGGAAGATTACGCCGAAAGAAACCCAGTTCAGTATTGGTCCCTACCCAGCCTGATGGGCTATGTTTCAGTTACAATACAGATTTACACTTAAGCTCAGTATACATTATATTATACATCTAAATAATACAATTAAAATTTGCAGTCAACTATTTCCAAGAATTTTGATCAGATAAATAGTCATTTACATGATAATAAGCATTTTTTAATAAATATTTTTTTACGGCAGTCTTCAACTTAGATAATGGTAACGCTACTACATTATCTGGAATTTTATTATAGAGACGCAAGCTGAGACCCACAAGACTTTTTTGTTTTTTCTAACCGAAAAGCTGAGATTGCAAATTTTTTATTTCTAGTGTTAATACTATGAATTTCATAATTTTTCTTATATGTATGTTTATTCTGACGCACGTACATAATGTTCGCATAGATAAATTGCGAAGGGAGAATCTGGGGGTCCCTGTGGTCTCTTATAATAAATCTGTGCTCGAATTTGAAAAAGTTAGCTGCTCATAATAATAAAAATATTTTAAACGATATTAATAACTTTATATCAAAGAAAAAAAAATACTGCATAAATAAAAAATATATAAATAATTATATTGCATAAGTTGATAAAAAATGCTATGCAATAGCTTTACCGCGGCAGTCCCCGAGTGCAAATTGTTTTTTTTTTGCTTATTTTTACTCAACTTTCGGCGTAAATAAATAATAAAAGAACTGAATCTCCAAAACAAAGTCCACACCGACATGGATTAATTATTGAAGATTTTAATAAACTTTATTCATAGTTAATAATTGTAGTAGTTTTTGCATAAAACTCTTTTTCCCAAAGGACTTTACGTATGTTTTTACGCGCTCGGTTTACTATGATATATCGTGCATTTCACCTCGCTATTTGACTCCAAGAAACTATGACGTCATTAGTCTTTATTTCATATAGTAGTCTTTAATTAATAAATGTATGCGGAGCAAATTTCAAGTAGCCGCGTAGGTAAAAGCAAAGGTGTTTCATTTCAGTTAGACCACGTAAAATCACGTGCCAGTGAAGCAATGTTACAATCAAATAATTAAGGTTTTACAGATGTATGTGAGCAAATATTTGTTTAATTTAAAAATAACTATATATACTTACCTACTTGAAATTTTATTGCAGATGGTAGCAAATAGGACACTAGGCTAAATAAAAAAAAGTCATTGCATGGATAGACAATGAAAGATTTTTAAAACAAACGTTAAGATTTTCATAATAAAAACTTACACTCTTATTTATAAAAAATATCAAATATTCTCTAAACCTACTTTGTTAAAATATGTTTTGTCTTGTTCTTACTATGATTGGAACAAGTAATTATTAAAAAAAATATTTTTAGAACAATCTTTTATCTTTAGTACTCCTCAAGACGAATCAAACAAGCCCAAACTCGACGGGGTTGCGTCGTTTCATTACAGAGTTCCTATGGCCACTCCCAACTCCATCATCAGATCAGCTGCATGTCATCATAATATTGCATTGTCACGCGATATACGTATGGGTGCAAAATTTCAGCTCAATCGGAAACCGGGAAGTAAGTCATATTTATCTTGCAAGAATTGATTACAGGCAGACAGACAGACCGACAGACAACGGGACAGGTGAAACTACATAAAGGCTTGTAAAAAGAGATAAACAGTTAGTAAACTAAAATAAAACAGTTAGTTTAACTAAAATAGGTTAAGCAATGTTTTGACATTTATTGTAAATAAGTGGGTAAAATTTTGACTTCGATGTATGACATTTTACATTAGTAACTAAGTACTCTTTATAGATAAATCATGACAATCAGTCAAGTTATTACAAGGAGCAGATGAGAGCCTAAGCGAAGATTCATTACAAGAATCTTTCAAATATTTACTAACCTTGTTCGACAGTCTCCTTGCACTCATCGCAGGGCCCTTCGTGGCACACCTTCTGGCACGTATGCACCTGGCACGACAGGGTGCGGTGGCACACGCGGCCACACACCTGTGGCAGCTTGCTGCTGCACAGCACTGATCGGGTTTCGGCACCGCAACCGCATTGCCTGCCAAATATTGGTAGTATAAAAAAATATCTGGAGAAAAGAAGCTGTTAAAGGTTACCATATTCTTGGCACGAATATTTGCGTCAAAGTATTCGTATTGCCATAGTGAACTTTCATTATTGCATACAGATAACGATAAGTACGAAAGAGTGACTGCAAGTTTTTGCATACAAAACATAGACAAAGGTAGTGCGCATACTTTGACGCAAATATTCGTGCTGACTGAGGGTACTGTTTTAATCGCCTAATTAATTTGTTAGTTTTCTGGGTTACAAATGTATTGATTTGTTCAATTTGCAAGTCAAATAAAGTTACAAAAAATGATGTAAACTTTAGATTTTGTTAGTGAATGGCAACACATGTAAGACTGTTTAAATTGGTTTAAATAAAACCTACTTGTTATCAGTGGCTTGGCAGGCAGAGTTCAGGATAATACAGCATTGTGCTAGGAAGCGGTAGTTTCTTGGACGTTTCATGGATTTACCGCAAGTGTGTACGCCACTTGCTCCACATGAGCGTGTAGCACCCCAAGTATGATGAATTGGCTTATACAAAACCTACTTGTTAACAGTGGCTTGACACGGCGGGCAGGGTCCAGGATGGCATAGTAATGTGCAAGGATGCGGGCAGGTTCTTGGACGTTTGCAGGATTTCCCGCATGTGTGCGCGCCGCTCGCCCCGCGCACGTACTCGGGGGAGCGAATAGCGCCACACATGCAACGGTATTCCGTGGGTATCGCCTCGCTGGTGTTTTGACAGGCAGGACAACGCCATTTCCCCTCTGAAACAGAATTGAGTTTTTTAAAATACTGTTTAAGGAACTCTACACTGCGCTGCACTCCATTATGCAAATGGTTAAAGTTGGAAAGAAGTCTGCTAGAGAAAGATGAGCCCACACAATAAAAACATCCAACTGAGCAACAACCTATAATGAGATGGAGATGGATGGACGAGTTGTATGCTTTTGATAAAGAATGGAGTAAAAAAGCCAAAAATAGAAGTAGACATGGTGTTAGAACACCAGTTTAAAACCTTTTGGATTAATATAATACTATACTTTAGTTATAAATAAATGCAGATAGAGCAAAGTAGAGGGACATGGAATCTTTAGAAAAAAAAGTTATGCATATACTAACCAACCATACTGCTCATAGCCCACTTCCGTATACACCTCAGATGCAGCACATGATAACAGTTAGTACAAGACCATACAGGATCAGTTTGTTTCACTCGCTCGCAACACACCAGGCATTCTAACGTGCCCTTGTCTAATTGCTCACTGAGTCTCTCACGCTGGGTCATTTCTGAGTGTGTCTGGCCTCTGGGTTTCTTATCTGGAATGAATAAAGAGATTGGTCTATTTGCTAAGTAGCAATTTTTTTCATTCTTGGATACATCCTCTTGTCTCTTGTACATTTTTTTTTAACTGTGCAATAGTTTAAATAAATAAATAAAAACCTATTAGGACGATAATTCATGCAAAATGTTCTAAGGCAGTTTTGACATGACAAATAAAAACGAAAAATGGCTTTGCTGAGGCAAGTTCTACTAACTAAATAATGAATATTAGATAAATTTTTAAAAATACAAATAACTACGAATATGTAGTGTTTACTACAATGTGACCTGAAGGCTGGCAGCAGTTTCTATTGATTAAAAAGTAAACAAAATACACACCTTGATCATTATATTTGTTCCTATAGTTTACAGGACTCTGCACACTGTCTGATTTAGCCTGTCGATCTGGTTTATCATCACGGTATTGTAAGTAGTTGCTGGCATATTGCTCATCTTCAGTGTAATTACGCTCTGTCTGCCTAACCCGCTGACTTCCCGCCCAGTTCTTCCCCCTGCCAGAACCTTCCTTGCCATTTCTTACTCTATCTTCTGGTCCCCCTTGAATTCTGCTATTATAAAATGTTCTACCAGCATCCAATTCCTCTTTTCTCTTTCCTTTAGAGTTAGGTTTAGATTGGTTTCTATCATTGCGACTACTTGACTCTTGGTTTGAGTCATAGCGGGAACTGTACTCTTGATAACGATCTCTATTGTCATCTCGGTCTCTGTGATTATCTCTAGCACTGTCACGATCCCTTGTACTGTTTCGTTCTCTGGGATTGTCTCGTTCCTTGGCATTATCACGATCTCTATTGCCATCACGGTCCTTATAATTATCACGATTTCTATAACCATCCTGATCACGATCTCTGTTGTAATCACGGTTACGATTTCTAGGTTCGTTTTGCCTGTAATTATCTTTATCTCTTTGATTATTATATTCATTCCTCTGGCTAGTTTCGCCATTATGGGGAGGTTTAGGTCTTTCTCTCCAGTTGGTGTCTGAGGAACTACCTTGAATTTTCTTATACTCACTGACCACCTCTGCTGAGCTACTGGAAGCCTCTGGAATGTTTTGAACACTTGCTGCTGGCTTGACATTGGGTCTTTTTGGCACAAACTCTGTGGCAGTTGGTGTTAAGTTTGATTTCAACAATAATTCATTATTAGTGAAATTTGTGGTAGGATCAGTCGGTGGTAATGCTGAATTATATTGGTTCTGACTGTAATCTGAATATGATTCAACCTGATTAGTCTGAGATGAAGATGGCATATTCTGGAAATTGTAGTCATAGTTCTGGTACTGAACATTGTTGTAGTTGGCAGCGTTAGCCGGTGTAGTGCCGTTGGGTTGCATCTGAGATAGAAACTCATTAAAACTCACATATTGATTACTGGGATCGTACTGGCGGTTGGAATAAAATTCCTGGTTCGCGTACTGGCCGTTCACGTCACCTTCCCAAGCATTAGCACCTTGATATTGGTTGTTATAAGCGTAAGAATTGTTCCATTGTGACATGGTGACGACGACTTGTGAAACACTTATTTGGATGGAATTTGGTGTAGTTTTAGAACTTTTCTGTTGTTTTTGAGGTTACCATAAAGTGGCAGCCTTAGGCTGGGGCCGAAGGCCCTTGACTTGCCTATTTAATTAATCTGAAATGAATAATAGAGACCAGAGTGATAGTGTTCTTTAACAAACATGTGACATTGAATATATATGTGTCCTTACCTTCTATTTGTGGTTTTCCTCTCTTTATTTTAATAATAATTAATTAAAAAATAACTAAAAACGAACTAAAACAGTTAAATTTTTGTAAAATTACATCAACTTTGAAATGGTATGACAAGACAATTCGGAATCAGATAGATTGAAGGGAAAGCAAAGAGGGTGGGAGGAAAAATCAACGTTGACAGTAGGTTTTTTTATATGACCGTAGATTTGATCATTTTATTGATATTATCTGGCACTTGTCTCTTGTAGTTAAATTCAATAGGTATGCCCTAATTAAACATACACGTACGTGAAAAAAGTAAAAAGGTATTTTTTTCAATATACCTACATGAAAAATTAAGTAAACAATGTCGAAATCCCTATTCAAAAACTTTAAACACGTACGGTAAGCTGAGAACATATTGCACTTTAAAACACCTAATTTGACATTTCTTTATTTTTTTATTTGTGATGCACTCGCATTTGGCTGAAAGCATTTTGAGCCATAATATACTATTTTTTCATTACATATCTACCTCAAAGATTAGAATCCCGAAATTTTTTTTTTGCTCCTTGTTTAGAATATACAATACTACCTACCTATCTTATACATCACAATTAGTCACCAATCTGACTCATATACTGCCATTTTTAAGTTAACCGATGATGCAAAAGTGGGGTTCAAAAGTTTGTCTTGTTTTAGTGTCCTAATGTGCTAAACGAATGGACCGATTTAAATGCGTTTCTTTTAAAATCGATTCAGCCTTCAAAAGTACTGGGGGCTGGGGGTTAATGCTACAAAGTCAGGGGTCTTCGAAAACCCCGAAAATTATCCTATGTGTCAATCCAGCAGGTGTCTTTTAACGTCTACGTTTACGTGCTATTTTAATCCTTTTAGACACCATGGACCCGAGTACTCCAGAGAGCCGGTTAGAGCCCTCGTCCCCGACGTGTCTTCATCGGTCGAGGAGGAGACCCAAGAGGGCTCGTATCGCTCAGCTCTGCATTGCCTTAATAAGCCGTGCAGAGAGGAGTCGTTAGAGCTTTTGCTCTAGGGGTGTGAAAGGGCTACACGCCGAGGAGTAAATTCGGAGAAAGCGCAGCACATCTCTCGACACCCCTAAGTCGTCTGCATCGGTGTTGCTCCGTTGCCTGCAAACTTTTGTCGGCGCGTTTGAGGGGCTCATCTAGTGGGTGGCAAACCACCACTTGCCTGCAATAGTCAGTAATCATGATATTGGAAGGTGACGTTCCTATTGAAATATCCCAGCATCAGTCCATCCCAATCTTATTACATAACCCATAGACCTTTCCCTTTTTCTTGCGATAGATCTTTCTCCGCAGCCGAAACCTATTCAAGGGTACACCTTTTCATAGGTATCTATATTCAGGAATGGGTTTTGGCGGGAGCACCACATTACATCAACTTCTTCAAAGGACCTCTACGTGTTGGATCTGTATCCCCACGCAAGCCTCTCAAAGGACCGGGGTGAAAAGACCCGTGAATCTAAAGGAGATTGATAATAATGATTGATATTAATATCAGTCTACAGCTGAACCTGTGGCTGAACTAAAATGTTACTGAATAATTTTCTATATTTACACAAGACGGTATGGACTAAGTACTTATTAATAAAAGTACATTACTGTTATTGTGATAGATTATATAGTTAAGTAAGTACATACTATTTGTAGTGTTATGCATCGAACAGCCACGCGAAATCAGAAGTGCCATTTTTCAAACGCAGAGTCACCTAAACGAATAGTTTTTCCATACAAAAAACCGTATGTTTAGTGACTCCGAGTTTGAAAAATCGCAGCACAGTTTTTGATGACGTGTTGTGTAGTGATAGTGTGACTAATTATGGTAGTGCCACATGGATCTACTAAGTGGTGATATTATATTATATTTCCTAGATAATACCTAGTTCGCTACTTTAGCTTAGCACGTTTTACCGTTGACATTAGTGGAGAACTTAAATTGTTTTAACACGATTGCTGCTGGTATTTCTATCGCAATACATATTTCATTCTTTGACTACGAGTATACTCGTGTTGGCAGCGAACGTGTTAAACATGTAAGAACCTACGTAGGTAAGGCTGTATATGTCTGTACAGGATAAACATGCGGCAAAAGATTTTACAAACATACAAACTAGAAAAACTACAAGTAATAATTTCGTAAAAAAATAATAATTGTAAATTAAACCTAATGCGACGTATTTAAAGTTTATATTTGCGTATGTTTAAATACCTAACGTTCCCTCCATTCTTTCCCTCAAACTGTTATAATGAAGAAAGGGATGAAGGGAACTTTCGGGAACGGCGTAAGCATTCTAGATTGTTTGTAATTTCTTTGGCACAAAAATATAAGAAGTATTAGTAGGTACATTGCATATACAGAACGGAAACTCCTAGTGGATGTAATGGTTTTTCCATAGAAAAATCCGTTCGTTTAGTCAGTCTGCGTTTGAAAAATGGCACGACTGCTCCCGTGCTATATGCGTCCCCATTATACGTCTCTGCACCTCTCCCCCATTCTCGCCTTGTCGCGTGTGTTGGGGGCGAACACATACATTGACTTGTGCACGGATGTATACATATATAGTTTCGTTTGTAGTAGTTCTAGGCATTAATGATACTCCGCTAATATGAAGTGCCATACCTGTGCCTGCGGGATAACCCCAAAACTACTTAAGCATACCTGAATTTTCCGGGGTCCAGTGCTGCCCCCATCTGAAATAAATCATTTGATAGGAAACGGGGAAATCATCTAAATTCAAAATTTTGACTTGACCAGGCACTAGATAACCCTTCAAACTTTTTCATGATCTGCTGTTTACAGTTTAAAGTGCGTAAAGTGGTCATTTTTCGCAATTGTACGTAGAAAAGCTCCCTCCTTCTAAAAGCGGCACGATAGACGTAACGTGTCCGCGTTTCAATGCCAAGCAACAAGATATGATAAAGTCTAATATTGACATAGAAATAGAACGACACTATCGGACGTCTATCGCGTTATTTGATGGAGTAACGGCCCTGGGGCGATTGTAACTAACATGTGGAACACTCCTTCGGAAAGTTTTACGTAATATAGACTAGGTCAATACCTCTTACCTATTGGCGACTTAAACGCCACCATGGGTCGCCTCGTGATGGTCATCGTTAGCCGAGAGAAAAAAAATGTTATGATCCAGTAAGATTTTGTTCCGATATTTTTTCACAATATGTTGAGGTCCACAAACTTATTTCTTAACCTTTGGTAATGGCATATTTTTATTTTATTTATTTAACTTAATACTATAATATAACACAAATACAAGTGTAAAGGCGGACTTAAAGCCTAAAGCCTTATCTACCAGTCAACCAACCGGGTGAATCATCAAAATCGTCCGCTTTCAGCCTTCTGTCTGGTCGATCGTTTTCTGCCCCTGGCCATCGCAAACCAGTTTTTTCCAGGAACTTGGCTGATGGCATATCCATCATATTAGTAAATCCGCAACACCTTTTAAAAAATAAACGCCGATGTGACCGCGGTGCCGGCCTGCGCTAAGCCCGTATTGTCCGCTAAGCGGCTCCATTGAACTAAAAGCGATATTTGGCGAACTTCGTAGTAACCTTGGCTTAGTTTGCTTTAAAAGGGGCTGTATTTATTTCATCTGTTTTACTAGTTAGGTTCGTGTGTGAGGCGATGGTCCAATGCACCCCATGGGCTGTATGTCGAGCTCGCAACGGGTTGACGTGTCCAGAGCTGCTGCAGTAAGTGCAATCAACTTAGGATTATTAGTATGAGCAATTTTAACACTAATGACATGGATTATTTTAAGTTAGTACAAGTTATGTCTCAGGCTGGACACCTAAAATTTGGTATTAGGTCTAAGTTAGCGACATTTTCGTTTTATCAGATTTGGTTGTTTGCATCTACCATGATCTTGGGTCTTGGGTGTTTACCTATATATGTATTTGTTATAAAATATAGTATCGTTGTTTAGTATCCCATAACACAAGTCTCGAACTTACTTTGGGGCTAGCTCCATTAGTGTTACTTGTCCCTATATATTTATATATTTTATTTCTTAATACCATGAGTCCATTTATTCTCAGTCCACATATACGGGGTCACTTCTTACTCACCAGCCAAATTTTTGGAGCAATTTCAATCCATGTTGCTGAACAATTTACATAAAAACAATTAACGAAAAAAAAACAGAATTTCGGCATCCCATACTAACCAGCGCTCGACCAAACGGATTTTGTACGGGAGGACGAACTTTTTTATAGATTTTCAATAACTTTTTTTTATAGAAAGCACGTCAGAATCATGGACTGAACTTGCTACAATTTGGCTAGTGAGTAAAGAGTCCGCCTGTATAATTGTTGACGTGTTTGAAGAAAATGCTGTAATGCTTGTTAGCATTTTTTCTCCTGTACTAGCGCCTAGAAAGCAACACTGAACTAGCTGTAAGTAACGATTTGACGTCAACAGTGTGCAAAACAAAACAATTGCAAATTTTCTTCGATAAGAAAGACATTTGAATGTGGGTATATGCACGTTCAGGTTTCATGGCAAGACACACACAAGGGCGAGACGGTGGTGTCGGCCATAGTACGACTGGACGATGAGATCGCCAAGAGCGAGAAGCCGCACCCAGTGGCCAGGCTGGCCGTGGTCACGGCTGAGATGGAAAGCATACAGCAGGTTTGCTAATTTTATAATCAACTGTAAGATACGTATACATATATACATACGTATTTTCACGCCTGTTTCCCATGATGGTAGGCAGAGACTATGGATCTCCACTTGCTCCGATCCTAGCAAACCTCTTTTCTTCGTCAACACTCATAAATACAAATAATTTTTCAAAACTAAAAACCGATTTCAACACCCAACCACTCAACCGATTTTGATAAAATTTCTATTGGGCGATCTCCTGACAAGTACTACCTTTCAAACAAGAAAATAATAATTATGCAAATTGTTCCGGGCGTTTTTCAGTAATAAAGAGAGAAAAATAAAATATATACACTCAAATTGATAACCTTTTTTGAAGTCGGTGAAATAGCTATTTTGATTGGTATCTTACTTCATCAGTGGGTATGTTAGGAAGTGCATTTTGAAAATTCTTTGTTTGTTTGTTCTTCGTGTGTAGTGTTAGTAAAGTAGCCAATACTGGTGTCAGTTTTTTCAAGCTTCCTAAAGGCATCTGACATAGCTTGACAACTGCTATACAATGATGACAGAGACGGGACCAACGGCTTAAGAGGGTACCTGAATTTTTCGTAACCGGGTGCGTCCCACATTTGAAAAAAAAATTTTGTTTCGATCAGACCGGACCTGGATAACCTTAGCTTTTCTACTCACATTAGGCCATAAGTGGCCGTTTTTAGCTTATGTGCGTAGAAAAGCTTTCATATAATAGTTTGGAGAGTTATCTAGGGTCTCATCTAGACTAAAATTTAATTGATGTCTCCGTTTCCTTTCAAACGATTTTTTTCAAATGGGGCAGAACTAGATCGCGGAAAATTCAGGGAGCCCAGGGCCTCGCATTGAAACCAAATCGCGGAGGTGCTCGACAATTTTTTATGCCACTCGTGTTCAGTACCTATCCAAATCCAGACCACGCTCGGGATTGCTTAACTGCATACTCTCATCGGGCCCCCGACCTCCACAGCTTTTAATATTGTCGTCACGTACGAGTAATAGAGATAAGATGAGAAAAGATATTTGGCCACCTTATGCGGCATGACAACTTTATAAAAAACCTCATGGAAGGAAAAGTGGAAGCCAAGTGAGAAAAAGGAAGACCAAGAAGGTCTTTCATGGATGAATTTAAAGAAAAGGCAAAAGTCGTGCCGTACAGGGAGGTCAAGCATTTGGCAAAAAAAAGGGACTAGGGAGACATGGAAAATAGTTCTTAAATTAATTGAGATTAGTGATTCTGATGATTCATAACCTACTTTGGAATTTATGTATACTTTCAGCAGAATCTATTTTTGCAGAGAATGTCCAAATACGATTATCTACTCGTATGTACTTGTAGATGACTGAACTGCGAGATTCATTGTTTTTTACTAGTCACACCAAAATTCAATTGTTACAGGAAATCAATACATTTGAGGAAACCACATTGCCTGTAATAACACAAGAAACATATGCCAAAACTATTCATCAGGTAAGGAGTTCAATGTAAATGTCCTAATTAAGATAATATAAATTCTACTTAAGTGTCTTTTATATGTTACAGTTGTTCGTCAGTTTGGACTTGTATAGACGTCCGTTGTTGGCTTCGGAAAATGAAGATTTTGTTGCTAATGTTAATCGTAAGGTGAGTGTAAGATATTCCATATATATGTAACTGATTCTTGTTCTACAAGATTGGCCACATACGACTTTAATCGCTATCTCTTTTGCTCTTGTGACCGTTATTGTATCGCGTTTGTCCTACTCGGCTATTACCATACTGTCTAGACCAGAGGTTCCCAAACTTATTTTGTCGAACGCCCACTTTAAACAATCAGTTATTTTGTAGCGCCCCCCATTTTTTTCACCATAAAAACCTGAATCACATATTTGTCTTGCCTGTAGTTTAATTCAACCTATATTCTAAACTAGACTTTTTTACAAAAGAGTGCAATAATAATACATACACCAGTATATTAGAATATCTTTTATAAAAAAAATAACAATAATCAACATTGTTAATTTAAAATAAAAAATAGCAATAATAATACAATTTTACAATAATAAAGAGTATCGGAAGTGGGGACCTCACCTGCGAAACTTTAAAACACGAAATTTTTTCAGTGTTTGGTTCCTTTAACGATATAAAAAGCGTTGTGAACGCATTAAAATAATAAATATTAATTACATTTTTAGTTTATATTTATACAATAAAAAAGGATATAAATATGAACTAATAAATGGATGTTGTGTAGTAAGAGGATTTTAATTTCAGTGAATTTTAAAATATGAAATAGCTGAAGTTATATATCACTCATTGCTTAAATCACATCAGCGCCCCCCAACTTTATTCTGGGCCCGTTACCGCCCACCTTAAAGCCTCCAGCGCCCACAAGGGGGCGTTATCGCCCACTTTGGGAAAGACTGGTCTAGAGTCTAGACTATTGTATAGACACGGTCTTTTTAAAGAGTAAAAATAATCTATACTTAAATAAAGGTACTTAAATATATATTATTATAATATTTAATGATCCTGATTGTGTTTTGTTTTGTTATTTTATATTGAATCACTTGTGTTTTTACATACGTCTGTCATAGTCATAATGCCAAAGCAAAGCTCCGATTCTACTGGATCGATCAACAAGTTTGAAGTTTGATACACTTACGGACAAAAGAATTTTTCTTTTCTCTGATAATCAAATAATGACGAAGATAGGGCTCATTCAATATTGCGTGACGTCACGATTAGGTACGTTTTTCACCAGAAGGTGAAGTAAATCGCCTCCACTCTGAAACTTTGATGCGCTGTATCTTTGCGAATTTTGACTACTTTTCTAAACGAAAACAAAAAGCCCATTAATTTTGGATAATCTAGTTGATGGACTAAAAAAAAAATAGCCCCCAAGCAGTTGAATAATAAGTTAGGTAAAAAAATTAAAAAAAATTAAAAACCTACAGGAAATGCGTCGCTTGGAGTTGTGCTGGCTGCGAACGAGGCAGGCTGAGTTGCAGAACGAGCGGCGTGTGCTGCACGCCCAGATATTGCGCACTCGCTCGCTTTACGCGCAGATGCAGCAACTGCTGGGTAATGTTACTTTCTCTAGACTTTTATTTTATTAAGGTACCATTCCCAAACGATGTCAATGGGTCTCTCTAATTAATCTTTCGTCGTGTATGTCATGAACCGTTAGTGTGGATCCAGACGGAGCAC
This sequence comes from Acrobasis suavella, assembly GCA_943193695.1. Classification (NCBI taxonomy): domain Eukaryota; kingdom Metazoa; phylum Arthropoda; class Insecta; order Lepidoptera; family Pyralidae; genus Acrobasis; species Acrobasis suavella. The sequence continues at coordinate 4,602,364 of OW971939.1, forward strand.
AAGTTGCGTCGCGTTACGCGCTTACATAGCATTTCATTCAATTTCTACCAATCGTTCACACAACGCGCAAGTTGCGTCTCAACGCTACTTTCGCCGCGTAAGGGAGACCGTTGAAGTTTGCACAGTGTACTCGTAATTATGAAATACTTACATGATGAGTGTGGGTACCATCTATCTGGCAGAATCTTGATACTCCGAATTTCATTTGGTATAACATACTTGGTAGAATCTATTTAAAAGAACATTTCAAACGCATAATTTTTTAAAAATATAATTTTCTAATGTACAATGGCATACTTTTAAGATGTCAGAATTTCATTTAGTACAATTACCTTTTACATAAATTAAGTTTCGCATAGTTTGTTTTAGAATAATGTTTAATTAGTGTTACTTTTATTTGGTAACCTATAATTGTTACGAAGCTTTACTGTTCGAATTTCAGATGATCAAAAACGGTATATCGAAGTTTCAAATACCAAACTGAATATTTTACATAATTTTATTTATCCATAAACTCATTTTACCTATGTTTCACCTTCCAGAAAAACACATAGCCGAATATTTAAAGTATTTTTTTCATTCGACATATGTCTTGTTCACTAGTACTAAAAGTCGAAGTTACTTATATTTACTATTATTACTTAGCTACTGTTTCGTATTATAAACAAATGTGTTCCATAAATTTCATTATTAAAAAAAAACACGTACTACATGAATCGAGCTATATATTTTATTGTAAAAATTAATTTGAAAAAATAATCATTGCTATTATTTTATGTTAGGCATCACCATACCAATGTATTTTTATACTCTAACTTAGAAGAAGCGAAAATAACAAAGACACCAAAACGTGGTTATGGCAAAACTATAGGTTAGGGTATGTTAGAACTGCGACCACCACACGGTAGATAGCCTTTTCATACTGTGATATGTCTATGTAAGATATAGCAATGATCATTATCTTCGTTATGTCTATGCCAGATAAATAAGTAGTCCATAAGAATATTCTATATTAGAAAAGTATATTACATCATGATTCTGCCTTGAAATGAAACACATATGAATTAAGTACGAAAAGGCGAATCTGACGCGAAATTTCTGCTATATGATAATTCTACTTTATTCTAAATTTATTCTTTAAGATTACTCTGATTTTTTAAATTATTGGTTTTGAATCTATGATAAATGAGTAGATGCCAAACTATTTTCTACGATATGACGTTTCTCTAAACTGCTGTTATGCATCATAATATAATAACATAAAAAGTTCTGCTATAAAGGGGGGACTCGATGAGTGTTTTTGAGACTGTAAGCTGCAGTGATTACAGGCAACGACAGACTTTAGGCGACTGGTTCTATCTATTTAATTAGTAACAAAATATGACTGTATTCGGCGTCGGAGAGAGGCATAAGAGTGGCAACCCACTGGAGGAGCAAAATATAGGTGTAATTTGAGCCAATCGATACGAAAAAAAGAAGTTAGTAACATGCAAGTTAGTCCTCTTTTCATTTTAGAGACAATTTGGGGCACCAACGCACGGCCAGGTTCGCCTCTAGAAGGTGAATTAACCAGAGCCCGCGGTCTCCGAGACGCGTTAGCCTCAGTTAGCGCTCGTCTACGCGCGGCTGCCGAGTATGCGCACGCGGCTGTTCGCTTGCTGGATGACGCGTTACCCCAGTGGAAGATGACCACTGTCGGCAAGTAAGTATTTCAAAAGACCAATGAGATTTCTTATAAGTAAAAGAAAAACGAAAACGCTGAGATCGCCAAACGGCGCAAATACAGGTCGCTAAATGATGACTATATTTTTGTGCCGTTTGGAGCGGAGACTTTCGGACCTTGGGGCCTCAAAGACCAATCTCCGCCGCTGGTGACAAGAGGGCTGGCTGTTTTTTAGCTCAACGCATCAGTATTGCGATTCAGCATTCTTGGCACTATGCAACATGGGCACCATTTTTTAGATTAAATTTATAGCAGGTATTTTACTTTTTCTTTCTATTTGTAAATATGTTTCGGTTATTGACCGAGGCTTACACATTTTTAAAACGAAATTATTCAAAGGCGTTTGAGGATGTTGATCGTTCTATACTTGATTCAGATAGCTGACCAAAAGCTGCATCTGCTGTAAATATGTACCTACTTAATTATACAAGATTTAGACGTAAACTTTAACCACCATTAACAGTTTGTTCGTGCGTTCCTCAAGGCTCTCATCTCGGGTCTTTGGTTTTTTATATTTGGCTGTCATGCGGTTGGATGGTTAGAAAGCGACAGGTCCGAGTACATAGTATTCGATTACAAGAGATGATAAGAGTTTATTATTTTAAAAATTTTGAACTTGTCAATAAGGTCTTTTCCTTGTCATTACGGTATTTGCCCCTTTCCGATCGGACACGATTTTCTTTACATATGTGTACTGAAGTTATTTATGAGGAAGTAGAAAATATGTTACAAAATCTTGTTTGTCTTACTCAGAAGCGGTTGGGAACGCACATCAGCCTGTGCCGATGCCTGTCGCCTGCTAGTCCAAGCTCGCTGCCTGGAGCGCGGCGCTCGAAGAGTGCTGGCGGCTCCGGCGGCGCCTCGAGCGGCCAGGACACTGAGGTTGGCCCTCGACTACGCCTTCACTGATGCTCTCCATGATCATAAGTATGTTGTCACATCACATGATATGTTTTCATGATTTCCTAGACGCTAGCCTTTGTTGCTATTTCTACACGACACCTCTTTGTACCAAAATGTTTGAGCGTTCTACTTTAAATATTGTAAAAAACAAAGATTTATTGCTCTTTTAGGTATCAGAGGGCTACCGAAATATTTCTGCAATTCAAAGAAGCGTTGGTTCAGCTTATTGACTCTATTCATAAGGTGAGTCTTTTGAGTTCTTATGAAGTATTATACTTGTAAACTTTCCTCTTGAATTACGCTATTATATTATATTGTATATAAAATAACCGCATTAAAATCAGGTATGTAGTTGATATTAGATCTCAGGGAAAAAACCCGACCAAGTGCGAGTCATACTCGCGTACGGAAGGTTCCGTACCATTATCTATAAACACGTTTGTTGTATGGGAGCCCCACTAAATTATTAATTTTATTGTATTTTTAGTATTTCTTGTTATACTGGCAATTGAATATTTCAGCTGTCCAGCTATCGCGGTTCATGATGAGCCTGGTGACAGACAGACGGGAGAATGGACGGACAGCGAAGTCTTAGTAATAGGGTTCCGTTTTCACCCTTTGGGTACGGAACCCTAAAACGAAGCGAGTTTGCTGCCTATGCTTTGTAGTAGAAACAGTTCAGCTCCTGGGGCGAAAATAACAAGAAAATCTCCTTGTTGGTCTGAGAGAATTAGTGAAATACATAGGGCGCACTATAAGTTTCCGGAACTGGCCACTTACATAAACAATATTTAAAAATTTATTGCAACATTTGAAAATAGAACTCTTTGGCTGTAGAATGCAGTTTGTTTCATCTGACTGTCTTTTGTTTTTACCTTGTGGCGCCATTTAAAAAATTGTGTGTCTGCATCAACATGGATTTAGCTCGGGAAAATTTTCGTAGTATGATTTTCTACGATTTTAAGTGTAATTTGACAGCTCAACAGAGCATCGCTCGGCTTGAAACAGCTTTTGGCAATAAAGCACCATGCAAGACAACTGTTTATAGCTGGTTTGCAGAATTCAAGCGTGGTCGTATCAATCTCAGTGACGAATCTCGCGATGGTCGGCCGTCCACCGCTGTGACCAACAAAAACATCGATGCTGTGCGCCGTATGATTGAAACAGACAGGCATGTGACCTACCATGAAATTCGCGCGTCCTTAGAAATAGGCATGAGTCAAATACAATTAATCCTACACAAACATTTGGGTGTGAGAAAGCTGTGCTCGCGGTGGATCCCACACAACTTGACCGAGGCTCAAAAAACGGACCGCGTCACTTGGTGCAGTGCCATGCTTACCAGATTCAACGAAGGTGCGTCAAATTTGGTGTGGGACATAGTAACAGGTGACGAAACATGGATTTATTGCTACGATCCCAAAACAAAGCAGCAATCGTGCGTATGGGTCTTTCAAGATGAGCCGAAACCAACCAAAGTGGCGCGCGTGAAAAGTGCATCTAAGCGGATGATTGCTTCTTTTTTTAATAAAACTGGACACGTGGCTACTATTGCTTTAGAGAATCGTCGTACAGTGAATAGTGACTGGTACACGACCATTTGTTTGCCGGAAGTTATTGACGAACTCCGTAAAAATAACCGTAAACGCCGTATCATCCTGCACCACGACAATGCTAGTTCTCACACGGCCAGACAGACAAACGACTTTTTGAAGGCGAAAAATGTAGAACTCATGAGTCATCCTGCATACAGTCCCGACCTGGCACCTTGTGACTTTTTTCTGTTCCCAAAAATTAAGAACCAATTACGCGGTCAACGATTTTCATCACCAGAAGAGGCTGTCGAGGAGTATGAAAAACACGTTTCAGAGGTCACCACAGAGGAGTGGCACAAAAGTTTTCAAAACTGGTTTTATCGAATGAAAAAGTGCATAGACGCCAAGGGAGATTATTTTGAAAAACAATAAATTAATTTTGTACCTTTAATAGTATTTTTTCATATTCATTCCGGAAACTTATAGTGCGCCCCACGTAACTTTGAATGTACCAGCTGCTTTCTTCCCGTTCATATCGTAAAAGCCGATCGAGGGAATGAGCGAGAATGAGCATGTACATAATGTAACCGCAGAAACATATGCCTGTTCTCCCACGGTCATTTCGCCGACCGACCTTCTAGCAACCGGCGAAAACTCACTGATAGGAAAAACACCCTGCCAACGCAGTGTTAAAATGACTGTGGTTTTCGCAGCCGAGGTACTTCCCCAGGGTTTCAAAGCAATAACTCATTACTCTAATCCCCGCCCTGTCCTAGTTTTTAGGGTTTTATCGTAAACAAGGAACCCTTAGTTTCGCCGTGTTTGTCTACCTGTATGTTTGTCTGCGGTTCTAGTCAGAGACTATAAGTAATAAAAAGCTGCATTTGGTATGGGTATGTTACTATTACGTAGTGTAGCACGTCAGGCAGCTAGGTGAGTCGACGATGACAGGCAGGTTACTGGAAGAAACTGGTTTGCGATGGCAAGGGTCAGAACAAGATGGCGCAGACAGAAGGAGTCAACAGTGAGTCTCTGAAAGCTGACGATGATGATGTTATGTGTATTAATCATGCCAAAAAAAGGGAAAATAAAATCTTAAAAAATTTTTTTTAGCTTAGATCCTATTCTTATAAAGTGAGAGTCATCTTTTCTCTCGACTAACCCATAGTGTGAGGTACTGTTGAATAGGTCTTTCGAAATTATAGCGAGCTTGTAAACACCATTTTTCCATTTAAGGATCCGTTTCTGAAATGCAATTTTTTGTTAGAGTCAAGGCTCCCTCCCTCTATCTTCTAAACGGTTGTATATATACACGTGAAACACTAACTAATGTATATATATACGTGAAACACTTACGCAGCAGCTTAGTATACGCAGATTTAAGGAAAACTATCAGAGCTAAGTAGGATTTGCAAATTTAAAGTTGTTGGCGGTCAACTTATTATGCCCTGTTTTGATGATAAAGCTAGGAGATATTCAACAGACTTTATTATTAAAACAACATAACTCTTTGAGTTTGGACCCGTTTGATATTTTCAACGAGCACTTCATCGTAGACGATGTCTTGGGTCTGATCACGGAGACGGAAGGTGGTAAACGAAACTCGATAATAAAACAACATAACACTATTGAGTTTGGACTCATTTGATTTGACGGAAGAGCACTTCATCATTGATGATGTCTAGGGTCTAATCACGAAGACGGAAGGTGGTCAACGGAACTCGGTAATAAAACATAACACTATTGAGTTTGGACTCCTTTGATTTGTCGTGACGAGCACTTTATCGTAGACGATATCTTGGGTTTGATTATAACTAAAAAGTTAAAAAATAATTAAATGTTTTGAAAATAAAGAAATTACCTTATATTTAATCAAACCCATCAATACATTACCTCATACAATGTATATGTATAATATCAAAGCTTGTCACGACATTTTTCGTATCAATTTTAACGTAAGTAGTTCTAAATAAAGTCTTTGATTTTTTTATAAATCTCGCGACAAGCTTTTGTTTTAAGTATACATATAAATTGTATGAGGTAATGAATTGATGGGTTTGAATAAATATAAAGTTATTTCTTTCTTTTCAGATCATTACCTTAAATAAAAGCTTGTTATTAAAAATGGTTTTTTACATAATTTTTTAGTTTGCACCTTTTTTCTCAGTGTCAAATTCTGTTTTAAAGTCACACTTCAATCTTCAGTGACATTGTCAAATTCTGAAATCAAAATATACCGAACAATACTGAAGAGTTTTCTAGTCGAACAACATTGTTTCTTAATATGTTTAGAGCAATAAATAAACTTTTTAAATCCACCAACATAATCCGAAACGTTCAGAAAAGATGTCAGTCAGGGGAAGTGGAGGTCTTCATCAATGGCAAAAGTACTACCGTACCGAGCTACTACACTATCATGCAGGTTCTACGAAGCGAGAATGTCATGATCCCCTCTTTCTGTTACCACGAAAGGCTTTCTATCAGTGGAAACTGCAGAATGTGCCTTGTTGAAATCGAGGGTATGTTGAAACCACAAATTGCGTGTGCTACGAATATCTCCAAAGGCATGAAGATAAGAACTAATTCAGAGGCGACAATGAAAGCCCAAGAATCGGTCTTAGAGTTTCTCTTGATTAATCATCCATTGGATTGTCCTATTTGTGATCAAGGAGGAGAGTGCGACCTTCAAGACTTAACAATGAAATTTGGAAATGATCGTTCGAGATTTACCGACGGGAATTTTGAAGGGAAAAGAGCTGTTGAAGATAAAAATTTAGGCCCACTAATAAGAGCAGAAATGACTCGCTGCATACATTGTACAAGGTGCATCAGATTTAGTGCCCAGGTCTGCGGCTTAGATGTCATAGGTACTACTGGCCGTGGTGTGGATATGCTTGTAGGAACCTACGTAGATAAAATGTTCCTTTCAGAACTTTCGGGAAACATTATTGACTTATGTCCAGTGGGATCTTTAACATCTAAACCCTATATCTTCAAAGCTCGCCCATGGGAAGTAACAAGGATTAATTCTATCGATGTGACTGATGCGACAGGGACCAATATTGTATTAAATTCTCGATTTAATAGACTGTTAAGAGTGTTACCCAGAGAAAATGAAGACATAAATCAAGAATGGCTCTCAGATAAAGGTAGATGGGCGATCGATTCGCTAGAAATGCAACGATTAGTAAGTCCCATGATAAGATGCAAAGGTTGTTTATGCGGGACAGATTGGCATGATGCACTAAAATCAGCTGGATGTCTTATTACATCGACAAGTCCTAAGAATATAATGGCTATAGCAGGGCCTCACACAAACGTGGAAACTTTGGTGACAGCTAAAGATTTCTTGAATATGTTGGGTTCTGAACACACTTACGTAGAACGCGGCTGTAATTATAGTATGTCAGGCTCCGATATCAGAGCAGCTTATTCACTGAACAGCAAAATGAAGGATATCGCGTTCGCAGATAAAATATTGCTCGTTGGTACTAACCCTAGGTTTGAAGCTCCCGTTCTTAATGCGAGGATTCGTCAAGCGTACATGTTCAATGAAGCTGACATTTATGTAATCGGTCCAAAATGTGATTACAACTATCACGTAAATTATTTAGGTGAGGACATTGCCTCAATATCGAAAGCCAGTTCCTTTCTCAAAGAAGGTAAACAACCACTCATATTTGTAGGTATTTCCCAACTTGAAACAGATAATGCACCAAAAATGATGAGCGAACTATTTAAAGTAGCTGATTCGGCAAAACCGAGAGATTTCGAAGGGTCAGTAATAAATATTTTGACAAGAGAAGCGAGCTTTGCAGGCGCACTAGAGGCTGGTTGGAAAGCGGGTGCTTTGGAGGCTGTGATAAAATACCCGCCGCAAGTGCTGATACTCCTTGGGGCAGACGAGCTACTGTACGATTGGACGCCGCCTCCAAACTGTTCTATCATTTATATAGGTTTTCAGGGTGACCGTGGTGCGGAGAATGCAGCGGTTGCCCTGCCCGGATGTGCGTACTCCGAGGCTGGCGGATTGTATTTAAATATGGAAGGCAGATCGCAGTATGCTTATCCCGCTATATCTCCCCCCGGTGATGCACGTCATGATTGGAAAATAGTGCGTGCAATAGCAGAATATACGGGAATATGCATTAGTTACGATGATCATTATACCCTATGCCAGAGATTGAGTCAAGTTAGTCCAAATTTCACGCAAGTAGGGCTCTATCAACCGAAGTTGTTTGACGAATTGCTACCTCCGCTTGTATGTAAATCAGATAAAAGTGGTGGGAAACTGGACGTAGACATGAAGAGTTTAAAGGATTATTACTGCGCGGACGTGTTCACCTATAATTCTCCGACGATGATAAAAGCGCAAAAAGCTGCTTGTGAACTTGCTAAATCATCTTATGCAGCCATATGATTTTGTCATTTATTAACATGTTGTATACTAAGTCCTTCCTATTGTTATTTATTAAACTTAATTTCTATAATAAGAAATCTTTTGTTTGGTCAGAGCAACAATTTTTTGTTAGTGAAAGTTGCAAGTATGAATTGGTATCGATGTAGAATCGTCTGTGTGCTTGCACGCCAAAACAAACCTCTCAATTGGCAATCAATCAAAATATTATGTTGCTTGTGAAAACCACATCCAAATCGGTTGAGCCGTTTTTGAGATTAAGGAGCAAAAACGTACGACGTTTTATTTTTCATGATAAAGATAGCGATAAATAATATGTACTGTACTAATGTAAATGTTTGTAGGTATATTAATTAATCAATAAAATCTATAGTTATGCACGATTGAAACTACTTTATATAATCAGTCCGCCGCATTAGTCTAGCTATTGCTAGAAATAGGCTACTTTTTATTACCACTTAAGTTTTGTCAGGTGCTGCTGAACAATCTGGAGAACCTCTCGGTCGCGGAGTCAGATGTGTTGAAGTACCAACAGGAGCTGCGGGCCACAAGAGTCAACGCGGTCGTGCAGAAAGGGCTCGGGGACTTGAAGTACGAACCCAAAGCTCTCACTAATTTGAAAACGCAGGTCAAATGACAGACTTTTTCGAAGAAAACATTATTTGCCATAAAGGCGAAGATTATGATGGCACCCTCATTTGAAATAAATTGTTTAATCGTAAATGTGGTCATAATTAACATTTTGCAAATTATAAGACCAGATTGGCCTTTAAATTGTTTTATAAACAATCGTGGTCTAGTTTTAAAAGCTGTTTTCACCTATAGTAACCACTATTCACTTTGCGGAAACGCATTTTAAAGCTAGACGGACTACCAATGATACTTTCAAAGGTCATAAATAATTTCAAGGTCAAGACACCTCGTTACCTTATAATTTTCAATAATATGTCAAATTTTTCGCAGAAGTCATGAGTTTCTGTGCAGATCGCTTTTCCGAAATTTTTTGATGCTGTACACGGTATTGCGATAGGGCGAAAGTTTTGCAAATCCGTATTTTACCTTTTCGTGAATTTGTTTCACGAGTGATATTTTTAAGCGATCTCGGAATGTACCCTTTGTAAATGAATAGTTTATAAGTAGGGTTAGCGGTAGGGTGAGTTCATCTGCACAGCTGTCTCCGGGCCATAACCTACCTTAGGCAACTTGGAGGTGCCTAAATCGACTACGTACTGAGAGATGCGGTCACGAGCTCGCGGAGTGGTGATATATTGAAAAATCAGAGGCCCGTTGCCAATGTGGTCACGCCGATCAGACCATGCAGCACCTTCTCTCGTGTCCATCGTGCCCGACCAGCTGTACGAAGTACGACGTGTACTCGGCGTCTCGGGGAGAGGCATGAGTGTTAACCTACTGGAAGGACAAAATATGATGAATTATTAAAACTGAGATTGCTTTTATGTAATATATAAGTAATTTCTTCTTGTGTACCTATATTTAGGTGTTCTATTAGAATTCGGCTAGATGAATAATAACTCCCAAGTATAAAACACAATCAAATTTATTAAATATCAAATATTGTATTGTCTAACACGATTCCTTAACTATCATGTTTCACATCAATATGTAATGGCATAATGATAATACGGTTACAAATACTAGGACAAAGTATAGATGATTGATTAAAGAACAACAGACATACGAGTAGATGTTCAGAACACAGCGAAGATTATTATATTTTAATCAACATACTTTAATATTGTCAAGAAGGAACCAGAAGTAGCTAAATTAATAAGAAAATAAGAAAATACAATGTTAGTAGAAATAATGGTTCAGTAAGATTGGAGATGATTCTAAGTAGTAAAGTGATTATGATAGAGATGATTTAAAGCATAGAATCCAAGTATGAAACAGAAAAACCGAAAGATTATGAAAGAAGTTGACGAAAAGTAGAACACACTCACAATATAAATATACATGTCACAATACATGGGCTTAAATGCAAAATCTACAAAAAGTGTTATACACGATTATTATCCCAAAACGGTATGATCAGTATAATTATTTCTTACACTATTCATAAAGTAGGTAGTTTTGTGCGCCAAAGCTCTACTTGGATGATATTTTAAGCATTAGACAAGATCAGCTTCTGCAATAAAGAATCGTTGGAAAACTTTGATGACAGTCGCTGAGTTTGAGCCTTGCTTGCAGAAGTTGAAATTGCCGGATTACGACAAAATTTTAAATATTACACTGATATGTGGCATGATGTGTCACGTCTTACTTGGTCTCGAGAGCACTTGGCTCCATACAAGCTGGCAGTCCTCATTTACAAAATCAATGATTTAACGTCTAACCTGGCGATTGTACAGTAATTGAAGCATAAACTTAAAATTAGATACTTGCTAATGATTTAGCTGCTTTGTGCGAAATGCAGTGAAGTAAATAATATCAAAATAGTTATTCAAAGTTCTGAAAATAGATTTTTTGGTTAATATTTTTTTCATACAAATTAAGTTAAACAAGAAAATGTCGAATTTAGTCTGTCGATATAGCTTTGTTTTTCCAGCTAAAAAAATGGACGGCTCTGTGTTTCCCACATTGCCTCAGAAGTCTTCGGACTAGTCATTACAGGAATAACTAGGGGTCTACACCCTAACATTACAAACATGACCTTCTGCCACGGACATGAGGTGCTGCTACCTCAAAATCTCAATGGGCGCTCCGCACTCAAGAGAATTGTTATCATATCAACCTCAAAAAAGGAAAGTTAGTTGACATATATACTGGAAACGCTAAAATTGATTGAAAGTAAGAACAATTCGCTTGAATGAAGGTACATGAGCCTATAGCTAACGCTATTCACGAATAAATATTGTCAATCCAAAGCCCGACCACGCGGCGGTCAACCTAGCATGGAAAATTTATAAAAACCGTCTAAATTACCCGTAGCGTATATTTGTCGTAAAAACATGGAAGCACACCTGCGGACAGACTGTTTGCTGGCTAATTTGTCATATTTACTAACTTAATGCGTACTGTTGATACTGGCGATTAAAATGTCGGTAATTTGAAATTTCAAAGTTGTAGTGAGTATTTTAGATGTACAAAACGGAACATACCGCACCGCTTAAATTATTTTAAATACAAAAATAACAACATAACTTAAACCTTTGGTATACGATAAAGATATAAACTCAACAAAATATACAGCTTTAGGATCAACGTAAAACGACTTAGAAAGATTCAAAGAGACAACGAAACAGGGAACAACGTTGTCCTGGGAGGAACCGGCTTCCGAACACGGCACGGCCCATCCGGACAGAAGAAATTGTCACAGAGGGTTTGACTTCCTCGCTTAAACTTTGGTGATGGTCTTCATTTTCCTGCTTCTTAGACACCTGGGAATAAAAAAATGTAAATTACTTATAAGATATGCAACTCAATATATAAGAGGTTCTCGGGATGTCTACTGAGGTACCTAATCTCAAAATATCGTAATATTATTTAACATATTCCGAGATACTGAGCCGTAAATGTCCCGGAATGAGTTAAGGCACGGATAAGACGAGGTTTTTTATTTAGTCTGATTAGCTTTATTTTATAGTTTAGTTAAGTTTTATCCATTGTATGTTATTTATTATTAATAAAAATAAACGATGTTGTAAAAATGTTTCCTTTACCTTATAAATCCTCGGTAGAGCATGAAGGCTCCGTAGAAGCTGAGAACAATAGTCGCTGTCCACACCACTGCCAACACTGAGGTGCTTCCCTCTGGAAAGGTTTTTAAAGTCAAAATTGTAATTGACTGCTCGTACAGTAGGTATTCGATACTAGCAGTCTGCTATATTTTATAACAACCTACTTACTATATACGTACTGCTATATTTGCTAACTTACACGCTAACTTTAGAGGTAGTTACGAACAAAAGAAACGCATACTCTTTATTGGTTGTAGTTGACAACCAAGGTTTACGTGGATTCGTTCGTGAGTAGGCCTAAAATTAGAAAGAAAGTATAATTTTTTTCTAGCTTGCATCAGAGAAAATCAAATCCTATTATATATGTACAAAATACACAAATTTTGTACAAGAACTCAAAATAAACACGGCGGGTATTTATTTTATTTTGCTGAAAATTTAAAGATGGAAGATTGAGGGCCTCATTATGGAGTCACTGTCGACCAAAACAAATATCAGGCAATTATAATGGGAAGTTACATCTTATAGGCTGGTTTGATAGCAACTCGCTGCCACAGCTGGACGTCGACAGTCAGTTCGCAATTTCGCATCGATGATTCCTCATCTAACTGGTGTGAGCTAGATACTGGTGTTCCAAAAGGCGGCATTCTCTCTCCTTTATTATTTCTCGTCTTCAAAGATTTCATCACTAAAGAACCTCGGTGCACGTATCACCTTTATGCCGATGACTTGCAGCTTTATGTACATACTAATGTTGATAACGTGGAGAGAGCTATTGACCTAATTAATTTAGATTTAATTGCAATCGCTGATTGGTGCCGATTCCGACGCTTTGGAGTCACTGTCAACCCAAACAAATGTCAGGCAATTATAATTGGAAGTTCACCTCTCACAGGCCGGCTTGATAGCAACTCGCTGCGTCCCATTTGCTTCAATAATAATAACCCAATTACATTTTGAGAAAGTGTTAAAGATTTCAGCCTGCACATTGAAACAAACCTGCGTTGGGATGTACATATTACCGAAGTTTCTGGAAAGGTTACGGGGGCTCTCCGCTTCTCAACAAACTTGATAGGCTTCAAAACAATTGTCTGCGTATATATTTGGCCTACGGAAGTATGTCCATGTGTCTGCTTATCGGTCTCAACTATGAATGATTACCCATCCGTCAATGTCACAATTTGCATATTCTTTCTTCTCTATACTTTTCTCACTACTCTCGTCTCCATACTTTTTGACCCAGAAACTCCGATGTATTTCAAAACCAAGTTCAATTTTCTGATTCACCAAACAAGCCGTGATGCTATTGAACGCCCTTCCTGTTGATATCCGCAAAGTCCCTAGTCGCCAAGCGTTTAAGAGCACTGTCCTCTAGTACTTTTAGTACTTTGGTCCAAAATTTTGCATTTACAGTACTATCTGTAGGTTGATTGGTAGAAAAGACCTTGGGCCTATTACATTTTTGTAATAAAGTTAAATTAATATAAAAAAATGTGTTTGTAAAATATAGCTTGATGATAACTAACTTTGACTAAGAGTTTAAGAACTGATTAACTGACCAATGTATCCGTCGTGGTATACGTCGCGCTCAAGCCAGGCGCGGCGAGTCTTGTCGTCCCGGGGCTCCACTGCCAGGAGGTCCGGGATCTCATCTGCCGAGCCAGTGCAGTTCGCCCACTCGATCGTCACGAATCTGCATCGTTAATTAATAAATAGATAATAGTACTTAAAGGCTCGTGAGTCCGATGGATAAAGAGATTCACATTTGAGAACAGCGAGTACACAAGCATATTATTTGCCCGAGCTAAGAATGTACCCAGGACTCTGAAAGTCGAGCAAGGTAAGTTATTCTCCACGTAGTTCTGCAATAGATCAGCCCTCCTGGCTGATCTGGCAGAACAACGTGAATGCTTTCATTTAAAAAAATTGAGGTCTTCAAGGAAAGAAAGAATGAAAAATATTTTATTCAGTGTAAAGATAGTTTCAGTTAATAAGTAATTTAACTCTACATGAGTTAAATTACTCATGTAGAGTTAAATTACTTATTAACTGAAACTAGTTTTATACCATAATGGAACCACTCAGCATATGGCAATGATGTGCCTTTACATCATACCGCTGGTCTTTAAGGCACTAAGATCCAGGAAATCCTTCAATATACTGCTTCTTGTTTGGTAGGATTCTATGACATGAGGTCGTGCACTGACATACCTATTAGGGGTCCGGCAAGCGCGGCGCGCTTGCAGCAGTAGTTGTCGGGAGCGAGAGCGTGCGCCTCCACGGCACGGGCCCCATGCGCCCCACGGCCCCGGGGCAGCCCCAGTAGACTGGCAGTCGCATTCCACCTCGCACACTTCTTCCTCCTGGAGATAATATTTCTACATCAAGTTAATTTTTCGTCCATTTGTTTATGTCATAAGTCATAAAGGACAGGTTTCCAAAAAGGGAAGGAAAAGTGCGCCCTGAGCGCAACAAGGCCTAATAATGCGGCCATTTTTTTGAACCTCGACAACAAGTAAGTTAAGGTGCTCCCTGGTCGTAACATGAATGACTTAGAAAAAAAAAGTACACTATTAATATTCTACTTACATAGGATATTTTTCGCTAGTATGCAGCATATTACCTACGTATATGCAACAGTTGTCAAACGGTGGTGATATCATTATATCAGTAGTGGGTCATAGCGGAGGCGCCAGGGATTCGGATTTGACTCGTCAGCTCACAGCAAGCCCTACGCTAATGTCGAAGAAAATTGATAGGGAGAGAGAGAGGGGAGCAGACGGAGACGTCAAACAGTGGTGATATCAAGCCAGAAGTCTACATACCTGGAAATGCAGCGGGGGAGCCACGATCCGGCCTGGCAGAGCGGGGGCGCAGCGCCAGGGCGCCAAGTAGACCTCTGACGCGGGCTCATCACCGACGCTAGTCAGCTCGCAGCGAGCGTGCGATATTTTCACGCCCCAACCGCACGCGCCTTCGGCTTCTTCGCGAGATGCAGTCTATGTAAATAAAAAGATATTTACTTAAAAGAACGGTTTTCTATTTCCCTAATTCTTTAATAAAATCTATTTACGAGAGAATCAAAGATGATATTATAATAACGAGGAAGAAGAGGAATCCCCATTGGCTTTATCTTTAATTAAGTGTGAGTCAATCAATAACTACTTAGTGGAAGTACGTATAACTAGAACTATCGCAAATTTAGGTAGCCTATGGTGAGGATGGGTGACAAGTGGCATAAAAATTCCACGAGGATCTTCATACTTCAGGAGGCACGTAAAGCCGTTGGTCCCAGCTGTCATTAATGTAGTGAAGTACGTAAGCTATGTACGTCAAATGCTTTTGGGCAGCTAAAAATCTGACACGTGTTCCTTACACACACAAAAATAAGTACCTGTACATGACAGCCAAGTGTGGGCCTAGCAATAAGTCTCAAGCACGGTTCTCTAGGACAAGGGGCTCGTTGTTCTGTCGGAGGGCACGCCCGGCCTGGCCACACGGCTGCCGTCAAGTGCTGCCTGTGAACAAGCAGATTTTTTTTAAAAATCACTTTCACTTTAATCGAATATTTGCCAAGAAGTCAAATCAGATACTTTTTTCTAAACGTGGTCCCTCACTATGGTTGTCGTAAGAGGGCTCAAGGTCGCTCAACGGGCTATGGAGAGGACTAGGCTCGGTGTTCGAAATCGAATCAGAAATGCCGAGATTCGTAGGAGAACCAAGGTCACTGACATAGCCAAGGGATTAGATCATTGAAGCGGCAGTGGGCGGGGCCGATGGGGCAGAAAGGATCTATAATGGCGGCCCCGTACCAGCAAGCGCAGCGTAGAATACCCACCTGCTAGATGGTCAGATGACCTGAGCAAGGTTGCAGGAAAGCGCTGGATGCAGGCCGCTTCCGATCGGTTGTTTTGGAAATCTTTGGGGAATCATTGGTCCAGCAATGGATTTCCTGTGGCTGATATGATGATGATGATAATGACAGGCAGATGACGTCATAGTTTCTTGAAGTTAAATAGCGCTCTTATTATCAGTTTGCAATAATGCAATAATAAATCTATAATCACGTTAAAATGGATTTGTTCAAAGACAACTTCCATTATTTCGTAACGTTTTATTTCTTATCAGTACAAAATGATATATTTTTGACTCAGGAAAATACCCATTTGGAAGAGTCGTCATATATCTGGAAAGCATGCATGACACGACTGATGAGTGTTGATGAAGCGAAAGAGTTTTGCAAGGGAGGCCTATATCCAGCAGTGGACTTCATGTGGCTGATATAATGATGATGATTAGGTGGGCCAGCTACCTGGTACGTCGCATGTGTCTGGCAGAAGACGCGTCGCCGCAGGAGCAGGCGGAGGTGTCCCAGGCACTCCACTCTCCCAACTCGCAGTCGACTCCACAAGGCACATAGCACCACGATTCGCTGGCTTCCGCCGCACTGGTGTTCTATGAAAGGCATCTTAATGAGGATTTTTGCATAGGTACAGTAGAGACTTAGAAAAATGCCAACAAAGCTTAGTCATTACTCGTCTAAACAGCGGGCGTTGCGAGCCTAGAGTTTCTGCAGGCAATCTTAGTAGGTTCCTATCTACTTACCGGGCAGAATGTATTGTTGACAAAAACGCCGTCACTTCTGAGACACCGCACAGCTCTCTTTTTAATACCCTCTCCACAAGGTGATCCACCTAAAATTAAATTACGAGTATATAAATTCCACAAAGCCAGTCGATGAAACACCACATGATTTTAAGAAAGCATGGAAGAAATTTTAGCATTTAGCTTTAAGATCTTTCAACCCTCTTAGGTTGAAAGATCCTAAAGCTAAATGCTAAAATTTCTTCCATGCTGGTCATATAAGTATGGATGGGCGAAATGTGGATCATGTTAATAAGCGACCCATCACTATTTTGATACTTATTTACCTATTCGCTCGGGATGATCATGCTGAAATTGCCTTTGAGTCTTTTGGTCCTGGGTCAGCCGCTAGATCCAAAATGCTCTATCGGCCCTTATAAGGATGAAGACGTGATTGTACTGAAATACATCTATTTAGAGAGACCTTTTCTCAGTAGTAAGAGGCTTTGGTTTAATCGATTTTAACACTGCAAGCTCTTTTGGAGTGCTTATAAACACTTGTACACGCTTGAGCTCTTTAAGAATGTTATTTTTACCTTTTAGTGCTAAATGTCACTTACTGTGTACCAATTGCCCTAAAGAAGTTTAAGTGCTGAAGACTGCGTATGATTGTGAACATACCAAGCGGCTGACAGTCATCCCACGGCGCGACATGCCACGAGTAAGCATGAGGGGAGCAAGGTTCAGCAGCGACGAGATGTCCGCATGCCGTGCCGCCTTCTGACGCCGGGCGGAGGACGACGCGAGTGCGGTCGCGGCGACCACCCCACTTTGTCTGCAAATAAGTACAATTTTTAACTTACCTTTGAAGTCCAGGTTTTCTGACTATATACTGGATATCCGTAATTAATCAAACCACAGGATATACTACATAACTATAGTATAATGAAATTAAAAGAACAGTCAAAAACGAAAAAAGAAAATTGCCAACAAGTGTGCACTGTGTAGCCGCCCGAGCAATTTGTAAGGAAATGTCGAATTATTTTCTGGTATTTTGACTGTTATTTAAATTTGATTATACTATTATGATGTATGATCTAGTATAGCCCGTGTTTCGATTTATTACGAATATGTCCGTTCCACATTGAATAAAACTTATTATATTACAATTATTTATAAGACAATGGTAAGTCATATTTTTTAACCGACTTCGAAAAAGGAGGAGGATATCAATTCGACTGTATGTTTTTTTTGTATGTATGTTACGCGATATCTTTGTCAACCGTGCACCGATTTTGATGATTCTTTTTTTTATTTGAAAGCTTTTACTACCAAATTGGTCCTATATTAATTTAGTGAAGATATGACGAAGAATTTTGGAGATATGGAAGGTATTCTTGAAAGAAAATGAAGAGAGTATTTTTTTTTTTTGTAAAAACTTTAATTATTTCCAAAACTGTCGCCTATAATTTCCCTTGACTTGCATTTTTACAATGCCTACCTGTTCGCAAGGGCTCCATTCAGACCAAGTGCTGACAACGCAGTCGCCCGGGCAGGGCGCACGGCAGGTGGACTCCCGCGCGGGCGCCGGGCCCGCCCCGCTCGCTTCGCAGTTCGCGTCATCCAGCCAATTGCCTTCCGCATCCACGCAACTAAAGGAAAAACAGAAACAGAATGTGCACTTAGCAAGTTAAGCGACACCAAACTTGGTCCACATCTGGATGAGTGACATAAAAGTACAAGTGGCATAAAAACAATCTTGAGCTTCCTCCTCCTTCGGAAAGCACGGTGAACCGTTGATACTGGTTATCATCATTGTATATGTCAGATGCCTTTGGGCGCGTTAATAATCTGACAACAGTGTTGGCCATTTACACTAACGGAAAACAAAGAACAAAAGTATAAACTAAATTATATTAACACGGTTTTGCTCACGTAGTGTAGTCGGAAAAGGCCGACTGGTTCCGATCGGTTTAGATAGTTATCATCAGGGCGAGTGTTAGAAGGAACGGGGACTCAACGGTTTCGCTGTCTTCAACCACTGAGTTGTTGGTGATATTCTTGTAGCTGAAAAAATCATCGTCATCACGATGATTTCTACAGCTAGACCATAGATGCAGACAAGCATAGACCAAGATTTTTTTTACTGTGTAAGTCTACAAGAGTATCACCAATAACTACGGACACACCATCATTAATCATCGTTTTCAATAGAGCAGCGCGGGCGGCAGCGCGGGCGGAGACACGCGAGGTTACGCTCAGTGCGTTGAAGACAGCGAAACCTTCAGGTCGCCGTGCATTCTAACCTCGCCCTGATGATGATCGTCTAACTAAACCGATCTAAACTAGCCGGCCTTCTCCAACTACACTGCGTGAGTAAAACCGTGTTAATATATTTAGTTAAGTCATCTCACTTTAGTGTTAATCTTATACTTTAAACGAGCAATTCTTGTATAATGTTAATGAAGATCTCGGAAACGGCTCCAACGATTTTACTGAAACTTGGTATTTAGGGAGTGACGAGGCTAAAACATTGATTTTCTTAAAAAAAAAGTTACCCAGGCAGTACAATTGTATAAGAGTACTCACGTGACAGTCCGGTTGATGAGGGCTCGGCCGCAGAGCGCGCGACGCGGCGCGCACACGCTCCACTCGCTGACGGCCCACCGCGGCGCCGCCACCTCGCACGTGGCGCGCTGCAGCGTCGCGCCACACTCACGACCTCCGGCGGAACCTTCTTCAATCACTTCCCTGAGGAGTCACAACTATCCAATGCATACGATACGAAACGAAACGATACGATAGCATTCGGGACGATACGATATGATTCGATCCTATACGATACGATACGATTCGATACGATATGATACGATTCGATTCGATCCGATACGATCCGATACAATACAATGCCCTTTATTGTACAAAATAAATAAAAACAGGACAGAATAAACCTAAAAATTTGGAAATGCGCAAAAGACAGCCTTGTCACTAAGCGATTGCTTCCAGGCAACCTCGCTGAATAGAAAAAAGTAATGGGAAATTTGGTAGTGCGGGGTGGTACTATACTAACAATACTAAAGTGAAGCATTATTGTACCTGGTCCTGTGGTAAACAGAAAGATTGTTTACCACTTCTTTCCTCTCCCACGACTGTTGTAAGAGGCGAATAATGAAGGTAATAGCAGTGGAGTTCTGTAGACAATACTTACGCTTGTGGGAAACAGGCGTGATAATACATATGAATAAAGAAGGTGCAGGTAACAAATATCGGGCTACAGAGCGTCTTTTGTGCAAAGTACCATCTACTGTGATCACCAATCCACCTACATAGAATAGACAAACCTTTTTATGGGGAGGCCTTTTGTCCAATAGTGACTGGTACAGTAGAGATATTACCTGGTCCGGAACCGGAAAGCAGCCCTCGATCCAGGCTCCGACGCACAAGGGCCCCATTCACCCCAAGGCCCTGCGGCGCAATCCCTAGCGCAACGCACGCTGCACGCCCCGCGCAACAGGTTCGGGAATTCAGCGTCATACGAATACCCGTCTGTTGACGCCTCGCGCACTCGGTTTGGACCTGATGATGAAAATTATACAAAGACTGATTTTCCCATTCAAATCATTTCAGTTCTTCTAAAGTCGAACAAAAAGAGACACTCGATCAAGGAAGTTGCTTTACTAGCTTAGTTTACTCGAGATGTATTCATCTTTCGACCAAGTACATTTAAGTGAGGAGTAACATTACATACCTATATTATAATTGGAATTTTCAATTACATTTTAGGCCTTCGGTAAGTAGCAACCAGAATCAAAAGACTGTTTTTGTTCGTGTTTTACCTGTGAGAGGATGATATTTCTTGCAGACATCCATTGGCACGTCTCGACCTCCAACCATGCACCGGGCTGCTCTCAACGATCTGCCTTCTCCACATTCAAGTCTGCAAACACATATTTTTTTTTAAATTTAAGACAAAATTTCCCATAAAATAACCAAGAGGCTAATCAAGTATGGTAGGTTGAAAAACTAACAAAGTTTTTATTATATATATTAACATATTTTTTATTTCTAAATATACATGTTTTTAGGCAATGTGCCTTGGGCTAATAAAAATATATCCTGTAGGTGTATCAACGAGATCTGTAAGTGATCGAGGTCTATAGACTTACCCAGGAGGTAGTATGCAATCGGAGTCAGCAGGAAGGAGTTCCAAAGTAACATTTTTGCAAACGCAGCTTGGTATGTCTGGTTGAGTCGCATCTAAATATCTGTAATCAAGAGAGAAGTACAACTAATAAGAAACATATCCCGGTGATGATGATATCGATCTGCAAGTCACATTCTACATCATTATGTGAGCGTAATCTTCCCAAATCGACTTGGTATAGCGAAGGATATAGGAAGGTCTTAGGAACAGGAAGAATAAAGAAAAAGCGACAGGTTTAAAAATTACTTGAATAGAAATTGATATTGACATGGCATATTTTCTGAAATATGGCTAGGTACCAACCAAAAAAAATAAAAAAATTCTATATGAAGAGCACTGGAAATCAGCCTAAAAACTGGACGTGCTGTTTTTATATTTGGCTATGACATTACAAATTGGCACGTTCACCTACAAAATATCTTACTTGAGTGGGTCCGCGCAGATCATGTCACATGTGAAGAAAGGAATGTGGTCACAGGGCACGTCGCAAGGAACAACAGTCTGCGGTACGCGTTGCCCGGCGCAGGAACCTGCTTCCACTCGATGGGAGTCCGATCCGCACCATACACCTGAAAATAAAATATATATTTCTGTAAAGAAAAGAAAGGATATCATAATTTCCCACAGGTTTAGGCATACGCCTTCTTCAGGATTTCCAAAATGCCCGGATAAAAACGGCTGCATCAAACGCCGTCATATAGTAGTCAGGCATATGCCTTGCATTGTTCTCTAGGCAGTGTCATCCTAGTTGGTGAATTTTAGCAAAGACTTAAACATATAATTGGTAAATTCTTTTTTTACAGTTCCAAAGTCTCTAAAAGGAACTCGTTGTCATTTGTCTGTCCGCGGCTTAGCTCATAGACAGTTCTACTCCGAGCTTGTCCCGACACGCACTTGGCCAGTTATTTTATTTACCAAGAAGTTACTTACTTCGTAGTCTATATCCGACTCCACAATGCTGGTCTGGAGGAACACGGCAGACGGACCAATCTCCCGTGACCCAGGTGGCTTCTTTGGGTTTGCACGAACGCGCCACGGGGCATTCCCTGGTTTCTTGTCGAGGGCCGCAGTTCGGACCACCGTGGACGTTGCGCACGCGCACTTGTTTGCCGGGTTCTGAAGGACACAAATAAATATCACATAGTTCATCAAAGTTTTATTTGCAAAAAAATCACAGTTCAAGATAGGGCTTTGATCAATTCTTTTTTTTATTTTGATCGAACTTGTTAATAGTGTTAATAGTGTCACTGGTGTCATATTTCTCGCGCTGCCTAAAGGCATCTGAAGTAAAAAGATCAATAAGTTTTAGTTTTCAAAGAGTCTCAATTAAGTTCTAGAATCTCTTTTTAGAAATTCAACCATTAAAATTGATGCTTTGTATATAATTGATATTAAAGACTTAATCAATATTAAAACCAAATCAGAAACTCCAGTCCGACAATTTGTTGCAGAAAAAAGTTATAAGTATTGATGCAGACATTGTCAAAATTTGGTTTTGTATTATTTTCAATTATACCGCAAGAGTTGGGGCAAGGAGACCATGGTTTCCAGGCTTCCACCCGGCAGCCCCGCAGACAGCGAACGGTGCAGGCACGACGGGAGGCTGGTCGGCGTAGAGGAGCACAACTGTAGATAATGTAAAGTTGATACAAATACAAATAGTGTGTAATATAAGAAAACTAAACCCTGACGGCGAATGTAAAATAAATACAGAAAAAAACAGTGTATATTGATAATATTCCTTAAAAAATGGGCATTATGACGACTTGACGACCGAAGGATAAAAGTCTCTTTATAAGTACATGTGTCACTGTCTACCACAGTACCTAACAGTATAAGTACTGTTCTTAAAAAGGTATTTTAATTTTTTTTTAAATATAGCGAGACTTGATGTAGATTTCATGGTTACTCGAACAGTATGTGTGAGAAGACAAGATACAGCACAACTGTAGGTAATGTAAAGTTGATACAAATACAAATAGTGTGTAATATAAGAAAACTAAACCCTGACGGCGAATGTAAAATAAATACAGAAAAAAACAGTGTATATTGATAATATTCCTTAAAAAATGGGCATTATGACGACTTGACGACCGAATGATAAAAGTCTCTTTATAAGTACATGTGTCACTGTCTACCATAGTGACACATGTACATAGTATCTAACAGTAAAAGTACTGTTCCTAAAAAGGTATTTTCATTTTTTTTTAAATATAGCGAGACTTGATGTAGATTTCATGGTTACTCGAACAGTATGTGTGAGTTGTCTTCTCACACATACTGTTCGAGTTACAGCTTTAGAAAATAGTTCGTATCAACAACATAGAAAGGTATACTAACTATTTTAATGTAGAAAAATACCTGTGCATAGGAACGTTACGTCTAATTACAAATGCTAGTGCCTAAATTAAGGTAATTTAACTCGAAAAGAACAAGTAGTTTATTATGTACTCACAGAGCTTCCCTAACGACGTCAGCGTTGTTCTGAACACACATCACGTCGCGGATCATCTCGCCTTCTTCAACGCACGGTTCTTCTTCATCGGACTCATTGAAAGGTTCTCCATCCTAGAACAAGATTTATGTGTTTTAATACGTAGTATGTATGATATATATTCGATATTATGAAAAAACTGTATTTTTATTTCTGACCAAAGGCATGGTTAGTATTCGAATTCTCTTTATTTTTACTAAAAAAGTCTCAAAAGAGTGGTGCCTTTATTTACAACACAAGCGGTTATATAATTAACTTACTTAAATAAACTATGACTTAACTAAATATAACAATGAATACAAAACTAAGCTAGATATAAGTACTATAAAAACCATCAAATGATATAAAAAATTGAGCCTAAATCACTGCACTCGCAGGGTAGGGTACCCAAGAGACTGGCGGCATTTCCGCGCTGAATGGCCAAACTCAGCCTTTGGCAAAAATGCGCACCAGCCCTTGGATCCCCTGAGGCGTCGATTAGGCGTGTGGAAATCTCTTTATACAACTGACGGGCTTCCACACCCCAAGGCCCCAAGGTCTCCACGGGAAAAGGAACAAAAATAGTCTCAAAGTGTTATAAATTGTCGGACTTAATAGCATGGTACTTCTCAATGGGGTGGTCCGGCGAGGCATAAACTAACAAATAAAAAAATAGTTTTTCTTTTAAGTTACCAAGAGATCTGTATAGTTAGTGTTAGGAATGTAGTCCTGCCGCCGACGTTCACACGGGCCCCAGGGAGTGGCGAGCCAGGAGTAAGTAGCGCAGGCGTGGTTGTTGCAGGTTTCGTTTTGGACGAGTTGGTCTTCTGATGGACAGGGCCAACCATCTGAAAATTAGATATAAATGAGATTAAAAGTTGCGTTTGATGTAGGAAGGTGAACGGCCAAAAAGTTCTTACATTGCTAAGTACAAATTATGTACAACTCGTCTAAAGATCTTATTAGGAACAGGTATTTACTAACTAGTAAGCGATTTAGAAACAGGTCCCTGCCCTGCTATAGCAGGGCACCACTGGCGACAGCGTTTATCGAGCACTATTATGTATTACTATCTTGTTCTAGGGAAAACAACGAATGGCATCGCTCTATGTACTCGGTGGGTAGCTCGGTGGGAGGAAATACGCTAGCTAGTAGGCTAGCTAGCGCTTTCTCAAGTTAAGCACCACCGGGCGTGGTCCGTACTTGGATGGGTGACCACAAGTGGCACAAAAAATTCTCAAACTTCTTCGTGCTTCGGAAGGCACGTATAAACCGTTGTCTCTGCTGTTATCATTGTATGTCAATCGTCAAGCTATGTCAGATGTCTTTAGACAATTTGAAAAACCTGACACCAGTGTTGGCCACTTACACACACATAAGCTTAAACTTTAATACGGCTGTAATAACACTCTTACCAGGAGCAGCATGAGCGAGGATATGCCGTCGGCGAGTCCTCGTCGGTGGTGGATGCGAGGCAGCGGCGCAAGAAGCCGAGCAAGGAGACCAAGTTCCCCAAGAAGAAACCACACAGTCGCCTGCGCAGGCGATGCGGCAGCGCTCTGTGCGAGCTGGGGCTCCGGTGCCACTGCACCACGCTCGCTGGGCTTCTTTCTGTAATGAGAAAATCGATGGGTTTTATAGAATTAAAAGTAATTATGAGTTTATGCATGCTTTGGAATACCGAGACTTGTGGGTATTTTCTGGCTTATCTTTTATCTTAAAAATTAATCATCAATCCTCAGTGAATTATAGCTTAGTCTTCTTCAGCCATGGCCACTGTAGAAAGAATATAATTATATTAAAATATAATAAATTTTATTATATATTAATATAATTTCGCCTCGTATGAGTTCTTTCTCGAATGAGGTGTAATTTTTTTCGGGCTGTCGACAATGTCCAATAACTGTAGGTACTTTGTTATGCTTTAAAAAGCCGCAGACTGAGATATGTGCAATGGAGACTTATCGCAGAAGAAATTGCCTTGTGCCAAGAACTCTATCCATAATCACGACCAGTTACTCTGTCAAAAATCATGAAGAAGATGCCATAACATTTCCTCGATCAACGCTTACCCCATCATGTCCAACGCATCTCAGCTCCCGACTGCGTTTTCCTGGGCCACAGGTCGTATGCGGCTGGTTGAGCACACATGGGCCCCAGGGCAATGCCTTCCATGCCGCGCATCGAGGAGTAGAGCATGTACGTTTCTCCTCTAGAGGAGGGCAAGGGGCTCCGCCACCCGACGCTGCTGATATGACGCGCCGGCGGCGTACACTGTAGCCTAGAAAATTAAAATAATGTAATACATTAATTCCGATATCAGAAAACTCGCGGGTTGACAATGGTTTCGGAAGGCACAAAACCGAGATGAATGTTATACATTGAAAGAAGCCTATTCCCAGCAGTGAGATTTGGATGTCAATGATGATCATGATGATGGTTACATATAAGGGAAAAGTTCTCAAATGCCGGCTGGACGATCTGACCAAGATCGCTTTAAAACACTGAGTGCAGGTCACTTTCAATAGGTCCTTCCTAAAATTCTGAAAGGAGTATGTCCAGCAATGGGCATCCGGCGCAAGCGGCTGATATGGTTATTGAGGTATATATAACAAGTTAATCAAAAATGACGTTAGGGATAATTTGAACTGAGAAGTAATGCAGTATTCGTCGATGATACGAGTGACGATGATTCTGGTAGCACCTACCAGTAGTAGTAAGCTGTTGAACAGGGTATAAAGGACAACCATCAGTAGGCTGGCAGGCACCCCATTCACTCCACTCGCCTACTTCGCAATCCCGTGGACATGGTACCTGAAATAAAACATGATTTGAGAAATGGTTAGAGATTTTTGTAGGCTCGTTTAACTTTGGTAAAAGTGAACAAGTTGCCAATAAAGGCAATTCAAAATTTATACAGAAGAAAAAAACGCGTAGCCCTGGCTGGACTGAAAAGGCAGATTCTTTAACCCTTATCATGACCATTTATTACAGTGGTATCCATTAACTGTGTTACCACCTCTAAGCTAAAGATTTTACTAAGGTCCTTTAAAAAAATTCAGGAATCTTCAGGAAGAGATAGAGTCGCCCTATTCTAGGCCAGAAAGGCCACCCGCCAAATTGTCCATAAGCCACATAAGAGTCACCTCACAAGGCTGCACCAGCGTGGGCATCGGCGCGTGCGCACATTGCGCGGCATGCAGCGCCTTTCCGTCGGCGCGCACGCACCAAGCCTCCCGCCTCTGCACTCCTCCTCCGCAGCTGGCTTGCGTGTTTGCTTTGTCCTCTTCATCAGTTTCATCTTCATCATCGTCGTCGTAAATAGCATCATTGTCATCGGCATCGTCTTCACTGTCGTCATTTACTACAAAAAAAGTTATTTATATCAATGAGCAATGGTTTTATTTGGTAGCTTTATAAGACAGTGAAATTTGTAAACTGAGAAACGAATTATCTCCACTGTTAGTTCTTTAGATTGTTACGCTTATGTTGCCTCGTCGTTTGATTATATCATCAGCATTAAGCGATATAAGTCAAATTTATTGGCTTTAGGTACCATAATCCAACTGCATTCTACTACATCATATACTTTATCAGGAATTATTATGAAATTGAATGGTTTGCCGAAGTTTAGAACTAGCAACCCATCACTATTTAGATTAGTTTTTCTATGATTACGTCCGCGCTAAGCCTGGACTTTGGGTCTTATGTCCGCGGGCTCTGTTTACTCCGCCAGGGATAAAAAAGGTGATAATGTATTTGTATATTGCTGAGGTTTCGTCTTGGAATATTGTGATTCTGATAGCGATGAAATTTTGTAGGGTGGGATATAGGACCCAAAACCAAAATAAGAAAATAAAAGATTGCTAAACTGACCAGGAGGTGGTGTAGCTGGCTGTTCGATGGCGACCCGGCACGCGCCCCACGGCCCCGGTGTCCAGTGCGCACTGGCTTCCAATGCAGCTGGCCTGACTTCTTCCACCACGTCGCATTCCTTGCCTCCTCCTGAAATGATTCTTTTTTGTTCAGTGGATCAAGCAAGCGTCATACACCCAAGTGTTGCTCCCAAAATCCTGATGACGTTAGCAGCCTTTCTAACTGCTGCAAACTTCAGGACCTTAACTGAGCAACTTTTAGAAGACAGCAATCTGCAATTCGGATATCCACATATTCTAACCACAAAAGGCTCACTGTCTTGTCAAAGTTGCATTTCAGTGAAGGTCCTGAATTTTGCACTTAATCAAATTAGCAGCAAGGTGTATTCTTTGCCGCTTATTTGCAACTTTAATTTTGTTGTCGTTTTCATTTAAGGTAGCTAAAATGATAACCAAAAATAGGAGTAACTATAAGGATATCTACCTACAAAATATTGCTGGATACTTGCAAAGACTTAAACTAAAATGGAAGCTGGAACAATTGTCGAGCAATTAGACCTTAAATGCTAACACCGTTTAAACCCTACATTTAATTTTGCTGTGCACTTCATTACGTAAAACTCTCTACAAAAGGACTCCTTTTTAGATGAGATTTTGCAGACAAATTAAATTCTTTTTATTGTTTTGTTTCGAAGTTTAAGTATAGTTTCGCAAATAAAATACTTAATTATATAGTTAAGGAAGTATGGTATTTTCTAATTTGACTTTGACCACGTATGTTGTAGGTAGATATAAAAATATCCACGAAGATCGTCAATTCAAAAAAAAAAATAGTCGTGACACAAAAAAGATACGAAATTATTGTTTAAAATCGTCTAATTAATATATAATATAATAAAATAATAGTAAATGTATACTTATTTTCCTCCACAAAAAAATCTTACTATAACTTAAAAGGTATCAAAATAAACACATTGTAATTAAATAAACAATAAAAGATGTGGAGAACTGGTGCCTATGATAGGTTTCCGAAGAACCTGTGTTACGGGTCACCAGGACTCGCCGTCAACATATAAATTAATGAAATCCAACACTACACAGAATAAACAAAAAAAAAAAACATACAATATGTGTTATATTGTATAATGTTGGATTTATAAATGGGGAATGTAAAAATATTAAGAAAATAACCAAAATCGAACTAAGTATTGCATATTATATAAAGTATCAAGAAAAAACTATATAATAACACCTAAATTAGCAATTTACATGAATAGTATCTAAAAGAATGGTATTTTTTGGCACATTAATAGTCTATGGGAGTCAATGAACCTTTTTAGGCCATAACTTTTTTTGATGGACAATCGAGGTCACCAGATTTGTGACTGCACGGTTTTTTTAAGTGCAGGCATGTTGCACATTTTGGCGGCTCAGCAGTTTTCGTACATGTTTTTACCGAGACGTGAACTATTAGCCCACAATGACTGCAAGTGCTGCATGTCTTGGCCGCATGTCCATAACGCTCACATTTGTAACACCTAGTAACTAAGGTGAAATCTCTCACGGGACAGGACGACCATTTCACGAACAATCTGTCCTTGGTTATTATAACCTTGCATGTATAATGTGTATATAATGTGTATACGAACCGGCTATAACTACAAAATGGCCAGACAATTAAGAGAAACCTTTTACAAGCCTACTGTGTGCATCTGCGTGTCTGTGACATCGTAGCTCCAATTATAACAAAAAATAATTGGCCAAGTGCGTGTCGGGCCACGCGCAATGTAGGGTGCCGTAGTTACAAATGCCAACTTTGAGTTCATGCCATTGAAAACGTCTAAAAACTAAACTTTCTATTGAATTTTTACCAAATTTTCCTTTTCCGAGTACATTTTATAAGTTGATCGCTATATAACTTTTTAATTTGTAAACCCTACTTAGCTCTGAAAGTTTTCCTTTAAAGTTCGTTATATAATATAATATATACTATGCCTGTAAATTTTTCACATGTCCATATATAAAACCGTTTAGCAGATAGAGGGGGAGACACTTGATTCTAACAAAAATGTTCACTTTAAAACCAAATATTTTTAAAACGGACTCCTAAATTGAAAAACTGTGTTTACAAGGTCATAATATTTTTGAAAGACCTTTTTTGAAAGACGTTTTACTTTACTTGTTTACTTTTTGACGACCTCCGTGGCGTAGTGGTCACCATGCTAGTCCGCCACCCAGAGGTTCCGGGTTCGATCCCCGGTCAGGGCAAGTTGGAAAATGGCCTTTTTCAAATTGTACTGGGTCTTGGGTGTTTATCTATATATGTTTTTGTTATAAAATATAGTATCGTTCGTTGAGTTAGTATCCCATAACACAAGTCTCGAACTTACTTTGGGGCTAGCTCAATCAGTGTAACTTGTCCCTATATATTTATATTTATTTATTTATTTATTTACTTGTAAGGGAGCTACTCTAAAAAACTTTTTTTTCTTTATTTTATTTTACCACGTAATTAATATACATACTCGTGCCAAATCACAGCTTTCCAGTACTTTTAGTCGCTAAATAAAACCGCGGATGGACAGACAGACAGACATGGCGAAACTATAAGAGTTTTTTGTTTACTACGGAACCCTAAAAAGTATCTATGTTCATCAACATACATATTAAGTTTATAGGTACTATATTTATTATATGTATAGATGTGTCAGCTCCTATCATACGAATGAACGTATATTGTTAACTAATGTTTTATTTTTTCTGAAGATAAAGAGTGATCTCAGATATGATTCAAGAATACCTGTTCAGCGTCGAGTTCTATCTAAGTGGGAAAAAGTCTCTTATTGTAGCTGAAACGATAATTAATCATTGTTTTTATGACTTCATCTTCATTCATGGCTTACCTTGTGATAACCTTCGTAGTCGTCGGGTACGTACAAGGGCCCCATCTGACCTGGGCCGCCACGGCAACCACTCTCCCAGGGTGCAGTCATCTTTCATCACGCATATCCTTCTTGTGCCTACTCGTTCTACAGCTGGTCCACAAAGCCTAGAAACAATTGAAAATATAACAACATTTAATTAGATGTACCCAGAGACATTAGTCATTTAGGTAATTTTATTTCGGGAGCTTTGAAGGCCCAGTAAATATTTGCACTAGGTAGGTATATTAAAATCAGTGTGTATAAGAATAATTTGATAGATTTTAACTATATCATTACTGTAAAGATTTTTTTTTTCTTTTTCAGCCACTAGATGTGTCCTAAAACTGGGCAAAGATCTCCCCTTCTTTTTTCCACTGATCCTATTAATAGCATAAGTCTGCTTATAAGGTTTTAATGAATACTCGTAAAATAGATGAAAAGCGATCAATAGAAAATATATTTTTTTCATCTAGGTAGGTAGGTTGTCGTTTGTTTACGACTATTATTTTTATTTGTTACCAGCCAGTATTTAAATTAAAAATGTGGTGTTAGTTATGAAGATTGCATTTCAAGATAGGTAAGTATACTAAGAAGATACGGCGTAAAAAGTTGCTTATCAAAATACTTAAATTAAGTAATGAAAGTATTCGGAACCGTAATTTATATAGATTCTCGTTTGTGCTATTTATGGTAGAAGGTAGCACCTTGTGGCACTTTGTTTACCGTTTTGTGATTCGATTTTATACAATTATTTTATTGATATTTATTGACTTTTGTTGATTTGAATGCATGGTTTTCTTGTTTACATCCCTATTAAACTGCGAAATTAAACAAACTGCATAAGGTTAACTGCCGTGACCGTGACCGATACTGCTAATGGCTTCAGTTTTCCTCGCTCTATCGGTGGATTAGGTACATACCTAATTATTTTGATCTTTTTATGCTCACATCAAACAGCATGTACCTTCGATATGAACTTTGACTACCGCAAAGTAATACCTTTTTGTACATATAAAGTAGGCTAGGTATGTGGTTATTGTAGCCTATGGTCCCTGCAACCCCAGTTTTTACGAATTTTAGGAATATTATGTCTTTGGAGAAAACCACAGGAAGGTTGTCATCTGGCGTAATTGAATAGAAAGGTGAATGGAAAATAGAAGATACTTTTACATGTTAGTAAGTAAGTATCACAGATCGAGAATACTTTGCAGTTCTTTCGTTTCGAGGCCTAGATCATTCAGACCACTTACCACTTTGACCAAAGAGATATAATAGTAAAGAACACAAACTGCATACCACACTAATTCAACAACACATTATAATTAAATGACTAAAGGCAAATCTCATTTTTGAAAAAATAATAATAGCTAAACCTGGAAACGGATCTATGCTCGAAAGTATCACTACTGAGGGATGCAACCACTAGAAACTCTTTGACGAGAGAGATATCTGAGTACTTGACCTTCTTTTCTGCTAAAGTACGTAAGATCGTTGGCGCAAAATAAATCAGAGTATCAACTTTGAGAGCAACCTCATTAGAAGTTCGTCCTAAATCCGAGTAAACTTGGCACACAATCCACACATCTTAGAAGCATTCGGGTCGCGTGCATTCATGACGTTTTGCGAAATGGGTCACAGGGCTGGTCGAACAGTGTTTTATATTTAATGCGGAAATGTGCCGTGTATGTCTAAAGAGGAAATTTAAAGATTATGCATAAACATCGTATACCCTGGCACAGGCTCACGCCTAAAAGGATTCTCCGGCACATTATGTATAAGTGCTTATTAGTACAATAAAACAATTTTCATTTCATTCCATTTCATTTTCATTTCATTTCATCTTATGGCTTTCCGTCTTGTCCTATATCTGATGGAATTTTCCCTTAAACTCAATATAATATTAAGATGAAAATGTATATTCAGAAAGATTTTAATGAAATTTTTCTGAATATACATTTTCCTATAAATATTTAATCACGATATAGATAGAGTGTGTTTTTGCCACTAAGGCATCTTATAACTACCCGCATCCTTTTTGATATTTTTCTCATTGCTAGTGCAAACCACCGCATTTTGACCCACTTCTGTCTGATATGAGACTAGACTCACCCGCCGCGCACCGCTCCAAATAAAATTAAAGTAATCATCTAAAATACTAGACCATCCCGCGTCGCGCCTATGGTCATCTCGACCGTAGGACAAAACATTCTTGAACAAGTGAAAGGTGTGTAAAACAGGCAGCACGGCAGGAGCTCCAGGTTGGTGAACTAGCAAACATCCTGACACAGTCTACTCCGCGCTCACAGAGAGAGCCTGGTCAAGTATCTCTGTACCTGACTGTACATACATTTCCCTGACGGAGGCAAATACCGTACCTACTTGTTTTGGAAGTAGGCCAAGAAGGATATTTATGGATGGAAAGAAAAGACAAAAGTCGTGTCATATAGAGAGGAGAAGACCGGGAGGCATGAAAAATACTTCACCGACAGGAACGTAGATCTTAAATAGATTTATGATGATGATGCTTGATTTCCGCACCTACTCTGTAGGTCTCCTCAAGGTGATGAAGTTCGTTTTTTCTGTTTTGTGGATGAACTACTTAAATACACATTTCCAACCGTTGCAACCGTATATATATCAACAGACATTTTGTATTCTGTACGTCATGACCTCATGACGATTTGCGAACTGGGTCACTGGGCTGATCGAACTGCTTTATATTTAATGCGGAAATGTGGCAAATGTAGACTATTGTGTTGACCTAGAACGGTGGTAGAATTGTGGGTGTAATAAAATATGTAGGTTCGAAGTCTTGATAAAGATTTCATGTATCGATTCACAATTTATAATAATCCAATCGATGGAGGTGTGGTGATGGGATAGTAGAATACGACATGTCAGTGTCCACTCACACGAGATAGGCATGGTCAAATTGTCTGGAAGACCAAAAAATCTTATGTCGCTTATATTTTCTCGGGAAAACTGTTCAGTATCAAGACTGATTAGTAGGAATACCTAAGTATAGAGACTTTTCACAATAGAACTGAAGCTTTCTTTCTTTACTTTGTATAGAACGTCTGTAACATAATATTCAAACGATTAAATAAATAAATAAGTACAGTGGGCCACATAGAAAAGTACAAGTACCATTAGTATAATATAATAGTACCAATAATATAGAGGTAGTGTATTTTTCTATGTCGCCCACTGTACGTAAGTTACTTACATGGCCTCGACGAAGCGACCATCCTTCCTACGGCACTGCACCTGCCGCCGCTGCAGCCCGAGCCGCGGGGTGTGCACCAACGAGTCTGGGTTCTTTTGCAGGTTATATCTGAAATTAAAAGTATAATTTTGAAAAAAACAATTGTACTTTCAATTTATTGAATTGAATCAAATGAAACAAACATTTAATGCAAATAATATAAATATCTAAGAAAGTTTAGTTTTTAGGAGTGTTCTAAAGGTTATATATAAGTTTTGTGAGTAATGTATTATTGAAATTCCTTAAAGGCACAACCTGGACAATACGTGTAAATTTAGATAATTATTCAGTAATGTATTTCGCTCATCATAGAATCGATTCGGTAATAATGCTAACAAAGCTACCTCTCAGCAGCAAGGTCCCTCGCCTGAAGCGCGCAGTCTGTCCATCTCCCCACGAAGATTGAATACTCAGACTCTGTGGCTTCTGCAACAAAACAAAACAACATCAACACACACATGCAACCACAAAAATCTAGGTTGCATAAAACGGCAGAGACAAACGGCATCTCGGCACACAGGTACTGCCATAACTGCATTATCGCGAAATTGAGTTTATGCCTTTTTTACGATTCTAGCTGAGTGATATATGTTTTATCCGTTGATGTGAAATTGACGATGAGATTTTGATAGCCTTCACGCAATAAGATGGGATGAATCTCATGAATATATAGTTAAGTATATCACAGTAAACGTTAGTAAGGTTTCATTCTGAAGTTATGGTCTTGTTGTCACGGTATCCCATGGATTTATACCATACGTGCGTTGTTGACTCTGAGAAAATTATTCGCGCCATTTTTGAAGAACAGCTCTTGGAGAATGCGATACCCGACAGGGTTCATATTGTACCTATTATAGAAGACAGTGACTTTTATTATTAGAACTGATGTACATAATGAAATGCAATAAATGATTTGAATTGAATTGAATCCCAAGGAGCTTCGTCCACGATCAAAGTGTGCGGAGATTTTATTTTGAGGCGTGAGGTGAATACCCTTTCTATGACAGGATGTGCGATGATATAGATAATCTTTTTGAAAAGTTATCGCTTCCTCTCCCTCTTTCAAAGAATAAAAACAAATAACCGGCGAAGTGCGAATCAGACTCGCGTACGAAGGGTTCCGTACCATTTTATTTATAAAATATCACGTTTGTTGTATGGGAGCCCCACTTAAATATTCTGTTTTTAGTACTTTTTGTTATAGCGGCAACAGAAATACATCATCTGTGGAAATTTGAACTGTCTAGCTATCACGGTGCATGACATACAACATGGTGATCGACAGACAGACGGACGGATAAAGAAGTCTCAGTAATGTGGTCCCGTTTTTATCGTTTGGGTACGGAACCCCAAAAAAATTAAAAATTACCACACCACATCGTCTTAATCTTATATCTAAATACAGTTTTTCTAAAGCATCCAATATACCAGAATAAAATATTATGCTCCTTATAGTTTGGGGTGTAAGATAAAGTCATATACAATCTCGTAACAGGCCCTTTCTGTGCCCACTTTGTAAAATATCGGCGCGGATGGCAGCCACGATGGGAGATTTGGTATCTTGTTAACTTTACGCCTACATGGCGCCCTATTTCGGAGCTTGTTATCTTTTATCTCCGACATCTTTTTGTAAAAACCATTTTGCCTCAACCTCGTTTTCCTTGGCTAATTAAAGCCTACGCTGTTTGATTTTGTTTGATGCCTTTTGGGGATCAATGTCTTGACTTTTTTGTATGATTACGTGAGTGATCAAAAGGCACAGCCTACTTGTAATAAAAATAACACTTTGTAAATAGTAGATAACTACTTTAAATTTCTTTATTTTTCAATTAGCGGCCTTTCCGACTTCAAACGGGTATGTGTAATAATATTACGTAAACCCTGTCGGACAACACTCTACATGTTAACGAAACCGCATTGAAAATGGACTATTAGTTTCAGAGTTGTATAGACAGACAGATATTCGCGCCGCGGCACTTAATTATTTAATAATGAAGTAGGGTTTGAAGTATAAAGGCCTTTTTAGACGGTGCAAATTTTGAGTTCATAGAACTGGAAACTTAAACGACTTTTAGTGTAGGAAGTAGGTATTAAAGAAACCAAGCCTTACAAATTAATTAAAAGGAATCTCGCTGCAAGCTCAGTGTCCTCATTACGTATGACAGCACAGTTGCAGCTTAACTAGCTTGATGTGATTACAGCAGCTGCTAATTTGATACAGCACGTTCATTCAATTACCTCAAAAACTGCTTGTTATACTTCGTTATAAACCGTAATTAACAGAGTTTGTCAAATAAAGAAATTGTGGTATTACTTAGTTTTTCATATTTTGTTGCATGGGGAAAGATATTGCCCTTATACTATAGATGCATATACATAACTTTGACTGTACCTACCCTAAATAACTACAAATGAGAATTAAATGAGAAATACCTAGAATACTATATCTTCCACACAGCACTTGCAGAGACGTAGATCTAAATTAATTTTTAATGTCAAACTACGCAGATGTTTGTGAGCAGCTTGAAAAATATAAAATTGGTAGGTAGATATATTTTATGTATTGGAATTGA
Source organism: Acrobasis suavella (assembly GCA_943193695.1). Taxonomy (NCBI): domain Eukaryota; kingdom Metazoa; phylum Arthropoda; class Insecta; order Lepidoptera; family Pyralidae; genus Acrobasis; species Acrobasis suavella. The sequence continues at coordinate 4,638,538 of OW971939.1, forward strand.
CTTTGTGTGAATTATTCATGTAGTAGGTACGAGTATAGGAGGATGTCCGCGGATGAAATTACCAATTTAACTTTGTCCATTTCATACGTGTAAATAGGAAAATGGCCCTAACCAAGTCGATCTATGCACGGTCTCGATAAATTTACCTTTAGGTTTATTCATTATTCAGCATTGCATGTCATTTGTTAGCTACTTAGACAAAAAGTAGTTGTGTCGCTACATAATTAGTTGCACCACCGTCTAAGTCTTTCTCACATTCCTCTCCATCCACTGGTAGTCTGGAAGAACGCCCATTGTACTCATTTAATGTAAAATTATTTCTTTGTGTTACTTTTTTGTTTTGGTGTACAATAAAGACTTATCTATATATCTATTTATCTGCAAGTATCTAATTAGCAGGTACATATTCTTCTTACGATGCTGTAATTACTCTAATGGCAGTGGTGCCTTTATCCTACTTTATAAATGTGAATGTTTGTGAGGTTACTCTAACACGCAAAAATGGCTGAATAGTTAGTCAGCTAATTTAAAATAAAATCTTTATTTCCTATGTATTTTGTAAAAGTGATAATTTATTGAGAAAAATAAATAAATACAAAAAACAAACTCAACCAAAAAACTAAACTATGTATAAAATAAAACACTAATAAAAAATGACATCTCGCCCTCAGTATTATTTATTATTACTTAATGGAAGATTTATCGGGCAGTCATTAGTAGATATAGCTTTAAAATTGGTTTCGGAAAGAAGTGGTGAACCTTTTTAGGGGAATAAAATCAATTTTTTAGATTCTTTGTAGCTTTTCTACTAAGTTTAATGGCATTTAGTCTAATTTAATTTTTTTATTTATGCATAATATTATATATTTATTTATTTATTTATACAATATGTAACAAAAACCCTGTCCAATCCTTATAGAAGCAACTCAGACCGTCAATATGAAAAACCTTTTCCTATGGGATCAACGGTCGAAACTCGAAAAAAAAAAACGACGTTTTCATACCAAAGTGTTCAGCGCGACCCGACAATTTGTATGAAAATGTCAATTTTTTCTTCAAGTTTCAAGCATTGGTCCCATAGGAAAAGTTGTTCATATTGACGGTCTGAGTTGCTCCTATAAGGATCGGACAGGGTTTTTAATACATGTTGTATAGTTAAAATAAAAATAACACATGCAAATTACAAATGAAGGCCCGCTATTGATTTAATTTTCACCTCTTCTCATCTCACCCCTACGTTGGAAAACATTCACACCTGGGTACAGTAATTATCTCGCTTGGCGAGGCATGCTGTATACATACGAGTATCATGTTATTATTTCGCTAGCTGACTGTACACCGTTGGTGCTTGCAATTTCTCAGAGCGCTTGGTAAATTACGTACTGATGCAATTTTCACAGGTAGAACATCAACAACAACATCTTTAAGACAAAGATAAGTATCATAATACATAAGTAATACCTATACCAAAAATATGCATTTGGGTAGATTTAAATAGAAGCAGAGCTGGGCAAAGGAAAATCGGCTATCAACGAATTTTATATTCTTATATTAGAAGGCCTAGAATAGAATCCGCCTACGAGAAAGGATTGTTCACTTGGGTCTTTCTTGGATAGTAAGAAACTGTAAGTTTTGACTGACTAACGGACTGCCTCCATGGTCCAGTGGTCACGGCGTTCGCCTTGAGATTCGGAGGTCGTGGGTTCGTATCCTACTGGGGGAGGTGATTTGTGAAAAGTTATTTCCAGTCTGGTTAGGATGTTGCAGGCTTGAATCACCTGATTTATCCGAATATATAAATGATTTCGTGTTTCGGAAGGCACTTATAAACTGTGTGTCCCGAACGCTATCAAGGTCTGCTCATCAAACCTATCCAAGGATTGGTTCTGGTCGACCCTTTGGGTTGCGGAGGTCAGACTGCAGTCGCTCTGTGTAAAAAACAGTAAACCCTTCAAGTCATCTTGGTTTACTAAGCGGATCCCCGGGTTCTGAAGCGTGGGCTAGTAGAATACGCTCGGATGATGATGAAGAAACTGTAAGTTTTAGTTAATGTCATTTCACTGGTGCAAATCAAAAGGATTCTTATCAATATACTAACATCTCAATTTTTTTACCATTTAACAGTCAATAATCAGAGGGCTGTAAATGATATCTGAGACATTAGCAGACAAAAGAAACACGCGCCATTGTTCTAAGGATTTGTGGAGATTGAGATAATGGTGCACTTACACTAACCTGAGAAGATTAATTCATTGTTTTAAGAACATAGAAATTGTAAACATCTTTTATGATGACATTTCAATATAGAACTTCAATCGATACTGGAAAGAAATACTTACATAGCAGGTAAAATAATTATATTTACCTGTGTATATATTTTAGATTGTAAAACTTTTTGTTTTATGTTATAGGGCGGCAAACAAATAAGCGGGTCACCTGATGGTAGGTGATCACCGCTGCCTATGGACAACTGCAACACCAGGGGTGTATCAGGAGCGTTGTCGGCCTTTCACGAAGATATAGACTCGTTTTTGAAGGTTTCAATGTCGTATCGGTCCGGGAACAGTGCTGCAGGAAGTTGATTCCACAGTTCAGTCGTACGTGGTAAAAAGTTTCTTTTAAAACGTACGATGGTTGATTGCCAACTATCCAAGTGGTGTGGATGAAATTTTTGCATTGGTGCAATAAAGAGTCTTTCATTCATTGATTCATTATACTCGTAGCTTCGTATAACTTATAAACCTTCATAGACGAACACTTCAACGGCCCTTATCAGCATCAGGACTCTCTAACTAAACAACCAGCAAACAGTCAATAGTATCGAGTTCCAGACGGCTGTAATTATATCTCAGACATTAGCAGACAATAGAGACACGCGCCATTGTTCTGCGGATTTACGGAGATAAAGATAATAGCGCGCTTACACTAACTTGGAGTTTCAGATATTCATTTTCAATGTTGAAGAAAACTTAATGTTTAAGTTGAGCCGGCGGCGCGATAGGAAGTTTTTATTTTTAAAGCGAAAAGTTTTATATCTAGTTCTATTTAAATTCATAATTTTACGTAATACCTACTGGCTAAACTTTTTAATAATTAGCAATTTAATGTTAGTTGAGCCAGTCAGCATAGTGCATTTTATCTCTGTGCGCATGTTATTGCCAGTATATACGTGTAGGCACCTATATCTACATTTAAATACATGTCGATACAAATAAATGTTAAATACTTTGTTGATTTAGGCGCATATGTTCCTGTTGTCAGGTGAAAGGGTAATAAAAGCTTGCTAACGCTACAAACAGTAAAGTATTACGACACATTAGAATTAAAAAAATTACCGGCCAAGTTACAAGATACGACGAAGGTTTCCGTACCATTAGGTATTAAAAGTCAAGTTTGTTGTATGGGAGACCCCCTTTAATATTTATTTTATTCTGTTTTTAGTTTTTGTTGTTTTAGCGGCAACAGAAATACATCATATGTAAAAAATTTAACTGTCTAGTTTTAACGGTTTATGATACAGCCTGGTGACAGACAGACGGACGGACGGACGGAGTCTTAGTAATAGGGTTCCGCTTTTCCCCTTTGGGTACGGAACCCTAATAGCATTTTGAAATATTTACTATGTTCCGATAATATTTTAATATATTTCTAATACATTTAAAGGTTATTATATTATTTCGTCTTCCATATTACATAGAGATGAAAATTCTAAGTTATGATGAGCTATCAAGGGTTGTTCCAAAGGCAATATTTCAGCAAGTTAATCATTATTTATTTCCTCGTGGATTCAAGTTGGATGCCGAAGCTCGGGCTCCAAACAAGACGGGTGCAATATTACTTGGGAACTTCGTATAAATAAGTTGGCGGTGGCATCCTTTGACCCGGCCTTTATTGCAGCTTTTTCTCATTATTCGGCGGGTTTGAGCACTCCGGAAGTTTTCAGACCGGGAAATGCTTTGTCATTAAATATTTTGCATTTTAGTAGCGAAATTAAAAGGTAGATGTAATGTAACGTTGTCATGTTAATTTTAGACACCCAAGGGGAGTTTTACTAAGTTTATGCTGTATAATTTATATAAATTTTGACGACCTTCGTGGCGTAATGGTCACCATGCTAGTTCGCCACCCAGAAGTCCCGGGTTCGATCCCCGGTCAGGGCAAGTTGGAAAATGGCCTTTTTCATCCTTGGATGTTTATCTATGTATGTATTTGTTATAAAATATAGTATCGTTGAGTTAGTATCCTATAACAGAAGTCTCGAAATTACTTTGGGATTAACTCAATCAGTGTTATTTGTCCATATTTATTTATTTATTTAATATCTGTTTGACTATAATGTATCTGTTTGAAATAAGTCGAAACAATCTATTGTCGGTGTCATTGTATGGTAAGAGTAACTAAGTAACTCCAAGTAAAATAATGTATTCCAACTAAGTACTATAATTAATTTATCTTATTTAAAATTAATTATGTCATTTGAAAATATTATGTCATTTGATTAAATGAAGAGTATTATACAACGTGGAAGGGATATAGGTACCCGTTATAAATCGAAACACGAACCACTAAATCACTATAGTATAATTAAATTAAAATAAAAGACAAAAAAGACATTCCCACAGGACATTCACATACAAATTGCCCGGGCGGCAGCACACTTATAAATAAATATACTGTTTGAGCGGACAAATTACACTGATTGAACTAGCCCCAAAGTAAGTTCGAGACTTGTGTTATGGGATACTAACTCAACGATTCATAATAAATACATATATAGATAAACACCCAAGACCCAGGACAATTTGAAAAAGGCCATTTTCCAACTTGCCTTGACCGGGGATCGAACCCGGAACCTCTGGGTGGCGGACTAGCATGGTGACCACTACGCCACGGAGGTCGTCAAAAACACTTTAGTATGGAAACGTGATTTTTTTTTATTTCTTGACTTTTATTTTAAATTCATTATACTATAGTGATCTAGTATAGCCCAATATATAGTATAGGTTCAATTTATTATGGGTATGTCAATTCCACGGTGTATATAATCTATCCACTATAGGTTTGTTATACGTACAAGTATTAGCGTAGTCGTTACGCATTCACAAAACCGAGCAAACTCAATGTAATTCAAACAACTATCATCACACATTACACGAACAGTTTACGAAGACAAAGCCGTGTACAACCGCCCTTATTTCCGTTCTCTGCGATGCTGAGAGACATTAAATTGTTGGAACCCTCGCTATTGTTGTATCTGGCTTCGGTGTAATTGAAAATTGTTTGGAACTACCAACTCTTTGGTTTGTTAGTTTGGGTTTGCTTAATAAATTATACACTATCACGTCCATACACCTACCGGGGCAGACAGAGCCTAGGGCCGTAAAAGCCAAATCCCTGTTTAGTTCATTGTCTGGCGTGAAGATGGAAACGGTTGCTAAACGCATCGCCTATTGATATTTATTAATCTGTATGATTTGTCCGTATGTATACAATATGTAAAAAACCCTGTTCGGATCCTTGCAGGAGCAACTCAGACCTTTAATATGAACAACTCTTCCTATAGGACCAATGCTTGAAACTCCAAGGAAAAATCGTCATTTTCATATAAATTGCCGGGCCGTTTCAAGCATTGGTCCTATAGGAAGAGTTGTTCATATTGACGGTCTGAGTTGCTCCCACATGGATCGCCCATAATAAGATGAATAGGAGAAAGAAGCAGCTGATACATTTTAGGTTTCTTTTCTATATTTATAAGGTTTTTTTGTCTTATCAACAATAGGCATTCATAAATAAGTTTAATTAAAAAATTGTGAAGAAAGTGACTAAGCGAAAAAATGTCTTTTACGTGGCTTTTGTGTGAGGCTACCGAAATAGGACAATTTTAATTAAGAAAAAAGTTGGTCGTTCAGCGAATGTCTCCGACAGCAGCCGCAGAATTCACTTACAGGAAGTGACAACCAAAGAGAAGCCGGAATTAGCTAAGAACAGCTTGTAATCAAAATATTTTTTTACCGCCTGAAAAAGAGGGGTGTTTTAAGTTAACGCCAATATCCGTCTGTCTGTGGCATCGTAGCTCTCCAATGGATGGACCGATTTCGATGCGGTTTCTTTAAGTTCCCTTACGGTGGTTCTTAGCTATGTTTGATAAAAACCGGTTTAGCCGTTCAAAAGTTATTGAGGGTAAACGCTTGAAAATCAAGGGTTATTAAATGCGTGGCAAAAAACTTGTTTAAGAAACGAGACTGGTCGCCTTATTTCAGGCATTAATACCTCCGCATGGTCTATTTGTTCACCCGAGTACGCTAGAAGTATTATTTTTCCTTCTTCGGCACATTCCTCGTAAGGTCAAGAATGGTCTGAATTGAACTCGTTTGTCCCCGTTCCCGGCAGCCATGTAATTTGCGGGAGTGTTTATCGATTGACCTCTTCGGTAGTTACTTTAATAGCGGCCGCGAATTAACGGAGCGAGAATGGGGAAATTACACATGCCCACAAATAGGTTATTGGAAAATGTATTAAATACATACATACATACACTTTCACTTTATTCAGCCTTATCCCATTTTGTTCGGGGGCCTCTTCTTGTCATTCTTCGCCAAGACCTTCGACTTCGGGTCGTCATAATATTTGTTTGGGCTTTTTTTGGGTCATTGTTGATGAACATTCAAGTTTGTAGGGGGCTTTCTTGGACCGATGTTTATGTTCATCACTTGTCTGGTCATGTGATTTTCAGGCCTTCTCATGACTTGTTCATACCAAAACCATTGACGTTTGACGACGTTTATATATATAAAAAAAGAGATGTGCTTCGGAAAGTTTCTCTTTAATTGGTCTAATTTTGAAACTTCCACGGATGTGTTCGTTTCTCTTGTCACATACATACATACTATCATGTCTTTATACCTAATGGAGCAGATAGAATTTTGGGTCTTGAAGACTCAAAGATCACTTTTAGCACGATGGAGGGAGAGAGGTGAAAAAGAAATCAAAATAGTGATGATGATGATTATTAAACGCTTTAGGTAATTCTTGTTCAATTCTCAATGTTATAGAGACACGGCCATAATATTTTCTCTAGAGTCTATAATTTTGTGTCAATCATTTTACTCGTGCAGCCTGTGGGTGAAGTATACGCTTACAATGCTCTGCGCGTCCAGTTTAATGATGCGCTGAGGATGCTGCTGGGGCTGCCGCGGCGATGTAGGTACTGCGTCGGGTATGTTCGCCAAAGCACGAATGGACGATTTTTATCCTTAACACCCTAGCGGCCAAAATTGATGGGCCTTTTTTAAGGCACTGCAGGGCAGGTCTGCTCGTGCATAGAGGTGTACACCTTATAAATTAAATATTTTGCCGTCTCGTAAATTACTAACATTACGAAAAGTACTTTGTTTTTACTAATATTGTATATACCATTGTCTGAAATAAAGAATATTATTATTATAGTCTAATCTAGTACTATTACTAAATTAGGAATTTGTTCCTCCTCATACCGCGTTCCCTGTTGCATTCTCTGTGCTGTTTTGAAAAACAGGGTGTGCTTACCCGCTTTTTCTTCTCTAAATATAAAATGCATGTTAATGGTCACAAACGACGCCGAAAACCTTACGAAATATCAGTGTTGATCATTCTCTTGACATTGGTTATTATGTCTTCCGTTATCTTAGTACTTACCAATCCTCCTTGGGATTAAGGCATGGTGCGAGATGTTTGGTAATATTTTAATAGTCCAATAGTAGTGCTGGAGAGGTCGTTTCCTAGGCCAGAAATCATACGGCACAGTACTGTTTATTGATCGACCTCTTCGGTATTTACTTTAACAGCGGCCGCGAATTGTCGGAACAAGAATGGGAAAATTATGCTACATCATCCTACATGTGAAATGGGTACATGTAGGTCATAAATTCTTTCTCTTGTTTTTTTTTTCTCTACTTCATACAAGCGGCATCCCTGCTTGTAAGACCAATATTTGACGAACATATCATCCTTGACGAAGTAAAGCAAGTGTTTCTCATGTCTACTCCATATGTCGGGGTCCAACATTCATTGTCTATCTAAGTCGCCAATTTCCGAAATACATGACTGTTCGGTGCAATAAATACAATCAAACACTTTTATTATTTTACCTAACTCGCGAATAAGCCACACTATGTAACAAGTAACCAGAGCACAACTAAACGCCGACAAGTCCGGGTGCATTCTATTTTTAAACTTAACTTTTAACATTTTCACTATAATATAACAATAACAATATCTATCAACATTTATCTAACATTGTCTTTTATATAACTAAACTATTCGTGATGTAAACTTCATTTTAAAATGTAACTGTGTGCGTACATCTGAATATAACAAATTATACCGGACTTATTTGTAAAACTTTAAATAAATATATTCTTAACTATCTTTCGGCATTTTCTGGTAGTTTTTCCCTGCCACCAAACCTTGCACCCCAACAATGACCTTTCAAAAAGACGATTCTTTTACAATTAGCCTGCTATATCTAATTATAATTCAATAGGTGTACCACGGCAGCAAATACGAGTAGATTAACACAGATAATACGTAAATGTCATTTCCTTTTCAATATAAAAAGACGAAGGAAACTGAATTGCAGTCTGCATCCACATGTAAATGTGCACAATGGGAGCTCAGATAACTAGCAGTTTATGCGCTCCCCAGCTAAAGTGGCAGCATAAAAGTGACATTTCCATATCTGGGGCTAGACTACCGCGCTCGTTCGAGATGACGACAATCTAAGTGCTTGATATTTTTATGGCTTATGAGAGTGCACTTTGCAACTATGTCGCGGTTCATATTATTGTAGTTTCATGCTAATCGTATCTTGAATACGTCTTTTGACCTTATAGTTTATAACTTGCCCCTAGAGGCTTAAAGATCGAGTAAGTCCAGCGTAACAAAGAATACTCGAATGTTTTTATTTATATTTTAATTTACAAGATACTTGACATCTATCTAAGGCTATATTATCAAACAAATTGAGAAGAAAAGCTTTTTTTCAGAAGTAATAATTCTTATTGAATATTTGAGACATATATTATTTTCAGATTTTAGACAGATTTGAGGCTTTTTCATTGCATTATATTTATTATTTCATATTTGTACGTATACCTGACCTAGATATACATATAATTCATGCCAGCCTTACATACAAATAAACAAGTAGAGCATCCATTTAGGCTGTTTTGCATATTGACGAGTTTACAAATTATAACTGGCTCGTCGATACTTACCCCACTTATTCTGTGATCTACATTGCTAATCAACGCTGCTAAATTATTCAAATGACGAGGTGTCGGCCGCCATGACAGGTTTCGAGCCTGGATTCAAAGTTACAGGATTATAGGCGTGAAATGGAAAGTAAATTTGCTGATTTTAAAGTTAACGCGTGTAACACACACAATTCTATTTAACAATGAAAAAATAATATATATATATATATATATATATAGTATATAGGGGCAAATAACACAGATTGAGCTAGCCCCAAAGTAAGTTTGTGACTTGTGTTATGGGATACTAACTCAACGATACTATATTTTGTAACAAATACATATATTGATAAACATTCAAGACCCAGTAAAATTTGAAAAATGCCATTTTCCAACTTGCCTTGATCGAACCCGGGACCTCTGGATGGCGGACTAGCACGGTGACTACTACGCCACCGAGGTCGTCAATCAAGAGTCTTTTGCTGTTAATAAAACCACATTGTACATACTTTGACGACCTCTGTAGCCTAGTGGCCATCATGCCACTCTGTCACAACGGGGGTCCCCGGTCAAGTCACGTTGGAAAATGTTCTTTTTCAGATTGACATGGATATTGGATGTTTATCAATATACGAGTTTGTATTTGTTAAAAAAATATATTATCGTTTTATATGGTTTTTAGGCGTTCAAGATGCAGTACTAAAGTACTCAAACTAAGTAATGAAATAATAAAATACAATAAATAATATAAAATAAAAAAATACCAGTTGACCGGGGATTGAACCAGCGACCTTGGTCTTGATACGACCATGCTCTTACCAACTGAGCTACCACGTGTTCAACTCCGCACGCCGAATTTCTCCACCATCTCTTATTTCTTTAACACTATAAAATATAGTATCGTTGAGTTAGGTACTTACTACCCCATAATATAAGTCACGAACTTACTTTGGGGCTAGCTCAATCTGTGTGATTTGTCTGGATATATTTATATTTATGTACACACTGTACAATTTGTGCCCGGGAATATTAAGGGCACTTTCCCCCAAGGTAAACTTCAAACTTATTTAATTGGTGGGATAGGCATATACTGCTTATATATAACGGGACAACGGCTAAAATCAGTGTAAAGAAAAATAAATTGCTTAAGATTTGCTTTATAAAAAAAACCAAACTGATTTTTAAACCTCTAAAGACTCCACTGAATAATCCACAGACTAGCCTTTAATTGTATCGTTGTTTAGATATTCATATTTCATGTGATATTATTCACGCAAAGCACCCCCGGGAGTAGATTGGTGCAGTCTGCGTTGAACGGATGCAAATGTCTGTCTAGATCTAGATGTTGCTAGCTAAGATAATTGGCTGCACTGCATGTTATATTTTGCGGCTTGCATGTAGAATAACTTAGAATTATAGAAATGTACCATTTTGTCAAAATGATGCGTTGACAAAACTAATTTCCTGACCTCTACACTCAATTTGGTAGCTCGGTTACCCGGCGGAAGTTTCTTTCGCATGTTAAGTCACCTAAGGCGTGGTCGCTAATAGGCATGAAAATTTCTCGATCTCCTCCATGCTTGGGAACTAAGCTGTCATTCTTGTATGGCACTCATCAAGGTTTGTCAGATGCCTTAAGGCAGTTTGCGAAATCTAACGTGTCACTTACAAAAAGAAAACGAAACGAAATGAAGGACTTACTAAATAATTCACAGATTCATGTAATATTATTCACCAAAGCACCCCCGGGAGCAGATTGGCGCAGTCTGTTTTTAACGTATGCAAATGTCTGTCTAGATCTAGATGTTGCCGGCTGAGATCTGGCTGCACTGCATGTTATGACCATTTTCAGCTTGCACGTATAATAATAACTGGCGAGTGAAAATTTTGAAATTTTGTCAAAATGACGCGTTGTCAAATCTAATTTCCTGACCTACATTCAAATTGGTAGCTCGTTTATCTAGCGGAAGTTCTTTCGTATGTTAAGCCACTAGGGCGTGGTCGCCAATAGGATGGGTGACTACAATAAGCATTAAAAATTCTATAAAAATGCCTCATGATACGGAACTCATGTTAAGCCATTGATTCAAGCTGTCATCATTGTATGGCAGTCGTCAAGGTTTGTCAGATGCCTGTAGACAGCTTGAAATTCACCTTACAACCAGAAAAAGAAACGAAGGACTTATCTTATTAATAAAATGCGTAGATACGAAATAATTCACAGCAGAACATAGCCTTTGTCTTAATGTGATAGCATGCAAAGCACCCCCGGGGCAGATTGGCGCAGTCTGTCTGAACGTATGCAAATGTCTGTCTAGATCTAGATGTTACCCGCTGAGATAACTGGCTGCACTGCATGTTATGACCATTTGCAGTGCGCATTTAGTAAGAATAATTGTCGTGCAAAAAATTATTGATTGTACTAAGACTATATTCTACTATGTAGTAAAATGTACCACGTGATATTTCACGTTTTCGAAATACCTAAATTAAGATTTAAGATCATGTCTCGTTAGACATGATCTTGAATCTTAATTTAGGTAGGTCTATAATAAAGAAATAACAAAAATCCTAGGAAAATACTAACATCATGTGAAAAATATTTTTTTTTTAATAATTGTATTAGAGCAAAATTTTTTTGCTTTTGAAATTCAGACCAACTGACCGATCTATTTATGTGGGGTTAAATACGGTTTTTTTTTTGTACTTACTTTAATATAATTTAAGTGAAGATTATTCTTGGGGAAAAATCCTTCAGGATCATAAACTACTTTTTTACTAGCCTGTAGGTATTATAGGAAAAAAGTGCCTGTAAAGGTCTAATTACTGAAAAAACATTTGAGTGTCCCACTGCTGGGTAATTGCCTCCACCTTATCCTTTCACACTTCCCTATCTTCAGCGATCTTCTGCCATTCGTACATACATTTATCGAGGTGATCCTGCCATCTGGTCCTCGGTCTACCCTACCCCTGGAAGCCTGAAAGTAGACAGGATCATAACCTATTGTAGGTATATTCTGTTGGAGTTAGTTACTTGAGTAACTAACTAAATCAAGTGATTTCAATCACTTTTAAACATAAGTTAGTTATTTATTACTTTAATTCTGTAGCTTAAGGTCTAAGGTACAGATTTACAGAGTTTAGGGCTAAGTTTAATTACTAGTAACGGTAAATTTATCGTCGCGAGTAAATAATTATAGACAAATCACACGGATTAATGAGAAATCACCAAAGGGATTTGTTCAACAATTTAACCGATGTCAGGATTATTTTCCTACCTTACTCGGGTATTGCGAATAACAAAGTCGTGCTTAATTAAGCCGAAGGCAATTCAAGAGGACCCTTGAGTTCGATAGATACCTAACAGTACCGTGTTTACGGTTTGGCTGTTATTATTTAACCGAATTTAACAAAAAGGAGGAAGTTTGGAATTCGAATGTAAACTAATATGTTTTTTAACACCTATTTTCACTTTTTTCTACAACTTTTCTATATTTTTAGTTTTCGCATTCAACTAGTTCTGTTATTTTAGAGATGTAAGTATTTAAGTTACTTTTATTGTTTTAACATCTCAGTTTGAATCTATATTTTATTTTAAGTTATAAGTTTGTACCTACCATATGTAACCTTTTTTTTTCTCTTAGCCCCCTATTCCTAAATTTCCACAGAACTCTGCATAAAATGCATATTATTTTACTATTTTTGCAACTATTTTTATGATGTGTAGTAGACACATTCATATGAAAATGTGTCTACTGTCTTCTGCGAAGTCATAAAATCTGTGCCGAAATACTGACAGTCACATCCACTCTGGATGTGACTGTCAGTATTTCCTATAAAAATTCAATGTACTTAAGTATAACATACGTACAGTACATACATACTATCACGCCTGTTTTCAACAATTTATTTATTTATTTTTTATTACACTCATCACTCTCTTCATGCATACCCATCATCATCATCATTTCAGCCGCATAACGTCCACTGCAGGACATGGGCCTCTCCCAAGGATTTCCAAAATGACCGATCTAGAACCGCCTGCATCCAGCGTTTACCAGCGACCTTAGTCAGGTCGTCAGACCACCTTGTGGGTGGGTGTCCTACGCTTCGATTGCCAGAACGTGGTCGCCATTCGAGAACCTTTTTGCCCCATCGGCCATCGGTTCGTCGCGCTATGTGTCCTGCCCACTGCCAATTCAATGAACTTATCCGCTGGGCAATGTGAGTAACTTTTGTTCTCCTACGGACTTCCTCATTTCTGATTCGATCACGGAAAACACCGAGCATAGCCCTCTCCATAGCACGTTGAGTGACCTTAAGCCTTCTTATGAGACTCATAGTAAGGGATCACGTTTCAGAGCCATAAGTCAACTCATCACTGGTAACACACATTGATGAAACACTTTCGCCTTGAGGCACTGAGGTATTTTGGACGAGAAGACACTGCGTAGCTTCCCGAACGCATACCCGCCGGTTAATAATACTTAAATATGTATAAGAAATACTTTATTTAAAAACTAGCATATATAATTAGAGTTTGTTAGTGTTTTATGAGGTTTTTCGTAGGTATTATTTCCCATAACACAATTTAAATTCTGCTACATCGAGACCGGACATGATCTATCGACGTCATATTAATCTAAATACATGATCATACTTCACTATCCATCACGTGACGACACACGCATGTGCCAGTCGCTTCCTGAACCCATATCTCTTTGCAACGTCTAAAGAACCATTCGTCAAAGTCAATATTTTTTGGGAGATTACGCTTTTTCATGCGGCTCATGTTTCCTATTATCGATTTTTATGCATTATAAATTGTTTACGTATTGAAGTTATTTTTTTTTCATGTTTAGATATCTGTATTTTTATGACTTTGTACTTATTTAGATAAGTTAGTTTCAGTCATCGATCCAACTTCTTTAGGCTAGTGGGGGACAATCATTACTTAAGTATATAGTATAGTATCGTTGAGTTAGTATCGCATAACACAAGTCTTGAACTTTGGGGCTAGCTCAGTCTGTGTGATTTTTCCGTATATATTTATTTATTAATTATAATATTTCGCAAACGAGCCAGTGAATAGAAAAGTTGTCTTTGCAAACCCTCGATATTTTTAAAAGATATATCCATCGACACTGCTTACGAGTATCATGGGGCACATGTCAAAATATCATCTCCACTTTATGTATAAGAAAGCTGAAGGGCCAATTTTTTTTCTTAAAACTTTGGGGGCACGGAAGTGCCTGGCCAAGACGAGCCAAGCGAAGCGCAAGGGCACTACCCACCTTTTCTCGAAACGTTTCGTCGTTTTTTTGAACTCTCATAACTTCTGTTTGGATGATGCTAAATAGTTAAAAATTTCAAGATATAATGAAACCAGTACAATAATTAAACAAACAAAGTTTGAATGTCGTAGCTATTATATTTTAGATTTTATTAATGTCTAAAAACCCCCGATTTTGTCACTGATTCACTCACTGATCATAAAAATTCTTAAGGTACTCGTACTTTCTAAAGTCCTAGAACGCTGAAATTTGGTATGTAAGCTAATATTACTACAAAGACAACAAAAAAATTAAAAATCTGTCATTTTTTTGGAATCCAGGATGGCGTCTGGATTTTAGAAAATTAACTTATTTCGTTCTTAACGTCTCACTGTGACTACGTAGGGGCCTGAAAATTTGTAGGTGGGGGTAAAGCATCTCACGAAACTCGAAACTGCATTCAGATTTTGGATCCAACATGGCCGCCTACACATTTTTTTCATTTCCTCAAGATATATAAAATCAAAATTTGAAATTATCAACAGAGCATTCGTTCATCGCGAGCAATTTTCAATCTGTGTTGCATACGCTATAACCATATACAAAAGCCAAGGATTAAGCTTGAACTGTGCTTTTATTGATATAGGATCATCAACTTTCTCATGTGAGCAGGCTTATGTAGCCCTCTCTAGAGTAACAAATTTACAAAGTATACACCTTGTAAATATTGATTTTAACAGTATCAAAGCACAACAGACAGCTAAAGTCGAATATAATCGCCTAAGAAAGAAGTTTCGCCCTGACCTATCACTGATTTTAAATAGTAAACAATCAAATAAAAAAGACAAAGACAGAGAGTGGGCTATAAAAAAGCTGTGGCTGATGTGCAAGAAATACACCCCAATAAAAGGAAGAAAATATAGGCTAATCCCTCATACATCGAAACAGACCATACTAGTTGTTTCATCTAAATTCCAGACGAAGGGTAAGGCGAAAGTAAAGTTCCGGGGTCAAAATAGATTATTTTAAAACTCAAAAAAGTCTATTAACCAACTTACAAAAATAAATGAAATCCCATCAAAAACATTTTCATGTAAAAATGTTGCCCTAACTTGTTGTTGGCCTAACTTCACATACTTTACATTTTAGTCAAAACGTGTGACTTGCCCGTTTTATTTCACACACAATGAACGAATGCCTATGAAATCTTCGTAACGGTAGCAAAACGGCCAAGCATCACGTTTTGACTAAAATGTAGAGTATGTGAAGTTAGGCCTGGTAAAGTAAAGGCGCATAGACCTAGAATCTTGGCTCTACATGAGATCTGACCACTTTTTCATAGATTTTGATTAGGGTGTAGTGTAGAGCATGTAGGTTTAGAGCGTGTAGTCTTTACAGCTTGACTTTATACGAGATCTGATAACTTTTTCACAGGGTAAGCTATGTAGACTCGTCTTGGCAACATTTTTACATGAAAATGTTTTTGTGGGATATAATTATACACCAATGCAAAATGACAACTTTCTAGAACTTACAGGTAAGCCGCGGACGGACAGGCGAACATTACTAACGAATTCCTAGTAGGGACTGTTGAACTCTAAAATCGTATGTTTTTATGAATATGGACAATTGAAAATATACAATTGAACTATCTATCCTTATTCCTCATCATACGAGTACCTTATTTTGAGCCACGGGAAGTAATGTTTTAGTTAAATATGTTAAATTATGAACATTTATCCGAAGGCGTATGCACATCGATCATTAGCGACCCTCCGAAATCTCCCTTTCAGTGTATAGTCCACCACGTAAAGTACACAGGTATAATGTAAATGGGCTTTATTACCATATTAATCGATTCCTGCGAATTGGCGACTCGTGTATTGTGACCATTGAATAACAAGCGAGCAAGCTCGATGCATTTAGGCGTGAATTTTTCAAAATCTAGCTTTTACATGCGTGTCATAATGTTATGGCTGTTCCTCAGGATTTTATAGGAAACAATGAATAAGTACCTAAACATTTACAGGTAAACAGATAAACATGTATGTAAATACTTTTTAGATTTTATAGTTTAGGTTTTAAATAGATGATAAAAAAAAAAAAAAACATTTGAGCTATTTAGTTTGTTATCTTTTATTATCATCGTTAGATATTAATAACATACAAATACACTTAAATAGACACAATACAAGTAGTCTTCGTCACTCCAGTGCCTCAGGTGCAAAAAAGTCACATTGATTGTGACTGTAAATATTACGAATAATAAAACAATTCTAGGCACAGACATTGTAATTTTTCGTTTTTAGGGTTTCATAACAAAAGTATAGGGTAAAGTTTAAGTTGATGGTTTTGTTTTTATATATGACAAGAAATACAGAACGAGAAAGACGTGGAAGGAATGTGTAAGGATAGTTTGAAGGAACGGGGGCTTTTGCAAATATGGTGAATGACAGAAAGCTGTGGAAGCAGATGATATATATATAGATCCGACCCCGAACAGGGAAGTAGCGAGGAGGATGATGATATTCATGTATAGATTGTATGGAAATCTTTGTTAATTTTTATCTATACAATAATGTTTCAAAACTAAACACAGACTTCACCCCCAAACTACACAACCGATTTTTATATGGAACTTGTTGATTACCCGATTTGATAAAATTTATATAGGACCACTAAAGACCAAGTATGCCCCTTCAAATAAAAAAAGAATTTATGAAATCGGTTCAGGCGTGTTCGAATAATCGGTGAACATATACATAAAAAAAAGATTCCGACGAATTGAAAACCTCCTCCTTTTTGAAGTCGGTTTAAAATGCGTTAAAAGCTGCACAGAAGTGGACCTAGTATAATGGCGTTGTCTATTCTTTTTTAATCCGTGTTCTTTATTAAGCGAGCCAGCGAAGCGAACGAGGGTTATAATTCAAGCTGGGGCGAAAACCATTGTTTGTATGAATGTTTGTATGTATCTAAGTATGTATGTAAGTATGTATGTATCTAAGTATGTATGTTCCGCGATAACTCTCGAACCGTTTAACTAATTTTGATGATGTTAAGAAGTGTATTGGTAGCAACTATTCATAGAATTTTTAAGTTCGTTGGTCATCAAAATCGGTTCAGTCGGTTTTCGAATATACTCATTTTGGTGAAAATAAATATTATTCTTTCATTTTTGTCACTAGCTGTCGCCGATATGAAAGTGATTTCTCGAAATCAGGTTTTGCAGCTGAAAATATAAGAAGAAAGAAGATTGGAAAATCTGTTTTCCGAACCGCGCAAAGAGTGAATAATAAGTATATGACTGTTTCAATCTCAGACCAATATACAGATCTGTAGTTTCAATGGACATTATAATTGGTTGAGTAAATTTACATAAGTACTCGTATGGAATAATAATGGCGTGGTCTAAGTTTCCGGGCGAACCACCTTTAGTGTACTTATTTGTACTTATAATTAAATACTTTGGTACTCATACACATGAAAGACTTACATATTAACAATTAATGACGATGTTGATGAGTAACAAAAAATAAAAATAAATATTCATTTAGGAGATGAAGGTGTACTCTGTTCTTGAAAGAATTTTTTGTAGAAATTCCTTTGATGTCGACGGGCAAAGCATTCCTGAGTAGCTTCGTCGTGGAGCCTGTGTAGGGTGAAAGAGGTTGTCATAAAATTTGTACAATGAAGAGGAATTAAGACGAAACGGGTATCAGTAGAACCAGATTGGCGATCATGAGTATTATGGGTGTTGTCATGCCTCCCATTCCTCAAACGGTCCGATGGGGAAAATCAACATAGACGAACTTCAACCTTATTACATTGACATAAAGTTTCAGTTTATCAGGCAATTTTTGCCCTCACCCTATAGAATGGTTTAATTTAGTTCCAAAAGTACCATTTTTGAAACGCGGAGTAAACTAAATGAATAGTTTTTCCCAGAGACCTAAAATTTCTCAATTTTTTTGCATATAAAGAACCGTTCGTTTAGTGACTCCCCGTTTGAAAAGGGGGCCAAATATTTTTCCGCAATATGGCGTGGTCTACTAAGCTGTTTATCAACCTTTAATATTAATCTCCAAAGTCCAAACAATGGCAGGAACCAATCAACTGTCGGGATCAATGCTGAAACGGTAATGTAATATTTATGAGCGGCTGATAATGAGCTCATTACGCCCAGCCCACTCCAATTAAAATAATGGATCATTTATATATTGTGATGATATAAGTGGGTTATATATTGATAAGTGGTTTTATTGGAATGAAAATGTTTTTTTTAATGATTTTAAGTACCTACTTACAGTTCCTAATTAAATTTTGGTCACTAATTAATAAGATACAATGTTTCGTTATTCATATTTTTTTATTAATACTTATCATCATAGTGCACAATTTATGAGTTATGTGTTATTTAAAAAGGTGTTAAACAAAATAATTCTTTACATGACCAATATTAAATAATGTTTGATTTTTATAAAATAAATAAAGTCACGATACTTGATAAAGTCAAAATATGTATTCAAGTTGGCACCCGTAATAGAAAAGATGACAGAGAGTCGTATGAGGTGGTTTGGACATGTGATGAGACGAGACAAAAACCATTGCGTTTAAAGGGTTTTAGCCATTCCCAGTAAGAAGAAAGGCAAAGGGAGACCCCTTTCCACGGGGTGGACAACCGTGAATAGAGATGCCAAGCGGGCACAACTGGATATCTAGACAACCCGGGACCGAGCGTCCTGGCGCCGCGGTACGAGGAGGACCGACCCCAAATGAAAGGCATGGCAAAAGAAGAAGAAGAAGCAATTACAAAAAAAAATATCGAGTTTATGAATATTGTTCAAGATAAGTAGATATTCACATTAGATATCATATCTGAAATGAATACATTCTGCCTTTTATTTACGTTGCATTGCGTCGTAGGCAGCTACGAGAACTCGTAGCATGAGCACCTACGGCTCTACGTATTTGTAGCATGATAAGTAAACGTAGATGCTATTTGTATATTTCTTATTAGTACTGTTGTACATTATGGGTCGAAAGATTTATTAAAGTTATTAATAATAAAAGTATTAATAAGTATACTAAGAATTTTTGGGAAATATAAAAAAGTATAATTATGTCGGAGAGTTCAATCCAATTCTCTTTTTAGGGTTCCGTAGCCAAATGGCAAAAAACAGAACCCTTATGAATTCGTCATGTCTGTCTGTCTGTCTGTCCGTCCGTATGTCACAGACACTTTATTCCGAAACTATAACGACCTCTGTGGCGTAGTGGTCACCATGCTCGTCCGCCACCCAGAGGTCCCGGGTTCGATCCCCGGTCAGAGCAAGTTGGAAAATGGCCTTTTTCAAATTGTCCTGGGTCTTGGATGTTTATCTATATATGTATTTGTTATAAAATATAGTATCGTTGAGTTAGTATCTCATAACACAAGTCTCGAACTTACTTTGGGGCAAGGTCAATCAGTATAATTTGACCCTAAATATACAATACAATACAATACAATACCCTTTATTGCACAAAATAAATAAATCAGGACATAATTATCTTAAAAACTAGGAAATGCGCAAAAGGCGGCCTTATTGCTAAGCAATTTCTTCCAGGCAACCTTGTTATATAGAAAATAGTAATGGGAAATTAGGTAGTGCGAGGCGGTCAATATAAACATACTTATATACAATATTAAAAATAAACATACATATACATCTTACATAAATACATACAACTTACACTGAAAACAAAATGATATTAACAGTACGAGGTGAAGAGAAATGGAAACAAGGGAAAGATATTTATTTACCTTTCATAAGGATAGAAAATAAGATTTCACTTGGGATTTGAAGCTTGTTAACGTTTCGGCGCGTCGGATAGTAAGTGGTAGTGAGTTCCATAGGCGTACTACGGCTCGAACAGAGAATGAACGTAAGAAAAAGTCAGTGGAGTAAAAAGGAATTCTTAAAGAAAGATTTTCAGAGCTGCGTAGAAGACGAACTTGAGACTCACTGAAGAATGTAAATAATTCTCGTAAATAGTTAGGGGAGGTAGGATTAAAAGGAATTGTGTACAACATAGACAGGAGTGCCAGTCACGGCGACGTCGGATCGGAAGCTACTTGAGTTCATTACGAATGTGAGAAACATGGTCATATTTACGAAGGCCATATATGTATTGAATAAACATGTTTTGGAGACGCTCAAGCTTATCAAGATGCTCCTCAGTAGGCCCGGGATAACAAGTATCAGCATAGTCTAGGATGGGAAAAAGAAGGGTGTGTGCGAGCTTAATTTTGGTATCCATTGCAAGGAACTTCCCAAGCCTCCGCAAGGCTGCAAAAGAGGCAAAGACCTTTCTACTAACTTCAGCAACTTACGAGTATATACTTATATATTTATTTATTTTATTTATAAGAACTACATAGTGTTGAAACTTGGTGACATCGTTATGGTGATGTGACTGTAAGTAAGATTTATCCTGATATAAGCTTTTTTTCGTACTGTAAGTAATCAAGGTTGTTCACGTCACCTAGATGTCAGATGCCGATCTCGTTTAGCCCCCGCCCGCTTTCTGCGACAAGTAAATAATTCGCACGATTTTATTGTCAATTTATTTATGCACTCAACCTTTTAGGGATGGCTAAAAGGTTTCATATTCACACCTACAGCACTCATCCATCCCGAACATACGCAATTCGGGCTTCCGTCCGACCCACCGTCATTGATCAGCCGAGAGCTGTATTCGCCTCACGTAGCGTGCCGCGCATAACTTTCAGGCACAAAGTAAAAAAAAAGCAAAAAAAACCATACAAAGTAAGCTTGTGCCACGCAAAGCTAAAAAATAAAGCTAGTAGCTCTGTGACCTGTAGACCTCTCCAGACCCCAACAATGTAGTCACCCCAACCCGTTGAAGTTTATCTGATAAAAAAACTTAATGTTCAGACAAAAAAGGTTACAATGACATGATATTTTTAAAGGTACCAACCCCTATATTTCCGCCATTTTTTTTTAAATTTCGAATATCTGAATCATCAAATAATTTCAATTTAATTTTCGAATTTTCTCAAAAAACCATAATCGGATGAGAAATGCGACCTGTATGCGGACAAAAGAATTTTTGACAAATCTTGAATCCGAGAAACTTAGCTCCTTGGTCAATAAATTTCCATCATATAAAATTTTATTAGTATCGTTACAATTTTATAAAAATTTGCTACACCCATAACTTTCAATGCCAAGTTGAAAATAGGAAAAAACATACAAAGCGAGCGTTTGGCACGTTATGCTAAAATAAATATAAAATGATAAAATTTTAGTACCTAGTGTAGAAGTACGTGTAGAAGAACGAAATACAATAACAATATAAGCCTTAATATACAGTATATATCAAGTTTTATATTCTACTATTATATAAATATGTACTTCGTACGAGTAAATAAACCGCCTTTGTATTGTTTTCTTTTGTATTTGTGTTGTGTCCCTTTGTACAATTTGACGACCTCCGTGGCGTAGTGGTCACCTTGCTAGTCTGCCACCCAGAGGTCCCGGGTTCGATCCCCGGTCAGGGCAAGTTGGAAAATGGTCTTGTTCAAATTGTCTTGGGTCTTGGATGTTTGTTTGTTATTTGTGTATTTGTTATAAAATAAAATATATCGCTATCGTTGAGTTAGTATACCAAAACACAAGTCTCGAACTTACTTTGGGGCTAGCACAATCAGTGTTATTTGTCCCTATTTATTTATTTATTTACAATAAAGAATTTAGACAACATAACAAATACATAAGCATAAAAGATAGTTTGTCTGTACTTTCGATATTTTTGCTTCAGTCCCTGGCCATTACTCTAGAGTCCTCGTCCAAGTTTTAAATGGGTATTTTTTATAAAAGTTTAAGCCGTTGTGTTAGGAATTAGGGTAAAAAGTGGGCGGTTAATCCTTCAAGGATCCCGGGAATAAATTAGAAAGGTTGAACCGTCTGTTTAGATACTTTTTTACATAAATAGTCATAACATAAATATAAGATTAACGCCAGGAAAGGAAAATGGCTCTTTCGCTTGAATAGAGCCATAGAAAATGTGTAAATATTATGTATTGACCAGTTTACATAGATTTCATAACGGAATTGCAAATGCTAGGAGGTTTCTAAATGTGAATATTTTTTCTTCCTAACCCTATTTAAAACCCTGGGGTTCTATTCGCCATTAATTTGGAATATCTCGTGCAATAATATATGTACGTAGTGATTTCACATACCTACTTTAGCAACTGTGAGTAGACCCTAAACTTTAGCAATCGTATTGTAACACTGCTATAATATTCCTATTGAATTGGGCGGGTTACGAACGAGTGGCGGCGAAGCGTATACATTTACGGAAGCGAGGGATTTAATGAACACTCCTAAAACATAAAACAGCGAGAAGTACAGATGTCTCACTTAGTACGTTTTTCGCGTCTTCAGTTTTCATTGAACATAACTCATCGAGTCGAGGCAACCTGAGGACTGGTAGCTTTTTTTGCTCAGAGAATAAGTATCGACCAGCATTTAGGTACGTTGCCTCAATATGGTGCGTGGAAGAAATATTTTATTTATAAGCCGCTGAATAAAGACATTCTAGGTTTTGATTGGTTCATGATGTTGGATTGTTTAATATTGTGCTGCTTCATATTACTCTAACTACTGCTAAGCTTTTGGTTTCAGTTGTTCTTGTTCAAGATAGATTACTGTTAAGCTACATAAATATTTTCACGCCTGTTTCCCACAGGAGTAGGCAGAGACTATGGACCTCCACTTGCTACAATCCTGACAGACCCCTTCCGCTTCATCTACACTCAACAAGTCATCACTTTCTTTATGCATGACCGCCGGTTACGGGTACTTCTGACCTCTCCTTTTAAAGCTATGTTTCTTCTGTTAAGCTATGTTTGAAATATTATTAGAAAGTTTGTAAGATCTGCGGAACTAGTGCTTGACACATATAAAAATAAAGAAGAAAGTAACAGGTAAGACTTTTTGAGCAGTTTTTTTCTTTTTTTTTTTACATTATATTGGTTTAGGCATTTGTCCTCAATCTCACCTGATGGTAAGCGACGATGAAGACTAGGATGAAGCATGCCTATCCAAAAGATATCCATTCAATCTACTTTTGAATGTCCCGGGACTGTACTTCTCTGGGAATATAGAGATATATATCTAGTTTGGGACGTTTACACGATTTCCACCAATAATAGACTGTAGTAATATCGTAGCTTGCAGCAGCACGGGTCTGAAATAGAGCTAACCCTCTATTATTTTTAATTTACATCCGAACCATGCCAAATATGGCGGATTAGGCCGGCATTACACTATGCTGGGTACGAATCCGCTTTGAATGGCATGCCAGTGAGGTTGGTGTTGTATTATCTTCATGATGAACGAAATATTAATCAGTAGTACATATAAAAAAATCAATTCTATTCAAAATTGGCCGCCGACCGTGATTGCGAGTTGCAGTCATTCAGTAAAATCTATATGTCTTCAAACATAAATAGATAAATAAATATATAGGGACAAATTACACTGATTGAGCTAGCCCCAAAGTAAGTTCGAGACTTGTGTTATGGGATACTAACTCAACGATACTATATTTTATAACAATACATATATAGATAAACATCTAAGACCCAGGACAATTTAAAAAGGCTATTTTCCAACCTGCCCTGGCCGGGGATCGAACCTGCAACCTCTGGGTGGCGGACTAGCATGGTGACCACTACGTCACGGAGGTCGTCAATCAGGTACTTATTTATACAAATACAGAGATAGGTACATTTTGCGTACACAAAGTCTAGGGTCGTAAGACTCATAGGCCACGATTAGCATAATGGTTGGCTTAAAGATGGAAAAAGGAATAAAAATAGTGATGGGTTGCTAGCCGTATTGCATAATAACATGATTCAAATCTCATCCATTCCCTGGATCGGCTTTTACGATCTGCGCGAGAAGAAAAGCAGCTGGTACATTCTAAGTTTTTCTTTTCACTTAGATCAGTGAGCATGGTATACCATGCTCACTGATCATGCCAGACATATCTGGCATGAGTAAAATTTTATAGGTATCTATAGGAAATGTTTCGGATATATTTTCCCTTTTTAACCGATTTCCAAAAAGGAGGAGGTTATCAATTCGTCGCGATCTTTTATGTTTTTTTTTTATGTATGTTCACCGATTATTCGAAGATACCAGAAGTGCCATTTTTCAAACGCGGAGTCATCTAAACGAATGGTTTTTCATACAAAAAATTCCGCGTTTGAAAAATCGCACCACTGGACCGATTTTAAAATTCTTTTTTGTTTGAAAGAGTGTACTTTCCAGGTGGTTCCATAGAATTTTTATCAAAATCGGTTGTGTGGTTTGGGAGTGAAGTCGGTTTTTAGTTTTGACCAATTATATGAAATCTATACACAGAGTTATATGTGTGTATATAACATACTTACCCCACATAGAAGATGATGATTAGCCGTGCGTTGACGGTAGAGTAGAAAACGATTTGTCACGACCACTTTTCTCTCCCACGGGCGTCGTAAAAAGCCACTAAGAGAGGTATAAGTAACAGGCAAGCAGTAACAGGCAGCAGCGTGCAACGACCATATTACATATATCTACTGCGATGACTAACTCATGTGCCCAGCGTGGTGATTATGCGCTAATTCTCCCTTTATTGAGAGTGGCCTTTATTATTCCAACAGTGGAGTAAAGGTCTCTAATGCCCTAAAGAGAAGAAGATGATAAAGGACTTGAACAGAGTGATTTCAAGTAACGCTAGCTCAGTCAGCTTACTCAGTGCAGACGCGAAAGTCGTGGGTTTGAATCCATCTCGTGGCGAATTTCTTATTACATATTTTCAATCTGTGTTAATTTCACGAAAACATCTATAGGCACTGTTAATGTAGCCCGCCATAACTAGGTTATTGCATCTCTCGAAGCTCTGTTTCGAAGCTATTACGTTCATTACGGGTCGCAGACGGTGCTTGTAAACCAATTAAAATTAACTCAATTTGTTTCCTATTTCATAGTAAGTTTGTATCAGTTCTGTTCAGTTTCTATATCCTAAATATTGAAATAGACGTTGTTTTCTGTCGTTAAAAATTGTTTTATATCACTCTGTGTTGTACATTATACTTTAAGCTCGTAGCTATGCCTCCGCATAACCAGGGGAAATCCACGTTTTGGAAATCCTTGGGGGAGGCCAATGTCCAGCAGTGGACTTTCTGTGGATGAGATGATGATGATGAACCAGAAGAAGAAGGTTGTAGTATTGTATATACATCGAGTTTACATTATTATAAAAACCTATGTTTTTTATCTTTTTTTGCGAAACTCAATCGTGCTAGAGACTTACCTCCTTATTCATAAAAATAAAAACGTATGCTAAACCTCTTTTAGTTAAAATATGTTTTGTCTCGTTCTTTCAATGTACAATATTAAAAATAGGGAAAGGGACAAAACATGTTTTATCTAAAATGGATTTAGCAAACGTAATTTTTTATGAATATGAGGGTTAATTTAAAAACATATATTTGGATCTAATTTAATAGAGTTTTTTTCTTTTTAACAGCTTTATAATATACTTCTAATTTGGTGTATTATTCATTGCTTTGTAAACAGAAAGCGCAGATAAAACTTTGTGGCGACCTCTATGCCACTACGAGGAACTACAACCACAAAACAACAAAGAATGAAGCGATACCATAGCTCACAATAAGCATACGAGATGGCGCCAGCAGTATTCTACATCTCAATCTCAGAGTTCGCCTGATTCGCTGGATAAATACGACCTTCGAAGATTCACCACCGGTCTGTAATCCCGATGACCAGATTATAGCTGACTTGGTCCAATGATACCTCTGCTGCTCCGAGTAGCCAGAGGAACCTCGCGATCCGATCCCCCCGCATTCATCGTAATCGAATAAGTCGGCGTTTTAGGAACATTAACTCATTTACTAGGTACCGCCCGGCAACACCTGGACGATTTGCGCCCAAAGTAGGCCCTTCTGGCTCCTTAACTACGGCACTTCCGGCAAAACATGGGTGTTGCAGCACCCCAAATTTGCTAAAACCCTTAGCGCGCCCAAAGCCGTGGTTTCCCCCTTGGGAGCCCTTTGCGCTGCTGCTAGTAGTTTTGAATACAGCTGGGCTTCTGGCTCGCTCCTCAAACCTTTGCCGTCCGAGAGGCTACCTATGTATGTTAAAACAAAAAAAAAACACCACCGGAGCCACGGTTCCCCAGGCGCAACTGGTCACGCCAGGCGCCCAGAAGTGCTATTTTTCATTTAAAGACTCACTGAAACACAAAACGTGTAGTTTTCCAACTCACCACTTGAGTAAAAAACCATTTGACCGTATTTTTGAAACCGTCGTGTCAGCTAAAAGCAATATTGTTCTACACAGACAACATCGAAAATATGTCTATGGTTTTCTAAGAATTTTTACCATGAATAAAAAAGCAGCATGAATCGGAACGGATTCTCCATGAAAGGTTTTTTAGACATATCTACGCCACAAATGTCAAAATTACGAGTGGTCGAGACCACTCGTTGCAAATCCTTCGCATACGATCATTTCACAAATACCTACGCCCGTTTAGAAACGCTCGCGTAAACCATTCGTAATGAGACAAGTGATTTCAAAACTGCGTCCCCAGATCTTTTCTTTGTGGCGGTCAAGCATACTACCACCTCGCCCCCGCTACAACTTGGGTTTTATAAAAGACGCGACAACTTTTTTTTATTTGTACGTCACCACCGACACCGATTTAGATGACAAAAGACGAAATTACAAGGAAAACCTTTCCACTCTAGTTACCCAAAGGAGCTATAAACTACGCATCAACAGGGAACAAATCCCAAACAATCTTACGCTCAAGCTCGTTACTCAAGGCCATTCTCAATTCGACACTTATCGACTCCGGTGTCTATCGCAAGTTCAAAGCAGAAATGGAGCGAAACTTTTCCAATTTAGACCTGAGGAGGCTCCATACGGAGCGCTTCGGGTCACTGCCCTCGGCAAGGATTTATTTTCAAAGAGTTCGTGACGATTTCTTGCCTTTTTATTTACGAGTATCGACAATAAACCTATCAATGGCCTGTATCGGACCGATTTTTCAAACGGAATACATTTACATTGACAGGTATTCTTTGATCTAAAGTTCTTTGTGTCGCTCGACCAATATTTCATAAAAACTATTGCCGGCCCACTCACTGCTGTGAGATGCTTCATGCCACTTATGCTCCGGCGATGTTGCATCATGCACCAACGGACAAAGAGCATCTTCATATGAAAACCTCGATGTTGGCACAGAATAAGTACTAGTACATGTTGGTCTGAGTGACGTGGGATTTTTCGCCTTTCCGGAGTTAATAAAGAATTACATACAATAATATACTCTCCTGATATAGACATAGTATTTCCAGTTGTAATGTGTACATTCTAACTGAAAATATTTTTTATGAAATTTACATTTACTTTACATTTTTTGTACAAGCTTTTACTGTAAGGCTTGAAATTATTAGGTCAAATGAAATGAGTCCAAACTGGATGTAGTTGGGTCGTTTTATTACTGAGTTCCATTGAACTTTCCGTCTCCGTGATCAGACCCTAGACATCGGCTACTATAAAGTGCTCGACAAGACATATCAAACGAGTCCTACTCAATGAGGTTATGTTGTTTTATAACTGAGTCCCGTTTAATTTCTTCGGGCTCCATCATCAGAACAGCTCTTTGATTCACATAATATTGTATTGTCATCCGACTTACACAAATATGCAAAATTTCAGCTCAATCGGTTGAGGACAATTGGTTGAAAATCGAGTTGCAAGATTTGATCTAAACAATCATGTATCTTGTAGATACATAGCAAGTTAAAGAAAAGTTGGTAACATTAAATATCCGATCATTGCAACCGTGGCAGCCATGCTGAGCATTATATTTCTAAACCTAATTTAATTAAAAGCTTCGTATATGTACTATAAATTTAAACCTTTATATAGCAAACTCTTTTTAAAAAGCTTTTAAAAAGATTGCAATGAAAATGAAATCAAGTAAGCTGAAAAGAACAGACCGGGTGTTTACCCCTGATAAAGGAAAAAGTAAAGGTGAATTTACTACCACAAGTTCTAACTACATTGCGATCAATTCATAAAGTTTGATTTCTCCATTGTACTCCCTCAATAAATTGTCCTTTCTGAAAAAGTTTCTCCTCAGTTTCTCGGCCATAATACGCGTTTTAGGATATTTTCCGCATTGTTATGACGTCGTTCGGGCACGACCCTTGCTGGCTCCAATTCCCTTCATATTTTTTACATTGAAGTAGGTAAGAATTTTACACATTATACAAATGGAGGAGACAGAGCATTTTGGGGTTTACGGCTTCAAGCAGGCAGGTCCTAAGGCCGCAAGACTCATAGGCACTTATGAGAGATGGTGGGGATGAAGGTGCTAACCACTAGTTTTTTACAAAGATATGTTCATGGACAAGTTTGATACAGAAAATCGAGACGGACATAATCAGTCGACGATATTGATAGAAAGAAAATTATTTTTTCGTTTTTCGAAATCGAGACTTTGCCGTCTTGTAATAATGGCTTGCATATCCGGGAATTACTGATTTCTGCAAGAAAATAACTCACATAATCTGCCACACAAGGCTAGGAATGCAAGTTTGTGTTATGAATAATGGATTGGCTTGATTCTGGGGCATAAGTAAATGCTCATCTTATTTGTGTGAGCTCTGCCGCCGCGATAGCTGGGATTATATTCGTGTGGGGATGGAATCTGGAATTAGGTTCAGTATAGTTTAAATTTTTAATTTGCTTTGTAACTATATGGCTTTTCCTTAACAGGGGATTTAGAACCCCTAGCTTTATTCAAGGACAGAGAGCCCGAGTTTGCTTCCTTCCTTCTCCACCTTCCACCAAGCCACATAGCTATCTCTTCAACATTATACATGCGTTCGAAGATAAGGAAAATCTATATTATATTTTCTCGGTTGCGTACAAATCCACGAGTTTCCGTAAATAATTGATCTGCTTGCCACGTACACCGCCGCGCCGGTAACAAGCCGGGTGTCAATCAGCTGCTTTCAGAATAAGCGGCTTACCGTGAAGACGTAAGGCTCAGGTACAAACGTATGAATATTTTTCCTTTGCTTCCGTATATTTTCATGTTGAGCGGTTACTTGGAATTTTTCTTTTTCGATGTAAGCCAATTAGGAAAAAAGAGGCATATTTTTTTGGTGGCATACGCATTTTGTTCAAAGCACGTATATCTTCAAATGTATCCCTTTTGGCGACTAATTAATCCTATTATATTGACAATTTCAGGTCAAAATAATCTTCTAGTTCGTTTTATGGGAGATTTTCCACACTCGTGCAAAAGTTACTACTTCCACTTATAAGTTAGTATCTAATGCCCCCAACGTCGGCGTGGTCAAATTTTTGACAATCCCACGGGATCTTCTTATTTCGCGGGATGGTACGAGTATGTATGAGTCAAGCATGGTACAGCTGGTGGGGCACAAAGGACATGAGAGGAGGTGCTGCATAGTATGGCCGTTGTGACCACATTGGCACTGTGCATCTGCTTGATCAATAGAGAAAAAAGTAGAGATTTAACAGAAAAGAACTAAAGGTGATAAAAGTTTCGTTTAAGAAAATTAAACTCTTTCCTCTATGTACCTCAAGATATGCCAATTTGAGACAGCACTGGACCCCAAAAATTCAGGTAGCCCCTTAAATCTCTTCTTTATTTTCTTACCCGACTTATTTAAACTCTGGCACAGTGTGAATCAGACCCATTTTATATGACATTACGTCCAAGTGGCACGCGGACAATTGCGAGGATATAAAACGGGACAGAGAGCAGCGGGGCGGATTATATTCATAAATCAGAGCGCAATCACTCTCATACATAAATATGCGGACGCAGCGAGCTTTTGGATGGAATACATAGATTACGTGGTGGGATGGTGTGTATACAGTAACATGCTATGTCGGTCAACTACCTGCGTTATACGTGATACTTATAACTAGATAAATTATCAATATATTTAGATTATCTCAATGAAATTTCTTAGATGCCAACGCTACTCACTAAAGTACATTAGATTTTGCGAGCTGCCTAAGTTTCAGGCGCCATCTTACCACAAGTATTGTCATAATATTCGAAGTAAAAACAAGAATCCGTTTCATTTAATTTTTGGCAACTCCTACCGCAATCCGCGTTTATAAAATATATAGTAAAATTACTTGAAAAAAAAAAATCACAGTTATTCTGAAATAAATTACAGTATTACACAAATACTCGAGATCCACCCAATGAATTTACCGATTTGCCGCCTCTCCGTAATCCTACACCAAAGACCCACTTTTACTTGCCGCCGGCTTATCTGGGATTACATTTCTTATGGCAACTTTTATTAAAAACAAAATGCTCGTGAAATATGAAGCTTGCGTTGGATAAATTTAGGTGCAATAAAATTTAACTTATTTGTCTTGGTAATATTTCCGATATTTTGTAAATACGTGAACCTAAATAGATACAAAAAAAAATGGTAGAGATCATTTTTTTACGTATAGTCGTCTAGTTTGAAAAACATATGTTAAAGTTAAACATTAATTACTCGAAGTGAGACGCAGATGAAGTAGAAATTTTGTTACATAATTGGAATTAAAAATTATTCACATTTTCTCTTTTTGTTTTGTAAACTAATATAAAGTGGAAAGATTTGATTGTTTGCTTGTTTGTTTGCATCAAAAAGGCTCCGAAACTACTGGACCGATTTTAAAAATTATTTCACCATTGGAAAGCCAGATTATCCCGAAGTGACACAGGCTTAATATTAATTTAAAAAAAAAATTCTTACTTAAACTCCAACATTGTAATCTAACGTGTTAAAAATGACTTAAAATAGTAGATTGTGCTACATACGAGTACAAGGGGATAAGGTAAAATTTTGACGGCGAGGGCGCTACTTTGAATCGAAAGCGAAACGAAGGATTCCACAGTTGAATCACGAGCAGAGCGAGTGATTCTACGCTGGAATCCTGAGTGTAGCGAGGGATTCATGTATAACGCCCGAGATAAAAATATTACCGTACCCGAGTAGCACACTCTACTTTTCATCTCCATCTATGAGGAAAACTAGCACATGCAAAACAGAATATAAAGAACAGTAGAACACCTACAATACCTAATCAGACTTCAACCGACAATTTAATACTAATCATTGTTTGGTGTCGTTTTCATACAATAAATACTAAGAAATATTTTTTGAAATTGATTCTTTACATCGTGACGAAAAATTCTTTACATTGCGTGCGCTGCGGAATCTATTGATGATAGAACAATATAATGTATTGCAACTTTGCAGAACAAATCATAAGTAATATTTTATTTTAAAAATTTAATTGATATGCCGCCGCTAGGTTTTAGGCTCTTTATTTGTACCTTGGTACCTATTAATGCTTATCAAAATAAATAACTTTACATTCAAAATTGCTTCAATATTTTATATACTTTTTGAATAATTCAAGTCGGACATTCCATTCGGAAGATATCCATAAAAATGTAAGTCACAAAGTCGCGTGGTCACCGCTCACCCCGCTCGGCTTGCTAGGCAGTACCTTGATATGCGATGCGAAATTTTCGTTATACCATTACGTCTTGATAACGAGGTAGTCAGAGCCATAGGTGCCAAGATTCAACGCTTATTAAAATGTAGGTCTGGATTAAAAGCCATAACTAATAAAACCTTATTTGCAGGAAACAAAAAGTAAGCAATAAATCAAGCAGATCCATTTGCCGGAGCACATCAATTTTCATTAGCGCGGCGATAACTTTTTTAAAGTCTGTAGTCTCGACGCGAAGTTACTCGTACTACTTAGAACTTCAGCTTGGGCATTCTTTGAAAACATTGGCTAGGAGTTATTCACACTAGTGTATGGACGTGAGTAATTTCTATCACGCATTTTGTATTTTAGAATGCTATTCTTAACCCCCGAAAAAAAAGAGGATGTTATAAGTTTGACGCTAACGTCTATCTGTTTATCGGTGTGTCTGTCTGTGGCACCGTAGCGCTCGAACGGATGGACCAATTTCAATGTGGTTTAAGTGAAAGCAAGTCGTTTAAAAGTTATTAGGTGTTAACGTTTAAAACTCGGGTTTGTAATTTACCTGGAAAGTTATAGATGGCGCTACGGGTTAGAATACTATGTAGTTCCGCCACTTATCACTAGATGGTGTCGTCGGCGCTTTTTTAATTTGCCTGCAAACCAACTTGAGAATTATGAATTATGAATATAGATTATTAGTATCTAGATATGACAGGGATCTATACTGAACTGACATAATTTCTGTATACCTTTCTTTCAGTAGTGGTCATTCGGATAGTTTGTAGTTTTTGTTGTACAGATACAGGCAAAAATATCACGTTTTTAACTCGAACGGGGTAGACAGGACCGAAAGACCTGGCCCTCCGGTCTTTAGCATCATTTAGTGTGACTTAATTCAGAAGGAGAAGCAGCTAACACGTATGTAAATATGAGTTATACTTATGTTGTGGACGAAGTGATTAATTAGACAGTATAATTAATGTCCACGTTGTGTAAAATGTTGTTTTTATAGGGCTGTGGATACAAGTCCTTTGAGTCTATTTTTTGATCAGCCGCGCGTATGTCACGCGTTTGTTTTGTGTATTATCAGATTGCCCGTAAGCCTTATGACAATGATCATAATGTCTCGGTAATGTGATGAATAATTATAAGTTATTGCTTCGCCCAAATTAGCTTGGCATCATTTATAATGCCCGGACATTGCGAAAATTGCCCCAATAAAACTTATATGTAATCTGGACCATGGTTCAAGATGGCTAGTTATAATTGAGAGTTTGTAAAGTTAGCATCATTGTACTTATCATAAAATAAAATTGTACGAGTACATTTCTTTCTCCTAGGATTTCACCAATCTTACGATCAGAGCTGATCAAAAATGCTTTATCTCAGTGTAGTCGTTTCATTAAACATTCACTGCAGTAAATCGTTGTCTCTCCAGGGAGACGCCGAGACAGACATAAACATACATTTTTATACATGTACATTTTATATCAATCTTGTCTTTAATCACTCGAGGGAAGCGAGGGAGGCATTTAGTCCCTAATCGCTTTAATGGATATTTGAATAGCATTTCGGGGTAACTTTTTACTTACAGTAAACGTATACAAATTAATTAATGCAGTGTTGATTTTAAACTTCTTAGAACTAGGAAAGAAAGTCCCATACTCTAATTAACAGTATTATGAATAGTCTAAATCTAAATATATATATATATATATTCCTAGATATTAAAGTTAACTCACTTGTAACATCGGATAAATATATATAAGAAAGAATCGTGCAAAAATAATGCCTAGCAACTTCCTCTTATTATTATTGTTTTTATAATTATTTTTCGGCTCTGGAAACTAATCCTTTAGAGCCTATCTTTATTTTATCACTTCTTTATTCCTAACTTAACCCTAACTATGCAATCAAAGGTTGGTGTAGGTCTTTTGATTGCTTCAAGGGAGCTTCTGGCGACAAATCTATAGAGTCCACTGGTTTTCATAGCCGATTGAGTGGCGAACGGCGCCTAAAGACGCCCACCACAGTCCGCAAATAAATATCACTACAGCCGCACTATTAGTGTCCACTTTAACCATTTCACATATTGTCCATGAGCATGAGCATTTATAACACTAAACTACACCGATTTCATATTCTAAAGTTCACTAGAATCAATTTGCAAAACAATTTAAAGCAAATTCAAACTGAAACCCTTGACTTCCCGCCAAAAACTCTTATTAAATCTACCTATAAGTATGCCATTGTTAAGTTTTTCAATCATATCTTATTACTAGGTACAATACGTACGAGGCCATTTTATCAAGAAACAGGGATCGTTAATGGGTCTACTACTTACAAGAACATTCAAACTGAGATATCGTTATATTGATTATATCCATACAAACTTCGGCCTTAGCATGGTGTTTTAACTGAGAGGTATTTTCATACCATATCTTCCCTCTGTAAAAATGTACATGAAAAGATAAAATTCATGAATGGACACGTAGTAAAATGAGTCGTCCCACGGAGGCAGTTTTTAAATAGTGAATCTAATGTCTGCTAAGAAAATATAATAATTTTAAATTTAAACATGCGTTTTGTAAAACGATCACGTTTGATATACGGTTAAATACGGTTGATAATAGTTTAATTGAGTCTTATGTGGGTCTAGCAAATCAACGACAAATTTACACGATTTCACGTTGCCAACCGTCGAAATGTCTATTTTCACCAGTCAAAACCATGTTCGCACGGGAGTTAGACATAAGATAAAATACGTTTTATGAATGAAAGTTATTTTGTCGATGTCTATGTTTGTTGCTGTAAATTACGCGAAATGCGACAAATTACTTGGATAAAAATTTGTCGCCGACACCATGCTTGCCACGCTGGCTTCAGTATTAAAAGTAAGTAAGTATAATTATGTCGTCGCAGGGGAAGGCCGAAAAAGAGATGGCGCGACGACCTAATCGCTTTTCAGCATGGTCGGTCGGCAATGACAATAGGCAGAGACAGATGGAAGGTAATGGGAGAGATCTTTGCCCAGCAGTGGGACGAAACAGGTTAAATAAAAAATATAAAAAAGTATAATTTCATAGAAGTACTATTTATGTAATAGTACCTATTGATCATTATGATGTTTTTTCACACAAATTTTCTGTAGGTTTCCACAGTGGGAAATTTAGATCCGAATCTACGAATATCTTCTTTTTTTAAATTATCTACAGGATTTTAGAAGTAGGTGCTACTTGATTTCAAAATTCATTAAAGGAGTTACTAAAATATAAGTGGAAATGTGGTTGTTATAATAAATTTTATCACAAAAATAAAATATCACAAGTAGATAAATATATGTTGCGGTGTGACAATTGTTTTAATAATGCATTTTATATCAATCAGATCAGACAGAGACTGTTCTGTACCGTAGTATGAATTATAATGGGCTGTATTATAACAGGCTTTATACATCTGATTGGAAGCCTCAGCAACATGCGGGATTATTGCTTTTCCCCGAATTCGAAATTGTTATTCATGACAAATTGAATGTTACGCGTAGTATTTAAATTCTGAGTAGGGTTTTATTTGTGGATTTTAACTTTGACTTATTGAAATTGTTCAACCATGAAAAATAGGCAGTGGGA
Organism: Acrobasis suavella; assembly: GCA_943193695.1. Classification (NCBI taxonomy): domain Eukaryota; kingdom Metazoa; phylum Arthropoda; class Insecta; order Lepidoptera; family Pyralidae; genus Acrobasis; species Acrobasis suavella. The sequence goes on from OW971939.1 coordinate 4,674,315, forward strand.
GTTTACACAAAAGGTACCTAAGTACATGGCTAATTAATAAGATAAAGTTAGAAGTTCAAATAAATAGATTCATTATACATAAAGTCATTTTTGATATAAGTATCTGTATTCATTTCTTAATTGAAGCTTTTCTTAGCATTTTTGGAAAAGTAGCTGTTTTTTGCAAAAAATCTACGAAAATGTTTCACGTACTCGTCTTACACTGTAAACAGTAATTTATAAAATAGATAGTTTGAAGGGTGATCTAAAGTCATATAAGAAAAAAATTAAGCGATATCTCCGTATTATTTCAAATGGGGGCAGCACAGGACCCCGAAAAATTCTAATATAATAATAAACAAAATAAATTAATATATAGGAACAAATTACTACACTGATTAAGCCAGTCCCAAAGTAAGTTCGAGACTTGTTTTATGGGATACTAACTCAACGACATGGGCGTACCCAGGTTTTGGGCCAGGGGGGGGGGGGGCAAATCAGGTTTTTTTTCTTAGCATCAAATCAAATAAATAAACATAAATTAAACAGGATTTTTTATCATTTTTTAAATTAACCAATAGCTATTTTAAAATTAACTTTCAAGGGTCTTCAGCAAAACAGTTTATGACGTGTCTTCCATGAAAGACTCGCTCATACCGTTTACAAATTTTCTGTGTACACTGACCATATAAAAAACCCATTTAAGGTTGAAATATTCGCGGGCGCAGAATTTACAGGTGGCCGCGACCAAAAAGCATGCTGTCTCACCTAAAATTGTGTTCGGGCGAAGCAGTGAGGTGAAATGCGTGATAATTCATAGTTAACCGAACGCGTAAAAAAATACGTATAAACTCCTTTGGGCAAAAGGGCACTTATCAATTTCAAATAAAGTTTATTAAAATTTTCGATAATTAAGCCGTGTCGGTGCTGACTTTGTTTTGGAGATTTTACGCTTCTTTTATTTCTTATTTACGCCGAAATTTGCGTACTAAAAAAAAAAGGAATCTTTTATGGCTCACAACTTTTTAATGGCTTTTTATTTTACTTTTCTGTATCCATACAGACAAAATTTATAATAAGACAAAACGAAATCATGTAACATGTTAAACTTTGGAACTTAATCCCCAACGAAATTTGTATAGAAAAGTATCGAAAGTGCGATTTCTGAAACGCGGAGTCACCTAAAAGAATGGTTTTCCCATACAAAAACCATACGTGTGACTCCGCTCTTCTCCGCTCCGCTCCGTGGGACTAGGTGACTCCGCGTTTCAGAAATCGCACTTCGACTCGTTCAACCTTAATCTATGTTTCCTTGCGGTGGTTCTTAGCTATGTTTGATAAAAATCGGTTCAGTCGTTCAAGCGTTTTAGGGGGGGGGGGTGAATGCTTGAAAATCTTTTTTTTTAATTTGTCTGACAAATAAACTTGTTAAAAGTTGTATATTGTATGAAAGTTGTTTTTCTTAATTTTTATCGGCAAAAGTAAAAAGTGAGTAGGGACGTTAACAAAATCCAGGGGGGGGGCAGCTGCCCCCCCTTGCCCCCCCTCGGTACGCCCATGCTCAACGATACTATATTTTATAACAGATACATATGTAGATAAACATTCAAGACCCAGGACAATTTGGAAAATGGTTCCAACTTGCCCTGACCGAACCTCTGGGTGGCGGACTAGCATGGTGACCACTACGCCAAGGAGGTTGTCTAATATAATTTTAATTTGAATTGTAATAAATATTCGCATTCTGTTTACGTTGCGTAATTTATAAAATGAGAGAAGGCATACACGCATGTATCTAATCTAGTACTTATACCTAATTAATATAATTATCTACGTTTTAAGTCTTTCTTCCTATTTCAAGATATTTGAACAATTTTAATTCCATCAGCTTTAAACATCTCAAAAATAATTGAATTACTTTCGCAATAAAATTGCAAATTCTTTAGTAAATATCGGCGAGTGAATACAAACCCTTAGCGACACTGAGAGTCGATCGATTAAAGGGCGAAGGGGGGTAAATACCAGTGGGGTGGGGAGGGATTATCACGAGTTAACGAGACCACAGGTGAGATGCTTCAGCAGGGTGTGCTAACTACGATTATTTATGCACATAAATTCTTTGCATTCTATTTTCCATTTTTTTTTGTTGATTGGCTTATGGGAGATCTATACTTTGATTAAAAATTTAGGTAGTCAGCAAAAAAGGGTTTTTGTGAAAAGGGGTTTTATGCAAAAACTACTGCATTAATCAATTACAAATAAAATTTATTAAAATCTTCGATAATTAAGCCGTGTCAGCGTGGACTTTGTTTTGGAGATTTTACACTTCTTTTATTACTTATTTTAGTCGAAATTTGCGTAAAAATAAGGAAAAAAACGAATCTTTGATGGCTCATAACTTTTTAATGGCTATTTATTTTACTATTCTGTATCCACGAAGACAAAAATTATAGTAAGACAAAACGATATCATGTTATACTTTAGAGGTAACAGTGGAGGTAGTCCCCTCAGAAATTTGTATAGAAAAAGTATCGATTAGTTCACTCTTAAGAACTTTGCTTGTTTTTATTTCTCTCTACTGTCGTTATTCTGAGGCTTTATATCTGGTGCTCTACAGGCGCAACCGGCCGCCGCCGGCCGATAAAATGATCTCAATGAACGAAATCTTTGCTATTTAATTCCATGGCAGCATTCAGACGGTCCGGATTGCGACCATCTCTTTATATTACATATATACATTTCACATCATATAATATACTATTTAAATCAAAGTCATTACAATTTATTCTTTTAAGTAATAAACTAGTATAGACTTCTAAGTGACGACCTTTTCCGGATTCGATCTATGGTCAGGTTAAGATGGAAAATCATCTCTTTCAGACTGGTCTTGGAAGTTATGTCTGTTTGTGTTAACACTAGCGGTCTACCCCGGCTTTGCACGGGTATATATAATACGTGTAAAATTTTATCTTGAATCACTCTATCTATTAACAAAAACCGCATTAAAATCAGTAAAGCACATATAATATACGTACAAAGGGACAGACGGCGGAAAGCGATATTTGTATAGTATGTTTTGATTGTATTTATACATGTTTACGGTATATATATATATATATAAAATATACTTTGTAAATATCATCGATCAAGTGATTATCCCATAACATAATTTACCTATGAAACCAACCTCTGTCTGTGTAATTTGGCTCAATCTACGCATTTATATCTACAGACTTACGATATCATTACGATAACTCAATATACCTTAGCATTAACATTCGCATCTAATTATCATATTCCATACCTTGAATGTTTATCTATACATGTATTTCTTATAAAATATAGTATCGTTGAGTTCGTATCCCATAATACAAGTCTCGAACTTACACAGCTCAACAGTCCGTATCGTATATATATATATATATATATATATATATATATATATATATATATATATATATATATAGTCCCGAACTTACTTTGGAGCTAGCTCAATGTGTGTGATTTGTCTTTGTTTGTCTATTGATTTGAATATTTTATTTATATCCAATTTATTCTCAACTCAATTATACACAAAAGCTGATGTTTGCTGAAATCGTTCACTGCGTAATTTATCAAGGGCCTAAGAGGCTTATTCCTAACAATTTATTATTAATGCAAAACAAATAAATGTTAAGAGCGCGCCCTCCTAAGTGCTTTACTTCCTCTCTTTTGTAAACAACTGCCAATTACGATACACTTTTAAATTGGATGAACGTTTTATTTTTGAAAACAATGCTGTCGATCCAGAAAATTTGCTTGACAATATAGATCGTTTCATTGAGTATTTACTGATTGAAATTAGATGTTCTGTTATAGATTTTTGTGTTTCTCTTGCTAAGGTAGAGTTTGTAAGATTATTTAAAATCTTGATTAAAAAATACATTTTCTAGCTAGACGTACCAAGGTGTACTGTAGGAATAGTCACAGTGACTTTAGGCGTTACATAGTATTTTTTTTTCGATGGTTCATAGACATCAAATGTACTTATGTTGACAAGTCTCTTCATTGTCGTCAAAGTAGCTTATCGTAGCAAATTATTTATTCTGGTAAATTAATGAGCCCTGGTAATGGTTTAGTGAAAAAATCACTTTACACAACATACTATACCATAATCATGAATTTTATAACGCCACGTAGAAGTAAGTGCTTGTCCTAAAGTACCTGTAACAAGCAAAAAATGAATTAATTAATTTATAACTGCTTTTAACAAACTTGTATTGAAAACCCGAGGGCTGTTGTCGATCTAATTCCTTCGAACAAAACATAAGTCAGGAGTGAAGTTGGCTAATCAAACAACTTATTTCTTGAGAGTTGAAAGGAACTTTAAGGAAGAAGCGGTAATACTTTGTAGGATAGACGAGATTTTCCTTGGGCTTATTAAGGGGATACCTGAAGTTTCAGGGGACCAGTGCTGCCCCCATTTGAAATTAATTGGCCGGGGCTCTAGAAACCCTTCAAACTATTTTATGAACTACTGTTTAGTTTAAAGTGAGTACGTGAAGCTTTTCTACGCACAGTTTTTCTCTTTTTGAGTATGCGCGTAGAAAAGCTTCACCTTCTCACTTTAGTTTGAAGGCTTATCTAAAGCCTGGTCAAGACAAAACTTTAAATAATGTCTTCGTTTCCTATCAAATGATTAATTTCAAATGGGGGCAGCACTGGATCCCGGAAAATGTAGATATCCCCTTAAGATTAAAGCATTCCCAAAGAACTTATCATGTAGCACCGGTTTTTATATCAACGTTAGATATAAGTAAGGATGTCTGTCACATCATATAGGTATGACCCATGTCTCACATCTTTCAAGAGCAATACCTATACGGATGTGAGAAATGGACTATGAATAAAAAGGATCGGGAATGTTTGGAGGCTTATAAAATGTGGTGATGGAGGCAATTGTAAAGGAATGGAGCAGAAAACTAATAAAGAAGAAATTTAACAGGTTATGTAGGTAATAGATTTAAGAACATGAGACCTTATACGACATCAAAACCTCATTGGAAATGTCATCGACTTGGACAGAAAATGTCAAAAAGGCCGTGTGTCTAAATTTGCTCATATTTTATGGTTGAAATAAATTCGCGTAATGTCGCATACCGAATTACCAAGCTTGGTCGATTATAAGAAAATATAAATCGACAAGAATCGATAGACGATCTGTTTACTTAATTTTCTGAGGAAAATTATTTTATGTTTTCATCAACCAAGTTATTTACGTTAACAGTTTTTTTGATGTCCCATTTTTTATAATGAAAAATACTTATTATTATTACAGATGGAGAGTGCTCAACAACCAAAAGTTTATTTTTTGATCTGTGTTTGACTACTAAAGAAAAATATTTCTTCAAATAAGTAGTTCACTCTGATAAAAACATTTTTTTTTTGTTTTCAGAAAATAAAGTACGTTTCAAAGAGTTAGCAAGATCCCAGGAGCGATAGATTTACTTTATGCCCGAGTTGCACAGAGAAGTATTCGAACGAAAGTTCCTTTGATCTCTTTCAATACGCTATTCACTAAATACTTACCGCTTTTTCTTTGCCACACAGTAAAGGAAAACCCAAAGCTCGCGATGTTTCTCCATACTTATTGGTAGAAGTGTCGCTAACACAGAAATAGGGTTATGCTTCTTTTTAATAAATAAATACTCGTAGATAGGGACAAATCACACTGATAGGGCTAGCTAGCCATATACAATATGTAACAAAAACCCTGTCCGATCCGTGTAGGAGCAACTTAGACCGTCAATATGAACAACTTTTCCTATAGGACCAATGCTTGAAACTCGAAGCAAAAATCGACATTTTCATACAAATTGTGGGGCGGGCCGGACACCTTTGTATGCAAATATCGATTTTTTTCGAGCTTCAATCATTGATTCCATAGGAAAAGTTGTTCATATTTTGTTGCTTCTACAAGGATCGGACAGGGTTTTTGTTACATATTGTAGGGTTCAGTCTCACTAGTACTATATCGATACAGCCATATCTATTTCAAAAATTAAACAAGTTATTGCTCCTTTACTAATTTACCTGGGGTACCTATTCGACATTTTTATGCGTCTCAGATACAGCTTAGACAAAATCTTTTTTTATACCTGTCCGGCTATCTGGCTGTCCGGACGATTTCATCTGATGTGGAAATCTAAAAAAAAAAACTTACCATACAAATTGCCTTTTGTTTCCATTTTCACTTTTACTAAAGGCATATTGGCAGGCCAGTAGTACTTCAAAATTTAACTCTATTGTGTAAGATTTCTTTGAAAATAGAATGACAGAAAACCTTGAGTTCGAAAATAGTAAGGTTATGGACTTTTCTGCAGACAGCAACCCTGAGTTAGCTTATTACGTTCCCTATTATTTTTGTGCCAGACACAGGCCGGCAGTATAATCCGCACCAGTGATTTCTCCAGTACCTAACATTTTGTAAAACGATATATTTAACGAGGAAATATGATGAAAGGAACGCCGAGCGACGCAAAGTTAATTTTGTTCATGTTGTAGAAACATTGGGTTATTTCATTGAATTCCGCAAAGTTTTTTTATATGAAATATGTCAAATACTTAGTAATTTTCAATTTAGATCTATCTTTCAGTAAATGGCCAACACTGGTGTCAGATTTTTTATGCCGCTAACTGAGGTCTAAAGGCATCTGATAGATATAACTTGACATACAATGATGACAGCCGGGATCAATGGGCTTAGGGTGCCTTTTGAAGCATAGAGAAACTCGAGAAATTTGATGCCACTCGTCTGGTCACATCTACGAGTATGTGAGGTGTGAGGACATGATTTATGCTACGGCTGATGTCGAGCGAAATCTTTATATCTAAGTAATTCTGTAATCTATTTACTATGTGACATCTAAATGAGATCGATCAGAAAAAATAACTTCAGAAGTCGTGCTCATTTTGTGGTGTAAGATGAGTAAAGACAATAAGTTGACTGAATTTTTCATTTGTTAAGCAATGTGCAGAATAAAACTGAGTTACACGCGGATGAAGTCGGGGGCACCAGCTAGTAAGTTATCGGTAAGTGACGAAAACACATCACGGGTGATACTTGAATTCCCACCGCTAATGTTCTATTAAATACTAATTTATTACCGAAATATCGCAAAAGTATTTTACAGAACCATTGGCAAAATAAAATCAACAACATTTCAAAGTTTATTAGTTCTAGACATAGTACAATTTGATTATATCTTTAGCAGTACAGTCTATTTCAACTGCCTCGTAAAATACTGTGTTGTACTCTATTGTTGTATCTTTTATTGTGAATTTCGTGGCTTTTATTCCCTTGTGCCCATTGATTTCATTGTTTGGTGTATTTTCGTCGCTATGAATAATAATGTTGCTTTTGATATGTTTATTACTTACATGAAAATCAATTTCTGTGTTTTATTTTATGCTTTTGTATGTAAATCATCGGTATACTTAACAATGAAAAACAACAAAAGGGTACGTGAGTAACTGGGTATTCTTTTGTTGTTTTTTATTTTCATTAATGGTAGCTATATAGGTACAATTGATATGTTTTCTTCAGTGTGAGTAGCACCGACCCCACCTAGTGTATGATAAAGAAAGGAAGAAAGAAAGTCCCAGAAGTTAACTTCAAGTTTGGCACAGTGAATTTTTTTAGCAATGCCATTTTTGTAGAAGCTGCATACTAGGTATCCATAAAATTATTAATTATCATTCATCATTTGAAAATGCCCTTTTTTTGATTGGCTTGGGTCTTGGATGTTTATCTATACAACGTAAGGTACCCGTAATAAATCGAACCACGGACTATAACTACATCACTTAAGTATAATCTCTAAAAGAGGTAATTGCTGTTTATAAGCTTTCTTTAGTTTGTTAGATTTCCTGAGTCCTTTTACGATATCTAAGAAGACTTTGAGTGGTCCTATTTTACTCTGATGGAAACCACACGGCTAAATTAATAGGCATGACGAATGGAAAAATACTTTTTTTCCTTCGGTTAAATTATTACAAAACATTGTACACATATATTATGTTTTGTTTTCTCCGAGAAATACAAAATGACAAAGATACAGCGCATTGAAATGTCGTAACGGCTAAGAACGATTTTTACAGAAGTGACGTCGGAAGACCCCACTCCGGAAATTTGATGCTTCGTATCTTTGGGAATTTTTAGTTTTCTGCCAAACTGTAAAAAAGGGCCCAATATCTAAAAGAAGGACTAATTACAATTATACTTTTAACAATGTCGTCACCCCTGTTACACCCACTTTTATCGTAATTTGCTACTTTTTAACATCTTAAATCTATGGGATTTGTATGAAATATAGTCTAATGACGTCATAGTTTCTTGGAGTCAAACTGTTAAATAGCGCTCTTAATACCTAACAGTTTTTCTGCAATAATAAATCTAAAATCATATTGAATATGGTTATGACAAGTGATATTATTTTGAGGCGTTTTAATTTCTTAAGAATCCCCTTACCCTAAACTTGTCCATACAAACGTAGTCTACGTTTGTTTTTGAAACGACTTTGGGTAAAAATTTGTAATTTTAAAGAAATCACAATTATCAAGGGTTATAATTGGTTTCCTTAAGTAAAATTATAACCTGGAAAGAAAATATAAAGGTGTAGGAGTTTTCCATACTGATGGTTAAATATAATATAATACACTAATTCTCTTTTAAGTTCATAATTTTACCGTCGGTAACCAATTATAACCCTAGATAATTGCAATTTCTTTAAAATTACATGATTTTGCCCATATCCGATATGTCGTTTCAAAATAAAACATAGACTACGTTTGTATGGGAAAGTCTGATTCTGTCCAGGGTAAGCGGACTCTTTAAGAGTTACAAATAATAATTTTTTTACCCTGAAAGTACCCAATTCACCTGCGAGTAAATTGGTTATATATCTCGACTCGACAGGCATACAATGCCCACTTTGCACGATTAACACCACCACACAACGATATCACGAGTACAAAGGACTTAACTATCGTCTGTACAAAGCCGGGAAACCTCTTCATTACGACAGGTCGATGAACTCGGTAAGCTGCGGCCTCGTTACCTCCAGGATTCGAGTTGATTAATTCAGGAATGAACAGACACCGTGTTATGAGAGCTTCGTACTCGTTTTTATTAGAGAGTGTTATGTTTCTCTGTAATTTAAAAACTAGTAATTGAACGAGCGAGTGTAACAAGCGAAGTTCTCGGTCTACTTAAGATGCATTTCACATTTGGTTGGCTGTCTCGCTTGCACAATCAAACATTTTTAAAGTTTATTATGAAATGTGTCTCATTTGTAGAAAAGTGTTTTATTTACATTCAATATATTTATACTGTGGATATTTAAAACATGATTTTTTATTGTTTATGTAATGTACATAGGGAATATTATATTATTGTGTATATAGTTTTTTTATGTACCATACTTTTGTCTTGCAACCCACATTTACATCTATATAACCCAAAGGTTGAAAAGACAACGTTTATAGCGTTAAGTTTGTCTATTTTTCTGTAAAATTGTATTTAATGAACAATAAAGATTAAATAAATAAATAAGATATAAACATCCAAGACCCAGGCCGATCAGAAAAGATCATTTTCCATTTTCCCCTATATAAGAATTATTACTGGCAATATATTAATAACACCTACAAACATCACCTTACTGCCTACATAAACACCATCCCCAACATTATCTACAAGTGGCTATAATTGCAAATCCCAGGGGTTCCCAGCACGAGGCCTCTTATATTTCTATTCTACGTACAATTAACTAATGTATGTACTTATTACAAAATAGCGAGTAGCAGATAAGTATTTAATTACGAGTACCTACATCTGTGCTATCCAAAAAAGTATTTATGGATTGGCTTTTATTGTTTACACCTTGTTGGAACCAACCAGGTAATGGGAATAAAAAAATCGATATTCTCAAATTAAGGGGCTACCTGAATCTTTCGGGGTCCAGTGCTGCCCTCATTTGAAATAAATCATTTGAAAAGAAACGGAGATATCATTTAAAATTTGGTCTTGACCAGGCACTAAATAACCCTTCAAACTATTTAATGAACTACTGTTTATAGTTTAAAGTGAGAACGTGAAGTTTTTCTACGCACAATTCCTAAAACGGCCACTTTTGGCGTATGTGCGTCGAAAAGCTTCACGTTCTCGCTTTAAACTGTAAAAAGTAGTTTATTAAATAGTTTGAAGGGTATCTAGTGCCTGATCAAAACAAAATTTTAAATAATGTCTCCGTTTTCTATAAAATGATTTATTTCAAATGGTGGTAGCACTGGATCCCTGAAAATTCAGTTATCCCCTTAAAACGAAGCTGCATTTGCAGTAAAATTCTAATTAATATTTTAAATGCGAAAGCGAGTTTGTATATTTGCTTGTTTCTTACCACTTCAAGCTTTAACCACTGAACCTATTTCGATGAAATTTAGTATGGATATAGTTTAAGACAGGATAGTTTTTATCTCAGAATTCTCACGGACGAACGTTAAATGCGCATAAGTTTTACAAAATGCTGGCCATTAAGAGTTTTTTTGTTTTTGGAACATTGTGAAAAGTCTCTTTTCAATGTAGCTTGATGTATTTTCTGGTTTTATTCCAAACACAAGTCACCATTCATTTCCACCACTTTATATTTCTAGTAGAATAACTAGTTAGTTCTACAGACAAAGTGTCACAGGCGACACAGGCGTAGAACAGGCGAATATTTCTGTATGTATGTTTATTTGGTGCCATAGGGGATTCCACACGCTGCGTGTGTGTACACACCCTATTTACTTACACTGGCATGTCTGGAGTACATTGCACTAAGCTTGCATGCTTATTAAAGTTCCATAGTTTGCACACTATGTTTTCTAATATATAGTAAGTAAGCCTGATAGCATGTTGGAATTATTTTACTATAGTAGGTTAAATAAAAATTAAGTGATTTTCGTGAGTATACTTGTCTGCACTAATATTTTAACGTATTTCGTATTATGCGTGTACCTTGTAAAATACTTATGTATTTAGAATACAATACTTAGGTATCAATATTTGTTATTATCCAGTAAGCTTGAATGTTGTTATAACTTCAAACTTCTGACCTCAGGTCTTTAAATCTTCGCTCTAATGTAAACTCCTTTATACTTAATTCGGCTCTACACTTTCCACATAACGTTCAAGTAAAAAAGGTAGTGAAAAGGTAAAGATATGATCATGATTTTCTTGGGCAGGTTTCATATTCTAGGTGAAAAACGCAAAATAGTGCTGTTTGTAGAATAGGTATCAAATTATATGTTTTATTGGAATTTCTTGTACAATTCCAAAGTAAATAACAGCTTTTCCATTGCGGAAAACTTTCAGCCAATTCGCTCCGTGTTTTCTCGATTCAATAAAATACCTTCGAATTTCGAAAAGTGCCAAGTACTGGAGAAAACTACCGTTAGAGGACGGTCGTTTCCGGGAGGCGGAAGTGCGGAAATGAACTGACGACCGCGACACCTACCGCCTCTAAAAGGGACTTAAGAAATTGACAGGCAACAAAATGAGTCCCGAATCCTCGATATAAAAGGCTTTATCTTATTTACGTATTTATTGGAACCCTTGTTTCTTGGACCCAACCAAAAATATGACTAATATCTCAATATACTTCTAAGTTTCTTTCATGAAAGCACGATACAGATCATATGGAAAGATATAGATTAATTCTACTTACGCCGCTTTCGGCTAAAGGTATCGGTCAAAAGAATCTTAGAGAGACTGAACAGACAATATGAGAGAGGAATATCAACACAGAGAAGGTTTTTTTAGCTCCAAATGCTTTTCAACGTCTCATAACTTAGAACTATAAGGTCGTTACTAAATGGTGCCTACCTACTGCTGCTTATTATAGACCTGTTGTATAAAATTGTTTAAATGTGTTGGAATATCTGTTCGGTATAGGCTTAATTAAAATACCATTTATCTGGTGAAGTATGAAATTATATTATTTTCACTTTTTACTTGGAACTCTTGGAAGTATATACGTCTGACACCTAGCACAATCTGCATACTACTTGTATATTCATCTTTGAATCGGCATAGAGAAAAGAAGACTTACCTAACTGGGGGTTGCCAACAGCAACTTGGTTGCTTTCGTATTGCCAGCTATAGCAAAAATAAAGATTGATTTTTGCAAATAAAATAATATAAATCAACAAAATGCCCAGTAGCATTGGAATGTTTTGCAAACAATCATCAAAACAAACAAAAACTGTTGCTCAACCTGGGATCCTGCACGCTAATAAACCCAATTAGGCGAACGAAACCTGGGGGATTGTTAGACGTTCGCACCATGAAACATTCACAGCAGCCGCCTCCACAAAACAGGCCAAATTGCTTCCATTAGGGTGCATTAGCCCAGACGGTGACAACACAAATTCTGACGGTACAGAAAACTTGCATGAAGCAAACCTAGACCGCAATTCATGCTATGCATCCTCACATGAATATTATAAATGTGAAAGTCTCTGTCCTTCTATCTGTCTATTAACTCTTCACGCTTCAATCACTGTACCGATTTAGATGAAATTTGGTATGAATAACGTTTTAGACCAGGGGAAGTACATAAGAGTTATGATCTGTTAATTAAAAGGGGAGGGGAACTTTGTACGGGGAATCATATAACAAATATAATACTGACTTTATGCAGATGAAGTAGCGAGTAAAAACTAGTAATATATAAAGTATAGTCGCATACACATTTTCGTTTTGTTTGGCGACCTCTGTGGCGTAGTGGTCACCATGCTAGTCGCCACCCAGAGGTTCCGGGTTCGATCCACAGTCAGGGCAAGTTGGAAAATGGCTTTTTTCAAATTGTCCTGGGTCTTGTGTGTTTATCTATTTCAATTTCAATTTATTAATGCTTTTCACATTAATCTTTTATTAGTTTACACTGCACAGTCACTTCTTAAAGTAGTCGGTACAACATGAACCCTGATAGGGCATTACAACATAAAACAATGGAATGACATGCGGATTGTCATTAGTATTAGACTAACACAAGTCTCGAACTTACTTTGGGGCTAGCTCTATCAGTGTTATTTGTCTCTATATATTTATTTATAGAGTGTGTTACCACAGGTATCACATTTTTCGAGCTGAATCATCCCTTCTTCGGAAAGCACATAAAGCCGTCAAGCTATATAAGACGGCTTTCGGCAACTTGAAAAATGTGTTTTCTATTCACACACGAAAAACAAAACAAAAAAAAATAGGTACTTTCCTGAGTCAAAAATAAATTATTTGGTACTGTTAAGAAAATAAAAAATCACAAAATAGTGTCCCTTATCATGATCATATCCATTTTCAATGAGATTTTAGATTTATTATTGCAGAAAATCTGATATTAAGAGCGCTGTATGATTCCAAGAAACTATGACGTCATAAGCCTGTCTTTCATACAAATCCCATAGAAAATTTTCGTTTTGACGTTTAGAAAAAAGTCTTTTTTTTACAATGTATTGGTATAGGCATTTGTACTCAATCTCACCTGATGGTAAGCGACGATGAAGACTAGGATGAAGCATGCCTATCCAAAAGATACCCATTCAATCTACTTTTGAATGTCCCGAGAATGTACTTCTCTGGGAATATAGACGCAGGCAGTTCATTCCACACCTTAGATACTCAAACCAAAAAGGAATTGTCGAAGCGTTTAGTTCGAGACTTAGGTATTTCAACGACAAAGGGGTGAAACCCCTGTCCGCGCCTTGTAGTCCGATAGAGAAATGGTAAGGGTTTCACGAGATCAAAAAGAGCCTTCAAACACTCTCCAAAATGTATCCTATATAAAACCGATAAGCAGGCTACTTTGCGACGATGCTCTAGGGACTGCAATTTTCTATTCGAAAGCTCATCGCTGTTTATAAGCCTGCGGGCTCTTCGGTCAACAGAGTCTAGTGCCTCAAGTTGGTATTTAGCGGAGCCGTTCCACAAGTGACTGCAGTACTCCATGCAGGAGCGAATCTGGGCTGTATAAAGATTAAGTAGCCGTTCAGGGCTGAAGTACCGCCGGACCCTAGAAATGACGCCTAACTTCCTGGAAGCAGTCAGTGCCATCGACTCTATCTGTTGGCCGAAGTTGAGTTTGGACGTAACGCTGATACCCAAAAGCCCAAGATGGTCAACTATCTGCAAGGAAACACCTTGGAAAGTGAGTGTAAATTGAAAGTCACTCTTTTTGCAGAAAAGAGACACGCCTGGGTTTTGAACGGGTTAAACTTCACAAGATTGGCGTCACCCCAATCCGACACCCCTTACAATTTCAAGTTAACTCGTTCAATCATAGACTCTCTCAGTGACTGGATTTCTTGTGCGGGCATTGGACATTCTTGTCTTTAATTAGAAAGAAGCGAATGTTGTTCAAGATTGATCTGGATTCTTACTAACACTGCATATTTATATCTATTTGTTTAAGATACTTACTTACTTACTTTGGGGCTAGCTCAATCAGTGTTATTTGTCCCTATATATTTATTTATTTTATTATTATTTTGATAATTTGCTTAGTTGTAATTCCAGTATACTTAACTACCTACAACCACTCAAACCCCCTGCGACACCGCTTAACATGATTATAATACACGTGCCCATTAAATATACTTAGATATAATCTCTGCTTCGTCATAAACTTCAAACGTCGCTAATTTAATGTACTCTACTTACGTGAAGTTATCACGGGAATTTAAGTCTCATTAAAGTTGTCTTTGATATTTTACCCTGTACTTGTATTTCTTTTTCGCTGGTACTAGTGGGATAGATCAGTGTCATTTGTACCATCAATGGTACAGGTGGTCCGTAGGGTACTAATGGGATACATCCGTACCATTTGTACAATCAATAGTACAAGTGGGATAAATTAGTGTCATTTGTACCATCAGTGGTACTACCCAATGGTACAGGTTGTCCGGCGGCATTTCAAAATAAATTTCATAAGTCGAATAAACCAAATTAAAATAAAATCATTTTGAAATATTGAAACTCATCGTGCTGTGAAAGGTATATAACATTTTTTTAATAAAACGAAACGGTGTTAAAATTAAGTACATATCTTCTTTTTACGAAGACTCCGCTGTCTGTCCGTTCGTCTGTCTGTCTGTCACCAGGCTGTATGAACTGTGATAGTTAGACAGTTGACATTTTCACAGATGATGTATTTCTGTTATACCGCTATAACAACAAAAACAGAATAAAATAAATATTTAAATGGGTCTCCCATACAACGAACGTGAATTTTTATAGAAAATGGTACGAAACCTTTCATGCGCAAATCCAACTCGCGCTTGGCTAGTTATACGGTTACGATAAGATGTTTCTACTAGACTGATGGGTAAGATGGCTTATTTGTGTATGTACAGTCAAGTACCAAGATACCTGACCAGGCCCTCTACTTATATTTTCAATTTTCTCTTAAACTAAAAATAAATAAATAAATAAATATATAGTGACAAATACACACTGATTGAGCTAGCCCCAAAGTAAGTTCGAGACTTGTTTTATGGGATACTAACTCAACGATACTATATTTTATAACAAATACATACATTGATAAACATCCAAGACCCAGGACAATTTGAAAAAGGCCATTTTTCAACTTGTCCTGACCGGGGAACGAACCCAGGACATCTGAGTGGCGGAGCATCTAGCATGGTGACCACTACGCCACGGAGGTCGTCAAAAAACATGAAAATTTATATTCAGAAAGACTAAATTAAAATCTGTCTGAATAAAAATTACCATGTTAATATTATTTTTAGTTTAAGAGAAAATTCAAGATATAAGTAGAGGGCCTGGTCAGGTATCTTGGTACCTGACTTTACTAGGTGGCTAGTCAAAAGAAAATATTCAGGTTTTAAGTTAATTTGCCATGCCAAGCCAAAATTATAAGAAGAACATAAGATGCATGTGGCTGAGATGCGTATATTAAGATGGATGTCTGGGGTTACTAAAATGGATAAGATCTGGAACGAGTGTATTAGAGGGAGTCTAAAAGTGGCGTAAATAGTGGACAAATTTAAAAGCTGTCACCTGACTTGGTATGGTCACGTAATGAGAAGGGATGCCGAACACCTGGCAAAAAAAAATGGTTGACTTGAAAGTAGATAGGTATAGAGGAAGGGGAAGGCCGAGAAAGACTTTGGAAGAATGCGTCGCGACGAGGAAAGAAAAATTTGGAGAGAGTTGACATACAGAGCTGACCCCAAATAGGGAAAAAGCGGCCAAAAAGAAGAAGAAAGTGGCCAAAATTATACAAATATACCCTTATCTAGGTATTAGCCATGTATTTTCTTACTCCATCTAACCGACATAGATAGTAGGCTCGCAATCAAATCAGCTTTGCTTCGGCTTATTGGATATTGGACGTAAGAGCTAACTACATGACTGAGATTGCCGTAAATTTTATGTTGGCGTACCGAGTTTATCTAAACACATTATCGTCGTCATCATCAATAAATTTAATATGTATCTAGGTTCTTGTCGGTGAACACAGTTTTTATAAAATGTTTTTCATAAACACTTTTGTCTTGTTTATTTTTCCTGCTACCAATTAGTTCTTTTGTAATTATAAGGAATATCTTTATTTTTTTACAAAAAATTGCAAGTTATGAGAGACAAAATTACCTACATTTTTACAAGGTTTTATTTAGTTTTACCTGTCCTGTAATCAAATCTTGCAAGTTACATTTGACCCACTTCCCGGTTTCCGATTAAGCTGATATTTTGCAGGTATATGTTTATCGCGTGGCAATATTATGATTTTTTTGAGCTGATCTAATGATGGAGCTGAAAGGTGGCCATTGGAAGTCTGTAATAAAACAACGCAACCTTATCGAGTTTGGGCTAGTTTGATTCGTCTTGAGAAGCACTTAAATTTTTATTCATTCCTCCTTTTTTTTTAAATAAAAGCTTGTTTTCAATTTTTTTAAATAAAATTACTTGTTATTTTAAATAAAATCATTAAAGTCTTATTTGACTGTTAAAAACGGTATTTAAAGCAATTGTTAAGAAAAGGGCAATAAGACAAAAAAGAGATAATCTAGTCAAAGAGACGACCGCAGATCGATCGACTCAATTTCCGCCAATCTCATGCTGGAGTTATATCTAATAAGCCGACGCTAATCTGATTACCAACACGAGCTACCTGCTCTGGCATACATTTGATTGGCATATGTTAACAATGCTTCAGTAGACAAAGTGATTTAGTATTCATGTTCAAATTATGCCAATGTGTCATCGAAAGGTGATGATGGTAGCTGGGGATTTTAAGGACACCAAGATTTTTTTAGCCCTATTTGAAGAGCCTCATATTGTGGTTCCTATTTAGTGGTGTATTGCGTACATATCTACTAAAAACTCTATTGTTATTGCGACTTGAGCTCTTTGCCTCATTCGCACTTTCGTCATTAGCACTTTAAAAGAGGAGTGTAATTAGTTTGACGCTAACGTCTGTTGGTCTGTCTGTGGCAAAGTAGGCATCGTAGCGCTCAAACGGATGGACAGATTTCGATGCGGATTTTTTTACGTGAAACTGCTCCTGCGGTGGTTCTTAGCTATGTTTGATAAAAATCGGTTCAGCCGTTTAAAAGTTATTGGGGGTTAACGCTTGAAAGTCAGGGCTTACCGTGGAAAAACATAGATGGCGCTACGGGTATCAAGTCGTATTGGTAGTTCCGCTACTCATCACTAGATGGCGTTCTTGACAGTCGGGAGTTTTTAAACTTGTCTAGAAAATAAATTTGTGTTCAGTTTACAATGACATTGTAAAACACGTAAAATGCTGCAATTTGTTAATAATGCGGCTAGCTATACAACTGCTCTAAAAAAAGGAGTGTAAATTTTTCAGGAGTCATGTTCGTGGGTACGGGAGTGCCCCCGCCAAGACGAGCCAAGCGGAGTGCAAGGTCACTACCTACCTTTTCTCGAAACGTTTCGTCGTTTTTTTTGAACTCTCATAACTTTGGTTTGGATGATGCTAAATAGTTAAAAATGACACCAATACAATCATTAAACATACAAAGTTTGAATGTCGTAGCTATATTACTTTAGATTACGTATGTCCCTCGAGATCTCGAGATTTTTTGTAGTAACCTCTCAAGATCAGATTCTTTATTAAAGAAGCGCTCTAAGTTTTTTGTTGTCAAGTTGCCAAGGACGCCGAAACCAAGTGTGAAAGGATCAAAAAGTAATCATGAAGTATCTACCTACCTAACTAAAGTATTAGAAAGTTATAGTCGTAAAATATTACCTTTGACAAAGGCGAATAAAAAGAACCCTTTTACTATTCCAATCGCGATATTACCGAGCAGGAAAGTTTTCCTCAATGCCGCCGGGCGTCGAACATTCATTTTTACTTTCATGGCCGACGAGAACCGGCTAAAAAGAGACACTTTGGGAGAAAACCCCCTGGATTCTAATAAAATGAATATGGATAATGATATAGAAGTTAGAAGATATCTTTCTAATGCTGTGCGTCAAATATTTATTTTTACTTTCATGGCCGACGAGAGACAGGCTGAAAGAGACGCTTCGGGAGAAACCGTCGGCTAGTTTTAATAAAACGGAGGATTTGATATAGAAGTTCGTAGTTATCTACTTAATACTGAGCGTGGAACATTCATTTCTTCTTTTATGGCCCACGGGAGCCAGGCTAAAAGAGACACTTTGGGAGAAAACAGTTAGTTAGTTATAATCAAATAAATATGGATTTTGGTAAAGAAATTTGGAGATATAAGCCTAAAGTTGCAGAGTGGAGTGGCTTGCGACGTCACCGCTTTTTACAAATCTTGCTAAGCCTTGACGTAATTCTTGTTTCTCAGAGAAAAGAAAAAATACGGCAGTATATTATTTTTTCAGTCATTAAATCTATAGTCATTTTCTGTCATTAAAAGCATCGAACGACTTTTTCGAGCAGGATCTGTGTATAATATGTAATGCGATGCGACATCTTGAGAAAATACTAAATTATTGGGTGTGGGCATAAAGCGGGTACGTCAGTCAGCATTACAGGGACCGGCAGGTATCCCAATCGATGTCAGAGGCTTTCCACATTATTTCCAGGGATTTTTGACCTAAATAAACATTACGAGGGATTTGGGTACTTCCCGTATAATATGATATTTTGAGAACGTTGACAGTTTTTTTATCGGTAAATGCTCACATCATCTTTTTATTCTACTCGTATGTCTAGGAGACAAGATATATCATATTTATCACCAAAGGTAAGGGAAAAAAGGATCAAGTTGACAATATTTTAAAAGGGAGAGTAAATATTTTACATTAACACTTCTTTCGGAAAGAAGTTTAGATACCTGCATTTCCTGCACTGATTTTCTTCTTGACAACCTAACTTATAATTATAACCTATATGTTACCAACTCACTGCGAGGAAAAATATTGAGTCCAGTAAAGTAAACTAAAGAACTGACTCTCTATGTGAGTAAACTGTTTAATTCATGCTAATAAGTTCCTACAGTTTAATAATAATAAAAAGACTTGTGAATCTAAAGGAGATATATAATAATAAATAAATGTAAAACATGGAAAGGACATACCCGTAATAAATCGAACTACAGGCTATACTAGATCACTATAGTATAATGAATCTAAAGTAACAGCCAAACCACGAAAAAAGTTTTCGCCATTTCTATACAAAAGTGTGCAGCCGCCCGGGTAATTTGTATGGGAATGTCGAAATTTATTTTTGGTACTTGGTTGTTATTTTAATTTCATTGTACTATAGTGATCTAGTGTAGCCCGTGGTTTGATTTATTACGGGAATGTCCCTTCCACGTTGTATATACGGACAAATCACACAGATTGAGTTAGCCGCAAAGTAAGCTTACGCTTGTGTTATGGGATACTAACCCAACGATTCTATATTTATACAATGTAAATACAAGACTCGGGACAATTTGCAAAATGCCATTTTCGATCGAACCCAGAATCTCCAGACTAGCGGGCTAGCGTGTTGACCATTACACCACGGAGGTCGTCCTCCGCTATTATTCTATTTTGCTTGATTCTAGACTATGTTTACCTCCGTGGCGTAGTGGTCATCTTGTTAGTCCGCCACCCAGAGGTCCTGGGTTCGATCCCCGGCCAGGGCAAGTTGGAAAATGGTCTTTTTCAATTTGCCCTGGGTCTTGGATGTTTATTTATATATGTATATGTTATAAAATATAGTATCGTTGAGTTAGTATCCCATAACACAAGTCTCGAGCTTACTTTGGGGCTAGCTCAATCAGTGTTATTTGTCCCTATATATTTATTATTATTATTATTCACTTTATTTATTCATATTTATAATTATAATTATTTTGTTTGCTTCGTAAGGAATAAAGCCGTGTAAGCAAGTACTATATCAATTCCACAATCTTCACGGGGAACATCACATTCAGCGAAGTGAACTGAAGCGAGTAACTTGTGCATTACAGTTTGTCCTTTTCATGGAAAATCGTCTCGGAAATTTCACTATAAGGAAAATATAAACTGATAACGACGACGGCTTTATGGATACATCTTCCTTTGCTTCGCGCTAGGCAATAAAGTTCGTTTTATGTGCTTATAAAGTTTTGATGAAAAATGATGAGTGTAATATAAATAATAGCAAATAAAATTACATTTTATATAAATAAGTAGATACTGAAGATTCTTAAAACAAGTAATTGTTAAAAAAAAAAAAACCCTATAGCCTTTTTATGTAACCATTGTCTCTCTCAGAATTAGACGAATCGAATGACATCTCTCAAGCTTAAATCTATGGAGCCGTTAAGGCCGCAGGGCATGCCAAATATACATACATTCACACATACAAACATACTTTCGAAAAACATAACCCTCCATCTAACGCAGTCGGGTTAAAAATAAAGAAAAAAATTAAAACTTTTATTCGACAGTTTTTCGACCGTTTCATTATGCAGCTATAGACTACATGCGATTCAGAACGACCACTATGTTATTTACTATGGCATAGCGGTTTAGCATACAGAAAGTTAAACACAAAGAAAACTGAGTAATATTCCATGTTAAAGTATTCATACTAAATAAACAACTGAGGAACTCGGTGTTATTTATATTATAAGTACAGGCTTCCGGATACGAACTGTTTATTTAAGTGCAAACACCTACCCTCAACATTCTATTATCATACCGACACTCGGTGCCCGGTGGGAGCACGCATTATTAGCGATTTCGCAAGTTAAGTGAAACTGGGCGTGGCTCGCATTTGGATGGGCGACCACAAATGCCATAAAAATTTCTCCTCCGTGCTTCGGAAGGCATGTTAAGCCATCGGTCTCTGTTATCATCATTATATGGCAGTCAAGCTAGGTTAGATGCTTTTAGGCAGCTTGAAAAATCTGACACCATTTTGGCCAGTTATATATACACACACGAAAAACAAACAAAGAACAAAACTACACAAACAAAGAACAAAACTAAACAAACAAAAAGCTCTGACATGAAAATTAATTAATTCTGTAAGCTGTAATATTTGTAACACCGTCTCAAGTGTTGGGTTGTGTGTAAAAGAGATAGCTCTATCTTTATCGGTAACGTCGGCTCATGCTGGCGTGTGTGTCTGTGATAAGACATCGAATGGCATTTACATCCTGTCGCGAAGTTATTTTGCTGAATTGAGGGCCGTTTTTGGAAAGGGTTTTCGTATATGTGAGCGCCGCTTTGGACTAGAATAGCAGCGGCCGGCAGTCTAATTTTATTGTCAAACCATATTTACGATTATTACTATCTAAGAAATGCATAGTACGAGTAGGTAATTAAATTCTGTTCCCGAAGAGTTGTTAAATTCAGGGCTTCTTAACTCATTTCAAAATTTTAAAACTTACACAATTTCATTTATACAATTATTAACTGTATAAAACAGAAAACAACACGTTAACACCCAAACGACTCATTCGAACCGTATTTCAGAACGGGATGACAATATAAGGTCGCGTCCGCTCGCCCGTCCGGGCCGCGGTCAACATCAACTGCGTGCCTCGTACCACGCAAACGGCGAAAGCGGGAGACAAGCGACGGCCGCCATACAGTTTGCGATAGTAAAGAGACAGTCGCTAGTCTGAGACGAATTCTAATATTTATCAACTCTCGAACAGACTTTATACTCGTAGCTTGAGAAAAACAAAATTCTCGCAGCTGCCAGCAGAGCCACGCGTTCACAAACGGTCAAATCTTTCTCAAGATATTCTATGCATTTCGTATATATACCATCTAGCATGGATCTTAAACCGTATCTACTAAAAAGGATCAACATCCCGTTCATTTTCGTACTAACACTGAGTTACAATTTTCTCCGAATCGCCGTGTATTTTGACGACGGCAGCCAGAAATCCTTTCAATCCAAGCTTACTTTTATGTAACTTTTAAACGTTATTTGATTCACTCACTGGGCTAAATATTCTTAGATATCTATTCTAAAGTGCTATAGACTTCAAAATGGGTAGGTATCTAAGTATATTATTATTCACCACGAAATACAATCTTTGGTCGGCATAAGTATTATGATTTCTAAACTTTGATAAAATCAAAAGTTGTTTTATGTAGAAAAAATAAGTCAAGAAAAGATTGCTATTGTTAACAAATTTAAATCTGTTTCTAGAGATTGTAGGCAATCTATAGATCAATCATAAATCTAAGAATAAACTAACGTAGATTTATCAGTATACCAGAAGAGGCTCAGTTAAATAGGCCACGAATGTGCAAAACAGAGCTATAAGAAAGTCGTTCCTGTTTTGTACATAAGATTTGGGTCAGTGGTCAAACGGTCGCGTAAGTAAGTCCTGCGTTTGATCTTACCTGAGAGGTTGGGTAACTTCAACTTAGGCAACAAGAAACTAAAGCGCCTTAGCCTTTTAACAAAGAAAATTGGAGGGATTTTATGTTTGGTAAGATATGACCATCGGCTTTTATGGCTATCGAATTTCCAAAAACTTTGGTCGACTCTATAATAATAGACAGAATTTCATTTGCAGGCTTTTTGTGGGACATATTTAGTTGCATGCAAATATCAGTTCTGAAGGTTTGGATGAATGATAACACTTAAGATTTTAGTAAATTAAATGGTTTAAAGAAACGAAGCAACATATTCAATTACTACGGGTACCTAACATTGAAGAATATTTTTTTTTATAGGCATATGTATTTCAATCAATTTATTACGGAAACGTTTATTTCGTATCCATGCATATTTGTCTACGTATGTTTACGAAGATTTACAATTACCCACTTTTAAAAGATATATCTATTCTATTCCTGGTTTTATAAAGTGGGTTCGCAAGCGTGAAATTCGATTAGAACGCGCTGTTTGGAACTGAAAAGTGTCGAGATAAAAGGTAGCTTGTCCTTTATTTTTCTTCCACAATCTTTTTATACAATGCTTCAGTGGTTTCACCGCGTAAGCGTGACGGACCTACACATATACAAATAGATAGGATAGATAAGCAATTCTGTTTTTATACATATGTCGGAGAGTTTTAATAAGGCCCACGTAAAAAAAAATAGAACTACTAAACTTAGATACCTATTAAGTAATGTTTTGGAAATCTTTGGATGAAGGCCTAGGTATGTAGCATTGGGCGTCCTGTGCTGATAATTATATTTCGTGTTGTGTCATTTTTAAACAAATTTGAAAGGTTAGTTCTTTTCATGTCTCGGTAGGTAATAGTTTGCTTAATTACTCATAAACAATGTTTTTTTTTATTAGGTACTCATATTTTCAGGGGTGATTCAGTCCATCATTTTGAAAAACTTTTCCAATGAAATGTATATCGGAATACGAAAGAAAATTAGGTTCTCATACAAATCGAAGTATTCACTTGATATCTTTACCATGGAAAATGTTTTTTTTTTCGTATTTTGATATACTTTTATAGGTAAACCTAGTTCAAAATGATGGACTGAATCACCCCTTAAAATATTTTGTACTTGATAAAAAATAAAAAATTCAAACAAATCTGTTTGAGTTTTTCCCCGTCATCGCAAGGGGCTGTGTATATAAAATGTGTATTTATAAACATCTTGCTAGGAAGTATAGGTGCCACCCTCGCGCGGAGCTGATTCGATTTGTGTTCAACTCCCGAGGAATATTGTGTTGCCGGAATTTATAATTCGGTTATACACGTCAACACATTATAAACACATATGTTCATATTTAAAACGGGTGGTTGCTTCTTTACAACTTAGATTTTCTTGTGTATGTATGTATTTGACACAAACTTTTAATCATATTTTTATGTTCAGGTTAGTATTTGCATACGAATGATTTTTCAGTTTAGCTATATTCGTTTCATATTTTTATTGTTTTAAAAATCATATCGATCTAATGTATTCACGCAAAAAAATACATTATGTGGAATACATTAAAATATAGTAAGCAGTACACTGTAAGGCATATAAAAACTAGAAACAGTTAAACCAAATACAGTACAAATGTACAGTCAGGTTTCAAAAATGGAGTCACGATTTTCCATACAATTTGTACAATAGTATAAGAAATTATGACTCCATTTTTGAAACGTACCGTACGTACAGGTACAAATTTGCTTGCTCTTTTCAAAGACTTAAATTCCGAGCTGTGAATTTTTAATGCGTTAAAATTTTAAAGCGTTAAATACCTCTCAGCAAGTTTCTCGCAGGAGAAAGTTGGCGCCCGCTTCGTTTCGAATGCCTTAAATTATGGGCCTCGCTGTGCCGGAAGCTCAAACGGAATGCCGAATACCATTCCTTAAATGCACGCATATGTACGTTTCTGAATACTCGATGAAATTATACGCATGTGTTTGGATGTACTATACATATTGATTTTATTAGAAAGAAAGAAATAAAGAAAAATATTTTATTCAGTGTAAATTTCCATTAGTTGCATTATTAATGAACTTAAATTAGTTTTACACCGATTATGTAAAATCTGTACTGCCAGTTAGGCATGGCGGGCTAGGTATTAGGAGAGAACATGACACTAGATTGCCGGCTTTTTTGGCTTCTACGCATGGGGTAGTTGAGTTCGTTGCTCATTTTTTATCATTGAACAGTGACGCGCTCCCATTGCCCTTTGTGACTGAGGCCTTAAACAAATGGCAAGTCCGATGTACTGCCCATAACCTTCCTGATTAGCTACAGGTCCAGAGAAAATGGGACGATATTATGGCTAAGTTTGCCGTCGAATTTATTAAACAACAGCTCTGGTGCGGATTTGGCTAGAATAAAAATCTGTTTTGACTACGGAATCAGGTGCATGGCTCCATGTGTTGCCTTCACCTCAAATTGTCACCCTTATGGACGGTAACTCTTTAAGAATAGCCGCAGCCCTCAGAAATGGCTGCGACATTTGTAAACAGCACCAGTGCATCTGCGGGGCGCTTGTAGACGTTAAAGGTTATCATGGCTTGAGTTGCACAAGGTGTATTGGGAGATATCCTAGACATCATGCATTAACTGATATTATCAAGCGAGCGATGGTAAGTGCTAATATTCCATGCGTTTTGGAACCTCCAGGTTTAAGCCGTAGTGATGGGAAAAGGCTAGACGGTTTAAGCTTAATACCTTGGCAGAGAGGTAGGTGCTGGATATGGGATGCTACATGTGTAAGTACTTTTGCTGCTATACGCTTAAAAGATGCCATTAAAACAGCCAGATCATCGGCTGATAATGCAGCTAAGCTAAAACATAGTAAATATGCGTGTTTTAAAGCTGCGTATTTATTCGTTCCGGTAGTATTTGAGACCATGGGCGCTTGGGGATCGGAGACAAGGGAATTTATTAAAGAGTTGGGCAATCGTATTTCAGAAAAGTCGAACGATAATCGCGCGGCATCGTATTTGACCCAAAGGCTTTGTATAGCCATTCAAAGGGGTAATGCCGCGAGCATTAAGGAGACCTTTGGGCCGGGTACGAACCGTGGGGGTTTGTTTGACTGATTTGAAATACCTACCTACTTATTTGATGAAGCATGTTGCGGATTTATTTCTGTAAACTTTTGACGAAGCATGTTGAGGATATACTTTTGTACTTTTTGACGAAGCATGTTATTTAATTCAAACAATAAATAAAATTACAGTGTAGAATCTTAGATTTGGTAATTACTTAATACTCATAAGTGCACAGACCGAACAAGCGAACAAAATCGAAATCGTATTTTGTTTCAGTAGCACAAAGTTTGTAAAAATTCAACTAGTGGACCCATTTTTGAAACGCAGAGTCACTAAAAGAGCGGTATTTTTAATAAAGCGTTTAATAAATTGCACTATCAACTGGCGATCTGGTAACTGAACTATGTAATGGCAATTGGTTTGAAACATTGTATATAATAGCGTACATATAATATTTTAAATAAAATGTCGATCTGAAAATAAACCTTCATAAGACATCTATTCGTTTCTTGATATCTTACTTTTATCCTGAAAAGGTGCAGATTTTCCCAGGAAATGCGATAAAATAAATTTCACGTGGGTATAAACGAAGACAGACGCTAAAGTGGCACTTGGAATTGAAGAGCTGCTACTTTTATTAGGTAAAAAGAGAAAAAATCTTGAAAACAACTATATTGGAGATATTCAGGCGGGGCGCTACGGGTCGGGCCGCATTGTGTAATATGACCCTACATAAAATACATTTAAAAAAAATTCTATTACGCGTGCGTGGCCTACACTCCTGTCAGGTTTTTCAAGTTGTTGAAAGGCATACCATGGCGACATAGCTTACAAAACGAAGTACTCTAATGATAACAGTAGAACCAACAGTACTTTCTGAGGTATTATGAAGCTCAACATAACTTTTTTTTAATGTTATAGGGCGGCAAACGAACAAGCGGGTCACCTGACGGTAAGTGATTACCGCTGCCCAACAACTGCAACACCGGGGGTGTAACAGAAGCGTTGCCGGGCTTTCAGAAAGATATAGATTCGTTTTTTGAAGGTTTCAATGTCGTATCGGTCCGGGAACACTGTTGTAAGAAGTTAATTACACAGTTCGGTCGAACGTGGTAAAAAGTTCCTTTTAAAACGTACGGTGGTTGATTGCCAACTATCGAAATGGTGTGGATGAAATTTTAATTTCAGGCGGGTGTTGCGGTGGTGAAATTTTGCAACTTATTTTTATGACATTACTTGTTACCATTCTAAATAACCTGCGTATGCGTCGTATACAATCACCGCGAGACATCGAAGTAAGTTTTTTTTGTGCTCTAATGTGCGCTAAGTTGGCTATGATTGCTTTATGACCCGACGTCTTGGGCCGCCCCAGTTTGCCCAATCCCTGAAAATGTATACTTTTACAAGTTTTTCACGCACGCGGCAGAAATATTAAGTATGTAAATATTGCCGCGCTGTAATTATGCGGGAATAGGGCGGAGCGTTTCGTTTTTATGTAAAAAAGCACTTTCACAGTGAATTTTTATCAAGGCCTTAATTAAAACAGTTTTGCTGAGCTCAAAGGCGCGCAAACTAGGAGCGAATAATTTACACTCCAGAATTTAAAGTTGCGTTTATTCCTTTAAATTGTATTCTTGATGTTTCATAATACTTAAATGTTAGTAGAAACTATGAACTGACACTAGAAAATCAGAAGGATACTTAACTTATCAGAAATAATGCTACAAATGAGAACCAATAAATAAATATATAGGAAAAAATAACACTGATTGAGCTAGCCCCAAAGAAAGTTTAAGACTTGTGTTATGGGATACTAACTCAAAGATACAATATTTTACAATAAACAAAAATATAGATAAACATTCAAGACCCAGGACAATTTAAAAAAGGCCATTTTCTAACTTGCCCTGACTGGGGATCGAACCCGGCACCTCTGCGTGGCGGACTAGCATGGTGATCACTACGCCACGGAGGTCGTCTTTCAATAAACTCGCAAACCCCATATCTCGGCAACCCCTAGACCGATTGGGCTCATGTTTGAACTCTATTGGCTATATCGACACGTTTACCAAATCTTCTAGAGCTCCGATTAAAGATAATTAAGTAAGTGTCGAACAAACATACAAACGCCGGACTGTTCAAGACGACGACAAGAGAAGTAAAATTATTAGCAAGACGTAAAAACGCTAAATAAATTTTCAAATTAACAAATGATAATGAAAATATCAGCCAGAGTGGTTTTACATGCATATCCATAATTCGAATTTTGATAGCTTTCAGATCAATTTTTTACTTTCATATTCTATTCTTATAGGTACTTATATTTAAATGTTTTTGCCACAAATGTCAGTGTATGGAAAGTTGTTGTCCTGTTTTAAAA
Organism: Acrobasis suavella; assembly: GCA_943193695.1. NCBI lineage: Eukaryota > Metazoa > Arthropoda > Insecta > Lepidoptera > Pyralidae > Acrobasis > Acrobasis suavella. The sequence continues at coordinate 4,702,630 of OW971939.1, forward strand.
ATCCGTCTACATGCAATTGTATTAGGCTTATGCGAAATAGATTTGAAAACCGATAACTTAATCCATCCAGACAAGCTCTCTGAAGCCTGCAAATTACAAGGCAATTGAGACAATGTCTATTACAGTCTCCATCCCTACCTGTCACCGCCATACTAAAAGGCCCTTGGCTGTTATGGGCAGGCAGCAGGCAGTCGTGACACTTACAATCAAGTGCACTGCAGACGAGAGCACTGCACGCCATTTTACCGCTCGTTTTTACGAAAATGTCATAGTTACTTGGGTTTTCGTCTAATTTAGTATATAAATGTTGGATAATAATCCGAGCATTGTAATGCTGTTAAAAACTAATAATTTAAACAAAAGTCTTCTTGTCTTTAATCAACTTTAAATTCATTTAAATTGAATTAAGTTGAATGAATACCACACTTCTAAACAGTGAGTAGTAGTAAAGAATAACGCATGCTTCAAATGCGTGTGTACTATGTGATGAGAAAATTCGTCAGGGTGATTCGAAATCACGGTAGCACAATTGGTAGTGCACTCACGGCGTTAACGTGAGGGACGCGGGTTCGAATTCCACTCGTGGCGAAAGTTTTCATCACATGTTTTAATTTTTATACATGTATACAGTTAAAAGGCAACCTTTTGAAGGGAATAAAATATTTTTCATCTCATCTACTCAAAAAACTATGTTTTCATCCCAAAACATTTGGAGCTAAAGTTACTGGTTATTCTCTCGGGACTAAAACGTGAAAAAGAAGATCTCTAGGGATTAAAACCAATTTGAAAACAGGACACGAGTTTAATCTATGTAGAATCAAAAATAATGTTGGCAGACCAGTAAAAAAAAGGAGAATTTTGTTTTAAAATAAAAAATAACTGGCACAGACTTTGTATTTCTTCAAATTTGGAATACATAACGTCTTCAACATGGATGAATGTAGGTTAAAATTTTTAATGTTCTTTGCTTCGGAAAAAGAAATAAGTATAATTAAAAAGCGCAATTTTTCCCTTTGATTCAAGTAATTACAGAAGTTTTAGGTTATTTGTATTGAAATATAATTATTTATGTAAATGTGAATACTTTTTCGTGAGTTTAAGCCAATAGTGAATAGTTATCAAGAGTTATCAAGAGTTACGTATAAAAATAAAAATATATGAAGGACCACGCAAACAAAGTTATGAGTAAACATTTTATCTTAAGTTGGTTTGGTGGTCTTCGAAAAAATATTTCTTAGTATTTATTGTATGAAAACGACACCAATCAAAGGTTAGTATTAAATTGTCGGTTGAAGTCTGTTAGGTATTGTAGGTGTTCTACTGTTCTTTATATTCTGTTTTGTGTGTGCTAGTTTTTCTCATAGATGGAGATGAAAAGTAGAGTGTGCTACTCGGGTACGGTAATATTTTTATCTTGGGCGATATACATGAATCCCTCGCTACACTCGGGATTCCACCGTAGAATCACTCGCTCCGCTCGTGAACTGTGGAATCCTTCGTTTCGCTCTGGATTCAAAGTAGCGCCCTCGCCTTCTAAATATTACCTTAGCCCCTTGTAGCACAATCTATTATTATTTTTTACTTTTCGATACGAGAAAAAGTGGTAGATTGCTGATGTCCAGTTACAACTTTCTTCGCTTAGAGGAGATGACATGGGAAAAGCAGTTGTTTATTGTACATTTTTTCTTGCAAAGCAGTAGGTTTATAATAAACATTTAGTCTAAAATATACATATATATATATTTATACATATATGATGAACAATAAAGATTAAAAAAAATAAGCATGTCAGTTACTTACATTTATTTCGAACAACTATTAAGTATAAGTATGTAGTATTTTAGAGTTAGTATCGAATGGTCGCAAACGCATATAGCCATAATGTAAAAACTCGTCTTAAACGCAACTCGGAACTTCTTTAATAAGCAACTCTTCTTAGTTACAACTAGTCTCATTTTTACGCAATTACAAGAAGAATCATAATGCATAAAATAAATTAAATGAAAATAAATGAAACAATAATAAAACAATTCAATAAACAAATTAAAATAAAATGTGTGAGGCTATCCGGAATTTGTATATTGAGTTTTCCGATATTTTCATATGCGACATGGGACGCAAAAATCCGATTAGCAATATTGTTTCCGGAGCCAAAATATTTTATGGCAGTGATATATTTATATGCAGGTAAGGTCGAATGGAAATAACGAATTTAGCTTTGAATGGTTTTTGCTTCATCTATTTTTGAAACAGAAATTTCGTTATGATTTACAAGATATACAGGCTCTGCTTAGTTCAGACACACCAGTCTCTTACAAATTTGTATTAAAAAACACAAATTTGGAATTAATGTCATCTTCTTAGCGCTTTTACAGACGTACGACAATATGCCCGCGACACCTGTCGCCAACCGTTGTCGCCGATAATCGCCGACAGTCTCCGACTGTTCCACACGGCCGCGTGACACATGGCAATATGTCAAAAACTGTCGCGCGACAGGTGTCAGGTGTCGCGGGCATACTGTCGCTCGTCTGTAAGAGCTCTGAATAGTTTTTAGTACGTATTGTTAGGTATGATTGTGAAGAAAATAAATAAATTTTTAATTGAATTTAAATTTTGAGTTACAAATTGAGGCTGAATAATCCAGCTACTGTCCTTATGTGGTTACTGATTAGTTACTGCAAACAAAATTTGATGTGACATAGCATGGTACAGGCGACAACTTTATCGAACGTTATCCACTGTAGATATATACTTTACTCCTTTACTGCAAACATTGCAGACACAATAGATCAGGTGACTATTATGGCGTTTAAAGACTTAATCATATAATAATGAACGGGATGGTTCTAGTCAGTCGCGTCTTCTTGTGCAAAACAAAATAAAAAATCGAAAAATTTGTAAAATATTTTTTTCCATGTTAAACTAAATTCTGCAGTCGTCGTCACATAAAATGCTCTACTTCCCATATTCAAATAAATTCAGTGCTAGCAATATAAGGAAATCTGACATACCTATCCTACCTTTCACGCACGATATTACATATTTGTTTAATAAAAATAATCTAATAACTAACTTATGATTCTAGTTTTGTTTCATGTATGAACAAATTATTTTCCAAAATATTTTTGATGCGGATTACGCCATTGATATGGATTTCACACTATTATTTTCAGTGCCAAAAACGTTAAATGCGAAGAGGGAAGCCTTAACTATGGTTTATCTTGAGTGTCATGCTAGGGGGCTGTATATTGTATAGTCGCTGCAAAGAAAATTAAGTAGAAATAATGGCTTCATTATCAAATCCTGCTGCGCTGGGCTCCATCTGGCCCATTAGAGTTAAAGACGCATACGCTAACAAGTGTATGCATGTAACAAACCACCCGTACAATAGGAACTCATTATATCTAGATATTTAAAAAGCCATTTCCTCCCCCCCACTCCTCTTGGCTAACTAGTCACGTCCAGCTGAGATCGCTCCATGCTTCAGCGGAGTTTTTATGAAGCCATTAAAACCCTATATTACTCATTCCGGGGCACTATGACCCCGTTTTATTACTCACAGACCTCACGGTGATAGCAGATTTAAGTGATTGACACAATATTAAAGAAATTAGTTGGAAAAGACAAAAGGGGAAACCTTTTTCAGAGTGCAAATAACAGAATCTTTATATTTACATACACAGATTTTTTGAATGCAAAATGTATAATGACTTTTTCTCTAATGGGGCACACTGAGGGCAAGTGACCGTCTTGCCCACAAGACTCAAAATGCTCATTTTGAGTCTTGTGGGCAAGACGGTCTTTAAGTGCAATAAAATAAATAAATAAACAACATGTAACGGAAGGGGGGTGTCAAACCGCAAGAGAGTAAACATACTAATCAATGTGAACAACTTTTACTATAGGACCATCTCTGAAATCGGAATAATTTTTCAAAACTAAAAACCGACTTCACCCTAAAATTACACAACCGATTTTGATCAAATTTCTATGGTACCACCTGGAAAGTATACCCTTTTAAACAATAATTTTTCAAATCGGTCCAGGCGTCTTTGAATAATTGGTGAACATACATAAAAAAAATAAAGGATCGCGACGAATTGATAACCTCCTCCTTTTTTGTTAGTCGGTTTAAAAACAGTCTGCACCTCCATACATTTTGGCATGTTAAGGTATTTAGTTTGGTATGGAGATGAAGATTTTTTTTTTGCGATTTCATTAATTACCCATAATAAAAGGTGTTCACATTGATTAGTATGTTTACTCCCTTTCGGGTTGATACCCCCTCTCCGTTACACGTTGTATAGGGAAAAATTAAAGTAAGTTCGAGACTTGTGTTATGGGATACTAAATCAACGATACTATATTTTATAACAAATACTAATATAAGATATAGACACATCCAAGACCTAGGTCAATTTGAAAAAGATTATTTCCATCTTGACCTGACCGAGGATCGCACCCGAGACCTCCGGTGTGAACGCCTGACGTGATGAGGTCGTCAATGTTGGACGAGAAGGTGGTAAAGGAATCAAAAAAGTAAAGGCTTACTAGCCGCCTATTGACATGATTCGCACTTTCACTTCGACACTAAAACGGCTTTTGGCACTAGGAATACCAATGAAAGTTTTAAGCCTTTTGAAAGATTGCTTAACATTCAAGAAAGTCGCCCTAGTTTTGCACTTATAGTCCAAATCATCATAATTATTTAAGAGCTCTTGTTGGGTGTCTCTCTCGTCCACCACCCGTTTTACTTCCCTGTGCGACACCACGTGCACCTTTTCCTTTATCTATTCCATGTTGACGTTCTTCTTCTTATCGTGTCGCTGGCTCAAACTTTAATTTTGTTCTTCCAACGCCTTGTTCTTCAAACGTTGCCACTTTTACGCCTTCCTCCGAGGCAGAGTATAGGTCAAGCATGGTACAGCTAGTAGGGCACGAAGGGCATGAGAGGAGGTGCTGCATAGTCTGGTCTTACATACATCGACCTACCTCAGTTTGGAGGTGATTCAAGCTCCTCCATTGGGCCCATGGCAATTTATGACGTTCTTAAACCAGGAGATGTCAGAAGTACCCGTAACCGGCGGGTATACATGAAGAGAGTGATGAGTGTAGATGAAGCGAAAGAGGTCTGTTACCCCTGTGGGAAACAGGTGTGATAATATGTATGTATGTAGCTATGTCCCTTTCTTTCTGGTCCTCCGTTCCCTTCTATATTTTCCCCAACGATAGTCTTTAGGATACGTTTAGTAAGATCATTAAATAGGATGATGATTTGACTCAAAACACAATAGATTTGTGAACTTAATCCACGGTCTCTTAAGCAACACTTAGTGATGAAATGAAGATGCGAAACAAAAGGGGCTCGTCACTGTTAATGGACCATAATTTCTCCATTTCTCGTTTGTTATTTTAATTTGGGGAGGTTTGAGTTACGTTTGTGTTTACCCGCATACCTCTAGGGGGATGAAAGTGGGGCAAGATGCAATGTTTATAAACATTAATTTACCTAAAGGTGCCTATTGTGAACCAAACCTAAAATAATTTGTTGTAATTTCCAGAATGCTTGATACTTTTGCATATTATGTGTATTAGGTATTTTGATAAGACTCCAAAAACCAGTAATCATGTATCAATGTAATTGTAAATAAACACAGTTATTATACGAGGCATATGAAGTGTAACACATTTAAAAGTGTACAAAATAGATAAATTTAATTAAAATTTTGTCCCATGACATCTCCGACCATAGTTTTTCCACCATGGGCGAGTCATCATTTCAGCGAGTCCTTCGTCTACACTTCACTCAAGGTGCAAATTAATGGTCGGAGATTGCATTGGAGAGAAAAGGTTGGAAGGATATGCGGGACACCTTGACCCAGGAGGGGGACACAATAAAAAATAGAAAGGGAAACTGTACCTATCAAAATCTTTACGATTTCAGGTATCTATTTCCATTCTTACTCTTACATGTTAGGAATAATCACTTAGCTATTGCTTCGGGATATCGTAGAACCTTCTTTGTATCGCTTTTATTGTATGTATGTAGCTAATGCTACTAAATTTTGTAGAGCTTCGCGACTTAGTAGTCGCTGCTACGAAATTTCGTAGCGCTGTCGTAGCAGATCTACAAGCTGCGAGCTCTACGAGATTGTTTGTAATTAATGGTTTTATTGGTAAAGCAATCTGGCGGTTTATTTCGTCGGCCATTTTGTTTAATGTCGACGTCGTAACGTTTATTACAGACACGTTGCTCGAATAATTGCCTTAGCCAAAGTACAAATACAGAAAGCAACATAAGAATAACTTGAGGATGGGTTTTAAATCTGTAAATCGAATTTCTTATAATTTTTTAAAGGTAATGAAAACGCATGACGAATGAAAATATGTTAGCCTATTGGTTAGATTATTTAAAAATATTACACACGATTTTTTTCTTTTCTCTGAAAAACAAAAAATTACAAAGATACTATAGAATTTAGATATTGAAACATTTTCGCATGAAGTCACAGCACTTACAGCTAGGTACGATTTTTACTTAGCGGTGACGTCGCAAGCCCCACTCCGGAACTTTGATGCTCCATATCTTTGTGAATTTTAACTTTTTTGGCAAACTGAAAAATAAGGGTCCATTATTTTTGGATAATCTAAAAAAAAGAAGGAATTATAACAATCATAATTTTCTGAAACTGTTCTCGCCCCTATTGCCCTACATATTCACCCCTACTTCTAAGAATAGGCTTTTTCCTAAGTTAAGTTAATATTATTTTTAAATCATTATATATTTATATTTTCCATTTCATGATATTTTTACGATGCTAATAACGATGTAAGCCGTTAAGAATTTAAAATCCGGGATTATAATAATGCCGTAAAGCTCAGTTTGAGACAGGACGTCCAAATATGCTATTTTTATTGCCGAACAAATTGTTACGATTCTGTGTTTAGAAATACAGTATATATGCGACGATTACTTGTTTTGAAGTTTCACTTCTGAAATTTCTTTATTTCGGTAATGGCTTCGTCGTTTGTTTTGATTTTTTACGCTGCCAGCGATATTGTGCCGCTTTATGGAAAGATAATGGAGGAATAATGTTGGTTTTGTGCGCTAAAGAATTGTTGTTATTTTGAGGTTAGTATTACTAAATTGGGTAACAATAACAAAACCATGAACAAAACACAAAAACCATGTCATAAAATCTAGATTTTTTTTTTTGGTAGATCCCGTACATGTAAAGTCGGAGTATTTTTTTTCATTAACCTGTCATGTGGGGTTTTATTAATAAAACAAAAAAAAATTTGTCAGAGTCAAGTGTGTGTCCCCCTCTATCTGCTAAACAGTTGTACTTGTAAATGGACACGTGAACGTGAAAAAATCGAGGCAGCAGAACGAAATTTAAAGGAAAACTATCAGAGCTCAGTAGGGTATACAAAAAGATATTGGCAATCAACTAGCTCTTCAAGCCTACCACGGCTATGTGGCCTCCAACCTGAGGTACGGCATCCTGTTGTGGGGTAACTCGGTTGACTTAGACAGACTTCTTACAACACAGAAAAAATGTATAAGAGCCATGTGCAATGTTCCTCCTCGTACTAGCTGTAAAACACTTTTTAAAAAACTTAAACTGTTGACACTTCCTAGCCTGTATATTTATGAGTCATGTGTTTTTGTAAAAAATAATATACATTTATTTCGACGGCTAGGCGATTATACTAATTACAGTTCTAGACGTCCAAACCGACTCCTCCTACCAAATAGTAGAACTATGATTTGCTCTAGAAATTGTAGTAGCATGAGTATAAAAATGTATAATCGTCTACCCGAAAATATTAAATGCCTACCCATTAAGACATTTAAGAAAAATCTTTTTGACTGGCTCACTGACAAAGCCTTTTATAGTATTAATGATTTTTAATGAGATAATTTGTATAGTATTTATCGATTCTATATACAATTTTATGATACATGCTCTAATTTAATTTTATATAATGTTTAATTCTATGATTTATTATTATGTGACTAGTATATGTTTCACTTTGACAAAAATTATGACATATGTAAGTTGAATGTATTATTTAATTATTTTTGCATGCTGGAATCAGCTAAGTGTATTGCACTTATGCGAAATAAATGATTTGATTTGATTTGAACTTTGGTATGTACTCGAAAAAGGAAAATTTCATACAAATTCAATAGAAAAATATATTTTTAGACTTTTCAGATGCGTGAACTCATAATCGGCATCCGTACCTACGGAATGCCATTTAAAAAAAAAAAGTTAAAGTTGCCTACATTAAATAAACATCTCCTCTCACAGGCCTACTGGAAGAGATCTCTTTTGAGATAAGTAGTGCGTTTGTACAACTTTTACTTGATGTATTCTCTGTATAAATTTTCCGTGTACATAAATTAATAAATAAAATTAAATACTTGCTACATGTTTAATCTAAAAAATCGTGCACATGTGGTATAGTGCCAAAAGACTTTTTTAAATCGGGATATGTGGAAAGAACAGATGGCCATTGCCCAGCTGTGGGACACAACACCAAGCTGGAAAAAAAATACAATTGTAACATTTAGGTGTATAATAATCATTTTTGTACTAAATCTATATTTCTCTTACCTGGTGCTGGCTCCAGCAGCCCCTCAGGGTCGGAGGCCTCGTCTGCAGCGACGCTCACCGCGAGGACCGCCAGCGCGAGCCACGCCAGCTTCGCCATCTTGCCTGGGGAAGAGGAACTTCGTATTATTATTTGTATTTTTGACCGAATTCCAAAAAGGAAGAGGTTATTAAGTCATTGGAATATTTTTAACCAACTTCGAAAAAGGAGGAGGTTATCAATTCGTCGCGATCTTTTTTTATATTTTTTTATGCCTGGACAGATTTAAAAAAAAATTGTTTGAATGCATGTCAAGCATTTTATCAAAATCGGTTCTATAGTTTGGGGATGGAGTCGGTTTTAGTTTGGAAAAGTTATTAATTATTTGTTTCATTTAGTTTTAATAATTTTAATTTTATGCTATTGCTTTATTGAAAGAAGACGAGTTATTATATTTCATATTCAATTAATCCCATAAAATTTGAAATAAGTACATATGCACATTACATAACATTGTCATAAAAGGTCTTATTATTTTACAAAACCGTTGTTAGGCTTTGAAATTCTAAATATAAAATAACCATTTCGACAAACAGAATTGTCCAACAATTTTAAAATTTTCTACAATGTGTCCCGTCATCGGTGTCGGAGCCTTTAGTGGTATGGTATACGGCAGTTTTTATCTACAAATCAACTATTACAAGTCGTTTTTTTTTATTTATTTTTTTGATGAAAGTTTATTTATTTCTCTAAAAATGTATGCAATTTTTTAAATTGTCCTTATTCAAATTGTAATAACTTCAAAACTATCTTACTGAAAGCAAAGGTGTATAGATTTTATTTTAGTTAATATTCTGTAGTGTCGTTTTAAAAAACAAAACAAGCAGTTTAATAACCTAGTTTTTTCAAAAACAGCTAATAATCCAAAAAAATACACAAAAAATCATGATATTTTTTCGCTTAGATTTTTTCCTTTTTTTTATTCTATGGGAAATTTAAACAAGTTCGCTGTCTAATTATTGTCTACATGTTTAGCTATCTAATGACAGCTATTTTATGAGTATAGGATCTTTATACAAATATTTATGGTTGAATTATTAAAGAGTCCTTGCCTTGTTTTCCAAAAAAACAAAATAGCTGCCATTTTACAACAGTAGAAGAAAAAAAAAGTATTGGGGGTGATTTGTCGATAAAAAATGCAGTATTTCATATCACTAAAGGCTCCGACATCGATGACGGGACACATTGTATATTTATATGTTAATAAATCAAATGGAAAATTATATAACGGAGAATAATAAAATAAATGTCAGTCCCATAGTAATTTATCATCCCAATATTATTTCTTTATTGGCTAGAAGAGTTTTTAAAAATTACATCAATCATCATAAAAAATACTACCATTTCATCATAAATCAAAAGGAAGTCAAAGTTCTATTCTGTTCTGAAATAAATAAGCACGTTTTCATGTCATACAATTTATATAATATATATATTGGTTGTAGCTCTAACAGAAGATACCGGAATTTATTGAACTTTAATATCAGTGGTTTTGGAATTCCGGTATTCCGAACATTTTTAACTTCTAAACCCGTGCAACGACCCGTGCGTGCTAAAGTGGATAAAATTTTGTGAACAAAATATGAAACTCCTAAATGTATTTTTGTTTACTTTTTCCTATATATGGCGACGTTTCTACTAACTAGCGAATTGAAAGCAAGTTGGTGGGATATTAAAAAGGAATAAGAAGTATAGAAACATGTTGCTAGCCCATCGTCTATTTTGACTAGCAAAAACGTCATTTATGAAGGCAGTTTTATTTGTTTTGTGTAATGTTACTAATAATTATTATTGATAAAATGTATGTGACTATGCTATTATATTGGGGAAATCGTAATAAATAAATAAATATTTACGGACAAATCACACAAATTGAGCTAGCCCCAAAGAAAAAAAGTTCGAGACTTGTGTTATGGGATACTAACTCAACGATACCATATTTTATAACAAATACATATATAGATAATCAATGTTAACAATAAATGTAAGAAGTAATAAACATTCCCATAAACAACCTGTACAATGCGACACAAATAAGTTGAACAAAAATGGCGGACTTCAAAGCATTTTTGTACAAAATCCCGGCACGTAGGTTGAACCAAAATGGCGGTAATCGGCGCAGGTACAAATAATGCGCCGACGACCGCCATTTTGGTTCAATTTACTTTTCGTAAATTTGTACAAAAACGCTTTGAAGTCCGCCATTTTTGTTTAACTTATTTGTGTCGCATTGGAAAATCTGCGTGGTGTAAGAAGCAGTTGATACATTCTCTTTGACAAAACATGTTATTTTCGTAAATCAGAAATTGTACAATACTCGCATATCATGAAAAATAACACTTACTCTTTTGAACTGAATAAAAAAGTCACATTGTGATCTTACAAAAAGCACTACGGGGTTTTAAAACAAATGTCTTTTCATTTTGCTGCGTATTACAAGGCAAAAGGGCGCATTCATAATCAACGGAGCATGAGTTGTACATTCAGCGACGTCGGAATGGGCTCGTATCGTCCGGACACAATTGTGCACAGCTCGCGACGATTCAGGTAACATTTTCAGGGTTCCACACTCAAATTAAAAGTAAGTCTTATGGTTTAAGATCTTTATCGAATCTCATAAAGAAAATTTCACTTACAGAAAATAATCCGTATACAATAATGTACTTACAAAAGGTTTGATTACAAAATGATCTTCTGTTAGCATACACGACATTAATTAACATTGTTACAACGCACTCAAAAACACGTACAAAATTTTTGTTACAAAAATGTTCTCCTCTGAGCATACACGGCATTAATTAAAATTGTTTAAATAGAATACGGACAAACATAAAAAGATTATTATAATTTATTATGCGGGTATTTCAATAATTCTCATTGTCCGACAGAGAGACTAGCTACATAGCTAGCTGCGTCTTCAGGTAAAAATGGATGTAAAGCGCTCGGAGCGTGCATTGTTTAAGATGTGTCTTAATATGCATGTTAGTGAATCTACGAGAACTTGACCCTAAGACAACTCAACCCAGACAACTCGACCTCGACAACTCGACCTTTGTGACAATACGACCCCATTAAACTCGACCCGGACAAATGGACACCGACAGCTAGACCCCGACAACTCGACCCCAACAACTCGCCCCCGACAACTCGACCCCAACAACTCGACCCCGACAACTTGACCTCGACAATTCAACCCTGACAACTCGACCCCGACAACTCAACTGTAATAACTCAACCTGTGCGCAACTCTGGCAAGGATATAAAATTTCCTTTTTTTTTGTACATACATACATGTATACATATTGTCTCATCTTTATCACTTATGGGGCAGACAGAGCACAAGGTCATTAGACCAAAGGGCCACGTTTAGCGTTAGTGGACGTATAGGTGAAAAAAGGAATCAAAATAGTGATGGATTGCTAGCTACATCTATGCCAATTGTGCCCATTCCCTCGACCGGCTTCTACGGTCTGCGCGGGAAGAGAAGCAGCTGGTAAATTCTACGTTTTTTCTTTTCTCCCCGACCAGCGTGGAAGCAATCTTTCTTTGTATCGTAATCTTTTTTGACTTTTTTTTGTATCGTCCCCTTAATCGTTTTCTCAGGTTATTCTTTCGATAGACGGACTCTATTTTGCTATGAGGGTGAGTATTTATTATCTATGTACGCTCGTAATACGTGAAAGGTGTGGGGTGAAAGAGAATATAGTGACAAAAATTGAGAAAGGAATGGTAATGTGGTTTGGACATGTTGAGAGGATGGATGAAAGAAGACTAACTAAAAATATTTATCGTGCGGATGTGGATGTGAAAACTGGACCGGGTCGACCTCGAAGAACGTTCTGCGACCAAATTGCAGACGTTCTGAAAAAAGGTGAAGTAAGGAGTACTTATAACCGGAGAGCATGTATGAAAAGAGTAATGAGTGTTGACGAAGCAAAAGAGGTTTGCAAGGATCGTAGCAAGTGGAATGGAGACAGAGACTATTCTCTGCCTACCCCCATGGGAAACAGGCGTGAAAATATGTATGTATGTATGTATGTACGCTCTGTTTAATTTGCTGTTAAGTTAGTAATTGTCATATTTCGCACATAAATGAATTTATTTTTATCGTTCATATGTAGTGCTGGTTTCGTTAAACAAATATTAATTTACTGTTAAATTATTAATTTGTTGTAAACAAGTATGTACCTACCTAGTAAAAGTAAATGATGAAAGTAAATTGATATGTAATTTTTTGTTTTATGTGCAATTTAAAATAATTTTCCCATTTATATTTAAGTTTTTTTGAAGTGCCTTCGATCTTCAAATCGGCGGCCGGCACTAGTTTTATTTGTATAATTTTATTATTATATATTTTTTTTGCTTTTTTATTTAACTGAAATAGTTTTTTTGTTTTGAACATCTAGTCGCCAAGCTCTCAGATTTTTGCGATGCCAACCATTCATGATGATTTATCCAGGAGATATTTCTAATTGCCTTTTTTTTGTTTTTCTGTTTTTATTTTATTAGCTTATTTTTGTAATAATAGATTTTTTAAATACCTTTACATATTTTTTTAGTGCCACCGATCTACAATTCAACGGCGCGCACTAGCTTTATTTCTATATTTTTATATATATTTTATTTATACACTTTTTTATTTTATTTTACATAGCTAGTTGCGAAGGATGATCCATCCAGGAGATGTTTTTAATTGTGATTTTCTTGGTTGTAATTTTTTTTGGCTTATTTTTCTAATACTACAATTATATATTTTAATCAACATCCAAATCAAAATTCTAAGACATGGCTCTGAGATAGTCAAGTAAGGGTATGTTCTCAAAATTCTGTGAAATTTCGGTGGGTCGAGTTGTCGGGGTTGAGTTGTCGGAGGTCGAGTTGTCGGGGGTCGTGTTGTCGGGGGTCGAGTTGTCGGGGGTCGAGATGGCGGGGGTCGAGTTGTCGGAGTTGAGGTGTCGGGGGTCGAGTTGTCGGGGGTCGAGTTGTCGGGGGTCGAGTTGTCGGGGGTCGAGTTGTCAGGGGTCGAGTGGTCGGGGTTGAGTTGTCGGAGTTGAGTTGTCAGGGTTGAATTGTCATAGAGTTGAGTTGTCATGGGGTAGAGTTGACGGGGATAAGTTGTCGGGGTTAAGTTGTCTTGGGGTTGAACTATCGTGATACATGGGTTACATCACGGTTAGTTACTCTTAGGTTTTTCTGTTTTTTAACCGATTTCAGAAAGGAGGTTCTTAATTCTTTGGAATCTTTTATTTTTGTGTTTCTGTTAACAAGGAACTGAGAGCCAGAAAAGTAGGAACCTAACTTCTTTCTTTTATTCTACAGTAAGTAGAGAAGGCACATTATGCAAATTGTTTATATTTTGCTCTATCCTTCATCAAAATCGTAATTTCTAACCAAGTCAAGGTTTAAAATTACATTATAATTCCATAATGGTATAATAATATGAAATTTGATATGAAATCAGGTCACTTATGTGACATAACTTATTTTTTGTTTATCTTTTTCATCTCATAATTGTTGGGCACTTTTCTTCTTATTTTTTTTTAAACAAAAACATATACGTCCTTCAGACATCATGCGGCTAATGGTAAAGAGAAGATCTATATGAATAATCCTTCAACAATTGATGCATTGGATGCATTAATATTGTTAGAGATATTACTGAATAAAGAAACCTAAATAAACATATATAAAAAGCAAAAAAAACGTATTTTGAAGCCCAAACGTCGGCCGCCATTTATCCTCATTTTTTCGTGTCGACCAATATTTACAAAAAATATTTCTTGCCGACATAAGAATTGAAAATAAATGTATTTTGAAGGCGGTATTTGGAAATATTGAAATTTTGTTTCTAATGGAAGATTATACCAGATTAAGGTAATTTATATACCAGATATACTATACCATATAATTAAATATACCAGATTAAGGTATTAGTTAGATAACTAACAGTCAAATCCTTAATTTTTTTAGGTATACAATGAATTGTACACGCATAGAAATGAAAAAAAAAACCTTTATCTAAAGGTTTTTTCATTTTTATGTGTACAATAAATTGTAAATAAAAATATAGCAAAAAAGAAGAAATCCTTTCATGCTACGAGTTGGCCAATCAGCTAATTAGTTTTAGTTAGTTTAATATCTTTCAGCTTACGTTATTAAATAAAATTTTGTCGGTACCATTTATTATAGTGTCATAGTTAGTGTTTACTTTTAATATGCGACGTATAAAATATAATTTGCATAAATATTAAATACATAAAATATAAATATATTATAAAATAATTCAATAAAATAGATTTGACAAAAATGTGGCCCTTCCCCCATTCCCCATCAGGGTCCTTAAATGTTACTTATTTTGCTAATAAAAACCTGTATGGTACAGTAAGGAAGAAATACATTATATGATTATAATTATACGACCCTGTCGTAGGAAAGTCTCGTCTTTAAAAGAATCTTTTTAATTTAAAGTTAAAAATGCGTGGATAAAATTCCGACTGATTATGTGATACTCGCACTTGACCGTGTAAGCTAGCCTAGTTCCAGAGGGTATCTCCATTGTGTCGCGGAGGAAGCCTCGTCTTCGTCAAAGAAGGGTCGCTCTTTATGTCCGGGGTCTTATCGCGTTTCGGATTCTTCATTTCGTAAACAGGTCACGTGTAGAAAAAGTATATGTACAGCGCATATGTTTTGAATGATAGGATAAAATGTTGGGTCTGTTATGATGTTGAATAATACGAATATATCGTCAGGAAAAACACTGCCTTGATTTTGTTGACCGGGTAGATAAGGTCTTAAAGAAAGAAGTCCGCCATTAAAGAAAGAAAGAAAGAAAAATATTTGATTCAGTGCAAATTAGTATACATCAGTTGCATTACTAAATAATGTATTTGTGTAGAAATTTAAATAAATAAATAAAATACTGAAACTCTTTTATGGGTGATTTAGGCCATGATACTTAACAATTTTACCTACGGAATATAGGTATATCAAGAAATATGAAAAATAATATTTGGCTTCCTATACAAGTTGACTGATCAGTAGATTCGAGTTTGTATGGAAAGCGAGATTTTTTCATATCTTGAGACGTGTTCCTTGGGGAAATTGTTCACAATGAAAGACTAAATGTACCTTTTATGCTGAGCCGAAATGCCTTCTTATGTCTTCGATTACGTCACAAGTGTAATTCGTGGTTCACTAGAATTTCCACCGTCGGAAACCAAAACTTCGAGCGACGCTGTGAGCCGTAAAATCCTTCAGAGTTCGCTTTGATGCAGATAGCGAATGCATTCTGTGTGTGGTGTAAATATTGAAATTATAACGCTTTAAAGTATATAAAACGTCGGTGTTTTTGATAAATTATGTGACAATTTCCGGCCATATATTTTTAACCAGAAATATATTATGATAAAAGTGGGGAAAACTAGAATTATAATCGACAGGTATATGCAATGCTGTTCGTAGCACGACACTCCGAATGACTTAGGTTACGAACTTACGACAAAGAGAGTATTTCTTGGTTCACTAGAATACCGAATGCCTGATGTCTCAGGTTACGACTTAGAGTTCAATTCGTGGTTAACTAGAATTTCCACTTTAACTTCGCCGTTGGAAACCAGAGCTTCGAGCGACGCAGTGAGCCGTAAAAATACTTCAGAGTTCAGAGTTCCTTTGATGTGATTAGTTAGTGCATTCTGTGCTATGCGGTGTGAAGTAGATAGGTAAAAATTTAATTCGAATAATGCTTTGAAGTACAAAATAATGTGTTGTGTTCTGAAAGATTTTTGGTTTACAAATTCTATCATATTCATATTATATACCAACCAAAACCCGAAAAACATAGCCATTCTTTTAGTTAAATTGTTCAAGTACAGGCAAATACTACGTAACTAACTCTATTCAGGAGAGAACATAAAAACAATATGTTTAATTTTATCAATTTATTGGACGACCTTCTTTGCGAGACGAATGGCGGAGGAAAGTGATTGACATTAAGGAAAACGTTGCCTTAACACAAAAAAATATTATATTGTGTTGCTACTCGTAGTTGCAATATGCTGCGGCCTCAGAGCCTTGAGAGTTAAATTATAATTTTTACAAAACAAAATGTTTCTTATCACTACTTATCACTTGTAAACTTGAACTTAGGTATAATTAAAATGTTTAGTGACCTGTATTAAAGGCTTCATTGTTAGCCCCACGATTATTAAATCAAACCCAATTATAATATTGTCCTAAGAATAAGCATTAACGTTTATGATAAGTAACATGTAAAAATAGACTTATCTAGCGGCATTGATAAAATTAAAAATATTGTTTATGTTCTCTCCTGAACAAACACAACACAAAGTGTTGTATGCCTGTAAAATTCATTTTTAAAATATTTCAACTGATTTGACGTACATACTTAAAAAAGTTGTAAACTTAAACATTTGTTTTTGTATATGTTTTCGTTCACACATAAATTAGGCACAAGTTATGTCTTAATTTCGTAAACTGTCAACGTAATGGATGAGAATGTCGCCCTTCCGTAGCCGCAGGAGATTAACGACATGAAGTGAGGCACAAAATAGAGAATTAACAGGAGGGAGTTACCTATACCGGACGTTTCACTACACTACTTGGAAGGTGAATCAGTAATTTGAACAACTTTTCACCGTCGAATTTCGTTATGTGAAATAGTCATTGTGACCGAGAAAGTCTAAAACTATACACTAGGTTTTACGTAGGTTTTACTCTACTTTGTTTTGACGTTTAGTAAATCAAATTTTTTTTTTTTCTTTTTGGCGATTAAACCGCGAGGGGGCGCTCCTGCTGTCGTCAACCAGCAGTGAGCGCCCACATTGGGGCGGCGGGGGAGTGGGAAGATCTCCCCCCACCCGGGGAGGGGCGCTCCCGCGGGCTCGGCTTCGGCCTTGAGCCTGTAGGGATGCGCCCAATGGGGCGGCGGGGGAGTGGGAAGTTCTCCCCCCACCCGGGGTGGGGCCGCCGGGAGGGGAATGTTTCATTGCCCTCCCGGCGCTTCAGGCGGGGCCACACCGCCGTGGCTGTGGATGGAGATCGGTCGCGGAGGAGGAGGAGTGTCGGTGTTACGTTGCCGCTCTCCCTATCCTCCGCGACCGAGCGGTGCCGCACCGCGTTTGCGGCGAGAGGTAAGCGGCGGAGCCTTTCATCTTCTCCGCCGCTGGGAGCCGGTTTATCTGGCTCCACAGGCGGTGGACTGCGTGGGAGTTTGCCGCCTCTCAATTGGGCCGAGGAGGTATGGCGCGTCCGTGAGTTCCGGACGCGCCGACTTGGTGAGTGGGGGGGGCGCTGTAACGCCCCCGAGGAGGGGCCGCTTTGGCGGCTAGCCGCGCCGGGGTTCGCGGATGTATTTCCGTTCCCGTGTCCCCGGCAAAAGCGGTTGAGATGGAACTCCGGAGGTTTTTTAGTGGGTAGGCACGTCGCTCTGGCGTGGAGTCCCACATAACCCGACAGCCTCCCCCGTAGGCTGACGGGTATCCGTAACAGGATCCTTCCTCCGTAAAAAAAAAAGGTCCTTTGATTGCTTCAAGGGAGCTTCTGGCAACAAATCTATACGAGTCCACTGGTTTTCATAGCCGAATGAGTGGCGGACGGCGTCTAAAGACGCCCACCACAGTCCGCAAATAAATATCACTACAGCCGCACTATGAGTGTCCACTTTAACCATTTTACATATTGTCCATGAGCATTAGCATTAGTTAATTATTCTTTACAATGTTTGAATCGTTTAAGAAATTTCCTTCCTGTTAAAACCAAGATAATTCTTATTCAGTCACTTATTTTGCCTATCATCGATTATGCTGATGTGTGTTATCCTGATCTTAATCAAGATCTTCTCGATAAGCTTGATCGACTCATTAATAACTGTATCCGCTTCATTTTTTGTCTTCGTAAATACGATCATATTTCTGTTTTTCGATCTAAGCTCGAGTGGCTCCCTGTTCGTCAGCGTAGACAGCAGAGAATGCTCTGCACACTATTTTCTATTCTAAAGAATCCTTTTGCTCCCGAATACTTGAAGAGTAAATTTCAATATCAGTCTGTGTCCCACAGTCGAGAGCTTCGCTCTAGTCATACACTTCGATTAGAAATTCCTTTGTTTCGCTCCAATTTCATGTCTACGTCTTTCACTCTTCAAGTTATACGATTCTGGAATGCCCTGCCTGAGGACCTTAAAACTATTACAAACAGATATCTTTTTAAGAAAAAAGTCCATATGCGTTTACTTTCTCCTTGAATGCAGCAGAAATTTTTATACTGGTTTTCTATAGTAATAAGACATATTTATTTAATGTATTTATTGTTTGTATGGTTATGTATATATATTATTTATTTATGTATATTGTATAATATATGTTTATTTTATATGTATTTAATATGTTGTATGTTTGGTGCATACTGTTTGAGTATACATTACTTTTACGCCTACTACGCAAAATTTCTATTTATCCCGAAGGTTGACTGGTAGAGAATGCTATTAGCATTAAGTCCGCCTTTTGTACCATTTATTATTGGTAAATAAAGTATTAAATAAATAAATAAATAAATTAGCATTTATAACACTAAACTACACCGATTTTATATTATAACGTCCACTAGAATCAATTAAAATAATTTAAAGCAAACTCCAACTGAACCCCTTGACTTCCCGCCAAAAACTCCCTAAATCTAAATTGATTTATTGGAATTCGTCAGATGATCGTTCTTGATTACAAGTCGAAAGGCCATTTTTAATTGTAATGAAAATGAAAAATGAAATGAAAATATCTTCATTAGGAAACAATGACATTTTAAAAACATCATGTACGATGACACCTGCAGTGGTTTGCGAAAAACTGTGTCGCAGGCATCAACGCACACCTTCGAAGTAAATACAATCAGTATGTTCCTGTACATCGAACATTTATCAAAATATAATTCCATTAAAATACTAATTATCAAAAATTACAATTTCGTTTAAAAATATGTTAAGTACCGTAATGAACTTGACCAGTGTTTAGCTGCGGTGACTCCCCAGTCATTTGAGTTATTAAGATCTTTCATTGTTCAAGATGTGGGGCATTTTGGCACGACAATAAGTAGGTAATTAGAAAGCAACTCAGTTTTCTTGAAATCTTTCAAAACCATCTATAAAAAATTTGTGAAGAAAAATTTTCTCACTACACGATTCCAGTGTCGGACAGTTATATATACGTACTATTTTTATTTTGCTAGAGGTGTTCACGTTTTAATTTATGCGTGATATAAAATACATTTGGTAAGCCTTTCAAACAACGTCGTCACATTTTCCTTTGATTGATGATGCACAATATTAAACGAGTTATTAGTTTACGCATGTGTTACAAGTAGGCAAATATTGTTGTATTTTTTTCGTAATCTTATGAAGCGGTTCATCATCATATAATGTCCACTGCTGGACATAGGCCTGTAGTATAATATGATTTATTCTAACGTTAATTAAGTAGATATACATATTGTTAATATTTGCACGCCTGCATGCAGATTGGTTGTATAAATCATGCAAATAAATGATTCTATTCTATTCTCCCAAGGATTTCCAAAATGACCGATTTAGAGCGGCCTGCATCCAGCGCTTTCCAGCGACCTTGGTCGCTTCGCTTGCCAGTAAGTGGTCCCCATCGTCGTATGTAGCTGTTATAGTGGCAAAATTGCAATGATCTTGGTATCCTGATATGTTAATACAACTACTAAAGGGCCAGGCAGAGCATTCAGTATCTAGCGGCTCTAATATGGAGACTAACTAGCCTCAAAGTAGTTCCATACTTGTGTTATGGTCATACTAACTCAAGGATACTATATGTTATAATATATATAATATATATATGTGCGTGTGTGTGTATACATATATAACATCCATCCATTGACCTGGCCGGGGATCGAACCCTAGACCTTCGGTGTGACAGCCTGGCATTATGGGCCACAGAGGTCATTATTTCAGTAATAAAAATATATAGGGACAAATCACACAGATTGATCACTAGCCCCAAAGTAAGTTCGATACTATATTTTATAACAAATACATATATGGATAAACACCCAAGAACCAGAACAATTTGAAAAAGGCCATTTTCCAACTTGCCCTAACCGAGGATCGAACCCGAAACCTCTGGGTGGCGGACTAGCATGGTGACCACTACGCCACGGAGGTCGTTGCTACATCATGTATGAAGTAGCAACTGCAAAAAATGTAGATAGTAATTAAATGAGCATTAGCTTGGTTATTTTTCAAACTCACGGGCCTGATCACAGTGCGTTGGACGCAATAATCTCTAAATTTAAATTTTAATTAAAATACTTCGAGTTCGCTAATTCTCACTTTTCGCAAAGACAGTACTTTTGACGAGGGTTAATAATTATTTCCAAACAAAAACTGATTGGAATTTACAATAACTTTTAATTGAATGCAGAAGAAATGATCGTTATTAAATCATTAAAAAACTTACAGATATTTTTTGGTTATGAGCGTTTTTTTTTAATTTTTATTTTATATGACGAAATATGTTTATGCTAAATTGCATTCCATTCTGTAATTCTGTAAAACCGATTTAGCTTAAAACAAATATTAAAGTAAATTTGAAAAAGGATACTTAATAAAAATCTAGGATCTTTTTAGTTAGATCATACTTAGTCATAATCTAGTAGGAGCTCATCAAACTTCATTATTGATGTTGATACATATACATATATAGTACATGGCCGACGGCCGAAGGGTGCCAATAATTGTCTGACGAGGGTACGCCGCACAGGGCCAACAAACTTAGTGCGCAATTTTTGGTGGACTAGGGATCGCCACTAAATATTTGGAGGCTGGTAGAGTAAGGTTGCTGTTACTTGAATGGTATGAAGGTCTTAGTTAGTACTCTAAACAAGACTCAACAACTTTACTTTACTGCAGTGCGTCACAGACATTACGTACAAAATAGTATTATGTTTAAGTTTTATATTATATGTATGTTAGTCTGTAAGGTATATATAAATATGGGCCAATAATGTACTCGTATGTTTTGTTGCCTGAAATAAACAAATTATTATTATTATATTATTCCATTTTATTTTCGAGCACAGTTCTATACGGAATATGCATCACGATGGTAAGCAAGAAATTAGATGAAGATTCAAAGGTTATCCCTTTATATTCCACACACAATTTTCAAGATTGAAGTTTAAACCTTCTGCAACATTTTAAAGCAAGTTCAGTACATTATGATACTGACCTTCAGCACAGAATAAGTACTAGTACTCACGTACAGAAGTAACTCAGAAAATAAATTCGAAGGAATATCAATTTAATGTGGTTAGCGCTATGGTTTAATTTATCTCGCGTCAGAACTCCTCACCTCTTCGTTAAGATACCTAGACATTTATTGCAAGCCAATTTCATTCTTATTAGGTACTCAGGACAAACAATTTGTGTAACTGAATTTTCCCCTTCGAAGTGATCGCCGCGCGCATAGTAATAAAATGTAGGTATATTTTCGATACCCAAACGGGACGTGCCCTCAGTAAAAGCGAAATAAATTTTGACACTTTATTATTTGTTTTTATATGGATATGTCCCAGATATATTCACTCATTAAGATATAATAAGAAAAAAATATTCATGTATTTTCTCTCTAAAAATATATTTAGCGATAGAAGCCATCCAATTTCCCCAGACCTAAAAAAGCAATTAGGTTTTGCAGTTAAAAGAAAACGATGAGATTTTTCGTTCTAGTCTGCAAACTCTACGGGATAATGGAAAATGTTCGCAAACGTGGAAAAAGTCCCGGAATTCCAGATCTCCACACAGAAAAAAATAAAACGAATGTGTCCAAATGATGAATTGTATGGAAAGGAGCGGTAATTATTCCAGGGAAAGAAATATTTTTTGCAAGTATCGACAGCTAATGCGCGGATATTATTTACGCCATTACATTTTCTACCTTTTAATGTTATTTTTAACGACTTTGAAAAAAAGGAGGAGGTTCACCGATTAATCCGTTAATTGTAGACCAATTTTCAAAATTCTTTTTTTTTTGTTATACGATTTGGAACACTGGCTATATATACACTATGACATCTTTATCCCTAATGGGGCAGACAGAGCAGGTTTTGGTCAGGAGCGGCGAGTGATCAAAGATTCAAATTCAAAGATTCAAATGTTTATTCAGTAATTAGACCTTTACAGGCACTTTTACACGTCAATAAGTATAATTTACGTGAATTTGTGGGACCGTGTCCAAGTAATTTAACTATCTAAATTCAGTGTGACATTCTCTACGCAAAGAGAGGTCAGGGCTGCAAAACCGTGATGCTTAGCCGTTTTGCTACCGTTACGCAGATTTCATAGGCATTCGTTCATCCTGTGTGAAATGAAACGGCCAAGCCATACGTTTTGACTAAAATGTAGAGTATGTGAAGTTAGGCCTGGTAAAGTAAGGGCCAATAGATCAAGAATCTTGGCTCTATATGAGATCTGACCACATTTTCATAGATTATGATTAAGGTGTAGTGTAGAGCTTGTAGGTTTAGAGCGTGTAGTCTTAAGAGCTTAGCTTTATACGAGATCTGATAATTTTTTCACAGAGTAAGCTATGTAGACTCGTCTTCGCAACATTTTTACATAAAAATGTTTTTGGTGGGATTTCATTTATTTTTGTAAGTTGGTTAAAGGACATTTTTGAGTTTAAAAATAACCTGTTTTGACCCCGGGCCTTTCGTTTCACCTTACTCTTCATATGGAATTTAGATGAACCAACCAGTTGGGGCCGGTCTGTTCCGATAGTTGGCGGATTAGCCTATTTTTTTCTTCCTTTTATTGGGGTGTATTTCTTGCACATCAGCCACAGCTTTTTTATAGCCCACTCTCAGTCTTTGTCTTTTTTATTTGATTGTTTACTATTTAAAATAAGTGATAGGTCAGGGCGAAACTTCTTTCTTAGGCGATTATATTCGACTTTAGCTGTCTGTTGTGCTTTAATACTGTTAAAATCAATATTTACAAGGTGTACACCTTGTAAATTTGTTACTCTAGAGAGGGCTACATAAGCCTGCCCACATGAGAAAGTTGATGATTCTATATCAATAAGAGCACTGTTCAAGCTTAATCCTTGGCTTTTGTGTATGGTTATAGCGTATGCGACACAGATTGGAAATTGCTCGCGATGAACAAATGCTCTGTTGATAATTTCAATTTTGATTTTATATATCTTGAGAAAATGAAAAATGTGTGGGCGGCCATCTTGGATCCAAAATCTGAATCCAGTTTCGAATTTTGCGGGGTGCTTTACTCCCACCTACGAATTTTCAGGCCTCTACGTGGTCACAGTGAGATGTTATGAACGAAATAAGTTAATTTTCTAAAATTCAGACGCCATCTTGGATTCCAAAAAAATTTCAGATTTTTTTTTGTTGACTTTGAAGTAATATTAGCTTACATACCAATTTCTGATCAGTGAGTGAGTCAGTGAGTGAATCAGTGACGAAATCGGGGGTTTTCAGACATTAATAAAATCTAAAGTATAATAGCTACGACATTCAAACATTATCTTAAATATTTATTTATTAATTGTTTTAATAATTTACAAATTACAGGGAAAATTCAAACTAAAAACGAAATTAAATCTTAATTAAAACTAAAGTACAAACTAAACTCAACACTAAACTAAAAACTAAAAAAATAAAAGTAAATAACTTACAAATAAAATATTATTACAATTTATTTATTAATCGTATACATGAGTATATATTTATATAAGTTCATTTGACGTACGTTTATGTAGGAATGTTGATTAATTTATTTATGCTTTTTGTAGGTATAAGTATTGGAACGAAGTTCCTTACGGCAGGCTTGGAGGAGATAGGGATTTTGCTGCGCGACCGAACTGAAAAAAATGTGATAGTAAAACCGTAAGGATGACCTCGTTAAATAAAACCGTTAAATGAGACGTGCGCAGGCGCGACAGTCGTATACACAAGCGAGTAGTGTACAATACCTTTCTCTTCCTCCCTCTTTCTTTTCGTTCTCTCATCTCTTCTCTCTCTATTACCACTCCACCCCTCCAATGCATAGTATATACTCATGAATTCATGGACAAGCACGTGGCGAATACTCACATTATAGATACATTTTACTCGTGAGTAGCCACGTTTATTTCTACATTAGCCGAAGGAACTTCGTTCCTACCTGGTGTCCCACGACACCACATTTCTTTTTATGTATTTTTGTATTGTACACGCCAATTACCTCTTTCTTCCAATTTCCTCTTGCCGGTCAGCTGGAAGAAATTTCTTTAGAAATAAGTAGTACTATGTTTACTTTTATATGGTTTTATTTATAAATTTTCAAGTCTACATGAACCAATAAATCAAATAAAAATCCTTAAAACAACATAAGTTATATATGATAAAATTATAATCGCTTCACGGAATCGTTATCACACACTATCACGGAGACTGGGATTATTCTATTTCGCCGAACACAACTTGGAGTCCTCTCAATCCGCTTAATTCCGCTGAAACAGTATGCTCCCATTATAGCCATGAAATTTGACCTAGATGGAGTCTTGTAAGACTATTTTTTTCGGTGGATTTTACATGTATTTTGTTTCATCTTAATTTAAGTGAACGCCAAAACTTCATTCTTCAGAGATTAGCCAGGATATTGTTCGGTAGTTAAATATCCAATGACAATGAAAAAAAAAGTACAAAGTAAGAAACAAGAGCGGATCCAGGGGGAGGGGTCAGGGGGGTCATAAGTCATGACTCATTACTGGGCTGGGTCCGTCCTGACTCCGCTACCACTTTACTTAGGAATACATACCTACCGCAGTCGATCTCTGCCGTATTTTAAATTGCGATATGTAGTTGTATCTTAATATAAGATTTTTTTATGTATTATGGCTACACTAACTGTTAGTGAAGCGACAGCGGAAAAATCTTTCTCTACGTTACGAAAA
Source organism: Acrobasis suavella (assembly GCA_943193695.1). NCBI lineage: Eukaryota > Metazoa > Arthropoda > Insecta > Lepidoptera > Pyralidae > Acrobasis > Acrobasis suavella. The sequence continues at coordinate 4,728,273 of OW971939.1, forward strand.
ATCTAATCTTGGCTAAGAGCTTCAATGGTTGAAGAACGTATAACCGGACTGGCAATTCTCCATGTCTATAAAAACGTACCCATTGAAATAGATGAAGTGTTGTTTAATTGTTTATTGTGATAAAAACGACTTATATCTATTACATTTATCACACATGCATTTTTACAAAAATAGAATAATAATTGCAGAATTAATAACAAAGATAATTATTTTAATTATAAGACATTTAATTTTAAATATTGTCATTATTCACTTTCGTCACTATCATAGTCGCGAGTATTACATTGGTCATTATTTTCAGAGTACTTTAGGAGTGACTTAATAATGGTAGACCAGTTGTCAAAGAAAAAATCTAAAAAGTGTAAACGCGTTTCGCGAGATGCAGAAAAAAAATTGATTTGTTTATTAAAATATAGGTATTTTTAAGTACAGAAAGTACTTACATACATTAATAAAATACCTTCTTTTTATCTAACTTTTTGTGACTTGACTACTAAAGTCACAAGAATTGTTATGATATTTTTTTTATAATCATAGACTATATGATCCCCTGGTACCGAAGCTTGGTAAGGAATTTGCTCTTATTTCCGTATTCCGTTATTTGATCAAGAAATACACATAATAAGTAGCGTTGAGATTCGTCTGTGTTAGAGCGGCACGAACTGTTTTGATCGGGTGAAAACAGCACAACATCGCTTAGCTTCAATAGAGTCATCCCATCCCTCGGCTGTTAGCCCTAGTCCATCGCCCGGTATAATGTGTCGACTGCTTATATGTCTACGCAGGTACGATATTATATTAGAGGGGAGACTCCCAAGTGCAAAAAGGAGCACACTGACTGAGCTGGGAGCAGGGACGCAGGACACAGGACGCGGGTGGCACTATAATTTGGCGCGTTATCAAGTTATCCTGCCAACTTTAATTAAACTACCATTAGTCCCGAGATTGTGACCGTGGATCCCGGAATATTACGCGGATATTTCCATTTTATATAGGTAAAAGCTGATGCCCGCGGCGTTTAGCGCGTGGTCAAATTATCGTGAATCCCAAAGGAATCGCACATTTTCACGAGATAAAAAGTATCCTATGCGTTTATCCAGGTAATAAGTTACATTAAGCAAAATTAATATACATACAAAGGATTTATATTTCGCAAAGCTACTACAAAACTGATTTACCATTAAGTTCATTTCTTGACAAAATCTTTTAAATTTTTTATCTTAAAGCACAATTAATCTATACCGTTAAAGTATTGTATCGTACGGTCAGGCTTCAACAACGGAGCCATAATTTCTCATACAATTAGTATAAGAGATTATGACTCCCTTTTTAAAGCGTTTCCTTTATCTAAAAGTAAGCATACCAAACGGCCTGGCAATTGGTTCGCAGGACATCATAATTTGGAAGTTATCCAACCAACTTTAATGAAACTACCATTAGTGCGAGAACTGGAGATTGTGCCCGTGATATTCAATAGACATTTCCGATATTTATATTTGTTCGCGAAGTTTTGGGTCGAATTGATTCCGAGTTTGGGTTGTATTTATTTGCTGCAAACGCGTAATGGCCTCGGCCTAATCAAGTTTTACTCCTAGTAGTAGGTATATTAGTACTTTAGGTAAAGGTACATATTTGGTGTAATAGGATTCTGCGACTTTCTAGTCTTGACAGCAGTTAGGGCCTTTGCGGAGAGCATTATAATTATAGGTTTACTCTTTGAATATCATGCTTCGCAAAGAGGCGGCGCAGAAAGACTGGGAGGCAACGACCGACCAGGCCCGATCATCCAGTCTAGGAGGCGGGCCTATGACTTGCAACTGCTTCCCCCATAATGTGGGATAGTCAAGCGATGGAAACGGGATTCAGTCGCTCGACAGAAACCGTCCTCCGAGTTGAAAGACGCGTCTGTATCAATACGCGCTTTTACCCTTAACAGGTTTAATTGATGGCCGACGGGCTACCCCGCAAGCCGTTCGAAGCAGCTGCGAAGTGGTCACGGCACGAAATCTGTAGAGCTTACTTATCAGTACTTATTTTTAGTTTTAGCTTTTATAGCTGAAGATTCAAAGTTTTAACATTAGTTGTAATTGTAAATTATCAGTGAAGCTTTAAATGACTTTACAGTTTCATTTAGGGAACTAAGTTAACAAACTACGCCGACGTCCTGTGACAATACAGGAGCATTGTCTTGACAAGAACAACGGCTGCTTATCAGTAGTAATATAGTTTCAAACTTATTTAGTTTCAGCTTTTATATGCGAAGATTTAAAGGTTTAACTTTCTTTTTAACTTGAGTGAGACGGTGAAAACAATTTTTATATTTTATTTACTTTTTTTGTGTTTTAGTATTATAAATCGCTGTTTGTTAAATCACATATTATATTTAAGGAACTATAATTTGAATAAAAAAATAAAGACACACTAATAGAAATTTTGAAAGTAAAATAACCAATTCCGCATAGAGCAGGTTTTGTAGACGAGCTTTCAAGATAGAAGCATGTTTCTCAGTTCGGATGATCGTCGAATCTATCTTATGTATATTGTAGGTGCATATTAGTACATTGTGTTTGTATACTGGCCCGGCCGCTTTAATTAAATTCCAGGGTAGTCACACGGATAATTACAACTTTGTCCGGTCAGTCTGATGCGGATGTTGTTTCATTTAGTTGTGACAGTGGAATATTAACGAAAACAATTATATTTTCTTACATGAGAGAGAGACAAATGGAAGAAAATGCATACTCCACTGACAAGAGCATAGCTCTTAAATAATACAGAATAGAACAGAATATGAGTGTACGTCTTTCGTCTTAAAACGTTTTGTTTATTGTAGATAGCAGTGCTTAACGTGTTTGTATGCTGGCCCGGTTTAATAAATTTAAGAGTGGTCACACGGATAATTACAACTATGTCCGCATGTTTGGTCAGTTTAATGCGGTTTTTGTTTCATTTAGTCTTGGCAGTAAAATATTAATGCAAAAAAAACTATCCAACTTATTAAATGTACATGTTTGTAAACCAACCTCTTGAAAAACTAAACTAAACTTTTATGTAAATCTTTTTTAAAATCAAGCTTTTATCTAAAACAATGAACTTAAAAGTTTAAAATTCACTTAAAAACGAATCAAACGAGCCCAAAGTCGATGAAGGGATCCTTTTATTGCAAAGTTCCTATGGCCACCTTGCAGCTCCATCATCAGACCAGCTCCATGTTATCATAATATTGCATTGTCACGGTATAGGTTTGCGTGTAATATTTCAGCTCAATCGGAAACCCGAAGTTCAATAATATATAAAAAAGCTTGTAATAAGGAATACTAATTATAATTAATAAAAGTTCTGACTATCATTTATTATTGTATCGACATTTTTATTCATTTACATTAATAGCATAAAATATCCGAAGAAATGCAGCAATATAGGTATCATTGTTTATCTTTCATTTTCCCCTTTTTTCTAACAAAGAAAGCTAATTGTTCTTGCATAAATTAATCCCGTATTAAATTATCTACATTAATTATATATAAATATATAGTAAGTTAACTAATCCCACTCTATTTTATCCCTCTTAGTAATTCAAAAGATTTTATAAGACCATTATTATTTGTTACAAGTTAATTAACCTGACTTTTGTTGCAAGTCAGGAAAAGTAGGCCAAGTCAATTAATAAAAATAGAAGAATAGAACAAAATCCAAAATTAAAAGTTAAAAATTTTATGCAACTATTAATGGCTACTCTAGAATACCTTCTCTTATCAAAGCACAAAGCACCCGTCTCTGTGATTCAGTAGGGTTTAATGTCACTTGGGGTAGTTTATGATTGTAATTCTTTAAATGGCCCGATAAGCAGATAAAGCATTTGTGGCACGAAGCTCGCTGTAAAATGGCGAATTTATTTGTAAGCTCGTTAGCTTAGCTGGCTTTTTATTCTAACTTGATTTACTCATGGAGAAACATTTTTATTTATCACTCTAAAAAGGTCTTTCCAACTGGGAACCTGCGTAGATATTCTATCTGGAAGACATTTACACTTATCAAATCTAGAATGTTTTGATGATGATATAATGATGATGATGAAATGAACGCTGTTCTATATACAAACTTTCTCGTTTTCAAAAATCAGTCAGAAACTTGATCATAGCAAATTGAATCTCGATGGCCTTCGATTCAATAAGCTACGAATCGAGAACACTATGTAAAGTACACCGCAAATACCAAATCTGTGAAGCCTCACAACACGGAATTCCCAGGAATTGTGTACGAAACACCCAAAATGTCGCGGTTGGCAAGGAGCACGTCATGCCCACATTCCGCCAAGTAAACAAGAATACACTCACGAACGTAAACTCGTGTAACGCAAACATGTCCTTATTCCGTTCCTGGATCTTCGGCCTGGGATCTATTTATGGAAGAGATAGCTAGCTCACTAAGTGATTTACATTTCTGCGACCTTGTACAAAATTGAAATTTGTCGTATTTTGTAACACTTGGTCCTAACACTCCTAACCTGACTAAACCCAATGAAAAGCCATGAAAAGCCGAAAGAAATTAATATGGCTTATATTAAAAGGTACCTAAACTAAAAAATCTCCTTTAAGACGTTGAAGAAGCGTTAGTAAAAGTATAAACAAAAACAGAAAAAAAGCTTTGAAAACATTTAAATTAATCTGTCACTGACATCTTTATTTTCAGAATTAGTCTGACTACTTTGTTAGAAAGTAAACAATAAACTTAAAATTGCTAATGAAATAACCTTTGAATTTATTTTATAATGGAAACATCGAGTTTTAATATTAGTGGACCAAGAATTTATTTAAAAAAATAGGCTTGGTTAAAGTAAACATAAAAGATATCGTTGTTGTTGAATATCTTTATTGTACGTACAAACAGTTACAATCGTAGAAACAATAACAGACCATATTATGTTAGGTGGCGGAATTATTATTCGTGTATGTTCCTAAAAAAAATAATTCATTAATGTTGTTCGATTAAAAGTTTTATTTATTATACAAAATTAAATTTGTTTGTTTGTTTGTGATATATATGAACTTTATTGTACAATAAAATACATTAAAAAGACAACATCCGAAAGAGCAAATATAAAAAGAAAGAGCAAATTTCTTGGAGAAAATGCTGCAGTGCAGTTTGTTACCGCTTCTTCTGCACTAGCGCTTTGGAGGCGGCAGTAAACTTAGCTCTAAGTAACTTTTTGACGTCAACAATTATTGTGCAACCAAACAAAGTGACGATTATTAAGAGATATTATAAATATTCTATGATAATAAAGATATATTTCAATTGAATTGAATTGAATTACTGTGCAGCTTACTTCAAAAATAGAGTCCTGGGTTATACGAGGGCCATTGTTTCGCCAACATTGCGCCAAGGAATCGAGAGTTATCGAGTACCGTCGAGACTTGAGACTTCATTATATGCCAGCCCGCCATTGAAGCCTACTTACGAACGCTTGCCACAGAATACGCCCGGAATCAATACCGAATATTAAAAAATATTGAATTTCGCTGGATTCCGTTCCATTTGCCACCGATGAAATTTAGAATTATTCGATTTGGAATCGAATTTAAGAATGAAATGTTCATAATAAATTCAATATAGACACGGGAATTGCGAAAGTAACAGAGATGATTTTCCTTTTCGCGTCAGTGACTAATGGACAACATTAATTTGATACTTATACCTAAGTAGGTACCTAAGTAGGTAGATAATATTTCTATTTTGGCTGACCTGAAGACAAGACAATGACCGAAATAGTGCGTAGGTAAGTACTCAGCTTACATTAAATCTAAATTCAAAAATAACTTGTTTGAGTGTGCTGCAGCTATGAACCAGTAAAAAAAATATTCAGGCGTACAAGCGAACGTTTGGCGTCGACATCAACAAACATGGCGGCCGGCGAATCATTACCACGACTTACTGATGCTTGTTGCAAACCACGTGTTTACCATGGTATAATAATTTATTATACCATGGTGTTTACAGTTTAAATGTAATATATAACGCCACAGATATATATATAAAACTTCCAAGGCTTTCCCAAGAAGGGTTGAGGTCAGGCAGGCGGCTGTATATATAAAACCACAACCAAATCTTTAAATGTGCGCGTCGACTCAACACTAAATCGATAATGCGACAAAAAAATGTTTACAGAGGACTATATTGTAAAACGTTAAGATTATTTTATTTGTTGTGCGTTTGTACTAACGTTCTTACAAATAAATTGAAACATTGATACTTGGCACAGCTGTGAACGAGTAAACAATTTATCCATTCAACCCAATGCGAACATTTTGCGTCGACGTTAACAAACATGGCGGTCGGCAAAGCGTTACTGTGAAGGAGATCGATGCTTTTAGCAGATGTTAACAGAGGTCATGAAATATATTTTTTTTCGTTTGTAAAATATATCAGCATTTTGTATTTTAATTGTATTTTAATGAATCCTATTTAATGTGAGGCTCCCGTAGGATTGTTATATAAAGAACCACGCGGACAAAATCGCGGGCGCGGTAGTAATTCAGTAATAAGACCACACGCACTTTGATGTCAATAAATTTAGTTTAGTAATAATAATTATTATTATGTTAAGATATTAAAGCTATTTTTTTATATCAATATTAATATATTTCTATTCTTTAAATCAATAAATAAATAAGATATAAAATAAAAATACCTACTTAAAACTAGAAAGTCTATTCGTTCAATTTAATCCTTTGTAATGAAAATAAAACAGCAAGCTTTTATGAGTACCCCATCCCCCACTAACTACCACTAACCATCTACAACAAAAACAGGTAAACAAAGAAAAGCGCAGCAATGGCGAGTGCATTTTCGTAATGAAAGAACAAAATGCAATTCATAATGAAAACACGGCGGGTCTTTGTTAACTTAGCCTTGCATGCAAGGGCGGATCCAGCCTTGGGTTGGGGGGAAGGGTAAAATGTAACGGGAGCTGGATTAATCCTAGGCTTATTTCCCTGATGATTGCCGGACGGCTGGATTGCCCCTACATCCGTCACAGCAGTGTGTCAATTTTAAATTATAAATATTTAATTATCAATTAATTTATTGTTTTTAACGAATTTTAGAATTGTATTGTAATAGTAGACTGTAAGAGCGACTGACATTGAGTACTGATTATTAATATGGGTCTTAGTAACCTGAAATAAATAAATTTTATTTTATTTACACAGTGTAAATTTCTTGCTTGTTGCATACAATCAGACAAGAAACTTGAACTATCTAAATAATTAACCATTTTTAGTTGTCATTAATCCCACTCCTATTGATTCTAATCATAATCTGATTATGAATTGTATTCTCAGTACACATATCTAATTTTAACAACAGTATAATTGTAAGTTGATGTTTATGGAGAAAATGCTGCAGTACAATTTGTTACCACTTCTTTTATACTTGCGCTTAGGAAGCAGCAGTAAACTTAAATTTAAGTCAATGATCTGACGTCAACAACTTCCTGCCTATTATGAAATTGAATGAAGAAATTGACAATTATCAAGTGATACAAAGTGAAATAAATGATTTTCGCCTTTTGATTTTTTTAAATACTTTTAACTCTTCTTTGTTTCGTCTTTTTTTCTACTGTAAAAGGTTTTGAGGGGACAATCCACGTGAAAAACCAAATTGGCTAAAAATAATATTACTTGGCAACGCCACGGCAACATGTGATTCAATGTACGTACTCAGCTTTTCTCACATAAGTAATATTGCTTTGGATTTGCAAAGTCATTTTATTTTTTGCTGAATCGTAGTTTTATTTTTGGTTCGACGGGTTTCATGGTTTCCCAGCAAAAGATGGACCAGGGGGGAAAGGATCCCCATGACCCCTGGATCCGGGCTTGGTTGCATGACGAAAAGACAATAAAATAGACCGTACCATAAAACTTGCGCTAATAAAGTGTTCTTTGTGCGAACAGCTGTTTACATGTATTTTGTTATTTCGTTTTATTTTTACCTCTGTCAAGGTTAGTTAGGACGCAGACTTATGAATATAATATACAACGTTTTGAATAGAATAGAGTACATGTCAAGCTTAATGTATGACTATTGAATTGGCAGTTTTATCGTCTACTTTTGGTAATATTTTTCAATTTGTAGGTATGAAAGTTTCAGCGTGATTATAATTCAAACATTTATTCAGAATCTATAGTGTGTCACTCCCCATTAGGTATCGAAAATGTACTTACATTATTCCTATGCGTGCGGCGAGTCGGCGACCCCTCCGAAATGGGTTTAGTTATATAAATGGTTTTTCCAGAGTAATAAGAATGAAATTGGCTTGCAACGGATGTCTAGGTATCTAAACGAAGAAGTGCTGAGTTTTGTCGCGAGCTAAATTACACCATAGTGCCAACCACATTGAGTAGATATTTGTTTGAATTTATCTTCTGAGCAAGATTTTTGTACGTGAGTACTAGTACTTATACTGTGACATATAGATAACCCTTAGAAATAAAATCCCAGAAACAGCATACGTTTTCATTCTCAAAAAAGTTGAAATAGCCTAGGGCTGCAAGGCCAAAGGCCACATTTAATAGTTAAGAGTTAGAGTTATGGTATGAGTGAATGAAAAATGGGGAATGGAAATAATTGTCACGAGAGTGGATTGGGGATAGGAAAGGAAACAACAATCCTATGGATTGGTGCCTTTATTTACAACACAAGCGGTACTCACAATCGACAGCGTCAATCTTCTTTGCACTCCAACTGTCACTTCACTGTCACGCGCGCGGAAACGTCACTGCACTGTCACACGTGCGGAAACGTCACTGCACTGTCACACGCGCGGAAACGTCACTGCTCTGTCACACGCGCGGAAACGTCACTGCAATGTCACACGCGCGGACTTCACAGCACTGAACACTTCACTTTACTCACTGTTTCATTTTACTCACTACTATTATTTTTTGCTTCTTTTCTCTTTTCTTCCTTCTTCGGATTTCACTTTCCAACTAAAACTGCCTTTGGCGGCGCCTTGCTCCGTTTATATACCCCCCGAATTCGAACAAAATCGCATCAATGTTCCAAACTCAAATATGATATACTAATTTTCTATCGCCTTCTCTCTCACTCATTTTCTGTCCCGTATTTTCTTTTCCATTTTGTCTAGTATTATCTAGAAACTTTTTTCAAAACTTCAAAAATAAGTGACTGTGATTTGAACCAGCGGTCTCTGAATTCATAGTTCATCGCTTAGACCACTAGGCCAATCGTGTTCTGACGCTATTGACGAATTTTTCCTTCAGTTGAATTCTTTTTGTTCAAATTCGTGACGTTGACAGTGTCATTCGTCTCCTTACGCGACATGATGATGAGTTGCTAGCCGCATCGCTAATAGACAATATTGACTAAGAGCCCAATATTTGGTGGGAGTGAATGAAAAATTGGGAATGGAAATAATGATGAAATGTTAGCCGCATCGCTTATAGACAATATTGACTATGAGCTGGTAAGAGCCCAATATTTGGTGGGAGTAAATGAAAAATGGGGAATGGAAATAATGATGAGTTGTTAGCCCATCGCTTATAGACAATATTAACTATGAGCTGGTAAGATCCCAATATTTGGTGGGAGTGAATGAAAAATGGGGAATAGAAATAATGACGAGTTGCTAGCCGCATCGCTAATAGACAAAATGGACTATGAGCTGGTAAGAGTACAATATTGCAGAGGCATTCTTCTCATTCCTGCATTGTGAAATTGTGACACGACTCACCCGGCCTTCACCCGGCTATCGACCTACTTCTGTAGAGACCAATTTGTAACGACATATTATGTTGAATTTATGAGAATAAAGGAAGGTTTTGGTTGCGTATTTATTTCCGATATCATGTAAGTTTTTTTTTTTCAAAATACATACTTGTTTTTGACGTCGACACATTATAATGTTACATTTTTATGATATATTATTTGGTACGAGCATACCTTTTAAGTTTTGTCGTTTGAAGAAAAAAACACAACTAGAACCTTATGGTACTTTTTATTGTTTTTCAAAGTATTCACCACGTAGCTTAATACACTTTTCCATTCGCTCAAACCAGTTATTATAACATTTATTTCACTCTAAAGTGGGGGAGTTCAAAATGGCTGACTTGAAAGCGTCCTGCTTCTTCACCGGACTGGAACCTTTTCTTAATTTTAGGAAATGTAAAGAAATCGTTAGGGCTTAGGTCAGGACTGTATGGAGGATGGTCAAGAATTTCTACTTTTTCCTCCTTCAAATACTCAATCGTTTGACGAGCGCTGTGTGAGCTTGCGTTGTCGTGGTGTAGGATGATGCGTCGCTTTAAGTTAGATTTTCGAAGTTCGGCGATGACTTGTGGTAAACAAACTGTGGTATAACACTCTGCGTTAACCGTTCTACGATATTCAAGTGCAATAGTCGCAACATGGCCGGTTTTTACAACGAACGTGGCCACCATCTTCTTTGAAGTGCTTCGAGAACGAACAACTTTAGTCGGCTTTGGCTCGTCTTGAAAGACCCAGATTGTAGATTGTTGTTTGGAATCAGGATCGTAGGCATAGATCCAAGATTCGTCACCACTGATGATGTCGTAGACGTGATTTGACTCTCCTCGGTTGAACCTTTGCAGAGTGTTCTTACACCATCTGACGCGGGCCGCCTTGTGATCGTCGGAAAGCAGATGCGGTATCCAACGGCAAACCAGCTTTTTCACACCAAGCGCTTCATGCAAGATCTTCTGAATGGTTGTCCCTGAGATGCCTAATAGATCCTCTATCTCTCGATACATCATATGACGATCATCGAGAATTAGTTGTCTCACAGCAATGATGTTATCTTCAGTGAAGACGGATTTTGGGCGTCCTTCGCGAGATTTGTCACTAACACTAGTATGTCCACGCTGGTATTCTAAATACCAGCGTTCGACAGTCCGCAAACACGGGGCTTCATTACTGAACACAGATGTTAGCTCTTCAAAACACTGAAGCCGTGTCTCTAAAGTTGTAGAAAATTATAGCACGAACATTTTCCTTACAAAGATTCATTTTCGTACGTAACCTGACAGATTCCAATCGACGCTGTGACTAAACAATTAGCATTAATCCTAATACTTTCAACTGTTTTGAGATTCAAAATATAAACACATTCGAATACAGAACAGTTCCAAATTCAAAATTGCCGGGAAATATGAAAACGACTAAACTTAAAAGGCATGCCTCGTATTTCTTTAATAGTCTTGCTTATTTTGATATTTTAAGGGCCTCTTAGTATCGATCGCCCAAGGTGATTATGAGCAAACCCTTTATCGTATTAAGAGAGGCCTTTATAGGTCTGAGGTCTGTCATAGGCTGTTGCAGAAATATAAAATAAGGGTCTCAAAGCATGTAAGCAGATTACTTCATCATGATTACAAAGGAATCTAGTTCCCAACCATTGATGTTCACTAAAACTCATAAAATCATTAGTCGTTTTATGTTCATCAGGACATGAAACAATTCATTTACAAAACTCATCATCATCATCAGCTTTCAAAAACCCACTGCTAGGCATAAAAAAGCCTCCCTTTGCCTGCGACGCCATACCGTTCAGTCCGCGGCCACTGCTATCCAATTCTTTAGAGCGACTTGCTTGATATCACAAAACTCAAGTTATATTAATTCTATGGGTGAAGTATGGCAAAATGACTTGCAACTAGATACCACTTTTCAATCTGCTGCTCATGATCAATTTGAAATATTCACTTCTCCCTCTACCCAAAGGTTGACTGGAAGAAATTGCTATGCGATGAGTCCGCCTTTGTATCATAATTCTATCATCTTTTACTCTGTTATTTATTTCTCTTTTTGTTTATGATGCAATAAATAGTATTTGTATTGTATCAAACTTACAATTGAATACACAATTTATTAATAATATACAGTAACTAGTTGTAACCCGCGACTTCATCCGCATAGAAGTAGAAAATGGTTCTAATAGGATTTTTAATTGGTTTTTAAGTTATAAATTGTGTTATAATATACTGTTCCCGTTCCCGTTCCCTTTCCCGCTCCCGCTCCCGCTCCCGCTCCCGCTCCCGCTCCCGCTCCCGCTCCCGCTCCCGCTCCCGTTCCCGTTCCCGTTCCCGTTCCCGTTCCCGTTCCCGCTCCCGCTCCCGCTCCCGCTCCCGTTCCCGTTCCTGTTCCCGTTCCCGTTCCCGTTCCCGTTCCCGTTCCCGTTCCCGTTCCCGTTCCCGCTCCCGCTCCCGCTCCCGCTCCCGCTCCCGCTCCCGCTCCCGCTCCCGCTCCCGCTCCCGCTCCCGCTCCCGTTCTCGTTCCCGTTCCCGTTCCCGTTCCCGTTCCCGTTCCCGTTCCAGCTCCCGCTCCCGCTCCCGCTCCCGCTCCCGCTCCCGCTCCCGTTCCCGTTCCCGTTCCCGTTCCCGTTACCGTTCCTGTTCCCGATCCCGCTCCCGCTCCCGCTCCCGCTCCCGCTCCCGCTCCCGTTCCCGTTCCCGTTCCCGTTCCCGTTCCCGTTCCCGTTCCCGTTCCCGTTCCCGTTCCCGTTCCCGCTCCCGCTCCCGCTCCCGCTCCCGCTCCCGCTCCCGCTCCCGCTCCCGTTCCCGCTCCCGTTCCCGTTCCCGTTCCCGTTCCCGTTCCCGTTCCCGTTCCCGTTCCCGTTCCCGTTCCCGTTCCCGCTCCCGCTCCCGTTCCCGTTCCTATTCCCGTCATTTGCTAGAGCAAAAGAGAACAAATGAACTATTTGTCTCAATTTTTTTGTATATCTGTATATGTATATGTATCACTCAAAAAATGACGAAGTTTTATAGTAATATAAATTTGCATCCCCTAATGCACCCCAGGGGATGCAATTTTTTAAATCTAATTTCTGTATTATTATTTTTTATTGACAACTAATTCAAAAATGTCATGTGTCTCGTTTCAAAAATGACGAAGATTCATATAAACTTGCAACCCCTATTTCACCCCCGTAGGGATAAAATTTCCAAAAATCCTTTCTTAGCAGACGTCTCCAAGTCACAATCTACCTTCCTGCCAAATTTCATCTTCATTGGCTCACTAGTTTTTGAGATTTCGTGATGAGTGAGTGAGTGATTTTCGCTTTTATATATATAGATAGATAGATAGATAAAAGAAGAAGAAGATAAAATAAGAAGATAACGTCATCAAACCACTTAACTTTCGGCCCTAAAACTGCTTATATTAGCCGGACAGCCATTAAACGCAAAAAGCTACGAATAAGTATTTATATATATTTATTCCACAATTCCTAATACCCATTTTTAAGGGAAATAGCTGCTAACGCTGTTAGGCAAGGGTCGGCAAATAATCGAGTTATGGCTCGCCCGCACTCCTAATAGACTATTTTGTGCTTGCAAATCGACTGTGTTATTAAAAAAGCAGTTTTCAGAACGCCGCCTTATCGTGATTTTAACGGAGGAAAATTGACTTATATTTAACGGAGGAGATTACTATAAAACTCAGTGGTTATAAAACATAGTTTTCAATAACTGTACAAAACATTTGGTAACTATATTTCGACAATAAGTTTGGAAAATCCAAAAGTGCACGCGTCATATAAAATTAGTAATTATAATTAAAATGCACTGATTTAGATCATTTTCAATAGGATAATTAAGTGCCACAACAGACGAGGCGCAAGTTGCGTCGCGTAACAGCTAGAGATGGGCAGTGGATAGTACTCAATCTACTCATTTGAGTATTTACTCACTAGATTTAATAAATAGAGTAAATAGAGCGTGCTCATATATTGACATCGCATTTGATGTCTGTTTACTTATTTTTTACGTAAAATTACGTCTATGCACACCTCCCACCAAAAAATGATAATTAGTTAAAGAAGTCTACTTTCAGTGTATGATTAGTATGGTATTTTCATATAATTTAGCATCGCATATAACGTTTACCTATATTTTAAGCATATTATAGCGTACGCACACACTTTCCGACAAGAATTGCAAGTGTATACTAGATTTAAGTTTCAAAATTATCATGAAAACATGAAATAATGAATATGAATATAAATATGAGTCGCAACTCATATAAATCATTCTACTCACCAAATGGATAAATAAGGATATTTGTCGGGTATTTACTCAATCTACTGAGTAAATACTCAAATGGGTTGATTGAGTATTTATGCATCGCCCATCACTAGCTGTTACGCGGCGCAACTTGCGCCGCGTCTGTTACGGCCCTAAGAGCGTAATCGTGGCACGACATCCATGAAAAATTTTTTCAAATCATTTTTAGGGTTCCGTACACAAAGGGTTAAAATTCTATTACTAAGACTTCGCTGTCCATCTGATTAAAATTTTCGAAGATTATGTATTTTCTGTTGCCGCTATAACAACAAATACTAAAACTGAATAAAATAAATATTTAAGTGGCGCTCCCATACAACAAATGTTATTTTCTTTTAGATAACTAGCTGCGCCCCGCGGTGTTACCCGCGGAAAAAGTAGCATTTGTGTTAATTCAGGGTGTGAGCTACCCTCATACCAAATTTTATCAAAATTGGTCTCGTCGTTTGCGCGTGAAGAAGTAACAAACGTACACACACACTCACAAACTTTCGCCTTTATAATATTAGTGTGATGGTACGGAACCCTTCATGCGCAAGTTCGACTCACACTTGGCCTATTTTTTATATGCTCTGTTTTTATTTTCTATAAGTCATAATGACTTTTTATAAACACATTGAATTTCAATGTGTTTATTTTTGTTGTTCTTCATATCTCTACTATTATAAGGCGTGCAAAAGAAAGAATGGGAGGAGGAAAAAATCTAGGCTATAAATATAATAATACGCCAAGAATGGACCAAGCGCTGCTGAGCTATTCCGCAGAGCTAAGAGAGAAGAGGACTGACCGAGCTGAGTGCCAATAAGATTCTTAGTTCACTCTTCACTAGTTGGAGAGGCTCTTTCAAAAGAAGAAGAACGTATAGTTGATAAATCAATAGTCACAGAGGCACAATGTGATATCATTTTTCAATACTATAGTTGACTAGGAGAAAATATACTTAGCATTAAGTCTACCATTTGTTAAAAGTAAATTTTTACTTTGGAACAATAAAGATAGTTTGACGACGTCCGTGGCGTAGTGGTCACCATGCTAGTCCACCACCCAGAGGTCCCGGGTTCAGTACCCGGTCAGGGCAAGTTGGAAAATGGCCTTTTTCAAATTGTTCTGAGTCTTGGATGTTTATCTGTATATGTATTTGTTATAAAATATACTATCGTTGAGTTAGTATCCCACGACACAAGTCTCGAACTTCCTTTGGGGCTAGCTCAATCATTGTTATTTTTTCCTATATATGTATTTATTATTTAAAAAGATAAAATAAATAAATTGATACGCTTTCACTTCACGTTTGGATACTAAAAATCTATATTGCAGAGTTTGTAAATCATTGGATTTCAGAAGTAGTCATTAATAAAAACACACCGCTTTGCAAAAAATCAATGGGATAGCCAGACAGACGTAGTTTAAATTGTGACTATTTCATGCAAAAAGCTACAGAAATGTACACAGACCGACAGACAAAGCCATCAGAGTAACTGAATTACTGACGGCTTTGGCAATTTCACAGAGTGGAGCTAGATTGTGTGGGAGATAGTTTAGACCAATTTTAACCGACTTCCAAATAGGAGGAGGTAATCAATTCGTCGCGATGTATTTGTTGTAATGAAGCAATTCAAATATTTGGGATGCTTTGCAGCCTAAATGGCTCGATGGATTTTAGTTTGAGAGGTGTCGTTAGATTTTAGGCTAATCCTCCAACCATCCGAACATACTGGCCCCTACTGGTTGGTTCATCTAAATTCCAGACGTAGGGTTAGGCGAAAGTAAAGGCCCGGGGTCAAAATAGGTTATTTTTAAGCTCAAAAAAGTCCATTAACAACTTACAAAAATATATGAAATCCCACCAAAAACATTTTCATGTAAAAATGTTGCCAAGACGAGTCTAAATAGTCTTCATAGATTTTGATTAAGGTTTAATGTAGAGCTTGTAGGTTTAGAGCTTGGCTTTAAACGAGAACTGATTACTTTTTCACAGGATAAGCTATGCAGACTCGTTTTGGCAACATTTTTACATGAAAATGTTTTTGGTGGGATTTGTATTTACTGTGAGAGAGACACTGGGTATATCAAATAAAAAAAATAACAGCAAATAAAGGCAGTTGGATTTTTTGATTTTGAAATAATTACTTGTTTTTTGAATAACGCTGTGGGCTTCCGTTATTAATAAGTCTTTCTATATAAAGGCAGGCTTATAAACAGCGATGAGCTTTCGAATAGAAAATTGCAGTCCCTGGAGCATCGTCGCAAAGTAGCCTGCTTATCGGTTTTCTATAGGATACATTTTGGAGAGTGTTCGAAGGCTCTTTTTGATCTCGTGAAACCCTCACCATTTCTCTATCAGACTACGAGGCGCGGACAGGGGTTTGACAATTCCTTTTTGGTTCGAGTAGCTAAGATGTGGAATGAACTGCCTGCGTCTATATTCCCAGAGAAGTACAGCCCCGGGACATTCAAAAGTAGATTGAATGGGTATCTTTTGGATAGGCATGCTTCGTCCTAGTCTTCATCGTCGCTTTCCATCAGGTGAGATTGAGGACAAATGCCTAAACCAATATATTGTAAAAAAAAATGTTAAATTGTATATTACATTTTTACTTATGTATAGCTGTTTGTGCTTATAGCTTAAATAGAAAAAACTCTGTGAAAACAGTGTTTGACTATTGAATGTTTTATTTAAAAAGCTACAGATCTATAATAGCTCTACTTTAGATTGTAAATACATAGACCGACGGACAAAGCCATGGCTGTGACTAACAATTCACAGAGTGAGTGTAGAAAATATCTTTCTTTAATTATACTTTCAAACCCCGATGCAAAAAACGGGAGTTATATGTTTAACGCCAATGTCTGTCTGTCTGTGGCATCGTAGCTCTCGAACGGATGGACCGATTTCGATGCAGTTTTATCTAAAGTGAAAGCAAGTTCCCTTGCGTTGCTCGTTAGTCATGTTTGATGAAAATCGTTTCAGACGCTTTAAAGAAGGAAATTATACTTATTGTCGTGTAAAAATGCCTGTAAAGATATAATTACTGAATAAACATTTGAATTGAAATTTGTGATTTTTTAATTTTCTTAGCAAATAAACTTGGTGCCCCGGCCGGAGTTTAAATAGCGTTTTCATAGGTAAAGTGACACCGGGTGTGGACCGCACTTAGTTAGGTGACCACAAGTGGTAAAAAAAATTCTCGTGCTCCTCCGTGCTTCGGAAGACACGTATAAACCTTTGGTCCCGTATGTCATCATTGCCTGGCAGTCGTTAAGCTAAGTCAGATGCCTTTAGGCTACCTAAAAAATCTTACAACGGCGTTACAAAACAAAAACAAACAAACCAACAATGCAGGTTTTGCACCCCTAGTAATATTAAAATCATGGAATTAAAATCTCTAAAATAAATGTTTCCCATATTGTGCGAGTAAAAATGCTTTTAATTTTATAATTTGTAGAAGAAACTTGTAGAAGAAACTTGGTTGACGCTCGTATGTCATGGTTTGTAAGTACACAGATAGACGGACGAAATGACGAATCCATTAAAGTAACTCAATTAGTAGATCGCGGGGCCAATTCACAGAGTTAGGCAAACGTGGCGCAATATGTATCAGTATATCATAGCTAAGTTTAAATATAGCTCCATGAATAAATCTTTGATGTTTTTATACCTATATAAGAAGCTTAAGAGAGATTATCTTACCATTGTGTGGTAGTATCGTGAAGTTCCGTGTTGTTCTATGGGTAGTATGTATGTATCGACGAATATCTTTGATAAGAACTTCATAGCATTTGATAAGTGTAGCTGAATTTTGCCGATATAACATCGCAAGTTTACACTTCGGTTAAAATTTTTAATTTTTGTCATGTGTAAAAAGCTGCGTAGGCAGACGCTTTATGTATATACTAGCGGTACCCGTGCGAATAATTCGCACTAAATAAGTATGATAATAATTATCACTTTACCATCAATCATGTTGACGTTGTTTCAAAATTAAAGCCGTTTGATGGCAGCATTGTCGTATTGTGTGTTAATGTATATATTAAAATTATCTATAAAATGATATAAAATGTATATGGTGCAATTGTGAGGTTTTTCTAAAAAGGGAGACAAACGTCTTAACCTTAACGTATTAATATACTAGCTGATGCCCGCGACTTCGTTCGCGTGGACTTTATGACTCCGGCGTATTAATATAAATAACTACTAATGAGAGAGAAAGATAGAGAGAGATAAGAAAGTACTTGTAACAGTGTTAGGAGTTAAAAGTCAATATTATTTTAATCCTTTCCTTCGGGAGCCAATATGAAAAGAGCTGAAGTGTTACTAACCCTGGAGAAAGCCACATTAAGTTGGCCATGCGAAAAAGCAGTCCTTAGATCGACATCAGCAGCTTTAAGCCTCTAAAACTGTGACTCATTTTCATAGGAAAGCAAGTAAACACTGTGTATTTGTAAAACTGTGTATTTTCAAAAGGAAAATTGTGATATCTTTTGAATGAAATGTCCGAATTGAATGATTCAAAAAGATATATAAAGGTATTGAAGCAGTTTTGAACATAAAGTAATTTATTTTAGTAAGGATTAATACTAAGGTACAAATAAAGAGCCCTTTCTAGCGGAGGTATTAGGATTAAATTTTTAAAATAAAATAACCCTTATTGTGACATAACTATAATAGTTAGACATATTCTGTCGCGACACTTTTTGTAAAAAATTATGTATTCTACAAAGTTATGGTATTTTATTTTATTCTATCATCAATAGTTCCAGCAGCGCACGCGATGTAAGGAATTTTTAAAGTCATTTTTTTAGACACTATGTTACATTATTGGAGTTTAAGTAAAGATCGCAAATTTTTTAATAATGAAGTATAGCATATTTCACTCGGGGATAGTGTAGCTTTCCAACAGTAAAGAATTTTTAAATTCGGTCCAGTAGTTTCGGAGCCTATTCGATGCAAACAAACAAACAATCAAATCTTTCTTCTTTATAATATTAGTTTAGACTAGTACTAAACATGTTATGTATAAGTGCATGTAAGCGAAAAATAAATAAATCTGGCATTCGGACGGGGTAGGTACAGAAGTCTATTATCTTGTCTGCGATGTCTGTTACGGGGTACGAAGCAATACAATAGCTATGTAATATTTTTCTGACCCGATTAACAAAAAAAATACTTGCGTCTACCCTAGTGAAATACACTTACAATTTTTCTTATTATCATGGTCGTTACTTACATCCATACCACGTCTTAATCTCTGATGGGGCAAACGGAGCATTTTGGCTCATAATGCTCTAAGCAGACACCGTCGTCTTATAACACCCAGACTGACTTTGTTACTAGGTTTAAACCATTATCCGCCAAAAATGAAGTTGACATTAACAGGTGAAATAGTGTGATATTACAGTCAAAAGACAAAAGTCAAAAAAAATTTTTCAATGTAGGAAAATTGTTATACGCGGAATAAATACAGTTTCACTGGCACCACTCACAGTAAACTTTAAGTGTCTCAGCAGACTATGCCGAAGTTAAGCGGCTAAAGTTCAGTGTCTAAAGTTCGGTGGGGATGACACACTAAATAAGCTGAAGTTCAGCCGCTGAAGTTCGGTGGAAACGCCGGACTGTAGTGATGTGCCGATATGAGAATTTAATTTTCCGTCTTTGGCGCGTCTGCGGTGAACGAACACGGGAGCGGAAGAGGGAACGGAAGTGGAAAAGGGAACGGAAGCGGAAGCGGGAGCGGAAGTGGCAGCGGCGGCGGAAGCGTCGGCGGCGGCAGTGACGGCGGCGGCGGCAGCGGCGGTGGCGGCGGCGGCGAGAGCGGGAGCGGCGGCGGCAGTGGCGGCGGCAGTGGCGGCAGCGGCGGCAGCGGCGGTGAAGGTGGCGGCGGGAGCGGCGGCAGCGGCGGCGGCGGGAATGGCGGCAGCCGTACGGGTACGGGTACGGGTACGGGTACGGGTACGGGTCCGATTCAGGCAAAAGCATCGGAAGTTCGGCATTATGTGTTGCTAGTAATGCAAATAACATTGCAGGCATGCATTGGCTGAAATTCAGCCGCTGAACTTCGGCATACAGTGCTGAGACACTAAGTTGGGTTCCGTTACACAGTTTCGGCGGAGTCAAATTGCGCATTCACATTATTGGCCCTCCGACAGTAAGACTTATTTTGTGAGCCGAGAGTCCATTTGCTGCAAGTGAATTAAGAAACTCAACTGGATAATTGGTGGTGTCGTCAACAACTCTATCCAAGAAATTAACAATAATTTGCGTCATAAGTTCTATAATAATTGATTTTTAATTTTTTGGTGTCAATATGGCGCGTTCACATATCCAAGAATTTTTCTGGTGTGTTATGCTCTGAAGGTCCGCAAATTCTGAACTTATAAGTTCTTCTTCGGACGAAACAACTTTTCTTTGGAAAAATTTTCAATGTACAGTCACATTTTTTTACTCTTTTATTTGTAGTATAGATTTAGTATGTTTTTGTTCAACGACAACAAAAAAACATCATCTATAAAAATTTCAACTGTCTAGCTATAATGGTTCATGAGATACAGCCTGGTGACAGACAGACAGACAGACTAACAGTCGGACGGTCTAAGTAATAGGGTCCCGTTTCTACCCATTTGGGTAAGGAACCCTAAAAATCGAATAAAATATGTATTTATGGGGGGCTCCCATACTACAAACGTGATTTTTCATAGATTATGGTACGGAACCCTTCGCGCGCGTCCGACTCGCGCTTGGCCAGTTGTATTATAACTCAACAAAAAGTTCTCATCAGACTTAACAACTTTTGCTAAGGCGGCATTTTAATATTTTTTATAGTTTAGCTAGACCATTATAGTTCTGCATCATGTGTTCCATTTTCCAAAATCAATTATAGCCTATATGTTGCCCAGGCTTCACAGCTATATAACAAAAAAGTTTCATTCCAATCCGTCCAGTATTTCCGGAGATTAGCGTGTACAAACAGACAAACAGACAAACAGACAAACAGACAAACAGACAAACAGACAAACAGACAGACATTTTTTTTTATTTTCTTACTCTATTACTATATCTCCATCGCCACAAATATTTTTTTTTGAAAAATTTTCAATGTACAGACACATTTTTTTTACTCTTTTATTATAGTATAGATATGATATCTCAGGTTGTGTGCACAGACTGACGCATCAGCTTTGTCCATCGCAACGGACAAAGACACTAGAATAACTGAATTAGTGACCAGACCACAGACCAGAGGAAGCATCTTGCTTTAATTATATCGGAACTAAGTTTAGCTCGATGGGAATAGAATTTCAAGTTTCAACTTTCTTCCTCCCTGCAATGGCATAGCCCCACTGGGGTTAGTTAGTCCACTGACTAAACTTCTACTAGTTAGATTTTGTCTAGTTTATCAGGTTGACTCTGGCGCCGTTATAGGATGGCTATACTTAGTACCGAAATCCGTTCAACTGTGTTCGATGAGGAATATCTTTAACAAACGCGTGTCGATTGTTTCGATAATGTAAAATTCCAAAATTTTGTATCCGTTTACGCAGCTTGGAACTGTTCATCTATAAAGGTTCTTAAAAACGAAGCAATAATACGAGTATGTCCAAAAGACCGAAAAAAACGATTCGTTAGCTTTGTAAACTTTTAAATATTAATTTATTTTGATCAATAAAATCAGTAAGTAGCTTCTTTTGAAACATAATCAACTTTTACCTTCTTTGTGATGTCATGGAACGGTGATAAAAGATTCACTAATACCAAGAGCCTCTACAGAAAAGGTTTATTAATTTAAATGTATTGTACATTTCAATGGCAGATTTAAAGCAAAGGCAGGCCTATGTCACTCCTCGTTTAGGTATCGAAAATATACCTACATTATTATTATGCGCGCGGCGACCATTTCTAAGGGGAAAATTCAGTTACATGAATCGTTTGTCCAGAGCAATAAGAATGAAATTGGCTTAAAATAGATGTCTAGGTATCTAAACGAAGAGGTGAGAAATTCTGACGCGAGTTAAATTAAACCATATCGCAAACCACATTAAGTAGTTATTTTTCGGTGTGTCAAGTGGTGGCATGTGAAACAAAATACCTGGAAAGGGTGTAGCTACTATAATAACCTCACAAATGGCACTGTAATAACATCAGACAGAAACAAAGCATTGAAATCGTTTCAAAAAGCGAGAAATGAAATTTTCCGGCGGGTCAAGAGGTGGCATTCGAAGCGAAAGGCCTGGAAAGGGTTGAGGGCGGCGCTCCACGTAGAGGGTGCTCCACGCAGCTCGCTCACTTCCACTGTGCACTCACGTCAATTCCAGCGGACAACTTGATTGCAAGACTGTACGCGGTACTTTTCATTAAAAAAAGGACATTCTTTCTTCCATTGTTGATAACTTGGAGATGTAAGTTGATGTACGTTACGTAAGGGCTTGTGATATAGTCTGCTAATGACGCTGTTTTAAAAAATATATAGAATATATTAATTAATGAAAAAAATACGACTTAACATTATTAAAACATAGACAAAACAGATAAAAGGTATCCCTTTATTTGACTGAATAGCTTCAGAAATATTTTGATCATAATGTAAAGAAATATTACTTATCCCTTTATGTAATATAATATGTATGTGCGAAACAGATTTTTAGCACTGTGCAATGCCAACCTCGTTTGAAAGAAAATTATTTTTTTGAAAGCGACGGTGAAGATCTAAATTTGCTTTTGAATGTTTAGGATTCCATTTTCATGTCCAATTAGAGTATTTCCCACGAAAATAAAAATCTCTCTTGAATGAGAAATCGTCTGGATAGCTCGACGAGGAAACAGGCTTTTATTTAATGGTGTTTTCAACATTACATTTCGCATTTAAGTATATAAGCCGTACTAAACGGGTCGATGTTTTTGTATGGATCTGAAAAGTATTTCTTTAGTTTTTTTTCTTTGCGTATTGAATACATGAATTTTCGGGGTCCAGTGCTAGCCCCATTTGAAATAAATTATTTGAAAGGAAACGGAGATATCATAAAAAATTGGTCTTGACCAAGCCCTAGATAACCCTTCAAACTATTTTATAAATGCAAAAAAAAAGGAAGAAACAAGAAATAAAATAATAAAATTAAAAAGCTTTGGTGTGTGCTGGGTTTGAACCGAGAACATTGACCATCCAAGGTATACACTCTCCCAACTGAGCTATTGACGAGATAGTCCACCTTGTGAAATTACCTTACACTTTTCACTTGGTGTTGGTGTCGGTAACAGTGTCGCGAGTTCAATGATTTTTTCCCATCTCAAAAAATGTCCAATCGCCTATAGACGTTTTCACTTCAATAAAGCGCGATATTTTTAGCAAAAAATCATTTTTATCGGCTGTCGCTGCCGGGCCCCCGCGGCTCATTAAGGCCAAATCCAATTAACACGCTCCTCGAGTTTTCTCATCAATTAACAATCAATGCTTTGCGGTAACGAACTAAACGCCGCCGCCATAACGTGGAAATTAAAATGAAAATCTTTATAAAAGAAGATTCTTCCTCTTTTCGTGTCGTTGGCTCTAACATTAAATTTTAGCCTTCCAGAATGATGCCATTCTTACAGCGTTGCCCAAAGCTTCAAAAAGGTCAGGTTTAGTGCAGCTGGTGGGGCATGATGGGCTGGAGAGGAGGTGTGACATAGTCTGGTCACTATGGCCACACTGGCATTGTGTTGCGGATTTATCAATGTAACGTCATCGAGCCAAGTTATGCCTGCATTGGCTTATCTCAGTCCGGAGGCGATTAAGTCTCTTCCATGTGGACCATGGCAGTTCATGACGCGGGGCAGTTCCTCTGAAGGAGGTATAAAATATAAATTAATTAATATCATACAATATTTAATATAATTATGATGATGGATGATATACCAAAAGTAATAAAGTCATATAACATTTTTTTAAATGCTTTTGTCAGCACCACCAGGTTGACTGGTAGAAAAGGCCTTGGGCCTTAAGTCCGCCTGTCACATTTTTGTAATAAAGTATAATATAATTTTCGTAATAAATAAATAAATCAATGAAATTAGTACGAATTTAAAATTAAGTACATTATAGAACCAGACTCTTGTAGGTGTCATTGCAGTTTCATTGTAAAGAAAGAGACACAAATTGTACTAAACTCGTCATCTCATCGTAACAAGTCCCATGGGGCCGGTTCTAAAACAGACAAATCTCAATCCTGTTACTATTACTTATGATCTTATATTCTTTGTGAAAAAAAAAACGGAGTCGGGGAAGTATGTCACGTGCAGAGATGTGGAGACTAAAAATGTATGGCTGTTTGGGGACGTTTGTTACTTTAAAGTAATGATATATAATTCTTTATTTGATATTGATTAGTTCATTTTAAATCCGAAAGAAATCATGTTTTTTATTCAGCATATATTGGAGCATTCCTAAGAAGTCTATAAATATTAATTCTCGCTCCGAGAATACGTGGAGGTTCTTCGTACTGCAATAAACACGTTACCGGGAAAGTTAACGGAGTCTATAAATATAAAGTGTCGCTGCGAGAGTACATTTATTGGAAAAGTTAGGCTGAGACGAAAACCTTCTTCGATTCGAAGGACCCAGCCGATGAAGAGATGGTTTAAAAGGTAAAACGCTAAGTTCGATCACTAACACTAAAACATGTTTACTTAGTTGTTCGCTCTGAATTGTCAAGTCATCAACCCCATATCTCGGCAATTCCTTATACGGTTTGGCTCATTTGAACTTAAAAATTATATTAGCTATATATATACGCTTACCAAATTTCATGAAGCTCCGATTAAAGATATTCAAGTTGTTATCGAATAAACATCGGTTGTACAACATAGACTCGAAGAACTTCCTCGAATTGGTCTTACATACTGGGCTTGAAGAAAACTTGTGAAAGCTGATTGAGAGAATGGGTAGAAAAAGCTTATTAATGAAGGCTATAGACATGTGGCGTATTACATTTTTATTGGCGTGATAGTAGACGGAATTAATTTACTGATGCGACCCATATTGCCTAATGGTACGATTCATCAGAGGGTTCCTTTCTAAGGCATATAAAGTGTCGAGATTACATTTATTGGAAAAGTTGGGGCTGAGACGAAATATTTCATCGATTCGAAGGACCCCAGTGGATGACGAGACGTTAAAGTTAAAATGCCAAGTCAAACGCTAATCGTCTTACTGTACAAAAACTTGATATTAGTCCTCCATGCTCTGGAAGAAAAGAAAACACGTAGGATGTATCAGCTGCTTCTCTTCCAGTCCAAAATCGTAATAGACAATCGAGAAAATGTGCGCCTGCCTCCATTTTTAGGTTTCCGTACAAAAATGAAAAAAACGGAACCCTTATAAAATCACTCGTGTATCTATCTGTCCGTCCGACTGTCACAGCCAGCTTTTTCTTTCAACCAAACCAGGTGAAATTTGGTAGGATGGTGTAATCCTATGACGTAGTAATCCCATAAAGTTTTGCAATCCTTACTCTCATATATCAAATGAAAGGGCTCGTTATGAGGACCTCAAATATAATTTTGTTATTGTGGTAAAATAACTTGTTTTGATTTTATTCATGAAAATATAACGAAAATTGACCATGACCATTCCTTCCCTATTATATATATTGTTCAATTTAATACGTTACTGTTATTAGTTAACCCGCGTCTAACTATGACGATTTTAAATTAGATATTTTGTATTAATTAAAAAACTTTGGCATTGTACAGAACCCTCTCGGTGTTTTTTAATGTTTTTATCAGAGCATCAATATCTCTATATTGATGCTCTGATAAATCTAAGAATATGAACTGTGACTGACTGCCAATTACAGATTCTCATTTGTAACTTATAATGTTGTTTGGAGAAAATAGGTTAAAATAAATATATGAAGTACTTTTACCGTTATATTAAGAGCGATGCTGCTAAAAAGCTGTCATATTTTTTGTTTCTGTTGTATCTTCACGCCGTGCTGAAAACGTTCTCATTTTGCTGAAAATGATCTATGGGATTTATCTAGTTCTTCCGCTACAAATAGTAATTTAATAGTAAATTAGTAATTATCAAAGAATCTTCTACTTAGACCTATCTCATAGGCATGACGAATAGCTAAATATTTTAGCCCATAGGTTAGATTATTAAAAAATGTTATAAGCGTATTTTTTCTTTTATCAAAGAAACAAAAAATAACAAAGATACTGCGCATTGAAATTTCGCATGATGTCACGGCTACGTACGATTTTTATATAGAGATGACGTCGTAAACCCCCACTCCGAAACTTTGATGCTTCGTATCTTTGTGAATTTTTACTTGTTTGGCAAACTGAAAAATAAGTGTCCATTATTTTTGGATTATCTCAAAGACGGACTAATTACAATTATACTTTTCTAACCCTGTCATCACCCCTATTACAAAAATATGCCTTAAAATTCAAGTTTAAGGTATAAAACAGAAAACATAAAAAGATATACTTATTTTAACCCATCATAAGCGTTTCTTAATGAATACCGTATGGTACTTGTACTACTTATCATATTCAAAAGAGCACGCGGTGTTTCTCAGCCGAAACACGATTTATTTATAAAACAAAACGTTTTGTTCACTGACATGTCATTACAATGATCACACTTAGAGATGACAAGTAATAACATGATATTTATTTTAAATATTTGGTCGGCAAGATAAATAAGCTAAGAAATATTTTTCAGCATTATATGATTTTATCATCCGTAAAAAAATACCACCAGCAACACCTAGTCAGCAACTATTGCGGCTTATTAGAAAATAAATCAAGATTTGGTCAGTTTATAATCTGTGTAAAATTAAGAAAAAAAAAAACATTCAAAAACAATATTAGAATAAAACATATATTGGTATTTTTATACACTGAGAAAACAAAACTAAATGCCATGTTGGTAGTACACAAAAGTGAGCCTGAATAATTAGGTAAATAAAAAACCACCAGCCTTTTCAACACACATGCCAATGCGCCATTGTTTCGATTTTTCTGAATTTATAGTTTGGTAAATACTTTTGGTTTCAGTCTTATAAGAGTCAATTCTTTCCTTAATTTATTATACAACATAATTTTGTTAACATTAAAAAAAACATTAAAAGAAATACTTCTTAAGATTTACAACAAAACCCAAATTAGTATATTTATTTATATTAGTATCTCAGTGGCGAATCGATTTCATGTTTTCATAGCTGAAATAAATGAGTTTCAACAATACATCATAAAAAAATTCTATTACAAAACTGTGAATCGCAAATTGTCAATACTAACATCCAAAAAATACTCTAAAATACGTAACAAACCTTATTTCTATGTAAATTAAAAACAAAATTTGTCTTACCTTGACTTATCCGCGTCTGCAACCCCTAACCTAATCCATTCCACATTCCTAACAATGCAAAATTTATTAAACTGTGACACAATTCGTAAAAGTTGTCAAAAATGTCAGTGAAAAGTATTTAAGTCATGTGATGATAAATTTGATTGATCAACAGAGTACAGACGAAGGAGAATATGGTAGGAGAGAGCGCGGTACAGACGCAGGTGGCGTGAGACGCGACGCGCGGGGCACTGACCAAGAGTAGAGTGTGCGCCGCGCCGCCCGTGCAAAGAATATGCGAAACCTGAGAGAATATCTAGCTGCAGAGGATCCAAATAGGCACATTACCTTTGAGCTAGTGTAAAACAATACTCGGTCACTTTTCGCTCGACGACACTCATTACCGTACTTTGCTCAAAAGCCTTACGCGCAAATTAGACTTGTATAGTTAGTCATAAATGCTCACTAATTTAAAAATGATGCAAATATTTTTTTGTTTATTTATTTATTTAGGGAAACAAACCGGGTTAAATATTTCACATAGGCTTATGATTTATAAATTTCACATTAAACTGATATATACGACTTTCACAACTAGCTCGTCGTATATTTATTTGTATTTACATAAGGTATGTTTTTCCTGCAAATTAATGATAAATATTCTTTTGAAGACATAGGTTTTAACTATGTCATAACCAACATTTTCACATTTGTTTTATATTGTAATATTTAGAATAAGAAACAAAACAAAATACATTGTTTAAAAAAATTGCCATAAAATTTCAAATTATGAGTATATTAATTCTATTGGAGAAAGAAAACCATACTTAAAATAAAAAAATAAAAAAGATTGTGCATATGAACATGTGCTTTCCTGACATATAGGTATTACACATACCTTTTTTACCATACTCTCTGCCTACCCCTGTGGGAAACAAGCGTGATAACATGTATGTATGTATGTGTACTTTTTATTTTTCAGAACAGATCATTTTTGAAACTAGATCTAGAATAAACATGCGATCAAAATTTCTCTTCTGTTTACCACGTAGTGTTTGTCGGGCGGCCGCGAGGGCGGGCGGCATTCGATACGTGGCACCGGAAGCCGCCCGCCCTTTACAGACCTTTGTTTCAGCCCGTCGCAGGCTCCACCTGAAATATGAGCCTTTTCAATTCTGCCCATTCGGAAATACTGCCTCATTTCCATTTCAGTATTACAGTAATGATTGCTGAGTATAGATTTTGATGATGTATGTTTTCAAATTTTTGTAAACGTTTTTTAATATTAAATACTAATAACGTCTTTAATCCTTACGGGATAAACAGGTCCAAAAAACACTTATAAATATAATATTGACTGAAGCATTGCATAAATGAAATATTTTTTTTAAATTTAATTCAATGAGTATATTTTATGGGGCAGAAAGGTTCTTGAATGGCGGCCACGTACCGGCAAGCGCAGCGTAAGACACCCACCTGCTAGATGGTCAGATGACCTGAGCAAGGCGCTGGATGCAGGCCGCTTCCGATCGGTCGTTTTTTGGAAATCCTTGGGGGAGGCCTATGTCCAGCAGTGGATTTCCTGTGGCTGATATGATGATGATTTTGTTTTTATGAAAATAAAAATATTTCACCATATATTTATTGTAGCATAAGTGCTTTCTTTAAAATATGCACACAAGTAAAAAACTTGCTGTACTCGTACTCCATACAAGTAGACTACGAACCAACACATAGCGAGCTACACTGCGCCTACGACGACGAATGCTACGGTAGTACGACAACAGGCTACGGATTTTCGTAGCAAATCTTCTACAACAATTACTGTAAGCTACGACTTCGTAGCCAGCTACGACACGTAGTGCTACAGTGCTACAATCAGAGATATAAGAGGTATATTTTTGTTTGTCTTGGCCAGCTAAAATTTAATATATCAGATTTTCCGATTTGATTCAATGTTTATTGTATATAAGTTTTATTCTTTATCTCCTTATAAAGTAAATATTAATATACGATAATTAATTGTCCGACCCTCGTTCGAGCAACACAGACCGTGAATATGAACAACTTTTCCTATGGAACCAATGCTTGAAACTCGAAAAAATCTACATTTTCATACAAAAGTGTTCGGCCAGCCGGGCAATTGGTATGAAAATGTCGATTTTTTTGGGACTGTATAGGGACAAGTCAACCTGATTTGGTTAACCCCAAAGAAAATACAAACTAATAACGTGAGTAAAACCTGTTAATATATTTAGTTATTAAGTTTAAACTTGTTTTATGGCATACTAAATCATCAATATTATATCACACTATATAATATTAAAAAGGCGAAAGTTTGTGAGTGTTTGTTACTTCTTCACGCGCAAACGGCTGGACCAATTTTGATAAAATGTGGTATGCAGGAAGCTAACATATTATAACTAAGTATGCAGGGATTAACACATAGACTACTTTTTATATATACCGCGGGTAACACTGCAGGCGCAGCTAGTTTAATAATAAATACTTAAATAAACACTCAAGACCCAGGATCATTTGAATAAGGTCATATTTCCAACTCGCCCTGGCTGGGGGTCGAACCCAGAACAGTGTTGACCACTAAGCCTTAGAGGTCGTCAACCGAGTGTGTTATTTGTTAATACTGGAATTGCCTGGCGTTTGACGTCTCTCAATTACTGTCATCTAGCGACAACAGTCATTATTACATACTAGTGAACTAATGTGCAGTTTTCCTTCTCTGGAAGCAAGTGGTTCAAGTTGAAAATGAGCGTACATGAGTCGCCTACTACTCTCGAGGTACAAGTCGCGCCTAGTGAGGATCGAACTTGAGCCTCACAGATGCACAGCCAGTGCTTAAGGGCGTAATCAGACGACCCACGCATACGTGATTACGCATAAGCGAGTTTTTATAAATATACAAACTCACTTTCGCATTAAAAGGTAACAAGCAAACACGTCTTAATCACTGAACCTATTGAGATGAAATTTGGTACGGATATAGTTAGTTTAATTTAATATCTACTCAATGTGGTTAGCGCTATGGTTTGATTTAGCTCGCGTCAAAATTCCTCACCTCTTCGTTTAGATACCTAGACATCCATTGCAAGGCAATTTCATTCTTATTCCTCTGTATAAACGATTCATGTAACTAAATTTTCCCCTTCTAATTGGTCGCCGCGCACATAGTAATAATGTAGGTATATTTTCGATACCTAAACGGGGAGTGACATAGGCCTGTTCACGGGCAAAGGTAGTAGTAGTTAAATCTTACTTTTGGTTCTTATCACTACATGTTATGTAATGTTTGTTTGTTTTTCGTGCGTGTAAGTAGCCAACACTAATATCAGATTTTTGGGCTGCCTTAAGGCATCTGACATAGCTTGACAACTGCCATACAATGATGAGAGCCGGGAACAACAGCTTATGAAGTACGGAATGTTATGTAATAACAGTTTTCGCTGCTCTTTTGTTAAAAGTAGGTCAACGTTTGTGGTCAGTTGAAATTCAACCTTGGTTTTTCTTTTTCAGTATTCAGTAGTGAATTTACAGCAAAGTTACGTGTTCTTTATTGCATTTTGCGGACGAATTTTGTGTTTTTTTATTTTTCTTTTCTCGCTTTTTATGTGTTTAGTGTTATAATGCTATAAAAGCAATTTTATTTTGTTAAAAGTCGACTTAGGGCGTACGCTGTGTTAGGCAGGACTACGCGACGTGTTCAGTCTATCTCTGTCACAAACTCTATGAGCGAAAGAGATAGCAGAATACTTTGCATGATGCCGTGTCTCTGTTCCACGTAGAGTTTGTGATATGGTGTGCGTGCCGTTGGTACGCCATAAAGGCTGCGTCTTTGTTAAAGCCGATGCTGCCTTGGTCGGTACGCTATCCCATCAGTGTGCAAACCAATTAAACGAATGGACAGTATCAATATTTATATTTTATATTAAAGAGCTCGGTGGCCCGACGGGAGTGCGCATTACTTACGCTTTCGCTGGTATCGTTAGCTTTTCTTTAAAAATAAATTTAATATTAATATACATTACACGTTATATGAATTATAATTATTACGTGTAAAAGTGCATGTTAGAGTCTAATTACTAAACAAACATTTGAATTTTGAATAAATTGAATTTAAAGCGATACCGGGCGTGGTCTGTATTTAGATGGGTGACCACAAGTGGCATAAAAATTTCTCGAGCTCCTCCGTGCTTCGGAAGGCAGGTATAAGCTGTTGATCCCGGGTATCATCATTGTATGGCAGTCGTAAAGCTATCTCAGATGTCTTTTGGCAGCTTGAAAAATCTGAAACTAGTGATGGCAACTAACACACACGAAAACGTAAAAAAAAAACTTGAGAGGTGTCGAGCGAAACCCGGATGGAACGAAGTAAAATATAAATAGGTCTAAATTACATTCAAACTCTTTTCTGCGATCTAAAATCAAGTTTTTATTATCTTCATAAATTTGAATAAACAAAAAGTGTCGTTACTACTTTTGGTCTATATATTTTTTTAGGTCTAGCTCCCTTTCGAAACTCGCGATTAGGAACTTCCTTCCAAAAATTGTTTTTTTAATACAGCAGTATAGCCAGTACAGTCAATTTGACATAACAAAGCCTTGCAATGAAACACATACCTACTAGAATAATATATTTCGAAAGCTCTCCGTGACCTTATGTCCTACATAAGTAAGCATCGCAACAGCTGTGACTCACACAAATTCACTCGAATTACGAATAATTTCTATTGAAATATTTCTACAAGTATTAGGAGTGAACACAAAAAGACGACTCACGTACTTTTCGACCTATGATTCAGATTGCGCAGTATTACATGACGATTAATTAATTGTTACTCATTATTCATTTCGGGTCGATAATTCAAAGCAGGTTTGTAGTTTCACTAAATCGTAAGAAATCTTTTCATCATTTTTACAAGCTTTTATTTAACTTACAATCTATCTTGTTTGTTTAGGTCAAATTCCTGAACCGGTTGATCTGAAATTTGGCATACTTGTGTAAGTCAGATGACAATACAATATTAAGAAGTCAATGAGCTATTCGGGAGATATTTGACAGAAAGTCTCAGTTATAAAACAACATAACCTTATGAAGTAGGGCTCGTTTGATCTATCTTGACAAGCACTTTAAGGTAATGTCTAGACTAGGGTCTGGTCATGGAGACGAAAGGTGATCGATGGAGCTCAATTACCGGTATAGTTCTTCTTCTTTAGGTGCCGCTTTATTCCTGAAGATTGGCAGTCAGCTCTTGATTTGTCCATGGCAAGCCTGAACAGTTGTTCTACCGTTTTGATACCAGTCCATTGTCGGATGTTCCACAACCATAACATTTTACGGCGTTCTACTTTGCGCTTTCCGGCAATTTTACCCATCATTATGGTCTGGAGTAGATCATATTGTGGGTTTCTCAACACGTGACCAAGATATGTGATATTTCTTATTTTAATGGTTCGAACAAGCTCTACTTTTTTGCCCATGCGCTCCAGAACTTCAACATTAGTAATGTGATCCGTCCAGCTTATGCGCAGCATTCTACGGTAAGACCACATCTCAAACGCTTCCAAATTCTTTTGGAGGTCTTCTTTTAAGGTCCACGCTTTGCAACCATACAACCTGTATAGTAGACATTGTAAGATTTAATAAACATACACTTTTTTTTTCCGAAAATATAACTTTCGTATATGCTCGGACGGTGACGGAACACCTATGTCTAAAGCCAGGCAAGGTGCACTCCGCAGTTCCACAGTTCAGGTATGAAACTAAGCGGTTCCTCTAACGTGGCTTATCATAGACATAAGGTTAAAATGCTAGAGACAAGCTAGAGATAAAGGGATATATATGGATGGAGATGGCGGCTTTTTCGTCGCACGCTAGGCAATAAGTTGAGTGGTTGAAATCATATGCGCGGCGTGCACTTTAAATGGGACTTTAGTAAACTAAATGGGACTTTAGTACGCTGTAACTGGGTTTAATTCGTCCAATTTCCTATCCAAGAGCGATTTTTCTGTACTTTAGTACTATTACGTATTTTGTGCTTAAGCCAATAGGCATGGTTTCATAAACAAATGTTTTTGTCAGGTTGCTTTACTTTTCCTCACTGCGATAATATCAAAGTACCTACAATCAATTGCTAAGGTAACAGACAACATAACATTGGCAATTTACGACAGCGGTGACCCAAATCCGTTTTGCTGAACTCAACAACAAAGAAGCCTAACGCCGAGGAGACAGGATATTGTTTTCCAACACCGTTCATCTTCGTTTATTTGAAACATCTTTATTAAGACATATTGCTATTCATTTTTACAATAATTTGCTTTCGTGACGTAATGGAGGCATGATGAATGGAAAAATATTTTTGACCCATAGGTTAGATTATAAAAAAAATATTTTATACATATTTTTTTTCTCTGAGAAACAAAAAATGACGAAGATACAGCGCATTGAAGTTTCGCAAGACGTCACGCCTAAGTATTTTAGAATTTTTACTTTTTTGATAAACTAAACAATAAGGGTTCTTTATGGAGATGGATTATCTAAAAGACGAGCTAGTAAGAAATCTATTTTTCTGACTCTGTCATCAACCCTGCAACAGTTAAACAGCTTCACTCCGTAGCTGTGAACTCGCGGACTCAGTTATCGTATACCCTTTCACCGCGAACGTCGGATTTATCCGACAAACATTATCGTGCCCATTCCGCGAACGTCGGATATTTCTGACAAAAAGAAACCGCTCGTATTGCACTAACTTAAGTATCCACATCCCTTTTTGGTTGTAGGTATTTATTTTAGATTCCATACCCCTCGCGCTGGGTACACGGCAACTGATATAAAGTCTCGTGTTGAAAGGGTTAATAATCGACAATCTCTTTACTAATTTGGCTCATGTTCAAAATTTTAATTAAATGGCCTCATCTAC
Organism: Acrobasis suavella; assembly: GCA_943193695.1. Classification (NCBI taxonomy): domain Eukaryota; kingdom Metazoa; phylum Arthropoda; class Insecta; order Lepidoptera; family Pyralidae; genus Acrobasis; species Acrobasis suavella. The sequence continues at coordinate 4,762,638 of OW971939.1, forward strand.
TCGCTTACTACGTCTTATGTAGTAAAGATGATACCTAATACTTATCCTCGATAGATACCATAATAAAATTGTACAAAATACACTAATTTAAATTCAATATCGAATCCGGAACAAAGTCCCTTCGAAATGATATCACGAACACGTCAAAACAACTTTATTTATACCTGAAAGTTAGGGCTTCCTGACATTATTCATCGCCGCTATATATTATTTATGTTGTACTCTCATTTCAGCATATGTGTGAAAGGGAAAGCTACAGGATAATTAGGTTGGCCGTTTACGGAGTTCGTGTGGCTCATAGATATAATATAATCTGGGTATTAGATATGAATTTTCTGTGAAATAACTCCAGCATTTTTAATTGCACGGGTAATTTTTGTTTCCGATAACTCAATAATATGCCTACTTATACCTGATATCTACGAAAGCTTACAGTTATCTTGGGCATGATGAAGACAAAACACTAAATAATTAATGTCAGTTTCCTTTCAAATAATTTATTTCAAATGGACTAGACCTGATTTTTTATTTTTTATTTTATTAGATAGTTTATAAGATAAAATGATAATATATGCAAAGTGCTGTTGATTCTGTAAAGAATAAATTTTAAAAAAATGAAATGGAAGCTCTGGACCCCAAAAAATTAATGTATTCCCTTAACTTTGTAGACCGTGTAAATAATCTTAATATATGTAATTACTTATTGCAGAAATAGTTGTTTAAATTGTTTAACATATATTTCATACTCAGTTGTAGTAGTTAATTTAATAACGAATAGAGTAACACTATTACCTGTAAAGTAGCTTCTGTCAGAAAAGAGTAGTTGTACTGATATTGGCTATAAATGTAAAACGAGCAATAGTCTATGGCCTCTCCTCATTTGGTAGTTGAAGAATACAGAAATTTGAAGTAAATTGTTGATTCTAATTTTATTATACCCATAACCGTGTCATATTACAGAACGTCATACACACCGAAAAAAACGCTGAAAATAATGTGTACTACATCTTTTTAGGCCATAAACTCCTTGGCTGATATTATACATCAAGATTTTTTTGCTGAAATCTGTCTATTTTATAATTAATCAATGGCACCGGGATAATGGACCAACGGACGGTTTTTGGAAACACGTTGGGAAATCAAACCGTGCGCAAAGTTTACACAATAACTGTCAAGCCGCAATAACGCCGGATTGGAAACTTTGGACTTCCATTAACGGATTAAACTATTTCATAAGGCGCGGTGTCGAAGTGTTAATGCTGTGCTGCACGTGCTTGGTAACTAGGTCACACTGTTTGTGGAGAGCCAATTATAAAAGCGAAAGCTACATATGAATTAAGCCATAAACAACTTACTTTAATTATTATTACGTTACAAACGTTATTATTCTTACGTGCATGCTTCGGCCGCACCTGCGTGTACCGCCCCGAAGCAATGCGCGGCGAAGCTTCGTAGGTTTTGTACACTAAAAAGTCATCCCGATAAAGCTGTGGTCACTCTAGCGGCTTCGTTATTTTTCACTAACTATCGGGCAATAATCCAAGATGGCTTCCTCTACGTGTTTTAAATATGGACGACGACTTTGTTTACTTTTACATGTGTGCTAATAATTACATAATGCATTTATTGAAACCTAGAAAGAAAAACCTAATAATTTTAACACCATTTTATCGTTCCACTCCATTTTTACACATTAACAACCGCGCACAGCACGCGTCTGAACAAGTTGAAAACAAACGCCAAAATGATCAACGCTAGTCCGACCACGCAGAGCGAATTGTTTGCGCGCTAAAACCCTTTGATGTAGCCGCGCGATAACGAAGATGACGTCCGAAAATTCGGGACGATACCCGATAACGACCGTCACATTTGCGTGTATCGCGTAATAGCACGAAGCTTCGTGACGATAGGCGCAGGTGCGGCCCAAGCAGTATAATAAGACTAGCTGTGCCCGCCGGCCCAGCTCTTCATGGGACTCTACTACCTATGGTTTATTACGAGCACATAAAACGAAAAGCTAAATTTTCATCTCATGGGGATTTGGGTATTTACCTTTGTTAAAAATAAATTATTTTGTACTGATTAGAAAATAAAAAGTCGCAAAATAATGTCACTTGTCTTTGAACATATCCATTTTAACGTGATTTTAGATGTATTATTGCAGAAAAACTCCGAGAAACTATGACGTCATCTGCCTGTATTTTATACATAGAAAACAGTATCTGATTTGGCTTGTTGGAAAATAGCGGATTCAACTCGTATGTTTCTTTATCTTCGCCAATTTATGAATTGATTTTTACAGTTATTTCTTTATTGAAAAGGAGATGTGGAAGAAAATCCATTATGGAAATGAAGTCCTTGTTTGTTAAAAAATAAATAAATATAAATATATACGGACAAATCACACAGATTGATCTAGCCCCAAAGTAAGTTCGAGACTTGTGTTATGGTATACAAAACTCAACGATACCATATTTTATAACATACACATATATAGATAAACATTCAAGACCCAGGTCAATCGGAAAAAGATCATTATCCATCTTGACCTGACCAGGGATCGAACCCGGGACCTCCAGGTGACAGCCTGGCATAATGGCCACTAGGCCACAGAGGTTGTCATAGAAAGTACCTCATAACAATGATGCTGAAAAAAAATAAACCTGGGATATTGCTACGAGTAGTGATAGATGGACAAGGCAAACAGAAAAATTACCTACCTATGACAAAATCTCATGCCTCTCGCGCAACTCCCGAAAAGCTAGTATATATAAGCACAGTACTAATTTTTACCGATAATTAAACAATAAGTTTCCTGAGTCAAAAATAAATTATTTGGTACTTTTAAGAAAAAAAAAGGCGCAAAATAATGTCACTCGTCTTGGAACATGTCCATTTTAACGTGATTTTAGATTTATTATTCTATAAAAAACTGATATTAAGAGCAATACTTGACTCTAAGAAACTATAACGTCATTAGTCTTGATTTCATACAAATCCCATAGTAAATGTTTGTTTTGACGTTTAGAAAAAAGTGTCTGATTTGAGTTGTTGGAAACTTCCTTATTTATTATTTATTATGTTGGTACGCTTTTCAGCCACGGGTCCATGGGTCCTTTGAGGCGTTCATGGGGCCAAAGCCAACATGAAGAGGCCTTTTAGTACCTGTTTATCTAAAAAGTGAGATGGCTGCATCTATGGAGGTCTATCGCTTAATGTACCATCGAGATATTTCATACTTCTTGTCGGGCCGGTGTCCCCGGAAGACCAGCGTTGGGGTGTTGTAAAATGCCTCAACACATGCTGAGTGGACGTCGGATTAGCGTCATATTTAGATTATAATGAATGTGCCAATTTGTTAAATTGTAACTGTACATATTTCGCTAATAAACTATATTCTATTCTATTCTATGCACTAACGGACAGTCCTCCACAGCTGCCGAACTATTGCCAGGGAGGGATTTACTTGGTCTGGGCTATGTGGATGCGATGTTAATAGACCGGATAACTGGGTTATGGAGTGAGATACGGACATCTACCTAAAAATCTCTTACAACAGTTTTAGTCTGGTTGATGGTGACATGTATTTCTGAAGATGACTTTTGTAAAAAACCTAAAACACCCATCATCATCATTATTTAATATGGCGCGGGGTCACGACTTTATGACACAGGATCCTCTACTATTAATACCTCCAACATTTCCCTAAACCAATGATAAAACCCGGGATAAAACGCGCCACATTATAAATAGAGGAGCTTCTTATCTCACAACAGACTTATGAATAAATATGAACGTCTCTCGAAAGGGTTTTTTGCAAAAGCGAGCCCAAATTCTTATTTACTTTCTATATTTTATTCAAGTGCAAATCATGGTTGGGATATTTTAAGCTTTTGAAGTCTGATTTTCATATTCTTTTATTGGACTAAAAGGAAAGTGTCCCGGAATATACTTATTAAGTAAATAGAGATATAACTTGACTTAATAAATTAATGCTAAATGTAGGAAATGTTTTCTTTGAAATTTTACTCATTTTAAATCAAGTTTAAATAGGACCACGAGAAAATAATAAATAAAATAAGAAACTTTACATAAATAACTAATATTATATAAAGACAAGTCACACAGGTTGAGCTAGCCTCAAAGTAAGTTCGAGATTTGTGTAATGGGTCGCTAACTCAATGATACTATATTTTATAACAAATACATATATAAACAAACAACCAAGACCCAGGTCAATAGGAAAAAGATCCTTTAATATCTTGACCTGACTGGGGATCGAACCCAGCACCTCCGGTGTGAAAGCGTAGCATGATATGACCCCAAGGGAATAGAGGTCATCAAAAAAGCAAATAAAATACGAAACTCTAGAAATGTGCCATTTAAACTGTCATTAGCTACGATACTTTATGTGGGTCGATCCTTTATTGTATTTTTATTCCAAATTTATTTCAAAAGAAGACAGATCAGAGAAACTTCAAAGACCCATGATCAGATGTTTGTGATAAGATGAACCCAGCTAAAGGTTATCTTCTAATGTCGTCCAAAAACATTGTACAATTTTACTTTTCTGGTTGCCTAAATATAAACTTAGTTAAGTAGTTTTAGCATATTCGTAAGACCATATACTAGAACATATTCTAACTTAGGCGATTGGCATACTGCTCCGCACTCACGGGGCCGCCATACAAAGTCACGCGCGTAGACGCGGTGTCAGTGTGTTGTATTATGCGTGTTTTCTATTCAAATTGAGGTACTTGCATACAACCCTCCCCGCGCTACGCAGCGTGGTGCGGAGTAGTGTGTGAATTGCCTTAGGTAGACTTTTTTTACATACATACATATATGTACATATATGTGTGTCGCGGAGTGACTCTGTGAACGCGCGTCACATTCGCCCTGATGAAGACCTCCGGATGAGGTCGAAACATGTCGGCCTGTAGCTTAATCTCTACGTGAGTAACCCGTGCTGTGTTAATAATACATAGGTACATATATTTACACGCCTGTTCTAGGCAGTTGCAGGACCTGTTCTCTGGTTCAACCTATGTAGTATTGAAGGCAGACTATGGATATCCACTTGCTACGATCCTTGTAAACCTCATTTGCTTCGTCAACACTCATTACTCTTTCTATGCATACCCTTCGGTTATGGGTACTCCTTTCTTCGAAAATCTGAAATACTCGTACTTCTATTAATAAGATAATTTTCCAAAACTAAAAACCGACTTCGCCCCTAAACTACACAACCGATTTTGATAAAATTTCTATGGTACCACCTGACAAATAGAACACCTGACACCTACACCCTTTCAAACAAAAAAAGAATTTTCCAAATCGGTCTAGGCGTCTTCGAATAATCCGTGAACATACAATAAAAATACATAGGTAAAAGATCGCGCCGAATTGATAACCTCCTCCTTTTTGAAAGTCGGTTAAGAATAAATTTTGTGTACGAAAACTGCTAGTAATGCATCGAGTGCATCGAAGTTAAATTGGATGCATGGAGTCGACAGAAGTTGCGGCGTGTTGACACAAATAATAGTGAGTTACAGACGTTAGATGTGTTACACTTTATACTTTATGAAGTCTCTCAAATATGTATGCCCAGTAGTGGACGTTAGCAGCTGAAATTATGATAATACAATATGATCTATCAGACAGGTAATAAACTACTACTATGCCAGTGCAGGCAGAATGTGGCTCCGCGCTGTTAGACACTATCAAAGTTAAACATATTTGGTTGTTTAATAAATAGCAAGTGTCGAAATACACTAAACGGAAAAATTGGAAGAGATCGGTGTACCGTGCGTCTAATATCTTATGTGATTCGGCAATCATAGGAATTAATCGGAAATTTATAGAAAGCGACGATTACCGAGTGTCATCAAGAAATTAGACGCAATGTAATAACCTGAGTTACAGTGCCGGAACTAGAATTTTTTTGAGGCGGGGCAAAATATGTTTCGGTGTCGGTATCGGTGTCGGTGTCGGTGTCCGTGTCGGTGTCGGTGACGCGATCGTAAGATTGATCAGTGAAATCAATATGAAGTCCTTGTTAGAGTTTTTGTATATATAGTATCATAGAAAACCTTGCCATAGAATTTCTGCGCAATTTGGAAAATTGTTTAATGGTTTTGGAAATCCTTCAAAGACGTCCTTTAAAATGGTACCTACTCCATGCGTTCTAAGCTCTCGCGTTGAGATAGTAAGTCAAGGCATCAGCCTTTTATAATATGAGTGCGCGCATAACATCGCGGGAACCCGCGTTTTCCGGAGAGCTCCCCGCAAATGGGTGCAATACGTTTAGCTCCGCCCACAAACGAGGTACGAGTACATGCATTTAGTAGTATCGTCTTAAACCTTTCTGTTCTTCCTTATTTTGTGTTATCGGCCCGCATCGGTCTGTGTTGCCATACAGTGTGCATACAGCCTTTTAAGGCTTGCGCATAGTTTGCTATTTTCACTTGACAGAAACTTCTACGGTAGAATTTCTCCTTAAATATTTTCTTTCGTTTTAACGATGCAAATAGATATTTAAGTAATATCTTGCTAGGAACTTGTTGTGTATGTATGGCATATAAACTTAGATGTATTCATTGGTATTTACTTTATTTTTAAATAAGTAGGTACTGAAAAATTTCCTTAGGAGTTAAAATTAAGTCACAACTCTTTCTGTAATTTAAATCCCATTATTTCATTTTTAAATTAAGTGAGTATTTACAGATAGATACAGAGCGGCTACCTGCGTTTTCGCACAACATATCCGGAAATGCCTCTAGCGTTCTTGGCACCAGGCCACATGGGCACAAGTTTTAAAGTAAATTTGCAAGTCTATTTTTATATGTAAATTATTAAACCTTATTTTCGAAAAAGTATACACAGAAAAAACTTATATTACCTGTATTTGTTCTCGTGTTTAGGTAGAGTGATTTATGCCGTAAAATAGTATTCTCTGCGACAGAGTTCTGCGCATATTTTTCGCTTATTGAAAACACACAAAGTGCTCTAAAAATCTAAACCTTATACAATATTGAAACTGCGAACACACAGGTGCTCTTCTGCCGAGAAACGGCTTCCGGGAAATATCACAGCTTTCAGGTAACTTTCATTTTCTATAATGGCCTATTATTTTCGATAATATTTGAAATGCTATATATATCTCTTTATTTATTTAATTGGCACAATAGCACACAGTTTAACAAAAAATAAACTTTTATATGAAGCATACAAAAGGCTGCCTTATCTCGACCAGACAACCTTACGTTGCCTTATCTTTATATTTAGTGACGTTTTTTAGAATTGGGTGAATTCCTAGGTCAAAAATAAATTATTAGGTACTGTTAAGAAAATAAAATGTCACAAAATAATGTCACGATCACTTCCATTTTCACTGTGATTTTAGATTTATTATTGTAGAAAAATAAAGTTTTCTGCAATATTAAGAACGCTTTGACTTCAATAAACTGTTACGTCATTTGTCTATATTTTATACAAATCCCATTAAAAATAGTAGTTAGAAAGTAGCGAATAGTAAGCTTATACTTTAGTAAGTCAGTCCGTTATATACTAACAAGTCAAATTAGTTACTTTTTTCTAAACGTCAAAACCAACAATTTCTATGGACTTTGTATAAAAAACAGGCAGATGACGACATAGTTTCTTAAAGTCAAATAGCACTCTTATTATGACGACCTTCGTGGCAAAATGGTCACCATGCTATTCCGCCACTCAGAGGTCCCGGGTTCGATCCCCGGTCAGGGCAAGTTGGAAAATTGCCTTTTTCAAATTGTCCTGGGTCTTGGATGTTTATCTATATGTATTTGTTATAAAATATAGTATCATTGAGTTAGTATCCCATAACACAAGTCTGGAACTAACTTTGGGGCTAGCTCAGTCAGCGTTATTTGTCCATGTATATTTATTTATTTATTTTTAGTTTTTCTACAATAATAAATCTAAAATCACATTTAAAGAAAAATATTTTCTTACTAGTAGAAAATCATTTATTTTTGACCCAGGAAAATACCCAATTATAAGGATTTTCGATACACTACGAATTGACCAAGCGAGCGCAAAGCGTCTCCGCTTTAGCTTGGGCAAAAATGCTTTCTTATGTCCTGTCGGCTGTCCGGCTGCGTCCGGGACTGTCTACAGGTCAGATAGATTTATATCAAATCGTAAAATTTTGTGAGCAGGATAAAATGGAATTATTGCGGATTCGGTTTCTAGAAATTTTTAAATGGCGGTAGCATGTACTAAATATAAGTCTGTTATATCGAGTTACATAGATACATAAACCAAACAACAAGTAATTATTACAAAAACCAAAAACCCGACTGCCTTTTTTTATTTTGGTTTTCTTTGTTATTTGTTTATTATTTTTTATTTTGATATACCCTAGTGTCTCTCTCACAGTTAATAAGAATCTAACAACACCTCTCAAGCTAAAATCCATCGAGCCGTTCGGGCTGCAGAGCGTGCCAAACATATGAATTTGGCGCCAAAAATCCGCCTTTTTTTTGTATATGCCCAGTGTTACTTTCACAGTAAGTACAAATCTAATGACACCTCTCAAGCTAAAATCGATCGAGCCGTTCAGGCTGCAGAGCGTGCCAGACAATTATACATACATACATACTCTCAAAAAACATAACCCTTCTTCTGGCGCAGTCGGGTAAAAATACTACCCTACCAGCAACCCGTTCAATAGAGCCTAGTTCTCACGTATGACAGCACTCGGCGCCTCGTTACGGCGAGCACTCTCCGCGCACGTTTTTGGCGAATGGATGAAGGGCCCTTTCTCGATGAGTTGTGGGTGTTTGAATCTTCTTTGTCATTTGGTCATATTTTTCATCTGATTTAGCTATGAAAACCTTGCTTTTTATGTTTATTTTCATAAATTTGGATTATCCCATATGTAAGTTTATTGTCATTATATCTTTTAATTTACTGTTATCGGCTAGGCTGTTTTTTTTTCAGACTCTATTCAGAAACAATGGGTTATAACGAAAAAAAATTTTTTTATCGTATTTGTTAATACATATATTAATAACCTACTAGTATAATGTAACCAGAGTCATGAACTGACCGTTCCTGTCTGTATAGGGGGAACATTAATCCCTTTTAATCCCATGGAGACAAACCATGCGCTTCACCGTATTGCAATAAGCGCATTCTGAAATGCTGGTGCATAATCCGGATTTCGATTGGAATTCGGTAATCCTAACTGGTTTTGTGGCTTACTAATTTAGGTCGGACCGGGGGAATTAGTATAATCGATAGAGCTACACTGAATACTACACTACTAAAGTTCGCATCGAAGTATGAATTCGCGATTCGTCTTACAATCCCATATAGATATTTCGAGTCATAATCCGCTATTTTCCAACAAGTCAAATCAGATACTTTTTTCTAAACGTCAAAACAAACATTTTCTACGGGTTGTGTATGAAATACAGGCAGATGACGTCACAGTTTCTTTGAGTCAAATGGCGCTCTTATTATCAGTTTTTCTGCAAAAATAAATCTCAAATCACGTTAAAATGGACAAAATTATTCTCGTAGTCATGGTATAAAGCAGAGGTTCCCAAACTTATTTTGTCAAACGCCCACTTTAAAAAATCAGTTATTTTGTAGCGCCCCCCATTTTTTTCACCATAAAAACCTGAATCACATATTGTAGTTTAATCCAACCTATATGTATTATAAACTAGACTTTTTTACAAGAGAGAGCAATTATAATAAATACACCAGTACATTAGAGTATCTTTTATAAAAAAATAACAATAATCAACATTGTTAATTTTAATAAAAAATAGCAATAATAATACAATTTTACAATAATAAAGAGTATCGGAACTGGGGACCTCACCTGCGAAACTTTAAAACACGAAATTTTTTCAGTGTTTGATTCCTTTAACGATATAAATAGCGTTGTGAACGCATTAAAATAATAAATATTAATTACATTTTTAGTTTATATTTGTACAATAAAAAAGGATATAAATATGAACTAATAAATGGATGTTGTGTAGTAAGAGGATTTTAATTTCAGTGAATTTTAAAATATGAAATAGCTGAAGTTATAAATCACTCATTGCTTAAATCACATCAGCGCCCCCCAACTTTATTCTGGGCCCGTTACCGCCCCCCTTAAAGCCTCCAGCGCCCACAAGGGGGCGTTATCGCCCACTTTGGGAAAGACTGGTATAAAGTATAGTATGCAATTCTTGAATAAAGCGGATTTACATCGAGGGCCATGAATCACTCGCATTGCTCAGGATTCTAACACTTGAATCACTCGCTATGCTCGTGATTCAAACATCATGAATCACTCCCTACGGTCGTGATTCAGTCGTTAGAATCCTTCACCTGCTCGTGATTCATCTATGGCCCTCGAAGTAAATCCGTTCTTTATTCACTAATTGCATAATATACTATTTAACCCCGGAAAATACCCAAATCCGCAAAATACTTCTACTTACATTAAATATGTGCCATCTTAAATTTGTTAAACAGTGAGTAATGTACCAATTAAAGAAGTCCAAATTTTAATAAATTTAACAGAATAACAATGCTCCCTTAATCGGTTGCTTTGTAATATGATTGAGTGCAGATTTTTATAAAAAAATATCTACGTAATACAGAGTGTGTCACAAAGGTGAAATTATGTTTTAAGGGCATGCTTCATCATTCATCATCATTTCAGCCGCATAACGTCCACTGCAGGACATAGGCCTCTCTCAAGGATTTCCAAAATTACCGATCTAGAGCGGTCTGCATCCAGCGCTTTCCAGCGACCTTCGTCAGGTCGTTAGTCCACCTTGTGGGTGGGTGTCCTACGCTTCGCTTGCCAGTACGTGGTCACCAGTCGAGAACCTTTTCGCCCCATCGGCCATCGGTTCTTCGCGCTGTATGACCCGCCCACTGCCACTTCAACGAACTAATCCGCTGGGCTATGTCAGTGGCTTTTGTTCTCCTACGAATTTCCTAATTTCTGATTCGATCACGTAGGGAATCACCGAGCATGGCCCTCTCCATAGCGCGTTGAGTGACCTTGAGCCTTTTTATGAGACCCACGTAAGGGACCACGTTTCAGAGCCATAAGTCATCACTGGTAACACATATTGATTAAACACTTTCGTCTTGAGGCACTGACGTATTTTGGACGTATACGTATACACTGCGTAGCTTCCCGAACGCTGCCCAGCCGAGTCGGATTCGTCAAAAGACCTCTTCCTCGAAGCTGGAACTTCCTGACTGGATCAACTGACCCAGGTAGATGTACTGGTCTACAATTTCGAGGGTGGAGCTCCCAACACATACAGGTAGGGGCGCGATATGGAATTTCGACATTACTTCCGTTTGTTTAGGGCCCACCTGTTAGGAAATAATTAATTAAGGGCATGCTCAGCCCGGTATTAAACTTATTACATACGCAAAAAAAAAACAGTGGCACTCCGGGAGTGCCGACTGACGTAAAAACTTGTTGTTGGTTACGGTAATGGTAACAGTGTCGCGAGTTCAATGTGTCCCATCTCAAAAAACGCCCAACGTGCCTCAAGAAGATTTCTCTCCAAAAATTGCCAATGCAAAACTAAGTAAGTAATCAGCCGATTGACCATGCCTTTTAAATATTGTATACAACGTAAAAGGGATTTTTTTTACATTTCCATATAAATTGCCCGAATGGCTGCACACTTTTGTATGGAAACGGCAAATTTTTCTTTTGCTTTTTGACTGTTATTTTAATTTCATTATACTATAGTGATCTAATATAGCCCATGGTTCGATTTATTACGGGTATGTCCTTCCGCGTTGTTTTATGTTTTATAAATATATCAAACGAGTCCATATACATAAAAGTAAGTATAACATACCTAGCAGAACTCGATCTACATGGGAGTATCTGGCGTAGATCGTATTCCTAGATCCATCTACAGCCTTCCTGACAGCAGCCAATGAAATTGGATGCACGTACGCTGAGGCGATGCAGGCGGTCGCTATCACGGGTACTCACTATTCTTTCATGAAAATTTTAATACTTAAGCAAGAACTGAAGATCAGCGGAAGAAGGAGGCTTTTGCTTAGCAGGGAAGCGTAGGAAAAAAAATTCCCAACACTGGTGTCAGTTTTTCAAGCTGTCTTCAAAGACATCTGATACAGCTTGACGACTGCCATGCAATGATGACTAACCGGTGCTAACAGCTTAATTAATGTGCCTTCCGAAGCATGTAGGAACACGAGAATTTTCATGTCAAAATAGCAGGGAAGCTTGTATTATTATAATAACAGATGGTAACATTTACACATATTTTTATAAGTGAGTAAATACCTAATTAGGCACATAGTTACATAATACCCGGCCAGTGCGAGTCGGACTCGCGCACGAAGGGTTCCGTATAATTATCTATAAAAAATCACGTATTTTGTATAGGAGTTCTACTTAAATATTTATTTTATTCTGTTTTTAGTATTTGTTGTTATAGCTGCAACAGAAATACATCATCTGTAATATTCAACTGTCTAGCTATCACGGTTCATGAGATCCAACGTGGTGACAGTCAGACAGACGGACGCGGACAGAGAGACGGACAGAGGGACAGTAGAGTCTAAGTAATAGGGTCCCGTTTTACCCTAAAAAAGAACAAGATTCGAATTAAATAAAGCAATTTAACTGCTCCCTTTATCAAAGTATTTACTGCATTTACGCCTCAACATAAAATCAAATCGAAAAGCGAAAACGAAACATTACTTCTCAGGCCATAAAATCAATGATTTATGAAGGCTGCTTTAGAGGGAGTCTGTTGCCTTCTCACCGCTAACTGGATCTACTAGCGAGTTTGCTTAGTACCACGGCTCCGGCGCATAGTCACTAATAAATAGCAGGCCTGTGTCACTCCCCGTTTAGGTATCGAAAATATACCTACATCATTACTATGTACGCGGCGACCACTCTGGAATGGTAAATTCAGATAAATGAATCGTTTGTCCAGCGATATAAGAATGGAATTGTCTATCAACAGATGTCCAGGTATCAAAACGAATAGGTGCTGAGTTCTGACGCGAGCTAAATTAAACCATAGCGCTAACCACATTGAGTAGATATTTCTTTGGATTTCTTTGTGAGACTTCTGTACGTGAGTACTAAAACTTATTCTGTGCCTGTAATAGGTACAGTGGTGCCATTTTTAAAACGCGGAGTCGCTTAGCCAACGTTTTTATGTATGGTAAAAGTCATTGGTTTAGTGACTCCGCGTGAAATTGAGGAAGAAAAGCTGGAAAGCAGACCTCAGGCTTAACAACAATACAGCTAAGGACGCAACTAAGGCGATTCGCACACTGCTCCGCTCCCCGCTACATCGCGGGGCCGGACTGTATCTCAATTCTTATAGAAAACACGCACCGGAGAGAGAGATACAGTATCGTCTAATAATGATAAATCACGGCTAGCCAGATTTAAACGGCCGGATTTTCGGATTAGGATTGAAAAATCACACGGCTGGAGTCGCAGGCAAAATCGAATAAACTAGTAGTTTGCCCCAACTGTACTCACGAACCCTACATCTCGGCAATCCCTTGACCGATTTATGTCATGTTTGAATATCTATACTCTTACCAAATTTCAAGAAGTTTCAATCAAAGCTACTCGAGCTATAGTCGAACAAACAATCATTCAAAACAACGCCAGATTGTTTTAGTAGACTCGTAGAACTTTGCTCGTTCGTTCAATAATTCAAAAGAAAAACGGGAAGAAGCAAACTGTTGACTTTCTTTCTTTCTTTCGACATGTAACTTCTTTCTCACACTCAGGAGGGTAAATCTAATTATTTATGTGGCCTGCTTTATAACCGACGCCCTTTTCACCGCTAACTCTGTTATCGAGAAACTAGTGAGTTCTTGTAGTGCCGCGTCTACGGAAGCTATTTTGATTGACTATAAAGAACATTTTACCAGGAATAGTAACTTTGACGGGAGGAAGCTTTCTGCTTTCGAGCTAAGAGAACATTTTTGCTTGTCTTCTTTTTATAATTTATATTTATTTCATTTAATTAAAGCGTTCTCTACCTCAAATATTTTTCCATCAACAAGAATAGTACTAAAGGTAATATTGAATTAGAATCCTGAACTATTACAGACTATTACATTTGTTTTTTTTTTCTTCAAATAAAAAAAACGAAAGATATTTCAGACAAAACATGCCGGTGGACTAAGTAGGTATCTAGAAAAAATTAATAAGTACTTTATAAAAGAAAAAGCTTAATTTAAATAAAGCAATCTTCCTGCCAAACCATTTACTCCCCAGCATAAAATCGAATCGGAAAGGAAAAACGAAACATTACTGTTCACGAAGGCGAGCAAAAAACCAGTAATTTATGTGAGTTAGCTTCTCACTGCTAACTCCATTATCGAGAAACTACCGAGTTCTAGTAGTACGTCGACGGAAGCGATTGCGATTGACTTTAAAAAATCATTTTACCAAGATAGGTAGTTCCTTTGATGGGTGGAAACTTGCTTTCGAAGCTCAGAAAACATTTTCGCTTTGCCAATAAAATTTTTAGTTTTGCAACTTTATAACGAGCTCTCTTTCACCACTATTATGCGTTATTGTTTAACTAGACCTACTACATTATTTTTACTGCGTAAAAATATAAGTTATCTATTACTTTTTATCACTTCCTTTGCAAATGCCAATAACTAAGTTGCTTTACAATACCTACTTAGTGATCTTTTTAATACTTATATATCATATTTATTAGATACCGTGTGATATAACAAGCACAAGGTTTTACAATAACAGAAATTGACTATCTCCAATTTCCGTACCGAATATTTAAAGCTCAGTTAGTAACCTTGACCTTTTATCAAGAACAAAATTGACATCTTGTTTTGTAGTTATGTAACTACTGCAGTAAAAAAAAAACTAGGCCTATGGTAACTACAAACGAAATCTGCAAGAAATAGCTTACTTCTAAATATGATTTTAATATATCTTTACCTCACTATCCAATATTCTTGTTTAGTATTAAAATAGCTATTATTACTTTAATAAAAAGCAAACCAAGTTATTTAAATTAGTCCTTATTTTATCTACCTGCCAACTCCATTTCATTTCAACCTTTGGATTATAAAATGTCCAAGGCTGACGTAGCAAATGCAGGCGTCAGGTCAGAAAGCGGGTGATCCACAATGGCATGGCTTGGCAGAAGCCGGTCAACCGCACACTGAATTAGAAACGTTTTCAAGTGTTCACTCACTGTATTTCTGTGAAATGGTTCCGTATTATTTATTTGAGCCAATCACATCCCAAATGATGGAACGAAATAATTTTACCTACTTAGCTCTTTCATATCAGTCTGGTAGACAAGTAAAAAACTTATAGGATGTACCTACCAGGTGCTTCTCTTTGAGTGGATATATATTTTGGATGGATAGTGGTTGAAACCAAGTAATAAAAATTAGCTAGCGATTTTTGATACCATCGACGTTCATAATTGCACGATTTACATGCAAGTACACATCATCGTAAACAGCGGTTGGGTGGCAAACGAGAATTGATTCTCTGTCAAATAACAGCAAACTCAGGAAGCCACAAAATTCTTGGCGGAGGCAACTTACTACCAACTAAGAAGGTTTAAGCATTGTAGTTTAAAAAGAATTTAAAGTGCTTTTTAAAGTATTATTAGCCTTTAGCTAGACAAAAATACATCACACTAATATTATAAAGTCGAAAGTTAGTGAGTGTGTGTGTGTGTATGTTTGTTACTTATTCACGTGCAAAGGGCTGGCCCAATTTTGATTAAATTTGGTATGCAGGAAGCGGACACTCTGGATTAACACATACTTTTTCCGCGGGTAACACCAATGGGCGCAGCTAGTTCTAAATAAAACTGTGTATACAATGAAAAAATTAAAAATTTACTGTTTTAAGTAAGCATCTTCCATCGATGATCTGGAATTTCCGAATCAGCCCTCATATAAAGTAGTTCCAAATGAGATAGCAAGTACTTAATGATGTTTACCAAGGTTTCCTGTTTCATCTGCTTACCCCTAAAAGCAGCAGCAGACGGCAAACGAGAATTGATTAGCTGTCACATGACGCCAAACCAGAAGCCGCAAAACAGGCAGTAGGGGGATGTTTTGTTAGCTATTTTTACCCGTCTGGAAGGCGAGGTTTTGGGATAAGTCTGCATAGCTTTCCATTTTATCTAAGATTCTTTAAGTTTTAAAAATGAAACCACTCTTAATAATTATTTGGGCTCTTTCGAATGTGTTGGAACTTCAAATTCATTTACAAGATACTAGACAAAATTTGAAGGCAGAAATGTTATAAGGACTTATGAGTATTATATAGGATTGGTCGTTGATTACTCTCATGCTTTATTTATTTTTGCGATTATGAATATTGCCGTAAAGTCATTGGCAACTAAAGAGGAAAATTGCTAAAAATCTAAGGGATATAAGCGATGGCCCAGAAAAGTGTCCATGTCCTAAAGAGACAATGTTGCACTTGGAAACAGCATATAGAAAGTCTATGCACAAATCTAAACCGTTTCGTATATGCTTTATGGCGCCTATCTAAAATAGTTAACCAAAAAGTAGCTCTTCAAGCTTACCACGGCTATGTGGCCTCCAACCTGAGGTACAGCATCCTGTTGTGGGGTAACTCGGTTGACTTAGACAGACTTCTTACAACACAGAAAAGATGTATAAGAGCCATGTGCAATGTTCCTCCTCGTACTAGCTGTAAAACACTTTTTAAAAAACTTAAACTGTTGACACTTCCTAGCCTGTATATTTATGAGTCATGTGTTTTTGTAAAAAATAATATACATTTATTTCGACGGCAAGGCGATTATACTAGTTACAGTTCTAGACGTCCAAACCGACTCCTACTGCCAAATAGTAGAACTATGATTTGCTCTAGAAATTGTAGTAGCATGAGTATAAAAATGTATAATCGTCTACCCGAAAATATTAAATGCCTACCCATTAAGACATTTAAGAAAAATCTTTTCGACTGGCTCACTGACAAAGCCTTTTATAGTATTAATGATTTTTTGGTTAGATAAATTTTTATAGTATTTGATCGATTTTATATACAATTTTATGATACATGCTCTAATTTAATTTAATAAAATATTTAATTCTATGATTTATTATTATGTGACTAGTATCTGTTTCACTTTGACAAAAATTATGACATATGTAAGTTGAATGTATTATTTAATTATTTTTGCATGCTGGAAACAGCTAGGTGTATTGCACTTATATGAAATAAATGGTTTGATTTGATTTTATTAGACAACGAGAGGGCGAGGTCATCCATGGCGGTCCAGCACGCTTAATTGCGTCAAAGTATTCGTACAGCCTTCGTCTAGGTTTTGTAGGATTTTGTATGCAAATATAAAGAAACTTCATTTTTGCAAAACGATGAAAAAAGTATTCGCAATATTACATTTATAAAAAGCTATTTGAATTTTTTGGCGCACATATTCGCGCTAAAGATACAAGTAAGATAGATTACATTAAAAGATACTCGGTCACTACTGGGTGTAGAAGGCTAGAGATAGCTCATATGGTAAACTTTAAGACAAAAGCTACTACTAAAGCCCACCTACTGTCATGCTGTACAATAGAAGACCTAAACTCGGCTAATGACAGAAGCGTTAATGTGTCCACACATTGCTCCACACTCATATCTGTATTAGTCCATTCCGACTCACTAAGGAGAAGAAAAACAAAAGCTGAAATGATGACGACAAGAATTACCAAGTAAAAAAACTGATTTGACTTTATATTTGGTAGGTAAAACAAATTGTAATGAACGCTCTGTGGCTGTGGGTACCCTTTAACGTTATTTGACACGTAAAATATTATTTGAAGAAGAAAAATGGAAAAGGTCAATGTATTTTTGAATTGAGAGAGTTTTATTTGTTCCCATTTTCACAATAAAAACGTTCTTTAAAAAAAAACACGAAAACACCGAATTCTTTTAACAATGTTTGTTATTGTTTCCTTTCTCTACAGAGTTCTAAGAAAACCGCCCACGTAAGGTTTATCTAACAATAATGATTTAGCGTAAATTTTTCCGATTGTAGGCGTTCGGTATGTTTTTTTTTATATTATTACAAGCTTTTATTGATATTAAAATGTTCATATCAGCCACAGGAAGACCACTGTTGGACATAGGCCTCCCCCAAGAATTTCCAAAACGACAGATGTTCATCATCCCTCATAACATGATCATTCATGTCGAACGGTGGCATTTTAACTTTAAAAGTTTAACCTTTAAAGTCTCACCGTAGCCCACCACTAATATGAATACCTACTAATGGTGTATTTGAAAACTCAGTGTTCTATTAAATTTTCTCCTAATCGTAACATTTCGTGTCTGAATATAATTGTTATAGCCCGCGAAATTGCATTAATTAAGATGTCGCCAGATAAAGGGATTCCATATTTTATTGCGATTTTTTTAAATAGTTATTTATGTCCCTTTTTGGGCAAAAGCCCCCCCTCTTTTATTCTTTTATTGTTATTATGTTAGTTATTTTTCAACACACTTCCAAGCGCTGAGCGTTTTTTTTTTTTTAATTTTTCAAGGTGGCCGCCAGTAGTCAACTGTATTCGATTTTGCTGAAATTCAATATTCTTGAGATTTGTGGGTCGCGAAATCCGTGTCTAAACATTTTATGGAGTGCAAGATGGCGACAGGATTTTAAAATTCGTTTCACAACATCCCAGGAGTCCGAAATTTTCTACGCTGGGGTAAAGCACCCCGCGGAACTCGAAGCTTCATTCAGATTTTTAATCCAAGATGGCCGCCCGCGCATTTTTTCATGTTTCCCTAACTGACTGCAGTTTTGACCCATTTTCTCAACTGGAAACATACCTTAGTCAACCTCAACAGCTGCACGAAAAACCAGTCCGCGCAACGCCGGAAAAACTTGTATTAGTTAAGGAGATACCTGAATTTTCCGGGGTCCAGTGCTGCCCCCTTAGAAATAATTATTTGAAAGGGAACGGATAATCATTTAAAATTTTGTCTTGACCAAGTCTAGATAACCCTTCAAACTATTTTAAAAACTTACTGTTTATAGTTTAAAGTGAGAATGTGAAGGTTTTCTACGCACGCCAAAAATGGCCGTTTTTCGCAAATGTGCGTAGAAAAGCTTCACGTTCTTACTTTAAACTAGTAGTTTACAAAATAGTTTGAAGGATTATCTAGGGCCTGAGGATAAAATTGCTCTATGGCCCTGACGTTAGATAAGTATGTAAACAAATGCGTTAATGTATACATTTTGACAGTTGACACTTTAGTTTACATAGGCACATGACGTAATAACATGGCGGCTACTATTTTGTGTATAAAAACAAGATAAAAGCTGAAAACTGCATTAAAACTAACATTTTCCGACTGCTTTTAGTCTAAGCTATCTCAAGAATATGTTTTCAGATTTTTTTTCAATGGACTAAAATCTACTAATGGTTTAATTATGTTGTGAACTACAATCTACAAGTCACGCCGACCATCCCAACTGGTACGTACGGAACATTCACGCACCCTCTCACATCGCAGCACAATGAGCAGCCTTTGTGTGAGCACAAAGAAGGCTCTGCCCTGAATTCTGATTATCTAATCATGTAGCTGTCTGTTACAGCAGTTTATGATGAATCTGTGTGGTTTGTTTGTTTTTCATGTGTGTATGTGTAAGTCTAAAGTCATCTGAAATAGATTTACGACTGCCATGCCATGCAATGACGACCAAATTCGCTTCTCCGGGCTTCGGAAGGCACATGCTTTCCGAAGCCCGGAGAAGCGAATTCGCTTCTCCGGGCTTCGGAAAGCATGTGCCTTCCGAAGCCCGGGAGGAGGAGCCCCGCGAAGGAGGAACGAATTCTACGAGAATGTTTTATGCAACTTGTGGTCCCAATAAAGCTGAGGATACAACTCAGAATACGATTGAGATATCTGATTGAATCTGTTCCTAAAAATTATATTTTTCTTGCTCTTTGGTAGGTATTGAATTAATTTCGTAGGGTCACCTAACCGATTTAAGTATGTATACTCTTCACGATCTCCTAATTTCGTGAAGCAAATCACCGGGCCGACGAAAACTCATTTATTTTTATTACAAAACCGACTACTGATTGAACACAATTTGTGGCTTAATTTCTCGCAACCACTACGCAGGACGCCATTTTGATTCTGCCCTACAGGGTCAGTGACCCACCTCGACCTAGCCAATGTCATGAGAATCAATATTCAGGTTTACATTTATTATTTGCTGAAATGGAGACTCTTATTACTTGTTGAGTCAATGATTCATGTTTCAATTTAATATGGATGAGATGACAGATCTTTTATACTAGAATATTTGAATTTTAATACTGTTACTAATTTAAAGAAAATTGAAAAATTCATGTTAAATGTATTAAAGCCTCTGGTACAAGAGAAGAGTAAATTTCATGTCCTAAGGAATGCGGAAGAATCTAACTTTAATTAAACACAACGTAAATTCTCTATACGTACGAATGTTGTAAAAGGTTGTGTATATTATGTTGTTAAAGGAAGGCAAGGTTAAGCCATCACGGTCTCGGCTGTCATCATTGTACAGTTGTCAAGCTATATCAGATGCCTTTAGGCATCTAATCTTTAGGCTCATATAGCCTTCTGCACTCGGGTAAAATAAAAGCAGAGTTAACTAGCATACTCTATCAGTTCTAAGTGCTTTACCAGTTTAAGTAGAGCACCTCCTACAACTATATACACGTCAAATTTAAAAAGTAAGTAATAAAGGTTCTAATTACTCAATAATTTACTTTACTCGTGTAACGGAGGCCCAAAAATAAAGTAAGCTAGACCTTTTACCAGGCAAAGACAAAGATTTTAAGAACTTTAAAATTCCTAATTACAAATAAAAGTTTAAAGACACTGGTGTTCTAATATAGTATTCATTTAAAAGTCTAACACAAAATTCAGGTCTTAAAACGAGTAATTTGCGTGAACTTACGAAAGGCTGTAAAACAGAGTTTAAATGATATGCTGAAACTGTGGCGTAGTTTTGTCTTAATTTTGCGTAAAAAGCGCTTGTAATTTAACTTTTTTACGAGAGTGGTGAGACAGCCTACACATCTAACGAGGTAAATGGAACGAACTGTTACAAAGGGGCGAGGTTAGCACTTTTTAAAAAACTATTTTTTTTATAAGAAATTTAATTATACTCGAATTTAGTTTACACTTTGGATTGAGTCGGAGCAACTTCTCTGTAAGAAGGCTGGTAGAGGACTGACTGGAGTACTGCCCCTCTCAAAGAGGCTCTTCAACATAACTACTGCCACAGCGCTGAGTCAGCGGTGTGGACAGGGCTAGTCTGGTGCATGGAAAAGGGTGCATGTAACAACCCCCCCGTTAAAAGGAAACTTAGGGGTTGATTAAGTTTCCGTAATTTATTCTACGCGCAAGCGAGGTGCGACATGTTTTATTTCTATTTCGGAATTTGAGTCCTTTTCTGAAACTATTGATTTTTTCAATTTAAATCTTTCAGAGAATTTGCTTTTACAAATAAATGTTATTATTAAACCAATTACTAAAAATAATGAAATAACACTTAGTATAGGAAAACTAATATGGTTTTGAAAATAAGGAGGTTTTAAGTTATTTAAATTTTTAACAATATCATCTGATACAGATTTAAAATTCTTTAAATCATATAAATTTAGAGTTTTAATTTTAGGTAAGGTTTTACTGACATCAAATGTATAAAAATGTTCAGAATTACAACAACTATCATTGATTATATTAAAGTCTGAATATATATGTGGTATATACAATTTCGGATACAATTTTGAAACCAATTTTAAATTTTTATGAAAAGCTACACATTCTGATGGCATATTAAGTATACCTGTACCGGATATACTCATCTCTAATATTTGCTTCTCACATTGTATGGACAATTTAGTTGTACATGATTGGACAAATATCCACCTGTTATTATTTAACTTGTGCCAAATGTCCACGTCAACAGAAATAAACTTAGTAGGACAAATTTTGGGGAGAGAAGGTAAGGCTTTTGTAATAATTTCTATTTCACATGAAGGATTATTAAGGACCGCATAAATATCAAGGATCTCACAAAGGTAAGTTTCGGTAAGTATCTGTTTACAATTATTTAGGGTTTTTAGATATGTGTAAGAAGATTTATCTTTACTCAGAGCAAGAAACTGTTCGGAAGGAAGAATCATGGCAAAGGAATGAAGTTCATGTTCAGTAACGTGGGGAGTTGGCAGTGGTATATTTTTATGTATATTATATTCTAGTAAATTTACCAAGGGTAATTTTATAATAAACATTAGCTTATTATCTAAATAATAGCATGTTAAATCAGCTATATTGATTAACGTATGGATATTACTTATATCTAAACTTACAGGGAAATCCCTATATTTAGGAATTATTTTTAAATTACTCAAAATGTCATTATACATCTGTTTTGGTGTTAGTATAGAAGGGTGCAGAGTATTACTTTTTACAAAAAGAATTGAATTTAACAGGTCTTCTACTTTGAAAGAAATTGTAAGCAAATTTGATTGCAAAACGTTAAGAGTGTTACTTAGCCTAACTTTAAAGCTAACAATATTGATAACACCAGTTATGTTAAGAGATAACTGATCAATGACGTCACTTAATTTCGCCTGATTAATATTTATTTCTTGTAATGACTCATTTATATTAGATATGGCAGATTGAGAAACCATAATGCTTTTTGAAATAGAGTTAGCTAATTTGTTATCATTTTTATAGAGAGCTTGGATTGCATCATCATATGTTTTAGCATCATCTTCATTAAGTGTACCAAAAATGTGCTTAAATACGACTCCTACACCAGCAAACCACGCAGATCTTTTAGTTATACTATTTGAAATTATATGAGAGACTGATTTAAAGTCACGCAAAATATCTTTATAAAGTGATTCCAAGGGTTGTAACATATTTTCGTATTGTGAATATGCAATTTCATCAGTTTCTCGACACTGAAACCGGATATTATTAAATATTTCATGAATATTTTCAAGGTGGTGTTGAAATGGAAGGACTTCAATGGGAACTACGATGTGAAGCTGATCGTTTATGATCCTTAATGTGCCGATAGGGTCGAAGAATATACCAGGGCTTTTATCGATATATTGTATATATTCATTATTTGGATCTCTTGTCGAGGCCGCATTACAATATTCTGCAGCGACAGCGATTCTGTAAATAAACCGTAAATAATTAAAATACGAACTTTATTGAGAATAATATTAAACTAAATATTTGGATTGTTTTTAAAATTAAAATATTTTAAATTTTATATGATACTTTATTCATTCCCGTGGGCAGGTTTGACTTCGTCATAATGATGTTTGATATGACGCCGGTTTATTAAAAGAGAAAGACTATTATTTCCGTGGATTTTCACGACCTTATAAGGGCCTTTCCATACTGGAGAAAGAGCTTTACCTAGCCTCACATGATTTTTTAAATAGACATATTCTCCTACCTTATATTGTACAGAGCGTGAATGTCTATCATAATAGGACTTTGACCTTTCTTTTGAAGCGTTAATATTTTGTAAGGCCTTCTCACGGGACACTTTTAAACGATGTTGAAGCATTTTAGTGTATTCGGGGTAGGTTATATCAGGTCTGGAGTCAAAAACCGAGTCAGGGAGATAGGGTTTGTGACCAAAGAGGAGTTCGTATGGAGTAAATTGAGTTGTAGTATGTACACTACTGTTATAGGTTAGCATAGCAGTATAAACAAACTTATGCCAATCAGTTTTGTTATCATTCACATAAGATTTGAGATACTCCTTTAGAGTAGAGTGGCTCCTTTCCAAGGCTCCCTGAGTTTGAGGGTGATATGGTGAGCTCCAGATCTGCTTTATTTTAAGGAATTCGCAAGTACGTTTAAAAAGTTCCGCAGTAAAATTAGTCCCTTGATCCGTTAGTATTGATTTGGGTATTCCGAACAAGGATATAAAGTGGACTAAGCATTCACAAGTTTCCTCTGCAGTGCAGTTAGAGATGGGATATGCAATAGAGAATTTAGTCAAGTCATCTTGCAGTGTAATAATGAATCTAAGTTTCTGAAGACCTGCTTCTGGAAGGGGACCTACTACATCAAGACCAATTCTCTCAAAAGGTCTAGTAGATGAAGTAGTGATTTGCATAGGAGCCTTGTTTGTTTTTCTTAAGGCTTTATTGGATTGACAAAATTTACAGTTTTTGACATAATCTTCAATATCTACTCGCATGCTTTTCCAGTAGTAGCGTTCTTTAATTCTGTTATACATTCTATTTGAGCCTACATGTCCTGCAATTGGGATATCATGATTTTCTTTTAGTATTTTAGCAATCTCCGTCGGAACAGGATAAATAATAGTATTATGATGAATATTTACAGTGATATTAGTGTTATTAAAGAGATACATGAGCATGCCGTAGATTTTTACAAAGGACCGTTGTTCAAACGGATTTTTGAAATCTGAAATTGCTATTTCACCTATGTCTCCAGCTAGTAATATATCGTCACGTGCAGATTTAAGGGTTTTGAATATTTCAGGATAGGTACTGTCATCGAAATAGTAGACTTTAGTGTAGAGAAGATAATACGTTTTATCTTTTATGGTAACCTTTTTGAAGGAATGAAGCTGACGCTCTTCTTCTAAAATATCATTAGAATTATCAGAATCAGAGAGAATATCTTGGAGGTAAGGGTTTGAGTCATCAAAATCGATTGAAACAGGGAGTAATATAGTTTTTGCGTTAGATTTCAGAAGGCTTTCGTTGTGTTCTTTAATATAGGTATTGAATGTCTCATCTTTGTTAGAGAATGATTTAAGGAAATTGTTATAGTCTTCACTTGAATTAGGAGACATTACTCTTGACTCAGTGTCAGGACTAGCAGCAGGAGCACCTAGCAAAGAAGGAAGATTAGAAGGGCTTAAATTACCATCAGGACTTGTCGGGCTAAGATCAAATGCGCCTAAGTCTTCTAGATCTTTTAGAACTTCTTGAGGAATATCAGAGCTTCTTGAAGCTTCAGGGCTTGGTATCGAAATAGGATCCACTGGAGCATTGGATGTGGAAGGCTGAGGTTCAGGGTCCTTTTGGACTACGGGATTAACGGGATAGCGTGATAATGCATCTGCGTTGCTATTTATTTTACCTCTTTTATATTCAACCTCATAATCGAATTCCTCTAATTTCAACCTCCACCTAACAAGTTTAGAGCCAGGGTCTTTGCAATTAAACAGCCATTTGAGAGGCTGGTGATCTGTAATAATTTTGAAGCGACGGCCGTAGAGATATGGTCTGAAAGCTTGAGTACCGTGAAGTATAGCAAGACACTCTTTTTCTGTTACACTGTAATTTAATTCAGCTCTATTAAGGGTTCTAGAGCTATATGCAATTGGTCTATCTTTTCCAACTGGCGCTTGAGACAAAATAGCTGAAACTGCGTGTTTAGATGCATCGCAGGTTAGAACAAAGGGTTTCGTGAAATCAGGATAAGCTAGCACAGGGGCAGAGATAAGGCAAGTTTTAAGAGTCTCGAAAGCTAGTTGTTGCTCGTTTTGCCAAGAAAATGGTGTATCCTTCTTTAGGAGGTTTGTAAGAGGTTTAGCGATTTTGGACAGATTTGGTATAAAACGGCGATAGTAGGATACTAGTCCTAAAAAGGATTTAATATCTTTTGGACATTTGTGTTGTGGGAAATGATGGACGGCCTTGACCTTCTCTGGGTTTGGTTTAACCCCTTGATCAGTGATGATATGCCCAAGATATGAGACTTCCTTACGCAGGAACTCACATTTGTCGGGTTGGAGTTTTAGATTGGAATGCCTGAGCCTGTCAAAAATGTTGGATAGATTTTTCATATGAGTAAAAAGATCATAAGAATATATTACGATGTCATCGAGGTAGACAAAGCATTGTACACCTTGTAGGCCTGATAAGACTGTGTTCATTACTCTTTGGAAAGAAGAAGGAGCATTTTTGAGCCCAAAAGGCATGCGATTGAATTCAAAATGGCCCTGCGGCACAGAAAATGCAGTTTTAGCAGAATCGCGCTCAGACATTTTGACTTGATGAAACCCGGATGCAAGGTCAAGGGTACTGAAGTATTTGCATTTGCCCAACTGGTCTAAAATTTCAGTTATATTTGGAATAGGGTAGGAGTCTCCAATGGTGATATCGTTGAGCCGGCGGTAATCTATTACTACACGCCATTTACGTAGACCAGAGGCGTCTGCTTTTTTAGGGACCACCCATATTGGGGAAGACCATGGGGATGTGGATGGTTTTATTATATCATCCTTAAGCATTTTATCAATTTGTGATTGTACTTCTTGTTTGTGTACTTCTGGAAATCGGTAAGATTTAGTATTTATAGGAACAGAAGAAGAAGTAGGGATTTCGTGTTCTAGGACATCAGTGCAAGTTAATTTATCATCAGGGAGGTGAAAAATATCAGAGAAAGTAGAGCACAGTTCAAATAAGGAATCTTTCTCTTCATTATTTAAATGAGAAACTCTTAGTAAATTAAGAACTTTCTTAGTTCGGCTCAGCGTATCGGGTGAGTTATTATCTAAACGTGAAGTATAAGAGATTTGAAGGCTGTTCTTTTGAAGAGGAACTAAATTTAGCTTCATGTCAGAATTAATAGATACAAGAGATTCAGAGATATTTACTAAAGAAACATTCACTCTTGAGTTTGGTTTTACTTTAACTATACAATTAGCTATGAGAAGCGAGTCATCAGGGTGTTGATCGAGAATAAGGCCTTCTCCTATTTCAGGGTTTAGTACGGAACATTCTATTATAGCTTCAGTTCGAGGTGCAATAGTATAAATAGGTTCATTAAATTTTAATGAGAGTTTCATTTCATTTACCGTTAAAATGTTTTTGTTGAAATCAATGTTAGATTGAGATTCTGACAGGAAATCGTTTCCAATTATCCCATCATAGGGGAAGTCTATGTTGCCTATTACATGAAATGTGTGTTTTAGAGAGTTAAATTCAATAGATATATGACCAAGTGACTTCATAGGGTTAGTGGCTGTCCCTAGACCAGTGAAGGTAATAATTTCCTTATTTATTTTAGGCATGTTCTCAACAGATGATTGCTTAATAAGACTTACAGAGGCGCCACTATCTACAAGCAAGCAACCTCAATGGGTTCATTGATACAGAGGTTGTAACTTCGATAAAAGGTAAGTATTTTCTAGATACGTTTGAAGTTATATTGTGTATTTTAATTTGTTCTTTTCCTTTTTCAGATAAGGGCTTAAGAGGAGAAGAGGATTTAAAAATGGTAGTACTTACAGGTTTAAGCTTAGATACAGTGCATGTTCCAGATGTGGAAGGTAGAGCGGATATAGTAGAATCAGTGAGAACACGAGACACAGTGGGTATAGAAGAGACAGTAGATACTGCGGACACAGTGGGTACACGAGATACACGAGAGTCAGAGGATACAGCGGACACAGTGGGTATAGAAGGTACAGGAGAGTCAGAGGATACAGCGGATACAGTGGTTCCACGAGGTACACGAGAGTCAGAGGATACAGCGGACACAGTGAGTACATTAGATACAGTGGGTATGGTATCGATTTTGTTATTTAATTTTCCCGCACGACACCGGCCGGGAAACCTTCCTCGTTTAAATCATCGGTTTCGTCGGGATTGTGTTCTTCGGGTAACGAAACGGTATGTATAGGTTGATTTCGGTTTTGGAAATTCGAATTGTATGACGGGCCTGGACGAGAGTTCGTCTGATTTTGTGCGTTGCTAAGACGCCTGTTGTTGTATTCCCTCTTCCTGCATTCTTCGATAGTATGGCCCAAGGCCTTGCAATATCGGCACACTACAGGATTTGTCCTAGGCATATTGTTTGCATTGACATTTGATTTGTTAGGATTCTGTGAAGGAAACTGACGTCCTCTATTCTGAAAATTGTTAGTTTGTGGTGTAGAGTTACGCCTAGAAGAGGCCAAAAAGATTTTTTCTTCCGATACCGCGAAGTTAATTGCATCATTGAGAGATTCAGGGTCACGGCATCTTACTAGAGTAGATAAGCCAGGCTTTAGGCCGATTACAAACGTGTGTAAAGCTAGGTCTTGCATGGCTGCGACGCGGCCTGCCAATTCACCCTTCTTTTTTGTAGGTATTGATATATTTATTTCTGTTAATAATTTGGATAAGCATGATTCAATTCTAAGGGCAAATTGATTGACTGTCTCGGTGTTACTTTGTTTGCATTCTTGAAGATCAGAGAGAAGAGCGGCGTAATGCTTCTTTTCACCAAATTGTGATTTTAAGAAATCTTCTAGCTGTTGCCAGTTCTCGAATTCCTTGATAGAGCATGCGCTTTCGGCGCGCCCTTCGAGTTGGCTAAGTATATATTTTAATAAGATATCAACTTGTGACGAAGAAGCTAGATTTATTGCATTTTTACAGTTATTTATAAAGGCATTTAATTTCTCTCTGTCGCCGTCATATTTATTTATGAATTTAATTAAAATTGACATCTCTATCTGTGACATAGTCACTGTGTTAGGTTCGTCTTTAGTCATTAGATACTAAGAATTACAGAGAGCTCGAGACTTATGCAACCTACGCAAAAGATAACACACCTGCGCTCTATTCTTAAGTTACAGTTCATAGAATTGATAAGTACTCGTGACTATGACTACGGATAATTAAAAGTTATTTTTAGACTTACAGTAATACTCGTATCACCGAATACATGGAAGCACTGGAATCACTGGAAGTAACACCGAAAGGGTTTTTTTTTTTTTTATTTTATACACTGGGAATCGTATGAAAACTTGAAACGGCACTGGGAAAACACGGGGAGAACTTAGATTTTGAACTTAGTATTTCACTTTAGATTACTGGAACTGGAACAAGCAGCCGGATACCGGATACTAGGACTCTGGACCTGGAAGCTAGCCTCAGGACACCTGGATTTCGATTTCTGGACACCTGGATTTCGACTTTTGAACTTGAATGTTGCTTGAACCTCGCCAAAGCTGTTGTGGGTACCGGTAGGGCGTATCGACTTTTCTTGAAGTAGTAACACTTAACTTTTCACTTTTCACTTTTCACTTCACTTTCACACTACTGAGACGTCCCAGGATTCTCGTTGAATCCCTTCTCGCTGCCACCAATGTTACAAAGGGGCGAGGTTAGCACTTTTTAAAAAACTATTTTTTTTATAAGAAATTTAATTATACTCGAATTTAGTTTACACTTTGGATTGAGTCGGAGCAACTTCTCTGTAAGAAGGCTGGTAGAGGACTGACTGGAGTACTGCCCCTCTCAAAGAGGCTCTTCAACATAACTACTGCCACAGCGCTGAGTCAGCGGTGTGGACAGGGCTAGTCTATTAAAAGGGTGCATGTAACAGAACGCAGTACGCACCACTGTTTCTCTGTTAATAATACGAGCGTATTCATTAAAATTACGCCTAACATCTGATGACTCATTATTTATTTGTGATTGTTACTAGTACCGTAATATATTTTAGTAAAGCAATTAAATACTAAATTGAGTACTTAGGTTTAATTACTAGGCTATTAAGCAGTTTTTACAGTAGTAGAACCGCCTAACAGAAACGGGACTGGCTGTTATTTGTAGATATTTATTTAATTTATTGAACTTTTTAAAATCTTAAGATTGTAGTATCTAATGGTACAATACAGCTATGAATATATATATATGAAAGATAAATCGTTTATTTGTTGAAACTGAATACACACTCACACACAAGGAAATACTCGAATGACGTTTATGTATATACAGATTTTTAGCGATGTGATGTGTGTATGTTTGCTGCAGCAGCACAAAAAGGTAGACTTGTTTCGGGAACGTATAAAACACTTTTTAAAAATACATAAAAAGTTTATTGAGCTTTAGAACTTAGCTCTATTACATAGAAATTATATTAAAATAATTAAATTAAAATACTAGTGACACGTCTAGCGGAGTTGAACGCTAAGAGACCGAGTGCCAGATGAACTGAGTCCTCGCAGATCCTAAGACTGCTGACTTAGCAAAAAGCTCATAGGCTTGTTCAGCAAATCTAGGGGTTTACGTAGGAAACTCTACCTGGGGGTTCCATGACTCCTCCCTCCCCAAGAGCGAAATTATCCGAAGGGCGATTTTCCGAGTTCGGATGATTTCGCCTTACATATTATAGGCACTGAAAATTAAATTTTATCGTGACATATACTGACAAACTTATAATTAGAACTATATATAACACTATTGTATAAACGCTCACTGTTTTCACTGAAATGCCCTTTTGATTCACTTTAACACTTACACTATTCTTTAGCTTTTCATTTAACTTTTCCAGGTCACTCAAGTCGATTCCTTCTAGGTTTACAGGTGGAGTTTGCGGGACTTCGGTGATTACTAGTTCCGGTAGAGATATTATTGGTAATTGTTCGTAAGTATTGGAGCTCTCGCTACGGTGAGGTTTAAGGCGTATGTCGCCTATAATGACGTCACACCCATTTGTCATTGTAAGGATGTGGGTGCCTTGAACATATTTTCGTGTCACTTCATTTTCGCAATTTTCGGTAATTAATGCATCATATCTAGAGTACAGAATGTAGCGGTTAGGTTTTATCATTTCAGCTTTCACGTCTTCTATTTGGATCGGGATCTGTTGGCAATTCTTGGGGTTGATGGTGAATTTCATCAATTCCTGGATACAAGTGTCTTCAATCAATTGGTAAGTGTCCTTTTCTTGGCAGAGGAAGTAAGTTTCATCTATTTCTAGGCATGGTTGTGTAAGCGATTTAAATTCCAAACTCTTTGACAGGAGATAGGGATATTTGGGGATTATTAGAATGGTTTGTTTAAGGTGGGTGTCATACACAGGTAAAGGGTACAATTTGTAATATGTGTATTGTTTGTTACTAATGAGTGGGACTTCTAACAAAAATACTATCTGATCTGACTTAACATATGCTTTTAAAACAATAGAGCGTTCTATTTTAACTAAGTTATAAGCAGTAGGAGTATATATTAACTTATTAGTTCTATTGACTACTTCTAGAAATTTTAACAATTCGTCTGATTGTATAATAGACTGATGTAAGGTACCTAATCTACTTAAGGCTAAGGCCGTCTCTATTTCATTCAGTTTAGTATAAATAATTTGAAAGTTATGCAAATACATATGGTATATAGTAATGATTTGGGACTTAACCACATTTCTATTATCTGTAGTTTGTAGTGCCTTTAAATTACGTTCTATTTCTTTTAATTTAATACTTAACTGAATGAAGTTTTTGTTAACTAATTTAGACGAATTCACAAAGGTATCAAATATGTCCGAAATTACAGTTATCTTTTTATTTATGTTATTTTGGTTTAAAGTTAAATCACTTATCATCTGATCATACCTTTGTGCATCCTCGTTGTCTAAATTTCCAGTGATAGCCTTTATTACCGTGCCAATAGGGTTTAAAATACCTCTCTTAACTCTATTTATAGGAACTAGCTGTCTGTATTTCATAATGGTTATATTTTTAATGAAATTGACTTGATCTCGTAAGTCGAAAAATTCCTTACTAAAATTGGAATGAAATTTAGTAGAAATTATTTTATTCATATTTTCTAAACCTATAACATTAGCATCTAAATCCTTATAAACTAAGCTCATATTTTGAGACTTTACTAATATCCATTTATCATATTCAATTACAGCCGTACCTTCCTTAAGGGTAAATATCCCCGGGTTATTTTCAAACTTTTGAAGTAGAAGGCCCTGGCTGGTCTTCATCAGGGTTATCAGCATCACGACGTATCTGTGGGGGACGTTTAACATTTTTAATTGGAGCTTTAGTTAAGCGTGTGCCTATCGTAACGGGTACTATATTGCGTTTGGGTTTTCCTTTAACTACTGCTTTTTTGAATCGAGGCTTGTCTTTTGATTTTCTCATATTTATATCTTTTACGAAAGCTACTGTTTCTTCTTTTAAATCAATATCTGGTTCTCCTCCTCTCTTATTTCTTTCCTTTTCTTTTGTTTCTATAATTTTATTTGATATATACTTATATAAATACTTCGTGCGTTTAGCGTGATCTTTAAGTAGTTCACTTATATACTGTTTTTCAAAGTCTACATTAAATATGCTACTAGATGAGGTATGACCAAAAACTACTTCGAAGGGCGTTAGTCCCGTAGTAGAGTGGATGGTATGGTTATAGGACATGATAGAGTAAGTCATTATAGAAGCTGCGTCAGTACATTTTTGTTCATATTTGGCTAAACGGTAAATTTCTATTAAGGTCGAATGAAATCGCTCTACAATTCCTGTGGAATTGGGATTATTGGGGGTAGTAATGTGAAGATCTATTTTATAGAAAGACATAAGTTCTCTCATTAGACTATTGTTGAATTCTAAACCTGGATCGCTGGTGATTTTGTTTGGCGTACCATACAAGGAGAAATAGTAAATTAGTGCTCGAATTACTTCAGGTGTAGATCTATTTTCAATTTTAATTGCTTGGCCTAACTTGCTGAAGGCATCTATGATTGTCAAGTAATACACACTATCTATAGTAAAGAGATCTATGAATAGTTCTTGAAAAGGTGCGTCCTGGGTTTGTGTCAATTGAAGTATGGGCTTAATAGGCTTTCTGTCATATTTCATCTTGCGACATGCTTCGCATGCATTTATGACGGAAGATACTGTAGTTTGCATGTTATGCCAAAAATATGACCTACGTATCCTAAGCATGGTTTCCTTTATACCGCGATGGCATGTCTTGCCTTCGTGGTGTTGTATTGTAATAGCCTTTTGTTCATTTTCGTCTTCAATAAATACTACTCTTTCCGTGCATTCATAAAACTGTACTGTGTCCTTTTTAAATAAACTAATTATTACATAAGAAAAATCTTTTCTGTGCTGCTCGTTTTCGAAATATATAAAGTATTTTCGATTTGGTGTAATGTATTCTTTTAAAAATGTTTTAATTAATTCTATATTGCTGATAGGTATAAATACTTCTAAGATCTTTTGTTTTTCTCTAGAAAGATCCTTAACTTGGCATTCATTACGTAACCAAGTAAATACAAGAATTTGGTTAGGTTTCGTATCTATCGCTTCGTGGAGGATTGGTATCCCATATGATTCTAAGTCATTAGCTGAATGTACAGTATCTGTGCGGCTTGAAATAGATGGAAGGGGGTAATTTTCGTTAGCTGTAAGTGTTGAAGAATCGGATAAGACTATGATTTCGGCGTTGTCATGTTTGTCAGTTGCTAGTTGGGCTATGTGTTCTGTGACATTGTCCAAATACTCTTGTAATCTACGTTCCTTTTCATCGACATTTACCTTCATAGAAGTTATATCGTCATCAGTGCCCAGGGCATTAACTTTAATACGTGAAAGTGCATCGGCGTTCTGGTTTTGCTTCCCATTTTTATAAATAATTTCAAAATTATACTCCTGTAATCTAAGACGCCAGCGAGTCAACTTACTGTTGGGTTCTTTGAGTGAGTTAAGCCAAACTAAGGGACGATGGTCTGTATAAATGTAAAACTTCTGTCCATAAAGGTATGGGCGAAAATGTTTTACAGCCCATACTACAGCTAAGAGCTCACGCTCTATAGTGCTGTAGCGTGTTTCCGTATCGCTAAGCGTTCTGCTGGCATATGCCACAGGCTTATCAGACCCAATGGGTCCTTGAGACAGAACGGCTCCTAAGGCTACTGTTGAAGCGTCTGTGGTCAGTATAAAAGGCTTAGTCATGTCAGGGTACTGTAAGAGAGGGGCTGTTGTCAGAAGTTCTTTACATTTATTGAAGGAGTCTATATAATTTTGATCTATCACTATTTTATTCCGTTTTTTGAGACATTTGGTTAGAGGCTGTGTAACTTTCGCGAAATCCTTTATAAACTTTCTATAGTAGCCTACAAGTCCTAGAAAGCTTTTGATCTCAGTGACTGTTTTAGGTAAGAGATAGTTGAGTACGGTTTTTATTTTGTCGTCATTAGGTTTTAGTCCGTCAGGTGTAATTGTATGGCCAAGGTAAAGTACTTCCTTCTTAAGGAATTCAGATTTGTCAAGTTGAACCTTTAGATTTGTTGCTCTAAGTCTGTCAAAAATCAACCGGAGTTTTTGTAAATGCTCTTCTAAGCTTGCTGAAAATATGATTACGTCATCTAAATAGATAAGGCAATGTAGCCCTATTAGACCCTTAAGCACACTGTTCATGGCACGTTGGAAGGTCGCTGGGGCGGTTTTTAGCCCAAATGGCATTCTTTTGAAATGATAATGATTATCCTGGGTGCTAAACGCTGTTTTTTGTCTGTCATCTTCATTTATTTCGATTTGATGGTAGCCGCTGGCCAGGTCTAATGTTGAAAAATACGTACTTTTACCTAGTTTGTCAAAAATGTCTGATATGTTAGGCAAGGGGAATTTGTCGTCGATTGTTAAGTCATTTAGTCTCCTATAGTCAATTACCATTCTGTATTTGGGTATGCCTGATGCGTCTAACTTTTTAGGTACAAGATGCACTGGTGCGTTCCAAGGTGAGAATGATTCCTGAATAATATTTTTTTTTCTAAGCTGATCTACCTGTTTTTTAATTTCTTCAGCTTCGGCTGGAGACTGCCGATATGGTTTTACGTATATAGGATCCTCGTTTTTAGTCCTAATATGATGTTTTATTTCATTGGTGAAGGTAAGTGGAATCTCGTCGCAATGAAATATGTCCTTATATTCTCTACATAATTCTAATATTTTAACTCTCTCTTCTTCATTCGTGTGGTCTATTCTTAGCCGCTTTAAATTTTCTTCTAATAAATTATCTATTTCTATATCTTTACTGTCGTTTGAATAGTTTAGCTGACACTGATTGTTATTAAAAGAAGTTACTTTAAACGGTTTGGTTATAGTTAAGGTTATTTCATTTTCAGTACAATTTTGAATGACCGTTGTCGCTGATCCTTTCACACAATTAACTATAGCACTTGGCATTCTTACACCATCGTAAAATTCCTTATATTCAAGAATTGCTTCACCTGAGTACTGGTTAGTGGGTAATTTCACACGATGTTCCGTACGTGGTCCTAACTTCATAACTAACTTTGGACAACAATGTACAATAGGTATATGTGTAGTTTTAGTCTTAAGTATGTTATTTTTTAGGTCTATAACAGCGTCTAATCGTTTTAATAAATCGTTGCCCACCAGGCCATCATATCGTGAGTCTACGCTATATATATAAAATTTATGGTAATCTGTGGTATTAAATGTTGGTAATAAAGGAATTTGCATGGCTTGATCATGTTTACTAGTAGCATGTGTACTTATAATTTCAAAAGGTTCGTGATAAATATAATGTAAAAAGTATTGATAAGCTTTTGCTGGACTAATAAATGAACGGGTGCTTCCTGTATCTATCATTAACTTGGCGTCTATTTCAGGAATATATATATATGGTAACCCATTGTTGGAATCACAGTTAAGTTCTATGATTTCTTTATAGTTTTGACGGTTATGTGAAAATTTTCAGCTTCGTTAGGCGATTCAGCTGAGAAGGACTGCTCCTCAGTAGTAAGTATATCAGACATCGGAGACTCATCGTGTTGTAAGATATGTTCACTATAGTCATCGGTTGGTTTACAATAAGCTTCCATTTGAGCAGGATATTCAAAATCTTCTTCATTTAAAGTTAGTTCGTTAATGCCAAACCTATACTGTTGTTTAGGGGGTGCTGTACGCATTGAGACATCCGTTAATTGGTTAGGAAGCTGTTTATTTCCGAAATTATTGTTTTGAGCTTTAAACATATTAGACACGTTACCTCTAGGGTTATAACCAAATTGAGGGGGTTGCGCGGTTTGTAATTGAGGTTTATAACCAAATTGAGGGGGTTGAACGTTTGGTAATTGTGGTCTATAGCCAAACTGGGCATTAGGACCTTGTGGTCTAAAACCGAACTGTTGAGGTTTCATAAACTGTTGTTGTAGAGAACCATATAATTGAGGTCTAAATCCAAACTGCTGAGGTTGTAAAAACTGGGGTCTATATCCAAAGGTTTGGGGTGAATTTTGCGGTATTTTAAATTGTTGACCTTGAGGTTTATTACAATTAAATTTAGGTTGTATATTATTTTTTGGTATTAAACTAGATGTTTGCTGTGAAGTTGAAGCGCTACCAAAGTGACAATTTTGTTTATTAAAATTACTATTGCTATATAATTTATTCCGCATATTGTATTGGTCATGAAAGTTAACTTCTTCCATGACAAAGCTTAACGCACTTTCTAAAGAGTTAGGCATTTTTAATCTCACTATCCGTACTAAATTTTCTGGCAAATTGTAAAGGAATACGTTCAATGCCATATGGTCATAGATAGTACGTTTGCTTTGACGTAATGTTATGTTTTGTATTTTATTAACCTTAGACATTAAAACCGATCTCACTGACTGAATCCTATTACAAAATTCCAAAAAACTTTCCCCTGATTTAATTTTAAGCGACTCTAATTCGATAGAGATACATTCTTCGCTGCGCGGATCCCCAAAATGCTGTTCCAATAATTCCTTGAACTCCGTCCAAGACAAAACATCCTCGCGCTCACTGATAAGCGCAGCTGCATCGTCTGCCAGCCTACTCGTAATCGTGTGCATAATATAGACATTTTGTATTTCTGACCCTTGGTACTTATTAATAATATACTCGCACTTTCTTAAAAATAATCCTAACTGTCTTTTGTCACCCTTAAAAACAGGGATAAGTTTAATCATTTCATTAGGGATTACATGAATTCTATCGAGAGGAGCTGCTCCCGCTTGCTCCATTTTTATTTAATATATAATTAACAATCGATGGATGTAAAATAAGGTTTAAATATAGTAGTATAATATACTTAGCATATGATGTAGAGAAATATATTTTACACAATTTCACTTATACTTTATACTTAACTACGCAAGAATTTAATTGCTCGTTTTATTTTTAAAACCACTCGAAATTACACAAGTTAAGGGAAACGGAAAAGATAGGAAAATGGGGGAATGTCAAGAGTTTTACTTACATGCCACTCAACACCATCTCTTGCCGTTGTTGTGAAGACACTATTCACTTTTCACGCACTCCCGTAAGCCAAATTTATTTTGTTTCGGTTCGACAGATCACCGCTATTCTGACCAATTCGTTCGGTTTGATACAATTTTGAGTTCACAACGCGAAAACTATGGTTCAGATTTTCCGATAATCCGACCCGGCTGCGCCAGACTTGTTTCGGGAACGTATAAAACACTTTTTAAAAATACATAAAAAGTTTATTGAGCTTTAGAACTTAGCTCTATTACATAGAAATTATATTAAAATAATTAAATTAAAATACTAGTGACACGTCTAGCGGAGTTGAACGCTAAGAGACCGACTGCCAGATGAACTGAGTCCTCGCAGATCCTAAGACTGCTGACTTAGCAAAAAGCTCATAGGCTTGTTCAGCAAATCTAGGGGTTTACGTAGGAAACTCTACCTGGGGGTTCCATGACTAGGTCGTATGCTCAGCGAAGAATGCACTGATTCATTGTTTACAAGTTCACCTTTTATTATTTCTTATACTATTGTAGGTATTACTAACGCTATAACCGCATTGCGATGGGCGATCAAACAATTCCCAGATATCTATAGTCTATAGGTAAGCAGGTAGTATAGATTGAGTACATAAGTATAGCAAATACAGTGTCTTTGGAAGTCACGGAACACTGATAAATCAGTCTGGAGATAAAATGGACTCGGACAGTGCACGTGGCGTCTGTGGCGAGAATTCCAGACAATGCATTAGTGAGCGATAAAGTTGTTCCTGATGGATATCTATTTGAAATAACAAGCAAACAAATATTTCTTTCTTTTTTCCTTCCTTTCTTTCTTTCTTTCAAAGTAAACTAAGTCTTCCGAGTATACTCGTTTTCAGACCATGCCATACTAATAAAAAAAAAAAAAAACTAAAAACCGAGTTCACACCCAAACTTCACAACAATTTTGATAAAATTTCTATGAGACCACTTGACAAGTATGACATTTCTCAAAAAAAAAAATCAAATCGGTCCAGGCGTCTTGGAAAAAAAGGCGAAAAAAAAATTCCGACGAATTGATAACCTCCTTCTTTTTTGAAGTCGGTTAAAAAGGTTAAATTGTTTCGTTTTGTTTATTGTTGTTTGTAAGGTTAATTTTTTGTTTTGTTGTTCTAGTTGGTATGTTTCGTACTCGTATTTTGTGCGTTTGTCTTAGGTAGTGACACATATTTATACGCACTTGTAAAAAAATATTTTATTCTTTTTTTTTTTATTTCAATTTATTTGGGTAAGTAAGCAATGGTACAATGTATAATACTTGAAAATCTTACAAAATAAACAAATGAATGTGCCATCAAAATCACTGACCACTGATTATGTAACAGAATAGGTCAACAATAATTAGATAGAAAGTTGAGATGGGTTGGACTGCATTTACAGTACTATATATTCTCAAAACTTAAGTAAGATAGGTAACTAGTTGTCTCTTAATAAGCTAAGTTACATAGCTTGAATTTTATTTAATATAGTCGATTAAATTAAGCAGGCGCGTGTTGTCAGAATGTCAACATCATCAAATAAATTATTATATGTATAACCAATCGCGGTAATGGTGATAGCTTTTACCAAAATTGGTACGGCAAATCGTGCTATGAAACAGTCTGCATGGTTGATGGAGATTTACTCTTCTGGGAACTTTAAAGCAAAGTTGATTATGTAACGGCTGTAAACAGTCTAGTCCGAACTCCAAATAAAACGCCAGCAGGCTGAATCTCAAAAACTTTAATACGACACTCTAACTTAATGTAAATTCTATCCTCCGTCGAAGTCCGGCACCGAATGACCCAACTCACCGATGCGAACAACCAATCCCGCCATTTTTCCCCAGTGTTGTCAGTGTTACAAAATAGTTCTCCCTAAATTATTAGCCTAATCCCCTAAATAAATTGATTAAAACGATCAATATTTTTTTTGTGTAAAATTAAACAAAAATTATAATTTTACATTTAAATAAATGATAGGTTACACGGCATACAGTCGTATCTGTTGTTACAAATTTGGTATAGCACAATCATTTCAAGTTGTAGTCGTGTATGTTCGAGTGGTAACAGATTATACTTATTTAAAAGTTCTGCGTATCTTTTTAATTAAATAAAACTCGTTCTCCATGCTGGTATGGGAGAAAAGGAAAAAATATATAATGTACCAGCTGCTTTTCTGCCCGTGCAGATCGTAAAAGCCGATTAAGAGAATGGACGAAAATGCGAAATCATGTTAAGCGATGTAGCTAGCAACTCATCACTGTTTTGTGAGACGGGACGGGAAAACGGGACCCTATTACTAAGACTCTGCTGTCCGTCCGTCCGTCCGTCCATCTGTCTGTCACCAGACTGTATCTCATGAATCGTGATAGCTAGACAGTTGAAATTTTCACAGATGATGTATTTCTGTTGCTGTTGTAACAACAAAAACAAACAGACTAAAATAAATATTTAAGTGGGGCTAGGCCACAAACTTGATTTTTATAGAATATAATGGTACGAAACCACTCGTGCGCGAGTCCGACTGGCACTTGGCCGGTTATCCATCTTCTAGCCCACCATTGTGCTAAAAGTGGCCTTTGGATCTTAAGCCACAAGACCCAAACTACTCTGTCTGCCCCAAAAAGACGTGAAAGTGTATCGTATCGTATCGTTTTTAACCGACTTCAAAAAAAGGAGGAGGTTATCAATTCGTCGCGATCCTTTATTTTTTTTTATGTATGTTCACTGATTACTCGAAGACGCGTGGACCGATTTGGAAAATTATTTTTTTGTTGAATGGGTATACTGTCCAGGTGGTCCCATAGTAATTTTATTAAAATCGGTTGTGTAGTTTGGGGGTGAAGTCGGTTTTTAGTTTTGAAAAATTATCCACTTAAATATACATGATATCAAACAATGCGAGCGTAAAGCGTAATTGACCATGATTTATCCCCGCCGTACTAAAAGGGAAGGAATATTAAAAGGTAAAAGTTTCAGTTGAGAGGACACAAATCACAATAGTTCCCTTTTACCCCTCCTCCCTCGGGGGTGTATATCAAAAGGAATATTCGGGTTGTCGGAAACTGTGATTTATGATACTTCTATATTGTAAGACTTTAGGTCAGTTCCAATCTCTTTCGTGCGTGTAATTTGACTTGCAGGAATCGCTAGTAAGTCTAGAAGTAAATAAAATAATGATGTCATCTATAAGTTCATTTGGTTAGGTATCTAAATAAATGTAAAAAAATCTTGTCATGTCTTTTCATTGAAATATACTTACACTTTATAAATCATTACGTTTGCGAATAACAAATTACCTAATTATGTAATTTATAATTACAAATTAAATAATTGGAACAAAGTTCCTTACCGCGCGTTGCGAAATGGAGCTAGATGGAAAAAATTAAGACCAAAAGTTGTAACGGCACTTTTTGTTCATTCAAATTTATGAAGATAATAATAACTTGATTTTAGAACGCAGAAAAGAGTTTGAATGTACCTAATTTAGACCTATTTATTCCTATATATTTACTTCGTTCTATCCGGGTGTCCCTTGCCACCTCTCAAGTTTTTTTGTAATTTACAAAGGTATTGATTTACAAAGTGTATATTTCAATAAAAAGACATGTCACGATTGTTTACATTCTTTTAAACACCTAACCAAATGGACTGTAGGTATGTCCAAACTGAAATTGCAATTCCTATGGAAAAGAGATCGAATGCACGAGTTAGATAGTACAATTTTTGACAGAAAATGATGCCACTACAAAAATCAACTTTTAAGAAAATAATTAAAGCTTTTGACTTCTTTCTATAAAGTAGATGTACGAATATCTACCAAACCTTTCCACTCGACGCCCATCGAAAACGATTCCCGATTTGCCTTCCAGCTTTCATTTAATAATTATTTCAGTCGCTGAATGAGATTTCCGATGGGGAATTATTCAAAACATCCTCGGATCACAAGCCAACCAAATTAAATTCCTCACAGACGGCTTCGAGACCAAATACCTTAGCAAAAAACGCTCAACAAAATGAAATCAAATCTTGGCGTAGCCCTAATAGGCTTCTTAAGGATTGGTTTGTTCTTAAAATTCATTTGTTAAAGTTGCCTTTGAGGTTTGTTTACCAAGAACGAGTTTTACTTTAGTTGCCAAGTTACTTTTTAATAACATTTGGCAGAAATTATTTAAGAATTGTACCTACAAGCTTTTTCAATATGATAAACGTTTAGAAACCTGATATATCCGACACGGGAGCCATATTCGGCTTACAAAGTGTAAATTTTTAAAATTTGCTAATCAGGACCTTTCGTTTGATACCACACTCGATATAGAAACTCTCACATTTTTGATGTAACATTCGTTATATACATTTTTTTTGCAAACAAATTGAAGCCTATGTCACCCGGAAAATAATAACGAATCGGTTGACATATCATTTGTGGAAATTGGACAAGCTAGTCAGATGCTACGGTGGAACATACATGCATAAATACAAATATACATACATACATAGACTGCTAAAATCATTACCCTCCCTCTTGGCTTTGTCGTAAGAAGTGTAAACCTTAAGGTTTCTGTTGATTTTTGTTTGAACGCTGGTAAGAAGCGGATTTATATGACATGTTTAAATAGTTACTGTATTGTAGTATCACATCCTTCATAAAATGTAATAATCACACATATACCTATATCTGTACAAATCAAAGATTTAGAATACACACATAAGTGCAACTATTTATATAGGGTAACCTTCATTGTTACGAAACTTTACTGTTCGAATTTCAGATTTCCGAAAACGGTATATCGAAGTTTCAAA
Organism: Acrobasis suavella; assembly: GCA_943193695.1. Lineage (NCBI taxonomy): Eukaryota > Metazoa > Arthropoda > Insecta > Lepidoptera > Pyralidae > Acrobasis > Acrobasis suavella. The sequence goes on from OW971939.1 coordinate 4,804,599, forward strand.
TACCAAACTTATTATTTTACATAAATTTTCTTATGCATCAACTCATTTTACCTATGTTTCATCTTCGAGAAAAACACATAGCCGAATATTAAAAGTAATATTTTTCCATTCGACATAATATGTCTTGTTCACTAGTACTAAAGGTCGAAGTAATTTATTTAGTATTACTTAGCTACTGATTCTTATTCTAAACAAATTCATGGTAAAATAATCAATTCTTGATTGACAAATTTGTAACATGCGACATAAATAGTATCATTCAAATTCATTTTGTAATTTCAACCAAATATTTTATGTTATTATGGTTTATGTTACATTGCTATAATTTAATGTCAGGCGTCAACCAACGTATTTTTATACTCAAACTTAGGGCGAAAATAATAAAAACACTATAATATGGTAATAAAAAACTATAGGTTAGGTTATGTTAGAACTGCGACCACCCCACGACACGAGCCGAGCGAGCGAAGCGAGCGTGCCACGGTAGCGGCTGGGGAGTGCCAAGGTAGAGAGCCTTTAGTAACTATGGTAGTGTTACAAATACTATAAAAAAAAATATAATCATAATTTAATGTTAGCCGTTTTCCGTCTTGAAAAGAGATGATAGATTTTAAAAAGATGTCAATTAAAAAATAACTTTTGACAATTTAGAAAATATGTTTATGACATCTAAATCATCTTCAATTAGTAGCTTCGGGCAAAAATCAAGTAGGATCTCAAAACAAATAGATTTTATCCTCCATACTTTTTTCTATTGTAGAATCTAGAACACAGAAAGGTAGGAAAAAAATATTCCATGCTGTCTGGGAAAGAAAAACTTAGAATATAAAAGTTGCTTTACTTCCCGCGCAGATTGTAAAAGCTGAACGAAGGAATAAGCGAGATTTGAATCATGTTATAACCATAACTCATAACTATTTGATTCCTCTTATTTTTTATTTATTTATTTAACTTTATTACAATACATGTAAATTGAGGACTTAAGGCCTGAGGCTTTTTCTTCCAGTCAACCAACAGGTGATGCTGAGAAAACAATATTTGACGGGGGGGGAAGGGGGGGGAGGAGCAAGGAAAAATAAAATATAATTGATATTTCCAAATTTATACATACAAATTAAACCATAACGTTTTACTCGCGACTTAGCGTGGCCTTTGGATCTTACGGCCCTGGGCTCTGCTGGATAAAGACGTAATAATGTCTCTTACGCATACTTAATTCCATAATCTGTAACAGAAAGTTTTAAATAAAATAAATAATATGTGTTCGATCATGTAAAGCCAAGTTTACACGGGCCACGTTTACTGACAAAGCTTGTTAGATGCAAGATGCGCCGGGCGTCAATCGATGGTTGCCATGGCGACGCTCAGTCAGGAACCTTTACATGATCCAATAAGACTAAGACCCAACTCAACTTTTCATTAGAGACAACACGACTTTTTCACGCCTTCAGGTGACGTATGTTGTCCATTAGATGGACGCAGAAGGTGCCTATATAACGTGGAAGTCCTGCAACAAATTCGCTAGTCAAGTAATTTGAAAAAAGATCTAATTCGCAAACCTTTTCGAGGAATAGCCTCTAGGAGAAGCTTTCTCTAATCAGATTTTAAAATAAGGTCTTAGTTATTAAGATATTTGCAAAACTCCAAATGACCTTCATTTTCAAGCAAGGTCAACTATTTGAAGAAGTGAAGTCACGATGAAGATTGGCAATTTCCGCTTTCAGTACTGTACTGTCTAATGAAGTACATATAATTCCAAGGTACTGTCACTGTCACTGTCATCTCCCTATAACCAATATATGTCAAACGACTACAACCAACATAACAAAAATAATTTAAACAGGTGACATTGACAGATGACCGTTGGCATTGTTTTTTTTTGTTTAGGCATAGGAAAAATGTAAACTTTGATTGCTGTGTGTCGTCACTTCCGGTGCAAATTTTAAAATGATATAAAATAATCCTGATAACACGTAGAATTTTTTTATTCAAATTACCTTCTTAAAATGGTCTATATTTTCTATTAAAACCAACTAAAAAAATTTTAATTATTTAGTTGACAAGCCAATTGGCCAAAAGGGCATTTTTTTTTATTCTTACGGTAAAAATGCGTAAAATTTCATACCTGGGTCATGTTCTTTGACATCAGTGATATGATCTTTTTCAGCTTATAATGATGAGTAAAAGAAAGGTTGGGAGGAGAAAGAAATACTTGCTACGAAACATACGGTAGTGGACCAGGTAGGATAGGGAGTGCCGCTGAGCTCAGAATAAAGAGGACTACACGAAGCACGCCAACCTTCACAAGATGGAGAGGCGCCTTAGGAAGAAGGAGTCTATGCTCCGCTTTATTGTATTTTAGGGTTCCGTACCCAAAGGGTAAAAACAGGACCCTTTTACTAAGACTCTGTTGTACGTCCGTCTGTCTGTCTATCACCAGGCTGTATCTTATGAACTGTGATAGCTAAAAAGTTGAAATTTTTACAGATGATGTATTTCTGTTGCCTTAAATAAATATTCAAGTGGGGCCACCATACCAAAATCGTTATTGTTTATAGATATGGTATGAACCCTTCGAACGCGAGTACGTCTCGCACTTGACCGGTTTATTTTATATGTATCTGCCCACGCAGTCTTCTCTTCTCAGCTGTGCTACTGTTGAAGAATGCGCATTCTGTCAACCCTCCTTGGGAATGCATTTGTTCTTTTTACAACCGACCGCCACGCGACGTCACTTTCTATTTAGATCCAAAATATCGTGACTTATAAACGGTGTATAGTCACACAGAATCGGCAAATGCCCACCGTGGTTGAATGAAACTCATCGCATGCCCAACTCTGCCATTTCTCATTCTTTTATCTTTTCATTTCCTAATGTCTTTTATTCAACCGTGAGAATGTGGTCATCTGGTAAGATATTGGCGGATTAGGGAAGAAAGATTTTCTACTCATTGTTAATTAATTAATAACTTTGAAATTCTCTACACTACACAAAAAATTATTTAGGTAAGTAAGTGAGTGAGTACACAATTTCATCTAATATAAAACTTATTTAAGTTAGGTACCACAGATCTGCTGATAAGGTAAATATGAAAAGGGTAGCAGGTTGTACTTATGAGGGGAAGACTTGTACAAAGACATCATCATGAAAATCATGATGTTGATGATTAGAAGGTTCTAACTAAAGAGGAGACTTCTGTAATAATTGTCTAAAATAAAACTATCTCTACTCGATTGAACGAAAGGAACTGATTCGAAACTCGGTCAGATGATTGCTCATTTTATTGTAAGATAGACATAAAAACAAGATTATTTGGTAGGCAAATTTAAAAAACCGCGACCACACCGTCAAGTGATAAGTGGCGAAACTACATAATATTCTAACCGAACAGACAAACAGACGGACATTTATAGCGTTTTTCTTACAATAAACTCTCTTTTTTTATTGGGGGTTAAAAATTAGTTCAAATTTTAAACAGCACCATCTAACGGTGACCAAAAAAACGAATTTTTAAGCATACTCCTAAACCATCGAAATTCATAATTTTTAGGGTGCAACAAATGCACAGACGAACAGAGAAAAATTCTAAAAATCATTTTTTGTGTTTTATTGCGTTCATAAAAGCCCCCAGCAATATCGTTCCTCATTATCTTCCATGTACAAAAAATTCCTCTGAATACAGCTATGACTGCAGCGTTACTTTTAGACACGGATTTTTTATGGAAACTTAGATAGATAGATCTAGATATAAGCCAAAGTTAAAATTTTAAATGGCTTAGAATGGTGTGTTATTGAGCTGGTATTCAATTGATTTTAACCAAAGATAAATAATTTAATTTAAAAAAGAGAGAGCAGTGAAATACTTGGTTGGAACGAAGTTACTTTCGTATTAAATTATTAATTCGTAACGAAAAAAAAATAACAGAAAAATCATACCCTTTTTATTAATAAATAAAGGATATACATAATAATAAATCAAACAATAGAAATTAAAAGTACATGCGTTTTCTGGGTCATGAACCGGTAATATCGAGTAGGTATACAAGCAATACACTTAATCATCTAAGCTAAAGACGAGTCGTACAAATTTTTGAAATTAACTTTCACTTTAATGCACAAGATAGCGCCATATAGTTGTTACCCATGGTTTAGATGGTGACAAAGGGCTGATATTGTCTAAACTGCTGGATAAATTTTTACCAAACATAGCTGAGAACCACCGCAAGGAAGAGACGCATCTTGATGAAAAACTAAACAAAGCATGCATATAATGGATCTGCCGAAGATTAGTAGTTAAAAACCGGGGACTATCTCCAAAAATCATGAGACCAGGTCTGACATACGCCGCAATAGTATGGTGGTATAGAACTACGCTGACTACAGTACAAGACAAACTACAGCGATTCCAAAGAACAGCATGCCTGGCAATTGGCGGCGGCATGAAATCTTGCTCAACGGCGGCTCTAGAGTCAATCCTAGATATCAGATCGCTACATTTACACATCAAACAAGAAGCACAAGTCGCAGCCGCAAGACTTAATATGTTGGGCCTGTGGAAAAACAAAGACAAGGCACCACATACACAAATCGCATCACACCTCATAGGTGCCATAAATGATAGGATATGTAAACAATTTATCTTTGACAAAAAATACATAATACAATTACACGAGGCACCATCAGACAGCTCAGGTACTAAAGAAGTGAGAGTATACACAGACGGCTCGAAGACACACACTGGTGTGGGTGCTGGTGTTTTCTCTCATGATCTCAACATCCACTCTGCAACCGCCTTGGGTAAGGATAACTCCATTTTTCAACCCGAGTGCGCAGCCATAACCCAGGCAGCAACAGAAATTACCAGGAGAAAAGTATCAGGTTTGTTCATCCGTATCCTGACAGACAGCGCAGCGACTCTGCTTGCCCTGAAGAGGGTATACGTGGACTCCGCCTTAGTACAAGAATGCCGCAGATCCCTGGATAAACTCTGTAAGAACAACGAAGTCACTCTCCAATGGATCAAAGGACACAGCAATACACTGGGTAACGATGCAGCAGACGAACTGGCGCGTCGAGGATCGATCATGACACCGGAAAGTCCCCTTCCGATAACTCCGATTCCCCTCACACACGTTCGCTCCTGGATCAGAAATCGCATTAGCGAAGAACAACTCAATCATGGCAATCCCTTCGGACATGCCGGCAGGCCAAGGAGGCGCTACCCAAATGGGACAGCCGCTTATCCCGGCGTCTGCTAGCATTGCCGCGAGGGAAGTTACGCCGAATGATTGAGATCATTACTGGTCACTGTGCACTAAACAAAAATCTTTTCACCCTAGGTCTAACTAAAAGTCCTCTGTGCAGAGCATGCATGGAGGCTGAAGAAACTGCGAGCCATCTCCTCTTGGAGTGCGATGGTGTCGCACACATAAGAAGAAGGTTCATAGAACATCCGGGAATTATGGCAGAGGCGTGCAGGGCACCAGCAGGCGTTCTAGGCTTCCTGCAGGAGATGAGCTGGTTCGAGAACTGAGATCGGCGTCAGCTCCCCACGCAAAACGAGACCGTCAAAATCGGACCTACTTGCGGAAAAAAATGTCCTCGAGGGAAGTAAGAAGTAACCACTGCAAGGAAAACTGCTTTCACGTAAAAAAGAACCGCGTCGAAATCCGTGTATCCTTTCGAGCGCTAGGATGCCACAGACATACAGACAGACGTTAGCATCAAACTTATTACACCTCTTTTTTTCCGTCGGGGTTTAAAAAAGTAGTCAAATCATGTTTCGGCTATTTCTTCCCTACTTCCCAAGGTCTTCGGCATTTTTAGGTGACTATTGACATGCCATTAACATGCCAATGACATACATATTATAAGAAAAAGCAGAAATGCGCATCCCGGGCCTGAACTGCCCCGAAGCATGGCAGCACAGCTGAGGATGCAACCAGAAACGCGATTCTTACAAACATGTCCTTTAAGAATTATTTCGCTTTTCTTAAATATCATGTTGTATAAGGTAACTAGGTAGATTTAGTCCTGCGTCTCACTTTCACCTGCCTTAAAGCCTTCTCCATAAATCATGTGGGGGAGGCGGCCTGCTGTTCGCAAGCACTGAATATTCGACAGCGTGTCTAAATAAGCACGTTTAGCATTTAGGGGGAAACTTCTACGGAATTTTAGCAACACGTAGCACCTGACGCTATTTGCATATTTTGCACGGCTTTTCATTTAGGCCGAGCGCTAATGTTCGTTTTTACAAACAGGAATATTTAAGCAGGATATTCTACTCCCCTGTGAGCACGGGGAGCAAAATATCCTGCTAAAACAAAATTAGCCTAAATACCACACTCAGGAGAGAGCGGAACAGGAGTTCACCATATGTTAGATATTATATACCTTTTATTATTATTATTTTTTATATCCTATGAGAATCATGGGTCTTTTCACCCCGGTCCTTTGAGAGACCAATATTACTTTCTTCGGTCAGAAGAATCTTCCAATTAGGTTTCTAAATAAATACCAGTAGGTAAGTGCAATAAGTTCTTTATAAAATTGACACTAGGTTAGGTACATTGGCGGTATCGGCATGTACAATAACTTAATGTTCCATTGTCAGTATTGACCCGTTTGTCGGACGCTTGTGGTCTGCCTTACTGTTTGTTCAAAAGTTCTGACCGTCCTTAATCTTTTCGTTATCTCTGGCTAAGGACTTCGCTACTGCTTAAAAAGAGCAAAACTTTAAAGATTAAGTAAGCCTAGCACTTGGGGCTTGGTAATAGAATACCTAATTAGGTTGCGCTTTCGTAACAATTTTAAACAAACTTAAAGCAAGGGATTTGCATGGGTAAGTATCTATTTTGCCGCCTAGTTTTATCGTTCATTCTCACTTTTTTATCTATTATTATAACCTACTAATTGCTTAAACTAGCTGTAGCCTAGTTACATTAGATAAATAAAAAATACCGCCCTACTACATGAAGCAATAGTAAAAAATGTACTTTCTTTCCAATTTTCTCTTTTACGATCATACTTTCATCTACTCTCAGACTTTCATATCATTTTTTATGCATTCGTTCCATGTTTTTTTGTCACTTACAGTTCGTCATCTTTTACGTTACATTAGCCTGAGCTCTTCTTAACCCCGATAGGTACATTATTTTTTCGGGGTCCAGTGATGCCCCCGTTTGCAATAAATTATTTGAAAGAAAACGGAGACATTTAAAATTTTACCCTAGATAACCCTCCCAACAATTGTTATGAAATACTGTTTACAGTTTAAAATACGAACGTGAAGCTACGCACATTTGCGAAAAACGGCCACTTTTGGCTAATGTGCGAAGAAACGCTTCACAGTCGCACTTTAAACTGTAAACAGTAGATCATAAATTACTTTGAAGGGTTAACTAAGGCTTGGTCATGACAAAATTTTAAATGATATCTCCGTATCCGTTCAAATAATTTATTTCAAATGGGGCAGCACTGGGCCCCAAAAAATTCAAATATCCCCTTAATCCAATAAATGAGATAAAAGAGATGTCTTTAACCTCTCATAGCTACTTTGCAAAATTGACGTAAACGTTGGTAGGTATGTATTTATCTGCTTAAATTCATACTTACAGGTAACCAAATTTTTGGATCAATTTTGTGTCCATGATATTGAACTACAACAAAAATCGGCTTCCCTTACTAAAACAGACCGAACGAATTTTGAATGGGAGGACGAAAACTTATTAAACTTATAAAAGGTATTTCAGTATCATAGATTTAACTTGCTCAAAAAATTTGTCTGCTTGCTAAAAAGTCACCCGTATACGACCAAACAATGCTGTTCGCAGTACGCTTACTGGTATGAGATGAGGGTCTAACCAAATGGCATACAACAGCACTCGTGGACATGAGTGCGGCAATCGATGTCAGCAGTACTCTATAGCGGACCACCTCACTCGCTAAACTCGCTTCAGCCGCTAGCAATTGTGATAGGAAATTCAAAAACATGCACAAACAATAATGGATAATAGGAACAGTATAAAGGCACACTTTTATTTCTTTTACTTGATAATTAGAGCCTTGGGACGCCCTTTTTTAGTGTACCTAAGGGATAAAAGGCAAAAAGACATTCAGACTCTAGATCTGGAATCCGAGCGAGCTCCCAAAACTTCCTTTTTTTCCTTTAGAAATTCAGTCGGTTGCAAATGTTTGTCAAATTTTCCAAAGTTCCAAACAGAAAGCATTTTAGATCTTACGACTCTAAGCAGACAAAACTCAGGGCCGCAAGACTCCAAGACCACTTTTAGCATGATGGTGGGCGAGAAGGTGGGAAAAGGAATCAAAATAGTGATGGGTTGCTTACAGCATCACTTATTAACATGATTCGCATTTTCGTAAATTCCCTCAATCGGCTTCTACGGTCTGGTACATTCTTAGTTTTTTTTTTTCACAGCTTACAGTTATTTTGAATCATCAAACTTGCTAGCTCTTGGTACCATCCAATCTTTATTAGGTACTCTTATTCGTATGCCACTACCAAACCATTACTACAAAATGCCTGTAATTTTTGAAGAGCAAATATCCCTTTCGAGTGCTACGACGAGGTATGTAGGAAAAATAATAAAGGAGATACAGGTTGTTGCTTAGATTATTTAGATACGTTTAATTAGACTGTGGAGTAGGCTTAAAAAAATAAAATGTTTATTCCATCAAAGATTTATATAATACATAAATAGTGATTCCGTATTTATAACCACAAAAAAAAGTTAATCGAAAGTACGTTCAAAACTTAAAATAAATCATTACAGAACTGGACTGGAAACAAGAAAGTATATTTTTTTTATTAATCACATTACAGTAACATCTAGATATGAAGTAAGTAGATAGTAAATATTAATTTCAAACAAATTCAAATGTATGTAATTAATATTGAACGTAGTTAATTAAAGCTATGTCTCAATCAAGGTTTTATTTATGCTTCTGAACGTACATTATTGTGTTGCCAGTCTTTGATTTTTACCTTGAAGGTTAGGAAAAATATACTTAACACAAATGGAAAGGGACAGCTTATTGAAAAGGACCACCTTTTCAACTAGACATTGTATAGTCAGGACGAGGGCATTGCCAGGGGTGAAACAGGGTGGGGAACTGCCCAAGAAATATAAAAACTTGCCCACCCCTAGATCATCGGCTGTCAATTAACTCCACCACCCTGTCAAGACTCTAGCTAGACCAAAGGCAGGCGACGACTCTCCTGTGTCAGGCAGGAGGTTACAGAACTTTACGTATTAAAATACACACCGATCCTTTTAAAATTGTCTTTGAGCCAAACTTTATAATCTGTTTCATGTTATCCATTTTTATATATAGATTTTAACTAACTAAGTTCTACAATTATGAAACTTTTTATACATCAAAGCTGCTATTGTAGACTTTACGCTCTTCCTCGAGTAATAACACCCACAATCTTGCTAAGTTGCTATTCACTTCAATTGGGTGTCGGGTCTATTTTTTTTATAAATTTTATTTTTCACACCTTGTTGTTGAAATAAATTGTTGCTATTACTGTTATAATTATAAGTACTGAATAAAATACTTGTCTTTTTGTTATTTTTATGGAACGAAGTTCCTTTTTGGACGGCATGGACTTGGCAAAAAAAGTGTAAGATTATTCTGTCATGTTTTTTTTTAAACTTCGTTCCAATCGAATGTTCCACGACTTCCACGACAATCACGCATTTTTATTATTTTAAATGTTGCAGATGGGGAAGAAAATAATGTTTATCACGTTGAAAATATTTTTCTACCAAATAAACAATAATTTTTACAAAGTTCAACGAATAGACGTTCAACAAAAAATAAATAAGTTAATTTCATTATTTCCAATGTACTATTTCATATTTGATTTGACATAGGAGACACTAGTATGAATGATGGCATTGTATAAGTATTATTTATATTTATGTATTATTTATGGGTAAAAACATTGTAAAAAAACGTGGAAAAGGATAACTGTTACATGGCAACACTGATTAACAGTCACGTCACGTCACTGCGTCAGTGTGGGTTTGCGTGCGTTAGGTTTTGTGAGTGCTTTTTCATGTTTGTGTGAATGTCTGACGCCGTTTTTGTGATTTGTCTATCTGATTATCTTTGTTAAATTGGATTTTATCACTAAAACTCCTCAAACTGACGTCTTCAGGTATGTAAAATTCAGATTTGCTAGAAAATGCCCTGCTTGCTGTTGCGGTTCCCACGAAATAATGTTTTTACTAACAGGCGTTGTCTCGTCGTGGTGACGATAATACCAAAAGAATGTTGTAAATTCCCTGTTTTACGGGTTGAACGAATGCCTAACTTGTTATCTGCTAGTTATCTGGCGATTGCAAGAAAAACATTATCTTGGTGCGAGGGCCGAGCGGCGTAGCCGTGCAAAGTGGTATACATTTGAAACCAGTCGGCTTCTCGATGCCGGTCAGAGTGCAAGTGTAGCGTGTCGTCGTGCTGTGATATAATGGTGGGAGTGTGACCTGTCTGTCTGTTTGTTGTCGTGTCTGAGTGCTGTGCTAAGTGGTTGTCTTGTTGCAGGCCGGCAGAATGCTCAAGTTTATCCGAGGGAAGGGCCAGCAGCCCTCTGTTGAGCGACAGAAGCTCCAGAACGAACTGTTCGCGTTCCGCAAGGTATGTGCCTTATGTTTTTGTACAAATAATGTGTTCTATTGTTATTAGGTTCGTAAAAGTGCCATTGTTACAACAGATTTGTCATAATCATATGCCCTTCAAGTGTTGGCTGAGTTGAGACTTGGGAATATGTGATTCTGCTAAAACTGAATAACATTCAGGAAATATTTGATGAATGAAGTAAGGAAAACAATCATATTTATAATTGTACATTGCATCATACAGCATATAAATGTCACATACATACATAATATTCTACATTTACTACTAACTTTTATTTAATTCAGATTATTTTTTATAGACTGCATTAGTATCAGCAAGCAGTATTGTGTTAAACTTTACACATTTAAAAGTTATATATACTAGAAGAAATTGGGCATAAATAAGTTGGAATGATAATTTAGGTACCTACCTATTTTCGTTGTCAACTTTTTTTAAGCTTTATTTTAACTTGTCATCTTACTTCACATCCTTGACAATGTTTAGTTTGTTAGTTACTTCTGTTATATAGAGTATAGTTTTAATAGTTTACTTAGCTTTTGAGTTCACATGTGTTTTCAACCCGTTCCTTTGGAAGTCTTGTGTGGGTACAGATCCAACACATACTTTGTTTGGAGAAGTTAATGTTATTTGTGAAATCTTTATTTCTTTACAATATACAAATGTATACAATTGGAACTAACTCTTAAAGAGATACATGGATTTTTATGGGGTCCACTGCTGTCCCCCCATTTCAAATTAATTATTTGAACGGAAATCGACATATCAATTAAAATTGTGTCTTGAACAAGCCCTAGATAACCCTTCAAACTATTTTATGAACTACTGTTTATAGTTTAAATGGAGGATGTAAAGCTTTTCTACCAAATTCGCGAAAAATGGCCACTTTTGGCTAATGTGTGTAGAAAAGCTTCACATTCTTACTTTAAGGTTTAACGGTAGTTGATAAAATAGTTTAAAGGGTTTTCTAGGGCTTGATCTAGAGAAAATTTCAACACTGGACTGTAAAGAATTCATGTATTCCCTTAAGGCGCCCCTTTCCGGTCGCTCTGTTTTCAACGCAAGCATAGTTTGAAAATCTTAGTGTTTCATCCAGGGCAATGCTACAAAAAGAGACGAACAAAAAAGAGAGAAATAGCACCTAAGTGCATGGTTTGCATTCTATTAAATTAAATTAGTATTATTATTAACTATCCATTGAACGAATATTAACTATTCATAGGGTGCGGAAATTTCATAAACTTGTTCCTGGAGATACGTGTTTATCAGTCAGCCTTACAAGTATGTGAAATAAATGTTTTGGATTCAAAATTTTCATTTAATTTGCGTGGTTTGTATAGAAATATTTTCTTTACTTTTACAATTAATGAGTACTTTATGAACGGTCGAAGTTCAGCTAAAATTTGTGCAAAAAAGCAGATTTTTGGAGGCTTATACTGACTTTATTTTTCTAAATTTCAATTTTTATTTCGATAGAAACCCAGAAATAGCGCCCAAGATACCTGTGAGTTCAAAAGTTTTCAAGAAAGATCAGATACAACGCCATGATCACGTACGAGCGTTTGTATGATAAGTAAGATGGGAAGGCCGATCTTAAAACATTCTCTACCAGTCAAGCAAAATTTTGTTGCAGTGCAAAATATTAAAATCAGTTCATAGTGAAAGTATTAAAATATGTGAATAACTATGGTATTGTGTATTTATGATATGTGGCACTTTCGCCAAAATACTTTATAGTTTCTCTCATTATTAAGGTTAAGGTTTTCTACATTTTCATACCCCCATTACATATCTGAATCCTAATCCACGAGTACTTGCTAACCTAAATTACAAAATGTTTGTTTCGCACAATCTTATCAGCCCTACGGTATTTGCTTAAGATTAGAAGTGTCAGTTAATTTTTACAGCACCCAGTTTCGGTAATGTTTAATGGGGCCAAGGCCTCATAAACAAATTTCTCATTCATGATCAGAGATCATGATGATGAGATCTCTGTTCATGATATTCATTAAGTTACCAGTTCTTGATGCAATACAATAGTATCCAGTTCATCTGGGTCACCTGGTCCCGTGGGCATTTTTTTCGCGCCGGCTATACTTTGAAGCGCCTTGCACGTGAGAAAAGCAGCAACATATTTCTGTGTCTCCCCTTTGTGCACTGAAGTCTTGTTTTCATTCGAGCCCGTCCAGCTGATCGAGGTAGCGGAGCAGTGCAGAGGGTGCACTGCCTTCTACCAGCGTACTTGAAGATCCTAGGTACTCCTCTCTTGCTGATGGGATGCAAGAACACTTTAGTATCACATGCTTAAATTATAGCATAAATAAAAAATATACAGGACTAAAAAATCTGCAAAAGGCGGCCTAATCGCTGAGCAATTTCTTCCCATTATGCTTTATTAACAATGATGAATTTCTTACTTAGTAATATCTAATTGTGTGTTAACTAAGTTTTACAGCTACCTATACTTATTTCAAGCTAGGCCCATGTCAGAGAATGATTTCTAGATTGTCAACACATATTACTTTAACCACCTTCAAGTGGTAACAGAGTACAATTATTGTATTTTTTTTTTTTGTAATGAAGATGTCAAAACAAAATGCCAGACCAGAAAACTGGTTAACAAGGATAAGATTTTATAGAGTTAAATGTTTGTGGTCTGGGGTATCATAACCTTACCACAGAATTCCCCAACCACATTCAGAAGAGGCTAAGGAGGAAAATGATAAGATCAATCAGAACAGTGTAAAAAAAGTTGATGACAAATTCTTCAGTAGGGCTGGCAATTATTTTTTTCTTTTAATACCTACTATTTGCTAATACATATGTAACGTATGTTATTGGAAATGAAACTAAAAAAATCCAATCCAACTATCCATCCAATCCAATCCATTAAATCCAACTAGCGAATCCAATCCAACTAATATCCAATTTCCATCCAACTATCCAACTAATACTATAATGCGAAAGTGAGTTTGTATATTTGTTGGTTTGTTACCTCTTCACGCTTCAACCACCAAACCTAATTGGATGAAATTTTGTATGGATATAGTTTGAGACCCAGGGAAGGACATAGGATAGTTTTTATCCCGGAATTCCCACGGGGAGCGAAGCCCACTGGCACAGCTAGTAAAAAATAAACCTAATTTTGCAGAAGTAGTACAATAAAAAAATATGTAATTTTTTCTTCAAGACATACTATCGTTAGACTATTCATAACTCAAGAAATCCAAATTACTAGCGTGGTATGACTTATCGTTACTCCATGTAATTGCTTGGCACATTAACATTCGAGCTGTAAGGTTCATTAACCCTAATGTAAAACCTGTTAGAAGATATTACTCTAATCAGCATGACCACTTGAGTGCTGCCAGAGAAAAAAATTGTCCTTGAAGCAATCTATTGGCTCCATGAACCCAAGCAATTGGCAGAATGAGACTGATCAAATATTTTGTTGATGTGCTTCACTTTTATTTAAAGCATTGAAGAAAATTTAAAGAGTACATAGATGTTTACATTCAATATCTTATATGATTAGTATGATCTTATAGTTAAATTTTTATGTACTTGCTTGTACTTTTTAATTGAGTAAATATCCTTTCAATGTGTCGCTGGTTTACTGGAAGAGATCCCTACATGGGATAAGTCCGCCTTTGTATATTTGGTCTTTCGTATGTTGTCTTTGTAATGTATTTTATTTATACAATAAAGTTATTACAAACAAACAAACAATACTAAAGGCTGTAAAATTTATGAATAAGTTTTGGGCATGCTTGCATCAGAAAGTGGGAGAATAAACGACAATCTGTCTGCCTGTGTAGGATTTATGATTTTTTCTGTTGACATAACAATTAGTATAAGTATAAAGATTTATCAAAATCTCATAAGATCGTAGATTTTGTACAATAAATGCAAAACGTTTAAATAAAAGTTTTGATATACTATTCCTGTTTTCAAAATTTTTAAAATCTTGTCAAAATTCCCTTTCAATTAAACAGAAATAGATACAAATCTGAAATAAAGATATCATATAAAAGTCTGAAATTAAAATCTACCTATAAAGTTAGTTAAGTCTTTGAATACAAGATACAATTTACAAGATTTTATCCAAATACTTGGAACTGTCACGTAGGTAGCCACCACTAGAATTTGTTTAATATTTAAAAGACAGGGTATAAGTATGTAATTTACTGATTTCCCCTTAAGTTACTTCTGGTAACTGATCAGTCTAGCAAAAGCATTACTCTGAACCCAGATCCCACTCATAATCCGGATTACCGTGACTCACTGTACTTGTGCTGTTTGCCCACGTAACAAGAGCATTTGAAATCGGACTAATTCAGTGTGGACCTGGACAAGTGTCGGCATTGCCTACCTGTCATCTTACTAAAATAGAACATGATTGCATGACTACAATACCTAAGTTGATTGACTATTACTTAGCCCGCTATAGATAGAAACACATGGAAGACTAAGAGGGGGGCTTTGCCCAACAATGGTTAAATAAAAAAAAATACTTAGCTCCAACTATTTTAATGGCGGCCGAATCATGACAAAAAAGTACAATTTACTAACATAAAAGTGTCGATCACTATATGTATATTGTGTTGTGGGCATGGTCAAAATAAGACTTAAATAAAAGTGTTTATTTTTCCAAGTGGGCGTAAAATTAGGTGCCTAAAACTTCGCCGGTTACGGTTACTAGATGAAAACAGAACGAAATAAATTTAAATTTATCGTTTGATCATAATCTAATGTGGTCAACATTATGTCAGTTATAAGAAGGCCAATATGTCAAAACAAAATAATATTTATTTTACACCTACTTTATTAGCAAGCCATAGTATAAACAGAGATGGATATCTAGCTATAAACAATTTCATTGATATTCGTAGCCCAGAATAGCAAGGATACAGAAAGATAACTCGTGAGTCCACACACTTTTTCATTACGATAAGGTGAGTATGCACGCCATTGACGCAGTTTTTGATTCATACAATGTTGGACCTGTGATGATTACTTTTTGGGATCAAATATATAACTAAAAAATTTAATAATAAGATCCTGCGAAATTTTATATAAATGACCGACTGTGTTTATGTGTACTTTGCTAACGTTGCCACATAATGTCAGTGACAGCTCTATACGGAGTCCTGATTTGTCAGGTGGAAAAGCGTTCTGGTAGAGGCATTCACTTTGGGCTATGCTGCCATGATTGTCAAAGCAGCTTCGTTGGTTGGCTAGTAACTAACACGAAAGAAATACGTAAGGTACCTAGCATCATTTCTGCATTCTTATTATTTTGATTAGTGTATTCTGGCATGCAGCAACCGAAATAGATTACGATACTATTAACAAACATTCCAGACGTAAATAGCTGTGATTTAATTATATCAATCGAAACCAGATGGAGAGGCCTATTTTATGTTGCGTAAAGAAATGCGTTAAGAATACCCGCCTGTTCGTTTTACAGGGGTGTAACTAGTTTTGCTACAACAGAAAATGTGTGCCTTCAGTCGTAAATCCACGGCGCAATCACTTTAATAGTTCCGTCTTTTTCTCGTCCACTTTGCTTCATCTTTGACCTCCTTGGGTGATCCATATTATACTTTCAGAAGAATAAATTAATTTGCCAGGCAAATAAATAATAAAACGACTTTCAAGCGCTCACCCCCCGTAACCCATAATTATGAACCGCTGCACCGATTTCCAATTCGAAATTAGTAGCCGAAGGTTATTTATTATGAAAAAAACTTCATAGCGCGTTTTAGTTTTATATGTAAACATTCAGACCACGTCTAGTGAGTATGTAACGTAACTACATATTATATTTCGTGAAATTGATAATGGTAGCGCCATCTATTTGCCAGGCAAATTGAAAAATCCCCGACTTTCAAGCGTTAACCACCAATAACTTTTAAACGGCTGAAACAATTTTCATCAAGCATATTTCAGAACCACCGCAAGGAAACTTTTTTTTCGCATAAAAATAACCACATCGAAATCGGTCCGTCCGTTCGAGCGTTACGATGCCACAGACAGACAGACATTAGCGTCAAACTTATAACACCCTTCTTTTTTTTCGAGGTTTAAAAAGACTGAAGGCGTACGCCGGGCTACATCTAAGGCGCAGGACACAGAAAACACGTAAGACGTGGACGGGGTGCAGGCATATTTTTGCTCCGCGTCCGTTTCATACTAAATGTATAGAAGCGTCGCAAGGCAGAACATTCAGAACGGACGGGGCACAGACACGAGAGGGTAAATAGGCTTGTGGGCGGGTGTACGGGGACACGCGCGGTTTTGCCATAGATACGAATTTGTTTGTATCTGTCACGTCCGTGCCTCGTCTTTTCTATGTGTTTTCAAAAGTCGCGACGGCGCCCCGTCTATGCCCCGTCCGTGCCCCGTCTGTGCCCCGTCTGCGTCTTACGTCTTTTTTATGTGTCCAGTCCAGCGCCTAGGGTGTAAGAGTATGGGTGAATGTCGTGCTGCTTTAGAAGTAAAGCCGCATGGTTATAGTTGTTCAGAAGACTAGCAGGATCGCCTCATTGTGGCACTAAGAGTTTTACATGCCTAATTGTTAACTCTTCAGATGAACCAATGACACCTTCCCGCCTGATACCTTCACGCTTTTCCGGTACCTAGTTTAATCATGGTCCTCAGACATTGTCTTTCGAATTGCTACATGTACCGTATATCTTCTAACAGCGAAAATCTATTTACCAATATTTTATGTAACGATTCGTCAACATGTACCTGCGCCTGCAGTTAAACCTCGGAACACCAATATTTGTGCACGAACATGACTAAGTACACAAGAAGGGCACCGGTCGCCGGTTTATCGCTGGCGATAAGATAGCGGTTTCCAATCGATACGCTGTAGTCGGGTAACGGCCCTAAACCGTTTGGTTGGAGGATAATTCCGATAATGTTGTTTATATTAATTACATATATTATATAAATGCCCACAATAAGGATTTGCTTAGATTGCGTAGAGCACAGTAGGACCAAAGGAGATGAGTATTATTTTTTTAAAGATCGAAAGTATAAAATTTTATTACGATAAAATAGCGGTTTCCAATCGATACGCTGTAGTCGGGTAACGGCCCTAAACCGTTTGGTTGGAGGATAATTCCGATAATGTTGTTTATATTAATTACATATATAAATGCCCACAATAAGGATTTGCTAAGATTGCGTAGAACGCAGTAAGACCAAAGGAGATGAGTTTTTTTTTTTAAATATCTGAAGTATAAAATATAATTACATAGAACAGTATTTCAGACTTCCTAAATTCATTGCAATTTCGTCACGCTTACCGCTACATAGAGTGCGTAAATAAAACATACTTTTGTGTTGCCAATATCTTCTTTATTGTTCCAAGCATCATCTCAATATAAAAGTTCTGTGTTATTCTTACCAAATTCTTTAAAAAGCATCTGCAAGGTTTGTTTAGGTCTTAGTTCAATTCGTTACTGATCCTTTATCAATTAATTTATCAATCGAGACGGACCAACGTTCAAAAACTTACAATTATTTTTATAATTTCCTAAATAGATAATAACAGCTCCAAGTCACTCCAAAATTAAGGCAATAACAATAACCACACCACACCCAATGCCTTATCTCTATTACATTTCATAAACAGCCCATAAAGTTATCGCAGACTGTGAGCAATGGCATAAAGCGTGTGCCACATTTATAGTTAATCTGGTCATTTGGTTTAGTGCGAGACCATAAGAGATAGAATCAAAACTTTCAAATATAACTTTGAAGGATATTAAAGTGTCATTTTATAAATTCTTAGTTCGCTATTTTTCTCCGCCCAATTCAACTTATTCCAATCCAACATAGTAATACCTATTAAGGTTGAACTAGTCGCGGGCTCCAACTCACAGGTAAGGGCGGCCTAAAAGCATGCTGTCTCACCTAACATTGTGTTCGGGCGAAGCAGTGAGGCGAAATGCACGATAAATTTATAGTAAACCGAGCGCGTAAAAAAAATACGTAAAGTCCTTCGGGAAAAGAGGTTTTATGCAAAAACTACTGCATTAATCGATTATAAATAAAGTTTATTAAAATCTTCGGTAAATAAGCCGTGTCGGTGCCGACATTGTTTTGGAGATTTTACACTTTTATTACTTATTGCGTAAAAGTAATCAATGGCTCATAAATTTTTAATGTTTTTATTTTATTTTACTATTCTGTCTCCCTACAGACAAAATTTATAACGAGACAACACGATATCATGTTAAACGTTGAATGTACAATGTCAAACAGCGGACGAAATCCCCTCCGAAATTCGTATAAAAAGAGTATCGACTAGTTCGACCTTAAGGAATGCTTTCATGTCGCCATTAATAAGTAAGATTCCAGCTCTTCTGAGCCTATGTCCTTGCTACGGCTGATATGACTGGTGAAGTAACTAATTGACGCTTTTGGAATATATTTAGTACATATCGCTTTAAGTTTATTAAAATACAGATAAATACAAAACAATTTCAATTTAAGATTTAATTGATTTCTTTTTTAAATCCTTTGGGTACAGCCATACAATCAAGTCTAGGCAAAGTGGCTTGCTATTCTGTACTGTCCTGTGGTAGCCTACTAGTGTCACTACACGTTTTGGCTCTTCGAATGGTATGATTTTTATTTTTTTACCCACGTTTACCTAACCGATAACGGTTGCTATCGACCTGCTACCTCGGATTGAATTATATTCAAGACTTTTTAAGATTACAATGTATTCTAAATTTCTTAAAGCTAAGTCATACTCATACATAACATTTACAATCCCACCGACTCTATTAAGACAAAAAATTTAATATACAACCAAAAAACAATAATAATTGCAGAATAGGTTGTACCTTTGCTTTTTAGGGTTCCGTATTCAAAGGGTAAAAACGGGGCCCTATTACTAAGACTCCACTGTCCGTCTGTCTGTCTGTCTGTCAGCTGGCTGTACCGTGATAGCTAGACAGTTTAAATTTTCCCAAATGATCGCTATAACAACAAATACTAAAAACAGAAATAAATATTTAAGTGTGGCTTCCATATAACATACGTGATTTTTTTATAGTAGATAATGGTACGGAACTCTTCGTGCGCGAGCTTGACTCGCACTTAGTCGGTTTTATTTTATATTGTGTTGAGTATTCATCTTGTCGCATTCCCGGTTGCATCCGCCGTACAACTTCGGAGCCCGGGTGCGTTTTTCCGCTTTTTCCTCTCTCGAAGGAACTGACTGACTGACTGACATATCAACGCACAGCCCAAACCGCTGGGTCTAGAGACTCAAAATTTGGCACATAGGTTCCCAATGAGGTCTAGGGGTGCACTAAGAAAGGATTTTTTTAAACTCACAAAAAACATGATTATTTTGACTATTTTATTCGAAACTTCGCTAGAGTCCTCCTGGCGGTAAATAAGTAAGTACGAGTTTCAAGATTTTTCAAAATTCAAGCAGGTCAACTATAGGCCATAAAATTCCTACCCCCTTATTCATAAAAAATACAAACGTTAGCTAAACCTCTTTTAGTTGAAATATGTTTTGTCTCGTTCTCACTATGACAAATATTAAAAAGAGGAAAAGGGACAAAACAAGTTTTATCTAAAATAGGTTTAGCTTACGTTTGTAATTTTTTACGAATTTGAGGGCAACACTGTAATAAAGATTTGTTATATTTATTAAGTATTCAAACATTTTAACATAGTCATTTATATGTTATAATATAACTTTTATAACAAAATAAATAACGTAAAAAACCAATTGAAAATCCTATTATAACCCCTTTACACTTCTAGGCGGATGAAGTCGCTGGTTAAACTAGTAGAATATAAAATTTGGCAAAAAGCCGTGCACGGTTCATTATGTGTTAGAAAATTTTCTGAAGCAGCACAGTATTCTTAGGTGAATCAAATTCCATCAAACCTCAAGATCGATGCATAAACAATAGCACTCCACGATATCAAGGTCGGAGTGGCCACGCCCGGCCTAGCCTATAATATTATCAATATCCTACTGATACTGGTGATAGCCCGGTATCTATCACCTTGGATGTTCTTTATTACGGTATCAATTTTCCTATGTTTTTCCATCATCTTCGAAAGTACCTACTTCTATAAGTTTAACATCTGTATTTTATCTCTCTCTATCTCTGTCGGGAGACACGACAGTCTTGCATTATAGTCCGGGATCAAAGAAAACCCAAAAGGCGTACCAGCTGCTTGTCCTAACTTGTTAAGCATGTAGTACAAGCAAGTCCTGGGGGGTTACTCCATAAAATAATACGGTAGTCGTCCGATAGTGACCTCCTTTTTCTATATGAAACCAATTAGACTTTATCATCATACTTAAATGCTCAATGTTGCTTGTCACTGAAATGCGAATAAGCAGTAACGTCTGTCTTGCGTACCACTTTTGGAGTAACCCCCCAGACTTCAAGTACCTACGGGATAAATAATGAAAGTTAAAATCTGTAATTAACACATCTCTAATCACACTAATATTATAAAGGCGCATGTTTGTGTGTGTGTATGTGTTTGTGTGTACGTTTATTACCTGTGTCTTCACGCGCAAACAGCTGGACCAATTTTGATAAAATTTGGTATGCAGGAAGCTGACACCCAGGATTTACACACATAGGTGACTATTTCCGTAAATCAGCATGAATTATTCCGCAGCTAGTAAATCATAAATGAGTAGAACTGTCTTGCGGCCCTCGGCTTACTTCCAAGTACTTATTTAATGAAAGTTTAAGGGCCGTAACAGATGCGGCGCAAGTTGCGCCGCGTAACAGCTAGTGAAAATCATTTGAATATTTACTCAGTAGATTGAGTAAATACCTGATAAATATCCTTATTTATCCATTTGGTGAGTAGATTAATTTATATGAGTTGCGACTCATATTTGTATTCATATTCATTATTTCATGTTTTCATGACAATTTGGAAACTTAAATCTAATATACATTTGCAATTCTTGACGAAAAGTGTGTGCATAGTTGATTACACGTTTCATATATTTTAGCGTCGCATCTAACGTACACGTGCACGTTAGATGCGACGCTAAAATATATGAAAATACCATACTAATCGTACACTGAAAGTAGGCTTCCTTGACTAATTATTTTTTTTTTTGCTAGGAGGTGTGCAAAGACTTAATTTTATTTTAAAATAAGTAAACAGACATCAAATGCGTTGTCAATATATGAGCATGCTCTATTTACTCTATTTATAAAATCTAGTAAGTTAATACTCAAATGGGAATATTGAGTACTATCCAGGTATGTATCCACTGTCCATCTCTAGCTGTTACGCGACGCAACTTGCGCCCTGTCTGTTACGGCACTTAAAGCTAAAATAATCAAATCGCGTATGCCTGTACTGAAACTATTATATTATATTACACATTTAACATAAAATATGGGGAATTTAAAGCCCATGTGTAAATTAAAACTGATAACGAATTTGCATTTGAGTAGGTACCTAAGTCTGTAATATGTGATAAGAGCAAAAATATATCAAAATCAATATTTGCTTGTACGATAATAAATGTTAGGTCATATCGTGTTTGTATTGTAGAACGGGTCGCCAACTTTATCCCGTCCAAAGCTTCTGAAAAATGTTTAATTATTTAGGTTAAGTATTGTCCACTCGATATTTTAATTTTTGTGATGATCGTAGTCAAAATCAAACCTGCAGTTCAAGTAGATCTTTGAGCCAACGATAGAGAGATCGACGTGGCCTCATACTGGTCATAGAAGTCAAACATGATTTGAAATTGAAACAATTTCGTCTCGATAAGAACAAGTAGATTATTTTATATAATTGTAATCACAAAAAAAACTAACATAATTGATCCGACTTCTGTATTCAGAAGAGCCAAAATCTGAATACTTTCAGAACCGAGACAGTAAATATACCATTATTTACATCGGAAAAGTCGGGATTGTTATTAAAAATCATATCAAACTAACCATTAATAATTATGTCATATTTAACATAATGAGACTTTTTCTCATATTCTTCACAGCAGTCATTCAAGATATTTTCCCATGAACTTACACTATATTGAAAGAGATTATATGGATCCCGTTATAGTATCGCGGATTAGTGCATAATCCTTCTACAGCTAATGAACAAAACGCCAAGGTGTTGTTAGATGCACAGCATAAACAAAACGCAAGTCGTGTAGTAATGCTTCGAATTTGAGAGACATGTTGTGTTATGTTTTCGAGCTGAGTTATAAATGGCTTTTAGTGCTATTTGTTGTGGGAACAAATCTCTATACGGCAGGCAGGGCATAGCCTCAAAAGTCTTACCTCCATATTCATAAAAGTTATCAAACCTTTGCTAAACCTCTTTTAGTTAAAATGTGTTTTGTCTCGTTCTTACTATGTCAAATATTGAAAAAAGGGAAAGGGACAAAAGATATTTTAACTAAAATAGGTTTAGCAAACGGTTGTTAATTTTTATGAATAAGAGGGTTAAACTGCAAACTGAAATAACTCTCATGGAAGTAAAAATAATATCATTGGGTTTGCGGTAACTTGCGTCGAGGTTTTTATTTTTTATTTAATTATTCGTTATTTTAACTTCGTAGGAGTTAAAATTAGTTTTCAATATGAATTATGAAGCACAAGTTCAGTTATTGAAAAGAACTCAAGTCAGTAAATGCGAAAACCCGCAGTTCATTAAAATATAATCGAGTGTCCATGAAAATATATAAGCGTATATAAAAGATAACATGACAAACCACCACCATCTTCTCGCCCACCATCACAATCACATTTAGAATCTGTTGATATTAATATAAAATCGGTATGCCATCTCCAACGCGGCTGAGTATGCAAACACAGACACGTAACGTGTAATCTACGTGGGTGGCCACATACAAATGAATGAAATTAACAGCTATTTTACCGGAAATAGTGTTTCCTCTTTATTTCTATAAAATCGGTGTACGGTCGGACATCGGCATTCCCCTAATTGTACCGCACCAGCCTAAGCTTAGGAGAGATCCTACTCACAAGACAAGGCAGGCACTGGAATGGACTCCTCAGAGCAAGAGGAAGCGTGGTAGACCAAAGCAGACCTAGCGACGGTCGGTAACAGCGGAAATGAACACAATCGGGCTATCTTGGCCTGAAGTAAAGCGCGTTCCTCAAGACAGAACGAGATGAAGAAGTACTGTAGTGGCCCTCTGCCCCACCCAGGGGACATAGTCCACCAGTGGATGCTGACAGGGCATCCAAAATTAAACATTCAAAAGTTTATTCAGTAATTAGACCTTTAAAGGCACTTTTAAGTATAGAGGTAATTTACATTACGTATCCTATCGATTCTTAAAATTAGGTAGGAGCTCTTCGTGATAATGAAAACCTCCCATATGGATTAATTTCTTTACTAACCAGATTTCTGTAGTTCACTCAAATACAGACTAATTCTTCTTTCACAGCGTAATCTAACCATTGCAAGATATAGGCCATTGCATGCCATTTTTCTCGATGTTGCGCTCTCTTCCATAGGCACCGGCTGATTTGACAATGTCATCTCTCAGTCGCGTCACTGGTTTACCGCGGCTCTGCGCCCATCCATGGTCGCTAGTACATTTTTGGCTTCATCTCCCGTCCTCTTTACGACTGATATTACCGCCCATTTCCACTTTACTTTGGTTACTACATAACAAGTATTGATTTTCTTTGAGGTAAATTGAAATCAATTTAAAGAAAAAATACATTAAGTACATACTTACATAATCGAACAAAAAAAAAACATTTTATCTAACAAAAACGTATTTTTTCTTCACAAAGGTAAACAGCTAAGACGTGCAGCTATTTAAATTAAAAAATACATAGTTATCTCATTCTGCAAGGAAATGGAATTCGCGTTCCCGCTCTGAATTGTATAAAAAGCCAATGATGTAACGAACGAGATAAACCAGTTCCGCGCAACCTGCGTCTATTGAGTGTTTATACTTCATTGGACCACACTAGTTTCTGATACTATTTCGCAGACGTCACGCACACTAGTTCTCTTGTCATAAGACAAGAGAACTAGTGTGCGTGGCGTCTGTCTGTTTAGAATAGGAAATAGCTTTACTAGCTAAATATATTATTTCTAAAGAATACAAAGGAATGGGGACATTGCCAGGGTCGGAATGGCGAGGTGGCATTTGCCAGCTGGGCTCCAGTCTGCGGCTCTGCGCAGATTCCTGATGTACCTGCTGATATCTATTAGCAAATATACGATTATTGATGGAATTCAAACTGATCTGACACAGTAAATGAGGGACACCTGTTTCACATACGACAAAATCGAACCCTACTACCCAGGCCTTTTAAGCCCAGTCCGACCCTAGAGTTCCTGGACATTGCAGCGAGTGTGTAGTTAAAGTCTTCAAAGTGCAGGTTGGCTATCTTAAGCTTAGAGAAAAGCGCGCCTTGTCTAGTTCATATGTTTAGTGCCGCTATAAAATACATAAACAGTCCATAAAACCAGCCCTATCCAAGCAAGCAACCTGTCCTACTTAGAGCCGCACCTGGGAACAGGGGCGAGTCTAACTACGCTAAATGGCTTACTTTGCAAGCTATTAAATACGTTTGCTTTTGCCTGTGTACTTGGAAGGTACATTATCATGTCATTGCTTATAGGGTACTGAGATACTCGCCGATCCAAAGGCTTAGCAAGATGGTGGGATATTAAGCATATTAGGGGTACAGGATGAAGTCCTACGACGGAGTGGTCGCATTGTGCGATTTCGAAACAATGTTGTTTGACCAAAATGTAATCAAGAATAACGATAGTTTCAAACAATAGCTACCTTTCGGTTTATTTTCTGGCGAACTAAAGAAAAAACATCATGCTTTCCAGAGATGTAGGCCAATACGACAAATTCAAAATGATGGTATCAGTCATGCTAATATGTATTTTTAAAATACATATAGTTAATCTTGAGTTAATCGGATAAATGAATAAGGTATTCTCAGTTCATCTTAGCGTGCCGATGCTAATTTTTATTGATAATCGGTTGCTTCAGTAAGGTTCACACCTTCTTGGTTGTTTAATTCTTATTTCTCCAAAGATTTAGAATATACAATATTTCTCAAAACAAAATAAAAAACTGAAACACTAATTCCATCTATTTGAGTGACGTGAAAGAACAACGGTATGGCAACGGAACCAGTTTCAAATCGCGCTGTATCACCGCCGCTTGGTGCAGCTATTCTAATAGTGACTTTCAATGTATCGGCTTGGTGAACAGCATTCCACGTGCCGAGACGATCTTTTGTGCTTTTTAACTGAATCTTATTTGCTTTAGATTGTAGGACCTCAGTTAATTCCAGATTAGATTGTACCGTTGCGTGCAAATTATTACGCTGACATAAATAGCATTAGATCCAGCAATTGGAGCTTTCTTTTTCCAAAGAAACAGAGTGGAGAATGAATATCATCAAATTTGTTATTCTTCATTTTCAACTTATGCATTGATGATGTTGTACTCGTAAACTCTTGTATGATTCATGGACGGCATTAATGTTCTAGTAAATTATGTTGTTTATGCAGTAAAATATTCATTTTTATTTCGAAGCAATATTGAAACAGTCTCTGAAGATTTCTTGTATTTCTAAGTATATCGGAATGCTGGTTTAATTGCCATTGTATACTTTAGTTTCAGTTTATGGCCTGCTGCAGACAACTCTGACGCTCACCAGACGTCCACGCGTTCGCTTATAGTTTGAGGAATTTTAATTTGATGTATAGAAAGGATTGGCTTGGCATGTGGCTTATTAATTAGCCCAGTGTCTATGGTGTCTAATGTGAAAGGGGATTTATTTATTTCAAACTACACTTGTCATTCGCTTATCATTTAACATAATTTAATTTAATTACACACCATGCCATAAAAGCCTTTTTAAAGTGAATCAAGCTTATCTATTATATTTATTAATGTTATTGTATCATCAATGGTGTCATCGTTAGTAATATTTATATATCATCATATGTTTATTTCCTTTTTATATAATTCTATCATCTATCATAAACGCAATTACTTTCCTATTAATCAGATCCAATTATTGATTTTTAACATTTGAATTTATATTATATACAATATGTAACAAAAACCCTGTCCGATTCTTGTAAGAGCAGCTCAGACCGTCAATATGATCAACTTTTCCTATGGGGCCAATGCTTGAAACTCGAAAAAAATTAAAAGTATTAGGCCGGCCCGGCAATTTGTATGAAAATGTCGATTTTTTCTTGGAGTGTCAAGCAGTGGTTCCATAGGAAAAGTTGTTCTTATTGACGGTCTGAGTTGCTCCTACAAGGCTCGGACTGTCGTTTTTGTTACATATTGTATAATTTATATGACAATATAATAACGGAACTTAGCACGAACATTTTTAGTACAAGCTTTTATTTAACTTGCAATGTACATATCTTGTATATGTATATGTATGTTTGAATGGGTCATATCTTGCAACTTAATTTTAAACCAGTTCTCAACCGATTGAGCTAACATTTTGCATACTTGTGTAAGTCGGATGACATTGGAATATAATTATAACATGAAGCTGATCTAAAGTTGGAGCTGAAAGGTATCCATGGGAATCCTGTAAGAAAACGACGCAACCCCATCGAGTTTAGGCTTATTGCATTTGTCTTGATAAGGTCTGCCAGATCGGATTTTTCATGTTCACTAAAATGTCCAATTCGGTGGTGGCGTCGCTGGTCGGGTCGTTGGATTCTATCTAATATGGTTGAGTTTAACGATGGCTGATCCGTGCGTCAACTCGTGAACGGGTGCCACCGGGAGGGACTGGTCAGCTCGGCTTCGCTTTTTCGACTACTTAATATTTTGATTTATTATTACGAAATTTATGTTTGTTTACTTGCTCGCAAGCATTACATATTATAATATGTCAACATTGTATTATATTATAAGTATTTATTAATTAAAAGACAATAATAAAATATGAAAAAGCCCTTCTGGCGAGTAGGCGACCAATATTGTGAAAATGAGTTTTTTTCGGCGTTTCTTCTCAGCAGTGGTCGTTACGAAGCGCTGTTATCGGTAGCTTTTCTTAAAAATAAATTTAATTTTAATATACTTTACACGTAACGTACATTATACTTATTGACGTGTAAAAGTGCCTGTTAAGGTCTGAATAAACATTTGAATCTTTGTAATTAAGCCTCATCATTTTTTTTAACGATCTTATTTATTTGTCGAGTTCAGTATAAAGTTTTGAAACACTTAATTGGTTTATGTCCTTTGATAGCTTAGGCACAGCTCAACAAATAAATAAAAGGGTTCAAAGGTCCTAGACCCAATTAGTCTTCTTAAGCAACAATGTGAGACACTTCAATCATAGATCCTCGTGATGCGCCATCACCGCAGCCGTCCAATTTGACTGTGTGACATACTTGCGTCAAACATGGCGCGATGCTCGTTACGGGGGCAAGCATCTTAACCCCTATTAGGCTCCGACGCCTCGGCTAAGGTTGCCAGATTGGAAGACGAGAAAATCTCAAAAAGAAATAAAAATATAGCTAGCCTCAAAGTTTAAAACTTGTGTTATACATACTCGGTCAACGATATTTTGTAATAAATATTTGATTAACACACAAGGCCCAGGATAATTTGCAACAGGCCATTTTCTAACTACCTGCGATTCCAGAACCAGTTGCTTGTCTCCCGCGCAGATCGAGGGAATAGGCGAGAATCTGAATCATGTTAATAGGCGATGCGTCTAGCAACGATCATACTTTGATTCCCTTTTTCCATATTCACCCCATCTATCACGTGTCTCTGTCTACCCCTTTAGGGATAAAGACATGATAACATGTTGCTATAAAACTCTTGTCTGTCGGGATTCTAGACATCTAGACAAAGGTCTCGGGACAATCCCGACCATCTGCCAACCCTAGGCGCAACGGAACGCCTCCCACAGTTTCCTGTTCATTCACCAGAGTTCCAGACACCAATTCGAGCTAACGATGACACGTGTATTTGGAGAAACGTTCCCATTTGCACTATTCGCGGCCTTTTGTATCGATCATCGCCTTTATGTCCTACTTTTATTGGAACGGGAAATGCCTTGAATCCGGTGATAGTATACAAAATAAGCTAGCAATCGCTATACTGTTAACGCCGGCTCTGATATGTGTTCATTCAAGGACTCCTGATCTTTTGTTAACATTCGTTCTCCCACAGTCTCCTGATCATTCCAAACAACAATTAGAGCTGACGATGACACGCGTATTCGAAATAGCATTCCCATTTGCACAATTGGCGAGGGGCCTTTCGTTTCGATCATCGCAGCCTCATGTCCTACTATTATTGGGGCGGGAAATGCTTTGGATCCGGTGCTAGTATACTAAATTAGCTGACACGCCGGCTTTTGAACTTTTGTTAAGGGGCTACCTGAATTTTTCGGGGTCCAGTGCTGCCCCCATTTGAATTAAATCATTTAAAAGGAAACGGAGATATAAATTAAAATTTTGTCTTGATCAGACCCTAGATAACCCTCCACTATTTTATGAACTACTGTTTACTGTTTAAAGTGAGAACATGAAGCTTTTCTACGCACATACGCCAAAAGTGGCCGTTTTTCGCAATTGTGCTTCACGTTCAAAGGTGAAGCCTTACTTCACGGTCTGATCAAGACAAAATTTCAAATGAAATCTCCGTTTCTGTTCAATAGATTTATTTCAAATGGGGGCAGCACTGGACCCCGGAAAATTCAGGTAGCCCCTTAATATGCGTTCTTTCACAGTTTCCTGCTCATTCCAGTTTCGATAGGACCATTCAGTTCTTCTATTGCTTCAATTTTTTGACGACCTCTGTGGCTTAGTGGTCGGTCAAGATGGAATTATTTTTTTCAGATTGTCATGAGTCTTAGGTATTTATCTTGGATTGTATTTGTTATAAAATATAGTATCATTGAGTTGGTATCCCATATCACAAGCTTTGAACTTACTTTTGGGCTAGTTAGCTCAATTTGTGTAATTTTTCGGTATATATTTATTTATTTAATTAATTGTATGCAACAAGCAGGAAACTTGCATTGTGTAAATGCTTTGGCGGCGTTTCTCGAAAGCGTTCTTGTGCGTTAGTTTTTTAAGCAAATATATTTTTTTTTTGTTTTTGTTATGTGTATGTTACCTTAATGTCCGTCAAATTTAAATCGATTTAAAATAATATTTTTTCGATTATGTTAACATGCTTTGAAGTCCTAATAAATTATACTAAAACTATTTGAGCGCAAAATAATTCATCATACTGAACTTCAAATGTAGACCTGGGACTAGAGAAAGGTCGCTGGTATTCTGTTATTTTTTTAAGGTATAATATTGATTTCTATTGTCTCGCAAACCGTGTCACTGGCTTGTGTCAACGTACTCTTCATCGTGTATGTCTTAAAATAAAGCTCATTACCAATGTATATTTGAATCTGAATCAGAAACGGTGCATCAGTATCTTTAGAAAGTTTTTTTATATTGTTGTCATAGGAATGATTATTTTATTGCGTAAATATAGAAGGTATGTAGCGTTTAGTTTGTAGATATCTGGACGATGTTTCTGCATATTTGCTCGTTTCCGCGAAGGCTAAGACACCGGACGATAAGCACAGGTTTACAGTTTATTCAACCCGAGCCGTTCCTACCTTAGTTTCAATTTGTCGTCCTGTCCTGTGAAAGTTTCACAGGACAGGACGACAAATGTTTTC